>OY776091.1:10848200-13530978 GCA_963675205.1 Catocala nupta
CGTCGCTACAGGTAAATAATTTTAAACAATATTACATCAATGTAGACAGCAAGGTAAGAAAATCTAACGAAAACATTTTTTTTAAACTGCTACCCTAACTTGCTAGCTATTTTGCCCTATATGTTTATTTAATAGTATAATAGATATAAGTATGTATATACAAATATGTTCTGGGATTCCTGGTAAAGATATTGTAAAATTGTTAACTAATAAATTAATTAAAAATTACTAATATGAAGAAAGATTAACCTTTAGACCGCCGCGGACGTCCATTCACGTCAAATTAAACCGTGCTCACAACGCCCCCGACGACATGGCACGTCGAAAATACGACTATTTTATAGTTATATATAAAAATATGTTTGTTGAAAGAAAAAAAAGAAAGAAATCATTTTTTATTGTCGCAAATACTAACTAGGTACATAATTTTCTTATAAAAAGCAACAAAACAATTAATGTGACATTGTGGCAACAAATTTAATGGTCTTTGTTGCTGCAATAATACTGACGTATTACCGCAACACTGATTTTCAATAGGTCTCCATTGAAAATCCATCGTTGGTACGGATATCAAGCCAACTGCATATAATATATAAGTTCATTAAGTACATAAATAAAACTTAGAATAATAATATATTAAAGAAAACACAAACAAAATCAAAAAAATACTGAATAAATAATAAACAAAAACTCTAGTCTACTACAACATTACATACACTGACGGACTCATAAACTGCATCAAAGTTCAGGATTACTTTCGAATTAATATTTTTGATATGTATGCAATCTTTTTAGATTAAACTAAATGAAAATGTCGAGACTGTATAATATTCACAAAAAAACAAAATTTAAAAATAGAACTGCAGTAAAAGATAATTTTATAGCCGAGAAAATGAAATTTATGCAGTCTCAAATTCGTGTCTTATTAGAGTAAAGTTTGAAATTAATTAGTTTGGTTAATTTTTTTTTATTTTCGATTTAAATTATTGTTACCAATAGTATTGATTATTAGTCTTTTAAACTCAACAAAAATTTCGTAGCTATAAATGTGGATACTTCGTCCGAACAAGCCGCTCAAATTGTGACATTGGTGCGGGAAGACTTGGATCAACGGACGATTGCTAGAAATTTAAATTTAAACCAGTCTACAGTTTCTAGAATATACCGAAGGTTTGTAGAGACAGGTTCTTACAAAAGGAGACCCGGTACCGGTAGAACTCGAGCAACCACCCGTCGCGACGACCGATTTATTGTTTCAACTGCCCTACGAAATCGTTTCCTCACGTCAGTAAATATCAAAACAGAGCTGAATGAAGTGCGTGGAGTAAACGTGAGTGCATGAACAATAATAAGGAAGCGGCAATGACCCCTTTTAGACCAGCAAATGGTCCAAAGCTGTCTGCAGCTCACAGACAAGCTCGTTTAAGATTTGCGCGTAAACATCTTAATTGGACTGAAGAGCAATGGGCCTCCATATTGTTCACCGATGAGTGTAGGACATGTTTAAATGGTGCAGACGGTCGCAGAAGAATCTATCGTCGACGTGGGGAGAGATATGCTCAAAGTTGCATTGAGGAGCGTGTTCCTTTTGGAGGCGGTTCGTGTATGGTGTGGGGTGGCATTTCGATGATCGGGCGAACGGATCTTGTGTTCATCGACATGGTTCGTCAAAACGGTAGAAAAGGTGGTTTGACTGCACAACGCTATATAACAGAGGTTTTAAAAGCTCGCGTGGTACCTTACATGGGATTAATAGGCGAAAATTTTGCTCTAATGCAAGATAATGCCCGACCCCACGCTGCTGCACAAGTTCGACAATATTGCGAAGAGGTTGGGATACGTACCATGAATTGGCCAGCACGCAGCCCGGATCTTAATCCCATTGAGTATGTTTGGGACAGTTTGAAAAAAGCTGTATATGCGATGCGAGAAATCCTGTGCCCACAACAGTGCCAGCACTAAAAACAGCGATTTCACAAGAATGGAACATTATTCCGCAAGACCGTTTAATAACCCTAATCAGATCTATGCAGAACCGATTAGAATCTGTAATAAGGGCACGTGGAGGCAATACACCTTATTAAAACAAAAAAGAATCGGTGCTTGCAACTTTTTTTTCTACTGTAGAATCCAATTTTTCAGTAAACCAATCAACACCAATTTTAGGTACATTTATCGATTTTGTTCAAAAAAATTGAATGGTCCTTTCCAGTATACAAACATACACTTAAGGATATGATATAAAATGTTTATTTCAAAGGCGTCTTGAACATTGTTGCAGTTTATGAGTCCGTCAGTGTAGTTAACATCTATGCATTTATTAAAATTAAACTACTATATACGGATTTTATCGCGTTGTTTATTTATCACTGTATTACATAATTTTGAAACTATTACACTTCTATTACTACTATTGAATTTTACTAATTTATAAGCTAATAAAATTATTTAAACTATGAAACCTATTTATATTTAGGTTTACACGTTTATCTATGCATTTATTGTCTCATGCGGAGATCTAACCCACAACACTCCGCGCATATCGGGCAGAGGCGATGCACACACAAGTGCGCCATCTGTGCCATCAAGACTAGAAAACAATAAACAATGGATGTCATACACGGGTGGCGCGATCCATCTGTCTCCCTTACAAAGCGCGCACGAGGGAGACAAGACAACTCGCGTGACACAGTTACTGGATCGTCTCTCGTAATACACGGTCGGCGCGCGAGTCTAATGCACTCTAGGAAGTCGTCACATGACCAAAACAAATTATGTAAACAACGCTCATACATAATAAACAAAACATCATGCTCACTAGCGGATTTTTCTGTCTATAAATTGCGAATAGAAAGGCAGATAACGCGACCACAAACTGCAAAACTAGTTGCTTTGTTTCTTTTTTACAAGCTATTATTTAACTTGTAATATATGTATGTATGTAAGTCTGTTCGTGTGGAATCTTGCAACTCAATTTTGAAGCAGATATCTTCAACCGATTGAGCTGAAATTTTGTATACACGTTCAGTTTGGATGACAATGCATGGCTAACTATGTGACGTCATTCTAAATCCAACATGGCGGCACACCCAAGATGGCGGACTAGTTATTTTTAATGCACTCCTACAATGGGTATCAAGCACCTTCTCAGGCCGTCAAAGTAGAGACCTCAACATCGCCTCGGCTGCTATGAGAACGGTGTGGAGTTCACTGCTCTTAGACCACACGACTGCTTACCATCAGGCGGAGTGTGGTCACATGAGGAGAAAAAAAATCATCAGGCATCAGGGTGTAATATGATGTCGTGAACGTACCACCTCAGGGCACCGGGTCAATCCCTGTTGTATATTGTTTTTTTAAAATGGTTTTTTACTTTTTCCTATTAATTTTCCTTAGATATATTTATTATATTATTACATAAAGATTATAACAATTAGTCACACTATAATGGGAAAAGATCACAATGTAAGAACATCATGCAAAATGTATCATTTGGCGTGCAAATCCTCGCCACGGACGTGAAGAGTCGTCAGCTAGTGATGGGTTAGGAAAATAATTACCGATAAAAGATTTATGAAATATTTTAATTTCTTTGTGTCATCTTTATTTAAACCAGGGGCCGCAACAGATAAACTCCTTTAATCTAGTGTAGAGTTATGTAAAGATTTTCATATATTATATTATAACTTAAACAAACTGTCGACACTAATGTTCTACTGTGTGTCATAAACAGAGGTAGATATTTTAGTGTTACTAAATTGCGAGAAATGTATAACTATATCTGTGGACAGTTTAATCATACCATACTTGTTTACATATATTATAATATGACTAATACATATTTTTATGTAATACTATGCAGGTTGATATTAAGAAACTTATTGCACCGGAACTATAAATATTCTGGTTAATTCAGAAGTGCTGTGCAAAACTGACGCTGTGAACGCCTGGAAAATGACTTGTCCGAATTCTGTTTTGCCAACCAACCTGTTCTCCCAGCGGCAGTGGGACGGGCCGCTTAGTAACTCTGTAAGAGAAAAGCTTTTTACTACATCTTCCAATGTTGCTGAGCGTGCTCGATTGCTGGCTATGGGAGAATAGGAATCTGGTCTTTAGCTCCAGGCGCTTCCATCATCCAATATAGGTACCATGTTGGACGATACCACTTTCTGCCTCGCCACTTGCCTCCGTTTAGGTGTTTGTGTTTCTCCGCATTGCTGTCACTGTGGAGAAGCTGTCGATAGCCTCGGACAGCATGGACCCTCTTGTAGCCGAAGCGCTGGTCGAATTTATCGCCACGCTAAACTTAATGTCCCACTACGTCGTGCTGTTGTCACTGCTGGCGTTTCAGCTGTACTTGAACCCAATGGCTTGGTACGCGACGATGGGAAGAGACCGGACGGAATGTCATTGTTGCCTTGGAAGATGGGCAGGCCTTTGGTGTGGGACGCAACGTGCGTTGATCACATCTTCCAAGCACTGCGGGATGTGCCGGCGCTGCTGCTGCAACCGCGGAGTATTAGATAGATAGTAATTTAGTCGGAAATTACATTTTTGCGCCGTTTGGGGTGGAAGCCCTAGGTTCATGGGGTCAGAGCGCTCGTATTTTGTACAGAGAGATCGCAAAACGTCTGATCGACGTTTCGCGTGATCAGAAGGCTGGTCTTTTCTTGGTCCAAAGAATCAGCATTGCCATTCAACGTGGCAATGCTGCCAGTCTTCTGGGCACGTTACCAGTTGACAGCGATGCTGAAGAATTCTACGATGTCTAAACTATTTTTGTAAATATTTAGTATTATAATTATTTGTGTTTTTGTAATTATGTTATCTTTTTTAATACTTTTGTAAATATAGATAGTTTTAATAGTTACAAAAATATAAGATGTAAATTTGTAATTGAATACTTAAATACTAAATTATATTAAACACGTCGCCGAAATAACAATACCTATTCATAAATAAAGTATAAGGAAGAAGTTATTTAGATGTTCTCTGGTTGAGTGAAACCTTCCTTAAAGACAAAAACATACTACAATTACCAATTATAGAAAGGCATCATATTTTTTAGAAATTAGAAATAATAATTATTCATATATTTAACATTATACTATTAGTACTATTACTAGTAATATAATAATCACGTGATTATAAATTATATACCATGCAATAAAATCACTAAGCACGTCCCAGCTCTAACTCAGAAGCGGCAAAGTTTGTAAACGCAGTGCTGGCCATGCCACTGACGTTTTTTCACGTCAGTAGACGTCGTCACAAACGAGATTAGTGCTGTGACTTTATTTAACATATTTGATATACTTTTTATCATAAAATCTGCTCTTATCTAACGCTGTAACTTGTGGGTAATGATTACTAAGTTAGGAAAGAAGGTGAAACACGAATGAAATTTAATACAATTCAACGGTACTTATAAGCGCATTTTATTTTAAACCATGCACAAGTAAAATGTAGGTATCGATGTTTTATCGATATATACTTTTGCCGTGACTATTTTTTTGCAGGTATGTAACAAGAAATTTGTCGCTTGGCGTGGAGAACACACATTTTCGTTATTGACGTGGCGGTTAAAAGGTTAATGCTCAGAGCTTGAAACTTTACTCATCACACGCCACCGCGGTTATAAGTGACAGCGAACAATTGATTTTCTTTTGCCTGTGCACGACAGTCAATGGATAAAATAAACATCACTAAGCTGAGGATTCGTTTATTTAACCCTTTGACCGCTACGTCAAAAACTGCGAGCTCTCGGCGCCAAGCAACGATTTCATCCTTTAATTTGTCATGTCGTGACGATATTTTGCTTTCATGTATACATGACTGACGGTCAAAAGGTTAAGGCTCAATTTACACCTCCACGGAATGGAATGGAAGCGACTTTTTGAAACGAAATTGTACATAGCATAATTAACTTTGTCAATTGTATAAAATACACAATAAATACGAGCAAAAAAAACCTGGGGGAATCCTCGCGCATTCTCGAGAATTTCCCCTAGCTACTGTCGTCGGCGCCGTCTGTGGAATCCGCAGGAAGTGGCGCAAACGTGGAGTCGGGCGATACGTTCTACTTCTTTTGCCTCACAAATGAGCGATATAAAAATAAGATCAAGTCAACCATTCTTGCCAAGTAAAAGATCTAGACTAACAACTAAACGTCCCTCAAGGCGCAGTTGCGCGAATTCGATGAGCATTCCTGCGAATTCGCGCGCCTTCTAGCGTCATGAGGCGAAATTGACGCTTTCATTCCATTCCGCAACGGTGTAAATTGAGCCTATTAAGACAATATTGCAGGGTCCTCTCCATCGAGCAGTCAGTTGTCGTTCCCGAGCGAGGAGGCGTGCCTGTCGCACCGCACGCGCGCGCGCAACATGTCGCGCGACCAGCTCGACGCCGTGCTAGAGTATGCGCTCAACAAACTCACCATGCAGACGAGGGACAAGGACGCCAGACATGCCGTCAAGATGAGGATATTTTATCAGGTATACCATGATAATGAGTTCTGCATAAAGGGCTTGAATTGACGCCTCGCCACTACTTGCCTATACTCCGGACAAATATTTGTATTATTGTTCCACATTTGACAAGAATTATTGAAACGCTTGTCTAGATGTTCTTTGTGTTTGCAACATGTTTGAAAAGTCCGCGCGAGGTGTTTTAAAACAATAATAAGTCGGCTCGGTTATGAATTGTTCTATAACAAAGCTTGGGTCACATTTTTAAATATTTGGTCCGGCCAAATCTAGTCGGTCTACCATATAAATATGAACTTCTTTACATGTGAAAGCAATCACTGGCAGCCCAGTGCCAGTAATTTATTTCTCATATTTTCTAGAATCATGAAGGCCCTTGATTCGTCATAATTACCTAATATTTAATATTTTTGTTGATTTAAGACAATCCATTGTGACCTAAATACAAGCAAAATAAACATAGAATTCGTACAGGCTACTTCATATTAAAACCCTATTTTCTTTAATTCAAACTGTAGTAATGAAAATAGGGTTAACAATATTTTACAAATAAACGTTCTATATTTTGAAAAATCGTTTTAATTTATTTTGTACGTTTCTAGTGACATCGCAATAAAAAATTTCTTATTCTGTAACGACTACAGAGCATGCATAATCGAGAGTAAATGTTTTTGTTGGCTCTTGTTATAGTCGGTTTCAAATACGAAGTTCCTTTTGACACTTCATAGCACGTAACTCTGCACATTTCATATAAATTGCTTAAATAAATAATGATTACTTATTAATCTTATGATACTTAAGACTATTTAAAAAAAATAGAATCTATAAAACACATGATATAAAAGTTTTACAAACACGATAAACTATGGTATTTTTTTAACTTTAAGCCATAGTGACGCGACAATATGAATCGAATACAATCGACCGAAAATTCAAGTTAAAAATAATTGTCCGTTTAAAAGCTTTTCTTGATTTGTGTTTAATATAATTTTTTATGATTTTTAACATACTTTATATCCCATTCTGTGCCTCTCAATCTATTTTTTATCAACCAATGGTTTTCAAACTATTGGTCATTAAGGTTTAATTAAAAATCCCGTAGTTTTTAAAGACGCCCAACAAAAATATGTTATAGGTACTACATTTATTTCATTATTTTACTAAGTATACTTGGTTATTCCAAGTATTAAGAATAAGTTTATTTGTACTAATTATCCTGATATATCTATTCTTTCGATATGCCAAACTTACGTACACTAAACAAGTCACAGAAAGTTCACTATTATTATCAAGACAATTAAAATTCAACTCAATTGCATATATCATAATTAATGTCTTAAATCATAGATAAACGAAAATACTAGACAAAAGAGTCTCATATTAGCTTGGTGCGTCCCTATCACACAAATAGTTTGTCATGGTTTTGTTCGTAGGATGACTATCAAAATGTGCAACTGGCATAGACTAATTCTGTAATGTAAACAATACTCATATTTTTAATTGCAAGCCGTACATTGCTTAACATATTAAATACCTACCTAGGTACCTAACAACAAAACTGGTAGTCAGCAAAAATTGCAATGAGTGTGAAACTCAATGTTGCATACTAATTTTTATATCTTATATATAAAATTCTCGTGTCACAATGTTCGTTCCCGTACTCCTCCGAAACGGCTTGACCAATTCTCATGAAATTTTGTGAGCATATTGAGTAGGTCTGAGAATCGGCCAACATCTATTTTCATACCCCTTAGTGATAAGGGTTGTCCAACGCTAAAATTTTTTTAAAATCTTTTGGTCATAACATTTTTTTATTGCAAACCAACGTTTGCCGGGACAGCTAGTTTTATATATTAATTAAATGATAAGAAGTGCTTTCATCTAAAATAAGCAGCACATGTTATTAGGTGCCTCTATAATCAACCGAATTTATATATCTCTTTTCAGCCATTATTTTTGCCGGGTCAGTAGCGCCTGTGGTATGCGTGCTTGGCTTTTTGAATTGCAAGCAAGTAGCACATTTTGGTTCATCGGCCTTCTTCTTGCAGTCCTTTATTGAGTGACCTTGGTCCCCACAGTGGCCACAGGTATAGGTAGTTTTGTTGACACTTATAACATCTAGTGACTAAGGTAAAGTCTCTCACAGGGCAAGATGACCAATTCATAAATATTCTTTGCTTTGTTATTAGTGCTTTTCGAATGTCTGCAGATACTTCTATTACAGGCATCAGCTTTCATCTTGCCCAACTTATGGCTTAATCTTATCGTACTCATAAACGACTCAAGATTCGTATTTTCGAGTTTATCAGCTAGATTCTGATGGAACAAACAATGAAAAACTTCTTCCATAGATGCAGGCACCCCGATAACAACCACTCTAGGTTTTTGTTTTAGGTCTGAGTTGGTTATCTGCACAGATTGTTTAATCTTCTCGATGTCGACTTTTGTATCTGTGCTGATTATAACACCGCCATTTCTTGTTTTGCGTACTCCTCTCACTTGTAGTTTCATTTTTGTTGCAAAAATATTTTTTTGGACAAGTGATATCGTTTCATCGCTTGATTTTAATTTATCATTAGGGTAAATAGCCACTTAGCTCAAATTAAGCGGCTGAATAAAATTATTACTCAAGTTGGTCTTGTAAAGTCTGGTTAGAGGAGTAGGCTTGTACGGCTTTATACTTAAGGGACTGGTATTGCACTGCCATATGCGATGTACCGCTGCCAATTTTACGACGTAAGCCATTTATGCGCAATTTTTGCTCAGAGTTCAGTTTTCCTTCGGCTGCAACCGAGCACACCTCATTGAGGCACTGCTCAATGGATGACATCCAGGATTGAATCTCCGGCGTTGAGATGACTTCAAGAACATCGTCTCGTTGGGTCGGGGTTTAGGGCGCGGTGAAGATGCAGGTGCGGGCGCCGGCGTCGGCGGCAGGGTGCGTGCTGTCCTGCCACTTCGGTTAAATGGGCTATTTTCCAAAAACTGTTTTTCTTGTTATGTACTAAACATTTCCACAAGTTCGCTGTCGTAGCTATTATACCGAACATATAGATTATAACTTGTTTGTAATGTTAAACGGTAATCGATATCGTGTTGTATCGATTGAAATGGTCTCTTCACTGTATATACAACTTCATTCTTACTTGGTACAAAAGCCGAAACACCCCAAACATATTATTATAAGAACAATCAATAAAACTAAAAAAGAATCAGAAATAATAAAATCTCACTAAGCTATCAGCTGATATAGTTGCACCGTTGTCCTCGCGGAAATATTGTCACCCAATGCGCCAATGACCGCTCACTGCCCAGGGCGGAGGCTGCGGGCGCGAGCGGGACGTCCCGCAGGACGAGACGGGGGTGCGGGTACCGGTGCAGGGTGCACACCGAAAGGGGAATTCCCAAACTATGAATGATCTAAGCATTTAACTATGTAGGTATTGTGGCTTGTTCATAAATGCCTACCGGCCGCCGCCGGCCGGCCGTTTCTTACCTATTAAATAGTGTGTCCTATTTTAACAAATTTTGATAGACATTTGAGATAAAATATAACATGGTTTAAAAACTATTGTAATCGATTCTATTGCTGATTCTGAACAAACTATTTTCAGGTTTCGTACTAAGTGAGAATAACGTTGTATACTGTTATAATACTGTTCAACGATCATCTGTCAAATGGGTCTTCGTATTTGAAACAGACTATAACTGTCTTCTATATAAAAGATTGACAGAGACGATTAGAGCTATGTAATAGCTCGGGCTCTGCAATGTGTTGTATATACCGCTGGGCGTATGCGCAGGTGTGGTGCGCGCCGCCGCTGGACGCGATCGTGGGCGCGGCGCAAGCGGTGCGCGCGCGCACGCGCGTGAGCGCCGCTGTCACCGTGGTGCCCGTGCTTGCGCTGCACAACGCTTTCACCTTCCTCTCCATCAGCGGACTGCGCTTCGACGAGTGACCCGCGCGCACAACACCGCTCAGGTACACACGCGCGCACACACACATACACACACACACATACACACACACACGCACGTGCATGAGCGCCGCCGTCACCGTGGTGCCCGTGCTCGCGCTGCACAACGCCTTCACCTCCCTCTCCATCAGCGGACTGCGCTTCGACGAGTGATCCGCGCGCACAACACCGCTCAGGTACACACGCGCGCACACACACATACACACACACACGCACGTGCATGAGCGCCGCCGTCACCGTGGTGCCCGTGCTCGCGCTGCACAACGCCTTCACCTCCCTCTCCATCAGCGGACTGCGCCTTCGACGAGTGATCCGCGCGCCCGACACCGCACTGGTACACACACTCACATGCACACACACATGCACGTGCGAGAGCGCCGCCGTCATCGTGGTGACCGTCCTCGCGCTGCACAACGCCTTCACCTTCCTCTCTATATGTGGTGTGCGCTTCGACGAGTGACCCAAGCGCCTGCCACCGCACAGGTACACATGCACATACGCCACACATACTCACACCGGTTAACAATTGGCCGTAGTCATGCAAAATGGATCCAACCCACATAACACTTTTTTGACTTTTATTGTCATAAATGATTTTAAAAATATATGCATCAAATTTACTAAAACGATACTATACAGAAAATAGATTACAATATCCATTACTAACTGTAAATAAATTTTAAATTAAATCAGTCTAGTTATTTTTATATAGGTATGAAATTTACTGAATTTTGAAATTTGTCTCAAAAGTAAGTTTGTGTTGCTGGATCCAATTTGCATAAGTATGTCCAATTTAATTATACATGTGTCCCTACCGAACCTAGATCGCACGAAAACGTGTCCACGCCAAGAATATGTAATTAATATAACATTCTTCGACCCTTCCTGAAGGTTTACACAGTAAACAGAGAACGAGTGTTTGCAATATGAGTGAGCGTTATAACACTATATTCATAATTCAGATGTCATATTCACATTGTGTGACACATAACCGAGTCCAGAAAGACAATCAAATATGATGAAGGTAGAAGGAAGGGCGCACGTATGATTTAAATAATATTCCCGAAGGGGTAAACATAACTACACTTACACCGGCATTTCGCAACCTTGTTATAAGTTTCACGTGATACGAAACAAATATATTGGCATCTGCAGACCGACCTTTATCAAACGCCTGATTCTACTGAGAATGTCCTAAGAAACAGCCAATTACGTTTTAGCCACCTCGTAGGCCACTCGATTAACCACCAGTAAACACCGGCGCCAACTTAGGCCACAAGAAGTAGGCAGTTTATTTCTATACTTACATGCAATTCGTATATTGATGCTGAAAATATTTCATTTGACTACTGTTCATTTAATAAGGTCTCGTTTAAACGTCGAGACACAAATTACAGCGATGACTTAGTAATTTCTTAATAAAGAACAAAAGAAGTCCAACGATTTTTTTCTTACAGTTCTTACAATTCACGAGAGCAGCATCTAATTTAATTGTGTAAATGCACATGCACGTATTTAATTTTTGCATTATATGCAGGATTAGTGTTGCAAGTCGTGAAGTCCTGAATATTTCTGTGACATAGCTGTAAGTTTCTACAAGCAACTTGTGTGCATATCAATAAATTTCACTACATAAAAAAGTTAGCTCTCGTGTATTGCAAGGAGTATATTTATTTTTAGGAATTCTTACTATTAAATTTATTTTTTATTTCCAGGTTTCATCAAAACTTAAAGATACAGATGCTTTATTGCCAGTTTATAAAATATATTTGCTGAATATTTTCAGTATTTATAACATTTTGTTAATTATGCTACCAAGTTTACCATACTGTAAGTCAAATTATATATACATTATTTTTTATTGCATATTTGTGTTTTATTGCCCCTGTAGGGCAGAAATTACGAATTAAAAAAACAAAATGGCAGAAATTACGAATTAAAAAAACAAAATTCAAATTAAAATTTATTTTATCTTTTTTTACAAAATTGACCGAACAGTGCGAGATTTCTAGAACGTTTACACTTGCATTAAGTAGACATAAAGTTATCATTATTCTCTTACAAGTAAGTCTTACAAATTCACCTGTGTCGATAAAGCAATGCGAATTACGGTGTTGAGCCACACCTGAATCAGTTGTGTATATTGTATAAAAGGTTTATATCATGATTTTCGAGGACATAAATTTTATCTTAAAAGTCATCACTAATAAGTAAATTATGATTAATATTAACCAAAGCATAATAATTATAAACTAAACCATTGATACATTAGTGTCAGTATTCAATGAAATTACTAAGGTCATCACCTGCACTTACACAATATAATTCTAATACAAGATATAATACACAACATTATTGGGGATAATTGCACACAGCAGTGGTTAAGAGACGATAGCGCAGATATTATATCGTAAGTACAGCAAATGCATACACTTGTGGAGCGAACGTTACGTATACATGGGGCCGTGACGTCACCGCGAGCGAGTTCACTCTATATGTCCGACCAATCACTTCCTTAGCTGGCTTCGCCCTGGATATCAATACTACCCAATTCAAGCTATATTTAATACTATCTTTGTAACACCGTAGCAATAAATAAATAATTTTCTCATAATGAAAAATAAACATACTATACTCTGAGTTAAATAATTTATTTGATCTTTCTATAATTATCTATATTTATTCATTGGGTTCATATTGCATTCCAGAACGAGTGCAAGTTAATTAAGGTAGCCTATCAGTTTTGTACTTTGAAATTAAGTAAGGAAAACATAATTGTCACTTGAAAGAAAGAGCTGCTGAATTTCATTCGTACATAAAACTACAGAAACGATAAATTCTTATAACATAATCTAAATAGTGTAATTAATCAACAACTTTCATAAAGTGCGTATTAGGGGGAAACATTTCTTAAATCATACCAAATCATTTCATAAATAAAATTCTTGCCAGGCTAGAGTCTCTCCAAAGCCCAAACCTGACGAATTCACAATTCCCAACAATCATGTAACAATCCTCCTCCAATATTACCTGGGACATAAGATTGTATACAGCTGTATCCATATAAAAGTACAACTAAAATAAATACCTTATTAAGCGAAATTAACGATAATCTAAAATTATACTATACCGAAAAAATAACAAAATGCGCACTGTCTTAGCTTGTGGACCGATTCGTAAACAGCAGTGACAAACATAATTTAGAAACAAAAATCAAATGCATTAAAAGGCAGATTTCTATCGTATGCATTTATTCTTCATTTATTGAGGACTAATTAATTTGTAAATGACAAAAGTAACATCCACGTCCGTTCGTAGTTTCTAATATAGAGTTCATACTTACAGAACGAACACGTGGACACATCATGAAAAATCATCATACATACATAATTCTCTCGTAAAGTATAATTACAGCACAACTACACAATCTCTCGTAATCTAAACATTTTCAACATAACCAATTGTGGACGAATACACAAATACATAATTTGTCTTGCAGGATACTTTAAATCAAATCTATGATATTAAAAATAGTATGATTGCCCAGCTACCCATATTATAGTGAAGTTAGTATTATGTTACTGTACAGTTTACACGTTAGTGTCCTGCGATCTACAGCTATCTATCTAACCACTCTTATGATCTTTATCGTCTGTTAAATCAAACCGTCTAAGTCCCTCTAGGGACACAATAATATACATAATATTCGGCGCGCGGCCCTTCCCGTCGAGCCGCAACCGACACGTCAGCGCACAGAAAAGTTAACGCAGCGATAACACAAAGGGACAATACAACTAGTATCTCCTCACTATCCGACAACTTACACGTACATAGCCTACCGGTTAATCGTTATATTAATCAGATTTATGTAACAGTTTACCTTACAACCGTAATACCGAAGCGAATAAGAGTTACATACGAACTAACAACGGCTACATATATATTACACGGTCCTCGTCTGTACAAGCTCACTCAGCGGCGTGCGGCGCGAGCTGTGCGGCGTCGGAGGCGTCGGCGGCGTCGGCCGGGTCGGACGGCGGGTCGGGCGCGTCGGGCACGTCGCCGGTGTCGCCGTCCGGCTCGTCGGGCGCTTCGCCAGCGTCGTTGGAGCCGTCCTCCGGCGCCGCCAGCTCGCGCAGGCGGCTCTCCATGTACTGGCGGTGCGCGTACTTGTTGAAGCGGCGCTTGGCCATGAACAGCGTGGCGATGGTGCGCGGCGCCAGGCGCACGGCGGCGGCGCGCGACGTGATGCCGCCGCGCCGGCAGTCGCCGCACGTGTGGTCCAGCACGCGCAGCACGGCGCCCGACGCCCTAACGCACTCTGGGGGAATGGCCACACGCATTACTCACATGTTCCACCGCACCACCGCACCACCGCACGCTGCTCGCCCCCACATATACGCTATATCAACTATCATTTATATACAGTTTTATTATCACATTGGTACATTATCTCGGCTAGCTATCCGCATAATGTTTAATTTGGGGCTCCAAACTAAATGTTATTACGAATTTATGATTTGTCCTATATTCCAAAAAGAAATTTAGTTACGAGAAATAAAAGCATAATTTAGTAATGTATTTATTTGCCCGATTTGATATGACTCTATGGCCAACCTTTTTTTTCTTTTCACATTATGCCAGGTCTGCAGTAGATTATGAAGAGCTAAAGCTTTTCACTCTTGGGGATTTTTAAATATTTAAATTTCGAATATCTAAAATATTAAATGTTATCTTTAGAATGTCATTAGGTAGTTTTGGCGGGAATGCGCGCGAATTCGCATATTCGAAGTGAAAATAAATCTTACGCAGGGCGATGATATTGTACAGTATTGAATATAATATGTGTCAGCATAGTATTCGATGTTTTTAAATCAAACCAGGAAATGTCGTCTCGATATGTTGAATATAACAAGATTGATGTGTTCTGAGAATATATGAGTATTGTGACTTGTATCCTAAGTTGTATTTACTTATCTTCAAACAAAATATATAACGTGATTTCATGTTTACTTCGGTGAAACCGGCGGTAGCTTTCAACCAACACGTTGAAGAATATGAGGTGAGTAATAGACCTCTTACATTCTCTTCTATATATTTGCGAATGCCTCTCAATAGGTAAGTTGTTACTTTCATTATTTAGCCATTCTGTTACATGTCGTTTGTATTTGGGTTACAATAAAATAAAATATACTTAGTATTTCAAATGGAACAGATAATGTATTGTCAAGAAAAACATTTCCGACGTCAATATTTTATACATAACATAAGCAATGTTCATCTATCAATGTATCTATGTACATATTGTAGACTATATTTATGGACTCCTATCAGTAACCTTTCTAAACAAGCCATAGCAAGTTGCCCTTGCAATTCGTTCGTTATATGTAATAGACACAGTTTATACTCTTCATAACTAAAATGTAACATTTTTGGAATATAGCAATCAGACGTTAATCTAGCACCGACCGTATAACCTATTTTCAAAATTGACGAATCAATCACGACCTCTAATACGTACCTCTGGAGTAAATTTGGACATCCAACTCCTGAATTCCTAGACAAATGTTCGAGTCTACAGATGCATAATTAATATTGACCTAAATAGACAGGCAATCAAATTACCCAACATAATACTGACTTATAATATATATCTTAAAACTGTATATAAATTAGGTGTGGTCGAGTAAAAAAATAACAATCAAATTAAATAATCTGTGAAATTCAATAAATTATGGATTTCAATAAAGTTATTGAACATCAAATGACAAGAAAATCTTAAATTCTATAACGGTGGCGAACAACGTCAGTATAAGGCATACACTATAGTTCTATTAAAATATGATAACTTCAGTATTTGTTATACATACCTAAGCTATATCATTTCCCTTCCGCCCCATGCCGGTTCAGACTCGCAGTCGAGCCGATAACCTACACCTAATACACGACAATGCATGGCACACACAATCGGCAAGTTTCGATAACCTTTCGTGTTTGGCGACCCAATATTTTCAGCTATTTTCTAAATGAGGCAGTTCATTGCTTACTGTGTATAATACATCATGCGTTCACCTATACTTTGTCATCTAAACACATCTAACAAAAACAAAAGCTTCCTATCGTTATATATTTCGATTATGTATGATTGGACGGCGAACCGTGTTTTACGTATATATCAAGGATAAAATGTTGTACATGTTCCTTTGTAGGCAATCATAACAGGTAGCACTATAGTGGACTGTTATAGGATGTAGCGATATAAATGGAAATAAGCATAACATATACATACATACCAAGCTACATAATGTTTATGGAAACGAGTATATGTATCATGATAATAATGAAAGATGTGAAGCGCATAAAGTGAGAATAAATTTTTTAAACGAAATTTCTACGAGAGCATGCAGAGCGCATTCAGAAATAATAGTAACATGCGCATCTATAAAGCGGTTTTCGGATAATGAACATAAAAAATGTATCCTCACTTTCAGAAAACCGCACCAGACTAGACATGACTGTAAAAATACATTTTATAACAACCATCACAAGATCGCAAAGGAATTTTAGATATTTATCACAAATGCTTATTGAATAATATGCATAATCGTTCGTCTATATCGTCTACAGTTTTTATGATGGTGGTAAATAGGGGAGAGGCAGACATTTAAGCATAGTCAGCAAAATGAAACTGGCGGGTCACTCGTATCATGTCTAGCCTCGTGCGTCGCGTTGCAAGCGTATGCGTTCTACGTGTGGGTGGTGTTCTGACGTACCTTGATGCAGTTGCCTATCGCAGAGCTTACATATGACGAGCTGCATGGTCCCCTTCGGGCCGATGAAGGAGCGCTCGCAGAGCGGGCAGTAGCGACCGATGCGATACGCCCTATGTACGCACGCACACACACATACGGACCGTACGCGCACAAGCACCGGAACACAGAAACACGCCATTAGTATCAACACCGAAACCCCGCTGCCTTGGACGGTCTCGCTTCATTCATACGTTTTATGTTTGTTGCTTGTCCTCGTAACGCTCGACTCGTATATACCAATAAGATAATACTTTGGTTCTTTGTAAGGCAAAAGATAAATGAGAAACCAAATAAAATAGGAACTGAAACTGTTTAGCAGTATAATAAAATGAGTATTATTTTATATTGTTACTAATGTACATTATTTTTTATCATTGTTTAGTAACAAATATTATTATCAAAATATAAAATTGAGAGATATGGATATGGAGTGGAAACTTCCACATTATATCCCTTATTAAAAGTTCCATTGTCTTACGTAATATAATAAAGGGACAAGCCTTCAGCGCGGCATCGTTCTAGATTGCTGCTATGCCAGAAATCGAATCCAAATTTGATAATCAGCAGTCGCATTCTTTAACACTGATGGCTCAGTGTCAACAGATATGTTTTCTTTTTTTCAAAATATTAAAATTTTTATTTTATTTTATTCAAATTTGAAACCCCATAAGAATTTATTATCAGATATTGCGTACGTTGAATTAATAACTATAAAAGATAAATATTCCAAGTGTACTGAGCTCGAAGACAAATAACCAACATAAAGTCGAGTTAGTTTACGCGCTGGGGAGTCAGATGGTACTACGCCCGTGTTAGTTAACAGTATGACAATATGTATGTGAGTTAGTCGCAGCGAACTGCAGATGATGACTGATGCGATGTTGACACCCATTGTCACTGATGATCGAGCCTAATTGACGCAGTACAACCCAAATATCAAACAAATATACAAATAGGACAAAAATTATTAACTACCTAGTGTATTGCATCAATTAATTATCGAATAAATGAAAGTATAAAAATTAATTATCAATAAAAGTAGGAGGAACAGTAAAGTTGGTTTTCTTATTCTACATAAAAGCCCAGGTTTGTTTTAAAGATGTTGGTCTGCAGGAACAGAATGTTCTTAGTGCTTTAGCCAGTGAATCCCATATACCAAACATTGGTGCTTTGCATAAATAATCCACTTTGCTGTTCTTTCTGTGAAGACTGTTTGCTCGCAAATTATTAGAATTTATACATTAAATATACAAAGTTAAAAGAAATTATTAATATATTATAACAATCAACAAACATTCTTCAAATATGCATAAATAATAAACTTATATCTATTAGGGAATGGCATGCAACTTATATAATAATACGGGGATGTGCGCTGAGTAAGAACGCTGCGTTGGGGCAAAGTAAACATTCTGCGGGGACCAAAATGCTACGAGATACGAGAGACAAAGCGATGTCGACAGAGTGAGCGGACGTCAGACAACACGCGATGATCTGTGTTAGTCCACAACAAACACGCATGAGATGACGCCAGTAAACATCTACTACCAAGACCAATTATTAACAAACAATGTACACATAAACAACTGTTCAATGGTTTTGAATAAAACTCTGTACTTTAGTAGTTTGCGTCCCTCGGTACACTCATCTTGCTATGGCAAAGTGATTGCGTTCAGCTTTTGTAGGGGCCCCTCTTGGAGTTACTTGAAAATAATATGGAATCAATTTAATTTGTGTTCTAGATTTCCATACGTAAGAAATGTGTCTAACTACAATAGCTTACTTGAAACAAAGTCCAAAGTTTATATCTAAACATAGGTAAAACATCAATTCTGCACAAATGTCTGCAACATTAATATTTCATAAGTGCTACGTCAAACTATAAATAGACGTCACATATTGATTTTACACACTGGTGAATGAAGAATCTAGTGCAATGACACGAATAGCTGTTAGAATCAATACAAAGTACGATTATTTTAATGAGGAACCTATTTCGTGAACATCTTCGACTACACAATAGCTTGTGAATGTAAGATAAATAATAGTTGCAAATGACTGTAGAATGAATAATTGTGTAATTACGACTGTCTGAATTATCATTTTATATATTACCTAGAGCACGAAATACCTACTTACCTACTACATAGATATTGTATGTATAATACAATGAGTTATAATGTAGCAGTGTCAAGTAGAAATGATAGGTTTTTGCATCTACATTTAATACTATCTATACGTTTTATTAAGAAATAAATTAAGTACCTACTACTTATTTTATAATTGTCACGATCGGTATAGCAGTAAGGTGATACTCGTCAACCATATAATATATGGTAAAAATCAGAACGCACGAAGGTTTAGACTTTAAAACCTATCGACTAAGTAAACCGGGATGAAGGGAAATTCACCAATATCAACGACATTAGTGATTGGCCGAACGCAAACGCACCCTTGCGTGACGCAAAACAAGGAAATTTTGGGGTTCACTCTCGTTCTATTAAAATGAAATTTTGGTCACAAATAAAACTGTTTTCTGTAATTTTATAGTTAACAGGAACATTCCAAAAAATATTATTTATGTCGATCTTCGTGGAATGGTATTCCAAAAAGCTCGTACCACCGACCAAAATTTCAGTTAAGAGAATGATCATACTTAGCGGGTCAAAACTATAATGCAATATTTGTAATTTATTAATTGGAATAGACATAGGTCGGGACAGCGTCTCATAGAAGGTCGCTAACTATGAACATGCGGACGAACGAGAGTTGAATGTCCGGGATGGTTACATGTGGCGAGTGCGGGTACGCGCGGGTGGGTCGCGGCGGCGCGGCGCGCGGCGGCACGTACCTGGCGCACGGCGTGCACAGCGAGTGCGAGTACACCTTGTGGCCGCCGGGGCCGCGCCGCGTCTGGTGGTGCCAGTCGGCGGGCGCGGGCGGGCCCGGCGCGCCCGCGCCCGCGCCCGCTCCCGCTCCCGCGCCCGCGCCCGCGCCCGCCCCCGCCGGCCCGCTCGGCGAGCGCGCGCCGCACGACTTGCAGATCGCGCACTCCACGCAATGCCACCGCCCTGGAACCAACCCACTCACCGTTACATACACATACCTGACTAATATATTAAACGAGATACCACGCCACCTAGCATTTTGATAACAGTTAGAATGTCGAGTTTAGTTAACTTCAGAAGAGAATGAATAAAGTAAAACGTTATTCTAATTAATAAATGTTTACCTTACCAGGTCTCATCATTTTAAGCAAAATATATAAAATCAGTAAAAAATGGTACGACGCAAATAAATTGTGCATAGCCAGTTACCACAGCAAATTTATAACTATAGGGTACAAATTTTTGATAAAAGATTATGCTCAGATCTAAATAACTAAAAAACTACGTATAACGTAAAATATATGCTAGTCATACCACTGGGCACAGTATCAAGTCCCACACAATAAATATGGAATCCTCGATCGCAGAGGTCACAGAACAGCATCTTGTCGTCGTCGGCGGGCTGCCGGCACGAGCAACACGTCTTGCATTCGGCGCACTGCCACGGGTACTCGCGGCACTTGCGAATGGTGTCCGCGCTCAGCTCCACACACGACGGATGCACTACAAATATAATAAATTGTTATCAATATAAATAACTAGCTCAACAAATATGGTGGTTATTGTAGCTTAAATTAAAAAATAGTGTTGCCGCTATGTTTTCACTATGAGACATATACAACATAATATACAAACATGATAATTATTTTAATGCAAAATGAGTTTCCTTTCATTTATAAATAAATGTCGATCCAAAGAATTTATTAATTCGGTTTTACGCTACTCAGAGGCACGCGTACTTATGAGTAGCGTTCCTTACTTATCTAACCTCTCTGTAGACAAATCGTATCATATTATCGCCTATTTCTGATATATTCACTAAAGTTCGGTGTAAAACTGATTCTTATACATTTGTTAGCTTACGAATGCTTGTGTTGTAATGATCGTCTCAAGCAGGTGAATGCTCATTTAACCTAACATTACTAACGACAAATGAAAGCAGCAACATTTTACAGACTGATGATTCTCACATTTTTACTGGTGATGTGCATAGTCCAATATATTATTCAAATATAATTTGACCAGGACTATGTAACACTACAGTGTGGACAGTCGAGTAGTTGGTACTCACGCTTGGCGCCGCAGCTGGCGCAGACGAGGAAGCGCTCGTGCGTGTACTTGCGGTTGGCCTCGAGGCGCAGCCGGCACGCGCGGCACGTGTCGGCGGGCTCGTCGCGCGCCTCGTCGCGCGCGCTGGCGCTACTCGTGGACGCCTCCGCGTGACTGCTGCGCTTCACTTTACTTAATTTCTTCCGCTGAAAACCGAGAATGCCGTGTTTATAAATAAATCACAAATACTTATCAAAACTGTAAAAAATACGCGTGACTATCGCTAACTAAAAAACTAGGTTGCCATTAATTGGTCAAAATTAATTCGAGAGCAGCTTTCGAGTGTTTTTTTATCTTAAGTAAACAGGAGCAGTTCACAAAAATCTAGTCACGAATTCAGAAAGACAAGTAATCATATGTACCGCCATAGGAAGAAATATAGCCGCTAAATCGTTTGGAATACCTAAATGTAAATGTAACACTTGTTACTACGTTACTACGAAATTAAGAGCTTGTACTACCACCTCCAGAAATAATTTATCTATAAGATAAAAGTCTCGCCTTTCCTCTTCTTTAACTTAACATGAGTGTGACAGCATGCGATTTATCTTTTGGATAACTTTTACTTGCTAGTCGTAGGAGTGGCCGTTAATGATATAAGTTGAAATATATCTATTACTTACATTCTTTAAGACACAAAAATCTACAACCTTGTGGGTTGAAGAAACACTTCAAATTTTAATACACTATCAACTAATTGTTTAAATTGATCTTTTCATAACTTACATACATACATAGATTCACGCCTGTTTTTTTCACGCCAGAGGGGTAGGCAGAGACTACGGATTACCATTTGCTACGAACCAGACACACTTCCCTGAAATTGCACTGATCAAAACTATTAGTCCGTACTTTGGCAGAATGGTGTGTGGGTACATCGGAGTCATCTGAGGACGAACATCGTGACCCCCAGTCGGGCTCCGATTCAGAGCTCCAGTCGGTCACTGATACCGGCGCAGGCGGCGCCGCTAATACCGTATTTAGTGGGAAATACCTGTAAAGTAAATGATGCTGTGATAAAGTTTCTTTAAGAATTTAATTCAATTGACACCATCTTGTTTATCCTAAATAAGGTATCATCAATCTAGACATATAAGTTATTCAAAATAATGATATCTTCGACTTTTTCTATTGATGACGATGACATTGATGTAAGGGAAATGCTCCCTCCCGCAAACGAAAACAGGTGGAAGGTGGATGATTACTTGATATGATTAGTTACTTTAATAGTTTTTTGGTAGTATCGTGACTGATACTTCTTACATACTCTAAAAAAACACGATTACAGATCATATTATTGAGTCTCATCTTTAGCTTTTGCATTTATTTAGGTATATTCTTTTGTTGCTACTATTACTTCTCTAAAGCAAATTGTGACATGAGATGTGGAGTTGTTCCCATGCCACTATTTTAATAATTAACTACACGTCATCACGAAAGTATTGAAATGGATTGTTTGCCATACGCAACAGTCTATTTCATTAGTAATAGCACTACGGGTCTCTCAAAAGACGTGGAAGTGTATAAGCAACGGACGGATGCGCACGTACATATGTGCTTAAAATTTGGCGGATGTTCGTGTTTCGTGGTACGCGATTGGTTGTATAGACTATTCCAATCCAATAAAATAAAAAGGTAAACAAACTGTTCATTGACTTGACTATAGACATTTTAGTGATGTCCAATTGCAAAACAATTAATTACCTATCGAATCATTCGATTCAATGCAGCGAAAGAGTTAGAAATGACATAGAAATATAATAAAAATATCTTATCGCGCTTTAATTATTGTATTGTACCCGTCATTCAATGAACGCAGTTGAGCAAAGAGAATATAGTATACAATAAAAAATATTTGCAAAGTATATAATTCTTCATTGTTAAAAAAAATAAACAATGGAATAATTAGTAATTATCAGTGATCAAAGTTATTTACCGCTAACAATTAAAGTCAAAAATTAAGTACTCATTTAGGACACAAAATAACACTTATGAACGTCAAAGGCTAATTAAGTAAATTATTTATTATTATTATTGTAGCCAATTATTTATTGTTGTTTGACCAATTATTATTGTAGCCAAATGTTGTCGCTATAAGAGGAAGCCCAATCCTAATCAGTATGTCAATATTAAGTAAGCCAAGTCGTCAGCAAAAGCACACAAAAGTAACAAAGCACTCAAACACATGAAAGAATTAGTGACGAATAGTCAGCAAAATGGCAGTTTTCTTGACGGTCAGGATAAATTACATATTTTAGAATGGTCAAAATATATTTAAATTTCTTTTCTTAATTTGGTTTTACGGCTGCTTAATTTTGAGTTGCAGTGGCCAGCCGAATACTTCTTATTGTTTTATTTTTGTTTTGTGTCGCAGAATACTTTACAAACATTCAAACAACGAACATAAACAACACCCAGACAAAGCAAAACTTGTCTATTACGGAAGCTTTAGAAGTTTTTGACGAAGTAATAGCAGTCATTAATTGGCAAATCTTAAACAAATTATGAGTCGAAATCCAGATTTGGATGTCGTTAGAAATATTAGCGAAGCAATCCAAGAAACATGGCTTAAATTTGCGCCGCTCAAATCGGTTGACATTGCAAGATCATTTTCATCATATAAGTGGGTCTTGCACCCGTATCGAAACCGATTAAAAGAAGAAAACATTGATAAAATTATTATATTATATTTTAATTCTTTAGTTAATGATGTGGACCTTTAACATCCACCAGTGTTTCTAACATAGTTGAAATAGATTCTGATTGATATGCTGTTATTTTATTTCATTTCATTAATTTGTAGATATTGTTTAATAAAAAAAAAATACAGAGTCGTTTGTTTCATTTTTCCATCTCTCTAATCTCTTTGCACATAAAATAGAACATAATGCATATAAAATAGAAAATAATTAAACTTTATCAAGCCGCTAGGCGGCGAGTACTAAGTCCGTCACGCGCCATTTGCCGGCGTGTTACGTGTAACGCTACTTAGTTTGTGTCATAATATCAATCCCGGAAGTTTAAGAAAACAATTTTTATTAATCCCTAATTACAGGTTTAAAAGGCATATCCATGTTAAGATTTCGTAGGTGGTTTTACGTCATTTGGTACTCAAAAACTCTACCTATACCGACCCCTGGTTATTATTTAGGCGATATATGTGGTGTGTTGAAGTGTAGTATATCAGTATTTATTATGATTCAATTTGTGACTCTGCGCTGACAATGGCTATGCGAGACACTGAGACATATAACTGAAATGTTGTGCTCGAGAGATAGAATGGAGTGAGGGCGTACCGCAGCTGGTCGGGCGTGTAGACGCGGTAGGCGTGCTGGTACTGGCCGGGCAGCAGCGCGTGCGGGTAGAAGCCGGCGGGCGGGCGCAGGTGCGCGCGCGGCGGCGCGGCGGGGCGCGGGCGCGCGCGCAGCACCGTGAGCGACTGCAGGTCGGCGCACGCGCCGCGCCGCGCCGCGTTGGCGCGCGCGTTCCACTCGCTCGCCGACGCGATGGCCGCCGCCGCCATGTCCTGCGGGCACCACGAAACACGCGCTCCGCTTATTACAACATATTAGATACTACATATGCGTTCCTTTACTCTGAAACCGTTCCATATGGCAAATTTTAAATGCAATTTTTCATCCGAATTCTCTTGTGCCATATTTTGAAACCGGTAGACGAGTCTCACCTGTCTAGTCTTCTCCGGGTCGACCTTCGGTAGTTCCGGCTTTTGCTCTACTGGTTTCTCGGGTTTCATTTCCACCCTCGCCACCTTCTCCTCGGGTTTGGGTTCCTCGACGGGCTCCTCGAGGATCTCGGTCAGCTGCCGCTGGCGCTGATGCGACCGAAACTCTTCGTATTTGTGCGGGTAGTCTGAGAGCATGATGTCTAGAATTTCGCTGGCGTCTACGGCTGTAATACCTGTATACCCAATATTTATTTCTCTTAGTCGCAGTTTATGTACTTAAATATGTGCATTGTTTATTTCAGTATATCACTTAAATTAGCTTTGAGTAATTATTACTGAACAAAAAATATCGAATGTTAGGAATATTAATATATATTATTTGAATAACGACTTGACGAAATTAATAATTCAGCCACTAAATCCTTACAATAGTGTAATTCTCGTAAGACGATTTGAGTTGTACAAATCCTTTCATGTAGTCAACATGAAAGGATTTGTACAACTCAAATCGTAATACAATGATATAAAAATGAGAATCAATTAGCGGTAATTGAAATCGTTTATTGTGGTGAGTAAAAACTTGTAAATAAAGAAGGAAATATGATAGGCTACGCTACATACTAATGTTGCTACATTTTAAGCAGATTACTGACTTACCGAGGTCACAGAGGGCTTCGGTAACAAGACCTTTACTCAGTACATAGTCTCGCTCCTCGCCGCCGATTGTTCGCCTCTTAAGCTCTGGGTAGCGCCGCTTGAAGCTCTTCACTCCGAGGAACATTGCTACTTGTTCTTGTATCATCATTACCTGTAAAATACAAATAAACTTGTTACTTTATCACTAAATTCAGATTGTACAAAATTTCTTATTAACACTATCGCAACAGTTTGAAGAAAACTCAGTGGGATGTTTGCAAGCTGTTTAGATTCGTGTAAATAGTGCTTTCAATGTCGTTATTCGTAATTATTTAAACGAGTATACTTTTTATTTATTTTGAACGGAAATTTGTGGTGGCAACTTTGTGTCTACATTGTTAACAATTTGATAAAATCAAGCTATAGGAATACGATAGACTATGATTACCTTCTGTTCTCCATCACCTTTATCAGGTGACGGCCAAGTATACTCCTTAACATCAGCTGCTGTCCATACTTTATTACTATAACAAAAACAATCAAAGTTATAATTAATTTATATTCGTTATTTTTACTCCATCCAAAATATAGTTTAACAGTACCTGTCGAACAAATCAGCAAATTTTGATTTCTTCATTTTGTTACTTTCATTCGTCGAACTTTTCACAGAACCCTGAGAGTCCTCATCAAGTAAATGCGACGGCCTAGAAATCAATTAATATAGTATTAAAATATCGCGAGTTTTTATACGAACTTATTGAAAACATTACATAGGTGAAAATTACAGTGCGGGAAACCTTTTTAGATTTTTAGGTGTGTCATGTGTGGTATTACTTATATTAAAAGTTGTGAGAAACCATACTCACTTAGCGGGAGTGGCGTTATCATCCATCATACACGTCTCCTCTTCGAATAGCTGGACAGTTGTAGTGGCTGGTCCGCAGACTCGCCCATAGATGCCTAGAGTCTCCTGAAATACCAGAAAAATATATAGTAACCGATTTTACAAAATGCAAGCACACTAAATATAGTTTAAATGTCTAACTGCTAGTATTAGAGTATGTGGACAAATAGGTAAATATTAAGATAAGCAACACCTACTTTCATATACATTGCCCCGCGGCCGCCACCCCTGCCCCGGCCCCGGCCGCGCGGAGTGCGCCCGCGCCCGCCGCGACTGCCGCGACCGCCACGCCCTCGCCCCGACCCGCTTGGCTCCGGTGTATTCGGAAAATCATCTTTAGGCGGCGTATTATCAAGCATGGCTTTAAGCTCCGGCGTCTCGCCAGTCGAGAATGTGCCCGAGGAATTTCTTCGTCTACTTGATAATGGCGTTGTACACACAGAAGGCATCTTATCTAGAGCTTCCGTCATCCGTGGAAGTTTTATTCTTGAACTCGTGGGATCAATTTCGGCTGCGGGTCGTCCTTCAACTTGTTCCTTAGAGGCGGGCTCTACAATTGTGACGGGTTCCGGCTCTGCGGGGGGTGTGGCTTCCGATCGCCGTCCCCCGCGGCCGCGACCTCGCCCCCCACGTGGTTTCAAAAGTATAGCAGGTCTGTCTCTGAAATAATAATGGTATACATTTTTAGTTTATGATATTTTATTGTAATAAATATAGGTTGCGAAAAATGGCAACCAACACTCACCGCATTAATCGAAGTGACCGCTGCGGCCGCTCCTCGAGGGCAGGTACTGGGAGCGTAATAACAGGTGGTTTTGCTCCTTCCGATACTGGCAGTTTCCGCGGTCGACCACGCTTTTTCGGTTGCGGTGTTAATTCCACTGGTTTAGGAATGTCTATGACTTCAGGTGGTACGTCCGTGGGTTTTAAATTGTCTACTTCTAATGGATCCTGCGAAATATCCTCAGGTCCCGTTAAATCACGAAAGTCTGAGTTCTCGTTAATAATCATTTGTTGCAGCTCAGGATGCGAGTTTTCTACATGAGTCATCTCAACTCCATCAGAACTGCTCATTGAAGCATTGTAATCTATATCTGAATGTACATTTGGTGCTTTTTCAGAACAATTTGTATTATTAAAAGGCAGTGATTGCATTTGTTTTGCTTGCAAATTGGACAGAATGTTATGTAATTTCGAGTTACCATTTTTCGAACAATTTTCATTATTTAATAATGCATGATTTACAGTTTTGACTCCTGATTTTGTTTCTAAACTAGTTTTCGTTGGTGATGTCTGTGCTGGTATGACAGGTGTCATACTTAAGGACTTGTTGCCTGATAAAAGTTGCCCTAGTTTTAACCTTTTTGTTTGTAATGTAGTAAGGTCTGATTCTTTGCTTAGTGGAGGGTTGGTATCTGCAGTTGATGGTCTCTTACCAATATTTCGTTTCACTTGAGATTTATCAGTGTTTTCAACTATCCTAGAACTTCGTAATCTCTTTCCAGATGACAGATTTAGGGACGTATCAGCTGCTTGCTTCCTCCTACTATTTGCAACGTGTCTTTTGGGACTTTGCTTATCATTTACGTTATCTTGAGTATTTTCAACATAGTTCTCAAAAGTATCTGGTCTTTTAACATCTTCAGTAATTATTTTTGCAGATGGACCATGATCAGTCTTATTTATTTTTAATATTATTCTGGGAGAATCCTGTCCTGAGCTTTGATTGGTAAACTTATCAGTTACGGTTATTTCTAGAGGTTTTGTAATATTTTCATTAACTTTTTCTGAAAGGTCTTGTAAAGAGCGCAGTTTTACGCAGTCAGATTTATTAAGATCATTTACTTTGTCAGGAGTGGAACTTCTCCTCTCAATCTCTCTTTCTCTTAAATTATCTTCAATGTTTCTTGAAACTGTTCTATCTGAACCAGATTTACCTGATTCAACCAAATTCTCACTATTCACAAAATTTTTACATGCAGGTAAGGTTGATTCAGATCTATCTGATGGCAAAGTACAATTAACAATTTGAGACACTTCAAGGTTTTTATCTAAACTATCCCTTGTGTTTTCTAAAAGCTTTTTTAATAGTGTACAATTTTGCACAGATGACATTTTTTGTCTTACAAATGATTGTTTCACATTACTCTCTGTGGTTTCTACAGATCTAAAATTGATAGTTTTATGTTCTTGGTTTATATGAGTTTCATTTGGTACTGCAATTTTACCCTCCTTAGCTGCATTTGTATCGTGAATTGAAGATCCTTTCTGTCCTATAGTATCGCATTTTGTCACATTCACTTTTTTTGGTGAATGCTGCTTTTCTATTGCAGCATCACTTGGTTTTGTTTTTGTTGTTGATGTATTTAAAACAGTCTTTTTAGTAATTGAAGTTCTCTCAGCATTTTCTTCATTCTTTTGAATGGAATCAGGTACACAGTTTTGCTTGAGTGATTTCTCTACAGGAGAAAATATTGTTCTTGTTTCAATAAGATCATTTACAGTTTCTGGTTCAGAACTCTTGTGTTCTATGCTTTCTGTGGGTTTCTCAACTTCATTGGGCAGTTTTGAGGATTTTTGAGATTTCATTGATGCTCCATCATCAATATAGTTCGACGAAATACTCTCAGTATGTGAACTTTCATGATTAAAATTTTCTGTTACAGTTTTCATATTAATTTTCATGACTAATGGGGGATGTTTTGAAAATTTGTCATCATTGTCATCTTTCGATTTAGCTATTTCAGCTTCTTCAGGTCTAACAACTGGTTTTATATTTAGTTTAGTTACAATGGGTATGGTGGTGGTACTGTGAGCATCAATTTTGGAGTGCTCTTTTTTAGGGGAAGAAGGGGTACTTTCTCCTGGTTTTACCAAGGGTTTAATATTTAGTTTAGTTACAATCGGAATGCTCTGCTCACTTAATAAACCTGACTTAGATGGCTCTTGCATCTCATCTGGTTTCACTATAGGTTTAATGTTCAATTTTGTAACAACAGGTATATGGTCAGTATTATCATCACTTGAATTTCCAGTCTCTGATGATAAGTTTTCTGATTCCTTTTCTTTTTCTTCCTCTTGAGGCTTAATAATAGGCTTAATATTTATTTTAGTAACAACAGGTATACTATTTTCATCAATGTCAGCATTCAATTCATCACAGTCTTTGAAGTCTTCTGAAGAGTTTGCTTCAGGATTCTTTAATGGTTTAATATTTAATCTAGTTATTTTAGGTACATCATCTATACTAGAATCTATAACATTATCTTTAGGCTTTATTACAGGCTTAATATTTAATTTTGAAACTACAGGAACTTTATCATCAAAGCCCTCAGAGGATTCTCCACTGTCTGTAGGTTTCAAAATAGGCTTGATATTTAGCTTGGTCACTACAGGGATATGTTCCGGGCTATCACACATAGCTGTTGATTTTTTAGGTGTTCTAGCCTCATCATCCATTCTTGTAACAGGTTTGATTGTAATTTTAGGCACATGTGGACTTTCTTTCGCTTCTGTAGCTGAAGAAAATGATTCACTAGATATCTTAATCTTAAGGATATCTTCTTTACTGGTGAAATCTGGTGGTTTTAAAGGTTTTATAGTCAACTTTGGACTGAGAGGCTGACTTTCGGTTTTTGTTACTGTTTTTATTGTAAGTTTAGGAATCTTTTCTGGCTGTGTTTCATCAGACTGACTAATGATTAATTTTTCATCCTGTTGAATGCCTTTTATAGTAAGCTTAGGCACATTTTTTTCTGTATAAAATTGACCTTCACATTCAGTGCCAGGTTTGCCTAGTTTTATAGTAACTTTTGGAACAACTTCAGAAGAGCCATGATCAGAAGCTGAGGCTTGGTCAGAAGTACTAGTGGTTTCATCATTCTCTGAACATTCTGACTCTGATATTTCACTACTACTAGACTTCCTGTGAATTTCATTTATCTTCTCTGGTGGTTTGAGGATGGGTTTGATGTTTAATTTAGTGATACAAGGGAACTGTTCAGGGACACTCAATTTAGCATCTTTATTGTCGCCTTCTGAATGTGATTTTATTACTTTGTCATTCTCATTTTCAGTTGGTTTGACAATAGGCTTAATATTTATTTTTGTTACGCAAGGTATTTGTTGAATATTGTCCATTTTATCAACACCATCTTGTTCTACAGGAGGTCTTATTGGTTTTATTGTAACTTTAGGAACAGATGACTTCATTTCTTCTGGTTGTTTCAATTTAATTGTTAATTTTGGGACCTGTTTAGTACACTCAGATTCTTCATGTGTTACACTATTTTTATTAATACTGCTGTGTTCAATATCTAATTTAGATTCAGATAAACTTGACATAGAGGACCTTGTTAAGTTAAGTTTAATAGGTGGAACTTTCTTTTGATCTTCTTGGTGTTCATTACTATTATCCGGCTGACAATTTACTGGTACTGAAATATTTGATATACATTCACTGCTCTTTAAATCAAGCTCTTTCTTTGTTTCAACCTCAATGCTCTGTGATCCCATCTCAGTACTCCTTGATTGAAGCTCACTTTCTAGTAGTTCAAGTTTACTACTCAAATCAAGCTGATTGTTACTTGACTGAACCTCACTATTTCTAGTGTCAGGTTCACTATGCGTTAATTCGTCACTATTCTTGGATTCAATCTTAAAGCTTGCTGAATCAGGCTCTATCTTTTGTAACCCAGGCTCACCACTTTGGAACTCAACCTCTTTGCTTTCTGATTGAAGTTCATTGGCCATTGATGGAATTTCAGGGATGCTTGGTTTTATGTCAATGCTTTTTAATTCTAGCTCACTGCTGTTTGATGGAAGTTTACTTTTGCTTGATGTTGGTTCACCGGCCTTGGAACTCTCTGATTGAAGGGCACTTTTACTTTCTTCTATATCCATGCTCTGTGATTCTACCTCGCTGTTTTTTGATTCATGATCACAACTTTTTGTTTGAAGCTCACTATTACTTAATTGAGCCTCACTATTGCTTGATTCATGTTCAACAATATTTGATTCCAGGTTGCAGCTTGTTGTTTGAAGCTCACTATGGCTTGCTTGAATATCAATATTCTTTTGTTCAAGACCACTTCTCTTTATGTCAACTTCACTGCTCTTTGATTCAAGCTCATTCCTTTTTGTTAGAAGCTCAATGTTGCCTAATTGAAGTGCCCTACTTCTTGATTCAAGCCCAGTGCTCTGTGTTTTGGGTTCACAATTTAAAGCTTGGCACTCACTGCTGCTTAATTGAACTCCACTGCTCTTTAATTGATTTGCTTCAATGTCACTGCCTTTAATTTCAACCTGGCTGCTTTTTAATTCAAGCTCACTGCTTTTTAATTCAGGCTCATTACTTTTTAAATCAAGCTCACTACTTTTTGATTCATGGTCACTGCTCTTTGATTGAAGTTCAATCTTTTTCGCTTGAAGCTCACTGTTCATTAATTCAAGATTAGTGTTTTGTGATTGAAGCTTGCTCTTTGTTGAATTAAGTTCATCCCTATTTGATTCAAACATGTTTTTATTTGTTTGTTGTTTATTACTTTGTGGTGGTAGGCATAAGGGTATATAATCTATTGACTTGAGGTCATTATCATATGTATTACACACATTACCCTGTTCTTTATCATTAATTTTTAAGTTAGTTATCAGTTCTGCTGAATTAGATGTAGGTAAACTACTAATTTCCTGTTCTGTTTTACTTGTGTTTATACCAGCTATAGATTGTTGAGGACTTGGTATACACAAGATAGATTTTACAGGTATGCATTGTACATTAACTTTTTCATTATCACTATCATCTCTATTAGGAGAATGGTGTGGTTTTATACTTGGCTGGGAATGTTCATCAGAGCATGCTTTTCCAGAACTTTCAGCTAATAGTTCAGGTAGTTTTCCTGACTCACAAGTACTATTATCTGGTATTAGTGTCTCAGTATGATGTGATTGTGACAAACTATGAGTACTAGAAGACTCTGTTGTAGGGATAGGTAAATTTACAGAATGATTATCAGATGAAGTCGACTGACATTGTTCCTTTTCTGCCAAAACACTTATCTGGCTAAGTAGAGTTTCTCTATTACTAGTACCAGTAATATTTTTTTGTCTAATAAGCTTAATTTTTTTAGGAGGACTTACTGATGTTTCTGCTTTGCAGAAATTAATTTCACTTACATTTCTAATCTCTTCTGGTTTTACATTACCATGTATTGTGGGCACAGCATCAGATGAACTTGTCACATCCTTGGTGATTTCACTACTAGGTTGTTCTGCAGCAGGAATATTAACAATTTGAGAGTCAACCGTTGAAGATACTGTAGAATCAGGTCGTCTATCACTTGGCGCTGGCCGTACAAGTCTTCGTCTCAGTGGTGACCGAGTATGTGGTTCCACAAGCAAGGTCTTACTTTCACTAACACTACTATCACTAGACGTTGATTCTGCACTTTCTACAGTCACATTGTCCCTGTTATCACTGGATGTCACACACTTCACTGTTCGATCCTGTGGTTCACATACACTAGTGTCCGATACATTTTGCACAGTCTGTTCTTCACTGCTGGAAGGAATATTAGGAAGAGGGCAGTTGGTAGATGACTCAGTTTCCACATTAGAAGCAATTCTATCTTCTGGTGCAATGGACACTGCTTTCTCTTCACCCTCAGCCGCAGATGAAGTGGCTGATAATGAGTCAACACTGTCAGTTTTAACATTGTCTGTGAGTATATCACTAGGAGTTGAACATTCAGCTGGTTTGTCAATGCTAGCCGGAAGCGGGCTTTCGCTATCGGCTTTGTTGACAGACGATGCTACCTCAGGCGGTAATGAGATGTTTTCACAATCACTCTTGACTGATTTCTGTATGATATTTAGGTTGTAACTAGTAGTAGCAAATTCTTCATTTAGCGCATCGACAAAGTCTGATGTAAGTGGTAATCGCTTCGGCGCGCCTGGGCCATCTACGATTTCATCTATCATATCCAAAATCGCCTCGGTGCTCGTGTTGACATCCTGCGACGACGGCGACGGAACGCTATCGCCGTCGAAATTATCCTCCGACATAGCGGGTGTTTGGCACGACGATCGCGCTTCGGATGGTTTCTGCTGGAAACTACTAGTTGCATTGACGTCCTCGGCCAGTCCGACGTCCTTTTCCCGCGCCGATGCACGGCGGGAAGCGTTCGTCGCTGTGCCCGCATCATCTTCTGAGCTCTCCATTATCTACTGTTTTGCGACGCTGACATATCTGAAATATAAAACGCTCTCTGGGTGATATTTACGTTACGAACGGGTAACCTGACGACGTGCGAGATTGACAAGCCACAGGCACCATTCTAATTCACCATAACGCTACAAAATTTCGTTCACGGGGTCCACAGCGTTGATTATATACCTACACATGTACTTTAATTTCATATTCACGTCGTTTAGGTCTTGTTTGAGTACACGCGAGGTCTTGGAAAGTATTCAACAGCGTACACCGGCAAACAAAAAGCTTGTATACGCCATTTTTAAAACCAAAGACATGGCAGGTTGGGACGTACGGGCCAATAAAAAATATCCTATACGGACAATTCGGCCATTGTCGTGTTGGTAAACTGCAAGAAGCCCATAGATCGCTCCAGTTGAGCTTTTAGCTTGTAAAAGAGTAATAAATATGTCTTTCGACATGTGTTAAAACGAGTCAGATAATAACTCTTCAGTATCTACGAAGAGTGTTATTTCATGTGGCAACAATGTCATACACAGACCATATAACTCTAAATATTATAACGACTAACGACTCTTCTTATTAGGCTTTTCAATTTATTCTAGGATATTCATAATCCCGAAGGCAAACATAATGTTAAATATCTCTAATTATATTTATTGGCTAATTTCAAACGACATAGTTTTATTAACTATCTTTCATCCTTATTTTCAGCGCTATCTACTAATTATTGTATAAAGTTAAGCGTGATAATTTTAATATAAGAACAGTTAATATTATAGATTCTAAGTAATAACTGTAGAATAGTAATATTTTAGCCTTCCAAACATATTTTGTTGTTGTCAATGATTTAAACAATTTGCCTTTAATTTAGTAATTTTGACGTAACTGCTATAACAATAACTTTTATTTATCCTATTAATTTAATATAGAAATATGAATTTCATTTAAATTCCTCGTATCGTATAAATCCATTGAAGTTTTTTGTAAGCTGTAATACGAAAATAGCATAATAAAAATAAGCTTTTCCATATGTATTAACTTCTTTTCTCAGTGGTATCGTATATTATATTAATTAATTAATTGCAACAAATTCTAGAAATATAATTTTCTTAATGTGAAATATTTGCGTAATCGTTGTCTTAAGTTGGCCAAGCTGACAGAAGAAAAATATGCAAGATTGTCTATGGTTTATTCCAAAACATAATGATACAAAGTAAAAAATAACATTACTCTTCGATAACAACCTCTAACTGTATACAAGTACCTAATTATCTAACCTATTTTGATATTTTAAAAATATCTCACTGCGGTAGACTTCCATATAAGAGTAGTGAAAACTATCAATAATTCTGTACTTTCTACTTTAAATTCCCATTATGGCTACTATTAGACCATTCACGTGTGAAGATATGTTAAAATTTAATAATGTGTAAGGATCCATAAATTTTAATATTTTTCATTTACTCTAAACATTAATGAATCCTTCTTATCTTATGTATGATATTTACTTTACAGAAATTTAGACCCATTGACTGAAACATATGGGTTATCATTTTACACTCAATATTTAGCGCACTGGCCAGAATACTTTCAAGTTGTTGAATCACCCAGTGGTGAAATAATGGGATACAGTACGTATAATGATAAGTTTACATTGGCAATTAGGTACCTGTGGACATGTCAGAGTACTACCTATTTCTTTATCATTAATATGAATTCTGGATAAAGGCCAGGTTAAGAGCACCTTAAACCGGCGAGCGTGTATGAGGAATGTTATGAAAGTGAATGAAGCCAGAGAAGTGTGTCAGGATCGTAGCAAATGGAAATCCGTAGTCTCTGTCTACCCCTCTGGGAAACAGGCGTGAATCTATGTATGTATTATGTATACTAGAATAGTTTTTAATGTGAGCAGTACAGTAGCAAACAGCCAAGTACCTATTTATTATAATAAGGATATTATTTATTATAAAGATAGTGGTACTTATATTTATTTATCCAAAAGTACACATATCTTTACAGGATACCTAATGTGAACTATTGTAAAATAATATATATTACTTATTATAATAAATTTATTTGTTTGTAACTTAAAAGATATAACAAATAATGCCACTTTTGTAAGTTCACTCAGCGCAATACAAAATAGGTCAGTTTGTTTAGCTATAAGGTTGAGAGTGCGCTTATAATACATTGTGGCAGAATACAATATGTATGTTCATAAAATAAGAATTATAAATGTCAATTTCTTGATATAACAAAATAATTTATTTTTACCTAAGATATTGTTTTCCTATTAAATTAATGCATATACATATTTTATGGTGCATATTAATTAATGTCAGACTGGCTTGGCCATTGATAACTGTTCTGAAACTTCTTTATACAAGCAAAACACTGAACACCAAGTGAGTATGCTTGTGAAAAGAATTACCTACAATAATAATTGATGTAAATCTTGTTATCAAAAGCTATGAGGCTGGGCCATCCTAACATTCACATTATAAATTTTTAGACTATCGCGATTTGTACACATACTTAATATAATGTTAGACAACGGGTCTTACTCGCGATAAAGTATTTAAAAGGTAATAAATACCTATTAATTGCCCGACGTTTCGACCGACTTGCATCAATCGTGGTCACGGGTATAAGTATAGTAAGTAGTAAGTGGTCATAGGTATTTATTACCTTTTAAATACTTTATCGTGAGTAAGACCCATTGTCTAACATTATATTAAGTATACTTAAATAAGGTTGTAACCTTATTTAAGAATATGTACTGTTGTAGACATTACAAAGCTTTTGCTCCTAATAAGTGATTCTATTCTATGTTAAGTTCTCTTTTTTTAGTAATGGGTAAAGCTGAAGGTCATGGTGAGAATTGGCATGGCCATGTGACTGCTTTAACAGTCAGTCCTGATTACAGACGATTAGGACTTGCTGCTACTTTAATGAATATTTTGGAAGATGTTTCTGAAAAGTAAATATACTATAAAAAATTGTCATTCTAAAAACAAGCTACCTATTATATTACGGGTAGTATTTAACTGTACAGTAAAAAAATATTAGTTGCACAGCAAAATATGCTTACTAAAAATACTAATTGCTTAGCAAAATATATTTAAAGAGATTAAACTAAGTCGATGGAGCCCTGCTTCACGGGGTTCCTATTTTTGGGTGGGACTAAGAAGGATAACCTAACCCTTCCGAGATGGAACGCAGTGATTTGAGGCATATAGGTGCTCGTTATGCTGTGCAATTAGTATTTTTGATGGTCATTATATTTAATCCCTTATGTTATCAATTATCATGGTTAATCTTACATTTATTTTGCAGAAAGAAAGCTTATTTCGTGGACCTTTTTGTAAGAGTCAGTAATAAGGTAGCCATTAATATGTATAAGAATTTGGGATACATAGTATATAGAACTGTTTTAGAATACTACTCTGGGGATCCAGATGAGGATGCCTATGGTAAAAAACCTACATTTAAATCAATCAATTTATTAAACCTTTTTTTATTATTATTAATGAGAATTTCTTGTTCATCTTTGCAGATATGAGAAAAGCTTGTTCAAGAGATGTGAATAAAAAGTCAGTAATACCATTGACTCATCCCGTTCGTCCTGAAGATGTTGATTGACATAAATAAAATAATTAACTACAATTGTAAAATCTTTATTTTAATAAGTATATTAACTTTCACTGTTACTGCTGCTGTCATCATCATCATTCTCCTTATTGTTGTTTGGAGGAGTTTGTCCTTGTTCCTCTTCACTAGTTGGTGCTGTTTCTTTACTAGGCTCAGGCTGTGTAACCTCCTTTTGTTTGCGCCATTGTTTAGCAGCAGCAAGCAATTTAAGATTGGGTCTAACCATTTCATCTTCAGGGAATATGTAGTCAAATACCTCCTCCCACCCTTCTTCAACCCCTCCTTCACTAACAATCTTCTGCCTCTTCTTAACCCTTCTAGGCATTTTACTCATAACCTTCTCAAGTTTTTCTTCATCTCCAATTTCAGTTTCAAAATCTTTCCATGCTTCTAAAAGCAGTACTCTTGCCTCTTTCTCCCCAGCACTCCTTAAGCTGTCATTAGCTCGTTCATAAACACGCCTAGCTAACTCAACATTTATGTTATCAGCATTTTCTGCATTAAGTTCAAACTTAGCATAAGATAGCCACACTTTGACATGGACTGTCCTTTCCAATAGTCTTTCATAAAGCTGTCTTGCTTTTTCAGTTTCTCCTTGTTGAACTTCAAAGTCTATGTAACTTTTCCATAACAGTTCTGGCATGTCTAGTCTTGGTTGGCCCACAGCTATTTCATAAATTGCTCTAGCTCTGTCTGTGTCACCCAATAAAGTTTCTAATTCTGCAAACTTGATCCATGTGATGCAGTTTTCTGGTCCATACTCTAAAAATTTCTGATACAATATTCTACATCTGTCAAACTCTCTTAGTTGAATTTCCAAGTCAATATAACCTCTGTATAACTTGTCTCTGGCGCATATACCCAAAGCCATACCCAATGTTTTCCTTGCTTGTTTTAAATCTTTACATCTGACTTCGAATTGTGCATACATGAGCCATATTTTTGAGAAAGTAAATATTTTGTGTGGTATTAACTCTAAACATGTTCGATAAACTTGTCTTGTTCTTTCAACATCTTCTGCTTCCAACTCTTCATACAAAGCATAATTAATCCACAAGTAGATATAACGTCTCCAGAACTGTTTATCTTTTGATGGAGGTACATTTGCAATGGCTCTTTCATAAGTGTCACGGATGTCATCAACATTTCCTTCATTTTCCACAAGTCTTATGTAATCAAACCATGCATCATAATTAGTAGGGTTCTCAATAACTTCTTGCTCATACATGTACTTTCTTTTATTCACAATAACATCTTCAATACCAGATCTGTCACCATACTTCTTTTCATGTATGGTGTATGCTTTGTATAACTCTTTATTTCTGTCTTTTGTAATGTGGTCCAAAGCATATTTATAGATAACTCTAGCTCTATCGTGCTCCTTTTGATTTTCTTCAAATTTGGCAAATGCAATAAAGAGCCTTTCATCAAGGTCTTCATCACCAAAAAATTCAACAGCTCTTTCATAGACTTTTCTTGACCCATTTATAAATCCATGATTTTCTTCAAACTTTGCATATTTTATCCAGTTCTTTACATCAGGGTGAACCATTACAAATCTTTCATAAATCTGTCTTGCTCTGTCTAGTTCTTTATATCTTAGTTCGAAATTAATGTATGTTTGCCATGCTTGTTCATCTGGCTGCCACTCCATCCAGCGCTCAAAAACCTGAAACATAAATAGTTATTACATTAAAATCTGAGAATGATATTTAATATAATCGAGGAAGTGCTATAGTATTAAACCAAATCTATAACTAAGAATGTTATGTTATCCACATACCTGTCTAGTGCCAGCAGTATTTTCCAACATTTCTTCCATGTAAGTGTACTTGTACCAGAATTGAGATACTCTTGGTAGTATAGTAACAGCTCTGTCCCATAAGTTACGAGCATGATTTACTTGTCTGTTTCTCATTTCCATTTCAGTGTATTTCAACCTAAAGTATTAAAATATATAAATTAGTGATCAGATACAAAACAAATATGCATGATGTGTACCATCATATTGGGCCAACACAAAATAGTCTAGAATATATTTGATCATAAGTTTAAAAGTCCAAATAGTAATTTTACAATAGCATATAGTACTAAAAATAAATGATTGCCATTATATTGTTTTGTAGTTGTAAAGCACCCTATAGTTATGAAGTATCTACTCACCACAGGGTAACATTTCTATGGTCCACATCAAGAGCTCTTTCATAGATTGATCTAGCTCTCTGCACTTGTTTTTGAGATTCTTCCCACTGAGCATATTTAAGCCAATTTCCAATAACCTAAAACAGAGGTTTATTATAATTACTGATTTGTCAATTGCTGGAATTACATACACAATTGAAAAATAATTATGTCTGGTCGTTAGTGAGCTGCTGCAAAATGTTCACTTTATACAACAAATTAATTTAATATTAGTAAATATGATTAAATAGTTTAGGATTACATTCAAAGGTTTATGGTAGTATGTATGTACTCACGAGTCTGTTCTTACGAATGTTGTCTTCGAATGCTTTTCTTTTACGATGTTGATAGTCTCTAAGTTCTTCTGGATCAGAGATCTTTTGTTTTGGAGGTGGTGGTAAAATCTCCAAGTCTCTTTCTTTAGCTTCTCTGAGCAACTGTTCAGCAGTAATTTGTATTTCTGCTGGTGCTTTATTTTTTACCTAAAATATTTAGAAACAATGCAATTTATTAGATACAAAGTTTATAACCCTAAATATATATGATACTAATGTTTATTTACCTTTGCCACTTTAGGCATTTTGGAAGTTTTTGCATCCATGATTGAATATATTTGTTAATAGAAACTTTCGTTGAAAAACCTTGTTTTACAATAATTTGAGTTTATAACTTTTATTTTGATGGCAATGGTAGTGTCAGTCGCGATTTCATTTTTGTCAGAGATCAAAGAGTTGTGTGCTGATTGTATCGTATAATATAAAAGCGTAGTGTCATAGACTAACATCAAACCATAGACAAGACACTATATACTGACATCAAACAATACCCACAGACATAATATAAGAAGTAGAACAAAACCAGTTACTCTATGACAGTATGACTAGGACACTAGCTCGATCATCTTGACTGATCTTGATTCACCTTTTGACCGCCGTAGTCATCTATAGACGACAAGCCAAAAAGTGCCCAGCACGCCACGGTCGTGACTGCACGACAGACTTATACATGTAAATAAATCTTATAAAACAACATTGATATTTTATTTCTTTTGCTTATTATGTTCCTTACCTTATCCTACTTTATATTAGTTGAACCTCTTTCTTTATATTTCATCTGTTTCAACATAAGATAGTAAAAACTAATACACATTATAAAGTTTAAAAAACATGGTGTCCTCTACGCCACAGCCGTCCTATCACGATGCATATTGATGTAGATAACAGCCAATATAACAAGAATTTCGACTTCGACGGTAACCTTTGTTATATATAACTTCTTTAAGTTTTCTACAATAAGTAAATAAAACTTAATGTTGAAGTTTTAGAATTATTAATAAATCATGAAATAGCGAACTATCTGTTCGCCAAATATTGGTGTCAGTTGATTCATCGCTATCACATTCTCATTTTATCCACAGATTACAGAGAGTCTATACAGACAGATGACAATCTGCGAAGTAGAAATTTCGACCTTCTGAACCTCAAGAATTGATTTTGACAGAACAGATTATACAGAAATCTTTAGTGAAGATTTGAGTTTGGGTACGAGTCTTTTAAGCATGTGTAAATAAATATAGCGATGTTTTTTTATTACGTACTTATGTATTTATATTGTTAGGAAAGGTATAACCAAATAAAAAACGAGTGATATTTATTATTTTTATTTTTCAATTTAGTTTTAAATATAATAATGCTTTATTTCGCATAAGAGGCAATTCTGAAGGCAATCGGAAAATATCAGTACCTTTTAATATTCTATTTATACTTTTACACCAATTGTGTACTGATAACTATAAGGTGTAATCCAGAAAATTTTCAGCTACATTATTGTGTGTCGCACAAATAAGGAAATCTATAGGATATTTAGATTTGATTAAAATTTTTATATGCCACAATATTTTATGTTGTTCAGGTTAATTTCTAAGTATTCTATAGATTCCTTAGTAATATATTTAAACAGCCTTATTGCGCGTGTAGACGGGTAGGTCAGTTTATTTTGTATCGATTTATACTCTCTTACCGAGATCCACTTGTGAACCGATTCTATTTCATTAGATGTCAAATTCGATTCACAAGTGGAGCATTGTATATTTTTTAATATGTTTCTACTGACCCACCCTGTAGTATAGGCTTGTGAGTGCACACTCAATCTTTCTTGAGTGGCCATTATCTGATTAAAACTGCGATTATAAGAGGATTCGGCAACTTTATTTTGTGTGGTACTTCCGGTAAACAATGATTTTAATTTTAATAATTGTTTAACCAAATCCTCGTCACAATTAAATGTGTTTGAATGAAATTTTATAAACCTTGTTATCAGTAAAGATTTAAAAGTATGGCAGTCCGGATTATTATTTCTGTAATTATACGCCTGCATTTGCCCAAAGAAATTTTCAATGGGATCAGAATTGAAATAGCATGGACGCATCATTTTAAATCCCTTGTCTGCTAAAAACTGCCATAATCTTTGCAAACTTTTTAAAGTTACAATCCAATTGGCTTATGAAGGTACCGATTTTTCTTTACCTGTACTATCAACAAATTGCAAATTTGTAATTTTCTTAATTGCCTCAGACCAAGCGTGTGCGCTTCATACAAGCAAATAAGCACTGCCTACCCTAGTCCGCTGGCTTATGTAGATCTATATAATCGAAATCTATTTATTAAATACTACAATATAATATACAGATATATATACACACAAAAACATTTATAAATGAAATGTAGTGCTCTTGCAGAGGTTTCGGGTAGGGCGTGCATACCCTACCAGAAATCTTTGTGCACGCCCCTGCCTCAGACCAGAATTGGTGGTGTTGTGACTTCTGAGTGACAACACTTCTCAACGGTTTGCCCTTTTGCATGGCAGCAAAACTTGCTCCGTTAACAATGTCAAAGAGGTTGTCGAAGAATGTTGTAATCTCCCATGTATTTTTTAATGTAGGGCTGACAGCTGTTCCATCCGAGTAGTTAGCTATAACACAAAAAAACTATTATGTTCATAATATACTAAATTAATTAATATAATTATATCATATCGTTTGTGTTCATAGTACCCTCAAATAACCTGAACACAGGTTTACAGTAAACCAGATAGCAACTATAAATATATAAGTAATGATGTCATCTTATAAAATAAAATTGACTGAATATATTATATTCTATGTACTAGTAAAAAAAAAAGAAAGTGATGTCAGTATATTAGAATATAATCTTACCCATAGGAGTAGTAGTAGACCTTCTTTTACTGTAATTAAGCTCATAGCATACATATTTGCAATAAGAATGATCAATATTAGTGTTCAAGTTTTCTGAAACAATGTAGAGTTAATTATTTAATTAATATTAATATAGTTGTCATTTAAAAATAGATATCAATAGTGAGAAGCATTCAGTTCATCAATACCTAGCTAAAATGTAAATATTACTTAAATGAGTGTATGCTAAATGGTAAAGCAAACAAATTATCTGTGAAATGAAGTTTATGCTCTCCATTGTTATGCAAAATAATATTATGATATAAAAAGTTTTGCTATAAAGAGTGCACCCATAATTTACAACAAAATTTTACAGATATTAATTAAACAAATGACCATGAAAACCTCTATTAGCAATTCAAGCTTAAGATTCTCATTAAAAATGTATATTTTATGTATATATCTCAGGGATAGTAAGTGATTCGTATGTTAAGTAATATTTTGTCTAGCACAATTAGGGTAACTAATACTTATATGAAATTAGATAGGTAGGCAAAATATCTACTTACCAGTGTCTTTATCTAGCGTTTCTGGCACTCCAGAAGCAATTTCACTAGCCGTAAAAAGCGTTGGGTAACCTTAAAGACAAACTCTTGATTTGGCAATAAGAAATCGCTTTTCAAAATGCTTTACGCAGACGTATAGTTTGCGAAGATCACTGAAACTTTTTTGTTCACTGCTAGATACGCACTTTGACCACTTGTGGACTCCTATCTCAGTTTTTGGCAATTGAATCAGTTTGACGTCTACTGTTGCAACCCGCGACACAGCAATTGTTAAACATGGTAGAAACGCTTGCGCAATATTACTGCTAAGATAGCTTGAGAGGATGTTACGGAAATTAATCAACGCAAAACTCACTCGATCAAAACTATAACGGTAATGACAAATTGTCAAATTTGAAAGTACACCAAAACAAACAATATGGCGGGCTTGAAGGAGGCGCGGGGGAGGGTGAAGAGTTGTCAAAATCAATTCTTGACCATAGACCATGCCATAGACATAACGTTGCAAAATTTCCTTCAGAGATTACCACCCGTGCATTTTATCTGTGCCTGGAACGCCACAGTCGGTGGTATCACAGTTAGAATATTTATATTTGACAGGCGATTGCAGCGCAAAAGCGGACAAATTAAGAACTATTCTTATTATTATATATTGGTTCCTTAGTATTATGCAATTTAATTTAACACGATAGACATGCTATGGTAACTACGAACAAATGTACGGGTACGTTTTTCGACAAGAGCGCCTCTATTAGCAGTATCATGAATTAATTGTGTTATGATTGTGTTACTATATAGTTTTCAATAGATGGCGATATTACAAAATTTTGCTGCAGTAGCCATAGATTACAATACGGTAGCGTCTACTTTAGTGTTGCAAAGTAAAAATTCAGTGGGATATTTTGTTTTAGTCTACAACAACTTAAATCAATGAAGATGATAATTTGTATAAATAATATCTAAAACCTCAGCAATAATGCCATATAAAAGTACAATAGAGCTAAACAGGTAATATCAATGCAGATTAAAATATTTAACTGAATAAAATTTAGTGGAAATATTGAGATCATCTAGCAACACTGTTTTGACATAATATATCATGTTCGACGATTTATAACAAGAAAATTTTTGATTTATGCGTTTGCTCAAAGTTAATTTCTTGTTTTTCTGTGTATTTGTGGTTTTTTTACAACCTAGTACGTTGAGATAAACTTAGTTCCTCCGGCCAGGCAGCGAGAGTACCTAAAAATGCTAAAGACTTCTATTTTGTGGTAATTTTGATAAATTTTGTCATCATGACTTAAAGATCATGTTGTGTACCAGGATGTTTGGTGAAGCTTGGAGACGGTAAACGGACTGTGACGATGCTGTTAAAGTCGCAGCGCATAATTATTATAATTATGACTCACAAGAGAAAATAAAAAACAAACTCATTATTTTTTGTTTATTTTTTTCATGTTCGCCATATAATCCCATTTTGTAACTTGATTAATATGCTGCCTATTTTTGTATGCATACAAATATAGGCAGTATATAAATTACAATAAAATTATAAAAATTTAAAGGAATAATGCAGGTGTCTATAAACGTATATACACGTATGTATGTGTAAGTTGCTTTGATTTCAGTTTAGTTCATGATACTGCTACTTGGCGGCAGCACTTATGCAGACCTCTAGCGAGGCTCGAGTTGCCTATCTATATAGTATTGTAATCTATGACGATAGATGTCACTGGTGAAACATGGATTGTAGAATATTTTTAGTTATTTAATAAAAAATACAATTTTATTACTATTGTTTCTTATTAATACTTATTGATTTATTAGTATCATATGACTTTGATTTATTAATTTAAAACTTCAAACTTAGAATTGGATGTTTGCCATCTACTTGAGTTATTTTCCTATAGTCCAAAACGGATTTAGACATTTCTGACATATTATCATAAAAATACAATTTACAAATTTCACAAAAACGGCGTACGCGCATGTGTTTGTTGAATTTTGTGATTTTAGTGCCTTTTGCTGTTATTAACCTGGTGATTTCAAAAGAATACAATACCAACAAGGAATGGCTGTGCTACCCATCTAAAGAAAGTTTAAATACCTTCAAATATATACAAAATTCTACCAGTGCGTTTTTAAAAAGAGACGTTTCAAATTACAACATAAGATCAAAAATAAAGTTATTATGCGATACAATGATAACATATTATGAATTTACATGCCAACGTCATAATATAAAAGATTATTTTGTGAACGTATCAATATATTTTTTAAATTGTAGCTGGTGTCACTCAATAAACAGAACTTTGTCTGCAAAAATTACTTATGATGGTGAGGATGAAATAAAAAGTGCAGCTCAATCGTACTACCAAGTATAAATCTATTAAATTAAAATAGCGCTTTATTCCAATATCCTGTTTATGTTTTATTTGTGAACCATTCATTTCTGTAATCAATAAAGAATTGGTATGAATAATAGCTGTTTTTATTTTTACCCTAAAGTAAACACAATTTATGCATACCTATATTTATATATAATATACACGATATAGCTACAAATATATATATATATACACATACAGCTATCTCTAAGTAGGTACTTGTATAGAAGTAAGTTCTTAGAACCAAATAAAAGATGGCACGAGCGGGCGTTGAAAAAGAGGTGGCAAAATTTTTGCTTGAGTGGGCTCTCTATTCCTATTATACTTATACTACTCTTTGGCCACAGTCTTCTAGTCGCGACAATCCCATGACGTCACACGCAGAAAATTTTCAAATAGAGTTGAACCTTTACAATTATTTTTTAATAATGGACGACAATAATATTATAACACGTGCAACATGACGCTTTGTTTTCTTAGAAGTGATGGTCTTCAACCAAGCATACTGGCTACCTATATACCGTATTATCAGTCGTAAACAAACTTTGTAAAAACGGTCGGTCTTGCTTTTGTTACAATACAAAACAAGTACTGGCATAGCAAAAAACGTCAGACTAAGTTATCAGACTATATGTAAAGATTATTATTCTGCATTATTGTGGTCTGTTAATTGAAATTTGGGTACCTACATGAAGACACCATTTTTTGTAAGTATACGCTATAGAGAGTTTCTTGAAACAGATTCGTCTCCCTTAAGGAGCAATTCCACGTATCGCGGCCAAATTCAGCCGTGCGTGTACGGCTGAATTTGAATTACGGCTGAAATCACGTCGCGGCGCCGGATGCGCGCGGCTGATGCGGCAGGAAAATTTTCAAACTGAGGCCGCCAAACTTTCATTATTTTTGAGATATCTTTCAATCATGAAAACACGTAGTTGTATGGTGTAACGCTTCATTTTTAGTAACCCTAAACTCTCAACAATCGAATTATTTGTTTTCTACGGTTACCTGGTTACCAACAATTTACTGCAGAAGTGGTCCCAAATTTAAATCTTGCGTTAATTCTGGGACGCCCGGCAAAGCCCGGACTTGACTTTGACTTTTAAATCCTAAGTCTGAAATTTCGCATATTGATAAAATACAAATACATTTGATGATTTAAATCAGCTTTCGTATTTTCGTCTTATTCTGAAAAGTATATAGTAATAAATGGAGCAGAAATATCATCAGTGGAGCAGAGATATCATCATAATGTAGGTAACATTGTGGTAAATTAAGGCATTATTACTGGTTGTTCTTTCAAAGAAACTTAAAATTTATTTTTTGTAAATGCTGGTCTGTATAGAAAACCTGAAACCATAAAGATAAAATAGCTATTATTACTTATTTCGATATTATTAATAAATATCGGTTGCACACCTCTAGTGCAAAGGTGAGTAAATTTTAAAAATCCGTGCCAGCTACGCCACTGTCGTCATATGGTGACAAAAAAGTACATCAATATTGGACATAGTGTTGTGATGGTATTGACTTGATTTTATCGATTGTTTTGTTAATCGTGGATTTAAATTATGAAGAACGTCGAAACTGTGACATAAATCAGAATGATTTCTGTCATAAAGGACAAAACGGTATGAAATAAAACTCCTGTGTTACATATTTCCGGTATAGTAACCGTTTATAGTACACGTTAAAAAACAAATAGTTAGTCTATCATGTTCTTCATCGATATAATTCCCAACTCACTACTGTTTTATAGGTATTAAAGTAGAAATTCATAGCTCGGCGCCGAGGGCACGTCTTTACTTTTTGACGTGGCGTTCAAAAGGTTCACTACAGAGCTCAGAGTAACTCAACTAACTGACTCAAGTCAGAGGCGTACTGTTCGAATCGTCAAAAATACCATTAAAGACGCTCATGCAGTTCAGAGACTTTGGATCCCTCTTGACATTCTACCGTCTCTATTACGAGCACATTCAACTAGTTGACTATATCTCATCGTATCGTCACGTTTCTACCAGCAAACGTACTATTAACACCGCAATAATTCTATCGACCAGAAAATGTACTCGTTCTGCACGGTGCGCTTTCAGCGATAATTCCTCTTACGGACATGTAAGCTCTGGAATGAATTACCTGCCGCGGTGTTTCATTGACGCTATGTTGCGTACTAAGAGGGTAATATCCACATACATATAATATGTACCTGTGATTACTATCACAGTAAGCAGCGTCTTAGTTCTGTCCTGATTACTAAAGTTCATGGAGTTTGTCAATTACCATCGGACACACCGCTGCTTCGACTGTCACTGGTGGCAGTAAAAATTATAAAAAGAATAAAGGTAGGATTTTGGAATACTCACTCTGAGTAAGTCGTTATTAAGTAAGTATGAATAAAATGTACATTTTCCATGTCCATGCCTTGCCCATGTCGAGTGACTTTTGCGACTATTAACACTGAACTGATGTTATAAACTTTTTTATTTTACGGGGCGTAATCCTCATGGGCTAACTCCGCCTGGAGAAAGGCGGAGGGGCGTGCCGGACTCTTACCGGCTAAAACCACCCCGGTGTCTCCTCGCACGTACGCGCGGGGCCGCGGGAATCCAGATTCTTCCGCAGCCCCACACTAGTGCTGGCCCGGTCTGTCCGGGCCTCGTCTCCTGCACGGGGTAGTGAGGTGTTCAACTACCCCCCTAACCTAAGGCCCTCTCGTATGTCATGGAGTTGAAATGATGAGTAATGTGACCTGGTGTTTTCTATGTATTGGCAATATTTATTTGACGTAAATGTGGTAGATGTTACATTTATTTCTTAACATAGAGGTATATTGTCGCCATATCATTAGCATATCAATTCCTAATTATATAGGTATTATGATGATTCTAGGTGGTACGAGAACGAGCTTCAAGAAATGAAGTGTGGTCGGCGTTTTAAAATTTAATTGTTCTTTACAGTGAATCATTGTGATATCCATACGTATTTCTTAATGTTTTTGGTGCATACAAATAACGATTCGATAGAACCCAGTGATACGCCGGCTCCACACGCTGGCCCCAACGCCACTCCTCCAACTTGTGGATCTAGAAAATGGTATTGGCCCCAACGTTGGGACGAACGTCGGTAATTGGCCGTCTCGTGTCGGTTTCATCAAAGGAATCTGCGCCAACGCTCGCGATCTGTCCACACGTTGGCTATTTGTTCAGTCCTTTTGCAACACGAATCGAGTGCGTGCGTCGAGCGCAAGAATGGCTTCTTCATCCACAAAATCGCCACCGGTATGGACAAATGAAAAAGTTATAGAATTTACAGAACGTTACCAAGCACATCCAATAATATGGGACGCAACTCGAATGGATCATAAAAATAAAAATTTATTAGCTGGTGCATGGCGCACCATTCAACAAATGGGAATGCTTTACTCTATTGAACATTAACGAGCACATGTCGCGGGTCGCCTTTATAGAAAGAAAATTAGTGACTCGTTATGGATCATCGATAGACGATATTTTAGACGAATTGGTTCGCTTATGACCTCATGGACAGCTTTCTTGCTCCGATTTATGATAAATCAGATACAGTTACTATTAACACAGAGGTAAGATAAATGTTGGTTAATGTTTACTTTATTTATTTACATACACTACTACAAAATCACATAAACTATGACAAATTACATAGGTACTTAATCTAAAATTTAGTTGTGTAGTCGTTATGAAAAATCACATGCTACGTACCTAAATCAACATACTAATTTTGTAGGTAGGTAGATATTTTATTTAATGTTAGTAGAAGTATGATGCAAATTCATTTCGTATTTCTCTAGCATTTTCTGTTGTTCTTATTGGTATCTGATCTAGTGATCTTAATTGTTGCTCTTCTAAAACATTATCTATATTATCCTCTGGCATATACATACGTCGAGAGGGCAGGCTCTTTTTCAAAGAATTATTATGTACAACGCAAGCGAGTGTTATAACTTATAATAGATGCTTTTTCGGGTTGTAGCAGTATATTGATTTTTAACACTCCACACACCGATGTCATTATTCCAAATGCACATTCAATCACAACACGAGCCCTTGAAAGTCGACTGTTGAATTTTCTATTTTGTGAGCCAGCTGACGGTGTACCAGGAAAAGGTTTTATGATTCTTTTAGACACTGCAAAAGCTCCATCTGTCACAAAAACATAGGGTACAGGAAGATATCGATCAGGTAAAGGAGCGTCTTGCGGAAAAATGGAATCAGGCCCATATATTTTGTTATAAAGTATGCTGTCAATAAAAAAAACTCCACCGTCACTCATACGTCCATGTATTCCTACGCCGGCAAATAAAAACTTGTAGTCACTATCAGCTATCGCTAGTAATATTATACTGAAATTGTGTTTATAGTTATAGAACTCTGATCCACTATTAATGGGAGACTGTATTTTGATGTGTTTCCCATCGATAGCGCCCAAACAATGTGAAAATTGCCATTTTATTTCAAACTCTCGAGCAACCTTCAGGCATTCCTGTTCATTTTGAGGCATCTGAAACAGAAATAACAATATCAGTAGGTATAGGTATTAATAATTTAAATAAGGGTTGAAATTTACTTGTAGTGTTTAAATTTTTAGACTATGGAGTTGCCTAACGAAGACAGCATTTAGGATATAAGTTCCACTTCAGTCAAAAAACGTCGAGAATCAGAACTTACGGAAGAACGAGCTCAGATTAAAACAGCTGTAAATGCCCTAAAAAAATTCTAAGACCGACCGCGAACTGAAGTGGATGAGGTAGATTCATACCTACACGATCCCCTGCACCTTAGGTGTTGCCAAGCCACGTTGCTGATGATTATGGTGATTATAGCTGTACCACCAAATCTTAGCCAAGCAGAGTATGCGCCAGAGTCATCCACCTCCTCCACCCTTACTCCAAACGTGACAATTATATGAAATGACATTAGTGCCAATTCTGTTGTCACAAAATTCTCTTATCTTAGCTAAAAATCTCTAAAATTTAGTTTAGCCCTGTCACTTTTAGCGATTTCAGAATACGAAATGTCATTTGACAGGACTAAACTAAATTTTAGAGATTTTTAGCTAAGATAAGAGAATTTTGTGACAACAGAATTGGCACCATTATCTCTCGGGCATTTGCTCTCTCTCAGATACAAAACAAGAATTGAATGCTAATGAAAATACTCGATTATTTTGTCTAATAATTATTTTTCTCAATAAACGTGATTTGATTATTATTATTATGGTTTTATTTTACAAAATATACAAAAAATTACTTACTTTTGCAAAAGAACGCAATGCATCACATAGTGCTTTACATACTTCTGGCACGATCAATGATATAACTTGAGGAGAAATCTTAAATAAGTAATGAAGACTTTTAAAAGAATCTCCAGTCGCTAAAAATCCAAGTGTCACAGCAAGGCGTACTTTAGTTGGTATTGACTCTCTGAATACTGTATCTTGTTTTTTTCTTCTTGCCCTATCGATTGTAGAAGGTATTCGAAGACTATCGAAGACATACGACAAAAGTTTTCAAACTGTCCTGAGGGCTCCTGAATCAAATTATTTAATATTCAGATTCCATCGTACCTGAAAAAGGAAATTTAGACATAGAATAGATTTATTATTTACAGATAATTACTTTAATATTATAGAACAACTGCTGACATAATATTGCCGGTTGTTCTCGATGTCATTTATTAGAATGGAGTCATCACCATCTTCTTTGACGTGGCTTTTTCTATTTTCTCAGTAACAAATATAAATATGCACTCAGTACTGTAAAAGCGCATAGAGCAATTTCGATTTCTGTATCAGTTCACATCTTCACATTGGCCCTGCCCTACGAAAATGGCAATGAAAATGTTATTCTATGTAGTCTGTGTAAGGGTTTCCCCTGTATTTCTCGTGTTATGTTTATATCTTATTCAACTAAGAACAATAACATCAGTAGTTATACAGTTGATAATCGTAAAACGAGTATTCTCTATACGTGAGTTTATGGTTGTTAATTCATTCAATCAGTCGTAGACGTAGACTCACGTAGATACTTTAGTTTCGGTTCTGTTTTACGGCGATCGGTAGTTATTTTGGTGATATTTGTAATCGGTATCTGGAAGATGAAACGCAGATACGAAAGAGCGTATAGAGCAGAGTGGGAGCAAGATCCTTTACTTTCGTCGTGGATTTCCAAGGCTAAAGATGATCCGGACGTGGCCTTTTGTAAAGCTTGCAACTGTAAATTAACAACACGACTGTCCGCTTTAAAAGAGCATGCCGCTGCTAGTAAACATAAAAAATGTATGAGTGGCTATAGTGGTCAATCATCGGTAAGTTAACTTCAGAATAATAAACTGTACTTAATATCTTCTTCTCCCTAGCCTTTATTATTCCCAAGTCACTTGGGGTCGGCTTTTCTAGTCTACCTAACTGTTTAATCGAATTCGGGTGGTCACTATTAGTCATGGGGTAAGCAGGCAAAAGCGTATTAGTGTGAGCAAACATCAAATTAAATGGCGTATGTCCGGTAACTGCATGTGGGGTATTGTTAATACCACACACGTCAGCTAATTCTTCGTCGCAAGTGCATTACTCCTATTTACTTTTGCCGTTTGAGCGTGGGGAGGCAATCGCATTCAGGACATATCTAAGTTGTTTTTCGATTACGAAATCTTTAAAATATGTACTTGTGAATGACACTCCACGATCAGTTATTATCCTAGAGGGATTTCCGAATACCGATAGTATTTTCCTTAGATTTTTAATAGCTCAACATTTCGCACTGGTCTAGCAATATATACATACTTTGTAAAGGCGTCAATGGCTACGAGTATGTAAGTATTACCGCAGCGAGTTTTGAGGAACGGTCTTAAATGATCGGCATGGATAGTGTGCATAGGTATTTGTGGCTTTTCTATGGGATGTAGTTCTGGTTTACCGTAGTTACCCTTGGCAAAGGAACATTGCAGACAAGCATTATATACCTCCTGATAAACTTCGTCATTCCTAAAAAACAGAATTGAGATGATTGCTTTTTCACACTTATCAAATCCTGGATGGCCAACTTGGTCATGGTATTTCTGTAGTAAACTCCACTTTGACAGTTTGGCTATTACAAATCTATTACCGTGGACTGTTTTGCGAAATAAGCAACCATCTACTACATCGTAATTATTCAGGAGTCTCGATTTTGTGTTCCTTCTCTAAACTGTTTTATTATACTTTGAATATAGTCATCCTGAAGTTGTAGGGCTAAACGCCAATCATCACTATCTATGCTAAGGACAGAAGTCGTATCTATAGTGTTGCAACTTAAGGCATCACCATGTCGCATGCGGTCCCCAGAGCGATATTCGATATCTAGATCAAAGTCCTGGATGGTGAGCCACCAACGGGCAATTCGCGGTATGAGGTCTTTTTTAGTTAGGGTGTTACGTAAAGCTGCACAGTCAGTAACAATCTTGACCGGACTTGGTTACACGGCTAAAATAAGCTATCGGTTTCAAATTATCGTCTTTTTGGTACTGTAGTGGGATCCCTCCTAAACCTAACTTACTGGCATCGGTATGCCGTTCAGTTTTAGCCCGGGGGTTATAAATAGCTAGTACTGGCCTCATGGTTAATGCGGTTTTTAGGCTTTCGAAAGCTTATTCTTGTTATGAACCCCACACCTATTCTACCCCTTTTTTGGTCAAATAAGTTAGAGGGCGTGCTATCTTTGCAAAACTACGAACAAACTTACGAAAGTAGGATGCAAGACCAATGAATTGCCTAACCTCATGCACATTACGAGGACGCCTAAATTGTGATACGCTATCGATTTTTGCCTGCCCTGGACGCACGGAACCTGCAGTGACTTCATGTCCTAAGTAATTCACACTAGTTTGTAAGAAAGAACATTTCTGTAAATTAAGTTTTAAGTTAGCTTGTTGAAGAAGTTTGAGAACATCTTCAAATAGGTCTGATATAGACCTTCCTGTATAGTGACGGTAGGGATGGTGACATCATCAAGATAAATCGCCAATTTGTTATTGAGAGGCCCTAGAGCTTTCGTATGAGACGAGAAAATACCGCGGGAGCATTGGCCAGACCAAACAGCCTTTTAAAGAATTCGTACTGTTATAGAGTCCCTCCCCAAAGGCGTTTTAAAAAAGAATATTTATAGTTTTAAGGGTAATGTATATTTCTCCTTAATAACTATATTACAAGGAAAAGGGGACCCTTAGGCAACCGCACTGCGCGAGAGTGAAATGTCGACTGACTTTTGTTAGTGAGGTCCCAGCTCTACAGATTAAAATGCTGAGTAAGGAGTTTCTGTGGGACAGAACTGTCATCATATTAGAATTCACTAGAGGATTATAACACCTCCCCCTTTAGAGTGAACTTCGGGGATGGTAACCGCAGTTAACAGTTAAAGAGAGGTCCTTAGAGTTGGGGCAGGTATTTCTTGTATTGAGGGCGATGGCGATCAGGGTGTCGCGGGCGTACCGCACCGTCTCCTTTGAGGCGGCGTGCATCCTGGCGGCATCGCCGCCCTGGGATTTGGAGGCGGAGGTCCAAGCGTCGGTGTATCACTGGCGCGTGGACCTCCGGCTCCATGGTGAGGAACCCACTCACGGGGCGGTGAAGACGCGAAGGTCCCAGGCTCGACTGGTCCTCGAGGCCAAGTGGGAGGAAAGGCTGGCCCAGCCCCGCTACGGGGTGAGGACCGTCGAGGCTGTCCGTCCGGTGCTAAGGCAGTGGATGGACAGACGGCGCGGACCGCTCACCTACTGGCTTACTCAGGTGCTCTCCGGACACGGCTGTTTCGGAGAGTACCTGTGCCAGATAGCCGGTAGGGAGCCGACAACCAGGTGTCACCACTGCGAGGAGTGCGACCGGGACACGGCGCAGCACACGCTGGAGGAGTGTCCAGCGTGGGCCGAGGAGCGCTGTGCCCTGGTCGCCGTGATTGGCCCCGACCTCTCGTTGCCGACCGTCGTATCCATGATGGTCGGCGACGACAGGTGCTGGGGCGCAATGAGGTCCTTCTGCGAGGCTGTCATCTCGCAGAAGGAGGCGGCGGAGCGGGGGCGTGAGGAAGATCCTTACGCCCCGGACATCCGCCGCTGGAGGAGGGGGCGCAGGAGATGCGCTTATGTCACTCTCCTGCCCCCCACCTAAGGGTTCTTGGTGGCAAGGCCTCAGGGGACCCTGCCACCCGTGAGTAAGAACCCACAGAGGGCGCGCGCGGTGTTCCCGCGCGCCTTCTAACGTCGAAAGGGGAGAGCGGTGAAATTGCTCTCCCCCGGGGACGAGAGGAGGTCGGGTCCTATTGACCCGGCCGGCACCCACACGGGGGGGCCTGCTATGGATGAATCTTTTTAGGTAGTAGGCGGGTAGTGCATCAAGCATTTTTTCCTGGGAATCAAAAAAAAAAAAAAAAAAAAAAAAAAAAAAAAAAAAAAAAAAAAGGTATTTCTTGTATTCCACTGCGTCCATTGCGGGGAGGGCACGGCGCAACACGCGCTCGCTGAGTGTGTAGCTTGGGACGAGCAGCGCTGTGTCCTCACAAATGAAGTAGGAGGCGATCTGTCGCTGCCGGCCGTAGTGCGGAGGATGGTCGGTAGCGCAGAGTCGTGGGACGCGGTGGTGTCCTTCTGCGAGGACGTGATGTCGCAGAAGGAAACTGCGGAACGGGAGAGGGAGATCTCGACTCCCTTCTCCAGCCGCAGAAGGGGCACCGGGCGCAGGAAAAGGGCGGACAATGCCCTTTTCCGGCCCCCATGAATGGGTCCAGGGGCGAGGGACTTGGGGAAGTCCCCGCCACCTATTCGATGGACCCGAGGTGGAAGCGCGCGGGTGTCGGCGCGCCTCTGAGGCGATGCACGTGGTAGTTGAACACCTCACTACCCTGTGCAGGAGACGAGGCCCGGACAGACCGGGCCAGCACTACTGCGGAAGAATGTGTATGCCCGCGGCCCCGCACGTACGTGCGAGGAGACACCGAAGTGGTTTTAGCCGGTTAGAGTCCGGCATCCCCCTCCGCCTTTCCCCAGGCGGAGGTAATCCGTGAGGATTTCCCCCCGTAAAAATAAAAAGTTATTTCTTGTATTGACTGTTCCAGCTCTACGGAAATTGATTTTGGTTTAGTAGATTCGCGGAAACTATATTTATGCAGGTTGCTGCCGGGTTTACAAAAGCATGTAATAATTTTATAAACTAAGTAGATTATAAGGGTACAAATAACTACATTTACAACTATAAAATAATGTGTCCCGTATTCAATTAAGTGTGGTGTTTTCTGAACATTTTTAGCTTTTGATAGAAGTTCGGTAGATAATCTGTTTATTAAATGGAAAATGCAAGTCATTTAAATCGAAGTTTTCTAGATGTATAGGGGACAGATTATTTGTTACATTTTTTATTTTATTAATATTACAAAAATTACTAGATAAATGGTTAAAATCTGGAAGTTTTATCGGAGAAGTTACGTTTATAACGCTATTGTATTTTGGTAATAATATCGTGCCCTTACAGTATATAACACAATTACTTGGTACAGAAATTATACCAATATCTGAGATTTCTATCTCTTGTATTTGGTTAGAATTTGACAGTCTAATGATATCTTGACTGATTCTGATTGTATGTAAATATATTTTTTGAAGGTGTTTAAATTTCCATAAACAAATTTACTGTCACACTGTTTAGGGATATTTACCATTGATTTTGACATTAGTTCACTTTCACAATTGGGTTTTGAATCTGTTTTATAAATAAATGGAATGTCGCTTGAAAACTCTAGGTACAGGACTTACAGTTTTACAATTTTGTAGATTTGTCCTTGGTTAAAGCCATGATTTTCTTTTTGCTCGTCAAAGTGACCACACTCCGCCTGATGGTAAGCAGTCGTGTGGTCTAAGAGCAGTGGCCTCCACATCGTCCTCATAGCAGCCGAGGCGATGTTGAGGTCTCTACTTTGACGGCCTGAGAAGGTGCTTTTTCACGCCCCGCTTAAAGGACCCAGGATGGAAGGAAGAAGGAAACACGTGCCTTGGCAGAGAATCCCATGCCTTGATCGTTCGGCAGAGGTATGAGGCCCCAAACTTGTTGGTACGCACTCTAGTCGACTCCACCGTGTAAGGATGGCATCTGAGCCCAGCACGCGTTGTTCTGCAAATGCTGTCAAACAACATTTCGTATTCTGAAATCGCTAAAGGTGACAGATCTAAACTTATTTTAGTGAGACAGGATTAAAATTGGTTTAGTTACTCAATTTAGTCCTTTCTGCATTCTGCTGTACGGCTTATACGTCAAAAATGATCTAGAATTAGAAATGTCAAACTAATATTAGATGACATCTGAAAACATGATACGAAGTTTAGTGTTCCTAGCATTCTATGGTAACTACGAACAAATGTACGGGTACGTTTTTCGACAAGAGCGCCTCTATTAGCAGTATCATGAATTAATTGTGTTACTATATAGTTTTCAATAGATGGCGATATTACAAAATTTTGCTGCGGTAGCCATAGATTACAATACGGTAGCGTCTACTTTAGTGTTGCAAAATAAAAATTCAGTGGGATATTTTGTTTTAGTCTACAACAACTTAAATCAATGAAGATGATAATTTGTATAAATAACATCTAAAATCTCAGCAATAGTGCCATATAAAAGTACAATAGAGCTTAACAGGTAATATCAATGCAGATTAAAATATTTAACTGAATAAGTTTTAGTGGAAATATTGAGATCATCTAACAGCACTGTTTTTGACACGTCATGTTCGACGATTTTTAACAAGAAAATTTTCGATTTATGCGTTTGCTCAAAGTTAATTTCTTGTTTTCTGTGTATTTGTGGTTTTCTACAACTTAGTACGTTGAGATAAACTTAGTTCCTCCGGCCAGGCATCGAGAATACCTAAAAATGCTAAAGACTTCTATTTTGTGGTGAATTTGATCAATTTTGTCATCATGATTTATAGATCATGTTGTGTACCAGGATGTTTGGTGAAGCTTGGAGACGGTAAATGGACTGTGATGATGCTGTTAAAGTCGCATCGCATAATTATTATATGAATCACAAGAGAAAATAAAAAACATACACATTATTTTTTGTTTATTTTTTCATGTTCCCAATATATTCCATTTCGTAACTTGATTAATATGTTGCCTATTTTTGTATGCTTACAAATATAGGCAGCATATAGATTACAATAAAATTATAAGAAAATTAAATGAATAATGCAGGTGTCTATATACGCATATACACGTATGTATGTATGTATAGGTTGCTTTGACGACTTCAGTTTAGTTCATGATACTGCTACTTGGCGGCAGCACTTATGCAGACCTCTAGCGAGGCTCGAGTTGCTTATCTATATAGGTTCCTAGTGATTTAGTAGCTGAGGCTTAAATAGTGGAATTTATAAATATATGAAGAGCCGTAAAAGTTCTGTCAATTATGCCATTAACCTTGGAGCCACCAAAAGTGAGGCATGTGAGGCGCACCTTTGAAAGGAAGGAATATCCCTACTAAACATATTTGTATCACCTGAAACGCCTGATTAAGGATCACCGGAGAAGATCTGAAAGCCTTCAAACTATATGTCAGACTCAGATATGCCGGAGCAAGGAGAACATGATCATGTGGAGATACACGGACGGAACTAATTTGGGTTTTTTGTTCCTGGATTTGGGATTGGATTGCCGCAACACCTGAACGCAGAAGAAATTGACGAGTGCCTGCGACAATACCTTAGTCCTATTTAAAATTCTATTAAATAAAAAAAAACTGGTTCTTAAGCATTCTGTGTCAATCATTATACCTATTAAATTTAATTAAATACATAAAATATAATATTTTATAAGGATTATCCCACAGCTTTCTTTATTTCTTGCATTATCACACATTTTAATAAAACATCATTTAAATTTTATAATTTGTATGATTACAACTCAATGTGCTTAAAATTATATACACTGTAAATACTTGTATTTAATGTAAATGTATAGTGCCATGCCACTATACATTTTATTTACATTTCTTAGTATAATAGGTTTAAAGAATCTACTGTGTAATTTATTTTATGAGCCCTTCTATTTCATTGCTGGCTAAAATAAATTTTGATATTAGGCTCAAACCGATGTCTCCAACAAGTTAAGCTTCTCAGGTACAAGTAACAAATCGGCACCATAATAATATATTGAATGTAAGCCAAGTATGACTCAAACAAAAAGTACCTACTGAAACTGACATTTACCCTGCCCTTTGTGATTTGTGCCACTGATTAATAAATATATTAAATGTTAACCTACACCAATGTTGTTGTACTTCTTGTTTTCTTTATGCAATATCTTTACTAAAATATTATAATTTGGTACATTTTCATAATTATTATAGATTACAGTGATTGAGTTTCTATGAAACATTCTTTTGGACTGATAGGTATGGGTAGAAGAGAATAGAATAGAAATTCTATTTCACTTTATTTCCAACTGCTACTTCCTTTATTAGTTTATATCATTCATCATTCAGCAATAGGAAATTGATAGCAATGAAAAAGGAAAGGTACTTGAAAAAGTCTTTATTTGATAAGTGCATTTTGTAAATTTACTAAAGCACAGGCTGTAGTAATAACTAAGTCCAGAACCCTTAATAATTTAAGTTAATAATCGAGTGCATCTTCTGATGTTGCTGTAGACACAGTAAACTTAATTGTTGTTGAATTTAACATCTCTCATATTTACACCAATCTGAACCATTTTACTTCTGTAGTGTGTAACATGAACTTGAATAGCTTTATGTTCCTGATGTGGCACAGCTTGTACTGCTTTATCATAAAATGTCCCTTCAGGAGGAGGCAAGACACGAGGGCTCGTTTTCTTCAATCAGTATATCTAAAAATAAAATGATAAAGAATATTTAGATAGGTACTTCCCCAATATTAGCTAAATTAGAATCATTACATAGGTAGTAAATGAAAGTAGGAATAATTAGTAGAATATACCTGTACCTTGATTGAACGAAGACGTTGAAGGGTCAACAGAATATATTTCTTCTAGAAGCGATAACTTTTGTCGTTTCTTGAAGGCAGGTCGAGGTTCGGTTGGTGTGGCTTTGTGTTTTCTATCCTGTTGACAATCAAACCTCGACGGTACGACGTTTTCGGCGTATTCTTTGACTGAAACCATTAATTAGTATTGCATATAGAGTTCTCCATGTCATTCTCCAACTGAAACAAAAATGATTTGAGCAACATAACCTATAGAGAAAATAATAATAAATATAACTAATACTTTATTACTGATGTTAGGTTTATCTAAACTTACATCATGGTGATCTTCACACATATATAGTTGACTTTTAGTTGATAATGACTTAGGATCTCTCCTCGCTAGTTGTATCCACAGAACAATAATACTCTGGTTGTATACATGTATTTCTTAATTTTATATCCTTTGGTAACTGGATCCACAGCTTTCCTGGCATTTTAATACTAGTGTTTTGACACTCCGGCACAATACACCAACGATGATTGCTGTATACATTGAACATCATATAATTATAATAAAATTATTCTATTTTCCATACAACATCTACGTGTTTACTGCTTCAGCGACGTCACAGAATCAAACGTCAAGACGGAATAGCGTTTTCATGCGTTCATAAAAAAATTGATTAAAAGTATTTATTTTAAAACTTAACTACGTACTTATTAAAATAAATTGACATTTTTAACGACTTATTTGAGGATAAGGTATTCTTAAAAAAGTAATACAAAATTAATGCAAATAGCATAATTTAAAAGAAACTGATAGTCTGCCAGATACATTCTCTGTTGTGCAGTATTTGCTTAACTTAGAACGATTAAAATACAATTTTACTTACCGTTTATTATTTATGAAGTGTTCACAAACAATTACACGCATTTAACAAAAATAAAAATATTATTTTAAAAGGGTTTTTTTCATTAACTCGCTCACATTCATTCTTTATATTTATGTAGTTTAAATATGGGTAACACCGCCTCAATTCAATTTAGGATTGTCAAACTCGAATTAGGTGCTGTCTAAACGAATTGTAAATTTAGTTCGATGGAATAGCAGAATGCCCTACGCGAAATCTTAGAATTTTTGTCTTATTTTAGCTAAGAGAAAATTACAACAGAATTGGCACCAATGTATCTTAACCCTATGTTTAATATGCGCATTTAATAATAACAATTATTTCTAAACTTATAATAAATGTTTATATATTCTATTTGTTTAGTAATTCGCTCAAGGACCAATAGATGGCAGTAGCACAAGCTATTTGTTTAGTAGTTCGCTCACGGACCAATAGATGGCAGTTTTACAAGCTCATATTGTATCTAATAATTTTATAGTGTATTTATTATTAATCAGCTTGTAGTATTTAATAAATAGATTTCGATTATATAGATTAACATAGGCCAGCGGACTAGGGTATGCAGTGCTTATCTGCTTGTATGAAGCGCACGCGCCTGAAGACAGGGTGGACACGACTTCACCCACGTTATTCAACCTTTATATGAACGCGCTGATCGTCGCGCTGACATGTAGACGACGTGTGTGTCAATAACTTAAGCTATGCAGACGACATGGTGCTGCTGAGCGCGTCGATGTGTGGCTTAAGGAGGTTGATAGCGACATGTGAGGATTACGCTGTTAATCATGGACTCGTTTATAATATTAAGAAAAGTCAGTACATGGTCTTTGAGGCCGGTGGTGCTAGATACCCGGACGATGTACCCCTTTTAAGTATAAATAGTGTACCCTTAGACAGGGTAAATCCGTTTAAATACCTAGGGCATATAGTTACGGCTGACCTCAGGGATCATGCTGAATTGGAACGGGAGCGGAGGCCTTTATCCAAAAGAGTTAATATGCTGGCCTACAGGTCCGCGCGTTGCTCGGATGGCGTAAAAATAAATGTTTTCCGAGCATATTGCACGTCCATGTACACATGCAGCCTGTGGGCTAATTACACGCAAAAAAGCTGTGTTCATTTTAAGGACGCTGTTACATTTTCGACAAACTCAAATTTAGGTATATAAAGTCGCGCTCAGCAACATTACGCGTACCTACACATTGAAACCACAGAGCACTCGATTTTATACATCTCTTAAATAATCTTGGTCCTTGGTATAATTTTTAATATTATTGGAATTAATTCAGCAAATTTATTTGGAACTTTGAAAGCGCATTTGGTGACCGTACTATTTTAGTGATAATTAGGTTAGTATTTTCAACAGACTTGAAAAGAAGGAGGTGCCTGCATTGACCTGTATGTACGTTTCTAAATCCAAGATTTTCTCAAAAACTACTGATACGATTTGAATCGGGTATTCATTTACTAACATATATTACTTACATACACATATACTACATAACTAACATTTTGGAGCATTACATAAAGAGTTAATAACATAGATATACTAGCCTGGGAGTAAAAATTGAAACGCCAGAAAGTAGTAAAAATCTATAATATATTTAATATAGGTATGTAAGAAAGTACACAAGCATCAGTGTTATTTACATTCTGAGCTTTTAGGCATTATTTTGTTCACACAATACGTTTTTGCGTGTGTGTGAGCTATGGTCCCTTAGGTTCATAGACCTCATGTATCGAGGGTCAACCAGTTCTGGAAGTAAACAGTTATTGTAGAATTTTACTAAACGCTCTTCCATATTTTCCTTTCAGAACTGTTCGTCTCTTTTTATAAATTCATATTTAATTTTTCCGTCGCCCGTCCACACCGCGAATATACATATATCTTGACCAGTTACTCGTAATTGACCCTGAACTTGGTAACACCATTTGCTTTTCTTATTGACGATGAAAGCGTCAGATTTGTACACCCAAAAGTCAATTTTCTTTTGCTTGATTGCTTCTTCAGGTTCTAAGTTGTATGCAGACGATGGACACTTTACTTCTACAATACCATGTTGGTATTTGCCATCTGGAGTAGCGCCCAGAAATGAAAATTCACTATCGATGTGTAATCCACAGTCTTGTATATCTAAATTTAATGCGCTTTTTAATTCTTGAAGCGCTGTGTGCTCGTTCTTCTTGCCATGTTTAATCGATGGGACATTGCTCAGATCATTTCCATATAATATTTGTTTGACAAGAGGAGCACAATTTGTATTTGCACGGCGCTTGCAAAATCTAGCAAACCATGAAGCAGTTAATAGTTTCCGCCTAGTCTCTAGCCAGAGCGGGCTTGCACTCTACAAGACTGTGCTTCTCTCTATATTATTTCTCTCTTCTGTAGAGAGTGACAAAGATTTTAAAAAGTCTTGTTTTGCTTTTGTGTAATCCAATGCATCCATGTCAGGTTTCTGACAAATTACACCGTAGTGAGCATCTTTCGCAGTGGCATGTTTTATAGTCTTTTTCTTTTTAATGTTCCTTCTCTTACCATTGTTGGTTTTGCGGTTTGAATACACTAACAACAACACAACACTCCTAGAATATCTTAATTCCTTTAATAACAACATCCAATTTACTATGGAATTAGAGGCAAATAATTCATTAGCATTCTTAGATGTACTTGTCATCAGGAATCCTGATCATACTTTGAGCCACACTGTGTATAGAAAAAAGACTCATACAAATAGGTACTTGAACGGTGAATTTCACCATCATCCTAAACAGTTAGCTACCGTGGGAATGTCTTTGTTTCAGAGAGCCCACGGGATCTGTGACAAGAAACATCTGGACGCCGAGCTTCAACATTTCAAGCAAGTACTGCAAGACAACAAGCTTCAACAGCCGCGCTGCCGTCACAGATCCCGAGAAAAGCCAGCCACAGTCGAGCGCCAGCCTGCTATACTGCCTTATGTAAGGGATGTCACTGACAAGATTGGCTAGATCTTGAAGAGCTTTAATCGACACATACTTCAAGCCGCCAACGAAGATAAATCAATTTTTACCATCCGTCAAGTGCCAATTACCTTTACAAGATGCAGGGGTCTATAAAATAGATTGTGTCTGCGGACTCTCATACATTAGTCAAACCAAGAGAAGCATAGGCACCCGCATAAAAGAACACATAGCTGACGTAAAACACAAACGCTCGTTGAAGTCTGCTGTGTGTGAACATGTACAACAGGGGACCAACCACTACCTGAGATTTGACAAACCACAGATTCTCGCTAAAGAATACCGATTCCTACCAAGGATGCTTCGCGAGGCTATTCAAATCAAAAAACATCCCAATTTCAATAGAGAAGATGGTTGGAATGTACCACCAGCTTGGTATCCAGTACTTCAAATAGTCAAACCCAAGAAGAAACAAACCACAGCTAGACTTCATGATACTTTGAGCTCATTCTGCGTAAATAGAAACACCAATAATTAAATTATGTTCGGGTACTTTGAAATAACTACACTGGAACATTGAGACAACTACCATCTTAGTCTCCCCATGACCATGGCTGCTGAAAAGCAACCGAAACGTCGGGGAAAGTGTAAACCAAAAATAAATAGGTTTAATAGTTTAAATAACTTTATTAGCTTATAAATTAGTAAAATAAAATCAATAGTAGTAGTAGTGTAATATTTAAAAAAAATTGTAATACAGTGCTAAATAAACAACGCGATAAAATCCGTATATAGTAGTTTAATATCAATTTAGACACCATTGATTCAATATTAGATAATGAACACGCATCAAGTTCAGTAAACTTATTTATAGTTAAGGAATAGTCAATGACAAGTCTTCAGTGCGTCGTGCCTCCAGTTACAAATACTTGCGCTCGCAATGGAAAAGTACTGGGTTCAATCACGCCATCCTTTAACAGATTCAATATTTCTTCTCTAATAAATTGCTCATCAACTTCAGTATATCGCATTGATTTTTTATTTGGTGGTTCAAGGAAAGTATCCCTTGAACCACCAAAATTGAATTCTAGGCTTTTATATACTTACTACTACTATATACTTCAGTAAGTCATGTCCTATGATAACATCAGCACATAAATTATTGACAAATAATAGAGGTTGTTGGAAATACGTATGCTTGTTCAGTCTAATAGTGGCATTACAAATACCTTCTACGAAAGAAATGTGACTTAGAGAACCCAAAGATATAGCTTGCTTGTAAGGTCTTATCTTGAGTCTCACATCTTGGAGCAATTTTTTGTTTATGAAACTGACTGAACTTCCTGTGTCGATCAGAGCTTCAGCTTGAAATTCATTGATACTGATAGGAATAGTTGCATTACTTAAGCTCGACGGAGATGCAGCCGTAACGTGTTTTGTTTCATTGGCATGAGCAGTACTGTCTTCCGTCTGTCCACGACTTTTACAGACCAGAAGCAAAGTGGCTTTTCTTAGAACAGAATTGACAAATTGCATTAAACACTGGGCATTTAAGTCGTTGATGTCAGCTCATACTGCCACAGAAGAAACAACGCCGACCCTTGCTTTGATTTGCTGCAGCCGTAACATCTTCAGTTTCGTTAACGCAGTTTTTGATAGTATCTGTTACTGCGTGTAACTGCATTTCAGAATTACTGTTACGCCTATATAGAATTATATATTATTAATATATACTATATATTATTAATAATTATATATATTCTGCCTATATACTAGTAGAAGAGTTATTTTCTGCAGTTTCTAGAGTTATGGCTTGATTGTGAGCTTGGTTAAGTTAAGCTCTCTAATAGTATTTGCCGTATCTTTTGATTCGAAATGTCTAATATAAATGCATCACGAATGTATTCACTTTAATTTTGTTCTGCTGTCACGTTTTTAAAATCGCAGACAACGGCTCGCTTTAGAGCACAGATATAATCGGAAATTGACTCTTCTGGCTTTTGTTTCCTAGTGGATAATGTATATATCGCATGAATAACATTCTTTGCTTTTATGTAGGTACTATCCAGCAAATGCATGGCAGTCTCATATGTCGTACAATTTCATATCATCGAGAAAATTGTGGGGGTCAAATGATTAACCAAAAGTTTTAATTTAATCGAATCCGGAATCTACTCAGAATATTGTTCACATAGAAAGTTTGTAAAGTGTATCGCCAGTGAGTCCATTTTATATCGGCTGCCGATGTACCGGGTTTGATGTTGAAGCGCTCCGGTCCTAAAAATCGTGACATCGATGACACAGGATTTTTTCAGAAGATGAAGAACTTGGCTTATTATTTGACATTTTTGTTAATCATTTTATGTTGAATAAATTGATAGAATAATAGCCAAAACCAAAAGAATACCTAATTTTATTCAACATTTCAACATAAAAGCGGTAACAATAATTAGCAATGACAGAATGAGATGACAGCATGTTTCATCATGAGAATGAGATTGAGGTAATTATACAACACCCAGCTCACCACTATTAAATATTGAAGAATAATGATCAATTGATCACAGTAATAATAATCGCCAAATATGTTTCTAAAATTATGGATAAAAATCATTCGACAATCATTTAACTAGTGGTTATACAGTGTGACCCGCGTTAAAGTGCAACCCCGAAAATGGGTGAAATTAGATCGAAAACTATCGACGAAAATGGGTCTAAAAAACTTCTAAAAAAAAAACTAATTTTTTTATACGCCACTGAACATTTGTTTCCCGAATTTTGACCTCTATGTACAAATAAATTTATTCCTCCCAAACTAGCTGGCCGATTTTGATGAAATAAACGACAAATCAATGCCAAGTATTTAGCGATGAGAATAAAACAAAAAAAAACAACAAAAAATGGCTTTAAATACTTCATTTTTTTAAATACTTGTGAAAAAAGTCACTATTTTTCACTGTTTTTTTCAATCAACTCAAATTTCTATGAAATAAACCCCTACATCTTGATTTGTTTTATAATTTATTATTATTCTTGACTGTATTAGCTTTCAAAAAAAAAAGAATCAAACATTGTATCTCTAAAAATACAGGAGTTACGAATTTTTAAAGTTCACTACTCAGAATGGGCAAATCCAGGTAGAGACCCTTTTTTTATTCCTTTGTTATACCGGTGGTCGGCTGCTATTGTGTTCAATGCTTGGGGAAAAGGGAAGGGGTATTGGTACAGTCCGGCAGTCGCCCGCGCTAGTCCGCTCCGATCACATCGCTGCTGCTGTACGTCAGCTGTTGTTCTCGCATTAAAGTTACAGTTTTTCGTTGAGTTTTCGTTATTGACTACTTGTTACGTTTTTGTTATTGACTGTTTGTTACGTTACTCGACTGTTTTCGTGGTTGTGCTGGGTTGAGATGCCGCGATTAAATGCATTCTCCCCGCGAGAAATCGCTGACATCCATTATTATTATGGAATGTATGGTGGACGCACAACAGTCGCTCGATCGGTATACGTAAATGCATTTCCGAACAGACTTGCACCGTCGGCAAGGAACTTCCAGGAAGTTCATCGGAAGCTCTCCGACATCGGACTTGGATTACAACACACAAGACGTGAACAAGAATCCATTGTAATCAACACAGCGATAGAAGAAGCGGTTTTAAGTACCGTTTTTGCCACTCCTACTATTAGTACGAGGCGTTTAGCTTTACTTCACGGCATATCACAAGCCTCAGCGTGGAGAATCTTGAAGAAAGAAGGTCTACATCCATATCATTATCAAAGAGTCCACGATTTGCACGGGGATATGGATTTCCAATCAAGGTGCGTTATGTCGATCTGGCTACAACGACAAAATCGTCGCAATCCACAATTTTTAAAAAAGATTTTATGGATGGATGAGTCGAAGTTCACCAGGAATGGCATCACGAACGCTAGGAATTTGCACGAGTGGACACATGATAATCCACATCTGAAGAGAGCTTCGTCATTCCAGGTGCAATTTTCAATAAATGTTTGGGCAGGTCTACTCGACGACATGTTGATAGGACCAGTAATTTTACCAGCGACATTAAATTCGGAACGATTCCTAACTTTATTAAGGGATGAGCTTCCCCGTCTGTTAGAGGATGTGCCGCTGGCATCGAGACAGGGCATGTACTTGCAAATGGACGGCTGCCCTGCTCACTACGGGCGCAATGTCCGTGAATTTTTAAATAATAATTATGCCAATCGCTGGATTGGGCGCGAAGGCCCAGTGGGCTGGCCAGCCCGCTCTCCTGATCTGACGCCGCTCGACTACTTTCTATGGGGCCACATGAAGCAAAAGGTGTACAGTGCACCTGTGAATTCAGAGGCTGAGCTTCATGACCGCATCATGAGGTGCGCTGAAGAATTGAAAAATGAACCGCAACTTATACGGAGGGCCACACAACACATATCATTACGCGTAGCAATGTGTTTGCAACAACGCGGAGCACATTTCGAAAACCTAATACTAAGTCAACAATAATTAATAATAAATCATTGTTTTTGATTAATTTTTGTTTTATTTCAACTGTCAACTAAAACGGAATAAGCTCATTGGAAGCTTATTTCGTTTTGTTATACACCCCAAGCATTAAATACAATAGCAGCTGGCCACCGGTATAACAAAGGAATAAAAAAAGGGTCTCTACCTGGATTTGCCCATTCTGAGTAGTGAACTTTAAAAATTCGTAACTCCTGTATTTTTAGAGATACAATGTCTGATTATTTTTTTTTTGAAAGCTAATACAGTCAAGAATAATAATAAATTATAAAACAAATCAAGATGTAGGGGTTTATTTCATAGAAATTTGAGTTGTTTGAAAAAAACAGTGAAAAATAGTGACTTTTTTCACAAGTATTTAAAAAAATGAAGTATTTAAAGCCATTTTTTGTTGTTTTTTTTTTGTTTTATTCTCATCGCTAAATACTTGGCATTGATTTGTCGTTTATTTCATCAAAATCGGCCAGCTAGTTTGGGAGGAATAAATTTATTTATACATAGAGGTCAAAATTCGGGAAACAAATGTTCAGTGGCGTATAAAAAAAATAGTTTTTTTTTAGAAGTTTTTTAGACCCATTTTCGTCGATAGTTTTCGATCTAATTTCACCCATTTTCGGGGTTGCACTTTAACGCGGGTCACACTGTATAGATTAGGAATTGCTCATTTTACTATTGGACACTTAAAATTTTACAAAAAATTAAAGAATATTAGTTCATTGGAGAAAGAGTTTGTCTGATTTATTTTTACAAGCTGTAACACAAAACACTAGAGAATTAGAGATAGAATACTCAAAGTCTAAAATATGTCTATTTGTGCAAGAGTTTTAAAACAATATTCCTGAACCTCTTTTTTTTTTAATTTCTGAACTTAATTGTACTTGTCTGATTAGTAATTTGAATTTCATAAATATTATAACCTTAAAATTTGACTGACTGACTTTGAAAGTTTGAATGGTGCTACAAATAAAGAATGTTTGGCAACATATTTATTTATTATTTTTATGTTTTCTAATTTATGTTAATGTATCCGTAGAATATAATAATTTTATCAACTGTTCTCAATATGTTTCATTTATTAGGTCGTGTTTTATACACGCGTAACTCATGTAAGTCAGACACTGTTGTAGATTTAATAGCAGCAAGCTTTTGGGTTTACCTTTTCATTGTTATTTAATATTTTAATTGATGAGCAATCCCGTCTTTTGCAGACGCAGCTGTAGCTACTCGAGTTTTTAGCCAAAGTGCTGCATTCGTAACACAAAACCAAACAGACAACCAAATTGAATACATAAAGTCAATAGACGATAGTATTGCACATAATCATGATTGGAAAGCGGTTAAAAACACTGTATTGTCTATGCGAGGGAATCTTACTCAGAGGAATATTGATGCAGTCATGTTAAAAATTATGGTAGTGGCGAAAAATTACACTTCTGCTTCATCATTTGCTCAGTACTTAAAGACAACAAATGAGGAGTTGCCTTTGGGCTCAATTAATAGTGTCTTATTTATGTACAATTCTATGGCAAAGATTAACAATGTAACAAAAGAGCAGAAACAATTTATTTTAGATACTTATGAAAGTTTATATAAAAAATATAAGGTTCTAGACAGTACCACATGTGAACAATTGCTACAAGTTCTTTGTGCTATAAATGAATGGGAAAAGGCCTTGAAAGTTTTAAAGGACATACATTTAAGCTCTGTCCCCACACATTTAGCCTATAGCACTTTAATAGCAACCTTCTTCAGACTGAACAATAAGAAAAAGGCTTTTGAAATGATTGCGGAAAGTATTAAGTTCAAAAGGCCTCTTCAGGATATTGCTTATGAAGAATGGATAAAGTATATATTGAGAAAATATAAAGATAAGAAAACAATAGCAAAATATACAGATGAAATTTTTGAACATATTGCTACTAATTGGGCAGTTGTAACTAAAAATACAGCAAATAGAATAAAAGATTTGTGTAGCTCTATAGATTGGGATGCACAGTTTGCTGGGTTAAGAAAATCTGAGTAAGTATAGCTGGAAGTCTGTCATGTGACAGAAGTTTCATACAAGTAGTTTATAAACCTCAATTGTAACTGTAAAATATGCATTACTGATCTTTTAAATGTTTATTCCTCTATGATCATTGATCACACATTTTAAAACCTGGAAAAGTATAAAGAATTACTTCTTACACATGGTTGGCTGTTGCAAACAAAATTATATTAGTAAAGGAGTTTCTACTCAAAGATTGTTCCGTTCTGTTGGTTCTTTCAATACTGTATTCATAAGTAAATCTTATTTCTTCTTTTTAGTGGCCAATGTTCCAGCTGCAGAGACTCGTTAGACCAGTTGTCATTATCTGATGAAGAATTCAATGCATTACAACAAAATGTAAAGGATAAACTAATTGTAGGTTCAGATTTATTACTAAAGACTACTCATGATGAATTGAAGAGGTTCTTGGACTTTGTTGAAAGATCTGCCCCTTATGACATTGTTTTAGACGGACTCAACATATGCTATGCTGTTGGTAGAGGGTCCCATATTGACAAGTTACACTTACTAAGTCATGTTGTGGAACATTTTCATAGGCAGAATAAAAAGATCTTGCTCTTAGGGCGGCAACACATGCTGAGATGGAATAGAAAGATGATGGAGAAAATCAAGAGTAAAACTTGCAGCTTTTTTACTGAAAATTTGTAAGTTATGGCTTTTTATTTATTTGTGACAATACAGATACCAGGTTCCTTTAACCTTCCTATACCCGCGCCAAGTGTTTTAACACCTATACCCGCGCATGGTGTGACAGACCGTAACTTTGGCTCCTATTACCTGGTTGTTTTTCTATAAAACTGTATATGTTAATTTTATTTTACAGGGACTATAGGATGTAATAAAACAAAAAATATCAATTATTAGCATGAACTACTTATTACTTTAATGACTATCAGTCTTTCCACAACAGCCTAAAAAAGTCTCATTTTTTCTTATAGTCTAGGAAAAACAAACATAAAACTTTTTATTTTCAAAACAAACATAAAATAACTTTTAAATCTTAAAAATCACATATCTTGAGACCATTCTAACATATATTTAGTTAAATATTAAAGTTTGCAAAGCAGTCAGAACACACCATAACAGCATGCTCTAAACAAAAATATTTGGCACAAGCAGCGCAGTTGTACCGCGTCCTTCTATTTTTTTTTGATGCACAATATCCACAGCGACCAATTTTATTGTTGTCAGATGCAGCTGCAGGTTCAGGGCTATCTAATTTGCATATTTCAATGAGTCTTAACCTCAGGGTCCTTGGCAGAGAAAGAGTGAGAGCTCGTCGCCTGAGGTGAGGATTCAGCAAGCCGTAAGACAGTGTTTCCAAAAACGTTCTGCGATTAATTTTCGTGTTAGGATTATTCATTAGATATAAAACAAACGAATTTATTCCTGCCACGTTCATCAAACTGTAGAATATTACCATAGGCCACCTATTTGTGCCTCGAGCGACATTGTACGTCTCACACATTTTGTCGACCGTGTCAACTCCGCCTTTAGTCGCATTATAGTCCATGATGATTTCTGGTTTACCTGTCTCTTCATCAATATTTTCATCATCGTGCATGCTGGACAAAAGTAAGACATTCTTGCCTTTTTTAGGTATATACGATACAAGGCTGCAGTTGCCGCGATGTCCAAATACACTGGATTTTTCAGATCGACCTCGTAATTCAGTAAACTGTTTGGGTAGCTCCTTTTTATTTTTTCGCACAGTTCCAATCAGGCTCAGCTTATATTCGTGATCGAGCTTATCCAGCAGCGGAATACTTGTGAAAAAATTGTCACATGATGTTACGACCAGTGTTTCGAATACATTCACTCAGACGCAAAACTAGTTCTAAAGCCGAGTTATCAATTTTATAGGGGCCTTCAGGTTGTTTTCCTACATACACTTCCATGTTTGCTGTATAAAACATCTTAGCGTCTGTCAAAGCGTAAATTTTAATTCCATATTTGTTTGGCTTTGATGGGATATATTGCCTGAAAGCACGGCGACCTCTAAAAGCTTCCAACTTTTCGTCTATTGTAACAAACTGTGACAAGCTGTAATATTTTTTGAAAGATTCTACAACCTCTTCAAATAACTCTCTGATCGGAGCAAGCTTATCCACTGCTGCGCGTTCTGCACGAGTATCTTTGTTATCAAACCGGAGACACCGTAGTAATAAATAGAATCTGTTCCAACTCATAGCTAGCCGAAATATTTCCGGGGAAGACCCGTCTGTTTTGAACAAGTCTTTGGCATTTAATCGACTATTTCTTCTTACTCCTGCAAAGAGTAAGAGACCCAACAACGCTTCAATTTCTATTGAATCGGTCTCTACGCAGTCCCTTTCTCGTGAAAAATTCGCTTTTAGGCGGTTTATTTCTCTATTCGTGCACTCAACAATCCGAATAGAAACACTTTCCGAAAAAAATAACCTCCATATTTCTAGCGGCTCTTTCTTGTTTCTAGATTCACCCTTAGGACCTGGAAGTTGTGTCACGAGATTTCTTGTACGGCGCCTAACCTGGCTTGACCCAGGAGTCTTATTCCAACGCGTACGCCCGTCTTTTCCGATGTAATAATCTCTGTTACTTTCACGATTTTCTGACCCTGATTGAGAATCATCCTCGTGGTCCGTCGACTGAATTTCATCTTCAGAATCACGTGTTTCTTCTTGGGGTGGACTATAATCTTCAACTTCGCTATCAAATTCATCATCGTAATTAGAATCTGCACCTTCTTCCTCCAACAGCAATCGAATATGTTCATCATTCATTTTTGAATAATTTATAACCTAAAAATTTCATAAATCGATGTAGTAGTTGTAAACAATAAAATGCAGTTCAAATCTATACATAAAAACAAATATATAACATATAAATGTTCATAAGCAAAAACATATGACTTACGTAAAAAGTTGATCGTATACCCGCGTCGGTGTCACAGACCGATCAGTCCGTAGCAGACCTACACGTCCTGCTCGCACGGCTGTGTGCTGCGTACTAACCTGAAGCTAGCCCCAAATCATGCAGCTAGCAGAACGCGCGAAATCTCAAAGTTCTTGGGAAAAAAAAATATTGACGAAAAACTGTATCGTCGGTCTCACAGACATGTGCGCGGGTATAGGAAGGTTAAGAGTTACTGTGCTGTCAACAGGGGCTGGTAACCCTTACCCTTGTGTCATTGGACAACTCCCTTACTGGGGAATAATTGATAACAAACATTAAGACCAGCAGAAACTATCTCTGGTTTTGGCTTCATGCAAAGTTTATTTTAGCATTCAATTCTGTGCATTAAATAACTGCTAATTTTAAAGGAGCTGTAATGTAAGCTCCACTTGGTGCTGTAATACTTATAAGCTACATTTCATGCTTCACATCTTAGAAATACATAATAAATTAAAATAAGAATTATAGGAAATGCAATGGATTTTTTATACATAATATTATTTTTCTATAATTTAACAATACACAGGCAACATTTCTGGAAAAAATTTACCAATGGGAGGACATGGTCATAAAGTACAGTTCGCTTATAACTCATAGATAGAAAATTCAATTATAGTTAATTGTGCTATATTTTATTTATAATGCAGATCTCAAGATGACCCTTTCTTCATAACAGCAGCAATATTGAGTGGTCCAAAGACAGATATTGTTTCTAAAGATTTACTAAGAGGACACAAGTTTAATATGAAAGATGATAATTTGAAGCAATTGTTCAAAAGATGGCAATGGCAGCATCAGTGGATGATCTTCGTGAATAATCATAGGGGACCAATGATACAGGTATGTATAAATAGTGTTATTATGTAGTATGCTAATTTCTTCTGTGATGTTACTGTTAAAACTGCATATAGTAGTTTCTGCACAAGTCTGCATGGATGGCGCTGTAGTTTAACCCTTAAATTGGCAGATGAAAAAATTCTTAAAAATATGTATTCCTTGAATAGAACCTAACATTATACAGGGTTGTCCGGTAATTAATGGGTAACCTGGAAATGTCTTATAGTGGAACTGATAGCCGTTCAAGAAAAAAATATGAAAGAAAATCTATCCTAACTACTACCTGAGATATGTATTTTTTTTTAATTACCATGTATAACTTTCTTGTATACTACAACCATAAATTAATGAAATCCATCGGTTTTTTGTTGTTTTATTATTAAAAACTAATTATGCTAATAGATAGACAGTCAAAAGTATGCTATATTTCTTTTTCCTTTTTTTTTTCTGAACGGCCTTCAATTCTACTATAAGACATTTTAAGGTTATCCATTAATTACCGGACACCCTGTATATGTAATTAAGGATTAAAAAAATATATATTTATTAACATCAAAAAAACTATGTATGACCTACTAGTACTAGTACTACTAACTAGTATACACTGGCAACTATGTGAAAAAATACTAATAATTTAAATGTATAGTGTGGCAATATAATGTGGGGTGTTTATGGAAGTTTCAAATCGGCCTGTTTTTCTCAACCCTTCGTAAATCTCATGACGAAAAATTTTCAATGACAAGGGCGCCTAGGTCTGTGCCTGTGACGGAAGTTGGGCGTGTTTTTGCCTATATAAAAGCCATACATTATTGATACAAATATCTATCAACTTAGCAAAGCTACCAATATACTAGCGACGAGTTTTGAAAGGAGTTTTGTCTAAAGAAATAAGCATATCCGCAAGATCTACCCCTCCCCTATGCTTATTATATTCCTTTACGATACTACGGGATTCTCTGCAGTATCTTTTGATTTTATGAACTGGTTGCGATCCGACATAGGAGCTTATTAGAGTGACCTGTTTGTTATCAATCCAACGGACAATAGACAAACGGTTTTTGTTGCAAACTACTTCGCCATAGCTGCCTCGAGGTTTTTTCTTCAAAACCTTTTCCGGTGGTAAAATAATATCTGCGCCTCTTAGTCTATTGCTCCGTATTGTCCCAAGCCCAAATATCCCATAATTTTCTTGCAAAATATAAAATAGCTCCGGACTAGAATAAAAAAATCACAGTAAATAATAGCTGGTTTATTTTTTATGCTTCTACACAAAGCTAATAAGATTTGTGCTCCAAATCCTTATGTAGATTCTTCCTCCGTAAATGTCGCCATCATACAATATAAAATCGGAGATCATACCCTTAACCGGCTCTAACAAAATTTTTAAAGCCCCATTTATTGGGCTTGTTTTTCATGTATTGGCGTCTTTTACCAGCTTTAGTCCCTTTGTGAGGGGTTGTTCATTTTCTTGGGCCAAAGAATTATATCTTTCTGAACAACAGGACGAACTTTGTAGTAGCGATCAGAATCCTCCATATTGTTATCGGCAAAATGTAAATTCCTTTGAATTAACTGGTACCGTTTCAAAGTCTTTTAGACTTTGGCTCCAGAAATCAACATAAGCGGGTATCTGTACTATACCCATAATTATTAGTATGGCCAGGAAATCGCGAAATTCATCTTCAGTTACAGCTATTGATTTACCAGTATTAGATACGGAATATGTATTTGTCTGTAAAACTAAGGGTCGATTTTTCAATGGTCAGATAACTTTTATCTGGGGAATATGTTTGATGTTTTGACAGCTTTTGTATAGAAAATATGTCATACCGCCATATTTATTCTTCAGATAAAAGTTATCTGACGTTTGAAAAACCGGCCCTAAGTCAGTTATAAAGGCTGGCAAAAAAAAAAAAGAATTTTCTAAGAAGATTTGATGGTATGAATGTCTACGTGATTGGTGGTGGTATCTTCTATTGTAGCAGTATGGCAAAACATAGCCTTCCGCCATGCGTAGTTCAGGGTAAACTTCTTTATTTTTTTAGCTCGTTTAGCTGTCAACGTTGGAACTATACGTGGCCTTTTAGTCCTGGTTGTTCTAGTACCAGTAGAAATAAGCAGAGGTGCAGGCGTCGAAGTACATGCAGGTGATTCTTAAATAATCGACGGTAGTGACGGTAAGTCGGATAAAATTGGTAGATTGCTGCAATTAGGTTCTTGTGACAGACTAGGATAAACTTCATGCATTATAGGTGTAAGACGAATGCTTTGACTGTGGTCATTGTCGCTGCCCTCTTCAGAGGATAGTATACATCTTTCTAGAGAACTATCAATGGAGGCAGGTGGTGAAGAAGAATAAGGAGAAGCATGCGCATGGAGTTCATCTTCAACATCAGATGATTCGCTACACTCAGAAGGTGCTTTTGTAGCAGGGATCAGTGCAATAATTCTACCACCGTGTGTATTTTGTGTTTGCTGTAGGCAAATAAAATGAAACACCTAAGCAAATGCAAGCAGCCATACAAAAAATATATATAAATTATAAAAGAAGATATATTAGCAGTGTATTTCACATCATACACGCGAAGATTCTAATGATTTACTACGAAATTGGCAGTGTATACCTCGACATACAAACTAATATGGCGGTAATGTTATGAAATTGGCAGTGTATGTGGTGAAATACAATAAATTAGATGTTGGATAAAAGTATGTTATTTGGTATCTTTGTGCTTTGTAGTCTACATTAGTATTCACTGATATTTGAAGCTCAAAATAACCATAAAACACACGTGAAATACACACAAAGTAAAAAGAAAATAAATAATTTTTACTTTGGTAAGCGTCACTTGTTTCTTCATCGCTGCCATTGTGTATTTTGTAATGTCAAAAGGGTTGCCACATGAAGCTAATACAAAGAGGAGGTGGCGGAACTTACTTTCCTATACAAACTATGCGTGACAGCGGGCGGGGGTGAAGGGGACGTTACTCTCCTGCTGACTCCGCCCACTTCCTTATGACAAAGTAATTCCGCAATCCGACACTAGAGGGCAAATTATATGGTCGTACTTGGGTGTGTTTTACCATATTATTATTTATTAGTCAAAAATAGTTTGCTATTCAGTGCCATGTTTGGATGCTCGTACTGTTGTGTATCGCCTATTGTGGGGTGTTTGACAAATATTTTAGCAAATACAGTAAACACATAGGTAATATAATTATTACACAAATACAAATAACTATGTGAAGTGGCATCATAATACGAATATATTATGTACTAATATTAGGTAAGGGTGATCCGGTCGATTCACGGATGGCGTTTTTAAATATTGAGATTTAAAATAAATACACAAGGTCGTTCTTTTACACAATTTTAATGTAAAGTACAAAAACAACCCAAAATACTAATTGTCCCTAATATTGGCAAATATAAAGTAGGCAACTTAATACGTATTATTCGGTTTTCGATTATTGAGACTTAAAATAAATACACAAAGTTGTTCCATCACACTTATTTGAATGTGAAATGTACAAAAACAAACTAAATTTGATTACAAAAACAAAGCTACAAGTGGATTAGATGCTGCTATAACATTGCCCCTAATATTTGAATGATATTGAGTAACCTAATACGTAATATAGGGTTTGCAAATTGTTGCGATTTAAAAAAAATACACAATTGTTTCTTTACATTAATTTGAATGTAAAATATACAAAAACAAACTAAATTGCTGATGATTACAATGCTGAGAGTGATTAGGAACTGCCCATATAATATTGTTCCTAGAATTTAACTAATACTCTGCAGAGTTGGTAAATCTAAGGACGTACCGAAGTTTGGGGTTTTACCGAAACATAACTAATACATAACTAATATTTTATCTTTAAATCTAAATACCGCCCTGTAATTTTTCTCATCTATCCGATAGCGCCATCTATCTAATCTATCGTGTACCACGTACACTATGCTTTTTGATAAAATCATTGTAACAATTAATGTATATTTAAATAAGAATTAACGATACTAGTAAATTAAATAGTAAATCAAGTACAATTTCAAAGATGTAAACAACATTTAAATAGTTTTTCATCACTGATTTAAATCAGCGCCATCTATTAGTGAGTAGGTATATTACTGTAATAAACATCGAATGAATGGAATATTTAAGAATATCACTAAAATAATCAATTTAAAAAACTCACGAGTGAAATGTTATGCCTTCCGTGGCATTACGGCGTTTATCGGAGTTATTCCTACAAGATAACATACAACACTTCATATTTTTGTAGTATTTTTCACCGATAAACAATTTTTCCTAGATTCTCTTCGGAGCGCACCGGAAGTATGTTCGATGCGAGTTGTCGATAGACTGAGCAAGCCACGCCCACCAGCCCACCAAATGTGAAATCCTATGTATCAAGTGCACATTTTGTATGCCTTCTCCTCTTTGTATTAGCTTCATGGGTTGCCATGTTTAGTATTATATTTTTTACGAAATATAAAATAATGTTGCCATCGAAATAATAGTAGAAAATCATGAATAAACTTTCTAGTAAGCCTTTAGATTTTTTTGAATACAGCGTATGACACGACATACAATGTCAATTTAAGGGTCAAATGGTCGCCTGTGACTGACACCTGTGACACATTTATCTGAGTGTTGTTGTTGACCCTGCTCTTGTGATAGTTTGAAAATTTGTAAAGTCTGTGACCAAGGAATTATTCTAAGAGCTATGGTTAATTAACAAGAAAATAAAAAAGACAGAGCTATGCGATCATTTGTTTTTATACATATGTTGGAACACATTTAAGGTGAAACATGAGCCATGCCATGTTTGCGCGTTCTCAACACTCGCGCGCTTGTAGCACTCGCGCGTTTTCATTCATAGGATTTAAAAAAAGAGATAGGATAAAACAAAAGTATTTCCTGACCGGGCAGAACACGTGTCCCCGACTATGGCTCCACCGGGAGGCCGACATCGGCAGGTGGACTTTAGTGCCTCCCCCTGTTAGATGCGGAAATGGAGGCGGCTGTCTTGCGGATCCGCTCCAAGACGACCGCCTCTGGACCTGACGGCGTGCCGACGCGAGTTCTCGCGCTGGCCCTCAATAACCTGGATGTCCGCTTCAGGGAAGTTTTCGACGCGAGCCTAGTGTCGGGACGATATCCTGAGTGCTGGAAGGAGGGGAAGTTGGTACTGCTGACCAAGCCGGGACGGCCTCCAGATTTAGCCGCGACGTACAAGCCCATAGTGCTGTTGGACGAGGCGCGGAAGATGCTGGAGAAAATTCTCGCCACCCGCATCGTCTGGCACCTGAGCACGGTCGTTCCCGATCTGTCAGATGCTCAGTTCGGATTCCGAGAAGGGCGTTCGACGGTCGGGGCTATTATGCGCCTGTGGGCCGCGGCCGAGGAGGCGGTCGCCAGCGGCGGTGTTCTGTTGGCGGTGTCTTTAAACATCGCCAACGCGTTTAACAGTCTATATAACGGAGTCTATATCCAATATAACGGAGTACCTTTTTATCTAGAGCGGCTGGGGGCGGACTATCTGAGAGGTAGGGTAGTGTCTTCTTCGAAGTTCGGGGCGACGACCCATGTCGTGCGGTGTCCCGCAGAGTTCGGTTCTTGGTCCGCTCCTGTGGGACATAGGGTACGACTGGGTCCTACGTGCTGTACTACCTCCCGGGCTGAACGTCATCAGCTACGCTGACGACACCTTCGTCACAGCCCGTGACGAAGGTGTCGTCAGCGTACCAACCAAACAGGCCGCCTCCTCGAACGTACCCCACGTTCGAGGAGGCGGCCTGTTTGGTTATCGTGGGGGTTTCCCAGGTGGTCGGGCATCCCGCGGCGTCTCGATAATGGTGGGCTCGACGCGTGTTCCCGTCCAGGCCCACGTGCTTCGACGTGCACTTCAGACAGCTCGCTCCGAAGCTTCTCGGCACTGCGTCCGCCCGTGGGCGGCTATTGGTGTTGGTTGGCCAAACATGGCGAGCCCAGTGTCGGTTGCTGGCGACTTACATGACTTACACGACTTACACATAAAAATAACCTTACACGGGGGTTATCCGGTCAATGGCGCTTTACGGCGCACCGGTGTGGGCGGACTCCCTGACCGCTCAGTGCAAGACTATCTTGCGGAGACCGCAGAGAGTCATAGCGGTCAGGGTAATACGAGGATACCGCACAGTGTCGGCCGACGCAGCTTGCTCATTGGCCGGGACACTCCCGTGGGATTTGGAGGCTGAAGTGCTCGCCGAAGTATATACAGTGAGTGAGGAAGACTGGGAGGAGACAGGTTGTCGTTCCCTCCCGGCAATTATAGCAGACGCGAGAAATCGAGCCTACCAGGGCATGATTTTAAAATGGAAGGCGCGGTTCGTGGCGCTTTTCAGAACCGTTGGGGCCCTCCAGCCGGTGTTGAAGCGGTGGGCAGGGTGGCAGCATGGGACTCTTTCCTTCCGGCTGGTGCAGGTGTTGTCAGGGCACGGTTGCTTTGGCAAATACCTGCACACGGTCGCTAGGAGGGAACAGAGTCCCGTCTGCTACCACTGCGAGTTTGAAGAGGACACACGCTCGAGCAATGTCCTGCTTGGGCGGTACAGCGCTGTGAACTCGTCTATATTGTGGGTGAAGACCTTTCGCTGCCGGCCGTGTTCAAAGCCATGGTCGACAGCGAGAGGAATTGGGCAGCGGTCGCATCCTTATGCGAGGACGTCATCTCGCGGAAGGAGGCGGTGGAGCGGATCCGTGAGGAAAGTATCCTTGCGCCGCCAGCGAACCGGGCGGCGCAGGCGCGCGTACGCGCGTTTTATGCCGCCATAGTGAAGGCCGCGGGCGGGCGTATGGGGATCGTCCGCCCGCCAGCCATTGAATCGGAGCGACGCCCGCCACCGATTGAGTCCGAGCGACGTCTTCTGTTGTGCCGGGGCGTCGCCCAGGAGTCGTAGTCCTAATTTATTCTTGGACACTGCTGGGTGGGTCGCTGATGCAGTCTCGATTCCAGTAACCCATCCACTACATAAAGCAGCGAGTTGACACACCGTGGGGTTTTTGTCCATAGGCCCGAATTACGGAGAGCTGGACATAACTCTCTCGCCTTCCCTTGTGGCGAATGTTTAAGGTGCGTTTCCCCAGGAAAAAAAAGGATAAGATAAAAGGAATCATAGATGATCTATCTCTATGATTGCTCATTGTTGATCCAGTGTTTGTAAACACTGGAACTCCCAGTCATCGTGCGGTCGTCGACGTGCGATGTGGTAGGAGTGTCATTACTCTTTCGTTGACTTTTTGTAAGAGGATGGCACTGACCCGGTTGAGCCAGCCCATTCGTATCCTCTACATCACCAAATAACTGACAACGGCGGGCTTTTTGACTTAAAAGATCTTTCTCACAAAGCACAGAGGAGCGTTTTCCGTGCTATGTGATCTCTCTAAACCGCCACCTAGCAGTAGAACAATAATAATATATTTTCCCATTCTAGGCGCCTTTGCAGTTCACACCTTGTGCTCAAAAGAAGAACGGTACTTGGCATATTCCATACATGAGTGAGACTTCGACGTCATTTGCAATGGTCAATGATGGTATACCAGACTTGCGTAGTTGGCTTTGTTTAAAGCAGAAATTATAAATAAATTGTATAAACTGATCTATTGTTTTATTACAACTAATCATCCTTACTTAATATTATGAATTCGAAAGTAACTCTGTTTGTCTGTTACCTTTTCACGACTAAACCACTCCACCGATTTAGATGAAATTTGGTACATTTATAGTTTTAAACCTAAGGACTTAGGCGTTTTTATTCATGTAGGTAGGTACCACGCGGACGCAGCCGCACGCAAAATCTAGTATCTAATATATAAATTGACAACTCCATATTTATTTGATTTGCGTGGATATTTAACTATTATGATATGACTTATTAATGTAAATGAATTGAATTTAAAGAAATACACAGGGATAACTGTTTTATATCTATTTTTATTGTGCAGCGGTTGATCGCCTTGACACTGCTAGTGCCCCGAGCATTGCAGGTTTTATCCCCGCACGGAGAAAGCTAAGATTTGTGCGATATATAAACAACATAAACATAACCTTGCAGCACATGGCTATTATGTTATCTAACCAATTTGGTAGTACCTAGTCTTAAAAGGTAAACTGTAGATTGCAGAATATACAAATTTTCGCAATGGTCTAGTCATAGCTTAAAGTTTGTACATTCTGCAGCTTTATAGATTTTCTTGACCGGTATTTTTATTAGGGAAAACCACAGGAAGAAAAAAGACAATTTTAAGTTCTTGTATAATACTTTAAAATTTTGTGCCTTTTATACAACAAAGTATGTTGTTGCGGTTGTTAGCATACTATCTGTCTTATGATGAGCGGTTGGTTACCTATTGCATCCACTTGAATTTGTAGGCACATTGCACAATGAAGGCGCAAATATTTTTTTGGAAGTAATTAAGCAAGGAGATTGTAAACTAGAAAGGCCGTAGTGACCTTTCTATAATCTGCTGTGATCTATGGACTTGAATCTTTTCTCTTTGGTCATAACCATCACGATAAAATAAATTCTGAATTTTAAAATTATAAGTGGTAATTGTACAAATTCCGTATCAAAATGCCGTTCAATTTTTCATTTAAACGTAAAAACAAGGCGCAGAAGCCTGAGACGGAGCCGTCTGTTGATGCATCGAAAGATCAAGCCAGTGGTAAGTATAGAAATGCCTTATGAATTAGTGATAAAATGCATTTGGTATTCTAATCAAGGGTCACAATCTACCTTATGTTTAATGTAAATCACCTAGTAATTAAGCTCAGGTTGATCTATATTCAGTTTAGGTACCCATTCTGTATATATTCATTCAAGTATTATGTATGTTTATCCATTATCTAGTACCCATAGTACAAGGTCTGCTTTGTTTGGGCTATATGGTGTTGTACATAGATAAGACACTGGTGTTGTGTGTATGAGATAGAATATTATTATTATTATTCTTTTTACAAAACCGATCCCCCGAAGGGTAGTGTTGTAGACGATCCCCCGAAGGGTAGTGTAGTAGACCGTACAGGTCGAGTCTTTTATTTTATTACGAAAGGTATACCTACGCCAGTGTCTGAAAAATTCATTCACAATCCTGATAATTTTTAAATTAACTCGATAATGAGAAATCTATCACAGCAGAAAGGGATTTCGCATTTAGTGATTAGGCAAATATAAGGCTATGCATGTAGAACACTTTAAATTGCTGTTTTATAGCTTTGTAGCGAGAGTTGTTATTTATTTAAAATTATTTTTAAAGTAAAGGTAACTCTCGAGCAATGGATTATTGACTTCTGCTTTGGTTAGTTGACGTCGATAGGCAATGAGATATATTATATACCATAGTTAGCTAGGATGTGTCTGCAAAAGTAACAATGTGTTTGTCTAGGTTTACTTATAAACCTATCTTATGAACGTAATAAAATTATAGTTGCAAAAATAGAAAATCCAAGATATTTCGGCAATCACAGCACTTACCTACTTAGTTGATACTTATCCGTAAATTATATCGTCATTATGAAGGAGTCAGCAACGTCACTATTCTTATGTAGGTAAGTGTGGTTTTTCTTTGTTCTTTTGTAGGTAAGTAGCCGCGACAATACAGAATGATGAAGAACCTTAGTTTTTAAGTAAATACAGGTAGGTACCAAACTAAACTAAATATATGATTATGAACTAAAAAAATGTTTTCACTAAATATATGACTCATATGGTACTTACCTAGTACTAAAGTACCTTTTGTTATTGCTTACCAAACTTAATATTTTCACAAAATATATGACCTATGGGTAGTACCAAAGTAAACTTTATTATTTATTAGAGGCTAAAGCTCCTAAAGTGTCCCCTCGTGTTAAACGGAATATGGAGAGAATGGAGATGCTCGCCCGTCCTAGCTCCCGCCGCCTCCGTTCGCTTTGGGATGAGAAATCTGCCATACTCCCACCTGAAAGGAGAGACAGAATCAAAAGTGCATTAGAAGAAGATTACTTTCTTAGTCCAGAGTATGTCAATATATTTTTATTAGTATAGTGTTACTTTATTATATTTATTATCATAAATATAATAAAGTTTTGGTTTTGTTAATGTCATAAACTGACAGGTATTAAAATATATTAATATTAAAATATGAATACATAGATACATACATATAAGGTTTCAGTATATAACATATTAATTGGTCGAAAGACTAAGTACCCTTCTAGTAAGAAGTGGGTTTATATTAGATTGCACAGTGTACTTACATAGCATGTGATTTTTTTGTCAAATGTGCCATCCAATATAAACCCACTTCTCTCATGCGATCTTTAAAGTTTTTCCAAATTACAACATGCCGTATTATTGTGCTAACATGGACCTGTACAGAAACATTGCTGCCTATGGTAGTTTTGACAAAAGCCATTTTGCGTTCTGGTAATTAGGGCATAGTACAATATGTTAGATATGCATGCTCAATGATGCGTGGGGGCTTGGCTGTATTATGATAAAATCTTTTACGTAGTAGGTACCATATTCTAGATGGGATTTTCCTTTTCGTAACCTAGTGTCTGGGTGATGTAGTCGATGTGGATGCTTGTCGTTAGGACCTGATCGTTTCAATTTACTTAAATCTGTTATATAGACAAACGGAGCAATACTTTCAATCAATGCAAATGTCCTCGAAGCCATTGCATAGATCGGGCGGCCTGCTTGGTCGCAAGGACAAGGATAGCGAGAAGAAAAAAGAAGAGCGCCAGAGGCAAAAATGGCTGGTTAACTTCAGCGCGCAGGTTGCATTATTTTTATTATGATTTATTAATAAAAGACAACTCCTGGACTAGGAATTAATCTTATCTCGCGGTGATCTATACAAACGTTTAAACAACCGACATAAAGAACACAGACCCGAAAGAACTATTTGTGAATCACACAATTGTTTGTTCCGTGTGGTGATTGAACCCACTACGCTCGGTGCTGTGGCAATGGCGAGGCGACCGCGACCTCTTAAACCACTTCGTTATCCGTGTAGTCATTTCAGATATTTGATATAAATTGACGATTTTTTTATTGATTGATTTAGATAGGTACATCTTTATATATACCTATAAATCTTCTGTGCATGCGTATTACCTTACAGGGCGTAAGGTAATAATTTTAAATTTTAGTTGACTGTGAGCACCCATTTATTCAACACTAATTAATAGTAAATGGTAGTAGGTCTGCTATACCTATATAGTTTGTTCACGTACAGGTGGCGTACCGACTATGTGACTATATAGCTAAAGGTCAGAAAGAGATGCTGGTCTCTAACCGCCTGCGTAGTATCGCCGACGTCGTACTGGAAAGAGTCGCAGAAATTCTGGGTTAGTGTTTTTTTTTTTGCTACAATTGTGGCAGACAAGCCTACGGCCCACCTGATGGTAAGTGGTCACCGTAGCCAATAGACACCTGCAACACCAGATGCTTCACTTGCGCGTTGCCGACCTTGTAGGAAAGGAAGTGGGAAGGAGAAGGAGCGGGAAGGGGGAAAGAGGGTGATTGGGCCTCCGGCACTCTCACTCTCACCGAACGAAACACGACAGTAGGAATACTGCTATTTCACGCCGATATTCTGTGAGAGGGTAGTCCTTCCCCGGTCGAGCCGACCCATTCATGCTGAAATCAGCGAGGTCCACAAAACTAAATCTTCAATCTTTATGTCCTATGTTACCTACCTAGTTGAAAGTTACACTGCGACTTCTTTGTTCAGACGCCTACAGTTATCTTCGCTTTGTTACTTGTGTAAGTTACTTTCTTTCACATTAAGGTTCGCTGCAGGTTGGAACAATGTATCTAAACTTAATATTCTAAATAGTAAGAATAGCCTGGCTTAAAAGCTTTCTTTGACTATAAAAGATCAGCATTATTCATCTGTATCAAACAGGATACTGAAAATTGGATCCGTCTATCGCTTTGAGTACATGACATATGCATATATAACATATCGTCTAAACAGAAATAAATAATAGGTAAATAAAAATATTATTCACAATAAGCTGCTGTAATTAATGGACATGCAAATAATATTATTGTTAAATTGAACTCGTTCTAACGTTGCAGCCAGACCTGACAGAGATCTTAAAATAAAAGCCATGCTTAGAACACCCCAATTAGGATAGCATTATCTGTACCAACGCTGACGCATTGGTACCATGGTGTAATTATTTTAAAGTATATGATCATGAATCTGTAGAAAAATTATGTTTAACAGGTGAACCTAAACCGACTCGCACGAATCCCGGCCGGCTCCCTCGTTTCATGGTGGCGATCTCTGACCGTATCGCAGTCTGGATAGAGAATGCGGTGTATAGAGCCGATGCCGTCGAGCCATACGAGACGGCAAGCCACGAGCACATGCGGCTTGATGCGGAAAAACCTTTTTTTGTATAATATATTTGACAACAATAGCAACTGTTTGGACTTAATATAAATGTAAGCATCAAGCACACAATCGTAAGTCGAACTTATCCGAGCTTAAAGCTACTTCAAATCAGCGACGTTTTGATTAAAGGAGAGACAAGCATGTGTGGAATATAATATCAGCTCTGTATTGTATATGAACCGTCCCACTGCTGCGTACAAGCCTCTTCTCAGTATGTGACGGATTAGGTCATAGCCTACGACGCTAGCCCAGTGCGGGTTGGCAGACTTTACATATCTTCGAGAAAATTACAGAGAACTCTCAAGGTTTCCTCACGATGTTTTTCTTTAGCGTTAAAACGAGCCATAATTAAATATTAACACGCACATAACTTCTAAAAGTTAGAGGTGCGTGTTTTGGGATTGAACTCGAGACCTCTGCGAGGCACGCCAACGGTCTCGCACTAGTGTAGAATATGTTGTGGGTGAATTATACAACCGTTTTAGAAATTTCAGGCTCGTAACAACTGGTAACCCAAATTCCCTGCCTACCTGGTAATTTAACTGGAAATTAAAGTGTGAGACTAGGCTTCGTTTTCGCTTTCTATATGTTAGATAGAGACACACATGATATACGTATATACATAGATAGATACATATACTTATGAGTTGTGAGCAGAAGAAATTGGTTTAAGGCTTTGCGCATTAATGTGACTTGGACAAAGGCTGAACTTCTGATGTTTGAACGGCACAGATGTAAGACCCATAAGTCTTCTGACTTATACTACTACTCGCTACCAACTTTGACAAAGGCTGAACTTCTGATGTTTGAACGGCACATATGTAAAACCCATAGAAATTGGTTTAAGGCTTTGCGCATTAATGTAACCTTGACAAAGGCTGAACTTCTGATGTTTGAACGGCACAGATGTAAGACCCATAAGTCTTCTGACTTATATTACTACTCGCTTCCAACTTGGCCTTCTTTTTTGAAAACTTACTAGCGATTTGTGTTACAAAAAGTAATATACTTGTTAATCCCTCAGCTAAGAAGAGCTAGAATACTTATGTTAAGAGTAAGTTTACGTCGATAGTGCAATGGGTGGGATTCAAACCTGCGACCTCTCGAACGCCAGTCCAATGCCTTATCTGTTAGACTACGGCCATTGCTCAATGTATTCAATAGTCTCAGTTTAATTACTATCGCTATATGAAAATGAGTAAGATTCAGACTAACCCTATTTGTTTAGATTGTCAGACAGAAATAAATGCTAATAGTGAGAGTGAGAGTGAGAGGTCATAAAATGCCGGAATATACCTATGCACAAAATCTCAATTTCGTAATAAAATTGTTTTAATTAATACTGAATAAGTAGTGCGGTAAAATGTTCTTGCTACCGGTAGCTGTTTTAATTTTACTTATATCTAGTTAATCAATAATGTTGAAGTGAACAGAATACTACGTCCGTCGCGTTCGGCGCTAATATCAAACCAATTTTAAATTGAATTGTCTCGGTCATCACGACATTTTAGTCGAGAACCAAGAGCTAACTGCTCTTCAAGATTTTTTTCCGAGAATACTTGAAACTGAGGACCTTAGTACCAGACCAATAAATTATGTAATAGTAAAGCTCCTATAATATTCAGGAAGACAAACTACATATATAAGCGCACGCATGTTGAATACCTATTATTAACGCTGACCACATAAATCAATCAAGTTTATTACAATTCAATGTAATGCGATTTCATACTTGCTTGTTCATAACAAGCATTTAATGTTGACTCAAAGAATGACTAAAGTATCAGGTACGCCTACATTTTGATCCAGTTATGTTTAATTGTATACATAAACTTCTTTAATAACTGCATTTCGCGCAGTATTTAACGCAGATTTAAAAAAATAGTTATGTTGTTTTTGTATTACTTTCTGTCATGTTATGCTAATCATAATTGGATAAGAGTGATGCAGTTTCTTCATCACAAAGTAGTGATATGTAATAGATATATGTTAGCCAGATTATTTTGAAAAGACAACAGCCGCTCTAGGAATAAATCCTGTGCCGCGGGTGACTTTACGAACATTCAAACAGCGAACACGAAAAAAGTGTTCTTTATACTGCCTTGTAACTGGTATACCTATGTTATTATGCCTACTGTCTATAGGTTATATAATGACTCTGTTGTTGTTATCTATTAGGTTATAAAACGCCTTAGCCAGTTTCTCCCTCCTTCCCCTCCCCTCGCCAGTAATATATTGATTACCTACCTTATTAAATATGCGTAAATACGTACTAAAACAACAATTTAAATAAAGTATTTGCTTCATTTAAATTGTTGTTTATGAATGTGTATAATCGTAATGACATTAGTATTATTGTAATATACAATGTTTTTGATACACTTTCTTATTTATATATATATATATATACAGCTAAAATATTTTTTGAAATAAAGTATGAAATATTTGTTAAATAACGAAACGTTTTTCTGAAATGAAACACAATGATGAATAGATAAATGAATAGATATGTGTTCCATCATTTATGTATAATATACGACGCATATTTTCAGTCGGTCATATTAACTAATATATAGTTTTTAACGTCGATAAGCGTAATACGCTCACAAATAGTTGAAAGAATTCATCCGGTAAAATACATATTATCCAATAACCCATTTTTACTGTTTAGATAGCGTAGTGGTTGGTCGCCTCGCCCCTGCCGCTACGGTGCGTATTGTGGTTTCGATTCCTACGCGGGATAAACATTTTAGTAATCCGTAAATAGTTGTTCCGAATCTAGGTGTTATTCGTGTCCGTTGTTTAAATGTTTCTAAATTCCCCGCAACACAGAAATCATTCACAGCGCGCGAATTATCTTTTTAAAGAAAAAGAAGCTTCCTGTTCTGAGGATTTTGTTTTACTTCGCGTTTTTATACAATATGTCTTTTTCATAGTAATAGTTTAAACGACTTTCCTTTATTATGACAACAATCAAAAATTTCGAATCTTCAACGAATCGGAATAAAGTCGAAGCGTCGGTCGTCAGTAGCTTTTGTTATGGTACCTAAGAGATAAGCTGTAGGATGTCATAGAAAGCCTCTGAAATTGGGCTGTTTTTGTAACATTTTTCACAGATATCTTCTAAATATGTAGATTAAAATATGTGAACCATAAAAATATAGCATAAACATTAAAGATGATCGGAGACCCGATAAAATTAAATATAAGTATAATTTAATTTAATATCCTCTTTACAATACCGAGTCAGTAATGAAAAATATTTGAAATTTCACTTATAGCCAAAAGAAACTGGGAGAAAAGCTGTCGAAGTATGCATAAAACATTTGCGTTAATGTCAGACATTCTATACATTAAATAACTTAACACAGAGCTTACATAGCTCACATACCACCACCTTACTCTCGATCTGTGAGCATTCAATGATAATATCCACCTTTATCTATTGACACCTTCAGATATGTATGTATCTCGAGGTTTGAGCATAAACTTGTACTAGTAAATTATTATGCACGCCATATCTGGAACGAATAATTATCTTCTATGCATTTTTTCCTAACAACTGGTATTTTCATTATATATTCAGATAGGCCGAGCTGACCTTAGGAGGGTCTAGGGTCTAAACTTGATGACCTTCTAGAACAGTATATATGCGTCTGCCTTCCGTAGGACGGCATAGTTTGCTCTAAGAAGGCTCAGCAGCAGTTCTAGTGAGATCTACCCAACCTACTCCATCAAAATGAAATTCGCTGTAAGTACCTTATACTTGGAAAAAAGTACATGAAAGCATTTTGTTTAGCTATCATTGTAAATTAAAAAGCAGTTAGAATTTCTTTGAAAACTATATAGAAACATAATATTCATTTCTTTTTCTTTCATTATTTTGCTTACTTCATTATAATATATTGGGATTACATAAAGACAAAATTCATAAATATGTAAAATAGTTTGTGTTTCACGGCATATTCTTTCAGAGTCAGGAGACTCTGTAAACTCTTCCAATGCTTATTAAGCCAATTGTGACAGATTGTAATTTATGTTGTTTACTGATACGAGAGCTATCTTTTAGAAAGTTAAAATAGAAAAGAAACAGTCTTTAAACGGTTAAAAATCTTAAATCTTTAGGTTAAATCTTGTAATATTTGCCGAAACTTTCATTATATTAGTTATTTAAGAAAGTCTCGGTATATATAACAATTTTACAAGTTATATTAGCTTGTTCTTTAACCTTATTTAGTCATGTAAGTTTGCACTGTTGATATTATTATGATATATGTAGTTATTGGCTGTGTAAAAAATACATATAAATATTTTTAATCATACCATGGTCCATTTCAACCCGAGAAATGGACCCGCAAACTCACCATCACACGCAAATATAGACGTAAACTTTATACCACGGGGCAATCGAAACATTATTTATGACGCATGTTCTAATATGATTCAATCGATATCATCTTAATATTAAACTATACTTAAGAAAAATATTGCGTAATATTATACATACCTACCTGTTTAAATTGTAATCTAGAAAGTGGTTAGACTTCATCGACATAATATAAAGATTCAGATGCCGCGAGTTTCAAACCATATGCATCAAAGTTTTGTGAATTTCGTCCATCAGAGGCTGTAGGACATTGCGAAATACATTTAATATTCTGTATATAGAAAACTGCGAATATTTTAGAATGTTTTATTGCGAATCAGTTTTGTTTTTTGGTGCTTCAATGCTCCAATGAATCTGGCTATCATCTTTGCATTTGTCCCATTTTCTGTAGTAGGTTTTACCCAGAAATTACCGTTACTCAATACTTTAATATATTTTGTAAACTGCCTCCATGGCGCAGCGGTAGTGAATGCGACTGCTGTACATGAGGTCTCGGGTTCGAATCCCGGGTCGGGCCAAAATAAAACTTATTGGATTTTTCGGTTAAAAAGTCTCAATACGAGCCCGGAGTTAGGAAGTTGGCGGTGTTAGACACCCTCGTGCCTCGGAAAGCACGTAAAGCCGTTGATCCTGCGCCTGATCTCTCTCCGGTCGTGTCGGATTATCTATCCCATCGATCATGAGGGTAAGGGGACAGAGAGTGCACTTATGTTTGCGCACATACTTGTGCACTATAATATCTCCTGCGCAGATGGCCAGTTTCCGTTAAGATTGGCCGCCGTGACCGAAATTCGGTCTGGAGGACATTATTATTATATTTTGTAGCATACTATATTTTATTTTATTCTAAAGCTGGTTAACAGATCTTGTACAAATGAACGCATGTTTAAAAATAATGTAATATTATTTAGAACTTATAATTCGCAGAGATGGCGGTAAAGAAAGAATGCAATGACATTATTATGATGTTAGTTGTAACTGTAAGAGCTAGCTGTACACTGTGTATAATTGTCTCTTTCTGTAGTAAAGATACAATACAAACACAATTCGACTTTTAATAGCAAGTAGGGTAGGGTGGTTGAAATAATAGCTTTAATCTAGGTAGATTCGAGCCACTATTTGAACCATCGTATCCTGTCTTCGATGTTTCTATCCGTTTAAAATTTATATCATTGTGTTTACAATACTACAATTTCCAGTTGGTATTCCTGATCGTGTGCGTGGCTCTGTCCGCCGCCGCTCCTCAACTATTAACTTGGCCTTACACCACTTGGGCTGGCGCCTTGGCTCCTGCTACCAGGGTAAATATATCCTTTATGTATTTATTATATTTCGAAAATTATCTGATTTTCAATAAGAATGCGTTCATAGGTACCGGTTTGGTAAGAGTATTATAATCCCGGTAGTTAAGGCAGCTATTTGGCTTCTTTGACCTTGCTGAAATCAAAGAGCGGCGGTTACTACCAGACGTAATAAAACCCTGCAAAATATTGATTAAGGGAAAAACTTATGTCATAAACCGATACCGTAAATAGTTGTTTTTACATAACCATCATAACACCTGTATCTCCACGAGGATTTATTAGCAGAGTTATATTACATACGTTACGTAAGTTGCTTAATTGTCACGTAATATGCAACAAGACCAGTGTATGTAGAGCTCATTTCCAGATTGCATGCTAGTGACAGTTATCGAACAAGTTTATATGTAAGAACTAAAGCCCTACATAATAACAGGGGACTTAAAGTAACTGGCGTAACGTGAGTGTGGTAAATCAATCGGCCGAGGGTTCGAATCCTACGCAATTAGTGACTTAGATTTTAAGCTATCAAATTATAAAAGCCACATCAACCTACGTTCAGTAATTTAGGTGTGACATACGAAGAAACAAACATCAAAAAGTTATGAAACAAAACATATTTTCTTTGAATTTATAAATCTTTGATTTTCAATTTTTCGTGGTCCATATGGCCACACTTTATACTTAAGAATATATACTTAAGACAAAAGTAAACAGTAGCTTCTAAACGACTATGCATGAATTTTAAGTGCCTTAACATAGATATTTATGTCCACACAGACCCTCGTTGCCGGTCCGACCGTGGTGAACGGCATTGGCGGAACCTACGCGTACCCTGGCATCATCGGCGCTGCCGCTATCTAAGGCTCTCCGTTCTCCCCTCGGCTCGGCAACTTGTACCTCGTCCATTGGTCAACTCCCTTAATCATGTAAATATTGCCCTGTAAAATAAATTGGAAGTATATTCGTCTAGATTTTTCGTTTTATTTATGAGTTTTATAGCTTTGATAAACAAGCATAACGTGTGATGGTAAGCAGTTGTCGTATCTTAAGTGCCAAAGGGCTTACGATCCTCCTGCTAAGATTCAACCACATTCAAAAACTGAAACTTCCGTAATAGTACTAATATCTCGTATTGTGGTACGCTTTACACATTGAAACAAGATCACAAAGTACAGCCAGATTCGAAACATCTATTTGTGGTTTACACAATTTTTGTCGGGTTTAGGATTCGAACCTACTTCACTAAGCTTAGTGGAAGTGGCTAGACGACCACTTAAAACTACTACGCTACCTCACAGTCTTCATATTTGCGGCAGACAGTATGCTCGCTTCAGCTATTTGAAGACCATTAGCTTAACAGAGCGGCAACTTCATCTATTAAGGTATTATAAGAAAGAAAAGAACGAATAATTAAGAACTACAAATTTTTTATTTGGTTGTTTTACCACGTCCCACCCAGATCGTCAAATTCTTGAACTTGACCATTTGAGTGGGACGAGAATCTTCTTCGTCTTATATAAGAAGTCTTAGTACCTGTTTCTGAAATTTGAATTTCAGAAATGTCGGACTCATTTCTGGAATTTGTGCTGCTACTGAGATTATTTAGAAGATGACAAAACGCTTAACGAAACCGACAAAATGCGGTTTTAATATACAACTGCCTATATCTTTATGGATATATACGCAAGGGAATATCATCGAGTTAAATTAAATGATGATAGCACCTTGATTAAGAACAATAACGGATAGAATTAATACAGATTCATATAAATCTAAGTTGAAAAGTAAAACTGCAAAGCAAATTATGTGAGCATTAAGGTTTCTGCCCACTTAAACGAAGATAAATATCGTCAAACTATAAAGAGAGTAAATGTAACGCTTGCTAGAATGTCATAACATACATATCTCTTCATTCATTCATTCTCCATAATCATATTTTCACATGCACACATACGCACACACACACACACACACACACACACACACACACGCGCGCGCGCGCGCACACACACAAACACACACATAAACACACACACAACACACACACGCGCGCGCGCGCACACACACACAAACACACACATAAACACACACACAACACACATATGCGCACACACGAATTGTATCATAAAATTATAACAAGCGCTGTTGGTAAAAATATTTATAAACATTTATTTACAATAATGCTTATTTTTGTTAGTTTGTCAACTTCTTTAACTGTACACATATGAAATGGAAGGCGCTGACACCTGTAATACAGTGAATTTCACTAGCACAGGTGCCATCGATACAAACTGTGGTTCTCTGGACCAGTTATGAATATTATTGTATATGTATTTTCAAACATTTATGAAATAAAGTTATTATAATGAATTTCAATTTTTTCTATCGTTTTTTTTTAATACAACTTCGTTAAGTTAAACAAGCTCAGGGGTTTTACGATGATATGCGTTTATAGTAGCCTATGGATGCTTGCAACATCAGGGTTACTAGTGGCCCATTGCAGATCTGTCTACAAAACTTCACTTAGCTGCCAGCATGAGGGATAAAAGCTATATTCATACTATATATAGTCTTTATCCCTCATATTGGCAGCTTAGTGAAGTAGAGGAGAAGAGAAGTATAGGATATTTATTAGTCACCTCCTGATTACTCAGCCTCTACTTTACGTTTTCGCTTAGCCGTGATACTCACAATAGGTAATTTCTATCATATGTAGCTCATTGGACGTGAACCTTGCTAAGGAGCAAGAAAAGTCTATTAGCCCCGAGCCATTACATAAGGTTGATTGATTGGATGCATTTATGTGGTTGTGTCGTTACGTTTTCGATAATAGTTACAATACAGCGGACAGCGACCTTAATGCTGAGATGATTGCGAGCGTTAATACACAACATTCGCCGATGCGTACGCGCAATGGACAAAGTGAGTAATTTATGGCATAGTTTCTGGGTTTACTTTACATAGGTAACAGTGCTACGATTATATAAGTTCTCTTCGCTTCTCATAATTTTGGTAGAATATGAACAAATTACCAGGAACTTAATTGCGTAGAATCCTAATTACTATAGACATGCTTTTCTACAACAGTTTAGTCTATATATTTACGGAAAATCATTTATACCCGGTATTTAAGTTATTCCGAATTTATACTTACAGGCTTTATGCATAGTTCGAATTTCGTGATAAGGCACTCGGGATTTTGTTTGCGTGGAGTTAGGTAATTAATATTCTGCTCTCTTTATTTCAATTCGACTGCACGGATGACGTTGTGGTTTAAGTGGTCAGCTCGCCGCTGCCACTGCGCCGAGTGTTGTCGGTTCGAATCCCACACGGGACAAAAATTTGTGTAATTCACAAATGGTTGTTTCGAGTTTGAGTGTCCTTCTTGTCCGTTGTTTAAATGTTTGTTAAGTCCTCCGCGACACAGGAAATATTCCTAGAGCGAGAGTTACTAACATACTAGTACGTTGGAAACCCTTTCTAGCAAGAACATATGTATCTTTCTATCTTAAATATTTAAGCAAAGATCGTTGTTAAACAATAATAACTAAACGCTTCGAGTTATCTTTATGATTTTAGACGTTGTGTAGAGTCCCGCTTAGACTTTTCATAACATCTTAAATAAATATAAAATTAAATAGAGACCTCTTATGTTTTATAATGTCCTTTTAAAAGATTTGAACAAGAAGAAAGTTCAAACATAATTTGCATTTACCTACAATATTCCTTATTAAGTATTGAAATAAGTGTCGTTTACCATGTAGAAGTAAATATCATCATACATAACCGTATATTACCGACGGGGTAAGCAGAGATGTATTAAATGTACATTTCGCAAAATTTTCTTAAATTCTACGTAATAGGGAGCGTGGCTCATATTGTCTATCGGACACTCTTTTATATTGCATTTTCCTGCCGTGATTTTTTAGCAGAGAAGCTTATTAATACTCGAACATGAATTCGAAACTCGAGCTCGAATATACTCGAACTCATTAGGACTCGATGTGTCGATTCCTTATTCGCATCCGGCACCTCACTGTCAGCGACAAATCTAAGTGCAATCTTATGCTATGGAACCAGCAAGGCCAGAACTCGATTTAACATTAGAACCTTTTAGACATGAACAATATTTATATTCAAAAATATTTAAAAAAGGTGAAGTAACCGAGATGTTAGTAGAATAACCATGAAGTAATGTTTATTTGGTAAGTTGGATACTTGTAGAATAAATAACTTATTTAACCGATAGCCAAGACTACAAATAAACGATCCAAAAACCAAATGCACGGGCTTGGCTGAGGAATCGTCCGTTTATTTTTTTAAATTTATTGTACGCAGTAGAAAATAAAATATCATCACGAACAAAACGGTTCAGTGCCGTCTATTTTAACCTACTATACGAATATTGAACTCATTTCCAGAGCACGTGTTGCCTTTTAATTCTAGATTTTAAAGTTTGCCGCAAAAAGTATTTGTTAATGCCGTTGAGATGAGGTTTAGCATGCCGCTTTCTTTCATATCAGTAATTTGCTATACGAGTTGATTCACATTGAGCGATTTATAACTATTATAAATCGCTCAATGGGATTTATGACAAGTTATGTAACAACTTATTTATTATTATTATTTGTAGGTGGGTTACATTCGATGCAACATTCCTTTTCTGATTAGGCTTCTGTAGATTCATATGAAACTAGCTTTAGCCCACGGCTTCGATTGCTTATTCTTGGATGAAAGGTAGCCTATGTCCTTTTCCGTATTCATGACAACTTGTATGCGGAGTTTCATGATGATCGGTCGAGTACTTAAGGCGTAAACCGTAACATACCTCGATGGCGTAATGGTTAGTGTAACCGACTGCCACGCCTGAGATCGCGGGTTCGATTCCCGCACAAGTCAAACACTTGTGTGCATGAACATGGATGTTTGTCTTGGTCTGGGTGTTTCTATGTATAATATGTATGTATTTACAAAAAAAAAGTATATATGTATGTTTATCCATTGTTTAGTACCCATAGTACAAGCTCTGCTTAGTTTGGGCTAGACGGTGTTGTGTGTATGTGGTAGAATATTATTATAAACATATTGACATGCATAATATTAGTTAGTTACGTGTTTTTAATAGTTTTTGTCACGCCTCGGGTTTAAGCTTACATACATGACATTGGGAACATGGTCATTTTACGGCATGGTAAGTTGAAGTCAATTTTGTGTTAGTTTAGTATGCTTATTACGAGAAAAATATCAGATTTGTTAAATTGACTCTAGTTTATGAGATAAGACTTAATAACTATATGACTAAAAGAAGGTCGAAATGAAAATACAATTGCATATTAAATATATATTTTAAAAGCGGCTATGTAATAAAGACAAGAAAACTTAATACATATGCTATTAACAAAAGCTTTTCTATTGCGTTTATGTTCAGGACAATTCCTTATTTATTAAACTCAAGCAATAGTCTGCCATCATAGTATGGCTGTCCCATCGGCCTTGATATCTTTCTTTCATTGTTCTAATGTCCTGATGGAACCGTTCTTTATGTTGAATTTCTCAAGAACCAGAGTCAATTAATCAATGTATTTAGTTTGGTAAATACATTTCGGGTATGACTGATGAACGTGTAAAACCAGTAACAAAATTAATTCTGCAGTAAATTTTTGTTGCCCAGTGTAATTTAATAAAAATCGCTTCAGAGGTTCAGCCATGAAAACGTTGCAGACAGTTACTTTCACATGTATAATATTAGCGTACGTAGCAGGTTACTAAATTAATGTCGTACAGCAAAAGATGGTCACCTCACCTACACGACTGCGTCGAACTCCATACTCCACTAGAATTTATGTAATCTACAGAGATTGGGGTGTTCTTTTTGACCGTTGTTAATGTTTGGTAAAGACGCGCATGACTGCGATCCCTAGTCGTCGTCATTCCATAAAATTTCGTTCTTAAGTAACCTAGTATTGTGTTCCTACTAACCTAAGCTAACTATATCGGCAATGCCGGTGCTATGAACGGTGTTGTTCCAGAAGAAACAAAATCCATTGGTCTTTGTTTCTTGTACTGACAGCGCTAGTCTCTTTATTGCAGTGTTATCAATGTGTTATTGTTACCTCTGGTATTCCAAGTGCATAGGTACGGTATGGTAACGGCTCACCATCAGGTAACCTACATTCTTTCATTCCCTCATTCATTACGATTTATCATTAACGATTGAGTCGTAGCGGCATACCGGTGGTCAGACACAATAGATTTTAATTATATCTGGTATTCTAAGACTTTACAGAATCATTTGCTATTATCCGAGGTTTCACCCACGTTTATTATTATTGCTCTGCTCCTGTGGTTTGTAGCCTGATGTTATATAACCTATAATCTTCTTCAAGAATTCTGCTATTACATGCTAAAATATTTTTCATATCCGATTGCTAGTTCTAGAGATTAGCGTCTTCAAACTAAAATCAAACAAGCTCTTCAGCTTTACATTAAAGATTTCGGGTAAACATTCTTGGTATAAAAAAACTGTATTTTATTATTTCTTAGGTAAAAGTAAAAGTTGTACGTTTTATTGAGAGAAGTCTTTTGAACAACTTTATTTTTTTTTAATCTTAAATATTGTAAACAGAGTCGTTTGATTGTGTATTTCTTGATCGTCTCCTTGTTTGATACTGCCTCTAGCTCTTTAACTTAGTTACGTGATACATGAAATCCATCAAACATCCAAACTAGACCATTATGTCTAAAGCCTGTCTGTATTTCTTTGAAAAAGTTGTTTCTATGCATATTTAATTAGTTAGTATTGAACTTATGCCTGCGGCTAAACCGTTTAGAATCCGGTTTACCTACTCGTTAGAAAGATTCATCTGATGTTTCGCGGCCTACCTACTATCTTTTTCTCGTCGGTATAATCACATATTAATGCATAAAAATATTGGTTAGATTGTCTCATTGATCAAATAAAGGTCAGCGTATATATAGTAAGATTATATATTATAGATGATAGCACTTTCCCTATTGGGATTTTTGGTTAATTTACTCCCAGTAACACGTAATAGCAGGCCGAGGTTAAAACTGTGCCCGTTATTGGATAAAAGTTTATGCCGATTTACGCGGGCTGAACATAGCTGACGAAATGCAGCATTTAAATACTTATGATATATGCATATGTACTATTTGATTAAGTCATTGTTATTTTATTTGGTTTACAAACAGTAAATATATAATACACTGAAATAGTATAGCGATGGCTTAGAAGGAGACCGTTGGACTGTCATGCAGAGGTCATGAGTTCGATCCCAAGACATCTCCGACTTTTCGAAGTTAAATGTTTATTAAATAGTTAATTATCGCTCGCTTTAACTGTAAAGAAGAACATTGTGATGAAATCTGCATGCCTTTTTTTTATTTATTTATTTGGTGGCAAAGTAGCAGACGGATCGCCTGATGGTAAGCGATCACCGCCACCCATGGATACCCGCAACACCAGAGGAGTTACAAGTGTGTTGCTGGCCTTTTAAAAAGGAGTACGCTCTTTTTTCTTGAAGTGTTGAAGGTCATATTGGTCCGGAAATACCGCAGGCGACAGCTCATTCCACAGTTTTGTTGTGCGAGGGAGAAAATTCCTGGAGAAACGCACAGTTGTGGATTACCAACCATCTAAATGATGGGAATGAAAATGCTGTCACGTAGGACGATGGCGAAAAGAGGTGGCAGGGATCATTCCGAACAATTCCTCGGAGCACTCCCCATAATAAAAGCGATAGAAGATGCATAACGAGGCCTCTACGCAGCGCCAAGGAGTCTAGCTGATTTGAAACATCCTAGCAGTCGACGATTCGAGTCGCTCTCCGTTGAATGCAGTCCAAAGGGATAAGCTGGTACTGGGGTGACCCTGCCCAAAGATGAGAACAGTATTCTATGTGAGGCTAAACCTGCGCCTTATAAAGTAGTAGGCGGTTGGCCGGCGTGAAATACTGTCTCGATCTAAGACAGTATTTCACCATAATGTTGTCTTCGACAACATTGTCATGTATGAAGTCTGCCAACCCGCACTAGGCCAGCGTGGTAGACCATAGCCTAACAATTCTCACACTAAGAAAAGGCCCTTGCCCGGCAGTGAGACAGTTATATATACACTTATATAAATATATTCATGTGAGAGATGTTGCCTCGATGACATGCGAAGTCGTCAGTCGCTCACGTTTTTCAAAGCTATTAAAAGGATTAAGAGGATATATTCGAACATTATGGTAACGGTTATCTAATATATAAACTCGTGAAAGTGATGTTAAACAGTAGAAATTGTCTCATAAGTAAGATGTCGTCGCATATGATTTGCATATTTTATCTAGAAAAATATTCGACGAATGTGTTTCCTCTAGTGTTACATAAATGATGTCATTTCATGTAATTCGGATGTTTACTGTAAGGCTACGGATGTAACTCTACGCAAAAGTAATACAATTGTAATGACAGTCTTCCTTACACTCTCATTAAACGCAGCAGAGATGTTTTGTACAATCTGCGACATAAATAGATAAACATTGAATTAATTTGTAACAATCTAACTAATATCTAACTTATATTATAATTATGAGTGTAAGTTTGTTTGTTACGCTTTCATGCCATAACTTCTCAATAAATCATCATGAATTTTAACATATACGTTGTCAGACGTACAGAAAAGGACATAGGGTACTTTGCATCCAGAAAAAGGTCTGTTTCTAAGAGATGAAAATTGACATATCTTAACCTGAACATAACATCTACACGAGTGAAGTCGCGGGCAAAATGAAGTATGTTTATAAATTTAAACTTTCTAATTATTGTACTAGGTAGTACAATGATATGATATGCTACGATAAATTATAGTAGTAGTACGTATTTTTAAACTATCATTAAATGAACTATCCTTTAACTTTTATTGTTGTACAATATGAGAACGATGGCACTGGCGTAACTAGGTATACCTTTCTGAGGCCCGTGGCAAATACATCTGTTAAAATATAGATAATTTGTTTATTGTATAGCAATGTATGTTGTTGAGTTAATACTTAATTGCCACTATGCAAAATCAAAGGCTTAATCATATGCTGAAAAGACCCCGCTCCATAACTTTTATTTTTAACGTTTAAATAAGTAATGTATTAAAAAAAACCTTTTCTTTTTAAAGGTTCGCTTAAGCTCACGGGCTCTTCTCAGCTTTTGGCCCGTCTGCCACCCTATTGTTACGTCACTGAACGATGGCTACTTTGAATTACAAAAGAACGTGTAATCTTACAATTGTTCAGCTTTTTATGTCGCTGACTGTACAATCACGTACGCGCTAACAAAACAGTTGGTAGGAAACGAAAGAGGTACAATCTAGCTAAAAGACGCTTACGTAAATATCTATTAAGTTTCGTTACAATTCTCATTTCGCACCAACTTGATTTATTAGTTACATGTAAACATAAATAAAATTACAAAACTTACACACATAGGGTTAAAACCACTTATGATGTCTTTTCTTTGCCATTCGCATTACAAAGGTACTCTTTATTACACACGTTATATAATAGAATGTAATTTAAACGAAAAATGATGTAAATCTTACTGCTCGTAACCGTGTCGTCGATTTAGAGAGATAGTAAAAGTGGTCAGTCTTGAAAAAAAAAGGAGTAAAACCGCCCGAGAACGGGCTCCGAGCGGCCGACATAACAGGCGAACTCATTTTGTACCAAGCTGATAAAATTAAATCAACAGACACAAACAAATAACCACGGTTTTAAATTCAGCTCGCTCATATCTTTGATCACCGTTAATTTAATTTACGAACTGCAACAGATCTCTTAAAATAGCTTTAATATTATATCAACTTAATTAGGTTATTATTTGTTCCTTCCCCGTTTCTACTTTCTAGCCTCGAACTTCCTGATACAGACTTTGTATTGTAACTGTCTTATTATTGCAACACGTTAGCCATTCTCATTTTTAAATTTCGTGTTACCTAAATACAAGTTTATAAATTGTTGCTTCTCACGTTAAAGTTGTTCTCATTTTCCTTGTATTCAATCAATGATGTCATGATGAGAGGATTTAGGTGAATCAGCTTAGAAAGGAATGGAAAGGCCTGATGTAACTTGTTATATAAAATCTATAATAGCCGAGATATGACGATATATTGTTGTTTTCTTTGCTCCATAATTAGATAATTTATAAGAACGCTCTCTATATGTAACAACACTCCGAGATAATATGAAAAGTGTAATAAGCTTAGCCACAGACATTTCTAATTTCATTCAACAATTATAACATTCTTTCGGATGGTACGTTTATAAAATTAACCTATAATTAAATATACTGTGTGTGTATAACGTAATCGTTATCTAATTATAATGTATGAAAATAACTAAATTATCATATAAAATATTAACTTACTATTCTAAAAAGCATGCATTAATGTACTCGTAGATATGATGCGATCAAATGGTTGCAAAACCACTAATTCGATGATTAGACTTAGCTTATTACGTCGATTACATCGTATCTTTTATAACATTCTAAAGCAGGCAATAAACAGCAATGTATAATCATCGGGATTTGGTAGCCTCAAGAATTTTATTGTGTAAAATTGGGTTACTCTTATAACCCGTGCCGTCTATTTCCAATTTTATTCTGGTTTTGTGCCGGCATCTTAGACCCAACATTCATGAGAACTGTTTGACTTGAAAATTATGCATGTTCTGTCTGCATTAGCTCTAAATTCTCTGAGAACGTTTTCAAGTAATTATAATCGCCATTCCTTATGCAGAGCGCTGTTGTGTTGTGTTGACATACTTTCTGTCGCTGTAGGTAATGACTGTTGATGATTGTAATTATATAGATAAAGGCATTGTAATTATATAACGGCGTGTCTCCTGGCTTACACTTAATATTGTTTTACTTTATTTTAATGTAATATTGCGACCAAGAGTAACTTCTGTTGGACACGTAATGGCTGAGATATTAAGAGTCGACTTTTATCTACTCATTAAATAAAGTATTGCAAATTGCAATCGGCCAAAAGTGTCAATTTACGTACATTAACCCACATCAATTGTATGACGCTAGTTGGTAGCTTAAATGTATTAATCACTGTCGGAAACGATAGGAAATTCGAATATAATTGCACTGCAGTATTTGTAGAAAGCGGGTTATAATAACCTAATAGTTTAAAAACATGTTTTGCAACTAATTCCACCATAAGTAACTACTTAAATAGAACACAAAACAACGTAAACCACTTACGCATTACATTATACCATCTATAATACGTATGTATGCGTAGTACGAAGTGAAATTAGAATTCAGTCTGCTGTTTTAGGGGTCACATTTCCTTTCTGCTCAAAGAAATCTTGTTTGAGTAGAAGTGCTTTGAGTTTAAACAGCATAGGTTATAACCAACTTTGTGTCGCATACTAATTACAAACATTTGTCCCAAGCTTGGTTTTATGCTATATCATTCATGAATACTTTACCTCATTCTACTCAAGGTTTATTAAACATCTTTATTTACTCTATGTTTTCGTTGTTGTAAATATGTTTAAAAGATAAGTAACATTTTCGAAGTATTTCACTCCATTTAACTATTTTAAGTTACGCGTGTCTTTGTTTAGTAACCGCATATTTCAACTATATCGATACTTATTTCAATCAATGTGTTAAGCTGATTAAAAGTCTTGAAAACGTAACATGCAGACAGAGTTATGTATGCGCAATTAATTAGATTATGCGCTTACAGATGCATCAAAAATGCATCAAATATGAGTGTAACACACTCATATTTACCCTAGGTTATACAGCTGCGAGTCTAATGCAAGTATAGGTGATTATATTCTTAACGCCATGTGACATACCGTGAAGTTTGCCAGCACGGATGGCGTAGTGGTTTATATAATCATCACACCCACTGCCACAGCGTCGAGTGTTGTGGGTCCCACCCAGACAAAGTTTGCGTGATCTACAGATAGTTGGATGTTTCTAAGTCCGTTGTTTGAATGTTTATAAAGCCTTTCTACACAGGAAATTTTCCTAATGCGGGAGTTGTATATCTTAAGAAAAAGACGTTTAGGTAGCAGTGTGCAATTCATTGTCTTGTTATGTTTGAGCAAAGATTGAGGAAACACAATAGAATATCTATCACGTCAAGGCATAAGTTAACAGTGACGACATTATGACTTCAACGATATATGATGCTCTTTTTCTAACAGCTTCTTCAATAGTAATATTATTACCAGTCAGTATTTTCGTTTTCAAGCTTTCTCTATTTCATTAATTATCGCTGATCTTCTTACATTCATTAGTTCAGGACAATATCTGTCACTTAAAATATGTCGACATGCTAATGTTAGTTTTTACTAACACTTTTTGCTGTAATTACGTGAAGCCCACCTCGCATAGCAATTTAAAAAATGTAAAGATACTGCGCAAGTAAAAACTGAGAGATTAAAGGTTTTTTTTAAAATTGGTCATCGTCAGACTATCTTTTGTGCTTGTGGCGTAAAATTGCGCATACAAGTACTGCTAATCATGAAGATTTTCCAATGCTGTTGAGTTTTTGTTAGGAAATATTCAATTGGAGCAACTGGGCTACAGCTGAATAATTCCTAAAGTCTGACACCGTCTGTCTTCTACTGCATAAGATTTCTTTTTGTTAATACTACATTGGAACGCTAAATAATTACTGTATTTCTATACAGCAAAGGTTATTTTTCTTTTTGTTGCACCTAAACCGCATTAGGAATAATTTCTGTGTCGCGTGGGAATTGAGAAGCATTCAAACAACGGTCACAAAGAACACCTAGACTATAAACAATTATTTGTGGATAACTTAAATTTTTGCCTCATTTAGGGATTGAACGCATAACACTCGGCGCTGTAGCAATGGCGAGGTGACTACATAAACTATCACGTCATCCTCGCAGTCAAGTCGTGGCAAATAAGCATACGGCCTGCCTGATGGTAAGCAGTAATTGAAGCCTATGACAAGTGTTGACATTGACATTGCGACGGCAATATGAGGCTTATCTCTCACTCATGCCGACCCTATATAATATCAGCCCTGAATATAAACTGCCTCACTGCATCTCTCGGGCATCTTCGCAGTGCAAGAAGGATTAAGCCATAGTCTACTACGTTGGCGACCATAAGAAATACTACATATGACGAACTGAATTATTCAAATCGTTATCAAATAACCGATCCACTAAGACTTTATATAATATTTGGTTTGATACGTAATATCAAACCAAATATTTCAAAATATGAAGCCTTGTTGACGTAAAAGCGGGAACTATGTTAATAAATTATCTAGTGCACTTAATACCTAAATTACTTTGGAATTATGTATTTTATTTAAATATGATCTAGTTTCGGTAAAGGTTAAACGTTGACAGAAAGTCGTCGTCGTTCAGTTGATACTTAGAATTTAAAGAGACAAGTAGGTACGTTGTCATTCTACAACTTGTATCTTAGTTACCGGTTTATTTATCTTACAGATCTGGGTACGGCGCCAGATGGTTTTTTGCCTGACATAAATAGCACAAGTAATTGAAGCAAATCGGGTTGTTGGCTTACATTGTAACATGATTTGATTTGGTTTAATTAATAGGAAATTGGCATACAAAATTATTTAGGCACTTACGGAGGAACCGTTGCCTCAGAGACTCAAAGTGTGTCCTTCATGATTTGAAGAACGGCAGTCCGGCATTACTAGAAGGAAAAGAAAATAAGAGTTTTGGTGCTGTTGTAGCGAGACTGTTGATCAGAACTATTAGAAAATAGAAAAGGTTTTAATTCATATTATTATATTCTGCCTAAACCTACTAATGCAATACCGTTTTTTAAAACATATATTACATAATTGTATCAATTTTATTTTATGAAATTTTATTTCAATTATATAAGAAAAATTAAACTTACTACATGAATAAGTTCTTGTAAGGTTTATAAACAAGTTGTTAATTTACATATACATATAAACAAGTTTAATATTAAAACTAATTCGTTATCTACTATTAGGGTACAATGCTACATTTAATACACTACAAATTACTAGTTTCGATAGGAGCTCTGATAATATATCAACTACATTTTGATGTTTAATAAATAGTTAGTTACATATTGTGTGTTATTCTGTAAACGAGTAAAGTGCGCCAATGACAATACTAATACAAAAGTTAAAATAATAAATCATAACAATAGTAACAATCATTGTATCGGTCCATAAATTGATTACCAAGAAACTAAAGGACGGATCGCAGTAGACGATTCGTTTCAGTCTTTAACGTAGATAGTTATATAGCTTGACACATAGCTATATAACAATTTGAATTTGAACAGCAATAAAACAATTTGAATTTGAACACGGCACGTGTCGTGTGGAAGTTCCTTTCTCTAGAGCTCTAGCCATCAACCGTCTTCGTCTTTGTTTTCGTACAATAATATACTTAAAATGTAATAAATATTGTAACCAATTAAAATAAGGAAACTTAAAAATAAGAAAGCACCACTAATATTATTAATAGTCGCCAGTCTGTTAGTGACTAAGATTAAACTAAGATAAGATCATCGATTTATAGCGAGTAAAAGTCACACATCAATCAACTTCCGTGTCAACTAGAGAACGGATGTTCCGAGCACCTTCTCTTCTTGATTATTATTATCACAAATAAATACGTTTTCTTCGAAGGGCTTAATAGTCTTTCGAAACTACTCTTGTTTGGCCAGCGTGATAACACCCTCATATTAAATATTAACAAGATCAGCAGTAAAACTTATTGTACACAAAATTGTCCTTGACAAGCGGGATCCATACGTAGAAGATTCTTCAAGCTCCAAGTTCTTTATAAAAGACAACATATTGTTACCACATGAATAAACGGGTATTTTGTATTCAATTAAGATAAATATTACTGCTTCTATAGCGTTGTTAATAGAAATATAACCGTGAAATTATACCGTGCAAAATGCATTAACAAAAAACACTTTCTTAGCTGTATTTAATGGTTACATACTGTTAAATACATGCAGGATGTAACAAATTAAGGATAACATGATTAAGCTTTAGCCAAATTGCACGATAAAAAGTTTTAGTAGGTCGAAAGCTTACTGTTACCTCTTTCTCTGACGAGAAGTTCAATAGTTACTAATGAACCGGTTAAAATGTAGGACAAGACATGTTAAGTCGTGCAAAACTTAATGAATAATTGAATAAACAAAATAGTTTATATTAGGCATTGGTGCATGACTAACAGGTATTACAGTAACCGCTTTCTAAGCAGACTTAGAAATAGAAGATGACGTCAAGGAGTGCGGTGCTGGTCCGATCGCGGTTTGCGGATGTTACATCACTGCCACCAAAATGACATTATTAGACGTAATTATATTATAGAATTTTTTGAACACTTTCTGCAGCAATTTGAATTCCGACAGCTGCTAATGTTCTTTAAAGCATCGTTAGCCTTGATGACAGAACGTTGGTTGAAGTATACTTTAAATTGACGAGGAAAAGAGTGCAAATTGCGACTCGGAACGTTGGTATAAAGTTTCATTCGATGTCTACAGGATTCTCCATTCTTGCTGCATTTAAATTTTGAATTGGGTTAAATTGATAAAAATGTAATATATTTAAAAAGCGGTAGCCTTTTGTCGATTTGCAATAAAAATATAGCGGATGAGTAAAATAGAAATAGACAAATTTTGTATTCGCGTAAATCTGAATAGTAATTGTGCGAAAAGTACATACTGAATAGTTTGAAAGTTGTTTTTGGCAATGAAGATTAGTAAAATACAACCACTTTTTCCACAATTGGATCAGCGTATACTTTGGTATCGTACGAATACATTATTTCGGTTTACGCATATTGCGACATTTCGACTTTCTTCGGGCGTGTTTGTGGGAACGTCTTATAAAAGTGAAAATTTTTCGTCCGCACTTCGAATAGTTGTCATAGTCATGCTATTACGTTATGCAAGTGATGGAAATATTTGAACAGTATGTAGGTTGCTCCACTTTTGATAAAGTTACGCGCATCTGAAGACAATTTTTATTTTAATTTTATTTTTGACACGCCAACATAGTATATATATAAAACATTACACACAATACAGTTTCTTAAAATAGTTCTTATACATACACTAACATAGGCATGTACATTATGCACTAAGATGTTGACTAAACATTTATGTCAGAAGCTAAAGTTGTACACATCTTAAACACTAAACAAAACGAAATTAAAATATAAAGAAAAATAAAGAAATAAACAAAATATTAATAAAATTAATATTAATAAGATTTAAGTGTTATGATGCGAAGGATTTCAATATTTTTCTTAAAATTCTTAAAGGAATTGTGAAAAATATCCAACAAAATATTATCATTCAGCGTATTATATTCACTGCATGCACGGACCATTGGTGAATTAAGACCAAGATTAGTTCGTATAGATGGTCGGCAGAAGGATCTAGTAATGGGATGGCGTGGTGGCATACTAGAGTAGGAATTCATAACTAAATACGGTTCAATATATCACTGCTATCGATGTCATTATTAAGCACTTTATGCAAAAAGAGATATGGCCAATGTTAACTAGCTTTCTGTCCATATCATGTCTTACTTTGTATCTTCTATTTTTACTGTAATACAAAATTATTCTACCAGAAAATCTCAAGCAATTACTCGTAGGCCTGATTTGGTAACCCAAATGTTCACAGAATATTGTACATTTTTACAAAAAAATTACGACAATGGATAATAAACACTTTTGGTTGGGGTCAGTTAAAGATTAACGAAAATACTTATAGCATCGGCAAAATTATTGCATTACAAATAAGTAAGAACTAGGTGACTTAACTTTTTGGTTTTTTATTGTAAGAAATAGCGTATCTAATCAAGCGTTCGTTAGGGAAATCAGCTGTGGAGAATTGCAACTATTTTTGTGTTGCTCTGTATTAAGTTCGTAATTTTACGCGTAGCCATTGAGATTTGTTTCTTAATAAGTAGGTTTGTGTGCCAGTGTTACAGGATAGTTTTGAAACTTTTTGATTATTAGGATTTACTTTTAATTTCTTTGATAAAAAGACAATTAGAGACCACCATAACGGCGTGACGTAAGGTTTGCTTTGCGTAGTAGATTTAAGTTCTCTTTTTTATTCGGATTTGGATAGCGTAGGACATGATTACTTCATAACGACTACTGTGATGAATGTTACGGGTTCATTCTCCTTATAGGATACACAAATGTCCATTTTCTTTGTTTTAATGTTTGTTTTCACTCGACAGGAATGTTTTAGAAAAGGTCAGCTTTGAGGATTTAGAAATGATAACGAGAAGTTAAGATCCAGTGTTTGTGACCTATGTTTAATATCTTATTTAACTTGGGAGAGTGCTATGTGTACATACATGTACACAATATGTATGTACTTAAGACTAAGTTTGAAATCAAACTGTGGGTTATTTATACCTTTTTTATAGCTACAGTTACGTCCTACTACCGCTTCCGATCAGTGAATGACCTTACATCATTAGCAGTGTCACCTGCCATAATACGCCTTTTTTATTGCCCATAAGAACAGTGAGTATAGTAATCCACCATACACTGATGATGGCTATTCGTCATACATTATTCATTCACATAGAACACATGGCAGCATGGTATTTTCACATTAGCATAAGAAAGCAATTTCGTTTATACACAACGTGTGAATCAAGCTGTGATGTGTTAATATGGAACAGTTTACGTTTTGAGAACATTGAACATTTAATTTAATTAGAGCTGAAAGTGAAATACAGAGAAGATGTATAATATAATGTACATACATAGGTAAACTCACACCTGTTTCCCGAAGAAGTTGGCAAAGACTACGAGTCTGGCATACCTCTCTTGGTTCATTCACTTTCATTACATTCTTCATGCAAGCTCGACGGCTTAGGGATTAGGATACTCTTAACCTAGTCTTCCTTATGAATATCCCTGTTATGATCAGAGAACATTTGGCGAGGTATTCCAGCTGTGCCATTTACATTTGCCTTTTATACTTTCATGGTCAGTCTTCTGTCGACAGTTATTTTTACTAGCGCAAACCATCTCAGCATCCCTTTCTTAATTCTTGTCACTAAAAAGATATAGTGATAAGAATTAAGAAAGGTATGCTGAAGACGTAAAAGAATACTTTACGCCAAAACGCTCTTCCTGCCCACTATTTGTTATTCTATTCTTTGTAATGTATTAGGGAAATATGAACCTCAAAAGTCTATGTAATTCTACAATGTCTAATGGTAATGTGATGCAGCAGTGAATGCACACATCTTTTTGAGTTGCCTGATTATTTTGGAAACGATGCTCGCGTAGTCAAAAATTACATTTCACTTTATGCATGTCATAATTTTATGAGAGGTATGAAATAAATTTATGAGATGTGGATTACACCTGCTCAGATACAAACTACTCGACTGGGTCAGTGCTACCATCAAAATTGGCAGTTTATAACCTCCAACCTACATATTGCAGTTTGTGTTATACTTGCAGTGAGTAGGGATTCCAGCACTTCTTAAATAAGATTTTTCGTTCTTGGACTAGCTCCGTAATAGCAGTTTTGTTCAGGTTCATGAAAATGCTAATGATATCTCTGGTATAACAAATTTGCAAAGGTTGCTTCAACTGCTTCATATCAGACAGGCCAATTACGTCTGCCACCTTACTGACATAAAAAAGTGTTACATCTTATACATTAACTTTTTATTGCATTTCTTGTACTACCATCCTCAAAAGCTAAGTATCTGACATTTTGAACAAAATGATAACTTTTTGCGTTGTACTTATGTTGTATTTAGAGTCGTTTATTTTATGCATCCTGCACTCACGAGTCAGATCTTGTTTAATTGTAGAAATATTAGAACTTATTTGGAAAAGGAAGGATGTAAAACGTATTATGTAAAGTATGTGTGTATTTTGTTTTTCTGAGCAGACTTTCATATAAATAGTAATTTGCGCTGTCATTAGAGTAACGTTTGCCGTTAGCTATATGTATGTTAACAAAACAAAGTAAAACTAGCAATTACTTGATTAGTACGAAAAAATGATATAAATTTTTTAATACCAATTACAAGAATGAAAAATATATTCTTATTAATATTATAAATGTGAATGTGAGTTTGTTTATTTGTTTTTTACGCTTTCACGTCTTAAACACTCGACCGATCATCATGCAATTTTGCATGCAAGTTGTCAGGGGTACGGAAAAGGATAAGTATAGTAGAAGTTTGACACTAAATTTCGCTTGGGAGCATTAAGGACACTGTATCGATATTATGTAGGTACCTATATGTACATTATACGCATGTGATGATGGGAATGTGAACCTTATGTAAACATTGAATCGATAGAAATTGTAATTATTATACTCACACTCATAATTTAATATTATATTCACGCTAGTAATAAAATCTTTAAATCGCTTAAGACTGCGCCGAGTGGAATGTGCCAAAACAGGCGGTCACAGTTAAGTTGATAAAATCAACACTTTTTGTTTAATACAAATATAAAATATACATTTACCATAATAATGAATGTGTTTACAATTACTCCGCGTAAAAAAACTTAAATAATTAATATTTTCGCCTACAAAATTGCGTAAATTTTAAGTGATTTTTAGATTATAACAGTAGAAATCTATCCTATTTTACAGCTTAAACGACACTTAAATAGTTATATTACAATTTGTCCGTCCCAAATATTTAAGTTATTGTTTGACAATAAAGATACATATTTATCAAAAAGCACTTCAAATTCTCCATACAATTTTACTATGGCGGCCACGCGCCTATTTAAATATCGAGCTCTGTCATTCAGTACAACTACGCTCGGCGCAGTCTTAACAAGTATTGACTTAAAGTACATAAAGAAAATTTAAACATAGAACAATAGTACTTTATATACAAAGCTGTCTTGAGCATTGATCCAACCCGTGGATCCAACCATACTCAGCTCATAAGTACTACTAGATAAAGGACTACATTATCCTTGTTATCAATATATTCACATGCCGTATAACAATATTAATTAAAACAGGAGACATGACAACTATTACACATTTGATTTCCTATTACACTTAATTTAAACAAATTGTTGCATAATATTAATTGAGCCCGTATGTAGTTCAATTTATATCCAGCCTTTGTCGTTACAATGTCTCATTACCATAGACAAACGGTCATAGACATTTTATTAAATTTTTGTACGTTGATTAACAAAGCGTGCAGTAAAGTAGACTTAATTTAAATTAACGTAATATATTATTCATAAACTGTATGGTATATATTATTAAGAAGTAGAATGCGTTAGTATGAGTGTTGTTTTGCAAATAACTGTATTAAATGAAATGATAAATACACGATTAAGTGGCATGTAAATCTAGAAGCAATTAACAGGTTTTACATTCAGTTAAGATTTTGAGATTGTATTATGTCTGGTGCTTTAACTATAGTTAATTATAAAAGGATTCTTCTATGGTCTTGATATGAAATACTTGCTTTTATCTGTAGCTTCGTTCCTTCCGTCTTAACCACTGAAACGTCAGGAGACACTTAAGTGTCTAATAAGTTTTTGTCATCTTACGTCCTGGGTACACTAGAGTGTCGTCTATAGGCAGTGGTGAAAATTAGCTTTATACGGTTGTATTAAAGTACCTTTTTGCAATATCTCTGGTATTTAAGACGCGGAACTAAACGTAGATGGCGCTAAAATTTACAAACATTACTTTTTTTTTTATCTGCTTTCATACATCAGTTTGAAGTTGAGTGATTTTGTGTCCGTTACGCTGAGGATTGTCCGCAATTAAGTCCTAAGTTCTTTTTTCTTATAACTTTAATCGTATAGTGTATTATATCAAGATTTTTCTAAAGATTTGCTCGTGTCCATGATGTAAAAGAATCATAGTTTTGTTTGCGCCATGGTTGAATAATTGTTTTATTACATTGGAGATGGTCCGTCGTATGTCAAAATGGCTGCATATTTTTTTGATAAAATTTTGTGGACGCACAGGTACTTATTTTGTGATTGAATTAATGCCATTACTTTAATTATACTATCTAGTTTAATTATAATATATATTTCCAATAAAATTCACAGTGATTATATGCAGATTCAAATTAAGTAAATACGTCGATAGAATGCGCTCACGCAATGGACAAGACCCCAGACCTCTTTTGTATAATTTATTAACAATAGTAATTATGCATCAAGTACAAATATTTTGGTATCTTTTTAATGGAAATATAGTCTAGTTTCTTTCACCATAGTTAAAACTGTTACAGATTACAATCTATTTTTACAAAAAAACCAATAATATCGGCATATGAGGGAAAAATGTCTATTATCGAAAGTTCTCCATTTATTTTAAGTATTTAAATCTGGGTTTGGACCATATACTTTTAAATAATCATATTGTCTATACATTAGGCTATACTATTGTATTTTATTTTAATCTAACTCGTATAATCTTCTTTTGACAAACTTTTTTAGCGGTAGAGATACTGAGCGATTTCTAGCGCGAGATTTAACACTTGCGCAGCGTTGACGTTCTAGTGGCTAAATATCTATTCCACATGTTACGGGATATAACACGTCATAGCATACTAAATATATAACATACTAAATATGTATGTTTTCACAAAACAGCTACGACAGCCCCAACTAGGTCGCTATCTATAAAATTGCATTATTATTATTGCAACCTACAAAAAATTGATAGCTTAAAATACCTTGGTGTTATTATTGATAAGAATTTAAATTTCAAAGAACATATAAACTTCCTATCAAACAGAGTAAAGAAAACGACAAACATTATGAAACTTCTTCGCTCCTGTGCATCAGTTGACACCCTAAAAAGTGTTTACTTTGCACTAAGTCAGTCATTTATTAATTATTGCATTTCCTGTTGGGGTGGTGCAGCAAAACCCGTAATGCTAAATGTAGAGCGAGCTCAACGTTCTGTCCTTAAAACGATGTACAAAAGACATTTTAGATACCCAACCACCCAACTGTACAAGGACTGCAAGGTTCTTAACGTGCGGCAGTTATTTCTTTTAGCAACATTTCTGAAGATTCAAAAAGTAGTAACTAACTCAGCAGAACTTCAGAATCTTTTAAGGCTTAGGGTGTACCGAATTAACGTACCCAAAGTAAATACATCCTTTGCAAGACGTTTCAGTCCATTTATCGATTGCTATGTATACAACAAAGTAGTTAAGCACTGTGATATTCGGCAGTGTTCTATCAAACAGGCAAAAGTGAAGGCAACAAATTGGCTTACATCTCTGGATTATGAATCCACGGGAAAACTACTTATACACCTGGCTTAGAATAGACCTTGAGTTTACATTATACATAATAATACTATAAGTGAGTATTTTATTTATATACATATATATTTAATATGTTACACGTTGTATATGCTAGATACATATATCTATAAATATTATTTTTTACCTATTGATTAGAAATATGTACATACATACTTACCTTAAACTGTTTGTAAATAAACTTTTGTTAATTGCGATCGAGCCAAAATTGTATTTTAATTAATGTAATCGGATTAAGGAATCCACAGGACAGGCTTGCCTAGTGTGGGGCCAATGAATTCTATGTGAAATATTGTACTCAAATGAAATGTGTACTCTTTTTGTAATAATTTTTGATCTTTTTGTAATTTTTTTTTATAGAGATTTTACGTTCTCCATTCGACAAAAGTAAGTCGACTTGGGCTATTGCTGCGGTAAAGAAGGATAAACCAACGAACATACTTTCGCAAGTACATTAAGTAATAATTATAAGACGGCAAAAGAGAATCTGTTTTCTCAGAGCAAATATTATATTTTTTTATTTTTTTATGGCATTCGTTGGCAAACGAGCAGACGGTTCGCCTGATGGTAAGCGATCACCGCTGCCCACGGACACCCGCAACCCCAAAGAAGTCACAATTGCGTTGCCGGCCCTTTAAAAAGGAATGAAGGAGGGAAAGGACAAAGGAAAGGATAGGAAAAGGATCGGGGTAACTGGGCCTCCGGCTCTTTCACTCACCAATACGAAACGCAACAGTGCGGGTACCTTTTTTTTTCGGGTTGCTTCACGCTGGTATTCTGTGAGAGGGGAGTACTACCCCGGTCGATCCAGCCCATTCATGCTGAAACCAGCGAGGATCTACTACCTTTGATATGTGACTTAATAACATATTAGACTATTATATTATTATTATTAGTGATTCCATGCCGTTATAGCCTTATTCATAGCTTTATTATGCCGAATCGTTTATGGATCAATCTCAATTCTAACAGCGCATGGGATAATAGGATTTTTTATCGACGCGGTTACAACCTAACCGTTACAATTACCTAACTTTTCAATCGTTATCCCTATGGATTACGATTGAAAGGTTAGGTGACTTGTCAAAATATTTGATGTCACTGACCTCTGTATTGACGGCTATATATAGATGTTCATGGCAGCCGTGACTGACGGTTTCGCGTGTTTGTGGAGGCACGAAGGTTACCAGTTTTTATAAATGTATATTCATTACTATATACGGAAGCATTGGCATGTGTTGCTGGCCTATTGATCTCAAAACGACTATACGTGGATTACAATTTTTTTTACAAAGTGCCATTTTACCGAACGTGTCGCGTAGTGGTTTAATTGGTCGCCTCGCCATTACCACTGTGCCGAGGGTTGTGGGTTCGAATCCCATACGAGACAAAAATTTGTGCGGTCCACAAATGGTTGCTCCGAGTCTGGATGTTCTTTGTGTCCCTTGTTTGAATTATTGTAAAGCCTCCGGGACACAGGAATTATTACTAGTATGGGATGTAATTTTAAAGAAAAATAGAAGTATGTTGGTTTTTACCTTATAGTATCTGTTGACCATATAAACCATAGCCGTGTAGTCAATTCATTCACTTGTCATATTCTTACTTGAATGTATATTATCACACAAACATTGTTTGTAAATCAAGCACTGCAATTACTTTCGATATTACATAACAATGGGTACATACAAGGAATTTCGAATAATACGATCAATGTCAGATCGCGAGTACAATGCCTTTACGTAATACTAATTATTTATACAGACATGGCTGCCATTAGTTCGTAGAAACATATGAAAGTGTTCAACAATAGTGTTATTAGCGTTCACTGTCAAAAACGTACAACAAAACTAATGTAATAAGATGAAAATATAATCATAAATATGTAATAGAGACCTCCTTTCAAATTTAATGGAATAATTTGAATGATGTAGCTTCTATGACCATTATATAGCATCACGCAAGTAGATCCTCGCTGGTTTCAGCATGAATGGGCCGGATCGACCGGGGTAATACTACCCCTCACAGAATACCGGCGTGAAGTAACGGTACCCGTACTGTTGTGTTTCGTATCGGTGAGTGACAGAGAGCCGGAGGCCCAGTTACCCGGATCCTTTTCCTATCTTTTCCTTTGTCCTTTACCCCCTTCATTCCTTTTTAAAGGGCTGGCAACGCACTTGTAAATCCTTTGGGGTTGCGGGTGTCCATGGGCGGCGGTCATCGCTTACCATCAGGCGATCCGTCTGCCCGTTTGCCAATCTATGGCATAAAAAAATTTTGTTTGTTTGACAACGCCCGCACTAGGAATGAATCCTGTGCCACTGGGGACTTTACAAATATTCAAACAATGGACACAAAAACATCCAGATTAGGAACAACTACATATTTGTGGAACACCCTTTTTTTTGTCCCGTGTGGGATCGAATTCACAACACTCGGTGCAGTGTCAGTGGCGAAACGACTTAAACCTCTAGGCCATCCGTGCATTACTAATACACGGATGGCCTAGAGGTTATAGGTACTTTTTCAAAGGTTTCGTAAATATACCACATTTGTTTCTGATTACGGCTTCGCTCGCATTTATGTCCCGGGATTGCACACCGGGATAAAAAATATCCTATGTTTTATGGTCTACTTGATCGATTGTGCCCGACTTGATCCAGATCCATCAAACGGTTAACGTGTGATTGAATAACGAACATCCAAACCTCCAAATTCTTCACAAACTTTCACATTTATAATATTAGTAGCATTTCGCAAGCTATGAAATAAGTGACTACCGCAGTTATTGCTGTACAGACGTTTTATTTACTCTTATCGCATGCTCTATTACTCTAAATGTTAAGGTACTACCTGGCCTTTCTGTGGAGTGTATTTAAGACCATAGACAGTTTGCTGCTAAATTTGCCTCATTGAATTTGAAAGGATGTATCTATTACCGAATATGGTTTATTTAGCTACTGCTAAGACACACATTCGAATCAAAGACACGATTGGATGTTGCGCTCTCATGAGGTCCAATACGACAGGTAACAAAAGTAAAAAAAGAAACCATATTTAGCTACTGCTAAGACACACATTCTACTGCTAAGACACACATTCGAATCAAAGACACGATTGGATGTTGCGCTCTCATGAGTTCCAATACGACAGATAACAAAAGTAAAAAAGTAAACCATATTCGGTAATAGATACATCCTTTCAAATTCAATGAGGCAACTTTAGCAGCGAACTTTCTATGGTCTTAAATACAATCCACAGAAAGGCTAGGTAGTACCTTAACATTTAGAGTAATAGAGCATGCGATAAGAGTAAATAAAACGAGAGAAGTATGTGTAAATTTAGTGACGGCACGAATGAGATGGTTCGCACGAAGAAGTAGCACGCTCTTACAAATAACCGACGTAAGAGTATTAGCATAATTACTGCGTTTCGCCCGGTAAGTAAGATTGCCGGAGGCTCACTATGTACGAATATCTACCGGTCCTTTATTTTCATCCCATCTTTAATTGCTTTCCCTAAAGTCACTAAAGCGTAATTGATACCTCTGGTATTTAAATGATCACGACAGCGGCTTACACTATGTTTGATTGCCAAATTAGTATAAAAATAAGATTTGCTGTGAAACGGATCTGAGTGAAACTTGGCACACATATAGACTATGTTTTGGATATACACCACATAGGATACGTTTTGTCTAGGCATGTTCACGTAGGTTTTAAACGGGTGAATCTGTAGGCAAAGCTAAGTACAGGATGTAAACGATTGAAGAAATATTACTCATGGGTAATCTATGAGTAATATTTCTTATTGAATAAGATGTGAATGTAATCTGTGCACGTTATTGTTATATTGTCATGTTAGTTTAATTTTTGTTTTCTATCTGATTTATTTATATTTGCTAGGTGTACTCACAAGCTCATAACAATGTTATGTTATGAGTTAGCGTATGCTTAGCAAACATAAATATTATAACACTTTGTTAACAATTGGTGATTGAATACAGTGGTTATGAGTTCATTGGTTAATTTTTCTTATGTGTCCTCAATGGAACTGACTATTTTATACATAATAGTAGAAGTATTTTTAAAAACATGCCACTAAATTCTATGAAGATCAATTTTAGACTGCTCCTATTAACAACCCTTGTGGTGCACCACTGCATAGTTTTGAAGCAAGACTGATTATTTTTCCTCAAAATACCAATAGAAAACGATATCAATAACTTTATACATAATAATATTAAACAACATTTATCATTACTCGATATTTATACCTGCAGATTCATAAATTATAACAAAAATAAGCATTTAATTGAAAATCTTCTATTTCACGTTCATAACACAGTATGATCATCTGTGTACACTTTGTACTGTCTACATATATTTATGTAGTTAATGTATACATATAAAGCAATGTTTAAAATCTCTCACGTGTTCTGCACTCAATGTCTATATTATAAAATTACACACAGAGAAAGCTTGTCTTGAATCAAAGGAAATTTCAAAGATTCTTAAGCAATCAGCCGCGAAAGATCTTTAATGGTGAAAAGCGACGCTTCGCATGATGTGCAGGGAATATCGACTGTGCGAATGGCGTAATGTTTTAAATGGTCTTGCCAATATTTTTCATGGGGCAAAAATTCTGAGCCAGACTCAGCACTAATCCTGGGATCTCATTATGTTCGTTGTGTTAATACTTGTAAAGTTCTCTGCGATGGAGAAATGCTTCCTAGAGCAAATGTCGTATTTTTATGTTTGTTTTTACTCTTTACGAACAATCGAAGATTTTAATTTTTCTTAAAATCCATCCTATTCTTTTCGGTTCTAGCTTTGAGTATAAGCTTTTGCATGAGGCGATTAATATCTGACTCTTACACCGAAAAATTATACAGATGTTAAGATTCTCTGTCAAGGAAATAAGGCCTAAGTTTAGGCTGAAATCTATATAGTCATATGTAGGCTGTCACAACCGATGAAACGAGGTAATGCCTTTTTGCGTATAACTTTGGGAGTTTACGAAATCAACAATATTTTTAATCGCTGTAAATAAAAAAATAAAAGATAATTGAATCTTTACTCATATTAAAATTAAAAAGGTCTAAGAACTTTACATATTTGTCTAAAATTTCTGAAACGTATGTTACGCAGTTCTACTTTTAGCCGGAAACCACCCATGATCGGTAGAAAACAATCTCGGTAATCCAGCATTCGGATCAGTACAAAGCAAACTGTAGTTAATTTAGGCACAGCCACGTGAATACATACTATCACTTTATGCGTTACGGATGACACCCGCGTACAAATGACATCAATGAACGAAAGTGCATTCGATCTTGACTCACTCACGTGTGTGAGTTCTGTGACACCGCTGTATAAACTTACGTGTGAGATTTGTGGAGGTTCTTGGAAGATTACTTCGAGTCGGAAGGAAAGGAAGATTCATTGTTATATGTTTACCTGAATTGAAAAACTGATTACGTTGAAATATGCAACACGAGGCAAAAGTATTTGGCTATTCCTATCTATCCCTGTTATCTACCAGAGGATTGATCAAACCTCTTTATTCCGGTTAATTCTTCTGAAACAACAGCGTGGGGCAGGTCGAACTTTTCTTTTCTGTTTATCCCCTCTGAGGGGTCAGATCAGGGGGACAGAGAGGGATAAACCAAAATAATGTGTACTATTACTTAAAAAAACATAGGGCTTGTCCTGGACTAGCTTATTAAACAGATATGTGTCGATGGACATAAAGAACACAGAAAGGTGAAACGTTTTTTGTCTCCTGCTACAACAGACTCTAAGATCATCTTGTGAAATTTTGATACAGGGATTATACTCTGTCTTTTTTTAAATAATTAATAACACAGATATATTTTGGCAAATCTAACACTAAGTTCTCTAATCTAACATTTATTTATGATGTTATATTATCAAATTACATGTCTATTTTAAAATCTGCTTTAATAACACATAATGTAATATATTAACGAGATGAATGTAAAAACCCAGGATTCAACCTCTTCGTCTTTATGTGACATTATTTTTTTTCATCAGTTTTTTGTAATGTCCCACTGCTGGGCAAAAGTCTCTCCCTTGGACTTCCAAATACCTCTGTTGGTGGATATCCCCTGAACTTATGACCTTGTGACCCCTCTATGTCGGGGATCTTTTGACCCAAAGAGCCCATATTAAAATTTGACTGAGGGATGACCCCAAGGTGTCTGTACACCAAGTTACAAGTCAATCGGTCCAGTGGTGCCGGAGCTATGCCTGTCACAACAAACTGTCACTAACAGACAGACACACAGTCCCACATAGTGTTTTCACTAACCTCTTCGAATAAGACTCAGATGTTAATAACGAAAAACTATGTAAAGTGAAAATCCTATTCATTCTCAATCTTGTGAGAGCGCCGAAAATTCCCTCCTTATTCCTTGTCTATATTGTAAATAAATGTAAGTGCAAAATTTCAGCTTTCTAGATAAAACACTTTAGACTGATCTTTGATGAGTCAGTTCGTGTTTGAGTCACGTATTCACTTTTTATATGATTATATATTGATTGAGTTAAACAATTATTATATATTGTGTCATTGTAAACTTAATTTTCATAAATACTCATTTACGCTGATAAAATAAACTAAACTAATAAGATTAATTTATAATCAAATACATATAGGGTGTCCGGTAATTAATGGATGACCTGGAAATGTCTTATAGTGGAACTGACGGCCGTTCAGAAAAATATGAAAAAATCTATCCTAACTACTACCTGAGATATGTTTTTTTTTAATTACCATGTATAACTTTCTTGTATATTACGACCATAAATGAATGAAATCCATCGGTTTTAGTCAAAAGTATGCTATGCTAATATAGCTTGCACTTTTTAGTATATATTTTTTCATTAATCTTATTATTATTATTTTTTTTTTCTGTACTGCCTTCAGTTTTACTATAAGATATTTCAAGGTTATCCATTAATTACCGGACACCCTGTATAGGGTCTCACGCTTATATCCCAGAAACAGATGTATATTAATAAACACCCACATTTCGCTTGTTATCGTTTTAAGTTTCTCCCGGCCACGGCGATCCTATAGCTGATTTCCGAGCACAGTTCCAGGCTCCATGTTCCAATAGAGAATTTGTCCAACGCGGGAATCGAACCTGGGACCTCATGCACAGCAGTCGTGTCGTCGTCGTATACACTACCGCTGCGCCATCGAGGCAGTCAAAATGATTAGTGATGACAATTCATATAATTAATTCGTGTTTACGGTAACCGTCTGGTGTCTGCGTCGTGTGATCGAAAGGAAGAGTGTATGTGTTCTCGTGATACGAGTTATATTATTATTAGAATAGAATGGCACGAGTAGCATTGAATTAATTTGTGTTACATGACATAATGTTAAGATCGTTATACAGAATATTGTGAATTAGCCGATGCTCCTGATATACTTTCAAATTTTTTTTCTGTCAATCGTATAAATCAGTTCAGTAATAATGTTACTTTACGTTATTTTACATTTACTATTGACGTTTATTATTGTACAAAAATAATGATTATTTAAAAAAGTATGAATCCTTATTCACTCTCCAACGAAGGTTTGTATGACAAGATGTTGGTTTTATTATTATTACAATTTAGATTGTAAGCAATAACCTACAATAATAACTGTTTGATATTTCGTAAAAAGTATTTTTATAATACCAAAGATTTTTACCAATGATTATTACATATTACATCGATATTTTATTGCAACACTAAAGTTACAAGTATAATTTATCAAGATCAAATACACGATACAAATAAAAAGTTAAATCGATACCAAAAATCGACGACTGTTGTAATGAGGCCGCCGACGTACCGTGGAGCCGCGAGCCGTGGGCCGGTCACTGCACGTTCGTATGACATCTGTGTCGATAAGTGCATCAAACCGTGATTGGTTTATGACGCAACACTTCCGGTTTCTATTACCTCATTGTTGGGTTCGGAAGCTCAGTGGCTCGCTCCCATTCTTTCAGCCAGTGAAAGGGTCCTCCGATACACTTTTACCCTTCCGACAGCGCCCGCGCACCGGCGGGTGCGCGCCACCGTCTCTCTCTTATAAATTCGGTGAAAACACTAGCGACATCACATTACAAATTCGGCGGCTGTACGGGCAAGCCGACCGATAGACTACCACATATTCAATTTGTTTGTGTTGTGTTCCAAACATTGTGCAGTGATTTAGTTTCATCTACACGAGGAGAATACTCAATAAGCGTCTAAAATGAAATTCACGGTGAGTTCGCGTTTGTGATCAACAATACAAGTGAACATTAGGATTTAAGTGATACTAGTGGAAAATTAATTTATATTTGTTTAAGTATTATTTATTTCGTTTTAAAAGTGTCGTAATTTCAATAATAATTTAAAATAAATTATTGCAAAATATAAAAAAATTAAATAAGGAGATTTTATAAATGATTTAAATGAAAATTATGTTTAATCACTGAAACGTAATATTCATATAAAGTATTTTTATTTAATATTTCAATCATTATACAACTTCACAATGTATCAATATCATTATACGTCTATTCCAAACTATTATATTATGAATGAAATGATCGATAAATACTCATGTCATAAGTTATTACAAGAAAATATACATTTAATTTCGTATAAAGTAAAAGTGGGAAAAGTGAAATTTTTATAATGTGGGCGTTAATCTTAACATTGCGATGCGGGTCGTCCATAAACTTGGCACTTGCACGACCGCAGTATTTGGAAACCAGTTTCTGAATTACTTTTGCTCAAAATATAATGTTTATTGTCATAATTTGAGTTCATTCACTACAGCGATTACTATCTGAATGAAAGTGCGTAATTATTTTTTATCTTTTACAGATCGTTTTCACCACACTCTTGTGTGTATCAACATCATGGGCAGTTGTTGCGAAGCAGGCCGAAGACCCTAAAGACAAGCGGGAAACACAAGTGAGTTACGGCGCGCCTGGACTCTCGTCACACAGCTACCAGTCACCAGCTTCCTATTCTCAAGGAGACGCCAGCGCGATTAGCGTCGGTGCTGGCTACAGCATCGGTGGAGCCAAGCCTAGCTACAGCTTCATTGGACAAGGATCAAGCGGAGGTCTACAGATTCCTTCAGAGGGACTGTCTCCTAACGGACATGCCACTATACAATTAGCTCCCATTACCTTACAACCTAATCATGGAGGCTCATTTTCAGCTGGGGACCTATCTCAGATTATGAGCCAACTCACTCATAGCTTTAATGCCGGTGGATTGTCTCTACAGCCTTCGAATGCAGTAGCGGAATTCCATCAAGGTGGACAGGATAGTGCTCAAAGTCTTTCTCAAGGCCAAGAACTCTCATATCCTCAGTTTAGCTACGGCGCTCCTAAGTATGAATTATCTCAACAAGTGTCAAGTGCACCTGCTTATTCCGCTGGTACAAAGGGACTTAGTTCCTACACGTCCACTGGCCCCGTGCTCTTCAATCCTTCCCAAGAGTCATACGCTAACACTCAGGCTGCACCCGCTCAGGCTTATGGCGTTGCAAGCTCTGGACAGTCTTTGGGTGACGCTGGTTCCTATTCCTTAGGTAGCGCAGGTCATTCTTTGGGCGGTTCTGGTCAATCCTTGGGCGGTTCTGGCTACTCTTTGGGCGGTTCTGGCCATTCTTTGGCTGGCTCTAGCCATTCTCTTGGCAGTTCTGGACTTTCTCTGGGTGGCTCTGGACATTCTTTGGGTGGTGCTGGACATTCTTTGGGTGGTTCTGGACATTCCCTGGGCGGTTCTGGGCACTCTTTGGCTGGTTTCCATCTTGGAGGTGCCGGCAACTCTTTCGGTGGTTCATACAAACAATTAAGCAGCGGTTATGCTGTACCTAGCAAGACTTCTTTCAAACCTTCGGCTTTCTTAGGTGCTTCCGTTCAAGGTGATTCTGGTCACGGTCTTTCTGGCTTATCGGGTTCTTATAATACTCCATCTTTTGGTGGCTTCCGTGGTGGTAGTCACAGTGGACTAGCTCTCAGTTCTGCCGGTCACGGTGCCAGCTTCGGTGGTTCTTTAGGAGGATTCGGTAGCGGTTCATCTAAATTCATTGCACCGGCATACAAGACTGAGGGATTGGAAGGTGCTAGTGCTCTATCTTCCAGTCATTTCGCTTCTCCCCCTGGTACTACGTATGGAATTCCATCATCTGCTTATTCAGCAAACAATGCCCATGCCGCGTCTTCTAACAGGCCTTATTACGTGAACACTAAACATCACCGTGCATCTCCTGGCAGCTTCGGCCAGGGCAGTACAGTATACAGGGCACCTGCTTCCTCCCACAGCTCTCTAAGCTCGTATTCGTCAGGACCTAAATACAGTTTTGGTGGATCGAACTCTCCCTACGATTCAAACGACGCTCATGTTTCGGCTAGTGAGACCTCTTACAATACTATTAAGTACAGCGAAGAGCTGAAGCCGCGTGTTAACTAACCACATAATGTATACGCTAATATGACTGTTGTGTAAATATAGGAAAAATTGTGTGATTTTTGTGAAGGGTTTGTAGGATTGAGAATGGTCGCATGGTATGTCAGGGCGAAAGTATCGCCTAAGGTGTTATTTATTTGCCTACGTTCCGCTAATTAAGTGCGCGGGCGGAGACGTTGATACTCGCACACGCTCTCAGTGCGCACGTGTTGTGTTTCGGATATCTCCTCGACGCGTGCTTTCTTTTCGGTAACATGTGTATAATTATGTAGCAGCTATATGAAAAAATGGTTAGATAGGAAACTCGTTTCGACCAATGATAATATCAATATTGTAATAATATGCATATCTAACTCGACATCCACGTGACCACGTCTCCGTACAGCTGTTGTTGTGTGAAACTTACGACGTGAATTTCTTTAATGTAAATATAGTAAATAGTTAAGATTGTCTATTTATTATTTTGTAAACATAGTTTTACGATTATTGTTATTACAATAAAAACGATATAAAAATATAATATGTTGGCTTTTTATTTTCGATATGACTTTATGCATAAGACGTTAATGAATGGACAAATCATTTAATGAACGTAACTTCCACAGGAAACATGATACTGCTTGGATAATCGGCGCTTGGCGCGCATCGCCAGTTTCACTCATATGAAAGTACTATAGGAAATTGAAATAAGCCTAGTGCATACACACGCCGGCGTTGTCGCTCGTACTTCCGCGTAATAAACCTAAGCGGACGACTATAGCCATATGTGGAACAAAATTATACTTAGGTGGACCAACGGCTGATTATGCAACAGCTAATAGCATGTTGATTTGTTGTTTTCGGCCGGATCTTAGTTTGACAGTTGATAAATATATGCGAGAAAGTTGATCATCTGTCATTAAGTTATAATATTGGGGAATGAAGTGACCTAATTCATTTATTCGAAACCTTCCTTAATATCAAACGTGCAATAATTAGGTTTGATCATGATTGAGGGCCATAATGCGTTATGTAGGAAGTCATACTATTATCGTTAATAGTAAAAGTTTTATAGTTTACAGAAGCAATTAAACATTGCCTATTATTGTAAATCTTTATTATCTAGCTACGTCATTTGCAGAATCTTTAATAATTCAAATAAATATAAGTATAGCAAGAAACTGTAAAGATTGTAGTTTTCGTAGACAATCAAAACATATAATTCTTATGACTCATGTATGAAAAATACGGCACCTGTCTATCACAATATCCTAACTACATTATAAATGCGAATATAAGTTTGTTTGGTACGCTTTCACACCCTAACTACTTGACCGATTATCATAAAATTTCGCATACTCATTGTCAGGGTTACAGAATAGGACATAGGGTACTATACAGGGTGATTTTGAAATCGTGTAATTCCTTTTAACCACGCATTCTACTGGTGATATAGAATAACCCAGACCATATTTTTATTTTTTTGAAAAATTATTGTTCCGTTTTTTTTCGTGAAATGGTGTCAGATAGTCATATGTTAACCAACCGAGGCAATTTTAATTTTTTATTAATTAAAATAAAAAAACATATTAATAATTAATGTCGTAAATAAGAACGGGCGGTCCTTTTTATTGCCCCTTATTATTTACGACATCAGTTATTGTTATGTTATTATTTTTAAATTAGTAAAATATTAAGATTGTGTCAGGTGGTTAAAATATGACTATTTGAAATCATTTCATGAAAAAAATCTGTACTCTAAATCTGCCGAAACCATTATTCTAATTAAGAAAAAATATGGTCAGGGTTATTCTATATCACCAGTAGAATACGTGGTTAAAAGGAATTACACGATTTCAAAATCATCCTGTAGAGTTTCATCCAGAAAAAATATTGATCCTGAGGTATAGAAATTTATAAATAATATACAAAATCTAGTCAAAAGTAATTATAAAGGTAGTAATACTTATTAATCAGGTAACACTACACAAAAGTTGACATTACGATTCCAATATCAAAATAAACGATAGTGATATAATATATTACGAAGATGATGTTATTACACGGCAAAGTTAGTTGAGTGGTTGATATGATTGTTGTTATACTTATTATTGTACAGCTCGTGTAAACAGTTACTTAATACCTTCACGGTCGAAGGAACATGCACTGTCAGAATGGAAGCCAACTGCATTCACTTCCGAATGCTTGAAAAACTCCTTACGCAATCAGTCACGTTTTGAACGGACACCTAGGTATTATGCATTCACAGTACCGTTGCTGCTACCATAAAGTGGATTTCTATTGTGTAAGTACTTAAAAGATTTGTGGCAGATAGTGTCCTTTTATCTGTACGCGTGTCGCGTGAACCGCCTTTCCAATACAACTTAGATAACCATTTGATTGCTGACACAGAGCTTGAGGTAAATATTGTCCAAAGGATATTTGATGTTAAGAAGACATGACCTTGTTTCTGATATTTCGAAAAGCAGCAAAATACAGCGTTTTATATAGGTAAAATGCTGGCCCAGCGTAAACTGGTCTATATTCTATATATATACCTGTTTACGCTGGGCCAATATGTCATAAATATTACAAGCAAACAATATAACCCATCATTTAATTGTAAACATCGGTAACAATGGTGTGAGCTGGTACAGTTAGATAATTTTCACATTACCTTTTGGCTTAAGTACAAATGAAACTATGTTTAAATTGCATTCAAAATAAAATTAATAAACATAAAATCCTTTAAACTAGAAAACTGAAATATAGCATACAGATTCCGTTTAAAATCAGATTGCGTTCCGGATTTGTCAAAGTTCACACGGGGATAAATATGATTTTCTTGTGTCTATTTTGATATGTCTAAAAGGGTATTTATTTTAAACTACATATTATGTAGTTAATATTAGATGTCGGATATCACAGCTTGCTTGTTTGTCCTGTTCTCCAGTCAAAGGAGGCGAAAGAAGGCAACATGAACTTTAAAAAAGGATGGAATAGATAAGCTTAAACAGGTATAGTAGAGATAAATAGTCCCACAATGCTTTTTAGAATAGGTATATCTTAAATAACATTAAAAGTCGACGACACGCTAGAAGCTATTGTGCGTATAAAATCTTTGTTGCAATTGCTATGGCAAAACAGCAGGCGTCAGATAGTATTTAATAAATTAATTTGCTTTGTTGATCACATGGTTTAGATCATAATTGCTGATTGTGTTGTAAGTTCGATACCCAGGTTAGAGCCATCTAGTTAGCTGTTGTTTATATCTAAGTGTATCTACTCTACAACAAGTTACATAACTGGTAAAATGACTTTACTATATCGATTAATCTTTGAAGTAATAAATGTGACGCCTTTTCCACTAATTTGTATTTATATATCTGCTTAATGTTTAGTTCTCTTGGTAGCACTCGGTTATGCAGTCGATAACTTCACAGTCGCAGAAGATGGTCACGAACGAAGATAGACTGAATAGTAGAAGAAAGGGATTGGCTTCTGTCTACCACTTTATGTATGGAATACAAAGAGTACAAAGAGAAGTATTCCACCTATATCGCCAACTATGGTTTTATGACCCACGTAATAGGAAGCAAGCTTATTGCTGTCTACCAGGCTTAGTTTACAATTCCGCGCGGAATCAAGTCCTAAATGCCGCACAGCAGTCACATCATGTACCACCCCCGCGCCACTGAGACAGGCATTATTATATTCTTATTGTAAATTACCTACGAAGATTTTATACTTCAAGTAATGTTCTTAAAGCATTAATAAACATTGAATTGTCGGCCTCGATGGCGTAGTGGTCAGTGTAACCGACTGCCACGCCCGAGGTTGCGGGTTCGATTCCCGCACAAGTCAAAAATTTGTGTGTATGAACATGAATGTTTGTCTTGGTCTGGGTGTTTCTATGTATAATATGTATGTATTTACAAAAAAAAAAGTATATATGTATGTATATCCATTGTCTAGTACCCATAGTACAAGCTCTGCTTAGTTTGGGCTAGATGGTGTTGTGTGTTTGTGGTAGAATATATATTATATTATAATTCGATTACTGCTGCAATAATTAAAAACCACGGAAATGTAATAATACGTTATGACAACATATAATTACATTTGTTAGTTTACTTTTGACCGTTTTATTAGCTTATAACACGTATACAATGTGCATCTATAAATTTTGTTTGCGTATTGATGTAGCAGTAATAAATAACTGATCAATTTTGTAGTTCGTTCACACGAAACGGACGTGAGAAAGAAATGTAAGCAACGCTTTGCGTAAACCATGTTTCAATCACTTCGCCCGACAAGTAGGGCTGCCATCTTTTATACAAATAGGGAGCATTCGTGCAGAAAATTAGTAAAATTTATTTCCATGAATAATCCGTGTTTTATTTTATGTTGTTGTTTTTAAGAAGTAGTCGTTTTACTTTACTGAGTTGATAATAGAAGGATAAGCAAATAAAATAACTTTTAACATTCATCGTTCATTTTATTAATTTAGTAGCAAACTGTTGGATAAAAACCGTAATAATTGCTAAGAAATTTTGATGAGGCTTGAGTCTCTATGGATTTCAAACAGTTAGCTGTGATTTTGAATACAAATTTGATTTACATTTTTCAAAAATAATGGTTTCTCTCACGTACGTCAGTCGTGTACGTCTATGTAGTTTTCCATCAGAAGAGGAACTCGCAGCATTTTGTGAAAGATTTAATATATGCACTGCCTAAAAATAGTTGATTAAAACCAATTTTTAACCAAAACCTACGAAAGTACTTGTAATAAAATATGTCATCAGTAATTAATGAGGTGAATTATATGCCATGTCACTAAAATATTAATTTAAACATTTTGTTATTATTGTTTTCTAGAAGTTCTATTAGGGAGAAAAGCATTTGACAAAAGCGTGTCGTCAAAGTTATTTTAGATAATTTATTAATCGTAAAATGCACGGCAGTGGAGCGACATCCCCAACCGTTGCTACATTAAGTTCACCGCTAAAGTGCAGTTCCGCCATCACTTAATGCGTTTTACTTCATTCAATTTAATTCCCTTTCCTACCAATAATATAAATGTGAAAGTGATCTCTCAATTACACGTAAACCTTTGAATAGATTTAGATAAATATACACAAATAGACCATATCCTGAATAAATACATAGCATTTTTTATTTCGGCATTCTTCGGCTTTAAGCAGGCAAAGCTGCGGGCAGAAACTAGTAAATAATGTTTCACCGACGGTGATACTCTACTACAGCGTATTTCTTTTATGACCAGCGATGCAGCCTCTGACTGGCAACTTCGTGACGCAGCCAACTTTTATTTATATTCAAATCTTTGAATGGATTTGGATGACTTCAGTCACAGATAGAGTATATCCTGTATTAGCACATAGGGTCTTTTATCACAGCATGCGTGCCCTTAGGTTTTATGTAGACGAATCCGCAGGAGGGACACTAGTAAATAATAACTGCTCCACCGACGGCGAAGCTCTGCTGCGGTATATATCCTTCACAATTTGAGCTCCGGGACCGACGATGTAACGTCTAAAACTGACAACTTTGGGACCAAGCCGTCGGAGTGGCAACCCTACCGGTAACAACGGATATTTATTGTTGAAGTTCAAAGCAAGCATAATAATACGCACACGTTATGATGTTGCTATTGTTGTAGCCAATAAACTACTCTGTCAGCATCGATAATAATGTGGCAGCATCTTCATTAATTCATTAAAGCGTTAATACAGTTCGCTTATACAATATGCAACTAAAAATTGAATTTTATATTTTAGCTTCTTTATAATTTGATGAGTAAGGTAAAACATTTTATATGTATATATTGATTTACAAATTTAAATGAACTGTTTATTTTTAAGTAAATACTTTCTAAACCGAAATTATTTGGTGATAAATGTTTTTAGAATTAAGAATATATCTCCGTATACACTCCTATATCTCCGTAATTTGTCTAACCTATGTTTTAAGCATTTACATAATAGAAAATTCTATGACGGCAGCGTGCCAGATACATTTGCAAGTTGCGCACTGAGAATTTCTTTACAGAAAATCTTTTTACTTCACCGCGGGAAAAAAGAGGAGCGTAGTGGTTATGTCGGGCTCACCCGGGGAAAGATGGAACGTTCCGGGTACTACCGTCTTAGCCTACCACGGTGTACCACCTCGCTGCTTAAATGGTGGGTGGGTTGCTGGAACTGATCTTACAGAAAATCTAGCTCGATCTGGTGACCAAACCCAAAACATAGCATAAAAGGAGCATAATATACCTACACATATTTTATAGATTTTATTTAAGAGTAGAAGTAGTTTTAGCTAGTTCATTAATTTCGTCGAGTTGGTACTGTTGACTCCAAGCTCGCCGCTACATTAAAAGTGCAGAGGAAGTGATTGATATCTTAGTCAGTTAACCTCATTTGGCACAAACCGCGAAGTATAAGATTTGAGCGTAATTATACGAGTTTCCTTTGTATACAATAATAACTGTTATAAACGACACGATGTGTGTTTGTGTGCTAATTGCGAATAATCTGCATTATGCAATTGCCGGATATTTCTGTGTAATTGTTAATTCACTAAGTATTTAACAACTTAATTAAAGTTTATTTATTTTGCAGAGTTTTGCAAGAATGAAAGTAACATCTGTTGCTGCAGACATGAGATTAGCAATTTTAACTGTATTATATTTAAGACTAGGTTCTATTTGCGGCTTCATTCGCATTTCTTTATCTAGTAAATTGTTGAAATGTCAGACATTATTAAAAACCTTTTGTGTCTGACCGTCGGTGTGTTGTTGCGACTTAATAGCTTAAAAAGATGCCAATATTTTTTTACAGGATTCAGGCTAATGCCACTGCGCCTTAATAGGTTAAAAAGTATTCAATATTTTTCTACAGGACTCAAGTCATTTCCAGATCAGAATTTCATGAGAATTCGTTTAGCTGTGAAAACGAAACAGATAGACGGATTTATATTATTACTAGGTACATTATGATCGCAAGACATGAGTTTTAGTAACAAGGATCGTTTTAAATACATTATTGTATTTTATTAATTGTATATATTTAGAGAAGTAGAATTAGAATTAATGTGTCTGCATAGTTTTCGGTCTTCATAATATGACCACGTTTCTAAGTGCCGAGAGAAATTGAAGAAGCTAGCTACCAATTAGATTGCGTAAAGATATTTATATTTTCTACTATAATCTTTACGATCACGGATGCCGTAGTGAATTAAGTGGTCACCTCGCCACTGCCGCCGCGCCGATTGTTATGGGTTTGATTCTCAAACGGGACAAAAATTTGTACCACAAATAGTTGTTCCGATTCTCGGTATTCTTTGTGTCCGTTGTTTGTAAAGTCCCTCGCAATACAGGAAATAATTACAAGAAAAAGCCGCCTTTATAAAAAAAGAAAGATATACGCAGAGTAAGGCTAGCCAGCCATCGTAGTAGGCACCACGTAAAAGAAAGCAATTCTAGGAGACAGTTCCAAACTCCTTCCTACTGTTAAGAATTAATTCACAGAAAAGCTCAATAGTTAACACATTTTTTTTATGTAAAAACTGCTGTTACCCGCGACTTCGACCGCGATAATATTTATTTATTTTCGCGTTCCCTTATTTTTTTATAATAAAAGTAGTCTATGTTACTCTCTATTCCCCCCTAAGTTACTCCCTTACTTACTATAATACCAGTTATCTGCCAGTGAAAGTCTCGTCAAAATCGGTTGAGCCGTTTCAAAGATTAAACGGCACAAACAGACAGACAGAAATACAAAAAATTTACAAAAATTGATTTTTTTATAAGTACCTTTATATACTTTCATATGCATTTTAGATAAAGCCGTTATTTTGACATTATAAACAGACACTTCAATTTTATTTATTTGTATAGATACGGCGTATGCAATGGTGAACAGTCATTTTCGACGGAACTATTAGAATTGTGCCTTGCGGGAGTAGCTCATGGTTAGTAGTTTGTATCTACGTGAATACCAGACCCACTTTAACAGAATACTCAGAACATCCATGAACTTATGTGAAGGACTATAACTATGGAAAGTGATATAAGATGCTATTCCCTGCGGAGTTAACTTTAGACGTTATCATATAAATGTTGCGTTTATTCAAATATTATTACGGCCAAGAACTTGTAGATTTGAATGTTAAATGTGTGTACATATCTAAAAGCTATTTATAGTTGAGGTGAAAGTGAAAATGTATGCCTTCTAAGTGTTCATGTTAGGTATGGTCGCGATCAGCACTGTAGTAGTAGGTAAATGATTGATAACTAGATTTTGCCCGTGAGGATACCTGCGTGTCTGAGAGTTCTTCATAATATTCTCGAAGATGTGTGAAGTCTGCCAACCCGCACTGGGCCAGCGTGATAGACTCTGGCCTTACTCTTTTCACACTGAGAATAGGCCCGTGCCCAGCAGTGGGACTGTTTAATACAGGACTGATATTATTATATATATAGATTTTTGAATGTAGGTTAGGTTAGCAACAGTAATTTTTTCTGGATGAAAGGAACCCTATGTCTGTTTCTGTTCCCCTGACAACGTGTATGCAGTATTTCATGACGATCGGTCGAGTAGTTAAGGCGGAAAAACGTAACAAACAAACTCACATTCACATTTCTAATATTAGTTAGGATTTAGGATGACGGATACTATTAGTTATAAGTGCGTGACTACCGTTGCTGATCATGACGGTTTGGATCTTATTTACCGACGTTTCTTTTGATAGTCCTGTGTGTATAGGATCCACAGTAATTAACAAATAATTAATTTCTTTTATTAAGAATGTAGACACAGCTAAAGTTTGGTGTGCAAGACTTTTGAGGATTCAGTATCATTCTGCCTTATGGCATGCAACATAAAACAATATGTCGTAGCGGTATTGCATGCGACTACAGTGCATGAGATCTTGGTTTCGATTCCCTGGTCGCGCAGATTGTCATTGGATTATTCCGTCAAGAAATTCTATGTAGCAGCTGAAAGTGTGCGAATAAAAAATACTTATATAGTACAATTGCACTCGTGTGGCTGTAATAAATCAATGCTTACCATTTTGCCTATCAAGGCATCAGAAAGGTTTTTTAGAGACTTCTGCCGCATCTGGTATTATTTCTGTGTCTTAAAAGACATACAAATAACCTATACAGGGTGATTTTGAAATCGTGTAATTCCTTTTAACCACGCATTCTACTGGTGATATAGAATAACCCTGACCATATTTTTATTTAATTAGATTTATTTTTTTTGAAAAATTTATGTTCCGTTTTTTTCGTGAAATGGTGTCAGATAGTCATATGTTAACCAACCGAGGCATTTTTAATTTTTTACTAATTAAAATAAAAAAACATATTAATAATTAATGTCGTAAATAATAACGGGCGGTCCTTTTCATTGCCCCCTATTATTTACGACATCAGTTATTGTTATGTTATTATTTTTAAATTAGCAAAATCTTAAGATTGTGTCAGGTGGTTAAAATATGACTATTTGAAATCATTTCATGAAAAAAATCTGTACTCTAATTTTGCCGAAACCATTATTCTAATTAAGAAAAAATATGGTCAGGGTTATTCTATATCACCAGTAGAATGCGTGGTTAAAAGGAATTACACGATTTCAAAATCACCCTGTATAATATGGGTAGCGAGTCTATTGACGCCAGAAAGGCACAGTTCTAGATTTCTGCTACTGAGAATTCTTTAACAGAAATATCCCAATAACATTTTGCTCTCTTCGACAATTAAACTCAAGATTTCAGTACCTGATCAGATCTTATGCATAATAGTCACATCTGTTACCACTACTTTTAATTGTTGTAATTTGCGCAAATATTTGGTCTGTCCTATTTTCTACGACATATGCGTCATTTAAATACAATCTTCACAAATCCTGTTATGTGCGCAAGTAACCTGTACTTGCGTATAATTACCTAGTACTGGCGTTATGAAGCACCATTATGTACGACACGGCTATAAAACTATATGTTCTTATAACATCTTAATAAGGAAGAGGATGTCCAACACGACTTTAACACGAGTAATTAACTTTATAATGACCTTTCTCGTCTTTCGTTTCTGTGGTCCCGTTGTATAATAAGGCTGTCTTCTGATCGTAAGGTACTAGGTTCAATATTTAGGTGGGCCGAAGGGTTTACTATTTAAGTTTTCTACTGGGTATTTAAATACTCGGTAACAGTACAGCGCTTAGTGTCCGTTAGGCAGCATAATACTTTTTATATTTCAATAACATACTACATTATATTGTAAAAATAATACCTATATTTGTAACAAGTCATACTGTTGTGTATGTCTTTAATGAACAAAAAGAAATATGTGTGAAAGAAAGCTAAAAGAAAATGTAGAAACAAGATTTGAAAACGGTAGATGGACACTTTTTTTTTATTCAACTAATATGGCAAACAAGCTTACGGCCCACCTGATGGTAAGTGGTCACCGTAGCTTATGACCGCCGTTGCCGACTCTTTAGGAAAGGAAGGAGGAGGAAGGAGAAGGAGCGGGAAGGGGAAAGAGGGTGATTGGGCCTCCGGCACTCTCATTCACCGAACGAAACACAACAGTAGGAATACCGCTTGTCCACATCGATATTCTGTGAGAGTCGTGTGTGAGTGTAGTCCTTCCCCAGTCGAGCCGGCTCTACTACTCTACTACTCTCTTCTCCCTAGCCTTTATTATTCCTCAGTCACTTGAGGTCGGCTTTTTAGTCTAACTGGATTTGACTGGATATCAGTTTTTACACGGAGCGACTGCCATCTGACCTCCGCAACCCGAAGGCTAACGATACCCTAAGGCTAGACCAGTGTCAGGATATTAGAGGGCACTGATTTCCCAATAACGACTGCCATAGATGTTCACGGCAGCCGGGACCGACGGCTTAACGTGCTCTCTGAGGCACAGAGCAGGAGATAATTGTCAATCAATACACACATAATTTCGAAAAGTCATATAACTTCTGAAAGACAGAGGTGCGCGACGTGGGTAGTGCAAAATAGTAATAGCGACATAGAAAAGGCTCTACCAACAATAACAAGGCACTTCAATTTATTGAGATAGGTACTAAGACTTTGACTGCACGGAAGGCCTAGTGGTTTAAGTGTTTGCCTCGCCACTGCCACCGCGCCGAGCTTTGCGGGTTCAATCCTCACACTGGACAAAAATTTGTGTGATCCAAGAAGGTGTTACCGTAAGCCCCTTGGATTTCGCCCCTTCTGATAAAATGTTCTGGTCGCCCCTTATTCGTGGCCACGATCGCCCCTTCACAGGGGGCGAATGGCACATTAATACTTAATTATTTATTTTGGTGTAGCTGATCGCCCCCCCGTACAAGATTTTATAGAAATTTGAAGTATCTAAGTACAGTCAGTCGAAATAAAATAATGTCATACTGAATATACTGATAAAGTACTATTTAAATAATCAATATGTAATCGTAATAAAAAAACAAAAGTAAAAAAAATATAAATAAATATTTCAATTGAAATGTAGTTCAATTATACAGACATACGCATCCCAAACTTTTTGATCTAAATCTTCGCACACTTATTCTCTACGCTAAAACTTTTCAAATAGACGTAGTCATTTTCATTTACGAAATAGCATTAATTATTAGCTACAGTTATGCTATCCTTTTAGTTTAATACTTCACACATATGAGAAATAGACGCCCGACATACAAAAAACAAAATTCAACATGCTGATCGCTAACGTTTCTGATTGTTCTTCTCATCAGCTAGTAATCGGGGGCGAAACTGAGTATCTAAAATGCCACGGGGCGAACGGGTACACTTAGGTAATCAGGGGTGAAACTCAGGGGCGAACAGAGCCGACACCTTCAAAAATAGTTGTATCCGGTCTGGGTATTCTTTGTGTCCGTTGTTTGAATGTTTGTAAAGTCTACCGTAATACAGGAATTATACATAGTGAGGGAATTGACATATTATAAAAAAAAGGAAAAGGCTCTACCAAGAAAAGCAAGGCTCTTAAATTAATTGAGATAGGTACTAAGATACATAGTATATAGGATGCAAATTGAGGTATTTACACAAGTAGGCTTCTATATACTGTCATGAGTTGCGAGAACGCAGATAGCCCGTCTGATAGTAAACGGTAACTGTAGCCTATGAAAATTTGCAATATTAGAATCAGTCGAGCGTTGCCGGCAGCCCTGGCAGAAAATATTCTTTTTTTGACGGCTCGGCTTCGTGACAGTTTAATTTCTAGTGTTGAAAGTGTTTATAGACTTTGGTAACCGCTTATCGGTAGGCAGGCCATATACCTTCCTGCAACTTTAGGTACTCTACTCAAAGTAGGCAGACCGTATACTTGTTTGCCTACCAGGTAGTACAAACTGAACGTATGCCATAGTAGTTTTAAGTGGTCACATCGTCACTGTCACTGCGGCGAGTGTTGTGGGTTCGATCTCCACACGTGACATTGTGTAATTCGGGAAATTGTGTTATTCACAAATAGTTGTTCCGAAACTGGGTGTTTTTTGTGTCGACTTAGGAATTATTACTAGAGCGACAGCCGGCTTTAAAAAATTACAAATATTAAATACATGTGTACAATGTCATAAGCGGCTGTTCGCTTGTTTGATATTCGATCCGTTTTTTGTTTGTAATTTGTAAATGATTCTAACTTTCTACAATTACACAGTTTTAACGATGTTATCAATGTCACTAAAGGAACAAATATATTTTACACTCTTTCTTTTCATAGAAGATAGTGCATCTTTATAGTTCCTTTAATTAACTTTGCTTTAATTTGTCAAGTCTTAGAAGATCTGACATAATACAAAAAAAATGTCTCTGGCCACCGGTATGCTGCCGCGGTTTTAAAGGTTAATGATTTTAATTTCTACGCTTAACAGCACCATCTGTCTAAACGAAATCGAAAGTATTATGAGAATCCGGTTCTATAGCATCGGTAACTTGTTTTTAACGGTAAGTCATTCGATAAAAAAGTGAACGGACAGAGCAAACAATGTCAAGCAATTTAACTGTGGTTTTCATAGATGGCGTTTAAATCAATAAAAATATCAATAAGCCAATATTATTGAAGTGAAATCTTCTTTAGGCGCGTTGAGCACTTTTTGGGTGAACAAAAATCATGGAACTCGCGTCATCGTCACCGAACGCTTTCCATGAGCTTTATATATACTGTGTATATATGTGTACTTTTTGGGTGAACAAAAAGCGTGAAACTCGCATTATCGTCATCGCACGCTAGTTACTTAGTTTTAACTTCTATCGGCAGTCTCCAAAGACTGCCCCGCATAAAAGACTTTTTTTTGTTATAAGAAAGGTAAATAATATCAATAAACTTAATCTTACAAAATAAAAGAATAATAGTAAAAATAATATAGGTATGTTATGATACTTATCAATACTATGAAAATAACGACAAAATATGCCTGCTTATTCTTTAATCATGCTAGTAAACATAGAATTTCTAAACAAACTGGGAAATTTCTAACAGCCAGTCCCTACAACACTTTGCCTGACCCATGTATTGAACTCAAAACTTCAGAATCGGCTGTAATGCGGCATAACCGCATACTTTTGCTACGAGGTGAACCATGCAGTCGTGCCCGGCGTAATAATGTGATTAAGAACGAAATCCTATAATCAAGATAATATCAGCCCCGTATTAAACTGTTCTACTGCTGGGCTCGGGCCTTTTCTCAGTGAGAAAAGGGTTGGACCATAGTCCACCAGACTGGCACAGTGCGTGTTGTCTGACTTCACATATCATCAAGGACATTACGGAGGACTCTCAGACATGTAGGTTCCTCACGATATTGTCCTTCACTGTAAATATCTTTAGTGACAAATATAGATTTTTATTTATTTACCGTTAAAGTGAGTGATAATTAACTACTTAATATGCACATAACATTGAAAATTTAGAGCAATCCAACTGTGTCTCCCAAGACTATCGTTGCTAATAAAGATGCAGCCAATTAATATCCGTGCTAGAATTCAAATAAGAGCTCACCACCTGACCTTTGCAATCCAATTAGTATAACATAGGTAAGATATAACCTGTCTTCAGCTCATGTTCAGGCGTGTTAATGATTTATCGTGTAGATCTAGGAACGGAATTCGATTCAAGCCACGTCGTGCTCTCTGAGGTCACAAGGGTTAATATGTGAGCAACAACCGCATCTTCGCATATTGATCCCGACGTGGAATTTATATTGATAGATTGTGAGGAGGTAATTGAGATGGGCTTTTTAACTACGCTATAATATAAAGGTAAAGTTTGTAGTTTGGATGTAGGTAATCTATGGAAGTACCAGACCGACTGCAATAATTATTTTTGCATTAGGTAGACCAGTTTTGATGAAAGTATATAGGAGCAATAGAGGAGAGCGATGAGCAGTACTCATAAATGTGAGTGAAAGAGAAATAAAAAAAAACATCTAAACATCTAATAGGCGTCATAGAATTCCTCCGCATCACACTCGACTGGCAGGGTGGCCAGACGAGTGGCAGTAATGCCACATTGAATGGCAATGTTTATTCTTTCTACGAAATAAAGATCTGGTCACGGGAAGCGTCGACTAGCTTTTTCACTATTTCTCTGTATAGAGCACGAGCACTGAGACCCATGAGTCCCATGACCCAAGCGTTTCGACTTCAAATGGCTCAATAACATAATTTCCTAATATAAGTGTTTGTATTTGCGTCGTTTGCGAGTCTCCACGGATGCAGCGGCAGCGCCAGCACAATCCGTCGTGCTGGAAAGATGTGATGGCGCCAGATTGTCGACACACCTTGCGACCCACACCAAAGGCCTAACTATTTTCCAAGGCATCAATGACATACCATCCGGTCTCTCGTGCAGATTCGTATCAGCACGTGCCAGACCATTAGGTTTAAGATGATCTGGCATGCCGGCAGTGACAAGAGCACGAAAGAAAAGTAAAACTTCATTAAAGCGTGAAAATAATTTATGTTATAAAATGACAACAGCTCCTGTGTTGCAGTAGGATTTTTATAGCTGTCGGTTGCAGCCAAGCCAGTGGTCCACTTGATGTTAAGCGGTAATCGCCCCTGGACATTTCTGTGTTGTTTTTTAAATGACCAAAGTAGCTTCATAGGTTTTGCTGTCTTTTGTTTGTCTATCATACCTTTTTGTTACCTGTGAGGACCAAACTAATATTTGGCCTTGATTGTGTCAGAGTGACCATTTTACTGGTACAGTCTCCATACAGTCTTTTAGTCGTCTAGCCTCGTACTTATGACGAGAAAGGTCATTTCTGATAACACTGTAAAGTTTTGTGTAAATATATTCTTATTTATCTTTTTGTTTTATATATACTACTTCCACATTAGGAATAAATTCTGTGTCGCGGGGGACTTTATTAAATTTAACAGCGGACACAAAGAACGACCAGGCCCTAGACAACCATTTGTGGATCACACAAATTTTTGTCTCATCTCGGGTTTAAACCACCAAACACTCGGCTTCCTTGCAGTCTGCTTTTCAACAGTTATATCGAAAAGAAATTACAATATATGTTTAGGTAGGGTTTGAAGTAATGATCCACACATCCACATATCTCAACAGTCCCCATACTGACAGCATATACCGATTTCAAAGTAGACAAAGTCTAGTCTAGTATTTACTATCCAATACATGGCAAGATAAGTTACTATATAGTGCTGGCTAATGACTGGCACTGTTATCATGGGTGCGAGAGGTATGGAGAGTTATGGAGTCCAGGGCAAGAATTATTCTTATCGAACTTAAGCCGTCAGAAACATCTGACGACAACACAGTTGAAGTGTGAAGAACGTTATCTACAAGTCCCGAGACAGTCATACTATTTTTAGCATCGGCGATCGGCGATTTATTATTGAGCGATAGAGTATGCGATTGCTCGGCCAAATACTAGGCATATGAGATTTTGGGTTCGATACCCGAGCCGGGCAAAGTGCTATTGAGATTTTCTTTCAATGAATTTTCTGTAGCACCACGGTGTCCGGAATGGTGTCCAATAAAACGGTAGTAGGCTCGTCCTCCCTTTCGTGGGACCTAAAAACATAACTGGCCAGAATGTAGGTGTAATTCATCTTTCTTTTTTTTTTTTATAAAAAGTTTACTAGTAATTTGGGTTTCTAATTATTAGTATTCTTGCTAACCCATCTAGCTAAGCTACAATGCTTGTATTAGAAGTGGGTTCACGTCAGTAGTGCAATGGGATTAGGAGTGGGAACCGAACCCACGACCTCTTGATCGCAAGTCCAATGCTTTGTGCATTGGGCTACGGCTGCTATAAATTCTTGGTACCTTTGGGTACTCTTTCAATGTTACAGACGTAAGGTCTTAAACCTTATTCTGTTAGTTATGTTTTTAGAAATATAACGCTTTATAATAGCAATATATGTATTGTGATATAACAATATAAGTATGTAACTGTCGATGCGGGTGGCCCAAGACTGATCTGTGTGGAAATCCTTGGGGGCCCATGTCCAGCAGTGGACGTATTTGGGCGGAGATTATGAACGGCCGATGGTGCAGTGATAGGAAGTACGCCTGCTGGATGAGGTCTTGGGCTCAATTCCCTGGTGCAAACTGTTATTTGAGATTTTCCGTCAAGAAATTTTCAGTTGCAGTACGGAGACTGGAACTGTGTACGGTAAACGGCAATAGGCTTATCCGTATTACGTAGCCTAAACCATGGCTGGCAAATTGTGAATGTGTAGGTAATAATAATAATATACTACCACATACACACAACATCATCTAGCCCAAACTAAGCAGAGCTTGTACTATGGGTACTAGACAATGGATAAACATACATATATACTTTTTTATTTGTAAATACCTACATATTATACATAGAAACACCCAGACCAAGACAAACATCCATGTTCATGCACACAAATGTTTGACTTGTGCGGGAATCGAACCCGTGACCTCAGGCATGTCAGTCGGTTACACTAACCACTACGCCATCAATGCCGACCAGGTCGAAGGTACTTCCCTAAAAACCTGAAACCCTAGAAAGACCTCCAAAGGAAGGAAGGTAGGACAGCACCGTCTACCCCTGCGGGAAAGAAGCGTGAGACTATATACGTGTTTATTATGTAATATGATATTTCCTTTTTAATATTATATATTAAACGTATTACTCATGTTTGAAAAGCGATTCTGTAAAGTCTGTTGTAATGCTTTCCCATTAAAGCCATTAGAAGAAAAGCGAGATGCAATTTTCTGCAATCATTACATTAAGTCATTCAAAGGGCATGCTTAAATAATGTACGGGCAAAAGCTACGTAGATAGGAATATTTGTAGCCTGAGATGTTTATTAAGATCACGATTTAAAAAAGAAACTGCTTGGAATTTAACTAATATTAGTTATGTTATATGTTGATGTTTGGTCAAAAATTACCCAAACGGGTTTTGTTGCTATTTGAATTTAGGAGTACCTTATTTATGTTACAACAATTAGGACATGAGATACGGGAAACAGCTTTTAATCTATAATGTAAAAATGGCATTGAAATCCGTACATTCAAATTATTACGCAATAAATAAATTTAAGCAAATTCTTAAAAAGAAAAGTAATTTATATCAATAGTTATTGTCGAAAATCATTTTGATAGAGGACGCTCTATGCTATGTTTTAGCTGAATTCATAATATACCTAAATATTGTTGTAGGTAATGGTTGGCTGTTGGTGTGGTTTTATTTGTCTTTGTTTACTCTTTAGCTCTCATTTATGTTAAGTTATCGCTTTCTTTTTTATCATAAGTAGTTTTTTAATTCCTCATTATTATATAATTATATAATGCTAGCTAAACCCGGCTATGGTCCGCTGTGGCATTAATTATAAGGGAAGTAAATAAAACAATTATATATCCATTTCCCGAGAGAAATAAAGACATATTTCTATAGAAATGAAAAACTTCAAGTCATTCCATCTATTAATTTTCGAGTCTTTCGGACCTGATTTAAGGAAACTGAATTTCGATAAATAAAATCTATTGTCTTTAGCAACTGGCTCGATTATTTATGAAGCCTTCTTTTTGATTTTGGTATGTGTAAATATAGTTTCAGTTATAGTATACTTATGCATTTAAGGTATGCGTGTTCCGTAGACGTTTGATTGACTGAGTTCTTGTTGTTTTTGAAGAGTATGGACAGCAATAAAGTATTGGATAAATTGATTTATGTAAGGCTTTTATTGACACGAAGCTATTGATAGCTGATGAAGAAACATTTAATGATGTAAAACAAGAATTATAGTGAGTCTTCGTGACTGATGTAGGCTTAAAGTTGGCTAACGAGCCAGCGATTAAAAGGAAATTATTAATATGATATCACGTTTTTACTCTCTTATTGTATCGAAATGTACTGATACCAGTGTTAGCAAATCGCATTCAAGGTTATATTTTGCACTCTATTAAAGGAGATGTTTCATTTTCGGCAATACTATCAGCCTAAAAATAGCAAAAATACCAGGAATCGGGGAAAAATATTATTTCCTGAATTTAAGTAAAATTACGTTTGCGCTTAAAAATAATAGATTTGATATTATTGCCATTATATTCAATATGGCGGTGGTTCTCGGTAATTTTAATAATAATAATAAACATTTATTTAATTTGACAACATTGGTCCACTGGTTAGTATACAAACAAACTTATCAACTAAGTGTTAGTATTAAAATCTATAAACAAAATACAAATAAATCATTTTTCATCCGGACAAAGTGTTTCACTATTGGTGCATCGTGTTGTTCAGCTAGGGTTTTCAAGATACTGTTGCGGCTAGCCCTCATGCTGCCTATTAAGGATGCGGTCTTTTTCCACATTATAGAAAAAAAGCCGTCTGTTCGTGCTGCAGCAAACATGCTTGACGCGCTGCAGAACCTAGGCAATCGCAACAGTACTCTGAAGCCATTATTATATTGCACACGCAGAGCATCTAGAGCCCTCCGCGTATAGCTGACCCACAAACTGCTCGTGTAGAACCCTTGACAATAAGCTTTAAACAGAGTTATTTTGACTTCGTTGCTACAACGAGCGAATCTGTGAGCCAGCATGTTGCATCTGGCTGCTAGTGCCCTGCGCTCGCGATCCATATCTACCTGATCTTTGAGGTCCTCGGTGACATAATGTCCTAAGTATTTAAATTGGGCGACCCTTTTAAGGGTTCGTCCATTGAGGGATATTATGGGCTCATAATTTAAATGTTTCCCGGAAGCAGCAAAGATCAGGTACTCACTCTTAGTCACATTGTATACCAGGCCGTGGGCCGCTGCATACCTTTCACAGACGCTCAGCATTTCCCTGATTGAGCCAGCCGTTGGACCCAGCAGCACCATGTCATCAGCGTAGCTCAAATTATTGACGCTAACACCACCTATTTTGTATGCGTCCATAAACCATATCGAAAGTACGAAAGTACTATATAATAATGTAAATAACATATAAATATGTAATACGTCAACAATAAATATGTTTTAGAGAATTATTTATTCATTTCAACTACTGTTACGCATCTTTTCAACAAATAATCAACATAAAAAATATATTCATTTATTATACTGATTTTGCAGGGTGCACTCCGGAACGAAACATTTTGTTTATGTTTGACATTAACTGTCAATGTCATATTGACTGATAATAAATATACCAATGCTGAATTGGTGTTTCTTATTACACTTTCCTGAATTCATACGTTTTCCTCTCATTTTTACAAGAATTATCATTTTTTTGGTGACTATTCCAGCAACAGTTCTTTCACTTCTGACAATTCTAGCATTCTAGGTTATGTATAAATGTCACCTACCAACTTGTCATAGATAGTCTGAACGACAAACGTTAAACATTTTATATTTTATTTTGCGTAACAATAATACTAGAAATTAATAAAGAATTGCTTAACTAAATGTATTTAGGGGTACATTTCCCAGGTTTCCTGAGGATGTACAAGTTATACTACCCTACACTCGTATTAAATCAATTAATGTTTAACCGCCACGTAAAATAAGGCAAGCCTTTTGCTCTCTGTATACCATAAAGTGAAATTAAAAGAAATACATGAAAGAAATACATACTTATGCCTACATACACGAACTAGTGAGAAATGTTTTATTGGATATTTCGCAAGCTATGGTTTTAAATAGTTCCCACGTAATATGGCATAGCTCCAGACTCCGTTCTGCTACTGATTATTGATATTACCAGGAGGCCTTCAAACACATTACTTCTTAAAAAATTAAGTTTTAATCTAATAACACTCCTTCTATCTCGGGTTTCAAACCTAAGTTCACACAAACTGTAGCTACAATTGTGTCCACATTTATCACTGGACGGTGATAAGAATTTTTTTAATATAATTACAGAAAATACGTAAGCACAATCTCACGTGACAATATGCTTGACAATTAAATATGGAGCTCTACGTGAAACCTATTTATTACCAACTCGAAGACACTCAGATTGTACTCTTAAGTAAACACAAACATATGCAAGGAATACCACTCAAGAGATAAGTTATAGTATTAACAAAACTCTTAAGAACAGTAAACATAGGACGCTACCTTCCGACACCGCCCATGTTACTACCTGAGTATAATAAACCTTACATAAGCAATGTCGAAAGGCGCGGGTGCAATGAGTTCATTAGTAGCCACCTGCTACAATTAGACTTAATTCGCGGTACCAACAAACGTAATAGAAAGCTCGCAAGCTATTGCACTCGGGGTAGCCCTTTTACTCGCATGCTTTAACGAATTGTTTCCGCAGAAATAGTTCTATTTGAGATTGGTGCGATAAAATACCGAATGGGCTCTCCATAGATTTGATCTTTGGTTACGTCATAGCTTATCAATATTATGGATGGAGTCAGCTTTTTCTATTCGTAGATTTTACGATAACCACAAAAAAATAATAAATTTCAACATGCATTGGGCTTAAAGTGAAGGGCCACAAATCTTAGAACAGGAAGCTTAAAGTACACGTAATTGCACAAAGCAGACATATTTTTTGTATTAGGTACCATTCTAATATTAATTGGTACTGCCAGTGCACTAAATATTAAGTTTAAAATATACGTTACTCAAACTCGAATGTTCTCTAGCCTCACCTATGAGACTGTTTTGTAGAGAAATATGAGCGCAAAGCGTTTCCGGCCCAGTGCGGCGTGTAGGAAGTAAAGCGACGGTATTAGAACAAACTGGATACGTTCCGATACAGGACAAAGACCTATCGAGCGGTCACTTCCCTCGGCAATGATCTGGAGCCGGAGGAAAGTTGTCCACGGCCGCTCATATAAATGCATGAACTTGATACCGTCTTGCACTTTTCCGTGCGGACCAGTGCATGCAACACTTTTCCTTTCGCAATACGCGTTTTCCCTTAACTAAATAATGTAATTGTATATAAACACATTCCATGCAATAAACATTATACAAAATGGCGAAATGGGAGCTTTTGGTGAGTTTTCTTTTTATGTAATAGATTAACAAATGTTCAATTATAGAGTCATAAATATGAGCTGGCCGGTTATTTCACATCTGTTAGCGTAATTAATTTATTACTCGTTGAAATGTAAGTAAACGTTTGCGTTTTATTGTACGCAAATTAAATATCTATAGTGTGATAACGAGGAGTTTGTTGATCGATATCTATGCGTTTCGGTTTTGACTAAGACAAATTGTTTTAATCAGTTGTTATTTTCAGATTTTGGTCGCTTTCGCTGCGGTGGTTTGCTGCACCGAGGTTGAAGACGCTGAACAAAAGAAACGTGGTGCTGGTAAGGGAACCAGCTTGAATTCAATTCCTTCGGGAGCTCAAAAGCAGGACTACACATACAGTATTTACTCATCGAACCCTAGTTCACAAAGTTCATCCAGTCCATCATACCAGTCACAAGTGCCTAACTCCTTCTATCCCAGCCAAGGCAGCAGCCAGTATTACTCGTCGCAGAATACACAATCTGATACGTCATCCTACACGTCTCAACAACAACCTCAAATAAATCTGCTGCCTCCACCGACAACCTCACAATTCGTTCCTTTGAATTTTGTTCCAAACCCTGGATACCAAACTAAATATCAACTCGTGCCATCCAAATCAACCGGTAATATCCAACTCGCGATTTATCAGCAACCTAGCAACTATCCATCTCCACCAATAGTCCCTTACGCACCGCAGCTTTTTTCGCCTAATCCTACCAGCCAAATAAATCCCCATCAAACCTTTAATATACCGCAACCTCAAGGACATTATAACGTTGCTCCGAATTACCAACAACTGTCTCTAGGAGGTTCCTATTTGGGACAGCCTTCGACCATGTTGCTGTTCGCCCAACCGAATCAGCCTTATCACAATCTCCTATATACTAATCCTATTCAAAGCTTCTATAACTACTACCCATCGAATTCCCAGAGCAAGTATAACGTGCAGTATGTTCCCCAAGGATCGTCTGCCGACTACGAGAAGTTACAAAGCTCTGTGTCTCAGAGTATTCCAAAGGAAGAGAATGATATTTCCCACGGTAGCGAATATACTTCGCCGTCAGATTCCAGTTCGAGTTACAAGAGTGCCTATACGGCTAGTCGTAATACATATGGTAAACTATAACTTTATATAGTTTTAAGTGCATAAGTAGACTCGATATCGCACGTATAGTTGCCATTACTTAACATAACCAGAGATATTTATTGCCATGGGAATTTGTTTACTTTTAATATATTAGTTTATTAACTATGGTATAATGTTTATTTTCTTTACATTTGTTATTGTTACTGTGGTTTGTTTGGAATTAAATGTTGCTTGTGTTTAATTGCGACTTTGAGTTTCATTTATCCATTTTGTATCATGTTTAAGCCATTTATATACATTTCATACAGGCGTGGTAAACCATAAGAATGTTTTGGATGAAGATAGATGCCAAATTTTTCTTACACACTTATTTAAAAACTTCACACGTCAATGAAAATCCAAGAATATATCGCTTAATATAATAAACTAAAAAAAAACGATCTTGGCATTGCCAAAACCTGTAATTACTATTTAAATGATTCGGTAAATTTAATTAAGGCGTCATTTTATGACAGATTGTCTGCCATCTATGAAAATAAAGATTTTTTTTACTGATTTGTTTTACAGGTAAACATTGTAACCTTTAGAGGTTTTCTTTAGAAGAAATGAAGGTTTTAGAGGAACAGGCCACGCCGTAGGGGCGTGGTGTCCCTAGGTGAATTTAATTAAAAGATACAAATAAGAGAAGGTATGGCAATTACACTTTTAATGCGTTTAGTTAACATGTACAACTTTAACAATATAAAATAGACAGGGCGTGGGTCACTTAAAGGCTTGCTGCGTGTCCTTGTAGTCAGGAACACTTAACTGAAGATGTGGAGCCGGGCCGCAAGGAGGGCACGTCCAGGACGCGATCGGCTTATATATGGCTACCGCCGGGCAGGAGGGGAAGAGGGGGGCGACAGCCACCACTCCGACTCGCGCGCAGCCGTCAAGGTACAACATATTTAATTAAAATTAAAAAGCAATATTGACATCTAATTAGATATAAGTTTTTTACCTTAAGCTCCTTTAACAACAGGAGTAAAAAGACCGTTACAGGGTGTAGATTATTTAGTTCTTTTTTTAAAATGTCTATAATTTTAAGATACCTAACTTAGATATTTTATACTTTTCTGATAGCTATTATAACTTAGCCTGTTACCTAATTCCGGCTTGACGTCATCTTCTGGGACATTCTGTATAGATTAAGTTACGATTGTAACCTTTTTCCGATCTTTAATCGAAACATATTTAAGGCTGCTGACACCAAATATATCCAAAAATAAAACTTTCTTTAAATTATATTTAATTGAGTTCGGCTTAGAAATTATTCGGTTTGAGGTTAAACACAAAATATTTATCATGCTATAACTCTGTTTCTCCTTGTAACACGGGGTTCAGGAATATGTCGATAGGAACGGCATTAGATACTTTAAATCGAAACTATAATGACATAATGCTTCGCTGCATCACCGAGAAGTCAACTCAACTGCATCTCAGAGGTAAAATACATATGTCAAACTATGCTTTGAATTCACTTTATTATCGACGATTATAGTGTTTTATAAAATATCTATTAGGTTGGAAACTCTAATTCCTGTACTGACAAGCATATAACGTAAAAAAATATGCACGTACATACCGACTACTGATTATGACTGCACGGATGGTTTAATGGTTTGAGTAATCGTCCGCCACTGTTGTGGGTTCGATCCTCATACTGGACAAAACATTTTTGTGATTCACTAATAGGTGGTCTGAATCTTGGTGTTCTTTATCTCCATTGTTTGAATGTCTGTAAAGTTCCACGCGATTCAGCCAAATCCTAAAGTCTTTTAAAAAGAACAAAAGACTAAAAAAATTAACATTCCCCGTCTTAAATAATTTCCTATAGAGATGAAACATCAACACTCATCCGTAAATCTCATTACACGTAACGTTTTGAATACTATAAAATCTTCCGCACAGACTGAGAACGGCCTGGCCGCTATTCAAACCAACCGACCGTAAAATGTTAGCCATAGGTTATATCAATTTTCCTTTCGATATGACTCCTATCTGCAACACAATACGAAGTACGAAGCGGGTTACTATTACTTTCTACCGTTAACAGTACTTTGCATAATGCTGGCTGCAATTGATTTTGTTCACGCCCTATATTTTTCTATTCGCAGTTGTGTAAAGTGATGTAAGATTTTTTTGTAGCTCATACGCGATATGTGGTAAAAATCTATGACTAAGGCTTTCGATTTAAGAATGTAGTGTAACGAGTGGTACGTTAACCTTAATGTACCACCTACTATGTGTCAGACTAGAAACCTGTAATATTGGGCGATCCAGCCAAATTCAGACTACCATAGATATACCATAGCAGTGATTTGGTAGTTCTTACAAATAGTGATACAAGAAATTTCCGATTAGTCGAAGGGTATGAAGGGTGCACAAGAAAGCGATAAACACGCTCTTATAGGTTCAACCTGTCAAATCTTGGCATGCCAGACATAATTAAACCTACTGTGTCTCGCCGTTTGCCGCTGCGACTCATTAGGTTAATAAAGGTACATAACATTTCACTGATTATTTGTTAGGTGGATATAACACGAATCGAAAATAAAAGTACGGTATAACACTCGATTAGACGCGCTATCAGCTAACTGTCCTAAGAGAAATTCTGGCGTTGTAGAGTAAAAACATTACGTCAACAGATGATCCAATTTAATTAACGTAATTATAAAAGTATTTAAATTGCATTCCAAATTCAACTTTCTGACGCCTGCAGCGTTATATTTTATCAAATTTCATTAATTGCTGCTACAATTTTCGTAAATAAAAAATAAAGAAAAAATAAAGATCATCGTGAAGAAATCAAATATGCAAATATGTATAACTAAAATATTTTACTTACAAGTTCAATCAAGTCATCATAACAAGAGCCTAAACTAAATGTTGAAATTACAAGCTACATATAAAAGTTTGCATCAGATATTATTTATAATCGGTCAGTCAAAACATGTTTCAAATAAAAAGTATTTGAATTAATAAATTGAGCAGAATTATCTGTGTGATGGACGTGAGAATTAAACGTAATCACTGTATCTGTGTCGTAACACTTATCACATGCGCTTCACGTCTCACTATGTTGAGGTCACTTTTTCGGGTGAAACTGAACCAGTCTTTCATATAGTTTCATCATATTCAAATATGCCAGTTCCACTCCTCAAACACATTATGTCGACAGTTTGTCTAGACAAACTATCGACAGCTAGAATTTGATATGTTGCTTTAGTGGGTGGATACCGTAAGGTTTCATACATTTTTATTAGTTCAAAGATATTTCCGCTAGATCTGTTTTTAGATAATGTATTGTTAGATACTGCACGGATGGCGTAGATACTGGTTTACGTGATTGTCTTGCCACTGCTGAGGGGCCAAGTGTTGTGGATTTTATCCCTATCCACACACACAAAAATTGTGATGTCAGGATGTTTTTATGTCCGTTGTTTCATTATTTGTAAACAACACCACTACATAGTCAACATTTGTCGGCCTCGATGGCGTAGTGGTTAGTGCAACCGACTGCCACACCTGAGGTCGCGGGTTCGATTCCCGCACAAGTCAAACATTCGTGTGCATGAACATGGATGTTTGTCTTGGTCTGGGTGTTTCTATGTATAATATACATGTATTTACAAAAAAAAAAGTATATGTATGTATGTTTATCCATTGTCTAGTACCCATAGTACAAGCTCGACTTAGTTTGGGCTAGATGGTGTTGTGTGTACGTGTTAGAATATTATTATTATTATTATTATAGGAAAATACTAGTGAGGCTGAAATATTTAAAAAAGTAGTTTTAATTTGGTGTAGCTAGATTTTCGCATAAGTAAAGATATTGAATACAGTAAGATGGCATCCAACTCTCCCAACCCACACTAGACTAGCGTGGAGGACTATAACCCTTCTCGTACTGAGAAAAAGCCGAGTGAGACAGTTTATAAACAGGACTGATATCTATCATCCAGTTTTGTTAGTCAACTTTCATAACTATCAAATTGCCGTGATTCGTGAATTTGACAATTTACATCTTATAAACGCTAATTAAGAATTTTGAAAACGGACGGCAAATTTACAAAAAAAAAGGAATGAATTTAAGAAAGCTATAAAAGGAACGATGTTAGTTTAAAGATAGCAATTATAGTAAATTCTTGATTTTTCTGTAACTAAGTGCTTAATGTAATCGCTAAATTATATCGATAGTAAGCATATGTAATTGAACTTAAGACATCTGCAAGCATAATGTTGGTCAATTTAAAGACCGTGGATAATAAAATATTATCTAATAATTATGCTTCATTGTTAAAGCAAAGTTCAGGTTGCCATATTAGATAGGTTGTCTATGCTATTGTTCTGTCGTACCTATAAATTTTGCCAGTTATATAAGCACCATATCGTCTGACACTGTGTTTTAGAGTTACGTATCAAAAAGATGCACTTGGCTAAAATACCACAAAGCCTACCATCGGTTTGCCCTAACCTTAAAGAGAAAAAAACCTTAACCTTAAACGGAAACTAAGGCATTACGGTGTTCAGAGTAATGCACTGGATGTAATTACGTCGTATTTGAATAACAGGATTCAGTGTGTAGATGTCAATGGTACAAAATCAAATAGCTTACCTGTAAAGCTAGGGGTGCCGCAAGGTTCGATTTTAGGCCCATTTTTATTTTTAATTTATATAAACGATTTACCTTTTTATTTGAACAATATTTGTGACGTTGTACTGTTTGCTGACGATACTTCCTTAATATTTAAAGTAAATAGGAATAGGGACCATTTTGACGAAGTAAACAGTGCATTGATTCAAGTAACAAAATGGTTTACTTTAAATAATTTAGTACTGAACCCCAAAAAAACAAAATGTGTTAAATTCATACTGCCTAATGTAAAACATCTTGGTCCTAGCATAACATTGAACGGTGAGGTACTGGAAGCAATAGAATCCACAGTATTCCTGGGCATTACACTTGATTCAAAGTTACAGTGGGGTGCGCAAATATCTTGTCTCTCAGTGAAACTTAGTTCGGCCGCTTACGCCATTTGAAAAGTCCGTGGATTAACTGACGTTGATACAGCTAGATTAGTTTACTTTAGTTACTTTCACAGCGTTATGTCATATGGAATATTATTATGGGGAAAAGCAGCTGATATACAAAGTATTTTTATATTGCAAAAAAGAGCTGTGCGTGCAATTTATCAATTAGGAACTAGAATCTCGCTCCGAGAAAAAATTAAGGATATAGGTATTTTAACTGTAGCATCACAATATATTTATTTTAATATCATGCATGTCCGTCAAAATATATATTTATACATAAAAAATAGTGACATACATAACATCAATACTAGAAATAAATATAAATTATGTGTTCCATTCTACCGTCTACATAAAGTTCATGGTTCCTTCATGGGTCTTGGTATACGTTTTTATAATAAAATCCCGAGTAATATTCTAGAATTACCAGAGAATAAATTTAAAGTTAAAATTAAAACTTGCTTAATTTCTAAAGCATATTATAATATAGATGATTATTTAAATGACAAACATCCATGGCACTAATATTTGCATTAGATCACAGGATATTAAATGACCAATACTAACACTTATGTTTTTTTTTAATATATGTATATATATATATATATATATGTCGGAGAGGCGAAGTTACTAGGCTCTGCCATAACGGGAACTTTGAAATTAAACTTGTAACGAATTGTCAGAGTTGTATTTCTCGTAATGAATCACAAATTATAATAGACTTGAATAATAGAACACAAACGTATTACAATTGGTAGCGCGGTGAATTCGACACAGGGCTGGCTATCTCAAAATTGGTCCGCTCCACCATCGAAACCAACACAACCACTCTTCAACGCCGCCCTTTTTTTACCCGCGCGTTCCCCGTCCTCGTGCAGTTGGTAAAACTGCATCGCACGGCATAAGCGTGATACCAACATAACGCAATGGTTACGTTCACTCAGAATAATGTTGTCATTTGCCAGCCGAGTATCGACTACACCCAAGTTGAACAACTTGACGCGACCAATCGAAAGAGTAGTTTGTCTATAGTAATCACGTTTCTGAACGTAAACAAATTAATAAAATTACAATCTCAAATTATTTCTTCAACCGACCAAGCGTGGCGCTCCTGTCTCGCGCTCCGACATATATATATATTTTTTGTAATATTACACCTTGCTTAAGCTGGAATTTGCATTACTGATACATTCAGTCGTATTTTAATCAAGAAGAATGTGCAATGAAGACAACTCGTGATTATGGACAGTTCCGTTAAGCTTTCTTTTGAGTCTTATCCTGTATTCTGGTTTAGTGGAATTCGATAATTTACTTCTACATTTTATTTAAACAATTAGATTAAACTACGGACTATAATCACGTCTTGTCTTGATTATTTATGTACATGTAAGTGGATGCTCCTATTTACCATACTGCTGCTTTAGAGGCTACCATCAATTTTTATCAAATGCTTGAGTATGTTGAGTAGTAGTTCATGGAGAAATGGTTGCAGCACCTTACAGTTATGATTTGTAAATGAAATATTATTGTACACTTGGCGATTAAAAAGAGTGGCTATGAGTTTCTTGCCCGTTCTTCTCATGAGCCCTACACACCCTAGCTTTGCTGAACGTGGCAGTAAATGTAAATTCACAGGAAAAAATTTACGTGTAACTTTGACATTCATAAGTGTTACCTTGTAACCTAATTTGAATAAATTTATTTTGATTTTGATTTTTTGAGATTCTGCCTTATAAACTATAGGAAGGCTGGCTGTCACAGACTACGTATTGCATACAAACATGGTCTCATGTCTACATCGTTGAAAGTGGTAGACAAAGACGTATTACAACCCAATTTTACCAGCTAAATTTTAGCATCCACGTAATAGATAGGCGAGCTTTTTGCAGTAACCGTAACCCGCCTTAATGACTCCTGGTAGTAAATGCGACTGCTATGAATCAGGTCTCGGAATCAATTCCCGGATCAAATAGTTGGCTTGATCTGTAGACGGCAATAACTTGTCCAAATTTAGAGCGACTGCTAGGTCGCTCTAAATTGGCTCCCTAAATCCGTGGCTGGTGAAATGTGCTGCTCTTTGGAGATATAGGCGTGATAATCTCGTATTCATAGTCTTAATATTCGGGACAAAATTACATTACATATGTAATGCATAAATACATGCGTAGTATGTATTACATACTACGCATGCAGTTATGCATTACATATTATAGAATTCTGTAATGATAATAATGAATATCTAGTGAAACGATACAAATAGTATTATGTATTAATTTATACTAGCGGTCGCCTAGTGGTCAAAATTCGACCATAATTGATCGAGTTTTATTGTCTATAACTTTACCCCTATAATCACATTTCATTTATGTTTCGCCAAGGCTATGAAGGTTAATTTACCTATCTTTTTCAAACAAATTATTATTTACTTAACTATACTCTTTCATTGACGATATTCATAAGCGTGCTACTTCGTTTCCTTTTTTCTATATAATTCTAATAAGGTATATTATTATGTAACCATATTTATGAAGAATTGTACGACATCAAACGAACAATGCCGAAATACTACGAACGCGATTGAACTGCTTGTGTCAAATTCATGGTTGTGTGCATGTAGTGTTTTTTCATTATTTTATGGAGTTCTAACGCATATTTTATAAAAATATTAGGATTCGCCACTCCTTCTCCATATAAACTTTAACTGTGCCAAATTTCATACTTCTCCGTCAGCGCAATTATCGTAAAAAAGGGTACAAAGTTTATACTTCACGTATTAAATAAATCTATTGATTATTGTAATTAATGTTTTTCAACCATCCACACTTTTTATTTCCAAGTGCATTGCGGTCATCTTTTAATCAGCTTAGTTACGGTAATTATGAGAAGTCCTTTTTAAGAAAACAATACCGATGCTTTTAGGTTAGATTAGTTGGCTGAATTTTTGCAAGGCATTTCAAGGCATCCTATATATCGTACAAATTCATGATAATGGCACTGAAGCTTCTAGGTTCTTCATGTGATAACCAAACATAGTAAACTGTCAAAGCCTTCTTCATTTATTTGACAAAATTGGGTAACGTGCAATTCAAAAATATGTATATGCATAATTGTATAATCATACAGGGACATTTATACTCCTGTCTAGTAAAACTTTAAGTCGATAAGTCATGAAATCTATATAAGTACTAGAATGATCTGGTGCTTTATTTATAGGATTTACTTTCTAAAATTGAATACATTTTTCTGGAGTAGATACAAATTATTTTGAGAAAATTATTTTGAAAATCAAAAATATATTGCAGATTTATGGTAACACTAGAGGAGCATAAAATGCTATCTATTTAAAAGATAAAATGACATAAAACGGTCTATTTCCTTGATTTTACCAATCACCTCATTGACACTCTTTGCCCTACAACTATCGCTGCTTTGCTTTATAAAGACACGCCTTTACTGCCTATTTTAGAATTGACGCAAACAATTAATCACCACCAGCCTGTATTGTTCCTTCAAATAGTTCCAAACTATATTTACCTTACTTATTGATAGTTGTAAACATTGTAACTTTACAACGTTAGTGAATGAATGTGCTACTAAGTAAAACGTGTGTTGAAATTATAATGTGGTTCAATGCAAGGTTGTATGTTATGTCGAAGGTACTTTGTGTATTTTGGGCCAACCACACATGGGCGGTACTCATCAGTAGTGAAAGGAAGCTGCGTGCTTGCTTAATTGGCTCGCGTTTTATTTGTATCATTTCTAAGATGCGCAATAAGGCGCACCTGCTTTATAAGGAGTGTTCGTCTAAATAACATATGATTGTGTAATGTTTACAGATTGATGCTTTTTTGAGTGTTATCATTATTTGAATAAGCTTACTTTCAAATTGCATGATGCTAATGCGACAGATGACTTGTTGAGATTTATTTTATATTACAATTTTACTTTCGATTGCTTTGATGACGGGTTTTTTAGTTGATAAGCGTAAATGTTTGCGTAGCTGTTGATCTTGAGATTCAATGCCGGGTCGGGCAATATCATTGGTTTCTCAGTAAGAAAAATCTTAGGTAGTGTTGAGAAGTCTTATAAAAAGAAGTTCTGAGGTAATACATATAAAAAAAACCATACAGTCGAATTGAGAAGCTCCTCCTTTTTTAAGTCAGTTAAATACGAAATTATTTTAACTAGCAGTCGCCAAGTGGTCAAAATTCGACCATAATTGATTTAAATGTTAATTTTAATCATTATTAAGGTTTTATTGTCCATAACTTTTAGTCACATTTCATTTATATTTCACCAAGGCTGTACAGGTTATTTTCCTATCTTTTTCAAACAAATTATTATTTACATAATTGTACACTTTAATTGACGATATTTCTAAGCTTGCTACTTTTTATTTTTCTTTATTACATATAAATAAGGTATGTAACCATAGTTACGAAGAATTGTACGATGTCAGACAAACAGTGCCGAAATACTACGAACGCGATTTGACTGCGTGTCTCAAATGCATGGTTGTGTGCGTGTCGTGTTTTCTCATTAATATTAATTTATTTCTAATGCATATTTTATAAAAATATTAGAATTCACCACTCCTTCTCTCTCTCTCTTTCTTCATATATACTTTAACTGTGCCAAATTTCATACACCTCCGTCAGCGCTATTTTCGTAAAAAATGTGTACAAAGTTTTTGCTTCACGTGTTAATATAAAGATTATTTAATTTTAATGTTGTATTGCAGAACAATAAATATATCAATAGATTGTCCTCAAAATATCAATTAATAAAAAATTGCATAAATAAAGTGCTTTAGTAAGAACAGCTTGAATTACACAGTAAATGCAACATTGCATGCTATCTATAGGTAGTATTCATAAGTATTTAGACACCAAATCTTATTACTAAATATGTAAATTAATACTACTAAATATAGAATTGCATTACTTAATTAGACTATAAAGCTTCTACGTATCGGCGATTTACATATTTCATAAATAATGTTAACTGGTCACTTTATAGTTCCTGCATTAGATGCATTGTCCTGTCGCAACATTGCTTTACGGTGGATATGTATACCAAAAAACTTACTTACGTTTCACACAAAATCTAGGTGAAATAATTAATAGCTTTGTAGAGCAATCTCTATTGGGCTTCTTATTCTAATTAGAATAAGATAACTTCCGCAATATAATACCAGTGTTGCGGGGGAGTTTACAACCCTATAATTGTTTCAGTGCGTATATTAGCAGACTACTGAATTTGCTCAAGCTAGAAACTTGACGAGTCAAGATATTTACGCTGTGCTGTATGTTCCTAAATAGAAAAAAATCATGCGGGGCAGTCTTTGGGGACTGCCGATAGAAGAGAAAACTAAGTAACTAGCGTGCGGTGACGATGACGCGAGTTTCACGCTTTTTGTTCACCCATAAAGTACACATATATACACAGAATACATATAGCTCATGGAGAGCGTTCAGTGACGATGACGCGAGTTCCATGATTTTTGTACACCCAAAAAGTGCTCAACGCGCCTAAAGAAGTTTTCAATTCAAAAAGCAGTTAATATTTGTCTCATCCTATATCTGTTCGCCTACCTAAAAGCTTATTAAAGCTTCACGTAAGTTTTAGACCGGTCTACTCATCCGCGGCTCATATGAACCTACACGTAATACCCATTAATTATAATACGTTGCTCCGAGTCAGTTCCACATTACATTATTTACTGGCCGAACAACTTTCGCACAACATTACCTACATATGACGTACATGTTTTGATAGTTATGATTATTGATTACGGTTTCCGTGTCATCTTACATGTATCGCAATAGGTGTTTTTATATTATATTTCAATTGACCATTCAGCTTGCTTGATGGTAAGTGACTATTTAACCTATTTAACACACTATCTTTTGCTCGCGGCTGCACTCCCGTAGAAGTAGGTTAGGTTATGATGCCTATGTTACTCGGTGATAGCTTTCTAATGGCGTAAGAATTTTTTTAAACCGTTAAATAGTTCTTTAGTTGAATCCTTAGAATAGAAGAGCAATCGTGTGTCACGACACTAAGAAGGTAGTTATGATTACACATAGCTATTTCATCACCTTTTACCTTAACTTAATATACTGGTGGTCGCTCAGTAGTTAAAATTAGACCATGAATCATTAATTTATTTTTATTAGCGACCCACCCTGGCTAAGCCCGGGTAGTTCAAAACCTTAAGAAATTATACACCTAAGTCTTCCGCATGAATCCCTCTGTCTAGTGGTGAAAACCACAGGAAAATCCGTGCAGTAGTTTTCGAGTTTATCGCGAACAGAAAGACAGACAGACGCGGGTGAGGGCACTTTTTTATAATATTATTTAGTGATAGTGATAATTTTTTAATTCTATAACCTATCAGTTTTAACTATACCAAATCCCACATTCCTAGTTGCACGTAATATGTTTTGATAGTTATGATTATTGATTATGGCTTCCATGTCATCTTACATGTATTGCAATCGGTGCTTTTATATTACTAAAGTGGCAATTAAGCATTTGGTTCATTTGATGGTGAGCTATTGGTACCGTATATGTCCTGTAGCCTTTACACGCTTGTAGCACCAGAATGGCAAGTCAGCATTCGGCTTCCTTGATGGTAAGAAACCGTATAGGTACTTAGCCTATAGAAATTTGTAACACAAGTGGTATCGTCTATTAGTTGCCGAGTCGTAAAGAGTTGTAATATTGGTGATAGGTCTAGGTATAAAGATTAGTTGCCCCTCTGACAATAAAGCTTAGGTTCTTTTTCCAGAAACACAGCTCCCATACTAGCTATCAAAGTACAAATATAAAGTGAATGGACACCCAGATATAGAAAAATAATAGTTATGTATCACACAAATAAATGTCCCAAATCGGAGTCGGATTCGAACCCTCTACATTCAGCACAATGGAAGCCGTAAGCCGTAAGTTATCGTTTGTCTAATCTCCACCTGTTCAGTCCAAAGGCTGGAGAGTTTACTCGCCGCAGGCACATGAGTCATGTGACATGACACAAAGATGTTGGATAGAGATAGAGTAAGCCGAGGTGGATAGAATAGAATAGAATAGAGAATAGAATACAATAGATAAGTTTATGTTACCAAATATGATATGCATGCTTTGCGGCACATACATATGCTTGTTTGCCGGTGTAGTACAGTATTACAAGAAGCATTCGCATTGTAGAAGTTTCAAGCATTCTCTATTAGAAGTATGGTGTGCAGTATTTCGTGGACGTTAATTTGACTGCACGGATGACGTAGTTAATTTAAATGGTTGCCACACCACTGCCACACCGAGTGTTGTGGGTTTGACTCGCATAGGGGACAAACATTTGTATGATCCAAAGAACACCTAGATACAACTATTTGGTTGTTCCGAGTCTGGGTGTCTTTGTATCCGTTGTTTGTATTTGTGTAAAGTTACCCGCGACAAAGGAATGATTACTAGTGCAGCAGAAATCACTTAAAACTTTTTTTCGGATTGATTGTCATCTTTTCAATTATTGCTACTAGTCTGTTGAAAAGACATAGTTATTTTCATCAGTTTCTATCAGAGCTTAGAAGTCAAGGACGTTTCTATAAGCAATCGCATAACATTTTGACGCAACTTTGTCAAAGTCTAGAATCATGTGATTATTCTAATTTAATGTTAAAATATTAAAACTATTTATTAGTAATCGTAGAATATTTCGTGGTCGATGAATTTATTTATATATAATTATGCAATCAATTGTTTTTATTTAAATATACATATAGGTTATAATTATTTATTATATGTACCTAAATATTTAATTAAAATAATAATTTATTGAAGCAATAATATTATTTTATATATTAATATTATTACTGGTTCCTTATTTATTTTATTCAGCTTTTGGTCCGTGACTCAGGCGTATCCATGCGTCAAATGTATGCCAGGATAAAAAGTATTTTCAATTCTTTTTGAACGAAATTACGAATACCTTTTATCCTGGCATATATAGATTATTAAAAATAGGTAGAATGTGTCAGAACACAGTCTATTGTTACCAAATCCTTTCAAAAGTTTACGGATGATTGTGTAACAAATATTCCAACATATTTAAACTTCATAAGTTTTTACTTTATCGATGTAAGATAATACTAAACTTAGATACAAGTATACAGAAGCCTGAAAGCAGTTAAGGAGTCTGCGGTCTCTACGAATGCTTAATACATGCATTCCTGGCCCTGCCATTGCTGAGTCAGTTAGAAAGGAGTAGCAAACGTAAACGTACGTGATTGGGATCAAAACCTTCCCACGTCATCCAAAGCTTTTAAAGCCAGCTATGTGCTATGCATACTGCAAGTTTATTGCAGCTGATACTGATAATTCACGATTCAAAGACAGCCTTGAAATACAACAAGCAAAGATAATTCGCATATAGATATGCTGACTGTGTCATAATTATGTTTGTTATTTCAAATATTCATTTTACTGGGGCAAAATTTACATAAAGACATAGGATATTGTCTTACATTAATGCGAATTTTATGAATAGATATTTAAATTAAAACTACTTCATATACATTTTATTTCGGTATATTATAAAGTCTTTCTCACATTGAGAAGAGGCCTGTGAACAGCAGTGGAATTATTAATACAGGGCTGATATTATATTATATTATTATAATATTTTAAAACACGTCTTTGTTCCAGCGGCGATCCTAACGGCGAGAACGTGAGCGTGGCTACTGAAAAGCAACCGAAATATCGGAAGAAAAATAAAAATTTAAATAGCTTTGAAAATAATTGAAAGTTTTTTTAAAAACAGACAACGATATAATCATATAACGTAATTTAACTTATGTAGAATTTGTATCTGCTTACATGATTTACATAAAGACATACAAGACCATATAGTGTATAAATAAACTAAAAATACATTAAAAATAAAAAGCTAATACGGGTCAAAGGAAAAAATAATACAAGTAAATTATCTAAAATTATCTTTTTGCTAAATAACATTAAAAGGAGAAACTTTATTTTTGTAATAATAAAATTTTTGTAATTTTAATTTACACAATAAAGAGCAATTTAGAAAACCTGTTTTCTTTTTTCACTAGCTTACTAAAAGAAGATCAAGGTGGAGCCTACATGAAGTATTATGGTGTTCCTAATAAAACGTTTTCTAGGCATGCTCGCCTCTGTTCACAGTAAATGGATATCGAGTCGTAAAATTAGAATAATTAAATACCATAAACATTTACTACCTTTGTTAATAATGGTATGATTGCCAAAGTTTCGCATGTTAACCTTGCGGTTACATAAAATGGATCTTCAAACTATTTCATAATCATTAGGTAAACACCAAATAAAATGTTCAATAACTTATATCAGACTAGTTTTTGCCCGCGGTTTGCTTCGCGTAGCGTTGGCAATGTAGGTTATGTCAATGAATTTCTTTCCTCGGTATTAGTACTATTTTCATAGATACAAGTTCCCCATGGTCTTTTCTATATCTATACTAATATTATAAATCTAAAGAGTTTGTTTGTTTGTTTGGTTGAACGCGCTAATCTCAGAAACTACTGGTTCGAATTAAAAATTCTTTTAGTGTTGGATAGTCTATTTATCGAAGAAGGCTATAGGCTATATAACATCACGCTACGATCCACAGGGGCGGCGCAGTAACGATAAACGTGGGTGAAACCACGGAAACATCTAGTTTATACAATAAAGAGCAATTTAGAAAATCTGTTTTCTTTTTTTACAAGCTTACTAAAAGAAGATCAAGATGGAGCCTACATGAAGTATTATGGTGTTCCTAATAAAACGTTTTCGAGGCATACCCGCCTCTGTACACAGTAAATGGATATCGAGTCGTAAAATTAGAATAATTATTAAATACCATAAACATTTAGTACCTTTGTTAATAATGGTATGATTGCTAAAGTTTGGCATGTTAACCTTGCGGTTACATAATGTGGATCTTCAAACTATTTCATAACCTTAGGTAAAAACCAAATAAAATGTTCAATAACTTATATCAGACTAGTTTTTGCACGCGGTTTGCTTCGCGTAGTGTTGGCAATGTAGGTTATGTCAATGAATTTCTTTCCTCGGTATTAGTACTTTTTTCTTAGATACAAGGTCCCCATGGTCTTTTCTATATCTATACTAATATTATAAATCTAAAGAGTTTGTTTGTTTGGTTTAACGCGCTAATCTCAAGAACTACTGGTTCGAATGGAAAAATATTTTTGTGTTGGATAGCCCATTTATTAACATTACGCTACGACCAATAGGAGCGGAGCATCAATGAAAAATGTTGCAGAAACGGGCAAAATCTCTTATGTGAAGCAGACGTGTATGCGAAATTTCATGATGGTCGTAACAAACAAACACAATTTCGCATTTATAATATTAGTTAGGATGCCATTTTAGCTATGGTACTGGTTCTGACGATGAATTTGCATTATATTCTCGTTGAATCAGGCGTATCGGTCTAATGATCCGTGTAACAGATTGAGTGCTAACATAATTTATATTTATTACTCACGCTTTATTAGGCATTAGCTCAATTAGGTAAACTAGCGGTCGCCAAGTGGTCGAAATTCGACCGTAATTAATTTAAATTTTGTTTGTTAATTATTAAGGTTTATTTGTCTATAACTATATCCTTATAATCACATTTCATTTAGTCATCTACTACCACATACATATTTATGTAACCATAGTTACGATTCTACGACATCAGCCGAACAATGCCGAAATACTACGAACGCGATTCGACTACTTGTGTCAAATGCATAATTGTGTGCGTGTAGAGCTTTTTCATTAATTTAATGTATTTCTCACGCATTTTTTATAAAAATATTAGGATTCGCCGCTGCTTCTCCATATAAACTTTACCTGTGCCAAATTTCATACTCCTCCGTCCGCGCAATTTTCGTAAAAAGGGATACAAAGGTTTTGCTTCACGTATTAATGTATAGATAAACATATTACAGATAATTAATTGTGCAAATTATTGAATGCAAAAGTCTAGTGGGAGGCCGTTAGACTGCCACTGGCTGGCTCTACATATAATTCAGAGATGCGTGCCTTGCGATCGAACTCAAGACTCCTGGGACCTATCTTGAGTTCGATGGCAAGACGCGCATGTCTGTCTTTTCGAAGTTAAGTGCATATTAAATAGTTAATTATCGCTCGCTTTAACAGTTAAGGAAAAAATAACTTGAGGAAAACTGCATTTTCTCCATTAAGAGTTGCTATGCTCTTGAAGATATGTGAAGTCTGGACTATGGCCTAACCGTTCTCACACTGAGAAGCGGGCCGTGCCTAGCAGTTAGATAGGTAAATACAGGGCTGGTATTATTATATATACTTATATATTGAAGGTAAATATTTTCAATTAATTTCACGTGAACTCAAATGGAGTATTGATGTGAACTAATTGAAGAAGATTCCCGCTAAGTATCATATTATCGCTTTTATTTTATTGACGAGTGTAACATATTCCATGCCGGTAACATGCGCGAGCTAAGGTACTTACGCGGGTTGTACGCATCGTATAAATGACCTGCGCTAGTCACTTGAGCGATTAAAATTTATTTCATTATAATATGAGTAGGTATAGATTTCGACTGCTTTTCTATTCTTTATTCTTAGCTAATTCCGATTTACTCGTGTATGTAAAACACAACTGCTATTCTTACAAATTATGGTAGTAAGTTGGTCATCGCAGAATGATTTCAAGTAATCTTCTAATCTTATTCTTAAAAAAGACAATTCCCGCGCTAGGAATACTACCTGTGTCGCGGAGGACTTTACAAACATTCAAACAACGGACACAAAGAATACCCAGACTCGGAATAACCATTTCTGGACCACGCAGTTTTTTGTCCCGTGACGGGATCGAACCCGAAACACGCGGTGCGGTGGCAGTGGCGAGGCGCCAATTAACCCGTAATAGGGTACAACCCAATTGCCATTTACCATTTTAATATAATTCCAGACTCTGCTAATGGACATTTTTTGATAAAAAAACCCATTCACACTTTGCACGACCCGGGAATCGAACCCATGCTCACCTCATGAGGACATGCAGACCTTATGCACAGCGGCTACATTCACTACCGCTGCTCTACCGAGGAAGTAATAAAATTATTATTTTGTGTGTGACACTATTATCTTTACCAAACATATCTCACCACGCTTACTTTTTACTTTGTATATGATTGCAGTACCTCAGTTAGGTATGTACGTTACATATAAATACATTCGTACATTGTATATCTGTTAACGCGCCGTAAGCTCACCGCACACAGTAGGTAAGTATCTGGTACTATCATTATCGGTTCGTGGAGACCGATCCCTTATGTGAAAGTGATCTAGACAACACAGCTCACAGGTCCGCTACACTTCCTTCCGAGGTATTCGTAAGGAAATATCTCGATACATAATTACACTGTGAAACAAGATACGGCACGTGTTTCGTAAGAGCAGCTAATTATTGAGTACATGTTATTGCAAGTTCGTTTTGTAAGTTACATTCGTTTCTCTTGTAAATAGTTAATGACCGAGGCTTTGTCTGTATAGCAAGGCAAAGGTAAAAGTGCTTCTGCCTTATCCATTTTTTATTTCATAGGTACCAACAGTTGTTAATTTACTATTTCCTTTTGTAAAAATAGGTTGGTTGTAACTTACTAGAATTCTTTTTTTCTTAATAATTTATGTTACCTCACAACATTGCGTTGATTGGATGTGATATTTAAGTTACATTTTAAGTTTATTGTAACTATCACATAACTATTATATTATTATGTCTTCGGAAACACAATGAAAAATGCCATGGATACAATTCTTCTTCTTTGACAGTTTAACAGTTATAGTGATGCTCCATAAACTGCTTACGTGTGAGAAATAGAGAAAGAAATCGATTAGGTATTATTTAATTTAGTCTATAATGAATATATTTATTATATATAACACACATATAGAAAACAAGGGTATCAACGGCTACAAATAAGTGGTAACGACAGCCTATAGACGCGACAATTGCAACAGAAAATACAAGAAGCAAGGAGGGATTGTCGACTCTTCAAAAAAGGTGTCACTGCGCTACTAGCGTAAGGATCCGATTTCACTGACCGATCTCTCTGATCTGATATTAGACAAAATAAAACGCCACCCTACGGCATAATATATAACTCGAATTATCACAGAAGCACAACATGAGGTTTTTTGACCTTGATCATTTAGGACAGTTTATTTATCGGTCACAATCTATAAAGATTAAACAACATTTAACAAAATAATAACGTTAACCTATAAAGGTTAACGTTATTATTTTTATGAAAATAATGTGGTTTTAATTTGCCATCATAGAAACAATATAAATGTGTCGTTTTTCAATCAAGTTGTATATAGATTTGTCAATTACTTATTAATAATTAGTTTATTACTGGCGTGCCCGATTTATTTTGTCACGTGCCAATGGTTCGCCATCCCTGATCTATGGGATTCACATCCAGCTACAATAACAATTTGACCGAAATATTAGGGGTTAAGTATGAAAACGTCGATATGTACTAAAAAATTGAAACTCGATTTTTCTAAGATGTACCATGTTTATTTACTCGAAATATTTACCCTCATTATCTATACATTGCTGCCATCTAAACGGAAGTTCATTTATGCCTTTACGATAGCACTCCGGAGATCTAGATTCGATAAACTGTGTGAAAGCAATTTGTACTGCCTCCTGGGATTTTAATGCAAATGAGCCAATATTGTAGGTAGGGTAACGTTAAACCATGGCGCTAATTCCTAGGTTGTTTGACTCGGATCGGCTTCCACCATCTCGTTTAAACCAAAAACGCACGGTGCGTTCATTAACAGTCTCCTCTCCAAACGTAGCGGTGATTTGATATTGCGAGCCGTTTCTGTCGCGTTAGTTCCGCGTCGGAACTCGTATTCAAAAATGACTCAGATTTTCGAAGAATCCATATTTCCTGTATAAGCTGAATAAAAAAAACAATTGAAAGTCGAAAATCGAATGTAGCACATTTTTTAAAAGAAGAAGCTTATAGGTATCATGTGAAAAAAGTTTCACTCGAAAATTTTACACCATGAAGAAATTCAAAGTATCTATTACTATACAAAGGCAATATTATACTTTAACCTCTATTATTGCGAAATGTTACCTTATATAGGATCTTGATATATTCTATCTAAACATACTAAACAACAAAAGTGTTTGTTGCATAATCAAAATAACATTTAACAGTTAGATTAGTATAATGACAGTGATTTGATAAATAATTTAAATTCAATAATAGCCACGAATAGATATAATACCTTTCTAAAAGCAAGCTTTTCATAATTATTTCAAAATTGTAATTGCCCCATCAAACCACACCTAGGAATATAATATTGCAGCTTTAGTCATAGCTATGTGGGCGCTCTTCGAAATGCACTTCATGGTTAGAACTTTAGGCACGCATTAGGATTTAGTGAGTACTAGTTTATGCTTGCGGCATAGCTCGCGTATTCGACCGATTACCATGTAATTGTCACGTACATACACGTTGTCGGGGGGCACAGAAAAGGATGTAGAGTACTTTCTATCCAGAAAAGCTATTGTTACTAATCTAACCTAACCTAAACTTACGCGAGCAAAGCCGCGGGCAAAAACTAGTTTTATAATCCTAACTAATAATATAAATGCGAATGTGAGTTTGCTTGTTTATTACGCTTTTACGCCTTAATTACTCGGCCGATCATCATGAAATTCCGCGTGTTGTATTTCATTATCAGGGGTACAGAAAAGGACATAACCTTAAAAAAGGGTACCTTTCATCCAAAAAGAAGAAGAATTGAAAATTGACGTAACCTTTACGCGAGCGGAGTGGCAGGCAAAATTTAGTAATGTTATATTGGCTAAATGTATTAGAGTTTTCGTATTTATAAAATGCTAAAACATTTCATGAAAGGTGGGAAACGGTTGTCAACTAAGAAATTAATATCATTATTAATCAACCTATCACCATCGCTGTAAGCTTTATTTACGCTATGCTATGTTTATGTTGCTAAATGATGTTACCGTAATTATTTCTACTTCGCTTCTACTTCAGGTAACTTCTTAATAGTAGCACGAAGACTTCCAAAAGGTAGGATGTATATAAGTAAAACCGTTTACCCCAGCTGTCATTAACATCTCATCTGTCAGAATCTGAGGCACAATAAAAAAGGCATGTGTTTCGCATAGACTTGCGTTTCGGCATACAAAGTATTAATGCGCATGATAGTTGAGATTGGATATTTGAAACTTATATGTATTCTGATGATTACATTCATGTAATAAATAATATGACTTATCCCAAATACAATGTCATTTTTGAAAAGACAATACCGCACTAGTATCGCAGGGTTCTTTGCAAACATTCAAACAACGGACACAAAGATCACTCAGACTCGGTACAACTATTTGTGAATCACACAAAGGAGATAGCCCATTCCAGACCTACTAGTGGACACCAGAATAAGACTTAAATGAATTGTGCATTCATTTAGATTAAAAAAAAATACGATTTTAAGTTATGTTATACGTCCGCCAAGGGTCTATTACCAGTTCTGTATTATTAGGGGTCTCCCTAATAATACAGACTGTAGTGTCTATTACAGTAGTACTACTGTAATCGTATTGCCGGCAAACGCACGGTTGGTTGCTATTCACATATTATGACCATAATATGGCTATATATTAGCTGGGCTATATTTGAAAATAATGTTATGCCTCCTGCTCCTTTCTTAGACGATATATTAATAATATATGATAATCAAAATATAGAAGATGAAAACTAAATGTTTTTCTTATTTAAACTTCTTCATAACTATAACCATTGCTTAAAATCTGGATTTTGATAATTTTGTACCTTACGCTATACTAGCATATACAAACATAGTTTTAGCTTCTTGTTATAAATACCAATAGCTACATACAAACACTTAAATGCAGATCTAATACATACTTTTGTCATCCCTAAAAGGCTTTTTTATTTCAATTTATGTTCATTATAATAGCTTAATGGCGTTTTAGTTTTCTGTGCTCATGAGTTACACCTTTAAAAACCTAAAAAATGGCATACATTTATAATATTTAACTGTCCACGTCTGGGCCTAGGCGACAAGTCTCAGTGGGCAGTCCCCTTTTAGTCCCGTGTGGGAATCGAAACCACAACACTCAGCGCGGCGGTAGCGGCGAGGCGACCACTTAAACAACTACGCCATCCGTGCATCCGTTATAAATGCGAAAGTGTGTATTATACGGTTGTACTTTTCTCACTCAGCTAAAGAGCAACAAACTGGCGTTATTTTTTAGAGAGGTAGTATATAGATCGGCGAGAACCTTGTTATCCTAGCAAAATGCAGAGTTTCTATGCAATACATTTAAGACCTAGTAAAAGCTGTAACTAGCTATATCGAAGCTAGAGAAGAAGGCAAGAGACCGAGTTTTGTGGTGCAATTTGGAAGAAACCGGAGCTGCGTCAGAAACAGTTTGAGAAAACACCTATAAGTTAATGATGCAAACTTTTTTCACATGTACTGTATTTTGTTTTTTCTAAACCTGACTGTCTTGATGATTTACATCTTTTTTGTCTTGATTAATATACTACAGAATTTGTATTCGGAATGCGGTCAATGGCCAAGTGCGAACGTATATTAATGAGCTAGAAACTATATTAGTAAATGTAATAAATGTCTAGAGATTTAAGTCAAAATAAGTGGGACGAAATGTAACATTCTTTGATTATTACTACATACTTGCTCGCCTCAAGAATCCTTTCTAAACGAGACGAGTCCGTGTGGTAAAATCAAAAATCCTTTCGCTTTTTAATTCTAACCATAGATACTAAATCCCTAAACGTCGTATTGTCTATTATGAAACGTAATTAAAATGTTGGTAGGGTTGTCATACCTGTCTATAAACGGAACGATATCGGAGTATTATAAAGGTGACAGCGTTATTATGTCCTGGGTTCGAATTTTGGTCAAAACATTACTAGGTATATTATTATTAGATTTTTTTAGTAGTGTACTCAAATATATTCAAATATTTGCAAGCTCGCTTACTATTAAAAATGTGGGAATGTTTCTACATAGATGACCGCCGTATTGGTACCTACATATATATGTTGTGTAATATGATTAAAAGTTAAAACTCTTGCACCTGTCAAATGTATTTATTTTGTGATTGCATTGCTCTTCCTATGTTCCCATGTATAGATAGGAATCTTATGTCAATCAAGTTCATGAATGCGTGTACTCAAACACAGTGATTTACATTAGTGTAGGCTTTAGTGTTTATAATGTAAACATGGAATATGTTTAAATTATGTCTGTAGAGGTTCTTGCTTTAATGGTTTATAATAAAATCTATTATTGTGAAAACATCTCTTAGACTCTTTGTCGACATCTTAGTTTTTATGCCGTCAAATTTAAATATGTGAAAGCGTTACATATTATTATTATCTAAGTAAGAGAATATTAACAATACTATGTTTTACAAAAAAGGTATTATATATTCATTTACTTTTAATTCAGATATATTTGAAAACCAATTATAGTCAACAATTTACAGGACATCTCAATCCAAAATAATTGTTTGAAGAATAGTTGTCTATTGGGTATTGTATAATATAGGTAAAGGTCCCAAATGATTCAAAATTACTGACTAGATGGTGGATGTGGTTTTCATAGTCTAGTAGAAAGGGAAGCCAACTTAAAATATGCAAGTCTTAATTAAATTCCTTTTAGTAGAAGCGTAGATAATTGTGTTTACATTAATACAGCTTATGTAAACATATACCTATATAACGATAAATGTGGTTGGTTTTGTTACAGAATAAACTGTGCTCATATATGGAGTAATTCACTGTGCAAGTCTGACTGACTCATAAAAACTGATAGTAACTCTCAGATGCATATTTAACGTCAATATCTCATAGAGATATGGTTGTGAAAATGTATACATTTTGTTAAAAACGTCTCCTTTGAATAATTAAAGTTGAATCTCAATCTTTCATTTGTCCGAATAACTTACTATAGCTATTTACGTCACCTACAAATATAAATCTAGGCAGTACACATTTAGCAAACCGCATATGTCATTAACTGAATAATGTTGTGTTCGAATACAGTATTTCAATTTCAATATATGTACATTTACATTTATAACATTTACTAAAATGTTAGACAATATTAGAGTTAATATGTATATTTTAATTTATTAATCGGTCAATATAGGTACTAGGCACAATAAAAAACGTTTTATCTGGCGGTCTGAGTCTGAAAGTCAATGTAGTCAAGAGCTCAACACCTTGTTTCATTTTTCGTCTGTAAGGTTATAAGAAGTTAACAAACAAAAATTCACTATCACAGTTTTAAAAATTAGACACGATACGAATTTTAGGTTGGTGGACATCTATTGATAATAGAACCTAAAAAACACGATACTAATATGCGGTTGTCCGCTAAATATTTTCAGAACAATAACTGCTTTAGTAATTGTTCTGCGAATAGAACTCTTGTCAGCTAGTGGCAGCCCTGCGCGTCACGCTGTATGCGCCACCTGGTGCGAAGCTTCGTTGCCAAAACTCAGTGTGCGTGAACCATACACCCACAATAATAGGTAAGTTATGTAATACGTACAAATGCATGGCTGCTTTATTCTGAGGAAAGATTTGAGGTAAACTATATGTATTTACTTCAAGAAAAGCCGTAGTAATTGTTTTATAGTTTATTATTTAATAACGATCGAATCTAAGACCGTTTAATTGGCAGTCCAATGCGACGCCGACGGTCCATTGTGGCTGTCATTAAATCTATTTGTAACAAAGGGATATAATGACTGTCTGGGTGGTGCAATGGTTTAAATGGTCATCTCGCTACTAGGAAAAAATATTGTGTGGTTCACAAATAGTAGCTACAAGTCAGGTATTCTTTACATCCGTTTTTTTAATGTATGTATGTAATGTCCCCCGCTATGCAGGAATTATTAGTTCTAATGTTGGAGATGTTAATAAAATAAAGGTCTGGGTCTCCATTATGCCTCTTATTTCCATGTTGGATCCCAGAAAATATCCCTAGAGTTGTTTTTATTGATAACTATATAGATTTTGGCTGCGGCTTCGTAGCGAGTAATGTAGATTTTAGCAATAAATGGCTATCTCTCGGTAACAGTTCTTTTTTTGAATAAAACACCACTATGTCCTTTTCTGTGCCCCTGACAACGAGTATGTGAAATTTTTTGATGATCGGTCGCGTAGTTAAAGCTTGGAAGCGTAAGAAACAAACAAACTCATATTCGCGTTTATAATATTAGTTAAGATTCTCACTGCTGAGCAAGAATGTACATAACAATAATTAGACTTCGTGTATAACGTTAGCCTAAACACAAAAACTGCACTTAATAGATCTTTTTTAAAAGTAATAATTAAATGATTGGTAACTTCATAGTTCTAGGATTTCTAGTTAATTCCTCAGACAAGGATATAGATCCAAGTTAATACCAAAATAAAAAGGTATTCCTAATATGCATCTAAAATTTAACCAATGTAGAAGAATGCATGAAACGGCGTGGGCGATTGATTCGAAGGTTGTCATATTTTAATTGGTAGCATTCGAAAATCGAAGTGGATGAAGTCATGTGAGTCGCATCACTAGCCATGGACACTTTCATGTAGATTGTCTTAGCCTTGTCTAAGCATTAGGTGGCTTAATTTTTATTACAACATAACTAAGCATATGATGCTAAGTGGAAAATCGCTAGATAAATGTAACAATATATTTTATATCGATTTAAATATGCATTAGTGTGCCTTAATTAACTTATGAAAGAAACTGAAAACTTATTTACAATAATAAAGTAGCTCGCTTATTCACCCTCTCACACTCACTCATACATACTACATTCTACACACAGAGAGGGTACAGCTCTACACAGATTTTAATATAAAACCTTTTTTTTAATATTCTCATTTTAATTAATTATTTTTATGTACACTCATATTATTTGGGATGAGCGCTGTCGTCTAAAGTACAGATAAATAATTTTATCTAGTTTGACTTTTTATCAGAAAATAGAATAAGTACAATTAATAATGTATTACTATTGATCACATGTTCGTATAATTAAGAATAAGAATAAATTCTATTAAACTCTAATTCCAATAATTATTGCCATTTCTTACGCAGTCCAAGAATTATTTAGCGTAGGTATGTCATCGTAGACACAGCTTCTATGGACATAAAAGAGGTATGTACGGTTCCCAGGACTGAAAAAGTGTTTCAATAGAGTATATACATATATATAAATTATATGTATATATGTAGCGACTTGCACATCTTCATAAGTGTGGTATAGATGTAGAACTTCCATTTTCTCAGGCATGTTCAGATCCTTGGCTCTATTGCGCAAGCCTGTTGTCGTAGGTATACTGGGCGTAGTTCCAGACTCCATCTTGCTACAGTGTTAACGCCTCTTGAAAACAAGTAAAAAGCTTAACTAAACACGGCCTTATGACTGGCATTGACCGCCAGGTTTTGGTACTGGAGCGTGAAGCTTGTTACAAAGTATTTTTATTACTAATTGGTAATAAAATGAAATATGAAGAACTTGACTCGCACGCGGTAATGCCGGCATTCCACACTTACTTTTGAACTTTGACACATAAATTAGGTTTGTGTATGATATTACATAATTTAAATGATTAAACTTGTCTAGACATTGAAAACACGAATGCAGATATACCTACTATAAAAAGTTTTATGCTGTGTTGTATAAACGAGAGATGTGTTTAATAGAATGATGAAAATACGACTGGCTAAGTGTCGAGGTACAAGTTGGTAGTCAATTCTGATATCTTTGATTCGATTCCCAGTCGCGCAAGGTCGTGTACTTAGGTTATTTTTATAAAATATTTAGAGTAGGAGTGCGGAGTCTGGAATTGTGACTAGTAGACTGCAAAAGGCTTGCCCCTACCTCTGCGAAAAAGTCTATCTAGGTATTGTTATAGCGTGATAAAAAGCAGTTAGGAAAATCCAGCAATTAGGGTCGCCATCCTCTTTCCCATAATTGTAAGAAGTGGCATGGCAGTCCTTTTATATTTCACAACCGCAGCGAATAAATTTCATTGTCAGGATAGCAAATGGCACCCAAAAACGTAAGTAGATAATAATTAAAAATATAATATTGTCTTATGTTTACGCGAATGCTATACATTGAAATTAAACACTTTATACGGATTTTATCGCGTTGTTTATTTTACTTTAAACACTGTTATTACATAATTTTGAAAACTCTAACACTAGTATTATTGAATTTTACTACTATTTAAGCTATATATTTTTTCTAATTAAATCTATTTGTATTTAAAATAACTAGCTACACTTCAGAACGTTGGGACAACTATCATCTTAGTCTCCCCGTGAACATGGCTGCTGTAAAGCAACCGAAACGTCGGGGCAAAGTGTAAACTTAAATACAAATAGATTTAATTAGAAAAAATATATAGCTTAAATAGTAGTAAAATTCAATAATACTAGTGTTAGAGTTTTCAAAATTATGTAATAACAGTGTTTAAAGTAAAATAAACAACGCGATAAAATCCGTATAAAGTGTTTAATTTCAATTAAAAATATATAATAACACTTTTACAATCAGGTTATGAGGCCTGCTTGTAACAAAATGAGAAGTCTTCAAAAGGTTTCCTTCGTTCGTCCAAAATCTGTGCAGACATCAATGCAATTTTTTACTGTATTGTTAGTTATGTGATGTGGTCTCGGGCTCGAACCCACGTTGCGCACCTCTGACTTTCCAAAGTTATATGACTTTTCGAAATTATGTGCGTATTGATTGACAATTATCGCCTGCTCCGTGCCTCGGAGAGCACGTTAAGCCGTCGGTCCCAGCTGCCATGAACATCTATGGGAGTCGGTATTGGGGAAGTCGACACAAAAGATCCCACTGGGTCGAAGTGTCGCCGGTCTGTACTGACTGGCCCCCACACAAGATAAGAAGTATGTGATGTGTGTAGGAATTAATATGACAATAGTTAAGACAATTTTTACATTCACGACCACATGCTTATAAATATTTTGAGGTAAGATAAATAACTGAACAATACGTTATTATTTAGCAAAACATTTTGGAGATTTTTATTAGTAATAATAGTTTTAATTAATTCCATAAATGTCCGATTATGCAAAAGTTACGGTCATAAAAATTCCATGTTTTATTTTAACATAACCTGTTTTATGCTCCGTTGAAATAATATACACGACAGTCGATTATGCGTTATTAAGTTCACTGTTCCGATTTGCCAGTGAAAATCCTATTAAGAATTTGCTGTTATACTCATTCAAACGGGTGTTATTTTTTATTAAGTAGCTGCATCCTTTTGACGCGGTAAAGAGACGAGACTTGAGAATTGTCGATGAGCCCAAACTCACAGGCGGCATTGAGCCACTAAGTCCCAGAAGGGACTTTGTCTCCATTTGTGTGTTCTACCGCTTGTATAATGGATTGTGTTCTGATTAGTTGTTTGAGATGATGCCCTCAGCTACTTTTTATCATTGCACCACTCGCCATCGGCAGGGATTTCATTCTCACACCTTACAACCTAATTGGTGCCGCACCAAGCGGTTCCAAAGGAATTTTCTCCCGCGGACGCTCAGGTTGTGGAATGAACTCCCTGCCCGGGTTTTCCCATAAGACTACAGTATGAGGTTCTTCAAAAAGGGCGTTGAAAGATTTTTACAAGGTCGGCGACGCGCAAGTGATGCCTCTGGTGTTTCAGGCGTCCATAGGCTACGGTGACCACTTATCATCAGGTCAGCCGTATGCTTGTTTGCCACTTTAGTAGTATAAAAATCCTCGTCCGTAGCAGCGATAGCCTAGTGGGAAACTGTTGACGTACCATGCAGAGGTTCGAGTTTAATCCCAAGGCGCGCATTTTTGACTTTTTGAAGTTATGTGCGTATAAAATAGTAAATTATCGTTCGCTTTAACGGTGAAGGAAAACATTGTGAGAAAACCTGCTTGTCTGAGAATACTCCATAATGTTCTCGAAGAAATGTGACGTCTGCCAACCCGCAGTGGGTTATCGTGGTGGACTATGGCAGCCCTTTTCACACTGAGAAGAGGACCTTGCCTAGCAGTGGGACAGTTTAATACAGGGCTGATAATATTATTGTTATAACCTTGCTTCCTATTTCGTAGGACGTGAACATGGCTAGTGAAAAGTGGGTGTAATACATCTCTTTTCGAAAGATGGCGCCACCTATGTTATGTTTATGAAATAATATAATGGTGTTTGATTAAGTATAAAATCGGTGTCGCCAATTCCATTAGCATTGTTATATGTTTCATTATGAATAATAAAATGTAGGCAGATTTTATTAACTATAAAGTTTAAATATTGCAGTATACATATATTCCTACGTTCAGATTATAAACATTTTGCAATTGGTATTACTGTTATGATGTTATTATAATACGTTTTTATACCATAAACGATTTTGTTGTTCTGTCGACGGTGGTTTTATTTCTTCATCGATCTGCTTTTGTAACAGTATTTAGCTAATACTTGTTACGTATGTGTAATTCACATGACTTGTCGATATCTCATAGATATATGAGTTAGTACGATGTAATACGTTTGAATAATTATCTTGATTTGATTGTTTTGGCGAACAGCCCATGACGTACAAATTATATCAGAATAATTTGTTTTGTTTTTTAGTTACTTGCTGTTTAATAGTGTTCTGATGCCTTCTTGTTTTGTCTGTCGTGCGTCATTTGTTTTTCTTTTATATCTTTACAGTCTTGCTGTTCTGACAATTACAATAACCAGATATAAGCTGAATAATAACAGCGAAGTAAACGAAACACATATTTCTGTAAAAAATCAACCGACCGTTGGACCGAATAATATTGACTTTTGTTGTTCTGAAAACCTCTGTAACATAGTGTCTAGGCATACGCCTAGTAGGAAGAAGGCCTAAATCAAATGACGTGGGACCTTAAAATATAGTTAGCCCTTAATCCGTAGTTTCAATGTAAGAAAAGCTCGTGACATGGGGATTATCCCTGCCCATCCTAAGCGCGAAAGTGTAAGTGAAATGTGAAGTCAAGGTGTCGCTATTTACGCCAATACCCGTCGGTATCCGTACTCAAACAAGTTCCTCTTTTTGTCCACAGTAGAGATCGTTTAGTTGTTGTAAGAAAGATATCGAAACAGATACCGACACGGGCCATAAAATGTGAAACGCTCTGCACGGCGAATGCTTTATTGTTTTGTTTGTGGTTATAGTACGAGTGTATTGAAAACGAGTTTCTTGTGTAGAATAATATCTATTTGTGTTCATAGATGAAATCTGGAAATAAATCAGTTAACACTGTATAGGAAGGTCTTAAATTCTACAGTAGTTTACTGTTTGAATACACAGTCTTTGTTAAGAACTTGTTGCATAGAAGATTTATCTAATCCTTTTTGGAACGAATTAGATATTACATACTAACATTGTTATGGATCATAATTAGTTAATGTTTGGTTAATAACTTTTTTTATTGATACTGTTTAATTCGAAATAAAATAATATACATTTTCGCACGCCTATAATTCCAAAGAAGAAGGCAGAGTATCACATTCATATTTCGCCTTTTGCTGTTTGTCAGGCACTATTTCACAAGCCGTGTTGTTGCTGAGAATTTATAGAAAGAAAAAGTCTTTACCTGAACTGAGAAATAAACCAAATACCTCATGTACCAGCAGTTGCATACACCACCGCTGCGCCACCCAGGTGTTTCCATCGTATATTCGGTGACAGTCTGTCCTTGGTACGTTACGATGGGTAACTATTGCTATTCTGTACGTTTCATTTCGAACTCAAATGTCACTAAACTAAGTTAAGAAATGTTCACTGCACATTTAGAATTGTTTTTGATAGTGACATAATTATGGAAATTGAAAATGGCGATTGTCGTTTCATATTTGATTGATAGTTAATAACTTGCTTGTCTGCATGTTCTGATTATAGCAAACTGATGTTTAGTAAATACCTATACCTAGGATTCATATTTTACTTCTAGACTATTATTCTTACTCTTGGTTTGCCCGACGAGTTTCTAGCCGTTGCTACAGTGTCTGTGTGCAATGAAGTTGAAGGCTATATATGAGATTTTTTTGACAGCTGTGACGTTAAAAACCTATAGTTAGAAAAAAATCAATACATTATTTGTTTGAAAGCTAGCTTTAACGGGTTAGTTTTGTACTAAGCTTGACGTTATTTTAAATTCTATATCTAAAGATCATCATGGTCTTGAATTATCAAAATAAAATCGCGCAATAAACATATTACTCCGTCCACTTATTAATAAATAATATTATATAGATAAGAATGACTACATATTATAATTAGTTTATACATGTATATACATTTTTTTTATTCGACAACGTGTTTTTATTCATTGGAAAAGTAAATGATTTAATTTATATAATGAATACAACTCACATATATTTGTGTAATAATGCATTACGTTAGACGTGCAATGTGTCAAAATTACCAGACGAAAGTAGTTTCAGTACCAGATTTTATTTAGATAGCGTTACGACCCCTAATTACACCTCTTCCGACCTCCGGTCGACCTCTGCAGTGTGTGTTGTGAGCAACACTATGTGGGTTAAAATATTAAATGCTAGGTTACTTCACTAACATATCACGTCTGTATCACCTTGATGCGTTTGGTATAGATGTATTTACACACCGAGCAATACTATTCATATAAATTACTTTTTCAGCAATATGATGGACTTTAATGAATCAATATAACCATATCCAGAACCAATAGAAAAGTATTGAGTCTAGACAACGGCGTCCGAACGTCGACTTAGGAGTTTAGACTTAAAATATTGTTTCAGTGTGGTACCTGCTTTGTATGATAACAAAAGCCAACACGAAGCAAAACCTGGTTTCTGATTTTTATGGCCAGAGTCGCTCTATTAAGAACCTGTTGAAACATTATAACAGTAACTCACTTAAAGAATTTCAATTGTTACATAGTTGAATGAGTTTTTTGACAGCAGCATCTACTTTAGAAAGTTTCTAGGAGTAGATCCTTTAAGAAAATATATAATGCTGTTACCCTACAGGTGTTTAGCGACAGCAAAGATGAATACGGTTGGTTTCACTGCCAACGGTCGAAATACGAAAGCCTAGAAGAATTTCATATCACCAGTGTGTAGACGCTATTTGTTTTATCTACAGAGAAAATATTAATATATTTTAATATCAACTCTGGATATAAATTGTTCCACAGCTGAGTACGGGCCTCTTCTCAGTGAAGTGTTAGGCTATAGTCCACTACGCTGCCCCAGTGCGGGTTGGCAGGCTTCACATATCGTCGTAAACATTAAGGAGAACTCTTAGACATATAGGTTTCCTCACGATGTTTTCCTTCACTATTTATATTAATCTAAAAAGAAAGAGGACTTGGTTTCGAACTCAAGACCACTGCCCGGCAGGCCTACGTTGCTACTTAAAATATATTGCCAATTACCATTTCTGGTCTTAATGTGTATTATCAAGTAAGGCATGTAACTTAATCGCGCCAAGACGTCATTTGGTAAGAATGACGAATAACTCTAAAACAAATCATGTATTTTCATGAATTAAATTGATGGGGAATTTATAGCACCGAATATAGTTCCAAATTTCGTGTTGTTATTTAAAATCCCGATGGCAAACCCATATTCAGTTATATTGTAATCGGAATCGACCTTGCTATTAGATATGCCTATCTATAGTGTCTATCATTATCTTTAATTAACTTCTTTACTAGCTAATTAGTTTATGCAATTCGTCTTGTAATAGGTACTCATTACGCACAGTTAATAAAACGGGCTACGCGAATGATTAATTCCATTAATTGAGCTGTTTGATGCCAAGCAAAAAGTAATGATTATTCGAAGATCACTTAATAAGCACATCGCTCATAATAAGCTGCGTGTGAGATATGTGCAATTAATTATATGATTTTATTAGCATGTATCGTAATTATACATTACTCTTATGATCTTTTATGGAACGTATTTAATACTATTTTTATACGCAAATGCAATACGGAATACGGCTATGGAATACGTTGATCATTTCGGTCGTGATTGAAGGAAATGAATGTGACCGGTATAAATATGATCCGCCGGGACTCTTGCTAACTGGGCATATGCAGGGACAGTTTTATTCTTCTTACGTCAGTGTTTTTTAGGAGACCTTTGCCGACGAGGGAGCTTCTTTGTACTGTGGGAAAATCAAACGTGTACTTTTTGCGTATCGTCAAATAAAATAACGGCATGATCTATGTAGATATATATTGTCTGATACCAGTTACATATAATATATATGTATTATATTGTACGATCTAACTGTGTGCGGTTGCGGGGAGATTCATCATTTTATATTTTTGTCTGGTAGAGGTATAGTATTGATATTGCTTGTATTTAGTAAATACCACTTAGCTGTGACGATGTCTCACATACTAGGCTTTTAGCCTTTAGGCATTTTAGGAGTTACGCAAGTTAATTATATGGGTTACTTGCTTGGGTGGCATCTATGGCTGACACGATGTAGTACATCGCGCAAGTATATTCACTTGTGCATTTTATTTACAATGCTTTTACACGATCAAAGTAGCCAGCACGAGCCACATGCGCAAGGTATTCGCGCGGATGACATGCGTGAGTTAATCATACAGATGTCTTGCGCAGGTGGTCCGCGCCATTCGTTTACATGATGAATACAATCCGCGCATGTGCTTCCACTTACGTATGTTACCTTCATTGATCAGAAGAGCCATTACGTGCATATAGGTTCAACAAGTTCTTAGTCCGAAATACGCCTAAAAATGCCGAACTACTTCTGACATATGTGACACATGCCTGCATAACTGTTGAGAACTGATGCTATTTATCGTTTTTCTTCGAGTTCCTTGCAGAGTGAATGAACGATTCATTCTCGATATGGTCTCACAAATGTAGCTGAGCTTTTAAAAGTATGCATATATAAGGGCAATGCTCAACACTTAACAACAACGTAACTACTTTTTTTTTAATTAGTGTCGTTTACTAATTGGCCAGTTATAAAATAGCTAGCAGGGACCTTCCATGAGGATTGGGAGCATGACGGTTGTACGTAAGACTAAATTCCAGATTGTCAGTCGGCGGTTAATTGTCGCTTTATCTGAGAGATGGCGAAATATTCCTATGAAAGAGTTGCGATATTGGGTCACCGTGTTCTTTTATGTGAACTACTACATCCTAATTAATATTATAAATACGAATGTGAGTTTGTTTTTCACGCTTTTACGTGTTAACTACTCAACCGATCATCATGCAATTTCGCATACACGTTGTCAGGGATAAAGAAAAAGATAAACGGTTCCCTTCATCCAGATAAAAGGTACTGTTTCTGAGGCATAAAAATTTATTGACAAAATGTACACTAATGCGGGCGAAGCCGCGGGCAAAAGCTAGTATAAGATAACGAGTAGTATGGCGAGTATCTCTTCTTCAATATTCTGTTTTTCTTATAATCTTAGAGGTCATGAGAGTATGTATATAATACTTTGATCTGCAACTTACGGGGATTCTGCTAATATTGTAAATATTTAAGTTTTTGAAGATGTTTTCATGTTTGTTACTTAATCACACGTAAACTGATTAACGGATTTCGATGAAATTCGTGGTAATTATAGACCATGTCCAGAGTCCGGGAATCCTGGAAAATAAAGGAACATTTTACCTCGGTATGCTTCCATGGATTAAAGCGGGGGAAGCCGCGAGAAAAATCTAGAAATGCTATATTTTAAACAAAATAATAACTATGTAGCGTAGGCTGAGAGGTAAATGGGATGAAAGTTCCTAATCTGTCTATCGAGAACCACTTTCTTGTTGCTCTACTTTTAATGTAAAGTGCCCACCTACTATAAAGTAAATTGGTAAAAGGGTGGGAAATGGGCATTTATCACTAATAAAGCTGTCTATGACTCATAGTATCACTAAATTAGTTGCGAGCCTGTACAAAGTGTTGGGATGATGGGCATTTGAATGTTCGAAGTCTTCCTCAATAGACACACGGAGACACACATACACACACTCACACGCTCAACCACACGCACACTCACAAATACAAGCACATAATAATATATTTCTTATGTTATTATTGTATGTCATACTAGCGAAGAGCGATAAAAACTAACCTAACCTAATCTAACACAAGCATTAATTAATTAAAAGGGGGCTCCAAGCACTAAACTAATTAATGTATTTGAGCCACCATAAAAATATTATTATTATTTTTTTTAATTTCAATATAATATTATAAATGCGAATGTTAGTATGTTTGTTTGTTGTTACGCTTTCACGCCTTAACTACTTAATCGATCATTATGAAATTTCGCATACACGTTGTCTGGGGTAAAGAAAAGGACATAGAGTATCTTTTATCCAAAAAAAGCACTATTACTAACCTAACCTAACCTATATTTATGCGAGCGAAGCCGTGCGCAAAATGTAGTCTTTAATTAATTATCGTATTCAAATTTTTTATATAGACATATGGACAATATTAGTCTACATGAACTGCAATTGCTGCCAATCGGGCTCGATTTACGAGTTGCTCTAATTTATTATGTTCGTCTAAGTTTTGAAAGTAATATCCTATTATATCAATGGATAGTTTTACCGACTGTGTACTGGTTGTAACAGGATGATCAGAAATGAGCACTATGGTTACGAGTTGTTGATTCGAAAAGTCTCTGTGCCTGTGGCTTCAAATGGATGATAGTTAGGTTAACAAAATTAACCCGGCACAAACTCGACAAAAACAACTGCAGAATACATACAATATTATATATACATAGGCTTTGCTGAATTAAAGCTGTATGAGCCTTTTAGTAGACACTATTAAATGAAATAACATTTGGCAACCACATAAACCTATATTCAGCGATGGTAAAAACATTTATAGCAAAAAAATAAGTACCTAGTATGGCAGAAATGTTCCGTGCAACTTAGTAGAATAGAGATTTAAACGGGTAAAGAAACTTTATCCTAACTATATATAATAATATTATTATTCAAGAGAGGTAGAACACAGCAGCATCGATATTCTCTTTCCAGGGATAACTATCACAAAGGATCAGTTTATCTGAGAAACTATCTTTGTTCTGCAGAAGATTGCAGCCAAAAACCCTTTACCGTTTAGGTTTTGCGGTAGGTGGTGTTTCCAGGATCCTTTCAATGGGTGACGGCAGTGTGATCTTTGCCTCTTGTGCTGGCAGCTCAAAGCTTCTACATTAAAAATTTAGGAATGGGAATATTACCAGCTCTTCAAATAATACAAAAGTATATCATACCCCTAAGAGCAGCGATAGCTCAGTGGGGAGACCAACAGACTGCAATGCAGAGGGTGTCGGGTTGGAACCCACGTCGTGCATCTCTGACTTTCGGAAGTTTTATGACTTTTGGAAATTATGTGCGTATTGATTGACAATTATCGCCTGCTCCGTGCCTCGGAGAGCACGTTACGGCGTCGGTCCTGGCTGCCATGGACATCTATGGCAGTCGTTATTGGGGAAGTCGACACAGAAGATCCCACTGGCTCGAAGTGTCGCCGGTCTGTACTGACTGGCCCCACAAACACACAAGATATGATACCCCTGATGTTGTACTCGACCATTTTTTTTTATCATAAGCCAATAGGCTACGGTAACCGCTTTCTCATCTGTTAAATTTAATTTCCTGTTATGAAAACGCCACAATTATTTTTCTAAATAGATTGTTACACACTTAATTTTTAATATCCTCAAGATAAATATATTATAAAGATTAGATAATTATCTGTCGACGAAGTTGGAAGTGAGCAATTTACTAATACAACATGGCTTATAATAGCCACATATTATGACAGCATATGTAGTAGAGCAACTCAATTATTTTAATACCGGCTATTGCTCGTCTTCCTGTCATAATGAACGATTAAAGCGCGTTATACACACACCAAATATGCATTATGATAGTTGAGATCGCTGCCAGATAGCGTAAGGCGTCTTTTTATACGGCTCGGATATGTGTTTTTACGCGTAACATATTATAATTGATATCATACATGTATTTGTAAAAGGATTATGAATCTGCCATTTCCTTGAGAGAACTGAATTTGTTTTTGTAATGATTACTAGCAATTTGCAAATTGTTAGTATTCTTGGTAACGTCTCCAGCTATGCTAATTATTTAGTAAGAGAAAGTCGATATGATCAAACCCATATCTTTGTGAACCCTCTTTAAAGACGCCTTGGTTTCGATCCCGACTATGAAACATTATATGTTTTAATTAACCATTGGTCATCAGTGTTCTAAATTTAGCAGGTTTTGATAAATGTTGCTATTTAATAAATATATAACTGTAGATATTTATTTAAAATGCGAGAGAACGTCGTTGGACTATAACCAGAAATAATACATTACCTTTGGAATCTGAATCAACTAAGGCCTTATGTATAATTTTTCGTACACCACAGTTCAATCGCGTAGTTAATCTATATCATAACTTTTCTTCATGATTGACGTTATCAGGTGCTGATAGCGTGAATTATTTGTGGTTTGCAGTATATTTAAAGTATATTTCTAATGTTGCAAACCACAGAACCTGGGTGGTCTGCAGATCGATTTGGCCGGTAGATTTAATCTAAAAGTTTAAGTGGTTGTATAATCAAATCAAATTGGAGTGTGTATTCGGTGCTTTAAACTTTTAAGCTTTAACATTTCTACATATATATGATTGACATGTTACATAAAATATAAGCAGCATTTTCGAATTATCAACTCGTCACTGAAGCATCAAACAAACTATTTAATAATTGACGATTCAATTGGCGACTGGTCACTGACTGATGTGTTCATTGAAGCAAGAAATTTAGATTGACGTATGTGAAAACAGATTTTAATTGCGGCGAATGAAACAATGGGTTGTCAATACTTGCAAAAGAAAGAGCTGTGAGAGCAAACTTTTTGTTTTAAATTAGCCTTTGCCCGCAATTTTGACCGAAGTCAGTTTTTCGGGTATCATTATAAACTATATTAATTGTCTGATTCAGGAATTAAACCCAGGGTCTAATGATCGCATGCAAGCATAAGCGCAAACTTAGCCGCGGGACCAAATGAGGTGAGTAATGATATAATTAAAATAACAGGCACCAATGGATGAAAACAAGATCGAAAACGTGGCGTATTAAAGGGAAATTTGACTAAATAATGGGAATTGCGGATAACGCCTGAGTTCAAGCGGTCGCCGGTTGACTGTCAGAGTGCTAAGTGATGTGGTTTCGAATTTTCAACCGGATAAAACACAATTGATCAACAAATACTTACGCCGAACAAGGATGTTTTTTGAATTCTTTGGTTTAATGTTTATAAAGTACCCATATAGGGGTTTATACCACAACAGCGAGGTACCGGAGCGATCCCTTAAAAAAAGAGGTATTCTATATTTATCAGGGAGTAGAAATAAGCTAAATCAGGCTAAATCGTGTCGTCTAAATCTATATTAATCTATATATAAGAATGATTTTTTGGTTTTTGCTTGAACGTGCTAGTCTCTGAAACTACCAGATTAAATATTGTTTTTTGCATTTTGTAGCCCTATACATGAAGAAGGTATAGGCTTTATAACATCACGCTACGGGAGTAATAAAATAAAAATGCTAAAAAGTAATAAAAATCCGGGTGAAACCGCGGTGGGCAGCTAGCAATATATAAAACATCTAAGAAAGTTACCGTTAGTAGAATTGCCTTATTTAAAAACAAAACAAATGAAAGTTTCATATAGATTGCCATTCAAAACTTATATGTGTTTAAAGAAAAATCTAAGTACCGTATTGTACTTGTTCATGTATATTGATACTCGTAACCAGAGAACAGTTTCTGTATTATACAAGGGTTACTTTCAGTTTCACTTACCTCATAAGTGAAAATGTGGCGAAGACGATATGTCCAGTAGAAACAAGGTATCGATTACAAAAGGGAGTGCGTAAAGAGACATCAGTGCGCCTGCGCTGCTCCACTTGCTTAGAAAGTACCGAGTGAAACCGAACCAGCGGGGACGTCACCGATCACATCGAAACACTCTTATTTACGCATAAATGCTACTAATTACATATTTTTCCTCCACTAAAATAAATAATAATAAAGTTTATTGACAAAAATGGAGTACAATGTGTCGCACTTATTCTATGACGTGGAGTTAGCACAATAAACTAAATAGTGATTCCCAAACTAGGCTATAGCCTGTATTTTGGGAGACAGTGCTCAGCCAAAACAAAGCAACAATAGACACTAAAGTGAAACAACAATTTTTCATTTTAAAGCTAAGTTAAGTACAAATACATGTTTATCTATGTGTTAATTATATGATTTTAATAATAAAAGTAATTTAAATATTTATTATTGAAATATGTAAGATGAGTAAGTGAGTGATTCTAGATGTGTGTGAGTGTGTTGTGAGTATGTGGATGTGTAAGGATGTGGATGAGTATGTGGATGAATAAGAATGTGCAAATGTATAATGTACTAGGGTAGGTAGTTAACTATATTTTTATTCTAAATATTTTAAAAGTGATTCGGTGCTATCGTAATGTAGATAAAGTAACCGAGTAGTATATTCTTGATTTCAAAGTTGTTTACGCTTACGATGTTTTCCTTTTTATTTAAGATGTTATAAAGTTTGCAGCTAAGACTCCTATACTGCTGTCTAGCAGCGGCAGTTTTACAACGAACCCTGGGAATAATTAAATGCGTGCTACGTTTATTTGGATCTGACAGGGGTACACTTTGTTGTATCCTTAATATTGTCCTCAGAACGAAGAGTTGTCGCACTGTCAAAACTTTACTATCTGTATAAAGTTGTGCAGTAGGATATCTTATAGGTCTATGATTCATAACTTTGAGAACAGCTCTTTGTGCCCTTTCTAATTCCAAAAATTTCGTTTTAGCTGATAAAAAATTAAAAACAAGAGACCGTTTATTATATTTTAATTTTTGAACCCATGTATAATCTTCAGCGTTACATATTATTATGTAAAATAGTAAAAAAACAGAGCAAAGAAAATACTTTACTGGCCGACCGGGAAATAGGATTTTCTATAATAGGAGGGGATATTACCAGACCCTGTGTTGCAATTAGAAAAGTCAAAAATTCCAAAACATCAGCTCGATTTGATCAAACTCGAAACCTTACATTTAATTATTATCATTAAGGTCATTTAAAACATTTAAATCAGACGTAGGAAAGCTAGTGCAAATTGCCGAATTTGATTACCACTGATATTTACTCTATGAACTCACAAGCGGTGCAGGATGTAGTCTTATCTATTGCAGAATCTAAATTGCGAATCTTGCCAAGAAGATTGATGATCCGAATAAAATATTACTGCAATACGCAAATCTGACTGCTGTGAAATATTTGTAAATCAATCTTGTTAGTCGTCCCTTCCGACTTTAGAAGATGGATTCAGATGCTTACAGCAAATAAGCTTTAGATTTAAGCGATCGTAATTGATACTACGGCTATACAACACGTTAAGCAGGCTTATTTAGTGATACAAAAATAATTTTACTGATCTTTATTTATTTAATACCTAAATTTAAATAAATGTTTTATTTTAATTTAGGATAATGGTGGGCTATACAGTTAATGTATTTCTGTTATCTGTTAAAACAAACAACACCGTAAAATACATATGTCTGTTACTTTATGTCGTGATATTTTTGCACTCATCCTACTATTTATACATACAATTTTTTTATAAAACTACTTCGTAAGAGCTAATTAACTACATATGTATCTGCCACATAAGCATATCCAAGATCGCATTTTGAACACAAAGTTCGTCAAAGTCGAAGGACATATACTGAAATATAAAATACAGAACTAAAATCTATGCACGATGCTAGATAGACCGACTACCTGAAAAATATGTCTGGGTTAATAGATAATGTCTTCCATACCGAATTTCGGTCACGGCGGCCAGTCTTAACGAAGACTGGCCAACTACGTAAGAGATATTATAGTGCCCAAGTGTGTGCGCAAACACAAGTGCACTCTCTGTTCCCTCACTCTTATGATCCAATGGGACGGTAATCCGACATGACCGGAGAGAGATCAGGCGTAGGACCAACGGTTTTACGTGCTTTCCGAGGCACGGGGGTTTCCAACACCGCCAACTTCCTAACTTCGGGCTGCTATTCAGATTTCTTAACAGAAAAGCTCAATAACTTTTTGTTGGCCCGACCCGGGATTCGAACCCGAGAACTCATGCATAGCAATCGCATTCACTACCGCTGCGCCACGGCTATCTACATGTGAAAGCTGGAAAACCTGCTGCTGTGATGCAATTGGAAGAGGCTTGTATAGCGTGATCGATTGACTGCTGACTTATAATCAACACTCGCTCTTCAATTACGGAATATACAAACCATTGTGTCATACAATGCCAAGTTGTTTGGTAGAAGAATATTTTCTATGTAGATATAAAAATATAGTAGTTTATACTTTCATCGACCTTATGGTCTTTTTTCAGTTGCCAGCCTGACGACTCTGTGAAGTACGATGACTAATGGCGGCGCTATTACAAACAAAGTTCTGTTTATATTTATAGATATTGTATTTTGCCCGCAGCTTAGCTCGCATAATCTAGATTTTGAGTATGAATTGCTATTCCTCGGAAAAAGTACATTTTTTCAGGATAAAGAGCATTCTATGGCCTTTTTTATACCTTTGAAAACATGTATGAGAAATTTTATGATGATCAGTCGTGTAGATAAGGCGTGAAACCGTAACAAACAAACTCACATATCCTGACTAATATCCTAACTAAACTAATTTTAAACGCGAACATGTATAATATAACGTCTATGTTATTATGTTAGATATGTAATTTACGTTTATTATGTCAGAATATAACGCATTTGTACAAAACATACTTTGTTTTGTCATTACAATTCTGATTTGAATTTTAACAAAAAAATATATCATTATGTATATAAATTACAGTTGCAATAACAATTCAACAGGTGTTAGTCTGTGTTAGAGAAAGTTGCGTATTATTTTAATCAGTAAAACATAATTTGAACTTAGAAACAAAAAAGGCTTCGTTCCAACTTTTACTAGGTTGTTAGCAAAAGTAACTATTTTTGTTTGTACGTTATAATTATACCTTTTATGGCACTTGAAATAAAGTTTAAATTTGCTTAACTTAATGTTTGTGTTGGTAATAGAGTTTATACGATTTAGTGATGCCTTAAACCTTGCGTCGTCCGTCATTAGAATATCTACCTCATGATTGCATTTTGCTTTGCATTGTCCAAAATATTATGTGAAGTAGCCATTGCACATAATGAATAATCATCATTTCATAATTCTCATCATTGTATTTTGGAAAAAGCAATTAATTTTATCATCTTTATGCAACTGCATTCGTCTCACAAGGTTGCACTTTCAATAAGGATGATGAACTTTTGAAATAAATTGTTAAGTGTCTTACTACTAAGTTTTGTTAGTGGTAATAAATTAATTCCTTCATCTCCTTCGACAAGGTGAAGATTTGTCAAAAATCGAACGTTGTAAGTTCGCCCAAAATTGCAAGACATGTATATATGTGATCTTTGAACTTTATGAAATAGACGAGAATGAGTGAATTGAAAATCGGTTAGATTAAATACTATGTGGAGTTGACTAGATATTGTTAATTAATGTAGGCCCGCTAGTGTTTTCTAGTCGAATACATAGAAGTCGCAGAAGCGAAAGCGGGCAGCTTCATATTATTTGCACAAAATACTGTATAATATTAGTAGCAAACCAACTAATAAAAATAATAAAATCATACCAATTGGCAATAATTAACTTAGATAAATTATATTAATAGCAATTATCAAACATTTGCATATTTAAAACTAAATTAATAGATTTGTTTACTTCGTTTTTATTATATTATGTATTTATTTTGTTATATGTGACAATGGAATTTTCATATTAATATTGTTATTGGATCAAGACCCCAAATAAATAAAGACTCAAGAAAGATCTAAAAGATTGCTATGACAACTCATTAACGCACATTGAAACATCAAATTTCCATGACTAACAGCACATTACGTCACAGATGCGTAGAGCACGTGTGAACTATGTCCATGTCCATAAACTTCGCTAAGCAGTCCTAGAATTCATTATAATTTTCGTGGGAATACGAGTAAAGATTTTCGTGACTAGAATGTCATATCGCATGGACTACATCCGATAATGTGAAAGAAATTTACCATCTAACTTACGTAAGATAAATGTAGTACCTACATAATCTTCGCGTCGTTTACGGGCCATTATCGCTCAAACGGATGTGACCACCATGGGGAAAAATAAAAGTATCTACGCACTGTACTGTTAGTTTTATTTGTTTAGCGGTTGGCTGTAAAGTACGTAGGAGTTGTGTAAGTATTACGAACTATGATGATCTAAACGTAAAATGTTTCATATAATGGATTTCTGAACTAAATCTATAACTAAAACGCCAAGAACTACGGTGTTTGAGGTACCTACATCCCGCACTAATCTTCAGAAATTTGCCTCAGGGCTTTAAATATTCTAAACGAGGTTTCTCATCGTTTAGATATTTATGTTTGTTTTTTGGCGGCATTTGAGAGGGTGGCAATGGATTAAATAAGCTATCTTTAGTGCAATAATTATTACTTTATTGTTCTTTGTTGCTGCATTGCTGTATTGGGTCTGTAACCTGTAATAACCATGTGTGCTGGATAAATAAATAAAAACTGTAATTTTTTAGCTTGATGTACAAAAACAAATGTCTTACAACATTCTATAAAAATGGAAGTGTTGTATTATAGTGATAATCATTTTAATACATTACGCACTTTCTAAAATTCAAATGACCAATTGTTTACGAATCACGTATTAAACGACGAACAGCTTTAAAACAAAAGAATTAAAGATGGCAACAGCTAAGAAAGACATTTAGTAAACGGCCTTAACACTCCAATATTACGGTGATATCGGTTGACATCGATTTCAATTTCATAATAGCACTATTACAATATAAACAAGCGGTTCTATGTCAGCAGCAAAACACTGGTATTTTGCTGTTAATAATAGAGTTATGCTATGTCTTTGACATACTAGATAGACATTTGTGTCGTACGTTTTCCTAAGGAGGAAATGGGATTGTTAGTTTATCAGATAATGTTTTTCAAGTCCTGAGACTCGTAAATATTGGTGGAAGTTTCTGGGATTCATTGATTATCTATTATCTTATATTATAATCTTGATGTTTGTGACTTCTGCTAATAATAGCGTAAGTGTCGTAAAATCAAAGGGTTGAAAACGTGGTTTCAAAGGAAATATCTATATTAAATTATTTGTAGGTATACCTACCCATAGATAAAAATCGGCAGCCGCGTTCAGTTCGTAATGATGGTTTCTAGTCATAACCTCTTCATATTACAATTAAAATGACAACTTAACCAAAGAGAATTGTACAAGTTTACTGAATAGGTGTTACGTAATTTCCCGTTCCATGGGAAAAACATTTGTTTTGGTTAAATTTATTTTACTTACTTTGTCACATTCACCCGTGCTAGGCTCACAGCTTAATGCCTTTGTTTGGCACAAAGCGTAGTGTTATAATTCTATTGTTTACGAAGCAACGTACACAGTGTGTCAGACGGAAAGTAAGCCAGGAAGAATATACACGACACTAGGAAATAATTATAGAAATATAATATGTATACATTTTATGACATTTTACTTAAACGAATTTGCTTTCTTTACCAGATAAATAACAGTGCTGAAATAGATAAGAAATTATAATAAGTAGTTAGAATATTTTATCGCTCCTTTTGGGTATGTTTTTGCTCATTTTGTGGTTGACGGTTGCCATCTACCTGGTACTCATTGGCGTGTAAAGTGTTATTTGTCAAGAGAAGCTCGGCTCTAAACAGCCATAATCTAAAATTACCCATAATATTTTATTTGAAACCGACATCCTGGGATGGATTTGGTCATTTTATCTCCTCGTTATATTCGTCAAAGCTGATATTAAGCGTTAGCCGGTGCGCATGGATATGAATGTATTTAATACCTAGTCATTACAAAAGCAAGGCTAAGAAAAACTTTCAATACCTACTGTAATGAAAGGGAGAACAGAAACTAAATAGCCTTTCAGACGGTATCTAAATCAGCTTGGATAGTGAAATACATGGAATTATGCCACTAACTCACTGGTAGTAGGTTCCTGTATTAGAGCTTATCATCATAGGAAAGGGGTAAGATTAAAGAAGTAGGATACACAAAATTGCGAATGCACCAGGTTGTGTTGTAACCGGACAGGCTGTAATTGAAAAACCATCTGACTGCACACGTTATAAAATTTTATTATTGTATTTATGTACGCAGTAGTGGTGATAAGGATGAGAGAATGAGGAATACCGTGGTAAGAGAATACTGTGGTGTAAGGCATAGTAGCAACAATTAACTGCCTCCGTGGCGCAGCGGTAGTGAATGCGATTGCTATGCATGAGGTCTCGGGTTCAAATCCCGGGTCGGGCCAACAAAAAGTTATTGGGTTTTTCTGTTAAGAAATCTCAATAGCAGCCCAGAGTTAGAAAGTTGAAGGTGTTAGACACTCCCGTACCTCAGAAAGCACGTAAAGCCGTTGGCTCTACGCCTGATCTCTCTCCGGTCATTTCGGATTACCGTCCCATCGGATCATGAGAGTTAGGGAACAGAGAGTGCACTTGCGTTTGCGCATACACTTGTGCACTATAATATCTCCTGTGCAGATGGCCAGTCTCCGATAAGACTAGCCAGCGTAGCCGAAATCCGGTCTGGAGGACATAAGCAATAATTAAGAACAGTTTGGATATGTAAAAAGAACAAAATGTAGAGAAAAACTTCTAGATATACAGCCTTGGGCAAAAGTATGGAGCACCCCTATAAAAACTGCATTTTGTAAAAAGTTTTGTATAGAATGAAATGAAACAACTTGTGTACATTTTAAATGATCTTTACTTTGATATAAAATCAATATTTCGTCGGCCACCCTTAGCCGCTAACACAGTAGCTATTCATCTTGGCATAGAGCCTACAACATTTTTACATTGTTTTTCAGTTATGGTATTCCATTCTTGGCGGAGGCGTATTTTTAGTTCTTCTTTTGTTGTTATTGTGTGGCGCCGAACCTTACGCTTTAGGATTCCCCATAAATGTTCTATAGGATTAAGGTCCGGCGACTGTGCAGGCCATTCCAGGAGCTCAATGGTATTTTCACGAAACTGTCATAGTTTCGTGCGGGTTGATTTATGGCATGGTGCGTTATCTTCTGGAATTTAACTCCATCCATATTAATGTCACCAAAAAGTGTAAAAACGAAGGCAAGAAAGCTGATTCCAAACACATTCATGTATTTTGTTCCTTCGGCCCTCATACACAAACATTTCGCTGACTCCTGTATTAGACATGCAGACCCAGGTCATCTCGGTACCTGCGCCGTGTTCTACAGTCGGGACCACACACTCTGGCATAAATTCTTCTCCCCTATGGCGACGCACGAAGGTAGCACCAGGGGTTCCAAAGACCAAACAAAAACAAAATAAATAGAGATTAACTAAACATGAAAAGACAACAGTATAGCTTTTTAAATTTCAACAATACTTATTTATCCATTTGGAAATTCATATTATCTAATTTACTTCTAAGTTTGATTCGTCTGATCCCACAATATTTGATCAGTCTTTTTTAGTGTAATGTTGGTACTTTAAGGCCCATGCATAGCAAACCTTTTTATTATTGTCTGAGATCAATGGCTTCTTCCTGGTTTTACACCCTTTGAGACCAGCTTCCTGAAGTATTCGACGAGTCGTTTTGGCAGAAATTGTGTTGTAACTCGCCACTGAGAACTCAGCAGCGAACTCAGAAGACATTTTTGTCCTGTTTTTCAAAGACTCTCTCACAAATTTTCGATCTTCACGGTCACTGGTAATACCTTTTCGCCCAGTTCTGGGCATATCGCTGTGCGTACCGATAGCGGCGAATCGCTCAATGGTAAATTGCACCGCTTGGCGCGACCACTTAACAGTTCTGGATATCTCAACTTGGGATTACCCTTGTTCATGAAAAGGTTGTATTTTCACTCGTATTTCAAGAGATAGTTCGGATGTTTTAGGTATTGTGTATCGAAATTAATATAACTGAACACAAAATAATACAAGAAGTGCGCTAGATGACGGTATGTGTACACAACGACGCAAAATAGTAAACTGAATTAAAGATTGGAAACTACTAAACGGATAAGATGCTTTGTATCGGATGTTTTATTAGCCCTTACTGGGTACACTATTGTTTTAAATATCTTTTTAGATGCCACCTAATCCATATTTAAATAAAATGTATTGTTTTCTATTGCAAATATTATGCACGTGAAAAATACATGGGGTGCTCAATACTTTTGGCCAAGGCTCTAATTTTATTTCATTATGTTAGTCGTTAAAATGCATTTTGACTTAGTCTATAATGTAATATCATTATAATACATTTAATTTATTTTGTAATGAGTTGGACCAGCAGTTGAGATAGCTCAAATAACTATATTCGCACATATCTTAAAGGCTTTTGGGCAAAACACTTTTACCACAGGCTAAATTTTTAATACCTAACTTGATTTTCTATTCATATTCATTATTTGTTTAATTGAGATTGATGTCTAAGTGACGCAAGAAAGATAACAAGATGAAATTGCAATTATTGACTATTTGTCAATATTATTGATTGCTTTAGGCTCGTTTAACACTCGCTGAAAGTCGTTTAGAAGGCAGATAATTTCACTTAGAGTATAACATTGAAAGTGCTACATAAAATAATATAAATAATTTTTATTTTGAATTTTGTAATATATCTGTAAATTTATATTAATAATAATTTATCGCATATTTTCGTTCAAATATGGTTGCATAAATATTAATAAATATGTATTTATGAGCTTTAATCTCATAGAGCGTATATACAATTCATGTATATACATATGTCAGTAAATTCATTAAAATTGTATTACATTTATTAAGTCCTTATTAAAAATGACAAACTTTATACAACGCGCTTATCATCAAGTTCAACCCATCGGAATAGTCATGTGATTGCCTTTCTGTACGCCAATATGTAGAGTAGTGCGGTATTTAACAACAAACCGTCGATACGCGCGACCACTTTCCGAGCGGGCAGTCGGCCGAACGCATTAGCGCTATCCATGACTTTTAGTTAAATAAGTTCGTATCAAATTAACATTAATAACTCCTTTCATTATAGTACTTCATATTTAAAAATAAAATTGCACACTAAAATAAAAAAAGATGAACATTCCTATTTCTATTTTCGAATTTCCCGCGCGCAAATTGTGTCATACTCTAATTTGCATTGTGGTCAATTATCTGGTGTAATCATTGGTGAAGTAGAAGTTTTCTTTTTAACCGATGGTTTGTTCAAATTATAGGATTTCATACGGTGCACTTACGTGGAGGCTTCGCAACGCCGGATATGAGGACAGACCGCTGTTGAAGCTGATAGCAAGATGCGGTAAATTGTTCAAGCTTGGTGGAGTGAAGAACCTGGTGTGCTGAAGTGTCTTTGGACTAAGTGATCGTTAATGTTCGTGTTGTGTGCCTGGAGCAAGTATAAGAACTCTGTGCTGTGCTACCAATCAAAATGATTATGATCAAGGTGAGTGCCAAAGATAAATAAAATAAACCTTAAGTAAAATATATTTCGTTTTGAATAATAATTTAGTTTGCTTTAAATAGTTTAGAAATTAAATAAAAGTCTATGCAGTTTATAAAATTTTGTGTTAATACATAGTAATCCGCATCTGTAAATGTTTACATATGCAAATGTAAACATAGCGTTGATTGTAACGTAATGTCAATTAATCATAAACAGCTAAATATTAGTAGGCAGTCAACTTTGGATTGACACTATCGTATAAAGTTTTCAATTATCTGATTATTTGACATCTGATTAGCTACTTACGATAATCACAGTTTGAATCACAGAAAAGTTCAAACTGCCAACATATTAATTTTGACATATTTTAAATACGTGAAAACTAAATATAGACTGTAGTCTTGGTTAGATGGCTGTATGATGTATTAGAATGTAATGTAGTCGATGTGGTTATAGATATATGATTATGATGGTGCAGTGGTTGAATTGAATAGTGTTCGGTCATTGTTTTGAATTAGAATGTTATTGTTATGGATGCGTAGTGCTTAAATTGCATTTAAAAAGTAAATAGTTACTTTACTTACCTGATTATGCACGTACATTATTAGAGATGTAGAATATCGATGATGTTTTAACGAAGACAGGTCATAGCATTGTCAAGAAAATAGGCTTTAAGGCAGCAATACCTTTTGCGATGGACTTGTGGATTATTAAATAATTAATAATATTTTTACTGCTGTATAGATATCGTTACAAGAAGCAATTGCATAAAATAAGTGATAGATATTCTAACAAAATGAAAAGCTATGTTCGAGTATGAATTAACTACATGTCTCTTTATTTTGTATACTCTTAAGATTACGTTTACTAAATAAATAGTCATTTCAGTTTGACTGACTTCGATAAACATGGTATTTAAATAATATCAGTACATTCATACAAAGACTAAAGAAAAATAAGGTCTGTACATAACCGAGGGGATAGGCTACAATTATACCTACATTCTGCCAACTATGTTATCAGTTCCCACGTTTTAAGGGATAAGCCTGTGTAACACCATTACATACTACATGGTGCAATTAAGCATATGCTAATAGAAAAACGAATAAAATTATACAACATAACAATTCAAATGTGATTTTGTTTGTTACGCTCTCACGAGGTTACTACTCGTGGGTGTAGAGAAAAGGACATAGGGTACCTTTCATCCAGAAAGAAGTCCTGTTCCCGAGGGATAGCAATTTATTGACAAAACTATATTACCGCGATCGAAGCTGCGGGCAAATTCAAGTAATATTATAAATGCAAATATGACTGTTTGTTACGCTTTCGTGCCTTAACTACTTGACCGATCATCATAAAATTTCGCATACACGTTGTCAGGGTTACAGAACAGGACACAAGGTTTCATTTCATCCAGAAAAATGTACTGTTTCCGACACACAACAACAAGCGTGTTGTCCATATTTTGGCCCATATTTGCTCTATTCACGCTCCATATTGAAATTCTTTTTTTTTTTGTTTTTTTTTTATTTTGCTCGTCAAAATGACCACACTCCGCCTGATGGTAAGCAGTCGTGTGGTCTAAGAGCAGTGGCCTCCACATCGTTCTCATAGCAGCCGACGCGATGCTGAGGTCTTTACTTTGACGGCCTGAGAAGGTGCTTTTTCACGCCCCGCTTAAAGGACCCAGGATTGAAGGAAGAAGGAAACACGTGCCTTGGCAGAGAATTCCATGCCGTGATCGTTCGGCAGAGGTATGAGGACCCAAACTTGTTGGTACGCACTCTAGTCGACTCCACCGTGTAAGGGTGGCATCTGAGCCCAGCACGCGTTGTTCTGGATAGGAAAGGGGAGGGCGGGATAAGGTGGAATAACTCTTCAGAGCACTCCCCGTGGTATATTCTGTAGAAACATATTGCGGTAGATCCAGCTTAAGTCTCGGATAGCAAATTTATTGAACTACTTTAGACAGTTTACGTAAATAGAATCTTCAATTATATGCATCTAAATACAGTGAAGACGACTAAATTGGCAATGCACGAATATTATTATCTGTCAAGGTTAAAAACATGTCTCTAGGTTTCGAAGTAAAGCAAGAGAAAGCTACAATAACTGTTACTTGGAAACTTATTTTCATCCATTAACCATAAAAGTATACGTAGAGTGGTTTTGTCTATTCCGTATAGAGTGCAGCTTATGTAGATACAACTAAAATATGTTTATGTCTTTGTACACAAAGTACGTGGTTTGTTTTGTCTATAGTTATTTGAAAAACTCAGAATCATTATCGTATGTTTACAATAAGGCTTTTGTTCCAAACGGTTAAAACTTAAAAGAAAATGACGTTTGCAATAAATGACATCCGTCGTAGCCTTTGAACTAACTCACAAAATTAAGAAGAAAGAGATATAAGTTTATTTTCAATAAAATATATGTTTAACGAGATGAAGTGATTTCATGATCACTACTAATGAGCCTGGTTAAACAGGTAGTATAATCTGTATAAGTAGGTACCTGGTAGTTATATTGTTTCTCTTCATCACGGCAGTTATCAAATAAGATTATCTGGCCCTTTGAAAAGGCTGGCTTACTTTATTTTAGGGTTAGATTTATTTCCACTAGAATATGGTTATTGCTGTTTAGATAATACACAAGTAACAGTGAGACTAAAGGAATCGCAGGTAGAAATAACAACTAAGTGGCTGTGAGAGATACATTGGTGTTTCAAGCCAAACCAAGTTATAATGTGCTAATTAGAATCGCGATTATTTAATTACTAACAATATTGTATCTATTAATTTACATGAAATTATTTGTTTTATGGTCAGTAAAAATTACGCCTACAATAAAATGCTAGGCAGACATATTAGTTTAATTTACAATTACTAAATATGTAGGACGCGCATCAATGATACATTTTGTGAAATAATTTGAAGTTGCCTGCCTACGCATAGCCATTTCTGATGCAGTTTTATTTGGTTTTAATTGATATTGATGATTTTTGTTCCGAAAATGTCATTCTGCGAATAAATGTTAATCAAACATAATAATATTCATATGACACCGACACAAATAATTAAAACGTATGTTACAGTCAGCTTAACGTGTTAATAATAACGGATAGTTACTCGTCCAAAAAATTACGGTTTGTACAAAATATAAGTACTTCTACGTAGGACTATCACAAGTTACTACTATTGTCTCCTAGTTGTATATGTCATTGTTCATTAAGTACCTAAGGATTGCCAGGTAGTTGTGGAACTCAGTATGCAATTATTTTTTGTATGAATTGCGCGCGCTGCGCCCTAATAGTGTTCCAGGTGAAAGACAGACCAATAACAATCCGACAGTTATGTAAAAATTCAATAATATTTAAAAGGCGACTGCCCTGTATTACATAGTCGGCGAAACATAGGTGTTATGCAACTGTCTCCCTTCGCGTATAGACCGGTGATGCTATCTTACGTGCAAGTTTACTTTATATTATTATTAATATTATATGTAACCGAATCTTACATATAAAAATTTCCACTCAGCGCTGAGTTTAAAATGAATACTTTTGATGAGGAGTTGCGTAATTTTGGAGAAGGGTAACATTATGCTGGGCGGGTTCTTATAAATAACACTTGTATTCACGTTTCGGTTAACCCGGTTATGTTGTAATTGATTTAATCTTCTTACATTACTCGTGGTCATTCAAAACGAATAGATAAAATATTGTTCTATATACCCGGACTAGTCTTTAGCCATTTAGCGCTGTCTAGTAATAATAGTTATATGTATTATCAATACAGAAGTCTAAGATATATACTAATAGTAACTGGATTTCCTTGCTTCCTTTTTTACATAATTTCCTATCTTCATTAAAAACAGTAAGGAGATTGTGTGCAGCAACTCGGTCGAATATCTTTTATTTCAAATAACAAAAAGCGAGAATAAGGATGTTATAAGAAAATAAAAAGACAATGATGACGCTAAGTGTTATGGCTAAACCTCATTTTTTGTATAAAACTCTATTGAAGTCGCAGTTTAATACAATAGTAGGTAACAATAAAAAATAAATACAACAATTGACTTTCACACGTTGGTCCACAACTATTATACTATTCTATGTAATTGTTTACGTATCATAAGTCATAACTAAACTAAATTATTCGCATTTCTAGTAAACTTTAATTTTGGGAATCGCCAAAAGATATTCGACAAAAGTAACAAAACTTTCTTTTTAAAACGTTCACGAAACCACACAGCATACACATTTGGTGCTTACACATGACCTAGACACTTTTAGAATGACAAAACCTTAATTAAGGATCTAAAAATGCTTAAAGGATATCCCGTTTCTAATTTAAGGCTATTAATATTCAGGAAACATAAAATCCGGTTGATTTTACTAACTACTTTAAATATGAAACACTATACTTAAACCATAGGTCTTACTCATAGGTCATTTAAGACAAGTATATAATATTTTCTGATAAAATGTTCGATCGATAGAAGTGGGCTTTTAGTTCTTTAAAAATATAAGGCAGTATTTGCCTACAACTTCGTCCTCATAAACTGTTCGCCCGCAATTGCATTTACATGATTCATCAATATGCGTCATATCTCTGTTCTACAAAACAAAATTAAATAATAGTAGGCAGATAGATTCTTTGGATCGATAATTTTAGACGTGGTTGAAGTGGTCGCCTCGCCATAGCCGCTGCGCCGTGAGTTGTGGGTTCGATCCCCATACAGGACAATAATTTGTGTGACTCACAAATAGTTGTGCCGAGTCTGGGTGTTGTTTGTGTCCGTTGTTTGAATGTTTGTAAAATCTCTAGCGACACAGGAATAATTGCAAACGAGAGAGATGTTTTTAAAAAAAATACATATTCAATCCGCTCATCATTTTAGGTTATATTAAAACTGACATTATATATATTAAGGTTCTTTCCTTTAAGACAACGATCGTAGGCTGTCAAGCATAACATTATGATATATTATTTTCTTTCTTTCTTTCTTTTCTCTTTTATTTTTATTTTACAAGATTTTAATCGGTGACACCGGCGTGACCAATTAAACGATAGTATCTATCGATATCGATCGATGTCGTTCGCATTCTATGCAGCTATATAATATTCAAGTTAAACAAAATACCAGTTTTAGCGAAGGTATTATCAGTCACTACGATCGTCGGATATCGGCTACAGAAAAAACAATAGAATGAAAGTAAGAGCGAAACGAAGAAAGTAGAGCATTGGAATAAGCATACAGCTATCGCATTTGATTGTATGTGTGTATCTATAAGAGTTATTTTAAAAGCGTTGGATATGTAAATTACACGCCTCGTTGGCCCAATCCCTGTCGGGAAGGTTTAGCGGTGTAAACGTAAGCATTATTGCCGATCGAGAGGCTCAAGTTTGAAATCCAGGTCGGATTAGCTAGCGGCTAGTATTGAGATGAGAGAGATGTGTCCTCTATGTCATTGAACTATAGGTTAGGTTTCGTAGATAATAGGCTAAGCCCTTATTACGTGGGATTTTCAATAATTATACATCTCAGACTACTTAATACTGCGTTATGTAAAGATTTTTTTGTTTCTGTTGTGTTCAATTTTATATCGCTTCCCGTTTTCGAAATATAATACAGAAGAATATACGTACATTTAAAATGGGTAATAAAGCTTTCTCTACAGTTCACAAATTAAATGTGGCCATCAAAGTACTCTTTCTTCTAAAAATATTTGGCGTCTTTATTTCCCTGTAGATATTGATCATAACACCCATATTGCTACCGGTGCAATAAAATGACAATTTTATATGCACACATAGTGACATGCATATAACTCTAAAGAGGAATGCACATGTGTATGGTTTTAGGTCCTATGTTGTTATTATTGCTATGCGCTTTGCCAGAGTAGTCTTCATGCTACTCCTCAGAATTCCTTCTCAGAGAAACCTAACAATACTTTGCCCGACCCGCGTATCAACCCAAGATCCACCGCATGTCGCATTGTCTATCGCTTCTCTATTGAGGCCTGCTACTAAAAGGCCACTAAAAATAACGATTAAGATTATGTCAAATTGAAAATTTACAGATATAAAAAATAAAAGTGAGCTTTTTACCAAGGAATCGTAATCAGGACCTTGGGCATTTGTCCAGGCTTAGACCACTTGTCTATCGAGAAGGAGGTTTTTAGGTTAAATATTAATATAATTTATTAATGAATTCGCATACTAAACATTATTTAAAGAAATTCTAGCTTAAATATTTGGTCAAATGATAATTTCTGCATGTGATTATATCTAGATTTAATTACTTAATAAGCTAGCGCACCATCATCCATTTTTATGGCGCACATATTAGCATACATTTATTGCTGGGTAGTCTAGACCGCAACACATTGAACAAAATGTGTGTCAAGTTTTGACACATAATCACGTATAATGTGACGCAAGCTTTCCTGATATTGCAAAGAATTTAGAGTTCCAAACTTTTAATATTCCATTGAGTAATCCCGAAGATATTATAATTTAAGATTAAGTATATTAATAGCTTCAGAAGAATGTTGTGTTTTTTATAAAGAAGTAGGTAGTGGGGTTATTAGTATATTGGATATACATAGATATATCCTTGTTGCTTACGTGGCACTAGTTTGAGTTTATATTATTAATGGTCGATCGTGTCTAAGTTCCGGGTACGATTGCCGCGTTGGATTTAGTGTTACTGAGACTCCTTCGGGAGTATTCGTGTAAGAGGTAAAAATTCTCATTTATGTGTATTAGAAAACACCAACAATCAAATAGTGCATATATCTCAATATATCAAAAACATAATGATAAAGTTGCGTCTGAAAGTCGGCGCCCGTACGCCGACGAATTAAATTGGCACACAGAAAGATGATGATTTGGTTTAACACATAAAATGCTTTTATCAGGTTGTGATATCCCATGGAAGACACGTGGGCGAAGCCGCCACCAGATACTAGTACAGTATAAAATATAAAGACATTATTCTATTGAAAACTACGTGCCTTTGTTTACATAATAAACTACGGTAAATTAGTTAGCATTACGGTTTATCAAAGCCACATATAATAATGTGGTTATTGTTATCAAATCGAGTCTAGTAGTCATTTCGCCACTGTAATAGTTGGTAAATTGTGGATTTGTACCCTGAAAAATACATACGGGTATTTGTGTGTAGAAACGTTTCCTTTAATTGTGTATTTATGACGAGTTTAAAACTTTATAACTTCACCAAGCTTTGTAATAGATATAAATTAATAAATTATATCGCCTTGTTACTGTTGTGACCTCGGTTTTCCTTCGATATTTATGTAATAAACCCTACACTCATTAAATTAAAGATAAGTACAGATCATTAAAGTTTTTGTAAATACCAACATTTATAATCATACGTAATAAAATTATTGCCTGTGCCGTACAGCCAGATGAACCATATAGATCGTTTAAATCCAATTGGCGATTTTCTTACATCTCATCAAAACGCAAATAGCCTAGAAATTATCTATGATTTACTATGTGAGATCTAAGTAGCAAACTGTCCGTTTAAATTTAGTCTTTAACAAATGACAGGTTATCTTTTGAAATTACCATTCGTTATTCAATATGATTGCGTGTGATGTGAAATTCTAAAACAAAGGAATTCATTTTGTAACCACTCCACCTTGTTATTTTCTTTCAAGTTTGAATAAATTTCAGACATCCGTCTTTGTTACTATTCAAAAGATTTGTTTGAGTTGCTCGTTACGATTAATGTCGTAATAATTTCCCTTACATCATTATTGTGTCGCTTATTAAAAATATGTTAAGTATACATTGACGCGTAAAAGTTTTTATGCTTATAATGTGTAGGTGACGATAGATAGATGTAATCTCAAGTTAATGTAACAAACACGTAACGTGGTAGTTGCCAGCTGGTATCTTTTAACCACATAAATTACAAGTAAAAGTTTGCATTCCCGTATACCGTACGTCGACTATGTTAACCGGTTTCATAATAGGCTCTAGTCTATTTTTTGCCATTCACCTGTTTGGTGTAATGTTAGGTGCGGTGCCACGCCTCTATGCGCCATCTTTAGCGAACTAGTGCAGGCCAAGCGCCTCGGACGTCCACCTCAAATACGACTCACTTTTCCGCTTTTACTTTCAGGTTGCTACCGTTTTTCTCCTGGCCCTCGCCGTGGGAGCCGAAAAGAAAATCGAGTTGCAAGATATAGAGGAAGATAATTTGAGGAGCGAGAAAGAAAAGGACATAGAGAAATCTGATGGTGGATCGCAACCTAGTGGTCCTGGTACGGGACCAGGACTTGTTCCATTGGATTTCTTAAAGAGTGGTCTATTAAGATACTTCGAGAATCCTACAGTCGCTCCTCAGCAGCAGAGATATGTTCATCAATACGCCGTTACAGAGCCACCAGAGAGACCTGCGCCATTACCCAAGGTGCAGTATGCACCGCCAACAGCTCAACATGCGATGGTTGGATATTTGTCCAATGTCCCAATGCAAGTATATCTAGTCCCACAGTACTACTCTGACCAATCAGATCAATCAACCAATCCTCATATCAACCCACAATATCAATCCGCTGGCGTAGCGAGAGTTGCTGCTTACCAGACAGCTCCTGAGGCGGTACAAACACAAACAAACTACATTGAAGTACCTTCATATGTGGCGCCTCCAGGCAAGACATATGTCCAGCAATATACTCAACCTGTGACGTATGTTGGATACCAAGCTCAGCCCACAGCGCCACCACAAGCCACGGTGGCACCAGTAATAACTTATCAGGTGCCAGTTGTTCAATATACCCAAGCGATAGTGCAACCAACAACGGCTACAAAAACTTACTACCAAACTCCTCAGTATACAGAAACCAATTCAGTTGATGACGTTCATGAGCACGAAGATGATCAGAGCCATTATAGTACACAAACAGAAATACCGTATCATAAGCCAGCGTTAGATTTTCCACGTCATTACAATTCGAGGACACCTTTAAGGGAGGACTATAGAAATGTACACCCTAACGCGATTTCAGAACTACCGCATCCAAATCCAATACTGCTTAAACCTCCTCACCCACATCTAGCTCACATACCTAAGACTTTACCGGTGTACCATCGGCCTCTAACAAAGCCGGTGTACCAAGGGGCAACTGGACTAGTGCCTAGTGTGTACACTCCTCGGCCGCACGAGCTTTATGGTCCTCCGCCTATCAAAAGGCGTCCTACCTCACTGCTCGATTCTTACATCCCATCTAGCGTTCAAGTTGAGTACCTTAAAAGGGGTTTAGTCAAAGAACCTCTACAGGTATATGATGCAATAACTAGTGGTCGCGTTCCACACCCACTTCCGAGACATTACGAACGAGGTTTCCTTCCGAACCAGATGTACCACACAGCTGGGGGTGGTGTCACATTTGGACATTATAAGAGGACACCGAAACTCGACAAAATCACACATCACTGAATCCATGACTGAAATAAACATATTTTAAATAGGTTAGTTAGGTAGTTGTACTTTAGGTGTTATGTATTGAATGTTCAAAGTGAAGTTCGAGAGTGAAGAGTAATGCTAGTGAAGTGTGTATACGATACAACAAATTAATGTATTATAGATTATAAATTAAGGATATTCTTAATTAATTGTGATTGACGATGATGTAATAAAAATATTCCAATGTTTATTTTTTACAAAGTTCTATTTGAATGGTCAGTATTTTATCAATTTCATATTGCTATTTATAATAAAATCGTTATAACTTTGTTGTGTTTTATTTTTCTAAACAAACATTACTTCATTCTGGTTGGCGCTTAATATGGCAAATGAAAGCAAACAGACCGCACATGTAAAAAAAAATTGTAATCCGTAAACAAGTATGTCGTCCTTTTTGCTGATAGTTTTAATGTTTAAGCTTCCGACGACACAGATCATATTTAGTGTAGGAGTAGTCTTTTATAAACAAAAGAATAACTTTAAACAATTTCTCTAATACTATACTACTAATTAATTAAAGAAATTGGGCTGCGCCTTCGTAATGAATTCATGCCCACATTAAAGGTTTTACTGTCAGAATTACAGTATTTAGTAATGCTCGTTAAATGGCGACCATGTCAAGTCATTCACCATTCACAAGCGGTAATTAATTAAATTAATAACAGATGTACAACCTTATAATAGTCGTAGAAAGTTATAAAATGACATTTAATGGGTAGGATTTCTATTCATAAACCTAACCTGAAAATAGTAGTTTCAAAAAAGGTTCTAATAAGCTTGTTCAGCCTAGTTAGTCTTGTGCAAGTTGACATGTAATAGAAATTATGCTTTAAATTACTTTGATTATAGGACACCTTTTACAATTTAATAGTGTTACATTGTCAGCAACTGTAGTAAAAATTGAATGGGCAACGAATAAAAGGAAATATATTAATGCGTATTTTCGTTATAATTTCTTACATACGATTGAGCGTGAAAGGTAATTTGACATTTGCAACATCGAACTTGTCGAATCATTGACCCCGCCCGTAATCAGTTCAACAATCACGCTTAATTATCTCCTTTAAAACAAAATTGTTTTTGAATATCCTTTAAAATATATGTTGATTTGGAAGGTGTATAATGTCATATTCTTTTTCTCTCTCAATCACTTTTTTCTCTTTTCACCTCAGTGCTCCTTAATCACTATGCTATAAACGGAGGGCTTTGGGATCCGAATACATAAGAGTACGAGTCTCTTGGACTGGGTGATATCCCTGATGTTTCAAGCAAAGTAGGCTACGATAACCATCAGACCATAACCAATCAGGCACCATATTTGTTTGTAAACATAGATTTGTCATCTAAGAACTAGAACCTGGAGCTTTTTTATACTACAAGCAAGGTGACAAACAACCATACCACCCGCCTAATAGTAAGTGGTTACCTTATTAGCGCTTGTTAGGTGTTACACTTGAGTGTCACCAAGCGATTAAAAAAGAGATAACGGAGGAACATCAAATATTATTCATTTAGGTCACAGAGTAACACTCAGTTTGATCGTCAAAGTTACACTATGCTATACAATTATTATGGATTTACTTTTATATTCTGCTATGTATAGCAAAGCAAAAGCAGAACTAATGAGAAGAGCCGGCATCGAGATGTTGTCAGCGCCTGGGCGAAAATTACAATAGCTTTAGCTGCCGCCAGTACGTGGACTCCTAAAGAAACCAAGAACCGCATTTATTCTAATTTTAACTAATGCGAATGTGAGTTTGTTTATTTGTTACGATGTCACGCCTAAACTACTCGACCGAACATCATGAAATTTTGCACACATATTATCAGGTATACGGAAAATGACATAGGGATATACTTTCATCCAGAAATAAACTGGTTCTCGAGCGAAGCCATGGCCAAAGTATAACTACTTCAATATAAGATTGTTTGGCTGCGAACTTCTGTAGGCTACTTGCTCAGTTGGGTTTTCGCAGTTAGAGCGTAATTATAGGCTTCAGTGAGACTTAGTACGTAATCCTGGCACATGGCATTTCTAAAAAAAACCTTCACAGAATATTAAATTGGTTTGATAATATAATGAAATACATATATTAAATTACGGCTTACGTGTACTGTAAAGGCAACACTTTAACTACATTGTTTGTAAAACGTGTTATAGTGTAAGCTCTCTAACTCGGTCTAAGCCATGCGTTTTCTGTAACACAAATACATTTTGTTATCTTGAATATTAAAAATATGCACCTGAATGTGTTATTTCAGTAAGCGCATGCCTAAGTCTTGTTCTTTGGTGAGATAGAGAGCGTGCACTAAAACGTGTGGCACATACAACAATTTATAAAAAACAAAATTGAATTGTAGAGGGCAACGCCCGCACTACGTATAAATCTCATGTTGCAGAGATCTTTACAAACATTTAAACAACAGTCATAAAGAACACGCGGACTCAGAACTACTATTGGTTGATCATACACATTTTTGTTCCGTGGATCAAACCCACAACACTAGGTGCAGTGGCAATGGCAAGGCGACCGGCGACCTTTGAAACCATTACGCCATCCGTGAAGTCTAGTTGATATGCCTCCACTAGTACATAGTAGATATTAACTTAATGTATTCAGACAGGTGTTTAAATAAATGCCTGCTAATAGACAAAAAACTACTTAGGCCTGTCAGCCGGTTGGTGTGCTTAATGAGTCCTGTCTTCTCAGTCACGATCTTGTCAGTTCCATAAAGATATTGGATACTCGTGTTTTAATTGGTATACTAGGCATCTAACTCTAATATTCACACTTAGTAGATAATATATCCGTTACTGTTTCGTAAGACTAGACGAATACGTAAGTATTTCTAGCCTCTGTAAAAACACCTCGTCAGTTGAGTTCTCTATGGTTACGCTACCTAATAAAATAATCTTAGTTTATGATAGCCTCTTTAGAATTATGGCATAGTTACCGCCAAATGGCTGTTTGTACAGCACTGCAGTGCGCCAAGCTGTTTATCGAGTCCTGGTGCGGTAAGAAAATTTATGATCAATACGAACCACGCATAGTTGAAAATAAATTTAATATAACAGTACCTAAGCTTCATTATTTATGTAAGTAATAAAGCTAGAAACTGGTTCTAATATTTCCTACATTATAAAATCATTATTAGTGAAAGCAAACGTAAACTAGTGTTTATGACACTGGTGTACAATATGCATATAATATGCATTATTAAAATAACAGACCTAAATCTATGGTTACCTATCTACGATCGTCTTTGCGTCTTCTTGCCTTCTGTCGAAGGGTATTTTTACCATTAGACTGAAGGCAGAAGATACATAAGCCTGCTTTCTACCTGTCATATCATCAAACAGTAAGAAATGAAGCATAACTTGCAAGAAGTTGAAGAGCAGCAGAAGTATGATGAGGCAATAATTTTAGTAGCCCTGTATTAAATTGTCCCACTGCTAGCCTGCTAGATACAGGCCTTTTCTCAGTGTGAGAAGGATAATGCCATAGTCCACCACGCTGGCCCAGTGCGGATTGGCAGACTTCATATATCTTCGAGAACATTATGAAGAACTCTCAGACATGCATTTCCTCACGATGTTTTCCTTCACCGTTAAAGCGAGCGATAATTAGCTATTTAATATGCACATACATTTTGAAAAGTCAGAGATGCGCTCCTTGGTATCGAACTTGAGGCCTCTTTGGCAGTCCAAGGCATTTTTTTGGTGAGGCAAGGCAATGGTAAAATCTGCGAGACCTTACGAAACTCTATGAGCAATTTATTTTTTTGTACATCTGATGTGGCAAACAAGGCTACGGGCCCACCTGATGGTAAGTGGTCACCGTAGCCTATGGACGCTTGTAACACCAGAGGCATCACTTGTGCCTTTAGGAAAGGAAGAAGAGAAAAAGGAAGTGGGAAGAAAAAGGAGCGGGAAGGGGGAACAATGGGAATTAGGTCTCCGGCACTGTCACTTACCGAACGAAACACAACAGTTGGAATACTGCTATATCACGTCGATATTTTGTGAGAGGGTAGTCCTTCCCCGGTCGAGCCGGCCCATTCATGGTGAAATCAGCGAGACTCTACTACTCAAAATTTCTCGATGCTTGGCTACGGCTAGCTACTGGACCCAGTGTTCTCACTTGTGAGTCAGTCAACTATAATCTATTATTATGTTGTTTATTTTTAAGTGAACGAGAAAGTCGACACTCATTTCCCGTGCCGCCGTATTGTTTATCATTAGTACACTGGTGTTGATTGGATATTATTGCTCCCTGGAAAATGTACTGTTTACCGATGTTAATTATTTATAAAGTGTAAAATAAAGGAGCTGTATGGAGTGTGATGTGGAGAGCTTTCTAGCCAAAAGTGTATTGACTCGGTGTTGATTATAATAATTATGCTATCTGGACTCCTGGTAGCTCAATTTATTTTTTTGGTCTATTTGTACTCTTTGTGCCTAGGTAGGTACTAGAAAAATCAATTCAAAGCAGAAATAATTTATGTCTTTATGATGTGTATATCTTGTTATCCTACCTACCGTGGGTTATACAAATACTACTTCTACGCTTTCTAGGCTTTACAGATTTCTAATAAATTACTTCGTAAATGAGATATATTTTTTATAACTACGTGTTTTCTTCGATTGTCTACTTCGGATGGGTCTGATTGGAGAGGGGTCTGAATCTAAAACAATGGTCTTTAGATTTTTATTTGTGTGCTGGAGAACTGGATATATAGTGCGGAGTGTGATTTACGACAATGTACTCACGGGTGAAAAGCTAGTATTATATAAAGTCCAGTACATAAGATGAAATTTAGATTTTAGATTCATTTGTTTATGCCGATGTAACTGGCCGAGAATAATATAGACGCTGATATAATGCATCCTTCATAATAGATACTCATTTCTGCATTGACCTTTATTTTGTTTTTATTATTGGCTTATAGCTTTTAATGTTCTATTATTAAATAACAGCGTCTAGACAAAAGTGTCATTAAGAAATGTTATGTATCCACGGTTATCGAAACTAACGGCACAACAAAATGGCGAATTAGTTATGCAAAGGAAAAAAACATTGATTCAAACAATAGGATAGTAGTAGATAATTTACACTATATTGTAATAATAAACTAGAACGTTAGAATATATAATTTAAAACTAAATTGTGTGGAATAAAGATATTTACAGATTTTGCAATTATTCATTATGGCTACCGATAATGGCTTAATTTCAGTTACAATAGCAATAAATTCCGTAATAGTTATAGGTAATCTAGAATCACAAATTATACATTCTAGCGCGGATGATGGAAAATGAGAGGTAGCTAAGCTGATATTAAAATTATTAAGTCCTGTCGACAAAATATAATAATATTATAATACTACCTAATAGTTAGGCCAGATTGCGTTGCAATGCCTCTTTCAAATTCGTTTCTTTTGTTAGCATTTGTAGCGCATTTATTGTTACATAGCGTACATATATAACGCACACGCATCACAGTTCTATATACATTTTTTTAAAGACTACTATCCAACTAAAGTTCTACTCTGTGTCATCGGAGAGTTTAGAAATGTTGGAACAACGTACCCAAAGTAGATTTGGCATCAGCAGTGTATGGGCTGTGAAAAGGGGCCTACTTAAACCAAGACACCATCTGGGCAGTCAATTGTATGAATGGTGCAGGAGAGGATAGTACCATATTCTACTAAATTGACACTCGTGGTTATTGTGTGGTCTTTAACGGAACCACACTGATTTCTAAACTAACATTCTATATTTTTTTACTACTTCGTTTGCCGAGTGGCATTAAATTAAGCGACTCTTGGGCATGAGCTCCCTGAATCAGTTCCCGTATCTGACAAAGTATTATTGAATTTCCCGTGAAGAAATACTTTGTACAGCACGGATTCTGAAACTATTCCCGCGAGACGGCAATAGGTTCGCCCTCTTATTACGTGGACTATGGCCTGTATATCCACATTTTACCAACTATCCTTTAGATAGTTGGTGAAATGTGGATATACAGGCCTTTTGGGATATAGGTGTCAGAATATGTATATATGTGTTTACTTTACTACCTTTAGTAGCAGTAACTCACCGAATGCTAATCTGTCAAGTCTCAACACGATATAAAAAAAAAAATTGTATCTTGCCATTGTGCACCGCTTTAAAAGGTTTAAGCATTATGAATGCCAAGCATTAAAAATTTTAACTACCGTTAAGGAAATAAGAACAATTGAAGCAGCTAATGTATCCTTAAGCTGAAACGTAGTCTGTTCGACGAGTGAAATAGACATAAGTATACAGAAATCATATTTGTGATGATTTCTATACTCCGACGTGTTAGTTTTTTTACTATACAGTTAATGGCGCCATCTATCAGCAACTGGCAACAACGCTAGCAATATTGATTGAGTACACCTTTCCTTTTACTTGAATTGCTAACGAAGTCTGTCTTGAAACATGTTGCAGATTTTTCACCTGACTGTGAAGTTAATATGACTATATCGAAGTGAATATCAGTGTATTCAACAGATGGCAGCAGTATTGCATTGGTGAATAACACGAGTACATATAGAACTTGTTTCTTAGTGGAAAGTCATCGTGGTCCAATGTTACGTACACTTTCGTGGCTAGATACTTAGAAGTTCTGCTCTTCACAACTTGAGGGCGTTATGTTGCGAAATTTCAATACAGGTACATAGATTTATATAACGAGTAGGTTAATTTGGTTTAAGTAACTTAAGTTGGGAAAGCTTACGATTTACTTAAGTTTATACCTTATTGGATTTAAGAGCTCTATGAGGAGGTGTGTATTAGTCCGAAATTACGGTCAAGAGGTGCACTTAGATTGTCAATTACTTTATTTTATGTAGAATTTGTTTGAAATTAAATGTCCCTATTGATTATTGCGCGACCTTCATAATACATTAAATAAATAATGATATTCCTTTTAAGGACTATAACGGTGGTTTCCGACATAAGTTTGCGCAGGCTTTACATACATATGTCAGGAACCACATGATCGCAAGATCATGAGGATAAAATTACCGTATGTGGGTATATGGTGGGTAATTTTGAGATAAAAAGGAGAAGACACTCAAAACCTGACTTGAAGTTACACAACTTAAAGTAATGGAGCACTCAAAGAGATTGACTGTTCCATTACTTTAAGTTGTGTTTCTCATGATTGAGAGTAAAGTATTATTATACACAATATAACAACATCATCACCAAAAAGACTATCTTTTTGGTGATGATGTTGTTATATTGTGTCTTTTTTAAATCCAAACCTACACGCGTTATATAATTATAATTACAAATATACAGGGTGATTTTGAAATCGTGTAATTCCTTTTAACCACGCATTCTACTGGTGATATAGAATAACCCTGACCATATTTTTTCTTAATTAGAATAATGGTTTCGGCAAAATTAGAGTACAGATTTTTTTCATGAAATGATTTCAAATAGTCATATTTTAACCACCTGACACAATCTTAATATTTTACTAATTTAAAAATAATAACATAACAATAACTGATGTCGTAAATAATAAGGGGCAATAAAAAGGACCGCCCGTTATTATTTACGACATTAATTATTAATGTTTTTTTATTTTAATTAGTAAAAAATTAAAATTGCCTCGGTTGGTTAACATATGACTATCTGACACCATTTCACAAAAAAACGGAATAATAATTTTTCAAAAAAAATAAATCTAATTTAATAAAAATATGGTCAAGGTTATTCTATATCACCAGTAGAATGCGTGGTTAAAAGGAATTACACGATTTCAAAATCACCCTGTATAGTTGTTGGATATTTTCACTATCTTTGTTGGTTCTTTAATGTTGGAACGTGTATTTCTATTATATTTATGACAAAGCTTCTCAGTAACGAAAACAAAAAAAACTTAGCACCAAGAAAGAAAAATTTGAAATACTTTAATAAAGTGCAAATGGTTGTATTTACAGTGTGATATATCTACATATATACTTTTACATAATATGGTCTTCTGTTCACGCGAATGTTATTCTTTGAAATTAAACTACTATAGTAGTAGTAGTGCAACAATTTCAAAATTATGTAATACAGTGATAAATAAACAACGCGATAAAATCCGTAGATTTCAATTTAAAAAAATATTTATTTCCAAAGGAGTACAATACCTATTACTCATAGTATCTATTGGCACCATACTAGGCATTCCTGTCCCGTGGATGCCTTATTACGATTACAATTGGAATTGAAATACCACGTTGGCTCGTTGAAAGCCACAAAAAGTAAATTTACAAATAATATAAGGTAAGTATGTACGTCTTCGCCTCCCTAGTCTTTATTATTCCCAAGTCACTTGGGGTCAGCTTTTCTAGTCAACCGGATTTGACTGGATATCAGTTTTTACACGGAGCGACTGCCACCTGACCACCGCAACTCGAAGGCTAACGATATCTTAAGGCTAGACCAGTGTCAGGATATTATAGGGCACTGACTTCCCAGTAACGATTGCTATAGATGTTCATGGCAGCCGGGACCGACGGGTTAAGGTGATCTCCGAGGCACGGAGCAGGCGATAATTGTCAATCAATACGCACATAATTTCGAAAAGTCATATAACTTCCGAAAGTCAGAGGTGCGCGACATGGGTTCGAACCCGAGACCCTCTGCATTGCAGTCTGTTGGTCTCTCCACTGAGCTATCGCTGTACGTATAATGCAATAAATATAGCAAAATAGCTGTCTCCTTTTCTGGCAAGGCAGCACATAAAATTTACATTATTTTAACCTTGTTATTAGAAGTTTACACACAGACGTAAGATAAACATAATACAAGTAGAGAACAATATGTTGACCCGATGTTTACGCATCGATATGTAAAAGTGTCTTCGGGTTGTCCTTGATTAAAGATGTTAAACCTTAATTATATTTGTCCATGGGCTATTTTATTCATAACTCGCGAGAAGGCGAGCATACAGATCAAGTTAAGCATCAGAAATGTACTATGTGCATATAAAAAAAGAGTACTACCTACTCCGACATTTTCTTTTGGAATAAAGTTGTCAAGCTATGCTATACTAGTTCCTGCCCGTGGCTTTGCCCGCGTGAATGTCATGGGATCACATACCGGTATAAAATGCCTTTCATCTTCTGCATATAATGTATTTCTTTGCAAAATTTCATCAAAATGGTTTTAGTGGTGTAGTCTTGAAAGTGTACCAGGCAGAAAGGTAGAGCAACTTTTTTTTAGAATCATTGTAATAAAATAAATATTCATTATAATTATCACGATCCCTTGATCAGTTACGTAACCCATATAAAACCCGTATAAGACCTTAGCCTCTTACGATCGGCAGATGCGCACTTCCGCGCATACTTTTACTTACGTGACTGGACCAGTAGTGCACATACACTTATAATTACTTTTACGTCTTAAATTACTATATTTCACTGTTATATAGTTTCCTTATATATCTACAAGTATTTGTCGTAGTTGTATACAATTATAACCCGATTACGACAAAGTTAAAGGAGAGAGCATAGTTTTTAATGCGGATGAGCAACTACGTTATGACCTAAGGTTCAATATGCAATGTTATGACGTAATTATGTAATGCTTATTGCGGATTCTAATATTTATAGGGACAAGAACGTTTAACCATATGACCTATCACTAGTTATTTGGTAGCCTGGTGATTTGAATAAGGATTTTGATTGAAATTAAACTACTATATACGAATTTTATCGCGTTGTTTATTTAGCATTGTATTACAAAATTTTGAAAATATTACACTACTACTACTATTGATTTTATTTTACTAATTTATAAGCTAATAAAATTATTTAAACTATTAAATCTATTTATTTTTGGTTTACACTTTCCCCGACGTTTCGGTTGCTTTCCAGCAGCCATGGTCACGAGGAGTAATACAGTGCTAAATAAACAACGCGGTAAAATCCGTATATAGTAGTTTAATTTCAATGAATAACATTCGCGTAAATAGAAGACAAGGATTTTGATTTTGACTAGATTAGAAAAAGCGTACATAAAGAATATCAAGACAGGGAAATGAGGTAAGAGAGATATGAGAGGATCATAGCGAATGGCAATCCATACTCATCTCCTGATAAGACACAGGTGTGTATGTATATAAGCACAGAATAGGTAATTAATACTATGTAAGAGTCCAAATAAAAAGTTACGTCTGAATAAATCATGGCTAGATAAAGCCTTTTCTAAAGATGTATTAGACCAAAAATTACAACTGGTATAAATAAATTAATAACAAGTTTAAAAAGACGTGGCAGTATTTTGTATACCTATATAATTTTGTTGATGAAATCTCAGATTGATGTGAAAGTGACTTTAAATCATTTTAGTTTGAGATTTTGCACAATATGAAGCAACTTAGCTAGAAAAGTCCATCCTAAGACATCAGCAACAACATTATGTTCTGTACCTGCGGTGAAAACGTTTACAGGGTCCTTAGAGAAGTGTTAGCAGGTGGCGAGTAATATTTGTCCCTTGCACTGATAGCACAACCACTCCTAATTTGGGAATACAACGCACAAGTAACACCCCTGACATTATGAGCATCCAAAGGTTATAATAATTGCTGAGATTCAGACTAGCCGTATGCTTTTTGCAAACTTGATGTTGTATAAAAATAATATTAAAAATGGCACAAAAGCAAACGGCTCTGTTTACCGTTGTTTTCTCGCCAAACCTCGCAGATGTTTTGTATCTAAACATAATTGTTATTATGTAACATTATGATATTGTGTAACATAACCGTGTAAACTGTGCCACTCGGTCATCCATTGAATGATAAAGGTTCTCATTAATCACAACTTTCTTTGATTACTTTGATTGATCGTCGATTAATATATAATATGTAGGTGTGTATTCGTAGTAATTAAATGAACAAGGTTTTAATTTTTATATGGATTTTAATGGCAATACATTAGACGCTTTTTAATGGTCTTTAGATACGAAGAAAGTTGGCTTGCATTAGGTGGATATACAGGACCCTACCACAGGTATCTAATTGCGTAATACGTACTGATGGTAATATCGTAACGCTCACAAATACGTTTAATAAAACAGCTAATATAAGAGTCCTGTTTCATGCTGGTCTTTTATGCGATCCCTTATGGGACCCCGGTGCAGACAAAACGAACAGTCCGCTCGGATTATGTGAGCTATAAGTTATAGGATAGGATGTGGGTAGGAAAGTTTCAGATTATAGGTATTTTATCAGCTATATGTAAGTAAGAAAGTTGAAACTTCTTTCTTATTTGATATTAGCTTTTACTTGCAGCTTCCTATATCCTTTTCTATAGCCCTGACAAACATGTTTGCGAAATTTCATGATGATCTGATTGTGTAGTTAAGGCATAAATAAGTAACAAACAAAAAAACAAACACATTCGCCTTTATAATATTAGTTAGAGTAGTTAGGATGACGCAAGTTTCTGAATTCCTTACGCATTCAAACCGCTGTTCTCTTAGCCACAAAATAACAACTGTGTGATTGCTGCGTGTGACAGATCCAATCTATGTTAATTGCTCTAAGTTTCACACAAGACAGGAGAGTGGATTACAAGATACACGTCCTAACTATTATAAATTCCACACTTCCTCTAACAAGAGTATAAACGTATCGTAAATATTATGTAACCATTAACGATGTAGGTTTTGTAAGCCTGCTTTATAACATGGTAATATAATAAATACCGCTAAAAGTGAACGTGAATTTTAGAACTATTTGTATGTAATTTTATTGCACGTCAATCTCGCTCGTTGACCGAATTCCTTAATACGTGCTCCAAATAAGGTAACAGTTTCATTGAGTTTGATGGGATGCGTAGTGACGGCAATTAAGTACATGTTTTTGTTTAAGATAGAACAACGGATACCTAGGTCACTAAGGCTCTGAACAACTATTTTTGGATCACACAAATTTTGTCCCGTGTGGGGATCGGACCCCAACACTCAGCACGGTGACTTTTGTCCCGTGGGGGAATTAACCACTTAAACCACTACGCCATACGTATTACAGGATATATTACACGTATTACGTATATTACAGGAGCACGACAGAATAAATTTTAGAAGCTATGTCCAGGTTTTATACTGACGCTGCATTTATAACCCTCTACAAATAAACTTTGTTTAAGATTCAGTTACATTTGCTGCTCTACTATGGCTATTGAATACTAAAATGAGCGAACAATCAACATAGAGAGCGTGAATTATTAGCAAAAAGCAACAAGATCCTGTGTCCTTTAGTATGACATTATTTTAATAAATGACCTTCAACTTGATCGAAATCTACAAAAATTAGTTTCAAGGTGACATAATCTGATAACCATCAATATCAATCAAGCCACGTGCGTGAAGTCACCTCAGATGATTGAGTAATCAAGAAGCTACTCATCTAGTTTGCTAACAACATAATTATTAAGCTTGACCGACTTCTCAATGACTCTACTCTCTGATATGCTACATCCGCAATCACCAAGAACAAATTGATGACGCGCATCCATAATGCGTTGGCACGCAAATTGCCCATTATAAATCATAAATGTTATGTATAAATACGCATTTGTTCGCCGTTGTAAATGGACCAGCATTACATAAGGTGCGTGGTGTGACAATAAAGTGAGATCGTACAAACACATGCTCATAAATATTTCATTGCGAACGCGCGGCGGTTATTACACCCGAATTCATGCATGCTAAACAAAACGAGATGCCTCATCCGAGAAAAAGTGAAAAGCTGGGACGATTATCGTGCGCCGTCTGGTCGGTGACTGAGACGTGTTACGTCGCTTGATTTACTTTGTTTTGTTATTGGAATTTTGATTTGTATTCCATAGATAGGTATTTTGTATTTCAGTTAGTAGGTAATTTGAATGAATGTATACCTAACTTAGATATATAGGTATTAATACTAGTATTAAAAACTATAATAGAAAATAGAATTCCGATGTAGTCTAATAAATGTGAAGTGAAATGCAATTTGTGCTCACATTGAGCGTTTATTTTTATTTAATAAATATAATTTGTGATATTTATGACCTGAGACTAGATCTAAACTTAATTTTGAACGGTTTTATTGGAACGATTGGCTCTCTGATGTATTAACAAGTAAAAATATATTAATAATACGATAACGTTAAAATAATCTATAAAAACGTTTCTCTTTTCATTTACGTGGAATAAGATGAAACATGATTTACTACTCCAAGCTAATCAACGGTGAAAACTGCATCAAAATCTGTTCTATGCATATTGTGTGATACGTAGCAAGCAGACACAGAATGAATATATAAATATTCAAATTTTTTTTTCGGTTCAATTACCTCCAAATCAAATAATATCTAAACTAGATTTGGTAATATAAATCAAGTAGAGTACAGCAAAAGGCTTTAAATTTATTATATTTTTCACCGCTGCTTATTTACCTCGGTATATTCTGTAAAGTAAATAAAAAAAGTTATATAAATAAAATGTAAAATATAAATAAAATAAAATAATAAAAAAAATAAAAAAGCCTTTATTATTCCATTGGCATGTATAGTCTTAAGGATAGTAATGGGTGTTGATATTGTTAGTCCAATATTATGCCATCTGGACCCTCTTCGGGTAAAGACCTCCTCCAGAGATTGTTACTAGTCGCGATTTCTTGCGAGGTTTGACGAATAACGTGTTCCGAAGGTCACTCCCTCTGTTTCTGTATCCATGAGGTCTTCGTCCACCTGTTTTCAGTGTAACGTGCCACGTGGCCCGCCCACCTCCATTTCAGACCTCTTGCGAAGGGCAAGATATCTACCACGCCTGTCTGCTTTCTTAAAATATAAATTACTATATTTTTATTTTATTCTATAAACAGAAGTCAGAGATTTTTACCAGTGTTATTGTCAATCTAGATTCTGCTCCTTTGAGTATAATAGAATATTCATTATTTAGTAATATATGGGCCTGTTTAGTTTAAAAAGCACTCTGATTCATAGCCTGAGAAATAAAGATTAATACATAGGCATGTGTATATTTTAACATCACACTCAACCGTCAAATGTATTCAATGCTTAATAGTATTAGAGAAAAGCGATGCAAATTCAGCCACGTGACTTCAAATTGCGAAAGTTCGTAAGTACATACTTACATAAATAAATAATTTTATTAAGTAGCCTACTCGAGTACATAAAATTATGACCATTACTTTTATTACTTTATATTGCCGGATATACAATTATAAACGCCTATTACTATTATATAATGACAATGATTCGAATAGCTTGAGAGAATGAGGAACTAATTAGACATTGCATAAGACACCATGAACCTAAAGGTATCCGGTACAAATATGCTAATTTCTATGTCAAAACACAAGTAGTTTACACGTGGCTCTTCGTAATGCAAGATAGATATTAACAGTATCGGTATTATGAGATAGCGAGGAGAAGTGACTATTTTATACAGGATGTCCGGTAGCAATTTTCACATTTTGAACAGACTTTATTTCTGAACGAGAGCAGCTACAGGGGCGGGGGGCGGCGTTAGAAGTGCCAGCGCTGTGAGTTAAGACACGCGTCAAAATAAGTTTTATAATACGCTTATGTTGCTAGGGAAAGTAGATAAAATGTCAGCATTCGATGTGAATTCATTAATAATTAAAATATACAAAGCAATTAATATATTTGAGGAAATCATTTCACTTGACCTCTAAATCGTTTATGTTAAGCATTCCATTATTATACCGTCTCTCGGATTGATAATAAAGTCATAAATCAGCTATTGAATAAACTAGATTCTTAATGGCAGTTGGCCATTAATTGATATTTCTATATTTTTCATTTCTAGAGATAGGAATTTGTCTTAATTTGTATAGTGCAATGGCAAACTATCTCTGGTACGGAAAACTGCTAAATCTTATCGATACATTATTGTTTAATACCGTAAGTTTGTTAACAACATAGTATGGTATATAAGATTGTACTTATTTCTGGAAAAAGGAAACAATATACATTGCCTACAAACTGTTTAGCAGTTTTGCAAAAGTATTATTTTTGTATTTCGTTGGTTTGCTGTAAATATTTTTTTTCTTTTCTTTTTCTTGTCCCTGTCGAGTCGAGTCTACTGCTAAAGATTGTCCGTAGACAGAATAAAAGGAAGCTACGAATTTAAAATACTTAAAATCTTTTTTGTTTTTTAATAACCAATTATAAATTTATACTGAATATAATTGAGAATTATTTATGTTTATATTATACTATTCTGAATTCTAACGCGTTGTACGCACCACGTACTGTATTAATAACATAAACTAGCTACGTAGCTAGACAATGTAATTTCTTATATTTCTGTATTTAAAATAAATGTGTATCTACATTTAAATTGTGTATGACTAATTATTATTTATATAATTATTATTTTAATTTGCGTACGCGCTTTTTTTTTGTGGAGGAATGCTTTGACGCATACCTCTCCGCGGGGCTACGGATAGGTTATGTCGGACTCACCGGGGAAAGATGGTGAGTGACATCCCGGTAATACCGACTAAACCTACCACTGTGTTCCTCGACATAACCGCAATCAGCGGGGCCGCGCAAATCGCTTTCACATGCAATCGCGACCCCGCCGAGGTTTCGGCCCGCCGTATGAAGCGACAGGCCACTACACAGATAGACAACCACAAATTTTACTGTTCCCCTGAGGGCGGGACACACGATACAGAGGCGCGCATGGGATCACGCACGCCGCCTCTGGGACCTGGTGCTGATCGGGTGGCGGACAGGCCCACGAAGCCCACCACCCCCAGGTCAAACCTCAGGGTGGCTGGAGGTCGTCTTGCGCCCTTCGGCGCCCGGCTCTGCAGTTGGGGAGAGGGTTTAAGCGTTCTCTCTCCCGCTCCGCCGCCTCCTTGATGGAAATCACTTCCTCACAGAAGGAGGCGACGGTGTTCTACGACCGCTCACTCCGGACCATAGACTGAACTACGGCCGGGAGCGAGAGGGCAACCAATCCGACTGCCGCGATCAACTCACGGCGCTGCGACTGCCAGGCGGGGCAGTCCGCCAAAGTGTGCAGACGCGCTGTACGAACTGATTACAACGTGTGAAAAAAGAAATATAATTATTACAGTGTAATAGTGTGGCTTTATATTATATATTTATTTATTTTATATTAGGTAATAATTGTATTCCGTACGCGTTGTATAAAACATACAGTCGGGATCAGATGGTCGGGATTCTAGTGGACTTACAATAAAAGCAAAAGTTTTTCTTTTTGTTTTTATACCTGTTGAATTGCATTGACTCATATCTCTCTACAGGAGAGGTTATCTCCCTCTCTCTACCACTAGTCCAGTTTATGATATAGCGTTCCCCTACACCGACCGTCAAGGTTATATTAGGTGGAGCCGCTGTACCTTCCAATGCCCGAGAGCACCTTCCGGGACCAGTTATAGACAGGTCTTGGCCCCAAATCTCGACTTCTCCACCCTAACCTCAGAGATTCGGTTCTCGTAAGCAAGCTACCTCGTGCCCAAATGACACTACCTTTTGTCCAGATAGGTAACGGAGCAATAAAGTCGCTCACCACCCGCAACTCTGAGAGTTCTTAACGAAAACCTCGCTGAAGCCGACGGAGAAGCCGCCTCCCATATCTCCAGTATGGTACTGGAGCTGTGTAAGGCACGCTCATTTCCCGACGTACATCCATACGCCTACTCAAATAGGCCTACAAGCCGGGTGTGGCCCGAGTCACTCTAGCTATGACTCTTACTTGCTGAGCAGGCAAGCGCCCGAAATGCGTTGCGGCAGTGAAACCACACTGCCACTTCGCTAAAGACAACTCCGTGCCTCGCGCGACCGACTGGTTCGCACTAGCCGCGCCTGAGTCCGACGCTCGAACGCCACGGGCTTGCCGAGCAACGAACATGTCGTCCTCAGCGGCTAACCACATACCCCTGCAAGTCCAACACCAATGTCAGGCACCGCGCACTCTAATCAGCGCGGTCGATAGAACATGCCTTTCGAGGCGCAGTGGGCTTCCTGACCCCGCAGTACCCTGGTCCAGAAGGGGAGACCCGTAGTTCTCCCCCCGAAACCCTATCTACCTGGGGTCTTGAAGATAGGGGGAGGTTATGTCATGTTATAGGAGAGGTTATGTCGGACTCACCCGGGGAAAGATGACAACGTCCCGTTCCTACCGACTAAACCTACCACGGTGTTTCTTGACGTTACCAGGATTGGCGGGGTCGCGCGAATTGTTCTCCTAAGAAAAACGCGGAATGGTGTATCTACTAATATAACTTATTAAATTTTTACACAATATACCGATGACCTCTGCAAAGACAGATATAAACATCTGGAAACCAGTTTTTTGTTATTATGTTACAATAATATTTGCATTATAACTAAAATAAGCTTGATACGCATATGAAAATCATATGCAAATTAAGTTGACTTTAGGCGTATGTTTCGTAAATGGCTATCACTAATCCTTAAGATATGTAGTTGCTACGCTGGTTATTTAAATAGTTTAGTAACACAACAACAATAAATAAAATTAAGTAGTGAGACTGTAGGCCAATGGATTAGGCAGAGACATGCGAACGAGAGGATTGTAGGTACCAATAACGTTTTGTACTATTGCGCTACAGATGTAAATTCACTTGTTACCATGCCTTCTAGCTTAACTAGATTAGTTTCTAGTAACTTACTTTAAAGTTTATAAATGAAAAATACTTTTTCTAGATTGGGTTTACTTTGCTACCGTTGTTTGATGTTTCTAATGAAAATGCGGTTATAAGCTAATTAATAGCTACACAAATTACGATAATATAAGATCATATCCCAGCCTTAAACGTAAATCCTTTCATAATTTTAACCATAGACCATTTATTCTTACTTGTATTATTTAAAGCGGTTCGGTCTATATGTATTGTTTCTAAGATAACAAAAAAAAATACGTTCGTATTTTTACTTTTCTTGTTATCTCTATTTATTAGAGAACAAAATATATAGTCTGAAAGCAGTAACTGTATGATTTTATAATAAATTCTTTGTTTACCAAATAATTCAAGTAAGAAAATGAACTATTCAAATATTCTAGCTCAGTTTTCGAGCAAGGGAATATATCCATTAAGCCTTGCGTCTCACCAATAGGAGAAGAAATGTCACTCTACAGAAGATCTTAAGTAAGTGATCTTTATTTGATAAAAAGAGTTTCATGAGTTTCTCATTGCGGTATTAGTAAGAACATTGTATCTTGCATTTGAACAAAAATCAGTAACGCGCTGTAACAAATTGTTGAACTTTTAAGCGGGCATTATTCTTGTTTCTGTACTTAATTGAGCAGGAAAAAGGATCATGCAAATGAACATCATGAAAATTAACATTTTTAAAATCCTGTTGATATAATAAAACTGAAAGATTTTAAAGATGTTGGTGATGATGATGGATTGTTAGGTACTCAATCACGCGTAAACAGTTCAAGGTATCTAGAAAGAATGAAGGCCTGGCATACTGTTAGTTTTCTATATTCATAACACATATCTTTTATCCATAGTTTTTATCCTGATATGCGTTGCCGTAAGATTTTACCAAGCAAAGCAGCGGGCTGATGGCCATTAGTAAGTAACATAATAAGTTAAATATAGCATTTGATTCCATGACATTGGCAATGACTCTCTTGATTATCACACCAGCTAGATTTGCAACGCTGATTTTATGTGACGATGATGATGCCTCTATTATAATATTTTATGTATAAATATATAATAAATTTAAATATTCATAATAATAATAATAATTCGCGGTTTTTAAATGCCAAGACCCTCCACAACCGTGAGGTGTGCAATCTCAGAGAATATTTTTTTCGAACCGATGTGGGCGTGCATCGCGATGTAGTAGCAGTGGATACGGGCTTTACCCCGCTTGCTCTGCTAAAGAGAACTGGCGCAAACCTGTTATACTTGGAACTGAAGAGCGCAGGGATGTATGGAAAGGAAAAGAGCTGCATGGACGCTTTTTCCGGGCCCTGAATGGGCCCGACATAGATTTTCAGTCATCGGTGTCCTGGCTACGATTTGGCGATCTCTTCGCTGAGACCGAAGGTTTTGTCTGTGCAATTATGGACGAAGTTGTTATGACGAACAACTACCGGAGATATATCTTGAAGGATGGGACGGTTGACATATGTCGGGCATGTCACCAGCCCGGAGAATCTCTCAGACATATTATCTCCGGTTGTTCTCGTCTTGCCAATGGAGAGTATTTGCATAGACACAACCAAGTAGCCAGGATTGTCCATCAGCAACTTGCCTTGAAGTATGACCTTGTGGAATCTGAAGTGCCGTATTACAGGTATGTGCCCGATCCAGTTCTCGAAAATGGTCGTGCCACTTTGTACTGGGATCGGTCTATCATCACTGATAGGACAATTGTGGCGAACAAGCCAGATATTATGCTGATAGACCGATTGGAACGCCGAGCAATGATCATCGATGTCACCATTCCACATGACGGGAATCTTGTGAAAGCTGAAAAAGAAAAAGAGTTGAAATACTTGAACCTAGCTCACGAGATTGTCGACATGTGGCGTGTGGACTCGGCGATCATTGTGCCGATAGTCATTACAGTCAATGGTTTAATACCTAAGAGCCTCGACCACCACCTGCAGAGGCTCGCATTAGATGGCTGGATCAAGTCCTTGATCCAAAAGGCAGTACTACTCGACACGGCGCGTATTGTGAGGAGATTCCTCTCTTTGGGGCCCTAACCACCGGCAGCTTGGACCTTGTTCCCGATGTCGGTGGGTCATTTTAATTTTTATATTTTTAAATATGTATAGTTTTTATATTTATATTTAAAAATGTAATAATTAGAAAAAATAGAAATAAAGAGAATAATAATAATAATATAAGCTTCTTACATCTATTTTGAGAGCCAAGGTATCTAAACATATTGATACAAATTCAATAATGTCAGCTTCTCAGAATGGATGTAAGAGGGGGGCTCGTGGTACTAAGGAGCTCCTCCTCATTGATATGGCCATTAGCCAACAGGTTCGCCGTAAACAAAGGGATATGGCGGCATGTTGGATAGATTATAAGAAAGCGTATGATTCGGTGCCTCATGCATGGCTTTTGAGGGTGTTAGAGTTGTATAAAGTAAATGCAACTCTGCGCACCTTTTTGAAGTCATGCATGGGGCAATGGAAAACGGTTCTTAGCTATCCAGGATGTCGACAGATCCCTGGGAATGGCGAATTGATAAAAATTGAGCGGGGTATATTTCAGGGCGACAGCCTGAGTCCTCTTTGGTTCTGCCTAGCATTGAATCCTCTAAGTACATTACTAGAGGGTTCAGGGCTAGGTTACAGGTTATATAGAGGTGGTGGAGTGATATCCCACTTGTTGTATATGGATGACTTAAAGTTGTTTGCCCACACTAAATTACAGTTGATGGATTTACTTAAAGTAACTGAAACTTTTAGTAAGTCTATCAGTATGGATTTCGGTGTGGACAAATGTGCTGTCATCCATGTAAAGCAAGGCAGGATAGTGGAATCCGAAGGAACACAACTTTCGGATTCCATTAACCTACGATCACTTCTTGTAACCGATACTTACAAGTACTTGGGTATGTCACAGGCGTTAAGTATCAATGAGGCTGACATGAAGCAATCGTTGCAGGAGCGTTTCTTTGGTCGTCTGAAAAAAGTTTTAAATAGTCTTTTATCAGGTGGCAACAAGGTGCGCGCTTGTAACGGTTGGGTCATGCCGGTGCTCATGTACTCCTTTGGCATACTTAAGTGGACTCAGACTGAACTGGATGCCCTGGACCGGCGGGTCCGTACACTCTTGACGGCATACCGTATGCATCACCCACGTTCGTCTGTGATGAGACTGTATATCCCGCGGAAATGTGGTGGCCGAGGCTTTCTGAATGCCAAGGCCCTTCATAACCGCGAGGTATGCAATCTCAGAGAATACTTTCTTCAGGCAGACGTGGGTATGCATCGGGATGTAGTTGTTGTAGACATCGGACTCACCCCGCTCAGTTTGGCTAAAGAGAACTGGCGCAAGCCTGTAGTACTTAGCACTAACGATCGCAGGGATGTATGACAGAGCAAGGAGCTTCACGGTAGGTTCTAAAAGACTCTATATGGAGCTGATGTAGACCTGTTAGCCTCCGTGAACTGGTTACGTTTCGGTGACCTCTTTGGGGAAACCGAAGGGTTTGTCTGTGCTATTGTGGACGAAGTTATCAAGACGAATAACTACCGGAGATATATCTTGAGGGATGGTACGGTTGACATTTGTCGGGCGTGCCACCTACCTAGTGAGTCCCTCAGGCATATAGTTTCCGGTTGTTCTCGTCTTGCTAACGGCGAGTACTTGCACAGACATAACCAAGTAGCCAGGATTATTCACCAGCAACTTGCTCTGAAATACAAACTTGTAGATGTTGAAGTGCCGTACTACAGGTATGTAGCTGAATCAGTTCTCGAAAATGGTCATGTCACGTTGTACTGGGATCGAACTATCATCACAGACAGGACTGTTGTGGCCAACAAACCTGACATTGTGGTGATAGATCGATCAGAGCGCCGCGCATTGATTATCGATGTCACCATTCCGCATGACGGCAATCTCGCGAAAGCTGAAAAAGATAAGCAAATTAAATATCTCGATTTGGCTCGCGAGGTTGTCGACATGTGGGATGTTGATTCGGCAATCATTGTGCCGATAGTCATATCTGTCAATGGTCTAATAGCCAAGAGCCTCGATCACCATCTAAAAAGGCTCGCGTTGGGTGCTTGAATCAAGGGTTTGATGCAGAAGGCAGTGCTTTTAGATACAGCACGCATTGTGAGGAGGTTCCTATCTCTGGAATCCTAACCACCGGCAGCTTGGACCCTGTTCCCGGTGCCGGTGGGGTACCATATATTTTATATTTTAAATGTATTTTTATAGATATATGTATATTTAAAAATGAAAAATATATTGAAAATATTTAAATAAAGATAATAATAATATAATAATAATATCATTTATTGCGAATATAGGTTTTAACAAAGGTTTTACATAATATTCAGAGCTTCTATATTCTGCTATTTAGTATGCAACGTTTTTATAATAGAATATAGTATCTTGGTTCAATTTATTTACTTATGTAATTAATCTTGAATAATACGTTATAACGGTCAGTGTATATTTTAATTTAAAAAGAATATAATATCGATACCTCAATGTCAAAACAAATATTTTAAAATGTCCGGTACTTATAATATATCATAATTATACTACTAAGATGGCGAACAATGACACGGCCTGTCTTATGGTAAAAGTTACCGTAGCTTATGATCGCTTGTAATATCAGGTATGTCATTCATGCGTTTCTAGAAAGGTAGGTCTTACCCATCGTAAGATAGGTATTTAAGACTTCGGAGTCTTACTTTTTGAGTGAAATGTAACACATTTACTACACTGATCACCTATAAGAGGATGACAGTTTCTTGGGTAAGCCGGCTCATTCGAAAAATGAGGAAATAAACGGTACAGGCATAAAAAAAATATCACCTCTATAACTAGAGGTGATTTTTTTAATGCCTTTTCTGACAAGTAGAAATTTATGTGATAACTAGTTAAATAACTATATGTCTTTGTGGAAATATATGTTTTGTCTTATTGATATATATTATCTTATATATATATATATAAATCTCGTGTCACAGTGTTTGTGGTCGCACTCCTCCAAAACCGCTCCATCGATTTTTAAGTATTTTTATGTATCTTAGGTAGGTATGAGAATAGGTCGTAAAGTATTTTTCATACAGCTAGGTCAGCTAGTTTTCAATATAATTTTAAAGAGTTCATAGTTAATGAATACGGTTCATTGAAGCTTTTTGCACTTCAATCAAACATGATTGCTTATAAAATATTTTGTTGGTCAGGTTTTAGCTACAAACTCATAAAAAGTTATGATCTCAATAGTTGAATACTTTTTGCCGTATATTTGTTATAGTTATTAAAACTAACCTAGTATAAAATTGTACTTTTTACTATTTTACTTTACTACTGGCCGTGAGTTAAATAAAACAAAATAGGCAAAGCATTATTAGGAACATAAAGAGAATATAGGAAATATTCTTGAACGCGTAATTTATAGTCAGGCATCTAAAGTAAAAGTTCTAGAATAATTAGATTAATGACGTAAAGACTTAGCTCAATATCTCTGTTTTTTAATAAAACTTTAGTGCTACGGTATTCGCCTTATATCACAATGTGGAGCGAAATGAGAGTAGGTTGGAATTCACATTACAAAAAGGCTCTTAGAAGTTGACACAGCATCGTGTGAATTAAAGTAATGCAAGTACTGGAAGACGGTAGGAGAAGGCTTATACCGCATCTTCTGAGGATTCTGCTTAAGCAAGACAAGTATAAGGAGAGCTAAACAGTATTCGTAGAAAGCAATTTTAGTTGTTCATAGATTATCTCTTTTGACGTTTTCCTTCTTGCTAAAACTAAGGTACTGACAAGCTTAATTACAAAGAAATAACTTTAGTATATACACAGCTACAACTATATAGGTATGTATATAAAAATCTTGTGTCACGGTGGTTGTGGTCGCACTCCGAATTCGTCGACCGATTTTTATATTTTTTTATGTATTTTTGGTATGTATGAGAAAAAGGTCTTAAAGTATATTTCATACCGCTAAGAAATAATTTATTTGGCAAAACAACCTTGTCGGGTCAGCTAGTATTCTCTGCAGCACTTTCTGCCATGTAGGTGCTTAATCTTACCATTTCCACTTTCTGCAAATGGGATTGCGGTTAGAAGATATTTATCAGTATACTTGTATTGTGTGGCAGATATCATCAGATGCACGGTTCGATGCACCAAGTAAGTAGCTCAATGCATTTTTTATCGGTCAGCAGACCAGTCGCGGCTATTGTCCTAAACTCACGAAAGTAAGAAAGTAGTCTGGTCACGCTTTGTGTAAAACATAGACATGTTTTTATTGATATTTCTCTTTTAGGTGATTTACTGTTAACTACACTGCCAAATGCTATGTGGCTGCTAAATGGAAAACTATATTTTCGAGATTCAAGTGAAATTAAGTCCTTGAAATATGAAATAGTATATTAACATTAAAGCGTTACTGAAAATAGTTATATTATAAACAAGCCATTTCTCGGAAAACTCGAAAAACCCTTTGTTTTTCTGCATTTCTAATAACGTTCATGATAATCGGTCGAGTAGTTAGGCGTGAAAACGTAACAAACAAACTACCACATTCGCAATATTAGTTCAAAATTAAGATGTATTTTCCAAAACTGGTGTTAATTCGTAGGAATATAAATCCTGTACTACTGATCCTTGAGGCATCTATAGAAGGTGACTTTTCAACCTTTCTCATATAAAACACCCAGTCTTAAAATAATGATTTGTAAACCATTGGTGGCGTACGTATGTGTTTGTGATCGACCAAATTGTTGTTCAGGTTTTTCTTTAGGTAAGTCTCAGTAATAGCACGGCGTTTTGAAAATATGTCCAAACTCGTGGATGGCAATATGGGCGGCTGGTCTTTTATATGTGATACAGATATCTAGATGCGTCTTATTACGTACCTTTTATGAGAATATGTATGTACAAAAAATAGTAATATATTCTATTGTGCCTTTTTTGTTCATTCTATTTTGAACGTTTTAGATCAAATCAACAAAAAGTAATAACGATAAAATTTGCAAATCATTCCAACTTAAGAAAATAGCGGTTTCTCTCCATACTTATGCAACAGCTCTTATTTAATTAAACAGAATTTACGTAAAGCGTAGTGAGTAGTACAATGTTATATGTTTATTTACTTATATATACAACAGTCATAATATATTTACAATTAAGTAGCAAATTATGCAGATTTTCTAGTTGAAAGTTTTAATTACTTTTTTATGATAATATCTAATACATCTTTAATTTAGAAGAGATTAGGCTTCTTAAGCGGTTACACACGGTGTATTTTTGTGGCGATTCTGTAGCAAGTCAGTAATAAGTCAGTACCGAGTCAGTAGCGATAGATAGATCAGCTTATTTTTACATGCAAAATAAGAAAGATATAAATAGGTACCTACTTCCAAATTCCACGCTTACGAAGTCGGAAACAAAAGTTAAAAGGTTTATGTAAAAAAAGGTTATAGCTTAGTGGGGAAACATCGTTGGACTGTCAGGGATAAGTCTCGACTTCGAACCTACAGCATGCATGTTTTACTTTTCGAAGTTACTCCACGAGGCTCCGCTATCGTTAACCTCACAGGAATTAATACCGCTACATAATGTATCATATGTGTTAATCCAGCACACGATCTATTTAAATGTGTGTAGTACCATTCATATTCCGTTTAACGGCATTTGTGTGATTAGATACTAAATATCCAAACATCATAACATAATTTCACATTTATAATGTTAGTACGAAGTAGTACAAGAGGATATTTAAGGACAATAATAATTAAGAGTTATTTATACTAATATTATAAAGCTGAAGGGTTTGTTTGTTTGTTTGCTTGAACGCGCTAATCTCGGGAACTACTGGTTCGAATTAAAAATTCTTTTAGTGTTGGATAGCCTATTTATCGAGGAAGACTATATACTATATAACATCGCGCTACGACCCACAGGGGCGGCGCAGTAACGATAAACGTGGGTGAAACCACGGGAACATCTAGTGTTAAACCTATCTCTTATAAACAGCCGTACATTATCATTATAAATAAAGAATCTAATAAATAGATAAACTTACATAATATATTGAGTAAAGCGAGTTTGATTCTCACAGCGAATGTTTTCACAAGATCCTTTGATTGTTGTTTTGATTCGGCGTGTTTGCATACATGTGATTTGTATGCAAAACGATAACGCAGCCATTTTCTATTGTTATATGTAATGTTTTCTGAGACAAAATGTTCCTAAGTGTGGTTGTTGGTCAACATTTCATAAAATATACAAAAACGGTTCTTTGTGCCTAAAGTAGGTTGAGGATTTCTTTGAGAGCTATGAGTCCAACCTTAAACAACTTAGCATGCATAATATAAAATAAGCAGCGATAGCTCAGTGGGGAGACCAACAGACTGCAATGCAGAGGGTCTCGGGTTCGAATCCACGTCGCGCACCTCTGACTTTCGGAAGCTATATGACCTTTCGAAATTATGTGCGTATTGATTGACAATTATCGCCTGCTCCGTGCCTCGGAGAGCACGTTAAGCCGTTGGTCCCGGCTGCCATGAACATCTATGGCAGTTATAATAATAATAATAATAATAACTTTTATTTTCTCACCATAATACATACAGTCTTAAAAACTTGAGATATACACGGTATTGGTTTTATGTTGTAGCTATGTTTTATTATGGCGGGTTGGCCCCTGAACTAGGAGTATCCAAAACCCAAAATCTAGAATACTTAAGTTGTTATTGGGAAAGTCGATACAAAAGATCCCACTGGGTCGAAGTGTCGCCGGTCTGTACTGACTGGCCCCCACACAAGATAAGATAAGATAGCATGCATAATTATCAGTCGGTAGTGGTCGAAAGTGTCATGTGGATTATTCCCATTATTTTCTTGCTATGATTATAATATGTTTTTTATGACTCCATCAATTAGGCAAGAATTTGATTACTTGTTTATTACTTTGCTCCAGGGGCTTACGTGGGATTACTTAAGCAGATTTTATGATGATATTTAATTATGAAATTAAGTGTTTTTGAGCTTCTTTTAGGCAATACAGTCATTTGTTACAACTTTTTTTGTCTAGAAGTACACATAAAGCTCCTGGATCTTATGATATCTTTCGATATAGAGATTTATTAATCCCAAAACTTCCTCACTGGTCAGGCCATTAATGTATGTCGCACTCAAAAAAGTCAAATACTTGGTAATTGACAAAATACAGGCAATTTAACCTCGGCATCTGTCAGTGACCAATAGCTCCACGTAATATCATGAAAGTCAAACATACAGACTGCATTAGAAACTTGTGTTACGTTTCAAAACACATTTCTTAAGTAATCTGATGTTCAGGTTTTATGACGATGTTTAACCGTTAAAACAAGCAATATCATATAAACAATTTATAATTAACTTCGAATAGTAAGAGATTTATGTCGTGGGGTCGAACATGAGACCTCTGTCTAGCATTCTAATGATGATATCACTGCTTCTTTTTATTTTAAAGATCTTTTTTAAATATTTTATATTACCTATGTTTTTTTATTGTGTAACAAGATTTAATTCCTACTGATGTGATATGTGAACTCAAGAATTGATGCCTTTAGCTTTCAGAAAGGAGCTTTTGCTAGCAGGAAGTATTGACGTTGTGATTTAAGAGGATGTCTCCTAATTACCACATCGCCGACATGTGGGACGAGAAAGAATTATGGTCCACAAATAGTTGTTCCGGGTCTGGGCGTTCTTTGTAGGATTTTAGTTAATTCTTCAGCGACCGAGGAGTATACCTAGTGAGGAAGATCAAGAAACGTCTCAAAAAAAGACTCTCTCTAAAAAGAGGAAGAGTTGAGAGAAGCAAGAATGAGTACGGTTATGATAAACTGAAAGTTATAATTGAAAGTATTTCGATAAAACTGCCAGCTAATTAGGTAATCACAATATAAATATCTGAATGGATATAAGACTGATAAAGCATTACACTTAATTTATATCATTGCGCGTATCACAACAAAATTTTGTACGGTATATATTCTTGAACTATAATGTATCTTATGCTCCACGAAATAAGAACCAAATTGCCATGTGAGAGTCGTATGCAGTTGTATATGTGTGAAGGAAAGTTTCGATTTGATATGAATGTATTAACTAAGCAGTTTATTTATAAATAGTCATATTTTATTATTATCCGCTGTTACTCTCTCTTTTTAGCCAATGCTACTGTGGCGTGCAGAAAAGGAGTAATCTTATACAGCATGTATAGGAAAAAAAAATTGTCAAGCTTAAAGGTTGTAAGGTTAAATATAAATTACTAAATTCTTTTTATTTAAAATTCTAAGCATTTCACATGAAGATAAATAAATGCTTACATAGTTCAATAATTTTTACATTAAATTTAAAGAGTTTCTGTCTTAATTGAACAAGACATCTAGATTTTATTGTTTGGCAAAAAAATATAATCGTACTAGTATTGACAATGAAGTCATCATTGACAATTATTAAAGAATAGTTTCGTTACAAACCATTGAATAATAGACAACTCCAGGCTGTAGGTCGTTTATTGGGGTGACTCCATTAACAAAGAAAACTCTATATCTAAGAGCTATAATTAACTAATTTAATCTTAATAAATCTAATTTAATGTAATAATTGTATGTAATTTAATGTAATTTAATTAAATTAATTTAATCTTAATTTATTTAATCTAATTTAATGTTAATCTATATTAACTCTATAGTTAGGCCCTAAAATATGATCAAATCATATTAGTTTACACGCTGTATCAAATTTTAGATTATATAACAAAAGTATTATCGTTATAAACGAATGACAAATCAAAATTGAGGCTATTAATGTATAAAACATAGTCAAGTCAGTGTGTTTCTATATTTCGAGTCAATATTACAGAACGATTTTATACAAATTGTATTTTAAAAGCAAGTACTCTTCAATATGAGACTCGTCAAATTAGTGATGGACAACACATAAAGTAAGTAAAATAACATGCCGCAGTCATTAAAGACTGATTAATTATCAGCTCATGAGTATATCTTTATTGTAAATTACCAAGTTGTGGCGAAAAAACGTACTGGCTTTCTTATAATAAACGGTTACCGTAATACCAGGCGTGAGTGCATACGAATATTTTAAAAACGTGTCGCTGTGCTGTCTCCGTAAGGAAATAAATGCCGAAGTTTCGGGCCGACTGTTCGTACCGCAAGACACATTTATTCCGAAATTCGGCTGGTATTTCAGTGCGTACCCTCTTAATTGTCCTTAACCCTTTCAAAAAGCAGTCCGACTAACGGAGTAATATCATTTTGAAAGGAAATAATTCGAGTAAGTTTTCCGTTCGGCCCGAAGTTTTCGATAAACATTTTCATTTTCCCCTTCAGTTCCCACTGCAAGAATTCGACATAAGATTGTTTAGCAGTATTTTTTTTATGGGGCGGCGGTATTGTTCGTTTCGGACCGCTCGCTCCAACATAAAATGTATGGATTCGTACCAATATTGCAATCGGTGGTATGTTGCCATCTTCAATTAGCATACAATGGGCAAATTCATTAGTAAGAAATATAGATGCACTTTTTATTTCACCGGATGATACGATCCCTTATTTATGTAATGTATAAAGTTAAGATAAAGTAAGATTTTACGTATGTGAAGTGGTTGAAACTCCTGCTCATTTAAATGTTTGTGTATTATACTTTAGGCGCGTTTTATATTTTATTTTGTAAACTGACGTCACCTTGCCTGATGATAGACATCCAATGAAGTTCAATAGAAAAGGCCACCATTACAATTATTGAGTTTACGAATGAACGTCCTAGGATAATTTAATATTTTTAGGAAAACATTTCTTTTCATTCAGATTTTTACGACAATTTTTTAGAAATGGCTTGTTCCTGAAATTTAGTATAACAGAAAAATAAAACACCTGTACGTAAAACCTTCTAACCGGGGATAGAGTTCATCCGCATCACAGTCGATTAGTAGTGTGCCCAGAAGACTGGCAGCATTGCCACTTTGAATGGGAATGCTTTTTCTTTCCGCGAGATGAAGACCAGCCCTCTGGTCACGGGAAGCGTCGATCAGCCATTTCGTTATTTCTCTAGATAGGGTACGACTACGGTTAGGACTACGGACTAGGGTACGGTTTGATTCCAAACGGCTCACAAACATAATCCTCTTACAGGTTTTAGTATTTGCGCCGTTTGACAGTCTCTACGGATGCAGTGCCAGCACAACACGCCCAGTTGGGAAGATGTGATGGAGCAAGGGTGTCGACACACGTTGCGTCCCACACCAAAGATCTACCCACCTTTGTATTCAGTTTAACTCCTTTATACGGCTTGTATCATGGTTTATATTTTAAAATATTGCTTATACGATAACATTTGCATAAAATAGTTTAATTTTAATAAGTACAATTGTATAACGTAAGGCAATATTGTGTATTTCACTGATAGTATATTTTAATTCGTATTTAGTATAAGCAGTATGGTTACCGCTATGCAGATGTATGCAGACAGCTTTGATGCAGATCAACACTTTATATAATCATTATGGTTCTTAATACAGTTACATGATACATGAATGTCAGCAGTTAACTAGTTAAATGAATATTAATATTAAAATAATCACATAATTATTTTATACGTAATCAACTTTTCCCTTAAATTTATACGGTGTCTGTTACGCTTGAGGTCATAGACCATGATATGCTTTTAAAAGTATATCATTATTAACGACTTAATTTTACCTTTAAGGTTTGATATTGAACTGCGTTTTATGTAAGTTATTTAAGTGTATGGTCTTGGCACGTGGTATTACGAGTTATTTATAGTTTGTCGGATACTTTTTTTAGCAGTCATGGTTGCAAGGTTGAAATTAAAATAAACTGCTATGTATATTTCGCGGTTTATTTTAATAACTCTAATTTTAGACGTATTAAAACTATTAATATCTTTATTTAATTTTTCTCAATGTTACAGTAGCTTTTCAGCAGATAATGACTAAGACGGAGGTCGTCTCATTGTCCTGCAGTGTAGTTATTTAAGGGTACCCGAACATGATTTAGAGATAATTGTTTAAATATTAACTGTCCTTATATACGGAAGCGTTATATCATTACGTGTGCGTATTATATGTTATATGGCGTTTGTAATGAATTCACGCTTGAAATACGGATTACTGCACAACGCACACAATTACACTACTTATAGAGACATTCGTTTCAATTGATAGAAGGCGCTTAAAATTAAATTGCCTTTAAGGCTTTTTTCCTGGTTTAATTTAAAAACGCTACGCTTGGACTATAACTAAACTATTTAAATTTCTTCAAGCTCTTATAGTGTCACAGTAGTATAGTATTACTATCTTAGTCGATCTTAGTGTCCCTGTGACCATAGATAACAAACTGTATAACCTATGACTATCACCTAATCAACCGTAATATCGCGAAAAGGATTCAGTTTAATAATGACCTAAAAGCAACGTTTTGTAAATAAACAGCAATAAAGCCGTAAAATATGGTTTCATCAATTGATGGTTCTATTTATTAATATTATCTGATCTGGGTTAGTGATCCGAGATGTGTTAAAAAGACATATTGTATCAACCACGGTTTTTTTTATGTGATAGTAGGCGAACGAGCTTACGGATCGCCTGATGGTAAGCGATTACCGCCGCCTATGGACACCCGCAACACCACAGCAATTACAAGTGCGCTGCCGGCCTTTTAAAAAGGAGTACGCTATTTTCTTGAAGGTTTGTAGGTCGTATTGATCCGGAAATACCGTAGGCAGCAGTTCATTTCACAGTTTAGTTGTGCGAAGTAGAGCATTTCTGGAAAACGCACAGTAGTGGACTGCCAACCAACTAAATGATGGGGATGGAAATTCTGTCGCGTAGGACGATGGCGAAAAGAGGCGGTAGGGATCAGTCCGAACAATTCCTCGGAACACTCTATAGTAAAAACGATAGAAGATGCATAGCGAGGCTACATCTTTACGCAGCGCCAAGGGGTCTACCCGATTTGAAACAACCTGGCAGTCGACGACTCCCGCACTAAATATAAACTCTGTATCGCGGGGGACTTTACAAACATTCGAACAACGGACACAAAGAACACCCAGACTCGGAACAGCTATCTGTGAATCACACAATTTTTGTCCCGTTCGAACCCCAACTCTCGACGCGGCAGCAGTGGCGAGGCGGCCATTTAAGGCACTATGCCATCCGTGCACTCAGAGTATATTCATTTAACCGTGTCTAACTTTCAATTAATACAGTATTATTTCTTAGCTGTCTATTATGCACTACAAGTATATCACACAATAGCTTCATCCATCTTTGTCATAATAAGTCGCGGCATCTTGTTAGTAAGATGGTATATGGCTTTATTAATTCTTTAGTAATCATAATGATGTGTAAATATTGTGATAGACACTTGGCGGTGGGTATTGAAGTTTTTTATGGTAGTTACTGTTATATGACAAGGTGATGTTATTAACAAATAATATTGATTATTTGTTGGTTTACTGTTCGTTGTAAATTGAGGTATCTATAGTTGTGTAAATTTAATATCTCGTCGTTGGTATTTGTTTAGAGTTTATATGTTTTACTTCGGGAAAAAGTACTTTAACAAGGTGTACATGTTTTACATGTACATCTTGAAGAACGGTACTGAATTAATATTTATAATGGCAGACATGTGTTTTATAATACCTATAAAGCTATTAATAAAATGTTTATTTGTATCTACTAAAAGCTCAGAAAATAAACGCTTCAAGCAAAAATCGCAGCGCGTTGTATTGCGTCATATTGTATATAATAATTTAAACGAAATTCTCCTTAGCTTAACGCGCTGAGCCTGTGTTAGAGCGTTTGTTTCATAGCCCTCGAGTTGTATTTAAAACAAAATAAAGTACATCTTAAGGAATTAAATAAATAATGCGGTTTTGAAATAATTATTGAATCAAAGACTGCTGATAAACACGCGATTCAAATGGGTAAGCATAAACGTGACAAATTTTTGCAACTGGCTATAGAAAAAATTAGGCAAGTTCTGTATTTGCTGGACCGGCAAAGCCATGACTTAAAAAAGTAAAGATATTAGTATGGTTACAAATGCAGACAGGTCCAAACATTGTTAATTAGTATAAATTATGAGATGGCTACTCTATCATAATTATGATAATCATGATTAACGTACTCTATGATCACCAGATACCTATCGTCCCGCTTCATTAATCAATCGTTTTTATGACCGAATTGGCACACAATATACTGCCTGTAGGAGAACGTATATTCATAACGCTCCAACGATAACACAAGGTATTATAAGATCGTCGTCAAATCTACTCAGAAAAGATCCTCTTATAGACGACACACTATTAAAGGTTTCGGTAACAGTGTTTATGTCACTAGGCCTGCCTAAGTAGCGCAGTGGTGTTAAATGCAACTGCTGTTCGTGAGGTCTTGGTTTAGATGCCCGGATTGGGCAAGATGTTATTGCGTTTTTCTGTCAATACATTGTCAGTAGCAGCATGGGGTTTGGAACTGTCTATAAACGGCAATAGGATTGAACCCGTATTGTAAATAGATGGCGAAATATGGTTGCAAATCACGGCTGCTTACCCCTTTGGGGATATATACGTGAGACTATGCACCATGTCTGCTCACCCCAAACACACAAAAAAAGATAGAAAATAAAAAAAAATCGGAAAGGAGATACTTACCTAGGCATAATGCTAAAAGAATTATGCCCTTGAAGGTTCTAAAAAGTTGTACCAAAGAGCTTATGATACGATCGACTTTAAGAGCACTATTGTAGGCTCTTACTTATAGTAAATATTTCTTACTTCCTATTAGATGAACAAACAATTCTTTATAGAATTATTTAGTTACTGCTTTCGAATTATATTAGGTAGTAATATTAAAAAGAGATAACATAAAAAAGAGTAGAATAAATACATCTTTATAAGATGGGTCACAATAATAATAATAATAATAGCGATTGTATTTCGCTTGGCATTGACTCATAGATAAATATCTTGTAGACTAACATACACACAATAACAACAACTATAGCAGGATGTCTATGTATAGTATCTAGCTACTTATTTGGTTACCATGTGGCACTAGACCATGTACACATATGTTTTACAGGATTCTGTAATCACAGTAAATCTTTCTCCTCTTATAATTCACATTCTGTGTCGACTTTTAAGCTTCATATAATTACATAGAATGTTAAGGCATGCAATTGACTATCTTTTCTGCGAAACACGTGTCATTAGGTCTTTGGCATTAACATGTAGGTTAATAATGCTAAAACTACATGATTTAATGATTGGCATTACAACGTCGGACAGATGTTGCGTCACAAGAAACTCTTACTAAGTAAGTTATCTATTATTTTCCACACAGTTAACCATAAAACAGTACACATATTAAAATGAGCAATAGACAGGCGAACACTAATGAATGTCATCATTTTACTTATTTGCTGGATTTTGCACGCGGCTGTGCCCGCGTAGATAATAGGTTAAGTTATGTTAGTAAGAATACTGCTTTTTTTAAATAAAATTTAGTCTATGTTATTCGGTGATAATATAGTATTGGTGAAAGAATTTTGAAATTAAACTACTTTATACGGAATTTGTTGCGTTGTTTATTTTAAAACACTTTTATTACATAATGTTAAACTATATCACTACTATTATTGAACTTTACTACAATTTAAGCTATTTAAATTAATTAAAACTATTTATATTTAAATTTACACTCTTCCCCGACGTTTCAGTAGTACAGCAGCCATGGTCACGGGGAGACTGAGACAATATTGTAAAAGAATTTTAAAATTGGTTGAGCTGTTTTTGTGTTATATCCTTACAAACAAACAAAAAAAATAATCTTTCCTCTTTGTAATATTAGTATAGACTAGATTTTGCCCGCGTCTTTGCTCGCGTAAAACTAGGTTAGGTAAGATTTTTCTGGATGAAAGGTACCCTACGCCCCGTTCTGTTCCTTTGACAACGTGTATGCGATATTTCAAAGTTAAGCTAATTTAGTAGTTTAGGTGTGGAAGCGTAACAAATAAACTCACATTCGCATTTATATTACGATATGAAAGCTATAGAAATTAATAGCAGACAATTTGTCAAGATGCCGTAAAGAAGATTGTAAATAATATAATGGAATGGTTTTATTGAAAAGCTATGTAAGTGTTAGCTTGTGTGGGCTTTACGTATATTAATTTTATGATGTAACAATAGGCTGGCTTTGTGCAATAGTCAAAGGTTATAAATGATGTAAATTATATTACTATGACATAAAAAATTGTCTGCTTTGGTAGTTTTGTGGTATTATGTGCGCTTATTTTAAGTTTACGATGGTAAGGTCCGGGATATGTAAAGGAATGTATAGTAGCACCATAGTTCCAAGAACTGTGCCCCATTGACCGATGACCCCTTTAACGAGGGGCTTAAAAATGGAGTTGGCGAAATTTGTGTGTAATCCACTTCTGCTTACGCCTTCAGGTGATAGAGGTTACAGATTATATTAAAAATGATAACGTACAGTTAGATAAAGGCGGTGTACAACAATACAGCAAGCAGGCGACTAAGTTCATGAATTAAACTCGCAAGTGGTAATTTGCATTCAGAATTATTATTATAATAATTTGTACCTAAATGTTAATTTATGCTTACTTTTAAGGATATATTCTTAATATAACATTAAAAATATATACGTTAATTTGTAACGTATACCTAATTTCTTTAAAATAGAACTATTAATTATTTAAAACTCTTTGAATAAATTAAAGAATAATTGTCTATAGCTTTACTTTTGATGCTTATTAAAGTGACGCACTATTCAATAATGATTTCGCCAAATAAACTTCAGTTGTTAGAATTTTTTTGTTAATCTATTCTATTCAAATCCTTACTGTGAATGTGAGTTTGTCTGTTTGTTACGCTTTCACGCCTTAACTACTCAACCGATCATCATGAAATGTGTATACCCGTTGTCAGGGTTACAGAAAAGATATATGTACCTTTCATTCAGGAAAAAGTACTGTTCCCGAGGGATGGAAATTTAATGAAAAATCTTCATTAATATGAGCGAAACCGCGACTAAAATCTGGTTTACTATAAATTAAACGAAATGCCACAATCTTTGCCGTTGTAAAATAGCCTTTTACTGAACGTAATAGGGTTTAAATTTGTAATGTGGTGTCGGCTATACAGAACTAGTTTTCTGCTATCTATCACGAGATCTTCTTTGTTAATTTACTTTTGATTGAATGTGCGTCTAAGGTCGTTATAATTGCTTTAGGTTTCGTCAGCTAGTTAACTGTTACGTGTGTGTTGATTGGTGATTTTAATAGAGAATGCTGTGGTGCACAAGGTGTGTGGTACACACTTATTGTAACGTTACAGATATGCTTATAGTAAACGTAATGTTCGGTGTAGTTAATGTAAAAAGTTCTAAAAGCTTTAAATTGGAATAAGGTGTGGAACTAATCTCATTTGCACACCCATTACTATATAGCCTATTCTCTATATGCTCCTGTATAACCAGATCCAGTAGTGATCGTGGAACGCTTTGCTGCTCATGAAATCCAGAAGAAAGTTATTGATGAGTGAAATAAATATTAAAGATGGTGTTACTATAAACTAATTTTATATTTACTTATTTTTCGTGTCTCAACACTAGTTTTATTATTATTATATAAAAAATTATTTTCCTACAATTAAGCTATCATTACAGATTCTTAACCTAATACGATAATATAGTTCCATAATCAGCATATACTTAAATATAGTAACATAATAAAATATCTTAACTATATGCACAACACTGCACAACACTAAATGATGCACTTGTGGTCTGATCTCGAGTTGTTAAAATAAAACATGTTTATCTAAGAATTCTCACTAAGTCTATTATTAAAAGCCCTGATTCTAAAATTTAAAATTCTGAAAGCCGCTACAAAATTAATCAGAAGTTAGTATTTTGAAATATTTCAAAAAAGATAACAAGCTGGAGGCAAATGAAGATAACTTATTAATTCTCAAAGGTGCAAGTAGGTTACATATGTGCTTGAACATTAAAAGGACGATAATGCGTAAAGAGAATAGGCACTTATATTTATAATATTGTGTTATCTCGCGCCTGGATATTCGAAGAGGTAGGCAGCACTGGATTACAACCACTTTTTGACAGTTATGTTTTATATCTCAAGTCATAGCAGGCAAGCTTAATGCCGTATTCTGCACTTAGCTAATGACATTGCTACTACAGTAAATTCCCAAAAATAATAACAACAATTTCCTTTACACCGAATTTCGGTCACGGCGGCTAATCTTAACGGAGACTGGCCATTTGCGCAGGAGCAATTATAGTGTACATGTGTATGCGCAAGCACAAGTGCACACTCTGTACCTTAACTGTCATGATTCGATGGGACGGCAATCCGTGATTGAAGAGAGATCAGACGCAAGACCAACGGCTTGACGTGCTTTCCGAGGCACGGGGGTGACACCGGCAACTTCCTAACTCCGGGCTGTTTAGATAGATATCTTAGCAAATAAAACTCTATTACATTATGTTGACCTGACCCGGGATAAGAATCAGAGACCTCAATAATAACAATAAATTGCACCTGAACTCGTTATTGGCGCAAATATAAGTACAAATTCTTCAGTCACAAACTGAGCTCTACAGCTCGCACATCTTTAGCTGAATCATACTGAAACCACAGCACGTTCCGTGCGGTCTAAGTAAGCTATCACTGCTCATATACCTGAAACTATAAATAATAATCAATTTCTGCTCACAATTATAGCTCATTAATTATATTTAATTATCTTCATCACTTAAGGAGTGATGCACTTATTTATCATTTTAATTTAATTTCTATTATCTTGGCAGATAATTGGAGCACATTGATCAAGACTAATAGCATGTTAGTGCTCGATCTAACAATTTAGTCGTTAGTAAGTCAAACAAACATTATTTATTACATAACTTTACGCTTGTTCATCGCCGAAGGGTGAGGCAGAACATTTTTATTCAATTACGTTACCCCTAGGTAGCAGGGTGGTAACTACACACCCTAATTTCCCACGGGTAATGAGTTAGTGTGCGTTTTTGTGTGTGTCAAAATGTCACACGTTTGAAAAGCTACAGGATACCGATAATAATTGAGCGGCAATTTTCGATTATATTACTTTGTGCATATACCTGTATGTCCCTTATAGAAATTTTATCTACATTTTCCAGTAGTAACTAAGAAATCCTAGGTGAAAGATGTCATTTCTTTAATCCGAACCATGGACTTCGCGAGAACATAAGCGCTAACTTACAGTACTGGTCTAACAAGACATTTTATGGTTAAAGACATTTTTTACATAAAATATTTACAATCACTTACAAAGAAAATACAATAGAGAAATACAAATGAAATTAATAAAATTTACAGACCTATCATCGTATTGTTATTTCGTTAGTACACATTTTTATTAAGTTACACATGTTTATTAAGGCCTTTGACACAGTGACAAATAGTATGTACTTAATATGAATTATTAACGTTTGTTTGTTTTTATATCACAAAATAAATTTGGTGATTTTATAAAAAAATATTCTAAAACACATTTATAATACAACAACAAAATACTATATTTATTATTGTTTGTTGTTGTTGTATTATATTTTTTTATTTAATAATTCATTTGCGTTTAGTCAATTTAAATCTGTAATTCCTTTATTTTGTCAAAACAAAACAAATTATCTTTAGACATCTCAATGATAATTTTCATTATAATGTTTTATTTGAAATTATAAATATCTTAATATCAATTCTCGACACTAACTTTTCATCGTACATGCTGTAAGTCAATAATTTCTGAAAGAAAAACTTCAAGATTTTTTTAAATGTAAGCCCTTACTTTCGCCACTGACTTTACGATACAGATTTAATCGATAAATTAATAGATACAGTCATGCTACTAGAAAATTAGTATTACTATTTTTAGATATGAATTATAATAATCTTCTATTTTTAATATATTCCATTTTGAACAGACGGACTTAAGCCAAAATATATGATTAATATGATGTAAGAGGTTATATATCAATTATAATTTTGGTGTCAGATAACTCTTATGTCTGTCTAGCTCAGTGTTTTGAGTGATGGCTAGCTTACAGTCAGCTTGCTGTTGCTAGCATTATGTACACTTAATACTATTGCTATAAACCAGAAAAAAACATCATCATGCAATGTTATGTAACTGAAGAAAACATTACAAAAACGCAAAGCATTGAGATTAATGCGGATAAGGCTTTGTGACATCTTACAACCTCTCATTTGCGAAGCATACTTACGGAACTTACTTTTGCTTCGCTAACGATAGATCATTCCGAAGCGGTACCACATTAAGTATATTGAAGCATCTATGTAATGAGCTCATTTGAATATGGAGTATAAACCGTCGTTTATTCGACAAATCTTTCACATCACGTTGTTGTTATCTACATTGTCTACAAAAATAGCAATTTTACTCACAATTTCATATAATTATAAAGTCACTAACGAGCTAATTGTTTCACAGTTGCGTAACTACGCTTAATTTCTAACGCAAAACTGTCACTTTTCTCTGCCATATCATCATTACAGACGAAAGAATTCCCGCCATTGTTTCCGAATTTGCATTACGACTGTTCTCTTGCGTGATGGTGTAGATAAATGCGTTCAACTAAATCTTTGTAACTCATTTTGTTTTATAGATTTAATTTATGATTACGGTTTTGATGTTCAAATGATTTTTTTATAACGCTCCCATTTTGTAATACTCGTATGTAGTTATTTAATAACATATCCACGCCTTAAAAACATGACAGAATGTATTCATATAAGTGTCATGCTTGCAAAAAAGAATTGCACTAGATTTAAGAATAGCTATTGATGTACAAAATGAAATTCGTTACACTCAAGTCGATGTTATGAAACTCCAGACAAAGTAACGCAACAAGATGTATGACGACATAGTACTGAGATCTCACATATTTTATATGTTAGGCCTAAAGTACACATGACAGAAAAAGTATATATTTTTGAATAACCATATTTTTTTATAAATTAATGCTTTTGGGGGTTAAAGATGGACTTTACAATTTAGTAGCTTGTATAATATGTGCTGATGCAGCAAATTATTTAATTTGATGTCTTTAAGAAAATTATATTACAAAATGATTCCACCATTTTGTAAAATAAAAGTGGAGACGGGTTTAATTGAGTGTATTCACGTATTTTAATTAAGAATATACTAAAATAAAAAAGGTGTTAAATATATAATTATATCTTTAAGGCTATGTAACAGTTGTTGCAGTCGGCAGATTTTACACAAGAGTGATTTTAAATAATTTTGTGAGACAAAAGTAACTGATTTTGCTAACTATCGTTTCTTTTGAGAAGTGCTCGTTTCTAATCCTGTGGATGCATATTGCGCCTATTAATCTGTCAAGTTTTAGAACACTAGACAATTATAAATCTATTGTGTGTGTCTCCCGGTGTGCTGCTGCGACTATTGAGTCATATTGTCAAAACACAAAACAAATCAATATTTGTTTTGTATTTTGACAATATGATCTACTAATAGTGAGTTGTATTTGTGTCTGAAATTATGTATTAACTAGATTTTGACAACGGTTTCGCTCGCGTAAATGTAGATAGGGTGAGATTAGTAACAGTACTTTTTTCTGGATAAAAAGTATCTGATGTTCTATTATGCACCCCTGACAACGTGTCTGCGAAATTACATGATAATCGGTCGAGTATTTAAGGCGTGAACGCGTGACAAACAAACTCACTTTAGCATTTAATATTAAGTAAGGATTAGTAGGGATATTAAATGATAGACTTTTTCTATAAGGTATATTAGAATATGATGATTAAGGCTTATTTAAAGGTCGTGGTAGATTGTTTGTATATAACTAAATATGAACATAATGAAAAATGTGAACGTATCTTAGTGTGTTATTTAATTCAATTAATTCTTACACATTATTCAAAAGAAACTTAGAGTTAAGTTTTAATATTGAGACCTATGTACATAATATAATTATGTCCTTATGTATATTATGGTTTACATTTTCCTAATATATTTCTTATAAAGTACGTTTCTTGCCGCACTGAATTTAAAAGAAATTTCAGTTAATATATTTTTGAATGCTTTTTTGTTTCACAATGCTTCAGTGTGGGTTAGGCCTTACGTGTAGTCCGATGTAACTGCACTAAATGCATAACATCTCTGGCCTAATGCACTGAAACATGTTACAAAAAACATGTAATGCATTATCACGTAAAACATAAATTACCTATTTTGAATAATTGCGGTAATTATAAAAAGTAAGAGATTACGAAAATCGAATTAAAATAATTAAAGTCTGCGATTATGTTCGCGGAAATTGTGCGAAGATTATCTTGCATCGTAAGAACCAAATGCATAAATTTTGCAGAAATACTTGAAATATGAGTCTACAGAGTATCTATTGAAAAATTGCAAAATATTTGTACCTGCTAATAACTTTACAAATTAAATATTATTTGTTTGCGCGAATATTACGCTTTGAAACTAAGTAAAACGTATTTAATCTTTATTGCGTTCTTTTTTGTTTATTAAGTCGTTGAATAATTATATATACGAAAACGAAAGTGTAAATATAATTAATTCAAAAAGTTGTAAACAAAATAGACGTTCAACTCGACTGTGTCAACGTTTCATTTTAAAATTCTATATTCATCTTTTTGTCGAATTCCACGTAGCAAATGATCAAACTAAAGTTAATGATGTAAAGGTACGTGTTCTAATCACAAATTAGTATTTACGCCATCCGCCATAAATACCAAATGTAATCAAACATTCTAAATTGCCAAAAACATCGTAATTGGCAGCACGATTGAATGGCAAACACAAAATCATAGTCAGTAATAAACCAATTAGTTTATTTATTGCTATTAATTTGAACTATTTTAAATGAAGCGAAGAAACGTTTTTTGTTTTATTTGGAAGCATACCTTTGTCTGTCGAAATACATTCGATTTATTTCTAATACCTTAATTGACCGTCCAGTCTATAGTAGCAAAATGGCCTTCGGAAGCTTTAGTACATGTCGAATACGAGATCAGTACATATAAATGGATTCAAACCGAAAGTAATAGCTGCAGAGATGATGAGTTTCATAATTTCCTGGCTCTTCTGTGTACTTGTCCGATTGCTTAAGTGCGAAGCGAGACCAACTTACAAAATGTTTTGACAATATGAACTACTTGAACGAAGTATAGGCGTTAGTTTTATTCCTGTTTTAAACACTGTTCAAGGTCGAATTAATTATAATTATAAATTTATTTCGTAATTTTTACAAAGAGGCTGTAGTAGAAGATGTTTTTTATTGTTAGTCTACTATCTAATTAGTTTAATTTAACTGCTGTTACTTAAATTAGGAGATGTTCTGTATCTTAAATTATTGGTACCTAGTATTTGACCGTAATACATAAAGGGGCCTTTTTCAATCGTCAGAACTATATATGACATTATTTGTGGAAAAAACAGCTTTCGTGTAGAAAATATGTCAAACCGCCATATTTATTCCTTGGATAGTTGCTATCTGACAATTGAAAAATTCACTACTAAGTTCCTTAATTCCCTAGGATATATAATAATAATAATATACACATATGTGACCTCGTCAATTTAATTTTAATAATATCATCGAGTCCAATAAGGAACGCATAAGCCTAAAATTATTAACGTTGGGCTGCTTAAGAATCTTAGCAATGCTTGCTTGACAATTATTGTACATTAAATAATTTCTACAACAGCACGATATTAGCTTTTGTTATTGTAACTCAGCTTCATGAATGAAACGAGGCTTTGTGTTGTGTAGCTATCGCTGAAATTGGATAAATTATTAATATCACTAGTAAGTATATACATGGTAGGTGGTTTATTTGCTTTAAAAATATTCATAGGCACCTTTTAAAGAAGGGTTTCGTTCTTACAGAGAGTACTTATAGAAGTTACGTATATTTTCATAAAACAAACAAAATTTAGGCATAGCTGCGTCATGTGTCGAGTGTAACTACTCGCTGTATGTATGCAAATAAATCGAAAGCGCCACTGTCCGCTTCTCACAACACATTCACTAAATACGTGTGCGTCTTTGTAAATCGGCATTAGAAAATATTTTAACGGCGACTTTAAAGACCTACAACAATTTTTTTTGCTTTATTGTGAAGGGATTACTACAGAACTCTTATTATTATATGTAGTAAGCAGTTTGTCTGAAATTCCATATAAGTAAATACACCTTGTTTGATGTCAGTAAACGGGTGTGATATGTCTTGAAACTTTTACCATGAACTGTGTACATTATATAATATCAAGTTTGGTGTTCCTGTTTGTCCAGCGGAGTTAAAATGGTATGTAATTATTCTTCGCAAGTGTATTAAATAGTGACATAATGAAATATATTTATTTTTCGTTGCGTCCCTTCCAAGTTGATATTGTCGAAATAAAAAGACAATATTTTTTTTGTCAGCTTGATACATATTTAGCTGATCAAAACTGTATTACAGGCAACGTTATTTAAAAGAATTGGTAAACGATTTAAACATTCCAATCTTCTGTTGTATGTTTGAAAGATATGATGATGGTATCAAGATACCATCATCATATCTTTAACAAGAAAATATCAATAATCTTAGAAGTTAGCATCTTCTTAGTTACCCTAGAAATGAAATAGTTTATAAATAATACTGATATTACAATAGGGCTATATTAAAAGGACTCCGATAAACAGCGAATATAAAGTCTATCGTTACATGGATAAATATCACTTTATTGGAGATCTAGTTTTATTTAATAAGCTTTTGTACGCCAGCGTTTAGACAAATCACACATATTCTTACAACCATCGGCACTTGTTATAAGATTTATAATCACTCGATCCGTTTTCATGTATGTTACAAAGATGAAGGTTACCAAGTTTACTTCTTCTTTTCAAACGATTCTTACCAAATTGATTCACGACAACCTTCACTTATTATCTGCATTGTAACTTGTATTAGTTGTCATCAAAATACATTGATTTATGATTCGTTAAAAAACAAATGACAAACAAATTGTTTTGTTGTCTATTAATGCTTAAGAATATTATGTGTCAGGTGTTTGCCTTGCAGCCAGCTTAACGGTAAGCAGTTAAACATTCCCAAGGTCATGTCCAAGTTCAGGGTTGTTACTCGTGCGACTAAAACGGTCCCCCGAAGTTCTGGTGACAGAACAACATCGTCCCAAAGACCTCAGATAACTATTTCTACTACCTCAATAAAGGACGAGGTTATTTCGCTCCAGTTTTCTGACGTGTTTCCTGTGTCTATATTTATAGATGTGATATTTTAAGGTAATAAAATTGTGTCAATGTCTACGCAAAAAACGAGTTAATAATTTGATTTCTCATATTATGCGGAATTTTATACCTATCGTATTCTAAATCCTCCATTGACTTGATATATGGATGGAAAAAGTACAATAACTTAGCAGACTATGAGCAGTTTTCCTTCCTCAGGCGCAGATTTCAAGTTCAGTGTAAGAATAACTACATAAACTATATAAATGGTATAGAGAATAATATTAAAAAAAATATAAAATCTTTATGGAGCTATGTTCATAATCGTAAAAGAGGTTCTGGTATGCCAGCTACTATGACTTATAAAAATAGAAGTTCTAACGACCCAAATACTATATGTAATCTGTATCTAGATTTCTTCCAATCCGTATATGAAACTTCAACATTTAATGTCAGAGAGTGGTTACCCCCTGATACTATTGCTGATAACTGCGTTGTTTTAAATTATCTTACTTTTAGTTATGACCAAGTTTTGAAAGCTTTAAACTCTCTAGATACAAGTAAAGGCCCAGGGCCTGATGGGTTACCAGCTCTCTTTTTAAAGAAAACAGCTGATAGTATATGTCTTCCACTACAAATAATTTACAACAAATGTATCACGGAGGGCACTTTTCCTGATGTATGGAAGAGGGCCAATATCACGCCTGTACACAAAGCTGGTTCTAGATGTAATGTTGAAAATTACAGGCCCATCTCTATTTTATCAACATTGTCTAAGCTTTTCGAGAGACTGGTACACAACGCTATATATCCTAATCTTCATAACATTATACTGGCTCAACAACATGGTTTCGTAAAGAAAAGGTCTACCGTCACTAACCTATTAATTTTTACCGACGACTTATTTAATAATATGGATGAACAGGTACAAGTTGATGCAGTGTACACGGACTTTCGAAAAGCTTTCGACAAAATAGACCATGAATTGCTTCTTTATAAATTGGCATACAACGGTATTCGTGGCGACTTGCTTCGCTGGTTTACATCATATATAACAAATAGGTCGCAAAGAGTCGTAATTAAGGGTCACCAGTCAGACTCTATGATAGTTTCTTCTGGCGTGCCTCAGGGGTCAATTTTAGGCCCTCTTTTATTTATTATATTCATAAATGATATAGACAGTTGCTTCTTAAATTCAAAATTCTTAATGTACGCAGATGATCTAAAAATATACAGACCAGTTCGCAATATTATAGATTGTTATTTATTGCAATCAGATCTGGATCAGTTTGCCCAATATTGTTTGAAAAATAAAATTCAGTTAAGTGTGTCAAAATGTGTATCCATCACATTTACTAAAAAGAAGAATGTTTTAACACACACCTATAAATTGGCCCATGAAACACTTGGTAGGGTGCCTTCTGTGAGGGATTTGGGAGTACTACTGGACAGCAAACTTCATCTTGATCAACACATAGATAAAATCATTGCTAATGCTTATCGTATGTTTGGCTTTGTAAAAAGATCAACTGTAGAATTTAAGAAAACATCTACATATATGCACCTGTACAAAACGCTCATTAGGTCGCAGCTTGAATATGCAGTTTTGATATGGAATCCCCTTTATGATAAGTATTCAAATACTTTGGAACGAGTTCAGCAAAAGTTTATTAAGACACTCCGCTATCGTTGCAGTTATAATTTTTCTGAGTTTGATAAGATAAATAATCAGCTATTAGATTTAAAGTCTAGACGCTTATTCCTGGAAACAATGTTCCTATTTGACTTATGTCGGAACAGATATGATTGCTTGGATATAACAAACAAATTATACTATATCGTACCTAGGACTATAATAAGGCGCCAGGTGCGCGAATATCCGCTTTTTGCTGTATCTCCTTGCAGAACAAACGCCGGCGTCCGTGCGCCTCTGTATCGTATTACTAAAAATTACAATAGTCATTTCACAAATATAGATATATTTACATTATCACCTGCCAAATTTAGGAATGCTTTGATAGAGAACATAATGTTAACTAATAAATAATAAATTTTTTTTCTTTGTTCATAACCGCATGTAAGTGTATTGTATTTATAATAACTGTAGCATTGTATTTCCTTATAAACTATTTGTATAACTTGATGCACTTGAGATTAATAAGTTCTATATTATGTATATTTCTTTCAGTAATATGTGGATAACGTTGTGAGCTACACATTTGTTTCATAATTATTGTTAATGCTAGTTATTAAGAAAAGTGTGTAACTGTTTGTTTTCCCTAAATAAATAAATAAATAAATAAATATTGAATTGATGGTTAACATTACTGTACATAACTACACTATGAAAGTAATTAGTTTCGCAAACAAAATCAGTTTATCACCAAAAAAGAAATAAACTGAAACAAAAGCTGTTCATTGAGAAAGTTGTACTGCAAAAAGTCAATAAAGAACTTATTGGCGGCGCAGACGCACCCAACAGTGAAAGCGCGCAGTCAAGTTGGTCGCGGCGACTGCACGCGGCACTGACGCTGTACCGAAGCCGCGAGTGAGCGCTTTCGGTCAAGCGGAGCCTCGTGCGCATCTTGTGGGAATGTTTCCGAGGTATAAAAGAAGGTAACGTTGTCTTTCGCTGAACCATTGCTTTGTATATACCCGTTCGATCCATATACCCGCTGTAGACAACACACAGGTACTTACTACCGCCTAGTGACGTGATTGTGATAAGTGTTGTGATGTGTAGTGTTGTGATCTGATAAGTTTGTTTTCTTTTGACAGAAAGTGCGGCAGCGAGTGACGTCACATACAAGATGCGGTTGTACGCACTGGTAAATGTTGTTTTAAGTTATACAATCGTGTAATGCATGTAGAGTTCAAGTTTGTTTTTTGATACATCATTTGTAATTACCGTTACTTTTTGTTAGTATCAAAATAAACAAAGTAAATATTATGAAAAGATTGACTTGCTATTGCTCCCTAATAACAACTATGATAATACAAAGCATTGTTTAGATTAAAACGAATGGCTTTTAAAAAAAAAATATTTTAATGTAAGATCCACAAAATGTTATGCTGGTATTTAGCAAGTATAATACTGATTCTGTAAAGATCTAAATCGAGACGAACATACGCTACATACGGCTCTGGATACTTTATTACGTAGCTCATGTTCTTCTTCGGCTTTAATATACTAATTGCCGCCAAACAAAGTTATGCGATTTCATCGTGAAAATGAAACAAACTGATTTACCTAGTTACATTTAAATTTATAAATTTCGTATCCAGTGTTTAGTCAATCCTTACTAATCTATACAGTCTGTTAACGACTGCCAACGAACTTTGACAGGTGGCAGAACGTACCGACTAATTAAGCAGGTAGGTACTTTCTTGACCCGTCTCTTCTGACAAAATGAATGAACGATTTTTTGAATTACTAAACTGTAGCCTATACTAGTAAAGAAGCCTAGCTTGCGTTCCATAGATGATGTATATTTACATAGGTGCTGTATGTTCCGTTTGTATGTCCTCGAAGGGATAGGCAGAGGTATACTACACCCATATTTCATCTACTATATTTCATATATATTGTATGTAATTGTCTCTTGCCGTCTATTGCCAAGACGCCTTGCTACCACACAGATTGTCCTAACATAAGAACCCCATATTACTTTGCCCAATTTGAAAATTGAACTTAGGAATTTACGATTAAGCCAAGGTACTTGGCAGCATACATGTACTCAGTAGTAACTGCAGTTAAGTACAGTTACCGATAGGTCATCTAGTTCAATACTGAAATTTATATTCACTTTATGGTGGGACGCGACCGAGTATTCACACATACACATACATTTTACGATGCATACATACACTTTACGATGTGAACCCACGTCTCGTTTAGGCTCACTACATTGTGTATAACTTTGTATAAAATATATAATATAATATAATATATGTAAATACGCCGTAATGTATTTTGTAATAAAAATATTTCAGGGCCTCCTGCCCTTTGAATTGCTGCACTCTGGTATGGTTGGTATGTGGGAGCTTGGGAATCAGTTTACAATTTTAACAGCACTCCTTTCTTTTCCTGTCTATCTACCAGTAACTTTTTTACTGGAATCTATCAGTCGTTCAGGTATTTTATTTGTTAAGAAATTATTGGCAATTTAATTAACGAAATACTCTATGTTTGTTACCCCATCCAGGCATGCTATAGTGCTTGTCTTAAAAGTGGACTTACCCCAGTAGTATATTGGGTGGAAATCTACGATCTCTCGATCTACTTCAATACCTTTTCCATTAGGCTGCAGCCTTATTATTCAGAAATTTATATGCCCTATTATTCTATTATTTGTTAAAGAATATCTGGCTGAAAAATGAATAACACGGTACCATATCTACGGGTATATACGCCAGTATTTTGTAACGATGTCAAATAGTTTATACCTGAAAACTTTAAAATTACGTAATCTTCAAGTTTGCCTCTATCAAAAGCATAAATGGATGCAAAAGTAGTCACTTTTGACACATCAAGCTAGTATTATCGTTCGTTTGGTAGTTATTAGTAAATTTGGTATGTGACCCTGCTATGCATGCCGAACACAAAACGTGTGTCTAATGATTTTAAATTCTATTCAGAAAATCAATCTAAATTTTTCTAATATTTATTAAGCTTAAATGCGACGTGTCTGAATAATTTGCTGTTTTCATTTATCTAACAAATATTGTCTTGACAGCAAATATATAGACACATTCAAAGTCTCTGTTAAAATAATTTAAGGTCATCATTTTACCCTGTAGACTATTAATATTAACCAGAAGTACATATAGCTTAATTTTAGCACAATATTGTGAATAAAGCTGGGTCAGTTATTTTTAGAAAGGTGTGAGGAAATAAGTGTACTTCACGTAGGTATTCTATAAATACATGTTACCTTGTTCATTTTACATTATACAACTTTCAACAGTTTTCGAAACCTAACTTTAGTACTTCATCTTTAATAAACTGATGTGAAAACCTCAATAAATTTTACCTGATACTAGATAATGCAAAGGCTGATTCGATTACTAATCGTGTCGGTAATGTGTTAGCGGGATTACGCTTTACCGCAAGATTGGATCTCTGCCCAGTAGACGTTAATAACCTAGATACCCCAATAAACTTTATATCTGAACTATATAACTGTTGCAATGTGTGTGTGATACTTCTATAGACTTCATTAAAGGTAGAAAGATAATGATGTTATTATATATTTAGAATACGTAATTACATCGTTTGTAAACATTTGTTTTCTCTCGACTCGTACAAAAAAGTTGTAAACAAAATAAGCGTGGTAACATATGTGTAAAGTAGCGTTATTTGATTGTGTGACGCTTGTGTAAACATAAGACAATACTATTTGAAAAAAGATACCAGTTTAAATTTGACTGCATGGATGGTGTAGTGGCTTAAGTGGTCGCCTCGACACAGCCACCGCGCTGCGTGTTATGAGTTCGATCCCCAGACGGGACAAAAATTGTGTGATAACAAATCACCACAAATAGTGGCTTCGAGTCTGGGTGTTCTTTGTGTCCGTTATTTAAATGTTTGCCAGGTCCCCCGCGACGCAGGAAATATTCCTAGTGCGGGAGTTGTCCTTTTTAACTAAAAGAAACTTTAGGTCCACTGATAGGAATGATTAAGATGTGACTAGGCTGATGAAAGGCTGAGGACAATAGAGACAAGAAGACAAAATTGTCGTTTCTTTATAAGTATATGCTACAATTAAAGATATCAGTCAAAGTAGTCCACTTTCATATTAAGTATCTTAGTCAACAGATTTTCAATGACTATAAAATCTATCCGTGTACAGTATAGAATGCGGTCGTATATACATTTATGGAATAATACATTAGTATTGAAATTGGCAGCCTTTATTCAGTATGCTCTAGATACCAAAAAAACAACTCGACTAATAAAATCACATTACGTATTTAAATAGTCTTTAAATAAATTCCGATGACGTAAATCTGAGAGAGTGTTGTTGGCTGAATGCAATGAAGGGAAATCTCTCATAAAATATTATCTTTTGACAACTGTTACGTAAAACTAAGTGTCTACACTCTACACTGACAAAGTGATTACAAAACGTGAATTTCCCGTAATTCGGCTATTTAGTAACCTAGTTTATGTTATACAACTTTTAATAGTAAAGCTTGGGGCCATATTTAAATAATGTAAGTTAATATTATAATGTGTAAATAATGTAAGGTATATATGGTTATACTTACTGATCAAACCACTTACGCTTACTTAAAGACTCACTTTAATAGCCTTGATATTTGACGGGTATCCAATATATTTCTGATGTAAAATCCTCATGGGATCCAAGCATTGCCTAAAATATTTATTCCATATAATGATCGACGAAGTTTAGATCAGTTACTATCAATAAAGACACTTAAAGAAAGTACCTAATCAATAGAAAGACCCAGATGAAAGCTTAGCAGCAGCAGGAACATGGGATAAGAAAATAACTTACCTTTCTTAAATATAACCACAGCTTTTACAAACGTTGCATAATTCTCTAAGGTATAAATAACATAAAAACGTTTTTGTCAACCGTCCATACAGCGCCTTAGGCTATTCAACCAAAACATACAACCCACTGCGTCCAATTAGAAACTTGGCTGTATCTAAGCTGTTTCTAAAACATCTCAAAAGCTAACAACGTCATAGAATAAATTGGAGAATATTACATAATTCTTTATGTCAGCAGCTATTTAATAAACAGGCAAACAGACGTACATCATCTTTTTAAATTACAAACGTAACATGCGGTAGATGAAGACATATATTCAACATTTCCGTTTTTACGGAATTAGATGAAGATATGCGCATATTTAGCGTATTTAATTATCCTACTCACTCGTTATGTAAGTTTTGTTGTAGCATTGACTGCGAAGTCTTATATAAGAGTTATATTATAACATACCGGTTAAACATAATCTTTTTTTGTTGACGGCGTCTATTTACTCGGATTAAGCCTTGATAAAAACTAGTGGAATTGTGATTTGAGGCCACATTTGTACGTCTTCTTGTGGTCAAACGATAGTTTTTGCAAATTGTTGCAATGTGCCAGTGTAATCGAATAAAAATAACGTAAAAGTTAAGGTTATTATTTTAGCGTACTGTTAGATATGTAATTGTAGAAGAATTTATGTTAATGTTAGATAAAATTGATGACGAAATGAAAGGGCCACAAGATATCTCTACGTTAGAAGTATTTCATTTAGTTTATTAAATTTATTACTACCCTCCGTTGCTACCATCGTCTGTTTATAGAAAACAGCCGAACCTAGAATACAAATTCCTAATGAAAAGGGTTCATCGGCATATCGTTGTACAGCAACGATAGCCTAGTGGGAAACCGAAGGACTGCCACGCAGAGGTCTCGAGTTCAAACCCACGGCGCGCATTTCTGACTTTTCGAAGTTATATGCGTATTAAATAGTTAATTATCGCTTGCTTTAAAGGTGAAGGAAAACATCGTGAGGAAACCTGCATGTTTTAGAGCACTCCGTAATGTTCTCGAAGATATGTGAAGTCTGCCAAATCGCACTAGGCCAGCGTGATGGACTATGGTCTAATCCTTCTCACAGTAAGAAGAGACCCGTGCCCAGCAGTGGGACAGTTTAATACAGGGCTGATATTATTATTATTATATATACATATGTATCTGGTTAATGATTTCGAGAAATATTTAAACCGCCATTGAACTATTTTACATGTTAGACGTTTCTAACTACGATGTTTAAGTCTTGAAATTATGAGGTAAAAACATAATAACATTGGTGAGGTATCCAATTGATGCATTTATTTATATATTGAGAAATAATAATCATAACTGTTATATTATAAATTCGAACTGAGCTTCTGTGTTTCTGTATGCTTTGCATAAGGCAAATAACTCAATCGATCATCGTATAATATACATACCGTGAAGGATATAGACACCTTTCAGTCATAAAAAGAAATATGTTCCCAAGTTTGTTTGGAGTAGCTACTCCAAACAAACTTGGGAACCGTATTGGTGTAACTTTTAGGGTTACCAAACGTTCCAATACCAATTTAATTCAATCTGTAAGTTTAAAACTGTGTCTGATAAACGTCAATAAGCTCGCTACCAAAATTTGGGCAGTCAATCACGAATGCGACTGCCAGAGGATATACCTTTCTCTTCTATTTCTTTCTTTTCCTCCCACCTTAATACCTTATACGTACATGAGTTTAGCATTAAGAGCTAGTAAAATCTCCGGTATTGCAAGCGATTATAGGGTACGGAAACTGAGCCCGTCTGATTTCTGATGGTGATTAGTTACTTACTATCGGAAAGATGGTATGCTTATTCACCGCCTTGGTAGTATAATAAATCGCAGGCTGCATTCTTAGTTAATCACTACATATTATAAAACAAATTCCTCCACCGCGTCTGTCTTTCTGTCTGTTCGTGATAAACTCAAAAACTACTGGACAGATTTTATGCGGTTTTTACCAATAGACAGAGTGATTTATGACAAAGGCTTAGATGTATAATTTGTTAAGGTTTTGTACTACCCGTGTGAAGCCAAGGCGGGTTGCTAGTAAGTGATTTAGCGCATACTGTCGGTCGGCGTAGGTATAAGAGATGCGGTGACAATACTAATGCCATTTTAAATAAAGGCTAGCTGACATATCCATAAGGATTTATCAATCGATTAGCTTGTTGCAGTATACTGCTGCAAATTGATCTCTACCAATTTATAATAACATCCCATCTTCCGCCTTTCGCATCCAGCTTAAACAGCCAGTCTAGTTCTACCTTTTACAGGTCGATGGTTCACGTGGCAGAGAGCCGGCACCTTACGTTTTCCAATTCGCAGTCGTCATTCTAAGATATTCTGAACGATTTTTCAAATTGTAGCTATTTATTTAAAAACGTAGCTTTCAAAGTTGACTATAAAATGATGGATGCCATATCCCATTATATATTTATATTTAAGTAAAAAATCAGGTTTCTGTTATATATAATGAATAAGAAAAACTTTCTTTTCGCTGTGTTTTCATCAATTTAATTTATTTATAGAATATTTTGTGATTTTAAGAGTTGAACTATTGAATTTCTGTGGTGTGTGAGATTATATTCAAAACTCGGTTATAAAAGGGTATTTGAAAGATACGATATTGACATGCACGACTTTTCGATATGCACGAAATGTGGAATGAAAGTAACTTAACCGAGAGATACGTCACGATCGTAATAAGTGGAAATAGTCTATGTCCATGCCTTTGGGAAATAGGCGAAAGTCTATTTAGATATATGTATATAAAATTTTCTTTCATATACTCTATAAGCATGTAGGTTAAACTAACACAAAGGCTTTGGGTTTTGTTTTTTTTTGGCACGACGTGTCAAAATCAAACTTATGTCAAGTGATTTCATCGCCTGTCGCATATTTAATCAGCCAATTACAAAAGTAGAAATGCGTTTAATCGTTCGTAAACTTATCTGTCTTTCAGAATCGAAGGGTAACGTCATTGAAATCATTAGTAATTACAAAGAAATCATTTCAATATCACTTGTCTTTTGATTGCATATTACGATTGCATGATATGATGGTACATTACGAACATTAAGAGTAATTGGGTTGTCCATCATAAAATATCTCGCGTGAAGTTTGTAATTAGACTACAACGCAATGTTTCATTGTAACATTAATTACTTTCATAACATATCATAAAATAGTGATTATTGTTGTGAATAGCTTGAACTCAAAAACATGTATTCATTTAGGATACATTATTACACTAATGGACGTCGATATTTAGTAATTATTGTTCGATTTCGTCAATAAAGAATCAGTCACTAACATTTATCCCAGCATAGCTTTACCCATTCACTTTTCGATTTTTCCTTTGGTCCACGGTATCTACATAGTCATACGGACTTATCTAAAAGTCACTAGCGACAGCAAACAAGAGGCGATAGCATAACGAATCTATCTTTCATACCCATCCAACTTTATTGCGTGTATAAATAGACGTATCTGTCTAGCAGGATTCTGAAAGCCAATTGACTGGTAAAAGCTTTTCATAATGAATTTCTGTATAGAGTCGTAAAGCTACCAACATAAATGTTGTATGAAGCAGTTAACAGTATCACAATTGAGTGCAGACAGCGTCTTGGCCTCGCGGTGTTAGCTGAATAGCAATGGCCATCGTCACAATTACGCACGCACATCATACGGTGCAAAAGACATAGTATTTTGTATAACATATAATGTGGCTTTTTGTGGCGCTTTATGTTCATACAAGTACTTTTTGTCGTCTCGATTTGAAGACGTGTTTTGTAATTCAATCTGCATTTAAGTTGTGAATGTTATATTAGTAGTTTCTCCGTTGTCATTAGTTTGGCGTCTGATATTGCTAGTATAAATTTCAAATGGTTTATTGAAGTAATAATAATAATATAATGATAATATAGTAGTCTTTGCGATTATTCATGGGATGTTGACAGTGCCTAATATATTTAAATGCATCCATTTTCAGCTAGTAATATCATCGCATACAAACGGGAAATTCACCCGATCATTTCAAGGCACACTATGCCTTTAGTGACATTGAGCTTTTTACAGTAAAGTCTACAGCAAATAAATTACTTTCTTTATGAAAGTATAGTATAGACTTTGCTCTCTGGTTAACTCGTTTGTGTATTTGTTACTTTCCTACTTACCGATTACGAGTAAATTACGGAAATATTTAAAGACAACAAAACAAAGGAGTCACGAAATTGAAACGCACCTAAATAACAGTTAAGTTGTCTGGACAGGAGTCGAGTCGAAACTAGGAAATGTATTGTTATTCGATGTTGTAATCCTTAACAAGCTGGACGCTGGTCTGCGGAACTTTCTCTCTACATTTATGTCTGCTTCCAACGATACACCGATTACTTTCATCTCGTATTGCATCGACGATCACACCAACACGCGCCTCCTTCGATGTTATTGCTCTATTAGCAATCGACATATAATTATAGATGATGGGCACGTGCCCCGATCGTCTGCCATTATATGTCGATTTATACATTACACATTTGCGGCATCATCAAAGCTTATTGCATTGGCAGTAGGAAGATTTTGTTCAACGTTTCACCTAGATTACGCGCCTTGAGGTTTAATCCGTAGTTTAGTTCCGTCGGAGTGACAATAAAGATTGTGGGGTAATCGCTAAGCTGGCACACAAATTAAGTGTTGCATAAGCTTACATTTATACTTGTACATAATGTGAGCACGTTAGTAATTAATCAGCCAGCTTAGCGGGGCTTGGGGTCGTGGAAAGCAACAGGCCACACGGGTCGCGCGCTCTTACGCACGCGCGAGAAAATCACTGTTATGCAAGCGACAGATTACAAGGAATAAGTATATACACACCTGCCAGTAAATCACTTAATCAAAAGCAGCAAGCTTTATGATCGAGATAAAATTGAATGTTCGTTCAAATATCAAAATTAATATTCAGTTACATTTGTCGAAAAATGCTTCGGATGGAAAGTTTATCGTAGAAATTTAAAATTTAAAGTGATATTTGTGAGCATGCATTTATATGCGGATGTGTTATGTGAGGCGATTGTCAGAAGTCATCTGTTCGTAACAGTTGTTAGTAAAATTTCACAAGATTGACTCGATGTTGGAACACTGAGAAATAAAGATAATGTTATGTTACCTAATTGCACTGTTCGCTTAGAGAGTCAAGTCTTACGCGCGAGGAGTCTAACACGCAATCAGTTAATGGGACGTCGTATAGCCGGACAATGCTTATGTTATAAGAATATCTTTGTTTTATAATCGTTTAAATCGAACTAAAAATTACACGGATGCCGTCGTATTTGATGTCGTCACCTCGCCTGTGCGCCGATTGTTGTAGGTTCAATCCCCTGTGACATGGGTCCTCTTTGATCTATAAATATTTGTTCGAGTTTAGGTTTTTTCTGCGTCCATTATTTTAATGTTTAACAAGGAATTAGAGTGAAAACTATGATTATCAAAATAAAATAATTCCTTAATAATACATAACACAGTATTATGTTATTTTTTATGTTAACCGATTTTTATATCAATTTCAGATACTTTTTTGCGGGTTGCTGGCAACAATATGGGCCGATCCTGATCCGAAGAAATACAAACCGGAGGTAAAAGAAAAGAACAGACCGACGAACGCAACATTGACAGCAGATGAAAAGAAATTCTTAAGAGATGTAGAAACAAAGTTTGGAATACAAGACAATAATTCTCCAAAGGAAGAAAAAAAAGAAGATGCCGATGAAAAATCTAAATTACCACAACCAGGACATTTTCCTGCTGTTATAGCTATTGAAATTGTCAATGATACCGACACGAAAACCAAAGGAAAACGTACTATCGACGCTAATCTCGGATATGGTTACAAAACAAATAATGGATATACTTATTCTTATTTCGGCAAAGCCTCACAAGAAAAGGGTAAATTCATGATATACCCATACTCTCAGGAAGACATTCCCCCCGGCAACGTGCAAACCTACCATGCGGTACATCACTATGAAAAGCCTAATGGAAAGCACGTAAAAACTAGTGTCGAAATTCAACCTTCTCAAGCTTTCGAATTAGTACCAGTCAAAGAAGAAAAACCCGCGTATAATTACGATAAACCATCTGTAGAGTTCAAAACTCCACCTTCTAATCCATCATCGCATGGACACAGCAGTGGCTCTTACTCCTCTCATCCATCAACTTTGTATACCACATACAATGGTGAACAGTTCTCAGGTCTAAGTGGACAGTTCCCTAGTGTAATGTCAAACTACTTAGTCGATCCATCGCAACTTATTAAAAATCCTGAATATCAAAATGTTGGGTTGACTCAAGACCATTTACGTAACTCTCATATAGAACAAAAGGTTGTTCCCGTTTTAGTATTAAGGATACCGAGCTCTTCACTAATTAATCCGACGGCTGAATTATACGCTAATTTACCACACAATTATCCTTTATCAAATTATTTGAATAACTTGAATTTACAAGAATTAGTTAATCAATACTTCAAGAAAATTGGATACCATTTCGCTCCTCAGGTCATGGCGTATTCAAGCCCACTGTCGTCAAGTGTAGGAGAAAGCTCGGGTTCCTCTCAACCACACCACTATGAACCTCAACATTATGCGCGTCCCTATGTTCAACCATCGTATACGCAGTCTCATAGTGCTGGAGTTCAATACTCAGCAGTACAGCCCGTAATGGCCAGATATCCATCTAGTTACACACGACACCATTATTCAGCTCCCAAAGGTCACACCCTCTACAAACACCCATCATTGCCTCAAAAGTATGAGTATCAGTATCAATATGTACCACACGCGGCTGTATCTACGCAAAAGTTCTATATGCCTTCTCATTACCAACAACAAACAGAACACGTAGCGCCACAGGAAAATAGCCATCACCACGCATCTTTTACTCACAGTGCAGGCGGGCATGACAGTCATACCCAGGTTCAGTATGAAGTGCCAAGTGTTTCCTCTGGATATGAAACTTCAGTTACCCATGATACCGAGTATGCTTCTCCTCAAGCTCACGCAGAAGCTGGGTATACGGCTTCTCAGGGACATGCTAGCGCAGAATATGCAGCTCCACAGGCACATGCCGAGTACGAGTCGACAAACACAGTTGCCCCTGAATACGGAGTTCCGAAAGATGAAAATGCCCAGTCGTTGCCAGCAGGATACGAATCTTCTGTAACGCCTGCACCCTCTTCTTATGAAACCGAAAAGGACTCCCATGTTATTTCTCAAGAATATTACATTCAGAACAATCAGCAAGCTCAACAACAGACTCAATCTGGATATCCTTCTCAAGACACACAGTCCCATTTGTCCCAGGCAGATTTAAGTGGAAATCAGAATTATGTCTATCAGCAACAAGAATCCGACGATCATGGCTTGGTAATTAGTGAAAATTATCCCAGCAAGGATCATACGATAGCTACAGTTTTGCCAACCCACTATAAAGTTGGCAAACAGAGCTCTGGAATGGTCCAATCAGTTAGTTACGTTACTCCTATGCCACATTCAAGATACAAGATACCATATAATATAATGGTGCCGCAGACATTCCTTTATAATCCAACCACCGAAAAGGTATCTTATGTTCATTCCCATCCAGCGTCTGCTACTTACAGCCAATCAGTACTTCATCAAGATTATAATCCCGAAGCGGAGTATACTGTTGGATATCACTACGTACCACCTGTGGGTAAACAGAAGCCTCCGTCATATCCTAGAAATTATCACTCACACCCAAAGCGTATGATTCACAAGAATGAAAAGCCAGATTCTGCCTCGTCACCGTTCTCAAAGAACAAAAGTGAAAGAAATGAAAAGAAGAGATTATCTAAGTAATTTATATTAGTTTGTAAAAATATAAGGTAATGTAAATATAGGAGTCTATAGATACCTTTTTATAATGATGTATGTACAAATTAGTCAATGCTTTGCAAGCAATGATGACTTTTATTCTACATATATTATGGAGTTGTCGTCATTGTTCTTGTACGGTGTTGGTTTATTAGACAGATTATATGAATATAAGTGCGTATATAGAGCACAAAATAAATTATTGTCATGTATGTACACATATAGCGTAAAAAAGAGGCTTTAGTAGGATGTAAAATTGTAAACAATGCTGTCGTTAAGTGTGGCAATTGTAAAATAAGTTATTTTCTTTTTTACATAATACTTATTTATTACAAATTGACTTGTTGTGTATTCTTCCTAATTGATGTGCAATAATTTGGGATAGGTACCTATTTAGTGTAATAAATTAAATAGTTTAATAAAGTGCGTAGTTGCCTGTGTTTTAATATAAGTCAGAAACCTTATAAGTTTATGATCGCATACGTCAGTTACGTGATGTAAATTAAAAACATAAACCTGGAACTCTGTTTATTGACAGAAAAAACCTGGAACCTAATTTGATTAAGAGGTATAGGTTTTACGATATTGAATATTCAGGCGTGAAAAGTCCTAGAAATATATAATTTAAACTTCAATGCTAAAGTAATATATTACCAAGAGTTTAACTAAAATCGGCATTAGTCAATTTAATTGAATCATAAATCTAACTGGCTGTCCCAAGTAAGCTGTATGGTAACATAGCTACTTAAATTTTGAAAACATAAATTTAGAATAAACTTGACTAAAGTCAATATTTTTCCATATATACATTAATATTATAATGCTGAAGGATATCAATGTTTGTATGGTCGCGGTAATCTAAAAGACTAGCAGTTTAATCTAAAATCTTTTAACCTCATATGGCCTTTTAATTGAAGCCTTTTATAGGCTATAGAACATTACGGTACAACCCACGGGTGCGGCGCTAGAACTATGCTAAATACCATTTAATGTGGGTGGAACTTCGGGTCGCAGTTAGTAAATATAGGTACATATAAAATGTTCAGTTTATTTATATGTATAGACATTAGAAAGCTGAGACAATGCAAAGTTAGGATATATTTCTGTTCGGTGCACAGCCAAGCCTTATAATGTAACTAGATAGGGCTAATTAAAAGCCAAGGTACTGATAGTGATAGAGAGTAATTGTTAAAATATCACCAAGCGTCTTTCTATCACAGTAAACTTCGTTTTGTTTACTACCTAACTGTTTATTGTTATTGATTAGCACCTTTAAATCATACAAACACTATTTACCATTATCATCAATCTATATACAAGTTACCTACTCGTATATATATATCTATATAAAAAAGGCAAGACTCACTCACAGACTAACTCATCAACGACAAGTACTTAGTTAACTCATAAACCCTTGGACCTACAAAGCTGATATTTTGCACAGAGCTTGCCTTTATGATGTAGATAAGGATTGACGAGTTTTTTTAATTCTCACGGTACAGGCTATCTAGAGCATTTATACTTTAAATTACCAAATTTACAAATGCAAAGACTTTGTAGTAAAATGACACGATATATTGGTATATATCGTGTCATTTTACTAAAAGTTCCTAAATTTGGCATATAAGTAGATAATTATAATCACTAATAACAATTTTCAGGCTTTTCCGAAGTTCTCCCGGGATGGGACAAAAGTTACATAAAAACTGGAGTACACGCGGACAGAGGTGCAAGCAAAGCTACTAATATAATAAGACAATAAAATGCACATTCTTATAACTTATACACTTCAATCATGCACTTACCCAGCAATTTATCACATAGTCTGCTACAAATATTCTGCAATTATAAACAAACATTTCGCTTTATGGATTTCCGATTTGAATGATGCCATTCGGGAACTGCTTAGCGGCACCGAGGCCACGAAGTATTTGGATATCCTCGTTGATATAGTTCGGTACGAAGATACCTACTTCTAATAGCTAGTGCATCACTAACATTTTGTTTTGGTAAGCAGTAACATACCCTTAAACACAATATGGGTGATCCATCAATGTTGTCTCAGACATCTTTGCTAGAATGAAATCTATAGCTTACAACATTTGGTAATGCCAACAAATTGAATTGAATATCAATTTCATTTTTCTTAGGCTTATAATAGACTATGTAATATTATATAGAACCGTCTGGGTTTTATAAATGATAAATGTAAAGAATTATTAATACTGAATACTTAAATATTGATATTGAAATTGATTAAGCAACCATTTATATAATTAGGATTTCAGTTAAATAAACTACAGAAGCGGACGCTAATATTTAATTGAAGTGATTATAATTGTTAATATTTACTAGTGTAGAACTAGGGATCCATTCACGTGCTATTTTGCAAAGAGAAATTTAATTTATACATTTCCACTCAGTCATAATGTTATGAAGTACACGTTACTCTATGTAACATATATGCTGTATGGCTGCATCTTAGAGAAAATCTCGTAGTGAAAACAGAAACAGTTTATGAGATTTTATGAGTTACGAGAATCATATTTACGAGCTATTGGGGCAGTTCGTGCGATATCGACTGTGCGAAGATCTCGCCGCGCAATGGTACAGTTATTAAATATCGTCTGACAAAACGAGATGAGAACTCACAGTAATTGTTATCTAACACGCCAATACTTACGCATTTTATTATAATAAATCCCGGCCGGCTGACGAGTGATTTACCAGACGAATAATAGTTACACGCAACGTGGGTTAATAACTGTAGCATTGTTAAAATAAATGAATCTTAGCTTGAAGATTCACTGAATGTATTAAATGAAGAATGTTACTATTTGTTTTATAAATTTTGCGGCTGTACTTAGGAATATTGATAGTTGGAATCAAGATATGTAGACAAAAAGCTAAATCAGATTTATATCTTGAAACACGTGAGTGTGTATATAAATATATATGAATAATCCGCGTACTGATTTTAAATATGTATAACATGATAATGAATCTAATAAATGTAGCATCAAAAAGGCAATACACTTATTTTGTGACAAATTTATGTATTGTGTGTAATTAGAACCCACAACACTCGGTGCAGTGGCAAAGGTAAAGCGACCACTTAAGCCACTTCGTCATCCCTGCATCGTCTGCTGTGTTTACAAAACTGTTCAGGTGCTGTAACACGATGTAAAATGTTGACCTAAATGTATATGTAGCACATGCCTTAACTTACGCATCCGTATTATATACACAGTGCCTTTAAACAAGAAACATATTTATTATAAATATTTAAAGCATAACAAGTAACAATTATCTAGTCTAAATCGTGTTAGCCTACTGCCGGAATATCAGTCAATTGTTCCTGGTCACGTAAAGATCGTGTAGCGTAAATCAGCATCTGCTGTGGTTTCCGACAATTCAACGTGTTTATGGATATAATAATTATGTTACACGAATCCACTGGTATATACATTATATAAAATAATGCTAATGCTTAAATAGTTCTCGCCTGCGTAAAAATTGCACAGACCCTAGAAAAATTTAAACATACTAGAAATATAAGTAAATGCGACTGTTGTGATTGAATTTGGGGTTCGAATCCAGGATCAGCAAGAATGTTATTTGTATAAGAGGTTTTTCTTACAAGTAGTTCCATAAAGTACCAGGATTAAATAAAACATTTAAGAATTGTGTCAGCTACATTGGCAATTAACGAAATATTTCGTAAATATTTACACATACTAAAATATAATATTTTCCACAATATTTAGAATTTAGTAATTGAAATATTAACATAAGATTACCTTTACTGGGTAAATTGTATAATTAATACAAAATTCATATCGATATAGAAGAGGCTGACCGGCAACGTCGAACTCAAGGCATATGACCGCAGCGAAGGATGATTCCCTAGTTATCTTTATTATTATGGGATAGTATTGTTGGTAAGCTTAAAACTATTTTATGTTGCACAACTGCTACTACACTGCAAAAACGTGAGCGGCCGATGGGCAAAGCTTCAGAACAATCCAGACACGATGTAGGCGTAGTAGTACTGCGCAATATCGGTCCCCTACAACTTCTTCCTATACGAAACTAATTTTCGCGACGGTCACTTACGCACTATGATCCAATTGTGTGGTTAAGTGAATAACACACATCCAACAAACAAAATTAACTGACAATAGTCAGTTAATTTAAAAAAAAACTATCAAAGCTGAATAAACATTTAACTTAGTAATACTCGTTAAAATAATCATAATTTTGTCATGTGAAAATAATTGTGGTAACTCGTTACTTCAACATTTGGTTGATTCCGTTCGTACGTACTTCTCGGTTGTGGTGCAAGGAGGATATAAAATATAAATGCATAACGACCGACAACTTTCTTGTTATTGCAAACCTGCCGTCTATAATTGGATAAAGAAGCTTGACCAGGAAAACCTACTAATTGCTACTTGATACGTGCAGTACAAAAAGTTGTATCGCAATGTTCTTATCTCGGGGGTTGGGTGACTGGGTGTGCACATTTCACTCTCGTTTCCTCACTAGTTTCCGCGTTTTCCGCTTCTAAATTAGCTGTTTGAGGAATCAGGAAACGGCCCGGCTTGACAACCTATCATTAGGTATCGAATACACCATTTCAAGTGAGAACGAATGGAGGTAAGAATACCGTAAGCCTTCTATTATCAGCAGTCTGAATAAGTTTTAAATTGTCGTGATTTGTACACGTCTGATTTTATAGGGTGTGAAATTGAGGAAAGCTGTTCAGGTGGTCGAAAATCGTGTCTAACACGAGTACAAATGCGTTTACCTGTATAATAAAAATAGCATTAAAAAGAGGAATATTACGTTTTCATAATATAGCTATTATGTAAAATTATACCTATTTATAAATGTCATCAGAGCATGTCTTACTGTCATAATGAAATTAAAATAGGTATGTAGTTATTACGATTGAAATTATTACGACTTGTCTTCATTTTCTCGTTCTATTGATGAGATAACTAATATTCAATTACACATTACATGAATATAGGTTCTTGTAACCAGGCTTAAATGTTTATCGCTATTTTACTGATCAGTTGTTACAATGACAACTGATCTGTAAAATAGTCCTGTCGGGTTTGGCATAGCTTAAAAGCAATTCTTGTGTGACCTTACATAAAATTCAGCACATTTACTAAATTAATAAGACAGTTAAAATAATTAAAATGAGATATAGTTCAGCCTAGCTCTACAGTAATTTTTCTTTATTTAAAGAAGTCGTGAAAACGATATTATCATCATATTTCTGACATTTGATTAAGATTATTATAAGTACAGTATTATAAAGAGATTGCAGGTTTGTTTAAACGCGCTTATTTCCAAAATTACCAATAAGATTTGAATATACCTCTTGCATTTTATAGCTCTTTTATACAAAAGTATCTAATATCACCCTATTACCAACCAACGGAGCAGAGCGGGTGAAACCATATTGATCGCTAATTTAATACATTTATTTTAAAAGATTTCTATTTAGGAAAATATTTTTTTGCAATACTAAATATTGGTATTAGTTACTCCCTGATAGTTTTAGTCTGTCAGTGGGCTGAGAAGCAGCTCTACATACAATGACACATACATAGATCACAATATAGAACATCCTGATTGAGCACACCGAATATACTATTGCATATAAAATAATCATCTATCATCTCCCTTGACTGACGTCACTATATTAGCATCTATACACTCACAGCTTGATTCCGTTCTCTGCAATGTTCATTCAACTAGGCGCTTCTATAGCCCATGTCATTAAAGGCGTTGGAGGAAATACACGGTCCATTGCCGAGTTTCAATAACTTGTATCATTATGGTGATTTAGTATTCTTGTAATATTATAAAGGTACTGGCTAATTGGGCTCTACGAATAATCGTGTGGATATGCAGTCGTCAAGATTTCAGGTAATAAATGGGTATTATAATAATGACGGTGTCGATGACCGACAATAGGCTGCAAGCTTCTGGTCATTGCCTCTGTTTCTGCCTTTCGTTGTTGGGTAGGCGTTTCATTTAATTGAAATGAATAGTTTGATTTGATTTTAGCAGGCGTTGTATTTAAGGCTATTTTAATGAATAACGCATTGTAGCATCGCGTCTGTTCAAATTTCATGATTATATCATTAGTCAATAAAGTGGGAAGTTATTAATGTTTATATGGAGTAGCTCTGAAATTCGTACCGAATTTATAATCCAATTATTGTTCCCATCCAAAGTACGAAATCAAAAAATGAATTACTTTTTCGGCTAACATTGCCTCTTATAACTGAGGCCATTCGCAGTAAATTAAACATACGTACCTATTTTAGAATAGTTTGTTAAGTGCAATATTTAAGTATTTCAGTAACATCTTTAGTATCTTAGAGATTCTTATTCCACAATAAAAAACTAACATTGTCTAAATATTAAAATGAAGTATTACATTGATTACGACTCAGAAGCTTACCCATTCGATGGTAAATTTGATGGCTAAGTCTATGGATATTTGCAATTAGCGTGGTAGAGTCCTTAGTGGCATCCACGATGGAGGCTGCGGTGGTTTGCACAGGTATAAAAAAGGAAGGATATATATTGCCCTTTCTTTTAAAAAAGGTAGCATTTAGTGGGCTTCTTTCTTAATCCTAGGGTTGTGGTCAATATTGATTAGATCAGCTTACGAAGCACGTTCAACTTGCAGAAGGTTGCAGCCGAACAAACTTGAGGTGTGTTTCTGCGATGATAAAGATTGCATGGCTTAGTAAGGTGACTTGTACCCAGTACTTATACTATCCTTTAAATCTTGCCTGAAATTCTGCCAACGAAGTTGATCGACACACCATACCTACTTTATGTTTGTCTAACTATACCACCCATACCTAATGCTATGAAACTAAGGTAGTCTGCAATAAGAACATTTACATAACATTACTGGTCATTTAACATTAATTTCTAAAGTTTTTATTGTTACTGCTTATATGGCTATAATTGTATTATATTGTTTAACGCATGGCTACAGTCGGAAAAATAACCTAATTTCACTGTGCCGTAGTACCTAGCATTTAGTTATGATAGCTCTCACGCACACACGACAACGTTAATTATTTGCCCTTTTGACTGTGTCTTGTTTGCTCTTGGTCTCTTGGCATACCGATCTGGAAATCTGGTTAATAAACAGCAATTGGTTTGCGTTTCAATATACAAACCGATTGCTGTGCGCTCTTTTTTGAAAGTACTCATTTATGAAATTAGCAAGCATCTATAAAAATATAGAGTTATTGTGAGTGTAATAATACACGTCTTTGTTCTTCAAAACTAAGAAGCAAAACCACAGCTAGACTTCATGATACTCTGAGCTCATTCTGCGTAAATAGAAAACAAAAAATTTAAATATATTCAGGTACCTACTTTGAAACTATACTTTAAGACACTTAGTTACCCCTTAAACATGGGTGCTGAAAAGCAACCGAAACGTCGGAAAAGTCTTAAATTAAACCAAAATAGTTTTTATAATTTGAATAGCATAAATAAAAGTAAACAGTAACTAGTAAAAGTGTATAACAATAGAAGATTAAAGTTTCAAAAATATCAACGCGATAAAATCCGTATAAAGTTGTGTAATTTCATATTTTAAAATAATCAAATTATTATCTAATTAACATTATCGTAATCGTAAGGCAATATTATACATCTTCATGATTATATCCATTTATTGTAATTTTACAGGCTTTTACAAGACATTTTACACATGCGTGTGTAATTTAAGTAAGTACATGATACTTAGTAAGCACATACCTGAGTGTCAATCGCGAGCTGCCGAGTTGGAATCATTCAACTGTTCGAAACTGTTCATTTAGATCATAATCGAAAAGTTTATTCTGGGTATTGTCATGGAAATCTAAGAGCCTAACTTTTTGTAAAATCTACAACGGCAGGTGATATTAATTTATTGTCTTGCAAGCGTCTATACGCTACGTAACTACTTTCCTTTATACGGAGTGTATGCCATTTGGTAAGATTAGAATTCATTACGATTTGTATAAAAGTATGAAGTAGCTTCGGTAATTTCAATTTTTAAATAAGTCTCTTCTCTATGCTATTTAAAAATATTGTACTTGACTGTCATAATTATAGCTATATATGTAGATAATGTTCTCATAATATCCGGAAGAATGTGAGTCTAGTTGTTAAAGCCTTTTGCTGATTTCTGGTGTAATAAAACAGTATCTAATATAATTATACTATACAAACAGTAAGTTTATAGAATGCTTTACTTTCGTATCGTATTTTATTCCTTCAAAGCTATAAGTTAAAGAAAGCGGTATGGGTTTTATTTACGATATAATTGGCTTTCCTGGTCAATTCAAATTAATAATAATTACCATCAATTAAAAACACTTTCATAGGCTTGTTTTACTTGTAGTTGTCTTTATCAAGTATCGATAATGTGAAAATTATAATGTTCAGCCAACTATACACCTAGACTTGCAACTTGATATTGAAATATAAATGGTAAAGTAAGAAGAAATAAACATTTGCGTTAAGATTATTGTATAATGTAACTGCTGAGAATCTCACTAGAGAGTATTGGCAATGCTTCATCTTCTTAAAAAAAAACATGTGGGGCAGACTTTGGGGTCTGCCAATAGATGTGAAAACTAAGTAACTAGCGTGCGGTGATAATGACGCAAATTCCATGATTTTTGTTCACCCATAAAGTGCTCAACGCGCCTAAAGAAGTTTTCACTTCAAAAATACAATCATAAGTATATAGCAGTCCTTAATTGAATGTAAAATTTCCCGAAGTCGCTGCGCTCGATCTAAGCGCCTCCTATAATTAATTATTAGAATTAACATTGCAATTAAAAGTAGCAATGCTGTCAGTGTTCTGAGCACGTTGCTAAATAGTGATGCGGCGAAATACTACGACGCTTTTAAATATTGTTTGTTGTTTAGTTAATGTCGTTGTACATATTTTTAATTACTCTTTTTAACCTATTGTGTCACAGCGGCTCACCGGCGGCCAGACACAATAAGTATTATCATTCCCAACAAGTGACAGGTAAATAGGCTTTAGTGTCATTATATAATAAAGCGACAAGAACGACACATATCTAAAATATTTACAAGCTTGAAACTAAACGAGTTAGATAACTAAAGGACGGCACGGATAGCGTAGTGGTTTACGTGGTTTGCCACCGCGTAGAGCGTTGTGGGTTAGAATCCCACGGGGGACAAACAATTGTGTGATCCACAAATGGTTGTTCCAAGTCTGGATGTTCTTTGTGTCCCTTTATTTGAATGTTTGTATGCTGAGAATTTCTTGACAGAAAAACTTAATAACATTTCGCCTAACTTGCAAAATCGAACCCGCAACTTTATACATAGAGCTCGTATTTAAGTACTATCGGTGTGGCCGCACCACCGATGTACAAAAACATTCATATTTCTATTTATACTCATAGGCTAACCGTAATAATAGGTATTTAAACCGTTAGGAATCAAAACGCTATTCCCAAAGTGTTCAAGAGTCGTTGTTCCTATTTCCGATTTCGCAACCGTTCTCCTAAGACCCATTCGCCATTGGGCTGTTCGTCGACAGGATGATTCATTAATTTCCGTTACCCCAGCACAACCTTTCACCTACGGACATTTCACCGACAGAAACTTCCTATTCTACTGTTTAAATATAATTGTCAATATACAAACACAATTCTAAATAAACCATGTAAATTTTAAGGGCTATGATGTACATGCATGTTCTTTATATTTGATTTATAAGGTTTATTTTGGTGAAATAAATAATTTGAATTTGAATAACCGCTAACCAAAATAGGAAAATGGGTTAGCAAACTAAGGAGTAAAATGTTTTGTTTTTGCATAAGGGGGCGTCCATAAATTACGTGAGGTGTTTTTTTTAATTTTCTGCCCCTCCCTCCCCCCCTTGTGAGATGTCGTGAGATTTTATTCAACCCCCTCCCCCATCTCCCAATCTCACGTGAGATTTTTCAAAATGTGAGTTTCTTACGTAAACGTGTTGGATTGTTATTGTAAAAAGAAAAAACAAATTTGCTTCGTGCTTTTATTTACGACTAGTTATGACTAGTAATCAATGTTGCTGAGAGTTTAATTATAAGTGTAATAAAAATTTAACAATAGAATACTTAAATCGTAACTACTTAGATTAAAAAAGAGTATCTACTCTAATTCAGTCCATGGAGAATCATGCACGGTCTCAAGAGAGACTATTGGAACCAACATGTCCAAAGCTATTTGGTATAAAACAAATATGGTGGTTTGACAGTAAGTAAATGTATAACGTCGAAGTATGAATGAAATTATTTTCTTTTGAACGAATTCGTGAATGATCTTTATCGTATTACGATTACGCTTAAGATTAAATCTTATGCATGTACAATCTGGATTAAATGGACCAAAATAGTATAATTTTTTTTTTGTTTCAATCAGGAAAAAAAAATTGCGTGATATTTGCCGACACCCCCCCTCTCTCCAACGTAAGATTAGATGAGATTTGACTCGACCCCCTCCCCCCCTTAAACACCTCACGTAATTTATGGACGCCCCCTAATATATGTACATCTTCTTACATACAGAAAACGTGGCAAGGAGGCTTCAATTGACCATAGCGCCATTTCCTGGCTCAAAGAATAAAGACGAGAACAGAAAATAAGTATGCCTTTGAATATTTAATTTTACTTAATTTTATACCTAGACTCACATCATTTCTCTAAAAGGTAGGCAGGCACTACAGATTTCCTCGTCTTACGATCCAGATTTATCGCTCTTGCTCATTTACTTGTACTAGTTCCGTCACGCATGCTTGTCGGTATATGGCACTTAATCTTGCCTTTCGCCAGAATGGCTTCGATCTGGTCGGAAACCGTTCGCCTAGATTACCCCTTCCGACTATCCCATTCACATTCGCCTTATATACTTTCGATGACAATCTTTTGCTTCCATTCTTTCTACTGGTCCAAGGCATCTTAGTACGTTTGCTACAGTAAACACGTATCATATAAAATATATCTGTTCCTCATTCTTTCCTTTATAGACACACCGTACACTTCATAATGCTCTTTTTTTTATCTGTATGTATATTTTTTTTGCGCCAGAATATTTTTTTTGTAATATATTAGTCCTTGGACTGGCACGCAGAAAGCTTAAGTTCAATACTAAGGCGCGCATTGCTGACTTTTCGAATTATGTGGTATTAATTATGTGGTATATTTAATTATCGCTCGCTTTAACGGTGAAGGAAAATATCGTGAGGATGCCTGCTTATCTGGGAGTTCTCTATAAAGTTCTCGAAGATACTTGAAGTCTGTCAATCCGCATTGGGCCAGTATTGTAGGCTATGGCTTAAAATTACTACGATAATATAACCTATGTTGATGAGTTGCAATATACCAGGACTATCACTTGCGCGTTTCCAACCCTAAGAAGAAGGCAATAATGATTGGATAATAGGAAAAGTTTGGCATATACATATATAATAATGTATATACTTACTTATCGGACAAAACCTAGTAACAGTGTTATTAAATTTACGTCGGATTGCAGGAACAAAAACATTGTTATGATTTATTTCTTGCAATAGTACAATATTGGTATAGAAAGGAGAAGACATATCTAGTAGCTTTGTCCGTCAATAATAGGTAAACATTTAAGCAGCTTTGTAAGCATATCTAGAACAAAATTCCTATTACATAGAAAAGAAAATGGCCATTTAAAATCAAAGTCTAAAATATTTTTCATTAGGTCCGAATTTACTAAATTTATATTAATGTTCTTCGCTACGTTCAGGCAAATTAAGCCTATGTGAAGATACCTGCATAACTCCATAATTTACAACTACATTATCATACAAATCTTAAGTATAAGGTGTCACATTTCACGAATGATCACGTCATTAATTGGAACAATTTACTTCGTGATTACAGTATAGATAGGAAGGAAGGAAACAAAGCAAACAATACTATAAAAGCGACAATAGGTATAACATATGAAATATGTCTGCGAATCGGACTAATAAACAATAGTTTCCCTTTCTAGATGCGCTGATAGCTTTGTTAACTTATACACTGGGAAGTGGTGGTGCGAGATAGGAAACTTGACGGGTTTGTTTATATTATACGATTAGTCGTGAGGTCGGTGGTCCAACGTACGGGAAAATGGCTGTAGATTGTAAATTGGGATAGGACAATATTTGCTGCCTATAATTTTTATGTAGGGTTATAATCAAAACATATAATAATCGATGGAGGAAACTAAAATCCTGTTTGTTTGCTACATATATTAATTTCCTCGATGGTCAGTAATACGCAGAAACTGTAGTTACTTTTCTTGGTAAATATGGTTACAATCCTTTAGAACAAAGGCACAGTAATTTTATTTGATTGCTTAAACTTAAAACAACTCTTCTTCAATTTAAGAGCCAAGCTGTCAGTGGAGTCTCTTCCATAATGCCTATATTCAGCCAGCGCTTTGACTTCTTGATACGATGTAACTTTTACCTTTTCTTTCACTTGATCTATGAGGCCTAAATTCGGACCCATATAACACCGAGCTTCGTCCACTAGGTATATTTGCAAACTCCGTGCTGCTATTGAAATTTCCTGAATGGAAACATAAGTTTTAAATTAACCTCTTTTCTGAATCGAAGCTATAAACATAACCATAAACTTATGTAATCAACGAGCATAAAATCTTATACTAAACTAAACATAATTAAGTAGAAGTAAATTATATAAAAAAAGATAAGAAAAATGTATAAATAAGTAAAAGACCAAATAAGACATAAATATCCTATCCGCTGATTATTTGACATCCCACAGATAAATATTTAACCACATTCCAACGCTTTGGAATTTCTAACTTTGTCTACTAGGTCAAACCATCGTCGGATAAGCTATTAATATTGGCCATTTGTCACAAAATGGATGACACAGGTCACCAAAATCACAGATTTAAAATACATTTCCATAATTAAAATTAACTCTATATAATTACTACTTAAGCTAAGTGCCATAAACATAAAAACAAATTACATTATTAAGAGGAACCATAAATTCAAGTTCAATGCCACATTTACATCATTCTATATCATCAATAACTTTGCAATATATTCCATAAACATATATTACCTATTAAAATGCAAATAAATACAGATGTGTATCTATTTCTCTCCATATTACACTAGGCCTCATCAACAATAAACCTTGAACCGTACCGAAGAGCGCAACGTCCATATTAGTTAGTTAATTTTATAAATATACTAATGTTACTCAAGTGTCTCCTAATATAGAAGTTGGTAGTAACAGACAGACGGCCGCCTCTTACAACACGTTGCAACAAGGCAAGATGATACTTCTGTGTGTATTAATAAGCTATTAGTTGCCAAATGAGGCACTAGGTATATTTATTATATGCTAGCATTCAACCAAGCTTTTAGTTTTCTTGCTACTTTGCTGAAGAAGATCAAGTGGATAAACATACTTTCACATGTACGAAACCATAATATGTAGACCTTATTTACATTGGTTCAGCCATTGTGGCGATTAGTTAGTGTTACAAGTGTACAGCCAAACAGACAAAGGCCTCACTATATTATATTAGGATTTTAGTGTAGTATCCGATATTTTCTTGAGATTGTGATTTATCTAGTTAGGTTAGGATAGAAAGATTTTCCTTATCGATTTGTGTACACAAACTCATTTACCGAATTTATAATACTAAGCAAGCAATTATTTATAATAATAAATAAACTATCTATATATATTTCGAATAACTAAATCGGAAAGTATAAAATATTTTGTTACGTAACTTCAAAGTAAATGTTAAAGGTACCCTTTAACGTGATTAGTTTCGCCCTAGGCGTGGAAATGTTAATGCTCCGTGAAGACACACAATGCTACTCAAAGTTTAAACATATTTATTATTATTGAACAAGCTACGTAGCCATTTTGGTGGTAATACCTACTCTGCTGTAACGCGCTTCAGCTTCTATCAGCCAAAGGGTGAAGTTGCATCAAATCTGTCAACAGTGTTTTGGATTCATCCTTGAATCATCCTAACCAAACTTTGGAGTAAGTTAGCCAATTCTGCCGCAGGCGGGAGATCGGGCATTTCTCGTCCGGAGGCCAATGAGTTCGAGCGAAGCCCTTTGTCGTGCCGGTGCGGTGTCCTGGAGTCTTGGCCAGCAGCCAGTAGCCAGCAGAATGCTTGGATTGGATACTGCTGGGTGGCTCGCTGAAGTAGTTTCAGTTTCAGATCGACCCACCCACGATTCAAGGCAGGAGCAGGCAAACTGTAGTAGGTTTAATCGGTAGGACCCGGCACTTTCCATCTTTTGGGTGAGCCCGACATACCCTCTCCGCTCTCCTTTACGCGAAGAAGGAAATTACATTCCTCCAAGTTACAAATATTAAGGTTAGGATATTTTTATAAGTAACGTTAAAAAGCTATAGAGTAGGTGTGATGCTTATGACTAGTTAAACCTTAATTAGTTTAAGCTTGTTATAAACGCAACCATTTTATACCTAGGCATAAAGCGTATTCTTGGGTTTTATGAGGATATGAATTGTAATGTTGCGTGTTAATTGGCAATTAACACTTCGTAAACAGATAACTGATTTAACTGATAATTATTAAATATATTTATTGTAATTTACATCTAATAATACAATAATACTGTGGTCGAGTATTGTAATATTGGTATTGATAAATAAATGCATAATAAATAAAACTTCTTTTGATCAATTAATTAAAGATGCTACAGATTGTTAATCGGTGTTGGTGGCAAGATATCCGTGTTTTAATTAAACTTATTTGCTTATCCACAACATAAGATAAATAAGATAAGTCACAAGTAACGAAGAATAAAAAAATGCATACAAAAGAAACACAAAAGATAAAACATAGTTATTTCATATCTGAAAAATAAATATAAGAGAAGATACTATTATTTTCTTTAAATATTTAACAATTTTATAACTTTATCACTACTAAGTCCCCCGCCGCGTCTGTATTCGCGATAAACTCAAAAACTACTTCAGAACGGATTTTCATGCGGTTTTCACCAATAGACAGAGTGATTAATGAGAAAAGTTTAGTTGTATAATTTGTTAGTTACCCGTTCTTAGCCGGGGCTGGTCGCTAGCTTTTATAATAAATAACTGCCACACTAAAGATGCCCACTATACAGGATTTACTCCTGTAAATCCTGTGTCGCGGTGGTGGTCGAATATACAACACTCGTCACATTGGCCTACTGCCAATGTGACGAGTGTTGTAAATTCGAGTTTGTAATAATTAGTTCATATGTATACGTTACAAACTGTGTCATACAACAGAGGTTTCAACAATGACAATGTTTATCTATTTCTATTGATGATCAGTTATATTTAGTATCATCCGAGGACACATGTCGACATGAAAAATAAAGTTAACCAACTATGTTAATAGTATTTTTCGATTTGAAGCAACCTTATATTGAAAAGCAGGTTAACTGAATATGCAACAATATAAATGATGATCACAAATGCAACAGTTCTCCACTAAAATCTTATTATAATTTACTAAATAATATAGTCCGTTAACGATTATCCCTTTAATTGCCGTTTGAAGTTCACAAATGGTTTATTCATGATTATGTTTCTTCATAAATAATCATAAATTATAGAATATCGTAACTTATTATGCAAATGGGTTGATAGATGTCACATACTCGTATGATCATTATGGTCAATATGTCATAATCATTATGAGTATCTTTCATTTTGTCTTTCGTAAAGTATATTAAACAAATTTGGTAATGTGAATTATAGAATGACTATAGCAATATCACCGCCTAGCCACGCAGAGGTCTCGAGTTCGAACCCAAGGCGCGCATCTCTGACTTTTCGAAGTTATATGCGTATTAAATAGTTAATTATTGCTTGCTTTAACGGTGAAGGAAAACATCAAGAGGAAACCTGCATATCTGAGAGTTCTCCATAATGTTCTCGAAGATATGTGAAGTCTGCCAACCCGCACTAGGCCAGCGTGGTGGACTATGGCCTAACCCTTCTCACAGTGAGAAGAGGCCCGTGCCCAGCAGTTTAATACAGGGCTGATATTATTATTATTTTTTAGATGACGCTAAACCGTACAAATACTGTCTAGCATAGTTAACAAGAAAAAAGTAATTGTAAAAAGAAATTACAAACATACATAAATTGTCTTACGTTTACGCGAATGTTATACATTAAGATTAAACTACAATGTACGCATTTGTTCGCAGTTTATTTTAAAACACTACGTTGAACTATTTTTGAAACTATTTATATTTACACTTTACCCGACCTTTCGGATGCTTCTCAGCAGCCATGTTCACAGGGAATCTAAGATAATATGGTCGTTATCGCATTGTTTTCAGGTGTACTTCAAAATACATAATATACTTTAGATTTTTAGCTAATATACTTTATTATTTATTAATAGTTAGGAGTATGTCTGGATGCTTTAATCAGATTACGTCTGCTAATTAAAACAAACATTCAAACAGACCCGATCACCAAGGCCGATCTTGTAAGGGAAAAGTTATTTGTTTATATCCCATACGTAGCGGGTTCGATATGATGAACATTAATGCTCTTAGAGCCATAACATTAATGCACTTAGAGCCATAACACCAAACATAGTTTATTAGTAGTGCTTTAACACTACTAATAAACTTTGTTTGATTTTATGGCTCTGTTTTTGCGGTAGCGTAATGGATAAGGTATTGCAATTAAAAGGTTGTAAGTTCGATTTCCACCTGTTGCATTAGGAATGTAAACTCTCTCCAAACAGCATTTTACCTTAGTAAGAGCTTGCAATTTGGATTGTAAATGACCCGTATTATTGTAAACTACTATAGAGTTAAAAATAATTCTGCTAAGAGGTTCGCAGAAATTATAACCTTCTAGTGCATTAGGAATGTAAACTCTCTCCAAACAGCATTTTACCTTAGTAAGAGCTTGCAATTTGGATTGTAAATGACCCGTATTATTGTAAACTACTATAGAGTTAAAAATAATTCTGCTAAGAGGTTCGCAGAAATTATAACCTTCTAGAAATATTAAGCTATCTTCTTTGTTTTAAACTATGTGTAGTTTAACAGATCGAAATTAGAATGTAAAATATCTATTATTTATTTTATCAGTGACCAGGGATCCAGACGTGTCCATGTTTAAGCAAGGCAAAGACAGAGTATTTACTATATCTATTATATAGCTTAATTAAAATATGTGAAACATTTTCGTGAATAATAACGAGTATAATCTATGCTACAATATTTCAGAATCTGGTCTTAATTCATTACCTATATCAAAACTTTTAACAACATTATAGTTCATGTTAATACATTTAAAATAATGTTCACCGCACAATACACAAAAAAAATAATGAGAGACAAGACAGGCAATGTTATGAAGGGATATAGTTTGAGAAGCGTGTGTACAGAGTGCTTGTGTGCGCACTTAGATTCCCGCGTGGACATAGCGCCCACTGCACCACTGCTGCACTCACACAAGCGAGTGTCCACGCTCCGCTACCCCCGTATATAAACCTCACACAGACTAGCCTTGAACTTCACTTCACGACCGCCAGAACCACCACACGGCCGTACAAACCCTAAGTTACAACCCCTACGATTGTACAGGAATTTGGACTACGGTGTCAGTGAATGAACAATGTTGTGTTGAACTGTGTTGATTGGTGTCGATACTGATTCACGTGAAAATGTTAGCCGTACTACGAACCGTAAGTATTTTAATATTGTTTAGGACATTTTGCACTGTTTGTTTTATTGTAATCCAATACTGTATATGTTTATATAAAATTTATAAATATTCTATTCAAAAGAGCCGCTCGACTCTGCATAAATTATTCAAATTGAATTTGTTGGGGCGTCTTGGCGCTGACTCATTCAATTAGTTATACATGTAATAGTTTGGCAAAAATGAGTTAAGAATAATTTTAATGAAAACGTGTAAGGCTGGTAGTCAATTTGTTAGCCTATTATCGAGTATTAATTTTAATTATATACCACCTGATTTTCATTTAGAGTTTTTTCGAAGTACACAGAAACTAATTGTTAGATATTTTTATCAAGAAAGCAGAACGAATTGGCAATTTTATTAGTATAATTTCTTTTCAACTAAGCAAAAATACATCAGAGTAAAATAAAAACATTTCAAACCGTTTAAATATATAGAAGAAGCCTTATAATTTCCCGTAGGTGTAAGCAGATTTATGTAGGTATATATAACCCGCAAGTGGACATCCGTGGTGACATATTTAATATGTAGGTAACAATATTAATACATACATTTATGGAGTAATGAAGATGTCAAAGATTAGCAATATTGAATGAAAAGTCCATTTTAAATACGTATTTTGGCAAAACATATATATTTTCATATTATACTTATTGTATGGCATAGCTACAAAATAAATAAGATGCATTTTCTAATATTAAGAATGTAAATTAAAAAGCCGCCGCATTATCCACAAGCTTAACATCTTTTTAATGAGGTATAGAACAAAACTACACGGTTCGAAAGAAACAAAATGAAAAAAACATAGTATTCATTACATAAGTATAAGCCTAGACTTTACATAAATATCTTAATGCTACCCTTGCTAGATAGATATAACACAAACAATGGCTCGATGAAAGTAATGATAAGTCCATACGAATGGCGACACCTAATGTCATTATTTAACGCTATAGGCACTATATTTCTATTATAGTGACGTCCCAATGTTCCAATTACGCTGGCAGTTTTATGGGAGAGAGATGAGAGATTTGCATCGAAACTATATAAACAAAATAAATGAATTGCGCTTTGATGTAAATGTTACACTTAAATACGGTAGACGAACATATCTTGTCTTCTATAAAAAGTTTTAGACATGTCATCACATTTTAATATGCTTTATATAGCGTAAAAAGGTAACTTAGAATTTAATATCATAAGCATTGACATAATAAGATTAAAATTATAAAACAGATCCACCAATTTAAATATCAATCATTTCATATTATTTTATCTACATATAATTATTGGCTAAACTATTTTGTTTCAAAATATAAAGGTTTAGCTATGGTGAAACAATGTTGCCATAAGTACCTATATTAATTTTGTAATATAAGATGATTTATCATAAATTATGTAGATTTAAACGTGCCTTAAGCACCTATAAATCATATACATCCATAAAATAAGTTGAAACTATTCTCGAAAAGTGAAAACACAAATAATGTATTCAAAAACTCATGAGCGATCATTGTATGCGATTATAAATGATTATCTTACAACTTTGACATAAGCTTACATAAGTAGAAAAACACACCGATGAGGTTAACGTAACGATTTACTTCATTCATAAACCGTTTGATTTCTAATGCAGTGTCAAGAAATTAATAAAGTTGCACAATAAGTTCTGATTAATGCGACGTTGTCGAAATATGCCCACTGCTATTAGACAACATTTTACTATGGGATAGAGGGCAGCCTCGTGTGAAAGTTGAAACTATTAATTAACTGAAGGATTACAGAACAAGTAAAGTTGGCAATACTTCTATCAGCCTTATACCTTACAAATTCATTTCATATGTTGACGATGAGATGATGTGTAGATGTCAATAGCCAATTCGAGTAAAGCAGTGTTTTCAGGTTTTCTGATAAGAAATTTTCAGTAACAACTCAAAGTCTACAAATGTGCCCGGTTAGTCGGCAATAAAATCACTCTCTATTACGTGAAACCTAAAATAGAACTGTTGAAATGTGGGGTGTATCGTAAGTAATACTAAACTACAAACCACAATTTTATTTTTAACTTAATTTTAACTATTACCAAATATTCCTAGGAAAATTTGCGAATGCGATGAAAAGGGCAAGATTGGCAATGCATTTAGCCAAAGTGCGGATTTTCACTGTCGCTTTTATGTTAAAATTGCGTAGTAGTCAGACTTAGACTTTAGTAAGTTGCATTTATCCTACCGTTGAGTCTAAATAAATTAGATTTTAAATAGTTACTCGTTATAGTAAATCGGACTCAGATTTTCATAAAATATTTGCAGGTCTACTGGGATAGTGATCTGAGGGTGACTTACTATAAACAACCCATATCCATATCATTGCTGTTGAGTGTCTTTACTAGTATTTTTATAATCAATTCTTATCCTATATTAATTTTTCCGATGTGAATTTATATACATTTCAGATTAATTGTATAATTTTAGCTGTAATTTGGCACTAATTATGAGTGGCCTATTGTATAAACACGCAAACGGTACAGTTTTACGCTCCCCTATATTTTTTTGTGCCGTGTTCTAATTATATGTATTTGCAGTTTCTACAGACATTTGACATTTCTTAAAAGGATAGATATAGTAAAAATTGTATCCATTAGCTATTTTATGGATACTATTAGATATTAATTTAAGGTGTGGAATACCATGCAAGATTGGGTAAGGGTAAATCTTACATGTCAATGCGAGCACCCCAAGCTTAATCTTTCGCCAAATCGATTTATGTAACGAAAAGCCAAGTTTCCTTGGACTTACCTTTCGCAAAATCCCTGCATATTTAGTGTTTTTTTACTGATACGAAGGTAAGAATCACCGTGCGCGCAGCAAAAGGATTGTTTCTTTAGCCTAACTGACCATTTGGAGATATTTAGGTATAATAATATGTTATATTCAATACGAAAAATAAAACAAGGCGGTTCGACTATAATTTACTTAACCGAAAACATTTATAAATATCGCCACGCACGATTAGACAATACTGCTGCAGAATTAACTTCCAATCAATGCCCACATAAAGTATCAATTACCTGGGATCAACAGCCGTATTATCATACAATTATGGGCAAGCACTGCTATGATAGATCACCGTGGTCAATGCTTGGCTGTTACGCTCGTCTGTCAGGTTCCTATTATCAACCTCCCGAGGTATTGATTAATAGTTAGCTAGTGAAACTTGGCGGGTAATGATTCCAGTTGAAATATGGACAATATTACGTAGTGATTCGTACTGAAATGGAAATTGATTATCGATTATATCACAGTAATATCGCCCATTGTAGAAACTCATAAAGATTTTACGTCAGTTAAGTAAAGGTAGGTGCTTTTATTTACACATAAATATCACATACAATATTAAATAAATGTCAAGTTTTGATTTATATTGTGGTCGTCGTCATATGGTTAAATAAAAAGCCTAATATCGTATTTAAATGCAAAGGTGTCAATGATATAAAGAATATTTGCAAGAATTTAGAAACTTTAGATTTAAGCATAAATCATTCTCTATCCGATCGTGGTGACAAACAAGTGTATAGCTTATCTGATAACAACCGTTAATCGTAACATATGGACGGAAGCAACGCGAGGAGGGTCGGTCACAATTTGCGAAGATTTCGAAACAGGAATTGCAGTAGTACTCACGCAAATGGCAATGATTATTGGCATCTTTATGGTCTAGAAACCCTATCGCATAGTAGCATCAAAGTTCCAAGGTGTTTGACAGTAATGTTCTCTTAGGTGGAGGTTCATCTCTAGCCGGACCGCTCTTTTTCGGCGAGAACCCAGGTGGAGATGCTCCTTGCCTCTCACTCTTGCATCCCTCTCTTAAATAGAAATGTTTTCAAACATTTTAATATTTATTTCTCATCTTATTCTCAGGATAACACAATTAATCATACGGCAACCAATAAAGAATTGAATTGAAGCTTTATCATATGGTATCGAAACGAATTGATCGAAAACTCAGTTATCATGATTCGTGAATCACTTGGCGAATATAACTCAATTCAAAACTATTAAATAACTAACCATATTGACACGACAGTATTGTTGTTAATTTTCTAAATTTAATTTATTATCGTAAATTCTATTCTACTAATTAGTGCAATACGGAATTAGACTTGTGATTGGTTAGTTATGTATTGATTACGTAAGTATGGCTGTCGAAACATTTTTTAATTATAAATGTATTTAATAGTGTAAAGTCAATCCAGTATATTTATTAACAATTTAAATGCTTTGATTCGCTAGTCGAACTAAGCTTTCAGTAATAGATAAGATGTTGTACGTAAAATAGTAAATAATAATTAGGTACCTAATATTAATCTGTCAAATCATAGAATACAAAATAAAAATAAAATATTGACCGCCAGTGTGCCGCTGCGATTAAATTGGTTAATAGTTTCATTCAAACGATCGCATTTACTTCAAAGCAATCAACTATATGTTTATCATACAAAATCTTTAAATGGCTATAGTTGAATTCAATTTGACATTCAAAGTTCACCGTGTAAAATCATTACGTATTTTAACTAGGTTATTATCGGTTTCATTATGGACATATATTATTACATATAATTAATCAATATGTATTAATTTATAACCAATAATTTATTCATTTGTGAATGCGTAAATAATAATATTTAAGATTTCATTCTGACACAGGCCTCCGTCCTAGGTAGACGGCATAAATTATTGAAGAGATTTTCAAAGTAGGTACTTACCTATTTAATTTTGCTAACAATGTTTATTATTTTTGAGAAATGTTTAAGCATATAACTTCTTAAGACAGCACGCAAATTATAAACAAAGAGAAAAGACAATCCATGAAACAGAATACTTATTGTTTTCTTCAACCGTAATTTAACACCAGGTTTTTATATTAAATGACAGCTATATTATATTTCTTGTAATTTGATACAACGTTATTTCAAACTGATTCATGCATCCAAATTTTATCATATGATACAATACTGCTACCATTTTAGTGATATAATGTATGTAGAATAAAGGCCGTATTTACGATAAGTTACATTATGGCATTGTAATATATCCAAACTCCTTGCATACAGTTTGGCCTTCAGTCAAATACAGTTTAAAACTGTTTTATTAATATGATTTGCTATCAGAAAATGTACATATCACACATACTTTTAGCTTTTAGGCACCGAGCTCATAACAACATAATATACACCTGTATATGATTATAAATATATTGCACTAAAAGGCAATACGATTTTTTGCATATTAAGATTATAGTATTGGAGTTTACTTGTCCCTAAAAAACTAACATATCAAACGACTTGAGAATCTGAACTGGGTCAATGACTATAGTTTTTTTTAACTCGTAATAATATAAGATATCGTACTAATAAAACGGACAATGAACCGGTTCACGAAACAGGTATTTAAATACACACATTACGTATTACATAAATACTAGATATACACTTTTATAATTCAACGTTTATTTTTAAACACAATAACAACAATGTAACTACCCATTCATTCATTATAATCACGAAAGTTTCCATCTGTTTTCGTTCTAACAATAAATTGTACAGCCCGCTTTCTCCAAGATATTATCTGTGTTACATAATTCGGTCCCGTTTACACAATATTGTCCTACTTAGCTGCCGTAAACCTCCGATATAAATATGTTCTATTATGTAATACGACGATCATGGTCAACGAAAACCCTATTATTGGGTTATGGTGGAACTTTTCCGATTTTTTCATAGATTGATGTTGACAGAGAGATATCGGTAAATAATGGTGCTGTATTTACATGAGAGGAAATATAACACAAGGAAAATAGTACGACGGCCTCGTATGTCCTGTGGCATAAGTGTGTCTTACGTCTGCGGTCGACCGTGAGGTATCAAGTTCAATTACCAGATCAAGAAAAGCTTTTTAAGAAATTTTCAGAAAGGTCTTGTTGAATTCGAGGAGTAAGTTTGCGGCCGACCGTGTGGTCTTGAGTTCGATACCCGATACTGTGGGGCATTTTTCTGCTAGGAAATCATCAGTGCAACGACGGATTTTAGCAATGTGTCTAGTAGTAATCTTGCCAACTATTGCCTACCTAATTCATAGCTGACAAAATATGGATTCATCTAACACGTCTCTGTTGGTACAAATGTGATTTTATGTGTATTAATAATTATGTTAGGAGGTAGAGGTATAGCGTCGCTCAAAGATTAAAAGTAAGTTTCAACCTTATATCAGATGCCTGCGATGAGTAATATTTCCAGATAATAATATAGGACTATTTGTGATAGAGAAGACTACCTATATTATTAACTATAAGTTTCTGCCCGTGTGAAGCCCGCGTGACTGGGGGATTCACTTGGTCTATCCTAAATACATAAGGTATAAAAATGTACATAACTATATCCAAGGTGTTAATCTAGAATATAGTCTATCTGTGTGCCAAGTTTCACCCCAATCCCGATTGACATCCATCCAATGCATCCAATTCAAACATTTGCATATATGTATAATATATTATTAAGATATATATATATATTATATATATATTTATTAAGATATTATGTATATTAATCTCTTGTGCTAGTCCAAGTGTTTCACAATACAAAGGTCATACAAGCTTTCCTAAGCCTTGGTTACCACTTATCATAAGGCGGACCATAGATTTACCACCCTGGTTGTATATAAAAGCATCAATTACTATCGTTATTTCGGTTTGATAGCAAAATGTCATACGGCTGAGATGATCAGATGATGATATCACACATGCTTACATGTTCAAAACCACGTTTGTTTTAGTAAAATAATGACTGCTACATAGCGGCCTATACTAAACATTGCCTAACAAAAATCCATTCACATTTTGTCTGACCCGTAAGCTAATCCAGGTCCTTAAAACTATTACGTACACGTTTACTTTACACCACTGAACCATGAAGCAGAAGTTGAAATATTGACTTAATTATATTATACAACTACAGGTAAAGCTTTATTAGTCACAAAAAGCGCAGTAAGCGCTTTTTAAAAAAACTAACTAAACTTGAAGCTTTACCTAACCATTATATATATACATATACATATATATATATATATATATATATATATATATATATATATATATATATATATATATATATATATATATATATATATATATACTACATAATACATAATACAACAGTAAATACCTACAAAGAATAGCGCTTGTGTATCACTGGGTTATTTAGGATGTGTGTGTTTTGCTATTTATTTTATTTATTATGGCACACAAAACAGAGCAGAGCATACTACAATCACAGTACTAAATATCAAGATATACAATCCTGTTTTATTTTATCTATATATTAATACGTGAAGCAAAAACTTTGTACCTCTTTTTACGAAAATTGCGCTGACGGAGCAGTATGAAATTTGGCACAGTTAAAGTTTATATGGAGAAGGAGCAGCGAATCCTAATATTTTTATAAAATGTGCATTAGAAATACATTAAATTAATTAAAAAACACTACACACGCACACAACCATGCATTTGACACAAGCAGTCGAATCGCTTTCGTAGTAACCATGGTAACAAAGTAGGTGACATAAATAAAATGTGATTATAAGGATATAGTTATAGACAATAAAATCTTAATAACGATGAAACTTAAAATTTAAATCAATTATGATCGAATTTCGACCACTTGGCGACCGCTAGTATGTGTAAACATGTAAAGATACCACGTAACCTATGACGTTATTACAGCCTTTGAGTGGCGTCTACCAGATTCATTGCCAGTCGACGAGTAGTTGGTAATTTTTTATATTTTTATCCCAGATATCCAGTATTATTTTAGACTTTAGAATCGAACTCGAGACCTCGGCTGTAAGTGTAAGTGCAAACTTTTGCCACAGCACCAGCACAAGGCTGTCATTTTTTTCATGCATTATATTTTTATATTAGTATGATGTTATTAACTAAATTATTGATTACATAAATATATCATTAATACAAAGCTCAAAACTATCTATACGTCCTCCATTTTAAAAAAGAAAGTTTGCCAAATATTTGTTAAATATTTCGCGAGGCCTTTCACCTGTTAATACCTAGTTATTTTCGTAGCTATAAATATTTATTTATATGACTAAAGGCGCAATCACATATATGTTCAAATAAACGATATATCTATATTAATAAATATAAATCTGATATACTGTGAGAATATATGTATAATAAAAAGCCGTAGCGAATTCCATAACCATGTCGCAATGGAGATGTTTCTATTTAAATTTCAATATCACGCCTATTAATGTTTATGAATATAAGCCTTAATGTAAACTGGCCTTTGCCCACAACTCCGTTCGTGTAAGCAACGGTTAGCCCGCGATTTTGTTACTGACTTTACGTATCAATGTAAAGTCATAAAATCGCGGGCTTTAACTATGGTATTAACACCGTACTCTGGTTTGTTGATATAACAAACCAGAGTACGGTGTTACTAAACGGAATCAGAAGACTAGCATAGATTTCAGATTTACAGAGCATCTTAATTGTGAAAACCGTGACAAAATCCGTTGTCTAGTTTTTGTGTGATATGAAAGTTCTAAGAAGTTGAAGTTACGTGCTCAATTGGTCATCTCGTCACCGACGATAGTTTTATACCCGCGCCGCATATGAAATAAAGCATTTGATAACAATATTATAAATATCACATTTTTTTGCAAGTATATATTAGTATAATTATTATTTAAAACAAAAGTTTTGGACCATTTGATTTCACAATATAATTTGTAGGTAAGATTAAAAAACTATCAATTAACAAAACCGTATTTCGATGTTCGCGCTACGATGTATAAATAAACATAAAACAATCCTGCATCAATCTTTTCTATCGACTGTACATAAGCAAAGAACCGAATAAAGATCCATTTGCACGACTATCACATCCAAATGGCAATGCAAAACCGAACCAAATCACAGCCTTCGCGATCTGAACTTGCGCTTTCATTAAACTGACATTTCTCGCTAGTCAGTTTCCCTGTAGTTATTCCCACACTACGTCAAAGACCTCTAAGTTGTCTATACAGGTAGTTAGTGCTAAAAGCGACATAGCATGTTCAGAAGCGCACTTTCGCTGCGCCGCCCGCAGGTGAAACTGTGACCGGTAAGGGCAGAGAAACGAAGAACATCCCGATACCTGTCTCAACGACCTTTGACTTCACAGCATTGACAAATTGTCTTTAAGACGTTGTTTATTCTTGATTTCGTTTTCAGCTACTATTATTACTCCTATATTTTGCAGGGAATAGTTAAAAGCTTCTCATGTTACACAATAAAATCCGTACTGTGAGTAAATCTAAGGTAGAAATTAAAATAAACAAGTCGAGCTATAAAATAATTCTGAATACTTTCATTGATCTTAACGCTCTCATTGATAATGTTAACACTATTTTATTTGATAAAATACGGTTAAAGATACAAGAAATGATTCAATTTAACACAGACAATAGAAGTCCAATAAAACGAAATATGTGCTATGTATTCACACGGCAACGTCTAGATTACACTGTAATATTTTAATGGCAGGCTATGATACCGTCAATTGATACCACTTAGCGTTGACCCCGAGGTCTCAGTTTATGTGTAGCTATCAATTTCATCAAGTTTAACACGCAGTCAAGAATATAAGGTACTGACTTCTAATAGATTGTAGATGGAGATATCATACTTTTTACTTACGTAACATCGGACAATTTTAAATTTGGAATTAATTAAGATTATGTCCGATTTTACGCAATCTATACTCTACTAGTTTGCTATGAAGATTTGGTCCCATAATCATTTCTATTTCCTTACACCTGTTAGGTTTATTAAGAAAACTATACAACCTATGTACAGTCAAGAATTCCTTATCCTTCCTTAATCTAATGGCATTAAGAAACACGTACAACTATTTTTTTTATATTCATTCAATGGTTTGTCTATATTTTCACGTCGCCGCTTCGAATAGATTCAATATACCGTCGTGATATATTGAAGGAGATAACGTAGGAACCGAGGAACGACATAATTTTCTTTTACCTCAGTCAGATACCTCGACAAAATTACACGAATGTTTTCTCAAAATGTTTCCTTTGACTTGAGTGTTTATTATTTTTAATCTTAATGTTTTCTTAGAACATAAAAAAACTCGTTATATTTTCTTGCAAAAACAGACAGAAGGCTTACTAAAACCCATAATAATATTTGCGAAATAACTTCTTATTTGCCGAAATTTCAGATACAATGACACAAGCATTGTATTTCGCGTAGGTCTACTTACCGGTTAATGAAGGTTTAGATTCGTACCTGTTGAAAGCGGCGGTAACGACTATCAACAATGTTAGGCATTCGTATTCATTCGTTCATTTTACTAACTTATTAACGTCAATGAATTCGCTGAAAAATTTCAATATAATATTATACTATATTACATTTTCCCGCGGTTTCGATCGCTGAAATGTAAGTGAGTTTAGGTTAGGTTAGTAACAGTGCTTTTTCTGGATAAAAGGTTAGGTACCCGATAATATGTATACAAATTTTATGATGATTGGTTCAGTAGTTAAGGCGTAAAAGCGTAACTAATAAATAAACAAACTCACATTCACATTTATAATATTAAGTAAGCATATAACTGCAAAACGATTTAACACAAAGTTTGTTTAGAAAAGTGAATTTTTATTCACACGTAAGCTCATAGAACAGTTGAATATCCGTGTATTATAGCCTATTACGAAGAGCTTATACAAGACTGTAGGCTGTTAGATACTGACTTATGCCCTTTCACCCTCGACGGCATTATCCTGTCTTGCATGCATAATGGTCACGAATTGAAAGCATCCGAACAGGTATACACTTTCTATTGTGTGAATCTGTTCACGACTCCTTTTATCGTAAATCAATTGCTGCGCCATTCAAACCATTCATATGTATAATTTATATACGAGATAGTGACGTATGCATATAAAATACGGAATTGATATACTGATTAGAATTTTGGAAGGTTTCTTTTCCGCATTTCTCTGCAACACAGTTTCCTTTGAATTAGTTATAATATGATATTTAGAAATCTTTACATGTAAATGAATTCAAAATTTCTGTGTAATGTTGAAATGGATATTTTATCCGTTTGTTTATAGGAACTACATCCCATAGGTTAGACCGTTAGTTCCCAAAGTGGTCCAGGTGGACCCCAGGAGTCCACGGGAGACTGGACGGGGGTCTAATTCGACGTGACAAAAAAATGGGGATTAACAATTTGTAAAAAAAAACATGGATACCCGTCCATGAAATTTTTTATTTACTTTCGACAGTGAAGAGGCAGATAATATTTTAAGAAGCTCAGGTCTGTTACTTGTTTAAACGTCGGGTCGACGGATATATTTTGAGGTATACCACTCGCTGAAGAGCCACCCGAGAATACCTTAAAAAAAACGGTCAGCACGTAGAGAAATATTTTTTTTTAAATTTTAACTTAATTTAAAGTTTTGGTCCGAATATACCGATTTTACTTGGCGGATTAAATTTCTAGCTGCAGGGGTCCACTGGAACCAGCTAAATTTTGAAAGTGGTCTATTAAAAAAAAGTCTGGGTACCTCTGGGTTAGACCGATAGTAATGATATATTGTACACAATTAAAATATTAAGTATATGAGTAATAAATAAGGGTACTGAAATACTATAGCCCGTCAAGCTGTATATAAGAATCTCGCGACGTAGAAGTCGCAAACAAGGATTAGTATACTGGAAAACTTAAAATTTTGCAACCTTTTGTTTTTGATTATTATGTAGTAGCCAAGTTAACTATATTTTAAGTTAAAGAATATGTCCATTCTATCGTTCTCTAAATTAGAATGTTGGTAAGGGAGATTTGTGCAACGGACTATTACTTTTTTACCTCGAAGCATTGGTTTCAACGTACACCCGGACTCAGTTCAACCATATGTCGATTACATAATACTTATACTTACATGAAAATTAAACATTGGTTACAGATTGTAGGTGTGATACTTTTTTACTTAGCCATTCACAATATCGTACACACATACGTAAATATCTTATTTATACATTAGGCTTTCGTAAAGTTTACTCAGGCAAGTAGATAGTCTTGCTATCTACGCTGCAAACAATTTGTGCGCTTAGTTTAGCACTGAACTAACTCAAAAATTATTTAATTTTTCTTAAAAAGATGATTTGAATAGCTCACGTGGAATAATTAAAACAAATAAAGCGCGTAATATGGATTCTAGATATTAAAAACCGGTTACGCCTGAGATTATTAAACATTTACACTGCAATGAATCTGAAAAAGATGATTTTGATATTGATATAAATAATTTAGGCTGAGTTATATTATTACCGTAGCCTGGTATCACTCACGCAGCGCGGACGGTACGCGTCAAAGATCTTACGAAAGTAAAACATGGAGAAGGAAGGTCTTCGACACTCTCACTTACCAAGCGAAACATACTATGAGATTTACTACTTGTACATATGCCTGTTTTCTATAATAGAGTGGAAAATCACCAGGCAAAAGCTCACTCCTTAAAAAAACCAAAATCATCTATGCACTAGAAACTATTAAAAAACCGTCCTGTGTCGTGGTGGAGTTTACAAACATTCAAACAAGGCGACGCACGGTAGGACTTGACTGGGCGAATAGTGGTGTTCACCTCACTATTGCCACTGCGCTAAGTGATGTGAATTAGCTCCCCACACGGGACAAGCATTTGTGTGGTCTACACATACTTGCCCCGAGTCTGAATGTTTTGTGTCCGTTGTTTGAATGTTTATGAAGTCCCTCACCATCCAGGAATTATTGCTAGTGCAGGAGTTGTAGAAAAAAAAATATATATATATTTTTTTTAATTATGTTTATTTTACTAGCTTTTGCTGCGAATCCGTCCACCTGGACTATACTTATTAAGTTGTTTTTATCCAGTAAAAATATAAAATATCATCGAAAACTCCGGGTATTTTCCTCGTTTATATCGAAAACGAAACCTTTGTGCCAAAATTTAAGCATTCTATACCTAAGGGCTAGGCGTTGATGAGTCAGTTAGCGTGTGAGTCAGGCTTTCTCTTCATGTATATATATATTGATATTGACTGCTGCTAAGGAAGGAAGTAGAAATTGTTTTTGAACTTATTGAATACTAGATTTTGCCTGCAGCTTCGCTAGCGTAAATGTAGGTTAGTAACAGAACTTTTTTCTGGTTGAAAGGTGCCTAATGTCCTTTTCTGTTCCCCTGACATCGTGTATGTGAACTTTCATAATGATCGATCGAGTAAAAATATATATAGCTATTGCGGGTATTTATATATATGTAGTTAATGTACAAAACACAGGTACCTACACAAAAACTGAGCTAAAATGGTAAAAAAGTAAATAAAGAAAATTCCTATTTAGTTATGAGTAAGTAAACATAAATGCCAGTACGAAGTAAAACAAGAGTAATATAATTAAAGGAATCCAACTCGGTGTGTAGGAAAGCGATTCACGGCTGAGAAGGCGCATCTCACTATCGCGCGCTCGCAACAACTCTTGCGCATACCGCACGGTCGTCGCCCGAGCGGGGATTTACTTGTACACGCATGTGCGCTGTGCTGCAACTACGACCTACACGTGTCAAATAAGAAATTGCATACATTATTAATGACAATTGATATCTGGACTAAAATTTGTAGTCTTAGTCTTAAGTCCGTCACTTAAGACGTCTTGTTGCAATATCTGTGTATTCATACAGAATATTATATTATTACGGTTCATATTGAATTTATACGTATGAAACTAATATTATATTACATAAAATAAGAAAAATAAACAGACTTTTTCTGAAGCAGTTTAATTGTTTATATCAAACATATTAATTAGTACCTAATTGATATAGAAAATGTTTTATGGACCGAAAAACGTAAGGTGCGTGTAAATATAATAAATGAAATTCACGTATGTATAGTACATATGTAACTTATAATTTGAAGGCGTGTAACTTAAAATTTTAAATTAGTTATACAATTACACAACTTACATTTTTCATTCGTATACATTTTGGTCCGTTAAAAAAATACAGTGTTTAAATGTGATTGATTTTATATGTATAATAAAACATCCTAATTGTATTATCGATATTTCCTCGTAATTAGAAATAAACTTCAAGTAAATTCTGTTATCGGAGAGTTAATTTTAAACCGATTGCAAAATTAATAAAATCTTGATTAAAACAGCAAGTTAAGCTTGGTTGGTAAAAATTAAAATAGTAGAGTATAGAGTAAGCTCCTTAATGAAATGTAAAAAAAGTTATGTAAATAATTATAACAGCAATTTAAATAAATATTAAAAGAAGAATTGTAATTTTCGAGCCTGGAAAAAGCGATCAACACAACTCACCATTGTTGATTGTATTATGCCTGTCCTAAAATAATACAAAGGAATAATACGGAATGGAATCGTATAACGCGCATATTAAGATGATAACAAGTGTAACAAGATAAATAAAATGCATGGCATGGGCTTGTTAGCTCATTAAATCCATAATATAACGTCACATAAAATGCACTGCACAGTAGTAATGAAATGCAGATGTCGTTATTTTCACTTCTCTAGGCGGACAATTAAGTCTTAAAGTAAGTTGCACGAGATACATATTTTGCGTGCCAATATGATTGCTCGAGATGTTGAGAAATTTACTGCTCTATAACAAGATATCAACAGGTTTGAGATAAGACATTAATTACAAACTCAAAATACTAGTTGTGAAAGTACTTATAGTAAATATTTTCTCATATTAAAATCGTTTATGGACACTGGGCGTAGGTCTATCAAGAATTGACCGTAGGCGGCCTGACCCTGCGACAAGTGGTAGTTGAAAGGGAAATCTTATGGACCCACTGTAGGAAAAACAACAACTTGATGGACGAGTTAATCGACGAAGATTGAGAGTGGATAGGTCGAACATCGAGTCAACATTATACGGATCCTTTAACGAAAGCTACTGCCTTTCTAAAAATGCTGAACTATTAGATAGTAGGTTGATTTTCTAAAACCACGGTTCAGGTGATCATCATGCTAATTTCTAAACTAGTGTCACATGCCTTGTAACGTGTTAATTTTATTTATAGGCTCTATCTAATCAGGTGTGACGGCTATCCATATTTGAATAAGAACCTATGCAGCACTTAGAAATTCTCCGTTTATCTTTAGAATCTTTGGTAGGCTTTTAACCTATTGTATCTCAGTAGCACGCCGGCGGCTTGACACAATAGGTTTTTAATTATGTCTTGTATTCCGAGATATGACAGGTTAATTGATATAACATTATTAATATATTTATTTTCCTTTATTGCAGATACGGATACTAGTCATAATACAAATACTTACAACCGCCCGCTGTCAAGATGGATTCGGTGAACAAGACCTTCTACGCTTACAACAATATGCTTCCAATGATGGAAAGATCAATGGACTCTCATTCAATAATAATATGTTACAAAGAGATCCCAACCTCCAGACTATAAGTTCAACCAACGTACAGTTCCAGTTAACTGATGACACGAACAAGAATAATAATTATGGTCAACGGTCACCGTACACGAGGAGTAGGAAAGTTTACAGAATTAAGAACCCATTCCAAAACCAACTTGAAGAAACAGAAAGGCAGCCAGAAAACACTGAGACACAAGACAGCGGCACCGGGGCTAGTAACCAGTATGCATCTATGCAGTACTCATTACCACCGGAGGAATTCCTCCAACAGTTAAGGGCGGAAAATCAGTACTACCAGCAAACACAGATATCAACACCAGCTCCCAATGTAGGGTACACAGCCACACCATTACCACAACCACAATACCAATATTCAACAGTTTCTCCATCTAACTACGAAAATAACAACCAACAGAATAATCAAATATCATTAGAGCCTAAGGCATCACATGGGGCAACTTACCTATCCAGCCCAAGTCCTTATCAATACAGTACACCAAACACATTTCTAGAAAACATTCAGAGCACTGCATCGCCAATTCCTTCATATTTATCAACACCCTTAAACAATGGTCAGTATAGTAGTCAGTCTAGTTCATATGTGTCAAGTGCATCGCCAGTATATCTCTCTAGTCCATCAAATCAACAGTCGTATGTTTCCTCTCCTTTCTCAATGATCCAGCCTGGTTCACCTGATTACAATAATAGAGTTACAACGACGATCGGTAACAGTCAAGTGAACTATGATAACAATGATTACTCTGCTAGCAGATATCCATTAAATATACAACAGCAGTATGATTACACAACCACTACAACAACAACACAGTCACCTTATTCGGAACAATTGCGAGATTCATGGCAAAGCAATGTGAATGCCGGTATAAATGCGGCATCAAAATCCTTACAAGAAAATGTATACAATCAGTACCAGAACTATCCATACCAAAACAACCAACATGATGGAAGGATGGAGTCAAATACTGATAATCTTAATAGTGATACACATCGCATTGGTAGTATGGCATCTGCAAATAATTTATACTTTAACTATGTACAGCCTGATAACCAAGTCTTAAATAACTTAAAACTTCGGACTAGGGATTTAGAACACGAAACAGGTCAAACGGAACTCTATTCAAATGGTGATTTTGGTTGGAAATTGACAGGTAAAAAGCCTTTGATTGATGTATATTCTTCAGGCAATTATCCAAGATTTCCTCCATCAAACATAGGATCATCCGAGGACACTGCAGTGAGTCAAATGAATTTTCATATGGATACTGGTAAAACGTATAATTACGACCAAATATCCAAATCGGCTACTGAGAGTATTGAGGCGCAGGAATTCGCACACGCCGCAGCAAAAGCACATGAGAGATTAAAACAACAACAACTGCAGCAGCAACAACAACAGCAACAACAACAACAACAGCAACAACAGCAACAACAACAGCAACAACAGCAGCAGCAACAACAACTGTATGGCAACAATAACAATTACGGCACAAACAATGCGGGTAACACAGATATGAGTTCAAGCATTTCGTTCTATGGTAGTATTGACAAGCAGAAATCTAAATATAATGAAAATACTAATACAAATCCCTATTTTTATGGCACTTCTCAAAATGATCTGATAACAGCATCGCCTTATTTCTTATCAACTCCCAGAGATAATATAGACAATAAACCTAAACAGCCTTTTGATCACGATAAAGCACTCAAAAATATCGTGCCAATAGATGTATCAAATGTAGTGGGTAACTCAGATCCAAAAACACTTTCAAGTTTAGACAGCAGTGGCCGCTATTCTTCATCTAACTATGGAAAGGATCAACTAGACCAAAATGTAAGACAGTACATACGACCTGTAACAGATTCATTTTATAAAGATAAAAATACGATTTATGGATTTAATATAAAAACTAAAGGCGATGACTATGGATCCTCAGACAGCTACAAGCCACTGGAATCTAATATTTACAATAAACCACAATCTCAGGAATCAAATTACAATCAAGGTTATTCAGTGACATCCCAAGGCCTCAGCTACTTGGCTCAGCCATCTAACAATTATCAAGATAACCTGCAATCATCAAGTGTTCAGCAGTCAGGATTGCATCGCAATCAAAATCAGTTACAGTCTGACATTGCCAATATCTTGAAGTTTGGTGATATTCCATACAAGTTTACTCAAGGATTACCCAATGATGCTTTAAAGCTACATAATCTAAATTTTGATCAAGGAGGCATACCGACACCACTACCGATGAGAATCAACCAAAATGTTGGCAGCCATCAGTTAGATGTTACAACCAACTTGTTAAACAAATTATTATTTAATAAACAACCAAATATGAATATCAATAGGCCAGAGATAGGTAGTCAGACAGATGGTTTATTATCAACGATTAACGGTTTCAAAGTAGCAAATCCATTTAATGTAGATCTCAAGCTAGTTGCGGAAATGTTGAAAGGAAAACCTACTGTAGATGATTCCCATATGATGTCACTAAGAGAACAATATACAAAACCTGCACCGATGAAACTGGACCTTTCTCAACTACAACTATTGTTGAAAAATGAAAATAATGCAAACCTAGCTCCATTAAACGACGGGCTTAGTGTACTTGGCAGCCCTTTCATAGATATTTACAATAATGACCGATATCCTTATCAAGGTGTAAAATATTCTCGAAGTCAAGAAGAGGAAGAACCACTAATACCTATCGCTGATGCATCTAACACTCATCCTATAGGAGCCGTTATTGAACAAGATGACTCCGCAAGTGAGAGAGAAGTTAGCGCTGCTGCTGATTTAACTGCACAAGGTGATGAAATTATTCAAGGAAATTTTGAGGAAAATAGACCTAGAAACCATTTTTTATCTGGTTCTATAGGAGTAGGAGAAAGGCATCGACACCCGAATTTTTTATTGACAGGAAGACATTCTTATCACAGAAAGCATCCCAAATCAGATGTTGACGAGCCATACCCTTTGTTAAAACCTCCTCCACCGCATCATTCATCTAGAGGTGGTCATATAAAAATGGATAATAAACATAGCCGTAGACGACGAGTACATAAACCTAAACTTCTTCGTATCATGAAGGCTGAGCCATTGTTTGAAGCAGGCGCCGACCCTGAGAGCCTAGAGACATCTGTTCCTATACTTTTACGGCCACCACCACCTGTAGCCGAAGCAAAGTCTGATACCGTAGACACAGAACAGACATCGTAGTGTGGAAGACTATACAAATTTTTTTTAACTGTTAGCTTAACATATTCTCTGAACTGATGTACAATGTTCTATATTGTATTTAATTTATATTTAAGTTGCTAATTTAAAGTCATTTGTAATTTTATATTTAAGAAACTGTCTAATTGTGCTGTACTGTATCGTTATTTGTGTAAAAATCGGCGAAATATTCAATTTGGCATTTATGTTTTATGTTTAAGGATTTATTATTGATAGGGTTTTTATTGTGTATAATTATGTCCGTACATATATTAATAGGTATGTTTTATTCTCAACGACGTCTGCCAAATTATGTGTTGTAAATAATGAATTTAAAATGTTGACTATTTACTTATTTTGTTATTGTGATAAGTTAAATTAACTGCTGTTGACGTTGTTGTTAAATTTATGTTAGTATAGTAAAAGTTACAAAAAACACATTAAAACCTTTCTGTGTATTATTTATTCCGTTTAAAATCTACAGTATTATCGCATGTATTGTTGGGATAATTGTAACACACATGATGAATAGTATTAAAAAAAGTGAACTAGGTGTCGTGATAAATCAATCTGTTTTGTAATATGAAGATCATTATGACTTCAGATTTCACTACAGCAATGTTAATGATATAGCGCAGAGAGTAACGTCATTGCGTAATTAATCGAATAAATTGCGAGATGAAAAAGAAACCATAGTTTTTACAAACAGTTCATAAACCAAATACGTGACAGAAGAGGTGTAGCATTATTATAAGAAGGTTATATTTCATAATATTCAAATATTGAATATCCATCAGCCATTTATTCTGTGTAAATTATACCGATACTCAATTTATCCGATATCTTCATACCTCAATATGATATCGTGTCACGGCTACTGAAGAAGTTCTGCCGTTGGTTGTAATTATAGTTTCATTGAAAAACGCATGTAATCGTTGTGATGCGTTAAATTTAATAAATAGTTGTGGTTATCGCGTGCGTCGCGCTTTCTGCTTTGATCCCACACTTGAGTGGCGTTGGCGACTCGTACCTGTTTACGATACATTCAAATGATGAAATACATTAGTCTTCGTAATTGACGATTGGATTTTATCTCTCATTCTGTAAGCATTTAATGAAAATATGACTGCTAAACTAGTTTCACTAAGAAGTTACTACAAAATAAGATCCTCAATGATGTACAAAAATTTCGAATCGAATAACACCGACGTTAATAGTAAAACTTGAAACTTAGGAGGCTCTCATTAAAAATTCATAATTAATTTGCATGTAATCTTCTTTGTAAGACATGCTAGAAATGAAAATGAAATGATGCAACCGAACTAGCATGAGATAATAATAATTTGCATAAAGTTTTTCTTTACGGCTGTGTCATCAGTTTATGTATATTATGATCACAAGCAACGTCCAGGTGAGGTGTCAGAAAATTCAAGTTTGGGAATATCTGTTTGTGGATTGGATGAAATGGTGCGTGACCGAAACCTACATTAAGACCAGTATAAGCGACGATTTCATTATGGTACGTTGACATTATCAACAATTGTATTTTCTATTGTCTTATGTTTACGCTAATGTTATACACTGAAATTAAACTATTTTATATGTATATTGGTTACATATAATCAGTTTAGGCCAGTGTTATAACAAACAAATATAGCTCCTATCGTAATACTAGACAATGACATAAATAAGATATTAACAGCCTTGGACGCCAAAGAATGCAAATCTTATACAAACTCGGTGATATAAAATGTAGTTTCAAATAAAGTAGACGTTTTAGAAAACATAAAAAATATGATAGCGGAATACGCACGCATATCATATCGGATCATAGATGGGCACGTCAGAATATTAAATCGACTTCGTCAATCAGTATGTAAATGTAAGCTGCATATTTTAGAAAATGTCTCCTTTGGTGGCAGTAGTGAATGTGACCGTTGTGTATGAAGTCTCTCGGGTTCGATTCCTGGTCTGGATACAGTGATCTTATGTTAGGAAACGTGTTGTTTCTTTTGGTTTATAACATTATCATGTAATTAATCAAAATACAACTATATAATCTGTACATATAATACAATTGATATGGGGTTAGAGCATGGAAAAGCAATTTTTTTTTAAATTATATCGCCCACTTACATCGGATCAGCAATTTCTGAAAGTTCTGTCTACAGGTTTGTTTGCTTGTCTAAATATGCATCAAATAAAAACAACTGAACAGATTTTAAGAAGACATGGCGAACTAAGAGCCCGTATGCCAGCAAATGAGTAGTTTTATAGCTATAGCTTGACCTCCATTTAGTATGAGGTTTCATACGAAGAGGAGAGTTCATTGTTTCTGGTCTTATGATACTGCTACTGCTACGCACTTTATTCATTTATTCATTTATTCATATGCAATACAAACTTACAGTCTAAAACCAAATTGCTTGTATGCTGTGAAGTTATACATTTCTAACACATTATATTAATAATTGAAATCATAAAAGTTAATAAAATCTTATAAAATAACAATATAAATATACTTGAAGTCAAACAGTCAAATTAATTATTAATATGAAATTATTGTATAATTATTAGAAAAATCATTATTATTATTTACAATACATTAAACAATGTCATTCACATCTCTTATTTAAATATTGCAGCATGTCTGCTTTAATGGTACTCGGCTTGCCACAGAATATGTCTGTATCCGGATCGTGTTGTAAGTAATATATGTAATTCCTCTAGCGGTAGGGCTATTACGAGGAAAACGTCAAGCTGGTGGGCAGGCGAGAAGTTGTCGTAGCCGTCGTCCAGTGCCTCGCAAATAGTTATCGGACACATACAAATAAATGCACTCCCGCACTGATGGATTATCAACTTTATTGTTTAGCAACAAGTAATAATGAATTAGGGTAATCCTAATCCTAATCCTAATCCTAATCCTAACTAATATTATAAATGCGAATGTGAGTTTGTTTATTTGTTTGTTTGTTGCGCTTTCACGCCTTAACTACTGGATTGATCATCATCAAATTTCGCACACACGTTGTCAGAGGTACGGAAAAAGACATAGAGTACCTTTCATCCAGAAAATAACTACTGTTCCCCACATATAAAATAATAATTTTTAGACGGTCGTCCGCTATAAACAGCTCTGTCTACTGATATGAATGAATTATAACGTGACGGACTACAGAAAAATGGATCTATTGATCCCGGTAGAAATCTGATATCCCAAATAAAAATCTGTACCCGAGTAATTTTAGGCACATCTTACTCGAATTAAATTAAATTCAGTTAATTAAGCTCTGTCTGTTCACTTATTTAAGGTAATTGACAAAATTGTCGTAAGAAGTTTGGTATTTTATAGTGTTGAAATCAAATAAAAATATATTTTTTATACTAAAGTACCTTTAACGTTTAGTATTATAATTAGTATTATAACAAGTTCGTCTAGCGCCCTCCGGCGCTTGGTTTTGTGGCTGGGAAGAGGGTTCAAGCCCTACCTATCCGCCGCTTCCTTAATGGAAATTACTTCCTCGCAGAAGGAGGCGACGGCGTTTCACGACCTCTCGCTCCGGATCATAGACTAAACCATGGCTGAGAACGAAAGGGCAATCATTCCAACTGCCGCGATCAACTCTCGGCGCTGCGATGCCCAGGCGGGACCACCCGCCAACGTGTGCAGCGCCGTGTCCACAACAACATAGTGGCAGTCGCCGCAGTGATGACATCCGGGCGTCTCCTGTCGGCCCATGCGACACAGGAACTGGTCAAAACAACCGTGGCCAGTCATTACCTTTTATTTTTTTTGACCCCGGAAAATCCATTATGGATACCCCCTCCCCCGGGGGGAGGAGAGGGAAGTTATGTGAGACTCTCCGCCCCTGAAGGGGGTCGGTATATACACTAAAAACCTGGAGCGAGCAGTCCCTCCGCCGACGGGGTGGGGCGAGATGGGGTCACGTTAGCAATCACCATCCCGCCCCGGCGGTTGGCCCGGCTAATGGTAACTGGGCCTCAGCACCTGTGGAGGGGTGGCCTTGCTCACCAAGGTAGCCAGACGTGTGGGGCCGTGCAAGCCGGTAGAGAGTCCCCCGACTCTGTACCAGTGACCCCACTATACAGGAGCGAGAAGGCGGGCAAATCGCCTCCTCCTCGCTCCCGTCCGTCTGCGCCGGAGAGGGTCAGCGAGGGGATTGTTCTCTCTGACTCTCTCTGCGGTTTCCTTCTGCGCCATGACAGCCTCACAGAAGGAGACAACTGCCTGCCACGACCTCTCGCCGCCGAGCATGGCGTTGATCACGCTCGGCAGGGAGAGATCCCCGCCTATTATGGCCGAAAGAGTGTGCCGCTGCAGCCCCTACGCGGCACACGCCTCCAACGTGTGGAGCGCCGTGTCTTTCGGCGCCCCATACTCGTGGCAAACCGGGGTCGCCTCCCGTCTCGCGATCTGGTGCAAATACTTTCCGAAGCATCCGTGCCCGGAAAGCACTTGCACCAGTCAGAAGGTCAGCGACCCGAATTGCCGCCCTATCCACCCCCGAAGGACCGGGCGAATGGCCTCCACCGTCCACTGGCCCGGGACTGGAGGAGCCAGGTCCTCCGTCCACCGCCTCAGCAGGGCGGCCCGCGCCTGTCGCCACATGCGTGCGACCTCCTCCCACCCCGGGGGCTCCCCGCGGGACCTCCGCGCCGCCACGAAGTGGTAAACTTCGGCGAGGATCTCCGCTTGTAGCTCCCAGGGGAGGTCACTGGCCAGCACGCACGCAGCCGTCCAGGACACCGTCCGGTAACCGCGTATGGCCCTCGTCGCGACAACCCACTGCGGACGTCGCAGCAGGGTCTTATTGTCGCGTCTGTGGGCGTCCGCCCAGACCGGTGCCCCGTAAAGGGCCATACTCCGGATCACTCCGGAGTACAGTCGGCGACAAGTTACGCTCGGGCCACCCACGTTGGGCAGCAGCCTCCCCAGGGCGGCCGCCGCTCCCAGGACTTTTGGGGCCAGCTGGGTGAAGTGTGCCCCAAAAGTCCACCTCCCATCCAGGATGAGACCCAAGTACCTTATTTGGGTCCCAAGCCAGACCAGGACCCCGTCCAGGGCTACTCGCGTACCTGGAGGCGGTCCCACCCGAGGCCCATGAAACTATAGGGCCTCAGTCTTGGAGAGGGCAACCTCCAATCCCAGGGCGCGGATACGGTCAACCACTAGGGCAACTCTCACCTCACACCGCCTCCCCGAGGTTCCTCCCCTTGACTACGACCAGGGTGTCATCGGCGTAGCACGCCACCCACATACTCGCGGGAAGCGTGCCCCGAAGCACTCAGTCGTGTGTCAACCGGCAAGTGAGGGCGCCATGCCACTTCTCCAGCCACCATTCAAAGACGGGACCTATCACCACAATCGTGGCTTGCCCGAACATAACATAAACTTATTTAACTTAACCTACTTTTAAGCAAAGCCGCAAGCAAAATTTAAATTATTTGGTTCTCTGTTTAATGGAGAAATTATAACTTTTCATCTGATATTTATGAACACGTACATAATAGGAAGTTCAAAGTTTTTAAGCAAAGAAGAAACACTGCTGTGTTAACTGAACTGCTTTCCATGCGAACAAATTCTTACGTTAGTATTAAGAATCATCAAAAGCTCATTGACATTATAGCTCATTATTTAATAATAATCGTAAACGCCAATGTTAATACGTAAACGATTGTTTTTAATGATTGCCAAATGTGTGGCATCAAATGATCCTTTTTAGTGTGACATACTATAAAAGGAACATACAAATATTTCAATGGTTTGTGGTCGTCTTTCTGTATGTCTGTCTGTCTGTTTGTTCTTTTTAGTCATATATGTTATTCGGATTTCAGACTTTCCAAATTTGGTATTTAAATTATCTTGTACCCGTCGTTCGTTCCCGTAATTCTAAAGAAAAAACTATTCACAGGAAAAGTGCAGTTTATCAGAACAGCCGGTGCATATATGGTCTGTAAAAATTACGAGCTTTTGCTGCGTGAGAGATAGATAAACCAAAAAATACACTTTCGTATTTATCATTTTAGTTTGGGACAACGCCTACTATTTGCCAACTTTACGTGTAACGTCTACAATGTTTTGAAAATCTCTATGTGAAAGGCGATTGGTAAAAGATCTATCTTCCGTACATAATATAGTTAACGGCTAGATGAACTGCGATTAACTGGTATCCCGAATGTCCTCACTTCGAGTGTCTCGAACAACGCCCAAGCACCCCATTACCGATTTTTTTTAAACTAACCTATAGAACTAACATCAGCCTGAACTTACCCTTATATCGAATTTCTAGGAAATTTAATACAGTAACGCTAGATCCGATGTAGATATATATATTCTTCTTCTCTGTTGTTTCGCTCTTAGCAGAGCAGTCGTGGTAAAGGCGGACAGCTCTCCGCACGATCTTCCACCATCTCTCCCTATTGACAGACGCAGCGCAGTCAGATATGCGGTTTCCTGCTGCGGACTTTACTTGGTTAGTCCAGCACATAGGTGACCTGCCGCGCAATCTGGTTCCGTCCAATTTTCCTTGTACCCACCACTGCAAATATATATCATAAAAAGCTGATCCGCGCAACTTCATCTGCTTCATATAAAAGAATTTGCTTCGTATTTGCAAAATTTTTCATGAATGCTCCGCTCCTATATCCTATATTATATTGCCTTCCTCCATAAATTGGCTATTCAACACTGAAAGAATATTTCAATTCATGCCCGTAGTTCCTGAGAGTAGCGCGTTCAACCAAACAAACAAACTCTTCAGCTTTAAAATATTAGTATAGACAAGCTTTGCTCGCGATTTCACCTGCGTTTATAATTACTGCACCGCTTCCGTAGGTCGTATCTTAATGTTATATAACCTTCTTCGATAAATAGGCTATCCAACATTAAAATAATTTTTAATTCAAACCATTAGTTACCGAGATTAGCGCGTTCAAGAAAACAAACTCTTCAGCTTTATAATATTCGTATAGATTCAAAAAACTTATTTTAAAATCCTTAGATAGCAACATACATAGAATAGCCAACCATAGCAATCTTGCACATGAATAAATCAAAGAATGACTTCAATTATATTTATTTTTTCTTTCACATTTGTTTTTATTGATTTATAATTAATTTTATTAAAATACATAGTAATCATGTCGCATTAATATGTATTAGTCCTGGTTAGCCTATAATTGTAAAATGTATCAGAATTTTCATTTTTATGACATGGATTACTGTATGTATTTACTGTTGTCAAACTAAATAAAATAAATATTAGACCTTTTAGATTCTTTAATCTAACTAGATTTAAGCGGTATTTTTTTCGTGTCAAAATATAATTAATGAATGCATTATTTATTGCTTTAACATTAAAAAATACACAATTTTAATATGGAAATCTCTATTTTCCTTTTGTTTTCTTTATAAATATAGTTTTTCAATTTCTGTGAAATTTGTAATTTAATGAAATGCGTAGATTTGATTAAAGTAAATAATTTTATTCAATTTCATATGTTTTTATTTAATACAAAATGAGTCCTACTCTGGCTTGAACGCATGTGGAAATCCTCCTGAGCATGCTCTAGATCAAGTTGTCCAATAGTTCTTGTGGTAACCTGTCCCATTCTTGAATGGCGGCTTCTTTGATATCTGACAGAGTTCTTGGAGGTGGCTGTAGACTCCAAACAGCTCGCTTGAGAGCGTCCCATGCGTGCTTGATTGGGTTTAAGTCCGGAGAGCAGGCAGGCCAGTCTAAACGCATGATTTCTTACACCCGTAGAGCAGCGTTCACTCGTTGAGCTCGATGTGCCGGCGCATTATCGTCTACCAACACGAACTGGTTACCATAATTTATCCTGAATGTTCTGATGATGCCATCAATTACAGCTGTCTTGTACAAATTAGCTGTCATATAGCCTTGGTACGGGATTAAAGGCGTTCGAGCGCCAATCATTTTTCCGCCCTAAAAAGATACCGATGCCTTGCTCAACAGTTCCAGTGGCAGTTCTTTGCTTTTCGGAATTCCCAGGCCGTCTCAAAACTCGGACACGTCGGTTATCATGGTGCGTACTAATACGTGTTTCGTCATCGAAAAGATAATTACGCCAGACATCTTATTCTTCGTCTTAATCGTTTTGACACTGCCTGGCCCACTGCAACCTGCGTCGCTGTCGTTCCCGTGTATTCAAAAGTGCTCACCAGGATCTCCTTGATCGTAATTTAAAGTGGTGTAAACAATTGCGAATGGTCTGAGTGCTAATATCCAGTCTAGTAGCAGCTCGTAGCTCTAATCTCAAAATCTTTGGTAGTGTTAATTATTGGATCACGGGCGGCAAGAAGTCTGATGTAGCGTTTCTGAACATCACTACGGACAGCCGGCCGGCCACTGCGAGGCCGATCAGCCAGGTTGCCCATGCTCCAGTATCTCTGCAGGGTAGTAACGACGCAAGTTTAAGAAACGGAGACTCTGGATGCGATTTGCATTGTAGAATATCCTTCTTCACGCAATAACACAAGTCTCCACTGCCACCTGGCATTTTTCAAATGAACAATTTTAGAGAAATTGATTAAACAGCTTTCAGGCAGAAACAAGAATGAGGGTCATTTATCATTGACCTCGTTTTTATATAAAAAAACAAAAGGAGATTTCATGTTTTGTACATTTAGATGATATATTCTTAAATAAAGAACACAAACGTAATAATTTACTTTTAAATATTTTAAGCAATTAAAATATATAAGACCTTTTTTACGTGAACGCGGACTTTTTTTGATGTGTGTATGTTCAATTGACTGTTATTTAATATTCGCGTATCACAATGGTTTAGGCGATCACCTCGTCGCTGATATTGACGACGAGTGCTGTGGCTCAGATCCCTAAACAAAACAAAAATGTATGTGACCAACATATAGCTGTTTAAAGTCTGAATACTCTTTGTGTCCTTTGTTACACTGTTTGTAAAGTTTCACACGAATGAATTTGGAGTGTCGCTACACATATGTTTAGTTATTATATTAAAGATTTTAAAAAATAGAGTAATTTCTTATAATATTTTTAAGGTGCAGTAATAGTTTATAGTTTCTGCCCGAGTATAAGTATGTAGATACTTCGTAGTATATTTATATAATATACATATATAAACATCTAAAGACACATAATACTTAAAAAACAAAAGATGAACAATATGCATGATCGCGTTAATTACCATTACGAATTATACACCGTGTAAAAGAAGAGTGCGGTCATATTTAAGCGTCACGTAATATAGCCTCTATACAACGGAAAACCGCGACAAAGAAATCCGTATACATTATTAAACAATACTTTCAGCTGACTTAGTGACCTCCTTAAACCTCAAACTAACCAGGCGTAATTTTGATAGCGATATATTGCGTTTGTTTGAATGTTTATATAATAAACTAGCGACCCGCCCCAGCTTCGCACGAGTAGTACAAAACCTTAATAATAACACACCTAAACCTTCCTCATGAATCACTCTGTCTGTTGGTGAAAACTGCATGTAAATCCGTTTAGTAGTTTAAGAGTTTATCGCGAATAAACGGACAGAGGCGGCGCGGATTTTGTTTTATAATATGTAGTGATAATCAAAATATTGAAAATTGTTAGAAACTTTAAAATAATTTGTTTTGACCAGGAGAGAACATAGGTTATTTTTCAGATATACATTACAATCCTAAAATATAACCACACCGTTTCTTAAATGCTGTATATACATCAGGCAATGCGGAAGTTTAAAGCCGTTTGTAAAATACTATTTACTATTTTAAAAATGTATACAACGACAACGTTAAGATTTAGTTCTAAATCATTGTCACATCTATACCACTTAACAATATTTGATCATCCTTAAACCTATGTAACTCTTGACCTGAATAAAATCTTAATCATCTCATAAACCGACCAATCCCTAAAAACGTGTTTCTATTTTTAGCCGGAAATCATTCAACCGCGGCCTTTTACACATTACATAATTTGTCAAGAACTTACATATATTCCGCGTGATTATTAGTATATGCAGATTGAAACCACAACCTCATTAAGCAAGATCACACGCAACTTTCTTTTCTGTGTGTTTAACATAATGCTTCTAACCCCAGTTATTAAGCTTATAAATATTAAAACAGCTCGTGACCGATGTTGGCTCGTGAACTGACGACTGCATATAAATTTTCTGCGTATTGTAGTATCTCTCGAACTATATTAGATGATATTATACCTACATATTATATACGTTCTATTTTTTTTGTCCTGGGGAAATTCTCCTGATACATACCCCTCTCTCCGCCTGCCTGCCTGCCTTGGGCGACGCCCCGGTATGACACAGGGCGTCGCTCCAACTCAATGGCTGGCGGGCGGAAGATCTAGGGTGTAATCCTATTCCAACCTAAGAGGTAAAATTTCCAAAACGGGGTCAGGTTATACGTATAGAATTAAGATTTACAGAATTAATTACCCAATTAATCTTTGTCTGCGCTGGTAATAGAACACTGGGTCGCGATCCATTGTAACGCTATGCAATAATTATGCAAAAGGACCAACAAAGTAGACAATGTGCGTGCGATATCATTCGTATTTTCAATTTTATATTTTATAAATAATTTTGATTTTAATTGCACAATACTATATTGGTAAGTACTATTTGAAGTAACTGATGAGCGTAACGAAAATATTCTAAGTCTATGTAATTGACACGACCAAGTTATGTCATGTAATAAAACTTCACAAAAATTATTGACTAATATACTGGTTTAGTCGATATTTTATTACATCTTGGAACACAAACTTAGTTTTTACTATATGTGGGAAACCTTCGTCTTACGTTCCACCATTGGCTGATGGCAATTAAATTTTGCTACATGTGATTTTAATTATGCTTTACAGTTTTAAATAAGTTAATACGTTACAATTGCCACGGTCTAGTTCAATAGTAGTCATTATAAAATATAAAATAATTAGTAGACCAATTACTCAGAAATTTTAAGACATTAAATACTTATTTAACAATCATTGGTGTCTAAAAAAGTATGTGATTACTTCTCATAAAATACATAGAAACATTTCTTAAAAGTATGTCATTACTAGTACTCTACCAATAAGCACTACTACCAAACTACTCCGTCAACAACCGAGTTTTCGTTGTATTACAAAATTTTATAAACATCAATACAAAATTTTCCATAGTTTCCATAAGTAAATTAAGTCCAATTCAAAACGTTTTATTACACAAAAATGGCTTTTGCTTACGTATTGGAGCTTTTTATAAATCTAAATAACACAATAACATAGCACTGTCTTAAAAGATTAACTCGCCACTGCGAATGACCTGGCTTAAAGATATTAACTTTTTACTCTAATTTAAATATTTCTATATCGTAATTTTAATCTCCACAAGGAAACATTGTGTTATCCATAAATTTTGTCGCGATGTGTTCAGGCGTATATCGTATTCATATAGAATATTTTGAATATTTTACTTTCATTACTCCTGATGAGAAAACTTATGCACATGTGCATTTTTCTCAATCTTACTTATGGTTAACAAAGTCGGTCATTAAAAAATCCTAACTCAATGTCTGTCAACGAGCAATAAAACGTAGTATTTTGGAAGTTGGAAAACGATAGCCTAGTGGGAAACCGTTGGACTGCTACGCAGAGATTCGAGTTCGATCCTAAAGCGCGCATCTCTGACTTTTCGAAGTTATGTGCGTATTAAATAGTTAATCTTCTTCGTGCAATAGCCTACCACGCTTGCCTAGTGTGGGTTGGGTTACTTCACACATTTTCGAGAAGATTATGGAGAACTCTCAGACATGCAGGTTTTTTCACAATGTCTTCATTTACCGTTAAAGCGAGCGATAATGAACTATTAATAGCGCCTTAGAATCGTACTCAAGACCTATGCGTGGCAGTCCAATGGTCTACCACTAGGTTATCGCTGCTTAAATATTTCTTATTAATATTTTAATAATAAATCAATTATTCCTTGGGCAAGACCGACTTTCTAATAAATAAATACGTCTAAAGACCTCAGGTACCTATATACGTATACTATTCATACATTTCACAAGTCATATTTAGATGCTACGTCAAAAAGTTCGTCCCAAATTTATTGTTGTTTACGAGGCATATATAAGACGCCGCTACTAAAAATTGCTGAACTGATTTTTGTCGGAGTTTATCGGATCCGAAAATCAAACAACTTTATGTTTTGGGTTACAATTTTTCCACTGTACAATGGTCCAATCGTTGGTTAAATTGTTGTTAAATATGAAACGTGTGACTTCTTATTATTCCTAATTCCACTAAAGAAGAATGATGACTCAATGTTTTTAATACCATTTCAGGACCTATATACAGGGTGATTTTGAAATCGTGTAATTCCTTTTAACCACGCATTCTACTGGTGATATAGAATAATCCTGACCATATTTTTATTTAATTAGATTTATTTTTTTTGAAAAATTATTATTCCGTTTTTTTCGTGAAATGGTGTCAGATAGTCATATGTTAACCAACCGAGGCAATTTTAATTATTTACTAATTAAAATAAAAAATCATATTAATAATTAATGTCGTAAATAATAACGGGTGGTCCTTTTTATTGCCTCTTATTATTTACGACATCAGTTATTGTTAAGTTATTATTTTTAAATTAGTAAAATATTAAGATTGTGTCAGGTGGTTAAAATATGATTATTTGAAATCATTTCATGAAAAAAATCTGTACTCTAATTTTGCCGAAACCATTATTCTAATTAAGAAAAAATATGGTCAGGGTTATTCTATATCACCAGTAGAATGCGTGGTTAAAAGGAATTACACGATTTCAAAATCACCCTGTATAGGTAGAGAAACCATTAGCATTGTTTAATTTACTAGTAAATATTGAGTCAGCTTACTAGTTGAGTATAATGTTGAACCAGTTACCTATGTTGATGCTTCAATAAACCAAATTCCCCTTTAAATAATATTTAGGTAGTACTTTAAAAAGGGGTATGGTATGGTTATATACATATGTATATTACAACACACGCTAAGTAACATACAACACGTGTGCATATGACCATAATTATGAATATGGTCCTGTGCACAGGTGTTGCATTCAAAATATCAAATCATTTACAGGCATAAAGTTATTCCTGAAAATGACATTACAGTTGATGCTTTTTAATAGAAAGTCAATTTTATACTCAACATAAATATCAATTTAATAGTAATTGATAATAAAGATTGAATGGAAGCTTAGCCGAAATTGAACACTTGCGAGTTCGCACATTTTTTGTCCGTGAGGGTTTCGAACCGACAATAAACTGCCTCCGTGGTGCACCGGTAGTGAATGCGACTGCTGTGCATGAGGTCTCGGGTTCCAATCCCGGGTAGAGCCAACAAAAAGTTATTGGGTTTTTCTGCTAAGAAATCTCAATACGAGCCCAGAGTTAGGAAGTTGGTGGTGGTTGGTTGGTTGGTGATAGACACCTCCGTGCCTCGGAAGTTGCTCCTGCCCCTGATCTCTCTCCGGTCGTGTCGGATTATCCGTCCCATCGGATCATGAGAGTTAGGGAACAGGAGTGCACTTGTGTATGCGCACATACTTGTGCACTATAATATCTCCTACGCAGATGGCCAATCTCCGTTAAGATTGGCCTTCATGACCGAAATTCGGTCTGGAGGACATTATTATTATAATTGGCGCACTTGCAGTGGCATAGCGACCAATTAAACCACTGAGCCGCTGTAAGCCCGACTATAATCCAAACGATTCTATAATATTATGTATTATATATTAATTTGTATGTCAAATTATAAATACAGATTTCTTTTACAGACAATATGTATACTTTTACTAACTTCACTGTATTAATCTTTCCACGTTATAACCCCTATGTCACTACCTTACTGTTACAAACTGTGGTGAAACCACATATATTATTATTCAAGCATATATTATGAGCGTAAGTACAACAAATTAAAATAAATAGGACTATCCTAAGAGGCTTGTAAAGTTACGAGATCAAGGGCCACATTATAATTTAATTCCAAAATAAATGGGGTCAGAGTTATGTCTGTTAGTTAAAAGCAGTATGCTACTCATGTCAATATGACATTGGCTCCTTAAACGGTTACCATGTATTGAGTAACCGATGAACATAATTAATTCAATACTATACCTCGCATGTTTCCGTTAGAAAAGGAAAGACGATCCAAAAACCAGTTTTTTTACTCTCGTTCTCGATAGTGTGTTGACCGAAGCCCACGGGCGACATCGATATAAATATGATGGAAGATTACGACTTCAACACAAACAAGCCTAGCTTGTTGCACTAGACACAACTTCACCTGAGTGGCCAGCGATTAGCTAATCACAATGGCTACTTTTGTAAGTATTAAACACAGAACAAATTCAATGGAGACATAGCTTCTGGAATATCAACAAAATACTATAATTGTTTATTTTCATTCTTTTCAGCTCAAATTGACATGCTTAGTCATCCTAGTAAGCCACAGCTATGCCGGCATCCTCCATGGACATCATCATCATGATTCTTCAAGCTTCTCCCCAAGCAGCTTCCCTGCTGGATCTCTGCCTTCTGCCACATACTCTGGATCTGGTTTAATTGGAGGTGGATTGTCCCATGGTCCTATCGTGTCTCATGGACCCGTTGTATCTCATGGACCCATCGTGTCTCATGCACCCATCGTGTCCCACGGACCTGCTATTTCACATGGATCCATTATATCTCACGCGCCTGCCGTAGCCCACGGTTCTATTGTGTCTCACGGACCAGCCGTGTCTCATGGACCAATCGTGTCCCATGGACCAATCGTATCTCATGGACCAATTGGGTCAGGCCTAGGACATGATCACGGACACGTCAGCGGTGGACTTATTAGTGACGCTACACTCGGCGGCCCAAGTGGATTAGCCGGTGCTGGCTTTGGACCCGCTATTGGGGGACCAGCTATCGGCGGATCAGGCTTTGGTGGACCAGCTATCGGTGGATCAGGATTTGGTGGTGGATTCGGATCTCTTGCTCCTGGCGGTGAGGCTCCTCCCCCCGGCCCTAAAGCTCCCGTCATCGATGAGATCCATGGCCTAGCTAACAACAACGGCGCTCCCACTCAGTACCGTTACCGTGACGAGCCCTACCAGGTTCTGCGTGAAGTGACTCACCGAGTTCCTCAGCCCGTGCCTGTCCCAGTGCCGCAGACTGTCCAGGTGCCCGTGCCCCAGCCCTACCCCGTCCAGGTGCCAGTCGTCAAGAACGTACCCGTACCTGTCGTTAAGATCCAACACGTCAAAGTTGACAAGCCTGTCCCGTACCCAGTTGAGAAAATCGTCCAGGTCCCATACGAGAAAATCGTCCACGTGCATGTCGACCACCCAGTCCCAGTTGAGAAGGTCGTCGAAGTGCCAGTCGTGAAATTGGTTAAGGTGCCCGTACCAGTTGTAAAGAGCTACCCCGTTCCAGTCATCAAGACTGTGCACCACAAAGTTGTAAGCCACAAGCACCACCACAGCCACGAACATGGTCACGGCTGGTCTAGCTGGTAAATTGCACAAAGCGTAGGTCGACCAAAGACATACATGTATTGTACATATGTATAGTAATTCATCACAATCCTAGTCCGGTCTTTTGTATATAGAATAGAATCGCTTCATAGCTCATCGTGAGGCTGCAATCTAGGGTGATAACTAAGTCATTAATTTAGGAGAATATATTTACCGTATATTCAAATGTTGCTTTGTAAATAGTAATATAATGCTTATTACTTTATTAAATCAAATATCCAAAAGAATACTTTTATTTACACACAATGATGTCACAATTCCCTGGGCACAGATTGAGTAAAATATATGAGTAAGTTAAATAACTTGATTGAAGAATTAAGAAAGATGGCTTTGAACAGTAGTCAGATATCAATCCCAGCTAAATTTACCAGCGTGATTATTGGAAGCGTAGATTTGATTACCGTGCAACTTATAATATCAGTAAATATGACTGCTAATTTCTAGCTCAAATTATATTATTTTAACCAATTTAGACAAAATCCACAAGACATACAGACGTGCACAGTTTAATGGCTAATTAAACTTAATAAATTTTAAACGAAAACGAGGTTCTTTGATGGATGGGGCTTGTAATCTTGGGAAAACATTTCTTTTTATTACTGATGTTTAGGTAGCTTTACACCGCAATGTAAGCAATTAGTAGAGTGGAATGGCAAAAGCCACTGTTTAAATAACCATAATCACCGAAATATGTAGCAATGAAAAGAAAAATTAAAGGTACAACACCGTATTGAGAAAAAATCACCTGCATACGGCAGGTGATTTTTCTCAATTGATTAAATAATATTCAGTCTGAATCGAAGTCTATATTACCGAAAATATTACTCAATTGATTTCATCTCTTAAAAAAATATATAGTTATGATGGAATATTATTAGTTCGCTATAATTCCAATAAGAAAGAAAATCTGTTACAAACAAAAAATATTCCTTCATTGTAGATAGATATGATTTTAACTATTTATATAGATTTTTTACTATTTAAAGTGTATATGTCGGTCCTTCTTTTAAACACCATTTTTATAAATATAGTTTAAAAAGAAGTAGGCCACGTTATTAAGAGAAGTACCGAATAAGCTTAAAGCCTTTCTTAAATATATAAGGCATAAAAGTTTCATACAACAACGTAATTTTTACTATTTAAGTCATATTTGAAGCTAAGCGGTGCGGTTCAATATACCTATTACCAAAAGCATTCGTTGTTATTTCTAGTACATTAAAACTTTACCCATATACAAGGAAGGCCGTCAGCGGTGTTTTTGTTGTTACGACTAGTGCCTACAGCATACTACTAGATGTAGAGACTACAGTGACATTTCTCCTAGTCATCAACCTCTCGGATCGGCTCTATTTATTCTAGATGATTAGCTACTTAACTATTTACCTCAGTGCAGTGGGCAGTTGACAGTTGCATGGGAAAACACCCAATTATGCTGAACATGCTGCATTAGCTGACGATAATCATACCTGCATTCAGTTAAGTCTTGTATTACAAGCAGATTAAATAAAGTCTCATTTAAATAATTGTGAATGTGTCTATATATTGGTTGAGCTACAGTGGCCACACACTAAGATTAAACCTTATTTTTGATACGTATAATGTTTAATTAAATGGCCATTTAGCCATTTACATTTACGGTGTCTGAAGTTATATCGGTTATAAGCGATTTGGTTTAAATGTCTTTAAGCTTTTTTTACTGAATCTGTTTTCAATGATCTCGCGGCTTCTTCTGTGTGATGACCCGATGATTTAAATTACTGCACGGATAGCAGAGTGAGAAGTCAGTTGTATAGAAATATAAGAGCGACAAAGAACTGTCCCAAACTTTGGTGTTACATACCTTGGTGTTGATATATTTTAAGGGTTTATAAGATTTCCCTGCAGCAGGGAATAGTATCGGGTTTGTATATAGGTAATAAAAGAAAATAAAAATAAATATTTTCCAACCTAGCTGGAATACGGTCTGCCTATTATTTGCATATATGTAAAGCATTTATAGTACAAAGTAATCAAGAAAATTTCATATTTGTCATCATTTAGTTTATGTTATTTGATACAAGTTTAATCCGTAGTCCTCAAGTTACACCTATTACATCAATATATTTAGTAAGTATCTTAGTTTAAACTCAGTGATATATAATAGGGGTTAAAGTATGAAGTTGCCGTTGTATAGGTACATGATGTTATTGTAATATATACTTTGAATTGACATACAACATTCATGGTGTGAGATTTTCGAGTGAAACTTTTTTCACATGATACATATAAGAGTCTTCTTTTAAAAAAATTTCGACCTTCAATTGTTTTTTTTATTCAGCTTAGACGGGCAAGAGGGATACTTCGAAAATCCGAGTAATTTTTTAATGCGAGTTCCGACGCGGAACTAACGCGGCAGAAACGGCTCGCCATATCAACGCTGCATTTGGAGAGGAGACTGCTAATGAACGCACCGTGCGTTTTCGGTTTAAACGCTTTCGTCATGGAAACTTCGACTTGAAGAACGAACTACGTGGAAGACTGCCCACACAGGTGAATAACGCTGAATTGAAGGAGATGGTGGAAGCCGATCCGAGTCAAACTACCCAGGAATTAGCGACATGGTTTAACGTTACCCTATCTACAATATTGGCTCATTTGCATTAAATCAATAACATAAATAAATATGAAAATGGTGTCTCATGATTTGACTGATCTGCAAAAAGAAATACTTGTTGAAACTTATGTTGCTTTGTTGAATCGGTACAGAAATGAAGGAATATTGGATCGAATTGTGACATGTGACGAAAAGTGAATTCTTTACGATAACCGCAAGCGAAAAGTGCAATGGCTGACCCCAGGTCAAACGCCGCAACAGTGCCCTAAAGCAAAGCTTACCAATAAAAAAGTAACGGTAATTGTTTAGTGGTCTCTTCATGGTGTTATTCACTGTAGCTTTCTCAGGTCTGCTCAAGCAATAACAGCAAATGTTTACTGTACCGAACATTTAACAATGATGGCGAAATTGGCAGTGAAACAACCCCGACTCGTGAATCGATCTCCACCATTATTGCTCCATGATAACGCAAGACCTCAAGCTGAACGAGAAACCGTTGTAACTCTACAGGAGCTGCAGTTAGAAACCATACGTCATCATCCGTACTCGCCAGCTCTTTGCTTCAACAAAATACCATTTTTTCGTTATTTGGGCGATTTAAAAAAAAAATTTACTGCCTGATAAAAAAAATTCTTCCCAGGAGACAGTACAAAATGCTTTCACACAGTTTGTCGAATCTAGATCCCCAGCGTTCTATCGTAAAGGCATAAATGAACTTCCGTTTAGATGGCAGCAATGTATAGATTATAAGGGTAAATATTTCGATTAAATAAATATGGTACATCTTAGAAAAACGAGTTTCAATTTTTCAGTACATATCGGCAATTTCATACTTAACCCCTAATATAAATCTTAGTTTACGAAATAATCCTTCGAGAGATACGTGTAAAAAATGGTTATAGTTTGTACGAAATATAATAATATTCAAGCTATTTCTAAAGCCACTTCCACTAAGTTACGTGGACAATTGAAAATGTTTAAGACTCTTGAGCTAAGTACATACGGAAGTAAAATAAATTTATAAAGTACTTTCTGTGTAATTTTACAAGCTTTTATTTGACTTCCGTTTCACGTTAAGCAAAATCTCACAGTTGAACTAGTTATAACCTGGTTCTTCTGAAATTTTGCATACTTATGTAAATTTGTTGACAATGCAGAAACCACCAAAGCAACGGCATCTAATTAACCCACTAGCATTAATCTTATTTGAGTTTAACTAAAATAACATACATGTTCAAACTCGCGTCTCTATATATCCGACGGGGTAGGCAGAGGCTTATTATTACATCCATATATAGCTAGCTACGTTTTAGAGAGCCTATTACATTCAAGACAAGACAAGCTTTCAGACTGTACGAATAGTATTGTGATTTAAGTAGTTGCCCTAACATTGCCACCGAGCCAAATGTTGTAGGTTACATCCACACACGGGACAAAAAATAGTCCACAAAATTGTTCTTAGTGTTCGTTATTTGAATGTTTGTGAAGTCTAGACCGTTTTGAAACTATACTCATAGTACTACGTCTATTTCTCTGTAAGATCGAGAGTATTGCGTATCTTTTGTTAGCAATCCAATACGCGAATATAGCGCCCGGTATGTCGTAACCTTGTCTTTGATGGATAACCTATTGTTTTATGGTGTAACCATCTTTAAATCTACCTGATCAATCAAAGTATATAAACATCAGTTATATAATAACTACTAACATTCTATTATACTTTTAAATAGGTTCAGTAACATTTAGGTAAATATCGAGCGTGGGTTTCAACTTATATTGGGCGCGACCAAAGAAATGATAAATTGTCATCTTTTTACGTAATACTGCGATTCATTTAAAAGAGAAACGTCACCTAAATAGCCGCATCCAAAGGTGTCAGCCATTGAAATGTGAAACGACTGATGCGATCGAGCTATTGCATGATTAGATTAAGTTTTAAGATTATAATTTACAAAATTTTGTGACATCATACACGTGAACTTCAGTTCGCTTGTTATGACAGCACAAATGTAGATCAAATCCATGCTAAAGTTTCCACTAAAAAAGCTTATGAAACGTACTTAGAGTAAAAATATTATAAAATAAAAGCCTTCTTAGACAAAAAGACAAAAAACTTAATTCTTTAAATTATTTTGCGTACAGGATCCTCGAATTCATAATAAATATTTCCTAAGTTAGACTTAACCTCGATTGAATTTTATAATACTACAAATACAGAAAATAGGTTTTGTCGACTGGCGAGATTTTCAGTGGACACTGTTAAGGTGATGATGGCTCGATAACATTTAGAAACATATGTAGAGTGATCCACAATCTTAGATTAATAATATTTCTTTGTAACCATTACTACGTAAATAAAACGTTATAAACCAACTTCAGTATATTCAGCTTGGAGACTGCTACTTGATACGTCTAACAGCCACTAGGGCTGTTGCCAAATACACTGCTTTGAAATAAACCTTTAACCGAGATCCTATATGTTTTATTTTAAAATTGTATATTAAGGATACAATTATTATTGAGTATTAACTAAAAGCATAATTTTTAAACAGTTGACAGGATAATTGAAGACTTGACATGAATACATTACGACTATAATTATTATCTATAGGTATTATTAACGATCAATAGATCTAAATATTCTCTATTACTGTCTCAGTAATGGATAGTATGTAAATCAACTGATTTATTTTCAGTGTGCTTTTACAAAGATTATAATTATTCAATAAGCCAATAGTTCAAGATAATGTTTGACAGCCAATCAGTACACTAACAGGTTTAATTGATATATTTACTGTTCTAATGACTTATTAATGCATAAATAAGAGCCGACTACAATTTTTCTAACATATCTTGTTATAAAATTTTAAGAAGTGGGCCAGTGGGTTTTGTTCCACATTATTATGTAAAGACAGAAACTAGAAACAGCTGTTTTAAATTGATCTCTGGTTCTAGCGAGTCGCTTAATTCATTACCATATAAATTCAAAAACAGGTGAAATTATTAGAAACGAACGGTTGCAGAGTATTATAACAATATATTGACAACAGTAGAAGATGGATTTGTATAAGAAGGCGTTGCAACGTAACTTTGGCATTAAAATGACACAGATCTAGACCATAGATTTGATTTATGGAGCATGGTTAATAATTTTGTAAGCATGCGGTGATATAATGCGCAAGGGCAAGAAGACTTCTGATCAATATTCAAATTAGATGTTTGGAAATTTTTAATTTAACTATGTTCATTAGGTAATATTGAGCGAAACATCCTGTTCTAAATTCTACGTCGTGGTAAAAGTTCAGTGAATAAGCTATTACGCCGAATAGGCTTTCATCATGTACGCATTTTTTATTACCTAATAAGACTACGGTGGTAAAGTGCGACGTGACAGATATCCTAACTAATATTTTACATGTGAATGTGAGTTTGTTTATTACGCTTTCACGCCTTAACTACTCGACCGATTATCATGAAATTTTGCATACCAGTTGTCGGAGGAACAGAAAAGGACAAAGGGTACTTTTTATTCAATGTAAAGCACTGTTACTAACCTAACCTAACTGATGTTTACGCGAGCGAAGTCGCGGGGAAATCTAGTCATTCATATTCTTACGCCCATGTCCGCAAAGGGGTAGGCACCAATGTTTTACACTCACATTTCATTTTACGTCACAAGTAATAAGGGTGGACCTATGACCTCTACTGAGCAAACTTCCAGACATAGTGATGCTACTGAAAACTCCTGATAGAAAAACCCAAAAACATGTTGCCCTTGAATCAAACCCAAGAAACATTCAAGGAAGAATTATTGCAGTATATTTTCGTGAAGATCTATTAGTTGCTGATAATGTGATTAAACATCAGTTATGCTATTAATAATAACAATTTGATATGTGTAAACACAGCATTAGAGATATCTTTTTAATTATATTTAGGATATTTTATCGCCTTAATTATCCTCTAATACGTAGTGGCCATGCGTTTAAAGTAATTCATCTTTGAAAATTATAGATATATGTATAATACGTAACGGTATTAACGCGATCATGCATAATATTTACCTCTTAATGCTTGACGTTTCGACCAGGTTACACCGGCAGTGGTCACAAGCTAATAATAATAAGTTCTGCCCATGCAACTTGATGCAAAGAGTATTTAGGGTAGACGCCATTTTTCGTACATAGTAATCATTATAACGGATTATATCAAACACTTATCCCCGTAGCCCATATTAGAATCCATACGTAGAAATAGTCCTACGCCTGCTGCGGCTAGTGCCACCGTAAGGGGTTAGTCCCAGTCGCCACTGGGGGTGGCGAACAGGTGTCAATTGGGACATTGTTACGTAGAAATGTCCAGACACTGCTGGGAGTCAATAGTTACTTTATCGTAATATAAAAAAACCTTTTTTCCATATGTTTGATCGTTTTAGGGAGAAATAAAAGATATTTTATTAATGTGATGTTTCAAATCAGATTAGTTATAAGGTAAGTATATATTATGAATTTTTAAATATATATTAATTTATAAATATTAATTTAAGTAGGTAAACTATTAATGATTTTTGTAATAAAGTTAAATCATCATTCCAAGTACTTGCCTCATGTTTCCGGGTGCCAACTGAGATTTTTCATGAGCAACATCTCATTTGCCACCCGGCGAACGGGCTTCTTTCTATTGAAAATATCCTTTTCGCCACCAGAGGAAGGAATGCTGGGAGTGGCGACTGGGATTAAACTTATCCCAGTTGCCACCCCGGTGGCAAATGGGATATTTTAATTGGAAAATGTCCCATTCGCCATCAGAGGAAGGAATGCTGGGGGTGGCGACTGGGGTTAAACTCATCTCAGTTGCCACCCCCGGTGGCGAATAGGATATTTGAATTGGAAAATGTCCCATTCGCCCCCGGAGAGGGCAATGCTGGGGGTGGTGAATGGAACTTACCCGCCGTAGGTATTCCATTCCACATTAGATTAAAATTCTCGCAGGACCTCTTCACCTTAAACACCTGTGATAACTGTGATAAGAGAAACATAATAATAATAAAATTGAAAATTGGCTTATACGTGATAGTTCTTAATTTACTACGTATAATGGAAATCGGTTTAACCGTTACAAAACATCTGCGCTAACATTTAATGAAGAAATCCTTGCTAAACATAAGACTGTTATAACTTATCATCATCTTAAGAAAAATAAGTATGTCAAAGATATTTATCTTAAAATAATTTGTTGTATATATTTTTTATTTCATTCAGAGGGGTGCAAATAGACTTATTTGCAGCCCCATAAATGTCGTCATGAAAAAGATATTACAAAGGTACATAGATAGTTTCACTTCTGTATTGCGCCTGTATGCCACCGAAGGGACACAGAGACGGTATTATAAACACCCACGCTTTGCCAGCTATGTTTAAGGACCCACGTATTTGCGGGATAGACTGTTGCCATCTATCTAATATCGTTTTACAAAATCCCAGTAAGACATTGCTCGACCCGAGAATTAAACCCGGAACCACATAATTGACCAGAAACAAACCACGGGTCCTACGATACTGACAATTATTGTTTGTGTAGCTGTTATTTGGTTTAAGTTTATCATATATTCTGATATATGATAACTCTCTAAGATAAGACTCTGGTCAAGGGTAACAATTAACCATGAACAAAATTGAGAGCTTCTCACGGTCTAAGGGCAAATGGGTTTCGTAACCCATACGGAGTAAGGAGTTAGTAAAACACAAATTTCGATAATCCTAGTTGGGTTCTTGTCCATTATTCAAAATGTTAACATTTTCCTGTACTTAAGGAATGGAACCCAGGTATTGCAATTGTTATAAAATAGCTAACAGCTAGTTATTGGTACAAAAAAGATCTGTGAGAAGATGCTCTCCTGTAAGAGGAATTTCTCTGGGAAACAGCAAAAAGAGAGAAGGGAAAGAAAGAAGAAAATGTCTTTGCAAGAGGTGGGAGGATAAATAACGAATTAATAATCGGTCCAATACAGTATTACCATAAAACATCTACGTACGTAAAACGTACTGCGAATAAATTGATAAATATACCTGTTTTCATAAAAATAGTTTTTTAAGCCTAATAGGGGACCGGTTTTGTACTTCTAAACATAGTCTACTCAGTAGCCTATCTAGGAGAACAGTAATCTAACCATAACTTATTGTAGATACGCATATTGTACGCAACTACGAGTATAATCTAAATGAATACTGTCACAGGTATTCATTATAATATCCTTAAAATTTAAATATCCTTAAAATCAATGTGAACCTACAATTTCATTTCTGGAATAAATAAATAATAATAATGATTATTATGATTATAAAGGTATGTGGTTTGCTAATACCAGAATTTTTAAATGGAACATGCATATGTGCTAAACTTTGAGAAAAGTACATATAAGTACATACAATACAGTTCGTTGTTTAATTACATATGAATTAATGTTTACATATAATTAAACAACAAACTCCCTCAACTGTTAAGCCTATAATCATAATAGACGAAAGGAAAAATCACACACATTTAACTAATGAAATTGAATTTTTGATTGCTACTGATTGATTAATGAGAGCCTTAGTGTTTATCTCACTCACTTTAATAAGAAGCAACGAAACCGTGTCAAATGATTTTCTAGACCTTTAACCGTTTCCCTTGCATAATCATAGAAAACGGCATGTTAACGAGATCAGTACAGAAATTAACATATTATATTTTGGCATCGGTGACGTATAGGACATAGCGATGTCCGTTCGAATTTGACTCTAATGTATTCATAGGCGTTGTTCGACAGAGCGACTTGTATAAATATGTGGGGCCGAACGATGTCACAGCATAACCAACCGACACTCGGAAGGGACAACAGCTACTACTTTTTTTTGGCTGGCTTCAAAGCGATTAGCTAAAAGCCATGGCATTTGTAGTAAGTTCAGAATACTATTTTAAAAGAATCAGTTCAGTACATTTTGTACAGGCACATACTAAGATATTAAACTATTGTTACAGGTTAAGTTACTCTTCGTGACAGCGCTAGCGTACGGCGCAAATGCCGGATTTTTGTCCGCACCTCATCCCAGCCATCACCATGACAGTCACCACGACCACCACGTCCACCATGGCCACCACGGTGGTGACTCGTTCCTGTCATCAGCCTTAAATTCCCCGTCAGCTTCATTTGGACCACCATCTCAAACTTATGGCGTACCATCACAGGTTCATCACCACGTTCACGAGACATTGATCGAAGACCACGGTCCAGTCTCCTCTGATGCGTCTCTCTCTGGAGTCGGTGGAATCGCAGGCGCTAGTATTCTCCACGGTAGCAACATTGCTGGTCCAATTGGACATCACATCGCACACAGCCATGGACCAGTTGAAACCGTTCACCATGGAATTATTGGCAGTGGACCTGGCCCCATTGCTAGTGGACCTGGACCCATTATTGGTGGCTCACACATCGCGAGCGGCCCTGGACCTCTTCTGTCTGGACCTGGACAGTACGCATCTGGAAACTACGCTCCTGCTCACGGACAATTTATTTCTGGACCAGGACCAATTGCCGGTTCAGTATTACCAGCTGTTGACCTAAGTGCTGCCGCTCCTTCTGGTGTTGTCAACTCTGATGGTAGTCTTATCCTTGACTCGACCCTTCCAGCTGCTAACGGTCAAGTCATTGGTTCATCAGCTGCTCTTGGGCCTGCACGAGTAATTGGTACAACTGTATCTGTTGGCCGCCCCGACGCCTCCGCAACGAGATACGAACTGCAATCTGTTTTGCAGAATGTCGTCCGTCGTATCCCTGTTGAAGTAACTCGCCACGTCCAGGTCTCTGTACCCCATCCCGTGCCCGTACCCGTCCGCCAAGAAGTCAGGGTCCCTGTACCACAGCCCTACCCAGTGCACGTCGATGTCATTAAGCACGTCCCATACCCCGTGTACAAGACTGAGCACGTTTCTGTTGAGAGGCCCTATCCAGTTGAGGTCGTGAAGGAAGTCCCTGTTGAGGTCATCAAGAAGGTGCACGTACCCGTTGACAGGCCATACGAAGTAATCAGGAAGGTCCATGTGCCAATTGAGAAGCACGTCGAGGTTCCCGTGGCGGTCTGGAAGCCATACCCTCTACACATTATTAAGCACGTTACCCACTACAAGAAGAAGAGCTGCTGCTGGTAAGACAGTCGCTGAGATTTAACCAGCTGGTGTCGTACCAGCACCAGTCGTGATCATACCAAATAGTCAATAGAAATGTAAATACTTTGATAGTCATTAGTTTATACATGTAAATAGATGAAAAAAGATATTGTATTACAATTTATTTGTTGTTTTTTATTTATTCTATTTATTAATCATTTTTAAGAGATAGATACAAACACAGCAACACAGCGATTCGCATAATTGATTGGTCCATTTATTGCAGATCGTAGACAAAAGCGATTAAGACAAATAATGTGCTATAATTGGCCTATCTAATTCGTCTCTAGTCTGGTCTGGCCCAGAAGTCAAATACATTCCCTATAACCTAGACTAAACTAGAGCACAAAAGAGACTGAAAACCAATGTTGACTGCCACACCGGTTATACAGCGTCCTGGCAAAATACGCTTTGTCCACTCCGTTTGCTATACTGTACAAGTTATGATTGAGATTTTGTTTCAAGTTAATAGTGGCTGTGACAGTAATAATTATGATTATTTATGATTAATTTTGCCAACTAAGTCTGTATATATATATACAGACTTATATCTTATATATAAAATTCTCGTGTCACAATGTTCGTTCCCGTACTCCTCCGAAACGACTTGACCGATTCTCATGAAATTTTGTGAGCATATTGAGTAGGTCTGAGAATCGGCCAACATCAATTTTTTTTTTTTTTATCTTTTGGTCAAAACATTTTTTTATGGCAAAACAACGTTTGCCGGGTCAGCTAGTTATATATAATATAATATGTCCACGTTAATCAGATTTTTAAATAATCATGATTATTTTATTTGAATTAATATATGGATTAATATATTGGCACAGATTATTATACCAGGAAAACATCAGATTACGAAAAATATATATATACAATCGAATAAATAATAACGCTACATTTGACAGCCTATCGATTGACAGTTGACACTGTGGTAACCGGTTTAGTAAGGCTAAAAGCAAATCTGATAATCTGAACAATTTATTATGTGAAAGTTTCATGTAAGCTTGTTGTAGAATATCATCCCTCACAGAGCTACGATCGTATTATGACATAATCCGCTCAGAATTTATCAAAATAAATTGACCGACGAACGAGAGAGAAATTAAATTATATAATAGCATTATGCTAATCAGAACCAGATGTGAAAATATCAAATGTGTTACAGCATTATCGAAGCCTAGATATCAGTGGAATATTTTGCTGCTCCTATTTAATTATATCTTCGGCCAGATTTCTCAGGCCTATCAAATTAATTTAAATACATATGCCGCTAAGTCTTGATTATAATGTGCGAGCAGATTATGATTGCTCCAATTTCACTTAATTATAGTAATCATCTATTATCACTTCTACGTATAGTACCTATAGCTAAATAATCAGAGTATTTATTCAGTGTTGTAATTGTCAGTAAAATTAAAGGTTTTTATGGAATTAATAAGTATATATGTAAGTAATTATTATTTTTATCTTTGCGCTACAGTATCCATGTGTAATGGTCACTATGGCTACAGATGTAGTGACAATAGGACAATCGGTATGGGTATATTATTGTAGAATAGCCCAGCAGTACTTATTCTGGAAAAAGTTCTGATTTTCATTGTGTATTCTAAAGTAGGTTTGGTAGTGAGATGTTATGGATAGCTAAGTGAAAAGATAAAACTTAGACATTTAGGTTATGGCCAAATCGAATGTCCAGATTTTCTATAAGTTTTAATATAACGCTTAGTACAGAAAATAAGTTGTTGTTAAATATGATATCACAAACATAACTTGTAATCATTTTGTTAAAAATATTGATTGTTCGAAATACCAATACCTAAAGAATATTTTCGGCACATATCAATGTTCCTAAAATCAAATATAGCTATTTACTTCAAAAGGTATAAATTTGTAGCAACTGCCTTTAAAACTCATGCTTAATAACAAAATTAAACAAAAGCGATGCTTTAATATTTTAAATTTTTATTTTGGTAGTACTCTATGGAACCAAGTTACTTTCTTTAACCGTTTACCTTTTTTTTCAGTATATTTAAAGCTTTGAAAACTCATTTCATGCCCTTACAGGTTAGTTTATTGCAAACGGTAACATATGTATTGGATTATTTATTTCTTAGATTATTTCTATACATAATTAATTTTCTTTTCTTTATTATTTATTGAAAAAGACAGCTCCCGCACTGGGTATAAATCCTGTGACGCGGGGCCTTTATAAACATTCAAACAAGGAACATAAAGAACACCTATAATCGGCACAACCATTTGTGGGTCAAACATTTGTTTGACCCGTGTGGGAATCGAACCCATATCATTCGGCGCAGTGGCAACGGCGAGGTAAACACTTAAACCACTACGCCATTGAAATTCATCAGATCCTAATTTTGAAGTGAAAACTTCTTTAGGCGCGTTGACCACTTTTTGGGTCAACAAAAATCATGGAACTACTACTGTGTATATACATATGTGTACTTTATGGGTGAACAAAAAGCGTGAAACTCGCGTCATCGTTACCGCACGCTTGTTACTTAGTTTTCACTTCTATCGGCAGTCCCCAAAGACTGCCCCGCATGTTTTTTCATCTCTTTTACAAGCTGTTCTACCATTAACTCAGGTTCAATATAATAATGTCATATGCTGAAATATAATTAAATTGATTACTCAATTTCGGATTATAACAAACTTTATATTAATTAATAGGTAAGCATATCTTTATTCTATTGTTTCGTTCAATTATTATTAACAAATTTATAATAAACAATTATATATTTATTTAATTGCAGCAGGGTGTTCTTTATAGATATTGCCTGCGTTAGGCAATCACATCCTGTGGTGCGGAGGACTTCACGAACATGCTATAACTGTTCATTGAATGATTAATGATTGCTTTTGATATCTTTTGTGTCTGTACACAAAAGATATCTAGACTCAGAACAATAATTTATGAATTAGTTAAATAATTGTCTCGTATTGCATTCGAATCCTTAGCAGCATCACTTAATGTGGCGGCACCGAGCGAGGCGTCCACTTTTGGTTAAATATAACTAGTATTAGGGCTAGTACCACCAGCTTAATTAATTTGGTTGTGTGATGGGTGGAAAAAAAAAGTATGAGTTCATGTCGGTAATGCAATGGTACATACGTAGATTACCTGGCTTGCCCATAATGAAAAGTAACCCGTACCTAGAAGTAGAACAGTTTAGAGACAAGGCTGATATTGCTCTATTGAATTTAATAATAAAGTTTCAATTTGGCCATATTACATTGTACGCCTTAATATTTAACGATAGCAAATTTTATTTACCCAATTTATGATTATTTTTTTACCTACATGTGCAATATATATTGATATTCTGCTAAATAATTACTATACATAACGGTATGCTATGTATTTTTAGTTACAGGTATGTAATGTTTATAAGTTGTTTACTGTAATATAAAAAAAAAGGGAATACCGATTATCCAGTAGTAAGACATTTTATAAACAAGGCTAGTCTAATATCAGTCGCCTTTGTGAAATGTAAATTATAAATTAGAGATACAAAACAAACCTCAGCCTCGGTGGCGTAGTGGTTAGTGTAACTGACTACCACGCATAAGGTCGTGGGTTCGATTCCCGCACAAGTCAAACAATTTGTGTGCATGAACATGGATGTTTGTCTTGGTCTGGGTGTTTCTATGTATAATATGTATGTATTTACAAAAAAAGTATATATGTACGTTTATTCATTGTCTAGTACCCATAGTACAAGCTCTGTTTAGTTTGGGTTAGATGGTGTTGTGGGTATGTGGTGGAATATTAAAAAAAAAACTTTATTTCAAAATTAAGTGTGATTTAAACAATATATATTATTTTAAACAACAGCTGTTTCTCCTACAACTTACTTTACAAACATTCAAGCAACTGACACAAAGACCACCCAGACGTAAAAGAAATATTAGTAGATCATAAAATTTTTGTCCTATGTGGAGATCAAGCCCACAATACCGTGCGCAGTGGCAGCGGCGATGCGACCACTATTGCTTAAATTGTAACAATGATAAACGAGCGATTAATATTTAATTAGCCTTAAGTTATCTATGAGCAATAAACAGTAACACTAACTTGTTTTTAGATATAACATTTTAGTGTAGGCGCTTAAAGCGTATTGCTACAAAAATGGGATTTGAGTAGCGTGCAATATTCAAAGCTAATGGAAAGATCCATGACTATATTAGTTTGAGTCGAGTTGGACTTTAGTATCTCCAAATTTCTGAGTTGTATATGTTTATATTTATCAGTCAACCTTTTCCCTACCAAGACTCTTATAGAAGAAGATAAAAGAAAGCAACTAAACACGGATAACCCTGTGAATAATAAGTCATATAGTTTTAGAACATACCTATTTTATTGATGTAGCTATTCAAGATTAAAAGCAAGGGAATAATTAATATTAATATCAAACATACTACTAGAGTGCTTGCCGTATATATTGTGGCAGGGTTTAAAAGTGAAATAGTGTTTTGCATTAATAAAATGTTTAGGCGCTCAGATATAAGAAAAACCTGTTTACAACGGATACAACTACGAAGGTGGATCAAAAAGATCGCGGAACGAGGGGCTTGGATTTCTTTCTATTATTTATTATAAATTTTATTTTATTTAGTTTTATTTAAATGAACAATCGTCAGTCATTATTCGCTAAGCTATCGTTGATTAACAATACAAAACGTAAGATAAAGGCATTTTGCGCTATTATTAAGTTCCTTACCACTTAGTAAAACCTACTTACATAATGAGATAGAAAAGAGATGTCGCCTTTTTAAGAGTTCTTTGTCTTTACAAAACCATGGTTAATAGTAGCTTTTTAAGTCAGACAGGGATTGCTAATTAAAGACCTGTTTGACGCAGACAGTGTGGTGTGAGTACAACTGCAGATTGCCCACAAATTAGAAAAGTATATTATACTGTAATTGCCTCAGTGTTGCAGTGTGAGTGGTCAGAATACCCGGTCGAGCCAAGTGTTATTAAGTCTATATAATTTTTTTTTTATTAGCTGCACGGATTCTGGAACTACGTCCTGTAAACGTAAGTAGGTCCATTTCCTATTACGTGGGATATGAAATCATGGCTGAGCTATTTTGGTTGTGCCCTGAAATTACCACTGACAACAAATCTTGATTCATTTATATGAGCCAAAAAAGTTAAAGGCTATTACTTGGCTTCGCCATTGGCTGCTGAAAATTCTAATTGCCTGCAAAAATATAATTTTTGATATTTTTAAAACTTAAAACTATGCAACCGATTTTAAAATTTATTTGTTCATTAGGAAGCTTTATTATAACCGAGTAACATATATTACTACTATTACTATTGTTTTTTTTTATTTAAGTTTACACTTGCCCCGACGTTCCGGTTGCTTTTTAGTCTCCCCATGAGCATGGTTGCTGGAAAACAACTAGACATTGAAATTCATATTTAAAATATATTTATTCATGTAGGTCATAAAGTAACACTACGTCAAAGTTACCCTGAATAATGCGAATTTCCAATTACATTTACCTGTTGCCATGTTCAGCATGGCAAGGGCATAGAACTAATGAGAAGAACAAGCAAGAAACTCACGGCCACTCTTTTCAATCGCCAAGTTTACAGTATTGTATATTTTACAAGTCTTTTATGTAAGGAGCTGCAACCAATAAACCAACAACCTTAGAACTCATTAAATACTCAAGTAATAAGTAATATTTCAAAGTTAGCCTCCAATAGTAGTTTGTGGTAGAATAGGCGCATCCACTTGCATGTAAGTATACAGAATAAAAACAACGCAAGACCATATTATAGTCCGAGATGACATTAAAATATTAAGATAAAAGAAAAAGTATTGCCAGAATCCACAAACCCAAGACCGACCAGTCATCATAAGTAGCACTCGATCACGAGTACGACGCATGGGCCAGCCATCGTCCCCTTCACCATATTGAAGGGAAGGGGATGATCCGGTCCATGTCGCCACCACAAGCAATGACGTTCGAGTGAGCATGACGACGCAAGTATCCCAAGGGATGTGAACCCAGACGAGAAAAGAAAACAAAATAACTAATAGTACCACAAAAGATCACGAAATGTTCTTATTTGACACTATAAATATACTTAATTTTACTATGACTGAGTTTAATAACAATGCAGATTCTTATTTACTAAATGATACCTTTTGTAAATTCAACGATCTCGATAAAACCAAATACCTTATTAAATTGAACTTGCAACTAACAGCAATGAATATTATTTTAATAATCATAATAATAAAATTATTTTAATAATCTGAATAGCTTAAAAATTAGTAAAATTAAATAGTAGTAGTGCAACAATTTCAAAATTATGTAATAAAGTGTTAAATAAACAACGCGATAAAATCTGTATAAAGTAGTATAATTCCCCGTGACCATAGCTGCTGAAAAGCAACCGAAACGTCGGGGAAAGTGTAAACTTAAATACAAACAGATTTGATAGTTGTAATAATTTAATTAGCTTAAAATTAGTAAAGTTTAATAGTATAGTATAGTAGTTTAACAATTTCTAAATTATGTAATAGAGTGTTAAATAAACAACGCGATAAAATCCGTATATAGTAGTTTAATTTCAATGAATAACATTCGCGTAAACAGAAGACAATATAGTTTAATTTCAATAAACAAATAATTTTATTTTCGTCATTCTGTGAACTTTTTGATCAACCCTCAATTTCAAAGACCACGCCATTGACCCCACCGAATCACGTAAGCTTCCCACGTGTAGAGACGCGGCGCGTAATTTCGTTATGCCGTGCCCATACAAGGAGAGAAGTTTTAGATTCATGGACCGGCTTATGAAGCTTTCTCAACGATTATTAAATATGTTCATAGCTAATTATTATATTAGCTACTAACACAGCCATTGAAAATTTGAAAACCATAGGTTTTTTTATAGTTTTTATTTTTTTACCTATGGCATCTAAATAACTAACTTAAAAAGAACCTGTGTACCAGGATAAAAACACCTGCTGATAAAATTATCCACAGCATGCAAAATATCATGTCAATCTAATGACAAAACCCATAGTGTAGTATTTTAAGTCATGGCCTCGCCACCTGTGGAAATAGAACCCTCAGCGTATAGTTCGATACCTACACGTAACAAAAATTTGTGTGATCCACATATAGTTGTTCTGAGTGGCTGCTCTTTGTGTCCGTTATTTGAATGTTTGTAAAATCACCCGCGAAACAGAAATTAAGACTAGTGCGGCAGTAAGCTATTAAAAAAATATATACCAAGAAAACACTTTTTTAATATTGTATTTCTGTATGTTCTTTTTGTTTATATTCTATAAACAAATAAAAATATTTTTACCGTAATTTTTGTTAGATATTGGATGATCATAACTCATAACATAACATCAAACATTTTATGACCAAGAGAACTCATTCCAACGGTGGCGTTTCAACATAGATCAGACGCTCATTTCTTGAAATAAAAAAATAATCTTAATGGAATTATGTTCTAGTCTCAGTGTCATAAATATCATAAATAAATTAAATAAATTTTACTTTTGACGCTTATTAGAATAGCCTTTTCTTTTTAAGTCCTAATCTGTGAAGATTGGTTAGATACTCAGTCACAAGCCGTCAAATGCATTTTGATCAAACTTTGCATACAGACCATGTCCTTGAATAACACATGTTTTATGCTTGTTGACTGTAGTACTTTCATGAGTGAAGCTGCCTAGAAACCAGTTATGAATAAGGACTGTTATTTAATCAGATGTAGAGTACAACAGAACCCTAGCTCTAGTCTCGAGAAGCCCACCGGGGAAAACCTTAACCAAAAGAAAATACCTTCCGAGTAAGCATGTGTGCTTATGTTTTGTATAGATGCGTTGCGCTGTCAGGTATTTGGATCTTGCATTGGCTGCCGACGTATTAATTTTTATTCAAATTTTCATTCATTTTTATTCATTTTTAGTCAAAAACATCCTGCAACCTGGGGTTAGAAACTTCTTTTAATAGATTACTGCCTATGCTCATCTGTCTGTGACTATCGAGATACTTATATCAGGCTAGACAATGAAATATGTCTTGCACTGTGGAGACAGTAAAATTCGTCTATCTCGCTTATGAAAAATTATGAACGATTACGAAACCTAAGAAAATGGCACAAAATTCAAAATACATGTATATTGGTCACGATGTCTGTGTTGCAGCCAAAGTGGATGTAGCAATATAATTGTTATTCATAGGATTTGCTGCAACTCTTGATCAAAGATAAACAACATATAAAAATTATATAGGTGCGTTAGGACATGCCTCATGCCTATGTCCCTGTAGTTTTAGGCAGTAGTAGATAGGACCTTAATATAACTTTCGAAATAATAGTGTGGTAGTTTGGTAGTTTGGGTTGATTCATATTGCCTTTTTTATGCTTATTCTTGAAATCAGAGCGAATCTTACGATCAGTTGCTGCTAAACCTATGAAACTTTGCAACAACTTCAACTAATCCTTAATTATCAAATAAATAAACACCGCAGAGTTCTTTTGTTAGCTCATTTCTTGAACGAAGTTTCTGTCGATGCATGATGAGTAAAGACATAATGTATCATAGCAGCCAGTGCCATGTTTGCAGGCTCCCATATGTTTAAGAACAGCTCTTTTACTATCAAGGATAGCAATTGAGCAACGACAGTCGCCTAATTTTAAAGTGTAAAATTTTACCAAATTGACCTAGTTTTTATAGATTAAATATTAGTCAACATAACGTAACCTTTATTTTATCTTATATACATATGAACCTACTGCAAATCATGTATTAATTGAAATTACAAAGTAATACTTTGCAGCGACAGTTGAAGATCAAATTAAATATAAATATACACTGACGGACTCATAAACTGTTCAGGATTACTTTCAAAATAATATTTTTGATAAGAATGCAAACTTTTTAGATTAAACTAAATGAAAATGTAGGGACTGTCCATTAAACATAAAAAAAAATTTAAAATAGAACTGCAGTAAAAGATAATATTATAGCCGGGAAAATAAAATTTATTCAAAGTCTCAAATTCGTGTGTTATTAGAGTAAAGTATCAAATTATTTATTTTGTATTTTTTTTCATTTCCAATTTAAATTATTGTTACCAATAGTATTGCTTATTAGCCTTTTAAACTCAACAAAAGTTTCGTAATCATAAATATGGATACCTCGTCCGAACTTGCCGCTTAAATTGTAGCATTGGTACGGGAAGGCTTGGATCAACGAACGATTACTAGAAATTTAAATTTAAACCATTCTACGGTTTCTAGAGTATACCGAAGGTTTGTAGAGACAGGTTCTTACAAAAGGAGACCCGGTACCCGCAGAACTCGAGCCACCACCCGTCGTGACGACCGATTTATTGTTTCAACTTCCCTACGAAGTCGTTTCCTCACGTCAGTAAACATCAAAACAGAGCTGAATGAAGTGCGTGGAGTAAACGTGAGTGCATGAACAATAAAAAGGAGGCTCAAGGAAGCGGTAATCACCCCTTTTATACCAGCAAATGGTCCAAAGCTGTCTGCAGCTCACATACAAGCTCGTTTAAGATTTGCGCGTGAACATCTTAATTGGACTGAAGAGCAATGGACCTCCATATTGTTCACCGATGAGTGTAGGACATGTTTAAATGGTGCAGACGGTCGCAGAAGAGTTTATCGTCGACGTGGGGAGAGATATGCTCAAAGTTGCATTGAGGAGCGTGTGTGAGCGGTTCGTATATGGTGTGGGGTGGCATTTCGATGATCGGGCGAACGGAACTTGTGTTCATCGACACGGTTCGTCAAAACGATAGAAGAGGTGGTTTGACGGCACAACGCTATATAACAGAGGTTTTAGAATCTCACGTGGTACCTTACATGGGATTAATAGGTGAAAATTTTACTCTAATACAAGATAATGCTCGACCCCACGCCGCTGCACAAGTTCGACAATATTGCGAAGAGGTTGGGATACGTACCATGAATTGGCCAGCACGCAGCCCGGATCTTAATCCCATCGATGCGAGAAATCCTGTGCCCATAACAGTGGCAGCATTAAAAACAGCGATTTCACAAGAATGGAACAATATTCCGCAAGACCGTTTAATAACCGTAATCAGATCTATGCAGAACCTATTAGATTTTATAATAAGGGCACGTGGAGGCAATACACCTTATTAAAAGAAAAAACCTGTGCTTCAACTTTTTTTTATTGTAAATACCAATTTGTCAATAAACCAACAAAAACCAATTTTTGTTACATTTACCGTTTTTGTTCAAAACAATTGAATGGTCCTTTCCAGTATACAAACATATACTTAAGGGTGTGATACTACGCTGTTATGAAGTTAACGAACCAAACTATAGATTTCAAATAAAATTTGTATAAAAAGTTTGAATACTTGGTTAAAATATTTATTTCCAAGGCGTTTTGAACATTGATGCAGTTTATGAGTCCGTCAGTGTATTCTTCTTCTTTTCGTGTGGTTAGTGGCCAACCTGTTGTCAACAGTTGTTTAGCCGCCCGTAAGCCTCTGACATGGCTTAACGACTGCTGTCAATTTCGCAACAACCGGGACCGACTTTTTACATGCCCTCCGAAGCACGGAGACGCTCAGATGAAATACCACTAAGCGGTCACCCATCTATAGACTGACCACACACAACGTTGCTTAACCTCGCTAATCGTTTACCAATCAGTGAGAACTCAATAGCGATCTGCAATTTGATATTTGTTAGCCATTCCTGTGTTGCCATCGAATAACAATCGAAGACGTATATGCCTGAAGGCGTAATCACAGGTATAAATCACATCTTGCAAGCTATGTTTTTAGGTTTGTACGTGGGACCTGAAACATAGCTACATAAATAGTGGGTATTATGAAAATACGGTGATGATGGGATTGGAGAGCCACCAATGACCAGCTTCTGCGAAACCGATATGGTGTAAAGGAGGCAACAGAGCAGAATCAAGTGATGGCTAAGTCTGTTCGAAAACGAAATCGTCGAGTTAAACGAGGAACGCGCTCTGGCATGTTAATCCTGTTGTGCTGTGTAGAAAATAGTACTACAGTACATCCGGCCTATCGTGACAGTCAACTAAAAGGGTTGATCGGGTTGCGAGCGATCAGAAGCAGATAATTTTGGTCATCTAGGTACCAAAATGCGATTTAGAGGCGATCGCAACGGGTTGTGGTTGCGTGGTACTATAGCAAATCTACCTTGAATATCAAGTGCGCTACTCCAAGGGGTGAGCTTGTTCTCTAGGATATCCCATAGATCTCCGTAAGTGCACTAAAAATGGCTTCAGTAAGAAATCTCACATAACCCAATCTCAATTTTTAAGAGACTGACTAAAGAAAGAAAGCCCTATTAAAAGTAAGAAGGTTTGGCTCATGGAACAGTCAGTCAGTCAGTCTTTATAAGAAGATACCGACAAGCAACTCATAATTACTCTTTTTAGATCATGTGATAATTGTAGTAGGTAACGTCCTATATTATGTATATAGAAGATTTTGCCATTATCTCACCATATACCTACAACAGATTACACTACAGCCGTTCACGTAACAGTTAACGTAGTAATATAAGAATAATAAACTGGCAACCCAGACAAACAACATCGAAAAATCAAGTTCTTTATTTAATGATTTTTTAAATACATATATTCTACAAAATTTCGGAACGATTATTTTCAGAAAATTATATATTTAATAAAACTCTTTAATAAATCTGGTATTTAATAGAATTTTTACAAAATTATATGTGTGGCAGGCATGTCACAAGATAAAATTCAAAAACAATTTCATTTGGTAATAACATGTGCAAATAAAAATAATAATAATATAATAACCAGCGCCACCGGACACTGCAGAGGCGTCGAGCAACGATGAGTACTTCTCTCCGCCGTCGTCGCCAACACCTGTACGTCGGTGGGGAAGAGGCCGACCACCGACTTGCTTGGGACCCAGAGATCAACCGGCCTCGGGAGGGGTCCCCGCTATTGGTGTATATGTATATGTGCGCCGCATGAAATGGACAAACTCAATGAATGAGAACGTCATGCGGGCATATTTTGTGGCTACAGAGAGGGGAACCAACCTTAGTGCGTATCGTGATCGCATGCTGCCTTTGTTTCAGGTTCTTGAGCTAGCTGTCAACGTTTCGGCACAGCTACTATCGGATCAAATACGGGCAATCCAAACCATGCCACCTTTTGGATGACACTGTACTTGAGAGGCTGCGCTCTGACGTGCAGGGTAGCCTTCCCATCGCTTCTTCGTCGCAAACTGTGGCACAGGTAGTAACAATTGCATCACAGCCACAGTTTAATTCTGCTGATGGAATGGCAGATGGAGAGGCTGTTCATGTAAGTACCCAGTGCAACAACCAATTACGGAGCGCTTTGGAGTGGCCATTACGGAATATCGATCCATCGAACGAAACTTAAGACCTTGTTTGCCACGTTTGCCTACGCATAAAAAGAATATAGCACTGGTGATTGCTCTGGATTCACTATTGTCTAGTTATTTAGATAATAGTGAGAATCTCGGTGATGCCCAGTCAATCCTATATTGTGCGGCCGTAGCGGTATGACGTGTAGCTGGTGTTAAATTGCCATCAAATGAAACTGCTACATGACTGGACTCTGTTGTGCTTGGCAGTGCAGGATTGAGCGTCGTATTGCTGAGGCTAGAGCTCTCATCGGAAAGCTCATATGTTTCAGGTCGGACAATACACGTCCGAGAGTCATGTGCTTTGTGGATCGGGCATTTGCAGGTACTGGGATCAGTACGCAAGAATAAACGTCTCGAGTCACAGAGCGCATTGACTTCCTGAAACAGAAGATTTATGCGTAGGCAAACCGTATCCGGCGTTATAAAAAAATCATGGATCGATACCGCCTGAACGGCACATTCCAAAGGGATAAAAGGTGGGTGTATAAAAAGTGGGGGCGATCTGATTCTGACGTGGGTAATGGATGTCGGCCGGATGATGATGCCACTAGTACTTTTTGGCGTAGCATCTGGTGTCGCTGTCTGCCACACAGAAGGTGATTGGATACAGGATGTAAAAGGAGTGTGTGAGCAATTACCTATAATGGAGCCAATTATAATAACAACAGATGACGTACCCAGTGCAGTCCGTTCGTTACCAAAATGGAAATCAGCGGGTCCGGACGGACTGCACAATTTTTGGCTAAAATGGCTCAATAGCTCACATGCTCATTTGGCATCTCAATTCCAATCATCCTTAGAATCGGGATCGCTACCACATTTTTTAATAACTGGCATCACCCATCTACTTCATAAGTCTGGTAGTACCCTGGATCCCAAAACTTATAGACCAATTACATGACTACCAACGGTCTATAAACTTCTTACATCCATTATGAGAACAAAGTTATCAAAATATATTAGTGATAATTCTATTATATCTGTTTCTCAGAATGGATGTAGGAATGGGGCCCATGGTACTAAAGAGCTCCTTATTATTGATATGGCAGGTTCACTGTAACCGAAAGGATTTGTCGACATGTTGGATAGATTATAAGAAGGCTTATGATTCCGTGTCACATACATGGCTTATGAGTGTGCTGGAGTTGTATAAGATTGATACAACCCTATGCACCTTCTTGACATGTATGAGGCAATGGCGGACTATTCTTCGCTATCCAGGATGTCGAGAAATTCAGGGTTATGGTGTACCGATAAAGATCGAGCGAGGTATATTCCAGGGTGATAGTCTGAGTCCGCTGTGGTTTTGTCTTGCTCTGAACCCTTTAAGCACTCTTTTAGAGAGTTCAGGGCTAGGCTATCGGTTACGGAGAGATGGTCAGGTTATATCCCACCTCCTTTACATGGATGACTTAGAACTGTTGGTCCCCAGCAATTTGCAACTGGCAGCGTTACTTAAGGTAACCGAAACCTTTAGTAACTCTATCAGGATGGAATTTGGTGTGGATAAACGTGCAGTTATGCATGTGAAGTGTGGCAAGATTATGGAATCTGTTGGGGTACAACTCTCAGATTCCATACGACTTAGATCTCTGTCTGGAACCGAAACCTACAAATATCTGGGTATGTCGCAGGCATTTAATATCTCCGATGCTGGAATGAAACAAGCGTTACGGGAGCGTTTCTTTGGCCGCCTGAAGAAAGAACTAAGAAGTCTTTTTACAGGCGGCAATAGGGTGCGAGCCTGTAACGGTTGGGTCATGCCAGCTTGTGCTATGGCTTCGGCATACTCAGATGGACTCAATCAGAACTAGATGCCTTGGACAGAAAAGTCCGGTCACTGCTAACCGCTCACAGAATGCACCATCCACGTTCTTCTGTAATGAGGTTGTACATCCCGCGGAAATGTGGGGGTCGTGGCTTTTTATGTGCCAAGATCTTCCATAACCTTGAGGTGTGCAATCTCCGAGAATATTTTCTCCACAATAACGTGGATATCCATCATGATGTGGTGGCAGTGGATACTGGCCTCACCCCGCTCGCTCTGGCTAAAGAGAACTGGCGCAAACCGGTGGTGCTTAAAACTGAGGATCGCAAGGTTGTGTGGAAGAGCAAGGAGCTACACGGACGGTTTTATCGGGCTCTATATGGGCCCGACGTAGATTTAATATCGTCCGTATCCTGGTTACGATTCGGTGGCCTGTTTGGAGAAACCGAAGGTTTTGTCTGTGCAATTATGGACGAAGTAGTGATGACGTATAACTACCGGAGATATATCCTGAAGGATGGCACGGTTGATATATGTCGGGCGTGTCACCAACCCGGAGAATCTCTCAGACATATTATCTCTGGATGTTCTCGTCTCGCTAATGACGAGACATAGACACAACCAAATGGCCAGGATTTTACATCAGCAACTTGCTTTAAAATACGATCTCGTGGACTTAGAAGTACCGTATTACAGGTATGTGCCCGACCCCATTTTCGGAAATGGTCGTGTAATGTTGTACTAGGATCGGTCCATCATAACTGACAAGACTGTTGTAGCCAACAGACCTGACATTGTGGTGGTGGACCAAATAGAACGCCGTGCAATGATCGTCGATATTACCATTCCTCGTGACGGGAATCTCGTGAAAGCTGAAAAAGATAAACAAGTTAAATATCTGGATCTGGCGCACGAGATTGTCGACATGTGGGATGTGGATTCAGCGATCATTGTACCGGTAATCGTATCAGTCCATGGACTGATTGCCAAGAGTCTCTATCACCATCTGAAGAGGCTCGCGTTAGATGGCTGGATTAAGTATCTGATGCAGAAGGCCGTATTGATTGACACGGCCTGCATCGTGAGGAGGTTCCTCTCGCTGGGGCCCTAACCACCGGTAGCTTGGACCCAGTTCCCGATGCCGGTGGGTCTTCATGGTTTTTATATTTTAAAATGTGTTTTTTTTATAATTATATATTTAAAAATATAATTATTATTGAAAAATGAGCCAATAATGAGAATAATAATAATAACAGTGTATCACATACTCACAACACCATCTAGCCCAAACTAAGCAGAGCTTGTACTTTGGTACTAGACAATAATAAATATGTCATTCCCATACATTTTTAAGTTATATTTTAGCGTTAACGACTGTAGAAAGGCAGCTTTGGTAGGCCTATAGGCATAAAAATAAATAAAACGGGCAGGTCAAGATTCTCATGCTAATATTTAAGACGGTAACATGATATGGTACCTATTATTTATTTTATGGTATGAGCAACCCAACCACACATTGTGACCAATATACATGCAATACGTGACTGGATGTAGGCTAGCCAAAACTTATTATTTTATAAATAATCATAAGAACACGGCCTTTAAATTGACAGTATAACAGTTTTCTACGAGGCTACATCTATTATGGATGCTTATTGATAAATCCATACTAATATTACAAGATGTGAAAGTAGTTTGTTTGATTTAATTATCGTACGAATTTGAATAAAATTTGAATACATCAGGCGCTAATGAAGAACATAAAATGTTTATTTTTATTTTTATAGTTTTGTGCATAGATTCACGTCTCTCTATACCCAAAGAGGTTGGCAGTACTCTTTTACACCTATATTTTGCCATTAATGCTCAAGATCTGTTTCATAATGACCCTATTCACTGCCAATAATATTAATGATTTACACTAATAGCCAGTGGTTTAGGTGGACATCTCATAAATATCAGTAAGCTTATCTAATTCCTATACAGTGCAAAGTTTATAAAAGTCACAAATAGTTCAAATAATAATTTTAAATCTGGGATTTTTTGAAATAACAAACATTCAAACTGCGTTGTCTTTTGACTTATTTTTATAAAGACATTTGTATCTAAGTAAACATATATATCAAACTATTAAAATCCCTGGATTTGTAAACTTGAAACTCATTTCTGACAGTAAGAACAAATGACCATAATTATTTACTGGATTCAAAATATTTCTATTGTGTTCGGCCAATTAATGACTAATAACAATACGTTTAAATAAATTGATAGAAATTCAAAAGTTGTTAATCAACATAGAAATTCAAAAGTTGTTAGTCAACATCATCCTTATATTTGAGACATGTTAACATGAGATATAAGAGACTGGATATTGCCTTTGGCTGCAACATGAAGAAATCGCCTACTCGCGGTTTATTTATATTTAGACATTTCCAGGTCTGATTGATAGCCATATGTAGGAGCTAAAAGAAGCTCGCGCATTTGGCACCCCGGCGTCGTCGCTGGCATTGGCGCTGCGAGCTGCCACTTATTCTCGTTCGACCATTAGGCGCTACTGCACCACCTGTTGTGTTCCTGTGATAAGCAGGATTTATATAAAGCTCTTTAAATAAATATAAAACAATATAATAAAAGACGCTGTGCTATCAGCAATGAGATCACCGCTATTTCACAGTCATTTATTTTCTACAGGTTCGGCATCATGGAATTAAAGACCGCTACTCGTGCTTACTACTAGGATAGTATAAAAAATCTGACAATGTTTTATAGATATAACTTGTGATTATAACAAGATATTCTACTTTTGTCTACATATACACATATACTCACACTCCTCATAGATGAGGCATATGATACAATCCCACATTTCACCAGCTCATACTTTTCAGACTCCGTGCGCCTATTAATAAAATTGCAATAAGTCTCAACTCTTCTTCAACCTAGCCTTTATTATTCCTAAGTCACTTGGGGTCGGCGTTTCTAGTCTAACCGGATTTGACTGGATATCAGTTTTACACGGAGCGGCTGCCACCTGACCTCCGCAACCCGCAGGCTAACGATACCCTAAGGCTAGACCAGTGTCAGGATATTACAGGGCACTGACGACTTCCCAATAACGTCTGCCATAGATGTTTGTGGCAGCCGGGACCGACGGCTTAACGTGCTCTCCGAGGCACGGAGCAGACGATAATTGTCAATCAATACGCACATTATTTCGAAAAGTCATATAACTTCCGAAAGTCAGTGGTGTGCGACGTGGGTTCGAACCTGAGACCCTCTGCATTGAAGTCTGTTGGTCTCCCCACTGAGTTATCGCTGCTCGTATCATCAATAAGTCTCAACTACCCTTTGCTTATCGTAGCAATTCATTCGATCAGATTTGTGCTTTATTCCATAAGACATTGTATCCACTACTTTTAAAAGGAAGATACCGGTTTATTCGTGGACTAATTAAGGTATAATTGAAGTTTTCAGTCGGTCAATTCTCAATAACATGGTATGTAAGTGTCTAATAGTTGACAGCTCGCACGCTCTTTATTCCAAGATAGCATAATAGATTTTACATTCATCTGCCAAATATGTCGAGATTATATGCGTAACAAACGTACAAAGCCATAAAAACCGTTTATATAAAACAACAGTACATAATCCAGTATAAAACACCGCTTACCGGAAGCGGGAAAAACTTTTCTATCAGCCATGTTTCAGGTCTTAGCCATTAACCGGTATATTGAGTTTTCAGATGTTAATCAGACCTAATATAGCTGCGGCGAATTGCCTATGTGAAAATCAGAATATCATTTCATTAGACTTATTTAGACAACGAGGCCAATTTGCTTAATCCCATCATATGTATTGAGTCTTTAGAGCCTACGAAACTGCCTACATCTATGTCGTGATACATTTGTAACACATAATTGCTCTTTTAGTAATTAATTATATATTATATGGCAAGAATAATTCTTATTTTAAGTAATATTATAAATGCGAATGTGAGTTTGTTTGTTTGTTACGCTTTCACGCCTTAACTACTTGACCGATCATTATGAAATTTCACATAACGTGTATGTGAAATTTATCAGAGGTACAGAAAAGGACATAGGGTACCGTTCATCCAGGAAAAGTTCTGTTTCCGAGGGTTAGGAATTTATTGACATTTGTAACTACTATATTATATTGCAAGAATAGACTATTAATTATATTATTGATAACTTACATCAATATATTTTTATATAATTTATGTTCTACGTGAGGTCGTTTAGTGTCTGCTTCAATAAACCATAATTACATAATGGTTGCTAAATTTGATTATTGAAGACAAAACATTATTGGCATAAAGACAAGTGACTACAAACTAAGGAAAAAGTAATTCATCAACCTAGACTTCAACCTGTGATCTCGATAAACCGTGTCATCGTCTGGTAACTGACCTATTCATAGTCGTACGATAGGTATTGAAATTTGCCTCTGTGTCTTGCATCTAAGGCGATATCATCTATCGTACAATTACATATACATATTTCGTTACATATATTTGTTAATCGCATCGTTATATCTATGCGAATAACAAATATATGTAACAAAGGTATTAATTGCTGTAAAAGATGAACACTTGCCAATAAATTGAGACTTATTTTATAAGCATTTCTTCACTCTTAGCAAAAACGCTTCAAAAATGCTTATAAAATTAATCTTAATACAATATAATACCATTGTTTTTTGGATTTTCTTTGAAATAATTATAAAATAGTAAATATGTTTAAACAGTGCATATCTATAACCTTAACTTGTGGATGTTACCAGTGTCGTGTACAAAAGCCAGAGAGTTGACGTGAGACTGAGCCATGTAGACGTTAATATATTTGTATAACTGACATCAGAATAACTAATGTTTATTTACAGCCTTATTTAAAAAGTTACAAGAACCTTATAAATCTCCTTAAAGATTTTATTAAATAAATGCATAAAAATGCTTACTGCCATAATAAAGATACTATAGAAATTGGAGGTTTACAAAGCGTTTTTGACATGCTTTAACTACTCTACGGTACTCCACTCCATACAAAACTTTTACTAAAGGCTTACCTTTAGTAAAAGTGACATTGCTATTTTTGTATAGTATGGTGTACTACAGGTTTTCAAAGTTGTATTGCTTAAGAAACATAATACAATTTTATCTGTATTCATCTGAAACGGAGGCAGATCAGATGCGATACCCAATTGTACCTACATACATTTCTCCATTGCAACGTACCCATGCCCCATGATCGCATAGGAGTAACCGTATCGGCGCGGGTTATCGATCAAGTATTAATGGGATTGACTGTATAATATAAAATAACAATGTCAAGTCTTGTAATTGGTACCAGATATAATTAAAAACCTATTGTGTCTAACTGCCTGTGTGCGGCTGCGACTCAATAAGTTAATAGATACTTTGATACATTTTGAAAAATATAAACTGTTTTGTCGATAGTACATTTTAGTCAAATTCATCTGTTTCAATATTGCAGATGGTTATCGGTACCCTAAATAAGACTGATGTCACAATAATATATGATTAGGCAAAAGTTTTCATACACAACCTTTGCTTAATCATATTATTTGGTGCATCTTATGCCTACTCATTTAGTTTAATATTCCAGTTATGTTGACATATTCGTGTCATGGGACATCATAAAGTATGCCAATTATAAAGTTTCGGCAACTTATGAGGAAGCAGATGCTTTAAGAAGTAAAAACTGTGCTAAGAGCTTCATTTATAGTCAAAGTGTAACAATTTGACTATAAATGAAGCCCTTGTCACAGTTTTTACTTCAGATCTGTTTCCTCATTAGTTGCCGTTGACAAAATTTTCTGTGTTTACTCTGTAAAACTTAATATTACAAGGTTTGTGAAGTAATTGTTATGAAATCTACTAACTAGAAATATTCTTCTTCTATCTATCTGTATTATTATTATAATTTCCTTTATTACTTAATTTAACAATAATATTTACATTTTAAATATATTATTTTTATATATTTATTCACAAAGTATATTCACAAAATTGTACAAACAAATGAACATACGTGTTGTATAGTGTACTCCTCCAGTTATAACTATAAGAGATCACAGAATGCATATAAAAATAACAATAAAGTTTATAATAGATCTGCAATAATAATTGGAATCGAATTCAAATCAATGACTTTTTTTTTAAGTTTGTCAATCTGTCTCCTCTAGCATTGCGCATAAATTACTGAACGTATTTTTATTCAGTTTCAACAGTTTAATAGCTTAAAATCTTAGCATTTCATCTAATTTTGTTTCGTAAAACCGGCGATATGTTGTAAGGTGATCCATGCAAATAATGTCGCGGGCGTACTGAAGTTCACGCAGTAGATGTCGTGGCCAAAATTATTGTAAAATATTGGGCAACTAGTCTGATCCTCATCGACACTAGACTAGCTTCGATTAAATCTTTGATGAAAGTCTTATGATTCTTATAATGAAATGATATAGTACCTTAGTAACAAATTTAGGTTACCCGGTACGTAAACCTTTTGAACTTCAGTGCTACTCTGATACTAAACTTAAATTTTTTCCTTGCACACTTAAGGTAGCTTACTTATTCATTCCATGGATTAAATCGTAAGTGACATTACCTCTACCCTGATGTGTTAATTATGAATATGATAGCTAACTTAGAAAAACGGTTTCTACTACGATTTATTAAAAGCCTTTTAATGTTTAGTTTGTAAAGGAATGCCATTTCGTAATTATCTACTATGTTCGGATATTATTGCGGCTTATTATATTATTAGTTATTTTAAAACACAGCGTTTAGATATTACTAAAACTATTAAATGTAACTTATTTGTTCAGTAACTAAGGTGACTAAATATTAGTTTAATTTCAATGTATAAGATTCTCGAAATCTTAAGAAATTATAATTATAAGAAATATAAACGATGTTGTTACTGCTGTGGTTTAACTAACCTAATAAGATATAAAAGGGCTTGTTCTCGGAATAAAAACTTTCCGAATAGAGTTCTGATATAGTATCGCTTTTTACGTCAAACGTAAATTCATGCTGCGGAATCAGATCGGAATTATATCTTAAACATATTTTATAACGAGTATTGGCTCTCCGTATGTATCTAGTGTAACAAACTATGATCTTTAGATGGTGGTAAATAAAAGTATATAAAATACACAACGAACATTTAAGCTTATATAAATTTATAAGCTCAAAAGTTCAATGTAATTGTATAAAGTGTGATTATATTAAACTTTATTTGATTTTTTGTTAGTGACATTTTAGGAACGTATGTATATACTCAACTATAACTATCTAGGCTGGTCGTTCTACAATCCCAAAATAGTATTAATCGGTCTATGATTTTAGTATATTACTATGTATTAACACAAACCATAGCCATTACTAAAATATAATATTAATGATTGTTTATCATTTCAAATAATTTAGCAAACAAATCAAGAATATGAAATGTACAAATTTACTTTCTCATTTATTATAATATGGACTAAAATTATAATTGAGAAAGTTGCTTGTGTCCTTTCTTGATGTCAATTAAAAGATAGCGGTTGTTGAAGGAATGTGAAGGAACATAGGCCACTATATTATAATAGATGAATGTTTTAATTGAAGTAGCAGGTTAAACAAGTTTGCTAAGTTGAATGAATGTCTTGATTGTGTAATCGCTAATCTAGTTATCTACGAATATAATCTTAAGAGATTAAATAGTATCCAATCTTGAAATCTACTTGAATATGGATGTTTAAAAAACACGTGTAGGCAACTTTGACAGTCAATGAAATTCTAAACTCTAGTCAGTTCGGACAAAATTTGTAAAAAGTTTGTGTGAGTTTTAGTTACTGTTTTTATAAGTGTAACTTGTTCAACTGTTTTAATGTTAGTGAATTAAAGCGTTTCTGTATAGTAAGAAAGGTTTGACAAACATTACTACTAACCAGATTGCTTATTTAAAATATTCTGAATAGTTTAAATTTGCTGTTACTTTAGCTTAAACTACGTAATGTACTTATGTCGTTATGAGAATTAAACGTTTGAAAGCACTTATACACAATATATCATTAGTAATTAATTTTATATAAAAACTAAACTAAATTAATAATACAAAAAATTAAAGCACCAAATATCGGTGTTATGTCGGGGGTCACTTCGGAAATGCATATATAAGCAGAGAAATTAAAGTTACATACAATTCATTAATAAACAATTGATTGTGCACTCGACCAATCATTATACATACATCTGTATATAGTATTATAAAACAAAGGATATACTTTTCTCCATGCTGTGGTATTAATTCAATCAATTTCACAACGAGAGGTATATAATTTATATTTTTATATTACCGATGTCTTGAAAACACTACATTTTAAATATTTTATACTGTTGTGAATTAATTGTGGTTATAAAACTTTATTGGGGACACAGAACTTAAAGACACAATAGTCAACATATGTATAATTAAATACAATGCCACTTTCTCCTTATCACAGAAAATAGGCGATGTAAAGACTTACACTGTTACTAATTTCGTCATCGAATACATACATAATATATTATAATTTCTAACATAGACATTTTATTGGGCAAACATTAATTATAAATCGGTAGATAATATTCCTAATAATTTGCTTTTAGCTTAATGATAGTCTTTCACATATTTATTAATAATATCTAGATTGCAAATTTGATAAATATTAATGAAAAGGCTGATTCATTTATCTTGGACAATCGCAACCAATGTGACATCTGCGCAATCTCAATATGTTACGCATCGTTTAGAATATTTGAATTTTAAAGTAACTTTTTGTATAAAAATGTTGATCTCCGTCGTTTCAGGGCAGACGCAAGTCCACGCCTATACGATAAGGCTGCTTTGAGAAACTCGTAGCCATGGGTTCACCGGTGAGTTATAGATTTGAAATCGTGCTTTTGTTTTTTATTTATATTATATTATTCTTTATTAAATTTCTTAATTTTCTTTTTTCTTTCTGTTTTAGGTTTGGTTCTTTATAGCTTCGCTATTTTTAGTCTCAGTCACAGGAAAGGCGTTCGATAATGGTGCTCAGTCTTATTACGGATTAAGAGTTCAAGAACCAGAGTCTTCGTCACCAGCCCCGGAACCATCTGCACCTTCTGAACGTAAGCTGGCTGGAATGAAAGAACTTGTATTGTATCTCACTCCTGACCAGGTCCAAGTTTTAGAAGCTGCTGGAGCTGTCGTTAAGCCATTCCCTGAATTTGAAAAAGCTTTTGTGCAACCACAGTATCAGCAAAGCGTCGAAGAGCAAACTGAACCCCAAGTACAAACTGAAGCTCCAAAAGAAGAAGCTAAACAAGACACAGAACTTGAAGAATTTTATAAAGTATTAAACCTTCAAAAAATTAAAGAAGATGCGGAAGAAAAAGGTCAATCTGAAGAACAGAGTACAGAAAAACCTCGTCCAAAATACAAATATACATCGAAATCCCGTCTTCAGGACTATGCTTCTCTGTATGTACAGAAGAAAGCAAACAGAGGAAAGCCTTATTCTACTGAGTACGTGCGCTACTTACCTAACTATGAGATTGAGAATTTGAAAATGGAGTCGTATCGTCCGAAACCAGTACCTGGTTATAGCTTTGATGATTCTCAAGAAAATCTGGACATTGCAAGGTATTTACTAACCGAAGCACCTGAAATTAAAAAGACCAAACAGAACCCTCAAACACCGGAGGAAACTGAGTCAGATGAAGAGGTTCCTTCGCGTACTTTGTCAAAGGAACCTGTGCGGGCTCAACAGCAACTGGAGTCCCCTGTAAAATCTCAGTCAACCACAGAAGACAAAGGACCAGTGACATTTGAAGGCAAAGTTCGTGAATCTATTAAAACCCGGAAATCTTCAAAGAAACAACAACCCGCTAAAGTATGGGAAACAGCCAATGTTCAAGAAGATGAAAATGATTCTGAAGAAGTTGAACCACCATCGGAAGATGAATTGATTGAAAAAATAAGGTCACTGGCAAGAGAGGAAGACAATAAGTCAAAGACGTCTTCTGAAATCGAAAGACAGTTTGCATCATTATTAGCTCCTCTTATTCAACATAAAAAAATAACTGAAGCTATCACTAAAGAAAAAGAAGAATTGGCAAATAACGAAAGGGAAATCCAAAACAGACTAAAGGAGCTAAAAGAAGCCGAAAATTACGATGATGACAAATATGCAATTGAACTACGTAAATTAAACGAGAATTTGGAAAAACAAAATGCTTTGGCTGAAAAGTTAGCTCGCCAAGGTATTCCTAAACAAACTGAACCTGAGGTTTCGGAAAAAGAAAAAAAACAAGAAGAAGAACAAGAAGAAGCACAGGAAGAAGAACAAGAAGAAGAAAAAGAAGAAGCACAAGAAGAAGCACAAGAAGAAGAACAAGAAGAAGAACAAGAAGAAGAGCAAGAAGAAGAGCAACAAGAAGAACAACAAAAAGAAGAGGTTGTCTCTAAAAGACGTCAACCTACAGAGCCAAAGAAAAATAAGAAGGTTCATGATCCTACTCCGGTCGTGATACGTCTGCCCGATAGTTTAAACAAACCTCAGTTTTACCCTGTAACTTTAGATTACTTGCGTTCATTATCAATTCCAGTACCAAAATCAAAGAAAGTTAAAGAACAGAAGCCTGTGCCAGTTCAGAAACGCATTCGTGTTCCTGAAACAGGTAATGTGTACGTTAAATTTGACAAGCCATATCTAGTTCACCAGCCAGACAAGTTAACCATCGTTAGGCATATTTGGGAGCATTAAGTGTTAATCATCTTTTGGGTTAATCATGTTACTACTTATTAGATGTTATTGATTGTTATTGTTGTTGTTTGTTCGTTACGTTTTCATTTAATGTTAATATTGTGATCTATGTGCAATATTGTGTATGATTAAGTGTTGTATATCAAGTTTATATACTACTATCATTTAGAGTTAGCTAGGACTTGTGAAGCTGTTTTATTGACGGTAACTTCTGTTAACAAGTCAATAATTGTGATATAAGTATATTTGCATGTTTATAAATTGCAGGCGCTTGTATCAAATCAATATTGCCATGTTGTTGTTAGTTACATAATCTGTGCGACTTTGTGATGATTGCTGATGTGTGTTGTGGAAAATGCTTTATAAAGGTAACACATTTATATGCTGTCTGCCAAAATAAATATGACTCATTTTATAGCAAATTTAATACTGACTTTTATTTTGTTTCTTAATTTCAACCCAATCATTTGCTATAGCAGATTTTTATTTAGTAATCATTTAATTAATTATATCAACAATTGATATAAAATAGAAATGTAGTGTATCTTATTTGTAAAGTGTCTTACTTTATGGTACCTTACTAGTATATAGTATGGTATTTCTTATTTGGCCTCTATTTGGACAACGAATATCGTTTGAACGCAATACCTAAATCTTTTATTATGAGTTGTTTGGTTGCCAAAAAAGACAAGTAAGAAAAATAGACTTTACTTAAGTACATATTTGCTTTCTGCTTGCAATAGTATTGTTATTCTTGTATATAATCTCGCTTGTCTATTACAAAATTATGTTTTACTAATACCTAATTTTGTAATAGAAAATCGAGATCAAATTACAAGATTCTAACACTAACGATCCAAAATGTTATTATAATTATTTTGTCAGCATATCACTGCAGAATAATTAGATTATATCTTACCATCAATATTAAGTTATATTAAGTTATCAATATGAAGTTTAGAATTGATATAATTCTTATGCTAATTCTCATGTACCTATGTTCTTTAAAAGCTGAACAGTATAAGTATTTTCGTTTATAATAGCTAGGATCTATACCGATTACTTTGAAAATCTGCTGATCTGTTTAAGATCTATGAAGCCACTTAAAGACATAAACATAAAATGAATCATAAGAGTATAAATTAAAGGTTTGTTTAAAATATATATATGTATACTATCTTTTTAAATGCAATAACTGCTACCTGTTAATTTTTATATTAAAAGTAATTTGTTTTGCATTATGCATAAATAGTCGAATGTATACCGACACATATACTTATCAGTAAAAACATCAAATTATAGAAATTTATAACATTAATGAGAGCTGTTCTTCCTTTTAGCGGATGCATCAGACATAAACTTGTAATATAATAAGCGAGCTTACTTAATAATCCTATGCATATTAATTAACATTCGCATAAATTACAACAAGCGTGTGAAACAGCTTTTACTTTAGGAACAGGCGCATTTTTTTGCCGCTCGCTAAAACTTCCTTCCGCGACAGAATTGCAAAACAAATTTGAAATATATGGTATATCATCGAGTAGAAAGCCGCGGCAACGATGCCACAGACCACTTACAGTATGAATACGAAACGTACCGACCGGGAAGTCGATATGTCGTTTAAAAATCACAAGATTTGTATTCGTTGATTGCGCAATTCAGCCACGTTGTATCATCGCCCTAGATAACTTGATTATTTCTTATGCGTAAATAATATCATAGTCTACATGTTGATATTTTAAAGTATCGGTACATACGCGTAGTATATGCTGACTCACTGTTTTTAAGGAGGTCTAGATTTATGTTCGGTTGGTTTACTTTTATAACTGTGTGTCGATAACTGTGTTAAGAAATCGCAGACTAACCAGTACGTGGGTTGCTAATACTATCGACTCATAAATCTAGAGGTTATTAAACTTTTTCTTTAATGATATAAATTAATACATTATTATTTATTGATTATTCGAATGATGAAAACCTAACGTGATAGAAAAGCTTAACTTACAATTGGACTTATAATATTATAAATTATAATATACAATTTACATCTATTTATTATTTTAAATTTGCAACACTAAAAAGTTTACTGGTAGATAATGCCAATTGGCATTAAGTCTGCCTATGTATATTGTTTTGTTTATGTAAAATATACGATGTTGACACAATTTATAGAATACCATCTACAGTAACACCGAGTTAAGGAAATAATCTTTGCAAATAAATAAATAAATTATTATTGAGATAGATATTAAAAATTATGGTATATCCTAACTTAATATGATAAAGGCGAATGTGGGTATCTTTGTTTGTTACGGTTTTTGCCTTAACTATTCAACAACTACAGTCTTACAAAATAAAATGAATTTACGCGATAATGTTAAGTGAAATACCATTATCGCATATTATTATATAAAAACAATATAATAAAGGAATACCTTTATTATATTGTTTAATACATACATATATCAAAGGTATAATAATACCTTTGATATATGTATGTATTGTTTGTGTATTTGATGACGGTACAAATGAGCCAACTCACTGTCAGAGAACCAAGAATTGTAACATCGTTACTCTGCTTCACCCGGTGACATTGTCAAAGGTTTCTTTTATTTGAATTTATTTTTCTACGGTTGGCTTTGCGCTTATTACTAAGGCGCGGCGGCCGCCTGTCAATAATGGGTTTCAAGGGACTACGCTTACTTGCAACCTTCTTAATATAAAAAAATACATCACATTGCGCTCTTCCTGACTACAAACGTATACGTACCTATACATAAACATAGCAAGGAAGTAATTATATTCATCGCAGGAATACAATACAAGGCTATTTGGCTGTGTTAAGCAGTCGGGCTTAAGAGAAGACGCCACTGTGGCGCATAATATTCTTATTAGAAATTTTGATGTCAATATAATTTTTATAAATTGCATGTTTGTTAATATTACTAATGATATCACTGTTGAAGGGTTTAACAAACGTGTTATAAATAATAATGTCCTCCAGACCGAATTTCAGTCAAATTCTATCTAATTCGTTCTCTAGCTCTTATAATCCTATTGGACTAAATCCTTGGGAACAGGGGGTGCACTTGTGCTTGCGCACACACTTGTGCACTATAATCCAACGGCTTCACGTGCTTTCCGAGGCACGAAGTTGTGTAGCACCGCCAACTGCCCAACTTCGGGCTGTTACCAAGACATTCTGGGCAAAAAACCTAATAACTTTATGTTGGCTCGCCCCGAGATTAAAACCCGAGACCTCATGCTTAGCAGTCGCAAATATTACCGCTAGGCCATTGAGGTAGCAAAGGTAGTAGAGGGTAGGTCAGGCATCCTGTCATAACATAGTCAGCACGTAAATAACAGATCTGAAATATGAATATATTACAAATGCATAAATTATAATGTATAAATAATTACTGATAAACATATGAAATTTAAATTAATTGACATTTGTATTAATTTATTTTTATTTATATATTTCCTCAACTTACATGGTATATATGTGAAATGCGGACTATAATGTAAAATTCTAATATATTATTACGATATAATAACCAAATATGTATACGTGGATTTCGTTAGCAGTTACATAAAGTAGTCAATGACATTGTTTTTATTGGGTTGTTTCACTCGATTGGTGCAATTTATGCAGTCGTCATCGTATTCATTAATATAATTATGGGTTTGTTATATGCGAGTTGGTTGTGACATGTAGAATACCTGACCTACCCTCTGATACATTTGCTTAGCGCTCAAAGTTACATTGGCAGAAAGGAAACGTGTAAACATTACCTTGAAATAAAATGAACACTATTGTTTGTGTAAAATTTTTTACATTATTGTTTTACTAATTATATTAAATCAAGCCGTTGGACTGGCACGCAGAAGTCTCGAGTTTGAATTCAAGCTCTGAATTTTAAGTTATGTGCTTATTAAATAGTTAATTATTGGTCGCTTTAATGGTGAAGGAAAACGTCGCAAGGAAACCTGCATGTTTGCGAGCTTTCCATAATGTTCTCGTAGATATTTTAAGTCTGGCAACGCGCATTAGGCCAGCGTCTTTGCATGTTCTAACCCGTCTCCCACTGAGAAGAGACCCCAACCCAGCAACGGGACAATAATATAATTATATTATAAACTTATTTCTACTCTCGTGCATATAGGACACCGACGCCTCAAATAACCTGGAAGCTCTACTCGCAGTTGGAACACAATACAGTTGGTCTGCCCAAGTATAAAAGAGATCCTAAGTTTAAGTGAATATTTCGCAGTGTCCTATATTATTTCTAAAAATATACATTATTTTTGTGACACTTGTCTAAATTAATTATAGACATGGTGGTCTGAGTGATGTATGTTTATGTAAAGGTATTTTAAGGATTTATCTTTTTAAGGGTCGATTTTTCAATTGTCTAACTTTTATCTGAGGAATATGTTTGACGTTTTGACAGCTTTTCTATAGAAAATATGTCATAACGCCATATTTATTCATCAGGTATAAGTTATCTGACGATTGAAAAATCTTGAGAACGGTAAGTATTTAGTAGAATCTATATTTAAATAGGCCACGGCAAAAATGTTGTATCATTTTCTTCTCTGTTAATTAACCGATTTTCTTGTTGTTTTGTTTGGTGGCTATTGACGAGCTTTAGTATTATCAATAAATTTAGCAACAGATCTTTTTTTCAATATTTGAAATGTTAATTCAATAATAATGTCCTTCAGACCGATTTCGGTCACGGCATCCAATCTTAACGGAGACTAGCCTCTGTGCAGGAGATATTATAGTGCACAAGTGCACGCTCTGTTCCTTAACTCTCATGATCTGATGGTACGGGCGAGAGATCAGGCGCAGGACCAACGGCTTAACGTGCTTTCCGAGGCACGGGGGTGTCTATCACCGCCAACTTCCTAACTCCAGGCTGATATTAAGATTTCTTAATAGAAATTACTTATAACGTTTTGTTGGACCGACCCAGGAGTCGTACCCGACAGCTCATGCAGAGCAGTCGCATTCAAAACCGCTGCGCCACGGAGGCAGTTAAATGTTTAATATTTCGATTTTCGACCACTGTGCTAACATTAGTCCTATTAAATCCTGTTGAATATTAAGCACTTAATTTGTTTTTCTAGTAATTTTACCTTTTTTATGCGCTATAAAAGAAAATAATTTATAGGCATTGAGCAACAATGGCATGAATTCTATAAGGTCGTTTGAATCATTTATTGTAATTTATACATTAGTAATCGTATAAATGAATATATTTGGGTTTATTATCTATCTGCTTACTATATTATGTGAAGATACCTGACCTACCCTCTAACACAAATGATTAGGCTTTCAAAGTATTATATAATCATTTGTAGCGACAAGCAAAAGTGTATAAATTATCTTGATATCAAACTTTCTTAAAACTGTTGGAATGCTTGGATGGCATCATGATTTATGTGGCAGCCTCACTTCTGCTATTATGTCGACTTTTGTGTTCGCAACCCACATGTGACAAATAATGATTTTATCGGAATATACAGGCATTATAATTTATAATATCTAGTTCGAGTGCATTGCCTTATAAAGTCGATAAAATCAATTTTGCGGGACAGGTCATATCGTATTTACATATAAATAAGCCCGGCTGATCGACTACTGATCGCAAAAAATAAACTTGTTTTGAATACAATCTTTACGAGGCGGAAATTCTACAGGATTACAGCATCATCCTACTAGACGGCATCCTGACGGCTGATCATAGCCAAAACACATTGTATTAAACACAATCATTAAGGAGCTCACAATCCTTCCTAAACGCAGCACGACTGCTGATCGCAGACAAACATCATGTATCAATACATGATTTTTGTCACATAATTCTTAAAAACTGGCAATCCTACTGGATAACAACTTCATCCTACTGGATGGAAGCTCGACCGCTGACCATAGATAAAACACCTTGTATTTAAAACAATCACAATCAAACATCATGTATCAATACATGATGTTTGTCACAAAATCCTTAAGAAGCTGGCAATCTTATTAAACGAAGATGGCAGCAAACTGCTGATGATGGCCAAAAAATCTTGTATTGAACACAATACTTAAGGAACTGGCAATCCTACTGGATCGCAGCATCATCCTACTGGATGGCAGCCAATCTGATGATCGTAGCCAGAACACCTTGTACTGAACACAATCCTTATGGAGCTGGCATCCTACTAGATTGCAGTATCATCCTACTAGATGATAGCTAGTAAAGGTGATCACCATATATTTAACATAATCCTTAAGAAGTTGGCAATCCTATTGTATCGCAGCATCATCCTACTGGATGAAAGCCTAACTACTGATCCCAGACAAAAACCTTGTATTGAACATACTTCTTAAGGAGCTGGTAATCAACTATGGATTGCAGCATCAACCTACTAGATTGCAGCCCGACTGCTAATTGCGGACAAAACCATGCATTGCACACCATCTTTAAGAATCTGGCAATCCTACTGGATCGCATCATCATTCAACTGGATGTCAGCCCGATGATGATCCCAGACAGAAGCCTTGTATTGAACACACTTCTTGAGGAGCTGGTAATCGAGTATGGATTGCAGCATTAAGCCACTGGATTGCAGACAAAACTATGCATTGCACACCATCCTTAAGAAGCTGGCAATCCTACTGGATCGCACCATCATCCAACTGGACGTCAGCCCGACTGCTGATCGCAGACAGAAGTCTACTATTGAACATACTTCTTAAGGAGACGGTAATCGAGTATGGATTGCAGCATCAATCATAAGTTGTTTTGGCTACAGTGTTTTAAGAACTGGCAATAAATGATCGCACTCGAGAAATATATGTATATTAAACACAATCTTTAAGAAGCTGGTTTGGCCTCTTCTAATTGGTACTTTATCAAGGAGCCGTTTCAAAAATGCAGTTAGTACCCACGCAATTAAATATTGCATAAATTAATTACAAAAAAGGAAAGTGGTAGGCAGAGTCCATTAGTAAATATCGTATTTATATATGCATAAGTAACAAACTCATTTAAATAAATCCCAGATTGTGACGACACTATAAACTGGCAGGGTTGCCATTGTAATTGAATTCATTTCCCACTGTAAATATTTTTATTTTTGTATATTAAAATAGTATTATATATTTTGACTTTACAAAAGTTACTTAAACTTAAGGGCTTTATTGTGGCGGCAAATCGTCAGCAAAAATAAAACAAAATTGTATAAATATTATAAAAAGAAAATATATGCTAGTCTCCCAATTCCTCTCAAAAGAAGTTAAGTTACATTTGATATGCGTTCACAGTTTTCCCTATTATTATAGCAAATTTTATACGTTTGTATCCCTATACTCACACACACAAATTGAACCGCACAAAATAAATTGTATCAGTATCCTCTTTGCCATTCTCGAGATAACACGGTATCTAGACGCGTATATAATTATAGGTAAATACATCACATTATCACGTTCATTTTACATATATGTTATATATTATATGTAATCGTAATTATATTTATAATTGTATGTTTGTTATAGTATCACTTAAAAACCAGTAAATAGATTTTGAAACGATTTTATAGTTTGGGGTTCAGCATAGCAACAGCAAAGCTTATTTCGTTCAATAAAATCAGGGCTATCGTCATTGTGTCATTCACGTAAAAACTTTGCGGGTGTACTATAGTAGCAGAAGCTAGTTATAATTAATGGCTACTAATATTTTTTTTATAAAAAAAGATCAAATGAATTAGCTTCTTTCTTAGAAGAGTAATTTTAGCAAATTAAGGGACATATCGTTGAAATTTATTTCGATGTCATGTCTTGTAACGTTATGTTCACGTAAATGACATATTAACCATATTAAAGTACACTAACAAGGATGAACGAACGTTTATTTTTGTTGCCGTGCTTAATAATTGATATTTCCAATAATATTGACTAGCACGTGAGACTCTTAGATGATGTTGCAATGGTGTATACAGTCGTGTAGACCAATGCATCATCCTTCTCGGCTAAAAATCTTAGCTCGAACTCAATTATCGCTTCGTCTAACTAATAACTAATAATAGTACGGGTATTATATAAAATCTTGAATTATAAGAGCCGACCTCGATCCGAAATTGGTAGTGAGATTTAACAAAATTGCAGACCTGGACTAAATTAAAAACATTAATTGCTTCTTCATTTTCAATCTATTGTAATGATAGTTCTCTTAAAAATATTGCTCTCAGTGTCATATGCTGGTGCGTGTAACATATAAATCAGACATAGACTAGGTACTCAATTAAATTATCGTCTTTAACTATGGTAAATGTTTTGTGGTTTCATGTCAGTAGTGCAATGGTTGTGTATCAAACTTACGATCTTAAATGCTTTGCTTAAATCATACGTTTATCGCCGTTTTATTAATTTACAGCTAAACCCATAAATTATTACATTGTATCCTATACGTCAAGGTTCGATTGATAGTCTTACATAACCGCTTACTATTAGGCTGCCCGTATAATTGTGTGCATCCATGTAAAGAATATAGAAAGAAAACTTCTGAGTTAAAAAGTCCCTTAAAAAAATCTTCTTTTTTTTTTAAATTAAATTATTTATACGGATTTTATCGCGTTGTTTATTAATCACTATATTACATAATTTTGAAACTATTACACTTCTACTACTTTTGAATTTTACTAATTTATAAGCTAATAAAATTATTAAAACTATTAAATCTATTTATATTTAGGTTTACACTTTGACCGTATATAGTATATACTAGTTTAATTTCAATGAATAACATTCGCGTAAACAGAAGACAATATTAAATAATTACCTTATTAATATAAAAATTATTCATAATACTAAAATCTCAGTAGCTCTTCATATAACATATTTAATCAATAAGGAAATTAGTATTTTAGCCGTCATCTTAAATTTACATAAACAAATTTAGTTTTCTACGGGAAGTTATAAAAAATCGTTCGTAGCATCGTATACATACAAAATGAGCGTAAAGTGGGTCGCCAAGCTGACGCATGTTGCGGTCAACATTAGCTTTTGTTGCGCAACAGTAATAATACTGTCATACCAAACTGGAACAAATTTAATTACTTAACTAAATTACGCGTGAAGCGTATTGAAAGAAGTGAAGTATTACTTTGCATGCTCATTCAAAATGTAATAATACTAATAATTTTTATTAAACAAAGGTTTTAAAAGATAATATTTTTAAATGGAATTGAATATAATACATAAGTTTATCGTCTCACAGGTGCTATTCGAACATTTTTCGTTAACTAAATACTTGGTACTTTGAGAGATTTAATCTAAAGTGAGATAAGATCAGGATACTTACTGCAGCAGGTTTAGGGCTAATGCTATGAAAGGGACTTTATAAATTTGGGCTATGTAGATTGGTACATAATTGATTGGATTTAGTCTATACTTGTAAGGTAAAGTCTCCGTACTAATAATGTAGTATTCGTACTGGTAATAATATAGCTACTTCCAAGCTTTAACTAATCTGTACTAAAAGTGGATTCATTCAGACAATGCAATAGGTGAGATACTAACCTGTAGCCTTTTGATCACGAAGCCTTTGCTCTCCCCACTTAATTGTGCATATGTATTTATATAAAACATTGACATTTCTCCCACTATGTAAATCAGTAAGGTACGTATAATATGGTTTGTTTCTCGATCAATATCAGAATCTGGCATTCTCAGTAAGGTATAATCCAATAACCATATTTCAATAAACGAGATCTCATAATCTTAAGTCGTGCTTACGACTATGCAAGTAGCAAATCAGTTTACCAACATGTTCTAATAATTTATCCTCAATACATAAAACTGCATGCAAAAAAGTTTGTCTCATATTCGTGGCTCTACATATTTTATTTAGGTACCTATAGCTACAATTATTACAACCATGATATTCAGTACTAAAGGATAGACCCCAAGGCACATATTTATAAGCTCATATTTATCGCCTTCATTGGTAATAAATACTTTTGTACATGGCATGTGGTAAGACAAAAGATAAGGAAAAACATCGTACAAGATACATAATGTGTCTAGACCAATAAATAACAGTGAAATTTCTCACGCCGATTACGTCACGAATCTAGATGGTATAAGTAATAAGTATCGTTTAGTATTATTTCCTACAGTACATACGGCCGATATCGTGACTCACAAGTAAATGCAAAAGCAATATCGTGAAATACTGACGGCCGACAGTGCCTTTCACAATTTCTTTGCTTTACTTACTTGTTAGAACTATGCTTTGATTGCTACACGCTGATTAGAGTGATCTGTATACTACTAGCATAATTGTACTGTGTTGTCATTATCTTGCATAATAGGGCATAATATTGGATATAGATAATTACTTTATACTATTCGATTTTAAGACGAAAATCTTATCTAGTTCAATACAATAGCTCTCTAACTATGGTGTTTTAACGTAACTTTGTTGAATAATAAATTACATGAGCAATATTTTCTGCGCAGAAAAAATTCAAACGGCTCGTAATCAATCTGTAATAATTACATGATACATCAGTATAATTAATCTTTAGGTGCTTCAATGTGGTATGCTCTAATGGAGCTGATATAGATCTGATTGAATAACAGTGTTACGTGCAAACTTATTAGGTAGAACAATTATTTGTAAATGAAAGAATGATTTTTATATAATAACAAACATTTATTAATATCACAATTTCTCTGGGACTCAATCAACGATCGCGTAAGTCAATTAACACTAATACGAGAATCAAGCGAGAGAACATTTATAAAGAAACATTCACACGAACAAGCAGTCGACCAACTCGGATCACACCACGCGGACACTTTCTAACACCTTACGGAACTGTTTCTAACATTTTATAATTTAATTGCCGCGTAATGACGAGAATCCATAACGATAAAGCATCAACCTAGATTTCCTAAATACGTTTTTAGAATTAAATCTAAATCAGGTACATTTTGATTCTATAACGCATTTCTACTGCATAACGTAAGCTGAATACATATAAGTCTCATGTTCTAAACTTTACGTTTACTTATTTCAACAGGCAAGAGATAGACCTAAAGTTACTTTAGACGGTGGAGAGAACTCCACGCTTGTATGCCCGTGGTTAAGATATAAACTAAATGCAGTTAATAGCTATCGAATTTGTAACCCTCGCCTCCCTCACCACCCCCGTGTCCGGCCTCCACGTAGTAGTGTCCCTCGGCTTCGGGCTGGTGGGACAGCTCAGCGTATCCCTTCAGGCCCTCGCTGCTACCGTAACCTTCAAAACCGCCGGCGTCAGCCAGATGCTCGTAACCGCCTTGCTCAAAGCCTCCCTGTTCGAAGCCTCCGTGCTCGTAGCCACCGTGTTCAAGAGCAGCGGCATGGTGGTCAGTGTTGTGCCTGTCGTCTTCAAGGACCAGACCACCACCATGTTTGTGCTCAGTCTCAGGGTGGATGAGCTTCAGGTTGGACTCAGACTTGCCCTTCTCCAGAGGATGCTTGAGCAAATGGCTGTGCTCCTTCTTTACGTAAACAGGTACCGGGTGGAAGTGCTCGAATTTGATCGACTGGTGTGACTTGGCGTGTTCATGTTCTACTTGATGATGGTGTCCAGACTCGCCGATTGGTGCATGGTAATCGTATTTAGCTTCCAGTTGCGGCTCTTCGTGAACGAGTCCAGGGTAAGCGGCAACCACGGCCAGGAATCCCAAGAAAATCTGTGAAGAAATAATAAAAATTAATATCAGTAACTCAAGCCTGGATATTAACTTAATTAGAGCTTAGAAATTCCTAAACGTTACGTAACGGATCTACTATAATCATTAAGCAATAACGGATGTCGATGCCAATTACTGAACGAATAATAGGCGATAAAATATCGAGCCTACTGTCTCCAAACTAGTTTTGTACAAAACACTGACGCATGGAGTATAACCAATCTAATTTATATAACACAAACAACTTCCTATAACACTAAGTCACGTGTAAAACAGGAAGAATTACTCTTATAGATGCTTCACTGAATTCGTTTATAAATGAATGCGTTCAATCATGATCAATGTTGTTCTAATTGAAGTATCTGAAAATGGTTTAATGAGCAAATTAATGTTTTCAGCACAGTCCAATTAGCACGATCACGTATATGTTAGACAACGGACGAGTTCAGCGAACGCGCTGAACGAACGCGTTCAGCTCGGCACTAAGTATCACAACGGTCCAACAACACAGTTACGCACATGGTACTTCATTGCTGCGATGGTTGAGTGGTGCACCTTACTCCACGAGAGGGTGGTGGGTAATGCCAGCACTTGTAATTTGCATCGCTTTTATACTCGTTTTCACTCAACGGCCGGAGTGTGCGAGTGCTCTGTTTGCAGTTACGTGTGCGCTGATCGCCGCATTGTCAGTCTATCAGCGTCTCAATTAGAACAATAGATAGAAATTCGTTGGGAGATGTATGGAAAAAAGCCTTCGATAGTGACAGCATTAACATATTTTACCATGACAATCACGTAACATGTATGCGCTCGTAATTGTTCGATAATCAATATACTGATAAGTGAATTAATTAACATATTATTTATTATGTAAGCTTTTTATCAAATATCGATTAATAAGCTAAGTGGCGCCTAATGTGTTCCCAAGTCTATAGAAAACTGTTTTAAATATAATATAATGACCATATTTTCTATTTTTATGTGTCACGAATGCATTAGGCATTAGAAGCATTTTAAATTTAAATAGGTAGTGTTTATAATATTATTATAATTATGTAAAGTAAATGATAATAAAATTTGGAATAGATAGTAAATATTAATGAATTAGGCGTCGAGTAATTTTTTGTTTTCTCTATCATAAATAATTATACCGTTCGTTGCATAGGCCGATTTGTGAATTTATGAATATTATAATAAGATGCGATAATACAGAAGAGAAACTGATGAAAGACCGACGTTTGTGATCTGATTTTTAAACTAGTTTAAGCTCGTGTTTAAGTTAATATATAATAATACTATTATATTGTACTTTATTTATTTGTGGTCTTTTAAAATAAAATAACTCCTCCATATAAGGATTTTATCGCTGCTTATTTTTGTATTATCAGTTTAATGATGTCGCTTCGAATACTTTTCGGCGACGATGGTCAGTACCTATCAGCCTGCATAGTAGCTTAATATTATTATTTTAATTTTATATATTTTTGATCAAGAAGTCATGTAAAGTGTCCCAACGTTGTAAAGTAAGAATCCGTTTCCCGACCTTCACTTTCTGAAATAAAAACTGTATTGTTCAATTATGTTCGTGTATTAAAAATTCAAATGTGGGTATGAACATCATATTCAGAACAAGGACGATTCATATGTACATATTGTTTGGTTAATCTTGTTAAAAGCATCACATGAAAGCTTGTTTCGTAACGTTACGTGAACGAACAGTTAAGTGATTATCATTATGTTTGTATCACACATTGTATAATTACTCTAGTCCGCTTTGACACAGTTATGTTGTGTGTTTTCCTGTCAAAAAGACACTAACAATACTTAAGATGTATATCGGAATATTTCATTTATGTATGCCATAAATAAATAATATAGCTTCTATTATATAGAAGCTAATTTATTTGTACCGCATACATAACTGCTTAGTTAGCCTGAATAGATACCTATAAAATCAAAATATAAAGTGAGCATGTCATATTTTACGGACAGCGTTCTGGTTGTTGCGTGTATACACACAATAACCAAAACACTACGCAGCATACATGCTGATAAACCAAAGATTACGGTCGACGCAGGGATCAAACGTGGTACCTTAATTTTACCAGTGATTTGACTGATTGATTGACAGTTGCGGCGAAACTCACACTAGTGTTACTGGATGAACTAGTCGATCTAAATACTTGTATCAGAGTATTTATCAGTAATTATCTTATCTTATCTTATGTATGGGGGCCAGTCAGCACAGACCGGCGACACTTCGACCCATTGGGATCTTTTGTGTCGGCCCCAAGATTTAGCCCTTAGCTATCTCCCTATGAATGTACTGCATCAGTCGTAGCGTACCAGTAATTATCACAACTATGTATTATGACATGAAAAACTTAAAGGTAATACAAGTTTAGAATAAGGGTACTGCAAATGAATTATGTTCGTAGAGAAAACCATAATTGTTTATTATTTACAGTTTGTTGTTTATTAATAAATTAAATTAATAATCATAAATTATTATCTTTCAGAATTGATCATAGATAATATAAGCTAAAGTTCGTCCTAGATGTAATTAAACATATATACAATCAAGTTCATATTTTGATTTGCTCTCTAATTGAAATAATTTGTAGTTTTCTCTTTATATGAAATCTGCTAACAATTCGCCGTTAAACAATATGTTTGGCGAGTTTCAAATGTAATTAGTCTTAAGGTATTTTTCTGATAATAATAATAAAAAAAAAAAAAAAAAAAAAAAAACCTGGCTCTACCATTAAAAAATGTGATTATAATAATTATACATAAATACCTTTACTTCTTTCATGCCTATAAGACATAAATTCATTTATAGATTTCTTACTTTTCTTTTTCTTTTTAAAAGGCAACTCGCGCACTAGCTATAAGTCCTATGTCGCGGGGAACTTTACACACATTCAAACAACGGACACAAAAAACAGACTCGAAATAACCAATAGTGGATTTCACAAAGTTATGTCTCGTGTGGGATTCGAACCCACAACACTCGGTGCAGTGGCAGGGGCGAGGCTTCCACTTAAACCACTTCGCCATCCGAGCAGTCAAAGTTACTTACATATATTATATTACAGCAAAATATGTCTAAACTAACGTATACTTAGATTTACCCAGTTTAAATATTGCACCGACGACGTAGGGATTATGCCAATGCGAGCGTCTCTTAATGAGCTCTGTAGTTTCAAACAATTTATTCTAATTAGCATTAAATACGTATTTTACAAACATTATGGCAAACTTTCAGGCATACTGGTTTCCGTACAAGGTTTACGTCGACCGATAATTATTTATTTAACACTTGTGTCTCTGAAGTCAGAGACGAGTGCTAAGGTTTTGAACTCGACACCTTTGGCTTGGTTGTCCAACAGTTTTCTCACGATTTATCTCTATGTTGAACAATTTAAAAATCTATTAAAGTTCCCTACTCAAATTTATTTATTATTATAAATTTGTTTTTATACATCTCTGCTCACTGCTTTATTTATATAAAGCAATAAGCAGATATGTATAACTACACCCATATTTCGAAGTCTATGTATGTTTTAACGTCTACATAATAACGGGCAAGTCCATAGCTATAATATATGCTGCTACTAATAATTGCCTAACAGATAAACCTTGCATGATCGCGGGACTTGACGATTGCACGCTAACATAATTTGCTCAAACTTAGCAACGACGTAGATCATCTAGACACTAGAGCTACATATATTAAGTATTTTTTTATCCAAGTAACTTAGAAACCAGCTACATATTACTACGACCTCTGTGTAGCCTTTCAATGTTAAATATCTAACTGCTTGTATACAAAACTCTCTCCACATTCATTTATAACATCGTGAGAGTTGTCTCAGACACCATGAAGCCTTAAAGTGAAAAGGACCGTTAACCCGAGAGTTTATTACTCAAAATGCACGGCATTTACTGGCATCAGAAGTATATGCGTGCATGAGCAAATTTATTTTGTATTGTATATCTATTAAGCTCTCCGATAACGTAACCTTTACAATGCTCTTTAGAGAAAATAAAATAAAATTTGTATGGGCACATGTCTGTATGTTTAGTTCTAATGTTAAAATTATGTATATATAGGTTTATCGGAGGTGCATCAATACTCAATACACTATACTGTTTTAGTTTCCATAGTGTAGAACAGTTGGTAATCTCAAAGATATATCAATTATGAAATCTTTAAGGCACTGTATAGTAAGTATATTAGGAGAGAGGAAGAGGGCTTATTTCATGTCCATCATACCAACATATCGGCAGCTATAAATTGTCTAGACAGCTCGAGATATTTAGGCAATTGATAGGCTGCTACTGAGGAGCTTGCAAGTGGCTTCTCTTACATTATAGGACCTATGAGGCTGCCACTATTGTCATCAGTCTTTATATTTATATTATTCAGATCTTGAACTGCAGCAGCCCGCAAGCAGCCACGATGTCTGGCATACTAGCAATTGGCAGATTCAATTAATATTATATACTGCTTAATAGTTAATAATAATCCTTCTGACCGAATTTCGGTCACGGCGGCCAATCTTAACGGAGACTGGCCATCGGCGCAGGAGATATTATAGTGCACAAGTGTGTGCGGAAACACAAGTGCCCTCTCTGTTCCCTAACTCTCAAGATCCGATGGGACGGATAATCCGACACGACCGGTGCGTGCTTTCCGAGGCACAGGGGTGTCTAAAACCGCCAACTTCCTAACTCCGGGCTCGTATTGAGATTTCTTAACAGAAAATTCCAATAACTTTTTGTTGGCTCGACCCGGGATTCGAACCCGAGACTTCATGCACAGCAGTCACGTTCACTACCACTGCGCCACAGAAGCAAGTATATATAGTAATAACAAGTTTCGGCTTAGAAGCATTGGTCAGCTTTTATAATTAACTATGATAATAATTAAATAAACTTGATATGCACTAATACTTTTAATTCGTTCATTCATTGTTGTGATTTTTTCACACAAACGCAAAGAAAACAAATAAAGAGTATAATTTTACAATTTAATTAAATAATAAATTACACGTAAAAATAAAAAAGACCCAAAAAACGAAACCCTTTAATTAAAATATTCTCTTTATCGTAACTTCTGCAACTCAATGATCAAAAATGCAAAAAGAGAATATGAAGGTCTGAAATTTACAATGCCAAAGTGACACCAAAATTCTTTGGAAGGTCATTAAAAATATTACTTGTACAAATAAAACCAAAACCCCAGCATCCGATTTAATAACTAATAATGACCCTATAGAGTCAGCTAACTCAGTCAATCGTTATTTTGTAAATATCGGCAAGATCTTGGCAGAGAACTTACAGAGATCTAATTCACTGACCTCTCCTATGCCACGCTTACATACCTTGTCCTCTTAGCAACCATTTGTTCTTTCCCCAACAGATGTTGATGAAATTTAATCAACTATAGCAAAGCTTAAAAATGACTGTGCTATTAGCTTAGACTGCATCTCTAACACGCTCATAAAAAAATACAAAAATATTTTGGCTGAACCGCTTGCGTACATTTGTAATTTGGCGTTCTCGTCTGGAATCTTCCCAGAGGCATTCAAACGAGCTCTTATTCACCCTATTCATAAAAGTGAAAGGACAGAGACTGTGTTAATAACTATCGGCCCATATCTGTCTATAATAATTGAAATATCGTCAACAAAAGACTTGTCAACTACTTAGAACGGAAAAATCTTCTATCCAAATCACAATTCGGTTTCCTCAAGAACATGTCAACGGATGATGCTGGTCATGAACTCACGGACACCATAGTTACCGGTATGGATAAAAAGAAAAGTAATTGCGATATTTTTATATTTGGCCAAGGCGTTTGATACTCTGTCTCACTACTGCTCGGTAAACTGGAGCGGTTGGGTATTCGTGCCATACAATGGAATTTATTCTCCAGCTATCTCACGGATCGTACGCAGTGTGTTCAGCGAGATAGCGTGCGTAGTGATGACCTGCCTATCAACATAGGCGTCCCACAAGGCAGTATTATTGGGCCTACGCTATTTCTAATTTTCATCAACGAACTTTGCCAGCTAGATCTGATTAATGGGAAGACCGTCACTTTTGCAGACGACACGGCACTTGTTTTCCAAGGAGACTCCAGGGATGTCACATATCGATATGTACAGAATGGTATAAACCGCGTTATTTACTGGCTTACTACCAATCTTCTTTCCTTGAATCTCAATCAGTCTAAATATATAGCATTCAGCTTTATTAATAAAAAGACACATATTGAAGCTCCGATTTCAATCTTAGCTCATTCTTGCAATAACTATGACAGCTTACTGACTCGATGCAAATGTGAGGAACTACAATCAGTATGGTAATATGATATAAAAAATAGATAAAATTAAATATCTAGGAATTATCATTGATAAAAATCTACACTTCCAAGCTCATATTGATCTATTGACATCGAGGACTAGAAAACATATTAACATTTTTAAAAACTTGCGCCCCGTTTCAGACAAGCAGGTTTTAAATATGACCTACCTTGCACTATATCAATCTATTTTGTCATACTGCATCACATTCTGGGGAGGAGCTGCTAAAACTATCATAATAAAACTTGAACGTGCTCAAAGAGCGATCTTGAAGGTAGCTCTCTTTTTCCTTTTTCGGCATCCTACGTCTGAACTATAGGAGAAGTTTAAACTTCCTGACAATTCGACAGCTTTTTATTTTTCGAATGGTTCTAAGATCTCATTCACTATCTTAATTCGACCCTTTAATATGCATTCGCAACAAAGCGTCGCAAACACAAAATCTTTCAAAAAGACCTAACATTATCACATGGATTCTGTTGTTTCTTGGGTATATATTTATACAACAAAATTAAATCCCTCATTTCTATTCTTTCTCTAAATAAATTCAAATTAAAAATAACACTTCCAGCATGGTTGCAGAATATATTATATACGGAGACCGAAAATCTTCTTCTTCCGATAATATTGTCTTCTGTTTACGCGAATGTTATTCATTGAAATTAAACTACTATATACGGATTTTATCGCGTTGTTTATTTAGCACTGTTTTACAAAATTTTGAAAATATTACACTACTACTGATTTTATTTTACTAATTTATAAGCTAATAAAATTATTTAAACTATTAAATCTATTTATTTTTGGTTTACACTTTCCCCGACGTTTCGGTTGCTTTTCAGCAGCCATGGTCACGGGGAGACTAAGATGGTAGTTGTCTCAATGTTCCAGTGTAGTTATTTCAAAGTACCCGAACATAATTTAATTATTGGTATTTCTATTTACGCAGAATGAGCTCAAAGTATCATGAACTCTAGCTGTGGTTTGTTTCTTCTTGGGTTTGACTATTTGAAGTACTGGATCCCAAGCTGGTGGTACATTCCAACCATCTTCTCTATTGAAATTGGGATGTTTTTTGATTTCAATAGCCTCGCGAACCATCCTTGGTAGGAATCGGTGTTCTTTAGCGAGAATCTGTGGTTTGTCAAATCTCAGGTAGTGGTTGGTCCCCTGTTGTACATGTTCACACACAGCAGACTTCAACGAGCGTTTGTGTTTTACGTCAGCTATGTGTTCTTTTATGCGGGTGGCTATGCTTCTGTTGGTTTGACCAATGTATGAGAGTCCGCAGTCACAATCTATTTTATAGACCCCTGTATCTTGTAAAGGTAATTGGCACTTGACGGACTGCCGATAACATAACAAAACTAGGCAAAAAAATATAAAATATACCTTTTTACATGTACTTGCACTTGTAGCACATACACACACGAACTCACACACACACACACACACACACACACACACACACAAACACACACACACACACACACACACATACACACACAGTCACACACACACACACACACACATACACACACAGTCACACTCTCATACAAACACACACACGCACACTAAATTGTTACTTAATTTCATCAACAAAATAAAATATGAGATTACTATGTATAAAGCAGTGTTAGTTAACATTATAACAACTATACGTCCAAGAGGTGGAAGCCTGGTGATCTGTAACACAGGTTTTCTACTATAGACACCAGTCTCTCCACAAAGGATTGAGAATTTGTTACATCTGTACTGTGTTATCTTATGTATACTTACATACCTTTGTGAAAAAGAGAAATAAAAACAAATTATTTAAATTAAAATTAATGTGTCATTTAAAAACCGCATGTATAATTATTCGCCCTACATTTTTTATTAGGCCTTTTTTGCGTTATGACAACAAAATACATTATTACATCGTACAATGTTTTTTTGAATGTTTAAAATGCGTGTAACAATTAGTCAGTTGATTGCCTACGACGTAATCGTCTGATCAAAACGCCGGGATTTAATCGTCTCGACGACTTTCGCAAGTACGCGTACTGCTTCGCTTTTAATACAGTTTTCGTTTCAAAATACATTTACACAACACCGTGTGTGTACGCATCAAACAATGAATCCTTTGTTTTTTTTAATCGAGATGTCTTGTAACTTCAATAATCTGATATTGGAAAGCAATGGGCCTTTGTTACGCATCTCAAAAGCATGTGGTTTGCTTGCTTACACAACTTTTTTTGCCTAAATTGCGATATCTTTCGCTATTGTTGTTTAGTAATAAATTGATGACAAGTAATTGTAGTATACTCTTTTTTTAGTTTTTTACAATTCTTGAATAAGTAGGTATTAATGTGTGAACCATAAATTCAAACGCAAACACAAATAATGCTTAAGTTTTGATTATGGCCATGGATAATTTATTTGTTTGTTTAATACTGCAATCAAATGTGCAATCCGCAGTACATTGGTCGTAATGAGATGACCACCGAAAATCCGAAATCCTGCTATCGTACCTTAAACTAAAAGTCTTTAACTTTATATTTGTATGTTTTAACAGATAAGAATTGGGAAAATATTTTCAATAGTTTTATGATATCTACTACATTCTCAGTTTAATTCAATTGTATATAATATTGTGTTTATATGCTACTATACTAGTAAAGTTATTGTTTCAAAACGGTTACGTACTGTCTGCATATTACGGATATTTTATTTCGTGAGGTCTGACCGCAAAACGAAGGCTTTGAGAATTTTCGTTAGTCATTCTGTTTACCCTAGTATATCAGTATATTCGAGAAGGAAAATTTTGATTAGATTTTACAATTTTATAGACTGATGCTCCATTTAAAACATAATATACGATAAGTCTAATTCCATTCAATAAAAAAGGAGGTATAGTTTCTTAGTATGATCCATTCTAATGACATATCGAGCGAACTTCTGTCATAATCTAGTAATTATTAAGAAAACATAAGGTTCAGCCGAAATCTTAGATGACTGACGACAAATGATGAATTTTAGGAGTATGGACTTCTAAAGCCACTCATATTATTATTACTGACATTTAATAATATTATATGCGTATATTTAACAAGTCAACGACGTATGTAATCGTTTTATTGTTTAAATACGAACAAAGTGAAGGGGCTCCGATAAGTAAATACTTGAAGTACGCTTCGTAAACTCATGCGTATCTTGCGACCACAAGATGTGAGGGCTAATCCAATCTGCTTAAGAAGGAATATTTGAAAGTTTAGACACTAACTAACTTTATATAATAAAATAACATGGTATAAGCCACCGTCTCTAATAAGATTGTTATTTCGTACGAGAACGAGAAAGCGCGTTACAGAGAATATAGCTTAGTCTCGTTCTAGAATTTGTACTACACTTATTCACTTTAATATCCCCTACACAGATGACTAGTTTCTATTAAGGTAGGCTGCTGTCATCGTAATTCGTTCTGAAGGATCTTACTCGAAGAGATAGACAGAGCTAAGTGCTTTTCAACTAACATTCCTATAACTATGTTTAGATCTACGTAATATACGGACAGGCGTTGGTATTTTCGTTCAAAAAAATATTTTAGAATTTCCTTTATTAATTATATAAATCTTATGTTTATTTTCAAAGCACTAGGCAAATAAAAAACATACCACCTGAGTCTTTTGTCATCTACAAAATATCTTATTTTTAGGTTCCTCACAGAGAAATGCCTAAGTAAAATCCATCGCCACTGTTTGACCCAAAGTTCGAATCTGGAACCTCATTTATCGACCTCCGATTGACAATTACGCACGCAGTTTTAGTTACAACACAGTGTTAATGAAGGAGACAATTAATTTTAAAAAACACCGTAAGTATTCACATATTTACTTTTTTTGGTTAAATTTTAAGTATCTACTTCATATATTCGTGTTATGTATGGCTCTAATAATGTAACACACTTCCAATACAGTTTCATTGTTTCGTAATCTAACGGGGACAATACTCATTAGTTTTGACGTTTACTTTGCTTGAAATTACTTCAATTGGCGACATAAAGTTACTCGTGACTGGGTTCCGTGTTCCAAAGTTACGTGCTCATACAAAAATGTATGAAGCGATTAACTTTCTTTTTTTATTCATATATTTACAATCTGAATATGCACTTTATGCCAGTTATGCGTTATATGAGTTTAGATAGTATGTTTTTTAGGTTAATAACAATGTTAATGAGTTATTTTTTATTGCTTTCTTGTCATTGTGTGACTTGTTAATAACGTTGTCAGTTTTTATTTTATTTTTCGTCGTGACACATCTAAGCATACCTGTGTTATAACTGAATTATTAACTAAAATTAATACTTAGCTAATGACACTTTGTACGACAGATGAATCTAAAGTTTGTTTACATTTGAGTTCTTAATTATTTTTGTATATATATATATATATATATATATATACCTATACGACAAGGCAATCAATTAACTCATATAGACATCACAGTAAGTCTAATTAACAAAATAAATATATAAGACTGATTGAGTTTCTAAAAACTGTCATCGATCATTTCTTTTCAAGACTGACTGCAAAATGACATAACAAACCGGTCCTAATAAAAATATAACTCTAAAATCATCATTAAATCGTAATAAATCATCATCAGACAACTAGTAGAACATATTTAGAATAATGAGAAGCTGTTAAGTGATACAAGATGAATTACAAACTAAGAAGATTAATGTCCGATGATCTTGAATGTAGAACTGGTTGCACGATGCGCCTTGAGCAGTAAAGCCGCCTTGCATCATATACTTCGTTCTTATATTACAGTCATTAATTCTAATAATCTGCGTTTGTTTCTGCAAGGATTCTCTTAGTTTATTATGTGCTACAGAATATTGAATACTAGGTTTTACCTACGGCATGGCTCGCGTTTGTACCGGGTAAAAGGTACGTATCTTCTTTCCTGGTTTCATGATGATCAGCCGAGTAATTAAGGTATGCAAGCGTAACAAAAAACTCACTTTCGTATTTATAATATTAGTTAAGGTTAACATATATAGTGGTAGTTTTATCCTATGATTATGACGCTATGACACAGACAATGAGTTAGAGAGCATGCACTCTAAGACGTGTTACTAACAATTTAGTTGTGTTGTCTACTTTTGTAGTATATAGTACAGATACACTTAGATAACCTTGTGTTGTGTTATTGCGGAGGAGAGAAAAGCAGAGATATGCTGATAGAAGGAGGACCAGATATCATTGTATTTTACACTACCAGCTATCCAGTTTTTGTAGAGAAAGAAAGAAAGTTCGGTACCGCTGAAATACTAGCCGATAAATTATCTTTGTCACGCTTCGTATCAAACTAAGCCATAAATGGCTGACTTGTATACGCGACATATTAATGAGCCATTTATGTCTCAGTGGATGTTCTTATGTAATTATTTCATGCATTTAACTGTAGAGCAGTTCATTTTCAAAAGACCTCTCCTGCCGTAGTAATAATTCCTATGTCGCGAGGGACTTTACAAACTTTCAAACAACGAATTACAACAATAACTTACAAGAAATACCCAGACTCGGAATAAGTATTTCTGGAGCACACAAATTTTTATCCTGTGTGAGATCGCACACATAACATTGAGCGCAGAGGCAGGGGCGAGGCGACTACTTAAAACTAATACGCCATGCGCCATCCATGCATTGCATTGCCGTCAATAATGTTAGTAGATGTCAAATAGATTCAACAAATGATTTTTTGTTTATTCGTTTTGCACTCAGAATCGAAGCAACGAATCAATATAATTCTTTGCATAGACATAGTTTATGGATCAGAGAGTGTGCATATTCCGGTAAATTTTATGATGCCGTGGGATTTTGTTGTTTGTTTTATAATAATGGTATGGGAGTCGGAGATAAAAGCTAGTTTACTTTAAACACTCGATAGAATGTATACGTAATATGAACGAAAGTATTTAACTGACTTCACATTGCTCTACTTCCTAGTATTCAAAGTGCCGTTTATGATGATATAATAGTTACTTAATAGACCCTTTCTAGACGATATTATTCTAAGTGAAGAATATATTTTTGGAATGTTATCTGTCTGTCAACGAAACAAATACGCAGACAGTATTACTACTCCTCGTCTAGTAAAATCTACTTAACAGATATTGATGTAGTTTCATAGATTGATAACGTGAGGTGCAACGTAAAAAAAGAAGACCTACTTTACCTAGATATTCAACAAACCGATTTTCTAGTATATACATACAATTTACACAGATAAATGCGCGCGTTGATGTCTTTTACTCCGCACTTAAAGTACGAATCAACAATATAGAGTTGATGTTGGTAACCATTGCAATGATCACTAATTGTTTTCTGCATGTGGTAAGTATGTAGGTCGTATTTTATTGCTTAGAATGTGTAAAGGAAATCCTAATTAAATAGATCCAGTGATATTGCTTAGTGCTCTATTTATTACTGTAATTTAGTCGTTTTTCCACAAAAGGCGCTTATCGACGATGCAAATGACTAGGATAGTCTACATTTACGAGTTAATATATAAGTTACTAACGCGGGTGGCTTGCGTCGATAGTTTATTCCATGTCTAAAACCCGCGAATCTTACGCGCCATTTTGTAATTAGTAATTATTGTTGTTACAAAACAAAGTGTCGCTTTGCCTATTAGTTTGATTGGCTAAGAAAGTAACATACATATACCTCTATTTAGCTCAAATTTGCATCTTTATAATTATTGATATCTACTGACTTAGATTCGGTTAATCCAAATTTTGTGAATATATTGCATATGGGGCTCGAACCCACAACACTCGATGCAGGGGTCATTGTCCCTGCATCCAATCTTGTAGTCGTCCTCGAATGGTTAAAATGGTGGCAACATATTGACGTATCGACCATTTAAACCACGACGCCATGCGCTGCTACATAGGTACATTAAGATTAAATACATGACCAGTAATATGGTAACTAGTCTATTATTATTTACCATACGAACGGAGTCACGCAATAATATGCGATCAGAAGTCACAACTATTAATTGTACTAATATATTCAGTTTTGGTACAGCAGTTCTACATACTAAACAAAACCTATAACATAATTATACACAGATAACTGAGTTACGTTGTATATCTCGACTCGCGTACATACCAATAGGCCTGGGTGCGTAAAACCGCGTATAGCGGCGCGCGTGAAGAATTGAACAGATCCTTAGCGGAGTTATAAAATTAAAGACAAATATATTTCATAATTCTCACTGGGAGACATTGATAAAATGCGTTTTTACACATAGATACGTAGTCTCACACCTTTGTGCCTGTAAACAGAGGTATATTATACCCACATTTTGTTAACCTACGGATTTGGCCCTTAAACTATGCCAGTGTCGTAGTGTCTAGCCGGCGCAGTTTCAGACTCCAAGTTGTTACCGAAAATTTCTTCTTAGAAAAATCCAATAACACTTTGCCTAATCAGGGTAAAAGTAGCTTTGCATATAACTAAGCAAGAACAGCCAGAAGCATAAACAGCGTCGAATAATGCATATAAACTATATATTTAGACGACGCCTGGCTAAAACTCATTATAATGGATATATTCGTTAAGACAAGATACAATAAAATTATTACAAGATCAATCAATTCAAATTTGAATATCACACTGTTTATCTATACTCAGTTCTTGCCCAGTTCGTGCGACGCACGCAACACCCATGCTTGATTCTTTTAGTGAGAACGTTAGCAAACCTATTAATGATTGCTGCTACCACAGTCTGTACTCCAACCACAGTCTAACTAGCTAATAAATATAATCATATTCGTTTGCTAGCTAGACTGTGGTAATAGTACAGTAATATATAGTCTACCCGCTAGTCGCTTCGTTCCCCGCTGTCAGTGTGACTAGTGCCTCGCTGATTGAGCAACTTGATTCACATTGTGACTACGTAACTTGTAGGCAGTTGGTCTATAATCTGCGCCCCTGTTACTGTAATACACTACTGACGGTTACTGAGCAACCGTTAATTGATAACTGCGACTTCATAACTGCATACCGATTGATTCTGATCGATTAGCATAAGTTGATCGAGGAAAAGTAGCAGCTATTATATAGGGCTGTTATGTTATTTTGGTTAACTAAGATATTTGTGCGGTTATTAATGTTTTTATGAACTATAAATTGCATGAAAAGCAATGGTTTAAGTAAAGCCTCGCCACTGCAACCAATCCGAGACTTATGACGTGGTTCCCTACACGGGACAAACATTTATACGATCCAAAAATTATTGTTATGAATCTAGGAGTTCTTTGAGATTATTTTAATGTTTGTAATGTTCCCGCGATATATGAATTATTAGCTGAGTGGAAGAAAAACTACTACTTCAATCATACCGCCTCAAGCAGTTTGTCTATAGGAGGCGCAGATAGAGATTTCCATCTGTCTTAAGTCTAGACCATCATGGGCATCACTAACAGCCCCTTATGTAGAGGCTGCATGGAGACCGAGGAGACACCGGCTCACGTGCTGCTGTATTGCAAAAGCGTGAGCGACCAACGGGCGAGACTACTAAACAGTCCAGAAACGATGAAGGAAGATTGGAGCAATGGAGAGACTTTGAGTCTCTCTGCGTGTTCTACCGACTCTTTCACGGGGAGTGCTCTGAAGAACTGTTTGATTTGGTACCAGCGGCCCCTTTCTATCACCGTACCACTCGATAATGAAGCAAGGTTCATCCATATCACCTGGAAGCGTTCAAATCCAAGACGGTACGCTTTCAGCGATCATTTCTCCCACGTACGTGCAAGCTCTGGAATGAACTGCTTGCTTCGGTGTTTTCCGAGCGCTATGATATGTCCTTCTTCAAACGAGGTTAAAAGAGAGTTCTTCTTTCACGGTAGACAGCGGTTTTGCTGTGTCCTGACATTGCTGAAGTCCATAAGCAGTGGTTACCACTTTCCATTAGGTGGCCACTTGCTTGTCGGCAAAAAAAGACAAAAAAATAATAATACTGCGCAACTCCCGTCTATTGTCTTTCTGGACGGAGCTGGAGTAATATGAGTAATCGAACAACTTTTCACGTCGGTCACTTACGCACAATGGCCCAATTGTGGGGCTAAATGCGGATAACACACGTCCAACTAACTAAGTCTAGACCATCAACAGGATCATTTAACAAGCCAGTCGTTCTCCACTGCTAAACGTAGGCCTAAGTAGCTTGCGCTTGGCAACAAATGCATCGAGTATATACCAGGCAGTTTCTTCATATCGTTTAGTTAGAGTTAACTTGATTTGTCTCTAACTTGTTTGTTGTTGTGATTTGATCATACAATTTTTATGGTTAGATATTAGACTTAATTATTTAATAAATACATACCCTATCTCGAATTCAGTATCCTTTGATAGAACAAATATTTTACCCTATTAAAGATTTTTCAAGGCGACTGCAGTAAAGAGTACATTGAATCTAAAAGGCGATACGCAGACGAGCAGTGCGTGAAGAATATGGCTAATTAGCCCATCCTACGTAGGTCGGTATCTTTATTACGTTCAGGATTTTGTGTTAGAAATTTTTTGTGTTATCTGCACCCTTCTATCTTATTAACATTTTGTGAAGGCATTACTATACATACGTCTCCGATCTCTCGATGGTAAGGCTGCCACGTCTTGCATATTATATCTTGCACTAGGAATACGCCAAGTGTTAGGGGGAATTTACAAACATTCAAACAACAGATTCGAAGAACACCTAGACTTGTAGCAGCCTTTTGTGATCGCACAAATGGCTGTCCCGTATGGGAACCAAACCCACAATACTTGGCACTGTGGCAATGGCGAGGCAACCACTAAACGTCTTCTCTATTCGTGAATTTTTGTAATATTATATATATATATATATATATATATATGTGTGTATGTGTGTGTATTTACGAGTAACTCCAACGTAATAAATGGCGAGTACCTACTACGTAATATTGACGTCCACAAGGCACAACAATACTAGACTCGATGGAACCAGTAACAATTTACTGATAACAAAACCTCAATAAGTCTTTTGAATCTCGGAATTAAACTCGAGATTTAAAAGCAGTCGCAATTGCGGTAGACAAACGGTCTCGTATTTCGTAAAATTTTGCTATAGACTGATCGTGTCAAAGATTGCTCAAACTGATCGACAGTTTATCGATCAGGAAGCCTGTGAATTATATCACCTCTTGTTGGTCTAGAAAATAGTCGTTTTAGTCTTTAATATTTAATAATAATAATAAATGTTTATTTATCAAAAACTTTTATGTTACATGTTAGTTTGGACTACACTATTTAATACATTACTGTTGGTACATGTGTGCGGCTGGTACTTAAAAAAGGAGAACCTGTACTGTACTTTATTTTAATTATTATTTCGTTTTATTAGTGTAATATTATACATATATTATTATTAATATATATACGCATTTATTTATTATATTATATAATAAACACACATATACACACGCCCACACATACATATGGACTCGTGGACGCACACACAGATAAACGAGCATGAACATACGCGCACACACACGCGGTTAAATACACACACAATTTTTGTAACACCTCTTAGATATAAGATGTTAATTGATAAGTGTTAGGGCAGAGATTAGATTATTGTTATACTGCCTCCGTGTCGCAGCGGTAGTGAATGCGACTGCTGTGCATGAGGTCTCGGGTTCGAATCCCGGGACGGGCCATCAAAAAGTTATTGGTTCTTCAGTTAAGAAATCTCAATAGCAGCTCCGGCGTTAGGAACTTCACGGTGTAAGACTCCCCCGTGCCTCGGAAAGCACGTAAAACCGTGGTCCTGCGCCTGATCTTTCTCCGGTCGTGTCGGTGACGTCCCATCAGATCATGAGAATGAGGGAACAGAGAGTGCACTTGTGTATGCGCACACACTTGTTTACTATAATATCTCCTGCGCAGATGGTCAGTCTCCGTTAAGACTGGCCGTGCCGTGGCCGAAATTCGGTCTGGAGAACATTATTATTATAATTGTAAACATAAGAGTTAGAGATATGATAGAGCGGGGCCTTCTGTTACAAGTATTTAATATACTTAAGCGGAGACCTCAACCACTAGGTTAAGAAGGACCACATTTTTACAAGAATAAATATATTTTATTTATTTTATTTTTCATTGTGTTGGATCGTAGACCTAGATTTATGTATTACACATTCGTCAACTGTCGATTTTATTGTGGTGTACCGGGCAAATTCGCTAACTCCTTGCTATTGATTGATTGACTGATCTTTATAATTCACATTTTATTACATACATTGTTACAAACAACTTATTCAGTTTATAAACAAAGCAATACTTTTGTTTATCAGAATGAACACCTTTAAAAAAAATATAGACATAATTTATTAAGCATTTGTATTACAATAACTTTGAGATTATAGTAAGTTCGCCTAAAATGCAATTACAAAGGATAAAAGTAATATTTGTGAAATGGTGCTATTAGGCATTTCCAAACAGAAAAACCCAGTAACACTCGTACTTTCACTACCCGATCTGAGAATTGAACCCGGGGGGTCTCGATCGCACGTGAACACTAGCGCAATATTATGCCCCAGGACCAACGAAGCAGTCTCATTTCTATTCATTCAATTTAAATGCACATATTCATAGCATAACACTATTTACGATTCCGGACTTCCCACATTTCGTCGTTTTAACGTACGTAGGTATAGATTACATAGTAGGAACACCAGTAATTACTTTGAAGTAAATAGCCTCCAAGAACGTAAGTCAGTAAAAGATCATTGTCTCCGAGCAAAAGTAGAAATACCAATATAACAAGAAAACACTTCATAGATAATTACGATTCAAACTGGGACCGCTTTAATAAAACCTAGCTCAACACAATTATGTAAAGCGAATAGTTTTCTTGTCGAGTACTATAAGAAGCAACTTTCATTGTTTCATCCGTATCCGACTCATGTTTCTTGTTGTTACGCTTTATTATGTGGCGGCTGAGAATAACTAATGCTTGTGTGGCTATGCAAACAAAACGATCGCATTAGGTCTTAAGCAAAAACGATGAGTTACGCTTACTGATCAACGAATGACAGTAGGTTAAGTTAAGGCAAGACGGCAAGTTAATATTCAATGCTCTTTTAGTTTTTTTCGTGTAATATAAATATTTAAAGCAGCTACTAGGGCCCAGCAGTAGTTAGCCACGAGCTTAGTAAACTGGACTGTTAACAGTAGGCTAAGGCTTGAGGCTCATTGCACAAAATTGTAGGAACGGAGAAATTTGAGAAGAGCTATGAAACGGGACTACTATCTCGGTAATTCTCAAACTTTCAACTTATTCATGTCAGTGACAAGTATTGACAAGTATTGTTACACCCAGTGCCATCTCTCGGCATTGTGGGGAAGACTCGGCAGTTCTGTCTAATAATTTATTACAGCGCCATCTATTGAAGTCTTACGGAACTACGTAGTTCGTTTGTACGAGAAGAGTAGATAGAACGCTGGCACATTCTTGAATCTTCGAACTGTTTACATACCGGGTATGACGTTTCTAGAAAACTTCGCCAACGCTTTAACCGCTTATAAAAGGGGAAGTCCAGCGCTCGCCGAGTCAGTTTACAATCGTAAGCGGTCAAGTATTCATCGAAGCGAACGGAAGGGAAAATACTACGGAGTTTGAAGCAGTTACAGTGGAAAAGTGTAGTATAGTATTTGATGTGTTTTTTTTGTTAATTGTGTGTTAGAATAATACGTGTTTTAGTCGGTAATATTTTTTACATTCTTATCCCTCGAACCCAGCACGTAACAGTATATTTCTTTTTATGACCTGCTGGGAGTATTTCTGTGCCCTTTAATTGTTCAATGGGTCAGGTCAGGTTAGCCTTTGGCTAGCTTGCTTACAAGCGATAAAAACCAATAGTATAATAAACTGAAACATAATAAGCAATTAAATTTATAGACTGCATCCTAATGCCGACGATTAATCCATTGGACGTGTCATTTCCCAAGTAATTATCGCCTCTTTGGTGTAAAGAGGTATTGAATGTGACTAGTATAGTTGGGTCGAGCAAAGTTCTATTGGCATTTTCTGTCAAAAAATTCGCAATAGCGACACGAAGTCTGGAATTGTACCTGATAGACGGCGAACGGCTGACTCCCTGTTACATAAAATCCAAAGCCATACATGGCGAATGGCCAGTCAAATATTATTTATTAATTTAGATCATAAAGTAACACTTCTGAATGTGAACACCTAGTGATTACTAAGTTACTTAAGTGACTCTTAAGTTATTTGCTAGGTTTAGGCAAAGGGTTGATCCTATGAGAAGATACCTATGTACATATAAGAAACTCACGGCCACTTTTGAATCGCCTATTAAATATAATTTCAATATTTTACAACTCATTTCAACAATGTGTTGTAGCCATTAAACTGTATATTACTGAATTTATATATCTGAACCGACCACATATTATAAATTTTGCTCGTCAAAATGACCACACTCCGCCTGATGATAAGCAGTCGTGTGGTCTAAGAGCAGTGGCCTCCACATCGTCCTCATAGCAGCCGAGGCGATGTTGAGGTATTTACTTTGACGGCCTGAAAAGGTGCTTTTTCACGCCCCGCTTAAAGGACCCAGGATTGAAGGATGAAGGAAACACGTGCCTTGACAGAGAATTCCATGCCTTGTTCGTTCGGCAGAGGTATGAGGATCCAAACTTGTTGGTACGCACTCTAGTCGACTCCACCGTGTGAGGATGGCATTTGAGCCCAGCACGCGTTGTTCTGGATAGGAGAGGGGAGGGCGGGATAAGGTGGAATAACTCTTCTATGAAGGAGATGAACTAATTTAGGTATAGTTAAGATACATTTGCGGTGGGTATAATACATCGCTGCCTACTATTTACGCCTTTAGTGTTTAACAACTTAACAAGCATTTAATCATAAGACTGGATATCCCAGACCTATTCTTTTCTTTGTCTTGGGGAAATGCGCCTGATGCATACCCAGACGTGGAACAACCATTTGTGGTTCTCTTAAAATTATATTCTCTTGTGAGGATCGAACCTCCAACACTGGGCTAGTGGCAATAGCGAGGCGTCCCAGCGCCATCTGTGCAGTCATATATATAGAAGAGAGACGATAAGCCAAGACTTCAAAACTGTGCAAAATTACAGTTGGTTTACTTTCCTTTCTCTGCGCAATCGTTGTCGCACTGCGCTCGCTGTTCACTTTAAGTGCATATTTACTGCACTCTCTATGGCAAGTACGCTCTTATGTGAAGTGCGAATACAATTTGTTAGTTTATAGTTGATTAAGAAATACATAAATTCTGCAGTTATGTATTGTGACGTTAACACATTACAATTACGCAAGAATGCGCCTCTTCTATTGGCAAGCTACTTAAAACCTTTGTTAAATGAGTTATAAAAATTATCTGAGAGGCAGGTTTTGTGCAATCGCAAGTTGAACGGCCATGATATGGACCTGGATGCCTATTGGATGCGTAGCGAAAGAGAGAGGAGGTTAATATCCTGTACAGGGTTGAGCAAGTAATTAATTCAAACGATATTATTTCCTACATCGCAGAAGTACTCAATTATCCAATCTACGCGGGTTAACTCATGTTTATTTCTACTGCGTCGCTCTCGTGGCTCATAGCGTGATGTTATAGGCATATATATACATATATATATATATGGCTATATATATGTCGGCGCAAGTCCACATAATTAATTATTTTAATACATTAATTTACCACTAGTTGACTTATAATCAGGTCTCTATTTATTTACTACGATTATTTCATGATTACCACATTGTTTATGCGAGTTTTACCAGTTATTGCTTAAAATAAAAGTTGTAATGGTTTGTTGTTGTTTGAGACGACAAACTATTACTCATTATGATTAAAACATTCATTTTGAAGTAATTAAGCAATGGCTAAATTCATAACTTGATTTTTAAGTAATAACGAATTGATTTCTAGATATTTTTGTTAAGTTCAAAGTAATTCGAATACTTTCAAGTTCAAGATTGAATTGAAGTGTCAAAAAGCCTGTTATTAAACATTTGAACTGAAATTAAATTGTTCTAAATATTAAAAACAGTTTGTTAATTTTTGTAAAGAATTAACATAATTAAATTAGCTATTAAGAAAGTGTGTTAAAATAATTGTGAAATATTGTTATTGTGTATTGACCACACAACGCCCGCCATCTTAAGTGCGTTTGGCGTTGTGTAGTCAAGCATTCTATTACGAGTTCTCTCCGAGGCAAGAGTTCTTAACAAATTGTAATCCTGTGAGTACTAAATTTAATATTCACTTTTACTGTGCTGCTTTACCGAAGCTTGTGCTTAATAATTATAAGTATTTATTGTCTTGGCGATTAAAAAGAGAGGCCATGAGTTTCTTGCCCGTTCTTCTCATGAGCCCTACACCCTTGCTTTGCTGAACGTGGCAGTAAATGTAAATTCACAGTAAAATGTAGTGTAACTTCGACGTTCATAATCGTTACCTTGTAACCTGACTTAAATAAATTTAGTTTGATTTGAGTTGTCGAAAGCGTGTTTCATTATTTGCAATGAGTGATCCATCTATTGAGAATAGCTGACGTCACAGCTTTTAAAAACCCTGCTGGACCTTCTGCTTCGTTATATAATATAGCCTTAGTTATTTCTAGATCAAGAAGCTTGGAAGATGAAGGAATTATTCAAATTTGTTTAGTAGTTTCAGAGTTTATCGATTACAAACAATTTTATTTTCTCATGTCTGTGTATTTTAAATCTATGGAACTTTCACACTTCTACTAAACTAATCTACGCGCAGTTATCTGAATATAGGTAACATAGACAGATGATGTCTTGAAACTTATTTGTGACCACAGAACTCGAACGTCGATACGTGATTTTAAATTATTTGCACAAAATAAAAATATTCCTACCAAGCATGGTTAATTCCGTAGCATAAGTGTACGCTTGTGCTTACGAGTGCCGCTTACTAACCAGATCTAATAAAAAATATAGAGATTTTCTAAAATTAAGAATTTTAAATGTCAACTAATAATGTACTAATCGGGGTAGGTTTAGTATTTTAATACTTAAGACCTAAAAACGTAGCGAAATATAGGTGGGAAATACTTCTCTGTTAAGTCCTCCAGGAATATTCCCGGACACTACTACCTAGTTTTAAGTTGATTCTGTTGTTTTTATTATGTAGTGTGGCTGTCTGATGTTCCTTTCTTAATAAAATGACACCTGATAAATACATGTACATAGCCTCAGCTGGCAGTTTCACTTGTAGAGCATCTGGTAGAATCTGCCGCTCTAGAATTGGCTTACATAGCCACGAAACTAAGTGCATATCCACGGGACATTGACTAAATCGTCTGGAACAAACGTAAAAGGCCAATGATGATAGGTTCAGTATATACTAAATATATACATTTATCACATTTCTATAAGTGAACGATACGGTCTAGTCCTATAGACTGTGCAAGTATAGCCTCCAGTGTGTAGAGATATTTCCTATTACAAATGTAAGTGATGTCTTCCCTACGTGTCATCAAAAGGAAATAATATGTTTTGCAATGTCCTCACTACGGTCACACGCAGGTGATACTGTTTAATTATAGGATTTAGTCTTATAAATGTTTCATAACATGGGTGATCATGGACTATAGCCATCTACATATATTTTTTGGTTTTTATCTAAGGTGGCAAACACGCATAGCTGGTAAGTGATCACCGTAGCCTATGGACGCCTGCAACACCAGAGGCATTACGTGTGCGTTGCCGACCCTTTAGGAAAGGAAGTGAGAAGGAGCGGGAAGGGGAAAACAGGGTGATTGGGCCTGTATTGATTGAATTAGTATTCTATTTATAGATTTCACTTTTATATTTAATATAACACGACCTCAAGACAATGCCAGATATAGATAAGCGGAAGTTGTTTTATTTTGTATCGTCACTGCCACTGCGCCAAGTGCTGTGGCTTCGAAATTCAAAAAATTTGTAGTTCCGTATCTGGGCGTTTTTTGTGTCTGTTTTATGAATGTTTGTAAGTCGCCCGTGACGTAGGAATTATATTCCTAGTGCGTGAGTTATGTTTAAAAAAGAAAAAGAAACATTTAACCAAAGGACGCGCAGAACATTCTGAACAAGTATTAACTGTGCAGGAATCAATCCCACACGGTGAATACAAACCATTGCGCCATCCGTGCAATCCTATCGTATCATTACAATTATCACTGTTTGTTAAATAGTTAGTTAATTGTTTGGTCTTTTCACACTATCAGATGGGTAAGTCCAGTATATTACGCCAGCCAAGCATTCCGTTACAGAGAGATCTTTTAGATAAAAGTTTCGTCAACATATTTTTATTGATAGTCTTTAATGTATAGAAAATGTGTAAAAATAACTATTTCATTTCTAACATTCATAATATGATTACGAGCTTTGTCATGAAAAAAGTCCACACTTTTATTTTGTTAATTCATCTTTATTTCTGACTAGATTTTGCTTTAGATTAGGTTAGTAAAAGTACTTTTTCCTGGATGAAAGGTACCTTATGTCCTATTCTGTACCCCTGACAAAGTGTATGCAAAATTTTATCCTGAACGGTCTAGTAGTTACGGCGTGAAAGCGTAACAAACCAACAAACTCACATTCGCATTTATAATATTAGTTAGGATATATACTATACAATTAAACGATGTCGTTTTGCATGAATAGCTATAGAAACAAAAATAGCAATCCTCATTACAAAAATGTATAATTTGCTTTACTTAAATTCATAGAAGGCCCTCTACGCCATTATATTATTTAGTAACACAAAAAATGCCGTTACGTACCTAAACAAGTTCGTTCATAGCGGATTATTCCACTTTGATCACCCAGGTGCCATCACCTGGGTAATCAAATTCCACATTTTTGTGTCCTAAAATCACCTACCAACAAATCACCTGGGTGATCAAATTCCACATGATTTTAATTTATTCATTAAGTTTCCTCAAATCACCTGGGTGATCAAATTCCACATGATTTCAATTTATTTATTATTTTTCTTCAAATCACCTGGGTGATCAAATTCCACATGATTTCAATTTATTTATTATGTTTCTTCAAATAACCTGGGTAATCAAACACATGATTAAAATTAGTTTATTATGTTTGGTGATCAAAGTGGAATAATCCTTCATAGCACAGTATTAATAGACAAGACTATAGTATCTTACGATTATGCATGCAGGTGAAAATGCACGCGTCAGTTTAAATGGCATATGAACTAGGCAAGATAACTTTACTAAATTACAAAGAAAAAGTCCACTAAAGTAAATATACAATACATTAACAAACAAGATAAGTAGTCGATTATATTGACAAACGTCATTAAGAATTCATTACGACTTACTTAGTAACACAACATTTTTAGCGCCAATTTCTGTAAGAGAATTTCTCAAGTATATGATGCAGTCACGAGAGTGGTGTTAGTCTGATGACAACTATTAACAACTAGTTGGCAGGAGGCAATAGCGCATAAGTAGGGCCCGGTTGCTTAACAACCAATGTGGATTATAGGTGGTTGCAACCACCGAGATATCAGACCCGCATTCGTTATTATCCACATAGTTTTACTTAGTTCTCTCTATCAATGAAAAAGATATTAATGTCCACTTGATGTAAGAAATTATCTTTAACTAGTTTGCGATGTGAAACTAAATTAACTCGTTCGAGATTAGTATCTGATTTCGTGTGTAAGCTACGCCTGTGATCATCAAATACAGTTAACGAGATATGTAAGTCAATTAGTATTTACGAGTTTTATAATTATTCTTTCACACACAATAATTATGACTCTCATTTTTTACTTACAGCATCAACAGTATTTAAAGAATAACGCATTGAAAATGCATTGCTATTAAATATGAATTATGAAATATTAATTTATAAATTAGTTTTACTCATAACTTAGACCAGTGACATGTAGCTAATGGTGCATCCGGTACCATTGCTTACGACTAATATACTACATTAACATAATAATGAAACTATTTCAAAACCATAACAACAAAACAAAACCATTAAAAAAATGTATATATACATATATAGATATTTTTTATTATTTACATTTATGGAAGTTACTTGATTATTGTCAAACTTGTATCTAAACTATACTTGTACCGACAAATTTAAATTAACTTAATATTATGCGATTACCTCACTCACATAAGGTTTAGTTAGTGTTTAGTTCTCACGTAAATTGAGGCAAACGTCACCGCTCATCCCAACCAGACTAGATTGGAAAACTGACAGATTCACTTTAAAAATGTAGTAATTTTCTATCATCAAATATCATCCGACAATCAAGTTTAAGGTCTCGCTATTGTATATTGTATATGTATTCACGCTTTCTTTATTGGAGTAACGAAGCAGACTCATCTGATAAAATAATGACTAGTGACTGCACGCCCATGGATGGAGGAGTGGTTTAATTGGTGGCCTCGCCACTGCCAATGCGCCGAGTGTCGTTAGTTCGATCCGCACACGAAACAAAAAGCTGTGTGATCCCCAAATAGTTGTTCTGATTCTAGGTTTACTTTCTTTCCGCTGTATAAATATTTGTCCGCGCATCACAGTAGGTTATTCTTAGTGCAGCTATAGTCGTTTAGAAAAAGAATATAATTTTCCAGCTTTACTATGGTTTCAATCATACCTGAACAACAGAAGACAGTTTACAGTTGGCTAATTGATAAATTTAACAATATTACTAACAGCTTAGAACATCATGATTCTGAGCTTAGAACTAATTATTCTGGTGTGCCCCAGGGCAGTATTTTGGGGCCCTTGTTATTCCTGATTTATGTCAACGATTTACCACGCACACTTTCTCACGAATGTGTCTTGTTTGCTGATGACACATCAATCATCATGAATTGTACAAATGCAAATTCCTATGAATCTGATAATTATATTAATTAATATAACATTAAAAGACGTCATAAAATGGCTTGATGCAAATAAATTAAAATTGACATTGAAAAACTAAACTCTTACAATTTAAAACGTACAAAAGTAAACAATCATATTCAATTAAATATCAGTTATAAAAATACAGAAGTCAAGCAAATACAAAGTACTACATTCTTAGGAATAACTTTAGACGCTCATTTTACATGGAAGGAACATATTGACAAGATATGCACAAAAATAAATAAGTTCGTTTTTGCCATACGGAAAGTTAAAGAAACAACATTCAGGCAAACTGCCATAATTATTTACCACTCATACATTTGCTCTATGAAACGTTATGGCATAGTTGTATGGGGCCACTCGAGCGAAATTTTAAGAGTTTTATAGCGCAAGAAAAATGCATTCGCGCATTGTTCGGAATGAAATGGTCTGAGTCCTGTAAACCTATTGACTGTTACCAGCATCTATATTTATGAAGTGGCTAAATTTGCCATATCTCAGAATTACCTTTTGAAAAAATCGACGACACGAATAAGCGACATGTCACCCACTTATCCATAAGAATACCTGTGCCCGAGTTGGAATTATTTAGGAAAAGTTGTGTCTATATGCCATGGCACCACTCATTTTCAGCTCCTTCCTCAAGAGGATAGTGAATTTACCGAATAAGAACTTTTGTTGTGCTTTGCAGGAATGGCTAATCCAGAAAAGCTTTTATTGCATCAAAGACTTTTTAAGTGATAGTTCTTGTCGTTACTGCACTTATTAAGAGACATTGTATTACGACTAAAACTCGGTGTTTTAAAATGCCTAATTTAATGTTATTCATGTATTGCAATTCATTGTAACAAAAAAACGAAAAGTCTTTAATTTTACATATAATTTGATTAAAATATTATATTATTTTTATTGAAATGAACTCGATTGAGTTGAATTTATTTACAATAATAATTAATCTCAAATTCAATATTATCATTTTTGTGTACCACATTTGAAGTAAAAAATAAATAAATAATTATTAATATGTTAATTAATTATTACTGACGGTTACGATTCGGCTAAACCTTACAACTCTTTTTACAAAATGCGCACGTGATGTACTAAATTGCACTACAAAAGAATAATAAACGCACGTATGTCAGCCATTTTACGACACTGTTTAAAACAGTTCGTATTTAGTAGTACTAACGATATGTTTAGTCTAAGTGGACGAGAATCAGAGCACAGCATGTATTTGCATATAATTTAAATTCGAAACTAGTTTTCTATGATAGAGAAAAGTGTTTTTAAATAGAGTGGAGTACAAATCTTTTAGTGAGTAGGTACTTTCTTTTTTTACTTTTGGGAATGCATCGACGCATATCTCTCCGCTGGAGATAGAGGTTATGTCGGGCTCACCCGGTGAAAGATGTCGATATCCCGGTCGTACCGGATAAACCTACCACGGTGTTTTTCGACGTTATCAGAGTCAGAGGGCCGCGCATATCATTTACACATGCGGATCGCGACCCCGCCGAGGAATAGGTACTAAGCCAATGTAAGTTACTGCCTAATTTTATTTTAGTATTACGACCTTTTCTTTTCAAACGGTCTCGCATACTCACTCTACCAGGGTAGGTATGTATATACTAGAGTCAGCTAAATTTGTTATGCAACACCCTAACTTGTTTAAAAAAGGCAAAAGACTTATACCTTCGTAACACCAGGCCTCCCGACAGAATTGTATTGCAAAAAGTACCTAGAACGGCTTTGTATTTAAAAAGTGGTTTAGTAGTGTGTGGACGCATTTTTAATGCGTTACCTAGTAACTTCAAACAAATGCCTACGCATAGATTTTGCAAGAAATTCAAAGACTGGCTAATTGATAAATACTTTAACTCAATAAAAGAATACATTGAAGTTGTCAAAAATGATTGTAAATTGTAGTAAAAGCATAATATATGTGTTTTCAAGTATATAAAAATTATTGATGTTAATGTGTTTGATTTTAATTAAGATTTGCATGTCACAGTTTCACAAAATGTATATGGCTCCAATTATATAATATTCCAAATTATGTACCTACATTTTATGTAAATAAAAATTATTCTTATTCTGATTCTAAATAAAAAAAATTCATTACTTAGTAACAACAACGTTATAGCACAGTACATAAATATACAGTAACCTATCTCTTCATACAAACGGTCGGAACTCGAGTCATACCTATGCGCCTCGGTGTCGGCATGCGCTCGGCACGAAACCAGTCGCGAATGCGCCGCAGTGACGAACGGACGGTGTGTTGTTTTTTAAACAGTAACCGCGCGAACTTCTTTTAAAACTTAACATATAAATGTAAAGTATGCTGCAGGTATCTATAACCAAGTAAAAGATATTCCATTTTCTCCTCTTTGTCCATGTTTCCCAAAACAATTTTTAATTAAGCTTTATATTCGAATATGGATTTTTTATACTTTAAAATATAATAATAAAGCATTCCGTACGTCTCAGTCGAGGCGCAAATATTTTTCAGTCGCAAATTTATAAGACTGATTTGTTATTAAGTCTTAAATCTAACATAAACATGTTTTTTTTAAATTAAATCTATCAATCAAAAAACAACATGCAGTTTATTAAACACTTTCTATTCACAAAGTATTTTATTTGTTTAAGGGCCGGTTTTTTAATCGTCAGATATCTTTTATCTGATGAATAAATATATGGTATGACATATTTTCTATACAAAAGCTGTCAAAACGTCAAATATATTCCTCAGATAAAAGTTATCTGACGATTAAAAATCGACCATAAATAAAATAAAAAGTATTTACAATCACAAAAATAGATAGAAACTCAAAGTAGGCAGATTTAATTAAAATGCTGTAGGTGGGCAGCCCTATCGCATGTTTACGTACCGCGCGGCTGTAGGCATTTATTTCAAAAATACGGCCGAGTTACAATACTGTATATTTATGTACTGTGTACTGTATGTTATAGCATCAGTTCTTTATGATATTTAAAATTAAGTAAATGCAAGTATATTTTTATGTTATTTTTAATGTTTTGTTGAGTATTAGCCTTGTGTCACATGTAACGTTAACAGCGGATGCAATTAACAAGCAAAATCGTAAATACTATTTGTAGAAAAATATTTTTTATACTTTGTAGGCATCAAACCCACAATACTCAGAGTATTTGGTAGTAACGATGTGGCTCTTAAATCACTATGTCATCCATGTCATCAACGCGACACCCGTTTTATAAAAGAATCTTGGTTGTCCATGATTATTTTAATAATGTTTTTGTCAATAAAAGTTCAGATTATAACATGTCAAATAACTTTATCATATGATACTGCGGTGAGTGAGGTGACAGATGGTCTGGCGTCAGCAGAGAAACCGATTATACTCATATGTGTGTCTTCCAATTGGTGGCAACCTCATATAATATTTTTTATATATTTATTAGATCGCACAGATGGCGTAATGGATTAAGTCGTCGCTTCGCCACTTCAAATGCGTTAAGCGGCGTGAGTTCGATCCGCACACGAAACAAAAAAATGTGTGATGTTTGTAAAGTTAGCCCCTGCGCCGAGTGTTGTGGGCTCGAATCCCACATGCGACAATTTGTGTGTTCAGAAATGGTTGCTCCGTGTCTAGGTGTTCTTTGTGTCCATTGTTTCAATGTTTGTTAAGTCCCCCGTGACACAGGAATAACTTCTAGTACGGAAATAGGCTTTTCAAAAATTTTACTAAAATAAAGAATTTTATGGGCTCGGCAATGTTCGACTGACACTTATTGTATTGTAATTCGTTCGACATAGAACAACTTTCGCAAAACACCAATACTATGTAATAAGTAAACATATTTACAAAAAAATAAACAAAGCACTAAACATACTAGACTTAAACATGCACGAAATCAAAATCAAAACGACAGAATGGCTTCTACAGTCTACTCCAAGATTACGATCATACTGAATCACTACTAACATACATCGTATAATAATAATACAAAAGATACACTCACAACACATACACACACATACATGCGCACACACACACACACACACACACTCACACACACAAACTCACACACACACACACAAACTCACACACACACACACACACACACACACTTGCACGCACCCAAACAAAGGCAATCAAACATGCACAAGCATTACTATCACCAATGTCAAACAGGATATCCACACGAACCACTTATATTATAGATAACATAAAGAGCCGAACACTGTTTCTTAAGATACAGGCTTTATAGCCTAGTTTAAGAGACAGGGTTCAAATTAGTGTAATAAAACACAAGATCTGTTTTTCTAGCAATAAGGATTAATGTAAGCATTGCACTGTATTGTTATTATTGTTTGGTGAAATAAACTTATTATTATTATTATGTAATTGTCCAAACTACGCTAGCCGTCTACCATCAGGTAGGCTGCATATTTATTTGCCACGTTTATAAAACATGAGTTAAAATACCATTTCGGGTTTCCATACGTTAACCCTTAGATACGTATATTTTTACGTTCAGACCAATCAATTAAAAAGTGAAGTTAGTATACAAAAAATAGATAGGTATTAGTTCAGTTTTCAATGTAACTATACTAACGTAACAATGCAGTTTATGATAAGTAATACTAGTTCAACTGATTGACGATACTAATTAAATACAAGCTATAATTATTGAACTATTATAAGCACTACTGAGGCAAGACGCAACGGTGTCGCTTCATATGAACGACTTTACGTCATAGGAACTATTCACATGTGTATCGAGATCTACATCATGTAACAACAATGTGTGGTCATATTTATGGATCTTTGTTATACTTGCATTAAGAAATTACGAGTTTCCTATTATCCTAACTAATATTATGAATGGGAATGTAAGTTTGTTTGTTTGTTACGCTTTCACGCCTTAACTAATCATCATGAAATTTCGCATTGTTAGAGGTACAAAAAAGTAGTAGATGACCATTCATCAAAAAGTACTGTTACCGAGCGAAGCTGTCGGCAAAAGGTACTAAAGCTATAAAGAGACTGTCAGAGATATTTTTGATAATCTTGTTCGAAGTGAATTTTTTAACGAATCTGCATATAAATTGACAAAGCTGCCCTTTAAAATTTTTGTGTATCTATATAGGTATTTTTCGTGTTACTCTTATACAACAGCTTTGTCCGTCCGTCTGTCTGTTATACAACTTTCAACTCAAGAACCGTAAGAGCTAGAGACTCGCGGTCAGCGCCATTCGACTCAGCATAACCGATACACCCCCGAAATGACTCTGACCTTTGACCTCAAGGTCACGTGGTATCATGTGACCTTTGTATATTACTTGAACCATTTTTTCGAACTCTAAGTTTTACGGCAATTCATTGCCGTTTCTCACTTGTTTTATACTAAGTATACTTACCTATTAAGTACCTAAAGTTTAGGTTTAAATTGAAATCTAGGATATTCATTTTAGTGCATGGAAATGAAATAGATACGTAGAATGAAAATATAGTGCATAGCGTGATCCATATAAATTATTTTACGTAAGAAAGTCGCGGTTAAAAGCTGGTCATAGATATAACAACGCATTAAAATACCTATCTGCCGCCAAAACATGTCTTTAGGCCAAAATTTGAAATACACGTAACTATATTGTCTCCTGTTTACGCGAATGTTATTCATTGAAGTTAAACTTCTATATACGGATTTTATCGCGTTGTTTATTTGACAAAATATTGAACAAAACCAAAGACATCATACATAAATACTCCGAAAAACTAGATCTAGACGTTAAACAATTAATACCAGCTTGCGTAAAACCTCCAAAGCTGTATGGGTTATCAAAAATACACAAGAAAACGCTTCCCTACGACCTATTGTGAGTCAGATCGACACACCAACTTACAGACTGGCTCAGCACGTAGCGAAGATACCCTCACCACTCAGAGGCAACTCGAGAGCACATGTGAAGGATTCGTAACATTTTGTGAGTGAGATCAAACACCTACGTCTCACTAACAATGAAACAATGGTTAGTTTTCACGTACAATCATTAGTTACATGCATACCTATACATGACTGTATTGAAATAACGAAAAGGAAGCTAATAGAGTACAATGCAAAATAATACAAAATGCCTGAGGAATAATATATGTAGAACTACTTAAGCATTGCTTAACAACTGGCTATCTGTTGTGGGACAATAAATTCTACATACAAGTCGATGGTGTGACAATGGGCTCCCCAGTATCGCCTGTTGTTGCCGAACTACATATATATGGAGGACTTCGAGGCTCGAGCTTTACATACTGCCTCCATCACACCCAGAGGTTTGTAGATGATACTTTTAGAATATTACCAACCGACAGTGTAAGTGTATTCCTAGAACATCTTATTTCCATTAATAACAACATCCAATTTACTATGGAATTAGAGGAAAATAATTCATTAGCTTTCTTAGATGTACTTGTCATCAGGTATCCTGATCATACTTTGAGCCAGACCGTGTATAAGAAAAAGACCCGTACAAATAGGTACTTAAACGGTGAATATCACCACCATCCTAAACAGTTAGCTACCGTGGTAATGTCGTTATTTCAGAGGGCCCACGGGATCTGTGACAAGAAACCCCTGGACGCCGAGCTTCAACATGTCAAGCAAGTACTGCAAGACAACAAGCTCCAACAGCCGCGCCGCTGTCACAGATCCCGAGAAAAGCCAGCCACAGTTGAGCGCCAGCCTGCTATACTGCCTTATGTAAGGGGTGTCACTGACAAGATTAACTACATCTTGAAGCGAGCTTCAATTAATACATACTTCAAGCTGCAAACGAAGATAAGTAAATTTTTACCATCCGTCGAATGCCAACTATCTTTACAAGATGCAGGGGTCTATAAAATAGATTATGACTGCGGATCTACATTGGGCAAACCAAGAGAAGTATAGGCACCCGCATAAAAGAACACATATCTGATGTAAAACACCAACGCTCTGTTAGGAGACCGTCCCAGTTTGTCTTTTTAAAAAACTACTTTTTACACTGCACTGTACTTTAATATAAAACACTTATTTTTAAAGATACAGTTCTACTGGTACCGATTTCCGAACTTCCCGGAGCGAACCGCGTTTCGCGATGGACAGAATCTAACTAACTTTTGTATGAAATAAATTATTGAAGTAAATGAAAATGCTGACCAAGTAGTCACAACACAATGGAAATGTACTAGAATAAGTAAAATGCTGATTTAGCGTTAATAAGGAACTATCTCGGGTTATAACATCTCCCCCCTTAAGATGAAGCTTTATCAATTTTAAGATGAAGCGTAATTAAAGAAAATAGAAAATATAGAAAACGATTAGAAGCTTGGAAATCAGTTTACATTAAAATTAAAATAAAATATAGTTTAAAAAATATAGAAAATAAAGAGCACAATATGTAGAATATTGAATTCATACCCAAAAATAATATAAGACAAATTGAATTTATCATGAGTACAAAATTGTTAAAATATTATTATCTTAAGTTTAACACAAGGTAATATAAAAATAACATTTAAGTAAGCTACTAAAGATTAACAGTGTACTCGCAGTAACATAATAGTTAACATTTGACAATCAGCTAACTGTTTATACCTTATCTTATTAATATACCTATGAGATAAACAACATAGTAAATGATATAATATTAACGACTTATAGTATAGTATAGTAAAATAGAAGGCAGTTTAACGTAACTTAAAAGTTCAGGTTTCTTTTACTTGAATTGAAAAAATCGACTTTACGAATAGCGTCATAAGAGTTATGATGCTGTAAAGCGGGCAAAGATTTAACAGATTTCTTATCATCATCTGACGTAGAGATATCAGACATCTCTATGGAATTAGAAACTTTGGATTTATGTTTAACTGACTTCTGATTATGACATTGATTGAAAATTTGTATACAGCATCCGGGACCGTGATTACGATTCTTATAACAATTGTATAACTTATAAAATAAAAATAGAAATAAAGATACAATTAAAATATATGTAAAGGTAGAATAATAGGTTCCGTATTTAATAAAATGAGATTGCTTTTCCAAATTATTGATCTCATTTTCTAAATCATTCATCTGATGAGATGCGTATTTCAATGAGTCTAGGTTAATTTTACTCAAAGATATGGGAGACAAATACGGTAAGGTTTTATTGATTTTTTCTCTGTCGCAACAATCATCTAATGTAATATTAAAAGTTATATCTAAAGGCGACTTTATTTGAAAAGATTTTACACTAGTTGGAGTTAACTGAATAGTTTTAGAGTAACCAACACAATTTTCGGTTAGTTTTACAGAACCTGTACCGACAATAGAATAATCAACAATATCTTCATCACATTTTACAGTTAGTTTATTAATATTGGACTGGACAAAAATCCATTCATTATTTTTCAACTTTTGCCAAATATCAATATCTCCAAATAATAATTTAGAGTTACACTCAGTGGGTAGTGACAAGGTCACTTCCGTTAGTAATCTAGATTCACAATTAGGATTAAGTATACAAGAGTATATTGTTTGCGTTTCACAAATAGAATATTGGTAGTTAATTGTTTTACACTTATCTAAATTATCAAACATAGTATAATGCATTCTATCGTCACTTAAAGCAGTGTAGGCATTAGAAGGTTGAATGAATGCAAATGTTTTGATATTGGATCCGTTATGTGGAGTTGGTAATGGTATGTTCTTATAGATAACGAACTTGTCGTCACTTATTAGTGGGATTCGCAACACAAAAACGATTTTATTATTATGGTAATAAGAGTTTAATTGCGAAACATCGATAATAGAATGAATATTATTAATACTTAATTGCACTGGGAAGTCTAGCCTTTTATTGATGTGACCGCTCTGTCTATGTAGTTCATCGTATAGACTGATAGGGCTTATAACATTAGGATGTAGAACATTTACCTTAGAAAATAAAATAGCATTTAAAGTAGTATCTAATAGGTTAGAAATAGTAAGTAAAGAGCTTTCTATTATATTTAACAAGCTATTTATACGCGAAATATTGTATAACAAATTATCTGTCTTAGTAACTTGAGATAAGATCTCATTCATAACGTTTATTTGAGAGTTTAACTTAATCTCGTTTTCGTTTAATTTATATATGGTAGAGTTAAAATTATTTATTGTCGACTTAACAATATGTATATTATCTTTCATGAGCCGGTATAGTTCAGACTCGCTCTTTTGGCAAGATTCTATGGCGGCGTCGTATTTTCTGGCGTCGTCGGCATCCAAAGTTCCGAAAAAGAATTTTAAAATTTCACCACCGAATTCTAAGGACCTTTTGACCTTGGTTGGTGTTTGATTTATAGTTAAATGAGATAACGATTGTATCTTAAGAAGGTTAGACTGAATTAGTATTTTAATAGGGCTAGAATAATCTTTACATTGCATGATATCTTGTGTTTGTATTTTACTACAAATATTTTGAGTTTTACGTAATAAAGATTCTATATTAGTTAAATAGGGTTCTAATGATATAATATCAATATGAGTTACGACATTCCAGTAGTCATTATAAAAACGAATATTAGTAATAGGCTCGAAGTAGATGCCGGGACTATGAGTTATCGGAGTTATCTTCGATTCGGCGTGGCAGCCGTGGCACAAGGCTCTGAAAATAAGACATATCAAGATACAGCGGGCTTGATTTCATTTGTGTGATATTTAACATGTTTACGGCCCACTTGTAACGTGACGTTATGTTTATTATGTACTTTAATTATTTTGTAAGGGCCTTTCCAAATAGGGGACAGAGCTTTTCTTAGCCTGTGGTGATGTTTAAGGTATACCATATCGCCTAATTTATAAGTAACATCGCGGGATTTAGAATCATAATATTGTTTTGAACGTTCTTTGCTGTTCATTATATTTTGTATAGCTTTTTCTCGGCTAAGCCGCATTCGATATTGCAAAGCGCGAATATATTCATTGTAGGTAGCGCTGTTAGAAGTATCATACAACGAATTAGGAATAGTGGGTTTGTAACCGTATAAAAGTTCGTAAGGGGTGAATTCAGTTGTACAATGAGGGGTAGTATTATAGGCTAATATAGCAGTAAATAAGTAGCAATGCCAATCATTTTGGTTTTCATTCACGAAAGATTTTAGATATTCTTTAAGGGTGGCATGTGACCTTTCTAATGCACCATTCGTTTGCGGATGGTAAGGAGTAGTAAAAAGAGACTTTATCTTAAGAATTTCGGTAAGCTGTTTAAATAAATCTGAGGTAAAGCATGTACCAAGATCTGTTAAAATAGTTTTAGGGAAACCAAATAACGACATGAAATGTACAAGATTTCGAGCTATCTCTTCACTTGTAGCAGTGACCATGGGATAAGCACTTGAAAATTTTGTTAAATCATCTTGGAGAGTTAATATGAATTTAAAATTTTGGAAACCAGCATCGGGTAATGGACCAACGATGTCAAGAGCTAAACGTTCAAATGGTTTAGTGGAAGTGGAAGTGATCTCCATCGGAGCTTTGTTTGACTGCCTTAATGGCTTATTTATTTGGCATAACTTACACTGTTTAACATACCGTTCAATATCAGAACGCATGCCTTTCCAGTAATATGCGGCCTTGATACGATTATACATGCGGCGCGCACCTGGATGACCAGCAATGATAGAGTCATGATTTTCTTTCAATATCGTAGGGACCTCGGCAGGTGTCGGATAAATCAATTGGTTTTTATAAATATGTACTTTAATATCCGTGTTATGAAAAATATAGGAGATCATGTTGTATAATTTAGTATATAAGATTTTAGAAAAAGGGTCTGTAAAATCAGATATCGCAAGATCAGTTATATTATCTAGTAAGAGCATATCTCTTAATTTAATTAGTAAATTGTAAATATCTTTGTATTTTGTTTCTTCATAGTGATGTATTTTAGAATAAAGGAAATAATATGTTTTGTTATCATTAATAACCTTATGCACTGTAAACGGCTCGCGTTCGGAACTAAGCAATTCAGCGGAATTCTCGAGCTGCGATAGTATTTCTTCGCAGTGAGGCATAGAATAATCAAAGTCTAAAGAGACTGGACATGCGATTGATTTTATTTTCGATAGATGTAGACCTTGACTACATTCTTCGATAATAGTGTTTGATGTAGGTAACTTATTTGTAAACTGATCTTTAAAGTATCTTTCATAGGTTGAATTATTAAGACGATTTGAGTCAATGATATTTACCGGATGACGAGATAACGCATCTGCGTTAGAATTGAGTCGACCTTGTTTATAGACAATTTCGTAGTCGTACTCCTCAAGCTTTAAGCGCCATCGGATGAGTCTACTTCCTGGGTCTTTATTACTGAAAAGCCAAACTAAAGGACGATGATCTGTGACAATCTTGAATTTGCGCCCAAATATATAGGGGCGGAAGGTTTTCACAGCAAAAATAATAGCGAGGAGTTCTTTCTCCGTAGTTGAATAATTACCTTCGGCTTTGTTAAGTGTTCTAGAGGCGTAGGCTATAGGTTTATCTTTGCCTATATCGCCTTGAGATAATACAGCGCCTACGGCGTAGTTTGAGGCGTCTGTTGTGATTATAAACGGAGCATTGAAATCAGGGTATTGCAATAAAGGAGCTGTGGTAAGTTTATTTTTAAGGATTTGGAAAGCTGTTTCTTGTTCAATGGTCCAATTAAAAGTGACGTCCTTTTTTAATAAGGATGTAAGAGGTTTAGTTAACTTTGAAAAGTTTTCAATAAATCGCCTATAATAGCCAACAAGGCCAAGAAAAGATTTTATTTGTTTGACATTAGTAGGAGTTGGAAATTCGGTAACGGCCTTGACCTTATCAGGGTTTGGAGATACACCTTTATCGGTGATGATGTGGCCTAGATAAGCAACTTCGCGGCGTAAAAACTCGCACTTATCTGGCTGCAATTTCAGATTGAATTTACGCATTCTATCAAAAACTAATTTAAGCTTTGTAATATGATCTATTAGCGTGTGGGAGTAAATAATACAATCGTCTAAGTAAACGTAGGCGTGGAGACCTTGAAGTCCTGAAAGAGCCGTATTCATAAGCCTTTGAAAGGTTGTGGGAGCGTTTTTTAAGCCAAATGGCATCCTAGTAAATTCGTAGTGTCCGGAGGTACTAGAATTAGTGTTAACGGTGAATCCGGTTTTCGGCGCGTCCTTGGAACTCATCCTAATTTGGTGAAATCCGCTAGATAGATCAAGCGTGCTGAAATATTTGGAATGACCTAACTGGTCTAAAATATCAGTGATGAGAGGCAATGGATAACTTTCAGAGACCGTCGCGTCGTTAAGGCGGCGATAATCAATAACTATTCTCCATTTCTTTTTACCAGACGCGTCCATTTTCTTGGGAACTACCCATACAGGGGCACTCCAGGGTGAAATAGAAGGGCGAATGATGTTTTGGTCCAACATCTTTCTGATTTGGGAGTCAACTTCCTCCTTATGACATTCGGGGAAGCGATAAGATTTAACATGGATAGGCGGCGTATCGCCAGAGTTAATTGAATGTTCAACGGCATTAGTAAAAGATAAGGGTTCACCTTCCATATGAAAAATATCAGTGTATTCAGAACAACACTCTAATAGTACTTTTTGCTCCTCCGAGTTTAAATGAGAACAACGAATAAGGTCTAAAACCCTTTGAACACGATCAGATTTGGAAATAGAAATAGAATACGTATTTAGGCATGATTCAGAGTTCAGATCGTTTTGTTCGAGAGGTGTCAACTCTGCGTAATAATCTTTGATTTCAACGTCAGAGTCAGTCGTGTTTAACACCGTAATATTAATTCTTTTATTTGACTTGATTGAGACAATACAATTTGCGACATAAACACCACTACATATGGTATGATCTAGAACAAGAGCTTCATTATTAGAATAAAGTTCAGGAATGTAATTAGATATCGCGCATTCAATTACTGCTTCAGATCGCGCGGGAATAATGTAAGTTGGTTGAATATAATTTATAGGTAAAATATGACCACAAATATTCAATGATTTAGAATCGTAATTGATATTAGTTTTGAAATAACCAAGAAAATCGCTACCGAGTAGGCCATCATACTCAAGACTGACGTCATTGTTAACCATATGAAATTTGTAATTAAATTCATCATTAGATATAGTAAAATCCATTTGAAATGTGCCTAAAGTTTGAGAACAACTTTCTAAGCTATTAATTCCTTTTAATTTAACGACTTCGCGAGACAAGTCGGGTGATTTGCTTAGTACCGACTGTTTCACGAGGCTAATGGCGGCACCCGTATCGATAAGTAACTTTAAGGGCTCTTTAGAATAACTAGAATTTAAATAAATATATGGCAAAGATATTTTCTTGATTTTTATATCAGTTTCATAAATTGGAGTAGGTTTTATAATATCACAAGATTTAGTAGGTATAGAATTATATTTAGGGATTGGCATGTCCAATTTAATTTTTAAATTAGCATCATTTTGGCAAGTATTAGTAGAACTAAGCTTTATTGAATTAGAATAGGGCTTTGTATGCTGATGACTCGAGATCACGTCTCGAGGTGTAGTTATAGAGTTAGTATAGTTATAAGATTTGGAATGACTCAGATTTGACTGAGATGTAGATTTAGTAAGACTCAGTTGCTTTGACTGAGGTGTAGATTTAGTAAGACTCAGTTGCTTTGACTGAGGTGTAGATTTAGTAAGACTCAGTTGCTTTGACTGAGGTGTAGATTTAGTAAGACTCAGTTGCTTTGACTGAGGTGTAGATTTAGTAAGACTCAGTTGCTTTGACTGAGATGTAGATTTAGTAAAAGATTTAGTAATAGAATTAGTAGGACTCAGTTGCTTTGACTGAGATGAGGATGTAGTAAAAGATTTAGTAAAGGGTTTCGTGTCCTTTATGCTAGTCGATTTCGGCAGACACGACACCGAAATCTTATTTAGTTTAAATTATTGTCTCGGGAATCGAACCCGGACTCTTCGGCTTCGCAGAATTTAACTACGCGGCCGTTGCTATCGCGCGGCGATTGATCACGTTGCACTTGGTTCGCGTTCTCACGGCGTTTCATATTATACAGACGTTTGCGACACTGATCAATCGTATGACCTATATTTTTACAATAATTACACCGTATATTATTAGCATTAGAATAGTTATTTGAAGGAATATGGAAAGATTTTTGATAATTATTGTTACTTGTACTTGAAGGATTTTTATTTTTGTAGCACTCTGAAGCATTATGCCCAGGCTTTTTGCACGTGCTACATATACGTTGGAATTTAGAATTAGAATTAGATAAATTATATAACTTTTCCTCTTCGATTGCGTGCTGAACTGCCTCGTTCAGTGTCGAGGGGTTTCTACACCTGACAACATTACTAATTGAGTGATTTAACCCTAACATAAAAGTATTCAGGGCTAAATCTTCCATAGCGGCTATCCTACCTGGTAGTTGGGTTTCATCCTTACAACTGTTGTGGATATCAGATAATATTCGGGTTAAAATTTGCTCGATTCGTAAAGAATACTTTGTGACGTCTTCGCTACTAATTTGTTTACAATTTTGCAAATCCACTAATAAATGAGTCGCATGCTTTTTCTCGCCAAATGTAGATTTTAAGAATGATTTTATTTCGTCCCACTTGGAAAATGATTTTAAGCTACATGCTACTTGGGCTTTACCTTCAAGTTGGGATATAATATATTTACAGAGCACATTCTGTTGGTCTGTTGAAGCTAAGGACATAGCATTATCACCATTTGTGAGGAACGCGGGGAGGGAATCCCGGTCCCCATTATAAGGTTTGATGAATTTGGTAAGGACTGAGAGTGTAATTTTTTCAGCCATTTCAGGTTTTGCCTTTGGTTCTGATTTAAGTGACATTTAAGTATACAATTGTAATTTGATATATAGAAAATATTACCGTAAAATCGACACACAAAAATACGATATGGAATAGAAAATAAGTGTTCACGAAAAAAATGTAGAAACAGTGGATATGGAAAAATACTTTAAAAACTCACATAAACACGATCACTGCACACACTTTCATCATTCGTGGGAACGGAATCTGACACGCTCGGATAGCGCGGCAGGGCGACCGCGTGCTCGGCGATAGATGAGTGCGGCGCTGGCGTCCACGTGCTGGTGACACTGGATGAGGTGGAAGTGTCGGCCTCGGAGATGACGAGTAGTGTACTCGTTATGATGATGTTGATGAGTTAGATCTGCTGCTACCGGGATGGTGCAGGCTCACACGTTGCGGTGGAGGCTGACTGTCGACCAATCTAGGTTTCGCGGTGACCAGTGTGGTGCGGGCTCTCGCTGCTGCGCAGAGACTTATCGTCGACCTTGGAAGAGTGATGCGGGCACAACCTTGGGTTCTGTCTTACCGTCGATCACACAAACTAGGGTCTCTGGGATTCGGATCTCTAGGCATCAACAGACACCATTTACGAGATCCCACTTCTGACACCAATTTGTTAGGAGACCGTCCCAGTTTGTCTTTTTAAAAAACTACTTTTTACACTGCACTGTACTTTAATATAAAACACTTATTTTTAAAGATACAGTTCTACTGGTACCGATTTCCGAACTTCCCGGAGCGAACCGCGTTTCGCGATGGACAGAATCTAACTAACTTTTGTATGAAATAAATTATTGAAGTAAATGAAAATGCTGACCAAGTAGTCACAACACAATGGAAATGTACTAGAATAAGTAAAATGCTGATTTAGCGTTAATAAGGAACTATCTCGGGTTATAACAGCTCGTTGAAGTCTGCTGTGTGTAAAAATGTGCAACAGGGGACCGACCACTACCTGAGATTCGAACCACAGATTATCGCTAAAGAACACCGATTCATACCAAGAATGCTTCGCGAAGCTATTGAAATAAAAAACATCCTAATTTCAATAGAGAAGATGGTTGAAATGTACCACCAGCTTGGGATCCAGTCATTCAAATAGTCAAACCCAAGAAGAAGCAAACCACAGCTAGACTTTATGATACTTTAAGCTCATTCTGCGTAAATAGAAACACCAATGATTAAATTATGTTCTAGTACTTTGAAATAACTACACTGGAACATTGAGACAACTACCATCTTAAGTCTCCCCGTGACCATGGCCGCTGAAAAGCAACCGAAACGTCAGCAAAAGTGTAAACTTAAATATAAATAGTTTTAATAATTTAATTAGCTTAAAAATTAGTTAAGTTTAATAGTACCTAGTTAGTATTAAAGTGTCAAATAAACAACGCGATAAAATCCGTATACAGTAGTTTAATTACATGTGTCTATGTTCGAGTTTATTTTATAGTCGCATAAATCCTACTCCTTAAAATATGCCATTACCGTATTTACTAAAAAAAGAAATAGGTAGGTACAGCCGTTTTGCTGTGTTAATCAACATAAGGTTGGGTATTCCGCTGAGATCGATCGCAGTCCTTTGGATACCGCTACATTCTGGCCGCAGCTACATAATCCTCTAGGCCGGTATATTATACATATCTCTATCTATCGACCAAGATGTTTTCTTTGTTAAAACGAGACGTCGCCCTCTCTGTGAATGTTTTTTGTAACGCGGGAGACTTTACAAACATTCAACTAACACACAGAACATCCAGACTCGAAACAACCATTTGTGGATTACATAATAAAATTTTTGTCTCGTGTGTGACTCGAACCCACAACACTCAGGCCTGTTGCAGAGGAAGCGACCACTTAAACAATTACGCCATCCGTGCGGGTATTGCAATTCCTCTAGAGTTATTCTCTATACAAGGTGTTAGAATAGTCTCGGTCAATGTGAAACGTTCCTAAGGCAGTAATTATGCAAACGTTTCCTTCTTGTTATACGCTATCGACTATCAACAATATATATCTTACTCAACGGTTACATAATTACCTATTTAATTAAGTTAAATCTCTTTTGACGGACGCTTGTAGGCTTTATAATTAATTGAAATAATTAATTTAACAGTAGAACGTACTTATGTAACATCTATAGTTAGGTATGTTTTAGTGGCTACACTTACTCTTATAGCAGTGTTATTGTATGCTTACTTCACAAAATAACGACTCAGTACTATAGTATTAAATAGTTAATTATCGCTCGCTTTAACGGTGAAGGAAAACATCGTGAGGAAACCTACATGTTTGAGAGTTCTACATAATGTTTTCGAAAATATGTGAAGTCTTCCAACCCACACTGGGCCAGCGTGGTGGACTATGGCCTAACCCTTCTCAGTCTGAGAAGAGGACCGTGCCCAGCAGTTGGACAGTATAATACAGGGCTGATATTCTTTTAAACTATTGTACTGAGTCGTTATTTTGTTATCATGGTAGGTATAGTTTTGTATCTTATTCTTGTAAAACAAGATTACAAGAACACTACCATTCGCGCCACGAAAAGCCTCGTTTTCTTTTATGAAAGCTAAAATCATTACTATTTGGAAATAGAACACGGAATAGGTATTACCCCACCATGTATGAAACGTAACAATCAAGATTATTTATTAACAAACAAGCACACAACCCGCGCGCGTGTCGCTAAGCGGTTATCGTGGCTTATAGGTACTCGTTTGCAATACCAGGGTGATATTTCACTTGTTTTTAGTTTTCAAAAAGGAGTCGCGTACCTGAAACATACTGAAGCAGTAATCTTTAAGACCTACTCTCGTAAGCAGCGGTTTGCGCAAAAAACCGATTACAACGCGTCCTTAAGGAGCCTGGGAAAATTACACACACATAATACCAAGTAGTTTGCTTGTAGCAATCTCTAAAGCGGTGGTATTTTCTAAGCCAATTTAAACGAAATCCACCCTGTGTAATCCTTGCTTTATAGTGTCAATCTTTATGTATAAAAATTCATATGTTTGTGTCGCAAATCTCGACAAGTAATCGATGGGTTGACTTGAATTTTTACACAATGCTGCATTTTTATACAACTGTATTTTACTTTTATGGCGATAGGTATTTAACACATACCAAATAATTAATAACAGAGTGAACCACATCAAAGCGTGGCCGAGTTTAGGTAGTATGTTATAAGTAAGAGTAACAATAGGTACCTAAGTATATACGTGCGTGCAAAAAATAAAAAACATGTTATTATGTACATTATCATAAGTAAGTAGGTACTAGTTAAAAAAGGTGTGCGATCGAACAGCCAAGTTCAAACGGAATTGACTTGTCGCATAGCAGTATGACTCACATGTTCATTTGTTAATTATCAAATACATTCATTACGTTACATGCAAGCTTACTTAAGTCACATAATTAAGCCAATGTAATAAATCATCTTCAATGTGCGTATTGGACTCATTTAGTGTCGCAAAACACTTGCACAAATGGATGTGCAAGTGCTTTCCTTTACTCTAATCAATTTTTTTTCTATATGGGCTAATAAGATGTCGATATAATGTAAGTATAGAAGTAAAATCGAACATGATTAATAGGTATTGGTAGTACCTAGGTACTTAATTATTATGAGATTGATATTTTTTTCTGTATCGATCGTACCTAATAATGGGCCTCACTTAACGTAACCTGGTGTCAACCAAAGAGTCTTTTAGATAGGTACCTAACGTGTTTTAAAAATAAAGTAATTCCATCCCCAGGTTTATACCTATTGTATGGTATAGAATAACAGCATTCTAAATTTAAAAGAAATAGATGCTGCCCTTTATCGTTTAAAACACAGGTAAAAAACAGACAAAGGTCAAAGATACTTTCATACTATAGGTACCTACTAGATATTACAAAAGCTTTTGAATGTGTTTAGACGAGTTAAACGTCGAGTAACTACGTATTAGTTAGTTCAGAAAGTAAACTAGGTTTAACATAAACTATGTTTAAACTGGAGATTTAATTCCGAAGCGTGAACCGAGTTTGCCTGTCATTGTTCTCGTGTTATTTTAATGGTCAAATTGGTCCTTATTTTATTTTATTGCGTTGAATAGAACCGTAATTTATGGTGAATAGTGTGAACCACATAAATGAGCTCTAAGGCGAATTCACGTGAAAGCAAAGAGTAGTTCCACAATACTTCCATCAGTAAGCGAGAGCGGCGCTTTGCTTTACCTATACCTTCTGTAAAGTTACCGTTTACAACTAGCTACTGCAAATCAAATAAATACTTATTATATATATTAGTTTTCGTAAACACATGAAAATATTTTTGAATAATATATAATTTACTTACTTAAAATGTGGTTTGGAAATAATGTCAAAGACTAAATTATATTATATCTTATTTATTTGAATGTTTCTGATCACATCACCACTTCCACAAAATCAAGTTCAATCAAAATCTGTAACAACACAATACAAATAAATTATGTGCTATGCTCTTAAAAATATGGTCGAAAATTAGTTCACGCAACGGTACGTGAATGCGCTCACTGCCATCTATTGCCATTTAAATGTAACTGTAATCGCATTATACCATTTCGGCCTGCGACGGACAGCCTTATATTTTAAATATGGTACACAAGCAACACAAAATAACTGCTCAATCAATGGAACATTCACAACTCCTAAATCGCAATGTTTTTAGATGTCGACAAGTTCGAGTAAAAACTACATTTGCTTAGCGCATTCAAGAACTTCAACTCACTTACATCTACATTATAGTAACCATCGTTAATCAACAGCAATATCACTAGACAAGACAGTCAAAAACATTTTATTTAATTAACAAACCACCGACACAAAATTCATTTGATACCCTTATTGAGAGAGCTGAGAAAAAAAAATTGTATTCTCTATTTTGTGGTGGCGGCCATCTTGGATTTGAAATTTATCATAGTGTATAGTATTCTACTAGTCAAGCCCTTTCATTTAATATCCATATTGAGGGATTTGTGACAAAATATTAATCCTCCATTTTGTGGCGGCGGCCATCTTGGACAGATTTTCATCAAACATATCTAAGAACACTCCCGACTAATTCACCTTTCAAACAAAAGAATCAAAATTAAAATCGGTTCATCCGTTCGGGAGCTACGATGCCACAGACACACACACACACACACACACACACACACACACACACACAGACACGTCAAACTTATAACACCCCGTCGTTTTTGCGTCGGGGGTTAAAAATGGCTCTTAACACAATCATATTCCAAATCCAAAACCTTACTTGCTACTAAAAGTGATTTCATAGGTGGTTATTTAACATTACACACACTTACGCACTAGTACACACACACACACACACATTCACACATTCACAGGCATACTCATTTCACAAACTAAATAATATAAATAACAAAAAGAAAGAATAAACTTGTATTCTCTCCTTTTCTCATAGATTGTTTATGTAATTGTAATATAAAATTAAATATAGCACTGCAATAATAATAAGTTAGCATGTAAAATAAAATGCACTAAGTGTTCTTGAGTTCTGGTAACACCACGAGACAGGTTTGACTTAGTGTGGAGTTCATTAGTAATTTTCCTTATTCTTAACAGGTACATGTAATTAATAATATGTTTTTATACTTAAGTAGAATTATAAGGAATTGTAAAATGTGAAATTAAAGAAAATAAATAAATGTCTTGCAAAACATGTCTTAAAAAAATTATAAGCGTTTTGAACTTTGAACCTTAACAGATAATAACTAGCTGTTCGGCGCGGCTTCGCCCCGCGTGAACTTCAATTTAATATTTATGTAGGCCTACAGGATAGTCCTATAGTTTAGACTTAATAATAACAATGACCTAAGTAAATTCAAACAAAATGTTTTTTACCCAAGAGTCTGATCTACGACAGTCTAGCTCAAATAGCTCTAAATGGTTACTCATCATCCAATTTTTGTACAGCGTTATAGCATATAAGTAAGAGGTTAATAGTTAGCTATGTTTGGTGTAAAATAAAGACTCATAAAAGATCATTTTGAAACTATATCCGAAATAACGCCATCAATCGACCATTTACGTTTTTCTTGTAGACTTTGGCAAGACTTTGGCCGTTGCGTCCCTAAAGACAGAAAAATATTTTTCTTGTGAGACATTAAAATTAAGTAAGTAGTTTAATTTCCAAAGCCAGACGTTTTTTGTTCAAATGCTAACTTTATTTGCTAAATAATTCGTTAGTGGGTCAATGTTCACCACCTTAATGCTCCATCCTAGCTTTCCTTCATAGTATTGGCACATAGCCTATTTTTCATTACCATATTTCGCTTTACTACTTATTTACCAAGTTCTAAACAAATATAACGATGGAATAAGATTTACGAAATAAATGGTCCAGCCTCTTTTTTAAAATATACCACGATGTAAAATCTTATTCCATCAGGCCAGTGATTGAGAAAAGGTCATAGACTTAGGCTAAAGTTACACCAAGGTGTATGTTAGTGTATCTTTGGCTCAAAATGATCCGATTATTATAGTTTGTGATGATGTTTAGTTATTTGTTAGTCACGCGTTAATCAGAATTTAGTTACATCTTGGCACTCAGATATTGAGATAACCTAACTTAGCCCATACCTTTTATTTTATAGATTATTTTCGTGGGCTTGTATTCTAGTAAAATAAACTTAGTTAATAATAATAATTAATATTATTGTCCGGGGTACTAATTAACTACTGATTTATTTTTTTCTCCCTTCTAACTTTGTAATATCTCTAAATTTAGTAAAAAAAATAACTTTCATTTATACTCAATTTATCTTTGACACAGGTTGGATAATTTTATTTAAGTATTTCAGTTTACTGATTGGTAATGAAATTGTGGTTTAAATCACAGATATACATATGGTTAAACACATCTGAGGTTCAAATGGACGCGTAGCGTTCATTTGTATTCAAATATTTTGATTCACTATTTCCGAACGTAACACAGGGATGGTCAAAACGGACCAATCACAGCGCAGCAACAGACAGTTTCAATCGTAACGTATTGAAATTTGAAAACAAACGTTCAAGGCTCGTTAGACGTCGGGTTCATGTTAGTGGTTATTTTGGAATAATTGAGTTTTATCAGTGATTTTATTATAAAACTACTATCGAGACATTATTTTGTGAACACATGTGACTTAGTTCCTGGAAAATAAGTGAATAAAACCTACAAAAATGATTACAACCGAAGATGTCAATAAGCTGTTGTAAGTTTTTGTGACTATACAAATCTATATTTGAAAAACAACACATTCAATAATAAGTAATTACATAAAATATTAGAAATATAAAATAAACAAATAACATAAATTAATTGAAGATGCTATAGATAGATATAAAATAATAATATCTTGGTTTAAGCTTGTATTAGTATTACTAGGCATATTTAAAATACCACCGTTATTTGGCAATGCCCTATAGCTTTATAATTCCATACAATATACTTAACTTGCCAAGATAAATAATACTAAAGTAACGTACCTTCTTTTTATTAGTCATATATCAAAAGCTGGAAATAATACAATATCTAACTTTTTCCACAATATCGTTGAAACCATTTTAGCCAACAATTTGAATAACACAACTGTTGAAATATTCATCATATTCGTACATAGAATAAAAGCAAAAATAACTGTGTAAACATGATTAAAAATTTAACCAATAAAGTTCATTGTAGATATATTAATTTGTTTCTTGCAGCAATGATGTGGTCACGGAGATATCTCAGAATGTCCGTTCCATGATGGCGGAGCTCTGGCTAAACTGGTCACACATTGGTGTTGATGATGCCACAAAGGTGAACAATATCACAAAACTGGTGCAGATCGAGAAAGAACTACATAGAGATGTGATCTCCGAGACAAGGCAGAAGCTGAAGACTATGCAAGAACAAGTTGACAGTGAGTTATTTACTATTAACTTTTGTTTATTTAGTATGTTTATGTGTACAAAAAGTAGATACTTTCACTAAATTTAAAAATATGTATATTTCCTTGCCACAATATTGTTATACACAACAGTAACAATCTATCTCACAAAGGTATAAATTTTACTAAAATTATATAATTAAATTAATAGTTCAGATCTTGTTAGTGAATCTATCTATATCTACCATTATTTTTCCTTTACCTTTATGTTGACCTTGTGATACGGCCTCACTCTATTATCTTGTTGCTTAAATCTACTCATAGATTGTCCTCTATACATCTGTTCCACATTTAAAAGATTTTTAAATAAGAAAGCTTATTTTACTTAGAGTACTGTAACAATTTGTTTATAAGTTACTAAGCCATATTCTACCTTTATATGGCATGTCATTTTATTTATTTTCATGGTCTTAATTAGATTCAATAACCTTTGCAGCCGGTTGAGAGGCAGGTTTATTAGATACTTTTAGGTGGACTTACACTTTTGTTAGATTTATTTAGGCTTTACATTTTTGTAATGTTTAACAGTAACATTTGGTTTAGCGCCGGATTCAAGCAACCTATTATTTCCTTTTATAACAAGGTTTTTAACAGGTATTAGAAACATGCCGCCTAAAAACATAACTGATAAAAAATACACTGCATAACCGAACATATTTCTGCGTATGCTTGATAAAGGTGTACTTATTAAACTTCCGAACCTTTGAAACAGTACTATCATACCAGTTGCATTTGTTAACTTATCTTATGTGTATAAATCTACAATAACAAGACTTTTTAAGCTAGAAACACATGCAACAAGTACACCAAATACTATACAACACAAATATTGATAGGGAACATTGAATGAAAAATTATATGACATTATTGCTATTCCCGTAATTGAACATGACATTGTATACAATTTTAAAGTATTAAATTTGATCTCTACTACTACACTACTTTGCTTGTCATGTGGTGTTTAATAGCCTATGTAACTCAGTGATAATATATCCTTCTACTCTGAGTATTTTTAAACATGTTCCAGTAGTTTTTGTTGTTTTCTTTACAATATAGATTTAGCATACAATTATAATGCTTATGTGCTTAAACTTGTTCTCATCTATTACCTTAAATGTCTCAATAATAAAGCTACTTTTTATATAGAATTGAAGGAGGAAACTGAAGAGTTAAGCAGATGTTTGTCTGTTGACATCACAATACTGGATTTCAAGGAAGAAATGATGTTGGTGGAGTACAAGAGAGAGCTTGAAGAACAAATTGCTGGGTAAATTATAAACTATTTATGATGATTTTGACATAAGCTTTCCAATTGCTCCAAATAACTAGTTCATATTACCTACTTTTACTCTTATTAAGAAGTACCCCATGTTCTCATTCATGTTATAAGTGCATCTCTGCACAAATTTTGATGCAACTGGCATCAAAATTTGTGCAGTGCTATAGGCATGTTTGAATAACAAACATTCACATATCAGGATTATTCAGCCATTTGTTAATTGACTGTTATGTAAATAAAATGAAATAAGTTCAAAACGCTGATCAGGTTTTAATAATTGTCTGTTCTATGCTGCATTGTATTAATTAACTTTGGTGTACCACACTAACTAGAATTAATCTCATTCAGTGAAAATGTATTTAAAATCATTAAATTGAATAACTTCAAACTATGTTTATGATGACTGAACAATATAATTGAATCTGCTGTTATTTGTAGGCTTACATGATACAGAATTTGGATATTTTTAAAGAACACCAGCTCTATTTTGACTAGATTTAATTTGCAGTGTAATTAAAGAAAAGAATTTCTATTTCTTTTTTTGCATAGTTTTGATGAAATTGATGAAATGTAACCCAACTTGGGTTACATTTTTTATTAAATAGTTATTAATACCAAATGTTAAACTGTTGACTATTGCAATTTTTTTTAAATATATCAAAGAACTAGCAAAATTCAATTACTAAAATCTAAAATCTTTCATAAGGCACACAAAAAAGGTATTAAAACTGATAACTGTTAGCATGTTATCTGGTATACACATAGTAAATATCCACCTAAAAAAACCTGTTACTATATTTTGAAACCAGGAATTACCATTTGATTTTTCTTCCTTCTACTTTACTTCACCTAGTTTACAAAACAGTACATAATTAGTTGTGTAACTTGAAAGCTGGTGACATGAGATTATATCATTCAGTATTGTACTTCTTATCAACCTAATTGCTACCTAGTACCTACCTTATGTTTGTATTCTAAATGAATTGTACTGTTTTAACAGTTCTCATGCAGTGTCACAAAACATAAAGAGCATGTTTCATTTTTAGCTTGCTGCTTAAATAATACTTGTTTATTACTTGCCAGGTATTATATTTGGTCATTACTTGACTTTCTTCTGGGTTCAAATATTGATATGTTTTTATGCATCTTGAAATATTGAGTTATGCTATCGGAGATTTAACTGTTAAAGTGGTTACAACATTGCGCCTAATGCCTTAAACATTGGGGGCACATAAGACAAAAATTTATCATCTACAAATATATCTGAGTCTGGGTGATTTTTTGTGTGTTAGTTGTAAAATCCTCTGCTAAAGGAATTATTTTTAGAGTGGTAGTTATTTTATGAATAAAAATGACTTATAATTTAAGTATTCCTTAAAACAATATCTGAGGATTACCTATGTGGATTAGGGGACTTTACCAACAGTAAAAAAACAATGCAACAGACACAGATATACTTAGACCTTGTTAGGATAACATATCTTGATTCCACTTCAGAGACAAAACCTAGAACTCTGTAAAACTTGCCATTGGCATTGTTATGTAATATGCTAGTGGCATTTGCAATTAAAATGGAGGTGACTCAAAGTATTTATTACCCATCCATTTCGCAACTCAGCGAACACTCTTAACAAGCTTCTTATGTACTAATAAATTTTCCATTAACAGGTATAGAGAACAAGTAGAACAGCGTCGCATGAAGATGGAACGTCTCGTGGAATGGCAGCGTGACCTTGCTGACAAGCTTGGTGTGACAATCCATGAGTTGCAGGAAGTTCCTCTGCCATCTGAAGAGGAACTGGATAGACTGAAGGAGCACTTAAATATGCTGCAGGCTGAAAGAGACAAGAGGGCAGAGATATTTTTGAATATACAAGTTGAAATCAAGGATATTATGGGTAAGTGCATTTGAATTTGTGAATATAATGGGATGTGCCCACCTCATAACTTTTTCTTCAAGGTTTTAGGTATCAATTAAAAATCCTATGGTTTTATGAACAGCATTGCCAATATTGTTAATTATAGTCATTTATTTTTATTCAACTTATATATACAGGTGTCCGGTAATTAATGGATAACCTTGAAATGTCTTATAGTAGAACGGAAGACCGTTCAGAAAAATAAATAAATTAAGAAAACAAAATATATTAAACAGTGCAAGCTATTATAGCATAGCATACTTTTGACTGTCTATCTATTAGCATAATTAGTGTTTAATAATAAAACAACAAAAAACCGATGGATTTCATTCATTTATGGTCGTAGTATACAAGAAAGTTATACATGGTAATTAAGAAAAAAAACACATATCTCAGGTAGTAGTTAGGATAGATTTTTTCATATTTTTTTCTGAACTGCCATCAGTTCCACTATAAGACATTTCCAGGTTATCCATTAATTACTGGACAACCTGTATATATTTTTATTTTATTGTTTGTGCGTATTCTCTGGTTCAATTCCTGGGTTGAGAAAAGTGTAGAATATTCTGAATAGCAGCAATCAGTCATATGGTTTCAATACAGCTCTACCTACTGCTTTGAAGATATAAAACACAAAATACGACTAACACAAGTATACACTGGCGTTAGTCATATGATAATTATGTGGCATAGATATCAAGTTACTTTTATAAATTCTTAAAGGTATGTAAAGATGACCTGAAAAGATTTTGCAAAGCATGTCTAACAATGTGTTCTTCTTTATTGTTAATATTTAATTTTTAATGTTGTGCATTTGTGTTGAATTATTTACAGAAAAGCTAAGAATCAAGCCTCAGAACAAATTTGAACACATTGTCACCTCATCACTCTCTGTGGACTTCAAGGTTACTGATCTCAACATGGACCGGCTCGCTAAACTGCAACAAGATCTCCAGGAGAAATATGAACAAACCAACAATAGGGTATGTTCGTCCTTATATATTTTTATATATATATAAAAATATAATTTATAATAACTCTAAGGGCTTGTACTACCACCTCCAGATAGAATTTATCTATAAGATAAAAGTCTCGCCGTCTCTCTTCTTTAACCTAACATGAGTGAGACAGCATGCGATTTATATTTCGGATAACTTTAACTTGTTAGTGGTAGGAGTAGCTGTAAATCTCTCAATGTATACCTTAACATTAAATAATATGTAATAAAAACCATTAGTTTATACAGAGTGAATTTCAGTTATGTTTTATGATGTTTCATTATTGTGTCATAGTTTAGCTCAGTGATAACAAAGAGACATGACCATCTGGGTAACATATCGTTCTTACCACTCTCATTTTGTCGAAATAGTGCGATAGAGAATAAGACAAAAATGGGCTCTCATTATCTTTATAATAATTGTACCAGGTGCTTGAACTTCGCGAACGCCTAGCCAAGCTTTGGGAATGCTTGGATGAGGACCAGATCTACCGTCAGAACTTCCTGCACGCTCACCCCGGTTGCCATCCGCAGACTGAAGCCGCTATCAAAGAGGAGATTAAGCGCTGTGAGCAAATTAAAAGACAGAAGATACAGGTACTACTTAAGTAAAATATTTGATTTCAAAAGATAATTGTAATTGAGAATATATTTTTTTGCACTTTATATGTAGTTATTATAATATTGCATCAATTATGGGTAAATCTGTGACCATGATTAACGCAAGTTAGATGAAACGCGAAAGTCTAAGAATGTTCACCGTGAATGTACCTGTATAGTAATTGAGGTCTTGAAAAACCGCGTGAAATAGGATAATAGAAAAGTTGATATTTTAAACAGTTTATGATCACATACATCTTTCTTGTTAATGATTTCAATTATTGAAACATTTACGAAGAGAATATTCAGATACGTACTGCTCAGAGAGATTCTTGCATTTGCCTAAGGATCACTCAATTATGTTACATAATTATTGGGCCTGTGTGTGTAATCATAGGCACTAACAAGACACAGACATTTATTTATAATGATTAAACTGTTTTATTTATTTATCCTGTGTTCCTGCTCAATACACAATTTATCTGTAGATACTATTCAAAACATTTTTCAGCATATTCGTAATATCTAGATCAACGCTTTGGATACATGCACCACTCTAGAACGCATAGTATTTATATATTTATATCTAACAGCATCAGATTTTGAAAGTGAACCAGTTACACAGGAACTTTCAACAGTTAGATTTCATCAGTTCTAAGATAAGTGACGACTGTACTTAATATAATAATAATAGACTATTAAACGACGAAATTATATATTCAAATAACCTCGTGGAAGTTTATAGACTATGTCCTGTTTGAACTATCTCAAATTTTACGTATTATGTAAAGTGGTAAACTGGCGTAGATTTAGCATGACTGAATATAAAATTAGTTACTTTCACTCACTATTCGTATAGATAGACCGTCGATGTCTATCTATATATTGTGAATTTTAATTGTTACATGGACTAGAAAATAACGGTTCGCGTAGTGCTAAAGGTGAATTCACATGTGGTTTAAGCATCATTAATGCCAATGCGCTGAGTGTTGTATGTTTGATGTTGAGGTGTGGGACTCGAGACAATCATTTTTATGATTCATCAATAGTTGTTCTGAATCTGGGTGTTCTTTCATTTCAATGTTTGCAAAGTACCCCACAACACAAGCGTATAGACCAGTGCGTAAAGCCCGTCACAGACGTAGCTATAATATATATTAATATATCGAGATATATATTATAGTATAGCAAGCTATCACACACGGGAGCTATACTATAATATATATTTTGCCCTCACTCGGTCTGCGGTCGTCCTTGCAAGCGCACGATTTTAAAGCTTAATTTCTGTACAGAATGTTCAAATAATGAAGTAACACTGTAATCAATCTAGGTACCTAAATGAATTCGACAAGAGCACTTCTTTTAGATCTAATTGAAAATACCTCGGAGGATGATTCCGATGCTGAATTTGATATGCATGTTGCCTTGCCAGGAACGAAAAATAGAACCATCTGGGTTGAGTCGCATATAAAACAAAATAGAACTCGTGGCGAATTTAATTTGTATCATGATTAAAATTTATCATCGAATAAATTTGCACAGTATTTTAAACGTTTAAGATCGGCGTTTATCGAGCTTCATGATATGATAAAAAATGATTTAATAAAATGCGATACGGTTATGTGCAAAAGCATTAGTTCTGAAGAACGTCTTGCAGTATGCTTGAGGAAAGAAGTAAAAACAAATCATATTTCAATCATTTATTATAATCGCAACACTTGTATTTTAATTATATAAAGTACGTTATTTAAGCTCGTGCGCATCGAGCACGGACGTCGGGCAGGCGTTCAAATGGAACACCCCTATCCTCAAAATATATCAAAATATATATTAATATACCAAAACATATATTAATATGCCAAAATATACCGAGATATATACGTCGACATATTTCGGTGACGTCATAGAAATATATATTTTAGCTGCGTGTGTGGTCACTCGAAAATTTATATAGAAAATATGCCATAATATGCCTTGCTATGATTCATATTAATATATATTATAGCTACGTCTGTGACGGGCTATATAGAAAATATGCCGTAATATGCCTTGCTATGATTCATATTAATATATATCATAGCTACGTCTGTGACGGGCTTAAGTTGTCTGTTTAAAAATTGAGAAAGGTGTTATCAAATGGCTTCGGTTACGGACGCTAGATGTGAAACTCATAGATACCTAATACTTACATTTGTTTTAACATCAGTTCGTTTATACAGATTAACACTTATAAAAATCCTAGGTGGAGCAAAATTACACCTACGTAGTTTTACCTGTAAGGTAACGTTTAGACGTTTTACCGTATTCAGACTAAACAAATTTAATGAAAACAATAATTTTTTTATTAGTTTAAGATCGTTAAATACGTAATGTGTAAATGTGAAAGGATCTTAATCCGATATCAATCGAAACACGATTTTACGACTTTGCGGACGCTAACGTATTACAAATTTGAAGATTTCGCTTTAAATACGTACCTACATATAGTTGGTAGGCTATTGTATAGTATAATTACGGGTATTTTCTCCTGAAATGATGTATAAATAAATTTGTAAAGAATTATGTGTTTGGCGTAGTATTTTAATGTTGTTTTAGTATTTCCAGGGCACCTAAGGTTGTGGTTTAGATCACTACAGGGCACAAAACTTTGTGATTCACAAGTGTTTATATTCGAAAAATAATATCTGTATTATTTGTGTTATGTTTTGTAAATGTATTTTACATAATACTAAAACAATATATAAAATCAACCAAACAAATTCTTATATTTCTGTTTATAATTCACATATCACGACTGCACGGTTGGCGCAGTGTTGTGGGTTTGACTCCCACACAAGACAAAAATGTGTGAGATGACAGTGCCAAGACTCGGTATACTTTGTGTCTATTGTTTGAATGTTTGTATTATACAAGATTTATTACTAGTACAGCAGGTGCCTTAATTGTTTTTTTATTTTTACTCTAAATTAAACATACATATTTTTGTAAATAATCTTATATATTCTTATGTATTATATACATATATACATGTTATACGCAGGTGTTTCTGGCCAACGTACGTACCAAGATAAAGCTGATGTGGGACAACGTGATGTATTCGAGCCGGGAGCGCGAGGAGTTCGTGCATTACTACCAGGATATATTCACTGAGGACACACTCACACTGCATGAGCTGTATCTTGAGAAGATCACCAAGTTCTATAATGATCATAAGTAAGTACTTACTCCCAATGCCTGTAGTAAAATTAGTAATGTATCACAGATAAATATGCGTCGGATTGTGATCATCAGTAGCAATGTGTTAAACGAAAATATTTAAACAAAAAGAAAATAGTATACCAAGGTTTGGATCCTTTTCGTTAAGTGTAAGTCTGCAGTTAACAGTGCATTGCAGCACGTCCTTATTGGTCCATAAAGACGTGCTGCAATGCACTGTTTTAAATAAATAAAACTATATAGCCTGGGGTAGTACAGACAATATTGCTTTCTGCTATTTTACATAAAATATTCATGTTCTAACTAGCTAATAAAAATTATAATTTTATTAAGTATATTGATGAACAATAATTGGTAAGTATTCATAATATATCAGTCATGTATATTTTCTGTTACTTGTACAATAATGTTAAAATTGTGTCATAACATAACATGTTATTTTTGTGTCAGGCACGTATTTGATTTGGTGGTGACACGCAAGAACCTCTGGCTGAAGATGACAGAACTAGAAGCGCGGGCAACGGAACCTGGCCGGTACCACAACCGCGGCGGACAACTCTTACGTGAGGAGAAGGAGAGGAAAGCTATTGCCAGTAATGTGAGTACCACAATAAAGTGCTACATTTTAGGACATGAAAAAGAGCAGCGATAGCTCAGTGGAGAGACCAACAGACTGCAATGCAGAGGGTCTCGGGTTCGAACCCACGTCGCGCACCTCTGACTTTCGGAAGTTATATGACTTCGAAATTATGTGCGTATTGATAGACAATTATCGCTTGCTCCGTGCCTCGGAGAGCACGTTAAGCCGTCGGTCCCGACTGCCATAAACATCTATGGCAGTCGTTATTGGGGAAGTCGACACAAAAGATCCCACTGGGTCGAAGTGTCGCCGGTCTGTACTGACTGGCCCCCACACAAGATAAGATAAGATAGGACATGAAAATATGGAAGGTTCCTTGTATATGTCTTAAATTATGGGAATACTGCATATTTTTATTGCCTCACAATAGCTTCAGTAGTCAGTAGCGTTTGGTTCCTATATCTTAACGACCTATCCGTTACAACTAAGTGGACTATTTATAATATGGTCCTTCAATGAAAATAGTGAGGGAATAGTCAATGTGTCCTCACAATACATAGATCGATAAAAATGTGTCCACATTAAAAATAATTTACACATTAAATTCACATGATAGAGAACAATAGTCTACAATTTGCAATACGTGCGAGCGTGATATGTTGACATTTTGTGTTAGAAGATAACTTAACGTCCAGGAGGGTGGCCATTTTTAAATGGCCACCCTCCTGGTTTTTGTTACATTTTACTTTTGTTTTAGCTACCGAAGATTGAAGCACAAATCCGAGATCTGGTGACTGAATATGAAGCTAAGACTGGAAATACATTCACTGTTGATGGCAAGCCTCTACTTCAGCTCATGGAAGACGAATGGGAGACCAGGAAAGCAGTAAGTATACTAATACTACAACTGATATTAAGATTAGGTTTTTGCTCGCAACTTTATAAGCGAAAACTCATGGATCATATTAGTACTGAAAGTAGTTCGATAAAATGTGGCTAAGATATTATCGAAAGCCACGAAACTAAATTTTTATCAAACTCCTGAGAAGCTTTTGCATGACGCTTTAACAACAGACAAACATTCTTAACACTGTTATTCTGGAATCAGACTATTGATGGGCAGCAGGTTCGGCAAAAGAAACTCGAATATTTTAAAGATTTATAATCTTGCATCTGAGTACTAAACAATTGCTGTCACTGATTTTTAGTTTTATTCGAATTATAACTAAATCGCAACTATTTGATCGATAACCTCTGTGGTGCAGCGATGGTGAATGTCACTACTTTGTATGAGGCTGAGACCTTCAATTAATGAGTTTTTTTAGGACATGCTTAATGCTTTATAGCTGGCACCTTCCATGGCATATACAAAGCCTATATGCTGACCTGGCATTGGGTTATGCGCACAAAACAGAAAATACCCAGTTCCAGGCCAAATTTTTTTTAAAACTAAATGTTTGGTATCAATACCTTGCCAGATTACAATGAAATTGCTAGTTATTTCTAAACCAGTCTATGCCTGCTTATGACTGTGTTACTATTTCATTATAAAAATGTATGTTTTTATAGGGCAGCGATCGAAGACAAATTATTAATGTAAGATCATACTATAGAACGAAACTGGCATGAATTTATCTGGGCAATCAACAAAAAATTATAATTTGAACATGAATATATATTATTATAGTGTTGGCGGTAACGAAACCAAAGCGCGATTGAGAAAAACAGTACCAGGCTTAAGAATTCAGAACAGGGGTAGTATTATTCATGAAAATTTATATGATAATGACAATAACTGTTAGTTTATAATAGATTTAGTAATCACTTCTGTTTCAGAAACTTTATTTTATCGAATTGCCTAGGCGAACGCCTTAAACTAATTGATAATTTAATTAATATCCTCTCTGTATCAAGAATTATTCAACTTATTGTGACAAAGCTTATCTTAGTTTTTAGTTAGAGTAAGAGCTGAATATTTATATCACTTTCATAAAACTTAATTTTCATGGTTTTATTAACCTAACATAACATATAGGTAGATATACATAATTTAAAAAATATTTAATAGACATTTTATGTGTTTCTATCTGTATTAAAATTTTGTTTTCGTTGACCGTTGTAGTTGTATTACAGTAGGTATACATTTTTGATTATTCTTTTAAATGGTCGATGTTAGTGCAGAGTTGTTTCTCCAAGCCCGATGACGATATTAGTGACTTTATATATCAACATAGACGTGTGATAGCTGCACGAACATTGCTTGCGATCTACTGTACCGATCGTGAACAGTTCTTGCAACTCTACAAAATAATGTTGTTTATTTTGATTCTGCAGTCGTTCTGCAATACAATATGCTGCATGTTTTAAGTCACTCTTGTTTTGAAGCTAGCACACATAAAAACAAACGATTTGCATTACATACCTAATTATGTAAGGTGACTTTATAATTTTAAGGAAATAAATACTGCTCTAGCTGATAACTATGGATATTTTTCTTTTTCGATAAAAGTTAGCAAGCAGTAAGATCATCAAGATTTTAATGTGCAGACGTAGTATCTCAGCAAAATGATAGAACAAAGCAGTAATGTGTGGTTTCCTGTTAGGAGCGTCACAACAAGGTGTCCCTCCGCAAGCAGGCGCTGACGCCGACCACGCCGCTGTTCCGCTCGCTGGCCACGTCGCCGCTCGGCAAGCGCAACCGCACCGCCGCTGGTTTCGCCGCCACTGCCGAGAAGAACAGGTATGTCTACCTTTATTACTGCTCAATCGCTGTGCTCATGTCACACAATGTACAACAAACTTGAAATTTAGTTCTATAACAGCAAACAAATAATAATACATTTGTTAAGATAACTATTTTTTTTTTTTTTAATAATAATAATTCAGCTGACCGTCTACAAAACTCACCTTTTGTGCCTCAGAAAAAAAGGGCACATAAATCTTTTTGGGTACTGCTGTCAACTTGAATATTATAACTTATTCCGCCATGGAATTTTGGTATACCATTTGGATAACGGATATCGCATGATAAACCTATTACAAAGAAATTGTAATGTCGGCGCTTAATAATTTAATTTTATAACATTAAAAAAGGCGTAACCCTTTATTTTAAATTGTACTACTGTATTTTTAATTAACGTCATTACATCAATTAATCAATTACCATTAGACATGTCATATTAAAAGCAACAGGGCCTGGAACTTCAAAAACTGTGACCAAATGCAACTTCTTGATTTATTGTCTAAGGTTTCATGGGAAACGGTTATTGCATGTGATCATGTCGACAGTAGTACTCAAAACTTTTATGACATAGTTTATGGCCTATTCGACATGTATACCTAAAAAACGCCGAAGTAATAAAGAAACCCGAAGATACCCTACCTGGTTTACCTATGATATCATAAAGGATTTACGAGTGAAATGCAGATTACATTCACTATGGAAACGTACTAAATGTAAACAGACGTATAAGCTATTTCCTGATCTCAGGTCCAACTTGAAAAGTCGCATAGCAGCCGGATATACGTCGTACATTAAAAATATTGAAAATAATATAAGGGTGTATCCAAAGGCATTCTGGCAGCACATTGCTGGCCTTCCGTCAAAGAGAGGTTTTCAACCAGAGGTAGTTTATAAAGAAAAGGCTGCAGAACTCGCTGCATCCGAGGCATTTGCTGAGTATTTTGCTAGTGTTTTGTAACCTGAAATCCCTAACTTCGATGTCGAAAACATAATTATGAGATGTACGAATAATTCGCATTGTTATATTATTATAAATTGTTTTCCCGATTCGGATGTTGGATCAGGCATTAATAAGTTAAAACTTAATAGCTCTATAGGTCCAGATAATATTCCATCTTGGTCTTTGAAAAAGGGAAAGAACTTCGTCACCCAACCTCTTAATCATATATTTAATTTAGCTTTAAAATCAGATATATAACTATACATCCATCACGATGGAAACTGTCACGTGTAACGCCTATCCCAAAAACCAATAACATTTCATTAGTAGATGGATACCGCTCAATAGCTATTTTGTCATCTTCAGCAAAGGTCTTTTAGAACGCATTGCATGAAAGCATCTATAGGCAGGTGAGGCAGTATTTTTGCAATGAGCAACATGGTTTTCGTACTAAGAGATCAGTCAACACTAACCTGCTGACCCTAGTCGACTTCATCTCTACCGTTCTTGACCGCGGTAATAAAGTGGATGTACTCTATTTTGACTTTTGCAAGGCCTTTGATAAAGTAAATAATGATATCTTGGTATCTAAGCTGTGTGCAATAGGCATTGCTCCGGGTTTGCTCCATCTTGCGGATTACTTGCGTGACCGACAACAATGCGTGAGGCTTGGTCATTATGAGTCGCACGCTTGCCGATTCACGATACACGATCAGGAGTTAGCCAGGGATCGGTACTGGGACCTCTTCTTTTTATGTTAATGATTAATGCTCTGGCCACAGTGGTCCGAAATGCTGAATGCCTCTTATATGCTGATGACCTAAAGTTATTTTTAAAATCAAATTTGAAACCGATTGCGCTGCTCTGCAATCAGATGTTGATTCTGTATGCAGGTGCAGCTTCGTAAACAAAATGGACTTCAATACCACTAAATGTTACGTGATGACTTGGCCGAATGCGTCACCCAATCAATTATACGTATAAATTAAACCATAATGTTATCACGAGAACTGATTCTATGAAAGATTTGGGAGTCATATTGACCAAAAGCTCACCTTTCATGAGCAAATTTCGTCGGTTGCTAAATAATGTTTTAGTCGCCTCGGATTCGTTTTGAGAAAGCTTTTATAAGATTTATTTATAAGAAATTGTATCCTACAAATTTTTTATTGGGTTGTTTAGGTTTTAACACTAGAGAGGCTATGAGATAAAGAAATAAGAGGAAACACTCTAGCTCATAAACCTCTACACCCAAACCAACACGCCTACAGCCAAGGCAAATCCACAGAATCGGCGCTCCACAGCGTTGTATCGCGAATTGGAGACAGACTAACCGCAAAACAACCGACGCTGGGCGCCTTCATTGATATAGAAGGAGCATTTGACAAAACCAATTTTAACAGCATAACCGAAGCACTAGAAGCGTATGGAGTCGCTCCAACGCTATCAGACTGGATAAACAATATGCTGAAGTAAAGAGCGCTACAAGTCTCAGTTAACCCAACAACCAGGGGAATTGTGGCCAGAGGCTGCCCACAAGGTGGTGTACTTTCACCACTCCTATGGAACATAGTGGTAGACGACTTAATACGAAAACTGAACGGTAGAGGACTCTTGACAGTGGGATATGCAGATGACCTTGCAATTCTCGCGACCGGATGCTTCCAGGACCCACTGTGTGACCTCATGAGATCTGCCTTCAGAATAATCGAAGAATGGTGCATAAGCCATGGTCTATCGGTCAACCCGACAAAAACAGAACTCATAATGTTTACTCGCAAGAGAAACTCAAACAACCTCAAACTATAATATTGTCTTCTGTTTACGCGAATGTTATTCATTGAAATTAAACTACTACATACGGATTTTATTTCAAAAAATCTACCATATACAACTTCATGAGAAATAGAGTGATCAATCGGCAATCAACAAGGTCCGAGTCTACACTGATGACTCAAAAACCATACAGGGAACGGGCGTGGGAGTTCACTCTCTGGATCTCAATATTAACATATCTTTGACACTAAGCTCACACAGTTCTATAGTAGTCTTCCTTTATTGTAGTCTTCCAATGCGAATGTTCCATGATTGATCTGGTGGCGGTCCACCGCGAACGACAGGAGACGGATCGAAGGCTACAAGATACGAATCCTCTCCGACAACACAGCAATACTTAGAGCCCTGGAGAGCAATAGCTGCAACTCCAGGCTCGTTTGCGAATGCCACCTTGCTTTTGAAAGAATATCCACAAAAAACATAAAGGGGCAAAGTGAATCATTGGCAATGATGCTGCAGATGAGTTGGCTAGAAGAGGATCGGAAACCACCACGGAAGGTCCACCTCCATTCTTTCCTCTACCATTCTCACAACTAAGATCATGGATGCGGCTTCGCACTCAGAGCCAACATAATAAACGCTGGGCTCGGACAACGGACTGCAGACAGTAGAGAGCAGCCCTACCGGCCATTTCACCACGTCTGACACACCGCCTGCTCAACCTACAAAGATTGGACTCCTAACAGGAATTGGGGATCCTAACAGGACACTGTCCCCTTTACAAACATTTGTACAACATCGGAGCAACAGACAGCCCACTCTGTAGGGAAAAATAACTTACCGAAGAAAAATCTGCTGCCCATGTAGTCCTGGAATGTGTGGGAGTAACAGCACAACGTAAGGAAATCCTCAACTACCCGAGGTCACTCCGCGAAGCCTGTGAAGACCCAAAAAAAACTTCTGTACTTCTGGGCGGAGTTGGGCTGGCTATCTCCATAACCGGCCGACTCTCACGCATAATGGACCAACTTGGAGGTATAATGCGGAAAATGGAGTCCAAATTACATTAGATTACATAGGTTTTAACTCGTTAGAGAAGAGGCGATCATACGATCAGATGGTTGGAACCTGCAAAATTTTGTAGGGTATGATCGAGGCACCGATTCTTTGCGACAAATATTGCAGATTGTTTGTACCTAACAACTATTGTCGTGTTAGAAAGCACCGAATGCTGGCGGTTCCAGCGTGCCATACTGTGGCACGCTGTAACTCACATATACCTCGGTCACTAAAGCAGCTGAACGCTCTCTTGGACTTTAACCCAGAAGTTGATATTTTTGCGGATGAACAGATAGTATTATTATTAGAATGTATGAGGTACTGTTAGCAGAGACGTGAATGCTAAATTTTAAATTTATATTATATTATTAAATAAATAATTATTAAATAGTGTAATTGGCGCAAGTCGTTCTATTTGATGTAAATAAATAAATGTATATGAATATCAAATTCTATATTATTCGATCACTATTTTCAAATGTATGGGTGTTTGGTTGACTTAAATTTGAAGCGAAGTGACATTGACTGTATACAGGACTTTTGATTCGTAGGCCGCCGACCAAGCGACAGCTAATTACGGGCAGCGCGACTAAAGCTGTGACTACTTTTACTAACAACTTGTCGGCGCTGAAGAGATCTGCTATCTCCACTGTCAAGAGGTAAGTGTGGACGATATTAAAAATATAAAAATTTGGTGCCACTATTGTTCGTCATTGTAATATGCATATCTCTTACAGTATTTGTAATATTTTAAAACGGGTTTTCATGTTTTTGATTCATTAACTTCATGTAGAATTGTTTGAAAGTAACCAGAGTGCAGACATCGCAAACTTAGTTGTTTAACGCTAACTTTCCTATAAACATTTAAATTTAAATTCAAACTCGATCAAGCATCAGTATAGGTAATTAAAATCATGATTTTACTACCTGATAGCTATTAGAGATAGGCTCTACTAGCAAATACGTAATATTACCAATCAGCTTTTACACTACAATTTATAATTAAATTTCGCAAAACGGCCTCTTTATTCATTAAGCGGTATATCCTAAATTTATAACGCAGAAAAATATAATTATAGTTGTTATTCATAGCTTGGTATGGAGGAAATCATATGTTACATCACAACACTTCGCATACATCGCACACGTTATTTAGATAATATTTTTCATTCCTTTGCTATTTCAGTGCGAGGTTGTGAATTTATTGATGTGAAAACACCTTTACGTCATAATTGTTTGAGGCAAGTTTTGTTTGATTGATGATAAGTAGTGGTCGAAACAAAATAATTCGACTTTGATATACTTGACTTGTTGTGTAAGTAGAGGGAATGAGAAATGTTACTATTGCATTATATAATGTGCTTATTATACATGTAGAACAAATCGTTGGTACTACCTGTATAGTCATTACCGCTTCATTGTTCAGAAAAGCATGAAGTAATTAGTATTGAAATATGTAATTACATTAGATTGTAGGCGTAGTATGAGTTTTGTAAGATATTTTTTTTTTTTGTATTGTGTAGCATTCGTGGCGATGTTAAAGATGATGATATTGGTTTAATTTGGGTAGCAATATAATTAATCGTAATAGGTACTTTTTTATATAAAGATATATTTATTTGCTTCAAACATGTGTAGTTTACAGGAAATGCATCATATAACAGTTGAATAGGTATGTTGTTGTTGTTTTGCCATCGATGGCGATCAAATATAATTGGTTAGAAATTACATATTAAGAATATATAACAAAACAGTAAATATTTCGAGATATAAAATTAAAATCATGAATAGAATATAGGTACCTACTTATTTGTTTTTTTTTTATTACGGTTCCGAGATGTTTGCTTCCGCGAGCGTCTTTAGACGCGTACCCGTTACAGTTATTGTTCAATTAAAAATAAGATCAGTCAGTAGGGTCCAGAGACGTGGGTAGTAACTTGTCAATAATACCCACTAAAGACAGTTTTATTTTAAACTGAAACCCAGAATAGGTATATATATTTTTAAGGTGTAAAGACATATCAATGCTAAAACATGAATATAGAGCCACATTTAAGCACATAGCAGGCAAATACGCGCGAATGTAATTGAATATTGAATTATTATGGTTATGATTACATTCTACTGTGTACTGTTCGTAAATTTCATTTATTACAATATTTAACAAAACAAATAAAGCGAAACCAAGAATTGTCTTATGTTTACGCGACTACTTTGAAATAACTAGGTACACGTCAGAACGTTGGGACAACTATCATCTTAGTCTCCTCGTGAACATGGCTGCTGTAAAGCAACCGAAACGTCGGGGCAAAGTGTAAACTTAAATATAAATAAATAGTTTTAATAAAAAAATATGCTAGATTTTTTAAAATTATGTAATAACAGTGTTTTAAAGTAAAATAAACACGCGACAAAATCCGTATAAAGTGTTTAATGTCGACGAAACCATGAAGCTTTGAAAGAAACATGATTATTATTTAAGGACCAGCCAATTGCAATGTTTTATATTCAGTATAGGTACTTGATATTTTTTTTATGTTGGCGTATGCGCTACAATAACATGTATTATGATTATGGTCCAAAACATAAAGCCCTTTAAAGATAGGACAAACAGATGTAGAAGAACTAGTTTATATCTTTTGAGTACGGAAGCCCAAAAAATACTGTGAAATGAGTTACATTCTTCTGTATAAAGCTAACATGCCTTACAGCGGGAAAAAAAACATGTCAAACGTCTAAACCCAAAACAATAATATGTAGTACATTACAAGCATTTGACCGTAGTAATTAAAATACCAACTGGATAAATAATATCCCCTTAAAATAAATTAATAATTTTAAAGTTGCATGTACTGCAACTTCAAAAGTATAACATGCTAGAACTCATAGGTTATAGTTGTATTTAGCAATCTTATTTTAGATTTTGTATCATAGCAACTCAAACTTTATAGTGTATCTATAATAAAATATAGCGTCAATGAAAACTGTTGGCACCTCATCTTAAAGGAAAAATTAATTATTTTCTCACCAGGCGTATCAGCGGGCGACTGGCAGCGAGAGTTGTGGCGGAGGGTAAACTTTGTCCTGAAGCTAAAAGGAAACTGGACTATGGAAACGATGGAAAGAAGACCCCCAAGACCGTCAATGGCAGTATTCTTAAACATAAACGCACGGTGAGTTGGTCATTGTTTGGAATTTATTAGATTGTGGTTTAGTCGGATTATAATGAGTGCCAAAGTTTTAAAGAGATGTATTGCATTTTATTTTCATATTTGATCGTATCATTAACTATAATTACTAGTTAAGTTAATATGAGACTAAGCCCAGTTTTAATTATGGTATTTGTAGTATCAACCCCTCTGCAGCAGAAGGACAGATGAGCAAAATCCCTGAATTGCAAAATCCCAGATTAGCAGAAGGACAGATTTGCATAAAGGCCGAAGTACAGACACACACAAAAAACCAAAATACAATTTAATAGATACAATCTCTGTTTTATTAAATTTCATTTGAAAGTACCTATTGTTATGTGCTGGGTTCGAGGGATATGAATGTAAACAATATTACCGACTAAAACACGTTAAAACGTGTTTTAGTTGGAAATGTTGATTTTTAAATTTAATTAAAATTTAATTTAATTGTGTGCTAGAATAAATTCTATCACACAATTAAATTTGAAAAACAACATACACTATATTACACTTTTCCACTGTAACTGCTTCAAACTCCTTGGTATTTTCGCTTCCGTTCGCTTCGATGAATAGTTGTCCGCTTACGATTGTAAACTGACTTAGCGAACGCTGGCCTTGCCCTTTTATACGCAGTTAAAGCGTTTCTGGAGATTTCTAGTCACGCCATACCCAACAAACCAAACCCAACAAACAATACAAAGGTTACAAATTGATAATAAGGTTAATAGGGTTTATATCTTCTTTGACGACGACAATACAATATCTGCCTTTATGCACATATGTCCTGCTAATCTGGGATTTTGCTTATCTGTCCTGCTACGAGTGGTATCCACGCCCGGCCTCAATAATATGTTTTTGCTTGCTTGGGATGATCATAAATATATTTCGATGACAAAAACATTGCCTTTCCTGAAAATATTTTAATAAAGTATTTCATTCGGTTATTTGGATTAAGTACACTCAATTGAATTCGTTTGCGAATTATATTATCCCTATTTATTCAATCGAACTGCTTTCATCGACGTCCCATCAACACCCATCGATCGCCACTTTGACCAGATTCCTTAATATTTAGTGTTGTGTACATTTTTTAAAACATTTGTATGCTATTTACTATGCGCTATATACGTTTGTGCACTATTCCTTTGGTGGAAAATCAAGTTTGCATTACTAACAGAAAATTTCTTACCCACAGTCTGTTGGCAAGCGTCGTAGTACAGGACGACGTTCCATAAACGGAACTCGTTCGACTGCATCGCAAGAGGAATCTCGAACCACGAACAAGGACCCGCTCATGGAGACCACGTTACTGACTACTTACACTGATTTTAAGGTGAGTTATAATCTGATAGATGATTTATCCGATCGGAGGGAATTACTAGTGTAAAAAGAGTTTAGAGTCATGAAAGTGTTTTAATTATTAATATTTTCTTACCAGGATGGCATTAACGAAAAACAAATCAGTCGCAGTTCCATGGCCAACCCCAAAGCACACGAAGCTATCCTCCCCACCATCGTGTACAACACCATTGACGAGACGAGTGCCACCCCAAAAAAAACTCCGAGGGTGAAAACCCCATTGACACCTAAAGTCGGGAAAGAGAACATACAGCAAGTCAATATGCCTATGACACCGAAAAACAACCTTCTTTACACGCCCACTCGCCTCACGCGGTCGGCTCTCAAGCTCAACCACGACGGGTTCGCCACTCCCCGCGCGCCGCTCAGTGCGAACAAAGTCAACCTACAAAGACAAAACACAGTCGCCAGTTTAACGGTCAAGACTACCCCCAATAATGTTAGCAGGTCTAAGTCCCATTCGCACCTAGTGCGAGCTAAAAACCTTCCGCCTTTAATTTAAGAACTTTGACTGAGTGTTAGTCCATCCATCTTAATACACCCGCTTGGATTTATTGTTTTTTTATTACACGGTTGTACTAAGATGTGTGCACTACGCCTTACAGTAATGTTAGTTATGGTTTTCGTATGAGAATCATTTTGTAATTATAGACATTCAGATTTTTAATACAATTTATTTTTGTGTTTGTCGATGGTTTGACTCAAGTTTTTGTAACGTATTAAATAGGTGTTTTCTCGTTGGTAATAATATAATTTTTGCTTGATGTATATTTGAATCTCTTTATAATTATGTGCTCAGATATAGCATTCTTTAAGATTTATTCAATTTGTCTATAGATGTGATTGATATATAGTATTTTGATTGGTAGTTTTATAAGTTCTTAGAATCCTTTTTAGTTTATCTTGCATTGGAATAAAATCTAATCTTGTTTTAGTATAGTTTTAGTTATAACCGGTACTAACATTTTAAATACTGATAAAATTATGACTTCAAATATACTTCACATACAAGCAAATCTAATTTTTAAGCTCTGGCGCAATTAAATAGAGTACAAAAAGTCACTAAAAGAGACTTTTGTGGTTGTAGGCAGCTTACATATATATAAAAAAAGTTCGGAAACCATCAGAATGCGTACTTAATTTTTATCAGTATTTTCAGATAAACAATTTCTTCAAGAATTGGCGTATCTTTTTTTTTATGTCTAAATAATAATATTATAAATTGCTGTGTCATGTTATTTAAACAAATGTATAATTTTAATAATTTTATAATGTAAATTATGGTTGTAATATATTTGCATAGTTTAAAACATTATGCTCTTTTATTTCACGACCATCTAGTTTAAAAACTATTGAGATAGTCGATTCTTTTAAAAATCAATGAGTACTTTTATTATTTATTGTTAATAGTACAAAATATAATTGTTTGAACGAAAAATGTCTATATATTTTGATTATGATGTTGGTAAAACAGGTCGCCGGTTAAGACGAGCTATCGAGAGTGATAAATATGAGATAGATGTAATATTGCTTCGGTGTCCCAAGACAAAAGGATTCTTCGGTGCTGTCAATATTGGTGCTCTAATGTAAGAATATTAATATAGTTTTTTTTTAGGATGAACCGATCTGATCTATGATCTGGCCTACCATGAAACGTAAATGATGAAGTTTCGGGCCGACTGTTTGTTCCTTGAAACACATTTATGCCAAAAGACGTCCTGAATTCCAGTATGTAATCTCTTGTCGCTAACGCATTTAAAAAGCAGTTCGTACAACGAAATAATGTCATTTTAAAAGAAAGAAATCCGAAGAAACTTCCTTTTAAGTCTTTTTTTGGGTCCTGAAATTTTGGATAGTCATTTTCATGATAGACCTATTCTTGGTCCTTAAAATGACGTTATGCCGTATTTGTTTAAGCTACCCTCAATATTTCCCAAATAATTGCCGCTGTTTTCTAGTATATACTGTAAACAGTGAGACTTACCGCATTATTTGTCTTGACAACAAATAGGAAGGAGAATATTAGCTCAACACTTTTGTAACCATAGCTTTGTAGTTAATTGATGACGTTAGAACTAGAGTGATCTATGGCGCAACAGTATGTTTTTGAGAAAATTAAGGAAACGCGTTAAGTGTAGCTGTTAGAAATCTATGAGCTTATATTTTAGTTATATGTACTTCTGATGAGTTGTAAATAAAAAAGGGACAAGTTTTATTAGTATATTTTATTTAACAAGGCGAAAATTCTTAAATCTACTAAAAGAAATATCACCTAGATTACTATGGCTGTTAAAAAATTTCCAAAATGTTTTAAAAATGTAGGTAGATACTTTGATATCATAAGAAAAACCACATCTTAATCATCACCTAACACAGCAGGCAGTAAGTTATCATCATCTAGTGCTTCCTGATTGCCACTTCTTCTAGGTCAAGTAAAATTTATGATGGATGGGAGGAACGAATTTTAGAATTTTTTTTATGTCTTGCATTTTTTTTATTTTATGTTAGTTTGGTTTCGGGAGTTTTTCTTTTGTATATAATTCTTTAGGTTTCAAAAGAAAGTTTCGGAATCCATATAATTTGGTTTCAAATCAACCGTTTCATATGTTTCCGTGTAATCATCATTGTAACTGATTAAACTTGAATTTATACAATATTTTATTTATCGCATTTGAGAATTTTGTCGAGGTCAAAGTTCAATTTGTATGGAACAGCTGATAATAATTACTTTTTTTAAATAGTTATAACAAAAATTACACGAATTTAATTCATCTAGGTAAACTTAGATTAATATTACTAACCAATATACCACATCACTAGCAGTCAAGTATAGACGACATTGGCGTGAGGGAACATACTTTTTTAACCATTAATTGTGTTGTTTTTATGATTAAATATTTGAGTAACTAATATGCAATTTTGTTTGCTGTGTACAATTAAGTAGTAATTGAGGATTCAATTTTAAGTTGTATCAATAAAACACAGAAAAGTAATGATTCAATATGTCTATTTTGTATTTGTCTGTGACCTGTTTTTGTCGAGTAGGTATAGACGACGTTGGCGCAAAGGGCACTCTTGCGCATGTCGAGTATAACCGACGTTGGCGTTCAAAAGGTTAAATATTACTAGCTGCACAAATAGGTGTAATTTCCCTTTTGATATACATATTTGATGTGAAAATACGTTTTACCGCATTTAACATTAATCTACATTTAAATACTGAAATAAGGTAAATAACTTGAAGGAAAAAACCATATATTGAGCTGATAAAGACGTCACGAGTTCGCGATTAATTACAGAAACGACTGTTAGGTCACAGTCCAGTCAATATTTCGTTCTTAATTATTATCTGGTAATGGTCCTACGATGTTCAATTAATAAAATATCTACACTAGACCGTGAGAATTCGCAGCGATAAATATTAATATTAACGCATTTCAGTGAACTGTCGGTGCTTTCAATATGCATGATAAACGAAAACAAGCAAGTGGTTGGTTTCCTGGCGCTCTCTGACCATCCTAACATCAGCGGCGTCGATCCGTCTGACTGGGAATATTGGATAAGGAATAAATATCAGTAAGCAAACATAATAGGTACCTAATGGGTACCTACCTAACATAATAGGTACCTAATGGGTACCTACCTAACATAATAGGTACCTAGTAGTATAGGTATTTTACAGGCATGCGATAGTCAATGAGGTACCTACTTGATTAATTTGACCTTATTTCATAATATGGTAGGTAGATAAAACATTGGAAAGTGGATGGATAGAATATGACTTGAGCTATGACATATTTTGAATTTAAGTTACCCGTCAATGTTAGAAACCCTTTTTTTTTAAACCCTCTTTGAATGTATTGCTTAATGTGTCTGTGTTGTGCATGTTGTACCTATATAATGCGCAAACATTTCTTTTGAAGCACAAATGTCGAATGTACGTTTGTGGAATTTGCCCAATAAATGACACCGTATGTGATTAGGGGATATACATAGCCGAAGTATGCGGACTTAGCTGTAGAAATAGAAGTACATAGTAGTTTCGACTAAAACAGAAAGAACATAACAATAACTGGAAATTATTTTATTTATTTTTCAACATGTGCTTTCCAATTCATATGTTGATCTAGTGTAGGTACCTAACTCCCAAGAAATTAATTTGTTGAATTTTAAGAGGTAACAGTTTAGATTTATAATTTTTAAATGTAATTATTTTTGTTTTAGTGAGGTTAACTTTTAAATTTATAGAAGCTAGCCAATTTATAACTGTATTTAATGGTAGGTACATTGAAATTATTTTCAAAATCTTTATCACTCGAATGGTCGTTTGTAAAAAATATGGTTGCGTCATCTATATATCATATTTGGTGATTCGTTTAATTGAACTGTAGTGATTGATTTTGTCGAACTGTCATAAAAATCTATATCTGTGGCTTGCATTCGATTACTTAGATATGACTTCAACAGTTCTAGCGCTGTAACTCTTATATACCAGCTTTGGAAAGTTGCTCATATAAAATGTCATATTTGACACAGTCTTTTAATTAAACCATAGAATATTAATAAACGACTGTTTTACACTGATGTAATGCTTTAGTGACCAGTGATCGGCAAACTTATTGACCAAAAGAGCTAAATACTTATAGATAATACACAATTGAAATCTATTCAAAGAGCCATTGTTTTAACTAAACCTTTGCTGTAGCAGAATGCAATATAATTACGGCATTAATTAGGATTAAAAGAATACTGTCGAGCTTGCCTTTGTCAAATAAGTCTTAGTTTAACTAACAGTACCTAAATTAAATAAATTTGGTATCATACTTATAAAGCAAGGTAATAAATAATATTCCGTACCTGCACTAAACATTTCGTGGAAGAGCCGCAGCTGAGGAGTCAAAGAGCCGCATGCGGCTCGCGAGCCGCGGGTTGCCTACCACTACTTTAGTCCATTAGATAAACAAGTAGGATTTGAAACTCACACTGTAGGTGAGCGACGGCGACGTGGTGACTTGGTAAGCTCACGATCTCACATATTACTCGAAATGCTAGAGGTCTGGGACCTTACCATCAACTCCTAAATTGTTGTCATTGTATGCGCAGAAATTTGACTGCGTGTTACAGAGGGTATAGGTTTGTCTTGTTCTTGCTCATACAATAACAATGGTATAAAGGATGTTATGTTAGTTAAAGTAACAGGTTTTAACTTTTCAGAAGATATTATCTTTCTCGGAACACGCTGTTTATACACTTTATGTGTTGTATAGAAACAGTGACAGATTTCTTCCTGGAAGAGGCTCTTATATCAGTGTTTAATAATGATAATTATCTACTCCAAATTGTGCTTTTCGTTCCTCTAACTTGTACGGAGCGTAAGTTTATAATTTTGCCTTTTTAAAATAACCGCCGCAGTAGGTTGTCTCTGTATAACGGAAGCCCTTTCAAATATTTGCATTAAGGTAGAACTCTATGAGTAGTTTTGGTGATCTCCCATCAATGCCAAATCTCGTCAGGTTTTAGGGTGAAGTGAGATCTGTTTATGGTGTTTTTAACCCGGCGTCATGGGGTGTAAAATTGCAACATGTACATTGGGTGGGTCGTTTCGACCCAATACTTTAACCTGAGATATTTTAATGTTTTTTAAAGTAAATAATGTGATATTTTCTATAATATATTTTTATGGATAGATTTAGAAAATAAACCAAGGAATTTTAGTACAAACATTCAATGATATTTATTAAACAACAATCAAAAGATCAACACTTTTTTTTTTAAACTTTATATAAACCAAATAACTTTTTATTTTTAATAACCTTTCATTTTTATGACATTGCCATTCTTCTGGATCCATTATTAGAACCTACAAAAAAGTAATAAAATCCCATAGATTTGTGCCAAAAACAAATTTTCATATATCGTAAAAGAGTAAAACACAAAAAAAAAAAAATACTAAAAGCAATGTGAAATTATTATCATTAAAAATATATACATACATACATAGATTCACGCCTGTTTCCCAGAGTATAAACTTGCTTAGTCAGTCTTTTCTCGTCCATTCTTTCTACATGCCCAAACCAACTTAACATACCTTTTCTATTCTCGTCACTAGATATATCCACTTTTATGCCGCATCTCTCTCTAATCATACTATTCCTTATCCTATCTTTCAGAGTCACACCACATATATTTCTCAGCGCTCTCATTTCTACAGCATTTATTCTGCTCTCATGCTTCTTTTGCCATACCTAACTTTCACTTCCATGCATAAGTGTAGGCACTAATAGTCCTCTATGAACAGCCAAACGTGCCTTTTCGGATACATTTCGACTGTTCATAAAAGCGCGTAGAGCGCCATTCACTATATTGCCAGCAATCGTTCTCTTTTCAATATCTCCCTCATGTGTACCATCCCTTGTAAACAAAGTACCCAAATATACAAACTCTTTCACTTGCTTCACTTGTTCTCCATCAATCGTAATATTGCACATCGTCATGCACTCCTCCTTTTCAAATACCATTACTTTCGTCTTGCTTACATTCATTTTCATTCCTTTACTCTCAAAAGCGCCATGCATAATAGTTACCATCGCCTGCTACTCTTCTGCCGATGACGCAAGTATTACTTGGTCGTCGGCATTAAGTAGACATTTGACAAGTAACTCATTCATCCTTAATCCCCATTACTACTATACTATATTATTATTATACTCTTTTAAATCTTTCAAACAATTGTCCATGTATAGGTTAAACAACCAGGGTGACGCTACACATCCTTGTCTAACACCTTTTTCGATATTAGACCATTCTGTGTAAGTCCCATTTATCCTAACACAGGCTCTGGAATCGTCATAAAGAGATTTCAGAGCTCGTGTGAGGTTGCTATTCACTCCATACATGGACAAAACCGACCAACGTTCGTTTCTCACCACTTATATAATTAAAATAGATAAAATAGATATTTATCATTAAAAATAGTGCACAAATTTAGTGCATTGACTACAGGGATGGGTCATATTTACCTTTTTTAACTTTGAACACACATAGATGCGAGTGCAGTCGCTACCCGACTGACTGCTCGTCAACACCAGTTAAAGCACTTCAATACCTCCAGATACTGACAAGAACGGAAATGTCGCACGCATCGTACAAAAATTATAAGCAAATCCAGGTCATATTTTTTTTCTTTCTTGTGTTTATGCTTTGACGCATACTTCTCCACAGGGCAACAGAGAGGTTATGTCGGACTCACCGGGGGAAGGTTTACCGAAGGTTTCACGGTAATACCGACTAAACCTACCACGGAATACCGTGGTTTTCGCGCGACCCCGTCGACTCTGGTTATGTTAAGGAATACCTTGACATAACCAGAGTCGGCGGGGTCGCGCGAATCACTTTCACATGCAATCGCGACCCCGCCAAGGTTTCGGCCCATCGTATGAAACGGCAGGCCACTACGACGCGAAAATACCTACACTTTGGTCACTCCTAATTTTAATCCCTTCCTTCAGACCCGAGTATATAGGGTTTCGGGGGGAGAACTACGGGTCTCCCCCTTTGGACCAGGGTACTGCGGGGTCAGGAAGCCCACTGCGCTTCGAAAGGCGTGTTCTATCGACCGCTGACTAGAGTGCGCGGTGCCTGACATTGGTGTTGGACTCGCAGGGGTATGTGGTTGGCCGCTGAGGACGACATGTTCGTTTGCTCGGCAAGCACGTTGCGTTCGAGCGTCTGACTCAGACGCGGCCAGTGCGAACCAGTCGGTCGCATGAGGCACGGAGTTGCCTTTAGCAAAGTGGCAGTGTGGTTTCACTGCCGCAACGCATCTCGGGCGCTTGCCTGCTCAGCAAGTAAGAGTCATAGCTGGAGTGACTCGGGCCACATCCGGCTTGTAGGCCTATTTGGGTAGGCGTACGGATGTATGTCGGGAAGTGAGCGTGCCTTACACAGCTCCGGTACCATGCTGGAGATATGGGAGGCGGCTTCTCCGTCGGCTTCAGCGAGGTTATCGTTAGCAACTCCTTGAGTTGCGAGTAGTGAGCGGCTTTATTGCTCCGGTACCTATCTGGAGAATAGGTAGTGTCACTTGGGCACGAGGTAGCTCGCTTACGAGAACCGGATCTCTGAGGTTAGGGTGGAGAGTCGGGATTCGGGGACAAGACCTGTCTATAACTGGTCCCGGAAGGTGCCCTCGGGCACTGGAAGGTACAGCGGCTCCTCTATTATAACCCAACGGTTGGTGTAGGGGAACGCTATATCATAAACTGGGATAGTCGTAGAGGAAGGGATGTCCCCTTCCTTCACCCGAGTAGATAGGGTTTCGGGGGGAGAACTACGGATCTCCCCCTTTGGACCAGGGTACTGCGGGGTCAGGAAGCCCACTGCGCCTCGAAAGGTGTGTTCTATCGACCGCTGACCAGAGTGCGCGGTGCCTGACATTGGTGTTGGACTCGCAGGGGTATGTGGTTGGCCGCTGAGGACGACATGTTCGTTTGCTCGGCAAGCACGTTGCGTTCGAGCGTCGGACTCAGGCGCGGCCAGTGCGAACCAGTCGGTCGCATGAGGCACGGAGTTGCCTTTAGCGAAGTGGCAGTGTGGTTTCACTGCCGCAACGCATCTCGGGCGCTTGCCTGCTCAGCAAGTAAGAGTCATAGCTGGAGTGACTCGGGCCACACCCGGCTTATAGGCCTATTTGGGTAGGCGTACGGATGTACGTCGGGAAGTGAGCGTGCCTTACACAGCTCCGGTACCATACTGGAGATATGGGAGGCGGCTTCTCCGTCGGCTTCAGCAAGGTTTTTGTTAGCAACTCCCTGAGTTGCGGGTGGTGAGCGGCTTTATTGCTCCGGTACCTATCTGGAGAATAGGTAGGGCCACTTGGGTACGAGGTAGCTCGCTTAAGAGAACTGGGTCTTAGGATTTGGGGACAAGACCTGCCTATAACTGGTCCCGGAAGGTGCTCTCGGGCACTGGAAGGTACAGCAGCTCCCCTAATATAACCTATACGGTTGGTGTAGGGGAACGCTATATCATAAACTGGGTTAAGTGTAGTAACTGAAAGTAAGTAACTGAATTCGTAGAGAGGGCGATGTCCCGTTGAAGGAGGACGGACACACGACACAGAGACGCGTGGGAACAAGCACGCCGCCTCTCGGACCTGGTGCTGGACGGGTGGCGGGCAAGCCCATTAAGCCAGGTAAAATGTCAGGGTGGCTGGAGGTCGGCTCGCGCCCTCTGGCGCCCGGTTCTGCGGTTGGAGCCTCCTTGATGGAAATAACTTCTTCACAGAAGGAGGCAATGGCGTTCAAAGACCTCTCACTCCGGACCATAGAATGAACCAAGGTCGGGAGCGAGATGGCAACAATTCCGACTACCGCGACCAACTCACGGCGTTGCGAAGCCCAGGCAGGGCAATTCGCCAAGGTGTGCAGCGCCGTATCTGCAATAACATCACTGTAGTTGCCGCAGTGGTGACAACCGGGCGTCTCTTGCCGGCCTATGCGACACAGGAACTGGCCGAAGCAACCGTGGCCAGTCATTACCTTTGTTAGCCGGATGGTGAGGGCACCATGTCGCCTCTCCAGCCACTCCTCAAAAACGGGACTTACGGCCACGACCGTGGCGTGCCCGGCACTGGGTGCACAAGTCGTTCCTTCCACTCTTCCACCACAACCTGGCGGAGTGCCTCGAGAGTGGGAAGAGTTGGGCTGGGTCATATTGACCCAACCCCCATCACGCCGGGTTAATGTTATTTTTCTTACCATCGAGGCGCGAAACGTCGACAATCCTATCTTTAGCGGTATACCGTTGAGCTCTACATTTTCTTTCTTTGATAAATATGTTTTAGCCTCGCGGGTAAAATTGATCTATATTGCAAATAATAAACACCGCAGCTGTTACAATATTTGCATCTGAATTACACGATTCTTATTGTTTTGTAGAAATTACAGAATTCTTTTCAATACACGCGGTGTTCAAAAAACGTAACTTTTACAAGTATATGCCAAAGATTATAGAAGAAAGAATCGGCGGTTACTTAGTTACAGCCTTGAGGCAAGATTTTTGTCCAAAATTGAAGATGCGTCGAGCTGTGTAAGTATTTGTTTAAGAAATATTACATCATTTGAATCGGACTGTTTAATTCAAAACTTATGTTCACGAGACCATAGCACATAGCACAAGATTTCATTACAAACCTTAGTTTTAAACGGCCATACGGCTTGCGCGTTGTTAGACTGTTATCGTAACCAATGGTCACTTGCGACATCAAGGGTATCACTCACCAAGAACGGAAACGGAGTTGCTCTGTGCAACATGCTCAAATTTAAAAGGCCGGCTAGGCACTTGTGTTGTGGGTGTCCACGGGCGGCGGTAATCGCTTACTATCAGGCGATCCGTCGGGTCGTTTGTCAGTTGCTTTTGTGGTAAAAAAAAATTAGTAAGCTATTTGTTGTATTTATAATTATGTATATGGAATAAAAGACCGATAACGTAGTATAAGTTAATTAAGTACCTACGTCTTTTAATAAAATACAATAAAATTATTAAAAGACGTAGGTACCAAATTAATTTGGAAGCTAATTGTCTATAATTATAGGGAAGAAGACAACGACGATGTAGTAGAAATATTAGACAAGGCGTGTCCTCGACTAAAAGAACTATACGGCATGTATTATATTAGTGAACTTATAGGACGTCATCCAGAAAACAATAAGAAAATTCTTGTCGCCGATGTAAGACTTTCATTTTGTTACTTGTTACTTTGTGCTAGTAGACCTGTTAGCTTTACTATGTAGATTGTTTGTTATGACATCTAAACGTAATCTGTGAATTCCCCTTACGCTGAAGGTGCCTTTTCTTACACTATAATGTTATCTAAAGAACCAAGAAAACCGCTGTGTGTGCGGGTCTACTGTACCAATATTGTAATAAAAGATGCGTAGGAAATCGCATATACTATAGACGAAGACAGACTAACAGGAGCAGGCACTGCTGTATTAGTTTCAGTTCCAGCAACCCAACATTCAAGGCAGTGAGTTGGCAGTGTTGGCACACCATGGTAGGTTCAATCGGTTGTACCCGGGAACTTCCATCTTTTCCTGGGTGAGCCCGACATAGCCTCTCCACTCCCCTTTTCCGCAGAAAGGTATGCGTCAATGCATTTCCTCCCGGTTAAAATAAATAAAAAGGCGCTGCTGTATTGGTTTATTGTCTACATAATTCAGAAAAAATCTATGGAAGTCCTTCCTACTGCTAATAATAATATGATGATATCAGCTCTGTATTAAACTGGGCACGGGGTCAACAGTGGGACAGTTCCATAAGGGAAATGTATATTTTATCAATGTGAGAAGGTTTAAGCCATTGTGGTGTTTTATTGAAGTTATTCTGTTCCTGTTTAATGTATGGGTATAGTGCTTTAATCCAATAGAAAATACAAATAAAAATTTTAGATACAAGGACGCGCAGTGGCTGTTATGTGCCTAAATACGGACATTAACTATCGGATGCTTCAGAGAACATACGAGTTGCGGCCTTATAACGACCTTAACGTGGTCACACCCCTTGAAAAGGAGAAAAATAAGCGCGCCAACACTTTGCTAACTATGTTTGGGTATGAAAATTACTCGTTTGTATTTTAATTTTTTAAGTATTTCGGTACGTACATAGTTTACAATATAAATCACTTGTTGTTGTGTATTTTAATTTAGGAACTGGAAAAACGCTCTAAATGAGCAAATAATATAATTATATTCTGTAATTATACAGAATATAATTATATTATTTGCTCATTTAGGGCGTTTTTTATCTGTTAAGTTTGTAGATTTTTTGCTAAGAGACTGTTCACATGATTCTATTCATCGTTTTCTTACTGTCCTTTCCAACGTATATACATAATGTCCATTCATATAAATAAAACGTGATATTTTCTGATTCTGGACGAATACAAATTTGCAAAATGTACCTGGCGTTCAGAAATAGGATTTTAAAAATTTAATTATCTACATAATATGTATGTATGTCTGTATGCGTATTACAGAGACCCCATATTGAAAGGACAATCGAATCCATTCGAACAAACGCCTAACAAGCCTAAATCTCACAAGCTTAAAGTAAGTATAGTGCACTCTATTTAATTCTTGATCGCAGCATACAACGTAACATTCAAATGCTCCTATACAATATCTGAACACATTTTCCTGTCATTATTTTCTGAAAACATTATGATTGAGTTCAAGAGAACGAGATAAACTGTACAACTTTGATCTATAGACCAACCCGTCAGTCAAGGTGATATTTTGGATCAAATATACCAAAAACTATCATATTTTAGTATCTCTAAATAAAATATTATTTTACTTATATTCCATATTCTCACTTTTGTTTTAAGTGTGAAGAATCGGTGCCGAAAAAACGTCATTCAAAACGATCATGCAAGTTAAGCAGAGTCAATTTTAGGAAAAACGCAAGGTTAAGGCGCAGTTTCGATCCAATCATGGTCAAAGACTGCGTTTCTGAAGATTTTAGTGATAAAATATTTAATTACCCAAGTTCGTTAGGAGTGTCCCAAGCTACGATATTTTCTGTGCTCGATTTGCTTGACGATGATCCATTTGACTACGATATCGTCAATATCGATAAACATTGGTTGACAGACTCTCCCTCGACTGAAGTCAGGTAAGCTGTAGCTTTAAATAGGTTGGAGTAGCTATATATAGATAGGTAGGGTAATTGTGAATGTAAGACAAACCCCGAAAGATAAATATATTATATACCATCATAAATTGTAAACCGTTAAAATTCCAACCCCTCAAATGCGTTACATACCTACTCGTAATCCAATTATTGCCAAGAGATTCAGCTTTGGGAGGATAAATAATAGGTGAATAAATGATACGAGGAAGCGCTAAGATCTTAAAACAGGCAAGTCAAAAGTTATTAATACAAATTATTCGAACACATCGCACTGACTTACGCGGTTCCCCGTGAACATGGCTGCTGTAAAGCAACCGAAACGTCGGGGCAAAGTGTAAACTCAAATATAAATTGTTTTAATTAGAAAATATATAGATTAAATAGTAGTAAAATTTCAATAATAGTAGTGTTAGAGTTTTCAAAATTATGTAATACCAGTGTTTAAAGTAAAATAAACAACGCGATAAAATCCGTATAAAGTGTTTAATTTCAATGAATAAATGACCTAAAATATATCTTAACGTAGTCCAACTTGAGTTTTCCAAGATTATTATTAGGTTTAGGTAATTGCTAGAACGAAGGAATTATAATGAAAAAAAAAGAACACAATAAAAATGGGTGATTAATATCTGTTTTTGCCAAGTTCCGTGAAATGACTTATTTATTTATAAAGACAAAATTATATTGTATCCTTGCTTTATACTGTTTACTGTAATTCAATATGGAACATTTTCACTGCGATCTTGTTCTTTGAACGTATTTACTATAATGGAATACTTGCCAAACAGCAGAAACTGATACATTCTTCCGGGACGACATTAGTGATTTTAGAACTTCGCCTCCTTTTGTATGTGTGAGATGCAATATGCAAGACATGGCCTGTACGAGTCCTTATAATCTTATCTAATCTCTGGTCTTAAAATAAAACGCTGTATGATATTTCAAGACATTTTTTTGATTTAGGCCAGCAGTCTCTACGATTTCATTTCCGAATCATCTACGCACTGCTTCTTACACGAAAAGGAGTAGTAAGTATACCAATTGAATTTTATTAATTTCAAGTCCATTTGCCTAATTTCGTTTATTGCAATTTTTATTTGCAGAGACGAAGACACAACGCAAAAATTTTCAAATATTATACGAGAAGGACTCTGCACCATACCAACGTGTTAGAAATGCATTTATGATAGAATTATTTGCTCTTCGTGAAGACATTAGTGAAAGGTTAGATACCTATTCGTCAGTGTACTAAACTATTTTATGGCTTTCTTAGTCAGGCAATTTTACTTAAGCATTTTCGGGTTTGGTGCGAGCAAAACAGTATAATATTTGACCTTTGACTTACGCACTTAGATGGATATAATAAGCCTAATTTCGTGTATTCGTTAGTTAGTTAGTTGTAGAGGAATTGAATGCAGTGAGGGCACACGCAGGCAAACATAGATCACGCCAATAAAAGTACCTACCAGACTTTAGTTCATACTTTTATCTCCAATATGTGTTGGTACATTGTGTTGTGTATGATTAATTGATTACCGAATGTGATTGAGTACAATGCACACCTTACGACTTTTAGGGAGTTAAGTTGTGATAGTCTCGTGATTATAATCCACATTTTTCCAATTGCAGATATTCTTACGATATGCTAGAAGCTGCCTTTGAATTGATGAGGGAGTATGATTACTGTATGATACGTGTTCCGTGTTCTGAGAAGAGTTTTCCTTTGTTACAACACTTCTGTGTGAGTTAAGATACTACCAAATCTAGAACTAAAAAAACATTTTTTTTAAATTACATATCTTTTTTATTTGTGGCCACCGTGTTTTATGGGTTAAGTTAGTAGCAGGACTCACTCAAATGTTGAAATTCATACTATATCCATTATCGCACTTCAACAAAACCGCTCGACCGATTTTATGTTTTTTTATGGATATTTGGTAGGTATGCGAATAGGTCGTAAAGTATATTTCACACTGCTAGGTAATAACGGTATACCTACTCACATTTTTTAAAATATTTTGTTACAATTTTTTTTTACTTGACCTTGGTTCGTATTTTGTTTATATGGTAGAACAACATTTGCTGGGTAAGCTAGTATACAATAGCTGTATTTTTAAGAATCAAATAGAACACACCATAGGTATTAGAGTCAGGTGTTTTCGTGTATATTAATTAAATTATTCTAAAGGCCCCTGTGCTACAGGTACTCATCCTTAGTATAAGAACCTAAAAAGGTTTGTATTTTTAAATTCTAATGTTTTAAAACCCAAGGCAATTATCACAGGAAAAACGGGTGTAGGTATATATAATTCAGGTATAGGTAGTATTTAATAACAATAATGTGTTTACAGTTCGTCCCAACCAAACAACGTGTCTGCAGTGATTATGCGCTTTATTTGGCGCACAGAAGTCCAGTATTAGGGTACGTTTACTTATTTAGCCTTCATGTTTTACTTTACATCGTTCTCTATAAGATAGTACGCACGTTTATGATATTAACAAAAAAGACAAATAAAATTTATAAAACTCTTTCCCATTGAAGCTGAGTTATGAAAACAAACCAATTTATTGTCCGGTATAGATAACTTAAAATATGCTATGCACATTAACTTATCAATTCTTGGAATGCCATAATTGAAAATCTATTGCGTTTGGGCCACCGGTGTGCCATTGCCAATCAATAGTATAACATTTTTTATGAACTGTGTTGTGAAATGACACCCGTAAGTCTACCGATTGTATCTAGTCGTTGCTCTATTGCAGACGACAGACGACGAATCCGTGGTGAACGATTTTATCTATAAAATAGAACATGGAACGTATGCAGTAACATAAACATCACATAAACAGACGCAGTTAGTCTTAGTTACCACGCATACTTTATACCCGCGGTCTAGATCTTACAAAAGGTCTGTCGTCTGCAATAGACTTTTATACAAAGTAGCTACTACTTTATAATAAGACCTACTAAAAGAACTGCATTTGTTTCAATTTGTCTAGCAAGCTTCGAGTACGAGAAGCAGAATCTATCGATATACCCGAGATAGCGCATCTTTTGCATCCATTGGAAGGAAAGGCTATCATGTATGCAGTCCAAAACACTATAGACAATAAAAATGAGAACCAGGCTTATGTGTTCACCAGTGGGAGAAGTGTCGTTGGTTTAGCGATATTAGAGTACGTAATTCAAAATTATTTTTACTTCATTAACCGCGCTTTGAAGATAAATCCAGTTGGATTTTCATTGTGTGTTTATTTAATTTTAAATGCTTTAGAACGAGCACTATATGAATAGCGCCATTCTTTTCCTATAGTTTGCTTCTTGGTGTGCCCCACTGAAGTGCCTTACGTTTTCAATCTTGACATTAATTAATTTAATAGTCAGTAAAATGTAATTCCAATGGGAACCTGTTGTACCTTGAACCCACCATTTTTCAAAACTTTAAGGGAAGAAAACGATAACAGCTATTGTAATGAAATACATCGTATCGTAAACTGTTATTAATTAAGGTTCATTATATAAATAACTCCAAATCATAACAAACACCAATCTAGTAAAAACAAAGACAAAAATAAAGTTGTAGGTGGCTCAAGGTACAACAGGGGTGATATACCTAGAACCCACCCATGTTGTACCTTGGTCACCCCTGAGGAATCTCAAAAAAAAACATACTTATTAGCAATTAATAAACTTTTATTTACTTAAGGTGCTTAAAATAATTTTAATACCCTGTTCAGTTTACGAAACTAATAATGAACACAATTTCAATTAAATATAAATTCGCAACATAAACTTTTTAATCTGTCATATTTGCATCTGTTTTGACTAATCATAGCATCATCATCATCGCAGCTAGATGGTCATGGAGGTGGCTAACATCGGTACCAGTCTCTAGGCAATGTTTATAATGCCTCTTTAAAGTGAATCTTGGTATATTAAATTGTTTGGCAGCACTCCTCAATTAAATCTTTTTCTTTGATTTGTTTTATAGCACTAGAAAGTTTTCCTTTATCAATAGTGTCTCGTTTAACTTTGTTTTTTCTCCGAGGCATTTTACCTGGAACAAAATATTAACATATAAATATTACAATAAAAACGCATGAGTAAGTGGTACTTTGGCCATGACCAAAGTACAACGGGTTTTCGTGGCCCAGGGTACAACACCCCTACCTATCGATGCATAATCACTCATAATAATATTTAAGTTCAGTTTGCCACATATTGGTTTACTACGTTGTAAACGTCACAAAAACTTTCAACATTACTTGAATTTAAATAATAATGTTGCATGTAAATCAAGTAGTTTAAGAAATGAAAACAACAGAAAATTTTGCTTATTTACTGCAAAAACATTAAAATCTCCTCACACCAAAACGCCGCGTAATGGCCACCTGCAACTAACTTCACGTCTACCAGTAATTGGTTAACTTTACTTTGTCATAGACAAACCGTTGTAAAAAGGGCGGGAACATAAAAATAACGAAGGCATCGGGGTACATCATAGGTACAACAGGTTCTCCTAAACTCTAACGTACTTTGTGAATTTATTACTATTTTCAAATTTGGGTCACGCAAACCATAGCAAAATTTGTAATACAATACATATTTTGCTATAGAACTATATTGAATCAGATTTAATGACGAATCTACTAAATTAAAAACAATTTATGTTCCCGAGATCGAAAATATGTCGATTCTTGCAGTAATCGATACGTGGGACACTCAGAAAGTTTTGCGAAAATACAAAATAGGGTTCTATAGGTAAATATATATTTTTAAATCTTTTCAAAGTACTCTCCATCAGCCTCTTTACACAGTTTCATGCGTCTGAACACTGGTTCAAAAAAGTGTTCTGGTACTGACCAGAACACTTTTCCAGTCCGCCGCAGACACCTCGTATACAGCCTGCACGAACGCTGACAGCGCATCTTCCGTCGACGAAAATTTTATCCCTTTGAGCAGATTTTTTATTTTCGGGTAAAAAAGAAGTCACACGCTGCTAGATCAGGGCTAAAAAGAGGGTGACCTAGGAGTTTGACCGGCGTGCTGTCCAGGAAATCCCTAGTTTTGAGCGTGTTGTCGTGGTAGAGCAGTAGCCCACGGAGCCCTGTGTTTGGTCGCTTGTTGCTCACAACAAATAAACTTCTGCCAATCTTTTGGTAGTATACCATTTGGCGTTGATGCTTAAAGAAGCATCAACGCCGAATGGTACAAAACCAAATTACGTTCCTTTACGTTACCAAAGGGTATCGTAAAGGAAATAACACCAAGTAGCCAGTCAAATTGAAAAATCTCGCGACATAAAATTTCTCCCCGCTTCTAGATCGCTGCACTTTGATAGGCGTTGATTCGTTTTGTAATACCTACATCGTCGACTGATGCTTCGTGTCTGGATCGTATTGATAAATCCAGGACTCATCACTTGTAATGATGTCGTAAACACGCCGAGACGAGCCTGCTTCAAATTTGTTTATCATATTACGGCACCATTCCACTTGCTTCTGAACATCGGAAGAACATCCTCACGCGAAGATGCACATGCACGTGTAGAATCTTGTGAATGCTTCCCGATCCAATCTGCAGTATGTGCTGAATCTCCTGATACGTAACTCGCCTATTGACTTGAATTAAATTTTTCACTGCTAGCACGTTTTCTTCCGTAACGGCCATCAGAGGGCGACCACTTCTTTCTTTATCCCCCAAAGTTAATCGACCGCACTTGAATTCGTTATACCAACGATACACGATTGCCTTGGAAGAGCCTTCATCCATGAATGCCATTTAAAGTCTATCGTACGATTTGTCCGGTTCCAGGCGACACTTGAAATTGTAAAATATCATAGCCCGACAATGTTCTCGACGCATATCCATTTTTCAACGACACACGATAATTTAAATTAGTTCGCAAAAATGTGTAGGCTTATTTTAAAATTGGAACGTGCCTATTATTACTTATAAATAATCATATTTTCAAAGTAGATTATAAATGGCCAGTCTCTTATACATAAAAACTTTTTTTCGCAATTCTTTCTGTTATAGCAGAAATAGCAAAAGATTAAGTTATGTTCTTTGCACTACCACACAATATCAAGAAAAGTTTTATTTTCCTGTGAAGATCTGATTTATCTTTTGTGCAATTTTTTCACCAATGCATGACGAACGTAATATCTTGCAGACCACCCGAAGAAGTTGACTTCCTACGTGGCCGTTTCAATCTAGACTCGTATCAAATTCACAAGTATCGTTATGAAGGCAACGGTGTTAATGCAGGGTTCGCAACTATAAAGTTGGTCATAATGTACCCTGTGTTTGAAGTACATTATAGATTCTTTACGCGGGAGCTCATGAGGCTGTCTGGAAATAATACTTTGATGTATGTTACGGCTTATAGAAATAAATGGGTAAGTAATTTAAATATTAGAGAAGCCAATAAGAGTTAGTTTATTAATAGTTTATTTGAGTTCTCGATTTGGTCGGTTCAGTAGTCGACGTAACAAACAGATTGAGCTACCTTCGCATTTATAAATATGTATAAGTATGGATGATTTTACGCAAAATGATGCGCTTAATCTATTTTATTTACAGGCTATACACAAAGCCAATGCATTAGTGTCTGCACTGGTTCCTTTGATTCCGAGACGATGTCAGATTGACAGCGAATCAGTTCATGATCTAAAAATGATAGGTGCTATGTCTAACGCTATGTTAGTAATATTTACTATGTTTCTTTCTTTACTTTGCAGTGTTTATTGATGTTTTAGCAGTTTCCTTAATGTTCAGACATTTATGACACATTTAAATTCAATCCAGATTTAGGTCAAAACAAATTAGTCTTGAATGCAATGACACTAAATTCTAAACAGCTGTGCTATTGTTGTTGCTTTGTGTAATAAATTGCATCTCGAACTCAAGTGTCATTTTATCAATGAACCTACTGTCCGCAAAAACAAATCACAATATTGTTTGCTTCCATCTTTTGTAGGACGATGGTATTTCCCTAGTCGAAATGCTACACGATTAAGCGGAATCGCAGATTTATGGCAGAGCACTCTGCCGCTTTCTCTGAAAACTAGCTCCATAATTGGATAAATCTTTAAGTAGTTGGGATGAAATCAGATTTCAAAGCATATTATGCGGGCATATAATCCAATTTTCTAAAATTGGAAAATCTTTATATATTAGTTGGGATAAAGCCTTCTTTGTACCCATAATTTAATAAACAATTGCTTTATTAATATCTATGTTTTTCAGTATAGCTTTCAGTGCGTGGTTCATCGGTAACAAAATTACATCTGTGCCTAAAGTGAATATCACTACTCGGATCGTTGTCATAGGGGCATCCAGAACTGCCCTTGGATTTCTGAAGTCGTTATTGTTTGAGTACGCACATTTCCTCTAAGAATTATTTTATAGGTGTAAGAAATAAATTACAACATGGTTTTACTATTTGTTAGTTACCCATAAAGGTCATAGCACACATATTAACTCGGAGAGGAATCGTCACCGTATCGCCTCTCGCCTCGCCGTCAGACAGGCTAACACTACAGTAAAACATATTTTTTTTTTGATACCCTGGAAAAATGCTTGATGCACTACCCGCCGGCTAGGGGACGGCACCGGCGGGGCGTGTGGGACTCACCAGCCGAGCGCTGGTATACCCACTAAAAAACCTGGGGTGTTCCCTCTCTCACCCAATGGGGGGGGCCAATTGGGAGTCTGAAAAGATTCATCCATAGCAGGCCCCCCCGTGTGGGTGCCGGCCGGGTCCATCGGACCCGACCTCCTCTCGTCCCCGGGGGAATGAAATTTACTGCTCTCCCCTTTCGACGTTAGAAGGCGCGCGGGAACACCGCGCGCGTCCTCTATGGGTTCTTACTCACGGGTGGCAGGGTCCCCTGAGGCCTTGCCATCCAGAACCCTTAGGTGGGGGCAGGAGAGCGACATAAGCGCGTCTCCTGCGCCCCCTCCTCCGGCGGCGGACGTCCGGGGCGTAAGGATCTTCCTCACGCCCCCGCTCCGCCGCCTCCTTCTGCGAGATGACAGCCTCGCAGAAGGACCTCATTGCACCCCAGCACCTGTCGTCGCCGACCATCATGGATACGACGGTCGGAACACTACAGTCTAACCTAAAGTAACCAAACCGGATCAGCAGCTCCGGTACGTCGACTCCGCTACGGCTAGGCGACGCCGCACTTACGCCGTGCTCACTTAAATCATATTAATATGGATATTTTTTCACTTCTTCAATGAGTTTATCCCTTTCCAACGTTATTTTTTGTTTGAAATCTAACCTACAAATTCAATAAAATACGCGCGCAACACGACTGACGTTTGGCAACAGTGAGGTACTGCACAAACTTTACAAACAACATACACAGAAAAACCAATAACACTCGGCGCACTGGCAGCCAATAGATCATCACTTATACTACAGCTTCGAGTTAGCATTCAGTTGCTCCTCTCTGCCTTATAACAGAACTTCAAAACAATATTAACGTATCAGGGGACGAAACCAATTATTCTCAGTGACATTGTGCTAGCGCTTACAATTGTTTAATACCACACATTGTTTCATTTCTCAGCCAACCCTCCACATATCTAACGTTTATGAACGTAACTCTCATATCAACAAATGGATTGCCATATATGAGACAGACGAAGCCAATAGCAGAGTCAATGTTCTTAAAATATTATACAAGTTCAGACAAATATATGAAGAGCGTACCGTATACTTATTATTTGAACGTAATACAAGGGAAAATGGTGGAAATCGATGTGTAAGATAATCATGATTTTGTATTATATAACTACACAGGACTGTAATCTAAAAAAATGCTGGTTGATTAACCAGCATTTTTCCTTTTTTTCTTTCTTCATCTTGTGGCAAGTTCATCAAACATGGAATAAAAATGTTTCGTATACAAACGTTGATTTTGTAGTTCAAAAGCCTCGAATAAAATTGTTATTACTTGTCAATTTATTATGGTTCAGCAACAGGTACTTACAATACCACACATATGTAGGTATTATTTTCTAAGCAGAGTTTTGTTTGAAAAGTATTAAGTATTGTTTGTTTTCAGACAAGACAAATTTATAACTTTGTCTAGTGGGAGCCTATATTATTATGATCTACTATTTTTATTCGTCGGAAAACAATATCAACACCCCAACTATATGGAACACTTATTACAAAGAGAAAGTGAATACCGGTAAAGAAATCGCATAATAATTTGTGTTTATTGAGAGGAAAAAAAAATTAAGGGCTGTTTAGTATTATTATAGAATGATGCCATTTACAGATATTATTAAAAACATTCGAATGATTCGAATATTCCTGGCTATTGTTTGAATAGCAATAAATACTCGACTGTAGGTACTTAACAGATGATTCTAGATCTGCAAATCTACACGGGTATGGTTTTGTGGATCCCAAGACAAAGATGCTTCTTAATGCTTCTTAAAATATCTCGCGATTTATTATTTATTACATACAGATATTCGATTGTTATTCGAATGAACGATTGCATCTACATCAAACGTGGGGATTACCCCGACATCAGTTATCGAATTATACGATTCTTATTTCGATGAATGCACTTTTTAAAATCTTTGCCCACCACTATTCTGCTTATGTTATTTATGTTAATTACTTAACTTACATAACCAAATTAAACATTGAATAAGCCTAGCGTGGCGTTTCTTACAATAAATCAACAAGTAACGAAACGCAAGCATGTAGTCCTGTCATCGACCTGCTAGCATATCGCTAGCAGGTCGATGACAGAAATATCGTAACAGAACAGGCGAGAACTCGTTCACTAAATCTGTCTTACATTGTACATTCACTATATTATTGCATTTTGATGTTACAGTTAATAAATAAATAATAAATAAAATAAACCTTATATTTCATAAAAGGAGCTATAGTACAATACATTCAGTAAATTATAAATAGCAAACACTTAAATAATAACTAAAATAAAGTACTGTCCTCTTAAATAGGCTACATAATAGCTTATAGTAAAGAGTATAATAGTATACTGATTGTTCTTATGGAAACACTATATTATATACATATATATAATATAGTGTTTCCATAAGAACAATCAGTCATTAAGCAAAAAAAGGATGAAAATTACCAAAACATGTTACTAAATTGCTGGCCTGTTTATATTTTTCCGTTTCGGAAGAATATGCAGTTGTTTTCGTATAATTCTACTAGCGGACCCGACAGACGTAGTCCTGTACACACGAAAAAAGAACCAAGTCTAAAGCATTCTCGAATCCATTTGAACAATTCACAAAAAAAAACATCAAAATAGCTCCAGCCGTTTAGAAGGAGTTTAATTACAAACAGACGCACAGAAGATTTATATATATAATTCTATATAGAACATTATTTTAAGTAAACAATGGTGGATTTTTCTTACTTCTACTATAACCAAGAAAAATTGATTGCAGGAGTAGAACAGTGCCCAAATACAATCGTCTGGATGTACCAAGATTTAGTGACACCGAGATCCAGATAACCTGTGACGATACGCCCCAAAACGTGTTCATAATAAATCATATATTGGAGGCGCATAAGGCTTTGGAATACGTCAAAACTTATCTTTGGCATCACGCTTGTATGTGTGTTCTTGTTTTTGATATGTAGAAATATTGGCTGCCTTAAACGGTCGATTTAAAATTTTAAAAGTAACGAATTTGTTATCAATCAAAAGTGTTTCTGGTTATTTATTAAAAAAGATTGAACTTCTGGATGCCTATAAGAAAATGAAGTTAATTTATTTTTTGAATATCTATTTAACGCCATTTTGCCTGCTTAAAATTTATTTACTCCGGGCAGTATAAATGTCTGGCTTGTGCTGAATAAAACGCAACAGTGTCATTTTACATTCTAGAATAACAGGGTTTCTTTTAAATTGTCCCGCGGCCACATTTGTAATATCTTTGTATATGTAATCTATTAGCCCTTTTTATATCCTTTTATTCAAAACTAAAAGTAAGTTGTTAGTGGGGCCTGTTACTCTAATTTCATTACCAATTAAAATACGGTACGGATTTAATTTGATTTAATTGTAAGTATATCAATACATTAACGAGTTGAATAAGTACATACCTACCCATATGATTTATATTTATTAATGCCTATTGTCTTTATTATTCAACTTCTTGCGAAATATGTTAACCGATAATAAGGCACCCTGTGTCCTTTTCTGTACCCCTGGCACCGTATATGCGAAAATTCATGATGCTCGGTCGAGTAGTTAAGTCGCGAAAGCATAGTAAACAGATATTAATTATTACACACACAATTTGTATTTGTATATACAAATGTAAGTGTGTTTGTATTTACAGCAATTTTTACATTTACTTTAAAATTTTCCATTTCACCTGTTGCCCTTAACACAACCCCAGTTTAGTATTCCAAAGAATTAAAACATTTACTTAAAGGAAAAATAAGTAAGGCATTCGTTTTTAAAAATATAAAAACTCTTTAGTTAATTTATCCTTTAAATCATTAAAAACCAGATCTGTTGCTTTGATTATCAAGTGCTATAATAACTACATGCAGTTAATTGAAGAATCTATCAAATCCAAGCCAACATTATTTTTTTCTTACATGAAGCAAAAAAATGCTAATAATAATATTAATTATATAATAATATTTCATTCAGATTCTTCAGAGAAATATAATACCACAACAGTTTCAACAGGTCCTGAAATATGCAACACGTTAGCAGCATTATTTGCGGCTTCTTACAGTGCGGGCGACATTGATAGTTCGTTTGACAACCACAATAGTAATAAATGTGATATCCCAACTATAATGTGTTATAAGTTTCTTTGAAGACCAACAACATCTTAAATCCCTTGACAGACATAAAGGAGCTTGTGCAGAAGGGATACCTTCTGTTTTTGCTGTCAACTGCTAAGCAATTGTCACTGCCGCTCACATATATTTTCAATGTTTCGCTTGCTTCGGGTACCTTTCCTTCATCTTGGAAGTTGGCCCTCATTGCACCAATCCACAAATCTGGTGACATAAGCGATGTCAAAAATTATAGGCCCATTACTATATTTTCAGTTTTCGCCAAGTTACTGGAATCCTTGTCATGTCCCTATGTATCATGTCATATTAAGAGTATACTCGCAGTCACTTAACATGGATTCGTCGGTACTCGTTCCACTTGCACCAATCTTGTCGATTTCTTTGATTATGTATACCGTTCTTTGGATAGTTGCATTCCAGTAGACGTCATTTATACGAACTTATCGAAAGCTTTCGATAAAGTTCCTCATAGTATCTTACTTCGAAAATTATCGCAGATCAGTTTTGCTGTCGCCTTCTATAAATGATGCTCGTCATACTTACGTGACCGCACGTCAAAAGTAGTAGTCAGTGGATACGAATTGGATCCTTTTCCTAATTTGTTTAGTGTTCCCCAAGGCTCCCATCTAGGACCTATATTTTTTAACATATTTATGTACGACGTCTCCTCATGCTTCAGAAGCAGCAAATTATACCTTAACGCAGATGATCTTAAGTTAATGAGACCAATTAAGGAAGTTCATGAGATAACGCTACTTCAAGACGATCTAAACAGATTAGTTTGCTGGTGCATTGACGATAAAGACAAATGCTGTTATATTCGTTTTACCCGTAACCGTAATACTGAGTTTTCAGGTGGTTATACAATATCTGACCAACGTATTCAATAGGTTGAATGTGTTCGGGACTATGGTGTTATTCTTGATAAACAACTAAATTTTAAGGAACATTATGATTATATAGTGTCTAAATCACTAAAATCTCTCGGTTTTGTAATAAGAAACACCAATAACTTTAAAAACAATATCACTATTATAAGATTATACGAGAGTCTCATCAGGTCTCTTCTTGAATACTGTTGTGTAGTTTGGCATCCGCATTATAAAACTCATTCTAATAAAATTGAACGCGTCCAAAAAAGATTTATGTACCACTTGGCATATAAATTTAACTTGTCAAAGAATCTAACTAGTTACACAAACCTATTAACTCATTTTAATATAACATCACTCAAATCTCCGTACAATTTTAAATTTATCATTTTTACTTAAATTTGTCAATGGTAATATAAATTGTCCTCATCTGGTACAGAAACTTGATATTGCAATCACTCATAAACTTCCACGGCTGTCTAGATTCTCCTTGTTTACACCTAAGCGATCCAAAACGAACCTAGGCTTTTTTTCTCCTATAAAGAGGCTCCAAGTGGCATATAATTCTGTTAGTAAAAATAAGGATATTGATATATTTAGTCTAAGTTTACCAAGTTTTAAAAAGAAAATATTATCACTAAGCTTCTCAGCTTCAACAAAACTTTATACTACTGTATCTCTACAGTAGTATAAAGTTTTGTTCTTTTAGTATATATTAATTATGTAAGAAATTGTTAATTCAAATTATTATTTTTAAGTTCTCATAAGCCTTATGCTCCTAACTATAGTTTGTATTTTGCATTCCGTGGCAACCTGTAATTAAGGCACCAACAATATTCGTATACCACTGACTTTGTAACTTAGCTTTTAAGGCGTATGTTCTTGTTGGTGGACCAAATAAATAAAATTGCATTCATATTTCAGCCAAAGTCATAGTATACGGTGCTACAATTCACGCATACTTATGTATCAATGCACTTTTGGCAATCGACGTACCACCAGAGAATATTATATTTGTAGAACCTTTTCCGCCGGAGAATCCAAAGAAAATGAGAGTTTCTGAGTTTTGTAACAATAGTGTTAGTTGCTTTACTATTTAGTATGTTTTATTTATCTCAAGTTTTGAGGTTAAGGCCTGGAAGCAAAGCTTGGCAAAAGTTACTAAGTTATTCTGTCAGGAATTTCTCAACAGCAAACAAAAGTACTGTAATCAATTCGATCCTTGTAGAGACCATACATTTATCGTCAGTTAACTATGAAAGTTAAAATGGCTGTCAGTAAGTCAATTCTTAGAAACTGGCCTCTGATTAGAACAATCACACATCAATCATCAGCTTTGGGCAAAAGATAACTGACAGCAATCATAATTTTTAAGAGTTTCCTCAACGAGATTTACAGGCGTTTATTGGCATTTCTGCTTGATTTTATCCATTGCGCTTAACTAGACCCATTGCTTACCATTAGGCTTTTGTCGAATTAAGTGTTAAGCGTGTTTACTTATATATGAAATATTTTATTCATATACATATTACATATACGAAGGCAAGACGCTTATCATCTGAATGTACCTTTAGGCTGCTTTTGTGCCACCTTATTCATGGAATCCATTTAATTGTATACTTTTTTAATTATAATTACAGATTTTTAGTATAGTTGTGTTTTAGGTGGACGAAACAGTAAGAGAGATATTAAACAATTTAAAAATAAAGGTGTACCGGTCTTTCTACTTCCAAAGTTGGACTGTGGATGCGAACGATCGGATCATTAGCGCGGACTTTTTGGCATACGCCGACTATATTCAGCTTGAGTGTGACGCTTTATTTTATTATGGAAAACGGGGAATAGATACAAAAGCATTTATCGGTACGTACAAATACAATTGTAACTTGATAGCGATTTGATTGTCCGTGAGTTTCTTCTTTATTTTCTTATAAGCCTTTATTTCGCTAAGATATGTGCCGTATTATCATCTTATTACCGCCCGGAATGAGATGGTATGCACCCTACGTATACCTAAACGCAGTTTTTACGCGAGACAAAACTATTATTACCGATGCACGAGAACGAGACAAAATTTCACAGATTGGTAACGCGCTATCAAGTTTTTGCTTATGCTATACCGGCCTCTAGTAAGTGTAAAAGTTCAGTACAGTTAATTAACCAAATGTTATGTACTAAAAAGAGTATGCAAATGTTGCAGGTAAATAGCAATAGGTTAAAAAGATTCTAGGTAAGTTTGAGGTCCGCGCGAATCGCTTTCACATGCAATCGCGACCCCGCCGAATGCGGTTATGTCGAGGAACACCGTGGTACATTTAGTCGGTATTACCGGGTTGTCGCGCACCATCTTTCCCCGGTGAGTCCGACATAACTTCTCCGACGCCCCGCGGAGAAGTATGCGTCAATGCATACCCCCACGTAAAAATTGTTTAAGGTGCCATATAATAGCCTGTATCCCTATCCAGAAATGTAAGATATGTACAACCCTTTGGGCATTCAGGATACACATTTACGTTTGAATAAAGACGTGTACCTAACATTAACTTTATTACAGCTGTACATAAAAGCAGCTTGTCATATGACGGCGGTATAATAATAAATGGGGAGTGTCGAACGCGCGACCCCTCCGTATACGCGGCAGGTCCTCATACTCGGTATGACAGACGTTACTACGCGGACTCCCTGGATCACAAGTATTATGACTCGTATGAAGTTGGATATAAGGCAAGATATATATCCATTTCCATGTATAATATGTATGTATTTACAAAAAAAAAGTATATATGTATGTTTATCCATTCTAGACAATGGATAAACATACATATATACTTTTTTTTACCCATAGTACAAGCTCTGCTTAGTTTGGGCTAGATGGTGTTGTGTGTATGTGGTAGAATATTATTATTATTCTCTTTATTTAAATATTTTCAATATATTTTTCATTTTTAAATATACATATATCTATAAAAATACATTTAAAAATATAAAATATATGGTACCCCACCGGCATCGGGAACAGGGTCCAAGCTGCCGGTGGTTAGGATTCCAGAGATAGGAACCTCCTCACAATGCGTGCTGTATCTAAAAGCACTGCCTTCTGCATCAAACCCTTGATCCAAGCACCCAACGCGAGCCTCTTTAGATGGTGATCGAGGCTCTTGGCTATTAGACCATTGACAGATATGACTATCGGCACAATGATTGCCGAATCAACGTCCCACATATCGACAACCTCGCGAGCCAAATCGAGATATTTAATTTGCTTATCTTTTTCAGCTTTCGCGAGATTGCCGTCATGCGGAATGGTGACATCGATAATCAATGCGCGGCGCTCTGATCGATCTATCACCACAATGTCAGGTTTGTTGGCCACAACAGTCCTGTCTGTGATGATAGTTCGATCCCAGTACAACGTGACATGACCATTTTCGAGAACTGATTCAGCTACATACCTGTAGTACGGCACTTCAACATCTACAAGTTTGTATTTCAGAGCAAGTTGCTGGTGAATAATCCTGGCTACTTGGTTATGTCTGTGCAAGTACTCGCCGTTAGCAAGACGAGAACAACCGGAAACTATATGCCTGAGGGACTCACCAGGTAGGTGGCACGCCCGACAAATGTCAACCGTACCATCCCTCAAGATATATCTCCGGTAGTTATTCGTCTTGATAACTTCGTCCGCAATAGCACAGACAAACCCTTCGGTTTCCCCAAAGAGGTCACCGAAACGTAGCCAGTTCACGGAGGCTAACAGGTCTACATCAGCTCCATATAGAGCCTTGTAGAACCTACCGTGAAGCTCCTTGCTCTGCCATACATCCCTGCGATCGTTAGTGCTAAGTACTACAGGCTTGCGCCAGTTCTCTTTAGCCAAACTGAGCGGGGTGAGTCCGATGTCTACAGCAACTACATCCCGATGCATACCCACGTCTGCCTTAAGAAAGTATTCTCTGAGGTTGCATACCTCGCGGTTATGAAGGGCCTTGGCATTCAGAAAGCCTCGGCCTCCACATTTCCGCGGGATATACAATCTCATCACAGACGAACGTGGGTGATGCATACGGTATGCCGTCAAGAGTGTACGGACCCTCCGGTCCAGGGCATCCAGTTCAGTCTGAGTCCACTTAAGTATGCCAAAGGAGTACATGAGCACCGGCATGACCCAACCGTTACAAGCGCGCACCTTGTTGCCACCTGATAAAAGACTTGTTAAAACTTTTTTCAGGCGACCAAAGAAACGCTCCTGCAACGATTGCTTCATGTCAGTCTCATTGATACTTAACGCCTGTGACATACCCAAGTACTTGTAAGTATCGGTTACAAGAAGTGATCTTAGGTTAATGGAATCCGAAAGTTGTGTTCCTTCGGATTCCACTATCCTGCCTTGTTTTACATGGATGACAGCACATTTGTCCACACCAAAATCCATACTGATAGACTTACTAAAAGTTTCAGTTACTTTAAGTAAATCCATCAACTGTAATTTAGTGTGGGCAAACAACTTTAAGTCATCCATATATAACAAGTGGGATATCACTCCACCACCTCTATGTAACCTGTAACCTAGCCCTGAACCCTCTAGTAATGTACTAAGAGGATTCAATGCTAGGCAGAACCAAAGAGGACTCAGGCTGTCGCCCTGAAATATACCCCGCTCAATTTTTATCAATTCGCCATTCCCAGGGATCTGTCGACATCCTGGATAGCTAAGAACCGTTTTCCATTGCCCCATGCATGACTTCAAAAAGGTGCGCAGAGTTGCATTTACTTTATACAACTCTAACACCCTCAAAAGCGATGCATGAGGCACCGAATCATACGCTTTCTTATAATCTATCCAACATGCCGCCATATCCCTTTGTTTACGGCGAACCTGTTGGCTAATGGCCATATCAATGAGGAGGAGCTCCTTAGTACCACGAGCCCCCCTCTTACATCCATTCTGAGAAGCTGACATTATTGAATTTGTATCAATATGTTTAGATACCTTGGCTCTCAAAATAGATGTAAGAAGCTTATAGATCGATGGCAAACATGTTATCGGTCTATAATTGCCGGGCTCGTTGGTACTACCTGTTTTATGGAGTAGGTGGGTTATTCCCGTGGTCATAAAATCTGGTAACGATCCAGATTCTAGGGCAGATTGAAATTGAGCAGCCAAACAAGCATGTGAGCTACGCAGCCATTTCAGCCAGAAATTGTGCAGTCCGTCCGGTCCTGGTGATTTCCAATTTGATAAGGATCGGACCGCACTAATTACATCCTGGCTATCAATGACCACGTTTTCCATTTCTGGAATTAGCTCACTTGCTCGCTTGACCTCCCGCATCCATTCCCCCTCAGTGTGGCCGACGGGTACCGACCAGATGTTCCTCCAAAACGTATTTGTAGCATCAGCATCTGGTAGCCCCACATCGGCCACACATTGATCTGGTCGTTCCCAGGTTCTATAAACCCATCTTTGGTCACTTTGAAACGTGCGGTTGATGACATACCGGTGCACGCGTTTTTTGTATCTGCGCAGTCGATTTGCCCATGCATAGACTTTCTGCTTCAGGAAGTCAATGCGCTCTGTGGCCCGAGATACGTATTCATGAGGACTGACACCAGTCCCCAGAAAAGCCCGGCCCACATAGCGCATTACCCTGGGCCGTGTGTTCCCTGCCCTGAAGCAGATCAGCTTACCGATGAGTGTCCTTGCCTCAGCAATACGCCGTTCAATCCTGCACTGCCAGGCCGGGGTGACAGATGTTTGTCGTATAGCAGGGACATGTGTGGGTAACTTGATGCCCACTATACGACTTGCCGCCACAGCAGCACAGTACAGGATCGAATGAGTATCGGCGAGATTCTCGCTATTATCTAAATAACTAGATAATAGCGAGTCCAGGACACTCACCAATGCTATATTTTTTCTATGCATAGGTAACCGAGGCAGACGAGGCCGAATCGTAAATTGCATGTACCGGTATTCCTGAATCGCACTTTCCAAAGCATCCTTTACCTCCTCCTTGTACTGAATACTTACATCATTTGTCATGTCATCCACCTCCATGCTGGCACTATTGCCCGTCCGCGTCGCACCAGGTGATAGTTGCGTAACTGCGGGTTGGATGCGAATGGCATGGCTCGTAGGCAAGTATTCTGAGCGTAGCCTATCAAGCACGGTATCATCCAACTGTCGACTGCGTTGGATAACCCGCACTTGATCCGATAATCGCTGTGCTGAAACGTTGACGCTTGGTTCAAAGGCCTGAAACAGAACAAGCATGCGGCTGCGATACGCAGTGAGGTTAGTTCCTCCCTCTGTAGCCCCAAAATATGCCCGCATGACGTTTTCATTAATGGATTGAGTCCATCGCATGCGGCGCACATCACCACCGGCAGCGGGGGCCCGGTTCGAGGTCGGTGGGCCTCGGGGTCCCAAGCGGGTCGGTGGCCGGCCTCTTCCCCGCCGACGTGCAGGTGACGGTGACGAAGGCGGAGAAAAATATTCGTCGCTCGAGCTCGACGCAACTGCAGCGGCCGGTGATTCTGATCGATGTACCGACGGCTGCGAGGCGGAGCTAAGCGACGAATCCGGAGGTGGTAGCGGTGCGGCTCTAGATCTGGCTCTTGTTAACATCTTGTATTTTAATAAACTTAAATTCAGTCTCTGTGAAAATTTTCATTTTTGACGTTGTCATATTATTTGTAATACTTAATACTGATGAATATTTGCTTTTATGCCTGTAATTTTTTATGTTTATTGTGCAAAGCGTCTTATTGTTTTAATATGATTTGAAAATAAATGGATTTATATCAAAAATAAAATTTAAACTGAAAATAAAATATTTTTCTCAAAAAATACATAGACGTTGCTTAGTGTTGCCAGATTATTATTATTATTATTATTATTATTATTATTTACTTATATCTTCCTCTGATATACACATGGTAGTTAATAATGTGAATGCACGGATGGTGTAGTGGTTTAAGTGGTCACCTCGCCATTGGCTCTGCGCCGAGAGTTGTGGGTTCAAATCCCACACGGGACAAAAATTTATGTGATCCACATATGGTTGTTCCGAGTATGGATGGTATTTGTGTCCGTTGTTTGAATGTTTGTAAAGTCCTCCACTATACAGGAATTATTCCTAGCGACTGTTGACTAATTTCGTTTTTCGTAATTAATAACATTATTAATAAATAAAAATTAATATTGATGTTATTTGTAAGTTTTGGTTTACTATATGATATACAACATAAATGTGACGTTCTATGTCTAATTAGTGAAGTTATAACATTCTTTATAAAACCTCATGCATTTTTAGAGATAATATATTGACTTGTAGAATGATATACTTATCTGTTATAAATCATATAACACATATATCATTCTACAGGTCATAACAAGCTATATTTATATCAATCTTTTTATTATTGACAGCTGGGGTCAAGAATAAGGAACCAATTGGACCCATTATTCAGTGAGGGTAAACGTGAACCCGATAATCGGAAACCCAGCACAGCTTCTCTTAAAAAGAGTAAGGTTACCTCTAGCAAGGAGTCGTTCAAACCGTAAGTTGTTAAATATACAAGTTTTGCTTGCAGGGATTAGGATAAATATATTTTTCGTTCATCTCATCGAGTTGGTATAGTAATATTAGGTACTATACTACCTCCCTGTGTTGAACTATTGCGCCTTTTAACCAACTAGACAGTATAGTGTTACATCCAGTACCATCTCTCGGCATTGTGGGGGAGACTCGGCAGTTCCGTCTAATAATTTATTACAACGCCATCTGTTTACGTCTTACGGAACTACTTCGTCGGTACGAGAAGAGTAGAGAGAACGCTGGCACATTCTCGAATTTTTGTACTGTTACGTACCGTGTATGACGTTTCTAGAAAACTCCGGAAAAGCTTTAACCGCGTATAAAAGGGGAAGGTCAGCGCTTGCCGAGTCAGTTTACAATCGTAAGCGGATAAGTATTCATCGGAGCGAACGGAAGGGACAATACTACGGTGTTTGAAGCAGTTATAGTTGGAAAAGTGTAGTATAGTGTTTGTTGTGTTTTAAATTTAATTGTGTGTTAGAATAAAACGTGTTTTAGTTGATAATATTGTTTACATTCTTATCTGCCGAACCCAGCACGTAACAATAGCAATAGTAATAGGTATTATTATACTGCCTAGTTGTATCGAAGCTAGACTATAAGGCTGTATATCATTAGATAGCCGTTTGGAATCCCGTGTCGAATCAATTCCAAGTTATTAGGTTTTTTGTCAAGATATTGTCTATTGCCACCCAGAGCTAGCAAATTGGCTATGTTTCATCCACGTACTACAAAAAGTAGTTGGTCTTAGGCCTGATATTTGTGCGGTGGTGTCGGATTGTTGTCGTATCGAACTCTAAGAGTGCATTTGTATTAGCGCACATACATATGCCCCATAATGCAACCTGTAAGTGATATTATGGAGCATAAGTATGTCTATGCGTACGCATGGACCCTATAATATGGTGGTCTAGCTGAACTCATCGTTATCTTAACTAATATGCGTATGTGACTGTTTGTTTGTTACGCTTTCACACCTTAACTACTTAACGAATCATCATGGAATTTCCCATACACGTTGTCAGGGGTACAAAAAGCGACATTGGGTACCTTTTATCTCGAAAGAAATACTGTTTCCGAGTAATAGAAAATTTACATAACCTACAAATAATCTACATTTACGCGACCGAAGCCGCGGGCATAATCTAGTTTATTATAATAATTACAAACGTTACATGTATTCCAGGCACTATAAAAATCCAGACGTTCTGGAACTAGAGAGGCCTAAAGTAACATACTGTGTATTGCCTGGAGGACTCAAGTACTTGGAAGTGCGTTCGCCGGGTTTGAAACTACCGCATCATTACGTGCAATCATTGAATTACTGCGTTAGTGTATTACATATTCACTATAGGTCTTTATCTCTCCTCAATGTTTTGACATAAACCACTTTAGAATTGTTTTCTGTAAGATAATTACCGCACTGGGAATAAACCCAGTAGTTTAAGAAATCAGTTATATATATATTACGAACCTACATAATTTGGACGAAAAGACAATAGGATATCCCTGTTCAATATCAAAGAGTTATACGGTATGGTTCTACATTTGCAAAAGGTCTTAATATAATATCATAATATAAATTTTAAAAACTATAACCCGTCTACGTAAAAAAGGGGTCTAAAAAAGACGAATTTAAAGTTAATATAGCCTATGTATGACCCGGGACATTATTACGAATCTATTGACTCCTCATTCATTAAAATCGGTTCAGTAGTTTAGGCGCTACGGTGGAACATACAAACATACATACCCAGACTGCCAAAATCATTACCGTTCCTTTTGGCTTCGCCGTAGTCGGGTAAAAAGCAGAGAGCTATACGAAATTCAAAAAAGAACATGTTTTAGACTGATGCTAATAACTGTAGAAATGCGCAACAAAAGAACTATAATAAACTAGCGGACTCGACAAACGTTGTCTTGTACAGGCGAAAAAAAAAACAAATCTAAACCATCCTCGAATCCACTTGAACAGAACTTTTTGAAGAATTATATATATAAAGATAAGGAAATTAAACCAATGTTAAAGTTTGAATCACATTCCGTGCAGTCAAATAATCATTGCACGGAATGTATAAACTCATCATTGCCAATGCGCCAAATATAATAGGTTTGATCTTTTCATAGAACAAAAAATTGCATGGCCCATAGTTTTTGTGTTTTTAAAACGTTTCACTTCGGATACACTACTCGTGTAACTATACTACAAAAGGCATGCCTCCGTGGTGCAGCGGTAGTGAATGCGACTGCTGTGCATGAGGTCTCGGGTTCGAATCCCGGGTCGGGCCAACAAAAAGTTATTGGGTTTTTCAGTTAAGAAATGTCAATATCAGCCCGGAGTTAGGAAGTTGGCGGTGTGAGACACCCCCGTGCCTCGTAAAGCACGTTAAGCCGTTGTTCCTGCGCCTGATCTCTCTCCGGTCGTGTCGGATTACCGTACCATCGGATCATTAGAGTTAGGGACATGGAGTGCACTTGTGTTAGCGCACACACTTGTGCACTATAATATCTCCTGCGTAGTTGGCCAGTCTCTGTTAAGACTGGTCGCCGTTGCCGAAATCGGTCTGGAGGATATTAACTATACTTAGTACAAAAGATGTGAATATATACACTCGTAATATTTCTAAAATTGTAACCTGTGTGTTCTGTTTCAAGGGATTCGCATTGGAAACTTTTAAGAAAGGTTACTTCAAGCTACACTTGAACAAAGATCTCTATGTGGATTGTATTACATGCCTCAATCCTGCCAGTTTTTCCTTGGAAAAGTTCAAATATTTATATGGACATTCTGCTACCGTCCTTAAGAATGTTCACTTGAGGTTTAGTGTTAGTATTTTAATTTTGTCTAAACATTCGTATTTTAGGTTCATTAATGCTGTCGGCCTTGATGGCGTAGTGTTTAATGTAACCGACTGCCACGCCTGAGGCCGCGGGTTCGATTCCCGCGGAAGTCAAACATTTGTGTGCATGAACATGGATGTTTGTCTTGGTCTGGGTGTTTCTATGTATATTAAGTAAGAACCTATGTATTTACAAAAAAAAATGGTATATATGTATGCTTATCCATTATCTAGTATCCATGTACAAGCTCTGCTTAGTTTGGGCTAGATGGTGTTGTGTGTATGTGATAGAATATTATTATTATATTATGCTTTGTCCATACTAAAGTCAAAGTAAAAAATCATTTATTCATTTAGGTCACAAAGTAACACTTATGAACGTCAAAATATATGGGTTAGTGAGTTTACTATGTCATACCACACATACTGGTAAAACATTGTTGCATAACTAATTTGTAACGAACAATCTTGGTAGCGCAGCCTTCGTAAACACTGTGCGACTGCTGTACATGCGGTCTCGGGTTCGATGCTCGGGTCGGCCAAAGTACTTTTTTAGTCTAGAAATTCTTAGCACCAGCACAGAGGCTGCACAACTATGACCGGTTGACGGTAACAAGCTCACACTCTATTACATGGGACGAAAAAACGTAACTGGCGAAATGTGGCTGTTATTCACCTCTGCCTGTGTGGACGTGAGACTATGTGTATATATGTTTTATTACTTTAAATAAATTATGTTGAGATATTATATCCATTAGAATCATGACATATTTTGCTGTTTATTTTAGTTACACAATTACATATTCATAAGTAATATTTATTTACTTTATACTTACTTTTACTTTTTCAATGTATTCTTTTAATACAATAGTATTTATTATGCCACATTTTCTTTCGTGGCGATCTATTTATTTAATGTTTATATTTTATTGATTAATTTATTTTGAGTGCACTATTGGCGGATCAAACGTCAATAAATGTGGTGTTGGCTGCAAATCAGTGCTGTGTAGTGCTTGCAGCAATGCAAGTGCCACAGCACCATGCTGAGCGCTTCACCGTTATTTTTGTACTGTCTGGTAGGATGTGCATCTGCACATAAACAACATTGTAATTGTTTTTAAAGCTTTTTATATTTTATTTTATTAGTTTTGGTTGTACCTACATTATAATAATAAAAATAAAGTCTTTTTATTTAATTTCATTTCACCCATACACACACATACACAAAATAGTTCTTAGACAAATCCTATTTTAAAAATTTTGCGCACTTAATTTTTGTTTTTTCATTATTTGTATATTTTTGATTATACCATAGTTTAGTAGCAGTAAAATACAAACGTTAATAGTAATATTACATATGCTTGCAATCAATTGGGGGAATCGGAACTGTCATTCCTTCATACAGGTTATACTGTAACCTAGTTAGGAGATCAGAACTGCACCCACTATAATTGTAGCAAATAAGTAATTTTACCATGTATAAACTGTATTCCCATATACTGCAATATTTGAAAATAATCAATAAACTTTATTAATATTATTATTATATTTAAGAATCAGACCTTAAAACCTTGAATCTGAAATTTATTTTAGAACTTTACACATATTTGATAATTAAATTTCAATTTTATGTTACTGCTGTGAATATTTGGCCAGATATTGTTCAGGCGGGAGAATATGACAACGTGTAAATATGTATTCTTTTGATAGATAACTCGTAAAGAATTAGACCCGTTATCCAAGCATCTTACCATTTTTTTACCCACCGAAAAACAGTCATCGCTGTTTATAATTATTTTGCTTCAATGCTGCTATGATCTAGCATTATATTAGTATGACTTGCGTATAATACAATACAGGTATCATTAATTCCACTATTGTACGTATATTTTTCATTAGACGAACAAATTGGATGACTTCTACGAATTCTTTCGAGCACCATGGGCGTTCTTTTTGTATCACGATCACACTGAAGATTTGTTCGCTATGTCTAAGGAATTGTTTCCGAAGGTACCGTAATGATTTGAATATCTATCGTATATTAGTGAATAAGAATAAGTACAACTTTGCTTGATTTCTATATTTAGAAAACTAATAATATAGGAAGATTTAAAGGGATTATTCAACATGATATAGGTAACTACTAAATACGAAAAGATTACATTGGTATACTGGTAACTCACAAGCTTATGACTTACAGATGGTTTAACTGTTGAAAATATAGCCAACACAGGTTTAGGTGTATATATTTATTTTTATATTCCAACCAGTTGTTTACGTTTTAGTTTATCTTTTTAGTTTTAGTTTAACATGTACATACATATTTTTGTATATTTCAGGATGATATAAGAAGACGCACTATTAAAGAAGCATTATGTGAAGTAAGTAACATAATGATTGCAATCGAATTATATAGTTACGGATGAATGTACAGAAACGTGTAATGTAGAAAGCCACAAGTTAATTATGAAAAAGTACGTTATGACTGAAACGCGCAAATTAATACAACGTTTGTCAGCTGGTTTATTTAAAATAATGTAAGGAATAAATGTAAATATTTTATCATTCTATCATTAATATACGAGAGTCTATAGATGTATACAAATCTAGAAGGTCAACCGGTTAAAATTCGCTATAGTTTAACAAATACTGACGAGATATTATAATACTATTACCACGGTTTTTCATTGTAAGTAATATCTTATAATGCAAAAGCGCCTAGTAATAATATTAAGTAAACATCGCTTGTGCATTTATTAATGCATGTTTCCTTTTACAATAAGAAAAACACATACCAGGCTGTCTAAAAAGTGGTGACAAAACCTTTAAAAAATATTTGAAATTTCCTATAGCTGGACTCTTTTTCATAGATATGAGAAAAGTAAGGACTTCAAAGTCAAAGTCAAAGTCAAAAATCATTTATTCATTTAGGTCACAAAGTAACACTTATGAACGTCAAAATATATGGGTTAGTGAGTTTACTAAGTTACTGAAGCTACATTTAGGTTAGTTGCTGGGTTCAGGCAAAGGGTTGAGCCTATGTGAAGAAACCTGCAAGAAACTCACTGCCACTCTTTTAAATCACCAATTAAATATAATTTCAGTATTTTACAACTCAGATTAACAAGGTGTTGCAGCCATTATGCCATATACTACAGACTATAAAAAACTAAAGATAAAAAAAGGTAATAACTTAATAATATTATAGAGATTAAATAATTTGGGCTAAGGTATATGTTTTAATATAAATCTAAAATAGGCAGTAAGATGGCATGATGGCGCATACACTTACACTTTGTGACAATGCAAAGGCAGTCCATGACTAAATGCGGTTGTGCATTTATATTCTTCAATAATAATCAAATCAAGAAACAAGTTGACTTGTTAACATCACAAATAATCACGAGGTACCTCTACATTACTAAATTGACTTAAAAGTAATACAGATCTTTAAATCCTGTATGCAACAAGCAACTAGTTCCATGAGTTTTTGTCATTTAAGTAGTCTTTGACTGAATAATAACCCTTCCGAATAAGTTGTATTTTAACGGCGCTTTTAAATTTAAGTAATGGTAAATTTATTATATTAATAGGTAGTTTATTAAAAAAACGTATACCGAGTCCCGCAAATGTATTGTGAACTTTATGTAAACGATGATATGGGCCTACTAACTTATACTTATTTCTAGTGTTTACGTTATGGATATCACTCTTCTTATTATATAAGTGAATATTATGTTTAATAAACATAATGTTAGCAAATATATATTGCGACGCAACAGTAAGTATGCCTATTTCGTCTGCCGTATGCCTTCTCAGGCCATAGTCCATCACGCTAGTCAAATGCGAGTTCATTGGATTCATTCATCTAATAGAATTTTAATTCAATTCATTATGAACATCTGTGAAACATGCATGTTTCTTTACGATATTTTCTTAACCGTTAGAGCGAAATAATTATAGGAGCCAAAGGTGCGTGCCGTGGGATAAAATTTAAAATCTTTGCGTGGTATTTTGACGGCCACTCCGTTAAGCTATCGATATCGATATGTTACACAAACAACATTTTCTTTGTGTAACATATCGATCATCAAGGGATAAATCATTGTTTTAATGTTTCTTAACTTCGCAGTCAGTTAAAGCCAAAAGCAACGAGTTCATACGGGACGACTTCCAGAAATCTGCGTACGTTGAAGCAATTACCGATTACGTTTTGGACTGGCTCTCGCAACATGACATCCTTCTACCAATGTACTTGCAGCCGTGGCAAAGTAACCAGTTTGCGTACGATTTGGGTCATAAGCCTATGTTCATGAAGAAGTGTCATACGTTAAGAGACGATGATGATTAGTTGTTGTAGTGTGGTAGTGGAGACGAATTATAAAGAAATGTTTTAAAAATGTTTGAAGTTTTACTTTCTATCATACAACTGAACTTCTTAGTGACAAAGCTAAGAGACCCGGCCTTGTGATCGTAGTTTTGTGGATTTTGTGGATCGTGCCTTCACTTTTAATTTTTAGAGCTGCTGCATGTCGCACTATGCTTTTCTTGTTCGCACAGGTATTAAAATTGGAGCATACTATATCGCAGTGGACTATGTGGTTTGCCTAATAAAGTAAATGCAGTTAGTGGTGTAAATGTTATGACCTATCAATCTTTATTTTACCCTCACATGAGTAACCTAATTTGATTAATCATATAAGAATCGCTAAAACGAGAAAGATTAAAATATTTCTGCAAAGAAGAGATGATGTTTTAGCACTCTCAATGTTTTAATACGTTCCACGTTCCTTCTTATCGTTACTGTTCCGATAACTGTTGACCTTTAGTATAGTTTGTTACTGCAATATAAAATGTTTACAACAGGTATATAATATATAATAATTATGATATAAAATAAAGCCCCCATGCGGGCGGTTCTTTTAAATCGATACTTTATCAAAGCCAATCAGATGCCCATAATTATAAAAAAAAATCTGTGATTTTTATATCTATACACATTGAATAAAATATATTTTTGAAATATCCTATCAAAGCGATACATTCATGTCAAACACTCATAACTAAACTATCAGGCCACTCAGAAAGTATAGCGAAAAAATGTTTTAATATATGAGAGACTGGCCAGTTATAACCTATCATATATGATTACATGTTATAAGTAAAATACCTATTTTAAAAAAATGTGGATGGAAGTTTTGAAATTGGAACGTGTACCTAGGTACACGTTCCAATTTCAATATTTCGCTCCACATTTTTTGCGAGCTATGTTAAATTATCGTGTCTCATTGAAAAATGGATCTGCGCTGGGAACATTTCAAGCTATGATTTTTTACGATTTCAAGTGTCGCCTGAAGCCGGGTGAATCGTACGATAGACTTCAAATTGCATTCGTGGATGAAGGCTCTTCCAAGGCAATCGTGTATCGTTAGTATAAGGAATTCAAGCGTGGTCGACTAACTTTGGGGATGAAGAAAGAAGTGGTCGCCTTCTGACGGCTGTTACGGAAGAAAACGCGCTAGCAGTGAAAAATGTTATCCAAGACAATAGGCGAGTTACGTATCAGGAGATCCAGCACATACTGCAGATTGGATCGGGAAGCCTTCACGAGATTCTAGATGTGCATCTTCGCGGGCGGAAGATAGTTTTACGCTGGGTGCCGCACAACCTCACCGATGCTCAGAAGCCGAAGGAATGGTGCCGTAATATGATAAACAAATATGAAGCAGGCTCGTCTCGGCATGTTTACGACGTTATTACAGCTGATGAGTCCTGGATTTATCAATACGATCCAGAAAAAAAGCGTCAGTCGATGGTTTGGGTGTTTCAAAACGAATCAACGCCTAACAAAGTGAAGCGATCTAGAAGCGGGGGGCATATTTTGATCGCTAGCTTTTTCATTTTGACTGGCTAATTGGTGTCAATTCCTTTACGGAACCAAAGAAGCATCAACGCGGAATGGTATACTACCAAATGCTTGGCAGAAGATTTCTCTGTTGTGAGCAACAAGCGACCAAATACTGGGCTCTGCGGGACTACTGCTCCACCATGACAACGCGCCCGGACACATCGCATTACAAGCATTACAAAATTTAAATGAACAATAGTTTATTTTCATTTACTTACGAGCTAGTTCACAATACATCAATTGAGGTACTCCTTTGTACATTACAAGCATTCAAACAAAAGACACAAAGAACACCCAGACTCGAAACAACTATCTGTGGATCACAAACATTTTTTTCCCGTGTGGGACAATACTTGACGCAATGGCAGTCTCAAGGCGACCACTTTATTAAATTACTACCCCATCCGTACAGTCATAAGTTAAGGAAAGTGCTTTCATATGTATTTTAAACGTTTGTGGAAAATAGAAAGGCTTATAAATAATAACTCGTATGTATATATATGCTCTATAAATAAGTTAATAACACAAATTATCATATCATGGAGATTAAGATTAATATAACACTTTACCGAATTAATATGACCTTACAGTTTCTCTGCACTCAAATAACAAATAAATTGGTCACACCGTAGCTTTTTTCTAAAATGAACATGTTGTCAATTATTTAAAGGTGTCTCAGAATGCCAACCATAGATAGAAGGGGGAGCGGAGTGATCTCGAACGTTCGGCGGACTTGTTTAGTTTAGTAGCGATGAATCGTTTCACAGGACCGCAGCACGCATTTTGCATGCGAGCGTTTTATAAAAGCAATGATTCGTACACTATTGTTCGACGTCTCTACAGGACACATTTTAATTTAACGACTTTGAGAAATGTGCCTAGTGCGAATTTAATCAAGCATTGGGTGCGCAAGTTTTAAGAGACTGGGACCACAATGCCGGGCAAATCAACTGGTCGCCAAAGGACATCTAGAATGAGCATGAACGTCGACCGCGTTCGCGAGTTTGGACGACCCACGACAGTCACTGCGATTGCGCGCATCTTTGCTAAATTTGCACAAATTATTATTTAATCAAACTGTTGTTTGCCATAAATACAGTTTAAGAATTGCTCTTTCATTTAACAATAAATAAAACTAGTTTGAACTATTGCTGTTGTTTTTTTTTAATATCAAAAACGAAAAACATTCTGAAACACCTATTATAGGTAGTGTCTTATATATGATGATCATAATCTATGGCATAGATAACACATTATATCTATGTCTCAATGTCAATTTTCTAATAACATTTAATTTTGTATCAAAATATTTTTAATAATTTTATTACAATTAGGTATTTAAAATGACGGAACCAGAGCCACCCAAGCCCGTCAAACAAATCAAACCACTAAAATTAGACGATTTATTGATACAGAATGTGAACACATGGGGTAATGTGCAGTATAACATCCCTCTAAGGTTGTCCAACAATGAAACTAGGTCTGCGACCAGTATTGCCTTACGGCATATACCTGATATACCTCATAGCTTGGATTGTGTAAGTACCATTATGTTTTAATTGCGAATTTTGTATTGCTATTCCTTACCAGACTATGGACTAACCCTATTTACACTGAGAAGAGGCGTATGACCATTATTGGGACAGTATATACAGGGCTGATATTATTCTTTACAATACATATGTCCGTAGTATCTTACGCCTATATGCTCAAAGGGATAGGCAGAGGTGTATTAAATTTTTCAGGTCAGCCTATTATCGTCTACTAGTCATAGTTCCAGATTCAGTGCTTCTAAGAATTCCTTAGCCGAAAAACCCAATAAGTCTTTGCTCGTAAATCGGACTCGAGTCTTTATGCACAGTAGTCGTCTGCACAACCGTAGCGTCAGCACAACCGTAGCGTCAGCACAACCGTAGCGTCAGCCAGATAGTGTATGTATGTATATATGAATAATGAATATATGAATTCATGATAACTGTAATAATAACAAGTTTAAAATGTTTTCTTACTTATTTACTCAAAAGAAAATCGACGATCCTCTACCAGAACGATTGACCGGACGGGATATGGTAGTTGAAAAGGAGTCATACAAAACTACCACAGGGGAGTACAGCGTCAAACCGAATCCTAACAAGGCTATGGAACGATCAGATTGTGCTATCAACTGTCGAAGAGTCATATACTTGACTGGCGTTGAGAAACGTGTAAGTAATGGCTTGTAGTAGTTTTATTGTTTACACCTGTTCCAGATTGAATGTAAAGGTATAATTCGATGGCACAACCGCTCCTACTCGAGGCGATACTTGGGAAGTAGGTACCCCACTCTGCAGAAGATTACAAAAATAACTTTACGTTTTGCTTCTAGCAGTAAAATATTAGATGCACCTTTTTAACAGAGTCTATAATACAAAGTAGCAGCTCTAGAAACCTGCTTTCATTTTTAGAGCGAATATGAATCGGCGTGTTTTTGCGTGCATAAATCTTCTTATTCGCGCATGCAATAGAAATGCTTTAGGATAGGCGATACGGGCCTTGGTTTTGTTAATGACCAAAAGCTACAGTAATAACCTTTCAATTTAGTAGCAAATAAAATAAAATAATTGTACAAAAATATTACGGGCAAATAAATAATGAAATCCAATATAAAGTTGTGATTAAAATTAGCTAGCTCTTAGAATAAATAATCTTAAATGCAAACAGTGTTGGATAAAATTGATTATTTTTACTATCGATCATGAAACTTGCTATCTGGAAAATTAAATAATATGTAATTCGTTTATTCCAGCTACAAAGCAAGAATATAATACAGCCAATTATAATATCGGAAATGAAGGACAACTACAGAGGCATTGCTAAATCTCCACTAGCTCCTCCCGATGTCACTATCATCCCACCTGATCCTGATTATATCTTTGATGTAAGATACAACTATATCTATTAGACTGCTTCGAAAGAACGCTATTTAGGATACAACCGATGTCCTAAAATGATAAATATCCCTCGAGTGTATTACGGTTTTCCTGTCAGGAATTTCCAATTACGCTATTAGCTACATGATGATGCTGATTCGGAATCTAAAGTAACTAACTGAAGGTATTTTACTATTTGTATATCTCTGTAATAATAGAATTATCCACATTATAAATGTGAAAGTAACTGTTTGATAAATAAGCTTTTACGACTAAACTGTTGTTTTATGAATTTTTTATGAACGTTGGACAAGAAAGGACATAAAATACCTAAAAAGTACGCGATTAAAACCTTGGGTAACAGGCTCTACTATTTAAAAGGGTAATATTTGAAATAATACTACCATCGGATGTTTTACTTAGCCCTGGTGTGATGTTGTAGGTAGTGGCCGCAGGAAGAAACGAAGCACCGTCAATTTCGGACTCCTCTCCAGGGTACAGACGATTGCTCGATCCTTACCTATCAACTTACAGGACCTACCACAGACCTTTTACCAGTGATGATCTTTATGGCATTGGTGCTAAAGACCATATCACTTTTTACTCTGAAGCTAACACTCCTAGGGTAAGAATTAATTGATTACTACTATGGTTTTGATAGCGTGTGTGAAGAAACAAGAATCCCCACATTGTAAATGATAACACATAGTTGAACGTATTAAGAATATTGTCGTTTGCCTACAAAATCGTGATAACATCTAAATATTTTGTAAATTAATGATTTTGACCTTATTGTGACTAATAATTGGGTCACTGTACTAATAAGTCGGCTCACCTGGCAGAGTATGGTGACGGTAAGTATGATTTTTGAAGACTCACATTTTAATGGGATGGAGGAAAATATAATCTTTAATTCCATCATTAACTAAATTCTCCCTAGCACCGGAAGAGTGCGAGTATTGCAAGCAATATTAATCTAATGTAATACACACTCTTTATCATTAACTTGATTAAACAGCCGTTTCTGAATACGTAATGAAAAAGGCTAGTTATACAATATGTGTGGAACCTGCACGCGTAATAAAACCATAAAATATAATAAACAAGCAGTTATAAGGCATTCTGCAAAAAAATTTTCAAGGCAGGCTACATCGTCAGTGCAGCAATGTGTCATATTTTTATAACATGCTTGTGTAGCTGTCGCTGACACGTTTGGCTGATGAAGATACAGACGAAAATAAAACGTATAACATATGCAGCGTTTTTAGTCTAAAACTAACGTGCTCTATAACATGTACGTGTTTACTTTGGAAAGCCTTAATATGTTAGAAAATAGTATATAGGACAACGTCAAATTTACTATTATAAACACTTTCTTTGGAATAGAAACATGTAATAAACTTCCAACTGAATATAGGTGAAAGGATTCGGTCCAAGACACAAAGAAATATGGATGCCTTTGTCAGCAAAAGTTCGCAGAGGAGTTTACGATCGAATCCATGTGAAGAAAGAATATAAGGAGGTGGCTGCTTGTCACAATCCTGTGAACAATATCAAAGGGTAACTAATATTTCAACTATCTGTGTTGTTGGTTGCAATTGCAAAAAAGCTCGCGCACTAGCCTTCCAGGACAAATGTTTGATTGGTGTGGATATTTTGATAGTTATGATTAAGTGGTAATAGAGGGTTTTCCCTGTCCTCCGATCGGCAGTCCAATTGGTAGGAGGAGCGGAAATATATTTTCCCACATCTCCAATTGAGCATCATATATACAGTCTAGTGGATAATATTAAAAAAAACTAAATGAACATATACATAATAAATGTTCAACATTTATTGAATTCTGATCAGTTTTTGGTTTGCAAGACCGTACAACCAATTATTTAGAGAGCTGGCACAAATCACTTGCACAAAAAGGCACCAATTCTTCTCAACTTGCTGCAAATATTGCAAGACGACGCTTTATTTCAGCTACCCATAATAAGAGGCTTAGAAGTAAAAGCGAAGACAAAAGAGCATAATGCGAGATGATTTTTTAATCAATAGACAAATGTTGCTTAGTAATGATGAAATTAGCATAGGTCATTATTTAGAAAGAGTAAAGAATTAGTTTAATTTTTATTTTCATTGATGACGATTGTTTTGACGAAATAAGCTAAGTGATAAAAACAAAAAAGCAATCGGATATGTAGGAAAAATATTGCCGCTCCTCCTACCAATGCAATCGGAGTTCCGATCAGAGGACAGAGGGAAACGCGTAATAGAGAGCAAACTTATTACAGGTTACTGACGCAGTTTTGAAACTGGAATTAGTTTGATTTTTATTTTTATTGATGACTATTGTTTTGACGAAATAAGTGATAAAAACAAAAAAGCAATCGGATATGTAGGAAAAATATTGCCGCTCCTCCTACCAATCGGAGTTCCGATCAGAGGACAGGGGGAAACGCGTAATAGAGAGCAAACTTATTACAGGTTACTGAGGCAATTTTGTAACTGCAAGCTGTCAAAATCATTGGCCCTACCCATCAACCCAAGGATTTACAATTGGCGGCGCCCGTAGGAGTTCACACTTAATGCCAAGAAAAATCCTGATACTGACTTTTTAAGGTTTTACTATACAGTAAAATCTCTACTAACGAGTCACTAAGTAATCGCTAAATTACTGAATACATTACTCAGATATGTCTTTACTTATACCGTTATTCATTTTAAGAAAGTGGGTCTTCGTCGACCTAAAATTGTATTTATTCATAGATTGTTAAAAAAAGGGCTAGGGATGGTAAAACATTTAATACATATTTTTAAATATAAATTAAACGTATTTGCGTTTGTTCGCCAGAGTTTTTGAATCTGAAGCACACAAGAAGTTCAAGATTCCATACGCAACGTCGTCTCTCGCATCTTGGGATCATGGAGAATTGTTCGACCTAGCGCCTTACCTACCGAACCCTTACCAGACCAACATGGCGCCTTTCATGTACTGCAGCGATTACTGTCATATTGGTGAAGGAACACCTCCCTGCACGGTTATAGACCAAATCGCTCCCAGAATGAAACAGCATAAGCCTTGTAAGGAAAGATATGTAGTTTCCAGAGACTAACGATTTGATGTAGTTTTAAATAAAAATCTGATGTCGTCTTGTATGGTTTTATTGTGTTTCTGATATACTGTGCATAGTATGCTAGGGTAATGTAAAAGTTGATGTCTTCATCGGATTGATTTCAGTGTATATACGATTCGTATACGGTATTAATCTGAAACAATAACAAAATCACTTATTTATACATTAATTCATATGATTCATCGATTGCCGAACTTTTCATGTTATAGAACGTGTGCATACCTCTAAGTTCCAACGTGATTATATTTAAAGTTTTACTTTTCATGTTATAGAACGGTGTGCATACCTCTAAGTTCCAACGTGATTTAAAGTTTAGGTGAAAGCGGTAACGATTCAAAAAGAACAATAAAAAATGCGAGGTGGTTCATGGGCCTTATGATTTCGCCTCCATACTAAGCTACGCTAATCTTTACTGTAAGTAAAGTGATATTAACGATATTGTGTATTAGGACAGCGCGGTGGACTATAGCGTAAGCTTTGATCATAGCAAGAGTAGGCAACCTTGTCGTTTGTTCGTTTTGTGATATGATTATAATTGAGCAAAAATTACAAGATCATGAACAATTACCTGGTTTGCTTGCTGATCTGGGATTCTTGGATCTGTTAGGAGTCATATCAACCTTGTATTCACCACCTTTGAAATTCATTTTCAACTTTGATATTTTAGCTAATTCACTATCGTCTGTCTTCTGTGGCGGCTTCTATATACAAAACGTTTAATATGTATTTTGTAAATAACTAAGTTTAAGGTAGATAAGTACAGTCAGTGACATTAGCTAAAAAGCTAAACATTGAATTAATTTGAAACATTTGTTTATGAATTAAAGCTTTCTAATTATTATAACGAACTTTTAATGTTTTAAAAACATTATAACGAAAGTTACTTTAAATAATAGAAGAATTGACAGTGACTTACGTCGTTGACTGTACGGTTAAAAAATGCATACATTTTCAACTCAATTTAGTATTTAGATGAGAACATGAACATATGAACATTTTTATATCATAAAATACATCATTAAATGGTTAGTTTGGGATGGTATTCCAGAACAAATTGTGCTATAATTACGAATACGTTTTACTTAGGATACAATACCTATTTATTACATGGAATACATGAATTTATGAAAGCCACTAAGTTGAAAATTTGACTGGCCTCCACGGTAATGTCTTATGCTGTATCGATAACAATTAAATGATTTGTTACAATAAATATACTGATATACAAAAATATTACAGCCGCTGGTCTTGTCACGAAACAGCTGACGCACGGAGGTCTCCAACACTCGCATGTATGTGTACTTTTTTTCTGTAGAATATTATCCTTTAATTAATATTAATTAAGCAGCGATAGCCTAGTGGGGGACCGTTGGTCTGCCACGCTGAGGTCTCGAGTTCGATCCCAAGGTACGCTTCGCTGTCTTTTCGAAGTTATAAACGTATTATATAGTCGCTTGCTTAAACAGTGATGGAAAACATCGTGAGGAAACCTACATGTCTGAGAGTTCTCCAAAATGTTCTCGAAGATATGTAAAGTCTGCCAACCCGCACTAGGCCAGCGTGGTGGACAATGGCCTAACCCTTCTCTAACTGAGAAGAGGCCCATGCCCAGCAGTGGGACAGTTTAATACAGGGCTGATATTATTATTATACAAGATCTTAAATTAGATTGTATGTTAATTATAATAATAATAATATTCTAATACATACATACACATAACACTATCTAGCCCAAACTAAGCAGAGCTTGTACTATGGGTACTAGACAATGGATAAACATATGTACATATAAACTTTTTCTTTTTATTTATACATACATATTATACATAGAACACCCAGACCAAGACAAACATCCACGTTCATGCACACAAATGTTTAAGTTGTAATTGATATTATGCAGCCACTTATCACGTTGAGAACGGCGACCTTAATGTTATGTTTTGCGAATCGTTAAAATCTTTTAATTTATGCGTATATCTAAAGCAAGATTCCTGCTTGATAATAAATAAATGATTTATAAAAAAAGTACTTTTAATTTCTATATTATAGTTTCGTCACTTCAGACCTGTTTATATATCAGCAATTTTATCAAATAATGAATATGTATGTATTATCATATAAATGAAAATATGTATTAAATACTTACTTCTTTTTTCTTCTTCTTTTTAACGACATGTAATTCTTGCGAGGGTGACTCGTCATTCTGAAAGAAACATGCTTGTAAAACTCATTAAGAAAGGTATACATACAGCCACGTGCAAAAGTATTAGGCACCCTATAATAATGCCAGTTTTAGGGTGATTCAGCATAGGGAATGTAAAGAAAACAACACATATGATTAATAAGATTTATTTTTATAAAATAATTAATATTTTGTCGGTCCACCTTTGGATTTAATGACAGCAGCCACTCTTTTTGGCATTGACTCTACCAACTTAAAACATTCCTCTTGGGATATCTTTTGCCACTCGTGCTTTAACGCGGCGAGTAGTGTTTCCTTGTTGCTTATCGAGTGTCTACGGATATTTTTTTTCAAAATAGACCAAATGTGTTCAATAGGATTGAGGTCCGGTGATTGTGGCGGCCAGTCCAAAAGATCTATGCCGTTTTGAGCCATCCATGCCATAGTGTGTGCTGACTTGTGGCAAGTGGCGTTGTCCTGCTGGAATTTTACGCCGTCGGTGTTTGTATCGCCAAAAATCTGTGTAACAGACGGTGCTAGAGCTGTTTCCAGAACTTCTGTGTATTTGGTGCTATTCATTCGCCCCTCACACAACACCATTTCGCCCACTCCATCGGCAGCCATGCAACCCCAGATCATTATTGAGCCTCCACCGTGTTTAACAGTAGGCACTACACAATCTGGGTTGTACTCTTCGCCCACCCTTCGCCTGACGTAAGTAACACCGGGTGTTCCAAACACCTATGGAACAAGCAAAAAAATAACTTAATTCAAGATTGCATATTTCCCTCGCAGGACGTGATTTCAAAGACGGCTATGTGTTTTGGTGTAATACATAAATTAAATAACAATACCTCAAAGTTAGATTCGTCTGACCACAGTACGTTGGACCAATCCTCCACTGTCCAATCTCTATGTCTGAGGGCCCACTGCAACCGATTTTTCTTGTTGTGCTCCGATAGCCACGGCTTCTTTCTTGCCTTGCAACCTTTTAATCCAGCTGCAATAAGCCTTCTTCTCACAGTACACGCGCTCACTGATCTGCTTTTTGCTTCAGATAAAGCTGCAGCGAGCTCTAAAGCAGTTTTTTTACGGTCCTGTAGAGACTGCCTAATTAACAATCGGTCTTCACGATCTGTAGTTATTTTGCTTCTGCCTGTTCTTGGCCTATTCTCATGAGTACCGGTCTCTTTGAAGCGATTTAGTGCATATTGCACTGCACAACGCGAGCACTTCACTTTTCGGGCTATTTTCACTTGAGACATGCCTCGTTCATGTAAAATTTTAATTTTTAGGCGCTGTTCTGCACTAAGTTCTGCTTTTTTAGGCATTATTAACTCGATAAATATTAGTCTTCAGGAATATGGTAACAACAATTGCGTACGATATGTGTCTGTTCACTGCAAGCACTGATAACACACTAAAAGAGTAAACTTTAAAATTGCAAATTGGTAAAAACATCGTTTTAAACTGCACCTGGGTGTCATAAATATTTGTTATTGTTTTATTTTTGTTTCAAAATGCCGCCGATGCAATAGTAAGACCATAAAACCCTTATCCGAGCGCTCATTGTTGAGATAGAGACAAATAATAGGGGTGCCTAATACTTTTGCACGTGGCTGTATATGTATGTATGTATGTATATTGTTTTTAAGTAGTTTAACTTAAGTTCAGGTACTATAATATCAAGAAATGAGTCTTTTTACTTAAGGAAGGTAAGTTTTTGAGACATATTCAATGACAACTACGTTAAAATGGTTTCAGCCGTCATCGCAACCATGCTTTATAACCAGTTGTAAGAAAGAATTTTCCTCCTTTGTTTGCAACTAGTATTGAAAGAAGAATATTTTACGTTAATACACAATCAGTTCCCAACAAAGAATTATTTTATCGTATAATTGCGACAACATACAGTTTATTTTTAATACGCAACCAAAGTGTAGAATTCATTTGAATAGGTCAAAAGGTAGGAAATATCATAATAATGCTACGAACGTCTCTCTCGCACATTAGTTATCAGAAACTTGTAACCTTTTTGCTTCTCGCAAAGCATTTGCTTTGTTTTACTAGTGTCACAATTTTCGGACATGTTACAGATTTACTTAATTTTCAAATGGACGTGCATGTAAATAATAATGAAACCGGCTGCATCGCACGAGCTTTTGAAAATGAAAATTATATTTTTGTAGGATGCCCCATAGCCACAAAAGTCATGCCGGACATGGTTAATAAATATAATTTACATGTTTCGCCTCAAGAGCCTGCGTATATCATCTTAGCCATGGCTAAGACTGGAGTGAATGTCGGCTGTACTGTAATTTTGTTTTTTTGTACTTTGTTCCTACTTTACGTTTTTTAAATAAAAACGGTTAAGAAATTGGTTTCTTACTTATTTTGAAAAGACGTAATATTTGCGACGCCCGTTTTTATAACAAAATGCACTATCTATGGTGATATGAAAGTTGATACATGTGGCTATTTGATGAAATGGCCCATCGATCAAAATTAGGCAGTTAAATAGCTCTTCGATAATTTGGCGTTGTAGAAATAGGCTTCACAAATATTATGTCTTTTGAAAATGAATAAGAAACCCAATTCTTACACTTTTTCCGCAAATATGTCTTTCGAAAATGAGTACGAAATCCGTAAGATATGCAACCTATTGAAAAGCTTTGTCTAAAATAAGAATTTTTATTTTCAACTTATAATTTATATGTATGTAATTTTGTTTTCTTTTTTTAAAAGGTTATTGAAAAAGGGCTTAACAATGATCAACCGTAATTATATTTTCTTTTAGGTCGTATACGGCTAAATTAACTTCTTGGTCGATTAATTCAACGGAAATAGATCTTCTGGATTACCAGTCGCAATGGGCGTGCCACAGGGCTCAATTTTAGGACCCTTTATGTTTCTAGCGTATGTGAATGATTTGCCGTTCTTCGTACAGAAGTTGTGCGACATTGTATTATTTGCTGAACACATCACTTATTTTTAAAGTAGACCGTAATGCACCAAATTTACAGGGTGTTAATTCTTCGCTCACGCAAGTCCTGGACTGGTTCACGGCGAATAATTAACTACTCAATTCGGGAAAAACAAAATGTATTAAGTTTACATTGCCTAATGTAAAGAGTCCTAGCATAAACGTTAATTTAAATAATGAAACATTAACATTTATACAATCCACAGTTTTCTTAGGCATTACTCTAGACGATAAAGTTCAGTGGGGCGCTCAAATATCGTGTCTTGCAGGGAGACTTAGTTCAGCCGCATTCGCGGTTAGGAAAGTAAAACAGCTTACTGATGTAGATACTGCGAGGCTAGTATATTTTAGTTATTTCACAGTGTTATGTCCTATGGCATACAGTTGTGGGGTAAGGAAGCTGATATAAAAAAAAAAACATTCTTGAAAAGCGTGCAATATGTAGTATTTATATATATATATATATATATATAAAGAAATTGGTATACTAACCGTTGCGTCGCAATATATATTTACGAATATTATGTTTATAAAACATAATATTCACTTATATAATAAGAATAGTGATATTCATAACTTAAACACTAGAAATAAGCATAAGTTAGTAGGTCCGTATCATCGTTTACATAAAGTTCACAATTCATTTGCGGGACTTAGTATACGCTTTTTTAATAAACTACCGATTGATATTATAAATTTACCTTTACTAAAATTTAAAAGAGCTGTTAGAAGTCAGCTTATCGGGAAGGGCTATTATTTAATCAATATGATTAGTTAAATGATTAAATCACATGGAACTAGTTGCTTGTTTCATACAGGATTTAAACAATGTATGTATTATATAGGGTGTCCGGTAATTATTGGATAACCTGGAAATGTCTTATAGTGGAACTGATGGCCGTTCAGAAAAAAATATGAAAAAAGTCTATCCTAACTACTACCTTTTTTTTTTTTTTACGTGGGGTAATGCAATGACGCATATCCCTCCGCGGGGGCGGGCGGAGGGATTATGTCGGACTCGCCGGGGTAAAATATAGATGTTGAAAAGATAATGTACCTCCCGGAATACCGACTAAACCTACCACGGTGTTCCTCGACAAAACCACTATTGACGGGACCGCGCGAATCACTTTCGCATACGGTCGCGACCCCGCCGAGGTTTCGGCCCGCCGTATGAAACGGCAGTCCACTACACGAAAGACCTACCCAAAATAGGCACTACTTCACCTACTGTCTCCCCCCTAGAGGGGAGACGGACTCGAAACAGAGGCGCGCGTGGGAACACGCACGCCGCCTCTCGGACCTGGTACTGAACGGATGGCAGGCAGGCCCACAAAGCCCGCCACCTCCAGATCAAACCTCAGGGTGGCTGGAGGTCGTCTCGCGCCCTCCGGCGCCCGGCTCTGCGGTTGGGGAGACGTCATGCTCCCAAGAAACCCCATCATCTATTTCGCTGTTTATAAATTCATATCACAATTGTACGCAATGTGTACCGAATTAGTACATACTTAAAAAAATAAGTACCTTAACAGGTTAACAGGTACAGGCAACTGAATTATGGCTTGCTATAGAGTATCTCCCCAGCAACCCCTAGTAAAATTTGAAGCAATTTTACGTAGATCCTTGCTTATAAGGCAAACAAATGGTTGATAAAAATTGTACTGTTACTTTTACCTTTGGATGTGCTAGTTATGCCTGCTTAAAACCTAGGCCGTTTTTTTTATTACATGAGTAACAACTTAGAGCATGTTATCAATTATATTTTACATCACATTACAACACCAAACAAAAAAGACAAAACAAATTGAATAGAAACTGTATTTCAATAGCTCCTTAAATTAACAAATAAACAATCATTCTGGTCAACAAAAATAAGATTTTTTTTTGCATTGGCAAACAAATTAAATTTTCACATAAATTAACACGTTTGATTGAAACCGTTTACTTAAATTTGTTTTACGTACCTTCGTCTTAAGATCATCATAGCAGTACCAGTTTGATCCCGTTTTACAATGAGCTGTAAAATGACCCAAACCCAGAGTTGTATTTGTTGGTGGTACAAACTCAATTACTGACGCAAGGTCATATCGTCTATTTGTTTTAAGTACGATTGTTTTAGGTACTTCCTCTATTGTTACGGTGTCGACTACTGCTTCAAATATTATAATATAATCAGATAAATCATAGGTCATCGTGACTGTGCCAAAACATTGTTCGTTATTACACTGAGTAATTTCATCACGCAACATAGAGTTTGCTGATGATTCTAAACCTGCAAGGCCCTCTGCCAAGTATAGAATATTCAACGGCAAAATTGGTACCATTCTTTCTATTCTATTGTCACAAGTGTTGCACTTTTTGGAAAATCTCGCACTATTATATTCGTTAAGCAGAATTGCTTCAAAAATTTTAGTAACATTACACTGACAGTCAAAAATTGTCATGTTGCCTTGAGTTGAGATCTTATCACAAAATTTTATAAGGATATCTGATCTTAATCGTAATACATCAACATCCAAATCATTTTGAGATATTGCTTTAACCAACACAGAGAAAGTCGAATTTATATTGTCGATATGTTCAGCTACAGCTTTATTCTCTTTATGAAGGACAGCATACGCTTGCAGGACAGCATCAAAGGCGCAAGTATTTTGTAAAATTATGTCTTTTAATCCTGTTCTACTAATATTGCCGTTTGGCATCAAATGCACATAGTTTCTATTACTTTTTGGTTTGATTGTTTCGATTAAAGATTTTGATTTAGTGTTAGTGTTTTTGTTTCGCCAGTTTTCCTCGCACTTCGGTTCTGCAGTAAATATAGAATTATCTGAGAAATATTTGTCAGTATCGTCAATGCTTTGTATTTTATGTTTTGGTTTCGATGAATCAATTACAGACTGCTGACTTATTGTTTTCTGAAAAATCTCAGGGTAAGAGCATTTAGCTGACTTCAGTTCTCCAGATAAGTACTCAGTATGGATCATAATAAAATTATCCACTCGCAAAAGTCCACTTCTAGAATTAAGTAATAACTGTTTGATATTCTTAAAATAGCTTTCGACGTTACTGCTAGTAACACTGATGTTTGATTCCTTGCAAAAAGGCAGCATTAGATTTGTCCAAAGGGGCAATCTTGTTAAAAGTTTCTTAAAGCTTTCTATAAATGTAGGGAAATAATAAATATTTTCATACATTGTCTCATCACACAGGTCACTGTACAATTTTTCTTTATTTATAATATGGTCAAATTCTGGAATAACTGAGTTTTGAAGAATCAAATCATCATTTTCTTCAAATATCGTCTCTTCGTTTTGTCAGTTTTCTTCTGATTCTATTACCTCATAAAAATGTTTGTCTTCTCCACATATGCGAAATAATTTTTCTTTTGCTATTTCACATCTAGTTATTTGACCGTTTTTTGTATGTCTGTCAAACCTACTTACTGCAACTATAATAAGATTTGTTATTATTTCTTTCGCCGTCGAATATTTATTACAAGACTTCAGATTTAACAAAACTTTTATATAAAATTTCTTCACACGCTTGTCGACATTTTTAAAACACTTAAGTCCGTACAAAGTTTTTATAAAATGTGACGTATCAAGGCGCATGATACAATTTGGACGAATGTTGGTTTGCTTCTCCAAAAGTGTAAAACAATGATTTATGTAGGCTTTTGTGGTATCAAATGTAGTGAATGCTTTAACACAAGCACCGATCAAAGCGCTCGAGTCATCGGTAGTTACTTCCATAGGTTTTGGCATAGATTGTATCCATGTTTTCAGCCAAATGTATATGTTATCTAGCGTTTGAGTAGCCGAAATCATCTGTGTGATTGGTATGGACGTGTTTTTTATTTTAAGGAGCAGAACGTATAAGAACAAATGCTTTGATTGGTAGCAGCGCTTGGGATCGGTTGGTGGATGTATTTTCTTAAAGATTGATCCAGTTGCATCTAGGCTAAATGAAATATGTTCTTTTTGTGAAAAAGTTTCATAAAATGTACGTTGCAAATTTGTCCAGTAATATACAAAGAAAGGGTTGAGGGAAACGTTTCGAATAACAGTATCAAATGGTGGCGTAAAACTCATTATCCATAAGGCCATAACCACAATTTTGTGAAAATAGATGGACGTACTAATCCGACTTCTTATATTTTGAAGAGTTTTGAGTGTAGGAATGAAAGGTGGTTCTTGTGTATCATCGTCTCCAAGGGCACTATTCATTAATTTGTTTCGGACTACTACTGGATATTCATTTTTTAAGCTAGAAGCAAGTTTTTTCTTTGTAGATTTCGTTATTCTAACTTTGTTTGATTTGTGGACCAATTTTGGATCTACGTTCTCCAGAACACACTTTATTGAAACCGAATCAAATTATTATTTTTTGTCTGTATAAAAATTTTGCCATTGCATTCGCAACAAGTTCCATTTATCTTCACATGATCACCACAAGTATAATTGTTTTTGAAAATCCATGTGCATCTGTTTGTTGTCTTTTGCCAAATATATTTTCGAAAACAATCACTCCACTCACCAGACGGTAGTCTCTTTTTCAAAGCACGACGTCCAGATTTGTTTTTGACATCATTATAATACCGTGGTTTGATTCTATCCCATTCGCTTAGTTCTATTTCAAAGCACATTACACTTTCTCCACATTCACTATTATTATCCGAAAGTGTCTTCTCACTACTGCTGCTACTGTTATACTGACATGGAGAATCTTCTTCGGAACTTATGTTTTTATTTGTAGTAATAGATAGTTCGTAGTTAGTATTATTCTCACTCATCCTTGTACCAAAAAAATAGTTCCAATTTCTTTTAATGGAAAGATACAAAGCCTTAGGTGTCATTTGAGCGCTTAACTTGCGGCTGATAGTCTTGTAAATATCACTACTTGAATGTGGCACACTAGGTAAATTATGAAAATATTCACTGTGTTCAAGGAAAACACACTTTTGCTCCTCCAAACTAACAGATAATCTTTTTCCACGCTTCATGTTGAAGAATATAAGTGTACAATAACAAAAGAGATTGTAACAAAGGAATGAAAGAATATTAAAAGTAATAGAAATAGAGGGTACCTGTGTACGATTTTAGAAAATTATAATTTTACGAATACCGCAGTATTAATAATTCCTACGCACAATTAAAACAATAGCCGTGATAATAGCTAACGGAAAATATTATTATTCATGACAATAGTTTTGCTTAATCCCATAGTGTCAAGTGTCAATTTTATAACAAAGAAGAAAAACCTTGAAATACACTTTGCTATTTGTTTTGGTCAGGCGCTTAATAATGGCGATTCAATTTTTAAGCTAGCAGATCCAGTGGTTTTACCACTAATAATAACAGTACAATTTTTATCAACCATTTGTTTGCCTTATAAGCAAGGATCTACGTAAAATTGCTTCAAATTTTACTAGGGGTTGCTGGGGAGATACTCTATAGCAAGCCATAATTCAGTTGCCTGTACCTGTTAACCAGTTAAGGTACTTATTTTTTTAAGTATGTACTAATTCGGTACACATTGCGTACAATTGTGATATGAATTTATAAACAGCGAAATAGATGATGGGGTTTCTTGGGAGCATGACGTGTTGGGGAGAGGGTTTAAACGCTCCCTCTCCCGATCCTAACTACTACCTGAGATATGATTTTTTTTTAAATTACCATGTGTAACTTTCTTGTATACATACTACGACCATAAATGAATGAAATCCATCTTTTAAATTAAATTAAATTAAATTATTTTATTTCGTTTCAACAATAAATATCCTTAAGTTAGTTTGTGGAGTCTCCTTTTAAGCATTTAATGCTTGTGTTAGGAGGCTCCGCTCTTCCATACCGTAAAATTACATATTTAAAATAAAAATTATGGATAATTATAAACAATTTACAATGATATAAAATAATAATATTAGACATTATTTGACATATACAGCAAATAAAGTCCTTACAAAACTGATTAAATTATTTATTTTTTTGTTTACAATTTTATTACTATTAATATAAATTAATGCATGCATGCATCTGTTTTTGTTGTTTTATTATTAAACACGAATTATGCTAATAGATAGACAGTCAAAAGTATGCTATGCTAATAAGGCTTGCACTTTTTAAAATGTATATATATTTTTTTACTTTTCTGAACTGCCTTCATTTCTACTATAAGACATTTCAAGGTTATCCATTAATTACCGTACATCCTGTATAAGTCAATTTAGTTATGTGAAGGTACTTCGTGTTTATTTTGTGATGTTAAAGTATCTTTCTTTTCTTTTAAACAAACGTTATAAGTATTATCTTAAATTTTGTTTTAACTACATTTGGTCACGAACTACCTTTTCATATCACAAAGTGTAAGTGTATGCATCCTCATGCCATACTACAGTCTATTACAAATGGCTATCTACTGATAAATATTATTTCAAACCTCAAATGCTTCTTACATAATATGATTAACTTTTCTTTATTTTAGAATTTAGTTTTTTATGGACAGTGACATATGGCATAATGACTGAAGCACCTGGTGCATAAATGAGTTGTAAAATACTGAAATTATAAGTTGATTGCGATTAAAACAGTGGCCTTGATTTTCTTGCAGCTTCATAGGTTCAACCTTTTGCCTGAACCTTGCAACTAACATAAATGTAAATTCAGTAAACGTAATAAACTCACCAACCCCTTTGACGTTCATAAGTGTTACTTTGTGACCTAAGTGAATAAATGATAAGCTTTAATTGATATTCTTTGTTATTCTTATATGTATTTTTCGATTCATATGCATTAGTCTGCGTTTATAAAACATCCAAGAATTGGGGCAATGTTGGATATCTTCGTCCAATGTATCGATTTATTTTACTGTGCCAGCCTTCTATATTATTATTACTTCGTACCTTTTCGTTGGCACAAGAACAAGATATTAACATTTCATTCTTCTTGAGCCATTGTCTTTCGAAATATTTATTGAATTTTTGTATTAAATCACTTTTAGGGCTTTTATTCGTGACGTATCTATATCCGTTATCTATATATTCAGTAGGCGAGCTAGCCCCATCGTGCAATGTGTCGTTTTACAGTTAAAAGATTAATATATAATATAATAACTCTTTGCTTTTTTTTATAAAGAACGGTTAAAATGGTAGAAACAACCTTTAAATAATATTTCATGAAATAATTTTTGAAACGCATTGATGGCTGCAACTTCAATATCTAGGGTTACCTTCTTTGGTTTCCAACCAATAGTTGATTGAATCATGCTGAGTAAAATTTCATGTGATTTTTTTGTCAGGCAGAAAAGCGAACATTAAAGTGACTATCGTATTCTTCTCTTCGTTAAAGCCATGTATAGAATATAGTTGCGTAATTCTTTTTGGACAACTTCGGAATGTACCATCAGCGAAAAAGTGGTACTTGCAATTTTTAACTTCATTAGAACAGAAGACAATAAATACGTTTATTGTCGTCCACGTAATCAAAAAGTAAAAATTCTTGAACTTTTAAGGGTACCACAACGTCGTGAGCATTAGCAAAGCGAGATCTGGAAATGCGTAAAACTTCGGATATTGTAAAGTCCAGATTTGATGCTCTCAAAAGTTAGCATATTACCAAATCTAAGCCTTTGGTTTTGATTTCTTAAATGACTACTTCATACTGCTTCTTTATTGACTTAAAATTGCAGCTGCTGGCCTGTTTCAGACGAATTTTTTTTGTAATATTATATTTCGACTCCAGTCAGCTGCACAGTCACTGTCGTGTTCCTTTAATTTCTGTGTAATCTCGTTACGAGTATTTAATGTAAAATTTCCTTTGCAGCCTTTCTTTCCGTGGCATTTAAAAAACGAGTTATCATTTTTACATATCTTTTTCCGGTGATATCGGTATCTTTCATATACACCTCCTGTTCATGAAGATATAAATTCAATCTTAGATGAATTCGGACATATGTTAGAAGTCGACATCGCAAGACAATCATTAAATTAATGTGTAATATACTTGAATAGTGATATCAATAATCTTAGAAAGGAAACACGTAGCTACCTAATGCTATGATAGATAACCAAATTCATATCGTAAAGACTCATGAAAATACTGACAAAGATATTAAATGAATAGAAAATTTAATCAAAAGCCGCATTTTTCTCCAATAATAATAATAATGCGGTACTGAATACCTCAGAGAGTCGGTTAGGTCCTCTTCCCCGGCTTGCCGTTACTGACTGGCTGGGGTGGAACTTCAAGAGCGCCCGTAGGACTCTCAACTCTGGCTTGCCTTGGTCGGCCGGTCAGAGTGAGGCCGCTAGAGCTACATGCTTGGGGGTGAAAGTGTCATTTTCAAAAGCATAAATACGGGGAATCCCGCTCCGGATCTCCATAGTCCGCTCGACACCCCTAGCCGCTCGCACCGGTGTTGCCTTCTGTTGCTGGCTTGTATGCCTATCGTAGCTATTCAGAAGGCCCATCTAGTGAGTTGGCGAGTTACCGTTTGTCCATTCGATTGATGATATTAGAGTATTCAGGGCAGACGCCGTTTTATCATCTATAGTTACCAATATACCAGTCCATCAAACACCCATACCCATAGCCCATATATTAGAATCCATACGTAGCAATAATCCTACGCCTGCTGCGGCTAGTGCCGCTATAGGTGTTCCATCCCACCTTTAATTAAAACTCTCAAAGGGCCTCTTTACGTTGGACCAATTGGCCAGGTATTTTTCTAATATAATATGTTAGAAAATACCTGTGATTAGAGAAATATAATAATAATAATATTCTATCACATATACACAACACCATCTAGCCCAAACTAAGTCAAGCTTGTACTATGGGTACTAGACAATGGATAAACATACATATATACTTTCTTTATCTTTTTGTAAATACGTACATATTATAACATAGAAACACCCAGACCAAGACAAACATCCATGTTCATGCACACAAATATTTGACTTGTGCGGGTATTGAACCCGCGACCTCAAGCGTGGCAATCGGTTACACTAACCACTACGCCATCAAGGCCAACAATGACAGATACCTATAACGCTAGGCATCAATTTCAAAAAGTTTGTATATATGTCCTCTTTTATATATCCAGTGGCTGACTATTCAGGTTGCATAGCAAGAAATGAAAATATTCTTTGCAACTGGTTGCGAAACTTAGTTAAGAATAAAATTAGTTAGAAATCGTGGAAAATGGTTTACGTGTTGATAACTGGTCGCGTATTAAGACTAAACATTCGCCTATCGCAACTAGTTGCCAAGAAAGAATTGGGGCCTTAGTCCTTAATTTTGACAGATTTCTTTTTTTTAATCTGTCAAAACGTCACATTTTTTACTCCGTTATCTGGAGACATAGAAGTGAAAAATTAGCCCGTTATAAATCATTCGTTTTAAATTAGTTTTTACTACTTACGCTGCAATGCGAGCAGGGATAACTACAAGCTTCTGGTTTAGGCATTATTTTTTGCCGAATCTGGTTTCAATTGCATGTCTCATCAGTGGATTATTCTGTAATGAATGTAGAATATAGTTTTATAAATTATTATTACATAACTAAGTCAGTTTTTATAATGTCCACGCCCGCACTAGAAATGTTACCCATATCGCGGAATAACGGACACAAACAGCATTCAGACTTGGAATAATAATTTCCGGGTCACAATTTTTTTTGTCCCACGTGGGATTTGAACCTACGACTCTCGGCGTAGTGTCTGTGGCGAGGCGACAACTTGATCCACTGAGCCATCCAAAATCAAAGCATAATTGCAAAATTATACGTGGTGTACTTTTATTTGTATTTGTACACATTTGGAATGACGAAATGTCCATCGCCGACTGTTACAGGTTCGAATCACACACGGGACAAAAGTTTATGTCATCCGCAAATATGTCCGTTGTTTATATATTTGTAAAGTCCCCCGCCACACAGGAATTATTCTTAGTGCGAGAGTTGTAATTTTTTCGGTAAATATCGAGTAAATTAAAACTAAATTTTATTTCGTCAATCTCATATTATGAGGTGATATAGTAATGCTATTATTGATTTTAATTTGATTTAATTGATTTATTTTCTCTTCACAAAAAAGGTACACACAAATTTCATAATACAAGGATTTTCAAAATTTATCTGATTTTAATTATTATATCTGTGTATAATGAATTTACTCGGCAACGTCATCATATATCAAATGTAGTTTGTTTTACTTACTCCAGGACATTCATCATTGGGACATGTTTTGTCTTTGTCTGCACATGGCTTACCGTGCTGTAACAATAAAGTTTGAGTTAAATACATATTAAATACATAATATTATTATTTGCTGATATTTCAGGTACGAATTAGGCCGACCGGCCTATCCGTAATGTTTTTTATACAATACGAATCTAAATATTTCCAATTTAATAAAATCTAAGTATGCTACCGTACATCAACAAAGGAGTCCCTGCTAACCATTTATATTTGAAATATTGAAAAAAAGACGCTGGCAGTATTTACCTCTGTAAATAATAAATAAACTAACCTCTATTAAAAACAAAATTTTACAATAATTCTACTAATACTTTTAGTATTTTTATTCAGCCCGTGTAGCTCGACGTGGAAGCTAGTACTAAATATCTATAATAAGCCTTTAAAACCTAGTAAGACTGATATAGGTTGAAAACTCAATAGTTTTTGTAGTAGGTACTAAGACGGTTACCCACCTTAGGACACGTATATTGCGAAGGTAATGGCACTTTATGTCGTCTCCTTGGCGGTGGGCACGGCGGGTTATGGAAACATCGCTTTGGATCGGTACATGGGGCGGATGGATGCGAGGGCCAATAGCACGGCATTATGTAGGGAAAGAAAGGTGTCGGCGGTATGCATTTCGGCGTGTGATGACAGGACCTCGATGCAACTGGCTGTTGGGAATACAATGAACATTAATGCAAGCCGGGTAACATTTCTCAAATGCGATTTAATGGGATGTTCTAAGAAAGAGTTTTACTGTATATAAGGTTTTCGCTGTGCTATTACTTCATATCCTAAATAATATTATATTATGAGAATGTGAGTTTGTTTATTTTTTACGCTTTTACGCATTAACTACTCGACTCATGCCATTTCACATACACGTTGTCAGGGGTACAAAAGACTTTCATCAAGTTAAAGTACTGTTCCTAAAGGATAGAAATTTATTGACAAAATTTAGATTATAACGCAAGCGAAGCCGCGGCGTAACTCTATATGCAATATGGAGAAGTAGCACAGCGAAAATCTTGCTTAAACTCAGAACAAGTACAGCTGGGTAGCAGAGTTAAGCCGCATCGTCACTATCCATAAGGTTGCAGCCTTATATATAATCTTGTGATATTTACGATTAGTCGGCCTGCTAGAAAGCTTATCAATGTCTCTTAAAGTGCATTGCTTTATGCATGCGTCATCGCGAAATAAAGCTTTACGCCCTGTAACGTGATGTCCTATTCTCACACAAGAAATAAAACTACTTTAAGAGAAAGTAATAAGGCCGAAAAGCCTTTAAGAGATGGCGTTGAAAGAGCTGAGCTTACTCGGCTGGGCTCAACGCCTCTCAAACTAAAATTCCTCTTTATTTAATTTTTGCACTGGTAGTAGAGCGACTTCTTTTTTGAAGGATTGCATAGATACGTTTCTCGCAAGGCTAGTAAGTGACCAGTAACTGTAATTGGTACCTGGTCAACATCAGACAGTATGTACGCTAGTTTTCTTAAACCAAAATAAGCATTGGTCGATATTCCGCTGAGGTGCAAGCATGGCCACAGGGGCGGAACAAACCAAACAATACGTAAGTACAACAAGCCAAGCTAGTAGTGCAATTATAAATAATTTAAGACCCTCCAAAAGGCTCTTATTATTTATTAGATTTTGCCTGTAGCGTCGCTCGCGTATATGAATGTTAGGTTAGATTAATAAAAGTACTTTTTTCTGGATGAAAGGTATCCTATGTCCTTTTCTGTTCCTCTGACCACGCGTATGCAAAATTTCACGATGGTTGGCCGAGTAGTGCAGGCGTGAAAGCGTAACAAACAAACCAAAACACATTCGCATTTATAACATTAGTTAAGATTACCCTTAGACAATATAAGAAATAGGACAATATAATATAATATAATATAATATAATATAATATAATATAATATGCCCCCTAAAATCCAACCATACGTCCGAGTCGAACAACTGACTCACGTGGGGGGCGGACACGCGACTCATTACTGGCGCGGTTAACATGGTAAAGGTAACCCATAAAACATGGAGAAAAATTCGAATGGAAAACGTATAGGGCCGCTGCCCGGGGGCGATCGCTGGGGCACGTTCGTTGCTGGTGTCGGACGTGGCAGAATGCTAGCCAGCGACTCTCGACGCACCGGCTGGTCGGGAGTCGGGGACAGGGGGGTTAGGGAGTCTCCAGATACTACAGCCGATGAAACTACTGGTGTTACTTTGCGGAGTAGGGAGGTGTCTCCCGCAAGCTCTGCCGGTACACTGACGTCGACCGCAAGTTCAATTAAAGATGATGCGAGAAGAACGTGGTCACAAGCAAAACTGGAAGAACTGATGTTCTGTTATTACCGGGCTAGACTCGGAGGGTCAGGTTACATAAAACGACTCGAGAAAAATTTCAAAGACAGGAACACACACAATCCAAAAGCTAGGAAATTCACTGGTAACACACTTTCCAATCAGGTGCGCAGTATACTATCACGCAGATGTATTTCTACAGAGATACTGGAAGATATTAAAAGACGAGCTGAACGATCACACTCAACTCCGGACATATCCGAATCACGCGCTCAATTAGATACGAATCAACACACGGATACTAACACAACAGACATACTTCCACTACCAACTACTCAATTATCTGACACACAACAACATGATATCACATTTCAACCTGACACCCCGACACAACACACATACGAAAACACCCAGCAAACTTTCACACTCGTGCAATCGGAAGCAAACACACAACAGACAAACAATACATTAGAGAATGAAACAGTTCAAGAAATTGAAGTCAATGAAGATCAAGATCCTGTTATACTCGAATTTTTGCAAATACTATCGGAAATCAGGCAAACAGCAATACAAGATAGACAATTTTTACCCAAACCAAACTTGAACAAACACTTCATACGTAACCTAAATACAATAAATAAGTACCTACCAAACCTTCTAACCACACACGAATCGCTACGTGAAGTTAATGACATAATTTATGCAACTGCTAAAACACTAATAACATTAAACCAACAAACCCCATATACGCCACCAACCGTGCATAAACCTAGACTAGATCCACCTTGGAAAAGAAGACTAAAACAAAGAATAGAAGACATTAGGAAAGAACTATGAAAACTAGTAGAAATTAAAAGCGGTGCTAATAGTAGAAGAATGGCAAATATTAAACAAAAGCTATACGAAAAACACAAGATTACGAACCAAGAAGAACTAAACAATACCATTGAAATTTTAAAACAGAAGGTAAAAGCTCTAGCAGGTAGACTCCGTAGGTATGATGAAATAAATGAAAGGAAGATACAAAACAAACTATTCGCGTCAAATCAACATAAATTTTACAAATCCCTTAGTAATACACAGAATACCCCGATCCAAATCCCGGCAAAAGAAGACGTACAAAGCTTCTGGACTACGATCTTATCAAACCCCATCTCTTACAATAAGAATGCTACATGGATATCAGAAATAGAAGAAAATGCACAAAATATTGAACAACACCCTATTAGATAAAGTTAAAGAAGCAATCAGGAAAACTCAAAACTGGAAAACACCAGGCACAGACAAAATACAAAACTACTATCTAAAATACCTAACAAGCACACACACATATATAACTAAACTATTTGATAGAATAATAAAAGGACTCGAACCCGTTGACAGTTGGTTTACGACAGGACAAGTCATTTTAATACCTAAAAATGAAAACACACAGGACCCGAAGAACTGGCGCCCTATAGCTTGTCTACCAACTATGTATAAAATATTAACTTCCATAATAGCTAACGAACTTTATATACACTGCGACAAAAACGACATCTTAGCTCCAGAACAAAGGGGATGCAGACGCAAAGTACGGGGTTGCAAAGATCATCTCATGATTAATAAAGCCATACTCGAAGACGCACACAGATGCCAAAAAAATCTAAGTATGAGCTGGGTAGACTATCGGAAAGCCTTTGATAGCATGTCGCATGAGTGGCTACTCAGAATATTAGACCTTTATAAATGTCCACCTGTTATCCGAAGCTTTCTAGAGATGGTCATGCCTACATGGAATGTGGTCATGACGGCTCGCGGTACGAATGCGTCAGATACAACCGATCCTATATACATCCGCAGAGGCATCTTCCAAGGTGATTCACTTTCCCCCCTTCTATTTTGTTTAGGCATTAATCCCATTTCCCAAATTCTTAATAAATACGAGTTCAAAGGATATCGACTAAAAGATAAAACAATAGTCAACCACTTATTATACATGGACGATCTAAAGATTTACGCAAACACTAAAACTAACCTGAAAGTTTTGATAGATAGCACAGAAACATTCACTAGGGACATAGGGATGGAATTTGGACTTAACAAATGCAACGTCCTACATTTAGTAGCTGGCAGAAGAAAAGAACTTCAAGGAGAAGGACATGTATTACTTAGTGGAGAAGAGTTCAAGCATTTACAAATAGATGAAAAATATAAATATCTAGGTATCAGCGAAGCAGGAAAAATAGATCATGGTGAAGTTAGACAACAGATACAAAAAGAATATTTCCGTCGAGTAAAAAACCTTGTAAACTCACACCTTAATTCACGAAATCTTCTGAAAGTAATCAATATCTATGCAGTCCCGGTATTATTGTACACATTCGGTATTATCAACTATAAAACAATAGATTTAAAGAAAATAGACATTAAAACCAGAAAATTGTTAGCAATGAACAAAGCACACCAACAGAAAGCAAATGTAGAGAGATTATACCTACCAATCGATGAAGGAGGAAGAGGCTTAATTAATTTAGAAACACTGTACAAAACACAAATAATTAAATATAAAACATATTTAGAAACACGGAAAGATTATATACTCAATGCAATAGTAGAACATGATAGGACTAAAGATAAATACTCAATATTCAAGGACACACAAATTTAACAGAAATAGGCTTACGTCCAAATGCAAAACACACATATAGAGATATTAAACAAGCAGTAATAAAAACTAGAATAGACAAAATAAAAGCAAAACCTTTACACGGATAATTTTACAAGGCAGTGTTAGAGAAAGAAAATATAGATAAAGTACAATCATTCCAGTGGCTTAAGAAACAACCGGTATCGCCATCGTTAGAGTCATCCATATTTGCAATTCAAGATCAAGCAGTAGTAACCAAACAACATGAAAGGGATATTTTAAAACGAGCAGTTGATGGCAAGTGTCGACTATGCCTAGTAAAAGGCGAGACCACGCAACATATTATATCCGGATGTGAAAAGCTGGCCGGCACTTACTACACCAAAAGACACAACAATATAGTGCAATACATCTTCTGGATCCTAGCTAAAAAGCACAAGTTCCCGATCGCTGACCTGTGGTGGTTAGAGCACCTGAAGCAACCGCAGGTTAAAGAGAATGAGAGTGCAAAAATAATGTGGGAGATACCGGTACAAACAGACATTACCATAGTACACAATAGACCAGATATAATATACATAAATAAAATAGAAAATAGAACATACCTGATAGACATTACAGTATCATCTGATTACAACATAGGAGCAAAAGAAATAGAAAAGCTTAGTAAATACCATGCACTAAAGAAAGAAATAACTAGGCTATGGAAAACACCCACAGAAATAATACCCATAGTAGTAGGAGCCACCGAGGTAATAGCCAAAAACCTAAACAGATATTGTAGCAAATTAGATTCCAACATAAACATTCCGATAATTCAAAAACAGGCAGCAATACACACATCAACAATAGTCAGCAAAGTTTTAGGAGATACAGTTTTTGTTAGCGGGGGCACTGAGCCACCTTTTCCCTGAGAGTCTCAGGGCGGGTACTCAGTATACCGAGCCAAAGCTCGAGAAGAGAAAACACTCTAAACAACATAATATAATATAATATAATATAATATTTATTTTCTCACCACAATATAACAAAATACATACATCATATTACATTATAAGAATCAGACAACATTTGAATATTGTGGGAGACTGGTGCCTAAACTAAGCTGAGGCTTGTATTTCAGGACACCAGGTCTCCGCCCTTTTACAAAGTGACACATTTTATTTTATTATGTACTTGTACACTGACAATCTAAAAGATAAATAAAAAAGAGAAAAAGCAACATCATGAGAACATAAGTGGCTCGAGTGAAATTAGCCATAAACATATTTTTTTTTTTGTTTGTTAATTATGTAAATAGTTTGTGTGTGTGTGTGTGTGTGTGTGTGTGTGTGTATGTATGTATGTATGTGTGGGTGGGTGTGTGTGTGTTTGTGTGCGTGTGTGTTATATATTATTATGTGACTGTGTTGTCAACAAGGGCGGGGTTTTTGTAGTTAATACACTGTTTAAGGTTTACTTTAATGATAGTTAACTTTTACATAACTTTGTGTTTGTGTTTTGTAAGGTTATTGTTACAGCTGCGATATTACACCATAGAGGTAAGTAAGTGCTCAGTATCTTCATAATTTAGTTGTTGTAGTAAGACAGTAACTTTTTTTTTGCACATGGTTTTAGTGAGATGAACTATAGGTGACATCCTGTTTATTTTGTTGTACAGGAAAGCACCGAGGTGGCAAAAGAACCGCTGTGAAAATTGGGTAGTAGAGCGGTGTGTGAGACGGCGGTCTACGGGTTTGTACCGTCTTTTGCGTTGTGAAGACGTAGGTTGATAGGTCATTAATGAGTGCTGTTTTAATATAATGCTAAGGATAAATAGTTGACGCACTGTCAAAACTTCAGCCTCCTTGTATAGAAGCACTGTGGGATAGCGATAAGGCAGGAACATGGACACCTTTAAGATAGCTGTCCATGTTCCTGCCTTATCGCTATAACAATAACAACGCTTGTGAACTAACTTTATGAAGGATACTGCTTGAACGTGGAGTTAACTCCACTGGATCTGGTTCGTATACTGGATGGCGATTAACTTTTATCTGCAACAAATTTTATGTATGTAATATTTTTATATATTTACTTTCATACGGAAGTTAATTACTAGATATACATAGAGTGCAATACTGAAAGGGTATGTTGTAATATGGCAGAATTTACAATAACAGCAATTGTGGTATTATTTATACATACATACGTAAGATATATATACTTGTACATGTCAGATCAGAATAAATACAAACCCTATCACAATAAATAAAATCAAAGACATCTTACAAAATTACATCTTTGCAACTTTTTATTAGTTTAACTTTTTCTTATTTCAATCACGATTCACTTCAAATTTTTCTTCTTTTTAAAATATTAAGTTTTTGGTACGGGGTCTTAACAAACTTTCCGTTATTTTAGTGTTTGTAAAGTGGGGGATTTTACAAACGTTAAACACTACAGAAATTAGTCATAGAGCTAGAGTTTACTTTTTATAGAATATCTCAATACTCAAATTTCTAATTAAAACTATTATGTAAAAACTACAAATAAAACTAACTAAAGAAGTAAAGACGGTGAGTTCGTAAGCTATAAAACATACACAATATTTAGGTAAACTAAAACCTAAAGTACCTTTAAACCGTAGGAATTACTACTGTCAGTCTTGCAGCTTGGAGGCTGACATGGTTTCTGCAAAAATTAAAAAAGAAATGTCGTTAATACAATTGTTCACTGATAGTTGAAACCTCTAGTTTAAATACAGAATAGAACGTATAAAAGAATTATTGATTTTGAAAAAAATAATACTTACTTACCCTGCAACTGCATATTCCTCTTGGGCACGTAGAACACTGAAAACAAAGAAAAGCAATGTGCAACCATACTACATAGGTGGAGACTGTATGTATATGGGCCAGACAAAAATGTATGTCGTATAATTAGGTAATTTTTGAATTATACATTTTAAGATCGGTGATTTAAAGATTTCTCTAGCTAAAACCAGATTATTATTGCAAGTGGTGTTGATGATCTTTAATCGATAACACTAAACGTTTCCACACGGTATTTTCATGGAACGTTAATAACGTTAATGGTTTAAACCTGCAAAGGAGTCTTAATGTATACAAAATACTCAGATGCTATTAATAAAACGCTATGTAGGTTTTTTCTGCGCTGAGTAAGCAGATGTCAATTACTTATGAAAGAGTCATTATACTATTTGTAAGTGCAATGATAAGGTTCTGGATTAAATAATCCGTGTATTAGTATAATATCATAATATCAGCCCTGTATAAAACTGTCCCACTGCTGGGCACGGGCCTCTTCTCACTGAGAGAAGGGTTAGGCCATAGTCCACCACGCTGGCCTAACCTGCATTAGTGCAGGTTGGCAGTCTTCACATATCTTCGAGAACATTATAGAGAACTCTGACATGCAGGTTTCCTCACGATGTTTTCCTTCACCGTTAAAGCAAGCGATAATTAACTATTTAATAAGCATATAACTTCGAAAATTCAGAGATGCACGGCCTGGGTTCAAACTCGAGACCTCTGCGTGGCAGTCCAACGGTTTCCCACTAGGCTATCGCTGCTTTTATTCGGATATTAATGCAGTAGCTAATTTAAAAATTTACCTCACGATAAGATAAGATAACGATAAGATTTATTTAACGGCTATTTAATAAAATCTACTTATTATTGACAAAATATTCACTTACGCTAACAATGGCTGGGCAAGGCGGCATATCCTGAAAAATGATATTATAAAATTGTAATAAAAACAAGTAAAGAAACAATCTACCTCTCGGAACATTCCTAAGTCGCTTTGAAGAGATTCTAGGTAGAGTATTTCGAGAGTATTCTTAACCTTGAGACTTATTTAAGAATAATATCAGCGTTGTTCATAAACTGTAATCAAATATTAACTGTAACTACTGGGCACGGGCCTGTTGTCAGCACGCTTGTCCAGTATGAACTGATGTGATGTGATGATAATTCATCAATTTTAATCAACCAAATCAATCCAAAAAAATTTGTTTAGCTTTCATTACTAAAAGCTCGCATTTCCTCATCACATTTTTCTTAAACTCTAAAGTGAGCTACAATTTACTATTTAATATGTACATCGAAGAGTCAGAGGTGATTATCATCTAATTTGGAAACCATCAAAGCACATGGCGCAAGTCTTAATTATAACAACGAACGACCTACATTTAAATATAACTTTGCAAACTTCTAAAATATATGCTTAATACTTTTCAAATATATTTAGTATATTTCCTGAGAGAATATTACATTGTTCTAGTTTGACATTTTATTACATGTACTAGATCTTACCCACGGCTTCACTCGTGTTAATATAGATTTATGTTAAGACAGGTTTTTTTGTAGCCTATAATGTTATTCTGATAAAATAATAATAATAATATTCTATCACATACACACAACACCATCTAGCCCAAACTAAGTAGAGCTTGTACTATGGGTACTAGACAATGGATAAACATACATATATACTTTTTTTCTTGAAAATTCATATTATACATATAAACACCCAGACCAAGACAAATATCCATGTTCATGCACACAAATGTTTGACTTGTGCGGGAATCGAACCCGCGACCTCAGGCGTGGCAGTCGGTTACACTAACCACTACGCCACCGAGGCCGACACTATAAACAATAATACCTACTGTAAAGTTTCATCAAAATCCGTATAGTAGTTATTGCGTGAAAGAGTTACAAACATCCATCTATGCATCCTCACAAGCTTTCACATATGTAGGTATATAATATTATTAGGAAGTACTCACACAAATAGTTGGAGTACATAAACCTGTACATAATGTACAGCTTGGTTTGAAACAGCAACTTCTACATGTCCCACACTGAAACGTATAATAAAAATATTATGGCAATTAAAGGCATAAAGACTATCACTAAAAACATTTGCTCAATATACCTTCAAAGATGTAGGTAAATCCGATTTGCTCTGAAAATAAGAAAATATATTTTTAATGCATATTTTAAATAAACTTGGTTCTGCCACTACGGCGTGTGTGGTAAGTTCAAATCTCTTATGTGGGCGGTGCCTTGTTACAGAAACGAAATGAAGAAAGACTTTATAAAAAGAAACTAAATAATTTGAATGCGATAGGCAGGCCGTTGTCATTTATTTAAAAACTGTTCAATTGTGGGCGCTCGCTTCGGCGAGTACTGCCATCTCACCGACCGTCTTATCTTATTTAAATGACTATGGATTAATATCATAATAATATGCATACGTTGTTAACTCATTGCTATGACCATGTTAGGACGTATCGCGTACTAACATCGTCATAGCAATTAATTAACGTAAGGGGCATAAAGGTTGTGTCTTCTGAGATGTATATCGACCTCATTCTTGTGACAAAATCTGTACAAAATAGAGTTCTGATCTCAAAACTCTATTTTGTACAGTTTTTTATTAGATTAGATAATCTTATAGACGTCTAATGTGCATGAAGTGCAATTTATGTTCACATTTGTTAATCGTTGTTATTAGTTTAGTTGTTTGTCTTCGGTTAGGACGATACCTACCGTAACATCAAGCTGAAGACTATTTTGAATAATTTAAAATAAATATGCGATCATTAACCCTCAAAATGAAAAGGGCACTATAATTGCTACTAATGTGTTGAAATCTCACTTACCCTGTTTCTGCAACAACGTTTACCGCAACATATTTGAACTATTGCAGTTTGGTGAAATACAGCTCTCTCATCATCCTTTGTACGCTTGAGCTTCGATGGCCGCGATCCAATGATGGCTATACTGGAGAGCCCAAACATATTGTGCTCCTTGTCTAACCGTAGTATAGTAGACAAATATTTGTCGTCGAAGCTATCACATTTGTTCACATCGCAATCAGAATTCTTACTACAGGAGCTTGTGTTCGAAGTGGCGGATGACAGCGATGCTGATGATGAACTGTAAATTACATTTGGTGATGATAAAATTCTGAAGAACAATACCAATACTAAAAGCATTTGAATTTTTTGAACTGTGTTCAATTTTAAAGACATCACCTATAATCTGTCATCTTCGGACACGAATAATTCGTCTTCTCTTGTCATTTATTCTTGCACCTGTTAATGCGTTCTTTTTTCTGGAACGACATCACTTTTGTGTATTTCGTGTTTAAACTATGCGCCTATAATATTCGGATAATACATACCTGGAATCAGGATCACTATCATGGTCCTCAGTTAGCCACTTCATTTTGGTTAATTTTAATATATTTGGATTATCACAGCTAAGGAAATTGTTTTCTTTTTCGTTCTCAGATTCGCTATCTTCGCCCGAAGTTGTAGTTGGCTGATGTAACAATTTATACCGATTAGTATACTTTAAAGATATGTTTTAATTCAAAGTAAATAATAGAAAACTGGCTAACATAAGGTGTGGATGAGTCCGTCTCATGACTGGTTTTTGGATTTTGTGTATTATCCTTCAAAGATTCAACAAGTTCGTACAGTGCTTTTGTTCTTTCTACTTGGATGGTTGGTTCCTCTGGTTGATCTATCTAAAACGATTACAACGAAGAATAAAAATAAGTTACTATTTATAATATATTTATACTAAGATAATTGTGTTTTAGATACCTCATCACTGCGGGCATTCGAAATACTGTAAGATTTTTTAAAATTTTCACGTTCGTCCACCTGAGTGGGTTGGAGATCGTCGACAAGACACACGTAAGTAAAGTATACGTTTTGTTCGGAGGCACTGCTTGTTAGTTTCATGTTGTCTGTTGAAAATACTTTGGAGTGACGATGGTGGCAGTCACGTGTACTTGTCATTTTGCTTCAGAGCGACTAAGGTTGATAAGTGAGCTGCCTAGAAGTCATCTGAAAAATGTTCTACTTGATCAAACGCTTAAACACTTGACAAAATTAGAATTTGGATAATACGAACATTATCTATTGGTCCAAGTTCAAGTAAAATTTACCAAAGAATTGTAATTGTTATGCCATTTTTCTTGATCTGACATTGATTTAAAAAAGACATCGTTCTATTAATATTTTCTTCTCCGGATTCATTTCAAAGAGTTTTATATAACCACAACTCGTTTGATGAATTGATTCACACTACAAGGTATTTCTTTTTATAACTCGTAAATACTGTCGAATGTTTGAAACAATACTCAATGTGTCCGAATTATATGCTAAACAGCCTCGCGTTATAAATTAAAGGCCAGTCAACAATAGTGCCGTCATTTCAAAAATCCGTACCGAGTAATTGTATGAAATTGTTTCATTATCAGATTAGGAAGTAATTTTTTTGGTGTTTCGCCCGAACAATGTTGATGTCATGGTGTGAATGAGCGGGCTACGACCTCTGCGGATGTAGCCATTGGGTGAATAGACACCTCGGTATTGGCACATCGAGGAAAGTTCGATATCTTTTGTAGTTTATTGTAGTCTGGTGTTGTAACTAACACAAAATGGTTGAATGTAAACAATTGTCATTCTCATTATGTATTTAGCGATTTCAAAGACAGAATATTTATGCTTTACTTTTACTAAGAAATGATTAACCTGAATTTTACTTTCATTTTAAACTGACATATAACTGTAAAAGTCAAAATTGAAGCCAAAATAATTAGGTTTTATTTCCTATTATAATTATAAGTAGGTCTGTACAACATCTCTGGGAAAATAGACATTGTTAGAGTCCAGTGTCCGCAGTAACCCAATGATGTGAATGACACCAGCCACTATAAAAACTTACAATAAACGAATAAAAACTGCTTTTGCTGAGATTATGACACGGTTGGTGGATTGCTGCGACCGCATTCGGAGTATTTGTGATAACTAAATGTTTATATGATAGTCGAACTGTTAAACCGTACAAAGCCTACCCTAGCTAATATTATAACATGTTATAGTGTTGGTTTGTTTACTCGTCACACTAAAGTAAAATGAAGAAATGATAATAAAAATAGAGCTATTTATAACGCATTTCATATTATAGACATATCTTGTAAGATATGAGATAGACGCTGTAGCTAAAGCCACGAAAAATAGTTAGTATGTAATCAAAGCCATTATTAATTTTATAAGTTGATTCTGTGTAGGATTTTACAAGTATAAAGATTTCATCATTGATGTTGCTAGAAACATCGATATCGATGGCAATCGCAGCAAAAGGTGAACATTTTGGATATATTTGTTAAATTATAAGTATAGCAGATTTTGAGACAGTTTTAGATTCAGTTTTATGTATCTGTCGTAAATAATGCGCTCTGTACTAGGTACAGCCGAAGGCTATAAACATTCTAGACTGAACTCAAAGACTTTTCTTTTTGTGTGTGTTTTAGCTGTTGACTTCAGATGGCCTTTAAAACTTTAAGCGGACTGTGGGTGAGCGCAAAAGGCTCCCAACCCGTGAATTCAAAAACATTAAAAGTATACTAGTTACACATAAATCTCTCTGACTGAACCGAACTATAGGATCATCAATAGCGCTGTAATCATTTATTGAATCAGTGCTTTCGACGTCGATACTAAAAGCTTAAATCAGTTTTGAATCTTACATACAAAGACTTTTACTAGTATAAAAATAAATCAATCGATTATTTACTTACAACAATTTTGTGGATCAAAGTCTGAACACATGAATTTGGTTGTGTTGGTTTTATAAGAGCTCTTATTTAATTTTTCTTAAGGATAAAAATACCAATGCGTAGTATTTTATTAATGCGTGTAATAATGCTCGTTAATGGATTTAAATGCCATAACCTTTGCATAGATCTGAAGTACACGTTTGTGCTGATGAATCATGGCACGACATTGATCAACAACAGTTGGGAGGCGCTCTAATTATATTTACTTCAAAACAACCTCATTGCATAGTTATCAGCATAGAATGTTGTAGAGAACACACCATAGTATTGGGCTTATTGACGACCGAATGAAAAATCATCAATTAAAAAGTCAAGGTGAAAATAATCAAAATCAAAATATGTTTATTCATGTAGATAACAAAGTAATACTTAGGAACGGTAAAGTAAGCAGGTAAAGGTTTTATAGTGCAAGTTGTATCGTGCAATGTGCGTTAGAGATTAGAAGTCCATTGCCTTATATCGGCCTTTGTCAGACTCCATGCTGCTACTGTAGTTGCTAACGGAGATTTATTTTTCTGATTCCGGTAAATACGATGGCCTTACAATCAGCACCACACATATATACAAGTACTTCGCAGACAGATACGAATCTACAAGGGATACAGGATACAGATTGCCTATCATATTGTGCTGAATTCTTACACCTAAGTAAGAACACTAAATTTTTGTTTTGTGTTTATAACACTCCCGTCCTCGGTGACTTCGACGAAATATAAAAATAGCTTATTAATCCTGTAGTCCCTTGCGTAAATCGGCAACTACTAACAGATAAATCGATTGAAGGTATCATTTTAATACTTATAACTTTTGAAATCTGGATAAATATATGTAGTGCCTAATAATTCAGGCAGTACAAGCGTGATGTTAATAAAATGTTTTTACAATAGGTAGTCCGACCGCAGATTTGAAACCTCTGAAGCGTGCCGGTCGAAATGGAGGCTCTGTAGCGTGTCATTTTTGTTGTGTTCCCGCCAATGATGCCACTCGTCCCATCCAATTACTACCAATAGCACCATATTCTTCAAATTTTTTATTCATACAACTTGTTTTTTTTGTGAAACATTCAGTGAATTGTGAATAATAGAAAAGAATATTGGAAATGCATCTCGTTAATAGACTGTGTTTTAATGTGCTTCTGTTGTGTATTTTTGAATGGAGTTATGCTCAGTTTGGGAGTAAGTATTCACAATTATTCATATTTAAGGTAGGAATTAATGTCCTCTTTGAAATTTAGTGTGACATAGACAAACAAGTGTATCAAAATATTTTTCGATACCGCTACGGCTTTAGATTTCGCAGTTCTCTCACTACTACTCCTAATTGTAAAATAATAACCATAATTACGCCTTGCTTGGCCCAGGAATCGAAGACCTTAAACACAGCTGTCACATTCACTACCACCGCGCCTTTATTAAATAAATATTAATTCTTGTAACCTTCGAGTTCTTGCTACCCCGTCATACTTGTAAGATTTATTAAACATAATATTCACCGACTGCAACGAAAAAAGCTTGGCATGACCGAATACCTCTTTTGTCAAACGACTACTTCGATGTGAATTATTATATAATACAAATTACTTATAATGTTTTGACTATACAATAAATTGCCTATAAATATTTTAGATTCATATCTTTATTCAAAATAATAAAAGTTGCGTTGTATGATAGCTTTTAGCGATAAGGCCACTCTTGGTACTTTATTATAATATACTTACCTCATACCTATTGATATAAACTGAATCCTATTAATGTCCGATAAAGATTATATGCACCTTATAATTATATCTTACAAACTTATATTATCATCTATATAACCATACTGATTTAAAAAGCTATAATGTTTGCAAAATGTAAGCTGTAATTAAATACAAAAAGGTTAATGTTTTTGCAGAGTTCAACGTTTTAATTCTTTATGTTAATATGCTAATCTGATTGTAGTGTGATGTGTGCGTACGAACTGAGAACAAAAAGGTTTTATTCGTAATTAGCCTTAGCTCTAAATGTGATGTAGCCGTGGAACTATGGATGTTTGTTACTCTTTGACGCAAAAACTACTGAACCGATTGCAATTAAACTTGGTATGTAGATAGCTGGAGACCTGGATTCACACATAGGCTACTTTTCATCCCATTATTCCCACGGAAACAGGACTTACGATGGTGAAATCGAGGGGAAAAACTAGTTAGGCTAATAGTTCCATGGATGTAGGTGACTATGCTTAATTTGCAGTATTGTGTAACGATGGTTATAAGAAATATCAAAATTTTTATCTGTCTTTTTATCCGCGAGTAGCAATTAATTTTAGTAAATATTTGTTTCCTCTAATAATTATATTCCTAATAATCATTTTCTTATCTGATTTAAAAGACAATTCCCGCACTAAGAATATTTCCTGTGTCGCGGGGGACTTTAACACCCAAACCCGGGACAACCATTTGTGGATCAAATAATTTTTTGTCCCGTGTGGGAATCGAACCCACAACACCCAGCGCGGCGACAGTAGCGAGGCGAACACTGTTTAAGTGCGACATTCATGCACTCAATCATGAAATAATTGTGACTGTAGTTTTTGTGTTAAAGTGTTATTAGGCTTACCTATTTATATACCAGGTAATATTTTTAAAAGATGCAGCAGTTATTTATTTTAATTTTATTGTATTTTAATTAAATAAGCAAGGGGACAGCTTGCTTGAAAATAAACAGCTAGCCTAAGCTCTATCAGATATTTCTATCCCAGAATCGATAATATATTGCCATAATTGAAGAAAGAAAGAGTCACTGTTAAGTAAATTATGCATCAATTAGCACTGGCTGCATAAATATTTTACCCGGTTTTCTTTTTATAAAGTTACAAAAACAATGCAAGCTTGATAATTAGTTTTCGTAATAAAGGATTTGACTGTAATACTCGCAAAATCATGCAAGTACTAACAGCAATGTCATGTGTTTTCGTGTGGTTTTCCATCTGCGTGTCACGTAATGTGTACGAATGATGCATCCAATAATAATTGCAGATGCTACAATAGCACAGCCTCGATCAGGACAGAGTTATAAATGATAACATCATGTTTCAAGGCCGTTTACTACAGCCAACGATTTAGTGCAACATTGGTGCCGGCTGCCTGTTATTATTTAAATTATAATTATGTATACAGAGTAGCGATGACATGACTATGCGATATTAGTTTAAAGGTAGTAGAGCCTCGCTGATTTCAGCATTACAGAATATCGACGTCAAACAGCAGTATAGTATAGTATTCCTACTGTTGTGTTTCGTTGGGTAAGTGAGAGTGCCGGAGGCCCAATCACCCTCTCTCCCCCTTCCCGATCGTTCTCCTTCCCACTTCCTTTTTCTCTTCTTCCTTTACTAAAGGGAAGGCCACGTCTAAGTGATGCCTCTAGTGTTGCAGGTGTCCATAGACTACGGTGACCATTTACCATTAGGTGGACCGTACGCTTGTTTGCCACCTAAGAAGTGTAAAAAAAAGAATATTGGTATTACCTATATTCTATATCTTCTATGTGTCGATAGAGCAGCGGTAGTGTATGTGATTGCTGTGCATGAAGATTCGATTCCCGGATCGGCAGAGTTATTAAATTTTTTCTAACGAGAATTTTTTAGTAACAGTATAGAGACTGAAACTGTCCTGGTTAACAGCAATAGGCTCGCCCTCTATTACGTAGGACCTAAACACAGTTGGCTAAATGTGGGTGCAATACATCTCTGCCTATCCCTTTGGGTCATAGGTGTGATACTATGTTTGTATGCACATAATATGTCTGACTGCAACTACTAGTAACAACTCCTTCCTTCTTTGTAAGTAACTAGAATTGTTAATAATATCGTCACGATTTTACTCTACTGTTATCCATTACCATAAAAACCTTAATATAGTATACCTACAAGTATTTTACATGATTATTATTTTAGTTTAAAAACGTATTTTAGATACCTTCATGCTACACTAGTTATAAAGCTTCCACTTTCTTATTCATAAAAAGTTACAAGAAGCTTATTGTAACCTTTGTCGTTTTATCAAAAATTATTAAACTTTTTATTTATAAACGTATATTGGTAAAACAACATTACTGGTAACCACAAACGCTGGCAAAGTCTGTCCTGTATCAGACGTCAGAAATATCAGGGAGGCTTACTACATGGACCGTGCGAATGTCCACAAAGCACAGTGGAAGAAAGCTAAACAATTTTTGTTTTGAACCGTACCGCCTGTCATTGTCAGAAGTTTCACACTCACACCTTATATGATAATGCACTTAAACTATAGGACCCAGTAGGCAGTTATAAAAACTAATAACAAGCAGGATTGATTTATTCAATTTATTCGATTTATTGAATGAACTCCTAATACACCAATAAGCAAAAAGGATGCTTTGATATCTTGTCTATAATCAAAACATTTTTTGTTTCACACACGGTTTTGTTTTGTTTTAAAACATTAGCTATCCCCGGGTTTAACCCACGTTTATGATTACTACTCCGCTCCCGTGGCTTATAGCGTGATGTTATATATTCTATATCGTTCCACAGTAATACAGACAATCATAAGATTTTTGAAATTGAACTAGCAGTTCTAGAGTTTAGCGCGATCAAACAAACAATGAAAACAATCTAATTATTTAAATATGATTAGTATAGATAGAGCTGTAATTCCTCTATGTTTGGTTTTAGAGTAGGTAGTTGCAGACAGATTTTAACGAGCGCCTTCCGCATGTCTATGCTACATTCCTGCCAAAACAGCTTGCGGCTGCCTTTTTTACTATATACCTATAGTGTTGTTTAGTATTGTTTTTAGTACTAGTTGTCACCCGTGACTTCCACCGCGTGAAATTTAACAAAATGTTTATTAGTCTAATCTATCTGACAGTGAAAGTCATGTCAAAATCGATCCAGCCGTTCCAGAGATTAGCCGGAACAAACAGATAGAAAGACAAAAATTAAAAATAATTTATTTTTGTTATAAGTACCTACCATATATACTTTCGTATGCATTTAGTAAAAAGCTGTTATTTTAACGTTACAAACAGGCACTTCAATTTTATTTATCTGTGATATTATGGGATCGGTTTAGTTATACGAGATAAGGTTTTTATTGAACGCGTTGTATTTAGTTTCCATATAACAAAAGGAGACGAGCTTTTTGTAATTAGCAGCAGGCGCCATCTTGTATTAAAACCTGATAATCAAAGTACATACCTAACGACTAGCAATCTGAAAATCTTTAGAATTTAAATTGATGTGCAACTGATAACACGTGGATTATAATAACCTCAAAATATTGTCAAAACCTCAAAATAATCAAAACACAGGCAAGATCAAAAATATCTTTAAAGCAATATCCGATCCGTAAAATTACTTTAATTTCAGCATTAAATTCATCAGTACAAATTGTGATTTTATCAACCTGATCATTATTTTATACAAAATAAAATTACATACTTATTAAAATAAAATATACTTATACCTGTATAACCTTCGGGGTTATACAGGTTTATATGTATAATTATGTAGTAGGGTATATTTCACTATTTATATTAATAGAAAACTCGTATTAGAGTGTGCCTATTGTTGGTTGCTAGAAACGTTTACACATTCCGCAGGCTATGATATGGATCCAAGGCATTTTCTTTCATATGTCGTGAAACTTACGAAGCCTGTAATAATGAATTGGGCTACAATTTCTTTGAAATAATTGTTATCAAAATAATCTGTTACAGCTATATCACTGAGCGTGGGCATGGGCGGAGTAGCCAACAACGATCTTTTAAGTGTAAGGGTAAGCGTTTAATATATCACGTAGTTTCTTGGACCTTAGCTTTTCTTCTTCCTTTGACCTTATATCGTACGCCCAGTGCAATAAAGTAAGAAGAATATGCTAACTTTTGAGGCAAAAGAACTGTTTGGTCTGATATTTTCATTAAATGAAATATTATATTTTTTTTTGTAAATTTATATTTCATTTAGTGAAACAAAGACAAGTAAGATTAAGTATATATTTTTATCAATTTTAAATATTTAAGTAGTTTTAAAGACTCTTATGATTGAAAATATCAAACTCATTATGACGCGCCAAATGATTATTATGATATAAAGACGCAATTTTTTTTCAAATTTTACTACTTAAATTTGCAATAATAAAAAAGTGCTTTCACCTTTATTGCACTGGGAGTGCGATATAAATAATATTTAGTCCTTCCAGCCTTTTCAATGGATAATACCTAATAAACAAGGTGATATGTTGTAACTAGATATTTGTACACATTTTTTTGGTGAGTTGTCGATCTAATTTGATTATGTGCTTCTTAAATGAGTAGACAATTTACCTTCAGTGTAAGAATTGTAGTTTTCACATTAATTAAAATCACATGTTGTTTTTACTTTCTACCACGTTTTTACTAACTCGTTAGATTTGAATACAGGTGAATGTCATTGCCATGTCATTGAAAGCTCAATTAGGTATTTCAATTTCGGACAATAATTATTTAAAATGATGCATGTGATGACACGATATGATATTGCTGTATTATGAATATTTTTCAGTAGTATGGCTAAATGAAAACATGCAATATAGTCATCTACGATTCAGGGTACGTCTGGGATAGGATGAGACATTATCAACTGATGCATTTGATTGTGTATTTATTCAGTTTGCTGGAAAATAGTAATATCCTATTGAGGCTTGTAAGACAAGTGTGACTCACAAGTTGCTGATATTTTTAAAAAGAAGTTCCTGTTCTGCCAGCGTAGGAAACCAATTTTGTTAATCATCTACTCAACTAGTCATCACATCGCAAAAACAATGCAAATTATTTAAGCTAGGCTCTTCTGTAATGTAGAAGATTTTCCTTAGTACCGGTTCATCCAGTTTGGACGAAATATCAGGTTTAAGCGAAGTCGCTACGTCACTATCACTCTAAAATTTTTGAGTGGATTGGTCTTAAATTTGACATAAGCAAAAATATCATGTAGTTTATTTGTTTTAATTGTATTTCAGCCTCCATGCCCACCGAATACGTCGTGTGTGCCCATCAGTTCGTGCCCACTTCTTGAAGATCTTATGGATTTTACCTGCTTTTCTTCGGATAAGTAAGTATAATCATCATGCCATTCTCTAGCCAAAGGTATTCCTACAGTCTGTCAGCGATTGTTAAAAAATTTAGTTGAAAATGGATAATGTAATTAATGATGTCGGCAAATCGTTCGGTCAGTACATTTTTCGTCGGTCTTGCCCTCAAACCTCGCACGATGGTTTTAGTGCGATAAGTGGATGTATTTGAATTTACAATAGTTACGATCATGGTCGTCTAATGAAGTTATTCTTATCCAAGTTATTACTTAAGAATAATATCACTGACGTTTCAAGAAACAACAGTTCATGTGTGTAAATTGCCGGTTTGACTTCGGCGTAAATGCATGATTACTATTCGTGGATGACATTAAAGGATATATAATTAAGGCCAGCAGCCAACCGAATCAAAGTTTGTTTGGTTATAGACATGCTATGAGCTCATCACTACATGTAAATTATGGTCTTTTGAATTGAATAAATAATTCGCTTTGTTTTACAACAACAATATTAGAAATTATTAATACTTGTCTACACCATTTTTATATCTTTAACATTTTAACTGTTATTAGGTGTTTCTATGGCACTGATTAAGAAAATATACTGGAATATTGCTCACAGCTTTACTTTTCGAAATATACAGTTTTTATATTTCGAATAAAAATACAATAATATTACTATTTTAATAATATATCTATTAATAATACTATTTCAATTCTACACTATCAAATGATCTTTTATACGATTTACTTGAATGAACGACATTAGGTCGATCTCGTTGCAAACTCCAGCAGTAGTCAGCCATCATAGATAAGTCCCACTTTTCTTGATAACGCTCTTCCATTGTCCGTATATTCTGATTAAATCTTTCACCCAGTGTCTCACTAAAATAGCCTAGATTTTGTGGGAATAGATCTAAATGCGAGTGCAAGAAGTAATTTTTATGCTCATGTTGTATCTTAGCTCTTGCTAATTCGATAACATGCACTCAAAAAGCTCAACATTTTTCTAAGTTTCAGACTTCTTGTTGCCTAGAAAGTCACTCATAACCGTAACAAATAAATTCCAGGCTTTCGATTCGACTTCAGTCATTAATTTGATAAAATTATTACTTGGCTTGTCTTGATTGCACAATTTTATTTCAAAGTATTGAAGATATGCAGTTTTTACGAACTCTGATATAGGTTTTGATATTTAAAGCACCAAACTAAACTAGAAACAAAAAGCAAAAGCGTGGCAACAAACAATTTTTATTTTTTGTCGACCTGTGTAAATATTCTTTAAGATTATAAATATTTTGTAGAAACACTAGATACACAGAACATTTAAGCTTACAACAACACTTATAGTTCATACTAATTTAGTTCCACGAACAGACCACACCAACATTTAGCCCGAGTAAATGAGGCTTTATCAATGTCTACTAAAACATGAGCGAAAAGAAGACAAAACTCTGTAACGAGCGGTTTCATACTTGCACATCGTACCTTATCACTACCCCTTTCTCAATTTCGGGCCTTTGGATCTTGCAACACTTAGCACACTGATAAATTCGGGAGTACTATTTTTATTACTACTACTGCGCTACTGCACTGTGTAGCAATATATCAAATTCCATCACTGCCATTAGTTTATGTTGTATTGTATTTTGTTGCCAGGTACTTTCACCGACTAAATCAGCTTATATGCAACAATGTGAATAACGAGGACTATGTGTGTTGTCCAATGTGTGACTGCGGCAGAGTGTACCAGGAAGGTACCGAGCAGTGTGGACAAAGTATGGTGCGAGGAGTAGAGTATGATGGACTGGGTGCACATCCGTGGATCGCTCGTATTGGATTTACAAGTAAGTTGAAGTTATTAGATGTTTACTTACTCTGTATATGGTATCAGAAACAGATAATTTTAACCTACATATATACTTTTCATTATTCATAGATATCTGATACCTTTGTTTAACACCAGGTATCGTAAAGAGTGACTAATTCCCAGAATCTTTCACTGTAGATACAAAATTTTTGCAACTGTCAGCTTATACAGAACCTCTTATAAACTCACGTACGTATGTCCGTACGAAAAACTTTAAGTGGCAAGTCTATGTCTTAAAATAATGCTTCATTAATCCGTAATAAAATTGTGTCACGCCTTTTTCCGTAGGTGCGCATAATTTTCATAATTGCTCTTTTATTGTAGATAAAGATAGCGGCAAGGCGCGGTTTGCATGTAGCGGTTCGATCATAGCCAAGCGCGTTGTGTTGTCTGCAGCGCACTGTGCACTTGCTAAACCAGAAGGATATAAACTGTGAGTCTTGTGTTTATTTAATTGACTATACCATTAGTTATTATAGTATTTCGTAACATAGTGGCTACCACGCAAAACTTCAAACAAATTAATTAATATACCTTTGGATATTCTGATACCTGATTTAACTTTTGAATCTCCTCCAAACATTTTTTTAAGTTGCGTAATATTTAGCCAAATCTAATCCAACTACTTACAGACTGGGATACCCCAACAGTTATTGGTTTTTCGGGTTATAGGACCAGCCGATTATCATACCTATTTTGATAAAAGGTTTTCAACGAAATCGATTTAGATTAGCAAGCTCTTTAGAAACTTTGAGCTAAATCAATTTCATTGAAAAACTTTTAGTAAAATAATTCCAACTTTGTTTTCTTCTTGCAGATCTACAGTAGTTGTAGGAGAATATGATGTGGGAAGAAGTCCTGACTGCAATGACTTCTTCTGTGCACCTCCCACACAAGCGATGAAAGTGGAGAACGTTATCGTACACCCTGGATACGAGCAAAAGATATTCAGACATGATATAGCACTTATCGTGCTCAAGGATGAAATTAAGTTTTCTGGTACGAATATTTTACTATATTAAATTAGGTAGTTATATTTTGATTCTCGAGTAGTGATTTGGATGTTATTCGAACAATATTTATACATTTATAGTCGTACAAAATGCAATAGGTACCTACCTATTTTATATTCTCCAGAAAGCAAATCACGCACTTTTTATTTAGTTTATAAAATACAACTCCCGCTCTAGGAATAAATCCTGTGTCGTGAGTAACTTTACAAACGCTCAAAAATCGGACACATAGAACATCCAGACTCGGAACAGCTATTTGTGGATACCATTTTTTTGTCCCGTTTGTGATTCGAACCCACAGCACAAATGCACTTGTATGTAGTGTTGTAAATTTTAGTATACTTCTGAAGAAAACTTGTAAAAGTAATCTAGACTGATGACCGTACATACCGACTGTAATGAGAATGAATAAAGCCAAAGAGATGTACCAGGTTCGTAGCAAGTCCGTGTTGTCTCCGAAAAATAGGTAGGACCTATGTATGTATGGTATTTATAGCTTAATATTTTTTTGCGTAGCTATACCCGTAATATTTTTATTATAATGCAATAGACATGAGACCATGATTGACATACTGGTAACTTTATTGGTCATATCTTACTGTCACTTGCTACATCGACTATATCGATAGCAATATAAAAGTATGTGCCATGAAAAATTATTATGGCATCGGGTTTCCAATCTGTTGTTCTGTCTGTATATCCTTGCCACGTTTTATTGTTTTTTATTCTCATTACCCTGAACCTTAAATAACCTAACATTGACCCGTCCTTGAACAGTTCATAAACTGCCAGTGTTGTCACCCTCATCACAGGTCACGTTTTTTTCAATTTCTAGTAACAGCAGCGCCGATCTGCCTGAACGATAAGCCGGAAATCGTGATCAACGAACGCGCTCTGCTTGTCGGTTGGGGGAAGCTGTCCGGACAAAACAATGCGGTGAGTAGATGCCATCGCTGTGATAGTTGATGGATATCGTATACAAGTCCTGTCATAGGGATAATTATTCTGGCCTTGTGACTGACCGTGGTCGGTGAATTGTAAACGCTGATTTGGAGTGTTATGAGTAAGTGCACGTGAGGTAATGAAGTTGTCACATTTTGCATTTGTATAGGCAGTAGTCACATGTGATATGAAAAGAAAATAATTAAACCAATTTACATTTTTCGTTATGATAGGAAGTTGAACACGTGCATTTGAAAAGTAATTTTGAAATTGATATGACTGGCACTTTACTTTTTAGTTAAATTCGGATTAATGCCATTATACCTATGTACCTGTCTAATCTTAAATCGCTAATCATTTACAATTCTAGTTGTTTAGAACACTGAACAACCGACCCCAAGTGACTTGGGAATAATAAAGGCTAGAGAGAAGAAGTTGTTTAAAACACACTGTACCTACTCTGTAAGATCCGGTTTGGAATCTAGGTCATGTCAAACATTTTGGGGATTTTTGACAAGAAAATCTCAATAGCAGCCTGTAATTACAAATATGCATGCCCCATGCAACTCGTTAAGCACGTAAAGTCGTTAATTCTGCCTCTGATCTCTCTCTCTCTGGTCATATAAAATTGCAGTTTAATCAGATTATGAAAGTGCATATGTGTTTGCGTATACTTATTCATAATAACAAATTCTGCGCTGATCGTCTACGTTAAAATTGGGCGCCGTGACGGAATTCAGACTAGACGACATTGTATTACTGAATATAAAATTCTTATAAAAAAGAACTGCGATTTGAAATTCCAGCAGTTTGAAGCGCTGTGCTTGGTTCACTTATACATTTATAAATCATCATCATCATAAAGAATATGCTGCCGTTCATAATGTATTCTTCTTTTTTCATGGATACTGACAACGACATGAACATCTACCTCACAATCAGTATCACTGGCTTTATTTAAAGTTACAGTTAAGCGTAGAATTTACGACATTGTAAAAAATGGTCTTCTTCAGATATTGATACGCTTTCAATTATACGCTAAAGCTTATGGACACTTTAACATTGTAGCTGATTACAATAAATAAACGACTATTTACTTCATTTACTCGATTTATTAAAGGTGAGTCGTCAGCAACAGCTTGAAGTACCGCTTGTGCCGCTGGAGAACTGTGAGCGAATCTTTGGCGAATCGGTCCCTGTGAACGAAGGCCAACTATGCGCTGGCGGTGAGGAGGGAAAAGATGCATGTTCCGGATTTGGAGGTGCTCCTCTATTATTGTTTAGAGATGGACATTATGTGCAGGTAAGACTGTAGTGTAGTAATACATATATATTTAATACGTATGTCTATCTTGACAACATTTGCAGTCATTTATATTTTTATAAACCCGTCTCTTAATTGATTGTTTATGTACGTGTATGTGCGTGTCTATAAAACGGTTAACAAAGAATACCTAGATAACGTCAACTGCAGGAATTGCACTAGTTCTCCTGCTGGGTTCTCTTTAAAGAATGAAGGTACTTACACTGACTCCTTAAGTTCTTTGTCTTCTTTGAATCGTATGTAAGGGAAAAAGGAGGCATACTTACCGCAGGCATATATACCTACAAAGTTATTTGGATCCCATGTTATATACATATAATAGGTATACCAGGTTGTACGGCTGTAAGCGATGGTGTCGCTGTTTAATAATTATCTTTTATTTAGCACATATAAATTTACTTAAAATAGTTTAACTCTAAATATGACATCTTTCTTTTCAGTTGGGCATTGTATCGTTCGGTTCCGAGAATTGCGGCAGCGAGGGCATTCCCAGCGTGTACACCAACATTGCGCATTATTACCGATGGATCGTTGAAAATTCCCCTTCATAAATGAATTATATTGCTACAATAACATTCAGCCAACTAGTCAGAAAGAATAGCTTGCTTACTCGTTTCATTAAAAGAAAATAACCACAACTAACCTATTATTACAAATTTATATCTTGAAAATAGATAGACATAACTTTTTGTAATTCTGCATTATAGAACGTAACAGTAATGTTTGTGAACATGGGCGTTGTAATAACCTTAAAATTAATTCAAAACCACCCTGATATAATTATAAATAATTGTATTACATACAATTTACAGGTCAATTGGAGTTGGCTAGGCGCTAGTGTGTACTTATAATTTGTTCATAAATTTGCGGGCTTTGTACCAAAAGTATATCCAAGCAGCATGCTCAGTGTCTTATTTGTTGTGATTAAATTGCTTAGAAATCTTTATCGCACGATCAAGTGCTTACAAAATGTATTCTGTCTTGATACCTTGCAAACATTTCTTTTAAATTTGCCAGAAAACTTTAACTGATGAATGACGCTTTACTAATGACGGAAGCTACCAAAACGTAGCTTTTATGATCGGTAAAGTGCATTTCGATTTAATTCGCCACATTATTTATAAGTTACTTCATCTTTCAATTTGAACCAACGTGTGAGCTACAGCAAAATACAACGCCAGGTTCACAAGTCGATGACGATAGCAGCCATTCATAGAACCTTATCGTCGGCAGAATATCGTTCAACTGTATATTGTAATTTGTAAATATCGTACAGAGTTCTAATACTTTGAAAAAAGTTAAACAATAAAGAGTTTGTGTAAGAAAATGTACTTTTCAAAATAATAATATTCTACTAAGTAATGATTATAAATACAGCAATAAATTCAAATTTCCATAATTGTTCTGCTTGCTCAATCCAGTTAATCATCCTCCCATGAAAAATTATTGAAGCGTCGAGTACAAGGTGCCTCGCGCCTGAGGAATTTACACATGGTTAGCGCCAGATCTTGGATAGCCATGTCTTGGATTTTCTGATTGTATCTCTGTGAACAAATAAGATGTTATTAGTGATTTGAAGCAACAGAGAACAATATTTGAAGCAGCAGTTTGATGATACATGATGAACATATCCACTCCTTAATTGACTGCACGAAGGCTTAGTATTTGAATTAGTCATTTCTGTAATCTGCAAATCATTGTTCCGAATGTTCTTTGTGTCTGTTTGAATTGTCTTTTAAAAGATAAAAATAGCCTTATTTACTCAAATAATCGCAAGCACGCCAAAAAAATATTGGGCTATGATCTTGTCTTGGCCCAACTAAAATACATACCATTTCCAAAGTGCAGCTGTTCCAGATTTGAACGGACATTCTATTAAGGCCTGAGCAACGGTCCACGTGTTGGCAGCCGTAACCGCCTTTCGTAAACATGACTATGTTCTCTAGTGTTGCTGTTATACGCAACTAAGCACAACCTTGGTAGATAGGGTTTGTGCTACATGATTCCCTTTACGATTAAGAAAGGGAAAAGTTACTCATCAACTGAAGAAAGAGGAACAGTGGAACAAACCAGGTCGGGGTTTTTTGCAAAGTGCTCATAAGCCTACCCTAATACATGAGACGTAATTAATCCAAGTAGAATAGGATATCTGCCAATGTTCGATTTTGTACATAATTTTACACACAAAGGCAAAGAAAAAGAAAATAATTAAGTAATAATTAATTTATATATAAGGTAAATTACGTAGTGGAGTTGTATTGCTATCTCTCTCGGACAGCTGCATTTAAATAGTGGATACGTCACAGTTTGGATCGTGCTTTCTTTTTCTGTTATTTGACAACTACCTCTTTTTGACGCTATCACATTAATTACACAGGTCTGCAATGGTTATCCCCTTTCAGTTTTGATGATTGATTTGGATAGATTTTGGGGCGCTAATTACGGTAAAATTTAAAAAAATTACATCACGTCAGAATTTTTAATTACTAATCATCCTTTAGTTTTGCCAAACCTACGCCCTAACCTTACCTAAGCCCTTGCCTAGTTATTAATTATTATTTTATTTTAATCGTTTCTTATTGAAAATAAACACATTGAATGGTTGAAGTAGACATTCATGAATGAGTTCTCATAAATTTAGTTAAAAAATCTTTTAATTTACTAAATGACATACCCTTATTATCAAAAAACTGTAATTTGCTAAAGACCTCATATCTTGTTTTTTTTTAATAGAAATTTTTAAAACTTGAGAAGACAGTTAATGAGGGTAGATTAATATTTTTTTGTATAAATAAAAAAAATCAGTACATCAGTGCATTTCGTAATGCTTACATGAAAAATGTCATCGCGTGTTTAAACTCTCCGGACAATTTTTGCTACATTTGTGGGCAATTTACGCTGAGAAAACAGCAGCGAAATATAACCGAATTAATAAGTAACGTTTATAATATGTATTTCGGCCTATCAATCGCCAATCAAGATAAACAGTGGGTCCCACATAAAGTTTGTACCACATGCGTTCGTGAACTTTGAAAGTGGTCAAAAGGGAAGAACAAAACCTTTGATCTCCTATCGCCTGTGTTATGGAGAGAACCTCAGAATCACATTGAAGAAAAATTTGGAAAAATGGGATGTTCGATGAGCATTAAACTTCACTTCCTTAATTCGCATTTGGACTACTTTCCTAATAACTTGAGAGCTGTAAGTGAAGAGCAAGGCGAAAGATTTCACCAGGATTTGAAGGAAATGGAACGTCGCTATTAGGGAAAGTGGAATAAAATAATGATGGCAGACTATTGTTGGCTATTAAAGCGAAATGATCCAAGTCGGAATTTCAAACGAAAATCTCACAATCGGAGCTTCGGTGAAAAAAAAGCAAGATACCAGTAAAAGTATTTAATATTTTTAATTTATTTATTACTGTCCCTTGAATGTATTTTTAATGTTTTAAAATAATGTAATTGTTTCTTAATTGTAATAAAAAGAAAACAATCAGTAAGGTTGGACTTTTTTCCGATTTCATACAAAAGGATTTATCAAAAAAACTGAGTGTGATAGGACAAATCCGAGTACATATACGTAATCAGCGCACAAAATACCCCAAGATCAGCAATCAAATGCAAAAGGGGAAAATAAGAGTTAACATTTGCAGACCTGTGTTATTGTTGACTAGATATCAAAAATTCTTTGTGCTTTGTTGTTTTAAGAAATTTGAGGTAGCTACCCTACTCTAGAAACACTTACTCCGTTAACAGTGATGGTCGGTATGAACCGGGGTTTCAAACGTTTCGTCTCTTTCTCGTGCTGCAGCTGAAGTTGTATACCATGATTGTTCGTCGAGCAATGTTCCACCATACCCACATTCACGCCTGCTTGTCTCACGCACTGAAACATTGTAATAATGCTTGTTTTATTATTTTATTTCTCTACTATTACGATCAATGAATCAACATATTATGGTCTGATGTCACAGTACTGATATTTTTCTATGATTTATTTTAAAATCAGTAACAAATTTTTATTTAATCAACGGCAGATTTTTATATAAAAAATAAGAGGAGGGTTTGGGTTGGTTGGGTTGGGTTTGGGTATTACTAACATCCTGGGATTTGGAGGCGGAGGTCCAAGCGTCGGTGTATCACTGGCGCGTGGACCTCCGGCTCCATGGTGAGGAACCCACTCACGGGGCGGTGGAGACGCGAAGGTCCCAGGCTCGACTGGTCCTCGAGGCCAAGTGGCAGGAGCGACTGGCCCAGCCCCGCTATGGGGTGAGGACAGTCGAGGCTGTCCGTCCGGTGCTAAGGCAATGGACGGACAGACGGCGCGGACCGCTCACCTACCGGCTTACTCAGGTGCTCTCCGGACACGGCTGTTTCGGAGAGTACCTGTGCAAGATAGCCGGTAGGGAGCCGACAACCAGGTGTCACCACTGCGAGGAGTGCGACCGGGACACGGCGCAGCACACGCTGGAGGAGTGTCCGGCGTGGGCCGAGGAGCGCTGTGCCCTGGTCGCCGTCATTGGCCCCGACCTCTCGTTGCCGACCGTCGTATCCATGATGGTCGGCGACGACAGGTGCTGGGGTGCAATGAGGTCCTTCTGCGAGGCTATCATCTCGCAGAAGGAGGCGGCGGAGCGGGGGCGTGAGGAAGATCCTTACACCCCGGACATCCGCCGCCGGAGGAGGGGGCGCAGGAGACGCGCTTTTGTCGCTCTCCTGCCCCCCACCTAAGGGTTCTGGGTGGCAAGGCCTCAGGGGACCCTGCCACCCGTGAGTAAGAACCCATAGAGGGCGCGCGCGGTGTTCCCGCGCGCCTTCTAACGTCGAAAGGGGAGAGCGGTGAAATGCTCTCCCCCGGGGACGAGAGGAGGTCGGGTCCCATTGACCCGGCCGGCACCCACACGGGGGGGCCTACTATGGATGAATCTTTTTAGACTCACAACAGGAGGCGGCGGAGCGGGAGAGGGAGCGTTTAAACCCTCTCCCCAACCGCAGAGCCGGGCGCCGGAAGGCGCGCGATGACCTCCAGCCACCCTGAGGTTTGACCTGGGGGTGGCGGGCTTTGTGGGCCTGCCCGCCATCCGTTCAGCACCAAGTCCGAGAGGCGGCGTGCGTGTTCCCACGGACGCCTCTGTGTCGAGTCCGTCTCCCCTCTAGGGGGGAGACAGTAAGGTTTTTATAGTATGAGTGCTTTTTTGGGGTAGGTCTTGTTGTGTAGTGGCCTGCCGTTTCATACGGCGGGCCGAAACCTCGGTGGGGTCGCGACCGCATGCGAACGCGATTCGCGCGGCCCCGTCGATAGTGGTTTTGTCGAGGAACACCGTGGTAGGTTTAGTCGGTATTCCGGGAGGTACTTTACTATTATTCCATCTTTATTTTACCCCAGCGAGTCCGACATAATCCCTCCGCCCGCCCCCGCGGAGGGATAAGCGTCATTGCATTCCCACACGTAAAAAAAAAGAAAAAACCATACCTATTTATAAATAAATAAAATACCATACACGTTTGTTTTATAAGTCTTCTGTTGCCAAAATTCAAGTTAGCAAAAAGTTAACTCAAGTTCATATACTTTCTTTAAATATGCTATGGAAACCAGTTCATTTTTATTACACTTTCAAATACTCATTCGTTATGTAACGTTACTCAAATAGTTGATGAACTAGAAAGCTCAAGAACTACAAGTTAGTATTGTTAAGCAGATATGGTCAAGGCAAATACGTTTCATTATATTCAAGGCGAACAGATAAATCTCTCGGTACCCAATTTAATGTATGGATATCTGATGTGACAACTAATTGCAACTAATTTCGCTCGTGTGGAGCCGACATTTATAGCTACCTAATTTTGATATTTGTGATGATTGCGAAACGGCAAACCTAACTATGTAATCATCTTTCGGTTATATTTATTTCTTAGTAAACAAACTTATTAAGAGGAAATAAAGTTTTAAAATGATAGTGGCCAGTTTCATCGGTAATGGAAGCGAGAAAATGTTCTCTTAGCGTATTGTCCATATATGTGTATGTAATTATTTTTAATTTTTATTTATTTATTCATATGCAATACAAACTTACAGTCTAAAACCAAATCGCTTGTATGCTATGAAGTTATACATTATATTAATCATTGAATACATAAAAGTTAATAAAATCTTATAAAATAACAATATAAATATAGTTTTAGTCAAACAGTCAAATAAATTGTTGCCAATAAAACATAGTTGAACTATAAAAATATACGCATCATTCCATTCTCCACGCCCTCGTCGATATCCTGCGCAACATAAATTATTAATATGCAATTATTGTATAATTATTAGAAAAGTCATTCTTATTATTTACAATACTTTAAACTATATCATTCAGATCTTTTATTTAAATATTGCAGTATGTCTGCTTTAATGGTACTCGGTTTGCCACAGAATATGTCTGTATCCGGATTGTGTTGTAAGTAATTATTTACATAATATTGTCTTCTGTTTACGCGAATGTTATTCATTGAAATTAAACTACTATATACAATAAATTCTACATACAAGTCGATGGTGTGGCAATGGGCTCCCCAGTATCGCCTGTTGTTGCCGACATATATATGGAGGACTTCGAGGCTCGAGCTTTACAGACTGCCCCCATCACACCCAGGATTTATAAGAGGTTTGTAGATGATACTTTTACCATATTACCAACAGATAGTGTTAGTGTATTCCTAGAACATCTTAATTCCATTAATAACAACATCCAATTTACTATGGAATTAGAGGCAAATAATTCATTAGCATTCTTAGATGTACTTGTCATCAGGAATCCTGATCATACTTTGAGCCACACTGTATATAGGAAAAAGACCCATACAAATAGGTACTTGAACGGTGAATCTCACCACCATCCTAAACAGTTAGCTACCGTGGGAATGTCTTTGTTTCAGAGAGCCCACGGGATCTGTGACAAGAAACACCTGGACGCCGAGCTTCAACATGTCAAGCAAGTACTGCAAGACAACAAGCTCCAACAGCCGCGCCGCTGTCACAGATCCCAAGAAAAGCCAGCCACAGTCGAGCGCCAGCCTGCTATACTGCCTTATGTAAGGGGTGTCACTGACAAGATTGGCTACATCTTGAAGCGAGCTTCAATCAACACATACTTCAAGCCGCCAATGAAGATAAGTCAATTTTTACCATCCGTCAAGTGCCAGTTACCCTTACAAGATGCAGGGGTCTATAAAATAGATTGTGACTGCGGACTCTCATACATTGGTCAAACCAAGAGAAGCATAGGCACCCGCATAAAAGAACACATAGCTGACGTTAAACACAAACGCTCGTTGAAGTCTGCTGTGTGTGAACATGTACAACAGGGGACCAACCACTACCTGAGATTTGACAAACCACAGATTCTCGCTAAAGAACACCGATTCCTGCCAAGGATGCTTCGCGAGGCTATTGAAATCAAGAAACATCCCAATTTCAATAGAGAAGATGGTTGGAATGTACCACCAGCTTGGGATCCAGTACTTCAAATAGTCAAACCCAAGAAGAAACAAACCACAGCTAGACTTCATGATACTTTGAGCTCATTCTGCGTAAATAGAAACACCCATGATTAAATTATGTTCGGGTACTTTGAAATAACTACACTGGAACATTGAGACAACTACCATCTTAGTCTCCCCGTGACCATGGCTGCTGAAAAGCAACCGAAACGTCGGGGAAAGTGTAAACCAAAAATAAATAGATTTAATAGTTTAAATAATTTCATTAGCTTATAAATTAGTTAAATAAAATCAATAGTAGTAGTAGTGTAATATTTTCAAAATTTTGTAATACAGTGATAAATAAACAACGCGATAAAATCCGTATATAGTAGTTTAATTTCAGTAATTATTTATATATGTAATCCCTCTAGCGGTAGGGCTATTACGAGCATGAGAAAAACGCCAAGCTAGTGAGCAGATGAGAAGTTGTCGTAGCCGACGTCCAGTGCCTCGCAAATAGTTAAATCAAATAGTTAAATAAATCGTAGTATCTAGGCTACTTACGCTGACACAGCTGATATGAAGCTTATATATTTTACATTCTTTATTACTCTATTTATGCTTACACTTAAGCATTTATAGCAGTCAATATGTAAACTAAATATGTATCTTCAATAATTAAATAATCTTATATAAATCATGATTTATATAACTGAAAGCGGGTATTACCACGACCTTGCTTGTTATTTACATATGTCTTTGAAAGGCTTGACTTTTCGTCCAAGTTGCACTAGCCGTAGCCACAGGTAGACTCAACGGCCAGTGCAACCTAGCATAAAAGAGAAACTTAAAAAAAGTATGATTATATCGAGCATGATCGGGGTAATACCTATTTTTATTTATTTTTAGATTGTCGTTACGTCGTAATCAAATATAAATGTTCATACTGTCATGTCTCCCCTAGTACTGGCGTATGTCTCCATTTCGCAGGCAGCGTATTTCGCTATGCGTAAGTTGCTGATCCTTCCCATCATAAGATCGATAGCACAGCTTTGAATCATATTGCCTGTACACTCCTTTACTCCATGCTGACATTCAAACCATAGTCTGCTACGGTTTACACTCTGTAAATACGTAAAATAACATATTAAGAGAATTTCAGATAATATTCATTGATAAAGTATAATGATCTTTGAGGTCCGTTGTATGCTACGGGCCTCAAAGATCGTAACTGTTCAATGTTTACTGTCGTTACTATAAGGACCATCCTACGCAACGACTAATGGTCGCGTCTTAGTAACTATCTAATTGCAGGGAACATTACACCATCGCTTAAAGCATTGTTTTGGATACACGAGAACGGGAAAGTGCAGTATAAAGGACATTCTATACAGACAAAGGTATACACCGTTACTAGGTATAAAGTTCTCCCTTGTAAACCAAGCATTATTTTAAAGAATAAATGAGTATTCGTACATAATTTTCACATGAACATTCCAATAACAATAAAATTGCAATACTTACGTGTGCTTTTCCGAAAGGTATTAAATCTAAATCAATATAATCTTCTAATAAATCCATCGTTGGCACAAGTTCATCTATTATAAAGGCTTTGCTGTCTGGACATTTGCTCTCGTAGTAGACTGTTAGTATCAACTGGAATACAATGTTAAAAGTTTTTGCATTAGTATGTGTAGGAACTGAACATCCGACTAAGTATAAGTAGTTAAAACAGTATCATCAGTAGCAACAGAAACAATTTCACAAAATTATTAAAATTATATTATATATCACTATTAAAGTAGCTGACTAGACGCGTGACAAGTATATGTGACTGCTGTGCATGTGGCTTTGGCTTCAACACCTGTGTCAGGCATAATTTTACTGCATTTTTCTGTCAAGATATTCTTAGTAGGGTCAAGAAGTCCGAAACACTAAACGGTAATATGCCTATAGGTAGGAACTAAAACTTAGTTAGCGAAATGTAAGTGTAAAACGTTACACCTAAGCAAACGGGTATTACACTCGCATTTAATAATATAGCTAATAATAATGCGTAAATTACACACAGATAAACTTGTCAATTCAAATTAATAAAATTGAAGTATCTGTTTGTAATGTTAAAATAACAGTTTTTTACTTAATGCATACGGAAATAACAACAAAAAAAAAAAATTCTTCTGTCTGTCTGTTTGTCCCGCCTAATCTCTAAAACGGCTGGACCAATTTTGACGGGATTTTCACTGGCAGATAGTTGATGTTATAAGGAGTATTTTTATTTAAGAAACATCTCTACAAACAGAACAAACACTACGCAGACGAAGTCGCTAAACTATAAAAATAAATTGGCAGTAAATACAGGCACAAAAATAACAAAAGGGGGTTGGGTTGGACTAGATGTGAAAAGCGGAAGACTTGATTGATTAAAAGACGAGGGCTCGTTCAGTAATAGATGATCGTCACCTATATTTAAGGTCGTACTAAAGGAGCAAGCCTATTTTCTTTCAGACCGATTGTAACCTCGAGCATTTTTATTTCTGTCACACATATCTAAACACATCGCGATATCAGATAATGCAGATAGGTGGATACTGCAAGTATAGCAGTCAGATAAGGTCAACACCGCTCACTATCTGGAGCAGTAAAAGTTGTTCTGCAGCGTTTGCTTTCGATCATAATATTTATTTATATGTAGACATGCCCATGCCTATAGATAGGTTCTGGTACATTTTGAAAGCTGATTAACCACGTGTATTGCATTTTAAGGTGTTATGAACAGTGCTTGATTAATATCAAGAATAAAGACACTGCATTTAAGTTTCTTTCTTCTGGCTGATTATAAAGACTAGAACTAGATGCTATGGTTGACTAAAATTTTGTGTGCACCGATAGGGAAAACTCTGCTGCAGCACAGAGTCTGGAAAGAGCCTCAAGGGTTAAGATTTCAAACATAGTAGGCGATGTGTGCAACGGATCACGCGATCGAACTGTTATCGAAACTGATCACAATACGTTGTACCATCTTCGAAAGTGCTCCATTTTTAATTAGCTTAATGATAACTTTTGTAGTAATCGATCACCTCCAAAAATAATAAAATATAATATATAAAATATACCTACAAATTAAAATAAATATAATATTTATGTTTTCTGATTATGGATAGGGTTTAGTCCCCTTTAAAGTGTATGTATGTACAGTCAGCGACATAAGACGGCAAACATTCCTGAAATTTTGAAGTGCTAATTCACCATAGTAGCGGTGATGTCCCATCTTTTAAGAAAAAATATAGACGGGAAAATAAAATTTATGCATAGTCTTAAATTCGTGCGTTATTAGAGTAAAGATTGAAATTAATTCATTTTGTTTTTTTTCATTTGCGATTAATTATTATTATTAAACATACGTGCACAAACAATAAGATGGAGGCTTAAGGAAGCGGCAATCACCCCTTTTAGACCAGCAAATGGTCCAAAGCTGTCTGCAGCTCACAGACAAGCTCGTTTAAGATTTGCGCGTGAACATCTTAATTGGACTGAAGAGCAATGGGCCTCCATATTGTTCACCGATGAGTGTAGGACATGTTTAAATGATGCAGACGGTCGCAGAAGGGTATATCATCGACGTGGGGAGAGATATGCTCAAAGTTGCATTGAGGAGCGTGTTCCTTTTGGAGGCGGTTCGTGTATGGTGTGGAGTGGTATTTCGATGATCGGGCGAACGGAACTTGTGTTCATCGACATGGTTAATCAAATCGGAAGAAGAGGTGGTTTGACGGCACAACGCTATATAACAGAGGTTTTAGAAACTCACGTGGTACCTTACATGGGATTAATAGGCGCAAATTTTACTCTAATGCAAAATAATGCCCGACCCTACGCCGCTGCACAAGTTCGACAATATTGCGAAGAGGTTGGGATACGTACCATGTAACGGGACAGTTTAAAAAAAGCTGTATATCCGAGAATCCTATGCCCACAACAGTGGTAGCACTAAGAACAGCAATTTCACAAGAATGGAACAATATTCCGCAAGACCGTTTAATAACCATAATCAGATCTATGCGGAACCTATTAGAATCTGTAATAAGGGCACGTGGAGGCAATACACCTTATTAAAAGAAAAAGACCTGTACTTAATTTTAAAATCCAATTTTTCTATAAATCAACCAAAACCAATATAAGTTACATTTATCGCTTCTGTTAAAAAAAATTGAATGATCCTTTCCAGTATACAAACATACACTTAAGGATATGATCTACGCTGTTATGAAGTCAACGAACCAAACTATAGGTTTCAATTTAAATTTGTATAAAAAGTTTGAGTACTCGATTAAAATGTTTATTTCAAAGGCGTCTTGAACATTGATGCAGTTTATGAGTCCTTCAGTGTATAAATCTGAATAACGTTACTTTTAACAGTAAAAGTAACACTTTTGAATAAAGTAATTTGCTTTTATGCCTAACGGCATCTTAGTCTCATTATTACAGTAAAAATACGTTATTATATTAATATGCTAATATAATAACATCATATAGCGTTTCAATGCTTAATTATTTACCTAAGTATTTAAGACAATGCCCCAACCGGTGGTTTACTTTCTTAATAGTTCTAAAATCGTAGTAATCCACCTGTTTCTGTAAATGTAGTTCATATGATAAAAATATTTATATTTTAATATTAGTTATATAGTATTTTTTTACCTAACTCAAAACCTTTTAGCTACTCACTCACAGTGACGCTATGTGTATGCTTCCTTTCTATTTCCTTATTCAATAGTTAATTCCATGTTTCAGTATCGGTATTTATTCGACAGAATTCTTTACTAACATTTTATGCTTCCATCCAGTTATCGGTTGTTAGCTGAGTAACTGTTAGGAAAACAGTTAGACTTAACTAACCTAACACTCTAACTCGAGTCGTACGACCTGACTGGGGCATTAAATAAAATACCTATTTTAAATGTTGAGAAAATAACGGGTATATTATTCTGTATGCAAGAGCTAAGTTAATTTTTATTGGCATATAAGTAAAAATAATGTGTAGTTATATTTTAAGGTCGAGTAAACGCTTCTGTGAAGTTACGCTCTTAAAATATTATGAATAAAAGTAGTTCTTAATACGTACAATATTTTAAAAATCATAAAGTATGAATATATGAGAATACTATGTATTAAAAGTGTATTTATATATCAAAGCTTGAAGATAATAATTTACACCGTACATTTTTGATCAGATAGGTAAGTCAAAGGAAATTTTGGCTTAGAATTGGCTCATAATTAGCTTCGAATCTTGAAATGAAATGAAATGAAAATTTATTTATTACCAAGCTTAGAATCTTAGTAATTAGTTTATTTGTATCGCCGATTTTCAGTTTATTCTTTTTAATTACGTACTTTAATTAATAATATCTCCTTTATTTCTAATTGTTTTTTAAATTATTGCCCTACGTTACCTTAAATATAAAATTTTATATAATGTACATCTTCTTATATTTAAGAACCAATATCGGTAGGCGTACAAAACGGTTGCGAGTAGCATTTTTGGATACTGCGTATCTAAATAAGAATTTCTATTTACAGCTTACTGTTTCTATAATCAGACCCAGTAAAGCCTTAAGTTTTTATCCATGCAAAGTTTTTACAACAACAGTTGGGAGGTGAAAATTAAGAAGATGTAAAATCAATTACTTCTATTTGTCTACATTATTGACAGCAGCTCTATACATATATAAAAGTAATGTTACCTTGTATAGTGTTTACTTGTAAGTGGTTATGCATCGAAGAATTTCATATTTATATATTTCTGTTTTTGTTGACAGGTTATACAATTAAAATAAAAGTAAATGCCAAACGGGATATGGTTTGCTTAAATCTGGGCTTCCACTTAACTACAGATTCCTTACTACCATACAACCATGAAAGTTCTAGAATAAATACAATTTGTACATTAATAGATTCACGCCTGTTTCCTAGAGGAGTAGGCAGAGAGTACGGATTTCCATTTGCTACGATCCTGACACACTTCTTTGGCTTCATTCACTTTCATAACATTCCTCATACACACTCGCCGGTTTAAGGTGCTCTTAACCTTTATCCAGAATGTATTCGATCTGATCAAGAAACGTTCGCCTAGGTCTTCCCCTTGCGACTGTTCCATTCACACTAGCCTTATAAACTTTCTTAGTCAGTCTTTTCTCGTCCATTCTTTCTACATGCCCAAACCAGCTTAACATATCCTTTTCTATTCTCGTCACTATATCCACTTTCATCTCTCTCTAATCACACTATTCGTTATTCTATCTTTAAGAGTCACACCACATATATTTCTCAGCGCTCTCATTTCTACAGCATTTATTCTGCTCTCATGCTTCTTTTGTCATACCCAACTTTCACTTCCATGCATAAGTCTAGGCACTAATATTCCTCTATGAACAGACAAACGTGCCTTTTTGGATACATTTCGACTGTTCATAAAAGCGCGTAAAGTGCCATTCATTTTATTGCCAGCTATCGTTCTCCTTTCAATATCTCCCTCATGTGAACCATCCCTTGTAAACAAAGTACCCAAATATACAAACTCTTTCACTTGCTCCACTTGTTCTCCATGAATCATAATATTACACATCATCATGCACTCTTACTTTTCAAATACGATTACTTTCGTTTTGCTTAGATTCATTTTCATTCCTTTTCTCTCAAAAGCATCATGCATAATAGTTACCATCGCCTGCAACTCTTCCGCCGCTGACACAAGTATTACTTGGTCGTCGGCATAAAGAAGACATTTGACAAGTAACTCATTCATTCTTAATCCCCATTCACAATCTTTTAAATCTTTCAAACAATTTTCCATGTATAGGTTAAACATCCAGGGTGACGCTACACATCCTTGTCTAACACCTTTTTCGATACTAAACCATTCTGTGTAGGTCCCATTTATCCTAACTATAAGCTCTGGAATCGCCATAAAGAGATTTCAGAGCTCGTGTGAGGTTGCTATTCACTCCATACATGGACAATACCGGCCAAAGTTCATTCCTCACCATTTTATCATAAGCCTTTTCCAGATCCACGACTACGCAATAGACTTTTTGACCTTTGGCCAAAATTTTCTCGGCTATGCTCCGTAAGGAAAAAACCTGATCCCATACCCTTTCGAAATCCCGTTTGTGCATCCCATATTTTCTCGTCGGTTACTTTCAAAATCCTTTCACATACAATTTTACCGACGACGCTGAGCAAGCTAATGCCTTTATAGCTTTTGCAATCTTGCTGTGCCTTTTCCCTTATATAAAGGTACTATGACGGCCTTACATCAATCAGTAGGTACACGGCCAGTATGTAAATGCAATTTATGTTCAAATATAACTTTTTTTTAATTTAGGAGTACCATTAATTATAATATGTATAACGTAGAGACTCGAACGGCATTCCTTTTTTAAAACAGTTCTTTTACGCGAATTGGTCTAATATTTATAAGTTACACGATATATGTACTAATATCATAAAGAGGAAAGATTAGATGTTTTGTTTGAATGTTTATTTATAAGGATTTAACTCAAAAACGAGTCAACTGATTTCAAAAATTCCTATTCCATTAGAAAGCATTTATTACCGAGTAACATAGGCTACATTTTATTATTAAAAAAGTACTGTTACTAATAGCCTAACCTACTGTTATGCGAGCGAAAACGTTAAGTTATAATAAACTACAACCAAGTGCGTGTTGGTAAAAAAATTATCGCGTATTAATCACGTAATAATTTCACACTACAACATCAATCCAGTTTACACGCATGTAACGTACATGCCAATCATTTGTTTAGTGTTATCCACGGACATTTTGCACGGCTATTATTAAAGCAAATGGATTTCGATCAAGATTATTTGGATTGACGTTAATTTGATTGTTAATTATGATTATATTTGCTTTTACATGCGGACATTTTTTAAATCTGGCATGCCACATTGGTTGACTGCTAGATAATTAGGCAGAAGTAAAAGGTAAAGGTAAATTAAATACTAATCGGTATTTTACGGATGTTACGGTGTTATACACGGATGGCGTAGTGGTTTAAGTGGTCGCCTCGCCACTGCCGCCGCGCCGAGTGTTGTGGGTTCGATCCCCACACGGGACAAAAATTTGTGTGGTCCACAAATTGTTGTTCCGAGTCTGGGTGTACTTTGTGTCCGTTGTATGAATGTTTGTAAAGTCCCCCGCGATACAGTAATTATTCCTAGTGCGGGATGAAAAATAAAATTAAATACTTTGATACAAGCTTTTGTTACGCCCGACGTTAAGGATATTTTTTACTAGTCATGCTGACGGTAAGACTAAAGTTTGACTGTCTTGATTACTGGAAAATGTTATAATATTTTAAGTTTTATATTATCATTTTACTTTAGTTTTGTGACATATGTTCAGAAGTTTTAATGTTAAAGTACAAATATATTATTTAAACTTTTTAACCTAATAATGTCTGAGAACCTCAGGTACATTTTTAATCTATATCTTTAAAATTTTTAGCCAAAAACTTGAAGAGAAGTAGATAAGAACACAATCTTTACCGATTTTTTTACGATTTAGACTTTTTATGTTTGCATATTTATAATGACCTTTCTGAATAGTACCTAAGTATGTGACTTATAATTATTTATCGGTTTTATAGCCACAACAATTTTATATTCCACTCTCAATTCTAATGTCGCACACGTAACAAAAAGTTAAATAGAAAATCGTTACAAAAATTGTGATATATTTGCTATAATTTTCCGATCTACTTTTAGATATTTCTAAGTTCAGTGAGTTCTTTTACGCACAGAATACAATTAACACTTGCTTATTTATGTAAAATTAGCATCTTTTAAACGCAAATACAGATATAGCTATTTTCTATTCTACGCACTTAACAGCCAAACGCTAAAATCGAGGTTTATGGATTTAAACCTCGACTTCCGTGTTTGGCAGTGGTTATGCATAACTAATAAAAAATAGGGATCATACCCTATTATACATATGTATAGTAGGGTGAAATCCCTATTTTAAGAGCAACATTTTCAAGTCCTCCGCGGTCAAGTGACACAGGTCCTACCCGTCGACCTCTGTCACAGAAATGCAGGAAAAACTGTTACGGTGAGAGACGGCTAATAAAAATCATACTCTTGGAAAAAGGAAAGAAAAATGATTGGGTTACATTACTGGGTGAATCTAATTTGTACAATTTGTAAGTAGTGTGTTTTAAGTGTTGTTGTTATAAGTGAGAACTTGTAATTGGCCTTATTTATGTTATAACTTATAAGTTACACTACTGCAAGAAATGTTTCTTAAAAGTAAGTAGGTACTAGTTGATACTTTACCCATTCGAATTGATGTTTACCATATGGACAATATATATGTAAGAAATATTACGCTGCGTTTTTATTTATGTACCTGTACGTACATCGTAGTTACTTTTTAAACTATGGAATGATAATCCCTAAAAACGGTTTCAAAAATGGTCAACTCGCTAATAACGGTTTACCGTTTTTGAAATAACGGTCACGCAGAATGGAAAAATGCAGAAAGACCTACGCAGGGTGTACATTAATGATTGTCTCAAAATCATTCATCATTGATGACATCATTCGTCGTCATGAATAGACATATTATTATTATTATTAATTTTACTGGGACTGTTCTTTCATAAGGTAACGATTTTGACTAGATTATTTCCCCTAAGAAAATATCCTTATGACTTAGGTAAACTATGGCGGCCCTATGAAAAAGAAGTCGTTCTAACTCCCCTTCCATAAATACACCTGTCAACTTTTATGAGTGGTAACAGGCTTCTACATTGAAAAGGATTGCTTACTTAAAGTTTGACACGAGCGAACTGTTACCATGAACATTAAAGAATAAAAGATTTTATGATTTTTAGTAGGACTTTTGAAGAGGAAACCATATAAAGGGCAAAATTGCAACCTACACTCTTATATACATATCAATAAATCATGATTTGAATATTCGATTATAACTGTATTGTCACTTTCGATTCATTGAATTTATTATTGCGTAGTAATCCCACGTCCCTAGGTTACAACGAAGTTAATGACTACGCTATTAATTGACGCAAACAGAAGCATAACAGGTGAACAAATATAATGCAATGACCTTATAAAAGTTATACGTCATTTATTGTTTGCCTGAGTGACGCAGCGGTAGCGAATGTGATTGCTGTGCATGAGGTGGAATGCCCGGATCGGGCAATGCCTGGAACTGTGCCCAATAGACGGCTATATGCTCGGCCCCAATAGGCCGTAATGACGTCATTTAAATTTAATGTTTGATACGACGTAATAAAGTATCTAAAATTATAGTTTGCAAAATGAGGATGTACTACAGCTGTGCCTTCCCCTTTTAAGGATATAAGCGTACAACTATATGTATGTTATTTATTGAAATTTTTCTAATATAGAATTACTGTTACTAGCTTTTGCCCGCGACTTTGCTCGCGTAAATGTAGGTTAGGTTATGTTAATAACAGTACTTTTTAAAAATAAAATATGGCCTGATACTCGATGGTAATATAGCTTTCTAATGGAGGAAGAATTATTAAAATCAGTCGGGTAGTTTTTAATCAACTTAAAAAAAGGAGGAGGGTGTCAATTCAACTGTATGTTTCTTTTTATGTGTTTTACCTCATATAATTTTTCTAGGTGAACCGATTTTGACGATTCTTTTTATTTGAAAGCTGGTGCTTTCCATTTTATTGCATTTAATTTTGATCAAGATCTGACCATTAGTTTTCGAGTTATCCTCAATAATGCGTATTTGGTTGATTTCGGCTACATTGTTCTAAATTTTGGTAACAACAAAATAAACAACTGTGAGATGGTTTGGAAGCCTCTCGTAGTATTTCGAGGTAGCCTCATTCTAATTTGGTGACGTTCTGATAAAGATCTTCGCTTTTATACAACGGAATTCTTTAATAAATGACAGCAAATCTGCCGTGATTGCTACAATCACAAGTATAAGATGTATACCTATGTATTGTTCACACAATTCCAAATTGGTTTTTGATAGCCTTTAATAGTATAGGGATAACCCTATACTATTAAAGGCTATTTAAAACCAATTTGGAATTGTCTTTGGGTTTAAACCCAAAGATTATTAATCTCAGTACAATTAAGGATGGAAAAAGTAGTTATAGTGTGCAATATAGTAATAAAATAGGTAATAAATTAGAGTTATATAAACATAAGATAAGAGATTTTAGTTCAGAAGAACGATGGTGCAACATTAGAGATATCATGCAAAAAGAGCACAAGAATGTTTAAAAAAGGAAAAAATTACTCCTAGAAAAAAATGGATGACTAGTGACATCATAAACATAATAATAGAAAGAAGGAAGCTTAGAAACAAAAGCGATATAGACAGTATAAAAGAGTATACAAGACTTACAAACAGAATAACCACGCAATATAGAGAAGCAAAGGAAAAAGGCTTTAGAAAAAGATTGCGAGACAATAGAATATTTTATAAAAAAGGGTAAAATGGATAGCGTATACAACATAGTTAGAAACATAGATAAAAGACATAAAACAAAAAGTACAGCTGTATTAGATGAACAAGGAAACATTTTGTTGGATCACATAGACGCTGTTAAAATATGGAAGAGATACATAGAAAGTTTATATGAAGGACAAGGTTTAGATAATATGGCCATGGAGAACCAATCACAAATTGAAAATGATAACTTAGGTCCACCGAGTATAAGAGAAGAATTTGATAAAGCCTTACAAGGTATCCAGAATGGCAAAGTGACAGGGATATATGAGGTTGATATCGAATTGATTAAGTACGCACGCTGTCCTCAACTGCTGGATGAAATATTCCTACTAATACAGTCTATTTATTTAACCGGCAAAGTTAGCAAATAAATGAAATAGTCATGTCACCAAAAAAATTAAATACACTAAAATGTGAAGAGTACAGAACGCTTTCTCTTATAACGCATACATCAAAAACTTTACTTAAAATATTACAGCTGAGAATAAGGAAAAAATCAGAAGAATGTATAGGTGAAGATCAGTATGGGTTTAGGCAAGGCAAAGGAATCAGGAAGGCAATATTAGCCTTAAAATTGGTTACTAATAGAAAATTGGAACTAGGCCTAAGCACGCACATCGCTTTTGTTGATCTAGAAAAGGCTTTTGATAAAGTTAATTGGAAGAAATTGATGAAAGTCTTGATGAATGCTGGGTTAGATTACAGGATTAGGAAAATAATTTTTGTACTTTACAAGGATCAGAAGGCTGTGATAGCAGTAGGAGAAGAAAGAGAAAGAGCAAAGATCAGACAAGGCGTTAGGCAGCGATGTCCACTGTCTCCAATGATTTTTAACATTTTCATAGAGTGCGCAATAAAGGTAATTATAGAAGAAGAACAAGGGGGAGTAAAGATTAATGGACAAAATAAACATTTTATAAGATACGCAGATGACATAGCTACTTTAGCAGAAAGTAGAGAACAGCTAGAAATTTTACTAAACCAAATGGACGAGGTTTTTCTACAAACTGGATTAAAATTAAATAGCTCTAAAACCAAAACAATGAACATATCTAAATTTCCTTCTATCAATATTGAACCCATAAAACTAAATAACTTTAAAATAGACAATGTTAATAAGTTCAGATACCTGGGAACATTAATAACCAGTGACTCGAGATGCACTCCAGATTTAGTGGTAAGAATAGGAATGGCAAAAGGAGCATTTAACTCCAAAAACAGCTACTTACGTCCAAAAATATTTCAACTAAGACCAAGAACGATTTATTAAAACTATATATGGAGTATAGCACTGTATGGCTCAGAGATACGGACATTGACACGAAGGGACAGAGAGAGATTAGAAGCATTTGTAATGTGGTGAAAGTAAGAAAAACAAATGAGGAAGTTCTAAATATGGTAAAGGCAAAGAGACATATTCTAAAAAAAAGAGAGCAGGAGAGGGAAAATGTTGGGCCACTTGATACGACATGACACTTTTATAAGGAACATCTTGGAAGGAAAAATAGAAGGCAGAAGGAAGAGGAAGGCCAAGGAGGACATTCATAGATCAAGTGAAAGAAAAGGTAAAAGTTAAGTCGTATCAAGAAGTCAAAGCGCTGGCTGAAGATAGGACATTATGGAAAAGACTCCACCGACAAGAGCTTGGCTCTTAAATTGAAGAGAAAGCAACTATTAAACTCAACAAGGTAAACACAAAAAGCTAATAACAAAATTATTTCTATATTCAGACAAATAAAATCAGTAATCGAACTTCAGATTCACTAAAAGCCGAGAAATAAACAAACATTTTAACAAAAAGAACATCAGACTTCAAAATAGAATATTCTTAAACAAAAATGCACTAAAAAATTAAACATAATTGCGTATTTTTGTGAATAATTAAATTATTGTGATTTTTGGCGTCGGTGTCAGCCGCACGCGCCGCGTGCTGCATCTACGTACATATGTGTGTAATTGTGCATGCATGCCAATGTTATGTTATGATTATAGTAAGAAATCTCATGTTTAAGTAGTTACAAACCTACCTTGGCTGACCTAACCTGATCGTTTGAGTTAAATCAATCAAACAAACAAACAAAAATGAAATCTTTCCTCTTTATAATATTTGTATAAATATAGATTACATATACATACATATATAAATCGGATGTGTGCCATGTATAACTAATCTCAACATAAAGTTACTAAGTGTTCAGTTTAATTTTTAGTAGCAGCTCGGTTTAAGAATATTGTCGCAGTTTCTTTCAGATGCCTCGGAAAATACTTTTGGCCCTAAATTTGAAATCTCCCTGGTCGTGTAGGATTGCCATCCGCAATTCGCAATTAAAGCGATTTTGTTTGCTGCATGCAAGCAGTAATAGCTTAGTAGAGACCGTTAGATTGCCACGCAGAGGTCACGATTGCCATACCAAGGCATGCATATATGCCTTTTCAAAATTATTAGCGTATTAAATAGTAGATAAATATCACTCGCATGTCTATATTAAATATCACCGTACACAATATTCTCATATGTCTGCCAAACTGCAGGGGTCACTCAGCAAGTCTGAAGGATAGATATACTAATAAAGCCCTTGCCCAACTGAAGGACATTTTATAAAGAGATATGCATCTATATCAAGTAATTTGGGTAACAAATATTCTTGTAATCCCTCTAGTCGGCGAGAATGCTGGTATTACGTCTGTAGAGCAATGTGTGAACACAGGATCGCAACTCTAATGCTTTATCCATTATAGTTATATTTGTTATTATTTGAGATTTTGCCTATTTTGGCACATCGAGCTATAACCGCTTTATTCGTTATATTATGATCTTTGCAGCAGTACTTATTGTAGAAAATTTAGGTATATTTGTTAACTCAAATGTTAATAAAATAATTATTGAATATAGTAACATTTTTGTGTAGAAGAATTCTTGCGTTGTGGGTGACCGAACACTCAAACAACGGACATGAAGAACACTTAGACTGGGTACCACTATTTATGGATTACACGAATTTTATCCAGTGTGGGAATCGAATTCGCAACACTTAGCACAGTGGCAGTTGGGCGACCTTTTAAACCACTACTATCCATGACAAATTTTGAACTTTATCTGACCGTGCATTTTTGGACTATTATTACGAGCTCCTATAAGCTAAGGACTATTATTAGCTGGCGAAAGCATAAATAAATTTATTTTTATCTTGCCATCTCAAATCTTCTCAAAATCTTAGCATGTTGTGTTAGCAAATATATGTATATTTTTTCTGATATGCAGTTTAACCAGCTTAAACCATGCGGACTCAGATCCACGGATTAAATATGTGACTAGCTCCATAACATACCCATACGATAAAAATGACCTCAAACTGTTTTCTATTCGTATATATATACATACATTCGAAGAGACCAAGGTTTTGGAACAACGGATGACTCTGTCTTGGTAGTAAACAGTTTGCCTTTTAGTCTGTCTCTATACATATCTATAAAACATCTAAGTAAAATTCAAATTTTCTAGTTTACATATACAACGGATTCCTTTAACCAAACATGGTAAAGTTAGAAAACCCGCAATTAAAAGCGAAACTACGTTGATTTTAATTTCTACATTTAATTGCGGGAAGCAAATAAGTATTTATAAGCAATTATAACCTAAGAACTACGAACATATTCGATATTTTCAATATTTGACAAAAGTACTTAGTCTGCCTTTGCAAGCCTTTTGCTGAGCCTTTTTAAGGCAGGCCGGTAACAACTTTTCTTTTTTAATTGTCGGTATCAGTCATAGTACACGTGGAATACTTAAAATATTAAATAAATTCCTGGCTCGTCGTTTATTAGGTTATTATTATGACATCTATATTAAAATGGTATCTAATATTATTATTAAAAGTTAAGTAATGCAGCAATAAGCATTCATGTGGCGGATTTATAACTGCAACATGAATCACTGCATTACTTAACTTTTTTATTACGACAATAAATTTCTTTTTAGTATTTATTCATTGTCAGTCACAGAATGCCAAAGAAGCTAATAAAAAAAATCATGTACTCCATTTGCAAATTGATAGCAGGCATTTTATGTACACACAACAAAATAATTAATATATAATTTTATACACATTGTTATTTTTAGTAATAAACTAGCGGACCCGACAGACGTTGTACTGTACACACGAAAAAAAAAAACAAATCTAAATCATTCAACGAATCCACTTGAACACACACAAAACATTTAATTAAAATCGGTCCATCCGTTTAGGAGGAGTTTAATTACAAACACACGCACAGAAGATTTATATATATAAAGATTGAACATAAATTAACACAAGAAATAAACTATATCTTATTTATTTTTATATAACTATATATTTATTAAAAATACAGGTCTGAAACGAAGTTTTGGCTACTTACCCTTTTCGACGGATCAAATCCATTCACCTTCATCGCCATTAGAAGCACGAACACCAGAGAACAAATACGTATCATTTTGCAAAAATATATTATGCTAGTTGTTTGACTAAATTTGTCGAAATATCTTCAAATACTTTGCACGTGTGTAAATAAATAAGTCAGCGTATGTTACAATTATTAACCAGTCGCGGCCAGCCCATACCAGGCCCGAACGACTTATGACAAATACACGATGTGTTTAAACACTGACAGTGATAGAGCTAAGTATTTAATTAAGTAAATAGTTTTAATGAAGTGTTTATCAAATGATTTTCTAGCAATATGGCGATACAAATGATTGCAAATCGTATGAAAGTGTATTGTGTCGCAAGTTGGTTGATTGCTTCGTAAATATATAGGTAATGTGCAGCCAATGATAATCGATTAGCTTCATCTATTTAGTACCACTTAACATTCGTTTGTATGGGAATTAATATTACATTTTGAATATTTTTTTAATAATTTAACTGTTACTCTACTAGTTTTGGATTGAAATTATGGCTTTCAAGAACCGCTTTGTCAATCCTTGTGTGTGGTGTTTGTTCCTCTTATGTAAAGTTTTAGTTGCGTTTCCAGGACGGGCTATGTGTTATTAGTTTCTAGGATTTCCAGAGGCAGTACGGCTTTTCAAAATGTGACCGGTAGATAATAATAGGCTCACTCCTGGGATACAAAACATAGTTGGCAAATTACGGATTACTACTTTATACGGTTTTTATCGCAGTTTATTTGAAAACACTACATTTAGATATATTTGAAAACTACCTATTATACCACTAGTTTTAAATTTTACTGTTACTTAATTATGAATGTAGTGTGTTTCAACTAAACCGCGAACGTAGTTTTGTTTAGATTTATAATATTAGCGTAAACGTTAAACAATATTACATATATAGAGATTTTATATTATGTTAGTAGTAAACAACTCCATTCAAATCCACATGTTATATGTGTGAATGTAAGTCAATATGCATATATGTGGAAAAATTGGTATAGCAGTAAGTTTTACAGAAATGTGAATGTACTATAATATATCCATATTAAGTATTTCGACTAAACCATGCGTCCATTGATCCCAGTGCCACTATTGAGCGTGGCTCTTGGCGCGGTGCCCGAATATACAACGTGGGTTTTTATCCATGTCTTTGTATGCAGTCTGAGATATTTAGATTCATCACATTACTTCCAATGTAGTGGAGAACCTTAGCCTAGTTTCTTGCAACTAATCGACAAAGTTGCTTTACGCTACCGCACACGTGCTTGCGTGTTTTATCGAGCTTCGCCGCATCAAATGAAGAATCTTTGAGCCCGACACTGATAATATTAATTGAAAATAAAAACCTTGGGAAATATTTGACTCTCATTAATTTATTAACTGGCTAATTAGATTTTGTCACGGATATTGTGTGTGTGTATCAATGATTAGCTTGAAGCGTCCCAAATTTGCAAAGCCATGAGAATTTTCCATTGGTAATTACATTAATTAAATTATTTTGCATTACGTTCATTAGGGCGTAAGCCGCATAAACGGCATAAGACGAGGCGACAACGCGTTGCAAACGGGGCGCACACGCGACCAATGTAGGTACACTACGTATGACCTACCCTTTCCGCATCGATAATACTAAGGCAAGGGCTTTTATGGCCTACACATTAAATTAGTTTGTGCGTACGATTTCGTCCGCGTGGTTTAAAGTTCGCTTTAATCAAGAATAATATACTTTTGAACTTCAAAATCCATAATTTTGATCTGAGCTTGTTGTTTTGGTAATATAACGGTTAATGATATTTGATTGGATGTTAATTGATTTTAAAATAAAAGTCACCTCACGCACTAGGAACCAAGTCTTATGCCACGGGACAGTTTACAAACATACAATTAATGGATAGAAAAGACTCACAGACTTAGAATAATCATTTGCAGAATACATTTATAATACCTGTGTCGAATTGAACCCACAAAACTGAACGATGGCAGCGGTTGGACGACTACCATCACTATCCATAAAGTACTAAATTAATAGATAAATGGTCAACTAATATGAATCAATTTGTTACAGACTACTGCTTGCGAACGCGGTCTTATTTTTTTTATCACTACTTTTTAAACCTTTCGCATCCAATCTATCAAAAGAAAATAATTTACCTTATCCCTTTATGTACATATTTGTGTATATAACGCGTAGATCAGTGCCATAGATATTATCGCAAGCCAGTAAGGTTGAACCAGGTATACTCCGTACGTTATTATGAGCACTGCTATTAGGAGGTACACAATTTCCATTTAAGTATGAACATCTTGTATTGTTCTGTGATTTCTGTCAACGGAATTCATGATTTTGTTGAATGTTATTGGGTTATAGCTACATTTTTAACGAAATTTTGCAAAGTAAATATGACAACTATGACAATTTCTTTTGCATTATGATTTGTACCCACAGATTATATAGTAAGTAATTGATATTTGATGATAACAGATTATATTGAGCTGTAATTATGGATCACACATATTTTTATTTTATGTGCATAATAGAACACCAAAAATAGCGTCCAGCCTAATTATTTTGGTGACGGTAGCGATAAATTTTCAAGAATTAAGGCCTTAATCTGGACCCTCCTTCACGAAGCATACTGTTTAAAGGAGTGATATATTTTAAAATTAACCGTTGGTCTAGGTTGTCAATTAATATTAGTGAGAATCCGATATATGTGGTCAAAGTACCCATTGGCTAAAGATAAATTAAAATGTCTCAAATAATTAAAAGATACTTATAATTTAGAAAGAACCGTTCTTCCTTTCTAAATAACTAACATTTTTTTTAGTTTTCTGTCGTACCATCTGTAAGCTACGAGGGTAGGGATTAGACGGTGCTATTTGCTTAAAAGGAATATTTTTTCTAAATATTACTTATTTAATATTATTTAATTACGAGACTTCTCTATGATTTGAGCACACGACAGTTTACAACGGTGGCGGCATATATTATTTAATTACCAGACTTCTCTATGATTTGAGCCTACGACATTTTGTAATGTTGGCGGCATACATCGAGGGCGTATCCGCATTGACTATTTTCTGTAAGCCAATAAACGTATTGCTGATTTCGTGTCAGATGTTAATTTTATTTACATTGATATTTACATAGGCGCCTATTCCTTGGAGGGAACGGCAGAGATTACGGACTTTCATTTCCTAAGACCCTAGCGTAGATAACTTGCTTAATTTACTTTTATTACATTCCTCGTCAGTTGGCCTTTCTGCAGGAGATCTCCAACTAAGAACGTTTGCACATGTTAAATATACATAACTATGACATTTCTTATATTATCCTTTGAGCATACTTTTCCGTTCTAATCTCCTATTCTTTTCACTAAACTGATCAAATACAGCACATATCGGTTTTCTAGACCCTACTACAGAATTTTCCGTTGAATATTTTTTCTGGAATGCAGTGTATTCTTCTGGCAGATTAGCTGGTAAATTAGCCAGACGTTTCTCGTAGTAACTTCTAACTTCTTCTTCAAAGTTGTGTATTTGTGAAGCTGGTTGTAATTTCGGCGGTATGTAGTTATCTCTCGCCTCAGTTCTGAAGGTTCTGGAATAATAAAATACAAGTTATTTTGACCTGGAATAAAATAACGTTGTCATGCTCTCTAAATTAAGCCTCGAATTCCTGCATGAAGCTATGAGAATACGAGTTACATAAGGAAGAATATACGTTGGCGATATCTTATGACCGTTCGTAAGACATTGGCCACGTGCGTTAATCTGAAACGTTTATTCGTTATACCCGAGTAGATAGGGTTTTGGGGGGAGAACTACGGGTCACTGCCTTAGAATCAGGGTACTGCGGGGTCAGGCTAGTCCACTGCGCCTCGAAAGGCGTGTTCTATCGGCCGCTGGTTAGAGAGCGCAGTGCCTGACATTGAGGTTTGGACTCGCAGTGGTTATGTGGTTAGTCGCAGAGGTTGGCATGTTTGTTGCTTGGCAAGCACCTGGCGTTCAAGCGTCGGACTCATGTGCAGCTAGTGTGTACCAGTCGGTATGGCGAGGCACGGAGTTGTCTTAATCGAAGTGGCGACGTTAATCGATTTCTTTTTTTTTTTACTTTGGTAAATGCGTCTGATGCATACTCTCTCGTCACGAGGGGAGGCGAGAGGGTTATGTCCGGCTTTCCCGTACTTCGGGCCTACGGACCAAAACCCCACGGTGTACACGCTTGCTGCCTTGTACAGTGGATGGGCCGCTGGCAAAAAATACTACCTCAGCGACCCACCCAGCAGTCTACAACTCCTCGGCGACGCCCCGGCACTACATAGGGCGTCGGACCGACTCAATGGCTGGCGGACAGGAGATCCCCGTTCTCCCGCCCGCGGCCTTCATTATGGCGGCATTAAGCGCGTAAGCGCGCATGCGCTGCCCGGTTCGCCGGCGACGGCTCAGATCCGCAAGGATACTTTCTTCACGGATCCGCTTCGCCGCCTCCTTCTGCGAGATGACGTCCTCGCAGAAGGACGCGACCGCTGCCCACTTCCTCTCGCTGTCGGCCATGGCTTTGATCATGGCCGGCAGCGAGAGATCTTCACCCATAACCTCAATGAGTTCACGGCGCTGCACCACCCAAGCAGGACAATGCTCGAGCGTGTGCTGCGCCGTATCCTCCTCACAGTCGCAGTGGTGGCAGACAGGACTCGGTTCCTAGCGACCGTGTGCAGGTATTTTCCAAAGCAACCGAGCCCTGACAACACCTGCACTAGCTGGAAGAAAAGAGTCCCATGCTGAGCGGCTTTAATCCGGCCACAACGCATCTCGGGCGCTGGCCAACTGTGTAAGTAAGAGTTATAGCTGGAGTGAAGTGTAGTAGGCCTATTTGGATAGACGTATGGATGTACGTCGGGAACTGCCCTATACAGCTCCGGCACTATACTAAAAATATGGGAGGCGGCTTCTTCGTCGGCTTCTGCGAGGTTATCGTTAGCAATTCTCAGAGTTGCGATTGGTGAGCGGCTTTATTGCTGCGGAACCGTAGTGCCACTTGGATCCGAAGTAGCTCGTTATAACAAGAACCGGATCTTTGGATTTAGGAACAGGACCTGTCTATAACTGGTCCCTGAAGGTGCTTTCGGGCACTGAAAGGTACAGCGGCTCTTACTATATAATCGAAAGGTTGGTGAGTGGGAACGCTATATCATAAATTTGTGTAGTCGTAGAGGAGTGGATCTGTCTATCTTAGATAATTTGAGGAATACAATACATCTCAAAAATTTTCTGAGACACGTCACGTGCCGAAATAAAATTCACATCGCTGTTATGATCTAGCTAAAGCTAGCCAATATCTAGCAGACAATAACAGGATAAGTTTGATTGTGCTTGTACAAGATGCATGTAACTTGTGTGGATTATATTTACAAGCAAGTCGCGCAGGAAACAAGGTATTCGTGTGGGTTAAATGCGTGGCTTAATAAAACAATTTACTTAGGCAAGTGACTCGCGTCCATCGTTTCCACAGTGCATACAAACAATGTAAGTTCCTCTAAATGCTCATGTATCTCGCGTCTGCTACAAAATCATGGGTCACATATTATGGAAGGGTTGTAAAAAATATATATTCTTACTTACCCCGGTACACATTGAACTTTGTTATGTGCTCTTATTTCTCTAAAGCCTTCTTTAAACTTTTCTCTATCGTAAACCGCTTTCGGTCTGCTTGTTGGTAAGCGCCATTCTGTTTCGGGTTTTGGAGTACGTGTCTAAAAGGGAAAATATAAGTTAAATTATGAATTCATAGAACGGCATTGAGTTGCTAGTAACTTATGAAATATATACATTTACAAGCAGCGGTTCCTCAATGGCAAAGAAGAAAGGAAATTGTTTCCACAGTAAAATACATGAATGTATAACAATAAATATTTCTGACAAACTGCAAACATCCCATTCCGAATATATGTATTTAAGACTAGACAGTAAAAAGTTTTTTTTTTAATTTAATGCTATGCGGTATATTAAGTATTTTATTTAAAAGTAAATTTTCTTTCTCTCTCCTACTATTGCTGTGCCCATCAGAGCCCATAATTGTTGCCAACCCTAACTCTAAGATCTTCTATACATTATGGAATGCAATAAAGATTGAAATTGAAACTGAAAATACTAGTCTTTTAACATCCGAAAATTTCAATAATCTTTGACAAAATATACTTAAGGCACACTTACATAAACTATATCCTTAAACGTATAATATGTGACAACATCCTTGTTACAAGATGGTCGCTCCAGCTGGTCTGCTGTGTAAGACCGATGGTGCAGTCTGCTGGTCGTCAAGTATGGATCCAGATACTTCTCGAAGCCATCGTAAGTTGTGTCCAGTGGCTCCAGTTCCTTGTGCCAACTTGGTTCTGGTGGTAACTGAAAAAGCCATTTCAGTCATTTCATATCAGATCAAAATTTAAATATTAATATAGCATACAAATGTAGTTTGATGTCTATATCGCCCAACGGTAAAGAAATAAATGTTAATGTTTGCCCACATTTCGCCAGGCATGGTTTTTAGGTCCTACGCATAGCAAGTTCATTGCCGTCTAGTTATATAGCATAGTTCCAGATTTCGTGCTGTTCCTGTGAATTTGTCCCTATCTTCAGGACCCGAGTAGATAGGGTTTCGGGGGGAGAACTACGGGTCTCCCCCTTTGGACCAGGGTACTGCGTGGTCAGGAAGCCCATTGCGCCTTGAAAGGCGTGTTCTATCGACCGCTGACTAGAGTGCGCGGTGCCTGACATTGGTGTTGGACTCGCAGGGGTATGTGGTTGGCCGCTGAGGACGACATGTTCGTTTGCTCGGCAAGCACGTTGCGTTCGAGCGTCGGACTTAGGCGCGGCCAGTGCGAACCAGTCGGTCGCATGAGGCACGGAGTTGCCTTTAGCGAAGTGGCAGTGTGGTTTCACTGCCGCAACGCATCTCGGGCGCTTGCCTGCTCAGCAAGTAAGAGTCATAGCTGGAGTGACTCGGGCCACACCCAGCTTGTAGGCCTAATTGGGTAGGCGTACGGATGTATGTCGGGAAGTGAGCGTGCCTTACACAGCTCCAGTACCATACAGGAGATATGGGAGGCGGCTTCTCCGTCGGCTTCAGCGAGGTTTTCGTTAGCAACTCCTTGAGTTGCGAGTGGTGAGCGGCCTTATTGCTCCGGTACCTATCTGGAGAATAGGTAGTGTCATTTGGGCACGAGGTAGCTCGCTTACGAGAACCGGATCTCTGAGGTTAGGGTGGAGAGTCGGGATTTGGGGACAAGACCTGTCTATAACTGGTCCCGGAAGGTGCTCTCGGGTGCTGGAAGGTACAGCGGCTCCTCTATTATAACCTAACGGTTGGTGTAGGGGAACGCTATATATCGGGGTGTGTGGCCAGAGAACCTCCTAGTGCGCCTGACGCCTGCCGGTCCCTTCTACACTTTTCGTGGATGGGAACGGCAGTCGTTGGGCCGGTACACCCCGGGCAACACGGGTAATAATGTCCTTTCGGGGGCATTATTACTCGTGGCTAATACTCTGGCACACGCGTAGGGAACCCGAGGCAGTTTGTCTCGGTGTTATCGGCCCGCAAGGGCCGCGTTTGGGGGTCTCTCCACGTGTTCCTCTGATTAGCAGAGGAAACGTGGATTTGAGACAGGGAGGGTAGAGGAAGAAAACCTCGGTAAAAAATAACAAGTAGGGGCCCGTAAGGCCAGGGCAGGCCTAGGTAGGTAGGGTAGTAGGATTAGGGTTGTTAGGTTTAGGGTGGTAGGAATAGGGTTTTTTAGGTTTAGGGTGGTAGGATTAGGTAACCTACCTACCTAGGTAGTTTAGGTCTAGGTGTAGGCGTCCTGCCCAGTTAGGCGGTTTTGGGGTGTTGGGGCGGGTGGATTGGTCCAACATGGACCCCCACCCGGCTCAACACGCGGGGCGATGGAGGAAGACAGCCTCTCTATTTTTAGAGAGGTTGTCTTCCTCTATCACTAGTGGTGGCCGTTAGGCCGGTTTGGGAAGCTTAGGCTTCCTGCCCAGTCGGGCGGTTTTGGGGCGGGTGGATCGGTCCAGCATGGACCCCCATCCGGCCCAACCCGTAATCCTGAACTGACAGGACCGGGGGCATTCGGGCTGCGAGGAAGAAAACCTCTATAAAAAATCACCAGTGGGGCCTGTAAGGCCCGGGTGGGAGCACATAGGGGAGGGGAAACCCAATCCTGCTCCAATGAACTCGTTACCCGTTGAGTGTCGTTGATCACGTCTAGCGGCTCAACGGGACCGAGGGGCTTGCCTTAGTTGGCCGGCCCGCGAGAAGGAAAACTCAGACCACCCAACAGCGAAGTTGTAAAAACCTCTGGGCACCTGCCGTCCCCCAGCAGTATGTAGGCCTTCCCCCGGAATGAGCGTCACCCGGGGGTCGACTTTAGATCGTCTCCACTCGTGGGATCAAAATGGAAAATACAGAAAAACAACAACCCAAAGATGTTGAGAAGGAGAGGAAGGAGGAGCATGGAGTGCCATTGCGCGACTCCAAAGGGCGCTTTAAGCGCCCTTTACGACCACGCGCCAGCAATGGTAGAGATAGCGCGTCGACGCCTGACGGAAGCCGGAGGAGCTCCGTCAGCGTCGAGTCCGGGTCCGAGGCGGGCTCTGGTTCGGAGGCCAGTCGGCCTCAGAGCCGGTGCTCGTCAGCGACAAGAAGAGAACGGGAGGCTTCCGCGAAGCGCCGGAAGACAACGCATCCCGTGCCGTCGCACTCGTGCTCAGATACGGAGGTGGAGGTGGTGGAGGGGATGCCCTGTCGAGGAAGGGCTGGTTCCCCGATGCCGCCTCCCTCCACGAGGAGGCTCCTCGGGCAGCCTTTACCTGCCCGTCAGGATGCCCCGAAGACGGTTGAGGTCCCGGATGCGTCCCCCTCGGCTGGGGACTCGGTTGCCGACCTCAGGCAACGGTTTGAGGCTGGCGCCGAGACCGTCCTGAGGGTGGCGGCCCGGTCCGGCAACCTGAAGGGGGGGTTCGTCCGGGACCTAAAAAATGCCACGGAGGATATGAGGGAGGCCTTCTTCCACCTGTGGGGACAAACTTCCTCCGACCTTCAGAGGCGCTGGAGGTCGGAGAATGAGGGGCTGCATAGGCAGCTGGCGGAGCTCCGAGCGGAGGTGACGGCCATGAAGGCGGCCGCTGCCGCTGCCGCTCGGACCAACGCCGCCAAGACGCCCTCGGCCGCCGCCGTGGCGCCTGCCGGGAGGCTGCGGGAGGAGTTCCCACCCCTCCCGCGGCGCCCAGCACGGCCCCTCACTCCCGCGGAGGACCGGCGTCCCGCCTGGGCGGACGAACTTATGCGGGCCACGGTGGCTCAGGCGCGCAACGTGGTTGATGCGTGCCTGGCCAACTATGGCCTCACGCCCGTCCCTACCCTGGGCCCTCCGCTCGGGGGCCGCCCCCGGATGGTCGGAGGCACGCCGGCTGGCCCGGCGCCCTCCAGTCCACCGGTTGCGCGGCAGACATCTGCCCCCACACCATCGGCCTCCTCTTCTAAGGGGAAGGGGAAGGGCAAGGGGAGGGCGACCGCCGCTGTGGCGCCGCGGCGCCCCGCCTCCCAGCCCCAACCGACCCCGGTGGCCTCTACTTCGGCTGAGCAGCCGTGGACAGAGGTCGTCGGGAAGAAGAGGAGGAAGAAGAAGAAGAAGAAGGCCTCCCAGGCTCCCCCGGTGAGCAAGAAAAAGGGCCTCCGCCCAGCTGACCTGCGCCCCCCGCGCTCCACCGCCGTTGTGGTGGAGCTGACGGAGGAGGGGCTCCGGCAAGGCGTTAGCTACGCAGGCGTCCTCCAGCGGGCCACACAGGCCATGAAAGGCAACCTTGCCGAGATGGGCCTCGCTGGAGGCGTCTTCTTTAAGGTTGCCGCCACTGGGGCCAGAATCTTAGAGGTCCCAGGTGCCACCTCCGGCGACAAGGCGGACAGGGTGGCCGAAACAATTCGGTCACTCTTCACGCCTGAGGAGGTCAAGGTCTCCCGCCCGGTAAAGTCCGCAGAAATGCGAGTAACTGGGCTGGATGACTCGGCCTCCTCCGAGGATGTCGCCGCTGCGGTGGCACATGCCGGAGCCTGCCCCCTGGCGCAGGTCAGGGTGCGGGAGATGCGCCGCGGCGAGAGTGGCCTGTGCACGGTGGTGGTGCGCTGCCCCATCGCCGCGGCGAAGAAGGTGGCGGCCGGCCGTTTGCTGGTCGGGATGGTCTCGGCTCAGGTGAATCTCCTGGAGCCGAGGCCTAGGCGGTGCTACCGCTGCCTCGAACCGGGGCACGTGAGGCAGCAATGCACCGCTGAAACTGACCGCAGCGATCTCTGCTATCGCTGCGGTCAGCCCGGCCACAAGGCCGCCGCCTGCTCCGCCGCAAAACCTTCCTGCAGCCTCTGTTCTGCTGCAGGAAAGCCGGCGGAGCACCGGATGGGGAGCAAATCTTGCTCCCCACCGAGACGACGTAGGGCCAGAGGGGCGGTCGCCGGGACTCCGGCCGCCCCGGCCCCGTCCCAAGCAGGGAGAAGTACGGAGGCGATGGAAACCTAATATTAATTATGGCCCATCGCCTCCTACAGGTGAATATTAACCACTCCGCCAGGGCGCAGGATATCTTGCTGCAGCACATGGCGGAGTGGTCAATAGACATCGCCGTGGTCGCCGAGCCTTACTGCGTCCCCAGCCGAAACAACTGGTTTGGGGACCTCGGAGGCTCGGCGGCCATTGTTTCGTCCGGTCCCTCGCTCCTGGTGATGACAGACAGGGGCGAGGGATATATATGTGTTGATTGGGAGGGAACCGTCCTGATCGGGGTGTACTTTTCTCCAAACCGGCGCCTCGCCGAGTTTGAGCAATTTTTGGGCGCGGTGGAGGCCGTTATTAACCGGTACCCATCGCGTCCGCTCGTGGTGGCGGGGGACTTCAATGCCAAATCAACGGCTTGGTGATCCCCTGTCACCGACGCTCGCGGCGACGCGCTGGAGGAGTGGGCGATTGCGACCGGTCTCGTGGTTCTTAACCGGGGATCGGTCGCCACGTGCGTGCGCTGGCAGGGTGAGTCCATTGTGGACATTTCGTTCGCAAGCCCTGCCGTAGCGCGCCGCGTCCGGGACTGGCAAGTGCTGGTCGAGGCGGAGTCACTGTCGGACCACCGTTACGTGCGGTTCGACATCTCCGCCTCGCCGGCGATCCCGGACGATCGCCCCAGGAGAGTGCACACCCCGTCGTCCCCACGATGGGCGTTGAAACGTCTCAACGTAGACGTGCTGGTGGAAGCCTCCATCGTCCAGGCCTGGACCCCAATGGGCGAAGGGCCTGTGGAGGTTGAGCTAGAGGCGGAGTGGTTCCGGGGCGCAATGACGCGGATTTGCGACGCGTCGATGCCCCGGGCCAGTGCTCGACCTCCTAGGCGTCAGGTGTACTGGTGGTCTGACGACATCAGTCAAAAACGCGCCGCGTGCATCGCGGCGCGTCGCCAGTACACTAGGTACCGCCGACGGCGGCGGTACCGTGACGCGACCGTGGAGGCACGGCTGCGGGGCGAATACGTACAGCGGAAGTACGCCCTGCAGTCCGCCATCAGCGAGGCCAAAGCCCAAAGATGGGAAGAGTTCCTGGGGACTCTCGAGGCAGACCCGTGGGGCCGTCCGTACAAGGCGGTCAGGGGCAAGTTGCGCCCCTGGGCCCCACCGGTCACCGAGAGTCTCCAGCCCCGGCAATTAGAGGAGGTGGTCTCCGCTCTCTTTCCTTCGAGAGTGGAGCACACGCCTTCCGAAATGGCGCCGCCCGATATTGAGGAGGGCGGTGCCGATGCCGGGGCGCCAGAGGTAACAATGGCGGAGCTCGGCGCGGCAATGGTTCGGCTCCGGGGCAAAAACACCGCCCCGGGGCCGGACGGAATTCCTGGCCGCGCCCTGGTTTTGGCCTACGACGCCCTAGGGGACCGGCTCCTCAGGCTGTTTAGCGCCTGTTTGGAGTCGGGACGGTTCCCTTCCATGTGGAAGACGGGTAAGCTGGTCCTCCTTAGAAAGGAGGGCCGCCCCGCGGACTCTCCCTCCGCGTACCGCCCCATAGTGCTGTTGGATGAGGTGGGCAAGCTCTTTGAGCGTGTAGTGGTTGCCCGCCTCTCCAGGCACCTGGTGCGGGTGGGCCCCGACTTGTCCGAACATCAGTTTGGATTCCGAGAGGGCCGATCGACGATTGACGCGATCAGTCGCGTCAAGGCCCTCTCGGAAGAGGCGGTCGCCTCGCGCGGGGTGGTGTTGGCGGTGTCCTTGGACATCGCCAACGCGTTCAACACCCTGCCGTGGGCGACTATTAGGGAGGCGCTCCGATTTCATGGGGTGCCTCCCTATCTGCGCCGAATAGTCGGGGACTACCTGCACCAGAGGAGTGTATTCTGTGTGGGGCGGAACGGAGAAACGTTCCGGAGGGAGGTGTCGTGCGGTGTTCCGCAGGGTTCCGTTCTTGGACCGCCCTGTGGAACATCGGCTACGACTGGGTGCTGCGGGGCGCCCTGCCCCCGGACGTTGGCGTAACTTGTTACGCCGACGACACGCTGGTCACGGCCCGGGGAGAGGATTACGGGGCAGCTGCCCGTCTTGCCACGGCAGGGGTGGCCCTGGTTGTCGGTAGAATTAGGATGTTGGGACTGGAGGTGGCGCTGGAAAAGTCCGAGGCCCTGTTATTTCATGGGCCTCGGCGGGCGCCGCCACCAGATGCCCACATCATAGTTGGAGGGGTCCGCATCGGGGTGGAGCCGAGTATGAAATACTTGGGGCTCCACCTCGACGGCCGCTGGAACTTTCGCGTCCATTTTAGCCGCCTGGCCCCCCGGCTGATGTCGGCGGCGGGAGCGCTTAGCTCTCTGCTGCCGAATATCGGGGGGCCGAGTGTCGTCTGCCGCCGCCTCTATTTGGGGGTGGTGCGGTCGATGGCCCTTTACGGGTCGCCCATTTGGGCCGGCGCCCTCGATCGCCGAAACATCGCCCTCCTGAGGAAACCTCAGAGGGCGATGGCGATCAGGGTGTCGCGGGCGTACCGCACCGTCTCCTTTGAGGCGGCGTGCGTCCTGGCGGCATCGCCGCCCTGGGATTTGGAGGCGGAGGTCCAAGCGTCAGTGTATCACTGGCGCGTGGACCTCCGGCTCCATGGTGAGGAACCCACTCACGGGGCGGTGGAGACGCGAAGGTCCCAGGCTCGACTGGTCCTCGAGGCCAGGTGGGAGGAACGACTGGCCCAGCCCCGCTATGGGGTGAGGACAGTCGAGGCTGTCCGTCCGGTGCTAAGGCAATGGACGGACAGACGGCGCGGACCGCTCACCTACCGGCTTACTCAGGTGCTCTCCGGACACGGCTGTTTCGGAGAGTACCTGTGCAAGATAGCCGGTAGGGAGCCGACAACCAGGTGTCACCACTGCGAGGAGTGCGACCGGGACACGGCGCAGCACACGCTGGAGGAGTGTCCGGCGTGGGCCGAGGAGCGCTGTGCCCTGGTCGCCGTCATTGGCCCCGACCTCTCGTTGCCGACCGTCGTATCCATGATGGTCGGTGACGACAGGTGCTGGGGCGCAATGAGGTCCTTCTGCGAGGCTGTCATCTCGCAGAAGGAGGCGGCGGAGCGGGGGCGTGAGGAAGATCCTTACGCCCCGGACATCCGCCGCCGGAGGAGGGGGCGCAGGAGACGCGCTTATGTCGCTCTCCTGCCCCCCACCTAAGGGTTCTGGGTGGCAAGGCCTCAGGGGACCCTGCCACCCGTGAGTAAGAACCCATAGAGGGCGCGCGCGGTGTTCCCGCGCGCCTTCTAACGTCGAAAGGGGAGAGCTGTGAAATGCTCTCCCCCGGGGACGAGAGGAGGTCGGGTCCGATTGACCCGGCCGGCACCCACACGGGGGGGCCTGCTATGGATGAATCTTTTTAGACTCCCAACTGGCCCCCCCCATTGGGTGAGAGAGGGAACACCCCAGGTTTTTTTAGTGGGTATCCCAGCACTAGGCTGGTGAGTCCCACACGCCCCGCCGGTGCCGTCCCCTAGCCGGCGGGTAGTGCATCAAGCATTTTTTCCTGGGCAACAAAAAAAAAAAAAAAAAGGGGAACGCTATATGGGGTGTGTGGCCAGAGAACCTCCCCGTGTGCCCGACGGCTGCTGGTCCTTTCTACATTTTTAGTGGATTGGAACGGCAGTCGTTGGGCCGGTACACCCCGGGCAACACGGGTAATAATGTCCTTTCGGGGGCATTATTACTCGTGGCTAATACTCTGGCACGCGCGTAGGGAACCCGAGGCATCTTGTCTCGGGGTTATCGGCCCGCGAGGGCCGCGTTTGGGGGTCTCTCCACGTGTTTCTTTGATTATCAGAGGACACGTGGATGAGTCGGGGGGATAGAGGAAGAAAACCTCTTTAAAAAATTACCAGTAGGGGCCGTTAGGCCGGGGCGGTGTGGGAAGCATAGGTTTCCTGCACAGTCGGGCGTATTTTGGGGCGGGTGGATTGGTCCAACATAACCCCCATGCGGCCCAACCCGCGGAGGATAGAGGAAGACAACCTCTTTAAAAAATTACCAGTGGGCGCCGTGGGTCTAGTCACTCATTCATTTGAGGGCTAGACAGGTTTTATGCCAACCACGCCAAATCGTAATCCTGACTTGCACTGGGCGTCTGTGGTCACGTCTCGCAGCCCAAATCAGGAACGAGGGTCTTGGCTTAATCGCCCGGACCGCGAGGAAAAAACCTCTTCAAAAATTACCCGAATCCTAAGTTCTGGCGTGCGGCGAGGGGATGCATGGTTGATGGGTAGTTCAGCCGTGAGCACGCTCCCAGCCAGGGTACCTGCGGACCCCCTGTGTTGGGTTACAAATTTACGCTTACTCGGGTACAGGGATCACTGCCCGGGCGGACGAGTATTTATCCCATACTCGTGGGAACTATAATGGAATTGAATAAAACCAAAAATAAAAACGACGTACAAGAAGGGAGCTCGATGCCTCAAGACGTGGAGGCGGAGTCAGGGAGCGAGGGAATCTTTAGAGTTCCTTCGACCCGGAAAAGAGCGCTAAAAACGCGCAAGAATGCGAGTGCGGTTACCGAGTCAGAGACTGATACGGAGCCCACACGGAAGATCAACACCGCAGTGCGTGGTCGAGCCGCACCAGTGGCTCACCGAGCTGGGTTGAGTAAGGCCCGGCAGGAGTTTAGGCGTAGAAATAGTGACGCGAGAGAGCAGGAGTTCGAGAGGTCACTTAGTCGCCAGTCGTCAATGGGAGTGGACGACTCCCCGTCAGAAACCACAGTCTTTGACGACTCTGACGATGCGGTCACGGCTGAGGAGATCGCAGATCTCAGCAGCAGGGATTTGGAGCACTTAAGGTCCAAAGCGGGTCTCTATGCTGGGGGCATCATCGAGGTGGCCACCAAATCCGGCCACCTGAAAGGCAGTTTAGTAAAAAAGCTAAAGGAAGACGCAAAGGGCCTCCTCAACATTGTGGAGGACTTGGCAGCGCGGCCGGAACCGGAGACGGCAAGACGCCTCCGGGCCGACAACACGAGGCTTCTGCGCCTCGTGGGGACCCTCCAGAGGGAAAACAAATCCCTCAAAACGCAGTTCCAGGAGAAGGCTGCTGCGGTGAAAGTGCCGCCGACTCAGGTCCCCGTGACAGACCTGGAGCAGCACTTCGGGAGGCTTGAGGCCTCTCTGATGCGTTCGGTGGGGACGATGGTGAATGCCCTCTTTGAGGGCATTGAACACCGTCTCTTGCCTGAGGAGACCATCCGCCCGCCGCTGGCTGCCGATAGAAAAAAGGCGGCGCAAAAGGCTCAGCCAGCAACGGGCCAGAAGAAAAAAGCGCAAGGGCCGGTGCCAGCGGCTAAAAGGCAGCCAGAAGCCGGGCCATCACGCCCGACGGATGTAACCGGACCCACTACTCAGGCAGAAACGTGGGCCACAGTCGTCCGGAAGAAGCCCAAGAAGAAGAGCGGCCAAGCCACTGCTGCTCCTGCAGTGGTCCCTGTGGCCAAAAAGAATACGTCGGTACTGAAAGTACCTAAGGGGCAGAAGACGGCGGCGGTAATTCTGTCACTGGACTCAGAAGCGGAGCGCAAAGGCGTCACTTACGCCGACATATTGAGGCGGGCCGAAAATGCCATAAACTTATCGGAGTTTGGCATCGGCGAGGGACTCCGTGTCCGAAAGGGGGCCACTGGCTCAAGGGTCCTACAGCTGCCGAGGACGCAGACCCCAGAGCTGACAAGCCATCTGGCTGAAAAGATTCGGGTCGCTCTCGACGGAGTGGCGAAAGTCGCGGTCCCCACAGAGACTGCTGATATCCGGCTCACCGGGCTCGACGATTCCGTCACACCCGAAAAGGTAGTGGCAGCAGTGGTTCGGGCAACTAAATGTCCCGAATCTACAGTCAAGCCCGCGGAAATCCGGCCGGGCCCTATGGGCATGGGCATGCTCAAGCTGAGGTGCCCGGTCGATGCCGCCAAAATATTGGTTGAGTCGGGTCGGCTCCTCGTTGGGTGGAGCTCAGCTAGGGTGCGGCCCCTAGAACAGATGCCCCTGCGCTGTTTCGGCTGCCAGGCGCTGGGGCATACGCGCCCTGTCTGCCCTGCGGGGGTGGATCGGTCGCGCCTCTGTTTCAGGTGTGGTTGCGAGGGTCACAAAGCCGCGCAGTGTGACAAAGCACCCAGGTGTGTTGTGTGTGCCGCGGCCGGAAGGCCGTCGGATCACGTCATGGGGACGCGGGCGTGTAAGCCCCCGAAGATCAGAGGAGGCGCTGGCCAAGGCTCGCAGACCACGCCAAGGGCGAACACCGCCAGGGTGGGAGAGGGATCCGCAATGGAAACATGACCAGTCGGCCTTGTGGATTCCTCCAGGCGAACGTCAACCACTCCGCCGGTGCTCAGGACCTGTTAATACAGTCCATGGCGGAGTGGGAAGTAGACGTTGCGGTGGTCTGCGAACCATATTTCGTCCCCAGCCAGCCCAATTGGGCTGGCGACAGGAATGACTCGGTTGCGGTTCTGTCGAGAGGAAGTTCTGGTCCTCCCCTTTCCATCATAGAAAGAGGTAGTGGTTTTGTCGTGGCGGGGTTCAGAGACTGTGTCGTCGTGGGGGTGTATTTCTCCCCCAACCGCAGCCTGGCGGAGTTTGAAGACTTTTTGGACGGCGTCGGAGCTGCGGTTCGACGTCAGTCGCCGAGACCAACCTTCGTTCTCGGCGACTTCAACGCAAAGTCCAGGGCGTGGGGTAGCCCCGTCACGAATGTCAAGGGGAGGACCACACAAATATGGTCGCTTCTCTCCGGTCTTTCGCTCCTAAACACGGGCAACACCTGGACGTGCGTGCGGCAGAATGGTGGTTCCATTGTGGATCTCTCGTTCGCGAGCCCTGCTGTCGCGCGCCGAGTGAACGACTGGAGAGTAGTAACGGAGGTGGAGACGCTGTCGGATCACCGTTACATCCGCTTCAGCGTCTCCACCCCGTCAACACTCGCGGAGCGCTTTCAGAGCTGTAGTCGCTTCCCACGATGGGCTCTCGGCCAGCTCGACCGAGAAATGGCCCTGGAGGCGGCTATAGTCCAGCGCTGGGGATCCGCTGGTGTGCAGAACCGCACTGAGGAGGATGTGGACGCGGCCGCAGGACGGTTAAGCAGTGCCCTCAAGGAAGTGTGCGATGCTGCGATGCCGAGGGCCCGGAGGACCCCGCCGCGTCGCCAAGTATACTGGTGGTCGCCCGAAATTGCGGAGCTTCGGGCGGCTTGCATGAGAGCGCGGCGGGCCCTTATGAGGCGTCGACGTCGCTACGGCGCCGAGTTCGTCGAGGGCCAGCTGCGGGATGACTACCGAGCGGCCAAGAAAAGCCTGCAGCGGGCCATTAGCCGGGCGAAGGCCGAGGCCCGAGAGGAGATGTTGGAAGGCCTCAACAGGGATCCATGGGGGCGCCCTTACCTTGCGGCGCGGAACAAACTCCGCGCCCGCAGCGCCCCCATCATCGAGACTCTCCGAGAGGATGTCCTGTTGAGGGTCGTGGAGAGCCTGCTCCCCCAGTCTGGGGGCCATGCTCCCCCAACTATGGCTCCTCGAGGTGAGACGGGGGATATCATTGATGTCCCCCTTGTCACCGAGGGGGAATTGGACCGGGCCTTGGCCCGGCTGTCGACGAACAGAAAGGCGCCAGGCCCGGATGGCGTTCCGGGCCGTGTCTTAAGCATCGCACTGAGGGTACTGCGGGAGTCATATCGGGAACTGCTCGATATGTGTTTGAGGTCCGGGCGGTTCCCGAAGGACTGGAAAACCGGCCGTCTTTGTCTGTTGCAGAAGGAGGGACGCCCATTAGACTCGCCTTCCGCATACAGACCGCTGGTGCTGCTGAACGAGACGGCCAAAACTGCTGAGAGGGTCCTCGCGGGCCGTCTCGTTCAACACCTTGAGGAAGTGGGACCGGGACTGTCAGAGGCACAATACGGCTTCAGAGGGGGCCGATCGACCACGGATGCGCTGGTCGCCCTAAAGGCCTTCTCCACGGAGGCCGTAAACCAGGGAGATGTGGTTCTGGCAGTCTCGCTCGACATTGAGAACGCCTTCGGCAGCCTGCCGTTCGAGACGTTGAAGGAGGCGCTCCGATACCATGGAGTGCCCCTGTACCTCCGGAGGCTGCTGGAGGCGTACCTTGATGAGAGATACGTCGTTTGGGAGGGCACCGACGGGCGTCTGCTCCGGCGTCGTATGGAGCGCGGTGTTCCACAGGGTTCGGTTCTGGGTCCGACCCTGTGGAACATCGGCTTTGACTGGCTGTTGCGCGGTGAACTCCTCCCCGGGATGGGGGTGATTTGTTATGCTGACGACACCCTCGTCATGGCGAGAGGGAGCAGCTTTGAGGCGGCGGCCCGATTGGCCGAGGTCGGAGCGGCGCTCGTCATAGAGCGGATTGAAATGCTGGGCCTGAGGGTCTCCGTTAGCAAAACGGAGGTCCTCCTATTTCATGGCCCGCGTCGCGGTGCCCCCCGAGGGGCGAAATTAAAGATTTTAAACGAGGACGTGCCGGTGCGGGCCCAAATGAAATATTTGGGCCTGCACCTAGATGGAAAATGGTGCTTTGGACCTCATTTCGCCCAACTCGCCCCGAAGCTAGTAAATGTAGCTGCAGCGCTGGGTAGACTTCTGCCCAACACTGGTGGTCCGGGGTCGTCTTGCCGGAGGTTGTACAGCGGGATCGTGAGGTCCATGGCGCTGTACGGCGCCCCAATCTGGGTCGACGCTCTCACTGCGCGTAATAAGGCTCTGCTAAGGAGAGCTCAGCGGGTCATCGCGGTGAGAGCCATCAGGGGGTATCGTACAGTGTCGTGGACGGCTGCTACCGTCCTGGCGAGCGACCCGCCTTGGGAACTGGAGGCGGAAGTTCTTGCAGAGGTCTACCGACACCGCTCGGTGGCGTGGTCTCGGGGCGAGGAACCGGTCGTGGGTGAAATGCGGGCTGAGGCTCAAAGTGCCCTCATCCGGCGGTGGAAAAGTGAACTGAGGACCCCCACCGCCGGAGTCGAAATAGTGGAGGCTATCCGGCCTCACCTTGAGGAGTGGCTGAATCGTCGGCACGGAGTGCTGACTTTCAGATTGACGCAGGTGCTTACCGGACATGGCTGCTTTGGTAAGTACCTGCATCAGATTGCCAGGAGGGAGACCTCACCCTCCTGTAAGTCGTGCGGCGCGCACATTGATACGGCGCGCCATACAGTAGAAAGTTGCGCTGCCTGGCAGACACAACGGAGCGACCTGACCGCCGTCATTGGCGGGGACCTGTCGCTGGGACGAACAGTGAGCACCATGCTGGCCAGCGACAGGTGCTGGCAAGCTGTTGCCGACTTCAGTGAGGCAGTAATGCTCCTGAAGGAGGCTGCGGAACGGGAACGGGAGGCCGACGTCAGTGCGGACCCACTCCGCCGAGCAAGGCCAGGGAGGAGGCGACGCCGCTACGCTCACCTCCTCCCCCCGCCTTAGATGGTTGTGTCTTGGGTCGTAGCCCTGCCAGGCTAACGTCTGAGCGCTGGAGAGAGTTCGGAACGGAGATCCTCCGGCGCTCCATGATAGACGGGAAGAGCGCCGCAGTTAGGTTTTGTCGGTATTCCGTAACATCCGGTGAGTCCGACACTACCCACTGTTGCCGGTGCGGTTTTCCGACCGCATCGACAGGAGTGGGTGTGCGTAAGAGCATTCCCCTGCGAGAAAAAAAAAAAAAAACAAAAAAAAAAAGGGAACGCTATATCATAAACTGGGATAGTCGTAGAGAAAAAGGGGTTGTTCCTGTGAATTACACTGCAAATAAAATTGCAACTATTGTCTGATGAATGACATTTATCACATGATGTTTACTAATTCGACGTCGCTGATTCTACATATATATTATATTATACCCTCATTTTTTTGTAACAGCTCTTGTTTACGAGTTGTAGTTTCCACTAAAATTCGCTGTGTTACAGTGTTAATAGATAACTAGAACAATATAAAGTTTTCTTAATATAATTTGATATGGCATCGTCAAGACGTGTTTGTGTTAATAAACCGAATCAATTTTGTTTCATTTGTGGAGAGTATATAATTAATAATAATAAGCTGAGCTCTCTACCTTAAGTTTCAGCAAGGAAGTAAAATAGAAGAAAGTTTTCAACTAAAGAACTAATTAAAATAAGATTATCTTTAAATATTCTGTGTTTTATTATAAAAAGACTTATGACTCATATTTCATTAACTAGACCTGTAGAGAAATTTCAGTCACAGAATTGAAATTGTCATTAAAAGTTGGACTACTCTCATGTAACATAACATAACCCAATCATCAGCCATGCTGTTGTGCAGTGTTATCAATAATAGTTTTCCGATCTGGGAATCGAACTCGAAACCGCATGTATAGCAGTCGCATTTACTATAGCTACCTTTCTGCGCTACCGAGGCAGTTATACTTATATTTAAATGCGACTAGATATTTACGTGCTGTATACTACTATTTATTTTCTTTTGTAGGACAACCATCGAAACGACTCCGTCATTGTTCTAGCAGCAGGCGTTTTATTTATATTTAGGCTAGTGGCCGATCATCAGGGGTTCGGTCCCCGAGTCCTGTAAAGTGTTATAGTGTATTTGCGCCAAGAAAGTTCTCTTTATATGAAGCCTAGAGTTATAATTACGGGAGCGAGCTAAATAACTGCATACATTACAAAAAAAAACTTTTTTTTAAAGATACAATTCGTACATATACCAGGACCTCATCCATAAAAATGCGAGCAATGTATGTGAAACGACCATTGACGAATTATTAGTTGGAGCTCTTTCAGTCCCTAAATACTTACTGGAGTCTGAGGCAATGTAGCCTGGTGTTTATATTGGTCTTTATTGGTGACCAGCCGAGGAGGTATTTCTGGCGGTGTGTAGCGAGTTTTCATTTCTGTGGTACCGTGCGCTGACAACTGGGGTGGCCTATCTGCAATCTGTAATAGGTAATTTTTGTAGATGGTTAAAGTAAATAGAGCATCTAAATTCAACTGTCTTTTTCAAACTTTTTTCAGTTTCTTCTATACACAGCTTCGAACCCGTAAACCTTACAAAAACGTATACTGTGATACAAAGTATCCTATGTATTATTCCAACTAATATTATAAATGCCAATGTTTGTTTGTTTGTTCGTTATGCTTTCACACCTTAACTTCTCCACCGATAAGCATGGATTTTCGCATTCACGTTGTCAGGGGAACAGAAACGTAGGTACATAGAGTACATTGCATGCAGAAAAAAACACCTTTTCCTGAGGATAGAAATTAATTGACAAAAACTAGATCAACATGAACAATTTTGCGTCCAAAATTATTAAATTATATAAAGATTGTCAGTCGAAGACCTGTTGCCAATTATTTGGTGATGGTACAAATGAGCTGGCTCACTTTACTCTTACAGGAGATCCATGTATGGATACAATACTGTTATTGCGTTTCTCCCAGTTAGTAAGAGTACCGGATAAGTTCACAAACCGAACTCCCATACCTTTACTTCATCCTATCTTTGATTTTATAACTTTTTTTTTTACATAAAAGGATATCTCCTGCGCTAGCATTGAATCCCGTATCATAGGGAACTTTACAAGCATTCAAATAAAGAACATCCAGACTCGAAACAACTATCTGTGAAGCACATAAATTTTTGTGCCGTGTGGGCTTCGGACTCACAACACTCTACGTAATGTAATTATCCGTGGCATAAAATAGAACAACGCGCAACTCCTTGGTACAGTGATCATAAGCTACGGGAACTGTTCACCATCAGGCAGACCATTCATCAGTTTTTCATTTTAGTACCATTAACACTTACCTTTCTGCTAGGTGGATAAATGTACTCGTTTTCTGTGCAAGCCGTATGTTTATTAAACCTCTTAGTTTCAGGCAGTTTGCTTTCAAAATCCTCCGTCGTCTGTGATCTCATCAGTTCCATAGTGATGTTGTAGTCGCGAAAATAATTTTTGATTTCTTCTATCGGAGTTCTCTGTTTAAAATTTGTCAGTAGTATTAATTTTTATTTATACTTACTTAATTATCGAAAAATAATATTTTGTCTCAATATTTTATAGATAGTGTAACTGACATCCTGCTTCTAGTATCAAATATCGCCGTGAATAAGTGGGATAACGCTATCTATATTTAAGTTCACTTCACACACACGACTGGTGTTAGTTAGCAAGAGATCTAGTTATTCAATTTTGATTGTTTATGAAAGCTAACTGTTAGCTCCTGATAAAGTCCTGAGCATAGCATCTTCTTTTTTAACTTTATATCTTCTTGTTTCGTACTAAAGTAGTAGGTACCTTAAAATTTATTCAACTATATTTTCAAAATTGGTACATATTTTATAAAATTAATGATATACTTTATATTATCTATATATCTGTTTTATTAAACTAACCTGTTCCTTCAAAACTTCCCCTGGCGGTATCCATCGTCGGCCAATACTCTCACTACTTATACCAGTTCTAATGTACTTTCTAACTGGATACTCAATATGCACTCTGTCCCAATGTGTCTTAGCCAGTTTCTTCGGGTAGTTAGCTTGCATATTATAATCATCGTCTAAAGGATATAGTGTAGAATGTAGGTTATAATGTGGAATACGCTCCATGATTAAAGCACAACTGCGGTTGTAATGATCGATTTGGTTGTGGCGCAAATAGGTTAAAATGGTTGCTATGGTTGCAAAATAGTTGATAAATATTACTATTATAAAAATTATGTTATTAGATTATATAAAAATAAAATGTATTGTGTCTAATAATTCGTTTACAGAAAGTTGTGTGCAGAATCTTCTTTTGAGCAAATAATGCCTGTAGTAGAAAACTCTGCACCTCCATATTTTACATGGAGATAATTAACACAATAGATTGAAATAATGAAATTTATAAATTATATTTGTGTCGTTTTAGATCGGTGTTGGTTTATTTAACAATGATACGTGACCATAATTAAATTTTGAAAGAATGAGAATTATGATAGCAATAATTTGGAAGGTGAACCCAAACCAAGTGAGGTTACTAAAGTCACTTTTAGGCTAGTTACGAGGCAACTAGGTATTTCCAATAGGCTCCACCACTTGTCATAATAATTATAATAATACATTAATACAACTCATATTGGCCGGAAAACAGCGATTTTCACATAGAGAACTGTTATTAATTGATAACATCGACTCAAAACTTTACTTTCCTGGTCTCGACAATCAAGCTAAAGTAATTGGAATATAGGTTTTTATGCATGACACCAAAGAAAGAAACTTCCAACTTTTTTGCACAATAATAAAAAATTGTGGTACTGAACCGGGTCCGCTTTATTATTCAACAAAAATTGCCGAAGACCTTAAATCTTCTTAAAGAAATGTTGCGCTATTATTACTTATTAAGACAAATTGGTCTTTGTTTCAGGTAGCGTAGTGAGTTCTATACTTGTTAATATTTTCCGATACTACATGCGGCTAATAGGCTACGGTAGTCGCTTACGAGAGTCCATTTCCGTTTCCTATATGAACTCAACCGAAACACATTGTAGAACGTGCTATACGTATGCTAGACTGAATGTCATTAATTTCATATTATAATTATAACAATCCAAAAGAATTATATATTTTTGGAGTGATTCTCCGATTTTTACAAAGAATGGTCGGTAAATGTCATTTTAGAGCTATCATATCTAGCTCAAACTAAGCAGAGCTTGTACTATAGGTACTAGACAATGGATAAACATCTTATCTTATCTTGTGTGGGGGCCAGTCAGTACAGACCGGCGACACTTCGACCCAGTGGGATCTTTTGTGTCGACTTCCGAAATACCGACTGCCATAGAGGCACTCCGAGGCACGGAGCAGGCGATAATTGTCAATCAATACGCACATAATTTCGAAAAGTCATATAACTTCCGAAAGTCAGAGGTGCGCGACGTGGATTCGAACCCGAGACCCTCTGCATTGCAGTCTGTTGGTCTCCCCACTGAGCTGTCGCTGCTCTTATGGATAAACATACATATATACGTTTTTTTTGTAAATACATATGTACATATTATACATAGAAATACCCAGACCAAGACAAACATCCATGTTCATGAACATAAATGTTAACCACTACGCCATCGAGGCATATAATATTATTATTTATATAATATTTTTGATTATAATATTTTTAATTTATATATATATATGTCGGAGCGCGAGACAGGAGCGCCACGCTTGGTCGGTTGAAGAAATAATTTGAGATTGTAATTTTATTAATTTGTTTACGTTCAGAAACGTGATTACTATAGACAAACTACTCTTTCGATTGGTCGCGTCAAGTTGTTCAACTTGGGTGTAGTCGATACTCGGCTGGCAAATGACAACATTATTCTGAGTGAACGTAACCATTGCGTTATGTTGGTATCACGCTTATGCCGTGCGATGCAGTTTTACCAACTGCACGAGGACGGGGAACGCGCGGGTAAAAAAAAGGGCGGCGTTGAAGAGTGGTTGTGTTGGTTTCGATGGTGGAGCGGACCAATTTTGAGATAGCCAGCCCTGTGTCGAATTCACCGCGCTACCAATTGTAATACGTTTGTGTTCTATTATTCAAGTCTATTATAATTTGTGATTCATTACGAGAAATACAACTCTGACAATTCGTTACAAGTTTAATTTCAAAGTTCCCGTTATGGCAGAGCCTAGTAACTTCGCCTCTCCGACATCAGAAGTGGGATATGGAGACCACGTACCGCGTGATAGCGACATCAATGTGCCATATGCTACGGATATCAATGCGCCACGTGCTATAAATGACAATGCAGATGAAAAGAAATGGCAGCTGTTTATGGAACAACAAAATCGCAATTTCTTGACCCTTGTGCAAGCCATGAAGATGCCGCTTTCGTCTAAAGAGCTATGGCTGCCTGATTTCGATCCTGAAATGCAAGATGTCAACGCACGCGCATGGATATCGACGGCAGATCTCTGCGTCAACGATCAACACAAACAAGGTACACAACTTATGATGGCTTTGAGTCGTGCGTTGAAGAGGCAAGCTTCTACGTGGTTTTCAACGATTTCGTACCCTGGTATGCAATGGCATGAGTTTAAGGAGATTTTCAAAGCCAGATACGACTGTCCCGAAACTACCACTTCGTTCCTAATCAACTTGAATGAAAGCAAGCCTAGGGACAACGAGTGCCTCGCTGCTTATGCCGCGACTCTAATGACGTCACTAATGGCCAGTTGGAAGGATTTGTCTATCGAAGAGATTGCTATAGCTACCGTCCTGACGCATCTCTCTCGTTTTGATCGACGTATTCAACAACTGTCGTTTACCACGGAGGTCAAGACGCGCAACCAGCTTCAGCAAGAGTTAAAAGCAGTCTCGTTTCTCAAGCGTAAGGCCTCTACGAACGATTACGATGTTCCCGATAATAAGAAGCACCGGAATGCGCTTGCCCCAGCTACGATGAGGTGCTATTACTGCGGGAAGATGGGCCATAAGGCAACAACATGCCAGACACGGAGGCGAGATAATACGAAGAGGAAAGACGAACACTCTAGTCCTCGACAGGGCAACGGCAGCGGCAAGCCGAACCACTCCAAGCCGGTCACCTGCTACCACTGCCAAGGGAGCGGCCACTACGCATCGAGTTGCCCGAAGCGGAGCAGCCAAGAAGGGAGCAGCAGAACCGGTTATTCTAACGAAAAGCGGGTGGAGCTGTGCATCGTAAAAGCGCCGACTGGGTACATGCGCCATGCTGGTGAGCTCTTTTCATTTCATTACGACTCCGGAGCGGAATGCTCACTTGTTAAAGAGACTGTGTCCTCTAAATTTAACGGACGACGAATTGTTAAGACAGTGACTATGACCGGTATAGGGCAGACTTCGGTTTACTCCACGACACAAATACTGACAGTTGTAGAACTTGATGGCATTCATTTAGAGATCCTACTACATGTTTTGCCTGACCATTGTACACACCATGATATCATCATAGGCCGAGAGATTCTGCAGCAGGGTTTGTCTGTACACATGTCCACAGATAAGCTGAAATTTGACAAAAACCAGATTATCCAAACTTGCGAGGTTCAACTAGCAGACCAGGGAATAAATTTGAACTCAATAGACACTGACGTCCCACCTGAGTACAAAGGTCAGTTACTCGACTTGTTAAGAACGTTTGAAAAGTCATTTACGAGTGGGGTTCCAGCTACGTGTTCTGACGCTGAGCCTATGCAGATTCGCCTGAAGGATCCGCACAAAACTGTGAACCGTCGACCATATCGGCTTAGCACTCAAGAGCGCCAAGTCGTCAGAGACAAGGTAAGGGAGCTTCTTGATGCAGGCATAGTACAGCCTAGTTCTTCTCCATTTGCTAGCCCTATCCTTCTTGTCAAAAAGAAAGACGGGTCTGATAGGCTATGCGTGGACTACCGTGAACTGAATGACAACACTATACCTGATAGGTTCCCGCTACCGCTAATATCTGACCAAATTGCTAGGTTGCATGGAGGTATGTACTTCTCCACATTAGATATGGCATCAGGTTTCCATCAGATCGGTGTAGCAGCTGATTCCATCGAGCGCACGGCTTTTGTAACACCAGACGGCCAATTTGAGTATCTGAGAATGCCATTTGGTCTGAGAAATGCACCTTCGGTTTTCCAGCGAGCGATTATTAAGGCTCTCGGAGATCTGGTGAACACCTATGTCGTAGTCTATGTGGATGACGTACTCCTTGTGGCCAGCAGTGTCGAAGAAGCGCTCCTGCGATTGAACACCGTCCTCAAAGTCCTCGCTGAAAAAGGATTTTCTCTGAATGCGAAAAAATGCAAATTCCTTAAACATAAAGTGGAGTATTTAGGTTTCGAAGTGTGCGAAGGTGAGGTACGACCCAATCAGCGAAAAGTGGAAGCCCTGACTGGTCTTCCGCCGCCGGAGACGGTAACACAATTGCGCCAATTTATTGGCCTAGCTTCATACTTTCGCCAATTTGTGCCAAAGTTTTCTCAGTTTATGGCTCCACTTTATGCTCTCACTTCAGCAAACGGTAAGCTGGACTGGAAAGCTGAACACGAAGTTGTCAGAAAACAAATAATTACATCTCTTACTAGTGAACCGGTATTGCTAATTTTTGATCCAGATCTCGACACAGAACTACACACTGATGCGAGTGCGGTTGGATACGGTGCAGTTCTAATGCAAAGAAAAACTGGTAAGTTGCACGCTGTTGCCTACTACAGTAAGCGTACAACGACCGCCGAATCACGATACCATTCCTATGAACTGGAGACGTTAGCGGTCGTCAACGCAGTTAGGCACTTTAGGCATTTCCTTCATGGCCGTAAATTCGTAGTCGTCACCGATTGTAGCTCGCTTCAATCGACCCGAAGGAAGCTGGACCTGGCACCGCGTGTTCACAGATGGTGGGCTTTCTTGCAAAGCTTTGACTTTGACATCGTACACCGAGGAGGAAAGCTTATGTCTCATGCAGACTTTTTGTCAAGAAACCCTGTGATATCCGACGAGGTAAGACAAATGACAGTAAATAAAGTAGAACCAAAACGTATCAACTTGACCGAGCTGACTGACAACTGGCTTTTAGCTGAGCAACAAAAAGACGCTGAGATTTCTAATATGGTTTTGAATATAAAAGAAAACAAGCTCGCTGATGACATCACAAAGACGTACGAGTTGCGCTCAGGACTTTTGTACCGTAAGGTGCAGCGTAACGGTAAGACTCGCTGCTTACCCATTATACCTCGTTCACTTAGGTGGTCAATCATTAACAGTGTGCACGAGAACTTAGTACATCTAGGCTGGGAGAAGACACTCGAGAAGGTGTTTGAACTTTACTGGTTCGAACACATGTCAAAGTATGTGAGGCGATTCGTTGAAAATTGTGTGACATGCAAGATCTCGAAGTCGCACACAGGTAAAGTACAAGCAACAATGCATCCTATCCCAAAGATAGCTATACCCTGGCACACTGTGCATGTCGACGCAACGGGCAAACTCAGTGGCAAGAACGACAAAAAGGAGTACGTGTTCGTTCTGATAGACGCCTTTACAAAATACGTCTTGCTGTACCACACGCTGCAAATAGACACTGCCAGCAGCATCAGAGCCCTAAAGCAAAGTGTCTCACTTTTCGGTGCACCTATGCGACTTATTGCGGATCAGGGACGATGCTTTGCGAGCAGAGAATTCAAGGAATACTGTGAGTCTGTTAACATTAAGTTACACTTGATTGCTACAGGGAGCTCAAGAGCCAACGGACAAGTAGAACGCACTATGAGCACCCTCAAAAATATGCTGACTGCCACAGAAGCCGGCAGTCGTTCTTGGCAAGATGCCTTACCCGACGTGCAGCTTGCTCTTAATTGTACTCAAAATCGGGTAACTAAGGTAAGTCCGCTGGAAATCCTTATTGGCAAAGTTGCGAGACCACTTGACATCATGTTAGCTGACGACGAGGAACCTGTAATAGACATAGAACAGGTAAGAGCTGAAGCGGTTAGAAATATGAGTAATGGTGCCGATTACGATAAAGCACGTTTCGACAGCACTAAGGCTAAGGTTCAGCCATTTTCCGTTGGAGATTTCGTCCTACTTCAGAACGAGGAGCGAAATCAGGCGAAGCTTGATCCCAAATATAAGGGTCCTTTCAAGGTAATTGAGGTCCTGGAGGGCAATCGCTATGTTCTGAAAGCTTTGAATGCCAATCGAACGTACAAATACGCTCACGACCGACTCAGGAAAATGCCGGATGGTATTTGCGAAGTTGACAATACTGACTGTGGCGAAAACGACTCTGACGATTAGAGACATTATGTGATGGCTGTGAAACTTTAATTTTCTTTAGGAATTTGTCTTGACAGTCATTTTCAAGTTTTGGCATTTGGTTTATTACGAGAGACTTGATTAGACACTTAAGTATGGTTGTCTTGAAAGGGCCGGAATCAGACGCCATTTGGTGGTTGTCTTGAACGGTCGCTATTAGGGTCTAAAGGTTTTCTCGGAAAGCCGTTTAACACCATCAGATGCCAGTTGGGCTGTCTTGAAGTGTCACATCTGATATAAGGTGAAGCTGTCTTGACGTATGCCATCAGACGCCAGTTGGGCTGTCTTGAAGCGTACTATCAGACGCTTATGTGAAGCTGTCTTGACGTATGCCATCAGACGCCAGCTGCGGTTGTCTTGAAGTATACTATCAGACGCTTGTGTTAGGTTGCCTTATTTAAGATGCCATTAGTTTAACTGTTTCTCACTGCCGCTGACGATTTGTAAACACTTAATTGTGTCATTGAAATAGTTTTGAGCTCTGATTAAATGTAAAACAGTAAGTTTAACAGATCTTGGCTGTGCCTATGAATTTGATTTGGAAGCTAGTGTTTATTTACCTATCCTGTTATTTTGGTCAGGTTGACCGAGCAAGTGTTGTGCTACTGTCGAATAATTTTCATTACAGATATCACACACGAGGACGTGTGAGACGTCACGATGGCCGTGTCGGAGCGCGAGACAGGAGCGCCACGCTTGGTCGGTTGAAGAAATAATTTGAGATTGTAATTTTATTAATTTGTTTACGTTCAGAAACGTGATTACTATAGACAAACTACTCTTTCGATTGGTCGCGTCAAGTTGTTCAACTTGGGTGTAGTCGATACTCGGCTGGCAAATGACAACATTATTCTGAGTGAACGTAACCATTGCGTTATGTTGGTATCACGCTTATGCCGTGCGATGCAGTTTTACCAACTGCACGAGGACGGGGAACGCGCGGGTAAAAAAAAGGGCGGCGTTGAAGAGTGGTTGTGTTGGTTTCGATGGTGGAGCGGACCAATTTTGAGATAGCCAGCCCTGTGTCGAATTCACCGCGCTACCAATTGTAATACGTTTGTGTTCTATTATTCAAGTCTATTATAATTTGTGATTCATTACGAGAAATACAACTCTGACAATTCGTTACAAGTTTAATTTCAAAGTTCCCGTTATGGCAGAGCCTAGTAACTTCGCCTCTCCGACATATATATATATATATATATATATAATATATATTATATAATATTTTTGATCATACACTACTCAATATTCTGGATTGAACACTTCTGTCAAATGGATGCTAATTGTTATTTTTGTTGTATTGAAAAGCTATCTTCTTTTTTGTTCTGTCGGCAGTCCAAATTGATACTATTAATTATTTAACCGTTACATTCGCATACATTGCATTCGATAATTATTGAAGTTATTTTACTCTTATTTCGGTAATTAAATATTAATTAACATAAGGACTTGACTCTAAACGACTGCAATAGGTACTGAGTGTATTAGAATAGTTTTATAGTTGCCTGTACTGAGGATGTAATAATATATCTGTTTTTAAATCCGACTAAGACTGGTCAGTTTCAGCCTGTTTTTATTTATTTATCTTTGGAAGACCAACAGCACATTCAACTTTCGAAATAAACACAATAAGACACAAAAGGCCAATTACAGGTCTCCACGAATAAGTAATAAAATACATAATCAGACATGTGAACATAAAGGTTACATATTATAACATTACATAATATTAAAACTAAACATCAATTAAAAGCTATGCTTTGAGATAAAAATAAGATTAAGCACCCGTCTCAGTGGTTTCAGTTTACAGTTGAATATATCAACGTTACATTCTGTACAATTTTTATTAAGTGAACTGCTCGCTCGCCATGTATATGCATTTTGCCGGTAATTGGTTGACACTAGAGGTAGATAAATGTGATTGTAGTGTCTTGTAACTTCACCGGGCACATTAAAAGCAATTTTGGACAAAAGATCCGGGCAGTCAACCCTGCCATTCAGTATGTTTAAAATATAAGTGATATCGGCTATCTATCTAGGTAGGTACGTGTAACTAGAGGAAGCATGTGAAACTTAGCACATAGTTTTAGATAGTTGTCCGAACTATAATCGAGTCTTAATCGGTAGCACAAATATTTAATAAATTTCTTTTGAACGTTTTCAATGTGGGATATGTAGGTGACATACCTAGGATGCCATAGTTGACTAGCATATTCTAATATGCTGCGTACAAAATGCTGCACGCATAAGATCTTGAAGGTTTTAACCTGAGTGAAGCTTTATGACGTCCGCATGACAAATCCCAATGCTTGAAAGGCCTTACTTGTAATCTGTTCTATATGGTCCTGAAAAAGCAATTTTGAATCGTGAATAACTCCAAGGTCTCGTATTGAAGAACATCTTTGAAGTTGTATTCCATATAAAAAATATTCAGACGGAGTTATATTAATTTTTCTGCTAAAAGTAACAACTGACCATTTAGATGGTTTGAGGTCTAGTCTATTTAAGGTACAGTAATCAGATAGCCGATTCAAATAACTTTGGAGTGCATGAACATCAGCAATGTTTGTGATGACTGAGAAAATCTTCATGTCATCCGCAAAGCACAATAATTGTGAATTACGGAAGCAATGACCTATGTCATTCACAAATATTAGGAATAATAGAGGTCCTAGCAATGAACCCTGAGGAACCCCACTAGGCACCATAACCCAACTAGAAATGTAATTATTAACTACAACTGTTAGACAGCGGTTAGATATGTAAGAAGAGAACTATCTTAGTAAGTCTCCTTGCATGCCAATGTGCTCTAACTTGTAAATTAGCATGTTGTGATCAATTCTATCAAAGCATTTAGAATAGTCGGTGTAAATGACATCGACCTGGCTCCCCTTACTCATGGCTTTGGATATGTATTCATTCTGAAGTACAAGATATGATGTTGTTGAGCGTCCCTTTAAAAACCATGTTGGAAACTACCAAAACTGTCTTTCAACGCTACATATAATTGGCTATATACTAATTTTCAAAGACCTTTGCTTAAAGTACAAAGTTTAGAAATTGGTCTATAGTTGGTAACCTACAGACACTTTATTACCTTTCTTATAAATTGAGGTGATATAGGCAGACTTCCAAATGGTTGGCACAGAGCACTCAGAGAGTGATTTGTCGAAGAGTATAGCTACAGGTACTGAAATACTATCGGAACATTTAGCTAATAAAATGGGTGGTATTTCATCAGGCTCCGCTGACTTATTAAGATCTAGGGTTTGTAGAATTTTAACTAGTTCCGTAACATTTATATGTGTTACAAATGTTCAAAATCGAATTATTATAACATGGGCTAGGTCTTATTGAACGTGAAGATGAAGGTTGCAAAAATGTTAAATAAAAATCGTTCGAGAAAACATTACATGTCGCTATTAGATTATCATATTTCACCGAGCTTGATATACTAGATAATAATAATATAATATTCTACCACACATACATAATCTAGCCCAAACTAAGCAGAGCTTGTACTATGGGTACTAGATAATGGAAAAACATACATAGGTATATACTTTTTTTTTGTAAATATATACATAGAAACACCCAGACCAAGACAAATATCCATGTTCATGCACACAAATGTTTGACTTGTGTGGGAATCGAACCCGCGACCTCAGGCGTGGCAATAATCCCTTAATCCCCGCCCCGTATCAGAGCCCCTTTTCGGATTCATTATACCGAATCTTTCGAATCAGTGCAGCGTTTCCTCGGACCGTTTCAAGGTACAGTAAAGTAACTATGGTGAATGGTGGAGGTAAGTATGGTAACTATCCAATCTAAGTACGTAATATAGATTGAATATTTGCCATAATATGCTTTGTTGAACTACTAATAAAACCAAGTAATGAAATTCATGACAAAAGCATTTTATAGTTGGAACTTGTTTATTATTTGAACAAGAGATTCAAGGACAGACATTTCACTAATACCTACATTATCGACACAAACGTTCTAACGTGTAATATACTTGTATTTAAAATTTGAAATAGATGGTTTTCATACAACAACTATGTATATATAGTATAGGTAATATCTGTAGAAGGTTACAGCTATTTTCATTAGGTCGTCTTCCAACTTTGGCGAGTTGAAGGCGGTTTGTGGCGATGCTTATACAGTGGCGATTGCCACGTTCGATTAGCTAGAAGTTGGTCGACCTCGGCTTAGAACTAAGTCGTCAGATGGCTAGGTTTTTACAGTGGATCGTTTGATAACTTAGGCTGTCCACCGAAGTCGTCCTTTCGACTTAATGTATGCGAGCTATCAGATTCCAAGGTTGGTAATTATGTAAACACAACGGGTTTATGCCACAAAACAAATGAAAAATTTACAGCTCTACTTGTATTATGATTGTGTTGTAGTTATGATTAGCCCAGTCATCAATTTTTATGACAATCGTGGTTAGTAAGAATGCAATAAAAGTCCGAATATCAATTTGGTAAAAATCATTTACTCCTTCACAATATGACTGAAAACTTTATCAAAACACAATATACGTGTTTTACAACTAACGTTAATAAGAATGACGTAATAAATACAAAATGGCGCACTTTATACTGCGCGTACGGCGGTCACGCATTCAGAATCATTGTTTGCCTACTAGGTATTAATTTATTTGCGGTATTTAACCCTTCTGGTAACCTTTGAACCCATCCTTCTTTATACGTTAATCTCTAGCCTTCTGTCGAATGCAACCGAGTTTAAATATTAAATGAGGCCTCTTGATGGATTCATAGATATAAACTGGGTTTTAGGTATGTACTTTGGAGAAATGCTTTGTGTTTATATTATTATGAAAGAAAAACGTACCTACAATGTATTGCATCTTGTTACATAATGTTGTAATTCTGATTAAAATAATGTTTAACTTAATTTGTCTCGACAAGAAAACTTTATTGTACTATTCGAAATTCTGAATCGGTGTTCGAAAATTATTACGTCGTCGTTTTAAGAGACTGAGATGTAAATAATTGGATACTTATAAATGTTTGACAAGTATTTTATTTAAATGATATCAACTATAGCCATGATAGACGAATGAATAGCGAAAGATGATGAAAATAAAGGTAAGATCGATATTTTTATTGTACGTGCAATAAAAATATCGACTTGTTTAAAATGTTCGAGAACTGAGAGATTGCAACAAAATGTTGGTAACTCCAGTTTATTTTGAAACCAATCCTGAATTTTCTATTAGATGTAAGCACTTCTCCAAATATTTAGATAACACTACATTCACTGTTTCTATATATAAACACTACAAAAATATTATCCGATACAATGAAGGCAATTATTCATCTGAATACGTTTGAATAACGGGTAAATTTTAGCGAATACACAAAAAGAAGTAAGTTACGTATTACAAGTAATTATTATTAATTTGTTTAGTCTTTTGCACATTCAAAATCATCGCATGTACATCTCCACTATAATTTACCCATTATAATATTAACGCTTTGTTGATTATTTATCTTATAATTACATATAAATAAATTATATTAAGAAACAGCTCTACGAATATACAAAAATTAATACAAAAACCTTACAGTATTTCTAATTAATACGATTAACATCACAGTTCATAAACAAGTTAGTAAGAGTTAAAATATGTATAGATACTTCAAAAGTAAATTTTAGCACTATAAAAGTTTAAAGAAATACTTAAATTTTATTTAACTAAAACAACAATTTGGTGAGTTATTCAGTGTACCTGCGCGTCGAAATTTAGGAACATACACAAACGCACACTTGGAGAAATAAACTCTGCCTTTTAAAGGCAGATTTTAGTTCCTAACCGCAGACATCTAGTTAGGTATTGAACAAATTATAATTAAAATGGTGAACATTTTATCCATACATCACACTCCACTCAAACTTTGAAAGACGACTTTCACACGCGATACAAAAATGTACAAAATTTGGGATGAATCCCGAGAGTTCAGTCAGATTATAATAACGATACTTATATTACTGAGTAAAAAAGCTACAATTATATGACATTAGTATGCTCGTTGAGTAGCGACGCTTTAAAAATACTGCCTATAAGCAATGTACTTATATGTAAATTAAGCTTAGAAAACATTAGCACTTACGATCAGTTGAATAAAATATCACTTTATTATTGTTTAGGTGATAAAAATATAGTTAATTTCGATTTTCAAATATAATTTCGCGGTTTTATTGATTATGCGCATGATTTGAAAAGTTTCGATGGTTTATTCCGTCATGCAAGTTTTCTAATCCTAAGAGATTACTGTTGCTTCGTTTGACTATGTATTATTGTTGAAGCGTCCTCTACGGGTAAGACAGCAAGGCCTGCTGTGGCCAGGCGATCTTCGCGTCTATTCTTCTGTAAGCGAGCGTGAAGTTCTGACCGCTCTTCTCCGACATCACTTCTTGTGGACAGTCATTTTCATTCAGCATTGTTTCTGTAAATATGAAAAATATGTCTCTTAACTTCTGTGCAAAACGTTATTTTGTAAAATATTTGAAATGTAGTTGTGGGATTGTTTATTTAGATGACATATAGCTCTTTCACACAAGGCTTGCCAGCCGCATGTGCTAGGCAAGGCACTTACGCAGGTTGTATTTATCGTACAAACAACCGAAATCGCGTGCGGCACGCCAGTGCGTATATCCTGCGCAGATAGGTAATGCCAGCGAATTGCGTGTACAAGCTCAAATAATTAACCGTTTGACAAATTACATTCGATTATTTTTATTTATAAAGGAGTCTGCCCACTACACCGTCTCATACCATGACCGTGCTAGGAACATATCAGACACGAAAAGCAACACGATACGCCCTGCTATAGGAACTGCTAGTCGGTGACGGAACGGTCTAGTGGACATAGTCTTATACATTTCCTTACAAATAATGTTTTTTGCCTGACTCGTTCCTAGGACGGTGAGACGGGGTAGTGGGCAGACTCCTTTATGGTGGTATCTAAACCACGAAAATAACTACGAATAGCGCGGGCAACATGCGCAATTTACTTGCGTAGATTACAGGCGAGTGATAATCGTACGTTGTTAACATAATGCGTTAAATCCACGCAACAGCGCCAATTTGAGTATGTGTTCCCTGATGGATGTGCTCATGCACTCGTGTGTCAGACTCATCGGGAATTTTGAATAAGTAGAAATGTCTATGTCGTTATTAATTGTTATGGATTGAAACATAGGAAAATATAATTATAGATTTTTATTATATTAGGAAATAAGAAAAGACATTGATTAAGTTAAGTAACATATAAAAAGTAACAATGATTATTCTTTACACGGTCAATAGGCAAAAATAACCTTTTTAGAAAGATTGACTTTAGCAAAATTTACTTAAGTATGGTAACAACGTAGAATGGAAGGAAAGTCATGATTGAAAGAGTTAGAAAATGACTGTTTGAACATCGAATAACTTTTGCAAAGAAGAAAAATTATGAATTAATTTGTTACTTTTTTTGTTATGGGTAGTCACTGTAAATACCAATGTAGCCTGCTCACCATGTCCGTCGTGCAATGCGAAGAGCGCGTAGTCTTGCGGGTTGGTAATGGCTGCGGCGTGCGCCAGCGCACGGCAGAGGTCACGAGCGCGCGCGCCCGGCCGGCACGGCACCGGCACGCGCCGGATGGAGCCGCGGCACTCGTCCGGCAGCACCACGCGCACCACCGCCACCGAGCACTCCGAGCGAGATAGCTCCAGTGACCCGCGCCGCCACTGCTGGGGGAGAGCCCACTTTACTCATCCCATATACTTATATTGAGAAACGATTGTCGATTAAACATTCGAATGATTGGAATACACAAGTTATTCGAATGATTCTAGTTAAAACTGTGTATTAAATTTGGATTAAGTACGTATAAACAATACGTCAATTAATACATAGATAAATATTGATGCCAATTTTAAAGCAATATTTAAGTTCAAAATTAAATATTTCGATCCCGACTAATCGATTTTCTTTAATATATCCAATAGTAAGTGACCAAATCCAAATCAAAATATGTAAAATTTTACAATCTTTCGACATTACTCAGTGAAAATGCTTCATCATTAACCTGTTGATTCTTATAGAAGCCACCGCAGTTGGCTAGGAACGCAACGGGCAATATGATCAACCTTTGTGCACTTCCTTGAGCACCACACACATTTAATTTATGTCCTATTGGTGTAGGGACTTACTGGTGTGGTGCTATCAGGTACAGTGTCGGGTGCGAGGCGCTTGAGCACGGCGACGGCGGAGAATAGCGCCGTGAGGTAGTAGCCGCCCTCGCCAGCCAGCAGCGCGGCTGGCAGTAGGCCGGCCATGAGCTCGGCTTCAAGCTCGGCGCACACCAGGCGACAACGTGCCACGCTCCACGCTAGCACGGGCAGCAGGTCGTCTGCGCCAACCGCCCGCTCACCACGGATCTAAACCAAACAAGAATTAACGTTTAACAAAGTACTTGAATTGTGTAAACATTATTTTCGTGCCCTGCCACCAAGCAGAACCTACCTAAGATGAAAATAATTTTTGACACCAACTTTTTAAAATATCAAGGTCCCAAATTAGCAGTCGGTTGACCTAATTGTAAGCGGTTACTTCATGGTAACCGTGTAACGACTATAAGTATTACTACCCATAATAAAAACAATTATAGTGCCAATGGTGACTACCGCATTTCGTGAAGTCAGTACCAGTTCGTTTAGCACCTACCAACAGGCGGTAATCTAAATACATTCTCAACATAATTATAATTTTTTTTTTTTTTTTTTTATACTACTGAAGTGGCAAACAAGCTTACGGCCCACCTGATGGTAAATGGTTACCGTAGCCTATCGACGCCTGCAATACCAGAGGCATCACTTGCGCGTTGCCGACCTTGTAAAAACCTTTTAACGCCCTTTTTGAAGAACCCCATACTGTAGTCTTGTGGGAAAACCTGGGCAAGGAGTTCATTCCACAACCTGAGCGTCCGCGGGAGAAAATTCCTTTGGAACCGTTTAGTGCGGCACCAATTAGCTTGTAAGGTGTGAGAATGACATCCCTGCCGATGGCGAGCGGTGCGATGATAAAAAGTAGCTGAGGGCATCATCTCAAACAACTCGTCAGAACACAATCCATTATATAAGCGGTAGAACACACAAAGGGAGGCAAAGTCTCGTCTGAGACTTAGTGGCTCAATACCGTCTGTGAGTTTGGGCTCATCGACAATTCTCAATGCTCGTCTCTGTACAGCGTCAAAAGGATCAAGCTGGTATTTTGGTGCTCCTGCCCAGAGATGACTGCAGTACTCCATGTGAGGCCGGACTTGCGACTTATATAGAAGCAGTCTTTGCCCAGCAGTGAAGTACCGCTTAGCTCTATTGAGCACACCAAGCTTTTTGGAAGCCAGCTTGACCTTGCTCTCTAAATGACTGCGGAACTGTACATCACTTGATATGTCGAGGCCAAGGATTCCAATACTCTTGGAGATGGTGAGGGGCGTGTTCTGGAGTTGTGGAGACACAGTAAATGGAGTTTTCTTAGCGGTGAACGCGCAGGCTTGTGTCTTAGCTGGGTTAAACACGACTAAATTTAGTCTTCCCCATTCAGATACTCTATCCAGAGTATTTACGATTTCAGACACAAGCCGTTCGCGGCTTTCCTCCACTGTGGACCGAGGCATATTAGCGCGGCCCGTGTAATAAGTATCCCCAGTACTGTCATCCGCATAGCAATGAATGCCATCAATTGACAACATATCATTGACATGCAGCAGAAACAGCGTCGGGGACAACACAGAGCCTTGCGGGACGCCAGCATTTATGTCCATGCGGTTAGAGCAATCACCGTCAACCACAGTTTGGATGCATCTGCCGGACAAAAAGCTGGCAACCCATTCGCATAATCCCTTGGGCAGTCCGTAAGATGGTAACTTCGATAGAAGACCTTTGTGCCAGACCCGATCGAAGGCCTTCGCCATGTCCAGGCTGACGGCCAATGCCTCACCTTGGCTCTCAATGGCTAGTGCCCATTGGTGTGTGAGATACACGAGAAGGTCGCCAGTTGAGCGACGATGGCGGAAGCCGTATTGTCGGTCACTCAACAAATCGTGACCCTCAAGGTACCTCAAGAGCCGAGAGTTGATCACCCGCTCCATCACCTTGGAGAGGAGAGAAGTTATGGCGATAGGCCTGTAGTTTGATGGGTCAGATGTGTCACCTTTTTTTGGCACTGGATGAACGAATGAGGTCTTCCATGAAGACGGAACTTGTCTTGTGGAATAGGAAAGCGAGAAGAGGCGCGTCAATACTGGACAATACTGGACACAACTCAGGAGCACACTGCTTTAGTACCACTGCCGGTATGCCATCTGGCCCGCTCGACTTATGAACATCTAGAGACATTAGTTCCCACCGGACCTCACGTTGTGAAATATGCACCAACATATGCCTAAAAGGTTTGCTTATTTCACAACGCTCTTGGCCATTTGTGCAAAAAAGGTCACGTGATACCACGTGAGCTTTGGTCAGAGGTCAAAGGTCATAGTCATTTCGGGGGTATATCGACTATGCTGAGTCGAATGGCGCTGACCGCGAGTTTCTAGCTCTTACGGTTCTTGAGTTGAAAGTTGTATAACAGACGGACGGACGGACGGACAAAGCTGTTGTATAAGAGTTTTTTCGAACTCTAAAATTGAACAAGGAAGACGCTGGATATTATCTCCTATATAAAATCTAGGTCCTTTACAAGTACTAATAATAATTTTGAAAAGTGCTGCTTTAGCTATAATTTGTGCTTAATAAATAAAACTTACTGCGTTAAACATGACAGATATGGCTGCCAGAAGGTTTTCTAACTTATCCAACGGAGAATCGGCCTCTTGCATCTTAAGGAAGTTCTTCGATATGATAGCTAACACGGCCGCTGATGGTACTTTCGTTGATTCCTGCAATTAGAACACGATTAGAATAAAATCTTAACAAATTATACATCTAAACCTGCCTCATAAATTACTCTGTCTATTGGTGAAAACCGCATGGACATCCGTTCAGTAGTTTTTGTGCTCCTTGTGAATAGACAGACAGACAGACGCGGTGGAGGACTTTGTTTTATATTATTTAGTGATACCGATACGCTGGTTGAATCGTTTGCACAACAAACTTAATGTGTTACCGAAATTAATATGCCGTTTTGAGGTGCCATGGTGTGGCTTAAAGAGCGCACCGTAGCACTACACCGTGCCTTAGTTCGGCCGCACCATGTTCAAGTGTCTATTTACACGATAGAATACACAAGGTGCTATATTACCTTGATGCCGTACCAGAAATAATATGACGACCTGTGGTGCGATGGTGTGGCTTACCGAGCGCACCGTAGCATCGCAACGTAGCACTGCACCGTAGCACCGCACCGTAGCACCGCACCCTGCCTTGCTTCGGCCGTACCATGTTTGATCGTCTACTTGTATGTTAAGCCACACAAGGTGCTACATTACCTTGATGCCAAGCTGCAGTGGCGTTGCGTGATGCGCGCGCTCGATGGCGGCATGCAGACGACGCACGTCGGCGCCGTGCCACGCCGCTAACAGCGCGTACAGTCGCGCGCGGAGGGGCCGCACCACTAACCGGTGCATCACACCTTCCAATATCGCGTCCAGATTCAGGAACTCCGTTGGTTTTAGCTGTAATGACAAAAAATAAACATAAAATGTTATACATATTTTGATAGACTAAATATGTTAATTAGATTTCCAATTAAAAATACGTATTGTTACGTGTGCTCGAAGTTATTGAATACAATATTTCATGCCCAAAATGAATGTTTGCATGAAATAAATTTCAATCAGCTATATTTAAGTGCGGGTTCACAAACATCATTGTGGTTTTATCAAGTTCTTGTATTGCATGAACTTAACGTTTTGTTAAGTTCATGCAAGTATTTAAAACTTGTATTGTTTGAAGTTTCATGGTTTTAAGAACGTTACGAAGTTATGAGCATAAGATTGCCCATTTTACTAAAGTAACGATGCAGTTGGCATAACTTCAAGAATAAATTATAATTCTGTGTAGTACGTAACTCTCACTTGTCACGATGGCGCAATTTGTATGATGCCTAGATCTCATAACGGACTAGAACTACGAGATGACTTCATACATAGCTCTTTTTTTTAAATATATTTTAGTACAGGGAAACAAATATAATTAATTATCTACATACTTAATACATATTTATTTTTGATGTCATATGCAAATGTCAGTGCAACAAGTGTCAACCCATGCAAGCTGAGGCCAAAAGAATGTAATCCTAATTTCACTCTGTTTCTCTCGTTGAACGGAAAACAACTTTTAATAGGTTCAAATTCCGCCTATGTGTAAATGTTCATGAAAACATTTGGTAAGCTAACAAATCCAAAAAAATGCGACTGACGCAATATAATTCTATGTGATATCACTTTACGGATCTAAATACCTTTGAATCTAATAAACCTCAGTTAGTAAATTACCCAAACATAATTATTTAAATAAATAAATATTGTCATATCCTGTTATAATTGGCTAGTATATTAATCTAAAATACGCTGGTATGTCGATATCTTATATTGGGTTTTACGCCGAGCAATTAGTGCATGTTTATCAAATAAACAAACGATTAGTATCCGCCCACTGCATTAGTAATAATTAAATAATTTTTACAGGAAACTGGTATGCAAATATTGTGGCACGCACTAACATCTTTTAAAGAGCTTTTCTGATATTGTATCACGCACTAACAAAGTGATTACTATTCTGTAGAGAATATAAATAATTATACTGCAAAGAAGAATTGCTATTATTTCGAATAATAGTCATTATTCTGTCAGCATAAGTAATAACGATTATAGGGTATAAAGTCGTTCTGTTGAAGTCAACAGAACGATTTTTACGAATGTTCTCCCATTCGCTGACGAGCTAATTATTAGTTTTATTAAAGAAATAACTTTGTCACTATATGAAATAGTGAAATGTATGCCTTATACAGATTACCTTGAGCCGTTCTTTTTCAACTTCCTTTTCAAATTCTCTTTCTCCGTGCTTGACGAGATAGTTTTTCATTCCGGACATAAATTGCCTCATATTGCGCATCATTACCTAAAAAGACATCATATTATAAATATTTCTTAAAACTTTATATATTAATTATCGGTGTTCCAGGGGTCTGTGATTTAGAGGCGACTACAAATATTTATCTATCTGCGAGTGTACTCGATGGCGTAGTGGTGAGTGTAACCGACTGCTACGCCTGAGGTCGCGGGTTCCATTCCCGCTCAAGTCAAACTTTTGTGTGCATGAACTTGGATGTTTGTCTTGGTCTGGGTGTTTATTTGTATAAAAAGTATGGATTAAAAAAAATGGTTATATCTATGTTTATCCGTTGTCTAGTACCCATAGTACAAGCTCTGCTTAGTTTGGGCTAGAAGGTGTTGTGTGTATGTACTAGAATATTATAATATTATTCTTATTATAGTGACTTGGCAATAATTGAGTCAGATTAAAGATATTTGTAGTATTTAGGAAAATGTAAGAGTTTGTAAAACTTTATTTATAGTTAGGCCTAGCGTTACGTATTCAATATACTTTAAAGCTGGAATAATAATTATAAATTATGATTTTTAAAATGAAACGTACTGCCTTTTGTAGTAGTTATGAGAATGACATATCCAATAGAATATTGTTGTAAAATATTTCTCCAACGATCAATGTTGTACCGTCCTTAAGATGGTTGTTGCGACATGTCATATAATTATGTAATATATCGAAACTGCCGGGACATATACATATATTTTATAAATACAAGTCAAAATGAGCAGGTTCGTCACAGAGCATGTTTTACTAATAAAATAAGTACAGTATTGTCCTTAATAATTGTCGAAACTAAAAGAATGAAAATGTCGTAGTTACCTGCGGGCAGGTCTCCTTGGAGTCGAGTGTGCAGGCGATGAAGTTGTCGATGTTCTGCGCGAAGGTGGTGCTCTTGTCGTGCGCTAAGTGCAGCGCATATGCGCGTAGCGCCGCGCCCACGCCACGCGCGCCACGCCCGCCACGCAATGCACGCACGCGCCCCGCTGCTAGAGAGGGAATTCGTGGTATGAACACATCGAACTCAACACAATGATTTCCGAAAATATATAGGGCAAAGATTTATCTCGTTTCATTTAATGGAAATTTGTATGCCGCAAACATGTTCCTTTTTTTAAAACCTTTGGAATTGCAATGCAACCTTGTTGCCATGTTCACATACATACCTATATTGAATATTAGATTATAAGTAATGAGAGGACGAGATTCTACGGGATAATGCAAAAATTTGTTTTTAGTAACAATCGAATGTCGCTAATATAAGTTAATATGGAGTCTTTATATTGGTTCCCTATCCATTAGCATAAAATTTTAAGACCTAATATAACTTAGCATAATGTTGTTTGGCATAATTATATTTTCGCATAATATAATTACGCATAACAGCTTACGCATAATTTTTTAAGCATAATTTCTCTAACCATAATAATGATTAAGCATAATATTGTAAAGCATAAATTTATTAAGCATAAAGTTCTAAACCATAACCTTTTTTAAGCATAATATCCTAAAGCATAAATTGATGATGTGTTGAATGAGTTTCTGTCACGGCTCCGGCGCTGCGGGCCTCCGGCGGCCCCACGCGTGCTAATCGTCGCAGACGGCTTTCGCTCACCACCGCAGCTTCGGCTTGTTGGCCGGCTTCGCCGGCCAGCCTCAGCCGCGGCGGCTCGCTCGCAGCCGCCTGCTCCTCAGCCCGCGGGCCGCCTCGCCCCTACACGCCTACGCGATTTTAAATAACACTCTAGGGGTAGGACAAACAAGACTACGTGAAGTCGGTTTTGCAGCAATTCGGTTCTGTGACTAACTTTTGTTGCACAGCATATTACAAGCAATTGCTAAAAATATACACCTAAAATAAATAATTAAGGACTACTATTTCAATCAGTTAACTTCTATCTGAGTTAACTTCTATTATGCTAAAAGTCTTTAGGCCTACTAACGTTATGCTAATAGTCATTAGGCCTACTAACGTTATGGGAATCAAATTTATGCCAAAACAAATTAGTCTTTAACATGATTATGCCAACATAAAATGTATGCCTAAAAAAAGTATGCCAAAGTATTATTATGCCAAAACAAATTGTGCCAAAATCGTTATGCCGAAGTATATTAGGACAAAAAACATTATGCGAAAAGGAGGGATCCCCTTTATATTCAACACAAGTTTATAAAATACTAACAAAACTTACATCAGAACAAAAATAAACTCAAGAAGCGCTTGAGAACATTAAATAGGACAGTGTAGTTACTTAAAGTCTTGTCAAGACCGATTAATCTATTCCACAGTTAAATCGCGTCTTACCAGTGTTCTTACATATCTTACCAATGTTTAGGTAAGGCTAGTAATTGAAAAATCGTCTCTAATAAAATTGTAAATATCAAAACTTTGAACTGCAAAGATTTACAATGACGGTCACTCACTAGTTACATGCAACGGGCACGGCGGACGCACGTCGGAAACAGTGACCTCATGATCTAGATATACCGCTGATAGTGCCCTATATTATTATTATGGTAAAAATACAATGACATAATGTCACGCATGTAAGCAAACTCGAAATCGAAACTCGGTTAATTCGATAATTAACCTTTGATCGCTGAAAAGTTGTGAAGGCTTCAAATGTTTTAAAAATTAGAGTAGGTCACTTATATAATTTGCCTTTGGCTTATGCTTATTGCTCAATCCTTTTACCTAAATTTCAGTCATTAACCGTGAAACAGGCATCTCTTTTAATATAATAAACAACTTCAGTTACAATTAACTGATGCTAATATGGATGAAATTCGTTACTTTCACACATATGCAAAAGTTGATGATACAACTTATATACGTATATGGGAATCTGCCAAAAGTTATGTAATTGCTATTTAAGGCACGTACATAATTAAATAAAGTATTTTAATTTCTTTCTTCGTTATATATTATAAATGCAAAAATACTGACTATTAAACATTAATTAGTTAGCATTTCGTAAATATTATTTCTCTTTATTTAATCCCAGAAAAATATTACAATTATTGCAAATTAAAATTAATAATAAGTATTAAGTAGGATTAAATAAAGGTGTTATTTAATGTAGACCTTAAGAGATCGACGAAAGATAATTCAAATCTTAAGTATGTGATTAGAAAATTATTGTTTAGCAGTTAGGCGCATTAAGATATGTAATTAGCACAAATTGTTATTACAAAACGATGTATTTATTACCGCGACCTCATTTTAGCGATAAATATAGGACGCATTAACCGATGAGAGGGCTGCACGAAATAAATAATTGAAATATCATATTACCTACATAAATAAATATTAGTTGAGGCGAACGATATTATCGGATCCTCGCTCGTTTTCGGGGTTTCAACTACGTCGTCTGATTTAAATATTTTGCAATGCTTTACATTAAAATATAAGAGACGCCATAATTTCTTAAACTTTCTAATTATTCGACGTAAAGTACTTGAACGTAACGGTTTCTCACTTTCGTTCGATTTCAGTTCGTGGCAGTGGCAGTTAGGCGGTTTCGCCACCACTTCTGCCCGTCTTTTAGACACGCTCCTCTCGGCCAGAGATCGGCATAGTTCCGTCAATGTGTCCGTTTTCTTCAGACGCTTTTGAAACTTCGGCTCCAACAGCTTTTCACGGGATATAAACACCCAATCACTTTCGAGCACAAAATCTTTCAGAGTGTCCGACCTAAAATTCTTTATGGTAGTCAATGCGAACACTTCACTTGGCACTGGCACAAACACATCCAAAGCTTCTAAAGCTTCCTCTCCTACGTCACAATCCTTGTCTAGAGTAACGAAATTATTCGGAGAATCAAATTTATTGGACCAAGGTTCGTCCTTTCTGGTGCTTGCCTTCGCCTCAATCAGTCTCTCGCACTTTCCTTGGAACCACTTTTTGAACCAGCTCATGACTGATAACTCTGCGGTTTTTACCCGCGTGAACGAAAGATTTAAATCGGTAATTTCTCATTCACACAAACGGAGCGTCTTTAGCCTGATGCTTGTCCAACGCGCGTTGGGAAGCGACTGTCCCTGCACTGCTGCAAGCACCGAGTATGACTAAGAAATTCACGGCACGCGCAGACCTTTGCCCTTTAGCCATAATTTATTTATTTACTCAGTTTATGTAGTAATAGATAACAGATGTGCGCCGCGGTCCTATTGTGTGTGCTCTACTAAATTAATTAATTTGATAATTGTGTTTAATATTTTATCTAGCTGTATTGTGCACAGAACATCTGCGATTTTGCGTCAGCCGATACGGAATGTGGAACAGCGTTCGCTGTACCGAGAAATTTAAGCTAAATAACTTTAATATTAATAGCAATGACCGGAAAATGTCCTTTGTTGAGTTACTCGGTTGCACTATTTAAAGTTATCAGTTTGAATCTAATCTAAATTGTTATTATTATATTATGTTCTGTATTATAATGTATTTACTTAGTGTGTAAACGGCATGTGGAACGTGTGTAAATAGCTGGACTTGTCGACACGTGCACTGACGTAGTAAGTAGTCTTGAGTGGGAGGAATACATAGTTTCACGTGTTATTTCTGTGGAGAAATTTTACTTTCTACGACCGCTACAATCAGTTTGTAATGTATTGCAAACTGATTGATTATTTATTATACTAATATAATAAGGTATTTATATATGTTTATTATTCTTCTGTACATGTGTATACCACTGAACTCGTTCTAAACTTTTGATGCAATTTGTTCTAAGTGTTTATGTGGATCTCTGGATAATAGGACTCGGTGTGTGGCGCTACGGTCGGGTTGCAGAACAGGTCTGCCAGTCATTATATATTTCTTAATTAGCTCATAATCATACTAGAATGTTAGTGTTCGTAACATCGCAGTTTTACTTGAAAGTAATGGTCAAACCCTATCTTGTACAAATATTCCTTTATGACATATATTATTTAATAATTTTAAGATTTGTCTTCTCTCCTCCTTAAGATTTTAAAATTACGTAATCGTAGTATGATGTTTCTAGTCGTAAGTAGTATCTTGTACTGACCTTTGTGTAATAAGAATATGGACTGATTTCGAGCTATGCTTGTTTTAGGAAGTGGTAGTTTCACACACACATTTCGTGCACAGCACTTTTGTCCACGAAACTGCGTCAAACATTTGTATTCGATTTTCGGAGATCTCTTTTGCCAATCAGAGCAAATTTACTTGGAGTATATGATTTGTGACCTCGGCTCACAACACAGAGCACGCAGCATGCTACCTTCCTGCTAGAAACTTGTCATATTTTATAAAATTCCAGTGTCTCAGTAACAGCTAAAGAAATATGGCAGTCAAAGCTTCGAAGAGTGTCGCCAGCAGTCGGCGCCTTACGTCATTCGGCATCAATATTATTATTTAAGCTCCAGAAGTATTGCGTGCAGTGTGCCTTATACCCAAAGTAAAGGGCAGACCAGACAGGTAATAAATATATTATAGTTACCTAGTAAAGGATCCAGTCTATCTCTGAAGCTCTTCGCTCTTGTGGCTACTGTCGGTCCACGCCTCGGGATTGGAGATTCCCATTCACAAGGCTCCTCCTTATATAAAAAAGAATATTTAGTAAAATTTGTAATACCTTATAGTTACCTAACCCTTAACCAAAAAACTATAGAAGAAAATTTTTGTAAGGTCTACTTAAATACTGGGATCGAATACAGGACGACAACAATATTTTCATAAAAAAAGAAAACAATCACTTTGTTTATAATATTTAAATTGACATAATTAATTGCCTTTTAAAATAATAATAATAATATTTCTATCACATACACACAACACCATCTAGCCCAAACTAAGCAGAGCTTGTACTATGGGTACTAGACAATGGATAAACATACATATATACTTTTTTTTTTTAAACACATACGTATTATACATAGAAACACCCAGACCAAGACAAACATCCATGTTGATGCACACAAATGTTTGACTTGTGCGGGAATCAAACACCCGACCTCAGGCGTGGCAGTTGGTTACACTAACCACTACGCCATCGAGGCCGCCAAAAGAAGTGACTTAGTCGCCTTATATTTAGTAGAGATTAGCACACAAGATATAAATCATTATATTATATTTTCATTTGGTAAATATTCGCATGCCTGAGAATTTCAGATAACAAAGCACGTTTTTGCTATAATTGTCGGTTGTTGCTATCTTCACTTTTCATAGTAACTTTATTTTATCACAAGTGATGCCCGGTGGTTGCAAATGCGTTAATTAATGGTTATTGCTCGACTTTCTTAAGTTCATTCATCTTCATAATATAACGTGTATAACGTGTATAACGTTATATTATGACTCAAGAAAGTCAGTTATAATCTTCCTCAGTAACAGACCTAACTAAGCTTATGCAAAAGTAATTTGTAAAAGGACTAGATTTTTTAGAGATTAGAGTATTTAAACATACAAATTCTTAAACTTTATAATACTAAGACAAATTACAAGTACCTTATCATATTTTGTTATGAAGATAAATTTTTTATACAAGCAAAATTTTCATCGGTGTTTGACTATTTCTGGGTATTTTGATATAATTATGTATTGGTTTTCACCCAAAAATGCACTAACTATTGTGAACCCGCGCTAGTAGGCATAGTTATAGTATTGTGAGGTATAGGTGGAGATTCATAAAAAAATGGGTTTGTTTTTCTGTATAGTAAGTTTGTAAAAATTGTTTGTTGGTAAAAACTACTAGTTGTATAGAAGATGACTAGTGAAGGGCACTGATTAGTGAAGGGCAATAAGTATGGATTAGGGTCAGATCGTCTGGATAGTAAAAAGTCTGTCTATATAACCTGGGCTAACAACATTACCGCTATTGCAGGTAAGTAAGCAAAAAATAGAGCCATAAAAAGACTTTCGTTCTGCACATATAGGTTTTTGTTATAGATGTACTTACATTGTCATAAAGCTGGTGACCATTCGATGGTGGTATCAGCCCATCCCACTGCGAACTGTCCCACGGCTCCGAGAAAACAGTACCATCGTCGCTTGCCTGGAAATTGGAAGACAATGCTTAGCTAAATAAAATATTGTGAACGCTCGCAATTTTGTAAAATTAATATTACGAGGCTACAAAATTATAAAGATGGACATAAAGACTTAGGTAATAATGATTTATAAGTATAAAATGAGCGCCAGTAACTACATATTTTTAAATTGAATGGTTAAATTAAGAGGTTTAAAGGATAATCAGGCTGAAGTTATATCTAACTGTATTTACAACGACGACAAGATTTTGCGTTAAAACTTGACTAGCAGACAGTTATTTTTGTTTGAATATTAAAAAAATATTATGTAACGATATGCATATAGCATATCGTTACATAATATTGCTTTACCAGTCTCAAACGATTGAGTAACCTGATATATTAGTCAATTTGTTTGATTATGCCATTTGTATATATTGTTAATAATTAAATTAAATGATAAGCAGATAAGAATTAATGCTAGTTATATAAAATAACTCTATGACTTCTTTTTAATACACATAGCACGTACATTTCTGCGCTATGTATAAATAGGTACTTATTGTAATTGCACAGTATTAATTATATTAAAAACGTACCTGTTCAGATAAAGGTCGCAAGTCATGCACATTGTCGTAACACGAAGCCCGCGGTGGAGATCTTACTTCTTCTGGTAACATGGCTGGTTCCGAGTTAAGTCGCAGGTCGGGGAATCTGGCAAGAAAATCTCGTTCTATTAATCTTTTGGCAAGAAATATGATGTAAGACTCCGCGGTAAAAAGGGAGAACCTACAGTAATATGTATTGTTCTTTCTTTTGATCATAGAACCATTTATTAGCAGAGCGTCTGGGGAAGTACCTACACTCTACAGAAAATACCTTCCATATAAATGTAAATTGTGAGTAAAATATGATGTTTTCCAACTACTTAAAAGCGTTGTCCTATCAGTAAGGGTGCGAGTGGTCTTTTCAATCAATTATCTGAATTAGCTATAATACCAGGGAATATAGAGCGGGAATTAACTCTTGTATTCTCAGCATCTATTACATAACTTCTACCTCTCTATGCTTCTTGGTCAATTTAGTTGTACTTACACAAAATATTAGTTCCAAATAATATTAGTAGGTAATATAATTTGAATATACTTAGGTGATTGTGGTAGCCTATAAGAGGTAATTAAAAGAGTATAATGCATTATTTTACCTTTGAGCAACGACTTGGTGAACAGTCAAGTGCTGGGTGACGTCATCCACGCCACTGAGCCTGCACTCTTGTTCTGCCAGCGATGGGAAAGTGCCGCTCTCGTTCGAGCCCTCGTCGTTTTTATCTATAAAGAAATACACGCATGTAATTAGTGTCAGAAAATAAATGTTTATTAGTTTTCACCACAGCCAAGGTTTAAGTGAAGGTGCTTGGATTTACTACACGTATTTATGTGCGATACAACACCTAGTTTTAGCTTTTAGTATTTTCTTTTCAAAATGTATTTATTACCCTAATATGATAAAATTTAGTAAACATTGAGAAATAAAAAGTAAATGTAATAATTTTGTTAAATATTACTTTAAAATGAAACTAAAAATTAAAGAGGGATGAAATTAACGTTGGGAGTTGTAAGGAGTGCAGGAGTGCAACAGCAATTTTACAAGCAGCTACTGGTCTAGGCATCGTAACACTGACTTATAAACTCCCAACTGGAATCAACGGTCCAAGTCTGGTCGTTCTTGCCTGAGGGTGGCTTGGTCGCGACTCGCGGCGGTTGTACCGGCTTCATCTTGGGCTTGCTCCGTAGAGACATCAGGTTGTCTACCGACGATGATGTGTTGGGTGATGACGCTAAAATAATAAAGAATACATTTTTTAATAGATATATGGGTAAAATTGTTTAATAGGAATCGGTAGTCTGATAACAACATTGAAAAATTTATTGTATTGGTATATAAATGTAGGAATAGTGTGATTAAAGAGAGATGCGGCATAAAAGTAGATGTAGTGACGAGAATAGATAAGGGTATGTTAAGCTTGTTTGGGCATGTAGAAAGAATGGATGAGAAAAGACTGACTTAGAAAGTTTATAAGGTTAGTATAAATGGAACAGTTGCAAGGTAAAAACCTAGGTGAACGTTTCTTGATCATATCGGTGATTTTCTGGTTTCGGAAGCTTGCCAGTATAAGGTGCTCTTAACCTATTAAGAGCACCTTAAACCGGCGAACATGTTTCAGGAATGTTATGAAAGTGAAGGAAGCCAGAGAAGTGTGTCAGGATTGTAGCAAATGGAAATCCGTAGTCTCTGCCTACCTCTATAGGAAACAAGCGTGAATCTATGTATGCATGTATGTAAGTAGAAGCCCGTCACTACTATGACAAACAAACAAAAACAAACAAACAAATTTAACAAACACAACAATTAATATTATATTATGTGTTTCAATATAGAAAGGTCCACTTCATCCACATATAACGATAATAGCGTTTAAAAATTGTGGAGTTACGAATGGATACTTACGAGAAAGTTCCTCGATACTATGCATGTCACGAAGAGGATAGTAGGGATGATTTTGATTCGGTGGTTCAGAATAACGTTGCGAGAGATTTACCCCGACTCTTAGCAGCTTTCGTCGTTGGACTGGTGGTAATAGGGCAGCCTGTAATGCAAAAGTATTATTTAGAGGTTATTCTAGTACAACCAGTTTCAAATTATATTTAAAATAATTGTGAATCACTTACTTCCTTCAAGGCATCTACAGGATCAGCGTAGAACGGGCTGCCAGCATTATCCTTCTCGGATTCGTCTCCAATAGAATCTTTTACACAATCATCTTCCAATTTGATCGTCTCCATACTTTCACAATTATAGTTCTCCCTACTTTTGATCACAGCTTCAATTTCATCAGTCAGTTTTTTGTTCATGTTCAAAGCAATATTAAGTTTATCCGGCCTCTTTGGTACAATATCTCCCTTGCTATTCGTCGTTGCTATAATTTCACTGGAACCCTTAAAACTTTTCTTAAGAGAGCCATCCGAAAGGTTTTTCTTTTCATTCAGACTTTCTGTTGAATTTATTATGTGTATATTTTCTTTTTCCAATATTGATTGTGTACTTTTTGCTGCGTTCAACTTTGCTGTAATATTATCCATAATAATGATTAGATTCGTGTTTTTATTATTTTATTATATTTACAAGATTACTTATAAATTTATTATCATCTTTTGCTCAATATTTTTTTACTTACGTAACGTATCTGGCAGAAGATCAGGTCTCTTGCTTTTCATCAGACCATTGTGAATATTATTTTCATTTTCGAGTTTCAAAGGTTTAAAAGTAGAGCAGTTGTTACTTTCTGGACCCCAGATATCTTCGTAGTCTGACACTTTGTCCATTAACGAACTTCTGCAATACACCCCTGGAGATTCAAGTATATCTGATTCCTGAAATAATATAATATAATATGAAACTTGAGGTTTTGGACTAAAATATCATAAATCAACTTAATAAATAAATACATTTCGTCTTTATATCCAGTACAAAGAAATGTAAGTAACAATAATAAAACTGTTATTTTACAACATCGTGCGATTAGTACAACTAATGTCAACACAATACTATTTATATATATATGATATTTTGTCACTCTGTAAACAGGTACTCTACCTGGTAATGTCTGGACTCCTTTCGGTGGGAGTGCTTACTCCGCCTCGATCTACCAGATGGTGTAGTGCTTGCCGTATTTGTATTTGGGGACAAAACTTTATCTCGATTCTTACCCATCATTGGGGATATTATCGATTGATTAGACGTAGGCGAAAATACAATTTTTGCAGAAATAGGCGAACTTCTAGATACCGGTGAAAAGATCTCGCTTTTATTAGTCTGACTTAGAGGAGAAAATACACCGCTTTTAGAGGAAATCGTATCATTAGATACCGGTGAGTTTATCTGACTAGTTGGTGAAAATATTCCACTAGTGACAGAATTCGTTCCATTAGGAGACACCAAATGATTTGGAGCAAAGTTGCTGCTCGACTTTGTTAAAGTGTTAACGATTGGATCCACTGAATCGGATGTATTAGTTTGAGACTGTTCTATTGGCGATGCTGGATCGACAGTATTCTGCTCGGTCATTTGACGTTTGAAGCTCCCGTGTAAACTAGCCGTCATTGCATTGATGCACTCCCCTTCTGGTGACATACGGTGCATCATATTCTATATAGGAACAGGAAGTTATAGTAAGTACCAATGTTTTATAAATATGAAAGGAATAAATATCTTAGGTTAGAAACAACCAATCTTCGAGCATCAATTTAAAATAACATGCAGATAAGCATTCAATGTTGCACAAACCATGCAAAATACCAGTGATCCTCACCTGTGACTCTGCATTAGAATCAGTTATATGTTTCGGCGTATCCACGACACTGAATAGAGCGCCGGAGCTACTGGTGTTATTCATGGCGTTAGACGCAAGCGTTAGTTGCAACCTGTCGCTTTGTATGCTCTCATTGATCTGATGGTTGTGAATTTGTGTGTTATTAACGCAGAATGTAACCGTTGTAGTGACTGTTATGTTTCCATTCTGTGAAGCCTTGTTAATAGGACTGAAAGCTGCAGCCTCGGATTTAGGAGACAAGGAGGGCTTGGAGAAAGGTGGTTTGGCCCATCGTGGAGGTGGCGGAGGTGGTGTTGTTTTTACGTTGTTCAAATGAGTGGGAGAGTGCTGTGTATTGGCTGTTGGAAATGTATGAGGCTGTGTTATATGCGCCTGAAAATAGGTGAAGCTTCTATTAATACAGTTTTAGATTACAACACCGTTATAGCTAAATCCAAAAAAATCATACTTACGGTGCTAGACATAAGGTTCAAAGTATTTGGTGGGGTAGGTCTAGGTGCTCTGATGAACGCGCTATTGGGTTTGGCTGGTGGCGACGGCGCAGTCTTCCCTTTGAAAGTACTGAGGTTCTGGTTTTGACTCGGTGGGGAACCTGATGTGTCTATTGGTGACATCTTAAGCACTACGTTCTGGTCTTTTTCTGGGCTGAGAATATGCTCGCGTGAATTTGTTCTGGTACCTTTAAATCATACAATTTATTGTCAGTATAATTTTACTCTCATTCTTCTTCAGATAACTATGGAGAATTATAAATACTTACTGGTATTAAAGCTGCTAAGACTAGATCCAGTGTCAGATGGCGTTACAGCCATTGGTACCACACCGTTGGCCAGCTGACATGGAGAAAGTAGATTGTTCGGATTATTCTTGGGGTTTGCCATCGGATACCCCCAGAACTCTTGACCCAACATAGCTAGTGAACTAAGCTGGTGTCGACTTTTAGCTTCACGAAGCGGACGAGGCAATTGTAGCTGCACTGGTAACTCGTCACTGAAAACGATATGTGGCAATGTTAAATACAAAGAAAAACAAGTGTTCCAGGACCATACAAAGAAAATTTGAAAATGTATGGTTGTAGTCAGGTCTATAAATAAAAAATACAAAAATTAATTTTATTCATGCTTTTGCAGTAAATCTATATAAGATAAGTGAAATTTTATGTAATCCTACGCAACTAACATTTACCTTTACTGTAGTTTTAACAAACTCACCAGCATTGTGAATAATGTGCGATCAGTTCAGGTATATTGTCGAAGCGGTTGTGTGAGGTCTCGAGTCCAATGCGGCCGCCAGCCGCCTGTATAAGGTAATGTTCGATGTACGGCCCCTTGTCAGCCGGCAGCCGGACGCTTATCGCCATCGTGTCAGGCTGACTTGATTGTCGGACTACGAAGTTCTGAAAAAGTAAAGATTCATCAACAATGTTTACTGACACTATCGTGTCCTTTTAATGATTTTGCAATAAGTCGTTTGTAGGGCCGGCAATAAGCTAAAAGGTTTCTAGCCGAAAACCTAGCAGATTCTACGTGTAACTTAAAATACATATATTAATATTTTGGTTTAATACACCTCACGCACATCTTCGTTGTATTACAAGAAATAAGTCTTAAAGAAGCAAGATTGTAGTTTAAATGCATGCTTATTATGTTAAATATTTAGTTCTCATGCTCTTGTTTATAAACCATACCTAAGACATTAATGTTATCTTCCTTTAATTTAAATCAACAAGAAGGTGAAGCAGAAATTCTCATGAATGTTTAAATCAGTTTTGTTCCATTACATTCACTCTAAGTAGGTACAAATCCTTAGTATAGGTAAATCTCCTCGAGGAAATCTCTCATTTAAAATTTCAGAGATAATGTTTGTTTAGTAAATTTAGGATTGAGCTAAAATTTTTGCTTAAAGCCGTGGGATTATATTTTTATAAAGCAAAACTGTAGTAGAGTCTTTTGTCTTGAGTAAATATAATAACTCGGTAAATTATAAAGGCTTTTAATCTCTCCTCTCACTGTCGGGTCCTCGCTAAAAGGTTCCATTAACTAAATGAACAATGTCATCTACATTCTATTAAAAGCTATATTCTACCGCCCGCTTTCGAGAAAAGATTAAAAATATGAGTTAAACGTATGGATTATGTGACGGTGACATTCTAATTGTTTAATTAGTGTAGGGCATATATGTATGATCCACCCATTCCAAAGTGGAATGAAAGCACACCGTGGTGTTTTGGTCAGTACATATGGAAGCCCGGGAGAGTCCGATATCGCCCCTTCGTCTTCTCCAGGACGAGAGGCGTAACGCATATACTCACGCAGAAAAAGCGAATTGACCTTTTTATTTAATATTTCTTACAATGTGGATTACGATATCTTAAATACCTATTAGTAGTGCCTTCATATCGGCATTGCCATGGGTGGGATTCGAACCCTTGACCACTTGTTTAAAAGTCGTTATCCATTGAGCTACTGGCTTAAAAAGCTTTCACATCTAAAATGAACGTCGCACGTCATCTAAATCGTGCTATGTTTGACAGTATGTTCGTAAAGAGATATGGATATAATAATCCATGCCTCCTAAATCTAGTGGCATAAATTTATGATTATGTTTTAAGGGCAACACGAAATCCTGGGCTGGATCAACCCGGGTGGTTGATAAGTAAATTGGGGTTTTCTAACAAGAAACTTTTAGTACCAGTACAGAGTATGGAACTAACACCACAATAATGTGCTTACTTTGGTATATACCGGAAGTATCTTATATTTGTAACTATTAATGTAAAAGCCTTACCCCTTCTTCTTTTCCCTGCAGCAGGTGGAAAGCGCCGGCTCGCTGGATGCCAGGCAAAAACCACACAGGGTGCGTCCTGATCAGTCTCTCCAGGAGCCCGATATCGCATGGTGGCTGCTCCTCCGATCCTGAACCAGAAGAGTCCACTGAGGAGCAGTCGCCTCGAGCGCCTTCGCCGTCTGATGACAGACTTTCTCGACTCTGGAAGAATGAATAGAAACTAAACATTAATATGGTACAAATTTTGCACTCAATATGAAAATAAATGATACATACTTATGTTCTTTAAAACCATACGGAAAAGAGGAAAGAAAAAGAGTGTGCTGGAGAAATTGTGTTTGACAAGCGAAAACGATCAGGACGATGATAGGAAGCGATCGTGAAAGCAATTTTAAGGACACATAAAAGTGACGCTTGTTTCGTCGAGAAAAGGCAAGCTCAGATAAAACAAGAAACAATCCTCAAATAGCAAACAATTAAAACTAGATTATGAAAGAGCACGTATAATCAATAATAACATTTATTCATTAACATAATGCCTAGTTGGTAACGCGCCGCTTGTCTTTGCATTTAGTCCCAGATAAGATTTCGAGGAAAAGTTAAAGTAAGTAGAAGTTTGATAAAAAGCTTGCTTTCTATTACATAGTAAATAAAAACATGGCTGCCGAAATATGGTCATGCATAAATCATTTTATTTTATTAATACCTACTCAAATCAAAACTGTAATTCAATATTGAGCAAATAAAATTCAGATAACATCAACTTAATACTATTATTCGCCACGCTGATGAAGTTGATTATCACACGTGCTTAACATTTTAAAACATACCTTGGTAATTTAATAACAGTTTAAAATGCAGATACGTTCCCCTGCACGAATATTCATTTCCATTCATTGCATTAATCAGTTCTAAAACAGTAGGAGAAAACGTTTCGCTAATTGAGGTTTGCACGGTACGTGCAAATAATCATAATAGGCAAATATTAGTGAGTCCTTTTATGAGTCTGTGTATCGTGTGGGGCTTACGGGCGCACTGCAGCCAGTCTGCGGCGCCGGTTTTACGGCTTTATATCTAAATGTACACAGCCTATTAAACTCGCTTTGAATTATATCTTTCTTGTATTCATAAGTAAAATTAGTATAAGACATTACAATTTAGTATGCGCAGGATTATGGTTTTAGCAAGCCGACAAGTATAATATATTTTCCACAGAAAATGATTGTAAATCCTTTTGTTTCTCTATATTCGTCAATTAATTTCACTTACATCACATCGTTGTACGTAGTTGTACGTTGTCGTACATGAGTTCATCTAGAAAAGCTTAAACCATACTAACTATTATATATTTTGGATCCTGCATTTTATTAAGGTAAGGGGTTTTTGGATTGATATAAAGGTAACTCAGAAAATATGAAACCTGTAGAAAATATGAAACCAAAGCATATAATGTAGGTATATTTATAAATAAAAAATTTAATAAGATTATATTTACGGGACACAAAAATATAACGGAATAAATTATGTCACGTACAATCGTCCGGGGAAAGCAAGGATAAACCAAAACAATATGAGACGCTTCATATAAATGTCACTTTGGTAAAAAGTGAGTACAATATTTAGGGGCAAATACCCAGGACGTCGCTTCAAACAGAAAGAGAGCTCTTTGTTTACCAAGTTGGAAATATTATTACTCGATTTTCTGGAAAAGGTTTCGTTCGTCGCTTACCACAAAGGAGGGCGAGCAATTTCATAGATGCGCATCCATTCTCGTTTTAGTTTCGTATGCTTCGTTGTTTATACATATGTTAAAGTTGTGCTACCCTTTCCGTCCGGCTGTTGCGTTCGGATAAGATTTAGTCATGATATCTTTGTGAAATATCCTCTCGGCAGATTGCAATTTTCCCTCTGATGTTTTTATGAATTTTAAGTAGCCTGCGGCCATGGTCCCTCTTTGGAGAACAAATTAAAAATATTTCCGGGTCTGATATAGTATACTTTTATACCTACGAGTATATCATCTGCAAGATATGGTTGAGTGTACTAAGGAAAATAATGAAAACAGTTCATAATAAAAAAATGCTTATTAAAAAGAACACAGTAAATGCAACCTTTCATAGATAAAATTGAACTGTGTCATCTTAATAAAAATTGTAATTTAATAGGATATATATACATTAGATGTAGGATGATTATAAAATCACTTTTCATTAATATATTTGTTTATCAGTTCCATTATTATTCACATAACTAAACGTAAACCGAACAAAATTGTAAATGATATTAAATTAAACAAGCGTAAAGGCTCACGTTATTGCATAAAATATTCATTAATTATTCGTTTGCGATGCTTGTTTGTTAATTGAGACAAAACCCAGTGTGCTGCACAGGCTTATGTGCTTGGCCGCGTAGTTTCATATTATTACTAAATTCGTTTACATTTATTTCCAAACGCTTTGGTAAATATCATCCATTCATTTCGCGCTTCATTATGTTAAGTATTCAAAATAAATGTAATTTAGTTTTGGGTAAAATTAGCAAATAGAACGCCTCGCATCATATGCAATTATTGGACTATTATATTACTAAATATATGTATTATTTTGTTATACATATTAGCCATGTTTGAAAGGGCCTTCTGCGTAAGCCTTTGCTGCTTTTAAGCGACCGCGTTATAGAAGTTTCTAAGGTCACTTCTATCTCGATTGCCATTATTTGTCTTTTATCCTAACTTTAATTTCTTTTCCCTTGGTTCGATTATGCGTGATTAATATTATTGGTATTGTATGCAATTATGTGATATGGCAACCTCTTATTATCAATCAAGAAAAGAGTTCTTTTCAACCGTTGCCGTTGCCGCAAAAAAATCATAGAATACTTTGTTTTACATAAGCAAAACAAATTACTTAGAGACAGTTTTTAAATAAAATACATTGTAGACTGTAATGTCCACATTAAACGAGTAATTTGCTAGGAAACACAGCTCATTACGACTAGGAGCAGATAATTGCTAGAAAGCCAGGCGTCACTCACATTTGTTTGTACGGATTTCTCTATCAGGTGATCTAAAATAAAACTGCATCACATGACTTTTTTCCAGCGATTTGCATAGGTACGAAACGAGATCAATAGTATTTTCTTAGTTCTAGCCATAATATCTGCTAGGCAAATTATAGCTGGAACTCAATTATTGTAGATTGTTTAACTGGTCACAACACAGAATAAAGTTATACCAAATGATATAAAGTAATAAGATTTTTATTTTAAATTTCTTGTGTTGTGGCGTAATACTACGCTTATAGTTACATAGATCTCCAAAGGTGAGCCTACTTCCATTATTCTAGTCAAAGAACTAACAAAATGCCGTTGAAATATTATTAAATTCTCTGCACTATATCATTATCACTAATGTATCACTAACTGACACCACTTTTATCATTTTGAGCGGGAATGGAAGCTCCAACCATTAACGGCACTCAACTAATTCCTTTATTCGATACTCAAATAATTCAATCACCCAATCGTGTTGATAACAAGTTTAAATTTAAACCGTACTGAATCTTAAAAAGGACCTATCTTGCAGCACCCGTGACAAAAAGACTTAATGTCGATCGCTATCATGAGATACTAAGTTCAATTCTGGATTCATCATATTATATTATTATTATATTATATTATTGGATTTGCCTGGTATATCACTCTTAGTAACAGCGCGGAGTTTGAAAAGTAGATACCAAAAAGCTGACCCTATTCCGGTCTACCCGGTCTACTCTTCCGGGTGAAAATACCCCTGCCTACCTCAAGAATATGCAGGCGTGAATTTAAAGATGCATGTCTAAATCTCTTTTATTCTTTCAATAATCATCTATTATCTTAAGAAAACTTTAATAACAACGTATAAAGTAATTTGCCAATGCAAAACAAACAGAAATGTTTCTCCTAACAGGATCCCTTCTGACTTTGATATTGAAGTTTTAATTAAGCACAAAACCGCATTTAATAGGTAGCAGAATAATTATATTCCGTTTCACAATCTAAAATGCCACTCGAACAAATGAGTTTTCCTTTCAGAGAGAATACATAACAAGCTAAGATTAAACTGTTGAAGAAACTGAATTTAGTTTCATGTTTTCAAAGAAAATGTCCAACTATATACCGTCTTATGTATTCAAACTAATTAAAAATACAAAAGTACTTCTAATTGCATTATCGCACACAAATAATAAGTAAGTAAGAATCACGAATAACGTAGATTAAAATCTAGTTTCGGCCAGCGGTTTTTCCCGCGTGAACCTCTCGGGAAAGCATTATCGGGATAAAAAGATATTCTTTATGTAATCTAGAATGTGTGTGTAGTATGTATCTGTGTGTCAAGTATCATCTAAATCTATTCAGCGGTCTATATGTGATTGAGTAACAAACATCCAAACATCTTTACAAAGTTTTACATTTATAATATTAGTAGGAGAATTCGCGGCCCCGATAATTTACCATTGCAACCAAAAAGGAAAATTTGTAAGCTGTACAAAATGCAACAGTAAACACCAGTATGTTATTAATATTGTGATTAAAGGCACAAAATTCCAAATATAACATTACAAAATGCCGAACCAACCTGACATTCTGTACCTCGGAAAATATTCGCGAACATATACATTTTCACAAGCGCCTGTTAAACGTTTAACTCGCACCTTAACACTTTAATAACCGCGTAAAACAAATAACGTCATAAAATTAATTTTGCAGTCATCCGTGGCATTTAAACGGGCGATATTACAAGCCGAAAATGCGACAATCTACACGAGGAATTAATTCAACGATCGGCGACAATAATAGCGCCAATGAATCATTTGCGACAATGCCTTCCCTACAGCAGCCGTAAGGTGTTAAATTTCTGCGCACAATAGATGCCACCGTAACAAATATCACACCGAATGCGGTTGCAATTTATGTTCCAAGTTGGTTTGCAATTAGATTTCTTCGGTGTGAGTCGCGGCTACAGAAATGTACGGTGTACATGCGGAACAGTATCTATGGGGTTCACTAAAGGTCAACATCCTGACAAATTATAGTTTATAAAGGTAGAATATTTAGACATGGTTTAGCGGCCGTACTATTTTATTTACATGGAGTTACTTACCTGATTTGTTGCCAAAATAAAGTAGTAAATCTAAAATATATCTGTGTAATCTCTGGAAGCACTGAAACAAATCTATAGTAATGAAATTATGCGTATTTTAAAAGTTCATCAGATAAATGTCAAGTATTGATGTTATATGTTTATTTCATTGAACACTTTGACATTAGTCGTTAAAAGGATATTAAATTTAACAGAAATATGATTTTTGATCTGAGGATTGAGAAACCTCGCGTTGCTAAATTATGAGCCTCTCAGCTAATGTGCAATATATGGTATTGCATTATTTGTTTAAATTAAAACTACCATACCATACCTACTACGGGACTCGGTTAATACATGCAATAAATAAAATAATAATTTTCTCGAAATTACACATTATCGAAGTACCGTTGTCACATCGAGTAAGACTAGTGATCATAAACAAATAGTGACAGCACTTTGTGCTTCATAGAGCACATAAAGCTGTCGACGCCAGCTGTCCTATTCGTTTATGACAGTTGATATGGAGAATAAGTACCTTCAAATATTGCAGTCAGATACATAATAGTTATTTGTATCAAAATTATATTATTACTAGATCTTGCCTGCGTCTTCGCTCGCATAAATGTAGGTTATGTAAATTTTCTATTCCTCGGCAAAAGTATTTTTCTTTGGATAAAACGTACCCTATGTCCTTTTCTGTACCCCTAACAACGTGTATACAAAATTGCATAATGATCGGTTGAGTAGTTAAAGCGTAAAAGCGTAACAAATAAACTGACATTCGCATTTATAACATTAGTTAGGATTTAGAATTTAGTCTTATCTTGTTGAAAAGCTGAACGTTTAGCTACGAAGCTTTGAATTTTGAAACATCCGTGTAATATTCTCCGACGATCACTAACACCTATTTCGTAAACACTTACCAAAAGCAATCTCTTAAAGGCATCTGTGACTCATGAAAATATAGCATAGCACCCTTAGTGTCGCAAAACAGTTCACTTTTAGACGACTTTGGTAAGTGCCAAGTGAGCGCACGTGCTGCGGGATTGTAAATGTTCCAAACGTTTTAAGACCAAACGTCGTGCACCTGCGGCCGAACCGAACTACTCAACACTGAACAACTCTAGGGAACTTTTAACACATTACACGCAGAAGCAGACACAATAGAAAAACTATCCGGCCCTTCTGACTGACACAGCGTCAAAGTGTTAATTACGTAAAACCTTTTGCCAGAATAACTTACACGGTTGTGTAGTGGGGATAATCGAGTTGATAATGTGGCTAACGATTTCATTCGAGTGGCGGGTATCGATAAACGATGTGGCAATTAAATGGGGAGCTACACTTTATTGTGCAATTTTCAGTCATCGTTTTGCGGTGGGCGTGTATATTTGCGTTATCATTATACCGCAATATATACACGCTGTGATTGCGAAGTATATTTTATATAACAGAACGTAATATTATCCTTACATAGCATGTAAAACCTATTTGACAGGACTCCTTTCCAGTTGTCAATTTATTAATAGGCAATTTTAGAAGGAACATCTAAAACGCTAGACAGAATCCGTAATCAAATCTAAAGATTACCGTGTCGGAATCATGGCTGTAGATTGTAAAGAACAGTTTCGATTGCTACCATTATACCAACGAGGAAACATATTAAATTATATTAAATGCATCATAGATGTCAGCATCCAAAACTAAGACACAGACATTTCCATTTTCTATATTCATAATTATACACCATTCAGTTGGGATCATTAATTGCAGCGTTTTATCTTTTCAAATCCTGTGCGCAGTCCCATACAACGTTTTATAGGACTTCTGAAGATTTATGTAATTACTCTTTGGTTCTTTTCGCTTCGAATACATGGTTTGAATATTCTAACTTCAGTAGATAGTACCAGCAAAAGCAATTAAAACTTTTAACAAAGAAGCTTCTCTACAATCTATTCAGGCTTGGACTAAAATCGAATGTTATGTCAAGTCAAATACATATGTATAGAAGATGATAGCGTCCTTAAAGCAGTTCTAACATAAAGTTGACCAAGAACCAACCAACAAAGAAAAGGCAAAGCCATGCAGATCTATTAGAATAGCTTTCGACAAGTTTCTCTAATGTGCATTTTTATTAAAAATCAAAAGTTGAAGATGTATTATAACAACTATAGAAAGTCGTCGCCTCGTGACAAACTTTTAACGAGCACCAATCGAATGCAGACTAAAAAAGAAAATGTCCAAATACGGTTTGCAGAAGCAAAAGAATCGCGAGGTCAGAATAAAACAGTTATTACTTTACAAACTTGGTCGCCCTTTAGTTGTCTTCAAGTTCAATCAAAGAGAGCAAACAGTGTTTGTGGTCCAGTGTGGGGAGATCGGAGAGGGAGGGGTGCGTTGCAGCGGCAGATGACTCACGCCGGGTTAAAATCAATAAGTCGGGCCACGCTCGTGTGTACTCATCAGATTGCCGTAATAACCATTTTTCTGCGAAGCTTATTTAATTTCGGATTTTTCCCTCATTAAAACTTCTCCTTAAATTCGTGTAATTAATTAAGAGTTCGGGTGAAAGCACTTCATAAATGTAATTGAATGTTTGTACAATTAATTTATAATTATATTAAGAGCTATTGTAATTATATACATTTTGATTTAATGTATATGATAATGACAATTTTATAGTAACTAGCGAAAGCCTAGTGCTCGAAATTCGACCAAAGTTTGCCTGTAAGATATTGCTGATATATGTCATTATAATTGATATATGTAACCATAGTTACGCGCTTCGACTGCGTGTGTCAAATGCATGGTTGTGTGCGTGTAATGGTTTTTCATTAATTTAATATATTTCTAATGCATATTTTATATAAATATTAGGATTCCTCACTCCTTCTCCATATAAACTTTAGCTGTGCCAAATTTCATACTCTTCCGTCCACGCAATTTTCGTAAAAAGGGGTACATAGTTTTTGCTTCACGTATTAATATATAGATTATGTTTATATAATGCTTCAATATTTAAACTTCGTGATAAAATATGATTCAGATTTTATTTTACGGTTATTTAACACAAACTTGTAAGTTTATCTTAGGTAGGAAAGAGTAGGTAGAGGTGTATTACATCCACATTTCGCCAGCTATATTTTTACGTCTAAACGCATATTATCAAACATATTTCCAGACGTCATCGCCGCGCTCTGTTTCCGTATATTTCCTAATAGAATAACATGGCACCCTAACCTGAAACCTCACGAAAGCACGCAAACTTATGTCACGAGACCTACGAATCATTTAGTTTTTATTAATTTTCAGTACAGGCTTCCATCGTGATCCGCAATGAGTTAAAAGTAGTATAGGAACTTCGATTTGTAAATATTTTTGCATTCTTACAACGATCTCTATTTCAAAATAAATTTACTTTTCTAGTTGGCGCTTGGACAGAATATAAAAACACACTTATGTACTTACAATATTACGCATATAATGTACTAGCCGTGCCCGCGGTTCATTCCCGTTTATGGATACTGCACCGCCCCCGTAGGTCGTAGCGTGATGTTATATAATCCTATAGCCTTGCTTGATAAATGGGCTATCCAACACAGCATATTTTTTTTATACGAACCAGTAGTTTCTGAGATTGGCGCGTTCAACCAAACAAAGAAACTCTTCAGCTTAGTATAGATTGAAGTATTCCTATTTTTCGCATTTTACCTATAAGAAACTTTACTACCAGAACAACATCCTACATAATTATATATGAACTAGTACCTTATTATATTTAAAAGTAAAAGTTTTAACAATGATAACTATTTACTATCTCATCAACAGACACGCTATATTTTTGTTCATTCCACCAAGAGAGCAACGCCAGACAGACGGCTGACTTAAATATGTATTACGTAGTGAAAGTCCGCAGGTGCCATTACCATAATAAGCGTCCCGGAAACTGGCCGGGGCCTGGCGGAGCCTACGGGGCCTACGACGAGGCCTACCAAGGGCGAATGGGGTGACATCGGGGTTTGACGCCATTGACTTGACGGCTGACTTGTATCGTTACTCCTTATTGGACTTCTGATTGCATATTCTGTAAATTGCTCGACGTTTGAAATGGTCAATTAGAATTTGGATTATATGGATTTGTAGGAAAATGCTTTACGTTTATTGAAGCTATTTCCAAAATTGTACGTAATCAATTAAGGTAAAAATGTAGATGTCAATTTTATGATCTGGTTGGCAAAACTTTGCACAGCAGGGCAGCACTAAGCTATGGTTATATTTCGAGGTATATTTTATATTTTGTTTCATTTAAGACCAATGGGCTTGACGAGGAAGAAATATACATACATTCCTCAGTACAATCAATTATCACATCTTTTGGTCACATCGAGTCACAGAACCACGGCTTTCAGGGGTAGTTTCAGATACGCCGCAACCCATTGCTGGAATGACCTTCCGCCGCCTATGCGAAATCTGAAAACATTACATACATTCCGTAATAAGTTTAAGATGTTTTTAATAAACAAACAAAAATCATTGTTATAATTTTACGTACTTACCTTTATAACAGATATGTATAGCAACTTTACTTACACGTATGGTACCCATTATTACGAAACATATTGTATAAATAAATTTAATAATGATTGTGGTAACATAGTGTATATTTTGTTAATTTGCGCGTACGCAGCGGTAATGTATGTTTTATCATTGTATTCGACTCTGGTAGACGCTTTTTTGACATTCGTGACAGATGTGACTAGTTTAATTTGCGTTCGAAAACTCATTAATATTATATTGTTCCTTTGTTTTTCTCGTTATTGCTTTTGTTTATTTTTACTTTTTTATTTTTTTTGTGTATCACATGCTGTATTTTGTAGTATAACATAATTTTATATATTACGCTAATGAATATAGACTATTTACGTTTATATATATACATATATCTATATATATTACATAATATATGAAGATAATATAAATATATTGTTATGAGGTTATATTTATTATTTTTATTAAATTTTTTGTATGTTTATTTTATTATGTATTGGTTTATAATAAATTATTATTTAGTAGGCCTGCGAGAATACCAGCGTTGTAGTCTATACTGCAACAATAGCTGACGCAGTGCCTAATTTGATCTCCATGTACCGTCGTTAAATTGTATGTAATATTGTTTTCTTTTAAATTATGTGTGTATGGAGGTTCAAATAAAACATTTTTCTTTCTTCTTTCTTCTTTCTTCTTTCCTGATAGACAAAACTTTATAATTATAGTGGTGTTATATTGACGTAGCTTACGTATTTTATAATATGTATAGATACTATACCATCCAACATATAAAATACATGTTACATATGTAATTAAAACTATAGCTCAACAATCTGCAATAAATTCAATCAAAAACATTTATAACTGTATTGAAATAAATTCCTGTCGCAAATATAATACCAAAATAATTACCGAAAAATTCTGCATCAATACGAACAATACAATAAAAGAGAAAGCGAGCGGCGCATCTATCCGCCCTATTGTTGTACTAAATCGATGGCTATGCTGCACCGCATGCAAATTAAACTAGGGATGGCTTTATATTTTTTTTCATCCGCGACGATTAAAGTCTGCCACGGGGCGCAAGGGCGCAGACAGAGTTCCGGACGGCCCGATAATCGTTCCGTGTTGACAATGGTAGCAATTATCGCGTGTAAAACGCCTAACTTCCACGCGAAGTCGAACTCCCTTTAGAATGAAGACGAATTTCACTTACCTCGAGTCGATTGCTAACTTTAAGTTTATTAAAACGCTAGTCGAGCGGAGAATTCGCTACAGATTTTAGATGTTGAGTTTAAAAGCTTTTTAAGTGATTGCTAGCTATGATATTAATGTCTAGTAAGAAGTTTTATGCGTCATTAAAGAAATAACAAGAAATACGCTAACTGAGCAATCTTAATTTATAATAAATTACCGGCAGTAATTTACTTGTTTAAACACATAAGTGGAGGTTGCCAATTATCAGTAATTCTCTAATTAAATTTAAGTGTGCAATATTATTAATTGTCGAGGAACTTGAATTAATGAGTGAGAATATTTTAAAATACCCTTTAATATCACGGAGTCTCCACTTTGTCGCCTGCCGTTAAAATGCTGATAAATGGGGGCGAGTGGTGTTTCATTACGTTATCTATTCATTTGCACGGGAAGCGAGCTTTCAGAGAGTCACCGGCAATGTTCAGCTATAAAATATTATGAATCATATTTTAATGCTTCCGTATGGATTGCATATTGTTATTTAATATTAATATTAGATTGATTTTTTCATTTAATACATAATTGATGCGATGTTATTTTGACTGGTTGTCATAAGTCTGGTGACATAAGTTTGCACTTGCGGTGTTCGAATGGTTATGGGCTCGCCTTCTATTGTCATGAGACCTAAAAATATTATTTACTTAAAGATTGAACATTTCTCAATTTTACATTGTAGCTTTGCTAGAAAACTCTTGATATGACACAATAACATTCAACACAAGAAAATCTAAAGAAGAATCTGGAGCAAAATAAGAACATTCGTAATAATAAGATGAAGAAATCTTCTCTTTTAAGGTAAATACTCAATCTTACATAAATATAGTGTATATTTTTCAACGGGTTTGCAGGTAATAGGTCTATATATAACCCTCAAAAACCTAAACGCCCCCAGTAATTACCCGCAAAATAATTAAAAACACCATTACAGGCCATAAGCGGTACGGCGCGAGTTCCGGTCCAAAATTTCTAAGTCGCACATGTCATTTATGTGCCGCAAAGGCAGTTAACTTCAGACCCTCCCTCTAATTTGGGGGTTAATCGTCAACCCGATGGACCAGTAAGTGTAGTGTAATGAATATTATGCTTTCGGGCGATCCCTTTACTTTTTGGCACGGCACTTGTGGATGCAATACGAGCTGACTTATAACGTTTAGGAGACATGCTAGTTTTGTTAAACGAATGCGACTGTCTAATTTGCTGTAAGTTTATAACTGACTAGCTATGCCCTCAGTTTCACCCGTTTTTATAGTACCTACGCCGCCCCCGTGGGTACTACCGTGATGTTATATATAGCCTATAGCCTTCCCCGATAAATAGGCTATCCAACAGTAAAATAATTATTCAATTCGAACCAGTAGTTCCTGAGATTAGCGCGTTCAACCAAACAAACAAACAATCACACAAACAAACTCTTCAGCTTTATAATATTATTATAAATTGTTTCATTGGTCTATCGGCACTCGTTTACATTTATGTATGGGGACGATTACGATGTTTCGGGTTCGATTCCTGAGTCGGGCAAACTGTTATTGTGAAAATGTGCTCGTGGACCGCAAAAGACTTGTCTTATATGTACATATTTCGTGACTTAAAAGTCCGTGGTGTTGTATTTAATAAGGAGCGTTAAGAAACTATAACATTAAACACGATGTTACCTACATATTTACATTTGAAACATCAGTAATAGTAAAAGTTCACTCGTAGGCAAAAATCAGTAAAGAAAATAATATTTTATAAATATGTGTCTTAAAAAAATTTGAATAAAAGTTATAACAATGAACTTTTCAGTAATCTAACTTTGGTTAAAATACTGCATAGCTAATAGAAAAAAAATGAGTAGGTATCCGTTTTCAATAAAATACCTGCTATAAACGAGTTTCGTTACAAAAAAGAAAACAATCGTTCCAATAATCGCAAAAACATTCAGCTTTCTACATTCCCTACGACAAACGCAAGTGTCGTAGGGTTTCACGTATGCACAAAGCAACGGCCGCAATTGACTGAGAAGTTTTACACCTCGAGTGGGTGCCTGTCACCGGTGTAGTGCGACTGAGTGCAGCCGCAGACGCAGGGTTAGTAAACATTGGAGGGAAACAACGGCTAATTGTCATTTGAGGAAACATGTTGCGAAGTGTTGGGAGTAATGCGTTTTCGTGCATTAATGGTTATGGTAAAAGCACTTATTTCAGGCATACAGTCTTTACGTACGAGCGTTTATACGCATTTCCACACGCAAAATTATGTCGAACGTAAAATTGCCGGCAGCTTTTACTCTTAACAGCATTTTGACGAAGAATATATACCACTGCTTTTTTCTTTTATTGGAATTTCTATAGTATATTTTTATTATAAATAAAAAGGTACTAGAAATTCAACCTTTTCCAGATATTATGTTTTGGAAACAATAAAATTGCTTTTACCTATCATCAATAGTTCCAATATAAATAGAACATCAAACGAAAAGCTTTCCCTTCTAACAAATTCCCTTCTACCACAAATTTAATTCTGTATCGACTATTGAAAAATATTGCTTTCATGTAACTTTACTCTCGTCGCATTCACATGGTAATGGCAGCAAAATGGAAAGAAGCGACGCATTCCGAGACGACGTACAGTTTGCACAAACGGCTAAATATAATTTCTTCGATACAATATTTTTCTGAAATTTCTCTCCGTAATGTTGCAAATATAAACTAACTGAATGAAACTCGGGGCAGAGTTGGAAAAAGCACTGCAGAACTAAAAACTAAACAGGAACGCGGCACGGTTCATTACGCGGCAAAACTTTGCAATTCCTTTTTCAAAAGTCTCAGAAGTTTGGAAGAATAAAAGGATCAGTTACCTGACTTAGGCTGTCTCCTAGACTGCCGTCAGCGTCGACAGGTCTGAAGAGCGAGTCTTTGATGGCCAGATCTCTCGGTCTATGTTTTCTATCTTGGGCTTCCCTCATAGCTTGTGACTGGAGTCTTTCAAAGAACTCTCTAGGCTTTAGAGGGGGTGGGTCGTCGTCGGGAGGTGGTGGAGGTGGAGGTGGGAGTCTCGTACGAGGCGAGCTTCGAAGCAGAGAACGCTCATCATCTTCTGTGGAACGTTCATCATGATCAGAATCTGAACTCCTGCTGTCACGTCTTCTTACTCCCTGGAGATGTGGTTCGAGGAATGTCGCATTTCTGTAACAAAACAAAAAATATCACAGTTAAAATATGTCACCTTTCAAATACAATTTTCTATATGATTGTCTATATGATTTATCATATAGACATACTTCTTAATAGATACAGAGGCCTTCATAAATAAACTTTTTCAATGGAACTTAAATATCTTTTCCAAGCTAAAATGCATACGGTTTAACGGAACAACTCGCAGTCCCAGTTAGCTAGTGCACGGAATAAATGTGCTATTAGCTATCTAGCTAGCACAAAATCGATTTCTGCTCATCTAGTCGCAGCTTACCAACACATGGGGTCGTAGTGACCAGACTAAAGGGACATTAACTAAGATTTATTCTCGAGCACGGGCCCCAGCGCGTAGGTATTAATTAAAAAGCTGTGCACGTGGCATCACGCAGCGTGCGTTGGACATTCTTTAGAATTACTTACTCTGTGTTTTCGCTAATTGAAGCTAGTGGAGTAATTAAGAGTTGTTAGTTTCGGTTAGTTTGGAATGCAAAGAGATTTAATTCATTATTGACTGTGCGTCTGTGAAAACACTACTGTTTTTAAATAAGAAATGTATGAACAAGTACTATAAAAGAAAAATTTTTATTTTGCAGAGTGCAGTCGTATTTTCCGAAATTCGATTCTATTAATTGCAGACAGATTGAAGTGGTAATCTCACAGTCTTTATTTATGATATTCGATTAAAGATGGTAAGAATCTTGACGACGTAGCGAGATCGTACTGATGCCAATCAGGATTTAGATAAGATAAAGGTAATTAACTATTATAGCTTAGGTACCTAGATAAAGTTCTTCTAGAACCAATAATTATGGACAGTTGGAAATTCTACGCAGAAGACAGTAAAATTTATTGCCGTATTTAAACTAAACACGCCGTTCCTAAAATATAATTAAGTGCAAAAATGTCTCCAAGAACTTTTTTAGCATTCAACTTTATTACTTCCACTTTAAAAGCCAGAAAAATGCCCAACATCTTTAAAAAAGTGCAGTAAACTATTCATCGAGCACACCCTGTCCAGTTCCACAATTTAACCTGTCTCAGCGGGTTGCTGTTAAAAACGTTTGAGATTGTAATAACCGTTCGTTCGTCGGTCCGATGTGAGGTGACACTCAATTTGTTGCCGGTATATGACGACGTGTCACTACGATCGGTCATCAGCTTTTGTGACTACAAGTGTCAAGAATGTAAAGTCCATCGTTTAAATAATTTTTGAAGTTATTCTTTTACGATGTTTTACACAAATTTTGGTTTTCACAAGCACTTATGATAATTTTATTTTCGTCACTTATTCGCTTTGAGAGGACTATACTGTGCCTTTGGTAAATCCTAGGTTCCCTTATATGTTATATTCAGAAAAGGACATTTTTAAAAGTTGTCATTGACCGCCGAATCGGTACCAACCTTTTATATTAAGAATTGTAAATTTACACTATAATAGAAATTCTTAAGTTAGCCATACCTCGTGCGTACCAAAGATTATGAAAAATGGATTTTATTCTTTTACGTTTATTTTATACCAGTATTTTTTTATTTTATGGCACTTGCTTTGTGGTGACTTTAATGAGGGAAAGAAAGACCGCCATTTTTATATATATAACACTATGATGTTAGTTTTAATAGTTACAAAAATATAGGATGTAAATTTATAAAGCAAAAGTGATGTACATATCATCAGCAAAGAATACCCAAATAATTAAAGTATACAGAGTGATAGATAATAATAATAATAATAATAATAAGTATTTATTTCTCTCTTTTCACAAAGGTATACATTAGATATCACAATACAGATAGAACAATTTTCATTCCTTTGTGAGAGACTGGTGTCTATGGTAGGTAGAACCTGTGTTACAGATCACCAGGCTCCCACCTCTTGGACGCATATTGATTGTAATTTAAACTAGTTGTAGAATGTACTTACTAAATCAAAAATATCAATCATAAGAAAGAAATTAAGAAACAAAAATTCAAACTAACGTAGTAATACTAGGTAAGGAGGTGCATGTGTGTGTGTGTGTGTGTGTGAGTGTGTGTGTGTGTGTGTGTTTGGGTTGAAATAAACATATATACCTACTAAATACTACTCGTGTTTAATATAGGTTATACTAAGGGAATAAGTAGATTTTCGGTCTCCGTATATGATAAATTTTGCAACCATGGTGTCAATGTAATTTTTAATTTGAATTTATTTAAGCGGTATATAGAAAGGAGGGAATTAATTTTATTATATAGATATGGCCCTAAAAAACAATAGAATCTATGTGATAGCGCTGATTTATATATAGTGTCTGTTTGATAGATTTTATGTTTACGGCGTTTTGTTGATTTTATTAAAGGATGATAGCTACACATTGAGTGAGCCTTAAGGACCATGCGAAAAATAAAGAGCTGTCGAACTGTCAGGACATTCAATTTCTGATATAGGTCAACCGTAGGGTGTAAAAAAGGCAGGTGCATGGTGCTGTGTCGTAAATATTTGGCATTTTTAGCTAAAGACCAAGGCACCAATTTATGCTAGTAAATACATTCACACACAGCTGAATTGTTGGAAGTAATCTGAGTTGAGAGACTTAGTGAGTAGACAATAATTATGTATACATGTTGCCTAATCATTTGGAACGAGGCGTCTTTGTAGTCTAGTTGAGAGAGTTCCTCTTGAGATTAGTCAATTAATGCACTGAATAATTAATTCACTAGACGTGGAACACAAGCATAATTTATTAATTATATAAGTAAGACGAGAGGTTGTGTCTTAGCTTATATACTGTGTTTAGAAACTCACTCTGTCGCTAAATATTAACGACAGTACGTACTCCTTCCTGTCCTGAGACAGCAATTTTATTACATTGTTGCTCACTATCCGTGACTTTGTAATATCATGTGGGGTAGCAATATCTTTAATTATATGAGTATAATATTGTTGAGATATTTTCCTGATGAAAAAGAAAACATTATTTGTAGTTCCTTCAAATGTCTGCCATCAATTCATGTCGATTCATTGCGTCGTTTTGACGTGAAGAGACACTTTCACAATTGTTTTATCCAACTGAGCTTTAAACGTTTTAGTAGATACTATAGCTCACTTTTATTGCATCTCCTAATCGTTTTGTTACTGTCTTCATAGAACACGAGCCTAACAAATAGCTACACTCTCGTTAATACACGATGTCTGCATTTTCCCATAACTCGTTGCTCTCAACTTCGTTGTTTTAACACCCACATGACGTATCCCCTTCGCCATGGTAACAAATCAGCATCGCGTCACATGTCACCCCCGTGGTCATTACGCGCGACTGACGCGACCACGATTAATTAAAACGTCATATTTGACGCCAACTTGGTCACAGGTGCACTGGTGAAAACCTTAATTAATTTTAATGTGGTATCATATATGCGAAATGTCATTAATATTAAAAGTCATTAGGGATCCTGCGGTAGCCCTACAGTTAGGGTTATAGGCAAAGTGGACACTATACGCTGGAAAACTGTTCGATTTTATTTATGCATTATGCACTAAGTTTTCTCGTTTTTATGAGAAGGTTTACTGACAGCCGTTTAGGTAAGACTAATGTTGTGACAGAGCTATTTTCTTACTAAATTATATAAGTACAGTTTGACAACTTAACTTGTATACTAATCTATTCTTTTGAAAGGCGTAAACTGTCGCATGATTAGGAGGATACGAGAGCTGTTTTCGTGTGATAGCCTGCAACACAATATGGGCACACATTATTTGTTCGCGCGGAACATTTTTCAGGGGCCGAAATATTTGGCTCAATTGTGCCTACCTACAGCAAAGATTTTTTAGACACAGGTTGGAAGTGGCGGAACCACGAGATTAATGTGAATTCCGCACACGCGCCACGGGTAAAATATATTCGTTTTTAGGGTTGATACTAGCCAAGGAACAGCTGTTAAATAGAAACTTAAACGAAATGAATTATGGATATGAACGTACACTTTTGGTAGACTTTGTCTGATTATGGTAGTTTGCTATTCAGTAAAACCATCGCTTTCTTGTAGAGGCGCATGCGGTTTCTCAGGAAAAGACGAGTTATTTATATTTATACTTATTACGAATAATTATCGATACTTTTTTATCAAATCATACATCATGAAGTAAACTTTCTTCACAATATTCATATATATGTAACGTTTTTTTGTTATATTGTTACTGCCAATTTCACTGCCGTGTTAGACATGACTTCAAAATGTAACGAACTTTTGCCTTAGTTTCAAACTCTAAACACATAGCTTCACATACTAATGGACTCTTCAGGCTGCCACTTTGAATTAGGTTATATAATGGTCACGTGTTAACACCTGGAACACTCCAAGAAATTCATTGCAAACAGAGCCACGGGCTTTACCCGGAAGTTCTGCGGGTACAACAAGGGCCAAATACGTCTACTCACAGGAGCGTTTACTGGTCATTTTGGCACCAACGACTTCCTGTGCAGATTGAGATTGTCAAACAATTCGATCTGCAGAGCCTGTGGTGAACAGGACGAGTCCATATCACACCTACTGTGTGAATGTGACGCGTTGGCCGGACTAAGGATGGGTCTGATGGGATTGGCATATCCGAACCCTGAAGACTTCAGGCTTCTCCCTCTGAAGTGTACGCTGCGACTGATGCAGTACATTCATAGCGAGATAGCTCAAGGATAAACCTCGGGGCCGACACAAAAGATCCCACTGGGTCGAAGTGTCGCCGGTCTACAATGACTGGTCCCCGGATCAAGATAAGATAATATGGTCACGTGTTGCGTTGAATAAGTTTTGCGTTGCCTACAATTAGACTAATTTGTCGCATGTCATATGGTTAGTTGTACCGGAACAGTTTTCTGTTACGATAAATAACAAACAATGTAGACAGCTGCTACGATACAGCAAATTAGTAAAATAATATAGTGGATTATGATATCCACTTGGGGACTAGCTCAGCTGTTATTTTGTCATATCACTTGAAATGTTAACTTCAAACTGACACCCCTGTGAATATTCGCGCAGCATTGTTTGTCATAGCTGGGCCAGCCCTAATGGCCAGCTTTTGTTTTTCTTCATTTAGTGACCGCCTCTAGGGTCCCGCTATTCGGATACAAAAGAACCCAATGTTTGTGGAGAAAACACTCCAGATAATTTAATATAATAAAGCGGTTAGCTTTCATTATTTTTGTTAATAATGTTACGTAGGTCAATGTTGTTTAATGTTGTTATTTTATTATGTGTTATAGAAGGGTTAAAAGTGGTAGTAAAGTCAGTTTATAGAGGTTTCCATTTGAGTTTATGAGGAAATAGAGTGGTTTTTTTAGATGCGTTGTGACAGACGTAATCTTTTGTATCAGCTTCATTAGTAAAATACTCTCTCTAAGATCTTAAATATTATGATTTTAAGGAAATTTCCAGTACTAGTATTACTTTCTGTATTACGGGGGATTTTACAAACAGGCACAACAATCTATCGATCCCTCTTTATGGCCTGAGTCGGGATACCATACAATACTCGGCTACTGGCAATGATGACCATTTAAACCAAAATGCTAGTTCTGAAGTCTTATAATAAATGCAGACAAACAATATTTTTACACAACATTCCAGAACATTGCATGTTCATTACTTCACACACGGTTTAATTTAGCGTATCGTACTTTATTAAGTTAGTTAAATATTATATCATAATATTAATTACCTATTGTTTCTTAAAAACTATAAGTGACAGGGCTAACAACGACCGCATGTTTTGTAAACCATTTGGACATAATAAACGGAATGTCAGCGCCTCGTCAACATCTGGTCTAAATAAATCTTTTAATCTATATAAAAAGCTCAAGTAACTCAGTTAGCATCCAGTAACTTTATCTCGAGTGGATAGATAAACCGAGACTAATGCTAAATTTAACCCAAGACAGGACTAACGAGAGTTTATTAGTAACGGAACGCTATCCACTGTAATTTGTAAACCTTAGTACTTGGAGCTGAACATTTATTCCTTCACAGATTAGGGTAAGCTCTCTAGCTAATACTTATGGCTGAAATTTATAATGAAAATATAAAAGACAGAAGAAACTTATGACTGCTTGGTTAGTGCAGCGATTTAAGCTTGTGCTTGTGAGATATCCGATTTATTATTATGTTCTTAATAGCAGCATGGTGTCTGGCAATATGCTTTGTATATGGCAATAGGCCTGTCCCCCATTATTAGGGTTTCAAAACCATAGCTGACAACAAAAGAGAGCCTTTCTACTTTTCATCTTCTTTCTAATATATTTCTGCCTACACCGTCGGTTTCAATTACTGATACTAAATACATATATATACTCGAGATTTTAAATAGGCTTGGCTTGAATTGCGTGGAAATAAAGCAGCTGGTCTATTGTGGGTGTATACTCTGCTGCTCTCAGCTCAGCTCTCATCTCTTAGATATAAAAGCGTAATGCTTTGTATATGATTGATACTATATCTTTTAAAAATAATTCATTCACATTTAAGTGTATCTGAAAAGAAGCCTGTACTTACATAAAATGTTTCAAAGAAGCTTCACGTTTATTGTGGCACATTTTCACGTCTATTGAATGCGAGGTGAATGGCGCTGCATCTGTCACAAAAGGCGTCGCCGTCGTGTGCTCAATGGATCGCACTTTGAATACGCGCGAGACCTACTACTGGTTTTAGATTCAAGTATCAGTAATAATGAACCCTTTTTGAAATTGGTCCAATATTGTCTTTTGTTTTATTGGATTCGAATTCAGAACTTAGATTCAAATAATAAAAGACAATTTGAATAAGATATGGTTAGTCGGTCCATAATCTATAATAGTATTATTTTATATGTGGCTTGTTTGTGGCAGGCTTGGAGACCTCAGGTATACAATACAATAGTAGTTTTAAAGACAAGTATTAGATCTAATACTGAGTAAAACACGGGTAAACGTCAACAATCTCTATGGTGATTCTATAATAGTAATGTATCACTTAAGCTACTGTGATATTTAATAAATTTATTGTTTAATTAATCTATTATTTAAATTTAATTTAAAAAGCAATAATATTGAAAACTCCTGTTATTTTGCATTTCACCATAGTCATAGTCAATCATAAACAAATTGTATTGTTTTTGAAAACATTTAGTAAGCATTAAAATAAAATTAGGATTGTTACCTAAAACTTCTTGTTCATTTAATAAAATCATTCAACAGTAAATCGTTGAGTTTATTGGTGAAAACCAAGGAGTCACTAAGTAAAACCTGGATTCAATTTCGTGCACGTGCACTAAGCGATAGGATACTAATTCCCTTATAAACTATTACTAGTAACGGTATTCTAATACCGTAATCATAAAGAATGTAGTAATTACCGAGATTGGCAGGTAAATTAGCGATTATATTACGCTCCTTTTAAGCATAATCTAGGAAGACTTCTTAGGACACAAATCCGGTATAGAAGGAAATCTTGTCTTGTTTATATTAAATATAATAATGGGTGGCGCAATAATTTAAGTGGTCACCTGACTACATTGACGTTGATTTCAGTGATTGTTAGTTCGATCCTCGCAATTGATGACTGTTTGCGTGTTCTAAAAATAGTGATTTTCAATATGGATACTGCTATTCTGATATTATGTGTAAAAGAATTTACCTGTGTATGTAATTTGCTTGGCTGAAGCATTGAATTGATTACGAAGAACATCATAGACCACTTTAAAATAAACACATAAATATTGGCGAATAACAGCTAGCCCATACATAAAATATATTATTTTTAACGAATGGCGGAATGGCTGCCTCGTTTGACCAATACGCTAAGTGCTCCATTACCACATGAGATATTAAATAGGATGAAAACAGAGATAGCAATTAATAAAAGCAATGTGTATCTGTGCTCAGTATTTCTGCAACTTTTGTTTCAATGTTTAATTTATGAAGCTCATATCACAGAGAGAAATACTACTGCGGAAACATGTATTCGAAATAAATATAGAAATAGGGATAGATTAAGTAGGTTTTGCATGTCCGCCGTTCTAAATGGCGGTTACTGGCTATGGCGTTAGAGTAGTAGCTGCATGTTACTGTGTTTCGCCGGTTAAGAAGGAGGAAGCTCAGTTAATTCGTCTGACATTTCCTGCCTTTCAACTCATTCTTAACCCTTTTCTTGAAGAGATACTCTTGCTAGTAGAATAAATTATGGGCCACGGGAACCGCTTGCCATCACGGGCCGAAAACATGTTTCGTACCTTTATAATAAAAAAAATGTATCGATACAAATAGATTATAAGTAAAAAATATTTTCACCAAAAACATTTAACAAACAATGTATCGAGTAATTTTTATACGACCATATATCGAGTAACTTTTACCAAAAATCACTTCACAAACAATGTATCGAATAATATTCACACGAGCATATATCGAGTAATTTTTACCAAAAATCACTTCACAAATAATGTAACAAGTGAGTTGTACATAACTATATATCCAGTAATTTTCACCAGAAATCACTTGACAAACAATGTATCGAATAATTTTCACACGAATATATATCGAGTTGTCATCGAGTTACCAAAGTAAGTGTATCGGTAAGTAAAGTTACACTCGTCGCGAGCGACTTTGAAGAGGGTGCTTGAACCGATAACGGCCACTCTGTGAGCGCGATACCCGACGACCGACTCTGACACTCTACTATTAATCTGTGAGCTGTGTAAGCGACCTTAATTAATATCTTACATTAAATATCATTTTGTTTGCATTTGCATAAATAAACAAACTTTCTGAGTGTGCGTAGATGGTCAAAGCTAATTTAGTGATACCATTTTAGTTTACATTTAAATCGGCTACGGGACTCGATTGAATACATTCTATATAAACTAACATAAATATGACATGGCAATTGAACGCTGTTTATCAGCAATCCACAAGAAATAATGATTTGCTCGTAAATATATATACTTAACAGAACGTAGAGTAGGTACTTTGTTAACAAATTCATATTCACACATTCATTGAAGTTACGTGATGCTTTCGATTTTAGTTACTTTTATAATTATGTGAACTAGTCATAACATCAACACTTTTGTCAGATTTCTCAAATTTCTCTAAAGTGTAAATTCCACTCACGTTTTCCTACAGATATCCTATGTACTAATTACAATTAATGTTTCCCGTTTGTCTACCTTCACGTCTGATGCAAGTTACTTAGTAATAAACTACTACTATTTACTATATCGTATTATTATTATTATTAGAGATAAAAATACACACAAAAGCTGAACATGTAAATAAATATGCAGATAGATTTGAAAAAGTAAATAGAGCTTTCTGCCAGTATTTGTCGAACGAAATTAAAAGATATTGTAGCAATTGCAATTTTTCGTATTCAAGCGTTGCAGTAGCATGATAAACAACTCATCCCCTATTACGTTGATTCTAAAACGTAGTTGGCCAGATATGAAAGCAATATACTGTCTATTCGAAATATTTACAGACAATCGTGGTTTAAGATATATTTTGAAATAGCTTTTGCCCGTGGCTTCGTTCGGGAATAGTACTTTTTTCGGGATGGACGTACCATATGTCCTTTTCTGTACCTTTGAGAACATGTATGCGAAATTTCATGATGATCGGTCGAGTAGTGAAGCCGTAAAAGTGTAATAAACAAACAAACTCACATTCGCGCCTACAACATTGGTTAGGATTTGTACCTGCTTTGTGCATTACTAATGATTAAAATTTGCATTTAAGATGGAAAAATTAAATTGATGGTATACCAATCCTATTGTCCATCGGGACATAAAGCACTGAAGGTTTCTGTTATATTATGTGTGTTTGAAAACAGAACAAGCTTTTACATACATATGTATATTATTGTATAAGTAGTCTATCCCTCAATTACAAACACACCCCAGCATCAAAATATTAATCATAATGTCTCTCCCTACAGGTAACATGAATAATGTTTGGCCAGGTTTCACATAGTGACGTCATGAACGCCGACGCCTGAGCTAATACGATTATAACTGTACCGAACTAAAGCTCTGAGCCATGATGTTACGCTGACGGCTTTTAGTCTACATTCAGAACCCCTTTATGTGAGATATTTTAGCTCTGAATTTTAGATACTCTCAAATTTCGCGTGCATTTGAATGCGAGATTTCCACGAACATTAAGAGAATGCTGACACCATCGACTTAGCACATCATCGCTGAAATAAGATTTTTCTCACAAAAGGCATTTTAAGTGACATTTTGTACAATGAACATTGTATAAAATTACTATTAAAATTTTCAAAATTGAATCGATAAAGGATCTAGTCATTGTATAGATATGGTCAGGTTGGTCGCTGTAGGCAAAATATGTGCAAATGGGGATTCAGGGGTCCCAGCCTTACTGCATGCGACTGCGGTGATCCAGTCCAGTCAATTTCACAACTACTAGTGTGCCCTTTGTGCCCGATCACCTGCACCAAGGAAGACCTTAACGCGGCCAGTCCACCCGCTATTGAGATGGCCACCTTTTATTTAAAGTCGATTTGATATTTTGAGTTGACTGTTGACACGACAAGAAGAAGAACAATTGTATAGATGTTCTGATATATGTATTATGATACGATTAAGTGAATAATACGTTGCTACTTATGCATACGGCATTATTTTAATTAAGTTATAAAATTTAATACAGTTTGGTTGCCAGAGACTTAAACAGAGTAGCTAATGACAAATATTTTTTAATAATTAATCTACTACCAAAAAAGCACAATATACAAAAAATAAGTTATAGAGTTACTTCTAAGTATACTTATTATTTCTTAGACTTATTATGCGCTGCTCCTAGACTAAATTCAATAGATTATTAACTAAGTATAAAGCTATTGGAAAGTGTTATTTCATCCGAAATAAAAAAGCATCCAAAAATAAGAACATAAAATAAAAAATAAACCAATGTTCTCTCCACAGCGCATTCATAATGTCCCCATGTTGCACTTTATGGATTGAACAATAATTTCAATCGGAATATTTAACAACCAGCAATGCAAAATCCTTTTACAAAATAGCCGAAGCACTCAGCCCATATGGGAGCTTTACACGAAGTCCATTCACCGTTCGAAGCCGAAACAAAAGGCGGTGTTAACCCTATCAACAGCGTGCCGCGGACCGGAATGACCCGAGGACATCCTGCGTGATAGCGAGGATTCAGATAATGTTCACCTTTAGACCGAAATGACGGCACGCATTTTGGAGAAACGGTCGGGTAAATTATCTAACAGTCTTTTGTTTATTGTTGTTAAGTGGGTAGAGTAAAGATATACAGCTAGTTAAACACATTTGACACTAGGAATAAGTTTAATCATATAGGTATTTGTTTCTTTAGATAACTAGCTGCCACTAACGTTTATGCTTATATGAAATATACATATGTAAATATAGATGGGTTTTAAAATACAGTTATCAGTGCCGTTTAGAGGCGCTCATAGCCAATTGCACTCATTGATCGGTAAACGATTAGCGAGGTTAAGCAACGTTGGGTGCGGTCAGTCTATAGATAGGTGATCGCTTAGTGGTATTTCATCTGAGCGTCTCCGTGCTTCGGAGGGCACGTAAAAAGTCGGTCCTGGTTGTTGCCAAATTGACAGCAGTCGTTAAGCCATATCAGAGGCCTACGGGCGGCTTAAACAACTCCTGACAACAGGTTGGCCACTAACCAAACGAAAAAAAAGAAGAAGTGCCGTTTTGAGATGTATTGTATATTATATGTTATGTGAGTGGTATTCCCTGTATTCATAACGAGGTCTATAATACTATACACGTGAGTATGTTATTGGGATTTGCCCGAATTGTTATCAGCCCAATTAAGATTCTAGAGTTCCAGTGTGAAGTATACGATGGTCTGACGCTACTAATAAACCATTTTGGTTCGTATAAGAAAAACAGCTTCGCTAGTTTAGCCAATCTTGGATTCGTTCCTGGGACGAACAAATTTTATAGTTTTTAGTAGACAATTGGTACACTGATAATTTAGTCTACAGGATCGTGTGACATTAAAACGGTTGTCAAAATATGGGAGTAATAAATAATACATCTCTGTCCACCCCTTTGGCCATTTACAGTCGTCTTTGTATGTCGAAGTAAAACGGTTCTAGCCAAGTGTAATCTTATATCTATAGACTAGCACTTAACAACCAGAACCGAGTGGAAAGACCGGGTGCATTAAACAGTATCATGGCTAATATTTATCCGGTTATTCAAATGAAAGGTTGTTCGAGAAGTTTCTAGTCATCGACGCTAGAGGCCGCCACTTTCTTCAGGAAGCGCTGACGATACAGTACGCGATATACAAAGTGGTTTTATTGCACAATTACAAGTACAAAATCGCGTAAATCAAATGCCAAATTTCTAAATACTACTTAGGTAAATTCTACAATTACATGAAATTTCTTAACTTTACTCAAGGAGAATGTATTATCTAATTAAAAACAATTATGTATTTTAAACATTACTACTACTTGAATATATTTTCTGAAATTGTTTTAAGTACTGAGGATGTTGGTACATCCTAACATTTTAGGTACCTAATATTTGTGTAAAATAATAAAGACCTAAACGGCTAGGCGATATATAGGGGAAATAAATAAGAATAAAATAAAACTAAATATAAATAGTTTTAATAATTGTATTAGCTTAAAAATTAGTAAAAGTCAATAGTAGTAGTAAAGTAACAGTTTCAAAATTATGTAATACAGTGATAAATAAACAACGCGATAACATCCGTACAAATGATTTTAATTTCAATGAATAACATTCGCGTAAACAGAAGACAATATGATATAAGATAATTTTCATTACTTGTTTAAGCTGCAATGACAATGTTCTGAATGAAAAAAATTAATAGAACCGTTAACCTATTTTTATATTATTTAAAATATATTTATTTATTTAAGTATACAATTAGAAAATTTGGAATTATAATAATGGTTGACAGATGATGAATTATCTGAATTACCACAAGTGATTGAAAATATTTGTCTTGAGTTTGGATGTTCTTTGTAACCATGATCTCATATTTACAAAAGCCCCACCGAATCAGAAATTACGGGAAGGTATATGGTTAGAAGAAGACTTAAAGAAAACAATTAATGTCTTAGAAAGTTCTCAAGTTCCTGATATTCTTTTATATGTAACCATCTTATCTTGTAAAGTAAAGGTTAATTATAGAACATAGTTTGACGCAACACGTTCCAATGTGCAATCAATATCCTCTCATCCCGTGGTCATCAATCATGCTTGCGTAATATAACGTTTGCAAGCTTTGTGTACTTTCATTGCTAAGATGATATAAGTTAGCGATGTATTAGTTTATAGATGATGCTCCCTGTAAAAGGGGAAAGCAGTAATATTTCAAACATTTTGATGGATACGTTTCACTTAGACTTTTCGCTGCTGAGAAATATGGGCTGTTTCTTAATTGTTTCATAATTCTTTATTTGTTAAAACATGTGTGTTATTACATACAGAAGCATGCACGTTGTAGTTATTGAATTAATATGACCAATCATGTTAAGCCTCATGCCGTGGCGTACAAATATTTGATATTAAATAAAAAGTAAAGTATTATTTCAATTATATCACATATGTACATGTCAATGAATATAAATTAAGTAAAAGTAAATTATCGTATTTCAATTATATCACATACATGTCAATATAAATAAATTAAGTAATGTCAAAGGTATTTAGAAATTGATAAATTATAAGATAATAAATTGAATATGTCAATTAAATAGTGAATAAAAATAAATTATTTGGCAAAGAATATAAATTGACAATGGGCAAAATTATTTAAATATATGTAACATCAATAAATTCATGTCTTACTGAAGCAATTTTATATAATTAAGAAATATTATCCATTAGATCATTTGTAATAGGCTTTACTCGTAAGAAAGTCCTTCAGTTGATTTTTAAATGCATTATTGTTTAATGTTTTTCAATGCTGGGGTAACTTATTAAATATGATTATTGCCATGCAAAATATACTTTTGCGCATAAGTGCAATTGTAGCTCTATGTAGCCGAAATCTGCTATTATCGCACCTGTTACGCGAGACAGTGTCTTCTAGGCGTGGAAAAAGAGTGGAGTTTAATTTGACAAACATTGCAGTTTCCAAAATGTACAAAGATGTTAAAATTAGGATTAAAAATTTTTGGAAATAACATTTGCATCTGTCTGTAGTCTTTAGCCTAAACATAGATCTTAGACATCCCTTTTATGTATATTTAATGTTTCTATATCTCTATAGACCTAGAAAAACATAAATTTGGCAGCTACAATCTTCAGGAATTCTAATAAAACTAATAATTATCTTATTTACGGATTAAACATTAGGTTTCTTGGAATTCCAAGCACTTTAAATTAAGATACCAAAAAAAAGTATAATAATAATTACATTTTAATTTTTATCTTTCCAATAATGCAATTAAAGTGTAAGCTTTATAATGTTTTCACGCACTTATTTCATACATTGTTTTGAGAAGTGTAAACTTTCTGAAACTACAAACAAATCCGTCGGTGTACTTACTGTAAGCTTGCTTCATAAAATACAATTACATGCCAAAACAAGCTAATTTGAATCCAAAACTATATTAGGTTAATATTTCTACTACTACTTAGCAGAAACCTTATATCATGCATAAATTTTGCATCTAATAGGATAAACAAGGCCATAAGTTTGATTCAACCGCAGTGGAAACCGGCTTTCATTCTTGTTTTCCATTTTTCTTGCAACACATTATTGTTGTACGCTTGTACTAATTTAAATAACACTGGCCCCTCACCCAGCAAATAGATTTTTCCAGCTGATAAAGTGAATAATTATGCAAAAGTGAGACATCGTCAGTGCTTCTTAAGTTCTTAATCCGTCGGATCAGAGTCAAGGAGGGATGATCAAAGGGATACAAAATGGAACATCCCTTCTTTGGTTAATATATAATGAGAGTCTCGTTTAAATCTCCGTGTTTACATTAATTTAGTGAATATAAATGATTCTTGAGTTTCACTTTGGCATACTGTTTACTGCTGCTGTTAGATTTAAAACAAATTAAGTTGAGATTGATTTTAAAAATACATAAGATAGACTAATCTTAGTAGAGTACGATCTATTTAAGCGATTTCTAAACAGAGGGTTGGTTTATCTCGTTTGTGTAGACTTAAGTAAGTATATATATATAAATGTAGCTTTTTAATTCTAACAAAAGTTAATGGATTCCACGATATTATCGTAAAAGTAATCCGAAAGAAGATAAATAAAATAAATTATATAATACCCAAGGAAAGTTTTTTGGTCAAATCATCATCTGTTATTATATGTACATTAAATTAACCATAAATGATTTAGTTTAATATATTAATTTAAATACTTATTATTTAGCAATTCAATGGAGAATAGGCCTTTGCTCAGCAGTAGGACACGTCGATTGGACATACAAATGCTACTTGTATAATTTTCTTGGAATAAAGTACTACTATTGATATTGATATTGTTATAATTAAACTAGCAGTGCTATGACATTAAACATATGGCTGTAGAATCACCGTTAAAAATGTATTTAGGTTTTTAATTGTAAATAAACGGAGGCTTTAAAATCCTGTAAAAATCTATTCTGTCAATGTTTTCATTTTGTGTTGCCCTTTACCAGTCTTAAGACCTTCCTAAATAAATTAGAGAATAGGCTTGTTGACATAAATATCAACATGGATTCTCAGAATAGGTGCTATTGCTATAATCAGAATTGTTATGTCGTTGTATAGGCTGTTTATTCTCATCTGTGATGGACATAATCATTAGTGTCTGAGTAAATACGGCGTGGCAGATAAAGGATTATATGAAATGTGTCGAACGTGCTAAAGCTGTCGTGCTGAACTGTCAATAAACGAGATTAACCATAATGTTGTAGTGAAAATAACTGCCTACTGCAGTGTTTCAGTCATCATTATCTACCAGTTCTTTATCAACATTTGACAATATAGGTTATTAAGATATTGCATTCGTAATAATATCAGTTTTCTTTATAAGCTCTCTAGCTGTTAGTCTAGTCGGAGCAACTTGCTCTGTTGTACCGGGGTGTCGTCCAGGAGTCGTCGCCCGCAGACACAACATATCTGCATTGGGCACTGCTGGGTAGATCGCTGATGTAGTTTCAGTTCCAGCAACCCACCCGGCACCCATCATACAAAGCAGCGAGCTGGCACACCGTGGTGGTTTTAGTCAGTAGAGCCGAAGTCTCGGGCGAGACCGGCATAACTCTCGTGCCTCACCTTGCGGTGAGGAGGTAGGCATCAGAAGCATTTCCCCAGGTAACAAAAAAAAAGAAAAAGACTAGTTAAGATTGAAGTCATAGTTAAGATTGAAGTCAGTCAAGTGTGCGGGCATCTGTGCTAGTTTATGAAAAAGCATGCCCACAATGTTATAAATGATTAATTATTAAAAAAGTACATCTACGTTCATGCACTGAACATTTCCTAGAATCTAGTGATGTGTGATGTCCAAATCTCAGATCTTCAATTGACCAAAGATCTCTATTATCCTATCACAATTGACAACGATAAAAGATCATCCCTAAAAGATCATTATATCTATAAAAACCAGATTATAACGTAGCCACATTTACATGATTCAAACGTTTAAACGCCAAGCGTAAAATTGTTATTAAGCGTATTTGGCATTGTGTTACTGGCAGTTGGCACGTCGTTATTCTAACGTCATATGCCATTGCCAATGCCATTCGAGTGGCGACATGTTTCAGGCAGTTTAGTTAGTGTTATTGTATAATCTCTGAATGGATTGCGGTGCCTTTGAGTTATGGAATGATCTCTCGCGTTGCCAATATTGTTTTGATAAAGCTATTCAATGCGAAAGCGTTGCGTTTGTTTATCATTGCCGACCACTTCTAGTTAAAGCATCAAATTTATCTGAAATATGTAACATGCAATTAACCTAAGTCTCTATAGTTTATTTAATAGACCTTATATAAATATCTTTGCCGTAAGACTAAAGTCTTGTCTAAGTTTTATAGTCCTCCTGACTCATTTTAGGACGTATTGGTATTTTAGTTATGTGAAAAAAATAGCACATGAAATAAGGCTATAGATAAATTATAGTTGTAATAAACTTATAGTAACGGAAATTATTATTCCTTTCAATAACGTATCATAATAGATTCTTTAAAAGTTGTTTGTTAATTTTGTTTATCGTAGAAATACAACACTCTTTCGTCTTTGGTATTTTATAGTGTTGATATATCTCATAGAGGCTGCTCTAGCTTTGAAAATGTATTTACTAATATCAAAAAAACATATTCTGCATTGTAAAAATATATTATACAGTGACATACATCTGAAACATGTACGTAATACTCTGCTAAAATTATTTCAAAGATATTTTACACACAAATGTTACCGAAAGAAAGTTTCAAAGTTTCCTTAGATTTTAAAACTCATCCGCCAGCACAAGATAATATACGGCCCGGTAAACATGGTTCAGCGCAGCGGTCGTCGGGCAGACAAATAGCTGTAATCAACTCGAGGAGAGCGGAACAGTATGGAGCACCATCTTAGTGGCCTTAGTACTTGCACATACGGTGTTATGCATCAGTGTTATTACGCTTATAACTGTCGCCTTTCCTTCATAATATAGTTTAGTGAGAATTCTGTCCCGTTAAATGTAGGTTTTTAGGTCACTGCACCTAGTTATTAGACGGTTCTACGTATTAATTTATAATATATAGCCTGTTTTTAACACGTCTATAACAGTTGCTCTTCAAGTGTTAGATATTATGACTTACATTAAATATATTTAGTTACTAATAGCTAGTTATTACCTCGCAGTACCTGTGCTATCGCGTAGTAGGTACTGTCACTTCAGGTCATATTATAGAGAGAATATTGTAGATTACTTGAATTAACGATAACAAATTGCTGGCCACATAGATAAAAGCATGTTCTAATGTTAATACTCATTACTTATTATTACTATAATATAATTAAGATAGGTATGACGTTTCGTTTTCATTCATTGTTATCATGATCAATGAAGTCATACTAAAAGCCAGAAATAGTAACTAATTAGCATCGAGTTTCTACTCTATATTTCTTACGTTTGCTTACTAGGATACTATTACATATATTTATTACTAGCTCTTGCCCGCGACTTCGTCCGCGTGGAATTTAATTTTAAAAGTGTTTGTTCTAAGCCTAAGATACTCCTTATAACATCAGCTATCTGCCAGTGGAAGTCCCGTCAAAATCGGTCCAGCCGTTTCAGAGATTAGCCGGAACAAACAGACAGACAAAATATTTAATAATTGATTTTTTTATATAAGTACCGCAACTTTCATAAGCATTTAGTAAGATTTGTTATTTTGACATCACAAACATATACTTCAATTTTATTAATTTGTATAGATTAGTGTTGACTCTTTATCAAAAGAAAACATATTTGAACGATGTAAGCTAGAGTGCTTACGAAACAGAACTTAAAGAACTTACGGCGTAATTAGTATGTTTTTAACATCCTCTTAGTATTACGAGTACTTACCACATACGGTGTATTAAAGTATAATAACATCATTTATAACTGTTCCATTTCCTTTATATAATGTTATGATCAAGTTCCGTTGGAACTTGTGAGACTTTTATATTGCAGTAATTAGCATGGCATTTATTTACTTAATTTGTTATACAGAAGTAAATGTGTTCTAATGTTTATCTCATAATCACTTAAATTACCTGTTACAGGCCTTGACAGTAGAGCTTATATTATAAAGTCAAATACTTAAGTTTGGCCCTTTAGATGTCTGGATATTTGTAACTCAATTATGCTAGAATTGCTATACGAATTTTGATAGCTAATCTAATTTGATAGCTTGGGTGACATTAAGCGTCTACCGAAGCAAGTATATCTCGTTATTTTTTTGAATTAATTGTACTGTGTGCCTCTGCTTTGTTTTTCCTTGCTAACCTACGAGTACACCAGAAAAGTGTCCACTTATAAATTGGTCACTAAATAGACGTATCTACTCAAAAGGCACTGAATCATTTCAGAACTACCATGCCGAGAATTTACTTGAGAAGTAAAAATATGATTCCAAGAAAATCTAGAGACAAGACAATAGCAGTATGGTGCTTCATTAAAATTATGACATAATACTCTGTTGCGAAAGCTTCACTAACAGAAAGGAAGAAATAATAATTGGCTGCTGTCGAAACGACTCAGACATGGTTTACTAGTCCTGTTTGATTTTTATCTCATTACCGTGCCACGTAATATTGTTATGTTGTTTGGCATTTCGTTTCATAATAGAAACCTGGATAATTGGTACATGTTGTACGTATATATAATGCAACTGGAAATATATGCCTACTCTTTCAGGTGACAGGCAAGACTATGTATATATTTATCTTGAAATTCTAATATGCTAGATCCAAAGATGCTAGATCAAACAATCCATACTTGCTAAATACAGCATTAGAGCTATCGATGAAATGTTAAACAAGGTTATATATAATAATAAAAAATAATAAAATGCATTTTCAATCTCGTCCATAATATCAAGACCGTCGAATAAAATACCAAATATAGTTTAGCTACGACAAAATCCTTCCTTTAAAACTTCGCTTCCTTGCCTAGACCAACTGCTTCCTTTCCCAAATTATCAATACATTTCCGTCAAGCGAAATTGAACCATATAGATAATATATTAAGACTCCAACGACCCATTACCGCGTTTTGGCATAGTCCAATGCGCTAGAATTGGTCTGGGACACGGTTGAAGCATTTATAGCGCATTTTATTGATGCAATAAGTACTTGACGACTATTCGGTAGTATTCAGTAGTGAATTTATCCTTCTCCGCATTTACTAAATGATATCGATGTCGGTTGAAGAGTCTGGATTTATTCAATGAGAAGGGTTGTCGTGATTTTATAGTATACTTGTCATGAGCATATGAGAGTATTTGCGAGCGAGATAGTAATGTTTTTCATATATGTATGTATATTGTACTTATAACTTTAGCAGAAGCAATTCAGTTTACAATGAAGTTAACTAAAAAAGAGTGCACACACAGTGTACAGTGCTTCAAAACGTACGAATTCAAAAAACCAGCGGTCTCGAAATGGAAGCGTTACTCTAGAACCAGTTTTGTAATTAAATAATTAATAAATAAAATTTGATATTTAACATATTTAGTGTGTTATCTGAATTAATTAATTTTCGTAAATAGATATATGTTCATGAAGGTAAAGTTAAAGTTGTTTCTTTAAAATATGTCTATTTTTTCTATGTACGTTACGAACTACACAAAAGCATCACAAGATTATACAAAAAAGAGGTTCTTGTTCACATGTATACATAAACATTACATTATATCATAAGCATCATATCCTTAATGCATACAACATTCCGCTACAATGCTTATGCTGCCATGCAGTATTAAAATTTCAAAGTAAATCTCCGATGCACTGGCGAACCATACTGAAGTTTCTTCTGATTTTCATTTTAGCTAGAGCATCCCTGGCCTCGGAACGATCATTGCATTTTGAGTTTGAAGATGGCGGCGCTGTCCTCCGGGCGAGTTAATATTTATTGGGTCATAAGTTATAATAAATAATCCTGAAGTATTGCTCAAATTTTTACAGTAATACTTTTATTTTTAAGGCATTTTCATTTTGAACGAATATCTTTTTTAAAATAAGATTTATTTACTTCAGTTTATGAAATGTACTATATTTTGAAATAAATGTAACAGGTATTTGTACGTTAGTATTTTCTTTCTTGTGTGTAAACAAATTAAAACTAGACTGCAATTGAGCTCAAAATGTTAAGTTAATATATTAGCTCTAACTTAAATTTCTGGCATTATTTCTTAGAAACATTAACCATAGCAAATTTGAGATTAAAAGACCTAGTACGTATAAATTTAAAAGAGTATCCCATTTTATAAAAGAAACAAATAAAAAAGCAATAAAGACTGAAACATCCCAAACAAGAAGCGCCTACGCATAATCAGAATAATTAATTACCGGCTATTTCCAATTAAAAATAATATACGTATTCTTAGCGGCAATTGAAATTCGGCGCACATTGCGCTTTATCGCTTGCTATTTATAAGGTTTATGCATTAGGCAGCACGTGATCCCGACGTTGTTTAATTAAAAAACTAGCTCGGTTTAGTTGCGGGATCCGCGTTACAATATTTATGGAAAATTTAATGCTTCCCAGATTATAACAATGTTTAGTAACAATCTAATAAATCTAACGAAACAATGCTTTGATAGTAAGGAAGTTCGGTTCAGGTCAACATGTTATATTGCTCCATGATAACATAAATAGTGCCAAGAATTGAGGTATGATAGATTCTTTTAACATAATATTGTCTTATGTTTACGCGAATGTTATATATTGAAATTAAACACTTTATACGGATTTTATAATTAAAACTATTTGTATTTATTTTATTACACTTACCCCGTGAACATGGCTGCTGTAAAGCAACCGAAACGTCGGGGCAAAGTGTAAACTTAAATACAAATAGTTTTAATTAGAAAAATATATAGCTTAAATAGTAGTAAAATTCAATAATAGTAGTGTTAGAGTTTTCAAAATTATGTAATAACAGTGTTTAAAGTAAAATAAACAACGCGATAAAATCCGTATAAAGTGTTTAAATTCTTTTAACATGTTTGAGATGGAAAACAAAGACAAAGATATTTTTCTACACGTATTTGGATGAGAGAGTTGAAAAAGAAAGATTTCAGTTAAAGCTTATCAAATGGTTCAGAGATGTTCTGGAGAAATGCTAGTATAAGAATATTTAGACTCGATGAGCGTCCAAGAAGAATATGATAAGATAGATTGAAGCGAAGTGGTTTATCAGTGACGGAGCTACTACACAAATGTACATATTTTTCACTGGTAATAAAGGGACTGGTAAATATAATGTTTAGTCTTTATCTGCCCTTTCAGAATATTGAGGTGCATCTGTATCATAAAAATGTAATAATTTAAAACTAATAATTTGGTCTCGATATACATCTTAATAATTTTATAGTATTGCTACTTATTGCTTAGGACTTTACACGCTTTTTAAAAGTCGTTCATTGTTAATAATTTTATTACAGCACCACCGATATAATATATTGCGCGTATTTTATTGTTTAATTTATATTAAATTTGACAATCTTTCACGTTAAATAATATTACGTTGTGTCATACAGGGTGGAAGATGCTGGCTGCTGTAACACAGTATATACTAGAATAGCAGCCAACGATGACCTCTTACTCTTTGTATAATATCATTTTCATGGTTGTGTTTAGCGATGTGCACGGATGCATTCGGGCGAACCCAATAACAATACTAACTTTAAACTTAACTTACCCTTATAATCACATTTCATTTAAATTTCATCAAGGTTGTTACCTATATTTTTGAAACAAATTATTATTTACTTAACTATGCTCTTTCATTGACGATATTCCTAAGCTTGCTACTTTGTTTTCTTTTTTCTTTATTATATATAAGTAATGTTTATGTAACCATAGTTAAGAAGAATTGTACGACGTCAGACGAACAATGCCGATATATTACGAATGCGATTCAACTGAGTGTGTCAAATGCATGGTTGTGAGCGTGTAAGTTTTTTCATTAATTTAATGTATTTCTAATGCATATTTTATAAAAATATTAGGATTTGCCACTCCTTCTACATAATTATAAACTTTAACTGTGTCAAATTTCATACCCTGCCGTCCGCGCAATTTTCGTAAAAAGCGGTACAAAATCTTTGATTCACATATTAATATATAGATGATTGTATCCGGTTGTAGTTTGAGTCTCGTTTGTGCGCATCACAAATTACTTTATATGCTAGATTAAGAGCCAGCTGTATATTTTTGAGAACAAATAAATTTATTTATTTATATTAAAATATACGCAAATTTATGAAGAGTAAATTTTGAGTTTTAATTAAATAATGATATCTCAACAGATTATTTCTACAACAACCAAGTGCGAGTTTAAGGTTACTTCCACTTATCTGATGTGAAAAATGGGGATGTTATCATATCCCTTATGCCATCATACAGGATAAAAGTAAAAAGCAGAAGAAACCTTGAGAGATTAGTCTTAATAATTTCTTCTAAAAAACTTCACCGAACATAAACTCGTTAAACGACAATAAATGAATGGAGCGGAAATCTAAGTGTGAGAAATATTTTAATACACTAAACATATGTCTTTATTTTTAATAAATTAAATTATACAATAAAAAAAAGGAAACAGTTACACATACTAAACACGTGAATAAACACTTACAGAAAGGATGTCCTGGGAACTAACATGTACAGAGACTTTAAACCTAGATTAGATAGTTACCATATGTGAGTCTCCATCACAGAATGAATGAGGAACTAAAATAAAGTACCGTTTGTAGAACATGTGTTAACAAGTTCTAGAAATTATTATCTGACTTAAAATGTGTTTGGACTTAAGTCATAAATTATCGTTAAGAGCTTTTGGGTACCTATTTTAGTGGCGTATAAACGATGCGTTACAATGTTTTCATAATTAATCTTGTAGTAAACTATGGAGTTATTCAGTGACGTAAAAACCCATTTGAAAACTATAAAAATACGGGGTAAATGAGTACTTCTCGTACTGTTGAAAGATTTTATGCAAAACATTATTTATTATCAGCACAGCTTTTGATTTTGAAGTAATGATAAAAATTTTAATTAGTTCCGTAGTTGCAGACATTATCTTAAAGGTATATAAAAACAAACAAATGTTACCTCTTCATAATACCTCTTTTGTGAAATAAACGTAGGTATGATTGAGTTTGACTATCATGTTTTGTGATACTCTAACTATGAACATCGCTCAATAAAGTAAAGCTTCGATGAAAACTATAATAATTATGTAACTATAACAATAATATACGAGAGAATAATCATCGACATCAACAAAGAAACATACAAAAACGGCCAAAAACCAAAACAGCAAAAGGTATTCCTTTGCAGATAAAGCAGAATTAACATTAAAATATTATGAAATTAGATACTATTTATTTGAATATACAGCAGAGCTTTGAGTAAAGTAAGTAAAGAGTTGTAAAGTCGTATAAATAAAATGATATACATATTGAAATTAAACTACTATATACGGATTTTATCGCGTTGTTTATTTGAGAACTACTATTAAACTTTATTAATCTTTAAGCTAATTAAATTATTAAAACTATTTATATTTAAGTTTACACTTTTGCCGACGTTTCGGTTGCTTTTCAGCGGCCATGGTCACGGGGAGATTTAAGATGGTAGTTGTCTCAATGTTCCAGTGTAGTTATTTCAAAGTACCCGAACATAATTTAATCATGGGTGTTTCTATTTACGCAGAATGAGATGAAAGTATCATGAAGTCTAGCTGTGGTTTTTAAACCAATAACTACACTGGAACATTGAGACAACTACCATCTTAGTCTCCCCGTGACCATGGCTGCTGAATAGCAACCGAAACGTCGGGGAAAGTGTAAACCAAAAATAAATAGATTTAATAGTTTAAATAATTTTATTAGCTTATAAATTAGTAAAATAAAATCAATAGTAGTAGTAGAGTAATATTTTCAAAATTTTGTAATACAGTGATAAATAAACAACGCGATAAAATCCGTATATAGTAGTTTAATCTCAATGAATAACGTTCGCGTAAACAGAAGACAATATTATGATATACATATATATCCTATTCGATCTTGTTAATAAATCTAATCGTTAAAGTAAGGTATTACACTCACAAATAGGCCTGTCACCTCAGTCACAGTTACTGACTGTTCATTTAATGATCCTAAAATATAACCATACCTTTCTGGTACACTTAGGACAGATAGATATCTGGAACCGAATTAAATTTATCGGTCCATGTCGAACAGACGGTAAGCGAGACCTTTGCGGGTCCATTATAAAGAGAATATTTCCTCCGCGCCGCAGGGAATTGCCTCCGGTATAATTTAGTGACGTCATATAAATCATATCGTACCTGAATTTACCGCAGACATGGTCAAAGGCGAGATAGAGTCTCACACATGAGCTTATAATGGGTAGGTAAGTGTTTTATGTAGTGAAATAAGCAATTTCGGCGGCGGGCTCTGATTTATTGAATACCTGTAGGTAATGTTCTGAAAATACATGACACTAGCAAAGCTGCGTCGTTTGAAATTTTCCTTCAATGACTGTAAAGTAAACAATTTTATTCCAGGATTTTATAACAAATTTGACTGTTACTGCTGTGATGCGAATGTTTTTAACGGCTAACAATAAACGAATATAAATTTGCATTGAAGGCCTGAGGCCTAACTAATACCTACATATATAAAAGTAAAGGTTGTGAGGTGGTAAAAATATCTGATCATGGATAAAATTTATTAAAATGAAACGAAAAGCAGCTATTAGAACTAAAAACAAAATGAATAGCTGCTCAAAATATCACATTACTATCCCATGTTCACAATCACCTTAGAATTGACAAGTTAACGTCCATGGTGTAAAGATCAAATGTCGACGCTTCCTGGCTATGAATCATATCTTAATAGCGAACACGCAGAGACACGAAACGCATAAATCCACTGTTGAATAAACAAAGATTGCGTAGATGAGAACTGTGATTTGATATACCAAATCTCTGTTTCTAAACAGGCCGCACCTGTTCTTGTTGCCGACATATTAAAATGGCCGCCTAGGAGAATCATACGCTTGCTTTGGTTATTATTTGACTTATTACCAATATTGAGATTGAGAGGATTGAGAAATGTGTTCGATTTTCAGCTTGACCAAAGTCTAACAGCACGGAGTCTAATACACCCCGTAATACATTCACTCTATATTACTATAAACCTTAACATTTATAATAAATTTTACAGTTCTATATTTTGTTACTATTCATTTTATTTTACTTATAAGTAGTTAGGTTTGTTAATATAAGTTAAGTTGTAAATTATGATTGTTGGTTTTGTTTATGTGAATAATTAATTTTTGAGCCCTTAACATAGAAGAAAAAAATTATGATACACTTTTGCTTAACCATAGATAAGTTGTTTCATGTCTAAAGACCATGTGAACTATCAAGAAGGTTTTTCATTTCGGACTATTAATTCCGTTAAAATTTACGAGCCATGAATCCTAAACAAACTACTTTACCGTTTAGTTTTATTTTTATTTAATCTGCTTTATCTCCAATTTCGAGATTGTATTGATACAAATAAGATGTCACAATGTAAATAAAACGTCAAAACAATTCGGTTAGAAACAGAATGCATTGATCGCGTGTGATAAACATTAGCTGGACAATCGCGCATTGTCAACTGGGTCAGGACGATAACGTACGGATTAACTCGGCCCAATTTGATTGATTAAAGCTTGCATCATATTTGTTTGGAATGTCTGCTAGCTCCAATTTCAATGTTGTGATGCAAACAGCTGCTTTGGTGATATGTAAGTGCTTTTGAATCAACAGTTTAGAGATTTGTTTGTGAGAAACTTATACTCAAATAGATTTTACATAAATAGCTGTTTATATTATTAGTAAATATTCAAACTATTTCTTAACAGGTGATAAAGAGATAAGCATGACAGGTGTATATTTACGGCAAAAGACAACGAAAATCTTAACGCACTGAAATGAATTACTTTTTATATCATCAATGTAAATAATCCACTAGTGATTTGAAAGTTTCCATCTTTATTTGTATCAAAAGAAAATTATTGTAAAATGTGCAAGTATTGTATCTCAAATGTTTTAGTGCAATGTGTCAGTGTGATGTTTTAGTGGAACAAATAAAGTCTAAACATTTTATTTAAATCTTAGCTTGAAATTTCTTCCTAGAATTATTATAGCTAATTATGGTTGATTTATCGCTGAAAATTTATTCTACGATACCTTATAAAAGAATATCATAAGGTTATTACAAAAATTTGTCGTATCGAATTAATGTTATCATTATTTCTGTAGTAATGATCCCAAATCCTTATTGAATACAAGTTAAAACCTAATTTAATGTTCACGCTAGACTTATACATAATTATATATAAGATTCGGGTTACTGGATATTTTTGTGTCCGAAAATATATTATTAGGGTCAAAAAATTGTGTCCCAAGTGATTTTTCCCTCACAAAAGGAGGGGTCATGACACATGTATGTAACGTAACTTGACCCTTGGCTTTAACAAAACTTTAAGGTCAAAAAACCCTTGTCGAAAGGCTGGCAAAGATTAATACGTTTCTAAGTCAGATGTCTGAAGCTTGAAGGGGTGTTTTTCAACCCCCTGTGTGAATGTTTCACAGTACATAAAGCGTTGTGCGTCATTGCACCTCAGTAATGTCCTCGCTTCCTCAATCCCACCTTTCTTGGATGAAGAGATTTGATAACAAAGGATTTGGAAAGGAATTTAAATTTGTGCAATCGTAAGTCTTTGGGTGTTCCTTTGTTGATTAGCTATTGAGATGTTTAGGGGTTTTGTTTCTGCAAATTTATTGCCAGCGTGATAGCTTCTTTGGTCTAAGAGAGATTATTCCAATTAATGTGATGGTTTGATTTTTGGATAAGGCATAATATTAAGTTTTCCAGTAGGACTCAGAATATTGCGTCTATATAATACATGAAAGACAGCCGTAAAATAACTCTATGGAACTATCTTTAAATACATATATTATATATTACTTCTGTGCGTGATTATGTTACTGAACTCCTCCTAAAAGGCTGGGTAGGTATCGATAAATTTTTTGGTGTGTGTCAGTGTGGGTACCTTATTGGTTTATATTGATATTTGGATCCAGTAGGTGGATCTGCTATCGGTTCGTTCGGACAGGGCAACGTATGTCGAGTCCACTAGTATATACATATATAGGTATATAACTGGTGAAATAAGGATATGATATCTTTATTACTTTCTCTTCTCTCTTTTTCAATATCTTGTTGTTGTAATGATATGATATTAAAGAAGGTCTTTAATATCACACACACACACACACACACAAAAATGTTGTATGCGCACACAATCTGAGCCTAGATGCATTTAAAACTTACTAAAAATATCTGTTGTTTACGTTTCTTTGCATTTTGCCGAAGACAATTAAATATGGTATTCGCGTGCACTAGCCTTGCATTGTTGCTATTCACGTACCTTTAAATGCGAGTCTTATAATTACTAGTGCCCTCGACGGTTAATCTTTGCGAATTATCTTGTCTTTAACACAATCTCTGCACTTATAACTTATGTTAGGTCACAATCAAATAGTACTTAGTTATGCGTTTTGAATTCAAATATATTTAGGAAATAAATGAATATTTGAATATTTTGAATCTATTTAAGTCCTATGTGGTCCTATGGGTGAATTCACGGGAATATATCGCCCTACGCGGCAAACCATTCTCGATTTCGTGCAGCCATTGATAATTTCGTAAGTGAAAAACTAACCACAATATCCAAACCAGGAATAAAAACTTAGACCGCAAGATGTGGTATAAACACAATATTACTCAACCGGAACAAGTTTTCATAAAGTCCATGTTTTTATAAATGTTCTTGTTTCTATAGTACCAGTTGGTATTTCTGATGTAATATCTTACGTGAAAATGTCTGAGAAAACAGCTTTATACCTGCAACAATAATTTTATAATATTACCTACACATGACGGTAATCCATGTTTATATATACTTACTTATAAAATAACAATCATATCAAACAAGAATGAAAAAATATATAAGAAACTTACAGAGAGACGGCTTATACAACATAATATAAAACTCATGTTTTATATCATGTTATAATACGTCATGTATTACAATCTATATATTAATAAATAAAGCAAAAACTATGTACCCCTTTTTACGAAAATGGCGCGAACGCAGGAGTATGAAATTTGGCACAGTTAAAGTTTATATGGAGAAATAAGGGCGAATCCTAATATTTATATAAAATATGCATTAGAAATACATTTATTTAATGAAAAAACACTACACGCATACAACCATCCATTTCACACACGCAGTCGAAGCGCGTAACTATGGTTACATATATCAATATATAATGACATATATATCAGCAATATCTTACAAGCAAACTTTGTAGACGACCGCTAGTATTAAATAATATGAAAAGGTTAGATGATAGTCGTCCAAAAAATAAAGATATTCAACCTTATCTGATAGCTTTATACGTCTATTCCAATGCATGCAAAGAAATTTAAGTGACAATCTATATGATAAATAAAAAAGTGTACCTAAGTTTTTTGTTTATTATATTCACTATTTCTTGATTAATAATATTTTTATTCTGATGATTAATTAGGCCAAATAATGGTAACAAAAGACGTAAATAAATAAATCTGGATAGACTAGAAATTGAATTATAAACCAAGAACATTAAAAAATATACCACATATGATATTACAAGCTGTGCCCGCGGTTTCACGTGCGTTTATGGTTACTGCGCCGCCCTCGCTGGTCGTAGCGTGATGTTATATAGCCTTCCTCGGTAAATAAGCTAACCAACACTAAAATAATATTTCAATTCAAATCAGTTGTGCCTAAGATTAGCGCGTTTAACCAAAAAAACAAACAAACTAATTCTTCAGCTTTAATATATTAGTATAGGGTATTATTATACGTCATGTTTCATACCAAGATGTAATAACAATATGTTTATCGATTCTGTAGATATTTCCCAGAACCATACACTACCTGAAGTAGCGGGCACAGGTATATTACACCCACATTTCGTGAGCTGTGTTTAAAGTTCCACGTAATGCAAGGCTAGCCTATTGCCGCTTTCATCAATATAAGCAGACCTGGTGCTGCAAGCTTAAAAAAAGATTGTACTTGAAATATAAAATTAAATAAATAATATAATATCAGCCCTGTATTAAACTGTCCCACTGCTGGGCACAGGCCTCTTCTCATTGTGAAAACGCTGGCATAGCGTGGGTGGCGGTGGAGGCGGTGGAAAACTCTCAGACATGCAGGTTTCCTAACGATGTTTTCCTTCACCGTTAAAGCAAGCGATAATTAACTATTTAATACGCATATAACTTTGAAAAGTCAGAGAAGCGCGCCTTGGGATCGAACTCGAGACCTCTGCGTGGTACAACGGTTTCTCAATAAGCTATCGCTGCGTAAAAATAATTGTAATATATTTTTCATACACAATTTGTTGTATACTTATTACGTGCGTACGTACGTGTAAAATCGTTCATTCAACTAGAAACTCCACCCCACAGTTAGTAGGAGAATAGAAAAACACTTTGCAGTCATTTCCTTTGCGAGATGTACTGCTAGGGGATTCATTATCAACCCTCGACAAATCCCCGGCTTTCTTGAGGGGACACCGCGAGCTACGAAACAATCGTGTAGAGGAAATGCTCCCATTACAATTTTGAGAAAAGTGTAGATAAGTGTGGTATATGTACTTAAGTATTAAAGGCAATCATAATTTTATATCATAAAGAATCTGCGTGCTATTTAGAAGATGCAATGAGTGTAAAAGCACTTTTGAGAATCTAAACATAACATCGTATTGCTTGAAATCGCCTAACCAGATTTGAAAATAGATTGTTCATCAAAAGTTGAGCGTTTATGTCAAAAAATATTATTATATCTATGACAATCGCCTTTAACATTGAATATAGAACATAATATCCCAATGGCAGAATTTAACACATTTAGGAATTAAAATATAAGATTTAATTTAATTTATAGGTATTTCTAGAGTTGTCAACATTGTGCCTATTATTTTTGACAGTAAAATCATGCCAGTGTACAGTAATAAGACTTCTCCAGTTGAAAATCTTTCGTAGCTCATTTTAGTAAATAGTAGGAAAAGGGCACACGTGTTTTAAGGTGTACTGTAATAGGCTTTAGCTGAATAAGACCGTACGGGTTGTGGCTCCAAGTGGTTTTACGGACGGTGACTTAATGAAATGTTTTACCTTTCCTCTGCTAATGTGCACTGAGCCGAATTTGTTAGACGAATTTTACGGACCTTCTATTTTATTCATAGTATTGTCGGACTACTTATAAAACTTTATATTTTGTGTGGAGGTATTTAAGGTTAATAAGTATGGTTTATAATATAACGCAGTTAAATACTACGCAGCAATAACCTAGTGGGGAGTTGGTTGAACAGCCACGCAGAGATTTCACAATCGATTAAAACACACACATAATATTTTGCGTAGGTTTTGTAAATCTATACATTTAACTCAACCTTACATAATGTTTCTTCGTATTTTGCCTAGAGCAATAACAAACATCGCCATATCTAAAAGGGCCTTGAAAACTATCATAAAACTATAACAAAAGAATTAGTATCTTTGTTCAATAAAAGAGTAAAAATTGGCTTAGCACTCAATAAATATTTTATACTTTTAACGATTTTACTTCTAGAACTAGCCTTAATAAATATTTTCCTAAAACTAGAACTAAAACAAGCTCTAGACGATAGACGTATAAACCAATAAAAACAAGGTGAGTCGAAACATTGACGCCTTTATTAATGCGATTTGTTCGGCAAACGCTAAAATGATTTTTATGACGCCATAAAACGGGTGCCTATAAAATAAGGTTCATTGTATATCGGGCATGTAGCTGCGAAGATTTAACGTCGATGGCCAGTGAATCTAGCACGGATATATTTAGATATTCCTTCCTAGTACAGTTGAACGTTGGTTCTCATAATCTGTAATAACGGCTTCAGACATTATACAAAGTTCTGAGCGAATGTGACAGGACCGGGAAGCAACCGAGTTTAATCGCATGTGGGCGAAATATGTGCCTTGTTCGAGTTATTGTTTGAACATTTTAGAGTCTGTTGCTCGCGCTCATCAAATGAAATTATTGCCTTCTGTCTTCGACCATTAAATTTGCTTTAACTTAAGCTTATCATTCCGAGGCTGTTTGCCAAGTCATCCTGATCGTGTGGAGGCGAAACACATGTCCAAATGTATTATTTATTGGTGATGTGAAATATTGCAAGTTGGTTAACACCTGGAGTCCAAAACGTTCCAGCCCAATTATAGCGGATTTCCGTATTGGCTGCCTTATTCTATCGCTATTAACGGCATTTGAGAAAGTGTATGGAATCTTCGTCTTAATTATTCCAAAACATTTGACTTTGAGTTTACATGTAACTGTAAATTAAGTAACTTTCGCATCACTAAGCTTTAATTACTCACGATACAACGTCAACCAAAGTTTGCACCAATCTTTGATCAATGTTTGGCGCCAGTCTAAACGGGGTCGTTAAACTTTGCATAACAAATCCTGAGAAGTAAACATTGTATCGCGAATGTCTTAATATATTTGTATTACCCTTTAATGTTTGTTGTTTCAAGGAAATTATTGTGGTTTCGATAATCCGCGTTTCACTTGCGTATCCGTGCGTTCAATATCATTATAAATAAACGGTCGGTAATGATTAGTAGGAAGGATTACATTTTGAACAATGACTTATGTTTGTAGGAATACGTGTTGTTGCCTGCCACCTTGTTTCCTATATTAATATTATGAATTCTTGGTTGTGTTTATAGTAACAGGTATTAGATTGCAAGAGAAATCATACTACAAATTAAGCAATAACTGACGAGATGGATATTATTTTTGTATGTCTTTAACGTTGTTCCAAATAGCCAATAGGCTATTTGGAACACATACTTAATGAACACCTTAACAGGTATTATTTTAAAGAAATTTAGACCGCGGATAATTTAATTGGACCTTGGTTTAAAAAAAACAGGCTGTTCATTGTTTAATGGATACGTAAGTAAAAACTAACAACTTTTGTGACTAATGAAGCCTTGGCGAATCAGTTATAAATTCGTTTTGTTTTCTCACTTTAATCTAATGTTAAAGTCTTCATACGATAAAATATGTAGACTCCAAGCCACATCACACACTTACGATTATACACACAAGTGCTGTCTAGGAGACAGGGCATCTATTCTTTATTCCTAGAGGACAGCTAGCTCGCTCGGAACGCAGGCTAAACCATTTGTCATTTTAATATTGTATTCTATAATCTAAAGTAGGCAAGATGGAGAATGTAAATGCGAAGGAGACTGAATGGATAAAATATATTAAGTAGCAGTTGATAACTGATTTCGCGGTTTTAAATCATATCAATCAGCTTTTCATATGTGACTTATTATCTAAAGAGGTGCATCTGGTTTATATATGGATCCTGTATATAGCAGAGAACTATGTCTTAATATTTTATACATTAGACTATTACCAGTAAACACGTTAATCTATTAATCTATATATAATTATATAAAAATCTTGTGTCACGGTGTTTGTGGTCGCACGTCTCCGAAACGGCTCGACCGATTTTTATGAGTATTTTTATGTGTATTTGGTAGATATGATATATAATAGATCATTAAGTGTATTTCATATCGCTGGGCGATTAGGTTGTCCATCGAATTAATTTATATGGCAGAACAACGTTTGCGCGTCAGCTAGTTATACATAATTATGTAGCAAAGTAAAGTTATTCAATATAATAACAAAGTAAAACTATTCATTAATAGATTTTGAGGAGTTATGTCCGTTTACTGTTACTAAGAATTGTACTTACCTATATTATTATCGATGTCTAAAGCTTAACTGAATTAATTGCTTTGCCATAAGCCACTATCTTTTTCCATTGATTAGTATCAAAACATAATAATATATTATACAATTTTAATATAATTGTTATATTGCCAGTAAATGTAATAAAACCTTTTAACATTCAACAAATTTCAACAATGAGACAGTATTCTACCATTACATAAAACGCAGTGTCCAATGTGTTAAAAGAGCCGTGTTTTTTAAACTTCTGTAATTCTACACCGGGTGCAGGTACCCACATAAATAACGCTCAGGTAAAAAACAAAACACTTTAGCTGCTACTTGATACGTTTTGCAACAATTCGTCTGTTTTATGCTACAGTTTATTCCGGTACGTGACTTTGCCGCGATGCCCGCACTCGGCCCAATGTGCAATACTACGGTGACACCGCGCTCTCGACACGTAAAAAATGCACGACTCCATACATTACTCTTTTCCCGGCGTCGCTTTCCACAGAACGTGAGTCAGAGCATGCAATGCATACGTGAAAACATTGTGAAGTTTTTCGTTTTTGTTTGCAGCGAAAGTTAGAATCGTCTTGCTAGATAGTCCCTGGCTTACGAATGACCTATGTATGTTATTTGTTTACTGAAATAATACTGCAGTCACGGACATCTGGGTTTGTTTACCTTGTCTCTTTGTTATATAACTATATGATATACTAGCTGTCAACTGCGACGTGGGTTGTTTTTTTTTTGAGTATAAATAGAGAATCCAAGTCTTTCCCTAGCAATCTTTAAATTCAAACGTTGCTAAAACGTATCAAATAGGCAAATGTTGTACACATATTTATAATATTTGTGTGATAGATTTTTTTCATATTTTTTTCTGAACGGCCGTCAGTATATACATATATATATAGGTATATGTATGTTTATCCATTATCTAGTACCCATAGTACAAGCTCTGCTTAGTTTGGGCTAGATGGTGTTGCGTATCCTATGTGGTAGAATATTTATATTTATAAAAAAAGTCTGGAGTAAGAAGTTTCGAAGACCAGTAGCTTTATTGCTACGTGAAAGAAAGTCAAACAAATGGACACACTTATGTATCTATAACATTACTAAGGATAACGTAAGATAACAATTACCCATTTGTAACCAATTACCAGTGGAGTAAATAAAACTTGTCAAATACAAATATACACACATTTTTACTTCACAATATTTATATCTTCTTTATATATATAATTCTTCTGTACGTGTGTTGACAGTGAACTCCTCCTAAACGGCTGGACCGATCTGTCGAATTTTTTTGTGTGTTCAAGTGGATTCGAGGATGGTTTAGATTTGTTTTTTTTTATTTTGTCTATACGGGACGACCGTCTGTTGGGACAGCTAGTGTATTATAAATAATAGAAACACCTAGCAATGAGATCTTGCGATTACGATAGAAACGAATATGAAATAAATTCAACACATAGCTAAAATATCCTCGTGGTATAACTGTCAAAGACTACGAACGGCAATTTAAAACGCTAGTTCCACAAGAGTATATCGAAGTGTCCACTTCCGTGATACAATATCAACAGCGAGTACAGTTTGGTCGGGCTATAAAGTCAAATGTTTATATTTAGCTCCATATAAATAGTGGTGGAATTTATGTCCGTGGTGGCGCGCGGTTCGGCGCACTGGGCCCGAATGAATTGCCCCCAAAATATTTGTCTGTCGTGATGTTGGCCCAGAGCCAGTGGGATCACTTTCGGCAAACTAGATAGAGATAAAATATAATGGCTTAGTCTGGATACAGAAAGTATGCGTAGCGCCCGGTGACTCACTTGTTGTGGAATCCTCCTTTTACATAATAAAGAGGTGTGTTTATTTATTACAGACGGCCTGATGTTTATTTATGAATGATCCAGCGTCAAAGAAGGTCATGTTATACAAAAAGCGAAGAGGCCTAAAATAAGAAACTGATTTTTAGCTAGAAGTAGAGACTAATCAAAAACTGAATGTCTCAGTCTCACGTATGATAATAGACTCAAAGACTAATTAGCTGTAATTTGTTTGAAAATTACTATGTTATTAAGTCATTTGTGCTAAAATTATCCACGTTTCATCATAAAATTATAATTATAAGTATAATAATATGTTATAACAAAGACTTGGCTTAAACTTTTCTTATTAATACCTAACCAGGCTTTCATTTTACTAAAAGCTACGAAAAAGATATATTTTTGAATAAAATATTTTCTTCAATAAGGTTCTATGGAACAAAGATTTTTAGTATCAGGCTAAGAAATTGGTTTTCTTTGATTATTTCGCTTATAAAAGGCCCAACTTAATAAGTTTTTCGTCGGCGCATTATTCCTAAGCCGGCTTAGCGAGTTATCATTTTACGATGAAAGGCAAAACCTAGATCCAATTTAACGAGACAAAGCTGAATAAAAACGGAATAAGTTATAGCGCTATTAAATGTCCTAACTGTTTATCAACACAATAAACAACTTTATTAAGTACAAGGACAGTAAATTAACTCGCTCAGTACAGTTGACAGCACACACTCTAATTTATACTACATGATTTATATAAGAACTACTAGTTGTTGTCTATCGCTTGCTCGAGTACAGGAATGTTTCTTTTATTTAAAACCTTTAGTAATAATCACCGTTAGACACGTACAAAAATTTTTGGTAGACTTTTCGTAGTCACTAGTGCGTTTATAGCATAGTATGCTATCAGGATAATCTATTCCTTGAACCTGTAGGTATTCACATGGCTTAAGTGGTCACCTCGTCAACTCGGGGTCGATCTCTATATAAAAAACTGAATGATGGTCCGTAATAACTTTTTATCCCACTACAGAGTAAGACATTGTGTCCGAAAATCTCAGTAACCAGTGAGTGATTATAATAATAGCTTGTGAAGTGATTACGGCAGATGTATTCCGGTCTAAGCGTCAAGCACCTACATAAATATAAATAATATGCATAATCGTTACGTATTATTCCCGTTTATCGTTTTCGTTATCGTTTGTATGTTATTTATTTGTATTGTGTTTTGTATAATGAATATAAAGTTGTTTCATTGATTTAAACTTTTACAATAAGCCTATTTAAGGGTGGCTAAATAGGTACCTTTGAGTGGTAGTGTATATGGATGACAAAAGTCCATTGTTCTAATTAATTAAGTACGTAGTTTACATGCACGGACCATCGGAACACATTAATTAATAATTCTTTGTGTCAATTTGCATTGTTATATCGATTTGAATGTTTATATACTAAAGCTATGTGTATATAAATAGACAAAGACAAAAAGTTCTGTACCTTTTCTCTTCTGTTTGTCAACTTATTTTCAGTATTCATAATTATAAAAATGTAAATTCATATTAATATATGAATTTATGTTTACCTCAAATTTTCAATAATGATTATAGTTCGAATTTCGACCACAAAGCAAACCTAGGTAGTTCAAACAAGTCCGCAAAATTACAATGATACAAAAAAGACGTTTTTAAATAAGGATGTACTTGTTTTCTGTACATGAACTGCAGCGTAACAGTAGGTAAAACTATTAGCAGTAATTCAAGAGGGAAGCCTTTCTGCAATCTCTTAGATCCGCGGATTATGCTTCGGAACGCACGCCACTCCGCGAGTGAATGAACCTGCGTTATTGCTGTCTCGTGTCGTCAAGAACATTCCTTTTCTTTCAAGGTTTCTTTACAATATTTTTTAACTGAGAATAACGTACCAATTTGTAATAGCTACTGATTAACATTTTAATTGCACAAATGTTTTTTAATTCTGTATTACCTAGTTAAACAAATACAAGTAAGTCAAAATATATATACCTAAGTATTATTTACATAATATAAACACAATTCTTTAAAACTAACTTATACCTAAAATATTATAAAACAGAAATAAAAAAGAAAAAGACAACTAAAACCCTCTAATAGGCGTCATAGAATTCCTCCGTCACATCATTCATCATCATTCATCCGCCATCACAGTCGACTGGTAGTGTGCCCAGAAGACTGGCAGCATTGTCATGTTGAATGGCAATGCTTATTCTTGCCGCGAAATAAAGGTCAGCCCTCTGGTCACGGGAAGCGTCGATTAACCTTTTCGCTATGTCTCTATAGAGAGCACGAGCGCTGGGAGCCCATGACCCTAGCGTTTCGACCTCAAATGGCTCAAAAACATAATCCCCTGCCAGGTTTTTGTTTAAAAGATTCCGCGGATGCAGCAGCAGCACCAGCACAACCCGCCGTGCTGGGAAGATGTGATGGCGCAAGGGTGTCTACACACATTGCGTCCCACACCAAGGGCCTACCCATCTTCCAAGGCATCAATGACATACCGTCCGGTCTCTTCCTATCATCACGTGCCAAACCATTAGGTTCAAGATGAGCTGGCACGCCGGCGGTGACAAGAATTGTAATTTGTAATTCTTCTGTTTTAAATGCCAGTGTTGTTGAATTGACACTGTTATGTAAAAATGGGAATACCAGTATATTCATTGTAGGCTTGAAGTTCCGTAATTACACTAGTATAAGCAGTTCAAGGGTAGTATTCGACAAGAGTTTAATCTGATCTTATTTAATAATTACTCTTAACGTGCTTCAGAACAGTTAACCACTTTAAAAGATCCAAGCATTTTAGAAAATATTTTAAAGTCCAAACTTTGTAATTTTATGGCATGTGTAATATAGACTCGTAAATGCTACATTTATGTGAATGTTCTCGTTGATATTAAAGGATATAAGTCTTAATCTAGAGCTTTTGATCCGTGATCTCACGACCTGCCTATATTTGCATAAGCGCGAACTAATGCCAATGACCAATGCAATCAAATTACGTAGGTTTAAAAAACACATGAAGTTATTTATGTTCTCTTATAAGTTCAGTTAGCAAACCTAAGATCCTCTGACTGCTGAATTGTAATATAATGCTAGTTTATATTACATGCCATATGACTACATGCGTAATGGTTTAGGTGTTCGCCTCGCTGCTGCCGCTGCGCCGAGTGTAGAGGGTTCGAATCCCACACGAGACAAAAATTTGTGTGGTCCACAAATGGTTGTTCGGAGTCTGGGTGTTATTTGTGTCCGTTGTTTGAATGTTTGTAAAGATCCACGTGACACAGCAATCACTCTTAGTGCGGGAAGGATCTTTATAAAAAAATATACATATAGGTTTATTCGACATCCTGTACATCCAAAACCCTAAAGAAAACCCCTATTATATTATTATAAAGTTAAAGTACCAGGAGCTCATATATCTATCTCTTTCATTTGATTTTTTCTTTATTTTTTCCTTCGTAACAACGAGAGTCATAGCCCTAGTAATACAAGTAATTATAGTCAACGTCCAACGCTAACTGTGCTGTATGCTTGTTTGTTACCTTGACAGTATATAAAAAAAACAACTTAACACGAGTACGAATCAGGAATACTGAAGCTAATAGAGATATCAATCGCAGTAACCGCAACACAGTATAGTATGTCTGACGGACCGCGGGACGTCCTTGTCGCATATATATTTAGTACAACTCGCTCTTGTGAAGATGTAAATATTTTTGTTTTAAGAAACTGGGCGATTAGGACAACTATTCTTGTACAATGACTGAGTAATGTTTGGAATGTAAGAAGATGGGTTTTTGAGCATTTAGAATTAAGTGTATGTTTAATGAGTAGATTAAAAACTACTAAGAATTTCTATCCTATCACATATATTCTGTCACACACAACACCATCTAGGCCAAACTAAGTAAAGCATATACTATGGGTGCTGGACAACTGAAAACATACACTTTTTTGGTAAATACATACATATTATACATAATTATAAACACCCAGGCCAAGACAAACATCGATGTCCTTGCACACAAATAATTGACTTGTGCGGGTATCGAACGATATGATATATGACGATACCTCAGGCGTGGCAGTCGGTTACACTAGCCACTACGCCATCGAGGCCGCCGATTTTAGATTACTTATTAATTAATATTCTTGTTAATCCATCCAGCTAAGCTAGGATTCTTGTGATAGGAATTGGTTCACATCTGTAGTGCAACGACGAATGCAAGTCCAATTCCTTAACCATTGGGCAATCTATATTGCCACCTTGGTCTCTTAGTTGAGGCAGTTTTAGCATAAAGGGTAAGCAATAACAGCCGCTTATAGACATAGCTGCATTTATAGCATAACAGAATCAATGCCTAGAGGAAATAGGCAGACCACTATCTACCGCAATAAAATGGGGCACATGCATGGCAATTCTGCTCTAACGGCGAAGCTTGTCAACTGAAATGAATAGAATAATAGTAATAATCTCCTTAATTAGTTAGCTTTTAGTAAAAAAATCTCAAGTCTTAACTCTTAATTGCAATACAGGACAATATTTACTGCTATGGTGCAGATGGTAACGGTGGATAGGATAGCTCAAGAAAGAGTAACCATTATTCATATTGGTAAGGTTAGATTCTTTAACTCTGGCGAATAGACGGCAAATCTCGCTTTCTATTACATGAACGAAAACTATATAACTAGAAAAATATGGTTTCATATTTTTCGATTATTGTCGATCGGGTCTATACTTAATATGTCGACATAGTAAAAATGAACTCAGCTAAGGTGATAACCAATTGAGAACAAAAGTATTAAAGTGTTTGTAAATGACCTAGTAAATATATGAGTGCCTTAAATATCTGAGTGGTACACATTTACTTTGTACACGAAATTATAATCTTATTTCTAAGCCATCCTTTAAGGAGGTTAGAAACTTTTTTTTATTCGTTATTCACAAGTTACACAGCAATTTTTTAGAACAAAATTTAAGAACTCATTTTTATGAGTTCTTAAATTTTGTTCTAAAAACAGCTACAGCTTCGTATTAATGCATACTACTGAACAAGGAGGTAAACATAATTCACATTAATTGCATTTTTTTTGGAATTTGTTCATCACCAAAATATTTGAGTTAACCACGCAATTTCTTCGATACGCTCATTACAAGACTTAAGCAAACAGATTGTTTAACAGATATTGCACTTAAAGTCAAATTTATTAGTAAAAACGCAATACAAACATTTATAAACGTCTAAAAACAAAATATGATTCTATTCTGACCGTGTGATTTACGGAAAGAAAATCCTGCACATATTTCTGAAGCACGCAACATCCATCTACCTAAGTGTTTTGTTCAACACAGTGTAAAATAACTAGACCGATGCTGATCCGACTTCAAACGTTAACGTCCAAGTATTTACACAATCACTTTCAAAGAACAGATAAGTGTCTCGGACATATGATTAGGGTTGTCACCCGCTAATACATTTACAAAATGTTCGTTGCAAGCGGGGCAGTGTGGGTGGTCGTGGATGTGAACGTGTTCAGCGTGGTACGTTACAAGATGAAATTATTGATGATAATTTAAAATATTTAAAGCATTGATATATATCAAAAAGTGAATAAAAAATATCTTCCTACTACTATGTACATTTATGTATATTATTATATATATTTTTGGAACTGGTATTTCCTATTAATATTACTATTAATATCCGGTCAGAGATTTGCCTGCTAAATCGCTATACCTTGCGATATCACTCTCAGGAATTTTCTTAAGACGTATTTTATTTACTACTTCTTTACTTTGTAATATGAATACGACCCTGTAAATTGCCTCATATTATCAACTTTTGTTAACATATAAACTCATACACACCAATGTTAAAAAAAATATTTGCATAAACGCACAGAGCATAATATATATGAAGAAAGTTCTGTGGCAACCCTGTCGCCGACCTATGTATCATTTACCTTACATATATCGGAGGGGTCATCGACACTCAAGTTCAATAGCAGAGATAAAATATTGAAAACTTATGACAAAATATTTGTCATTACACATTGACAATTGATAAAAAGACAAATATTGTATAAAATACAAACAATTATATTATGAAATGTCTGTTTAGTAGACTAATATTATATGTCGAGTGTACAAGAAGACACAAATTGCAGCCAATAAAGCCGTTAAAACTTATTTTATATTAAAAGTATCTAGGAAAATTTATACATCATATTGTGCCATTAAATATAGAAATGATAATAAAACAATAACAAGACATCAAACGGATAGAAATTGGCTCATTTCCATTGTCAAATAAAACGTTTCGTATCAAAAACCAAGTGCGACAAAGAACCAAACCAAAACAAATAAATGTGATAAAAGCAATTCGGTTAACTGTACTCGCTTTTATATTCCCTAACAAAGTTTACGCTCAGAATTATAAGAACAAAAATAAAATATCTATATATACACAATTTTGTTTGTTCACTCTCGGTTCGGAAATTGGTATTATGAACATGAGAATCTAATTTACTAAGTCCCTACGCAGCATCTGTAACGAAAGATTTACTAACAGAAATACGGTTATTGTTTTCGAAAGACGATAATGCTACACTTTAACTTCAATAAAAGGAAGTTAAGGGAAGTTGAAAGTTGCAGACAATGAGCTCTTAAAGTGAAGGCTTTGAAGGCAATTTTCTCTAAAATTATACGTATGAAAGTTGCCAGACTGCAGAAACCTGAGGAAGAATGTACTTCGTAGCATGCAGAACCTCTGTCGCCGGAGGCAGCGCGTCGACAAAGAAAAAGTGCAAGCGATACGTCAGCGTCCCTATGCGGAATTATGCATATTTCGCTTCAAGAGCTGCGAACTGAATACGTAATGCGCATAATGAGATGACACCTAAAATAGTGGAGTTTTAGCGCGTAAATGTTGCGAAATGCACGTAATCCTATCCCAACCGAAAGAGAGATTCGTTTGCATTCAAAACTGAATTTGAACTCGAACTTTAATAATGTTTAATGTGTTACAACTAATTGTCAAATGTAACATTTAAGAATGAATACATTTTACAATATCCTTAAGATTTCAGCTGACTGCGACGATACAATTTGACATACATATATCACATACCTACACAGCTTTACGACCTTATACTTTCGTGATACCTTTTACCGTTGGAATAGGATCGGGCCAATACGACGCCCCGCCGTCGTGTGAAAATGTGCATGGTGCACAATAGATTTTACCGAGAATTTCTATTGTGAGGACTGATTTGTTAGATGTCACTAGAAAATATCGCACACTTGAGATATATCGGCTGGAACTAGCAATCCTCTGAACGCGTGTTCTCCGTATCTCAGATAAGTATTATTGGAAATAGTGAAATGTAGTGTTCACCATGATATTTTGCTTCTGTTCGAGGAAATTTGATTACGATACAGTTATTGTTTTTGGGCGGAGTATTTTAACGACTAACATAACAGTCGATTTACTGAGTTATATCTTACTTAATGTTAATATAACTAGCTTTTAGAGTTCTGCAGAATTCTTACTAGCTTTCATAGATACAAAATGAATGTGGTATTATTCCATTATCATTTTTCTCAGATTATCTTTAATGTAAGCAAGAAGAGCTCCTATCTCGTTTAAAGTTATTGCGATCGTCGCGGAAACGTTTACATCTGACAAATTAATATGCACCCAAAGGATTGCACTTTACGAAAATATGCGGAACTTAAAGGGGTCGCCTTAAAAGCCACAAGATGATGACAGGGGGCAAGTGTAATAGTCCTCAGGCCCGCAATAAATAATGCCTAACTTAAGGGGCTACCTTCATTGTTATTTCCTTAACGGGCCGTCTTATGGCCCTCTTAATTAATTTGAAACTTTCTCAGGTCTCTTGTGGCGTGCAATTTGAATAATAGCACGGATAGGGTGGTGTAGCTTAATTTTAATTGCAAATATTTATGTTAAACGAGGCCCGAGGCGGCAAATGCCTCTCTAGGATATTGCAAAGTATGATATATTGTAGGAAAACGTCTTGTGCAATACGCAAAATCGAATAATTTATTATGTTAATATCAGCTGAGTTTGTTTTACATTAACGAACGTAATCATTACGAGCTTTTTTGTGTTCACAAGAACTTTACAAACAGTCAAACCAAGTTTGGGTGTTCTTTGTGTATGTTGTCAAATATTGTAAACTTATACAAGTCCTCCGCGATTCTTAGTGCGAACAGCACTTAAAACGATTCTGTATCGCGGACACAACAGCCAAATATTTAAATGTTTATCCATATATGTTTGTAGATGAGATTGTCTTACTTGATTTCTAGTGCTATTATAACTTTCCAACGCCCTTTACAGCACCTACGCAAAATTTCTCTTAAGTCGTTGCATAGGCAAGTAGCGATCCACAATCAACACTGTTACCTCATATTTCATTTCACGATCAAAATGGAAATAGATTCAGTGGCGCCTATCAAATGAAGTTTCGTTACCATAAGTTATGCGCAGCATCAATCAGTATTCAAATCAACGAGTTTTTGTTACAAACTCGTTAACAGTTATTAAAGAAACTTACGAGACCGTTGATTTGCATAAACTCGATCTTTACCTGGAAAAGAAATAATATTGATTAATAATAATCATAGTTTATTTGATAAAGTTTAGTTGCACTTTTATACTTAAATGAAAGGGCCTTATAAGGCGGATTCTAATCTTCTTTGTACCAACGTAAGCCCACTCCTTACACAAGCATTGTGCCTAAGCTGGAGGAGTCAGCAAGAATACTAGTAATTTATTTAATAAGCAGTATAACAACTAACGATTTACTACTTTCATATAAGGTATTTTCAAATCAAATCAAATCAAATCAATTTATTTTTGCAGAAAGCACTGTACAAAGTTGTTTTATAATATATAAAGGTCTCAAGTGTTCCTACCTTGAATGGCATGCAAAATGTAATTTTAAGTTAACAAAATTATAAACGCGAAAGCAGCTCTGTCTATGTGCTCTGTTCACGACCGAACCGTCAAACCAATTGCAATAAAATTTGGCATGAATACAACGTCAGAGTTGGCAAGAACACAGATTACTTTACCTTTTGAAGAAAAGAGCGTAGTATTAGGTAAATAAAATAAAATTAGTTATACCAAATATTGACGACGTTTTCATTTAAAACAAATTATGTTATGAATTATTATCATATATGGTTATATACTAGAACACTCAATATACGTAAAACTAGGTTGAACAAAAAATGCAGTACTTGTATTAGTTGTCCTTTAATCAATTGTGTCTTCAATCAATTCAATCAAAAGTGATGAATATTGAACGAAAAAGCCTATTACTTTACTAGTAGTGTATTAGAGTGTCATATTTATGTATTATCTACCAATACACAGAAGACCCGTCGCTTGGCGTCGCCGCGATCTATTAGGTTCTTGAAGACCAACCGTCAGCCGGTCGCGACGGTTATACTAGCGTATGACTAACGGGTTAGGATAATGACACTTGCAATAAAGCGATAAAGGGACCGACGCTAATGGCCTTCGTAAGGTGCAACGCTTTGGAAAGTACACAACAAGCCATCTCATAGAGGCTAGCCTCACGACATTGATACTGACATTGTCACTGTTACTGGGAACAAAGACGAAGTTGGGCGACAAAATTGGTGAATTATTGTGGAAAATTGTCTCATACTAAAATATTTATCTTATGATATTTATAAACCTGCATGTCTAAAAGTTTTCCATAATGTTCTCGAACATCAAGTCCTCCGAAGTCTGCAACCGGTACTGGGCCAGTGTAGTGGACTATGCTCTAATCCTTCTCACACTGAGAAGAGCCCCGTGCTCAGCAGTGGAATAATTTAATACGGGGCTGATATTATTATTTTTATTAATAGTGACTGCCCAGGTAGTAGCAGTAGTTTTAATTTTAACTTCAATTCTGTCTAGTGCGAGGATTGTATTTTTAAAAGAAAAATGCTCGTCCTATAGAAAGTCGATGGCTTACTGCCGTTCTTTAAACGGTCGAGTCTTAGTATACCAGACATAATTAATGATCTACTGTAGCGAGACGGCCCCAGGTGTGCCGCTGTGTCTCAATAGATTAAAGGCAATCGACACAAAAAAATAAATTTTGTAACAGACGGCTAAACGAACTGTTGAGATTGACTGACTGAATTATATTAGACAGTCCTTTCCTCGTCTGTCTTATCCGGCAAGTGTAGTTTTAAAGCGTATGTTAGCACACTATTTAAATTAATTTTAACTCGTCTATTCCAATAATTTGATATAGGCTAGAATTTGATGTATAGTGCTTGAATGAGTGTTATAGATAGCCCAGATAAGAAACATGTCTGCACAGTAAGTACGTAAAAGGTAAATGATTGATTAGTAGTAAATCAAAAGATTCAGAATGCGTTCTCCATAAACGTGCTAACTGATAGGCAAGCTCGTTAAATCGCAACGGTATTCATCATCTGTGATTGTAAGTGTCAATTCCCTTTTACTACGTCGGCATGCAAATCGAGAATACGGTAACTTGTATAATGGTTTTCCTATCCACAGTATTATTTATTTATTTATTAGTATAACCATATTATACATATTAATGCAATATAAAATTTTCGTAACATAGTATTTTATCTGATACGACACTTACGGTTTACATTGACTAGTTATAAATAAATTAAGTGTTTTTATTAGTTTTGCTTGTGTTAGGGTTAGGCAAAATTGTATTACATGTTGGCGATCATGTGCTGTTACCACGTAAAAAGGAATGCTTTCTCATCAATCTTGTCCTGTTCTGTATATACAGGGTGTCCGGTGATTAATGGATAACCTTGAAATGTCTTATATTAGAACTGAAGGCCGTTCAGAAAAAGAAAAAAAAAAAAAAAAAAAAAAAAAAATATATATTAACAAGTGCAAGCTATAATAGCATAGCATACTTTTGAGTGTCTATCTGTTAGCATAATTAGTGTTTAATAATAAAACAACAAAAAACCAATGGATTTCATTCATTTATGGTCGTAGTATACAAGAAAGTTATATATGTTAATTTAAAAAAAAAACATATCTCAGGTGGTAACTTTTTTCATATTTTTTTCTGAACGGCCAGCAGTTCCACTATAAGACATTTCCAGGTTATCCATTAATAACCGGACACCCTGTATATAGCAAGAGTTTTAAATGTATGCTGATAGAAAAAAAAGAAACTGCTGGAAATTGTACCTGTATCCTCGCAATCAGCTGTCGAGTTTGCACCTATACCACTGGTCCTTCAGGACAATGTTTAAAACGATAATAGTTGTTGTTATTGATTGAATGCAACCTTGCAATGTCTAGACTGTTAAAATAGCAAACACGTAGGAAGTACAAGGCGATACTATAAAAATAATTAGTATTCACTTATCGAGTACTTTTAATAAAATATGCAAATTGCAATTTTACACTCGGTTTAGCGTTGAGGTAAATGTCGTGAGAAGACTTAATGCTAAAGGTTTCTTTGGAAATGTTGGTAAAGCGGAGTAAAAATTATCAATCTGTAACTTACCACAATATTCTTATCTTATCTGATATAATAGTTACTGTTATTCTCTCAAATACTCCCTATACAAACATAATGGAGTCTCGAGTATAATTAATATATCTACCGGATTATTATTATTTCTCGGTTGCCTTTTAGCAGCTACTAAGAATAAAAATCGGCGAAAGTGTAAATATAAACATGTGAACAGTTAACGTAAGAGTTTATAATATTCTTACCCCCTTGTATTGTCTTTAATACTTACACCATAATAACTACAAAATCATTGAAATATGGCAGACTATATAATTTAAAAGAAAAGTAGTGTTAAATTCTTATCAATATTTTTCTTTACATTGATGATATTGAACCTTATTCTATGTCAAAAATTGGAACTGCTTTGTTGGTTCAACAATTACCAGAGAGACTATTGAGTAGTCCTGCGACCAATTTGTGGTATTTGAGCTTTTCAAGGAAAAGCTATTGCAAACTTTCATATAGCTTTAGCGATAGACATAAAATTGGCGACATAACTGGCGAAACGTGGAAGCTACCTTTACCCAACCACTGGGAAGATGTTTATTATGTAAATAAGTCTCATGCATATACGACAAGTTAACGAAACCAGGAAGATCGTAACATTTTATCAGCATCTCCAATAGATAAAGTCAATAACATACTCATGGTTGAAAATAACAAACCTTTTGGAACGGGAGCTAAAAGCCGATTATACAACAATACACTGAAGGAAATCCACCACAAAATTAGCACATAACTGAACAATTCAATATTACTGCCGGTATAACAGGTTGAAAGCGTTACACTATACTACAGGCTGAAACAGTGAGCATTGAAGATTTCATAGGAATTTCGCACGGTACGTCGCTTCCATTCGTCACCGTCGAGTAATTAGGCGAGACTGGCAACAAACTTAACTATGCCGTCACAATACACTTTAATAGAACATCAATAAAGTTGTTTTTCGCATAAATTGTTGCTATAGGTACAGAGAAATAAGAGCGTGTGACTAGTGGAGACGCACTCACGCAATGTCTACCGATGTACTAACTGATGAATTTGAAAACACGTTTACTATACGGCTAAATGCCAATGGCCGGGTGGCAATGATCGATCTATACTAGACTATAAATAATGAGTGATATCTGGGTCAACTGAATCTTAGTGTGCACAAGTAATTAAACTAGCATTGTATCATTCACACATGTTGGTACTCGATACATCGCATGCGGAGTTTGAATGAAAGATATCGTTGCTAAACGAAGCATGAATTTATAGTGTAAGATTGAAATGATTATGAGGTTGTAAATTATGTCAATGTAAGTAATTATCCACTAACGTTTTTCATGTCAGAACTTTAATGGCTGGAGATTTGTGGAATCGCCTAGTGGCCAGATTTAATAATTAGTTCGTATTTATGTTTAACATATTTGTCAGGCATCCAGTTAATGAAACTGGATTAGGCGTCTGGTAATTGAAACTTGGTTCCTTTATAGGCATACACAGAATACTAGATCCAGATTGCAACAGATTGAAAGTGTAAGAAGAAATGTAATTCCTTTGTCCAGCCATTAAACAACAATCAGATTCATAATAATAATATTTGTTAGTGCGCTTGCAATAATGTTTTGAAAATCTACTACTTTTTTAAATTTTATTGTGGCATATATTTATTTAGAGTTATTATAGAGCTTATTGTAGGTTTTTAGTGCCATTTATGTGTATTATAACACACATAAATAGCACCGAAACCGTTGTCTAGCAATATCATATAAGCCGGGTTACCATTCACTAAACTCTAACAAGTCTCTAGTTCTAGTTAGGTCGAGACCTTACTAGAACTAGAGACTTAAGGCTTAGAGAATATTTAGCTGATAGGACCGAGGACCTATTAGCTAAATATTCTATTCTGCTTAGATATATATTATGTTGCACTATCGATAATAGGATACATGCTTGACTTACCACTCTGACTAGTAACAAGAACTGTACAATTACAAAAACAGTGCCTATTCCTTCTACATATTCTCGATTAAAACACCGATCGATCACCGACTTCCTCTATGGTAATACACCACAGCACACCGTTACAGCCAGGTGGCACCCTTCATATTGTCCGAGGTAGCCAACCGAGACGACTATGGCTTTCGAATATTAGGAAACAGTTGGCATATCGCATTACATTGCGGTAAGGGAATGAAAGGCATGTATGTTATCGGATAGATTAGTCTGGACTTGTAACATGTGGTTTCCTGTGGAAGTAGATGCGAGCTATGTCTATTCGTTGCTGTGGCATGCAGTAAGAAGTAATTGAAATATACCTTTAGGTAGAACTCATATGGTGATCTGTAAGGTTTTGTATTTTGATTTAATACTTAATATATTGCTTTTTTATGTGAATAAACATCTAACTTGACAATAACATCAGGTAAATAACTTAAACAGCAAGTTATTGCTCGTATTGGTTCTGACCACAGAGGATAGAATTTGTATGCTGCGTATTTCTCTAGCAAGCGTGCTTTGATGCCGAGCTATAGGTTCTTGAAGCCATTTTATCTCAGCTCTAGAGTAGTGTTGAAGAGAGATAGAGTCAAAAACGTAAAAACATAGATTTACATACAAAATATTACACTATATTAAATATGGGGTATAATTATGGTGCTGATAGTTTCTAAAGTCGTATTCTTGGAGGCATAACCGTATGTGCGCATTATTGTACAATATGTTTAATCTCAGTTATAAATACTAACGGTCGCCAAGTGTATTGTGTATATGTATTTATCAAATTTGATCGTTATTAAAGTTTTATTGTCTATAACTTAATATCCTCATAATCACATTTCATTTAGTCACCTACTCCACAATGTATTTAACCATAGTTACGAAGCATTCTACAAAGTCAACCGAACAATGCCGAAATACTACGAACGCGATTCGATTGCTTATGTAAAATGCATGGTTGTGTGCGTGTAGTGTTTTTTCATTAATTTAATGTATTTCTGAAGCTTATTTTATAAAAATATTACGATTCGCCCCTCCTTCTCCATATAAACTTTAACTGTGCCAAATTTCATACTCCTCCATCCGCGCAATTTTCGTAAAAAGGGGTACAAAGTTTCTCCTTCACGTATCAATATATAGATAATTATCGAATTATTGGGATACGGAATATACACCATAAATCACCGATTATTCATATGTAGGGTTTGATTTCTGGAGAAAGCATCACTAAGGTTTCCTGTCTAAAAAAAATCATACCATCGTGGTTCCTAAAACTATATGCGGTAGACTATGAGATGCTGTTCACTACTACTACAAACTTTATCTACACTATTGGGAATATACATAGACTTGAGATTATGTATGTAAGTTGTAAAGCTTTAACTGAGTTGTGAAATAAATACCGTTATAAAAGACTACATATTTAGTCCAATCAATCACTTAATTCAATAAATATTTAATAAAGTATTTACCAGTACATAAAGTTTCCAGTAAGGCGAAGAAATTATTCGACAGGTATTTGCTCCGGTAGCTAAATAACTCCGGTGCCGCGAATAGATCCAAAGGAATTCCATTCCTAGAGTATTACGAACGTTTTAAAGACCCGATGAGAAATATGAACTGAGGGAATGATTATAATGTGCCTGTTAGTGAACTAATTATGGTACAGAATCTATTTAGAAATATTTTATGGTCATTTAATAGTATTAACGTGATAATTACTTCTAAATACATAGGCGCAGAGGAGAATGAAGGGAAAATAAATGAATATTATATCAACCATTGATGATAATTATAGGGATTCAATTCGAACCAGTAGTTTCTGAGATTAGCGCGTTCCACCAAAGAAACAAACAAATAAACACAGTAACTCTTTAGCTTACAATATTAGTATATATAGTATTCTATAGTAAGCAATATTTGTGAATATTACTATACGATCAAACCACATAAGTCTATACCTAAAAACATATTAACAATTTTCCTTTTCCCTATTCTAAAGATACGACATCACATGAAATATCGTTGATTTGTTACTGAACTTGTCAAAACAATAGTTTTCGAATGCTTCTAAGCATTTTATAGGTATTTTCACTAACAAGTTTTTTGTAAATTAAGTACAAGAAAAAGTAACAAGTTCGACCTTGGTTGATGGTTGATGGTAAGCAATAATCGCTGAAGATCACATACTCGAGTCACCTACATTGCACACAGGTTAACAAGGTAACTGATTGAAAGGTTTTAAACATTGCAGTTTTACACAGTTTCGTGTAGACCTAGGTCAATTGATATATCTACACTAAAGCGTATGTTAACAAAATTTAAACAGAGACCCGAAAACCGAAGGTGCAATACACAGGTGCAATACGTGCAGAATATATTTATAAAGTATTCAATAACAGTGTATTCAAAACAAAGCATCACGAAGCAGTTATAAAGAAGCATTTGCGAATAATAATGTTATAATGGATTACGGAATGCGTGGAGAGGTCATTGTACTAAAACGTTTTTATTGTAGCGGAACATGTGAAAAAACTTAGTGAATGAAACAATGCGGCAAGTTTTCACTTTGTTAGAGTAAATTACTGGTGTTTATGATATTGTCGTTTCTCAGTCTACTGAGTTGGATTTTATACTTCTGTTGCAAGTGGATTGAATTAAATTAAAGGTCACTGCTATAGCTTTAAAGAAAACGCACAACTATGTACAGTTTAGGACTTGAGTGGAGTTCTAAAGCGAACTTATCGTCAAGGTATCTAGTAAATACTTTCAAAATATTAGTACTAGATTTTGCCCGCGGCTTCTCTCGCCTATTATGACCTTTTCTATACCTCTGACATCGTGTTTGGGCAGTTTTATGATGATCGGACGAATAGTTAAGCCGCGAAAGCGTAACAAAAAAATAAACAAACAAGCAAATTCACATTCGCGTTTATAATATTAATAGGATTTTCGCGGCGAATAGCAAGTCTTAGAGGAACAGACTGTATCAGATTTCAGGAATAAAACTGATGCGTTGTAATAATATTTGATATGTATCAACAATCAAATTACATCGCCTTGACGACAAGCAGTATATTTACATTAATTACTTTTGAGCGCCCATACATTTTACATCATTAGGTAAATTGAAACAGCATACATATAGCATGTTATTATTACAAGAAGATTAAAACATTTGGCGAGAACATTAATTTTGATACAAGCCCCTAAATTATTGTGAATCATAACATAAGATATAAGCCCGCTCTAACAATAAATGTAATTTACTATAACAATAAATATCCTATCAGGTAAGTCTGAGATATTAATTATTATCAAATCTGGCTGCTCCGTAATAAAATATTACCAAATAAATACATCTAGGCGGTGTCTGGAATGTCTGGCTGGAGGCAGCGTCCTCTCGGCTGAATGTTTTACGACTTGAGGTAGATAAGGTGAAAATACTGCGACGAGTCGAGAACTTTATAAACGACAGTAGCTCTTTCCAGAGACGTGTATCTTTTTCTCGGTAGTGTTTACAAAAGATGGCAGGTAGTGGGTCATATAACTGTCTAGATTTAGCACATACGTTGTTTAGCAAACAGTTTTTTTAACAGAATTACCTAGAACTTAGAGCATAGCTGCTTTTAAAATCTAGGTTTATATGCGACGTTATTATTTCGCTGGAATATAGCAATTTGCCGTCAGTTGATGTTTTCGGTACATTAAATGTAGTGTATGGGGCTAATGGCAATTGAAAACCGTTTCATGGAAACAGATATTTCAACATAATATATGTAATTAAGTCAGATATACAATATTTTATGGAGAAGACTATGCAGTAAAAGTTTCGATTTCAGTTTAAAATAGTATAAAAATTTACTTCTTACTACAACGTTATTCCTATATGAATTCTTTAATAAAATCATGTTCCCACTTATAAGTTCTATTCTATCTATGTTACTTTTAGGTACCATATTTACATAAAGAACATTCGATAAATGCAAAAGCCTCATCAATGAAGCGGTTAATGGCTAGCCATAGTGTAATGTCTAATTTAAATACTCCATTAAATTGCAATGGATTCCTTTATTATTTTAGTTCAACGAATTCACAACAGATATACAATTTATTACGTCTTAGACTTCCACGGGTCATGAATATATATATGATTTACTCAAAATGGCAGCGTGTCTTTGTTAAGGGCACAACAACATTCACTATGTTAGCTGTTAACCATAGCCTGCCCTTCAAGCGCTTAGTTTTTGTACTTTGTCCGCTGAAGGTCATCCACGTCGTGGCTATTTTGGTGATTTACTATCATATAAAACTTGGACATAGCTCGTGTTTCTATGCCATAATTTCGAAATTGTAAGATAAACAGCAACTTATCAGTGCATTCAAATACACATACATTTATACAAATTAAAGCACATCCAGATTAGCCGAATGCCGTTATCTCTACTCGAAAACCTCTGCAATACATATGTACATTTCACATTAATATACGCACGTACTAAACGTAATCTATCATTACGTTTCGTTATCTATATGAATGAGTCTAGTTATAGATGTAAAAAGTGCCCTGTTGGTAACCAATCGCCTTGAAGCCTTGAAGGTAAGTAGAGCGATGCGACCGCAAACTTCGTGTTTGGCAACTGTTGAGGCCACCTGTCAAACCGAGTGTGAGAAGTGGTTTACTCATCTTAATATTGGCTGTCAACTTGTTTAGTCTAGTGAAATAATTGATTCCGATTGTGTTGTCCTAAATTCGGCTAATTTTACTCTCGATTAACAGTTTTGTATTTTCGATTAGCTGTGATCGAGGGAGGGTAAAAACTTATCTGATTACAATCCAAAGAGTGAGAGTTATAAATAGTCAGCAAAATAAGTAACTGACTACTGAATGTATTTTATGAATTGTTTGATTAGATAGCGTTACAATTAACTATCCTTTACTTAGCATTGAGAATAGTGATTATCATGTATGATAAAACAGTTCATTAAGTCACAAATGTTTATCAAGTTATGTCGCTTTAGATTTTGCGATATTATGTGCGTTATAAAAAGCTGGCAGTCCATACTTGGCTCACTGAACATAGTCACACCACACGTGTCGATCAGAGGCCTGGGTACAGGGCGGTGTTTTAAAAGGCTAAGATTTTTATTAAGGTTTAGTTAGTCAAATTGTATTTTAAACATATCTAAAATATGATATCATTAGCTAGATTCAAAAGATAGATAGTATTTCATAAGAAAACATTGAGAGGAAACCTATGTCAACAAGTTAATATACTATGCTAAATACTAATGGAAATGGCTAGCGCGTTGGATTATGATTAACAGTCTAAACACAAAGCTACTACAATTTTTTTTTATATCTATATTATAGGTAATAGTAATGGAATGGGAACAATGAATGAGAAGTGTCATTTTAGTTAAATTCTTGTCCCTAACTTCATATCAACACTAGCTGTAATCGTACGTCTGGTCGTAATCGGCTGACGTAGATACTACTAATAATTGGGCTAATTTAATAGGTTTAAAAACCTTTTAGTACCATCCCGGTAATTAGAGATATACTTACATTCAAATTAATTTAGTAAAACAGCATCGGAGTCAAATATAAAGTAGTTCAAGGGTATATTTACTTGTTTATCTAGTAGCTAAGATACGGATAATTCGACAAACAGTAGTTCACGATAGTGATGTATTTGTTGTTATGGTAAACATACGTAATGTAAGAACTAAAATATGAGGTCTATATAGTGCTGTTACATAATCTTAGAATAATTCACTATAGCATAGTCGAAAATTTAATTTATTTTCAAAAGTGATATTGGAATGCATTAGGTATTTAATATGAGTAGGTATATCATGAGTGGCCAGAGGTATGTTACACATATTTTACCAGGAATATCTCTAGATCCCATATATTAGGGATACATTTATACAACGTGTAACATATTAAACGCACTTACTGAAAGTACTTGAGTTAACATCATATGTTGACAAATTGAGGCATTTTAGAATGGACAGTTTGTTAACCCGCAGACAGCTACTTGATTTGACTTTTCTCAACAAATTGGTTAGATATGAGTTCCACTGCCCACCACTTCTGTAAACTATCTCCTTACGGGTTCCTAGCCGTGTGCCTAGACAAGCTGTTCTCAAATCTGGGCTATTTTATCGTCCATATGCGAGGACTAACTTAAAGATGTTTTCAGCTATTTCCCGAATATCAAAAACATACAACACAATTTGCGGAGAAGTTGATATTTTTGCTGACACACTGTCAAAATTCAAAAAAGTTGTGTTAAGTTTGTTGAGGGGCTGAATGTGCTCATGTTTAAAATATTTAAAATGTTTATAATGCCAAGTGTTTTTGTTCTTTTTCTTCTTGCGTATATTTTTGTTTACTTGATTATTCATATTGTGGCCTTCTTTTGTTTTGAATTGATGTTTTGATGTTTGGTCTATTGTTTGTTTTTTATTTTTATATTTTTTTGATATTTTATAATTATCTTATTAACGCTATAATATGGTGCATGGTGTGACACCTTAAAATGTTGTGCATTTATTCTTATTACTGTGTAAATTTTTAATGTATAAGCACTAATGTAACAACTATTGGTTATCCAAATAAAAAAAAAAAAGAATCGGCTACTGAATCCATTTCTGACATTTTGATATAGGTATTTTTTTGTCCTAAAATAATTAAAACAACATAAATTATAGTCATCCTTTTCTTTGAACAGTCGAAATAAACGAAAATGTGTCATAAGTCATAATTCAAGGCAATAAGGTATTTGATGCAATAAAGGCAATAATGTTAGATTTATTATTGTTATACTATCCGCGCACAAAAAGGAGAACTAATTCGTTAAATTAAAATATTTAAGTACATAAAAGTAACATTTTAATGATTATATTATTATTACGATTTAATAATCTAATCTTGGGGTGTTTGAGTTTGTGCCTTATATCTGTGATACGTTGTATATTGTCCAAGCCGGGAATCGGTCCCAGGACCGCAACTTCGCACACAAACATCGGCGCAAGTGTATACTGTAACACCAGGGAGGCAATTGTGCATTAGAAGTTAGCCCGACATTTCTGTAAAGTTTCGTATCTTGAAATGTGGGAAACATATTTTTATGTATCTCCTTTTACATTACAAATATCGAGATTTTTGAAGCATCGGTTTGAGGTATTAATATATCTCTCTATTCTAGCGCCAGTAATGTGTGCTATCGACCTTTATCACGTAGTGAATAACATAATACGAAAATTTATTCCATACCGCACTCCGACGTGAGGAAATTACACAGTTTTATATTCTTATACAGATTATTCGGAACAATTTCTAGTCAAATAGTGATTTTAAACATCGTAATAGAATTTTTATGATATACCTACTTTTCTTTTATTGGGATTCTATTGCTGACTTGAGTTGAGATTTTTGGTATGCTTCAATTTTGCTTTTTAATCTTTTATGTTGGTTTTAATAGAATTTTGTATTACATTTACTTAAAATACTTAGATGCTTATATTCAGTATTAGTAGTATAAGTAAATGTTCGAACTAAAGGGCGATCAGCTTAAGCGACACACTTATGGGATAAGCGTTTTAGGTTTCGTAAGCTTTTTCATGCGTGAAGCCATCTAAAGAAAATTATACGACGCTAATTATGCTGAAATGATGAGAAAACAGCAACAGCTATCTGATATCTTATGTAAGAAGCATAATTTAAAAAGGTTACCAGCGATTATGATTGTTGTATTCCTGTTGACTTTTCATGAGCCAGTTATAAAAATACTTATTTTTATAATAACCTTTTTCCTGTCCTTAGCAACATTTCTCACACGTATAATTGTACAATTACTGAGTTCAAGGAAAGTATTGCAACAAATTTAAAGGGTTTTGTCTCGGTGTTACAGCAACATTGACATTTTGCCGAAATTACATAATTTAAACGATTATTGGCGTTAATCCTGTCGATTGTTAAGTGATAAAATTAAGCAACCGCTTGTAAAATAGGGTTGTTTATTTATTGACAAATTAATAATTTAAAATACTTTACAGCTTTAATTTTTTTAATCTGCATGTTAATAATAATACAAAGGTCCTTAAAATTCTGACGAATATGTGTGAAAGGAATATGCTCAATGGAAACTAAATGCATATTATGATAAGTTAAATTAATATGGACAGCAAAACAATGTAATAAATTAAGTCCCGGTTGGTATGTGGCATTACCTACTAGTTACTAACCATTCGGCTTAAAAGTACTGATGGATTGAGAGCATTTAATAACGACTAATCTAGATGAATATTACTTCAGTAAGAAGTAATATCTGTCTTGTCTTGTATTACCTACACGTCTTGTTGAAGGTAGGTCGATATTTTTTTAATATTAGTAATATTGGCTTTGGAGAACTCTACAAACATATAAACTACGGATCCAAAGAAAACCCAAATTCTGCAAATTTTTTAAATCAAGTAATTTTCCAGTGTAGATTATCGAACAACACAACATTAGCCGTAGCATAGTGGTGAACTAAATACAACGCGCTAACCAGAAAGTACAACGTGATAAAAACACATAAAATACTGGAAGTGTGAGAGCATTTTTGTCCGATGTAACCTATCTATCTACTAACAGAGGCGTCTGTCTGTCACGACACAGGGTCGGGATTGCGACAGCTGTGGTCACAAAGGATTGTTACAAGTTTGGACCTACGTTTTTATATGTAGTTATATGGAACAGTTGACAGAAAAGGTTCGAAATGAAGTCGACAATACAGTTGTTTTGGTATGTGAACTTTATATTTTGTTTTTTGCAAAAAAATGCTACTAACGCACTTGGAATAAATCCTGTGTCACGGGAGACTTTAGAAACATTTCAACAACAAAAACAAGGAACACCCAGACTGGGCACGATTGTTTATGGATCACACAAATTGTTGTCCAGTGTTGGGATTAAACCCGTAATATTAGGCACAGTGTCTGTGGCGAGGCAACTACTACGCTATTCGTGAAATCATATTGTTACTGATCTGTTTTGTCAAAAGCCTAATTGCAGAGGCATATTAAAATATTTTTTAAATTATGATTTCAATTCTATTTTATTATACAAGAATTTTTGCTATACATAAATCGATTTAATACTTGCGACTATTTTATTCGTCTACATCAAAGTGTGTATGACCTTTGAAGCGGTTTCATTGAATGCATTTTTAAAGCTGACAAATGGCATTTCAAATATGCGCACTAAAACAGGTATATTTTACGGACCACGCAATCACCTGTTTACTATAGCGCTCATTTAAAATAATAATAATAATATTCTATCACATACACACAACACCATCCAGCCCAAACTAAGCAGAGCTTGTACTATGGGTACTAGACAATGGATAAACTTACATATATACTTTTTTTTTGTAAATACATACATATTATACATAGAAAATATTAAAATGTATATACAAGTGGGTCGGGGGCTTTTGGGACCGGGACCATGGTCCCGGATTCCACCTTATGAAAGCGTTATAATTATGTCGAATGTATAAATAATACTTCAAATAGTTTGTCTATGTTACCCTCTTTTATAGGTATTCGTCATCGCCGCTTACTTCGGCTTTAAGAAAATCGGTTGTTGAGATAAATAAACACATCCTAATCCTAACTTATATGATGTGAGTATGTTTATTTCTTTCGCTTTTACGTCTGAAGTACTCGACCGTTCATCATGAAATTTTGCTTACACGTTGTAAGTAGGACAGAAAAAAGTATACTGTTTCTGAGGGATATGAAATTGACATTTTCGCGAGCGAAGCCGCGGACAAAATCTAGTTCATAATATTATGTTAAGTTGTTATAATAAATTCCTGTGAGAATAATTATAATAATATTCTATTACGTACACACAACAGCATCTAGCCCAAACTAAGCAGCGCTTGTAGGTACTATGGGTACTAGACAATGGATAAACATACATATACACTTTTTTTTTGTAAATACATACATATTATACATAGAAACACCCAAACCAAGATAAACATCCATGTTCATGCACACAAATGTTTGACTTGTGCGGGAATCGAACCTGTGACCTCAGGCGTGGCAGTCAGTTACACTAACCACTACGCCATCCAGGCCGAATAAAATTCAAAACACGAATAATATTCGAAAGTTTTAAATATTATCTACATATACTTTCAGTACAAAGCTATTAATATAACTAAAAGTTTAAGCTCATAACTAGTGAACAAACTTCGCAGTAATATTGTCTGGAAAGTCTCTAACCAATGAAACGGCCGGCCTAACTCCCGACTGAATTACTACAGAACAACTTTGATACAATATGCAAATGTACACTATGTGCCTGAATGTATTGCGATGCGTGTGTAAAAGTATGAAGCGAATAAATGACGACGGAATTTTCTAGGCGAATAAGTAAGGACAAAATATTTAAGAGTGAAACGCTATGATTTAAGTGAGGTAGGATGATGCAGTTGCTCTTTCGTAAGACATATGTAAAATTATCATTTTACATATGTCCATATCCATGACCACAAGAAGACTTAGGGTACTTACACCCTAAGTCTTCTTGTGGTCATGGATACTAAACAGTATTACCAACATGAGATTAAGATGACTAGCAGAGAACATCGCAGGTATTATATTGGCGTATATACACAATACCAGTAGGTTTCTTTATGAAGACAATTATAAAGTGAGTGGAGAAAAGTTGATAGACCGATATATAACGTGTAAAACTACTTTTACGCGTAATAAATTGGTCTATCAACTAATAGTCTTAAACTTTATCGATTGTTACCTACATATATACTACTATACAGGTAACAATCTAACGTTGGGCACGTACTATAATAATAATGTTAGCCCAATTTATAATCGGCCCTCTACTAGGCTCGGACCTTAGCTTTGTGTAAAATAAAATTAGAAGGATTTGGCACCACCAGACACGGAATGTGACAAACCAAACTGGATACCGAACTAGTTGGTACCCATATTACATCACATTAATCAGACCCAATCGGCAGAGCGGCGCCGTGTCTCGGTAACAGATATTTCAAGTTGTAGTTGCATAACCATAGCTAAATGCCATATAAACCAATTAGATAAAATACTGTGTGTGTATTGATAAAATAATTAGTATTATTGACCAATCTCAGCAATGCTCTTTTCAGTAATTGTTAGCAAGTAATTAATGGATGGCTATTTTTATAGACGAAAGCTTCTTGATGAAACGATAAATCGCTTTGAATCATAAGTACGGACGAAAATAATACATTCAATCTAGTCCAACGTTTCTAAACATAACGATTTTAGGACTGTCCAGTCACTGAACATTAAGTTTCCGAAATGCCAGTGGTTGGTATTTCAGAGTAATAATTATAATAATAGGTAATGTGTATATCAGAAGGGTTATCCAGAGATACTTGTATTAAACATATTATGCCAGAGATACTTGTATAACAACATTAAATATTGGACATAGTTATGGTCAGCGTAAAAGAGATTTTTATGCTGGACCAGAAAGGTGATTATCGTTTTACAGGGTAAGACAATAACAATATTTCGTCCCTGTTGCTGTATTCCCGACTGTCACTATTGTGTATTTTTAGGCAATAACCCCAAAAAACCCGTTTGTAGACCTAGCAATCAAACTCAGGATTGTTGATTGTTAGTTGCGCAAGCGTTTATGTTTATAATACTATTCCAACAAAGCCAGTACATACATATTCATGAAACAAAAATTACTTATTCCTGTATAAAGTTTTGATGTTAGTTTAGTTTGACATTTAGTAGTTAAATGTAACCCACACTAACCCGTAATTACCGATCGAGCATTAAGCCGCAAATAAGCGGTAGATTTTATGATTGGTATTAACACCTACCTATCCACTTAATACAAGTATATTCTAAGTATCTAAGACACTTGCGTATAATTTGGAATAAGAATATTGGCAGTATATGTGGTTTATGTTGTAATAGTGCTTTTAGTAATTTTATATCATCATAAATGTAAACACATAATAAATTGATGCTAAACTTATTTGTACCGTCTATTTGCCTAAGTAGTAAGTCATGTTTAAAACTGTAAAACTTTTAATGGTACTTTTTGCCGATAAAGATGGTAAGTGAAAGGCAATCCGTACAAATAAATAAAATTGAAATGTCTGTTTGTAATGTCAAAATAACAGCTTTTTACTAAATGCATATGAAAGTATATACGGTACTTAAATATATCAAAAATACCTATTTTATCATTTTTGTCTGTCTGCCTGTTTGTTCCGGCTAATCTCTAAAACGGCTAGACAGATTTTGACTGGACATTCATTGGCAGATAGCTGATATTATAAGGAGTAACTTAGGCTCCTTTTTATTTTTTGTTAAATCCACTCGCACGCAGTCGCGGATAATAGCTAGAATTTAATAAATACCCTAAACCGACTGACACAAACATATAAAAAAAACAATGTTCATAGAAAAAACACTTTTATTATCAAAATCTTAATATGTGATTTGAATATAATATAATGTATTTAATACATGTCAAGATTTGATTGATGTGTCGAATGTCATTAAGTTAATTGACACACATTCGACGCAATGTATAAGCCAAAGTGATAAACCTCAATGTGGGGGTTTGACATTATACATAATGATTAGATATTAAGTTTAGTCATAGGTGAGGTATCATTTACGTTAAAGTTTATTTTGGTGAGTCAGAGTAGTAATTTGAGAGACATGTCTGCAAATCAAACATCGTATCATGCTTTATTACTGGCGACATACCCGTTTATCACTAAACTAAGGAAAGGTATGGCATGGTATGTACGTTGCTATCACGTACCATAATTATAAAAGTAGATAACTTTCTATACAGGTAGTTACCTACGTTGATAATTATGGTCCCAGTAACTTCCATAAGTATGTGCATAGTATATTCCTGTCTATGCACTACTAGGCATTACGCTAGACAATCTAACCAGCTATAAATTTTCTGACAGGCATAAACAAAAAATATCCACCAACCAACCTGACGATTGGCAGATGCGCTTTTTTAACACTACAAAGGTAATGAGCAACCAAAAGATTCACGTTACGGTATGTGTTCACCGGTCACCATGGTCGCTTGCAATAGGCGTAATACCCGGCTTGATCCGAACAGATGGCAGTAGCCCACATGACAACAGCAAAGACCTTAAAAAAATCTGTATGAGCTTACGATTAAGTTACGAATATCACTAAACAGAAGGAAGCATGTTGTTTGTTTAAATATGATTTATTAGTAATGCTTTCGAAAAACAATTACAATTGTCAATATTGATACAGCAACCGATTGCTTTTTACAAGACCTATTGATCAAATTATCATAGCGTCGTAAAGTATTGACGAACATATCGTCGAATATACGAACATGACAGCACCCAATGACACAAACAACTACACCCAGACTTCGAACTCATTATCTCAACAGAAATGGTTATCATGCATTCAACGTATTGGTAATACCCAGGTGACTATTTAAGACATTACGCCATATTTTCAAGGAACTTAATAACCAATTTTACAACCAGGCATAAACGAAAACATACCTATAACACTGGGTGTTCTACATAATCTGTTTACGTGTAAATAACTCTGATTCCGATAATTACGCAACACCGTTAACATTATTGCTATAATAAAGCGAATAAATCGATCCAACAAAGTTTATATCGACGATATAGTATGTTTACGTTTTGTACGTTCGCCTCTGAGCCGGCCATTAAACAATATAAACATATAATTTGTAAAAATATAAACTGTTTATAACTGAGGCGTTTCCAAATGATTTATAGGTATTATCTAGGCGGTAGAGAATGTTTTCGTAATTTCTATAAACGGACTGTAACAGATTAAACTGCCTTGTTGGTCCCGAGGCATAAATTTGCGTTAACCCTCGCTTGCATATCATGATGTTTCTAGTGGAGCAAAATATTTGTCTCATAGTTTGGTAAAATGTTCTTTTTAATATTTTATTTATAAAAGACAACTATCGTATTAGTGTTCAAGGGCTTGCGCGGTACTTTAGAAACTTAAAATTAACGGAAACATAGTTCTAGATTTCCTTTAAAAGACTTTAGCTATTTGGTTCTTTAATAAACGCATAAATACATATTGCAGGATCAGCAACGCGCCAGTGATATTTTTGGTGTTACACACGTTCTTATGCTATGGTAACTGATTACCTGGATGGCTGCTTGTGACCGTGACTGCTATAAACGTGATACCTATTTTGTATGCTACTATAATAGCAAACGATCATAAGACTGATGATAAGCCACCACTTTCAAATCATAGGTCATCACCTATGTTTTGAAAGCTTCCCGGGCGTAGGCAAAAGGGAGTTTGTGAGCCTCTAGAACGCCTACGCAACATATTAGATACTACCCTTACGCCTTTTCATGTAAAAGGTGAAACGTTTCCAGTAAGCGGCAAGGCTCAATGACATCGTCACCAAATAAAATTAGCAATGGGTAACTCTTCCAAGTTCCAATTAAGTGAGAAATTATAGCTGGCGACTTACCTAAGAAAACATAGCTGGCAAAATGTTGGCATCATACACCGCTGCCTACCCATGACATATAGGAAATGATTCCATTTATATTGTGTATAAACGTACAGTTTTAAGAAAACAGTCGTAAGTCTAATGGTAGGACAGTTTTATTATCGTAGAGGAAGGAGAGTAAATAAACAAAGTGGATTGTATTAGCACGTATATTAAGACAATAAGGACAACGATATCAAATTTCTTTGCGTGTGTTAGTATTTTTCTATTATACCTTATCATATGAAAATATTATATCGATATCTGTGATAATCTTGTAATTAGATAGACGAAGTGATGTTTAATTTGTATTAAATAGCGTTTTTAACAATGTTAGTGATTAATGTAAATTGAATACATGATAGCTTAAAACAGAAATGTGTAATGGAAAATGAAAACATACCTAACTATCGAGCGAGATTTCCTTGTTTAAAGAGTGAAATAGATTTTTTACAGGATTTTTGTATATTATTTATATTATTAAATTATATTTGTTTATATTTGGAAAATATATTCTATGCAGTTTTTGATAATGCATACTAATATTTATAAGAAAGTAGCACGCTGCTAATCTTTGAAAAGTTAGATTCCACGTTATTACGTATACATGTTTATCGTAGTTTCAGACACTGCTCTGCTAAAAAGGCATTGAAACACTACCTAAAGACGGCAATTCATCTTTAACCTATGAATAACCTTATGCGCAAGTGCACACTATTGGACCAACAATTAAATATTGAGTAATATTGGCTTGCAACAAAATATTAAAATGATTTACAAATTTAATTAAAATCGCATTTGTTTTCTTAATTTCAGTGTCCCATTAATAAGCCAAGCTAATTTTGGCACTATACAACAGGTAATTGGCGCAAGTCCTTCTATTTATTGTAAGATAAATAATTAAATTATAAAACCAAAAAGCGCAGTCAAATAAATCTACGGATTATTACAAAGAAAGTGTGAATAAGCTGATGCGTCTTTAGTCAACTAACGTCGACCCACATTAACACGTTTGCTCGCACAATGTGAACGACCGTAACTATAAACATTGTTTCTCACTCACTTGTCTCGTTTACGATCGGTTCCTTTACAATCGCTACCGAATGGCTTTCCGCTGTTATTTGCTTAATGACTAACTATAATATTTGCGAGAATAACTTGACCTACTTACGGCTGTGTTTTATGTTTTAATTGGTCGTACAACTATGTGGACATATGTAATCATGTATTGTCATATGTTCCCACGAGACAAAAATAATGGTTAGGCCCGTAAAAACTGTAAGGCTGCGTAAAACATGTTTGGACGTAGCTACGTATGAAATTGACGTTCCTAATTCATTTTCGTGATATGAAAATATAAACATGTCATCAAAATGATACGCTAGCTCATTTTAATGGCATGTGTTTATTTTGAATAACGCATGAAATAGTACATGATTTAAAAAGCACTATGTTATGAGTTATGACATTTATGACATGTCTGTAAAATTCGAAAAGCTGGTGATATAAAGTGATTGACATTTTAAACAAGGTGCATTGGATCAAAATACAAATTTTGTAGTCATAATATACGAAACAAAAATGTTAGCTCTTATTTTAGTTCTTATATTACGCGTAGTTCCAATGTTTACATGAATATGGCAGATTTTACGCGAATTGTTGCGATTAATTTGGGTCTATATTATTCGCACATCACTACCTATGTTTTTAAGTCTTACATGATAGTAGATGAGTTTATTGCCGTCTACCGAAGACATTGCCTGACTTCGTGCTGCTTCAGAAAATTCACGCAGAAATCGTTGATTGATTAAGACTTCAAATTCGAGACGCACACATGCATACATAAGTGCAAACCGCGGTACTAAGTAAAACGCGATAGTTTTTCTCATCGACGTTATTTTTTTACGTCTGCATATTATTTACCAACACATACATAGTCACGTCATGATATCTAGCTATTAATATAATTAACGGAACCCGCAACTTATAACTACTACACACGTAATTATTCCACCAACAGCTACTTCCGATCCAGACTTTCTCACAATAAACATTATATACAAGCAATGACAAAAGGACCGACTGCCAGTTATGTGAAAACTAAACATCATTCAAACTCCCATGTCCATCTGTTTATATTCAGATGCAAACAAAGCGATATGCGTAGGCGACGGACTGACAGAAGACAGACAAAGTTCCACGATTGGATGCAAATCTCTTAGATGTAGGCGTCGTTAAACGTGGAAAAATATTTATTAAAACGGTAATTAACTACTGCATAATGCCATCCATTTGCATTTTAAATATATTAGACGTTCATTAGGTTATGCAAGCTAGTCAGCAACTTAATGGCGCTTTTAAAACGTCGGAGGTTTCATTAGTTTATCAAAAGTGAACTTTTATGTGAGGAAGCTTAGCTAGATACTGTTAGTAGAAAGTTTGGTTATCTATAGATTAGTTCAGTGGCTTTAAGGATTTTGATAAATATATTTGGTTCCCAGATACTGATTAATTAACGTTTGATTTATTATAATAAAAAGGTTATGACATAAACTTGTTTCATTGACATTAAGACATCTTTACGATTAAGTAATATAACATGCAAATATCAGACATATTGCATTTATAATTACTAGAGCAACACGACTATAAATCTTAATATTGAAATTTAATAAAAAATGTAATACAAATCTCCCTATTAGCGCAACACCGTACGCTAATCCTTCGGGGGTATACCCTGCAGCATTGCAGGGAATAAAAATGCCGCGTGGCATCTTATTGGGGGAGAATTATATACTCATCTTCTTACAAATAGATTGTAAAGGCACGGGGTGTGTGCACAGGCCTCTCGTCAAATGGATACAAGGGGTTATAGAAACCTCCGGGCTATAGGGGACGGTACAAAGAAAACTGACGGGATCGACAGTCCGAAACTAATGCAGGAACTTTTCATAAAACGAATGATCAAGTTGTTCAAGATTTACGACGCAACGTTGTATTTAGAATATATAAAAGATTTTTGATTTTTAATCGCCGCAATGAATTACTTTTTATATAAATTTCGACACATTATCTTAGCACCAGAATTGACCTTAATCATTTAAGCAATATTTAAACTGGTTATAAGTATATTACATATTTAACTGCTTTCGTGGCGCAGCAGTGAATGCGACTACTGTGCATGAGGTCTCGGGTTCGAATCCCGGGTCAGACTAAGAAAAGCTTACTGGATTTTTCTGTAAGGAAATCTCAATAGCGGCTCGGAGTGGCAGCGTTAGACACTCCCGTGCCTCGGAAAGCACGTAAAGCCGTTGGTCCTGCGCCTGATCTCTCTCCGGTCGTGTCGGATTACCGTCCCATCGCATCATGAGAGTTAGGGAACAGAGAGGGCACTTGTGTTTGCGCACACACTTGTGCACTATAATAACCTACGCAGATGGCCAGTCTCCGTTAAGACTAGCCGCCGTGACCGAAATTCGGTTTGGAGGACATTATTACATATTTACATAGTGTAAAGCCTATACCTATCAACAAAGAGCCTATCTTTTGGTGTATTACACTCAACAGTCGCACTTGACTACACGGACGACTTAGTGGTTTAAGTAAGGCAACCCCTGGCCACGGCCGCCACGCCGAGTGTAGTGGGTTCGATCCCCACACGGGACAAAAATTTATTTGGTCTATTTATTTGGTATTTGTTCTTTGTGTCCGTTGTTTGTAAAGTCCTCCGCGATACAGGAACTATTCATAGAGTAGGAGTTGATTTTAAAAATAATGGCCTTAGGGCTGACGTAACGAGGGTCGACCCTATTGTTGTCAACCAGGTGCACTTCCAAACTTCACTACTACTGCAAATTTATGACGTTATCAGATTTGAAAAACTTAATAACAACGTTGCTTAATCCCCGAATCAAATTCAGAACTTCATGCACAGCAATCGTATTCATTAAAGCTGTACTCCTCTAAGTCGGTAGAGTCAATAATTATGCATTATAAAATTTCTACAGTTACAATAACAAGTATTATACCTACTAACTATATAAAATAATATTACAAACAGTAAACGGATTCAGCATCCAGAAATTCAATTTACAAAGTTATTCGGCATGCATGTACGCAATATACCAGTGGGTAAATTTTCCCTTTGTCAAAAATTACAATGAATAATACTTCGCAGAACTGTAATAATTCCACTGAAACATTATACGAAATAAGAGGAGTAAATATTGAACGAAGGTTGGAGTTTGTCTCTCAATATGTCAGCTGTCCGGCCGAGGGGAGGTTTTAGAGAGAATAAAACTTCCTTTCAAACTCGGCCAGTGAGACCTCCTCTGGGATTTGGGACACAATGAGATTTTACATAATAATGAGGAGCCCATTTTGACCTTTTTTATATCCATTCCATAATAGACCGCTTACGTAATGTAAAAAAATTATTAGCATTCCATTTTTCTATACTTTTAATTTTCCAGTTATGCTGTCATAATAAGAAATTATAATTAACTTGGTACATTCGAGAGGCTATAAACGCTGCTTACGATAATAAGTTTACACAGCAACTATATTCATTGCGACGATTAAATTGTAAATTTAATGAAACGACTTTTGTAAATCAACGACTTTTGTGTCGTAAAGTACTAATGTTATTTGCTTCTAATATTGAATTTAAGTGTGGCATAAAGTTAAACTGTTTTTGATAGAGTCTTTTTAAGAACATTGTTTCTTCAGTCGGTTCGGAGTATAGATCGATTTACTTTCTTGAGTTACTGGTAACTAAGAAGGTGTGGCTTTTGGCAATTAGATAGGAACGTGGCAAGTCTGGCTCGAGGCAGTATGAGCCTTAGAGACTTTATGTCTACTTGTCTAAGGCAAAGAAATATTTGGACGCTCGCTGCCGTTCCGTAAGCCAACGAAATTACTTTTCCTTCCTTGAAATTTCATTTCGAATCTTTTCGATTTAAAATTACTATTTGTTTGCTTAACGAAAATAGGTATCTAGAAATTATATTAAAAAAGATTTGGATTTGTTTTGATATAACTTCTAATTACTTAACTTATTGATGAAACTACTTTTCGTTAACAGCTATTAAAAAAAGCAGAGGACAAACTGGTACTAAATTGTTTTATCTTAGTCTATTTACTAGTGTTCGCCTAAAGATCGAAATTTAACCATAATCACTATTAAAAATGTGAGAAAATCATATTTACCTTTTTGTATAAAATACTAACTTTCAAAATTTTTTTTTACTTATAATATCAAAATTCGTTAAAAAGGCAAATCGGTTGACAAACAGAGGAGAAAATGGAGGCTACCGAACGGTTCTGTCTTGGCTTATTTATGTATATATAGATTATATCTAAAAGAAGAGAAAAATCTCGAGAAGTTCACAGACCCATATGTCTTGTATCGCAACATGTCCAGCTAAATAGATAGTGTCTGTAACGAAGCTAAATAAAACGAGAACAAACAGCTTTAATAAAAAAAGATGTTCCAAGTGGAACAAGCTCAAGACTTGTTACGAGAATCAGAGAATAATTGGACTAGTTTTTGCTCGAACAACATTGTGGGTTTAAGATATTTTAGACTTCTCTAGAGACGTTTATTTCTCATATGAGTAAGAAAGACAGGCACTTTGTTCAGATAATACAACTATTATAATAACTTTAAATGAGACGGGATTTTTATAGATAATAATAATTTAAGAAACTAATAAATTAATTATCTTGGTAACCATATTCAGTTCTAAAATTTTAATTAAATTAGATTAAGATTTCTTAAATTTACGAAAACCATAATCAAGTTCACAAATGTGAATGGTTTTCTGAAAATATTAATATTAAACCTTTTTAACCATAACAAATTTACATCACTTGTCACTAATTAGCGGTTCGTAAACGTTTTATTTTCCCTTGCATACTAAACATAAAAAGATTCCTGAAGAAGTCATTAAAATCATAATCTTCGTTTAGGTTTATTTTATTGGCGAATAAAACAGATGATACAATAAAATGATGAGTATATTGTCGGCTTTGGGTATTACGACTCAATAAAATAGATGCACTTCCTACATAGCTGCGACATCAGAGGACTTATTTTAGCCACTTTATGTGAACAGAGCCATGTCTGTGACATTCGATAGGGCTTGCGACACTTTTGACTCCGACGGCGTGAATTCCACTGAAATTAATTAAATTTCAACCCTATTTTAGGTCAACTAAGGTTTGAATTGCATCAATATCATTTAATTTAATTAAAAATAAGCACTTTTCGTATTTGCGTAAGGTCGAATTTGTTTCGTAGATAAAAATGCATTGGGTCTGCTTGTAGAGAAAATATTAGCAGCGACGCTTTTGCAAACATGCCTGCAGTTGATAACTTTATTGTTATAGCCTTAAGAGCGGAGTGAAACAGATGCGAGCCGAAATTTAAGCTCATAATAAAACTTTTAACGAACGCTACATTTTATATGATTAATTAAGCTTTGTCCAATTTATTTTCGATACAAGATGTAAAATATATATGATGCATTTAAATATCGATTGAAGGGTTCATAGCTTTACATATTAAAGAGACTAATTGAAACATCTGTATCCTGGTTTTACTTATTAAATGCAATAAATTAAATGTAAGTATTAAAAATTTCCAATTGTATATCATTCCAAAAACATATTAGGATTAACCGAACCAATTATTTGCAGAAAATAATTGTGGATTTATCGAAAATAATAATACGTAACATTTTCACGTTACTTTCACGATACATTACGATTAACAGATAAACACAAGACAGTGAAAATTCTACAATTTTTTCTTTATCTTCATCATCTAAACTAGGTACTGTCAGCCGTACAAAAATTATACATACATAGATACACAGATTCACGCCTGTTTCCCAAAGGGGTAGACAGAGACTACGGATTTCCATTTGCTACGATCTTGACACACTTCCCTGGCTTCATTCACTTGCATCACATTTCTCATACACGCTTATCGGTTATCAAAAATTATTATAAAAAATAGGTCCCGTAACTCTTGACGGTGTAATATATACTTATCCGTGTGTTAAAAATGATAATATACATACTTATCCGTGTCTTAAAAATGGCGACAGTTTACCGTCACAAGTAGATTTTTTGATTGCATTACCAAACTTTAATCAAAAGTCGCCTTGAAAGGACTACGAGCGCAAAACGAACCAAGATTTATTCTACTGATACCTTACGCCGATGAATCACCAAACAACAACGCTGTCCTTATTTACCTGAAAAAAAAAAACAAAGTCAATGTAACAAAAGTGTGTTATCAGGTTTAACGCGTTCTACTTACTTTTTATCACAATAGCTCTTACGATAATGACTTTCAGGTTCTGATAAAACAAGTTTAGTTAACAATACCGCTTAGAAGTGCATTCTGTCACAGGGCCGAGTAATTGTTGTTGGAAAATAGTGAGACATTGTTTTACACGTAGTCGTGTATTAGAAACAAATGTTACGACTTGTAGGTCTTTGGCATAGTTTTGCACATATGTTTATGGGCTATTGTGCGTTGATTTATCAAAAGTTAAAGTCAACATTATTTCTTCATTCAAGTCGCAACGTAACTCTTAAGAATGTCAAACTATAGTATTAGGAAGATAAGAAATAAAATATTAAAACGTAGTGTCTTTTTGTTTAAGGGAATCGATTTATTTAGTTTTATTCTTCGATTATTGAATCGAAGAAGATATTAATAATATTTATGTACTGTGTTTGTGTGCTAGCTTTAGCAACAGTACTGTTCTTAGTACTAGGCTATAGTAGGTAATATGTGATCTCACATAACGCACGTTATGAAAAATTATTATAATTATTTTAAAAAGAAGATTAGGACTGAAATTCTTTAGAGATATGTGCAACAACGTCGATACAGACATAAACAAGTGTTATATTACATAGCAAGGTAATAATCGCGAGAGCCCGAATGTTAAAAAGTCGTAAAATAAAGGAGGTCTATAAACAAACTCAAGAACGCCGTAAAGAATTAGACGTTATTCTAAATACATAAACGCACAAAACCGTCTTTGATATATCTACTTTGTGCTTCTTAAGTAAGACAATTTAGTCTGTCCTAGATCCCTTTGAAGGATCCCTAGAGACTCTCAACAGGTAACTTTATGGCGGTTGAATTAATGCGGTCAAAGCAATTTCGTCAGTAAGACAGACTTGTACATTAATATCTTATTATCGAAGGGAAGCTGTAATCTAATTTCAGTCGTATGAATTCACGGAGTTGTCTGCTGCAGAATTAATTTATGCTGATGATGGTAAACCTAATATAATAACGAATGATATAAAGCTTGAGCTATTTATATAAAATACTATGGATGCACATTCTCATCTAATACAACAGAGATATAACTTCGCGAATGCCAGAACGCTGAATGTTGTGGGTTCGTTCCAAGCACAGGGAATAAAATTAAATACATACGTGTTATACAGACTACATACTCCTACGGCAAAATTTTCTGAATTTCCCTGTTCCGACGATTGCAAAAGAAGTATGCCAAGATGTATGTATAATTAGATGTATTATAATATCACTATCAATAATATACATATATTATAGTGTTATAAGTTATAATGCTAGCTTTTTCTTTTGATAACAATTTAAAATAAAAACATTATAAATCGAGGCAAAGAAACAATTTTTCATCGTATACATACGAAGATATACGAGTATTTTAAAGTCTTCTTTCAAAATCTATCCTCGCCGGCTTTGATTGCAAAGTTATTGACTGTAATAACGAAGAACGAACTTACTGTAGATTTTATTCGAAACGTAAATGTCGAAATAAAAGCCAATAGGGCGTAACAGAGAGCTGCGCCCATGCGTAAAATAACCATTCGAAGAATTCCTCTTAGACCATGCTGTAGAGCATACCACTCGATTACTTGCAATCGACTCAGTGTATGATCGTGTAATCGATTCTCGTTATATGATAAGGCATGACGAATCGATCTAGTCATTCTTGCTTGTGCGTTGCTAATTTGACACATGAGTAAGTTGTTTATTTTGTTGCTTGACTTGCCGAGATAATTCCGAGTTCTCAGAAAATAGTTGTACCATTTACTCATATTGCGATACAACGCATTTCAAGAGATTGAGGCAATTAATTGCTGGTATTTTCAAAAGTATTACACTACAGGTTACTGTGCCTTATGTGTAAACGATATTTACTTAAAAACGAGTCATATTTTTGTAAGCAAGACCAAAAGTTTTGGCAAATCCTTAACAGGCATTATTGGTGATAACCATTACGATAAGGAAGTTGTAACCGACAAAGCTCTTCGTTGATTTAATAAGTGGTTGTACAAACATTGAGTTTTTGCCTCATCTCTTCGCTCCCAAGATCCAAGCAGCGTCCGATTAATGTTCCCAGCGACATTCACTACCGAATTTGGTGCCCGCATCGGCGCGGGGTCGGCGACCTCTCGCATGCCGTGTGCACACTGACACTCGATCTTTAACATCGATGTTGATTCGATACGCTCCATATGGTACAAAAGGTATGTGACTACTTCTGTCTATGAACTGAGCGCATTGTGCGTTAGTTACGTATTTATCTATAATATATACATATATAGTCATATACGTATATACGTATATGACTATATACTTTGTACACTAATATTACCAAGTTAGTTTTAAATTAAGAGTTGACAATATTCAACACAGTTAATACAATTCTTGTTGAATGTTAAGCATTTTGCGGCGAATCTAACAAAATCTATCAATTATTATTTCGTTTGTACCTAAATATTTAATATCTTTTTCTGTACTTTTCAAATGAAACTATTATTTTAACACATTAATCTTATATTGATTACTAATACAATGAGCCTAACTTATTGTAGTCCATTAGGAAAGACAATAGCTTAGTCATTATGTGATTGTCTCTTGAATGAATCGTGGCATAAAAATTTAAATTTCTATTTCCATAAAGCACGATACGCTATTGTTTCACAGTTACAACATATTATATGATTTAAACGATCACACCGTTTCCGTTATATGATGCACTTAGTCAATTAAGCGTAAAATGTATTATGTACTCTTACGCTTATAAATGTTTAATTTGAAATGTAGAGAAGTCTTTCGTGCGTATTAAGAACAACTATTGCAATAAAAAACTAAATCAGAATAAATAAACTGTTGTTATTATTTTTTTTTTATTTTTTTTTTAGTAAAATCGTAACATAGCACTTCGTATTCTGCAACCGAATAGGTGTTCGATTTATTTATATCGGTTAATCGGATTTATTTAAATCGATCGTTTACAATAGTGCGTGTGTACTAAGCCTTACATAAGTGACATTTTTAGTGAGTGTTTATGTAATAGCAGAGAATTGCCTATGTTTGGAACTGGTTTGAAATGAGATGGGCATTATTGATGTTTTATGCTTCAGAAACTTCTCCTTGACTTGTTTATATTTTCTCGTTAACAGACATAAGTAGCTTAACGTCTGGGCCATGGTCTTTTATTACGTAAATATTATTATCGTGTAGGTTGGAATGTTTTCAAAAGCAGAAGATATTATTTAATTATTGTATACTAATCTTCTATACTTTCAAATAGTGGGTCACACGTGCGCAAATATAAAAATTAAAAAAGAAATGTTTCACGAAATGCAAATACAATTAAACATGTTAAATATTTACTAGCGAAAAATCTCCAGCTAAAGGAAGGAAAAAACGCTAAGCGCGAATTGAAATTCCCGAAACGTTTTGCGAGATTGAAGAGGCTTTTATGGAAATGGACTGAGCGTGCATCAGATGATAGTACGAGTGGTACGAGTAGGCAGCCCTAACGTGGTATTACGCGGCCGATTTAAATATTTACGCGTGCCTACTGCAATTTGAATACACCTGATGTTCAATTTATTTCGGCCATGTTGCAGCTCTAGTGTTGGCTTCGAAATGCAAATGTATTCCTATAATACTTAATGCCCGGCATATACACGCATTTTGTATTCTATTGTTTTTAAAAGCGCTTTAGGACAAAATTATGCGATGGAAAGAAGAAGTTCCATCTGTATGTAGATATAATATCTTTTAAATATGAAATCTTCTTATGGGTAATAGTGTAATGGAGAGTGTAGGTCTTTTATAATTTTGGCAAGGGCGACCATTTCTGTACACTTGACTTATATATCCAATTGTAGCTGTAATTGTCAGAAGGTGCTGCACGTGAGGACGCCATTTGTATTATTGTTATTGATGTTTGAAGGCGGTTTGGTTTTTTGATGGTTCCGTCTTAGACCTAGATTGCGCTTTTGTGTATTTTGAAATCAGAAACAATTTTTTTGCATTTACTGTCTCCTTTCAAAGTAATTGGCTGCCGACGATTACCAAGTTGTGGCCTCAATCCTGCAGTTGCCATAATATCTTCAACACATCTTAATAACTATTTTATGGACTGAAAACTACACTAAAGAGGGAACTGTGCGAAGTTATGGTTATGCATACATAGTCTCACTCAGCCTATACCCTCGATAAAAAAGGCATAGGTGCATTACCCTCATATTTCCCATCTATACTTTTAGGATACACTTAATAGGGAGTGAGTCTATTGCCGTTTCCAGCTTACATATTCCGTGCTGCTTACTTACCAGCAAAACTCATGTTACCCGACCCAGCTTTATAACTCAAGACCTCTTGCTCAGCATACCAGATTGCGCCGTCAAGACAGTCAAAGTTATGTTTATATAAAAATATAATGATAGCTTGCTTCGTCGCAAATCGTCAGATAGGAGGAAAACTGCATGGATGCATGCATAATATTTTAAAAGGCATATGTAAATTCTACAAGCCTACACTTGGTCAACTCAGTGAACTATAAAGACGGCGACTGACAATTGCTATGGTAATATATAGTATATTTATGACAGGTACATATTTTAAAATCAAAAACGGAACAACACAAAAATGGCACCATTTGGTACAAGTTAGATGATAAATAAATCAAAGAGTTTGAATACAATTTAGTTGTTATTGAACGCACATTCGCATATCGCACTCAATATTCACATCTATTCATCGTCTGCCGTACACCATGACACACGATGATTTATTCATTTGAAGCCAACCATTGTGTGACAAACTTACTAAACGGGCGACTAAAACAAATTGCCAACCGAATAATACTGTCATGGCCGCACTGTATCAATTAATTTATTAATCGAAGGTAACTTTCACTTGAACAAAGATAATGAGAATAATTTTATTTCAGGCGATTCTTTAATGGTAGTGAGTACTTTCTCCTGTCTTCTGAAAATGGATGTCCAAATGTCGTAACAAAATTAAATGACTGCATTAAATTCGTTGTAAGTTTAAGATCTCAGTTTTATAATCACATATGGTTTACTGAGTGTAGGTATGCAATTATATGATCAATTATAATTTTAATTTATTTTAAACCAGGCTTCTGCGGTATTTCCTTGTGTTTTGTAATTTAATCCTAGTTCAGTACTGTGTCATAAACAAATACATTATTTTATTTATTTACAATATTAGCAAAGAAAACGATTAAGACTTATTTATTTCACCCTCTATTATGAAGAACCTAAAAATATTGATGTGATGTACTTCGCGTAAATATAAATGTGACACCATGTTACGTTATATTAATTATTATAAAATTCTAACCTCTTCTCTGTGTGAGAACCCTTCTCACACAGAGAAGAGGTCCGTAGCAAGCAGTGAGATGGTTTAATACGGGGCTGATAATATTATATATACAGATTTTATCACAGATTGTTAAGGAAAAGACACAATTTTAAGTTACTAATGTCATGATACAGTGGTCATCTTTGTCTATTCGTGGTCATGGCTGCAAAGCAACCTAAACAATGTTAATAGTATAAAATAGTTATAATAAGTGTTTTAAAAAATAAGTGTCAATCAAAATCGTATGAAGTAGTTTATTGTTTATTTGAAAATCTTCTGTTTGGTACTATTATCTACATAGTTGTGGTTATTCAGCATGTAGTTCTTCGTTTGACAATAATATGTTTTAACACGTGTTAAGCCTTTCCACGAGGCATCCTCAGGACAACTTCGCATCCAATGCGTTCAAACCATAACAAATATAATTATGTTTATAATATAGAGCATCGATGTTGAATGAAGCGTTTTAGTATGTTAAATTATGTGTAACTTTCATATATCCCAAAAGATTAGGATGAAGGAATTTTTATGTTTATATTCTCGTCTCATAAACAGCACAAAAATATGTCTCCTGATGGGTCATAATCGTAATATACATATTTCGCCAGCTATATTTTTATGGTACATTTCAAGATACAGTGCAGCTATTGAACATTTAAAAGAAAAATATACCTTCATTAAATTTGAACTGAGATATTCGGTCTTAAAGGTCGCAAACAGTAAGCGTAAGCCCATGGTACTGTATCAACAAAGCAATAATTTCATGTAATTTTCTCTGAGAGCAATAAGCAAATATTATTTTAGGAGCAACAACCTCCAAAAAACGGAAGTTGCATAATCGACCGGAAGATAGCTCATACATTATGTAAATATATACATACACACTTATGGCACGGATGCAAAATGCACTCCCACATTTGGTCCTAAATATACATTCAGTTGTAGCGACCGAACGTTACCGACGGAATGTGGAGTATTGTCCGAATGTTACGTTATGTTTTATCCGTGCTCTGCTCTTTACATTGTATACTTTATTTAATACGTACTGTATATTTTAAAAGTCAACGTTCAAAAAGGATATATGTCTGTAGCTGGGTAGTTCACAAACGAATTAACCGATTTCAATGCGATCTACTTAAATTGCAAGTTCGCTCCTCGTTATATAATTAGGCTGGTCATCATAACAATAGCCTAATTACATGCTAAAAATAACATGAATTAATATATTATTATTACGAAAATGGTATAACGGCTTACTGTTCAAAACCGCAGTGATTCTGTTTATTAATAATTACACATATGTAATCTTCAACAATCCCAGGGAACTTTCTGCAGGACAGGTTGAGCCTGGTTTATGCTAAAAATTTTCCAAAATCTTACTATTACTGAATAAGTGTTATACCTCCAATAATTGTAAAATTGCTTTTTGACTATAAAATATATTATTATTATTTTGCCAAAATGGGTTAGGCAAACGATAACAACCAGTAGAGCATCCATTTTACAGGCTATTTATTTAGACTTGTGGCATTTCCAGATTTTATGGTATTACTGAGACTTTACAAAAAATCTTCTTGTCTGTTTATTTCACCTAGGTGAACTGTGGCTGAGAATCTGTTACTTCTCAGCTGCAATATCGCTTATGCTCGTACATATGTAGGTATATCTTGGATGCAATGGCGCAGCTTTGTATTGCAATGAATATTTATTCTCTCAACAAATTTATATACGTGCCATTTTAGTATGTGTAATAATATAATAAGAACTTCAAATACACTCAAGTTTAATTTGTCAGACAGTTGGATGATATCATGAATAATAAAGTGACGGAGACAGGATGTTTTGTATGTAGTTTTAACCTCTTAATGTTACTAACGTGACCTTATGATAGCCTATAAAAGTGAGGAGGTGGCCTATTAGTCCTTCATATATAATTTAGACCACACAGAGCAATATATATTGTTTATACATTAATTTCTTTCCTTTAAGACGTGTCCTGCACTATGAATAATTCTTGTGCCGCTTTACCAAACATTCAAAGAAGATTCATCCAAGTATGGAAACAAATATCACCCAGACTCGGCGGAACTACGTGTGGATAAAAATTTTTTTTGTCTAGTGTGGGGTTTGCACTCACAACACTCGGCCCAGTGGTAATGGCAAGGCGACCTCTTCAACCACTACACCTGCTGTTCCCAAGTGGTAAGCAGACATAAATTAAATCATATTCTCCCTTTTTGACATCCAGATTTTAAAGAGCAGGTCTCTTTTTCCTAACAGCACGTAATAGCATTTTAATCGACCGGAGAGTCGGATTCATGACCTCATGGTCAGCCTCAAGAGAAAGTGCAATTTTATGTCATGGCTGACGCGCAACCATAGATTTCATATCCTTAAATGTGAAAATTCAAAATATATTTTATAACTATTTCCTCTAATTTTATTATGTTTGGTAGGTCTTATTGACACAGTTATGTCAGGCAAACAGCTTGCGTAACTGCCGATCAAAGGGTACTGGATCCGAAATAGATATATTCTCAGTAAATAACCTGAATATGACCGACGAAATATAGAAAATATGCATGATGCAATCTTATGTACATTTGACTTAATTATCGATAGGCACGTCATTGCAGACATTATTATCTCAAATCAAATATTATCTATGATTTACTATCGGCAATTAATCCTATATAAATCAATTTATGTAAAAGTATTACTAAAACGGAATAAATGAGCATTAATTGAGTAATAAACTTGAAATTGTTTAGATAGCTAATATAAATACGAACAAAACAATCTGTTTCACGAGCAGGCAGATATTACGGATTTTTACTAGCTACGATCCATACTATCGTGAACTCAAAATATATTTTCAATTATATACCACATCTTCTGAGATAACATAACAAAATAAATCTGCATCTCGTTTTCACAAAGACAAAATAAAAGCAAGCATGCTTTTTTTGTTGTTTACGTTATAAATATTATATCATTAATTTATATATACATATTTTCTAGTAAAAGATACGTTTAGAAAAGTGTGTTTGTGAGAGCCTAATACATATAATTAGGAGTACTATCTGTTTATTTAACGTCAATCTGTAAACAAGGTACAGAGTTAGTATATTACTTTAACACAAGATTTCTCAGATAATTCCGTACGATGAAGATAGTAGAGGGATTTCCTTTGCAAAATCTGATCATCATAACTCGTTCCACTTGGATCCCCTTTATGGTATTAAGATCATAAACTGGGATAGAAGTGAGCCGAAGTCGTATCGGGTTTTCTCCAGAATCTTCGATAGAAATACTCAGAATATTTCTGCGCTATGATATATGATAATAAGAGAGAAATTGAAACACTGTTACGGTCCATTTAGATAATATATGAGATAGAAAACAATATGTCGACACCACTGTTCTTTGTTAAAATTATCACGAATTTTTATCCGTATGCCGCATCGTAGGAATTGCTTTTTGGCAGATTTGAAGTCGCCAAAGTAGCGTTTATTGAAATAGAAAAACAACAATAGCTATCTAAAATCTAAAACAGGTACTTCTAAGTCAAGAAAGTTCTTTTATATGCTCATTATACGTAATCGAATGTAGTATGTAGACGGTTCTTAGTAACCCTGTGCAACCATGGATGTAGATATAACGTAATATGAAACGGGCCTATCTTTATCTTTATATATATAATTCTTCTGTACGTGTGTTGACAGTGAACTCCTCCTAAACAGCTGGACCGATTTGAATAATAATAATATATAATATTCTACCACATACACACAACACTATCTAGCCCTAACTAAGCAGAGCTTGTACTATGGGTACTAGACAATGGATAAACATACATATACTTTTTTTTTTTTTCGTAAATACATACATATTATACATAGAAACACCCAGACCAAGACAAACATCCATGTTCATGCACACAAATATTTGTCTTGTGCGGGAATCGAACCCGCGACCTCAGGCGTGGCAGTCGGTTACACTAACCACTACGCCATCGAGGCCGAAATAAACTGTCGGAACAGCTAGTATACAATATAAGTTGAAAATATTTGAAATTGAACAGCAAAATTTTTTTTTTCCCTATACTTAATACAATATTAGATAACGGATCATAAACGCGCGGGTATTTAATTAAAGGTAGTAAATATCAGTCTGTTTATTTACCTTCAAATAACTGCCAATGCGATTAAGATCCGTTATATAATATTATATTAATTATGTGCATAAGTCGCACAAGTCTAAAACCCTTTATTTTCTTCCCTACTTTCCATGTCATGTAATTGTCAAGCTTAATACAAAAACTTTAGTTCATCTTCCAGCGAATGCACGTGTAAAGTTTATAAACTAAACCAACAAATTAAAGACTAAAAAAGTAGTTTATAATGTGCTGTTGACATTATGAAAAGTGCTACGTTACGACGCTGTTTAGTCTTGAAATATGTTTGCATTATGTATTTCAATAATGAATTACTTATACTATTAACTAAACGTAAGCTTACATTTACTCAGGCGTCTACAATTTATTTTAGTTATAGGTATAAACGATAGATCTAGGTCTAAAATTCATACTGGTCAATCATAAATATTACCTAATAGGTATAATGGACATTCCATTGACAGTTAGAACATTAAACACTACCAAGAGAACATCATGAACAATTCAACTCTATAAATAAATCATATCCAAACACCTAAGCTTACAGTGAATAGTCAAAGGGACTTATTTCTCCCTCAACCCGTTCGATTCCAGATCACCATTATGGATATTAAAATATGCGCACTCCCCCGGATTCGCAGTCGCAGCCATGTTTGATTTAGAATGGTGACTTCCGGTTGGATGAGGGTACGAATTAAGGATATTAAGTACGCCGGAAGGCATCTCATCGACATTCTGAATATTATATCGATAAATTATTGTGTGATCATTGGGTATTCAATCTCATTAATCTAGTCAGGTGGAAATAAATGTAATGGAAAGCATAAAGTATGTATATAAACTACTAGATATGTATTTATTATATTTTAGGTAACCCAAGCAATATTATTGTAGATTATAGTCTCGCTAAATTGTTAGATTTTTTCTGTCAGCTGTCTTTGCAGCGTATCCTTTTATTGCAAACGTATAAATGTATAAAAACGCATAGTTAAACAGTCAGTATTTAAGTAGTATTCTCAAGTTGATAAGAAATGAAAATATTTTTATTGTATTACTAAAAACAAGAAGTAAATCTTGGTATACTTTAACCAAATATAATTGATTGCCGACGTAGGCAAGAGTCAAAATATCTGTAAGAGCTCTTGCTTACGTCAGAAATCTTATTTAATCTTAATTAGACTTTAATATTGTCTTATGTTTAGGCGAATGTTATACATTTAAATTAAACAAATTTATACGGAATTTATCACGTTGTTTATTTCTCCCCGTAACACGACAGCTGAAAAGCAACTGAAACGTCGGATAAAGTGTAAAATTAAATATTATTTTATAATAATTTGAATAGCTTAAATAGGAGTGAACAGTACCTAACTGGTAAAAGTGATTGACAATAGAAGTATAAAGATTCAAAATTATGTAATAATAATGTTTTATAAAAAGTAAATAACGCAATAAAATTCGTATATAGTTGTTTAATTTCAATTAATTGGACGAAATGGTAGTGAGAGCGTATCGCATTTAATATACGAGGGTGCGTTTTTAAGTTCGCGGAATGGAATAGAAGGGGATGAAATAATATTACAAAATTATTTTTCCTTTTCAATATATTCACCTGAAACCCTAATACATTTCTCAGATCTATGAATTAACTTATGAATACCTTCATAAAAAAATGTTTTGTCTTTCTCTGAAAAATACGCCGAAACTACATCCTTCACTTCTTCATCGGTTGAAAATTTCTTTCCTCGAAGCTCTTTTTTCAGATTTGGAAAGAGATAATAGTCGCTGGGAGCCAACTCTGGGCTATAAGGTGGGTGATCAATGATATCGAAGCCCACCTTGTGCAAAGCAGCCAACGCAACTCGACTCTTGTGAACAGGAGCATTGTCGTGCAAGAGCAGGACACCTTTGGTCAATTTTCCTCTTCTTTTTTCTCTGATTGCCTCTTTTAACTGCTCTAAAATTGAAGCGTAGTGTTCTCCGGTTATGGAAACACCTTTTTCTTTGTAATCAACCAACAAAATTCCTTCTGTGTCCCAAAAAACTGTCGCCATGAGCTTTCCCGCCGATTGCGACACCTTGAATTTCTTAGGCGGTGGTGTACCCTTTTTATGCCACTGCATGGAATCTTGTTTAGACTCAGGTTCATAGTGATGAACCCAAGTTTCATCCCCAGTAACAATTCGCTCCAAAAAACCATCCTTGTCTTCATTACACTGGCTCAAAAACGCACGCGAACACTCGACGCGCTTCTGTTTTTGAGGCGGTGTGAGCATTCTAGGCACCCATCTTGCACTGACTTTTGTCATGCCGAGATGATCATGGAGAACCTTGAAAATGGTCGTTTCAGATACTCCAACCATCTCTGCGATTTGTTTTTTCTTCAAACGTGCATCCTCCAATATTAATTTTTCGATTTTTTCGATAAGATCTGGAGTGGTGACCTCAACAGACCGCCCAGGCCGGGAATCGTCTTCAATTGATTCCCTGCCTTGCTTAAAGAGGTTGTGCCACTTGTATACCATGGTTTTTCCTGGACAAGAGTCCCCGTATACAGATGACATCTCTTCCAAAATGGTTTGAACATTTTTTCCTTGCTTGGTAAGGAACTTTATAACGGCGCGGAACTCGATTTTCTCCATACTTCACAATTTCTTCCAGATTGAGTTGCTTGAGGGACGATAGTTCAAAGACTAATGACCTCATTATGATAATACTCGGTATATATACTAATTATTAGTTGCTAAACACGTTAGTGACAAACAAGCACCCCCACCACCTTCCATACCCTCCATTCCGCGAACTTAAAAACGCACCCTCGTAGTTCTCATATCTTATTTTCAGTATACCACTTTACGAAGACCCATGACCAATGTATTCTAATGTAGCTAGTAAATAAATAACCTCCCTTAAATTTTAGTACGTATGTGTACATCAATAGTTGATAATGAGTTCCGTCAGGTTAGGCAGCGTTTCACCAATGTGTTATTAGTTTTATCTATCAGGAAGTTCTTAGTAATAGCCTGGCTCCGAGAGCTTTCTCCGGTAAAGGGCTATAGACCAGATTATAGACTCGTCTTTTACGACATGAGATAAAAATTATACACTGGTTGCAACAAAACATTATTACCTTAACATTAACATTGAAATAAATAGATGTATAATCTTTTCTACGTCAATCTATGGAGCGATTGTTATCAGAACTTCCCAAGGGGATATTATAAGATTAGACCAAATATTAGAAAGGTATACTATGCATCGTAAATAATAAAACGTGATAAACTAACAAAATGTACGGACAGACCATTGATTAAGTGGATGGATTGTGTAGAAGGCAAGCGACTGCTGCCGCGTTGTGTTGTGGGTTCGAATCCCACATGATTATATATATGGTCAACAAATGATTGTTCTGAGTATAGGTGTATACCTAGATTCAGGACAATCATTTGTTTGTGACAGTTGATTGTATGTTTGTAAAGTCCTTGGCGACATAGACCGCGAATGCAATAGAGAAAAGAGTCATTAAAGAAAATTACCGATGAATTATAAATAGGCGTCTTAACGGTAACATTTTCACATAAAAGTAGGTATTGGTTTATATACTCTGCTTTGGAAAACTCACAAGCCTACTATCCCTTCACTGTTCACGTACTAAAGCCCTTTGTGTGCGACCAAATAGGCCATCAAAACATACTTTCTTTAGCTTCCATATACAAACAGACAATGTTCATAATAGAGGCTGTAGCGAGCATATTAATAGGACAGCTACACCGCGGCGGGCTGTACCAATCACTGATAATTGATAGTCATGCAGTTGGTAAGTTAAGATCGGTGTAACACGACATTATGGGTAGTTAATTAATCGGCGGTTAAGGCGATATGCAATGGTTTACGAGGGCTATTAGGGTCGTTTAGGTTTGAAAAATGAAGTTGTCCAATAAGCATCTTTTTCTTCCACGCGTAGAACAATTTGAAAAATGGATGAGTATGAAGCAATCATTGCTAAGAAGTGGTATACGAATGTTAACATAGTCTACTATACAATATTACTATAGTAACTAGCTGTGGACTATGTTTTTTCAAAATCGTGTTATATAGTTATTTTCCCTTTTAACTGTAAGTACATAATACTATTAGGGTTACCTCGACTTATTTTTAACGTACGGTTTATACGTTTATTTTAAACAATTGCAAGCCCCAACTTAGTGCTTACTGAAGAAGCACTAGGGCTTCAGGAAGCAATAAGGTAGTTGGGGCTTGCATTTATTAACTAAAAGGTTACAAAAACATTATTGAGGATGCACTGCAGTTAAATCGGTCAGTCTCAGTTACAATTTACAATTCTGAATAAAAGCTCTTTTTATAAAAATAGTTACCTACGATAATTATTTGTTTTAACTAAAAGAAGCCCTATGTAATAAATAAGAAGCGAGTGAATAGCTGTTAAAATAAGTAAATGGTCTGATAATTGTTTGCTCCAACTAAACGAAGCCCTGTGTAATAAATGAGAAGCGAGTGAATTATCATATTATCATCAATCCAAAATATGAAGTTTCAATAAACTGTCCTACGGAATACTCAATAACACTTTTCCTGGATCCAACCTCACGTTCCCGACCGCTTACGACCGCTGTATAGTGGAGCCAATCTTAATCACAAAATAATGTAACAAGAACGCCCATACATTCAAACGACCAGAATAACCCAAACCTGCATACGGAACAAACAGCTGTCAGGCGAAGGCAGCTGATATAAAGCCTCGTATAAAAATGACCTCCACAACGGCGCCTAATTATGGCTTAGTGGGTGTACGTGTAAAGTAAGCAACGGGACCCGCCCACTAGAGTTCCGGGTTGAATACTTTGAAGTCAACAAGGCAATGTTTATTGTTAAATAGTTTTGATGTACAAGCTATATAACCACATATTAGATAATACATATATAACTTACATGGAACTTAACTTAAGACATGTTTGCATGTATGTATGTATATTTGTGCGTTGAAATTAAAGGCATAATAAGAGCTCATTACTTTTTCTTACGACTTTAAGGTACAGCTTATTCGAATTCAAATAAATTCGAATAAATAATTCGAATTACTAATTAAATGTAAGAAGAAAGTAACAAGCGCAAACCAATAGGTAATAATATTTAAAAGTAATATAGTCTAACATAAACAAAATGACTATGTAAATTTAAGGTTGATAGACACTTCAAGTTGTTGTACAATTTCCTTTTAAAGTTAGTGTTTTATAATATCCTTACATTATATTACAGGATGTTGCAAAACTATCTCAGTGCGTAAGCCACTAATACTTCCTTTTGCTTGTCAGATTTACTTATCTATGAGCAAACTGTGACAGCCAACTAACTAATGCACTCACCGTCCTATGCATGGTAATGTAGATTAAACCTTATCGTTATCGTACCATCTCGCCCGTATGCTCATGGAGATTAGGCACAAATGAATCTCAACTACATTATAACAACGAAAATTTGGTCCAGCTCAATAGCGAGCGATTAGATTGCAGTTTATCAAGCACATTTCTAAAGTAGGAGGCTATAAATTTAATATTTACACTACCACGTTTATTAAATAGATACAAGAGACATGGATCAAAAGAAACTTTTTGCCTTAAAATGAGAAAGAAAATATATAAAAGCAAGTAATCCTAACCAAAATTTTAAACCCGGCGAATAACGTTCTAAATTCGTTCTAAATTCTACATACGTAATTAATGTTCTAAATTCTACGTTAACTAGACCAATAATGCAGCTTAAAATATATTATATTAATTTTAAGAACCAAAACACAAATGATTTCAAAGCATAGCAGGCAGTACTAGTGAAACAAAATTGGCATAAAATAAAAAGCTTAAAATCCAATATCAATTTTCAAACGAACTCTGATTTAATAATCAAAATCACTGCTGCATTCGAAGTGCAATTTCATTATTGGGAAACAGAATATTGGATCTCGGTGGAGCGTATTTTGGTATACTCGGGGGTAACGCGACAATCTGAATCAACTTTCCGCCATTGTATATTGTGAGAATATGATATCCGTAATTTTGTTTTGATATTGTGATTTTAAAATAACGCATCGAACATAGATACGTGATATTTAATAATCTAACTACTTTATTAATTGACTTAAATCTACACGGGAATTCACCATTATAATACGTTTCAAGGAATTTTTCTGGTAAACGACTTCAATGTATTAAAAATATAGCATAGAATACTATATTCTTTTTTTATCGGGCTTCATTGTTGATAGCTGTAGGACTGCGCCTACTATCACACATTGCTATTCTTGTGCTTGTTGCTTGCAATTATAGCTGGCCATCATCCTACTACTTGCCACGATATTAATTGCCATCTTTTGGTAACCAGATTGTAAAGTATGAGAAAAAGATCACGTCAAACAAAATCCTTGTTTAACTTTTTCACAAAATGGTAACAAGCAAAATGTTTCTTTTTATTAAGCCTTAGCTGCCAGCTACAATTCAAATCCGAAACAATATGAAAGGTGGTTCTTAATCATTCTCGATACACGATCTTGTATCGAACGGAAATTGTATACCTACTTATAAATGTATTTTCGGCCAGAATCCAAACACCTGGCGTTTTTGCCACCTGTCTTATCTGCTCCTTATGCAAATTTTGGCAAACATCTTTGCGGAGGCAACCAAAACCTGATCATTTGTATCGCATTTTATGTAATAAGCATTATTAAGCCCCGCAGGGTTCTTCAATTGGATGATTAACTCCTTGACGAGCCAAATGCAAACGGTTGCTTATAAAGGGCCACTTATCGCGTTCGATAAAGAATTAATGCAAATCGGATAAGCCGATTAGTACCCATTTTTGAACATGAGTTATTACAAACTAATCAACTTTCCAATTAATATTATGAATAGTTCCATCACGTGTCTACCCTCCAAACATTCCGTATAATCTATTAGTGTTTTACATAGGTGTATATATGTTATACGTCTGCACAATCCGTATCGCAATTTCAATCACTATTCGGTATTCAATGTGCATAATCCAAACAGTGTTGTTAAAGTGTGTGCATTGCAGGGCTGTGTTTATTAAATTCCCCGTAATACGAGGGCGGCCAGACAATTAGGGTTGTCGAGGGAATATAGCTGTCAATCACTACAGTACTCAACCGGTTATGTGATACCAATGACCGGACGTAGGGTGGCAACCCTTGTAGGTAGTTACTGTTAATCACCTTAGCGAAACTCCAATATTGAATCTAACAATCGAAACTTGAAATCGCCAGCGTGATTCTAAAATTAATTTCGGTTAACAGACGGAAGTTATGAAACTGAAAACATCTGGTGTAATCTGATTGCTAACAAGATATTGAAAGGAATTCCGTAATTTTCGAAATTGGGTTAACTGCAATGTCATTCTGTTCGGAAATCAAAAGAAGTTGAAATTAGATCGGGTTTTATCTGTCAATCTATGCGGGCGGCGGGCGGTGTGCGCGGAAAAGTTACCCATAGAGCATGACAGTCTAGCCCCAACGGTCGACAACGGTCGAATAAATCGAATGTTGTTTTAGAAGACTATAATTAATTAACCAAAGTCTGTACAGACATTGATTAATTATGATAAAGTTTAAATTAATTAATACAGTCAAATAAGACCGCCTGCGAATCATTAAAATGTAATACCGAGAATCGCGTTTGAAGCTGTAAAAATAGACAGAACACGACTGAAATAAATAATTGAAATATTATTCAAATCCGATAACCATCCGAGCTAATAGCAGCGGCTGGTATACAAATAACAGTACGAAATAGGTTTCCGATTAAATTTCAGACAACAAAAAACATGCGAAATATAAAGCTTTACAGTAGCGATGGCTGCCGAGGGCGCTCGGTAACCTAATACAGATTGTGAAACTAGGGAGTGCTATTCTGCAATAAACTAGACTTTAAGTTGTGGGCGTTTAGACTGAATAGTCTACGGAGTCGGGCATGATCGGCTTTGCCTCAGGCCCGGGAAATGCAATGCTTTTATTGCGAATGCTCCGGTATCTGTTATTCGCCATTGCATGCTTTTAGTTTTAGATATAGGTATATTGTTATGTGTTGCTATGGAGGAATTGTGAATTGATTCTACACGTAATACGCATCGGTGTCTAAACGGAACAAGTTCGTAAATAAACTGTCATACATATGACAGCTTCAATCAATAGACGATTATTGTTAAACAAAATTTAAATGAAAAATAAAGATAGTAAAAATACGTGGAATAACACATATTTTTATCTACCTAAGTTCAGGCTGATCCGCTTCTACTTTAATTATTCTTCTTTTTTAAATAAAGTATATAAATATTTACGGACGAGCCTGCGTAAAAAAAGCAAAGGAAATTAATGATACGCTTACGGCATTTATAAAATAGTTAAAATGTAATAATTTACAGATTAACGTAAACAAAACAAAAATGATAAACTTTCAAACATATATGTCATTGTTATAGTAAAGGCGCACAATGACTAATACAAATAATAAAGATACTACCGAAGGTGTTGATAAAACAAAAATCTTAGGTCTAGTGATTGACAAATATTGTAACTGGAAGGCGCACATTGACGATTTATGCACAAGAGTTCATAGGTTTGTTTTTGTACTATATAAACTCTATAGTGTGGCTGGTACTGATGCGGCATTATATGCATACCATGGTTACGTGTCACCAATTCTACGTTACGGCTTTATTATATGGGGTAAATCCGATGATGTTATTCGACCCCTCGAAAAAAAAAGTGTATACGTTCCATTTGTAGAGCACAACCAAGAGACAGACGCGTTCCATTATTTAAAAAAAATAAAAATATTACCACTGCTATCTTAATATATCTATATTTGAAATGTGTATCTTTGTTCATAAACATAGCTATTTATTCGAAAGGCATAACGATGTAGTAGCCAGACCTAGCTGAAAAGTGTTTAAGTTAAGTAGGGTATACTTATGGTTACTTTATTATAAATGGCAGAATATTATGGACTATACTTTATCTGAAAAATCACTGTAACAATATTCTGATAAATAAATGCATATTATTATTATTTTAGTGTACTTTTATTTTTCTCAGCTTTAAGCTGGTTTTGACTACATTAACGGACCGAAACCAAGTAAACGTAGCGTGTGGTGTATCATGTAGATGACGTGTTCTGTGCTACCTCGTTTTCATCAAGTGACATGAACTTTCTTATTATTCTGCCGACCGGCTTCTGAACGGCCGACCAAGGCAAGCCAGAGTTGAGAGTCCTACGGGCGCTCTTGAAGTTCCACCCCAGCCAACCAGTAACGGCAAGCTGAGGATGAGGCCCTAACCGACTCTCCGAGGCATTCAGGAACGCAGTGTCGCCACTCACATTCAGCTCACCACAAGCTGCCCTGCGGTTTGTGCGCTTTATTTAACCTGCTGATACATTTTTTGTTTATATCACAAGGCGAAGGTGGTATTTTAAAAGCTAGTGTACTGTACCCTCCAGTATCGCGTTGGTCTCATGAGGAGATAACGACTTTATTATGGGTTTTATTATGTTCCTCCTATCACAGGTACTTTCTAAGATATTATATTAGAAAATACCTGGCACTTTGGGAGGCTTATACGGAGGCATGGGTCCAACGTGAAGAGGCCCTGCGAGAGTTTTAATCAAAGGTGGGATGTAACACCTACAGCGGCACTAGCCGCAGCAGGCGTAGGACTATTGCTACGTATGGATTCTAATATATGGGCTATAGGTATGGGTGTTTGGTGGACCGGCATATTGCTAACTATAGATGGAAATCGGCGTCTGCCCTGAATACTCTAATAGCATCAATCTAATTTATTATTATTTTATCAACTTATATTTTAATATTGCTAGTCGATGTTTGCAATTAGTTTTTTATATAGACATAATATTATATTTTCATCTACCTATTAAATTATTTAGGCTGATGTATCAATCGTCGGCGCTACAAATAAATAATAAATTTATTTGACATATTTCCGAAGTAAAACCAGTCGGAAAGCCTTATCTCAATTATTATTATGGTTAATCTGGTGATTGATAAATCGACCTGTAGTCTAAAACTTATAAAAAGGCGAAATATAGAAACTAATTGAAAGAGTATTATTTTTTTTAATCTTTCGACAGTATAAACAGTAGCCAGGTAAAAAAGACGCACCTATTGGCTTTAGTAAATTGCCGACTAAATTGAACTTGAAAGACTTGTTAGTAATTCAATCGCTCCTCAAAATTAGCTCTCGAGGGAACAAAAACAAAAGATAAGGTAAATCTCCAGACTGACAACAAAAACTAATTATTAAGGAGATACGAGAATCTATTGTTTGATTATTTATTAAGAAGCCAAAGCGGATACGGCAAGTTTTGATTTATTTATATTGTAACCGGTATTACGTTTTAAATAGAATTAGCGATGTCCAAAATTAAGTTGTCTATTTAACTTACGTGCTAGGTAAATTTAAACTTATCTATAGATATATTAATAATAATAATATAATATTCTACCACATACACACAACACTATCTAGCCCAAACTAAGCAGAGCTTGTACTATGGGTACTAGACAATGGATAAACATACATATATACTTTTTTTTTTTTTTCGTAAATACATACATATTATACATAGAAACACCCAGACCAAGACAAACATCCATGTTCATGCACACAAATATTTGTCTTGTGCGGGAATCGAACCCACGACCTCAGGCGTGGCAGTCGGTTACACTAACCACTACGCCATCGAGGCCGACTATTATAGCCTTATATTAGTAATTCTCTTAACTACTCTACAGATCATCATGAAATGTCGCTTACACGTTGTCAGGGGTATAGAAAAGAACATAGGGTACTTTTCATTCAGAAAAAAGTACTATAACCCGAGGGCTAGCTGGTATTGTATGATGTAAAAGTATCTCTTTACTAAGATTGCTAACCGGCCAAGCCGATATCGATTAAATTTAGTATGAGATAGTGAGAGGAATTCTTTCAAATCTATTCCATAAGAAAAAAAAAGAAAATAAAACAATCGGTCATTAATATGTCAGCAAGCCAATGCAAACTACTAACTACTTTTTATACGCACTTTTGTACAACTTAAATCAAGATTATCTTATACGTGATCGCCTACGTACGGTTTTCCTTTATACAAGACCAGAAGCCGCTTACCCACCCACGTCTACCGCGAAAGTTATACGAAAGGATTATATGCAAAGTTCGAAACTACTGCATAAGTGGTAGTTATAGAAGCTTTTAGATAAAAGCTTGAGTATAAATTAATTAGATATACGCTGCTTCGGTTATCTAAGCTTGCTCTAATATTTGCTAACGTTTATGTGATCTCGGGTTCGATTCTCGAGTTAAAAAAAGTGTAATATGTCTATCTTGATGTTTTTGCAACAGTACGGCTCTTTATCTTGTAGATGATAATATGTAGAATCGTTCTAAGCGACTGCGGAGGTGATCATCGTCTTTTAACATAATTCGCAAATTATAGCCTTTATAAACCTCCGAACTAAACTTCTTCTTTCTTTCTTATACACAGGTGTTTGCTATGTGTATAGATTCAAATTAGCATATAGATATACGAATTGACATAACTAGAAAATCAGGTTGCAAATTTAAACCATTTTTTTAAATCCTGCTATGGAAAATCCTAACTAATATTATAAGTACGAATGTGAGTTTGTTTGTTACGCTTTCACGCCTTAACTACTTGATCGATCATCATAAAATCTCTTACGTTGTCAGCGACACAGAAAATGTCATAGGGTGTGTACCCTACGTCCTTTATCCAGAATAAAGTACCGTTACTAACCTAACCTTATCTACAATTCTATATCTATTCTAGTGCTTGAAAAAAGTCCCTCATATATAGTACGATAGCTGGAAATAGAAGACCCACCTCTTAACACAATGAATAGAATATAGAAAGACGAAGTACTGGCTACCACCACTTCGTAAGTAGTTAATTAGTAGATACGTAAATACCGAACTGAAGGATTCGTTGAGTTAAGGCTCATCATACATATTAATGTACGTACGTGTATATAATATTCATGCGGGCAGGTCCCTACTAAACTTAACTCGCTAGACTGGAAAGCAGAGATAATTGCGACACAGCCACTTTCAATACAGACATTGATAACTAAACATTGTATAGAACAGTTTAAAATTAGCGCGTGGTTATTGTGAAACTGAACGCGAATAACAAGCTCGCTTTATAATAAAGACAAAGAAAAACTAGTAGTAGCGCAAATAATACATACCTAAATAAGCACTCATTTTTCAGCTTTTTTGCTATGTATTACCGTCTACTGGGCACATTTGCAGACCGTGCGTTGCTATTGAACATCTTCTAGACGGTAAACGCAATAACATTGTCTGACGCAGGCAAAAATAGCGTAAACATAACTCCATACTTATGCTACCGACTTAAGGTAACGACCACTTATTAGGACATAACACATTTAAAAAGGTTACGTAGCCCATTTTACGATATGTAAATACAATTTTTGTTGATTTAATTGGAGGCCTATCTGTGCCAAATTGACGTACAGCTAAAGTGTTTTCTGGCAAGGGTCTCCCGTTTGTGCCAAATTGTATAGCCATAGTATTATGTATGTATATGTTAATATTGTACATAGAACTTAATGCAATATGTGAATAGATATACTAAGCTGCAATACATAAATTGTTTTAAAAATTTGCTAATATAAGCCACGAAAATATCTGTATAAAACAATTTAATTTCAATTCAATGTTCTATTTGTAACTTCTACACACTTCACATAAGCGATGCAAAGATTTATTCATAGTCGAATAGTGATTTTGTTTCATTATGTTTTGTAGCATTATTTTTTGGCGGCCTCGATGGCGTAGTGGTTAGCGTAACCGACTGCCACGCTTGAGGTCGCAGGTTCGATTCCCGTACAAGTCAAACATTTGTGTGCATGAACATGGATGTTTGTCTTTGTCTGGGTGTTTCTATGTATTAAATGTATGTATGTACAAAAACAAGCATATATGTATGGTTATCCATTGTCTAATACCCATAGTACAAGATCTGCTTAGTTTGGGCTAGACGGTGTTGTGTGTATGTGATAGAATTATATTATTATTATTGTGGTTTGTTTGCCATACGCATAGATTTATTAGCAAGTGGGCATCCGTAAGATTACGGCTCCATTGCTACCACTATGCGGAACTGTCATAAGTTCTATGTTTGATGTGCAAAGTCCACCGATGTAATAATACTTGAAGAGTTTGCTACAAACAAATGCCATGCGCACACAACAAGAAATCTAAATTGTTTAATGTCTCAGTCTCATTCATTCAAGAAATAACTGTAAGGCTTAGTCATACAATTCAATTATCTTAGATAGTATAATAGTGTAGAGATAAATTACATCGTATAATGAATGGGTGCAAATAGATAATTATATTTCTCGCGCTCTGTTAGTTAGTGCTCACGCCGCGGCGTGTAAAGACATAAAGTTTATAGTGAAATTGACATACATAACATAGTTATCGTAGTAGAAATAAGCATACTATACGTCTGTAAACGACTACCGTTGACTATCAACATTTGTGAAAGATGAGATGTAAGGAAAGAAATAAGCGAGATAGCCTTCGGCAATGTTACTTACTGGTCAAAACAAAGTAGCAATATTGTTAATACTACACCGGTTTTCTGTAAGAGAGTGGTTTCTATTACTACTTGCATGGGCGAGTCGGCCCATCCAAATAATTAGCAACGGCAGGCGCTTTCTCTTATATATAGGTATTCCTGAACGTATATCTTCGTTCAGGAATATATAATATGTATAAGTACATCATGCGCACAATTCGACTTGTGCCTCAGTACGGTCAAATACAAAGTAAGGTTGTATTTACATTCCGTCTAGTTCCAGGCTCTATGATAACATTAAGAATTTTTTGACAGGAAAACATAAAAGACAACAATCCAGATTTGACACCGCGATCTCCACTGTTAAATCTGACATACTGAGAGTATATCAATGGCATATGACTTAAACACCAAACAACATACATTCGAACTAATATCAATATAGTGTTTATAGAATAAGCCGCTCACCATTAACTTAAACTTTCTTCCTTTCTACGATAGATTGTTTTAAATTTACCCGAAGTGAAGCAGCTTAGTCATCTTATCGATGTGTTCTCGATACAGCGAACTTGTTATAGGCAGTAAATGAAGTTGCTCCGTAAATAAAGATCCTTTGGCATGCAAAATTCCTAGACGATCCGGGACGCTTCCACAATAAAAGAGTATAAGAGCATGCCGATAGCAATCCTCTAGTAAAATTGCCGATAAATTGAAGTGTACGCAAACAAGAGATTGATTCAATAACTATGGAATTCGATGCACTGCGGCCCACACAGATACTTGATTGATTATTTGAACCACGTATCGTGTTTGTTGGTATATGTTGGATTGTGAAATGTACGTGTAGGATTTAATAAATGAATTTGTTGATCTCAAATTATAGCCCTGATAATTAAACGAGTATTTCTAAAATGTACTTACGGAATAAATGGTTGGCGCAATATAAATGTGTCGAGTGTTTTACATTCAAACTCTATGGGCCTAAAATATGTATAATTTGCGAATAGTTCTTCTTCCAATTCTATGTTGATTTTCTGCTGTTATAATATTTCTTCTTCTATTATACTGGTATAATACCTAGAACGAGTGTTGTGTTTTATAAAATAAAAATACATAAATGGAAAGGATGGCCATAAATTGCAGACGGGTTGGCAATATAAGGAACAGCAAAATTGTTTGTGTCGAACTGCAATACAGAGCATTGTTATTTGTATCGAGATGATGAATAAAAATACTGCATAATCCGTGCAATTAAATTTTACATCCGTAAATATCTATATTATAATTAAGCATTTTCTTCAACTGAAGGAATTTACTCCCAACATACAGCTCACGCTAGTTTGGGAATCAGGGCTGCATAATGTTTTTATTCACCTTACTGTTACAAATAAATAATAATTATTATTATTATTACTATAAATAAAATATAATAAAATGAGCAAGTAAAAAGAAATAAAGACCGATGCTCCAATAACCTCATTAAAATCTAGTACGTTCTTATTATAAATATAAAATTTATAAAGTTATGTATACTCTTTGTTTGGTTTGTATTAAGTAGACTATTTAATAATGTCAAGAACAGGTTCTACAATAACTCGAACGAATGAGTCATATCATAACAATAAAGTTAGTATAAACAGAAAACTGGTCTGGTCTCAAAATGCAATTACAAGAGATTATAATTCTCTTTGTACTGGCAAGTACAAATAAGCATACCATCTGCCTGATGGTAAATAATTATCTTACCTGATCTACTTACTATTGTACTTATAATTATTTATTTCAAATAAAAGATATTAAAACTGGAATAAAAGAAAAGGAACAGTTATAGTAGATTCATAAGCCACCGGACTCCTCCTAGCTTATATTAGGTAACTGTGCGAAACGGGATAAAAATGTTGCTACTTCTATGATTACCTTATTGGCCGGCGAGCTTGTCCATTCGTTTTTAATATAAATTACAGGATCATTTTGAGTTAAGATGTATTATGTTTATAAAATTATTGACTTATTTTTATTAATAGATTTCTGATTAACAAAGCAGATCTATAAGGCTGCTCCATTAATTGAATGATGTAAGTGTACACGTAACCACGTTCACTAACTCATACAATCGAGTCTTGGGTCATTCAAAGTATTACTGTAGGCTTATTTTCTTTAAAAAAATATTCACTTAGCGTTATTACTCGTCCGCTGACATATTAAAAAAAGAGTATAGCACTGCCAGCACAAAGAAAGAAAATAGAAAAGACGCCCTAAAAAAATTTTCGAGCGATTGGTACAGAGAGAGCACGTATAAAGTAGAAAATTTGCTTACGGATTTCTCCGCAAACCCTGAAAGAGTTAGATCTACTTGCTAACAAGTGCAATACTCAACCACTTTCAATAAAATCTGCATACATAACGTATAACCTTTCATATACACTGAGTTGATGGCCATTGCATAATCTGTCCACCGTCAATCCGCTTATATCGGTCTTAATTAATGCTCGCTGCGGTAGCGTTAGCCTTTATCTTTTGATTGACCTGCCGTCCTCACTCTGACATAATAAACCTATCTACATGCTGTTTAATCTATTGCTTGATAATGTGACGGACACATGCTATCAGTTGATAGCCAATAGTAGGTACGATAATAATGTTTATTGAAATAATAAACAAATAAATTGTACTATTTCAATCAAATAAGCTTATAATTTATAAAAATGTATCTCACATTGACTGACTCACCGAATATTTGACCTAAGTAACACTTCATTGAGCTATCAGACTGTCTCAAATCTTATAAATTTACTGAGAAAATAATAAACAATCGAATCAGAAGATCTTTGAGATTAAAATTTGTTCACCGTCACATTCAACATTAATTTAGAGTTTTAATGGTCTATCGGTAATTCATTTAATTAATATACGAATTATTTATGTTTGATACCTACGTAATTTATAAATATTATGCATTTATACAAAACTAGATTTAGGTCGTAGCTTTAATCGCGTTAATGTAGATTTTGTAAATTAATTTCTATCAATCGAGATCGCTATTTTTAACACGCTTTTATTACCTTGGTTTGTATCTGTGTAACGGAATCTTTGAACGTGATTTTCACCCCTTTCAAACTGACGCATTGATTTGAAACTTTGCACACTTATAGAGGACCGATGACAACACAAAACTTTTGAAAAATATTAAGGAAATAAATAATAGTTTAAAAACTAAAAAACACGATTTAAAAAGTAGAAAATAATTTAATAATTTTAATGTAAAAAAGCCCACGCCTTTTTTAATTATTTTCTACTTTTTGAAGCCTATTTTCTACTTTTTGAAGCCTGTTTTTTTATCTCTTATTTATTTCTGGATGAAAAGAACCCTATGTCCTCTTCTGTTACCCTGACAACGTGTACGCGACCGTGTATGATGACCGGTCGAGTAGTTAAGGCGTGAATGCGTAACAAACAAACAACTAAACCCACATTCGCAATTTATTTTTATTTATTTATTTATTTATTTATTATTATACACACTAATAACTATTTTTACAGGATAGACCTAATGCAATAGCGTAGCAACTTAATAATACATTTATTTATCTAGCACTCAATTTACAATAGGTAACTCGTGTAAATTCACTCAGTGAGCAATTAAATATATCAATAGACAGCGCCACCGTGTTGAGCGTGCGCAGCGCGCGCGTCAGCGGCGCGAGCTGCAGCAAGTTAGTGCGCGCACGCGGCACCGCCAGCAGCGCCGGCCTCCGCCGCCGGCCCGCGTACCCGTCCGGCACGCACAAATGAACCGTTCTCAGAAGCTCCGGATTAGATACTTTACCTCTAATCATTTTGAATAAATAGCACGCCAGCGCTACTTCCCTTCTAACCTCTAGTGTGAAATACCCCACCATACCCAATACGAATAACGTAGGATACAACAGAGGATATCCAGGGTAGACTCCATACACTTTCAAATACAAGAACCTAGTAAATTTATTCTGGATACGTTCCAGCATTAATTTATATTTCGCTTCATGCGGCGACCAAATGACAGCATTACATTCTAAATGGCTCCTTACTAGCGCTGCAAATAATGTTCTAAGTGCCCTAATATTAGTAAATGCATTCGCTTGTCGTAGTATTAGACCCAAATTGCGGTATGCTTTTTTACATATTTCAGTGATATGTTGGCGAAAGTTTATATCAGATGTGAACCGCACACCCAAGTCCCTAACGTCGGCAACCCGCTGCATAGTATCAGTTAGGATACTTCTAACGTTTTATTTCGTTAAAACTTATTAACTCTCATTTCTTTATTATTTTTACTTTCTATGGTGTAATATGGTGCATCTATGGTCATCAAATTTGTATAAATATAATATATATTATGTTAAACTCCTACTTACTCCCCTAAATAAAATCTCTTTAATGTATTTATACACATTTCTCAGAATAATACTTCCAGATCATAGATAACCAGATCTATTACTAAGTGTTCACCGATGCATAATAGTGGCATGTTATTATGAGTCAGCACATACGGATCAGTAGACAAGTTAAGGAAGCCATATGCACAAGAGTTATCGTGAGTCAGACACTCGATGGGTTTCCCACTTTCTTAGCCTCAATGTGGGCGGAGCTTAATCATTAAACAAACTTGGTAATGTCGATGATGTTCAAATACATGTTTAAAGATTTGTACAGACTCGATGAACTTAAGATCCTAGACATAAAATATAAAATGTTGCTCTTAATTTATATACTGGTTTTTAACTGCAGGTAAAGTATATTAAGTAAAACTGTTGCGAATGTTTTAGGCACTCATTCATATATTTATAGATTTATACATTCGTCAAGAAAATGTAAAATTGTACTTGATAATTCATAAACTCGGTTTTAACTGCAAGCAATGCGTATCAAATAAGGCTGTGAGAACGAGAATGCTTATACGAGTGTCCTACGGATGTAGGCCCCAATCAACTACCATTTGGCATAATTTTATCATTTCACAGTCATCTATGACACAACATTTTTACTAGATCATTGCGACCGAAGCTGTGCATGGAGTATTTTGGGTAATCGGCTGCATTGTTTTTCTTGCGGTTTCGTGGTGAATATAATATTCTCAATATGTGCAGAGCGAAAAATAAGTAATGCATTTTGTTTTTCATTAATAAACCATAATGTTTAATCTGTCCTTAACAAAGGGGCACTCTTTATTATACAGGGTGTCTGGTAATTAATGGATAACCTTGAAATGTCTTATAGCAGAACTGAAGGCAGTAGAGAAAAAAAATAAAAGAAAAATATTAAGAACTGCAAGCTATATAGCATAGCATACTTTTGACTGTCTATCTATTAGCATAATTAGTGTTTAATAATAAAACAACAAAAAACCGATGGATTTCATTCATTTATGGTCGTAGTATACAAGAAAGTTATACATGGTAATTTAAAAAAAAAACACATTTCTCAGGTAGTACTCGTAGTTAGGATAGATTTTTTTTCATATCTTTTTCTGAACGGCCATCAGTTTCACTAAAAGACATTTCCAGGTTATCCATTAATTACCAGACACCCTGTATGGAATTAGAAATACGATTAGGTACACAACCTTCGCCATTTGGCTGGGCTACCTATAAGACAGTTTTAGTGTTTTCTAGCTGTAATTATACGTAGCCTGTACACGGCCAAAATATTAGTGTACCCGACATAAGCTCTGAAATAAAACAACAAATAATATTAACTCGTCAAGTATGATGGTGCGGAAGCCTCATGCGATACTAACTCGCACTTAGCCGGCTTTAAGTAAGGTTCCTCGATTCGTATGTCAATTTAAATTCAAATGATAATAAAGTTTGCAGTAAACTTTACAGTATGAACCGACACCGAGCACTATATTACTCGCTCTAGTAGTAAAGCTATCAAAGTATATTACATTCATTGAACACGAACATGAGAATGTTAATGTAGCTTATGAATTAAAACGGCAATGGCACGCACATTAAATTCGTTGTGTGTTCATTCATAGCAGACTAGTTGAAGAACCACTTTGGCACAATTACCGTCGGCGCCGATCGTATGCTGCATATTGAGACGTATGATGTAGCTAATATTATGTCACTAGAGCTTTGTTCAATTGGAACATTATTTTTTAATGGGACAAGGTATGAGAGTAATGCGTTTTATTAAAATTCCAAAAAAACCAAAGTGGCATGTCCATTGGCGTTGGTTACCGCTTGCCATTAGATGGTAACCTGTAACCATGTTAGCTTGCCTTTTTTTACACTAACGTGGTGGGAAAAGCACCCGGTTACTATAATAAACGGTCATTATATCCTTCATGTGCAGCTATCTGTATCACTTGAGTAAAAAGAGAATTATTGAAAGAGCTGAGAGCAAATATGTATATCCTGCACTACCCGTAGACATCAGATACTTGATGATCCTTAAGGTGATTGGAGACGTTACTTGTCGCAGGAACACAACACGAGATTGCTTAACTATGATCCCCTTTAAGTCTTACTCACTTTCCTTACCGAGATTTCGATATCTCGATCGATTTTAATCGATAGATCGTCGATTTTGTAAAAACAATTATCTCATTTTGCAGTTGCTTATAAAAAATATTATTTAAATTTCATTCAGGACGTACATGTTAGATTAGAAAATATTGTCATGTACATACGTAGTATGTTAAAAATAGACAGGATGCGACAGTCGGATGTCCGAGTGTAGTGACGCAAATTGGAAGATACTTATAAGTTTTGCAGTAAATTGATTTGGGCTGATTGGTGTATTATAAGATTTATTTTTAATGCATATATTAGTTTAGTTATCGGATAACACACAAGCTACTGCGTTTGTGCGGTAAATATTCGTAAGTAATAGGAAAGGAAAATTCTCTATAGTCAGTAGTAGGTCAGCAGATCAATCGAGTCTTCATTAATACCACATTGATTTTAATATTGTTGCTAACTTATATAGTGTGTTCGTCATTCCCACAGCAACGACCGTGAAAATTGTAGTATCATGTAATCGTAATCGAGCATTTCTATTACTTCGATATTCACAATCGTTTCTCAATAACGGCATTTTAAACGTTCTAACAACGCTTTTAAGTAGAAAGTATCACGAACACGTAATTGTAGCAAACAATTGTTGAATCACGTGTGGGTACAATCGTGTAAACAGGCCTCTGTATACAATCTTCGGCCCAATTACCGTCCACTGCAACCTCCGTACAATTAAATCAAATTATCACATTCGTAACGAGCCAAGCCGCTGAAGAATACGAGCAATCTTCAATTAATAGATTGCGTTGCATGTCTTGAATTACTGTTTCAAAATTGGTTCGAAGATAAAAGTTCAATGGATGGAATGTATTTCGATGTAGTACCATAAGCGTTGAGTGCTCATTAAAATCGTTGAGTGGTCCATGTGAGTTGTTTTATTGTGCAAATCAGCAGCTTCAATTAGCATAACAAACGGGTGGTGTACGCACGGGCAGTTTCACTGCGACGACGGCGCGTTTCGGAGCGTATAGTCAGTACGGTGCAGGGTTGCTTGGTATCGGCGACACGTCCAAACGCCATGGTCGGTACAGTCGTGCTCGCTAGACCGTGCATTTCAGCCGCATCGACTTTCCAACACACCCAACCGTATTTGAAGCTTCGAAGTCGCATGTGTGACTCGATGTGGGAAATAGCTGGAAAGTGCCTCAGCTGTCGTATTCAACTTGAATGTGACATATTGCACTGACGTTAACGTGTTATTTCTATTTCTATCAAATAAAAAGCTTTAATGATACTGTGTCTGTACGTCCTAACTAATATTATAAATGCGTATGTGAGTTTGTTTGTTTGTAACACTTTCACGCCTAAACTACTCGACCGATCATCATAATATTTTGCATACACGTTGTCAGGGGTTCTCCACAGAAAAAGACATAGAGTACCTTTCATGCAGTAATAGTCCTGTTCCTGAAGGGTAGAAATTTATTGTCAAATTTTACAGTAACGCAAGCGAAGCCGCGTAGTCAATCTAGTTAGCTAAATATTGCAATACTTATTATTGTGATTGAATATTTATAGTTATTTAGAATATTTGTCTGCTTTTCTTGACACTTTCACAGGTACACAGGGTCTAATTTAAAAATAAAGTGATCTGATCTACGTAAATATCATGGAAGTTATAGTCCATGCGGATGAATACGCGAATAAATTTAAATAGTAATAGCAATTAAAAAAACATATATTATAATACTATACTATTCTTTTCTATCACATAAACACAACCCCATCTAGCCCAAACTAAGCAGAGCTTGTACTATGGCTACCAGACAGTAGATAAACATACTTATATACTTTTTTATTGTAAATACATACATATTATACATAGAAACACCCAGACCAAGACAAACATCCATGTTCATGCACACAAATGTTTGACTTGTGCAGGAATCGAACCCGCGAACTCAGCCGTGGCAGTCAGTTACACTAACCACTACGCTAAATACTATGCGCATTCTACTTAATGTCTTAATATATGATTTGTTTTCATTTGATTCATGTTATGTTACATAAAATATATTCCAAACACGCTAAAGTGCAAGTCAATCTTATTGCCAATATAAATTCCACAGATAGTCACATTTAATTTCCTTGTCATGCATATCAAAACAATAACCACTATCACATTAAATAATTACTAGGGAAATCGGTCTAGAATTCCATTATCTAAGTGACTGACATCCCAGGAGAGGCGGCATCCGTTGCAGCCGAGGGACGTCCACACAAACTTATTGTAATGAGAACGACAGGGGATATTTATGCCTTACCACGCGTCCCGAATACACAATCAGTATAACGCGACAAGTATATGAAGAACCTCGAATCCTGCTCCTGTATTACCATTCTCATCGTGTGCGAGTGAGAGATCCTAAAAACGTTTAGACCTTAGAAAGAGACGGATAGAAGTGGTATGGGCACCTGGACCGCTGTAGCGATTGAGGAAGTGTGTGGGATATTTGAGTATTGAAAATAAGGGACAGGCGAATTCTGATATTTGCAACATCATTTACTCGACAAACAGACAGGTGTTGATGTGGGATTTGTAACGAAGGTTTGTTTAGGAATGTAAATTGGCATAAATATGCTTCGTAGTGTTTCGGGATTTGTGTGTTCGACAAATGTTTGCATTCCTTTACATTTTCGGTTTGTATATTTTGTTGAGAGGGTATCTTAAGTTTGTGGTTCCATTTTGTAGCTGCATATCTTTGTTATGTATCGTTAAGGCCCGTTTGAAGTTTGACTACTGCTACAATTTTAATTACCAGGGAATTTGTACACTCATTAGCTTAATGGTGCGTGCAACTTACAAGCTGCAGTCGGCCTCTGCATACTGTCCTCATTTAAGCTACTTCGAAAAATATTACGGAACTGTTACAATTAAAATAAAATTGTAAGCGAGATGATATTGAAACATTTTGCAAGAAATGGCAGCATTAAGTTGAGATTTAGAAAAAAGTCCATTATTTTAGTTGTAAAGAGGATAAACTCTTCGGTGCTTAAATATCGGTAATTTGTGTACTGAGGTTCCTGAGATCGTTTACTTAAACGCAGGTTTATTTAAATATTTAATATGTCATTATCTTTTATTTTATTGTGCTGTTTTACAAAATTTTAATAAAATAGACACACAATTGTAACTGTTAAAACTCTCTTACCAAGTAGATTTTTCTCTTAAGTTTTTTATAAGTATACCTACTTCAAATTGTCAATTATTGGACTCAGACTATTAATTTCATAGCCTACCTTGTGAGGATACTATAATTGGCCATAATTATAGCGAACTAATTCATCTCATTAGACAATAATTAGTAGGTATATCTATGAAATCTATATTATAATTAACGACAATGACCAAATTTCTCTTATAAGGTACCCGCAACGTATACGCCTATATCAAACGACAGATATAATAGAACGTATCGAACAAGAAAAATGCTTTAAAACCAATATTGTGCCACTAACACCTAGAAAATTCCTAATAGCGTTGAAAGCTGTGAAAAGGGTCTTTCAAATCCTCCCACAATAGTGTAAGATGTCCTGTCTCTTCGAAAGAAAATTATTTTCCCGTCGAGCTTTTGTCCTCAACCATCTCCGTTAAAACACGGTTCAGAAAAATATTATTCAACTCCAGAATCTTCTTTTGTAGGCTTTCTTTTACATGTCTTTTGAAATAAAATAAAATAATATTGTTAGTTTTTCGTGATCTTGATTTTTAGTAGTTCGCTTTCACCAGTAAAATTTATATCGGCTGTGAGGCGTGACTCATTTCTCTTTCGAGGGTGCAACCGAGTGTAGAGTTATTATATAAAAATATAACATGATACGAATACAGCGTATTGATATTTCAGTCAATCCTTTTATCAGCTGCGAATTATGTCTCTATTTTTTTAATGGTTTTCTTGTTTTTTAGGATTAGTTTATTTGCCAAAATTAGTTGTCACGCAGAATTCAGCGGCGATAAGAAGCTATGTCCTAATGAGTCCAACATTTTGTCCATCGGTATCTTTCTTGTTTCCACTTTATATTTTATGCAGCACACAGACGCTATTTCTAAGGATGACTACACCTAATTAAGCTGTAAATTCGTAATAAAAAGTTTATGTATGAGCAATTACTGGACATAATTACACGTAAATAAATTGAAATAACACCTAGTATAAATTTATTTGAATTAGTAATAAGAAGAGCAAATGAACTCGCGGAAACGGCTATTAAATAGATTAGAATTAATTTAGTCCTAATGATTATCATTACCACACTACAATTATACTTGCGATTATATTAAACATTTCTACGATATTCCACATTTAAATGAATACATGTTATAAATAATTACATCACATATTTAGTAGATAGATAGAAATAAGAAGTGTTACCCTTGCCTACTAGCTAGTTTATATATATGAATTACAGGAGAGCACAGAATATGACCTTTACAGACGGACCAGTTTAAGACTATTTATGAATTGCTCTCCTAGAGCATGAAATACAAGTCCTTTAAGTATTTTTGCATTGATCTGATGGAATACTTTGATTTTTATTCAATTTAATTATTAACTTTAACAGCAACTGGGTGGCATAATTTCATATCGATTTTATCTTTAAACAATCTGTCAAAGGTAGTTCGCCTACAATTAAGGTACGATAATATCAAGGGCGACATTAAAATCCAATTAAAATGCGTTGCTACTACAACATTTTTTAAGCGGATTAAAGCTGCGTTCACATCTTGTGGTAAATTTGTCACTAGTGCCTTGTTGGTCTGATCGCGTAGGCGTGCAACTGTTTCATGCAGCGTCGCTTTCTATGTAGATCACTTGCAAGGAGTGCTAGAGTTTTCCTTTCGAGAACAACTGCCCAGTAAAAAATTTCTTAAGACACATTTTACAAATTAGTATGTGATATACATCTACCTCAATCTTTTCTTTGTCTTTAAGCATGATATTATATGTTGTACACAACACTAAGCTTGTATGTCTTATGAACATCAACAGCTTAGGTTCTTACCGAATCAACATTTGTTAAATTTGCAGAAGAATTAAAGCCACTTGATCAATTATAGTCTACTGTTTTAAAATTGCAACATCGCATGATTTTGCTTCTATGACACGGTTTAAAAGCGAATGATCACAAACGGCGTTCTTAGTAACTACCAGGTTGTTTCGTTGGCGAGTCGAAGCGTAACGACATATACGAAGGTTTTCTTTGCCCACTCAAGCAAGAGGCATGCCATACTACTGTTTTCTAATATAAAAGCTTTGAAAAAAACAGTAGGTTTAAAGCTTTCTTCTGTCAATACAAATAAGGAACATGATCTCAAAGGTCAGATCGATGATTCGAGTTTCTTGGAATTTTTATAAGAACCTTTATTCTTACTCCACCACGGCTGTAGGCGTTATCTTAAACATTGCAATTAAACATAATATGTAGGTGTATCGAACTTATGATCGAAAGGTTAGGTGTTTAAAAACATCAATTGTTGTGGGAATAATAAGAATGTATCTAAATCTTGGACTAAGCTAAAATAATAAGTTAAAATGTTTATAAACGGTTTAGTTCCGTTTATAATCATTTTTTTTAATCAATATTAGTATTGTAAATGTGAAATTGGGTTTCTTGTTTATTATTTCATTTACTCAACAATGGAGCAATAGATTGACAAGATTTTGCATAGTGATAGGTTATAGGCCGGAGAGTAACATTTGCTACTCTTTATCCTGGTCTCCGTGGGGTAGAACATCAGAACCGCGAGAATGAATACGCGAGTAAAGGCTGGCACAAAATACACGTAGGTCTACATTTTTACTCCGAAAAGTGCACCAGTGAATGCCTTTATTAATGAAGCTGAAATTACACAACAGTATGTCTAGTGTGCGCACATCCTAAAATTGAAGGCTTACACTCAAAGGTTGATTTAATAGTATTATATAAATGTTGCATATAGTAATGTATGTTTTATAAAACCAATAAAGTGGTCTCTCTGTAATCGTGACGCAACTGCAATGTCTTGCACGAATGGTTCTGTTATTAGCTGTGTAGCCAATATCTTATAACAAATACGTCGGCTTTTATTTAGTTTTTAAAAGATAGCTGTAAAAGCAGGCGTTTATTTTTCGAGATTTGTATTAGATGGATATACTTTGTTATTTTAGTTTGGTTGTTACGAATAAATTTGTTGTTTTTCTTCTGTCTCCTTTCGATAACGTTGATAGGAAAATGAAAGAGTTTTTTAAAAGTATAATACAGTACTCATGTTCTTTAACTTTGCGCCATTATCATCATGGTCTTAAGGATTTATGTTTAATCTTTCTTATATTATTTTTCGTTCTTATTGGGTATCCTAGTTGCGCAGTTAATAAGCTGCTTGTACGCTTTTCGCTTCGCCATTTTACTTATGATTCTCCTGTAATAATAATCTTTACAAGATGAACAGACAACCTGGGTCTCCACTATCTCTTAAAGCGTTATTATTGCATGCATGCATACAATGCATTACGGAGTCTACAGCTTTTCCTCGTATGCCATACCGCAGTTCTACTTAAGATACAATACTTATTTCATCGTCTGTGACGCCAAAAGAAAAAACGTTTTAGGAGTTGCTGCTTTGGCCCTTGATCAAAGTATCGGATAGCCGTTATATGGAAGCAGAACAGCATCGAGAGGCCATGCTCGGTAAAGGACTTCAAGCTCAGCGACATCACGATAATAATGATACAAAACCTAAAGCCACATTTTTAGAGTAACGGGAGGTAACGTTTTTGTTCGCATATCAGCTGTCATAAATGTTCATGATATTCGGAATTGCCTGTTTTGCATGTTTTTGTAGAGAAAGAGATAGTTTGAGACACAATGGTAAATGACATTCAGTAATCGCACGAATTTTGAGCACTGGATTTTAATTTATACCGCTACTGAATGTTGCTGAATTGAATAACTCAATAAACTTCGTCTAGCTCTGGAATTGGCCGTCGTAGTATCTACAAGTACCTACAATCGCATTCACATTTAGACAAGTTAACCGATGTAGTTGAAAATGCGGACTAATGCGAATTCACAGCCCAAATTAATGCATTTAAATGCTTTTCATGGTATTTACAATCAAATTGACACAAATGTATTACTAAAACATGAACTATTAATTATTCACCCCTGATTACATATTAGCATACTAAATGTAACATCACACATAAATTTGTTGGACATTGGGGACAGGAGAATTGGTCAATTATAATAGGTACATGTCATTGCGTGTATTCGTATTAGTGTACTGATACCTATACTCGATAGGTTAAAAATGTCACCAAGGGCTAGTCTCATCGGTTACTGTTGTTCAGAAACCGGCAAATTGTAGAAAATGTAGAAACCGCCGCAAAGTCGGTGCCTGAGATGGCAAAGAACCGGGAGGATGATGCTGTGGGTGGTTTTGTGACGACGAAGGAGAAAGCGCCGTCAGAAAACTAATAAGAACTGCTGCGGCACGGCTTTTGTGGAGCCTGGTTCAAACCTGCGTGCTGCAGCACCGAACACACTGGTGTACATCTCCCGCCTGCATAACACCATTAGGGTGGACAGGTATCGTTGAGTATATACGCCAGAAGTCCAAGTACATGCCAAGATTGCAGCTGCTGGAGCCGCGTCGCAACGTCAACTTCAAGGCGTTCGTGGTGTGAGTCCCAACTTGCTTTCTACATGTATTTATGAAGGAGGACTTTTGGCCGAAGGGTGTGGTGTTCCGTCGCTTCCGCGGACAAGTGCGACATGAACGTACAACAACAGTGTACAAGTGAAGATTACTAACATAGTTAATAAGTTATATAAATACTACCACGAATTGTATGTATGTTAGTCTATAAGGTATTTATCTATGTGTCTATATCACGCGAAATAAAATCTTTATTATTATTATTGTTATTTGCTGATAAATAACAACTTGTGATTGTGTGGTGGCAGACTTAGCGGCATGGTATAATAGAAGCAAAAATACAACAAAACAATTTTTGTATAGAACTGTTGCATTGAACTCTGGTACCCAAGATAAGATTAAATTTGTGTTATGGGTACCAGCGCCCTCACAAAGGATTTCCCACCCGCGCCCTCACAAACGTATGACAAGAGTAGAAAAGTCGATGAAGCTGATCACCAGTAGCCGTTGCAAGTGTCCCGTGTGTAGGTAGACCTAATTAAAATAACAATTTATATGAGTGTACTGTAGTACCACTTAAATTACAATGCCACCTGTGCAATCAGTCATTGGACTCAATTATTCTGTGCCTATCTGCAACCCTTTGCACTGTATATTGAACATATATAGATATTATTGTGTATGTGATAGAATATTATTATAATATTATATACTTACTGTCTCTACAGTTGACACAGGACAGGACTGTACTTTACATTAAATTTATTTTACATTAGTTGAATGCACAGTTTTCTGTTATTCCGCAAAGTTGATTAATGGATATCAACGATCGTTGTTGACATAAAGTATATACCCGCTGACGAAGCGGTGTGCCGGTACTTCGTCGCACGATTATTTGAGTCGATCGTTAAACCATAACAGGAATAATCATTGTCTTTTAATGTGACGGATCAAAAGAGATTAGACCCCTCGATATAGTGTATTCTAGTGTATAAAAACATGAACATTTGCGAAAATTATTATTCTCATTATTATATATACCTATGCATAACCATATCAAGCAATCGACCTATTGCATACATAAAGCTCTACCATTTTACACTACAACTACTTCAAATCATGCTGATTTTAAATCCAACCCAGACACATTTTTAGGTCATCAGTCTAACTAGCTGTTATAACTATATACTTTTATTCAAAATAGTCCTAACAAAAACGTACGTTAGTGTAACAGCCTTAACTCTGCTTTCACTTAATCGGCGCTCGATCACTTCGCTTGTCAGTTTTCACGAAGCTCGAAGGTTCGACGACCATCAGTCATGCGGCGGCTGTTATGAAATGACGCGAGCAACGATCTATTCGGAACTGTAATCAATATGCGCCAATCTGTGCTTGTGTTGTTCCGTCGTTTACGGGAATTGTGAGCAATGTATGTATGAGGCGAGGACTTTATTGCTTTTAGTCTCAGTGAACACTTTAAACAGTGTATTGATTCTGTGCTACCGTATTGTTGTAGTATCATAATGTCAACTAGGTTAGCAAGATATTTAAAGAATGATCTAAAGTCAACTTAATTTCGTCGATTTTGTCAGGTTGCAAGTCTATCTTTATTATTTTCAATAAGTGCCTAATTTAGACTTGAGCTTGTGTGAAATGTGACGGATACAGTGACGAGGATGTTAACACGATAATGGTGCCAATTCTGTTGTCACAAAATTCTCTTATCTTAGCTAAAAATCTCTAAAATTTTGTTTAGTCCTGTCACTTTTAGCGATTTCAGAATAAAAAATGTCGTTTGACAGGACTAATCTAAATTTTAGAGATTTTTAGCTAAGATAAGAGAATTTTGTGACAACAGAATTGGCACCATTATACTATTTATATCACTGTCGGCTTTAAATAACTGCCACTAAAAATATAGGTACTTTTAATAAAAATCTTAAATCACAAGTAGCGGACGGATCATGTTCTCTGATTTGTATTAATACTTAAATCAATTAAGAGCTATTTAAAATTATAACAGCTCCTTGTAATTTTAGTTTGTTTTAGGTCACTTACAGGTTTAAGAGTTTAACTCATAAATGCAGTCTTTAAAGTTACAAGAATTGCAATGCTATAATTATAAAATAGTTAACATAATAGACCACAACAATTACACCTTTTATATGTCCTACCTGCACAAAGATATTTACTACAAGCACCGTGGTACTACGCACGTCAGGAACGTTAAAAATTAACCTGTAATGTCGCAATTAACCGTCATTATAACACGAAACACGATCTAGAACGCGACGCCATAATTGGAAAAGTTCACAAACGTCAACGGTAGCGGTACTCGTACATGCGGCTAAGGAAGCTAGAGAAATGCCATCCGACTTAGTTTTTTCAATTCGTTAAGGGAGATTTAGTACGGGCTACAACACTGCTCCACAAGTGAAAGTCGTGCCGTACGTAATTGGACTAAATTACCGTCTTCGAGGGACCCTCGGAATGATTGCCGGCCTAACAGACACTTTTTCTATTAGAAACGAGCTTCTTTAAACGATCCGGAGTAATTTTGGTTTCCTTTACGCTCGAGGCATGAGTAACCACATTAAGTCTATATACATTCAAATAAAAACGAATCTAATGATGAAATTATAGTTTTACGGCGCTGAGAATAGAGCAGTAAAAAAGTAATGACAAAAACCAATCGTACATAAAGCAGAGTGCTACTGTTTTGATATGACCGTCTAATAAAGTGTAACATTGAAAGACGACCTCACAATATCAAAGCTTCGATAATACTATTGTAGGTGTGTAAGAAAAGGAGGGCAAATCTGGATAACGTAACATATTTTCCTCTTACGTAACAAAATAATAAACGGATTATCAAACATTCATTCGCTGAGAGCTTCCACTCGGACAATAGACGTTATTATTGTACTAGTTGCTGCGATAGTTTTTATCTCCTTGTAACTGGTACAAGTAAACATACACAATTGGACGTGTAGCAGACGGTTTGAAACAGCATTGTGTTGCAAAAACTATGTTACGTACTTTGTTAATCTAAGAAATGTTAACTTCAGCTTGCAATTTCAATGTGTTTAAGCATATTTCGTAATAATTATGTAAGACTACTTTAGACATTAAAACGATGTTAGGAAGATCCAAGGTGCAAGGTAATTATTTGTAGATCACACTTAATACTCACGAACTCATAATACTTGATATTATGTGTAGTGACGAGGTAACTTCTAATATGTTTGAGCCATTCATATACAGCTTTGTAATTCATATATATCCATGTCAATCAAATTTACGTTTAGCGTGAAATTCGAGAGCTAGTGCGAAACATTCCACGTAACCTTGAAAGTTCATTCATATTATATCCGACGCATAACAAAATCTGTAGTAATCTCGCAACATAGCTAGTAATATATAATAAAACACAACTTATAGTCGCGGTAAAAGTAGAAGGTTATTTATGTCTTCTTGATAATAAAATATACCTACAATGTATTGTAAATCTAAAAATTATTTACATTTTAATTTGCAGTTTGTAAACTGCAAATTAAAATGTCCGTTAAGTATGATCTTGATTGCTCATTCATAAGATTTTAAGCATGAATATAATAATTCGCAATATTTACTAGAACTGAGAAGGAATAGAGACGCGGGAAGATAAGCAAACAAAAGCAAAAATGCTTAGCTCTGCAAATAAAATAATACTCCATATCCCACAAGAGCAAATACTCGTATTAATTGACATAGCGAAGTAAACACTGGTCATAAATACGCCTCAAAAGGAGAACTGCTAAATAGCGCAGTTGATAACATCACTAGTGACGGGGAATCATGGCACGATAAACTAAACCCCTAATAAAAAGACGAAGTACTGGTCAGATTATTGGACGTTCTTATCAAGCGCTTAGGCCGCCCCAAATTGAGTAAGCGAGAATTATGGACGAACTTTCTACAGGCAATGAATAAAAGATTATGAAGATCTCGATTAGATAAACGCGGTAAACATTTGGATATATCGTTGTAATGTCCTTAATCGGTAATAATAAATAATATAGACGCATTGGTAAGAAAACTCGAAATGAAGAATCTAATCTATCCATTAGATTAGACTTATGAAAGTTGCATGCTTTAGATTTATTTTTATACATGATATGCAAAAAATGCGATATCAGATACAATATAAAAATTGCCTTTATTAAAAAAGAGGCAACTGATTTTATACATTGAATACAAAAAGAAGCTACAAAATGGAACGAGATTTGCCGATGGTCTCTCTGTGCAAACGTAACTTAATCTTTATTAGATTCTCAAACCAATGTTTGTTAAACGTTTTGAGCTAATAAAAGTAATATTAAGGGAAGGAGAAGCTACTGTACGGGAGGAAATGAAAGCGACGAGAGAATGAAATTGGAAAACTTGTTACAGAATTACTCGAGATGAAAAAGGAGAAAATAAAGCTCTAGTAAAAGTTAGTGGAACATGCTACGGGTGGATGTTTTTATTTACCTGGGGGAGCGTGTTTGATCTGTAGCTAGGCAATATTCATAAGGGGAAGCTGTGTTTTATTTCTCGTATAACATTTGTTTTGGAGAATAATTTACAAATCGCATTGATTTTAAGTTGAAAATGATTTTAAGAAAATGAGTTTAAGGGCTTATAATTTAAACGAAAATAATATTATAGTTAATATAAATTTTCAAAAAAGAAACTGGTATTGGATAAAATATGTTTTTTTTATTGGGGATTAAAAAACAACTCTTGCCTTTAAATTTTAAAGATTATTTCATGTACATGTTGGCCACGACTACCTTTACGTGATCCATGCGAGAAGTCCATAAAGATGAGAACAACGTTACCGTCAATGGTAATCGCTATCGTGCAACGATTTCCAACTTTATCATGTGTTTTTTAAATTAAAACCAGACGCTTAAAAATCACCTTATATTTTGTACTGATGATATTTTGTCGTCCTTAGGATAAATACTGAATTTAAATGATAACATACGGCGAATGAATGAAGTTATAAAATCGAAAAGTTACTTAAATGTTTAAAACTCAACACGTCTTAAATATTCCTTTATTACATGCTATGCGTAATTTAATTCTCTCCAAGTCGTCAGAATACGCAACAATAAACAACGCAACAACACCGACGCACTCACCTTTTATTCCAGTTTCCGATCTCGGCGTAACGCCGGCCGTTTGAGCTTCCGCACCTTCTCACTTCATTTCCTCTAAACGTCTGAACAGAGTTCCCGTTAGGTGTTAATATTCCGTTCGTCGTGTTATTGTTCCGCTCCCTGTTCCTCGGAAAAGTACCAGTCCCGGAGCGGAAAGTTGCCAGCTGCGGAGCTTGATCTACGTCGGGCGTGAACTGTTGGAGCGGAAGAGTCACATTTCCACTCCAACTCTTACGATTGACGGCAAAAGTTTTGAACGTTCCATTACCGTTCGGCGATGGTGCCACACCACAAAAACTGCTTCGGTTATGACTGTTCTTTATGAAAGCACCGTTCTGCAGCGCCACTTGAGGTTTGATCGGCACCAGTGGTGATGCCTGGTCAATGGACATCGTACTTTAATAAATGTAGGTGCAGCCTACTTTTATTCTATCTACATTTTTGTCTGTAAAGGAAAGAAATTTCTACATTAGGGGGGTGCAAACAAAACGTTATTAGTAACACCATCAACAGAGTTGCTTACAAGCGTTTTTTAATTTGGGGCAGGCATCGCATGCCAATCAGTATCGAGCCGTTCAGGTTTTGTCAACGAAGTGGTTGCTAAGTGACATGGCAGCTAAGATATAATGAAGAGGGCATCGAACAATAGAGTTCAATTTAGGTTAATGGACATTTGAGTTCCGTAACGGTCTAGTCACTAAGCTGATATGCTAACGAAGAGGCAAGTTAGGCAGAGTTATAAACGAGCTCGAAATAGCCGCAATGCGAGTAATTTCAGAAAATTTAGACTGTAATTGCTGTTGATGTCATTTAGAGGCCATCAAATTAGAATACCGACAGCGAATTAGAAATTCAAGTGAAGGACGTTATTTGGAAATAACAAGCGGACACAACTATTAACGGTATTGTAGACCAGCGACTAAAACGTTACTAAATTCTTTTATTTTTGTGGCGAGTGCCCGCCTCGTACAATTTACTTAACCGCACCCGCATATTCGATGACTCACTAGAACTATTTGCCAATCTTGAAATAACATTTTAATACGAGTAAACTGATAATACAAGTCAATCATGGTAAGTTATAGCTGGACGTTTATTTGCGTCTCAGCTGTATACCTACATGAAACCAGATTGCAATGTTATTACGAATGTCGAAACTAATAAAAGCCATTTAGTGTGAGATTATATAATTATATATAAAAAGAATACGAACACGGAGTAAGTCTGACGAACTTTCTTAGTTATTAACAGTTTTTTATTGTTTAATTACTATTAAACATCTCACTGACATCGATATTTATACATACAACTTTAAAACAATACTATATGTTTCTCAGCTTCAGCTATATTATTCATTGAGTATATCGTACGTCGCGGTCGGTCTGCATCGCTACAATTGACCTTGTATATCATTGTAGTGCAGGCGCGTCCCGTTGTTCATTGTTCACCTATTCACTTTATGCTGGAAACTCTCTATTAGTTTTAGCACCTTGACCCACTTCAACGTACTTATTAGCACTGTAATCGTGCGATAATTGCATTATACTGGACTATTTGAGGTGTGTTCGGTAATTTTCGACGTGGTAGGTTTATGTACCGTTTGTTCCAAATACTCAGTGTTTTAGAGTAATGTTTGTGTATTACACAGCTGTTAAAAATTAATATGTTTTATTTTTCTACTTTAAATTAGCTATTTATCTTATCATTACACAAGTTATTTTGTGGTCTATTTCGTCTTGTCATCCTAAGATTGAATAATAAGTGTTTCATAACCAGTGTCTGGACTTATCTCCAAAACGTGATGCACTCCATCACTTTCTTTTAAAATAGCACCTGCAATTTATCTGACACCTGGCGACTATAATTTAAAAAGGAGTTGTTCAAAAAAGGACGTCAATTTGTGTCACACAAATGTCACGTCAATCGTCGGGTAAATTTGACCCAGTAACGTGCGGACACCGGTCATTTGCAACGGACAGACGTCGTCGGTCGCGATCGCCGGTTATGGTTGTTATATAAGACTTGCGTAACGCAACCGGTGTATTGGACGACTGCACCTCAGATTCGATACGCCTTCGCTCGGCCTAAATGATCATCGCTTACGTTATCTGACGACCATCGATAAGTGAATTATAGTGATGGCTAACAATTTTGGATTATCATCTTAGGCTACAATATATTTTGGTTTATTTATTTATGTAGCTAATGAAAAGAGGAAGGTAAGTTTATGATAGGTACTTTCAATTCGATTAAAGAAACGTAATACGATTATACATATAAACAAATTTTGCTAAGCGAATGCGGTATTATAAAAACGAAAAAGGCAATGGCATTTTACTCATAAGTATTCAAGAATTAAGAACAATTATCTTGATTTAGACTTTGTCTTTATTGTTATAACTGAAACCCCAGACAGATGCAATAAAAACTAATCTAAAACTATTAATTTTACCGGCGATCGCTTCTCTCTTATGCAACGTAAACATTAGCAATGTCCATTACTCACTGATACTGCGTCGGTCATGTCTCATTGAATGGAATGAGAAGTTTCTAATTCTTATTGGATTTTTTCTTCAGTTCTTTTGAAAGCATGCAGGTGTTATTCAACTACAGTAACAGTTGTTACCATTATTATGTGCGTCGATATAAATTTGTAACAAGTGATTACGAATCGCTCATCGTTCGTGTTTTGATGTGGCCGCTTTTGTAATAGATAATGATTTTATATTACAAACGAAAGAAAATACAGTTGTTCTATTTTTAAATAACAATAAATATTTAAAAATGCATCGTGCTATGAAAGCAGGTCAATGAGACCAACGTTTTGTTTTGTTTATGTAAACATATTCAAAAGAATCATGTTTTATAGATAAAAAGGAGGTTATCAAATCTACATAATGTTTCATGTATGGGTGTGTTATTAAGTCAAATTCAGTTCCTGCATTTAAAATGTAAATATCTGGCATAATAGATATACAATATTATTACACCGTGGTGTTCGTTTCGTTGTACCCAAATGCTGGGAAATCGGAATTAATTAATGTAAGTATAGTAAATCAATATACAATCATGTATATGTCGTTTATGGTCTTGAGAATATTGTTTTAATCTTTATAGAAGGTCTATAATATTACACATTTTTACAAAGACTTATAAAAATACATATTTAAGTAAAATCAATCAAAAGCTGTGTCTTTAAAATATTGTGCCTAAAATAAATGAGTGCTATATTCTTCTTCTAAACACTTATTTATTTCTGCATTCATTATTTAAGGGTTAAAGATATTGAGTTCCAATTAAAATAACTGTTATTATGAAGATGTAAATATGATGTTAACATTTCTAGATTTTGACATAATTTACTAATTTAAGACATAACACATTATGTATTTTTATATACATAATGTGTTTACACACAACATAACATTGCTATTGTATAATTTACGAATTATTACGGACTGTGAGAAATAATCACAAATTGTATGATTTCTGCGTATTCTGTTTTGGTTTAATTTGATACCTAATCCGTAAAACATCGGTACTTACATATATGTTACGGTGAAATAAAATAGCTGAGATAGCTTGTTGGCCTTCTTCAACATAATAGATATATGGTGAAGAAGTTTGCAGTTGTTTTACTTTTTAAACTAATTTTAATAGCAAATAAACAAACTAGGTATTATACACGATAGTATTATATTACACATTCTTATCCCACAGGTCTATTTTCAAGCACATTATGTTCTACGACTAATATGTCAAAATTATTGCTATCTTTATTCTAAAATATACGACTAATATGTAAAAATAATTTCTATGTTTATACTAAAACAGTAGAAACATGCATACGACTAATGATAAATTGATGCCGCTGCCTAAGGATACTCCAAGCGGAAAACAACCAATCGGCGAGTCTGGTCAAAATTTCTGCATAATTTTATATTCCCTAAACGAGCAAAAATATTATTAAGATGGCCTTGTTGCCATGGAAAACATTCGGAGCGGGTAGTTTTTATTATTCTCATTTATTAAAAGAAACATGATACCATATATAACGCACTTTCATAACTTGCTTAATTAAACATCATCAATTTAGTTCACTCAGTTCATTAGTCATATAAAAACGGTCTTGCGAAACATTTTTCTATGCGTTTCGATGAGTAATGCCTAGCTATATTTTTCTGTAATTTTTTTGTAGTTTGTTTTTAAAGGAGGATAATATTTGAGGAATTTATATTTGATGCAGTTATTTTCGGTTGAAAGGTTTATCTCGCGTGTTGTTATGCTATTATAGCTACGATGTTGTTCATAATTAATAAGACACATGTATATATAGTATTTTTATGTCTCTCAACATCTGCTATGTACAGTCAGAAACATAAGGAGCTGAACATTTAAAACTTTCTTTTGAGTTTTGAGATGTTCATTATACGAACTATCCTTTAACTGTTACGGCAAAATCCGTATAAAGTGTTTAATTTCAATGTTACTGTTATAAAAAAACCAACCAAATCGAAAATAACTCTGTCTTCAGATAAAATTTGGTACAGATATAGTTTAAAACCTGGGAAGGACATAGGCTACTTTTTATTCATGTAAGTACCACGCGGGCTGAGCCGCACCCAAAAGCTAGCTACGTTATAATTTTGAAAGATAGAGGCAATCGACATCTCGTAAGTGTGTTTCGACTTATGTGGCTAATCCCTTCTCGAATAATAGGTATAGTACCTATTATTCGAGATGGGATTATAATAAATATCTAATATTTAGAACATCGTTTCTGACGATCAAATTGTCATTGTTTTTATTCGAACGCCGCCTTATTTATAATATGATGTAACAAAATAACAATAAATAAACCTTAGTAATTGAAATTTAATCAAAGCTTTGTAAGATTACACAACTAAAGGCTAATAAGATTCAGCTTATTCAGACACAATATTCATAAAAAATAAAATAAAAGGAGCTTTATTTTATTCAGCTAATATATTACGAACAAAGGTTTTGTTGTTACTCAAGACACTTCCTAGTCAAAGATTATCTAACTTTCGTAAAACGCAAGAGATAGAACATGTTTTACTCAAATACAAGTAAGTAATTGAAACTTAATGAAAGCTTTGAGGTTACACAACTAAGAATTAGGCGGTTTCAGCAGATTATATAATAATACAGATTTAATTTACAAAACTTGTTACCTAGATTGTTATTTGATAAACGAGTTACGTTACAAGCTGTAAAAGTTATTAAGGTAATTTATAAAAGTTATTTAATCATTAATGCAGAAAAAAGCGCGGTCCCATACTGTGTCGCACACACATACACATATAGATATCTTATAATGATTGTCGGTACCTAGATACCAATCAATCGCCCTAGTGAAGTGACCAAATTTTTTGTTCCTTACCCACGACTATTTTTACTAACGTATGTAAATATTGTTTAAATGTTTATACCGCATGTATCTTTTTTAATTTGGAACTAAATAAACACATCGCTTAAGCCTAATAAGTCCATAAAGTAGGTTCCAAGGAATGCGTTTCATGCAATATTAATGAAGAAAAGTATCGTGATGTAATTTCATCCAGACTAATTAAAAAGTTCGTTTACGCGTAAAAAGTATCGGCTGACAGAAAGGTGCATGGCAGGTGCATTAAAATGAACTTTTACTTACTTACTTATTAACAGAAGCTATTGGAAATTCAAGATGACATTTAGTAGCAAAAACCTACATCGAAGTATAGCTTAGAAGAAAGAAATAGAAACGGTTACACCCAATTAATTTTAACAACCCTACGTTATTACTGAACATTTTTTCTCTAATAATGTTGCCAGCTAAAAATAACAGTTATTTTTAGTTACAAAGCCGTTATTTTTTTGTTCGAGCTCTAGATAATCCAAATAGTAACACTATTATTCAGTCGACGTCCGTAAGCTAAAATAAACGAAGTGGTTCTTATTGGACATTTCAGTACAAATATACGTCGACTTAACCCGACTCCAAAGCCAAAAGGAATTTGGCTTTGCCGCAGTTAGGGATGAGAAACTTTAATACCCAGAAAGTTCAACTGTATAAAGTTTTCGGAATATAGTTTAGGGATTCAGCAAAACTGCTAGACTACTTTACATTTTAGCTAATATTATAATTTGTTTTTCGTTTAATACAATTTCGCAAAGCTTTAGATTTGGAAACTAGAAGGTACATAAGTTTAGACGTAGAAGTAGAATCAGTCACAAATCTCATAGGTAAACAAATGCATCGCAACGTATATATCCTAGATGTAACATTTACAAGTTGTTAACAGTTAGGTAATGTTTTAGAATCATTCATTTGAGATAACAAAAAGAACCATATGATGACAACCTCAGACAAAATGTTGAATTCAATAATTACATAACCTATTTCACCTAGTCATGTCAACAGATATGATTCACGCATTAAACGGAATGCGGCAGGCGGCAGCGTGTAATATGGATCATAAACAAACGCACGTGCGCTCGCGCCGTATCTATAGCCTCTCAATAAACTGATAACGTATGTTGGCTGTGTTTCAACAGTTTTATTACTTGTCTATCGTGTATATTAATTATGAGAACATTACCCTCTACTGCTACTGTGATCTACACACTCATTATTAGAGCCAACTGACAGTACATTTCGAGTAATTTACTTAAATTAAACTGATATTAATAATACTCTTTGGTTAGCAGGAATGTTTAATTTGCTACCTTGGATAAAGAATAGATTTATTATCCACGCTTCTATCTGTCTATTTTTGAGGACTGATATTAATGCTATTTTATAAGCAAGCATCTTAGGTGATGTTGTAGACCCAACTGTCATTAGTTTATTTTATAATATACCTATCGAGTTTTTTTTATTAATGACTAAGATAACATAAAAGCTTAAAATTTTATTATTACTGTACAGTTCATACACCTATCAGTATAAATATATGAAATACCTAATCGAGATTGCTTCGTGGTGGAGATCTTTATGGTTTATGTAAAGTAACCTTGATTTATTTTGAGGAGTAGGTACTATTGCCCAAGTTGTAGCACCTATTGTCGAAAGACGAAACGAAACTTGTCTAAGACAAGTTTTTTAGTGAGTTAAGTTTATTTTATTAATTTTCTTAATGTATAATATCTACTGTACATTATTGTGAACATAAAAGCTTGTAAAAAAAGTTTCATCTCATTTTTTAAATAGTTATCTTATAGTTACATAGTCATTTAAAATAATGTATCTGATTTCATTCGTGTCATGCAAGTAATATTGCAAGTTACTGGTACATAAATTTAAGCTACCGGTAATATCTGATTAGGTTACGGAGGTCAGACGATTGCTCGAAGGAGATATCGACAATTAGCCACAAGCTAATGGTAATCGATTACGAGATCATTGACCGGCATATTAGCTGTGGTTAATTAAGGGCCTACTACCTGTACTGATTAGATCTTACCTTCATATTATATAAATACTACACGATACTATTAAATAGTTCGCTTAAGTCAATCGGAATAGGCAACATTTTGCTCACATTGACAAGGTAATCGAGACTTCAAAGCTACATACAAACTTGGTAACAGGATTAGTAATCGTACCTTATACGATTATATTACTCACAAAGCCAAGTAATTGCAATATTTAAAGCAAAAGGCCTTGCATATCAAACGTAGGAAGCTCACGCATGTGGGCGCATTGCGAATTCATACTATTATTCAATAGGATGTGCTTCTCGCCTTAGAATTGATACCAATTGTGTTACAGCAACCTGTCTTAGGTGGAATAACCTTGACCTAGGCATACGTGGAGATAGACACACCATTTAAGGGCGAACGTGACTTAATAGACAACTACCTATCATGAGTTGTGACACTTAGGCCGTCACCGCTATTGGATTAAAGTCAAACATAAAAGTTTAATGAAATAATTTGTAAATGCTGGCGATACAAAATAAACTATAGTAAATATAAGCCCAGTAAACTATTCAATATAGATGTTGTACATTATTTATCGAAGATCAAAACACTCAAAAAACAGGACACCATTTAGCGAGGTATCCCACAGCGAAGGGTCCACACGTGACAACTATTCCAAGTGTTGAACAAAAAACAACACTTTATCTAAGTGAAGGGTTTCAGAATGCGGCGGGATCATAACAGGGGCATCTGTATTCAGACCACGCGCCGCACAGGAAGGCAAAAGCCACAATGTGTCTTGAGACTTCCGACTCTTGTTCAATATTTCTATTATTGATACTGGATCTGGCCTAAACGTTGTATATTGGTGCCCAAAGAAAGTTTCATAAGAAATCTGAAGAATTTCCCACCATTTATATTCTGAGCACCAAGCAAAACGTATCAGTTATCCAGTTTATACCATATGAGTAAAGTTGCACGGCAATTTGTCGATTTTTTCCTCCTGCTGTGATTAATCTGTTACATCGAAGTGTTTGTTCATGATATCGATTTAAATAGAACACGTCTACTTGGAACTCCAAATTACACACTCGGAGCTTCATAGCATGAACGCGTTTTACGCAAAAACTACAAGGCCGGGTTTTTGTTACATATCGCTATCAGAGATCTGATTTTTTGTAAGGATTTTTTTGGACAGCGCGGTTAGTGTATTGGTATCGTACCATCTTAGCAACTACACTACACTGTGTGCGCGCATTTGTGCTTATCTAATCACATTCAAAACTAGTGGCACTAATAAAATACTAAACATATTTCAGTTAAACTAAGCAAAATTCTACCACATCTTAACCTATCGGAAACAGCTACTGATGTAACTATTTTATGAATAAATAAAATATATGCCATAAATAGTCTAATATGAATTTCATGTTTCTCAGGAGCAATAAATTACTAAAGCAAAAAACGATGGTAAAAAGTTGATGACAGCATGATTGCAATATTCTTCGTAAATCATTATAAAGGCCTCGCATTAGTATGCCTACCAATAATAGAGTATCTAGAACAGGATATGCACAAGTCGATTGAACGGTCTGAGGTGGTTGCAATGCACCTCAGGTCGGTCAAACAAACACATTGAATTGACACAAGCAAACGATGCGGGCTATGTCACAGGGTACACCTTGATGATGACACGAGTACTGATGTTATTGATGTAGGGACCAATCTTGTTACACGTTTGTGTACATCCGAGATTTGCATAAGATGTCTAGAGGAAATCGTTAATCAACTTGTGCAGGAAACTGATGTAGTAGCGATTAACGGTAAGCTTAAAATATCCGCAACAGGATGTAACAGAAGATTCATGTAATAGTATTTATTTACTTTACAGCAATACGGTAACATAGTTTTTCTATATAGAATATGTTGCATAAGATAAAAAAATGCTACAATCAACATTTGGCTCAACGGTATGACCATTTTTTATACGACTGATTATCACATTAGGCTGTAAGTGATGTAGCAATTTTGTCTCTAAAGCGACAGCTCACGTAATGTAAAAATTACAAAATGAGTGTCACTTTGCTAGACGCAGTAGTCGAAGTAAAAGAAGAAATAACAGATATTCTCGTTAGACTAATATGATATCTGCTTTAGCAATTACGAATATAGGAAAACTTTTAAATTGCGTTCATTTTTGCAAAACATGTAATCAAAGCAACTTTCTACGCAGATGATAGGGTCAGCTTTATTGCAAATTGCTCCATCCAACCGATATTTTATACAGCTACGCGATTACTTCGAAAGTTGTATTTTAGTAATCACTGAATAATATAAACGCTATTGATATCTATTTAATTGAAATCAATATATTTTAATAAAGAATCTTCTAGATCTAGGCAATAAATGTTATCAAGCAAATGATGAAACATTACTAATTACGATATAATCGTAAATCATTTATACATTTACAGCAAATAATTTAAAAATAGATTTTAAATAATTCGTTAATGTAATTCTATCACTATGAATTTATTGATGACCGTATCGAAATATAAGAGTCTTTAAGACCCTTCGTAAATTAAATCAAAAAACTGCAAAGCTTTTGTTCCTTTTCACTTGAATGATCTCTAAATAGGGCGGTCATTAATCAATGTACAAAAACGTTGACGCGGAAGGAGTTTAAAAAGAAGGATGGCGCAAAAAATCTTTTATTATCCGCTTGAAGCACGAGCCCGTCCTACCTATCAATATTCATTGTTCTTGTTACACTGAAAAGATGTTTTGTCTATTTATCCTGGCTAAGTGTTCTGGCACAGTTTTAAAATAATACAATTCAAATTTGCTTGCTGCCCCATTGCAGTATTTACAGAGGACAGATAAAATATTGATGTCGAACGAATCAAAGAGGATAAAACAATATAAATGTGAGACACCGTGAAACCGATTGATTCGTGCATAGGGGTGGGTCGTCTGCCGCTAATAGTATCTACTCGCAGACGATTTGGTAAAAAATCTTCCGACTCGAAACCCTCTTGTAAGTGGGTCACTAAGCAGGGAACATGACGAATCGCTTCCATCACTCTTTAACGTTGCTGCAAGTGGGGGAGACGAGATAAGACTTACACTTAGCCACTCTTGGATTCAGGAATTTTTGATGAATGCATTTTTCAAGTTTTTCAAAAGAGGAGAAGTGCAAAACATTTTATCTGACGCCATTAAAGTCGTAATAAAACTTAAAAGGAGAAACGATAACGCTAAAAAAGCTGAAGTCAATTAATATTAAAGAGCTCCATAGAAGGATGATTATATTCAGCAGACATTCTAAGAATTTTAGGCACATGGCACTTCGGAGACCGGGGCCTATGATGTCGGACCGCTACTTGCAATATAAGGAGCTGCATTGAACAATGGGGTCCGTTGTGTTTGCCGGAACGACCTTAGCCATATACATTAGCGAATGTTGAGCCATATAAAAAGGGTAATTAAAAAGCTATGAAGAAGGATGGTGGCCGACGGCAGTGCAAGAAACTCAATTACGAGTAAGTACCATTAAATGGATAGAATTCTAATCTACGAACGGTAACGTTAAAACAAATGTTCTCTATTTAACACGTTTTTACGTTTTTTTGAATATTTTGATAAATATAATTGCGTATTCCAGTGGAGAGGCACGATTGCGGAGTCACGGCATTTCGTAACCACGATCGGGCGCATTCCATCGCGGCGCGGTGCAACGCCCCTACGGGATAGACCTGCGACGGTTACTGATGATGCTAGCACGTATACTGAAGATAAACATAGTTGACTACAAACACTACCTACACTCATGTATTTTAGTACCATAGACGAAGTTAGTGGGTGGAAATCAAATAAAAAGTAAAAACGTAATGTGTGGGAACCGCTAAAGAGGTTAAGGTGTTAATCAAGACAATCTTAGTGATTTGTCTTCTTCAATGTCTTTGTCTGGCTTTGATTGGATACATTTAAGTTTACTGAACTGAAATAAAACTATTGCAGGAACTAAAATAACTAGTTAGTTACTTATTTCACAAGAGAATTTTGCGGTTTGGGCTATCTTTTAGTGCGTTTTGGGTTTTATTGTATGTTCTTTTTTTGTATCTGCGGAATATGCGTACGGAGAGACATACTGCATCTCAAAACCGGAAAATGTTGCAAAGCTGCCGAGGAACACGTGCGAAAAGCAGGCCGCTTGCACAATCCGCGGCGAGTTATCAAAGATTGTTGCCCTCGCTAATGCAACGAATATCTGAAGTAGTAAACTCCCGCGCCACTCTCTAACGGTGTTCCGTGGCCTGCTCTGTTCGCATTGTTTTGGTCAATTGCCATTATTACGGGTAACGAAAAGAATGTGGCACTCGTTAGACGTTAGCTTTACGCCTCGGGCGTGACGCTCTTCTCATTATTAGTCAGTTCTATAACATTTTATTATAGTTTATTCACCGCAGTAGTAATCGTGCGATAGTATTTACTACTTTGCATATTCAATAAATAAGACAAACACTACATTCAATCATTCCTTCTCTATATAAAACAGTTCTCACTATTATATCTGAAGGTAAACGTTGGTAACAAAAATGTAAAACACATGTTTTACGTATAGAACGCGAAAGCACTTATAGTGACAATAGATCAAGTGGCTAAACTGTTTTAGTTCCCAGCAAAACGAAGTTAATTATCAAAGGCAACCAAAGGAGTATTGAAAGAAGACCTTCAATTACTATTTCTTTTTAATGAAACTACGAGACCGGGATTAGCACAACCGTTACAAACCTTAACAAAAACTGTTCGTTTATAAAAGGTTTACTCGTTACAGTAAAATTTATCATCTCCCAAAATGTATAGTACTCTAAATAATAATTAGGCTCTATGTTAGGATTAAGCCAATTCTGCAAAAACGTTTGATGAACAACCAACCGTAATTAATTCAATATAAACCGCTCCACACACAATAGGTTTTGTAAATTAGAACAAAAGGAATACATGAATGGACATCGAAAAACGTGAACACTACCAAATACAGGAGATTACGATGACCATTCACGATGATATAACATCAGAAGCAATAATCGAAAAAGCGATTAGAAATGATATATTGCTAATCCGACATTTGATGAAAAATATCGTTGCGAATCCAAAATATAAAGGGGAAGGCCAATGTCAACGACCTACACCCTATGGACAACAATGAGACAGATCGAAAAAAAGGGTCTTACACCATTATGGGGAACAATTACCGCTTGAATAGGCAACCGAATACTGCTGTTACTGTAATAATACATGTGGCACGCGCCCAGCTCCTCACAATCCTGTTAAACCAGTTCAAAATGTATTAAGTGAGAATTGAATAACTAATCCTCCAACGAATTTCTAATCCAGCAATTTTTTTAACATTATGCAATAGCCGAAAATAATAGACAGCTATAGAGCCACGGTTTTAGACTCTAATTATAAGCATTTTAATCCTTTGGTTTTGGGTATTAACGTTGGAGCTTAGTTATAACCCGTGTGAGTAAATATAATTGCGTAAAATGTTACAGCTACGCATAATAAATTCGGCAACTTAAATTTAATTAAAATGTACGGGAAAATTCAACAAGTTTTGGGTATGTACCGACCTTGATAGAAACCGAGGTATGAAATCAAATTTGTACCACATTAAGTGTGCCTACGTTACATCCAAGGGCTCGGTTAACCAGAGGCTGGGGTGTACCAGACGATCAATTTCAAGGGGCCCCTCGCCTTATATTCAAATCCCTTCTTTGTCTTTCGCATTTCATACAGTCGGTGATTCACAATAAAGACCGTCATCCCAAACGCGTGTCTACTTGTTTCAACGGTCGATAACTTTAAATCAACGATACAAATAAAAATATTATTAGGTATTCAATTGGAGCTAGAATGTGATACATGTATAACATAAAACCGTTGAATAATAATTATATTATTGAAGCAAAATGATGCATCAACAAATAATTACGATTGCTTAATGATATTATTCTTAAGTTTACAACGTTGCCGGTGTCCGTACGATGAACTTTCATTCAAGTGGTCTTACGTTTAACTATATAAAGTTTTATATATTCAATATTTATCATTTTAACATAGTCATTAAGTCACATGTGTCCTAAATGTGCAATTCTTGTTGAATGCATAGAACAATGTAAGGTATAGATAAGACTTATCAGTAGCGATAAAGCAACTCTGTTGGTGATATCATTTAGAAACAATACTAGTAAGGAAAAATAAAAATAGGGTAATAACACAACCAATAAAATAAAATAAAAACAATACGTACTACAAAAATCAAACGGTTGAAAAGGTTTCAAACATATCACTGAGCAACAAAAAACACAGTAGCGCAAATAAAATAATTCAAAGCACGAATTTTAATGAACTACAAAGTCGGATAAACTTGAAACATTTACCGGTCAACGCGCGAACTTTTTCAAAACACTTCACAAAAACGACGACGATATCAAATTTTCGCGTGAAATTTGATATGTGTACTGTATCGAAACGGTCGGATGGGCGCGAGGAAGGCACGACGCGCGCCGCGGCGACCGGCCAACAACTGACGTTTACTCGATGCCCGGCTGTCGCCGTCCCACTCCAGTACGCATGTCCGGAACCACATCCCTTCATCATTTCCACATACATACCCTTTTTAAAATCCACATATATATTTCCCGCCTGTATTGGTTATTATATCACACCAGTTTGTATTTCAACAACTAACTAAAAGTTAGTTGTTCTTCAGAAACTAGCTGCGTAAGAAAAGGACAGCAATAAATGTAGAGACAAGGTCGATCGTGATTGTATTGCAACATCGCCTATAGCAAAAGCTAACAGTTCGGGTTTTACACCTGGTTGGTAAAGATAAGGAGATTTAAAATTGCCCTGAGCTCATAAACACTGTCTGATTTTTAATCTGAAAAGGGTTATAAATACTCGCACTCAGCAGTATTTATCTATTATATTATTATTGAGATATTTTTATGTCAGCGCTACTTAGCATTTTAATTAAGTAAGGCGAACATAATATGATTACCGCTTTTTTTAAAATTAGAACTAAATTAGAACTGCGTAAGTTCTAAATATAAATAATCTGATAATATATATTTTATAACTAAAAGACATTTAATAAAAATAGAACATACATACTTACCTAGATAGTATGAGTGAATGTTCTTTTTCTTGTAAAGATCTCTACTGTAATGCCACGTAATACTGTCAAAATTAACGATGTCTCGGGTGGATGAAGTTGATGTCTTTATATCTCATAACTATATTCCTCACTTTCACTCTGTGACACATATGGGCCGCAATGAAAGTGAACATTGTCACAATGCACAATAGCTCTCAGAACTATTTCGTCCACACTTTCGTGAGATTCGAAGAAATATTTAGAAAATGTCGTCACATACGTGGCTAGTTCTACGTTTAGAGAATTGCTAGTGGTATTACTTAATATGGGTAAATATTTTGTTACTCCGGAATGATTAAGGTGTAAGAAGTATAACAGTGCTGACTTGTGAAAATTAAAAGTAACCAAAGAGAATAAGAAATGATTTTAAGTTTAACGTAGTGTAGATGTTAATGCCAGATTCTATGAAATGACTTAGTAAATTTATTATACATTTACGTTTGATTATTAACATGAATGGAATTGATATTTAAATCCTTACTAAAGTTAGCCTACTTTAAATAATTTGCATTATTGTATGCCAGGTATTTTATGAAACATAATAGTAACTATGTCATAAGTAAACTATGTCCTAGCAAATAATATGTTGTATATAATAAGTAATAATTCCCGTACTACCAGATTTAAAAGGCCTTTATAAAGGAGCTTTTAAATAGACACTATTTTTATTAAAGTGTGTCGCTCCAATATACTGGCCTTTAATAACAGCTCTATTATAATAATAGGTACAATATTTAGCATTTGCCTATTGCCTATCCAGAGGACAATGTTTGAATTGGCCGATACATTCAAACCTTTTTGAGTTAAAGCATATACCTAATCGTAGTCACATATTGCAGTAAAAATATTGCTAGTTTAGAGCATACTTAATATATTTATCTTGATTTATAAAATGTTTGCTTTTTATGATCGAGCTAACGTTATTTATTATTAAACAATAAAAGAAGATGGTCTAAAATTTAGTGATGAGATGGAGCAGGTCACTGTTAAAACTATTATTTCACGTTACTATTTCATCTTGCTTCTAAATAGAACCATTGTTGACACTCATCTGTGTGCAATAGCTGCTGCCATGCATCATTGTGCATAAAGAATTACAACAAATATATATAATTGGCGTGTGTTTATATGAGTAGCCCTCGTATGGAGGTCGCGTACGTGCAACCGTCGAGAGCTTGTTACCGACCGACGACGAGTAAAAGTGCACGAATGCAAAAAAGTAAATTGTACCCTGAGAAATGTTTTAAAGTAAAGTTTATTGCTATACAATGGTCCCATTGCAGAGCTTTAAATAGGAGCATATACACAGCATTAACGTTTAGTATACCTAATACACCGACTGTTTTGCATATTAAAGTATACTACGAGTAGGTACCATTGCTGCAGCTTAAACGAAATACTAGTCCGCAACGTTTGATGATGATGATTCTATAGTACTGATGAGTATGGGCAGCAATGGATAGGCGGGCTCAATTTTAAAGAGGTGTATCTTAAGACCGTAGTTACTTGTCACGCAGGATAGCAGCTGATAGAAATAATTGCGTTTAACAATACTACGCATCGCTAAATGAAGCATTGCACCAACAATTTGTTATTATATGATTTGGAAATTGATTATTTCAAATCATAAAAAGAGAACTATCTATATGATCGAAACATTGAATCCAGATTTAAAGCTGTGACACCGGTGATCTGTTTTCTTACTTTAGCCTCTGAACTACTCATGTCCTAAACATTTTTAAAGATAACGATAGCTTCTTAACCCTTCGATACCGATAGCGCCGTCTAAAGTATGATATTAGAAAATATATACAACTATCACTGCACATTCTAATGTACACCATGTTGTATTGATCATTTTGTTAGTTTTAAGCTGTTTCACAAATACCAGTAATCTTATTTCTTCATAGCACTATTACTTAACTGTTCCGTGTGTGCACGTGTTGAGTCGAAGAATATGGTGTAATCTGTATACACGTAACAATGCACCAGAGGTCAAACTAAATTGACTATATTATCTTGACTTGCTCAGTCAAGTTAATTTAGTCAATTTTGTATAGTAGGGCCACTCTTTGAACGATCACATGGCCACTGTCAATGCGCCGAGTTGCAAATCCGATCCGTGAATGGGTGATATATCAGTGGAATGCACTAATAGTTTGCCGAGTGTAGGTATGTAGTATACAATTTCTAGTACATAAATAGGTAAGCATTATATAGTAAAATAGGATACTGTTCATTAGTAAAATCTCCATTCCTCGTAAACTAGAAACCGGATGTAGTTGTAATAAGTTTAGGTAGATTTATAAGAAAATGTAAAGTGTGGTTTCCCTTATTTGGTAAATAAATGCTTTTTATAGTTATAAGTAATTTCTTTGTGTCCGTTTCCTTCACTGCACTGCAAATTATCCAAGCGCGGCAATTGAAGTATTAGAAACTGGTAAGATACTGCGTTCTAAATAAAAACGCAATGAAATATTAAAAGATGCTGTCGAAAATATGTAATAAATATTTGTTACAAATTAACCCAGCATTGTTTTAAATGACAAATATAGTTATGCCTTTTTATAGAACGCAAGCAATTCATTCATCACATAAGTGCTGAGTTATTCAACAAACTTTGAGAATAGTTTGAGCGAGTGATAATGAATTTCTAATACGCACATAATAACGGTAAGTCAAAGTGGCTGCCATGAGAATTGGGATCGAACTAAAACCGCAGAATAATAGACACACCCGAAACTCTGCAAAGTTCCTCTTTGGTTAAGGTTTACCTGCAAATTACTGTAATTCTCGGTTATCATTGTGGAGAATCATATTAACATGCGGAGTATCACTCTTGAATGTCACCAAAGGGTTGGCCAGGGGTAAATGATGTTCGCAATTCAACGAAAATATTTTCGTTCTCTATATAGCTATTGCTAACTATCGAGTGTTTAGACTTCGTGGTGTTACTGCGACTTTACTGATAGAGAACCCAAAAGAACTTGAACGTTTTCGGGGTTCACATTTAACATACAAGCAAAAATGATGATCATTAGATTACCGACGTTATCATATCTTCTTTATATATATGTATAATTCTTCTGTACGTGTGTTGACAGTGAACTCCTCCTAAACGGCTGGACCGATTTGAATGAATTTTTTTGTGTGTGTTCAAGTGGATTCGAGGATGGTTTAGATTTGTTTTTTTTTGTCTTTTCTGGACAACCATCTGTCGGGACAGCCAGTTTTGATATAAAATTTGACGTAGTTTTATAAATATTTCAAACTAGCATTTGCCCGCGGATTCGCTCGTTTGGAAATAATACTTTTACTTTACGATGCGGAGGAATATTATGACGCTTTTTAGTTTTGCAGTTTTATTTTCTCTTTAGTTTATATTTTTTGTAAATAATTTGTGGATATATTATGTTAATTATTTAAATATGTCACTAAAATAAACGAACAAGTGCCTATTGATTGAGACATTGTCTTTCTTGTAAGAGATCCTACTTTTACTTGATTATATGTATCGTATGTCGATGCGAAATAGCATAATAGTCGGTGGAGTAGTTAGGGCGTGAAAACGTGACAAACGAACTCAGAGTCGCATTTGTAACATCGGTTAGGTTTAAAGATTATACCTGCATATTTTAAACCAGCCTGTAGCGAGTCACGAATCAAAATTGATGCATCCTGGCGAAGAAGGATTTGCGGTTAGTTAACATCTGCCTATCTAGCGGCCATTTGAGCATCTTGCCTTGTTGTCGACTACGAGTATAACCACCATAATTATATACTAAATTTAGCCCGTGGCTCCGCTCGCGTAAATGTGGTTCATATAAATTGTCTATTCCTCGGGAGCAGTACTTTTCCGAATGAAAGTAAAAATATACTTTTCTGTACCCCTGACAACGTGTGTGCGATATTAATATCACACACACATTTATACGAATTATAAATTTCACGATTATCGGTCAAGTATTTTTAACTTGACACCGTAACAAACGAAGAAACAAACAAATTCACATTCGCATTTATAATATTAGATAGGGTTATAGAAAATATACATATTATATAAAATATTCAACGACATTGGATTTAAAAGAAACAATGTTATCAAAATTGATCCAAAGAGGTCACTTGATAGCATATTCGATAACGTCTCTATAAATATTTATGGTCAATATATGCATTTACCTGAGTTATGATTGCGTTGATAAGTAAAAAGAATGGTATATTAAATTGTATTTATAATCACACATTTACGTATAAATCCTGAAGGGGTAGGTAGGGTTAAACACACACATTTCACAAACTTTTAAGCTAAGACCTATGTCTCACGTAATATGGAACAAGGCCCATTTCCAGATGTCGTGCTGTGGCAAAAAATGTATAATAGAGTAAACCAATAACACATTTCTGGACCCGTTTATTTAACATAGGACCTTAGGATCGCTACTAAGTGCAAGTGCAAAATGAACCACCATTTTGCGTTTGCCTTTAGTATTGATACTATCGATCGATCCTTCCTTGAAATGTACTTTATAAGTATAATATAAAGCAGCCTCGGTGATGCTGAACCCAGGTTGTACAAGCGTATTATTACAATATTTTCATTAAAATAATGTTTAAGCACTATGTTCGGTAGAAATCTCGATTTCATGTAATAACATAAGGCCTAAATATAGATATAATCATTATTATATCTATATTTAGGCCTTTTCATTGGAGGACATTTCCTCCAGACCGAATTTCGGTCACGGCGGCCAATCTTAACGGAGACTGGCCATGTGCGCAGGAGATATTATAGTGCACAAGTATGTGCGCTAACACAAGTGCACTCTATCTCCTCCCTAACCTCATGATCCGATGGGACAAATAATCTGACACGACCGAAGAGAGATCAGGCGCAGGAACAGCGGCTTTACGTGCTTTCCGAGGCATGGGGGCTTCTAACACCGCCAACTTCCTAACTCCGGGCTCGCATTGAATAACTTTCTGTTGGCCGGACCCGGGATTCAAACCCGAGAACTCATGCACAACAGTCGCATTCACTACCGTAGTGCCACGGAGGCAGTAGGTGTGATTCAATAGGATACGTAAACATTGAAATTGAAATTAAAAAGTAAAATAGAAACATGATAACAAACTTAAATACATGCGTTATACAGAAATATCGTTTTCAAAATGTCAACAACACCGTTACTAATGAAATATAAACCATATAATGATATTAACTGTAGCTTTCTCAGTAATTGCGGGCGTTGTTTTGCGTCAACACATTATTAATGTATTTTACTTTACTACATTAAATACGGCGTAGAAGTTACGTAAACAAACCGCCCACGCATTTATGGCATTGTTGAAAGTAGGCATTCACTGATATAGAATGAAACGAGAGAAGACGCAGACAAATGTATTCTGTGCAGCGCAGCGCTGAAGCACAGCGGTCATACTCAGCGAATGCGATTTTAATTGCTATTTCAAATAAATATATAGGTTAATTTCACATACTCTTGCTGGCCAGCTGCAGTCGGGGTTGAAAGTATGGTGTGCTGGAACCATTTAGTTCCACTTGTCCTCCAGCGGTTAACTGATCGTATATCCCAAGAAGGGCCAGGTAACAGGACCGTGCATAAATAATGAATTAACGAAGCAAAAGACAAGCCAGGATCTTATTAAGTAGTAAGTTGTGAGCTGCTTCGATCTTCTAGAAACAGGCGTGCGTCTATGTAGGTACTGGTCAGGTCTTGTGTACATATAGAGGTGCAAAATACGTAGAGAACGTAGGTACGTTCGAAATTACTCAGATTAATACCTTTTGGCAGAATGAATCAGTGTACAAAATTATCTTTATTCTTGTTCCATGACATATGGAAAGTAGTCTCAATATATCAATATATTCTGAATTATTGAGTAAAATAAATATAAAAGGGTGTTACTACCTATAAGTATTAACAAATTTTATATTTTTCCTCTTCGCAGCCCTTGTTTGTTACTCAATATATGTATTTACTAAATGCTGTATGTACATCCTTATAATGTGATCTTGAGGCGTTACAATAAAAGAAAAATGTAAGTCAGAATTCTTATTCAGTTTATTATTAGAAGCCCTAATCCTAACAGAGAATTAGGACAATCGTACTCTCTGAGGCATGAAGTGTAATGTTTGTAAACTAAAAATCACCAGTTTATTTAATTTTATCCAACACGCGATGAGTCAAATCAGCCTTGTGGATCTTGGTCGCAGTTACCATTGCGTTATAAACGTTTCTCTGGACTTTTATTACAGTGCTTATTGGGGATAAAAATTGCCCGTTGCTAATAAAAAATAGTAACTTTTACCATAGGTTTTCTTTTTTTATGGTATAGGATGCAAACAAGCAGACGGATCACCTGATAGTAAGCGATTACCGCCGCCCATGGACAGCCGCAACACCAGAGTTAGTAGTTACAAGTGCGATGCCGGCCTTTAAATTTTTGTTCTTTTTGTTAGAATAAGACTGGTATGACTGCTAGCTGTTCACAAAATCATGTTAATAACATATAAATATTCGACAACGTGTTTAACTCAAACAAAAATTGTTCATTGAGTTTCGCGGGGGTGTAGCAGATACGTTCAAGAACATTATTATTGCGTTAACACGCTTTTATTAACCTGACCTGTACATAATTATGTAAACACGTGTAGGAGGTCGATATTCGCCCACTTGTAATTGTCGTACTGACAAATTCGATGACATTACAATAATATTGTACGATCGAGGTGATCTCATTTTAAAGAATAGCCATGCTTCTTTGCTTAAAATCTCACCTCTAACTCGATTGTTACCTTGCCAGTAACCATAGTAACTAAGTGTTATTGCCATGGTTACTGTATAAATACAAAATAAATAAAAATAATAATAATACATTATAACGTTGACATGTGAGTTAATAGTGCAATTTAGTATATAGTGTCTTATCTATGGTGCAATTTAATAAAATTGCACAGCAGGACATAAATTTATAGGTTTTCTTAAGCAGTTTAGGTGGTCGGGTGCTGGATGTGATGATTCTATCACAAGTCACAGTTAATTCGAAGCTAAAGCAGTGTTTTTTATAAACTAAAACATAAATAGTTTGCATAGAATATAAATATTATAGTTTTGACCTGTAAGGACTATATGCAGGCTCACATGGATACACCTTGAACTTGACTAATTTCATGAGTGTAGCTGGTCCAATGGCATGCGGAATTTCATGAAAATATACACATTCGTGATTTCACCACATACTCTTGTTTTGCACGCATCGCATAGCTCTTGCTATTTTATATGAATGAAAACGAGTCGTTTTTATTTACCCAATCTATTGAATGAATCTACATAATTATATAAAGTACAATCGCTAACCGGAATAGGGTAGATAATTCAATATCCTTTATATTGAATTATATTGTCCGGTAATTAATGGATAACCTTGAAATATCTTATAGTAGAACTAATGGCCATTCAGGAAAATATAAAGAATAATCTATCCTAACTACTACCTGAGACATGATTAGGTATTTTTTAAATTATCGTATTTAAATTTCTTGTACACTACGACCATAAATGAATGAATTCCATCGGTTTTTTATTGTTTTATTATTAAACACTAATTATGCTAATAGATAGATAGTGAAAAGTATGTCCAGCTATTGCACATTTTAATTTTTTTTATTTTTTTTTCTGAACGGTCATCATTTCTATTATAAGACATTTCAAGGTTATTCATTAATTACTGGACACCCTATATATTATGTGCACACGGGTTAGTATGTCACTATGCCCCATTTTTCCTTCTACTATTTCCTCGCACCCAAATTTAAAATATAAATTCTGTTCCTGTTTTAAAAAAGACAACTCCCGCACTAAGTATAATTTCTGTATTGCGGATGACTTTACAAACATTCAAACAACGAACACAAAGAACATCCATTGTTTTGTCATCTTGCAACTAATATTGATGTCGTTTTCAGAAAGAGGTTTCTCTCTTGAATTATATTTGTTGTTGCGTATAATATCATACCAAACCAAAATATAAGCAACTAACATAAAACTATTGTCTCTAATAAAATGATAGATTTTGTTATTACTGACTAATTAAGCTCACCTCATACCAAGCCTTGATTTATTCTTCCTAAGAGATCTGACTTCTACTTGGAGTTCAAATTACGTTTCGCTCAAAAAACACAGTGTCAATATTTACCCAATTTAAGGCTACTTCAACGGCATGTTTAACACAAACAAGTCTAGCTGGAAAGTGCGCGCACGCTTTACTCGACATTGAACCACCTGTTCACTTCGTCTTATGTTAATGCCACTTACCTGACACTTATGTTCAAGTTAACAGCTAATCAAAATTACAAACGATTCGTATATTGTACATATTGATTTTAGTATTTATAAATATATGTACATACATGCACCTCGTTTTTTAATCGGTTATTTGGTTATCGGAAGTCTCTTGGCAGAATTACGTTATATGAAGTATCCTATACATATAGGTATTTATAGGAAAATATATTTCAATATAATAATAAAATTATTGGCTTTGCCTATATTATAATATATTAATTAGCTCTATTGATCTATAAGTCGTTCGACATGGTCAGTTTCGTATAGATTCATTCTTCTAACATAGAACCAGTGACAATTTAGTTTCTTATACATAAATTAGTAGGACAGCATTTTAACGCATGCCCCATTTCTAGATTTCTCAAAATTCTTTCTTAGTGAATACTTTAATTCTATAAAGTACTAACCTCTTTAATTTTAAATTTATAGGTTTTACCTTTTGACAATTTATGAATTGTGACAGTGTGTATTGTGTGTGTACTACGCTACTGCAAATTTCAGTACCTATTGTAAGTCAAAACCTTTGTCAAAACCGGATGCAGGACGGTTTTCTTTTTCCATATACGAGTAAATTGTATCAGAAAACTAATTTCTGTCATCGTGCGTGTCGAGAGGCTGTATGTGTATTTATATTATTGTATTTCCTATAATATTATAAAAAATGATGGGCATGTAAAATAATGCCTTAAGTTTTAAAGAATTTCTTCTGCGGAAGTGAGGCGGTCTTTAATATGTATGTATGTAACGGCATCGTAAAGCAATATTTTCAACAGCTAACAAGTGTGATGTAACAATGCAATGACAGTACATTGTAGTCGGACAAATTGCGTAAAAATGTAGACGTTAGAAAGACATGAATGCAGGCTTGAGTATTTCACGTTATTCCTAAATATTGTACTAACAAAGAATTACATAACATGTGGTTATTCTGTGGTTGGATTAGCAATGTGAAAAATTTGACGTCTCGACACAAAATGCGTCTAAATAATAATCCTTTTCATATAGGATTTACGATTGCCAAAGACATTAAAATATTAATAACGATTTCACTTATATTGTGTTTTTTTTGGCATACCAAGCGCAAACATGCAAATTTAGAATATATGCGGTCGTATAAAGTTGAGTGTTCTTTTCGTAGTTTCAACTTAATTTTATACGTCGCTACTGTAGTAATGGTCCGTTTCATAATTTGAAATCAGACGGCAGCAGTCCGCTTTATTTAAATAGTCTTTAATAGCTTTCATGTCTTCACGTTGTCTACCTCACATGAAAACAAAATTCTCCCAGACAGAACAGAGGAAAAGATGTAGTAAGTCAGATCCACTAACTTACATTCGCCATACCAAATAAAAACAGTAAATCCTTCTCACACATTCAATTTAAATAAGAACATCACGATCAACTTGATATACAAAGAGGCGCAACATATCGTCTAAGTGAAATGTATGTCATAGCCGATGATATCAACACTTAGAATGAAACAATTTCCCATCACATTTCACCCATCGTGACGGTGTGAAATTACATTTCTCGGCTTGTCGTGCCTTTTCATTTTAGCGAAGCACGCGAGACAGGCAGTCTAGACTATAGGCAATAAGGTCAAATGTCAGGTATACGAGCATCGGCATTGATAACCAAGCTGTACTGCGACCTACTGTAATAAAGGTATGACCGATGGACGTCGTTGAACATCATTGTGTTATTCGTAGCGGTATTGCTAGGCGTGAATCATTGCTTTTTCTTGAAGCGTGTTAGAGTCCACATTTGGTATAAGATGAGATCATATTATGTTTAACATAATGTTGGCTAATTAATTACACCGCTAATTAAACAGCGTCAAAGTAATAGTAAAAGTAGTAGCCTCGTTATTGCCACCGCGCCAAGTGTTGTGGGTTCGATCCCCAGACGAGGCAAAAATTTGTGTGATCCACAAATATTTGTATCGTGTCTGGGCCCATTTTGTGTCCATTATTTGAATGTTTGTGAAGTCGCACACAGACAGACACAGGAATTATTCCTAGAGCGGAAGTTATTTCCTTTTTTTAATAAAAATAAAAGTTACGTATATCTGTAAACGATTCTGAATCTTTTAATAAAATATATAATGGAAAATATGATTATTAAGTTTCTTGTAGATGAATTATGAAGAGATATACATTTGCTTTTGTATAATTTTTTATTTAGAACAGAAAAGTCCAACTTTCAACTAGGTACTAAAACTTTATGAACTTACATAATACCTATGTCTACAGGTAGTAGACATATTATATATGTTCATAAAGTTTATTTTCATTTCATTTTAGTTTAGCTGTATAAAGAATGTGATAAGAATTACAGAAGCTAAAAAGTATGCCATAACCCTACAAAGACTCCTCTCTGAATCTATCTACGTATACCGTATATAAAATAAGCCTAAAATATTAATTATATAATTGGCAGTAATTTTAGATTCGCATGAGATTAGCCACCTAATCATCCTTTTTTTTTTTTTTTTTTTTACGTGGGGGAATGCAATGACGCATATCCCTCCGCGGGGGCGGGCGGAGGGATTATGTCGGACTCGCCGGGGTAAAAGAAGATGGAAAAGAAATAATGTACCTCCCGGAATACCGACTAAACCTACCACGGTGTTCCTCAACAAAACCACTATCGGCGGGGCCGCGCGAATCGCTTTCGCATGCGGTCGCGACCCCGCCGAGGTTTCGGCCCGCCGTATGAAACGGCAGGCCACTACACAAAATACCTACCCAAACTAGGCACTTCCGACATTATAAAAACCCTACTGTCTCCCCCCTAGAGGGGAGACGGACTCGACACAGAGGCGCGCGTGGGAACACGCACGCCGCCTCTCGGACCTGGTGCTGAACGGATAGCGGGCAGGCCCACAAAGCCCGCTACCCCCAGGTCAAACCTCAGGGTGGCTGGAGGTCATCGCGCGCCCTCCGGCGCCCGGCTCTGCGGTTGGGGAGAGGGTTTAAACGCTCCCTCTCCCGCTCCGCCGCCTCCTTGATGGAAATTACTTCCTCACAGAAGGAGGCGACGGCGTTCCACGACCTCTCACTCCGGACCATAGACTGAACTACGGCCGGGAAGCCACCTAATCATCCTATCATAACCTAGTTAATATTTGTATTATAATTGCATATAATATTATTGAAGGTATCGAATACACTGCCGGGAGAATATTAACTATAGATATATTACACTACTAATTAGAGTTAATTTGAATCGCTGATCTACATTAATATTAATCACGAAGTTTGGCAAGCAGTTCGGCTGGCATCACAATTAGATTTAATTGTTTATCTACCTCATGCCTCTTTATATTGATCAAAGTCTGTACGATTTTGTGAGACCTCGTCGCATTATTTCGTCGAACGCAATCAAATCCATACAAAAGATCGTTGCCAAACTACCTCATATTGGTTTTAAGGAAACTTGTTCAATGCTACACTTATATAAACGTTAGAAACACCACTTATATTTATTATAACACTATTACCTATTATATAATGTTATATAATCTTAATTCTTAAACTATTAATGTTTAACTCTATTACTAGTTACAGTATACTTGTATTTAAGCTCTTTAAATTATAAAAGCTATTTGGATTTAAATTTACACTTGCCAAGACGTTTCGGTTGTTTTTCAGCAGCCATATTATAAAGTAATTTAATTTCACATTTGCGTAAACGTAAAACAATATTATCACTTATATTCAGTTAACTTATAAACATAAACAGAACTGTACGGAATCCAATCATCACCTAATCAGACAGTCTACTACTTCGTAAATATATAGTGTTACAACACAAACCAATTCATTTTCGTTTGCTTGGGAACAAACAAACGTTGTCGTGTTCCGCAAATATATCAAATAGGATCGCCCAAAGGCATAACCATTGAACTACGCAAGTACAAGTAAAGTATAAACAATATTTAAAGACGTAAATCGACTTGTTGCATTGCGATTGTAAGGCAAGTGCCGTTAGTTTTCATGTCGTTCTTTAGAGTAATTATGATTATGTTTGAATACGCCTTAGCTAAGTAATTTCGCCAGACAATGATAGATATTATAGGAACAAAGTATGAATAACGTTCAAGTTTTGTATATTTGCGTACAAACATACAATACTTGAAAATTTATAATTTCATATATTAGAATATTAATAGTAATTTACTAATTGCATTGCCTTAACACTACGGTATATACGCAAACGTAATTGCCAATCCTGACTTTCAAAAAGCTATATGTCCGAGTACCGATTTGGATATAGCTCTTTCGAGCTGTTATTGGTTTTTCTGTCAGATTGTTCTTAGTAGCAGCATCGAGTCCGGTCAGTGACAATCAATATCAAGATCAACTTATAAAGACGGAGATTTAATGGTGTATCGATAAGGTACTGTGTTCTTAATTAAGGATTTGATCGTGCTGGCCTCTTTAAGTTTTGGTCAATGTTTTAAACTTGCGCAGTGATCGTCGAAAATATTTCATTTATGTCTCACGTCACACATGGTAAGCGTTTATCATAGTCTACGCTTGTAATATCAGGGCTATCACTTGCGTGTTGGTGACCCTAGAGAAATGATATTAAAGTGGGTTGAAAAGAAAGGAAAGGAAGAAATAGATATAATGAGTCTTTGAAACTCTTACTTACCATGCGAAACGCAGTAACTGTGCTATTATTCTTACGGCGTTTTTCTATAATATGGTGGTACTTACCGAGATAAGTTATCTCATATTTACCGTCACCAAATAATTGTCAACGGCGGCTGCCACATGGCAAGAATGATTTTACACTGTTGTAAAATAAAAATACATCCACAACGTAATTTCAGATTTTGCAGAGCATAAGTAATAGGAGTACTTATTACGTTCTAAAAGTAGTTTAAGCACAGCCGCTCTGTTAAATAAACACTCATTTTTATAAAATGGAGCGTATTTACCGGGTCGAAAAATGTTTCGTACATATTTATGAACTTATATAAACTTCAGAAATAGCTTTTTTTACTTATCTTATGTTAATAAAGTAGAATGACGATGGTTTATATACTGTATATTACGCATAGTATTCAGTATAATAAATCGATGATTTTTAAGTAAACTTAACATAAAGAAGGTACGGACGCGATAACACATTTGCTTTTCCAAATCCAAATAAGTTTGTCTGAGATACTTTTCATTTTTGCAAAGTTTCAAAAGGCACGGGTCACTTACAATACAGCTTAACAACATGTAAAGGTATTTTAAGGTACACGTTGAAAGTTTAATCCATCATACTTTAAAACCACCATCAAAAATATACTTGCGCCCCAAACATTATATAAACATAAAGATTCCTATACAATCTCTTGTGTTTGCATTGCCGAGCAAACATCGGGTAAAGAGCGGAAACGTTATTACAACTCAGCAATAGTACCAGTACATCACCAAAAGTAGAGAATTACTCAAGCGGCCCTATTTTGGCATCCATTGACTGCTTTGTGTTTGGGCAACCTGACTTTGTCGTTGTGTAGTAGCAATGGTTTTGATGTACAGCTAATTTGCAGCTGCAAAATTGATGTTGTGGAAATACACTTATATATTGGTAACGGGGGATACTTGAAACAAACTCCCGGTTTAGTTAAATTCTAATGATTCGGGTATTACGTTAAGCCGTGCATAAACACGGGTGTTTACTTTTGAGTAAATATTAAACTATGTGTCGCACAATGGCTTTTATAAGAGGGGATATTAGTGGTCTACTAAATGTAATGTAAAATATGTTCAGGCGTAACTTGCGACAATAAGAATTAATAACAAATAGTATATTTGTAAGATATGGAGTTTTTAGAACTTTTCCTTTTTATAACACTGCTGTGGCTATTACTGTCCAACATAGCTCTCGATTAATCGTCAATTTGTTTATCTTTTCACATGGTAAACATAAAAAAACTAATATTTTATGTGTTGCATGACAATGCAATTATCGTACGTTGCTAGGGAGTAGGGGAAGTAAGTTTTTATTGATTGATTCAAGCACATGCAATAGAATGAACCAATCGGGACCACTGCTTACGATGTCGAGTGACAAAAGAACTGTCTAGTTGTTTTAGTACTGCAAAAGTTCTGTGAATGGATTTGTAAAGCACTATCTTTTACGCTGCCAATATGTATCTGTTACTATTTTTTTAAAGACATCTTCTTGCCCAATTTTCTGGCCCAGACGTAAAGTAGTCATGTACTTTACGATGGCAGATACCCAGACTCAAAACAATAATATGCTAATGACACAAATAATCGTTCCATGTGGGATACGAACTCTCAACACTCAGCGCGGCAGCAGCAGTGACCGCTTGGCCACCGTGCCATCCATGCAGTCATATATTTTGTGTTTTTAACCCCCGACGCAAAAACGACGGGGTGTTATAAGTTTGACGTGTCTGTGTGTGTGTGTGTGTGTGTCTGTGTGTGTGTGTGTGTGTGTGTGTGTGTGTGTGTGTGTGCGTGCGTGCGTGCTTGCGTGCGTGTGTGCGTGCTTGCGTGCGTCGTGCGTGCGTGCGTGCGTGCGTGGGTGCGTGTGTGTGTGTGTGTGTGTGTCTGTCTGTGGCATCGTAGGGGGATTTTAAATTTTAAATTTATTATTAAATATATCTTGCTAAACTATTTAAACTGTAAAACCATCTTAAGTCTTAAAAAGCAAAGCCATTTCCTTAACACGTTGAGATTGAAACCTTATAGATTTTTTATTAGGCGAACATTACAGTCAACGTTAGTTACGACATGACGATATTTCAATATTGAAACAAACAACAATAATAGCTCAGTTGCGGATCAAAAGATATTACGTAGCTACCTGAACACTGCTCATCCGTATACGACTTATTTTAATAGACGGGATTAGTCGTTATGCGTATTGCGTATACATAAAATAAAATATCTTATGTACTGCTTTCGGCTATAAAAATAAATATAATTTCAGCGTCAAAAATGTTATACGAAAGGACATTCACCGAGGAATTATCATAAACCGCCCCCATTATGTCATAAAGCGATAAATATGCTGTAAAACCATAAACGGAGGCTACGAGCCATATCATAAATTGTGTTGAATTGGCCCACTTTGCACTTTGCACTACTGTCGACTCCAGGCCAGAGGATCTTTTTTGTATCATGGCGATTTATAGGACCAATAAAAGTAATAAAAATATTTAGGAAAGTTACGCGACGATATTACTTTTTTGAGATTTTTGGTAGGTACTTTTGGGAGCAAGATAAGATTGGAATACTGGTATTTTAGCAAAGTAAATAATTACTACATTACAATCATGAGGTAGATATGTAAAAAAAAATACTGTAGTTAAATATAAGTTCACTGTATAAGAAATTTCTTTACTAACATAGTTATGTATAACAAATGACTGTTTGCCTCGCCACTGCCTTTACGGCTAGTGTTGGGGTTCGAATTCCATACGGTATAAAGATTTGATAAACAAATAGTTGTTCCGGGTCTGGCTATAACCATGGTTCTCTTTTTTGTATGTTTGTAAAGTCCCCGCGATACAGGCATATTTTTTTCGAGTGTGGGGAGATGCTTTGTTCATCATCATCATCCTCTTGCCCTGGTCCCAATTTATTTGGGATCGGCGCAGTATGTCCTTCGCTTCCATACTTCTCTGTCACCCGTCATCTGATCATTTACCCCTTTCCCTTTCATATCCATCCTTACACAGTCCATCCATCTTTTCCTTGGCCTGCCTCTCCCTTTTCATCCCTCTACCCTCATATTCATCACTTGCTTACCTACATACGTATCATCTCTTCGCATAACATGTCCATACCAAGCCAAACGATTTCCTTTCACCTTCTCGTCTATGGACACCACTTTCAGACTACCTCTTACGTATTCATTCCTAATTCTGTCCATTCTCGTTACTCCACACATCCATCGTAACATTCTCATCTCTGCTACATGCAATCGTTTCTCATCCATCTTCATAAACAAAATAAATCCTATTCGCTATTAAGATCCAACATATTGAATGAATAATTAGTGTTACTAAGCCCAGCTCCTTTATTCAAGAACGTGATATATTATTATCAACAGACATTTCATTATTGACACATATTCTATGAAAATTATGTAAAATTAAAACTATTCGTAGCTAAAACGAGCCGTTCTTGTATTAGGAAATCAGGCCTTAAATCTCACTCAATCTGTTGCGACCTGCTTGCACCGAGATATTGCCCTTCAATTCATTGTATTCTATCACCCTTAGAGTTTGGCAACAAAATCCAACAAATTTTCTTTTATGACCATATCGACATAGAAACAAAGAATTTTGGTGTTAGCAACTTCGCCTATATCTGAGCATATTTATCGTCCACATATTTTATTTGTTTATACCAAAGTATATTACAAGTGCGATGATATATTTAGGTAGAGGCCTCATAAAATTTCACCCCATCTCCCCTTTGCTATTCATATTTCATCTGTGAAGTGCGTTTGTCACGAGACGCAAAAATACAATACAGCTTCACTATTATCGTGGAATGTGTGATTGTATGTATCAGTGGCTTCTTCGGTGTTTTACTCGGTAATATTAAAGTACTATGACTTTTTGTTACTGTTTACCTTGTATAGTAGTTCCAAGTTCCAACAACCCTAATTTCGAAACTTCATGGTTTACTGGTTTTCAGGATTGGTAATATAATAATAATAATATTCTATCACATACACACAACACCATCTAGCCCAAACTAAGCAGAGCTTGTACTATGGGTACTAGACAATGGATAAACATACATATAATTATACTTTTTTTTTGTAAATACGTACATATTATACGTATAAACACCCAGACCAAGACAAACATCCATGTTCATGCACACAAATATTTGACTTGTGACCTCGACCTCAGGCCGTGGCAGTCGGTTACAATAACCACTACGCCATCGAGGCCGACAATATTTCGACTACGACTACATCAGAGAGCGTTAGTGATGACGCTTGGCTGTTGGAATTTATATATTTTTTTATCTTCTATAAGTGTGTAAATGCAGCTACTTTTCACTAAATAATATTAAAAAATTGAACACATACCAACTAATTAAAGGTTTCTAAACTCTTCGAAACTATGCGTCTTTATATCTGTAGTTTCACGTAAAACCCATTGAATGGAATTTGATGCAGTCTACTCTGATTCGCAACTTGGATCCGTCTTAAAATCTAAGCCATTGGCTGCACGGATGGTATAGTCGCCTCGCCACTGCCATTGCACCGAGAATGAGGTTTCAAATCCCACATGGAACATACATTGTGTGATCGGTAAATAGTTGTTTCGAGACTGGATGTTATTTGTGTTTGTTATTTGCATGTATCTAAAATTTCGCGCGATACAGGTAGTACTAATAGGGCAGCAATTCTCTTAGAAAATACAAGCAGACCAAAATAAAATACAGCCAAAGTGTTTCATGTTATTTCGTTTAGCAAAACCAGAGTTATGGTGTATTGTGTATTCAGCGTAAAATACGGCGTCTACGAGGATGTATTCGCGAGCTAACACTATCTAAGATTGTTATGTACACAATGGTCATTCAATCTAAGATTAACCGTGTGCGGTGCTCTGATAACCACTTATGTTGGTCGAACTGCGCAGTTCTTTAGCTTATATAAATCTTTATCATAAATCTCCATATCCACATCCATCGAAGCGCAAATGTAATTTCCTTAAAACAATAGAGTTACGATGTCAGAAAAAATACTTTGGAAACTATTGCTTATTTTTACTTTCATTCATTTTGCATTTGCTGAATGTGACCAACGAAACTTCAAAATACATTTATCATTGTAAAAGATTTGTAGTATCTTAACTTTATTCGTCATTACCTGTTTACATTCGAATACAAGTGACGGTATAAAATTTGAGACAATAATTTCTACTCATCCAATTTATATTCCGAATCAAAAACTCAGTACGGGCCTTAAAATAAAAAATGGCTATATTAGAGTTCATTCAGGTTGAAATCGTCTACACTAAACAAACGAAGTATTGGTTAAAATAAACACTAAATGAAAAGCATTTTAGCTTGAGTGTGTCAACTTGTAACCATTTAAATTTGATCCACCCGGGTTAAACTGACCATCACTAATAACATATCCAGAACACATGACAGATCTTTAATTAGCAATATCAGTCACATTACAAAACAATCTTTCAATTGTTCTATTATGTGAGATACTCATACTTAGAACATTATATATTATATTAAATTTAATATAAGGCTTAGCACTAATAAAACATACATAACTGCCATTAGCGCCTCACACCTCGTATTAAATTATTAACCGACGATAATCTCACTTACCTCCTTTGCTCAATACGATATGTGGGGGATTAATTAATACGCGATAATTAATCGTTCACTAACGCATATTGTAATTAACGGAGACGTGCATAATTATCTGACAGTTTGAATTTATGTCTTTTGTGAAGGTAATGAAACTATTTATTATTATATGAATCATTTGTCATATGTAATAATTGTTACCGATGTTGTCTACATGGCGTAATAGGAGGTCATTGTTTAGGTTTTGTTTAATACATATCTGATTATGATAACATTATTGAAAATGACCTAAGCTTTAACAAAACATGATAATGTTCACTAAATAATATAGCTCCAGAATAGGTAATCAGTGACAGTAATGATGACACGTAGTACGTTGTCATAGTATAGTGATTAAGATCATACCGCCGAAAAAAAGTAAACATTACATTTGCTGCCAGTTTCTTTCTACATGAATCTGGGAATAATGATTCATGTAAAGAGCAATCATTGACAAGACGCGATCAGGGCTGGCCTGCACTCTGCAGAGCAAGGATGCGCATCTTTTACGGATGGTAGTGTAAAAGCAATCCACTCTATTTGTTTCCACGCTTTCCGGGTTTTGTTGAGGCTGCCTGGTTTTGTTGAGGCTGCCTCGTTTCTGCAGCGCCTCTGGTATGTTCTTTGAAAATTCAAAGTACATACCAGAGGTGCTGCAGAAACGAGGCAGCCTCAACAAAACCCGGAAAGCGTTATTAAATTGGACACGCAGAACATTGTATGGTTTTTTTGTGTATCTGGCCCACAGATTGCTTATGTAAAGTGACGAGCAGTAAGCTTTGAATAAAGTAATTTTCACTTGACGTGAACATCTAGCAAACCTGCAGGCAAGCATATTCGCTCTCACACACAACACCCTACGCTCACGCTCAATATCTGCATCGTCTTTGAAGTCGGTGGTTACCATATGACCAAGGTATTTAAACTGCTGTACCCTTGTAAGAGGCTGTCCGTTTAGTTTAATATGTAGAATATTAACTGGACTTTTACCACCGGCCTCGAAGACCATGTAGATACTCACTACTGAACATGTTCAGTAGTATAAGATTCGTTAAGTTTTTTTTGTTTTCTGACCCGATAATTCCAACCGACGCCTCATGCGTATATGTTTATCATCGCGTAAACAGAAGACAATATTACGACACCTCATGCTCGAGGTAGTCTACATATCTTAAATTATCTAATTAACACTAACAAAGAGCAACATGCTTCCTTTGGAGGAAGCCTGTTGCTCTTTGTTAGTGCGTGGAACCTAAAACGAGCTCCTGAAATAAGGATGTAATACAAATCTGCCAATCACTTCGTGGATACACAAGCGTGTGTTTATGATATGTTACGTACTAATGGATAGGCATAGTATAAAGAAAGTGAAGTCTTAACCACAACGGTTGATATCCCTGTCTGCCTTGCTTTCTCCGCTTGCTGTATCATCATGCAAATCGCTGATCTTGAGCTATGATTAGATATTCTAGTGAGCAATTTAATGAAAATCATCACGTAACAGCCATTCCTTATTTTATTGCAGATGAAATGATTTCGCGTTGCTGATACCATATTTTATTCATACTAAGAACATTTAAAGACTTTGTAATTGCATTAGTTACCTCCTTACGAAGTCGAAGTTAGCAAGGAGTATGCTCGAGGTGCAAAGTATTTTAATACGGGTACGCTTGCCCTTATGATTATCTCTGTCCCGCGGGTCTCTTACAAACGTTAAAACAAAGGACTCATAGAACACAACAATACGGCTATTTATTAGTTACATTTTGTCCAGTGAGGGTATCGACCCCACAGCATTTAGCGCAGTGACAGTTGTGACCACTGCCATTATTAGGTATATACCACATTCATGACATAATTAATTTATAATTTATGCTCATATCAATTATTATTGTTTTCTTAATGACTTGTATTGCGACCAACTTGTATAATAATGATTAACTTGTAACGTATATCTTCAAAAGCGTTAAGTTTCGGTGTTTCGGTGGAGCCAACATCTAACTGCCAAACTTAAATATGAAATATTAAAGTTGAGCAAAGTTAAACATATAATTAATATAGGTAATACTGAGCTAACAAAACGAGAGAAAAATCCAGCTTCGATTTTTAATCACAATTAATTAAAAAACGCTTTCCTAAAGTCCACTAAATCGATAGCCGAACAATCTCAAAAGAAAATTTGGCATAATGAAATTACGTAGAAACCCATTTGGGAAGTATTTTCTCTAAATTTAGGAGGGTAATGAAGGGGAGACTATGAATTATTTTTAAGTGGTGGCTGCCCCTGCTTCCGTTCTTCATTGATTTTAATCGTGGCCGGGATTTCGCACAGCTCTGTACGATAGCTAATCGGGAAGGCAGTGACTGTGAACTAATTTAGTTTTAATTTAGTAGCTATTAGGGTAGCCCAATGGTGTGATTGTGTCGCACGATTAACTAATTTCAATAATAAAATTTAAATTTTAATTTACATAAAACGATTAATTATTTTGGTGTTTATTTAAAATTGGGACGATAGGTATAATTAACATACTGAGATGCAACGGCACACCGTATTCTAAGACATGACAGATTAATATGGCGACTGAACTCGTGTAAAAACTTCTAGACAAATTTTAATATTAAATTTAATATTTATATTATTTACCAAAGATTAATACGTAGTACTTAACATTAAGGAACTGTGTATACATACTAGGGACTTCGTTTTCATAGCCTTCATTTAATAACGTGTCAAGATATATTTGATCAACTTCCGTTCATCATATCTTTGAAGATGGTGTAAGTACCTAATTTTACAGCATACGTAAGCGGTTGATGATCAAAGTGATAAATATTAAATTAAAAGTAACCTATATGTCATATCCGGTATACTTTAACCTATCTGTTATTGCAGCTACCGTTGAAAACTATCGTCATGATACGACTGTAAAATCAGCTATAAAATATTTCGAAACTAAACTACTTTAAACGGATTTTATCGCGTTTATTTTGCTTACAACATTTTACAATCTATATTAAAACTGAAGTGAAAGATAAACTTTGTCTGCACGGATGGCGTAGTAATTTAATTGGTCGCCTCGCCACTTCCACCGCGTGCTGTTGTGGGTTCGAATCCCACACCGGACAAAGACTTTGTATGATCCACATATAGTTGCTCCGAGTCTAGGTGATTTTTGTGTCCGTCGTTTAAATGTTTGTAAAGTTCCCACGACACAGGGATTACTCCTAGTATTCTTTTTAAATACAAAAAATATACTTTTTTTTGTACGCACATGTCTCTGGAACTACCACCTAGATTTTAAAAACTCCTTTTGCACCTTCTGTCTGTCTATTTATTGGAGAAGGTAAGGCTATCTAGTATCACGCTACGACACTTAAGAAAGAAGACAGTGAAACAGCCGGACACAGCTAGTTGTCCATATTCATACTTTCCTCAACGTTTCAGTTACTTTACAGCAGTCGTGGTCACGGACAATAAAAAAGTTTTCCTTTGTTATTATCTTTATCAGAGATATACTAAAACAACAGTGTTATAGAACCTAGTATTAAATAAATAAGAAGATAATTCGAATTCTAATGTTACAATAAATTCGTGTTGTTTTTCAACTAAACTTAATGTTTTAAAATACCTAAATGCTAGAAGTAAATTCACACTTATATAAGAATGAACAGGATTCTAATAAACCACAGATTGATTTTAAATTGCATATCGCTTAGTCATAAATACACTCTCTGAACTATAAATAAAAACTTTAAGAAAATAAAAAGTCAAGTACAGTGCTGGCTGCAAACAGCGGGTAGAGAATTAGATTATTTAAATTGCGAACTATTGTTTTTCTTTAACATTTTTCCTAGTATCCCCTTTTCTTCTTATCCAGACTTTCTCACTAATTTTAGTTAGATTACCCTTGTTAGCCGGTAGCAGCGGCGACTTGTACAAAGAAGAGCTACAATTAGCGATGCGACGAGTCCTGATTGTGCCAACTAGATGGCACTATAAATTGTATTAATATACAGTTGATGCTGATTTTTATCTAGATATGGTTATCATGAAACATTTTAACGGCGATCGCTTATGTTGTTCAAGTCAATTCAAATATACAGACAATCTGTGGAGCATATGCCTCGTCACTGTCAACTATCCACTGCTTTGTGCCGGGTTCAAAAGCGACACGGGACAAAAAATGTTTTGAGCCACAAATAGTGGTTTTGATTTTGGGACTTATTTGTGTGTGTTGTTTCAATGTTTGTCAAGTCCCGACAACTAATAATCCCTGGTTCACTGGGACCTTTTTTCGAAGGCAACTAGCGCCTTATGGATAATAAAAGGCGCAGAAGCCAGTGTGTTTAAAACATGTCTAGTGTACGGCTTCAACTAATGCATTGCATGTAGTGGTCAAAGACTTATACAATCTGCAGATATTATCCCTGGCTGAGATGTTCGTGCTTGAAATATTTATTTCTACAAGGTGTTTCTTAGTATAGTGAAAACCTTTTAGCAGGTAATTATACTTGTAATTATGAACAACTTTTGTTCTGGGACATTGCCGAAATCGCGAAACAAAAGTCCGCTGTTCCATACATTTTGTCGAGGTCAAAGTCCAATTTTGTATGGAACAGCTGTTTTTTTTTTCGCGATGCCGGCAATGAAAGCTCAAAAATTGTTTAAAATAACAAGTATAATCACCCCCTGAAAGGTTTTGAATATACTAAGAAACACCGGCGAGCGTGTATGAGGAATGTTATGAAAGTGAATGAAGCCAGAGAAGTGTGTCAGGATCGTAGCAAATGGAAATCCGTAGTCTCTGCCTAACCCTCTGGGAAACAGGCGTGAATTTATGTATGTATGTAAGAAACACCCAGTATAACGTACGTCTTAATACATTATTTTCTAGAGCAATATAAAAATGCAATTCAGCTTATCAAAGTCAATGTTAGTTAGTTCATCGGTAATATACTAGTAAATTAAATTTACGACGCTCTCTCTAGCCCGATGGACCGCTAATGCCTGAAAGAGGGGTAGGTCAGATGCAATAAAACTACAAGGCCCGCGGTCTAGACGCAGTAAACCACTTATACAAGTATATTTTACTATATTTGCAGTACTTAAGAACTTAAATAGATAGCTAATAACAGCATTCAGCAGCAGAGTTTAAATCTTTTCGTTCCAGAACACCTTTATCTCTGGAATCTAGTTACATTTAAATTTTAGGCGCTTCAGAATTTCCATTTGTGTGGTTTTGGTATTTTTTATTAACTTTGGCTCTGCCCTTGTTACATAGTACTTTAAAAAAATAAATCTCTCGCAATTTGGGTTCCAAATTACTAGTATTCTTGTTAACCTCTCCAGCTAAGCTAGAATGCTTGTGTTATGAGTTCTTATCGTCATTTTACTTAAGGAAAAAATATGAATCAGCTTACAGTTTGATAGCATACCTATCTTTCTCTTGCCAAAGTAAGCTTACAATATTATATTACTGCAAACTATATTGGTGCCCCAGCGGTAGGTATGCATTACGTCTCAAGTTCGATTCCCGGGCTGATTACCCGGTGCTTTTTATTAGTTTTCCTGATAAGAAATTCTCACTAGCAGTACGTTACTCTAGACGTTTACGTTGGACCAATCATAATACTTGACGAAAGGCAATACACTTTTTCCTACTCTTTCGGAGATAAAAGCATGAGACTGTATATATTACTGGTATAAGCAGCTAGTAAGATGTGAGCTCAATACCGCCCACATCTCACTCGTTGCTCATGAATATTTTATTTGGAAGCCAGCTCATTTTAGAGGAAAGCCAACACTATAAGTCTTACGTCCTAAATGCTTAACAAGACTTCAAACACGTTGGAAGCCACTTCCTTTAATAGATTCTATCTATATTTCCATGTAAATTATGGTAGGTGCCCCTTCACGATATTCACTTAGCGAATGGTACCTCCGAACCGGTCTTTTGTTACCTCTACGTTCATTAACATGTATGGATGTACGGTACGGTGTAATAATTACGTTGGGATTACATAATAGGCGTATCGTTCGCTTTGATGTCTATTATTATGGCGATTAGCATCGTTACAGTTTAGTTTGAGACTGGCTTTATGTGCAGCTAACATGTATTTGTAGTCATGATACTTAAATACTTACTTAGGAAACTCTGAAAAGTCGAAAAAAGAGAATAGCATAAAGATAACATGGTTAACCCATCCATAAAGAGAATAAGGGGTTGATCTGGTCGAAGGCTGTGAAGCAAAATTTTTTGTACATATAATATCTAGGCAACCTAGAGATTACGCTACGTCGTAACTACATAATAAAAGTAGTGTGAGTTAGCAGTTGAGCAAAGCCGAGTGAGTTTGCCAGCCGTATTTCGGCGACGGTTACCCGTTGTCCTACTAAGTATAACTATCTCCTATAATCCATTTTCACTCTTATCTGATTAAATATCTTATAAAAAATTCGCGCTTCAGCAAAAAAGGTACTTACCCAAGCATATTTAAATTTTATAGAGGAAAATTATTCCCAACCTGTGTCACAAGAAGAGGTATTCAGTTTAGTGCACAGCGGCGTAATATATAAGTAAACAAGCTGATATTATTAATCCAATACATTATTCAATAGTAATATACCAAGCACTGAAACATTTATCAAGTTATCGACATTGTGATGATCAAATCACCCTTAACTTTGGAAAGTAGATACTTCATAAATACAAAAGGCGCATTTAAAAAAAACATTTTCATATCCATTAATATGCTAATTAAGCTGATGACTTATCTTTGGTAAACATTTCGATGTTACCAAAAGACATACCCTTATAAATAGTATACCTATTACATAAATTAAGTGGCAATATAAAGTAATACCTACAGTTAAGTTACATAATTAGGTACAATAAATGCTGATATTAGATTTGTATTTTGTAACATCAATAAAAGTAAAGTAATAATATATAATAATAAATATAATATAATAATAATAATAAAATATTTATTCACCAAATAAAGAAATACACATTCTCAGATGTTAATTAATAATATAACTATGGAAAAGATTGTATTGTTTTGCCAAAGACTTCTTACACTAGGCAAATATTACCATTATTATTTAAACAAAAAAAGACTTACTTATAGGTACTGGAATGGCCGGCTCATAAAGAATTGAATATTACCTAAAACAAAAATCTGCATTAATGTAACATTCACAAAAAAAACATATTATTTTAAAAACTTACTTTAAACTAGTTTATAAAGTATTACTCGAGCAAATATAGAATAAATAATTCCTTTGTTATCATTTATCATTCAAACGTTAAGCTTCTAATGTCTGCTCGTAGTTTATTCTTAGCGCCTGACTATTTAGTCAGAGCAAGAAACAAAACATGCTTCGCGCGCTCACTTGAAACAATTGTTAGGCGTTGCTCAACTCACATAGCATGTTTACGCTAAAGTACTCAAATTAATTAATTTAATAGGATCCATGTAAAGTAGCAAATACTAGTATAAATTTATAATAGTGAGTAAATAGTACATTAAAAAGTACTGACATAAAAATATGTTTATGGTCTACGGAAGATACAAAAAGTACAACAGCAATGCAAATACAATGAATGTGCTATATTAATTGGAATTTATTAATATAATTAGTAGAATAACCGGTACCTATTACAATTATAATCAAGGAATAAAATAGTAAAGTGTAAATGTAATTAGATTTCTAATAATTTTGATATTACTTAACTAATTAAGTTGAAGTATCTACATAATATTGTCTTCTGTTTACGCGAATGTTGTTCATTGAAATTAAACTACTATATATATATATATATATATATATATATATATATATATATGTATACAGGGTGTAAGTGACGGTTCACCGAAAACTGAAATACTAGCTTCGGACCATCATTCTGAGTTGGAAAACGTAGGAACTTTCCACCGGAAAATTCACGAATTTTCTTTCAAAATTTCACATTTTTCTAACTGATAATGATTACATAACGAGTAAACAATCCATTATACTACATAATATCAATAAAAACTACATAATACCGAAAAACAGCTATGTAATCCAAACATACAAAATAAACACAGTTGAACTAATCAGCTGATCTCGCGCGGACAAGGCAATGACCAACGCAACAAACTTTTTTTACGCACCGGCAATAGTGTGCTGTGTAAAAACCCGCCCGCACCATACTACCACTAAACTAGGGCAGATCTATGATCAATGATCGATATCGAAAAAAAGTGTATTAAACAAAGTGGGATTGGTTAATAAATAAAACAGTTGTTTTCCTTTCAGAAGTAAAGTTTACATGCACGTTTATTGTGACGTAGATTGAAAAAATTGTAATGATTAAAGTAACCTGTAATTAAATGTTATACTACTATCACTTTACAATACCCATTATTATTTTAAATGTAAAAAATTATTAATTGTTTTGATATTTCGTATCGTAAACATGTACGAGTCTATTTAATCACTTTTAATAATAATTAATGTAAAAGACCATCTAATTGTTTTAATTGTTTTTTGTATACAGCGATTCAAACAATGTAATGTAATCTAGTAAATCTTTACTTAACTATTAAAATACAAAGGTGTAACAAAAATTTGTTAGTAGAATTAGCCAGAAACAGTTTATTACTATGTATAAGTATAAAATTAATCGATAGTCGATAACTCTCATAGATAGATGTATCTCATACCTATCTACTGTGACTACAAATGAAATTTATTAAAAGAAATTTATTTTTCTTCAGTTCGCTCACGCTACTGTCAGGAATCGGAAGTACTTGACGTAATCTCTCGTATTCGCGAGTGTTTACTATTTTCGTTGCATTTTGTTAACGTTTTTGTTTTGTTTATAACTTTTTGTGTAAATACTTACAAAGTTGTGTTTGTACTTAGTAAATAATGAGTTAGCCGTTTAGTGCTAGCAAATATGGACAAATACTCATGGCATACGGGGAGGCACGAGGCAATGCTTCGTTGGCGCTTCGCATTTACATCCAGCGGTATCCTGACGCACGTCACCCTATGGACAGCCGTGTGATTACTCGTGCGTATCAACAAGTACTGGATAATTTACCCAAAGTACCGCATCAGGAGGGTTCTGGAAGGCCGATTAGAGTTTCCACTGAGCGGAGAATTCTCGATGCCGGTCACCGTAATCCACGCCTTGGTACGCGAACCACCGCTAAACTTCTGCGACGTAACCACGGAACTCGCGTATCGCACTGGACTGTGCATAAAATTTTACGCAGAGATCGACAACGGCCGTACCGTAGTCATAAAGTGCAAGCTCTCGTTCCTAACGACCAAGTTCGGCGTGTTGCATACTGTAGGTGGTTGACGAATCAGCAGCGGTAACATCCAAGTTTTGTATCCTACATAATTTGGACTGACGAATCCACGTTTACGTCGGAATGGCATATAGAATCGACGTAACTCGCACGTTTGGGCGCGAAGTAGTCCTCGTGCATTCCAATAAACGAGTCACTAAACGCGTTGGTCGGTAAACGTATGGGCGGGGGTCTATAACAACAAAATTTTAGGCCCTCACTTTTTACCGGAGCGCATGAATGAACCCCGTTACTTGGATTTTCTACAGCAAGACCTGACAACTGTACTGGATGAGTTAACTTCCGACTTTGTCGCAGAGTGGAGTAAAATTTTTGTAAGTACAGTAATAAAATTGTACAATCTGATTTTTAGTACTAAAATAGGTGATCCAGGCTCCGTCAGATAATGTGAGCGCGCGTAGCATTGGTGCGCGTCGCGCGAGAAGCGCGATACGATAGCGCGGGCGGACACATCGCATTGGTAGCAATACATTGCGTAGTGTAAATTACAATGTACTAGCATAAAACTTTAGTCGTACGTTTTATTTTTGAATTGAGATTTCCATTCAGTTGTGTACTTATGGACAAACGATTGTGCAACGTTTTCGGTACACCGTCCCTTACACCCTGTATATATATATATATACTATATATAATTTAATGAGCTTAAAATTAGTAAAGTAAATAGTAGTATGGTACTGTAACAGTTTCTAAATTATGTGATAGTGTGTTAAATAAACAACGCGATAAAATCCGTATGTAGTAGTTTAATTTCAATTGAAGTGTCTAATAAAAACCTGCGCGTATAGTATCTTTTAGATATGTACACAATGGTGTCAATTCTGTTGTCACAAAATTCTCTTATCTTAGCTAAAAATCTCTAAAATTTAGTTTAGTCCTGTCAAACGACATTTTGTATTCTGAAATCGCTACAAGTGACAGGACTAAATTAAATTTTAGAGATTTTTAGCTAAGATAAGAGAATTTTGTGACAACAGAATTGGCACCATTGTCTTAAGTAATTACTGGAGAAAATGATTCATCACAAAATATTTGCCGTGTGCACATATCAAAAACAAACACCTACTTTTAAAAGTTTTGAATTATTACATAAAATTCTTATCACATTCAAACTTCCCAGACAATCTTTAATCCAGTTACACGGTTAAGAGTAGGCGCTATTCAAAAAATTATACTCCAAGTCATTTAAGTCTTAAGTCGTGTTTAATTAACGGCGAAGTCTTGGGGAGGCAGACATCATAAAAATAATAATGGCCGGAGTTCAAAAGTTGGCGGGAAAAAATCCTGTAGCTCTATAGCTGTCTTAAAATTTTTACGCCTTGTTCTATAGTATTTTATTTTGTTTGAAGTAACTACGTTGAGTTTGATGTTTATAATTGTTAATTTGTTGGACTGAGTTGTTTGAAATGACTTTTGTAACTTTAAGTTTGTTGTATTCACAGACTAATAACCTATGGTTGTATTGGCTGTAAGCTGGGTAGTGAAGCGAAAGTGGTCGTATCGTGGCGTGGGATTGATGCCCACACGGAACTAGTAATTGTTGAATCCTAGTCTGGTTGTTTTAGATTTCGATATAGTTTAACGTCTGATGTGGTGATTGTTTTAGTATGGATTTTGGATTGTCTTCAATATTATTGTACTAAAGATTTTACCATATATATTCCTAATAAGTTAAAGTATGTTAAATTTAAACTTAACTAAATAATAGTATCGAAGAACTCAAAGGCGTAATATTTAAAAACGCTAGTATAGATAATTATCCCTTATATTCCTCAAACACGTTATGTGATGTAGCTGTTTGATGTTCCTTTTTTCATAAAATAAAATAAAACACATCTAGAACAAATCAAAGTCACAAAACTACAAATTAATTTGGACATATAACATATTATTTTACAAAAAAGCTCTGTTTACATCGCTAATAAAAATTTGTAGAATGACAAATTCCAAAGAGACCATTACACGGAGCTCACAAAGTAAAAGGTTGGCAATATCAATTGTGCGTCACTCTTGATATACCGATCATCTTTTGTTTGACATGAAGGGACCTCTGAGATGCCTAATTGAAACAAATATTTGCAGAGAAATACTCCGGGGACGGATAAGGGATGAAGAGCGAATGGTTTGACGTCGATAAGTTTTGAATGTATTTATCGATAAATGCTTAGTCTATTTGCATAACCGTTTTAAAGCGGTGACGTATTTATAGTGACACGACACAAGGAATAAATGTTATTAATATTTTGAATTAGCCATTTTAGAACTGTATTTGCATTTATAATAAGAATAACTTGTTGAAAAAGATGCATCACAGAACTAAGATTTATAAATTCTTGCTCTGAAAAGATCGGTTTAAAGTGAATAAAACAGCGACGTATTATGTGATTTAGTTCCCCAGTTGATATGGAGTTGTTGGATGAAAAATAGATTACTAGAGTCTTTACGGAAATAAATCTTTATTCGCTACACTTTATAGAAATGCTTTCTGTATGCATCTCTTATTAATATGTCAATTATATTGAAGGGAAAAATCATTACAACCGGAACACCATAGCGCAATGTTTATATTTATGATATTGCCATTTAAATGAAGTTGCAGTTTGTAGGAACTTAGTGACATTAATATTATAATTTTAAACCCGATGGTTAAATAATTATAAAATATTTACATGATATGAACTGTCTCATATTATACAATGATTACAAAACTGTGGTACCTACATAAAAATATTTTAATAACTGTTTTCTTATATTCATTCTTATCGAGAATATTGAAAGCCACTCCATCACTACTTATTGATATTATGTCCACATTAAAAGTAAAAGCGCCTTCTTACCCAATCAATTTCAGAAAATATGTTTTGTGATTTTCATTGAATATAACACAACTCCATTTTAGACATAAATTACTTTAGAATAGGCGTCATCAGATATTACTTTTAGACAAGCTAAAAAAGTCCAAATCCTTTTAGAAATATTGTTTACATAAGCAAGAAATATACCCAGGACAGATTTCAATAATATTTTTATTTACCGTCATAAAGTATTTTAATTTCTGTAGATAGATAAAGTGAGTATAATTATTGCTGTATCGCGGGCCGTTTTAGAAACACTGAAACAAATAAGACATGTGGCACTAGATCTCAACAAAACTAAACAAAATATTTATATCACATACCGCTTAAACCACTGATCCATCTCATAAACGTGATTATAATTATAGAGAACTTGACTTTTGTACAAGATGTTTTTACCAAACCCTATCATAATATCTCGATCCATTAAATGAGACAAGTGTGCTGCACCCACTTATTTAAGCTTTGTCAGCACACCTCCCCTTCTAAATATTCTGCTTAGTAATATTGTCATGTCAGCAATTATCCTTATTAATATTATCCATGCAAAGGTTTCTAGTATTACTTTTCCCTTTGTAAATAAACGACGTGTCTGTGATAGAGGTAGTTATTCTTTTCTTTTTTTAATCTGTTTTAATTAGAGGCTTTTACCTTATAGATGCATGCCAGCCTCATCGTACCTTAAATTACATTTTCCTTATGTTTAATTACACGCTTGCTTAATTACTATGAGGAAGAGGCAGACAGTGCTGCAGATACCATGTCATAAACATAACTTGCTGCCAGCGATAAAGTTTCTGACAAAATCCTTTAAAAAACCCCTACGTCATATTTATTTAGTTCAATTTCTGCATCACTAACGCCCTCTCCCTTTGGTTCTTCTCACATTCTATCAGTAGGTGTTGGACATCGTTGATCTTGCCACATACTTATAGTTACTCTTATAACTATCTGAGGTGTGTAGGTCTTCTCCATAAGTAACATACTAGGTAAACAGTAACACATCACTGGCTAACTCTACCTTCTTTAATATTGTCTTACGATACGCAAATGTTATACATTAAAATTAAACTACTTTATACGGCTTTTGTCGCGATGTTTATTTTAAATATTCTTATTTAAGTTTTCACTTTTCTCCGACGTTTCGGTTGTTTTAGAGCAGCTATTTTCGCGGGGTGATTGATACCTAAAACATAAATAGCGAAATATGGGTTATATTTCGCTATTTATGATTAAGGTTCCATGTAAAAGAAAGTGAGCTTATTTGTCGTCTTTCAGCTCATTTCTAGACTCAGTGCTGTTACTGCGATATACCAAACACAAAAACAGTATTAACATTCTAGTCTGACCTTGTGTGTGAATCTAAAACCACGTTATCAGCCACAACCGTAACTGTCAATGTTATTGTTGTAATATATTAATATATCAATAGCCTAGTATTGCAGTATAATCAATGGACATTTTTCGTAAAGTATAATAAATATTAAAGAAGAATAACCTAATTTACGCGAGATTTTTTACGGCATACTAGATTTTCCCCGCGGTTTCGTTCTCGTAAATGTAGGTTAGGAAAGTTAGAGTACTTTTTCTGGATGAAAAAACCTCTGACAACGTGTAAGTGAAAATGCATGATGATCGGTCGAGTAGTTAAGGTGCAATAAACAAACAAACTCACATTCGCATATAAGTTAGGATAAACGATACTATAAAATAAGTATATATTTTATAAAGTTCTTAAGACACGCTCGGTTATTTAATTTACATTCTTTATATCTGAATGAAAGATAAAAGCGCTACTTACTAAAAATATAATTATGTGAAACGCAGATTATAATCTTATTCGCAAAGTACTTAATGACGTAATTAATGGTTGCAACTGAGTTGTTAAGATTAACCTTTAAGTTGTAGAGTTTAATATTTTATAACGTTACGTGGCGTTAAGTGTACTGTAAGCTTGCGTAATATTAAATTAAGGTGTGAATTACTAAGACATAAATTATTTAAACTATGGCAATTGATATGCCAAGGATATACAAGAGTACTTTATTAAGCGCCGGTACATGTGGTTCTTGAAAGTCTTTCTTGAAGTTTCATATAACATCAGTGTCAAATCAGAAATACATACATAGTTTGGGCATGTTAATATGATGATATAATATGTTCAAAAGCATTGGAAGATAAAATTATATTATATAGAACCCCTTTTTTTTTACGTGGGGGAATGCAATGACGCATATCCCTCCGCGGGGGCGGGCGGAGGGATTATGTCAGACTCGCCGGGGTAAAATAAGATGTTAAAAAGATAATGTACCTCCCGGAATACCGACTAAACCTACCACGGTGTTCCTCGACAAAACCACTATCGACGGGGCCGCGCGAATCGCTTTCGCATGCGGTCGCGACCCCGCCGAGGTTACGGCCCGCCGTATGAAACGGCAGGCCACTACACAAGAGACCTACCCAAAGGACTCACTTCATAAAAATTCCCTACTGTCTCCCCCCTGGGGGGGAGACGGTCTCGAAACAGAGGCGCGCGTGGGAACACGCACGCTGCCTCTCGGACCTGGTGCTGAACGGATGGCGGGCAGGCCCACAAAGCCCGCCACCCCCAGGTCAAACCTCAGGGTGGCTGGAGGTCATCGCGCGCCCTCCGGCGCCCGGCTCTGCGGTTGGGGAGAGGGTTTAAACGCTCCCTCTCCCGCTCCGCCGCCTCCTTGATGGAAATTACTTCCTCACAAAAGGAGGCGACGGCGTTCCACGACCTCTCACTCCGGACCATAGACTGAACTACGGTCGGGAGCGAGAGGGCAATCGATCCGACTGCCGCGATCAACTCACGGCGCTGCGATGCCCAGGCGGGGCAAACCACCAAAGTGTGCAGCGCCGTGTCCTCAACAACGTCGCGGCAGTCGCCGCAGTGGTGACAACCGGGCGTCTCTTGCCGGCGTATACGACACAGGAACTGGCCAAAACAACCGTGGCCGGTCAGAACCTGTGTCAGCCGGAAGGTGAGGGCGCCATGCCGCCTCTCCAGCCACTCCTCAAACACGGGACTTACCGCCACGATCGTGGCGTGCCCGTTATATAGTACCCCTGCTATAACATGCCAACATAGGCCATAGTAACAGCAACAAAAGTTCAACAAAAAATCAACGGGCATTCTCATATAAAATCTCGAAAAATAAAGTATTTCCTTTGAATTAAGCATTTAATTTAAGAAATCTATACTATGTAATATTATAAAGCTGAAGAGTTTGTTTGTTTGTTTGCTTGAACGCGCGAATCTTAGGAACTATTGTTCGAATTGAAATATTATTTTAGTGTTAGATAGCCCATTTATTGAGGAAGGCTATAGGCTATATAACATCACGCTACGACCACTAGAAGCGGAGCAGCAATGAAAAATCTTGCAAGAACGAGAAAATTCTCTTATGTGAATCAGACGAAGTTCGCGAGTCAGCTAGTAACACCATAAACCTGCTGGTTCAATTGACTTTAGCAGGTAAAGTCAATTGTCAAATAGCTGAAATCTTGTAAATACAGGATTTCTATTATGTTAAATAAAAGAAGAGTAGGAAAACCATTTCAATATCTACTTCACTCAACTGAAAGCATACAAGTAAACAGTTTAATTATAACGCCTTTCTATTATATTACTCGGTGGCACAACGGTATTGAATGAGATTGCTGATCTTGAGTTCCATTTATGGGTCGGCAAAGTGTTCGGTCAATAAACTGGCAGTAGCAGCACGAAGTCTGGAAATGTGCCCCATAGACAACAATAGGATCGTCCTCTAATACGTAGGACCTTAAATCATAGCTGATTATATGGTATAGGTATAGGTAGGTAAGGTAATACACATCCGGCTATCTCTTCATGGATACAAGCATAAGACTATGGATATATGTAGGTATGTATGGAATAATAAACAAAGAACAGTCTAAAAAAATAACAGTTAAATTAAGAATAGCACCTTCATTAATATCATATTTCGTGTTCATTAGTCAGACATTGTATCAAAATAAAAAAGCGTTCATTTTAAGTGATTGATTCAATATTCGATTGGGTAATATCGTCGCGCAACTTGATTAATGATCTGCCCGAAACGAAAATAAAATCGCTCGACGAAATCTCTTGAGCAAAGTTCAAAGTATGTCGAACGTAAACTTTTGAAACGTACTCGAACTGCTACTTACTTCAAACAGAGTTCATTAGACAAGTTGCAGTTGCAAGAAGTCGCTAATGGTCGTAAGTATTTTAGACTAACTGACATGTGTATTAAATGTATGGTAACTAATGGTGGCGAGTAAAGATTTGCAGTTTCCTTCGCAAAAGCAGAATGTTATTGCCTACAAGTCTAGTTAGAATTTAATGCAAGTTAAAGAGCTAATTAAATCTGTACTGAAAGCATCAGATTTGTCGCAACAGACGATATTACGTTGATTAGGGACTATATGAGACACGAAGTATAACTTAATAAACATTACGAACTAGAGTCACAATTATTCAGATGTAGAGACAAAATAACTAAATAATTATAAGACATTCAAGGATTGTATTAATCATTGACAAAGTCTGCCAGTCTGTCATAAATTCTTTGAAATACCAATAGCGAGTAATTGATCACACTAAAGATCAATTTTGTAGCGCTCGCATCCAACGGCTACCCGCCGTGCCGTTTTAAATCAATCCATCAATTGATGGGGTGAAGACATTCCATACTGTGCTTGAGGATGCTTCTCCTACCTAAACCTCTCTCTCTTAACGGTGGTAAATTCTTCTCTATATCGTCACATTAAGTCCTCGAATATCATTCCAAATCATGGCTATAGTCACAGAGTTAATAAACCTTTTATCATTTTGTAAGATTTATAGCCAACTGCTATGTTTTAAAACACATTACATAAATAACATCACTTATGCAAACCTTTAGACAAGCAGTTCGTGACGTTCCGTTCATCTCATACGAGCATTTATTAAGCAAATTGGTTCGCATACTGAACCAGATTTTGCACTCTTGTATTGCACAAGACAGCGTCTATGTCTATAGTATCTATTAAGATAAAGTGGTAGATATAAAGCAAAATAATTTGTGGTTCGTTTCGTGGCGTTATTGCGGGGCCTTGACAAAACTGTTGCCATCCATTATTCGGTGAGTGGTTGTATTTGACTCCAATATTACTATAATTCCGTTTGCTGGTAACAATTCGTCGAGATTGAATTTGGTTTCATATTGTAATGAAATTGCTATTGGGTTTGTTATTAATGGTTTTAGTGAATAAGCTATAACATGAATTGTTAACCTCTGTTGAATACATAAGTAGGTAGAATTTAATGCTGAAATATTTCTGTGCTTTACTTTGCAGAAATTATTAACATTATATATTTAAAATGTCGCAACAGATAAAATCGCGTACATGCCAGATTGACAGTTTTTAAATCATCATCAGAATGGCTTGTAAACATTTTTGCAAGAGCAAATGAAATTATGGAACTCCTACTAGAATAATAAAAGTAAAAGTGGGTACGATGTTTGGATGTAAGTTCCTCAACTAAGTGTAAACCGGTGAACGGATTTTGATGAAACTGAGCACACCGATAAAACATGCCCTAGATAAACTTATAGTTTTAACTCGGTAATAAGTTCCTGTAAGTTAATAGTTTAGTTTTGATCTTATTTGTTCAAGTAGCGATTTTCTTGAGTAGCACTGCAAACTATGTTATTAGGTAATATCATAATCTCGGTATTCATTCTCTCATTATGTTCAACAAGGCAATTTTGCCGCTTCTGTTAGATCCTATATTATTATCTCCGTCTTTTCCTGGTTGCTATTAATATATTATGCTGCCGATGTCATATTGTCTTGAAACAAATTACAGAAAGAAGTTGATAATTATTGTTCATGAATGAATGCTCGCTTTCCTAGCGTCTTATAGTTTCAATCTAAAGGTAACATGTGAACATCGCTGCGGACTACATTATTATGCTGCCGATGTCATATTGTCTTGAAACAAATTACAGAAAGAAGTTGATAATTATTGTTCATGAATGAATGCTCGCTTTCCTAGCGTCTTATAGTTTCAATCTAAAGGTAACATGTGAACATCGCTGCGGACTACATTAGGTACAACCTAGTCTGAAATGATTTTAATAAATAATGTGGTGTGGCTGTTTGATGATCCATTCTTAAAACAATAAAAATAAAATAATCCTTAGACTAAGAACTTGTTTACGTTTTGAAGTGTTAAATAAGTTTATTTGCATATTATCGGATTAATAATAACGAGCTTAATCTTACAATTAAGTACACCTCTATTTATAGTTTGAGATGAAAATCACGAAGTAATTATTCGTATATTTCTCATGGACATTCGAAGGTAGGTATAAGCTTGCAACAATAAAATCGACATCAATATATCGTAATTGATGGCGTTCAGCGAGTTTTGTTTATTTTGACAGGTGTCAGATTTCATTTGAATACCTTTTAATAGTTTAGTTGTATTTCATCAGCTAGGTCGACCTTTATTATCTCTCATACCAGCAGTCTATTGTGTTTCATCACATCGAGTCATACAGGAATGAAATACGGCCTGGCTCACGTACTGATTTTCTATGACTATGTTTGCCAACATAACAAGTTAATATTTGTGTATACGCAAAGATATATATATATATATAGATATAGATAGATAGATGCGGGCTACTTCGTTTATACATATATGATCACCTTACTAGACGTTAAGTCGTCATCTGACACACAATTCCAACATGACATAATTATAACAGTTATCTATTAGATCTCCTTCATTTGAATGATTTGCTTTTGTATAGAACAGTGCAATCCTAACTAATATCATATATGCAAATGTGAGTTTATTTGTTACGCTTTCACGTACTAACTGCTCGACCAATCATCATGAAATTTCGCATACACATTTTCAGGGGTACAGAAAAGGATATGAGTTTTCCTTTAACACGCAAAAGTAATGTAACCGATGGATAAAAAAAAATTATAATATATAATAATGTCGGCCCTGTATTAAACGGTTCCACTGCTGGGCACGGGCCTCTTCTCAGTGTGAGAAGGGTTAGGCCATAGTCCACCACGCTGGCCTATTGCGGGTTTGCAGACTTTACACATCTTTCAGAATATTATTGAGAACTCTTAGACATACCAGTTTCCTCACGATGTTTTCCTTCACCGTTAAAGCAAGCGATAATTACCTATATAATACGCACATAACTCCGAAAAGTCAGAGATGCGCGCTTTGGCATCGAACTCGAGACCTCTGCGTGGCAGTCCAACGCTTTACCATTAGACTATAGCTGATATTTCAAATAAAAAAATTACGTAACCTAAATTTACATGAGCGAAGCCGCGGACAAAATTTTGTAGTTACATATAAGTATTTAACTTGGTTCTTACATAGATGATTCAAGACTTGCAAAAGGGCAAAATATAGTTGTGATAGTATTAAAGGCACAGATACAGGAAGTCACGCCTTCTCCCTATAAAGGTGGGTGAAGATAACAGAGTTCCATAATCTCAGTTATTGCATTATCTATTATTAATAAATGACTAATTGGTTTCCGCCTTTCTTTAAGTAGACTTTATCCAGAATATCTAATTTAATCAGACGAATACCTACTTTTCAATTTAATTTAATTTAATTTTAATTTTATTATTTTTGGAAAACTTACAGCTAAAATGGTACACTATACCTATTTATAACATAGATACGGCCAATTAAAAGTTTTCACAAATAAAATATGTTCAATAATACAAAATGAAAAATCTACACAAATTAACTTAAACGCTAATATAATACAAATTTAAAAAATAACAAAACAGAATGTAACTTAAACACTAATACTTACACAGCACACATATTTAATTCAACAAAAGTAGAATAAAACTTAGACACTAACATACTATACAGATTGAAATTAACAAAAATAAAACAAAATGTAACTTTGACACAAAAATGTAATACAAAATAAAAAACAAAATATAACCAAAATTACTCTAAAAATAAATACGCTTTAGCAGCATCCATCACGATTGCTACCAAAAATTGGATGTTCAAAATATTTTTCATTTTGGTAACACTGGTGGTAAAGAGGTCAATATCGACATTCTGGCATGTCGAGTCGTATGTACGGCTTGCCCTAATCAGGTAAGAGTTCTGTCTTTAGTTTGTACTGACCATGGGAGCGTGTATAAGGTGTGTATTAAGATGATACACGTGACATTGTCTCTATTCATTTGTACATCTTTCACGTGGCAACGGAGCAACGACTCGACTTGATTTAGTGATCGTTTATGGGTTAAGACAATACATAGGCTACTTTTTATCATGAAAAGTATTTGAATTCTGCGGGATACATTTTGAAGAGAGCGAAGTCTTTAGTAAAACTAGTTACAAGCATATACGAAAAGTGCCAACCAAAAATCATGGCATCTACTCATTTCATTATTCTCACTTTATTATTTCTGTGTAGTAAAATTTCGCCATAAACCCTCCAACAACGGCAACCACTAACCCAGCTAGTTGCAGAACAAGCCCCCAGCAATAATGCCTTTATTATCTCAAACTGTTATTTCGCAACATCAACTTTACTACGATAAGTTTCGCCATTTAATTAACGACGACTAGACTGTAAAACTTAATGCCTATTGTTTATTTCATGTCCCTTCAGTTCTTTATTACTGCTTATATACAGGAGAAAGGTTCAATGACCCGAGTTAGACAGTTTTCCCCACAGCCTACAAAACATTACGTTGCAAAGTTGCCTTTGGTCCCTGCAATATGTGCTCAATCTTAGAACACAAAAGAAAATACTAGCCTACAGAAGATTGCACTTTTTACATTGTGTTCCTAAGATGAAGCTCTATAGCTCTTTCAAAAGGTGTTCTGGTGGCATGACATCAGGATGACCTTTGTTCTTTGCGTGGCGATGTCTTTTTGCGGGATCGGCAACGTGCAAGTAATACTGCTAGCATTGCAAATATCCATAATATTATGGTTAGTGTCTACCAAAAGGCGTCATCTTAACATTGTTGAAACATATCTCAACGATCCCCCCTCCCCCAACTAAGAACCAATGGATGAAAGGTCCTTACTATATTGACGGATGTTTCCAGCCTCAGGCTCACAAGCCTTGACTCATTTCTTTGCATACATCCAAACAAGATCTTTCAAACGTCATCTAATAATACTATAATACAATTGTTAGTATCAGCATATGTAATGGATACGAAATAAGTAGTACTTACAGTTATATTCCATCTACAAAATTGTAAAATGGCTGTGTTTAGAATATTATATTACTTTAAAACTACAGCCTGGTTTCAACAGCTGTTACTGCTATTAAATTGTAGCGGACGGATCCTCGCTGGACCACTCGCTAAATGACCGTCACAAGCATTGCAACTTACAGGCTACAGACCTCAAATAGCTACTACAATTCCAAGTATTGTTTTACTTTTAGCTTCAAAAGTTAGTTATAGTACTTAACGTAAAATGCAATTGGCTGCAGTAGTGAATGTACAATTTTTGTGTTATAGTTTTAATTCTTATAATATATTGTTTGTATACTAATATTAAAAAGAGGTAAGATTGACTTATTGGCATGTATATTGCAAATGTTGAATCTACAATTTTAAATTATTTTTGCATAGCACTTTTTTTAAAGATTATATTATTATGTAATATTTTCCAGGCATTAATTACATGTTCATCGTGCAGGAACAAACTGCGTTTATTTTAATATATGCTATAATTTCAGCATAACACCAGAATTTGAAGCTTGTTTATTGTCCCAATTTCATTTATATTTAGTAGTAGATTATATGGTGCACTTAATAATAGCTCACTTAAATAAGTATATTATTACCAAATAATTCTTACTTTCCAATGAATTGATAAAAGGAATGTGTTTCTTTCCGATCTATGTACATCTTATAAAGTCTTTAATCATTGGAAACCTGGCGGCAATTTGGTATTTTTTTTTCCGTATATGAATAATTAATTGCAATCTAGTAAATATTATCAATCAGTGACACAACTAAAATTTGAATTACTTACGGGCCAATCATAATATGAATAGAAATATTTAACTTTTTATATTAATACCAGTTTTTGCACGTGACTTTACTCGCGTAAATGTTATGTAAGGTAAGGTTATATCAATTTTCAATCCCTCGAAAGTAGAACTTTTTTCTGGATGAAATGTACCCTATGTCTTTTTCTGAACCCATGACAACGTGTATGTGAAATTTCATGATGATCCGTCGAGTAGTTAAGTCGTTAAAGCGTAACAAACAAACTCACATTCGCACTTATAATATTAAGCTAGGATTACATTTGCAGTTAATATTAGCTAAAACATTCAATGATGTAGTGTGATCAAACTATAAATGTCAGCATGTCAGCTTTATATATCCATTGTTACCCCAATCAGCATATAAAGCTGACATGATGTTACCCCATTAGACTAACAAGCTGAGTCTTAACTCACACTTGGCTCTCTTGAGAACATGTATTTAACACACTGCACCTGTGTGTAGTATCGCCAGATCTACCGTATTTCGCAGGACAGTTTAAAAGGTTTTATGGGTTACAATAAACTCTTACGTAATCAATCGACTAACAATTTTATTTTATTTCGTATCAGGTAGATATTTCTGTATAAAAGGACACGTGGTTTTCTCAAACTTGATTCCTGCTGGTCGCATCAAGTATGTGCTTTTCCCTCCGAAAATTCTTAGTAGTAGCACGGAGCTTAGAAATATGAATGGTAGACGGCAGTCGGCTCGCTTTTATTTTTGCAATGACAAACTGGACAGATACATTTTAGAAGATTTCTGTTTCTTAGGTTTTGTTTTTTTATTCTATAAAAGCAACAAGAACGTCAAATGATTGACCGAAAGCTCCGAAGCTTCCGAGTTCGAAATTATTTAATAATGACATATACATTTACCATGAATCTAAAAAGAAACTAAAATACAAAATTTTTAAATCCTTTCAAGTCTCCAACAATAGCAATTTCGCTGTCGCATAAAATAATAAATTATAAGTTCCATTAAGTTCTCCTTTATTTTTCATTTTATATATAATAATAATTAAAAGTTCTTTACATATTATATTGTCACAACTATACATGCATGATGGTTAATCTTGGCAAATTTTCAGCCAGATCTTTCTAACCTATTTGATGACAATCTGTAAACATTTGCTGTTGATAAATCATAATAATAAATAAATAATAAAAAATTTCATAATACGTATCCCGTTTTAGTGGCCATACTTATTTGGCAGAGGTAGTGTGTGTCCTAGCCTGGCGTCCAAGACTCAATTATTTAGACAATTAACTTCGTGAGCGGGAGACAGGTGTGTGAAGTGTCCCTAAACACGTCTGTACGGACTCTCAGACTCTCTCCATTAAACTATTTACTGCTTTTAATTACTGTAGTTCGAGCGGCCGTTCGTCGCTTCGTGTTCCTATCTATACTACCTTTTATTAAGTTTATTTTGATTTAAAAGAAGCTTTTTAGTATTATGGGCTGCAATATTAGTTGTTTTCATAAGCCAATGGGTACGTCCCACTGCGAGCAAAGACTTATCAATAGGTCTCTGTCGCTAGTGACTTCTAGCCATTCCCATTGAGTCACAGAAATAAACCCATCATGTACGTTTGTCGTTGTCTACTCTCAAGTGATACTCATCGGTAATGGTTTGTATATTATTGATACGTATATAGTATCACGCATCTATTCTGAAGAAGTAGGTAGTAATATAGTAGAGCCTCGCTGATTTCAGCATCAATGGGCCGGCTCAACCGGGGAAGAACTACCCTTTCACAGAATATCGACGTGAAATAGCAGTATTCCTACTGTTGCGTTTCCTTTGGTGAGTGAGAGTACCGAAGGCCCAATCACCCTCTTTCCCCCTCCCCGCTCCTTCTCCTTCCCACTTCCTATTTCTCTTCTTCCTTTCCTAAAGGGTCGGCAATGCACAATTGATGCCTCTGGTGTTACAAGCGTCCATAGGCTACGGTGACCACTTACCATTACCATTTGCCACCTTAGTTGTATAAAAAATATATATATATATACCCAGTTTTCGTCAATTATGATTGCTACTGAGAATTTCTTGACCGAAAAACACAGTCACTTATCTTGTATTCTTGTTATTTTATATCCAGCTATAACTTCCTGACAGTAACATAGATTGAAATTAAACACTTTATACGATTAAATATTTTACTACTATTTAATCCCCGTGAACATGGCTGCCGTAAAGCAACCGAAACGTCGGGGCAAAGTGTAAACTTAAATATAAATAGTTTTAATTAAATTAAATAACTTAAATAGTAGTAAAGTTCAATAATAGTCGTGTTAGAGTTTTCAAAATTATGTAATAAAAGTGTTTTAAAGTAAAATAAACAACGTGACAAAATCCGTTTAAAGTGTTTAATTTCAATGTATAACATTCGCGTAAACATAAGACAATATTAAGTAACATAGATTATAATGCCTAACGGGTAAGGTATCAACTAAGAGCGCAAGGTTACGGGGACGAATCTCATTCGTATTAGGTTGGAGAAACTCGCTGCAAACTGAAGCTTAGTTGCTGGATAGTTAGTTTACTAACTATTTAGGTATATGTACATTAATAATTAGAAAGGTAAGGTCTGGGTTGTGATTGCTAGATTAGACATAGGAATAAATGTAGTTTAATATAGATGGTGAAATGAGGCCTTTATGCGCTAAACTTCAATCGCACCTACATCTAATACACTAACAGATATTTTGAAGTTTGCCTAGTATTATCAATACTTATAATGTTTAATGCTGAAATGTGTTTCTTTATACAAACAAATTTGCGTTCTACATACACAAATACCTATTGTAAAATGCGATCCTAACTAATATTATAAATGCGAATATGAGGTTGTTTTTTATTAGGCCTTCACGCCGTAACTACTCGACTGATCGTCATGAAATTTCGCGAGCACATTGTCAGGGGTACAGAAAAGGTGATAGGGGTACGTTTTATCCATAAAAAAGGAATATTGTTGAGCGAGCAAAGCCACGGGCAAAATCTAGTCTTATATATTTGCATTAGATCGCCCGTATCTGAAGTCACACTACTGACGTTAATCTATGAAGAAGGCTATAGCAATATGTTTAGGTATAATAGCAGTGTTGGATCATAAACTTCCTTTATAGTTCTATATTTTTATAATAAAATGATACAAGTAAAGGATTTCATTGAATCCACCATCATTCAAGGTACATAAACAAAATCAGAGTAAGACATAACGAGTATTTCGCGATACGCTTCATTAGCAACTGCTCCAAACATACGTTCATAAGTATTATTTTATCGTGTCATTAACACCAATAACAAAGTTTAAAGTTTCACAACGCAGCATTAAAATACGTTTCTCGATCTCAACACTCGGTACGTCTTAATTTACTCGCCCAGTTATAACGGGCGAACTTAATGAATAAGTTGAAATCTAGACACAGGATTTTAATGTTTAAATGGGTTTCATTTATTTCCTTGGTGGGCAAAAGCTTATTGCTAAAAACTTTCGCCAGCTGCAGAAAGAAGAAATAAAAGTTATATTTTGTTTATGGGTCACAAAATATTGATTAACAGAGTATTATTTACTTTAGATTCATACATCAACTGTTATTACAAAAGCAAAAATCAGTAATGCGTTTAAACCGTTTGTCCCGACTGTAATAAACATCCATGACTATTGAAATAGTATGGTTGTAACCTAACATCATCTGTGTATAAATTACGGTAGACAGTCGTGAAAAGTCGCATATTTAGCCGTATACAGAATAGGTGACTCCAAGAGAAATTAAAATGAGTAATGAACCGTAACAAACTTAAGAGAGCTTTTGAAATATCTGTCCGTGTATACTTGAAAAGTGTTTAAGTCCCAAATAAATCAGTCTCATGTCCGTTCAGTTTAAAAGTTGCACGTACCTGCTGTTTTGTTTTATCAAATTATACAACGTTTGATAGAGCGTATTAATATAAATAATATAATTTTCAACATTAAAAACAAAGATAGTAAGTATTATAAATATATAAGGGACAATTTTCATGCGGCAATGAAGCAATGGATCGACGTCATTTTTTCTCATGGATAGTTTAAGGGCCGTCACTAAATATCTTAGGATATATTTTTATTTATAAATAGACAAGCGGACCCGATAGACGTTGTCTTGAAAGGAAGAAAAAATAATGTGCCCCATTCTCGAATCCACTTGAATACACACAAAAAATTTCATCTAAATCGGTCCAGCCGTTTAGGAGGAGTTTAATTACAAACACACGCACAGAAGATTTATATATATAAAGATTTTGCCCGCGGCGCTCGCGTAAATTTAGGTTAGGTTAGTAACAGTATTATTTTCAAGGTTGATGGTACTCTTAGTCTTTTTCTGTTCCTCTGACAATGTTTATGCGAAATTTCAAGACGATCGGTTGAATAGTTAAAGCACGAAAGCGTAATATACAAAACAAATTACATTCGCATTTATAATATTTAAAAGGATAATGAACGTTTTCTCTATCCTTCAGTCCTTATAACCACCATCGCACAACATGGGTAACGTTAATAGTGAACTGTACTATCCTATAGACACTTTAAAATAAAACCACCATTCATCCTAACACGAATATTATTCGACTTTATTCTGCTGTCGTCACACAAAATAAAAGAAATTAAATGCCGTAGCAGGTGCAATCAAAAGCTTTGTAATTAAACGATTAAGACTTCTGATTACTTAAAGCCACTTTAGATTGATATAGGTAAGCTGTTTATATATGTACAAAGCTAATTCAAAAACACATACATACATCTCTTCAGCTTGATTTAAATAGTGTTTAATCCTTTTCTAAATTGTCTTATCTCATCTATCAATTAAAAACTACGTTGTTACAAACCACACCTTAATTTTATGAATGTTCTTATATTGGACCATGGGAGTGTCACAACTTCGAACTGCGAACTCATTATATCGCTTTCATGAATGGAACTTCAGTTTAATATGGTCATAAAAATACATGCCTAAAGTGGGTTACCGATTTTACATAAACAAGGTATATTTCTCAATCCGTGTATACTAATATCCTACAACGTGGGTGAGGTTACGCCACGTCCTGCGCCCGCGCCGCTTTAATATTCAGTACGCAAATGCTATGGTTATGATTGTCATTGCAATATGGCCGAGAGCATAAGTAGCCTTAAGAGAAGTTTGATATTTTCTATTGTAAATTATATTCTAATTAAATGATTCGAGTTAATGTACGGAGCTTTTTATCGGCGTCTGTGTTTACTATGAACTTCAATTTGCTTGTTTAATATATATTGAAAAGTTTATCGCCATCAGGTAGGCATGAAACGTAATTAAAAAAGTTGACCTTGCTGGCAATTTGTGTTACAAATTATAAGTATTCTTGTAAACCCTTACAGCTGAGATAAAACGCCTGTGTTACGAAAAAGTTTACATCGATACAGGTTCTTAACAATATTTTCGACATAAATAGACGACAAACGAGCCTAATTATATACAATTATTATTTTCGAACTCCTAGTATTATTATTTTCAATTCTATTGGTACTGATTTTCTAGTCGAAAAGATATGTACACATGGCTAAATAACGTTTTTGTCGGAGCGACTAGCATCGGTATCTACTTCGAAACCCATAGAGATAAGGGTATTCAAAAGGTGTCTCCAAATAAATGTAATTTAAAGCACTGCCACCAACATCCCTTTGAGACTGCCACCTGCACTTTACGGTGTTAATCGATTATTAGCTATTAGAACAGTAATCTAATAATATTCGAAGACATTGAAGTCTTTGAATATTTAAAACTACTTTTCCCCGCCGACGTAAAAGCATTTATGCATTTACCATTCTATATATACACATGTATTAGGATATTAATCAATATCATAAATTACCATAGTCTACCTATTCGTTGCTCAATATAAATTCCTGTTGGCAGTCTTGGCTATTGCATACCGGCGCAAGATGCATACGACCCCATATTATACGGTCACATGTGAAATGCTTGTGAAAACTATGCGTAGTTTATGCAGCAAATTGTTGGCATAACTTTGTGCTGAATTATAGCTACTCTTATTGTGTAATGTTAGTTCGTCCATGTAGGTATTCAAACGTATTATGTCATATGATGACGTCATAGCCTCAAATAAACTTTAAATAACTTTAGTACAACAATTTCCTGCCTTGACTTTCTAGGGTTGGCTCTAAAAGAAATAAATAAATTTAATGATAAAGTCGAGAACAGCCCAGCATTTAAAAGTCTTTTAATCTTTTTGTTGAAATAGCACTTTTGTTCATCCGGCTATCCACGTAAAAGACTGGGTGACATGACTTTTTCCTTTTACTGATATGGTTAACAATTAAATTACATTCTCAGTTATAAGAGTTGTTAAAATTGTTTAAATTATGTAAAGATTATTTATAGCACAGGGCAAAACATAAACAAATAAGAAATGAAAGTATATTTTAATAAAATCGTTCTATATTTTCGCTTTTGCTTTAAGTTTATTGATAACTTTTATCTGATCATTGAAAATTAGCTCTATGAATTTTAATAACGATTGGGATAAGGTTGCACGTCAGCCATGGATAAAATTTTTTGGTTATTACCATGACTGGCAAGAAATTGGCATTTTTCTTAGATAAAATTAAATATTGTATTACTTTTTAGCTTGCCCACGTGATCTTCGTATCTACTTTCAAAGGATATTCAATACTATAACACGTAAGCAATACTTAGAGAATAAAATTTTCATTTAATTATTCTACAGAATTACGTTATTACTTGCAACCCAAATGTTTTATTGTAAGATACATTTTATTATAAAAAAGTTAAGCGCAAGGCTTTAAAATTAAAAATAATGTGACATGAACCTACCCAGCCTACGCAACAATTTAATCCCGATGAGACTGATACTACTAACGAGTTTACTGTGTTCCTATACAATAATGAATTAAATAAATGTAAGCAGATTAAACCAGCCGAAAAGAAAACATTTTTAATTGAAAAGACTTTATTAATTAAGGATTAAATGTTTAATTTAAGGATATAATATTAATAAATTTATCATTACAGATTTACGAGAAATTCCTTTCCAGGCATGATAAAGAGAAGTTAAAGACAATATAGGAATAATAAGGAGAAGTGTCAATAACCAATATAGCATACTTATCATCATTAAAAGAAATTAAAATGAGCCAGCGAACGCTTTCTTATATAATATTAGTTACTTCCACAATAATTCATGTACAACTAAAAACTTTGAAAAGTTCCACTTTACCTCGAGATTGCAAATACCGCAATACTGCTCGAATGAAACTACTTTTATTGAGCATCGTCATAAATACTCATTAAAACCTTTCACAAGTAAATCTTTAGTACTGATTCGTGAAGATACTGATACTTTTGAAAGCAAAATCAAAGTTCTGGAAATTAATGAAACTTGTTGTGGAAACGATAGCTTCGACTTGATTTAAAAGCTTCTGATTCGGTGTCAATTTAACTCGCGTGTATTTCCCCAATATAAAGTTTTTCGATTCAACTTGTTAGCATGTCGACACATCATTCGCAGGCTTTTTGGCAATTATTGAATACGGAACAGGTATGTTTAAAATTCTATTAGTGGAAGTTGTTTTATTGTGAACTAATATTGAGGTATGTTTATGATGCCTATACCTATATAATTAAAGATAATTGATTCAGCTTTTCGATATTATTTAAAATTTTAGTAATGGATTACCGTTGCTTAAAAATCACAAACTACATACTTATACAAACAATTTTACAATTGTGTGCCTGAACGCCGAGAAGCTACACTTGGTACTAAAAACGGCCAATGTTTCTGACATACGGCATATGGTAGTTGTGATCTCACCTATTAAGTTAAGTAACATCGAAGCCGTGACCAATGGAACGATGCTACAAAGAAAGTTTATTCCAAAAATATCTTAAGCGGCCATAGGGTCTTTATTGGCTAGAATCCTTAAAACTATTACAACTACTTTCTCTAAGATAACTGCTCTGATAACTGCAAGAAATAAAATCAGAACTTTAAACGACGCTGAGTCTGCTTTTGTATGACTCCATGCATTCAAAGCCAAAGTCACCCCAACGTTTTACTCGCCCTATCATTACAGAAACTGTCTAAAAATAATCTGTAAAGTAACTTCAATCTCCCAATATCGTCAGATAACGTCTAATCTTAATTTTTATGCGTCTTATTAAAGTAAGTTTGCTCATAACTGCATTAGCGTGACTCACAAGCCGCAAGTTTGGCGATTCATGTGGATTAACGTTGGACGTGGGGGCAAAGCTTGGCCAAAGTTTAACCTCATCCCGCCAGGGAACGAACAAATCACTGTGTCTTGTGTAAGTAAATATAACTTAAGATAACTTGCACATATAGATTTATTGCGAAGATATGCACAGGCATAAGATATATGCTCCGTATTTTGACCTGTATTAATTTGCTCATGAATTGTGATGTGATCGTTTTGATTAAGTGCATTTTCTACCAAAAATAAGTTATAATATATATTAAGCATCAATCCATAATTACACGACAGACAATGGAAAGCGAATGGAATGGAACATAAAGTAAGACTAACATAGCTAAATAATTAAATGTTGTTACTTTTTTTACAATGGTAACTCCCGTACAGTTATTCGTGTCGCGGAGGTCTAAAGAAATATTCAAACAACGAATACAAAGAAAATCCGAATGACAACTCCGTCGAAGTCACTATTTGTGAACTATAAAATTGCTTGAAGCCACAAAGTGCGCAGTAGCACTGGCGGGATGAGCACCTAATCCACTATACGCCATCCGTGCAGTCAAAACTGATCAAACACATTCCTAAAGCTGCACTTTCTTCTCAAATAAAATTATTCAAAATATATTCAGTCGTCAGTCCAATAAAATTAACAAACATTGTAGTAAGCGGGCGAGCTAATCTTACTTTAAGCCAAATTACGCTATAACCATTCCCGAAACCCTTCTTAATCGCAAGATACTGCAGTAATATCTGCTATTTACTCGTCATTCCATAATCTCCGCATATCTAATATCGTATAGCGTCAAAACTGTCCAGGACAAAAACGATTTTGTTCAAGTCCCGCAAGGACAAGTTTTAATTGAGTGGTAGACCAATAAATTGAAGCCTTTTTACAATAAACGTTAGTGGTATGTTATTATATTTTGTTAGGCACTATTACATTGCAACTAAATTTTGAATTTGGAAAAATACCGACTTACTAAGCACGCATCTCTGTCTAGGAACAGTTGCTAGCAGGTACAAAAGTAAATCAAAAAGTTAATATTTAAAATATTTGGTTTCATTACATTACTAGCAACTTTGTTTATATTTAATCTACACTAATATTATAAAGAGATATTTTTGTGTTTTATTTGTAATGTTTTTTATAAACTCTGATACTACTGCGCCGATTTTGATAAATCTTTCAATTAAATTAAACTACTATATACGGATTTTATCGCGTTGTTTATTTATCACTGTTTACAAAATTTTGAAGATATTACACTATTACTACTATTGATTTTATTTTACTAATTTATAAGCTAATAAAATTATTTAAACTATTGAATCTATTTATTTTTGATTTACAATTTCCCCGACGAGTTTAATGTTCCAGTGTAGTTATTTCAAAGTACCCGAACATAATTTAATTATTGGTGTTTCTATTTACGCAGAATGAGCTCAAAGTATCATGAAGTCTAGCTGTGGTTTGTTTCTTCTTGTATTTGACTATTTGAAGTACAGGATCCCAAGCTGGTGGTACATTCCAACCATCTTCTCTATTGAAATTGGTTAAAATGTTTTTTGATTTCAATAGCCTCGCGAAGCATCCTTGGTAGGAATCGGTGTTCTTTAGCGAGAATCTGTGGTTTGTCAAATCTCAGGTAGTGGTTGGTCCCCTGTTGTACATGTTCAAAATTTTGTAAACAGTGATAATTAAACAACGCGATAAAATCCGTATATAGTAGTTTAATTTCAATGAATAACATTCGCGTAAACAGAAGACAATATTATGTAAATCTTTCAATATTAGAAAGCTACTTTATCCAGAAGCAATATAAACTATATAATATGACGCTGTCACGGTAGCGGAACAGTAATAAAAAAACGTGGGCGAAACCGTGGAGAACAGCTTATTATTATTAGTATTTTTCTTAAGGTCTCTGGTTAAGCTGGTAGTAGCTAAACTGGAGCCTGCAGTTATGTGTAGATTACCATCGGTAGTGCAATGGGCAGGCTATCGCTCGCAAGTCCAATGCCTTATCATTTGAGCTACTTAGTCCGAAAATTTCTTATTTATACTAAAAAAAGTGGCAAGCGTGCCTACGTCATACAAAACAATTAGATACAGAAAGGTATCATTCGCAAAAAGTAAGAGTTAGACTGCTATCGCAAAAACTAGTATTTTTGCTTGCCTCCTTAAGGTGCTAAAAGTAAAATACTATTAAGAAAATGCCAGAATTTTCCTCATGTCATAGACTACATCTTTTTATACAGGCTGTCCGGTAATTAATGGATAACCTGGAAATGTCTTATAGTGGATCTGATGGCCGTTTTTTTCGCCTGTACATGACAACTTCTGTCGGGACAGCTAGTATTATTATAATTTTAAATTGTAATTATATTACTTAAACAGATTTTATCATGTTTGATTTTCTTTGTCAATTTTGTATTTACAACTTTTTTATTAATTTATAAGTATGAATCGATGGCTTTTCGGAGGAGCCGTTAATTCGTAAAGAAGTTAAAAGAAAAATAAACTGCGATATAATTCGTTTAAGTAGTTTATTTCCAATTTGTAACACTAGCGCAAGACAATACTAACCTATGAACACTTAAACATTTACTTCACTAGCTGTACCTTGTAGTTTCACTCACCTTTATGATGAATGCTCGGCTCTTATAGCTCGTAGCGTGACAATATATAGCATTATATATCTGCTGGATAAAGAAGCTTTCTACTAGTGCTATTTAAAAGTGATCCGGTATTTTTAAGTTTATTAATTACATACATAAATCGACAAGACAAAAATACAAATCTTTTCCCTTTGTAACACACTACATTGTACCCGAAACTTTGCTCGCGTAAAAGTACATATATTAGGTTATTAACAGTAATCAAACTACTATATACGGATTTTATCGCGTTGTTTATTTAACACTGTATCTATTACATAATTCTGAAAACTGTTACACTACTATTACTATTGAATTTTACTAATTTTTATGCTAATAAAATGATTTAAACTATTAAAACTATTTAAATTTAGGTTTACACTTTCCCCGACGTGTCGGTTGCTTTTCAGCAGCCATGGTCATGGGCTGTGAAATTCAATAGTAGCAGTAGTGTAACAGTTTCAAGATTATGTAATACGCGATAAAATCCGTATATAGTAAATAGTTTAATTTCAATGAATAACATTCGCGTAAACAGAAGACAATATTATTAACAGTAGATACTTTTTTAGAAAATAAAAGGTAGCTCGTATTAATCGGTGATAATATAGCTTGCTGATGGTAAAATAAATTCTAAAAAGGGGTTGCGAAGTTTTTGATTTAAATCCTTACAAACAAACAAACAATTTTGTCTGTCCGCTTTATACTATTAGTATAGATTAGTACTAATAAAGATAAAAAGAAAATTCTGCGAAGAATTATGAAGTCATTCAAGTCATACAAATTTATTACGTGCGACTGACATGCGTGTATAAGATGATGCGTGAATATAACATATACAGAAACGACCGTTCTGTGATCATCATAACAAGATGGCATTCCGTAGTTTTTACTTATAACTTACTAGCCGTTTTTGTTTGAATGATTGCAAAGTAAAACAATCGTAGATCGTTCATGTCGATAAGATGTTTAATTTATAATTTGCTACGAAGATAATATAACAAAGGAAGCATTATAATTATTATACTAGCTTTACGTCATTAGTCGATCTCTCTTAATATTACGTAAGTGGTAACTTAATAAATAAGAATTTAAGCAAATAAATTACGAATTAAAGGTTTAATTGATTTAAGTACAATTGTGTATCCATATGCCACATGTAATTATTAATAAGCATGAATTTGATTATACATAATATTTTCAGAGGACAGTAGAGGATAGGATAGTCTTTAAACTACTGCTAGCAATAGCAATAATTTAATCTCATTCTGGTACATGCAAATGCACGAGAATGAGATGGAGAAGTAGGTACACTCTGTAATGCGCTGTTTTATTCTTGTACATGTAATAACAATATCTTCAGAGATAAAGGTAAGGCTCCAGGTTAGCTCGAATAGCACTATTTGTTGTTTGTTATATCTATGAAAGTTAGAGTATCGTTGAAATTTCCTTATCTAGACCAAGTGTCACTATCAGCTATAGCGTTGTGCAATGAAAGTTATCAATGATTACATCGGATAGGTTACGTTTACTACCCTCAATCGACATTTAAGTTTCTAGCTTAACTTTCGAAGAGAAAATCTAGTTCTCAATTAAGAAACGCCGTTTGCAAACAAAAAGCAGGAAATATTGCCGTTTTACACTCTTTAGATATTTCTTTAACTAAATTGATTTCCCCACTTAGTAAAAACAGTTCAGCGAAGTTGCCCCACTCAGCAAAAGTCACCTTAACTTAATAGACTTTTAACCCAAACACTCAAACGACTCGCTTGTATGTTTCAAGCTACCAACCTAACTATGGCTTACGGCTACAAGACAGCGCAAGTGGAAATTCACAAAAATGTATTTGTGGACTATCAACATATTGTTTGCTATGGTTGACTGAACGCACTTAAATCACTCCACATGAATGACTATAATATTAGTTACACCAGATTACTAAAAGTTGCTTGTATCTCTTTTGTAAGACGTCGTTGAAGTAACAAAGACACGGAGAATAAAAATACAAAATGTCTTGTGACTAACTTTATACAGCATTTATTATAACATCATTTTAAGTCAATGTATGAAAAATCATATAAAAAATCAGCATGTGTAAAATGACGCAATCGTATTGTCTTGCAATATGTTATTATAATAAAAACAAAAATCTATTTAAGCTATAAACACTTATCCGAATTCTTTGGAGCATACAATACAAATTATCACCAATTAACTTTTGTTATCATAAAAAGTAAGAACGTAATTGCGTTTTCCTCCACGATTCTTGGAATATCCAACCCTTATTCTCGGAGTTGATATAAGCCTTTACAAAACCATATTTGGCTAGCGTGATGCACAATAGCCTTACCTCATTCTGAGAGGAGAGGACTCAAATATAGGGAGACTGGTTTATAGAAACATGCCTTTTTTAAGGCGGTTTTATTCGCGTAGTCTGTATTGTCTACGATTTTGATTCCACTAAATGAAATTAGATTAAATATGACTAAGATTCTAAGTTGAAATCCAACTGTGAAAACTGCATCAAACCCCGTCTAGTGGTTCGTCCGTAATATCTCCACAAATAGCCAGAGAGATAAACATTTAAAAGCATTGTTTAGTGTTTAGATCCTATGTCCAATGTACAGACACTAACTCACAACAGGTTTATAATTATTTAGACGGCATTAAGTCGAAACACGTCGTCCTCTTTTCCTCCTGCCGATGCAATATCGACGATTCACTATACTTATACTAGTATTGTAATAAAGGCTCGAAATCAAAATATCACTTCAGTGATCATAAGAATAAAAATTCCACTGAGTTCCGATTTATGTAACATGAAACAACAAAAAAAATTAAATGCTCCAAAAAAGATATAAGCATCAACACAGTCCGCATACCGCACCATCTTATATGACATATCAGGCGAGCACGAGTATTATAAAACGAAATGCAAATAAAGCAAGTTACATCATACCAAAATAAGACCGCGGCTGCCGATGCCGCTTCGCGCTGCAGTTGTGTAGCGGGCCTAAAATAACAATCAAGGTCAACGCACCCCAATCAGTAACATTGCACACATATAACATCATATCGTTGATGATAAACGTGCAAAAATCACGTTTAGTCATTCGCTTATCGTTTACTGTTGCAATCTAGTGATTGCATTTTGCAATGCTAGAATCGTAGATCGAATGGGCGAACGTGTGGTTTCGGGATGTGAATAGAATAACCGCATCTGCCGTGGCAATTACTGTTCAGAGTATGGACATTGGGGAACAGTGGAGTGAAATTTGAATGTTAAACGCTTTTCCTAGAGGTTATCCGTGCAATTAGAGGTTTCTGTAAATAAATACACGTATTAAACGTACATCTATTAATAAATTATTAAAAGATGAAAGAGTTGAATTTATTAAAATTTTATTTGTGACGATGATATTGAAAGTCACTGTTTTTTAAATATAATATTTAATAACTAGCTTTTGTTCGCGGTTTCGCTCGTGTAAAAGTTGTTTAGGTTATATCAGTAACAGTACTTTCTTATATAAAATATAGCCTATGTTACTCAGTAATAATAAAGCTTTCTAATGGTGCAAGAATTACTGAAATGGATTGAGTAATTTTTGAGGTAAACAGTTACAAACAAACAAACATACAAAAAAAAATCTAATGCTTCTTCTTTCTAATACCTATCGATTATTATGTAAAGTATTTTGGATAGCATATTTCGTACCAAAGGTAACCGTTTTTCTGCTTTTTATTTTAGAATAAACGTAACTTATATTCAAAATGTATTCATTTGTTTATAATATAAAACCACGAATATCTCAAGTTGAGCTTTTCACTACTAAACATAAATTCGCAGAACTTATTCAATGAAAATATCATTATTAAACAATGGTGACATCACAGTTTAAAAATCACGTTAAACTTGAATATAAAGTTTCTTCACTCTCACATGATAACATTCCGAGCCCGCTCATTCTAATTGCCCAAGTTCACTGACCTCGCACAATACGGTAGCCGCGTACTACGAACTTGAAGAAATACCATTCAAAAGAAAATATTTAAACAATTTGCCAAATGTAGGCGGACTGCATTATGCAAGAGAGCATTGTCCGTTGTATTATCTAAACGACTTGTATTTGCGAGTGCATCGAGATCGGAGATAAGATTATGAAACAATGTTCCTTTGATACATAAATGAATATAATTTATAAGTAAAGTTCAATGAATTTATTGGCATTGATGGTCAATAATTTATGTCTAGGTATACTTTCCAGTGCCCGCTTGAGTGCCAATCTTGATTACAAATAGACCACCCTAAGGCGATTCATTATTGTTGAATGATGATAAGTGGATACAATTATTTCAAGACGCAAAACCCAGCGAAGTAAAATGAAAAAGCAGATTCTTTCACAAGATTGCTTTGTACTTAAGGTAAATACGTAGTATATTATGCCCAGTCCTTTAATTATGTCGTTTAAATTTGTCATGCGAAACAGGTACTAGCCGCCGGCAGGCTTGTCATTATGTTGTAGCGAAATGAGATTAAAAGGCAATCAGTGCTATTCAGTGTTTTATTTGTACATATTTTATTTATAATATTTTATTCAAATGTATATTTTTTATTATTTCGGCTTTTCAGTCTAACACTATTACATTGCAGGCTTAGTGTCGATCGTCATGGTAGAATTAGAGAGTAGGGCTAAAGTGTCATTAACTAAGATTAACCTGTAGCCCCGGATTCGCTCCCGTTTTCTAAAAGAATGTGCCTTTGAAATAGTGAAATAATTTATCAAACAAATGCTGCGGTTTCGAAAATTGCCCACTATATACCTACAGTAAAACTTACAAAACTTAATTAAGAGTTTCAAAGGAAACTTAGAATTAAATTTTCCTTTGAAACTCTTTTGGTTACAGCCAATTCCGAAGTCTCGTGTTGGATTCCCGGACAAAGAGTTATTGCATATATCTATTCAGATATTCTCAATAGCAGTATCAAATGTATAGTTAACGATAATAGCGCGTCTTCTAAGCATATATAAAATGTCAGCTTTTGAAATTTAGATGTTTGCTTAACCTAAATAATTGTTACTGCCAATAAGTTACGTATCATAACGAAATGCATTATTAAACTTGGTCAATAGCTATAATTCTATGCTGAACAGAATCATTTAAATCAAACCCAGTGGTCTCCAAGTTATAAGCGCACAAACGAACAGAAGGATGTTTTTAGATGCTATACAAAGGTCTACGCAAGAAATTCTAATAACTATAATATTATTTCTTACTTCAGGCCGACGCAACGTCAATACGATAACCTATTGCAAAAAATAGCCATCAATTTTTCTGCTGTAAACCTCCATTAATAGTAATAGTTCAGCTCTTGTTATAACGTAAGGAGAGCCGTGATTACTCAGTAAATAATGGTAACTAACATCCCTTACGTACATGTTGGGTCCTTTAATTGCAGACCACGGTCGGTGCTCCGTCGATCCGTAGCATATAATTTATATTTCACAATTAACTTTTTGCTTCGACTGCAGTTATTACATGGACTATGTGTCAAGATATCCTTATTTTTTGTTTGGAAAGTATACGGTTTAGTTAGTGTTAGCTTTTGCTCGTATGAAGTTTTAAAACGAATGGCCATAATAACAACACAGAGGAAAGTTAATACTTTTAATGAAATGGAAACTTAGGTGTATATGATATAGGAATTTGAAACTTGGTGTGACGTCAGTTTTCGGTGACGCACATATATTTCAATCAAACGCCGTATTTCATTATACCAGTGAATAAGCGGTATCTTTTGTAATGTAGGCGATAGGCTTTCTATAAAGACTAAATATTTTAATTTACGTTTCGGAAGCTCCCTTCTTATTAAGTATGGAGCCGCAAATAAAGTCGTTTGTCTTATTTTAATACAAAATGTAGTTTAAATTTTATCGCCTTCCAGTATAAAAATTGCCTGCTGCCGATTCATTCTTAAATGATTTTGTTTTCCTTAAATAAATATTGTTAAATCTATTACACTTTAGCTAGCTCTCGGGAACAGTAGTTGTTTTCTGAATGTACGATACCCTATATTCTAATTTACAAATGGTAAAAAATGTAATGGATAACATATAAATCTTTACGCGACATCATCTATGGACCACCGGCATTCAAAGGAATCGTTCATTACATAAATATGTGATTTCAAGTACAACTGATAACTAATAGTCGTCCCATTTATAAAACAGAGCGTAAAAACCATAATAAGATATTTCGTAACTATTATTAAACAACAGTCTTAATCGAACGCAACCGGATCTAAAGAATACACTCAGCTATGCACTGAATAACCGATAATACAAAGTATGAAAGACGTATTTACTCTCAATTACTCGAACAACATAAAAACGGACAGGCAACCGACCATAAAGAGAGATACGAATCAATCATGCAGTCACGAGCCGAAGAGATATTGAATAATACGACAAGTATTGAACAAATACGCATAAATATCAATGTTTTATGATGGCAACCTCTTTACGCAGTTATGCATGCAGAATTATTACATATTTTATATTGTCATGACTGTCTTAGTCTAGCAGCATGAGTGTGAAAAAAGTTAAAGAATATCCAAATAGTCTTTAACCTTAAGTCCGAAAAAACGTATACTTTAGCCGATAAAAATTATCATATTTCTGTCCCTTGAATTCACTAAAACTACATAATAGACGTGCGGTTGACAATGAAAAATAAAGAGTAATAGGTACCACCGCGCATTCCAAAAAATTGGATCCTGCAGTCTGGCCGAACTGCCAAGTGTCTCATAAAGGTATATAAATACCAAAGATAGTTATACTGTTAATGTCTTTGATAAATACCTAGCATGCTTTAAACGATTTCGTCAATTTACGTAAATAATACAACGTGAAAATGTTAAAGTGGTCAATGCCTATTATTATTCGAATATTCAATCGTACATTTTTATTTATTTATTTGTTAGAACACGGTATAAAGATGTTACATACAATGTGCTTTCAGTGGTTGTCATTCGAATCTTCTTACTATCAAATATAGCTTTCAAATAGTCATACCCAGATCAATAACACATATATTCATAACAATAACTATGAACATTAGTCAAGGAAAGCTGTCAATGATGTCCTAGTAAATTTAAACTAATGTCTATCTGTCCAGGATGCGAACAATTTATTATTAGTTGACTTCGTTCCGGGCCCTTTATTCTTTCCTTAACTCGATTCAGATGCCAAAGATGTTTGCATTGTAGAAAGATCTGACTGCGGGTTTATAACAGGACGATAGACGGCGGTATTCAGTTGTTTAGAAGTTACGCCGTAAGTAAATGAAAGGTATGCTATCGTGATTGTTATATTTATAGCACTAGCCTTTGCTCGCAATTTCGTTTGCATGGACTAGAGTTCGCGTCATTTTACGTACTTCTCTCTATAAACGATAGCTTCATTTTTATTTAATTAAATTACATGAAACGTTTACCTAAAGCTATCAAAATGAGGAACCGATTAAAATTCGTTAAGTGGTTTTTTACATGACGCCAGAAAAAACAGACAGACAATAAAAATCGCTATATTTTTTTTACAAAAGTACAGACTTGTTAAATTTTTATAAAAGATGGGAAGTCAACAGATAATAGACATTTACTATAGCAATACCTACAATAAAGTGCGCTTAATTGTAAGTAGGAAGGATGCACGCAATTCCAGTGCAATTAAAAAGAGGAAGACAGTCTTAAAAAAGCAATTATTTTAGCACTTTCTATTTCGATTGTGTTTTCCACTTTTTGTGGAACTACTAATGTGTAGTGTATTGTGTACATTCAAAATCTTTTGTTATCATAAGATATCTTTGCTAATAATAAAAATGTTGATACTTTAAGCTGAGTGTACATTGTAAGTATGATTTCAGGGTTCAATGACACGAATGAGTAAAATACCATAGCTTTCATTTCATTGCTGAAGCAGCCTGATTGAAGAGTTATCATCGCACTATTAAATATCTCAGTATATTGACCTTGTATCCCTGATATGAGTTTGGTTATCACAGGTCTTTTAGTCTCCTAAAAACTCTAAGCTAAGAATGTTTGGAACTAATGGGCTTCTTTGTCCTGATATTACAACGGATTTTTTAAATATCGACAGTACGTGAGTATCCTTACTAACAATAATAATAATAATCATGTCCTCCTGACCGAATTTCGGTCACGGCGGCCAATCTTAACGAAGACTGGCCATCGGCGTAGGAGATATTATAGTGCACAAGTGTGTGCGCAAACACAAGTGCACTCTCTGTTCCCTAACTCTCATGATCCGCTGGGTCGGATAAACCGACACGACCGGAAAGAGATCAGGCGCAGGACCAACGACTTTACGTGCTTTTCGAGGCACGGGGGTGTCTAACACCGCCAACTTCCTAACTCCGGGCTCGTATTAAGATTTCTTAACAGAAAATTTCAATAACTTTTTGTTGGCCTGACCCGGGATTTGAACCCGAGACCTCATGCATAGCAGTCGCATTCACTACCGCTGCGCAACGAAGGCCTTACTAATATTATAAATGCGGATATGAGTATGTTTATTTTTTTGTTACGCTTTCACGCCTTCACTACTCCACTGATCATCATGAAATTTCTCAAACGAGCTGCCAGGGGAACAGAAAAGGACATAGGGACATCATCTAGAAAAAAGTACTGTTACTAACCCAACCTTACCTATATTTACGCGAACGAAGCCGTAGGCAAAATCTAGTTATATACATATAATATGTAGTTGTACGTGTGAAATTTAAGATACGCTAACCTTATCCACCTGAAACAGCTAGTCAAATATATGGCGCACCTCAGATTCTATTTAACACATAAGAAATATAGCAAATGTATCTCTATATCATTTTAATTCCTATAAAAAAGTAAAATGAGATTTCATAGCGCCGGATAATATTCATTACATTCTCATAATAAATCAAATAACTTTATCATATACTGTTTATTCAATGGTTACTTCATAAAACACACCAACTCGTTCCCATTTAATTCCCACAGCCAAGAAAATGTAAAAAGACACCGTCGCAAAAAAATAAACAGTTACTTGGAAAGACTCGTCTGGCAAACACGTCTGTGAGTTAACTACACAATATAATTAAAACGACTCAATTAAAGAGGACTACGTTTAATATTCAAAATACACGCGCAGTTATAACAAGTTCCTTATGGACCAACAATCGAGACGACTTCTTTAAGTCAATGTTGTATTCATATTAATTTCTATGTAATAATTACTTTATGCGATAGCAATGATAGCAACATAATGTAAGCATCATGTTTTGAATGTTGTTATTCTTAATCTTACTTCCTTATTATCACATTATAAGTAGAAAAGGGTGTTTGTTGGTTCGTCCGTCTTTTACGCAGTAACAGAGCACTAAATCGAAATATATATAAAGATAGTTCAGCGAATGGCTTAAAGTTAGTTTTAACCCGGGGAAATGCGTAATTGCTGTGGAGGAGTTATATTTCTTTAGAACTATAGTAGCGAAGCCGCGGTTTAAATCAAGAATGTATGTATCACGATAAGCTGCGTAAGAATATTCATATCTACGATAATTTAGATGCACTTGAAAAAACCTTAAATTATTCTGTCCACTTTCCTCTTCCATTTGTTACTTTTTATTCTTTTATAAATATTTTTCTGTAGGTTCGATAACGTGCGAGTGATAATTTTGACATTATAAGTAATCATAGAGTACTGGTTACTGTCCATACCAGGCGGGTGGCACGTTTATTGGCTACCATTGTTGTAAAAATCTCACATAAGATTACACCTGATCCTAGTGAAATTTAGCTCAAAGCTTTCTTCATTATAACTTACAAATCAAAAAAGAAAAAGTACATTATAGCCACCTTCAAATTAGCTACATTACCTACACATAATATGTGGTTTTATCAGTCGGTTTTAATGCAAAACGAAAGGCTAATGCATTCGCATCGCATTTGTAAGTACGTCGTTCATGTTACAAATATCTAAACAGTATTCTAACAATCCAATACGCGAGAGCTGGTCACGAGTATGAGCGAGTAAGTAACCCAATTCCGTCAATTGACACTCACAGGATTGAGAATGTTCTGGTTGGCAACTAGTGCGGCAAGTATGTGTGTGCTTGGATGAATAGGTATACGTTTAAGGTATTATATGCCAGTGCCGGTTATATGCCTCCAAAAATGTTATATTTTCCATACTAATAATTTAAATAGGAAATTACCTCTGATTTTTTTTGACTGTTAAACCGATGAACAGATTCTGATGATGATTTAAAAATTGGTATAGTTCAAGCAATTTTGGATTCGGATAAAATCGTAGGCCCTTAAAAACGTATAAAACCAGGTAGGACAATTTTTTTGTAAAGAATGTTAATATGTTTATGTACGCCATTTTTTTCTTGACACGTCATATATGTAATGGTACTTGTATACGATGCAAGTACCTTCGTGGGCCACATACGTGAACTCACGCGCGGGTACATGCAAGAATTGATTAACATACAAGTTACTTAGGCGGTTGACCGTTTTCACAATGGATACAATCCGCACTAAAACTGTAACTTGTGTATGCTACCCGCGTATATATTAGCCATAAGTTATCTTTAGTCAAGTAAAATGCAGATAATGTAAGTTCTTAATGGAGTGGATCTTAGTTTCCTAAAGGTCGATTGTAGACTATATTGTCATCAATGGTTAGTTGTTAAGTTGTGAAGAACTAAAACTTCTCCTTTTTCTTTATTATTCTAAGCTCTTAAACATTTCTGACACGAAGTTTAACCATTTTAACTACCAATTAGAAGTCATCAAAACTCCAATCAAGAGAATTAATTAACAACTGGCCCTTACCACTCAAAAGAGTAATGATTATAATCGCAATGAACGGTTAAAATCTAGAAAGGCGGAAGCTACTGCTATTCTAAGTTCAAACTTCGCCTACAAACTGGATTGATTGCTTAAGCACCCCAATAACATTTCAAAATCGGAACGAGCACTTTCAAACCTCGACTAAATTAATAGAGGTCGTAAAGTTTATCGTAAGCGTCGCATCGTCTCGGCTACAGCCAAATGCAATTGAGGCTAATAAAAATTCAATTCTCGTAATATGTCCTGTCTCTATTTACTACCTTTAATGCCGCTGCACCGATGCATACGATGAATACCTAATGTCCTTTGTGATTGGTCGTCGTTTTGTGCAAACTTGAATCTGTCTGGTCGCGTGCAAAAAGTCGTGTATGAGTGGAATTAATTAATTTGACAAAAGTGCTGTAGGCAATTGTTGTTGTTCTTTGACCCCTCGTCGAATGTTTGTGCGCTTTCAAATAAGGAATGGGAAACATATGAGAAGTCGCGAGCTTTGTTTGCACATATTTTATGTTTGAACAACTTATTGTTAGCGATGTGTGACCCTTGTAGTGCTAGTTTGAATTTAAAAATTACTCTTTTCGTACTTATTATTTAATAGATTCAATGCAGCATGACGGATAAATGCAAATTCTAATTACTTCTTTAGAATTAATATCACTGATAACTTTCAGTAGCTAGAAATAGTAAAGATCATTGTCGGACAAAACTACTTTTAAGTCCATCAGTTCTCTTAGTCTCAGAAGTATTTTAAGACTCTCTGTTGCAAGCTTTCTCCTGCAAGTCCTTACCAAAATTTTGCAAGATATCCCGCTATCTCCGTTTAGACTCACTGAGTAAAATAACCTTATCAAAAACAAATAAAAAGCAAACCTGTATACAAAATGGCGTCGCCTGACGGGCCGGCGTCGGCTGGACGCGCTTTCCAACGACGAGGACCAAGCGTCAGACCTCGACAGCGCCATGTTCCGCGCCTCCGTCGTCCTCGCACTTTCCAACAAGATCGCTGTGTACTTCGTTATTAACATGCTGTGTCACTTCTCCTTACTTTTCACATCACACAATCAACACTATCCATTTGAACTCACTCTTCGAATGCACTATTAATGTGACTGGTTAGAATTCGCTAGAAAATTCCAATTGGAAAATAGAACAGAATTGATTTATAAGCTAGCGCTCGATATTAGTTCTTCTATTCGTGTGATTTTTTCGCGCGCGAAATTTATTTATATACAAGGCTATTTATTTTCAACGGATAATTATTGTAATTGCAGCAGATTATAAAATGCCGCAATATAAAGTAAGTTTGACGTAGTGTAACGTGTAACATCGGAAAGCAACAAGTGAACAGACCGTCCCGACATCCGCACCGTCACGGTGTACTGACCACCAACCATCACACATTATTATCCCTCTGACTAAACAACGGGATATTGTGAATTATGCGTGACACCCACGCGTAAAAGTCTGTATTAAGAACGTGTTTCAAAGGAAAAATAAATTGCCCAGTAAATTTAAAATGCATAAATTATCATTCATAAATACAGCGCGTGCGTTACAGTTCGTTTCCTCTGACACTATGGCTTTTACTGGATGGCTAGTATTCTTCAATCAAACTAAATTCCACCTAAATATCTAATTAGAAGTCATTAGATTAGTATTGCAAACTGGCATTTGGAGGTACTGTATCAATCATTTATAACTTGATACGTCTGATGATAAACAGTTTTAAGTGTCAAAGAACGCCAGGGCTATCATACACTTGGTAAAGTTACTAGAGTCCTTGCCTTGCCACGCGAAGGATCAAGATTACTCGTTCACTTGTAACCCACGCATAAATTCTATATACCGCTTAAAACACAACACAGAATTATTAAGCTATGTTCTTCTATAGCAAATACGTTAGTTTTGAACCCAGTGTGTCTGCTGGCAAAGTAGAATAGAGTGCCTTTCTTAATTAAATATAATTTAGGAACTGCTAATACACAATAAATTTGTTGATGACTAGATCAAAACAAATCGAGCATTGTTAGTGATGCTATCACTTAAACCAATGCGTCATGTGGTGGCATCATGAATCTATTTGTAATACTCATTTTCTGCTACAATCATAAAATTTTTGCTGCTCTTTAGAAACGCACTTTCTGATCGTATATACATGAGCTCTAAATAACTGTGAATGCATAGACATTTTGCCAGCTATATTGTAAATTCCACGTCATATAGTTGAACCTTTTGCTGTCTCCCTACTGCTATTGGCAATTGCTTACCCGAAAACCCCAACAACACAGTTTGATCCAACAATCGCTCTCAAGACCAAAAAAATTACCTAAATAAAAGTGCAAACTTATGCACCGGACTGCTTTTATAATGTTTTTGGCATCGTATCAACAAGGTAGAGAGAATTATGGACTATTTGAACCCAAGTTGCATTATGAAGGACTATGAAGAATTCCTTTTCTATTAGTCACCTTTACCTGCAGCAAAATAGCCCTTACATCCGTTTGAAATTCAAATACTAGCATTACTGCTCGTAAAACAATTCTATCATTAAATAATTAAAATGGTGTAGGGATTCTTTATGTCTAGCCTCGTAATAATTAAGTATAAAGACGGTTTTGCAGACATACCTAGTTCACCGCAGTGTGAGAAAAAGGCCTCATGATTTTGCGATTGTGTGGTTGCGTTCACATTATGTGTGTATTTATTAAAATAATTGTGCATACATCTCATGCATTATTGTACTTTTATTGTACTCATATTGTCAACATACATATAATTAGAATTTTATGACAGTAAAATAAACTTAGAATAGTTGTGTTGTGTAAATAACTTATAAATGATATTACTTATATTTAATAAAGAGTCAACACCTTGCCCTTTTTCCAACTTCATCTCTATTGGTGGACATAATTTTTATTATTATTATAAAAGAGTAAAATTTGTAGCACTTAGTAAAGCGATCTAAATAAAGATTTTTCATAAATACTAGTAAACACTCAATCAATTTAAAAATCTTACTAATAGTTAGCTAGATTACACACAGGCTATGATTTAGTGAGAAATAACGCGAACGATGCTGCGGACGGAAACTAGAATTATAATAAACCGTAATCAAGGTAGATAACAGATTATATTAATAATAGCTTCTGCATACTGAACGCTCATGGTCATTGGAAACTATCGTTCGTATGCAGCAAATATAGAAAAACATTTTAGGCCCGGTCTCTACATTCAAGATATGAGTCATTTTAGATACGGACGGTACACATCAAGTTAGACACCCTATATATGCATAACTACGCTACATACAAAATAGAGAATTGTCGGAAAGGGACAGTGCATAGTGGTGTCGATGTAATGGTAAGGATAGAGCGTAACAAAAATATAACGCACTCTTTCGCACGATTCGCAGCGTTCAACTTCTAATAATTCAAAGCCCAAACAGCCTAGATTGATGTGTCGCTATGTGTACAATGTTGACATAATTTTTATAGAATATTGTGTCAAAAATGTTTATTTAAATAGTTAATTTAACGGTCTGTAGGTAAAACGACTCGTTTTTCGAGTATTAAAAAGTAATGCTATGGACATTTTGATGTTCGAAATAAAAGCACTTGTTTTTGAAGAAAGAAACCGGGCATATCCGTTCTTTGACATAAGAAATTGGACCAAAGAGGGTTAAGTTTTCAAATGCCGAAGTAGGGTTCGAACTTGGTTCGAAACTGTAAGATAAAGGTCACGCAATTGGGTGTCAGCTTAGTAGCTTTGGCTTCTTATACCACATAATATACAATATTTTCATTTTGTTTATGAACTATCCCACTGCTGCAATCTTCTCAGTGTGAAGAATCATCAGAAGGGAAAAGGGATAAATAGATTTAAGTATGGAACTGGTAAGATTTAAAACACTATATCAAACATCGAAATTAATTTAAATTCGTCCAAATTTTTTGAACGTTAATGTTCTGTATATTTTTTTCTGTAATTAGGCAAAAAACACTACTCGAATATAACGTAACAAGCTAACGATGACATTGAAATAAGCCGTGTACTCCTACTCTGCAATTCACAAATAATGCAACAGTACTTATACCAAACTAATGTAAGTATTTTTTTGTTTTATGCTTAGGTACGTATTATTTACATCGTAAACATTGTAAGATAAACTAAATGAAAATTCAGAGTCAAAAAAAAAAATAATGATTATTCCATGTGAAGATCGAACTCACAGCACTCAGTGCATTGGCAAGGCAACTACTTTCACCACTGCACAATCCGTGCATCTATATTCTACATTCTTAATATGTAATTGTTTTTGGAATTAAACATTTTATACGGATTTTGTCACGTTGTTTATTTTACTTTAAACACTGTTATTACATAATTTTGAAAACTCTAACACTACTATTATTGAACTTTACTACTATTTATGCTATATATTTTTTCTAATTTAAAACTATTTAAGTTTACATTTTGCCCCGACGTTTCCGTTGCTTTACAGCAGCCATGTTCACGGGGTCCCCGTGAACACGGCTGCATGAAAAAATATATAGCATAAATAGTAGTAAAGTTTTAATAATAGTAGTGTTAGTGTTTTCAAAATTATGTAATAACAGTGTTTAATAATAATAATTATTATTATTAATATAATTAACATTAATATTGGCATTACAACATTTTGGACTATTCGGCGCTTAACCAGTGTCCCATCGTTTCTATAAAATAGGTATCCACTTCAATATTGCTATATTTAATACACACAATAAGTAATTTATTACCTGCCTTATTTAACAGTAATTGAGGTAACCGGCTCTTACCATCTGAGTAAGCAAATAAATACAAAATATACAAACAACGTCCATATAAGAATATTTGCCAATAACCTAGACGAGCATATAGTACGTGAATATGCATTAATTGAACTTATATTGACGACAGCTTATTGGAAAATAAGGAAGTTATAAAATTATTCATAGCAATCGACGACCATAGTTATAAGGTATAAAACTTCATAACTCAATTAACTTTCAATACCTTGGCTGGTTTAACTACTGCTCCTGTATCGGAGAGAGGTAAGCAAAGACTTTGGATTTCCATTTGATATGAGCCTGGTATATAAAATTTGCTTCTTTAGCTATAATCAATTTTGATAAAGGGTACTCTAAACCTGGTTTTTCTCAGAATGTTTATCGAGAAAGGTCAGAGAGTTACCTATATTATGTTATTTTATACAGTTATATACTCGTATGTATTTTGACCTTAAATTCTTTGTATAGACTTATCTATGGAATAAAGTTGAATGAAGAAAAATTCGATCGTATAATTTTGATTTGCTTGATATTTATTCGTATATATAAATTAATAATAGTTCTTTGGCCGAGTCGGGAATCAATCTAGGAACTTCCTGATCAACATTAACGTAAGCGCTCACATTTACATCATCGCAGTTAGATCAATGAATCAATTATTTCATTAGGTAAGATAACAGTAACAGAACTGTATTCGATCAGAAAATTACAACAAAAATATTTGTCAGCTGAAACCGGTTTCTATATCAAGTGGGTTAAGGATAAGAAAAAACAACACTAGGTTTAAGTTGCAAGTGAAAACTAGTTTTTGTACAAACAACCTAATGTCTACAAACGAAATCGCACGTGTAGAATGTGGGTATACGTGAATAATTTATTTTTATATGCAGTTGAGTAGAATAATAATATACTTATATATGAGATTTATGACTAAGCTCGAGGTTGAGCAAGGTTGTCATAGTAAATTTTTGGATGGGTTTGTTTGGTAAAACACGAATGTAAGGTATTCTGAAGTGCATATGCACTTCAAAATTATAGCCTACGTTTATTTGAAGAAACTGTCACAGATATATGTGACAATTCCTTCAAATAAACGACTTATAATAAGAACTTTATATATTTCTTATAAGACTATTGGTATGAATTCTAGTATTGTACACATAAATTACATAAATATAAATTCATTATTCCAGAAATAATTATTGTTACTAAGTAAATACTTTATAACAAGGTTTTATTGTTTATTCTACGATGAATATATGTAATCTAATATATATTATCGTATGCTTAGCAAACCATTTGTAATATGATAATACTAACCACAGATTTAACTATAGGTACTTAACACCAACAATAAGGAAACAAGCTTTAAAAGGCAAAAGAATGCTGCAAGACAGCCGGCAATTGTTTAAAGGGATGCGACAATTACTGAACGAAACTTCAAATGTCATTGAACTGGCAGTGTTCGATGGAAAGACGCAAATAAACTTTGTTTAGAAATTGTGTGAATTACGTACATCGATAGAACGGTTTGAGCTCAAGGATTAGTTATCAACGGAGGTGTTTATATAAACAAGTAATTCGGTTCGCTGGTAATACTGAAGTTATCGCGGTTGTACACTACGTGAAGTTAAACGTTTTGAAACTAGTTTGTTTAAGAAACAATTGGGTATAGTGGCCTGTTTTCTTCAAGCCTGTTCATCACTACAAACGACACCATACTTCACCATAGGAGTATTAATCACGCCTCACATCAGAAAAAAATCGCGCTTAATAACTCACAAGTCTTGCAGCTAAAACAGAAGCCGCTCTTCTGTCAAAGCAAGAGACTAAGATGAATGATTCCTTACTGACGGTACAGTGACATCTCAAGTAGCACGGAAACCGGAATTGGATGGACATGATCTCCTAACTCGTCACAGGAACTGACCGTGAGAGTGTTTGCCTGGGATATTTTGTAGGAACTGTCTGAAGAAATATAGCAGGCTAATCTTGTAATATTAAAAACCTAAATAAAAACGAATGGCCCGCCTTGTCTTACCACTCTAAAAGTATCTAATGTAAATATGTAGTAAAGTTTATCCAAGCTATTAACCTCAACACAATATAAAGATTAAGTGTAATTTTCTCAATAAAATCCCCAATCTAATTGCACTATCAACTGCATACGTTACATACATAATTACGTACCTAACGTCTTAGAAACTGCATTTCACATAGGTAATGACTGCCATAAATATCTTTCATGGTGCGTTAGCCGTTCCGACGTGGTCCGTTGTTAGGAACTTTATCTGTAGGATCTGCGACAGATAATTGCTGTATAGCCTACTCGCATTAAGGCTTATAAAGAAACTTATCGGAGATCGTTGGCTCTTATCGGGTTGCCCTTGTCTGACAATACGATGAACGAATGAGGATAATGTTTGAAGTTGTGTGACAGTAGGATGGAAATACTCATAGATTATTGTCTATAGCACGTATATATATAATGTTATATTATTCGTATTATTTAATTTAAAGCATCTTACTAACGAACTATGTCTTAGTTAAGGAGTTGGTCAAAATTCAAATATTTTTCTTCATCTGTATTGCACACAAATGCAACTATTATACATTACAAAAAATCATTCTTAAAACAGAAATAACCGCGGGTTCATTAAACACATCAAAAACAACTTTGTATTCAATAACTGGGTTAAGAATCCAATATATTTGCCATGAAAAATGTATTCACTTACGACGATATCGGCTGGACATTCCAGGCCTCCCACGCGAAAACACAAACGTATAAATACTCATCACTACAAAGATATAGTTAGGTATAGCATCAAAACGTCCTGTACATTTTGCAAATTCCTTATCCATCGAATTCCCAGACTGTAATTGGAGTGAGTAGGCCTCAAGTTCGAGGCTAGTACTTGATATCGACTAGACCATGTATGGTCGCTGTAACTCGATGCCAGTTAATAGTCGAGTTAATGACATTTTGATGTTGACATTTTACGAGGCTGTATCGAATGGAATCTACGGTGGTTGCAAATTTATTCAGATACCTAATGAGAAAAAACAAAACTAGCTTCACGCCTATGTTATTTTTGGAGGCTTAATTAGATTTTATATTGCACTCAAATTTCGGTAGCGATATTTTATTGCCACGTACAATAAGTATTGACTTCTATTCAATATCTCTTTAAGTTTTCATATTGAACTGAAATGAATTCTAACAATAATTATAGTCTTGAAACTTAACATTTGAATGATAAATTAGAAAGGATTTTCAGGGCTATTATAGATTTCTCTAAATTTACTGAATACTTTACAGTGTTCACTGTGTATTCGTACGTGAAATATGACAGATAACCACTGGAGTTCACGATGCCTTACAGAAAAATTGCAACGAGAAACGGTAGTTGTTCGGAATCTAGGTATTTGGGTCCGTTGTTTCAATGTTGAAAAGACTACGAGATACAGGGATCATCTCTACTGTTGGACTGGTTTTCATATAAATTAATTTCTACAAAAATACTCAGACAGATCTTGCCCGACTAGAGCATCATATTTATGGTTGGCAATGGCTTTAACCATAGACATCAACATTCACACTACTGGACCGAAGAAGCAGTAATAAAGATCTATGAGTATTAAACTTACGTAGTTTCAACGTCTTTGTATAAGGAAGAAGACTATTGCAGGCATTTCGTAAACATGACTCAGATCTTGCATACGATTACTTCTCACCGCTTCATGAGAAAAATAACGTAAATATTTGATTACTTCTTACATTGTAATAGTTCCCAGAAAGTAATAGTGTATTTCCGTTTAGTAAGTAGATAATTTAATGCGGGCCTCAATTCGTCACGAACGCCTTTAACATACGTTTTATCTGTAGTTTTTGACTGCGATGGTAACCGTATTATCCGTACAGTCAAATTTGGAATATTAGCGGTGACCTAGTAGTCACCTCGCAGCTACCAATAAGCCGAGTGTAGCGTGATCGAATCCCACTTGAGGCAATAAAAAGTGTTTCAAGTGTGTTCTTTGTACAGTTCCTATAAGTGCGATAGTTTAAAATGATAATTGCAGCGGCACACTTGTGTATAAATTTGAGTGTTGAAATTAAACAAGCTTTATACGGATTTTATCGCGTTGTTTATTTTTTATGAAACAATATTATTACATAAATTTGATTTTGTAATAAGAGTGTTTTATAAAAAATAAACAACGCGATAAAATCCGTAGAAAGCTTATTTAATATCAATGTATAATATTCGCGTAAACATAAGACAATATCAATTTTGAGTGGTTGAGTTCCCTGTTCTTCACGATAGCAAAAATTCCTGTGGCGCGGAAACTTCACATACATTCAAACAACAGATACAAAGTACACCCAGGGGTGGCACAACTATTTATAAATCATACAAATTTTAATCCCGTATGAGTTTCGAACCCACGACTCTAGGTGCAATGGCAGTGGCATGCCGACCACTTAAGCCACTACGCTCTCTTAATTACACTATTTCATATGATATCTATCGTTTCTATGTTTCTATGTTTACGTATGTTTACAATGGCCGTTCTCAGTAGAGTTATGAGAACAAAATCCAATTGTAACAAATCCTAATATCCGCTCAATTGGTCATTTAGGCTAACTTTATTGCTGGCCAAATGGATGACGCCAATTAATTGATAAATGTGCTTCCTATATTGGTCGGCCTAACAATGTCATGGGTTCAAATACGAAACCACATTGAGCTTTACGGATAAATGGTAATTATAAATGCTTGTAAAGAAAATTCTGGCTAGGCGCGGTGCTAAAGATAGCGGTTGTTGTGTAGCAAAAGATATAGCTTATGTTTTTAATTTAAAAACACATCTTTAACACTAGAGATAACCCCTGTATTGCGGATAATGGTGAAATCAAAGTTAATATCATAAATCGAACCTTGGTGAGACTGTGTGGATGTGTGTGTGTGACTGGTGAGACATTTGAAGCACTGTCAATCATGCAGTTTTAAATCCAAATTGATTTTCTGTTGCAAAATATATTCAATTACTTTTCCATATACCTAGTGCAAAGAACAAGAATAGATGTATTTACAGACTAGATATGTTTCGGCTTATTATGTAAAATTTATAATTGAAGTTTTTTTTTTATTTTATTGTCATCGTTGGCCCAGTGCCGTAAGCGATATGTTTATATAACTGTCCTGACTCAGGTTCGATCTTTATGTCAAGTAAAATGTTACTATGTGTGTCGGCCAATGTATTATAGACAACAACCCCAAAGTTTCCGAGTTTGTAAATAATGAGACATTTAGATACAGCTGCTGAAATGTAAGCTCATGATTACCTCGTTATGTTAAATTTTTATTAAGATCTATGCTATCCTAAGCACTGGATATTTATTAAAAACTAATTGTGATCGGCTATCAAAAGGGATTTGAACCCCGAGCATAGACTTTTAAGTGTTTTGTCTATTTGTCTGTCTGTTTGTTCGTTGCGGCGTTACAAAAATCTACTGAAACGATCTTGAAGCAGTATTCACTATTTGATAACTTTTAATTAAATGTAAAATAAAAGTATAAAATATGTAGTAGGTACGTACAAACTAAGATAAAGCGCTTAATGTAATCCATGTAAACGAAATTGTGGGCTATCTGTAATTCACGTGAATGAAGTAGCTAGCAAATGTTATATACCTACAATAATTATTTAGCATGAACACCACATTAGGCTTACAGCTCCTTATACTACTATCTATGCAGTCCGAACTATAGCCTTAGTTAATTTTATTCAGTTTAGAGGCTCGAATGAAAATACTTGTTTCCAAAATAGTAATTATAATAGTAATTCTAACAACCTATATTTAGGTTTTATATGACGCAATACTCTCCTACACTTGCCGCGGCTAGTGCCTCGGTAGGTTGTCGTTCCACTTTAGATTAAAACTCTCGAAGGGCCTCTACCCCTTAGTCCTATGTCTTTTGAGCCTCTCCAAAACGGGCTTTCCCTAGAATTTTCCTAAAGTAAAATTCTAGGGAAATACCCGTGAAAGAGAAACAAGTCATAATTATAAATGATTGCGAAACATTTTCTAAGTAATCGCATAATTTTGTTTGAACGAACAACAATAGAAATTTATAATATACTCGTAAATATAGTAGTATTGTTCTGTTGTATTTTGATGATTAATGCTGACAACCCAGTGATTGTAATCTAGTAACTACCTCGAAGGTTTACTAATGCTACGCAAAATAAAATGACTCGACGCAATACAAATGGAGTACAATATCTGATTCATATCTAAACTTAATAATAAAAAATAGAAATAGTTTGTTTATAATATAGAAGCAATCTCTGGAACTACTAATCCGCATCCAAAAATCTTTAACTGATTTAAAGTTACTGTATCTCTGAGTAAAATGGACTTATATAATTTTTTTAGTTTTCTGCGCTAGGAGTAAAACTTGTGTCCTAGGAGGCTTTACAAACATTCATTTTGAACAGCCACAAAGGACCTAAGATTAGGAACTTTGTTAGAATAGGACTTTTGTTCCGTCTGGGAACTAACTCCATAACATTTGGCGCAATGGCAGTGGCAAGGCGACTAGTTCTACACTCTCTCATTCGTGCAGTCGAGGCTGTTTTAAAAAGATAAAACTCAAGCACATCCGCTTGTGGCAACTAGCCATTGATAGAAAATAAAAAGTTGAACATTACAACTGTCGAAGGGACAACGAGAACAGTCAATTAAGAAACAGTTATAGTTAATTACGAGGGTCAGTTACACGAACAGAGCGCTGATGAAATAAAGTCATTGTCACAAGAAGGTAATGGCTTCCTGGAAACTCACGTCCGTTCCATCCCGTTGCCAATTTCCAGATACGTGTAGGTAGATATTCAAAGCTTTCAAATAGAAGTGGGTATCACAAACATGAATTAATAACAATATGATAAACTGCGAGGGATTGTAGGCATTCACGCGTAAGTAGGTGTCGATTAGATCATTCGACTATTTGACAACATCAGGTTTAAATTGAATCATGTTTCCAATAACTGATAAATTAGTTTCAGGAAATTATATACTGGTGATGCAGTTACGGGTAAGGACGGTCAGCGAACTTTAATTAAGCAAGATAGCGCCACTATACCTAGACACATAAAGCAATTGAGTTCTAAACTAGTCACAGTAATAGCACACAGTCACAAAATCTGCACGATTGACACAAAACAAAACTGTAGGCGAAAGAAAACACTGCTTGACAAACCGTCAATTTATACGGCACTTATGTAAAGAAACAGAGAACACTTTTCACAAACGCGAGAGTAAATAAATTTGCGGTATTTTCGCAACGCGCACGCGTTTGCGTCGCTATCCAATCGTCCGATCGGAAACATCGGCGCTGGCGCACTGCGTCGAGGATCGCGGCGAGCGCGCGCGCCCTGCAGGACGACCGACCGCCGACGGGTTTAATTTGAACTTGGAACTTACATGCGGGATGCGATTTCGGACGTGTTTTTATTGGGCTTCGGTCACCAAGGCGACGGACATTAATTACTTGGAATACCACAGGGAAGGTGTTTGCCCTTTAAATAAAAGAAGACAAGTACATTCTACGGGACGAGAAATCAATACTTACGTAACCAGTCTGGCAATTAGATTATCTCACGCCTCAATAAGTAGTCAGTTTTTATACCTTTAATGTTTATTAAATTCTATGGCACGCAATTCATATGGTAAAGTAGACGACATTCTTGCAATTTATAGGTGTGCCTGCAACGTTTAAATAAAAAAGATGCACCCATAAAGCCGGCGAACCCTTTGATATTGTCCAGGAACATTCCTTTTCGCATCCATTTCTGCAATAAAACGTACTGGCAGTGGCCTTAAAAGGGAAGCGATCTCAAAAAATGTTATACAACTTTCCTTTTCAAAGGGATGGGACGCATTATCTGGAATAAAGTTATCTGGACATAGCCTTTTATGGGACGCAATCGTGAGTCGTATAGCAAAAAAGGTCAGTGGAAACGAGTTGGTCATTACATAGAATGGCTTGCTAACGTTCATATGAAAGTAAAATTTATTTACGGCGGTCACAAAGTTTATTTCTATGCCTAGCATAAGGTTTGCTTTGAACGTGACTTTGAAATAACATTAAACGTTTGGAAAAATATAATAAGTTCTAGTATACTGTATATTTTCACTAACCCGTATATAAGATCTTTTAAGCTACACGAAATTTCTCTAACATGATATTTTGATGAGCAGCGTGTTAAATAATGTAATAAATGTGAATGAAGCATGAGAGATAATCGAGGATAGTGGCAAGTCGATATTCATAGTTTCTGCCTACATTCAGACAGCCCATATCTATTTAGGTAACCAAATTTTGCAAAATAAATAAGAGTGAAAGTCAGTGTTTATATTGTTAAAGATTTGTCAAATGTTATTTATTTTTTAAGGAGATATTTCTTTAGAACATACTAAAAATGGAGCTCAGAGTAATTTGATTAAAATTTGAGAGGATATCAATTAAAAAGTCATTCAACCATTCTAACATTTAATAATAAATGCCTTAGAATCATTCCTTAAGGTATCTTCTTAAAGCCATGCTTGTATTAACTATTTTTGGAACAAAAAATTTCAAAATAAATATTTTATGTGAAAATTGTCTTAAAATTAAAGCGAAAAAATAGGGAAGATTTTAGCGACTAAAAGACGATTGCAAGAAATTAATAAAAGGATGCTGAAGAGTTCCTTTGGGAGGCAAGTTGCTAATGAAGTTGGGGCTATGAATACATATTGGTACATTACTCTGTACCGAAGATGCCGGCCATTGCATAATTAATTATGACACTTAATTTGTACAGAATATTATTAAGATCTTAGAATAAGACATATGCGTCTTGGAAATGTTGTTCGTAAGATGTCGAAGATACAAATGGAAAGCTTAAAAAGCTTAGTGAATTTTTGAAATGTTCATATTTTATTTATTTTTATTTTACGTAATAGGTATAGTTACAGACAACAGATCAGTAATCACATAGTAATAAATTGAACACAGTAAAGCTTCAAATCTGCAGTCCACTTAAAACTATACACATCGTTCACAAATATGGTAACATAGCTTCAGTTATATGATGAACAGTAATAAATAATCAGATATAGGCAATATATAATTGAATACATAGATATATAATAGTAAGACATGGTTACAAAATAATATTATTAATTGGCAGTAATTAAACGTTTAAGATCTGAAGAGTTTATACATATAGTTTTTAAGAAAAGAGCTTTTAAATACATTCAAACTATGATGGAAAATATCTATTTGAGAGTATATACAGTTATATTGACTACACATTCTAGATATTGGGTTATTATGCGAAACATTATTGTTGCTAGATAGTATTACAAAAAGTTGAAGTTGAAGTATGACATTATTATTAGATAATTACATCAGAATGCTAAAGGGAAATTATCTAATATGTTGAGGTGGCAATAACCAAAGAAACATTGAGTAATATTGCAATCAATTGACTGCACGAATGGCGTAGTGGTTTAAGTAGTCACCTCGCCACTGCCGTCGCGCCGAGTGTTGTGGGTTCGATCCCCACACGACAAAACAAACAAAGAATATTGATTAGTAGCTATGTCTCTGTGCTACGTTTTTACGCCTAAACCGCGACACTAGGTTTGATTGCGTTTTGTATACTTAGATATAGCTTTAAAACAGAGCAGGCGCATAGAATAATTCAATTCAAGAAACACGAGCGTACTTGCATGTAACTATAGTTTATTTTAAAACTAGCTTAACCAGTGACTCCGATTACGTTTACATTTAAATTATTTCATTAATTTTATGAACTTAAAAATAAATATTTATTATTTTGTCTTGCCAATTAACTTTTAAATATAAGAAATACGATTTATTTTTTAAACGAGTTTTCTCAAAAAAGATGAGTTATGATGTCATAAAATTGTGAGTTGTATATCGTTCTTCAATAATTTAGTATCAGAGGTGGCTTGAAATTACTACAGGGACGTAATTGACTGTGATCGCGCGAAACACTTTTATTCGACGTTCTTGTTACTATTTCTGTGGATTATACCGACTTTATGTATTTATTTCGCCATAATAGTGGATATATTTAAAACGCGAAAATACTTTGAACTGTACCTACCTATAACTTGAATATTCAGTAGGTAAGAAAATTATTTAAGAACACAACGAAATTTTTAGAAACGGTATGGACGAATAAGTCTTTTGCAGACGAGAGAGAGATTTTTGCCGTTGCTTTGTCAGCAAATATATATTGGTGTATCCCGAAACGTTATTATACCCATATTTTGCGAGCTTTGATCTTATTTCCACATAATATGAGGCAAGTCTATTGCCGTCTGTCAGACACGCACATTTTCGTATGGAGTGCGGAAATGTGCATAATATGCAAGTAATTATAACATTGTGGAAGACCAGTGGATCAAACTAAGACTTTATAAATCGATCGCAAGCTTCTGCCGTAGAAGCAACAAGGTATTCTGTAAGAAATATAGCATACCGTATCTATAGGATCTAATTATACACTCAACTGAACAGGCGTTACTTCGAAATGACATCAACACGTGGGCGATGGTACGTAGAACTGGTGCAATTAACGCTACATAAATAAACATAGGATTTAAACTTAGGCAGAACTGGGTGGAGAGATTAGTGATATGCATTATGATAGGTGGGCTAAATGTACCCGAGGCATAAAACAGGATATGTTTGTGGTGGTCGTAGCCTTAGGTATTGCCAATTCGAACATTATCAACATACATAGCGTTGTTACGCTATGTATGCTGATAGTAGCAATCATGTTTATATATTATCAATAGGTGAAGGAGTTAATAAAGGCAGTGTAAGTCTAGTAGGGAGACCAAAAGATTTCTCGTACTTATGTGCGTATTAAATAGTTTAATGTCGTTCACTTGCAGCGAAGGCTTGCAAGCAAACGTGCATGTCTAAGAGTTCACCATAATGTTACCCGCACTAGGTAAGCGTGGTGAACTATGACCAGCTTTTCTTATGCTAAGAGGTCCAGTAGGTCAGATTATAAACAGGGTTGCTATTGTATATTTTTACTAGATTTGGAATATCGGGATAAAAAGTAGCCTATATGTGAATCCAGGTCTCCAGCTATCTCCATACCAAGCTTTTTCGCAATCGGGTCAGTAGATTTTACGTGAAAGAGTAACAAACATCCATACATCCTTACAAACTTTCACATTTATAATATTATTAGTATAAATTATTTTTGAGAAGGTATTAGTTGCTCAAGCGAAAAGTACTCGATACTAGTCACACCACACAGAAGATCGCAACTAACACAATGCTACTACGTTTTGACCTGATTTGAAACCATTGCTGCTGATCCCTACTAAGTCCCCTTTATGCTTTTAGAAATGCAATGCAGAAAATACCCCCGATATTACAAATGCCCCTCGACCGCGATTTGATTTTGAAGGGGTCAACGTTATTCATAGAATATATAACTCTCTTCTCTGTTCTCGTTGTATATTTGAGTTATCTACTTTTTTACAACTGACGTGAGGGCAAGCGGTACTTAAAAAGAAACGGCCTTTGGGAACAGACGGTGGAGGACTTTATAATCTCCATACTTCACACGTAAAGCCATCAAGAGTCTCAGCTGTCAAGAATATCTATGATATTTAGTATAACAGTACCAGTTCATATTCTGGCATTCCTTTGAAATGCGCAGGTATCTGACTGATTGGTTAGACCAATCATGTTCTGAACCAATGATATCATTGTGACGTAAGACATATAACAATTTTAAGCAGAATTGATTGTATGACCATAACTAGCCTAGATCAAATTAGTATCAATTACAAATTTATTATTCTCAAACTCATGATGTAAATTTATAAAGCAGTTCAACATCAAACTAAATTATCTATTTATTAATTTATCAAAATTACATAGAAGTTAACGCCATATACAATAAAGGTAAAAACTAATTATAATTCAGATTGGCACACAGTATCGAGACCAGCAGTGTGACAGCTATTATAGCTGTCCTAATGTTGGATTTGACACGCTGCCTTTCAGCAGGCGTGTTAAATTTTATAGCATGCTTAAATAGGTCGTATTATTGTCAAAGATCTTCAAAGAAGTTTATTTAAAAAAATAAGGTTACTAGCAAATTTTGGTTACTATTAATTACAAGTATTCTTGGCAACCCCTTAAGCTAAGCTACAATGCTAATATTAGGAGTGGGTTCATGTCGGTAGTGGAATGGGTGGCATTCGAACCCGTGACCTCTTCATCACAAGTCCGATGCCTTATCCATTGGGCTACCGCTGCCGCATCAACAATTAATTTCTTGACGAACGCTCTCACCCCAGAGCCCAGACACAGTCTTTTCATTGATTAACAACTTTTAATTCAAATAACATAAAAGCTACATCCATAAACAAACATACACATGTTACCTAGAGAACTAGGCATATACTTATTACAATCCAGGCATATTTACAAATTAGCATATCTTGTTACGAGTTTGTTACATCACCAATAAATAATGTATTTATTGGTTTTATACGCATGTTATGCTAATAGCCAATCGCTCTGTCTAAATAGATTAAAATTAATTGGTGATTATGGCTGGTTATTCTATACTGCTTACATCTGTTTCATATAAACTATTATATGTTTATAATTTTATTGGTTATTGATGTAATTTTAAAACAACATAAAGAACATCTGTTATTAATGTTAAATTTTCGCGGATTTGTGCAAATCCAAGCAACCTCTCATTTAATAACAACCCTCGTACAGAATTCGAAACGTCGAAGGTAGACACACAGTACAAGGAAAAGAAATACGAAATAATTTTCATTTGTCTAGTATCTGAGCACGTGGGAAGTCAGTAGTATCCTAACCAATATTACAAACGCGATTGTTAGTTTGTTCGTTCTTTTTACGCTTCCACGCCTTAACTAGTGACTAATCATCATAAAATTCAATGGCATACACGTTTTCAGAAGAAGAAAAATGAATATAGGGTATCTTTCATCCAAAATGAAGTACTGTTACTAACCTATAATTAAGCGAGCAAAATCTAGTTATTCAATAAACATAATAAGAATGTAGAATTTTATAAGCAACAGCTTATATTTAATCGTCAAGAAATTGACCGTTAAGGTATCTCAAGGTAGTTAATGAGTCACTGGTCATCGCTTGTGTTGACATATTATTATGGGAATGTTAACAGCTTTGTGACGTATACTTGCATGTAAACACTAGGTACTTACTGTATTTAAATGTAAATTACTCCGTCTGTGTGAAAGAGTAGATTTCAAAGTGATTAAAGTTAACGTAATAGGTATAATTGAACGTTAAAGATATTTTAAAATCGAATGTGCGTGGTGCGAAATTGTATAATTTAATGCTTTTCACTTCATTACACACAAGCTAGTTTCATCATAAACTGCTTTTCCTGCGTAGTTGTTAGATGTCTTTGGGATTTACAGATTACTTTTATAAAATAACTAGAGTTGCCCGCGACTTCACTCGCGTAAATGTAGGTTAGGTTAGATTAGTTCTGCCCGGGCACGCCACGATCGTGGTGGTAAGTCCCAATTTTGAGGAGTGGCTGGAGAGGCGGCATGGCGCCCTCAACTTCCGGTTGACACAGGTAATGACTGGCCACTGTTGTTATGGCCAGTTCCTGTGTCGCATAGGCTGGCAGGAGACGCCCGGATGTCATCACTGCGGCGACTGCCGCGATGTTGATGTGGACACGGCGCTGCACACTTTGGCACAATGCTCCGCCTAGGCATCGCAGCACCGTGAGTTGATCGCGGCAGTCAGACTGGTTGCCCTCTCACTCCCGGCCGTGGTTCAGTCTATGGTCCGGAGTGAGAGATCGTGGAACGCCGTCGCCTCCTTCTGTGAGGAAGGAATTTCCATCAAGGAGGCGGCGGAGCGGGAGAGGGAGCGCTTGAACCCTCTCCCCAACCGCAGCACCGGGCGCCGGAGGGCGCGAGATAACCACCAAGCCTGAGGGTTGACCTGGGGGTGGAGGGCTGCGTGGGCCTGCTCGCCACCCGATCAGCACCAGGTCTGAGAGGCGGCGTGCGTATTCCCACGTGCACCTCTGTATCGTGTCTTTGTCCTTTGTTTGTGGAGGAAGTATTTTCGTGTAGTGGCCTGCCGTTTCACACGGCGGGCCGAAACCACGGAGGGTCGCGATTTCATGTGAAAGCGATTCGCGAGGCCTCGTCGTTTATGGTTATGTCGAGTAACACCGTGGTAAGTTTAGTCGGTATTACCGGGGTATCATTTCCCCGGTGAGCCCGACATAATTTCATCTATCTATCTATCTCATCTTGGCATTCCGCAACGTAAAAAATATGTTAGTTCTGCTACCCTGACAACGTGTGTGCGAAATTTCATGATGATCAGTTGAGTTAAGGCGTGAAAGCTTAAGAAATAAACAAACTAACTCATATTGGCATTTAAAATATTAGTTAGGATTAATAGCACAGATAACGCAGTTATTTAAATGATACATCTCGATTCTACGTTTGCGCATTCGGTAATTGCAAAACTGTATAGACTACATACGTTATTTGCTGGTGGTTCAATATTGATGGTGGTAATACTTGTGTTGAGGTTCAGGTATTTCTCGTAGCCTTAGCACTCTTAAAACGAGAATAATGAATTTCCTCTAAATGACTTTCATAAAATAAATATGTCTTTCTAAAATTAATGCTAGAACCATCTGCTACCGATGTTTTTACAAATTTATTGAAACCCATGTCTTTTTATAAATATATCATCAATATATGCAAGCTCACGTACACATAGTACGTACGTACAATAAACGCAATAAATTTAAATCTTGAGTGTTCCGCTCGTATCTTAATCTACGCCACAGGTGGTCTGAAGCGCCAACCGCCGGCTGATATCACGACGGCCGACACGGAAGCTTTTACCGTGTCTTTGGCTATCTAGGGGACATAAGGTCGGAGAAATGAAAGTTTCGCTAAGAAACCTACTTTGCAAGATACTACTCAAATCTTTACGTAATTAATGAGTACCTATGTTGTAAATCAAATATTATCAATATCTCAATCACAATTGAAGGGTACAGGAAAAGAAAGATCATTGTCCATTTTTGCCGATTATGAGTTAACAATGCCATCTAGTACACAAGTCATTAAGCTGTTTGGTTATGAATCCACAAATAGTAAAAAAAAACAAAAAACGACAGTATGACTGTATGCATAAAAGATCATATTCCCCACTCTCGTATTTAAAAAGAAGATAATCCTCAAGTGACAATGATCTTTCTTTCCCTGTACCCTTCAATTTGTATGTACCTTTTCCTAAAGAAACTCTCTCTTAAGCTATAGAGCTTAAGAGCATGCATTCCTTCAAATCATTGTGTCTTTTCACCCCGTGCTAATAAAAAGATAAATGATCCTGTTGATTTTTAAAGTAAATATTTATACACAGGGATAATTATTAGACTAGGTTTTCAATAAAATATTACTTACACATTTCTTTGCTACGTTAGTGCTATACATTATGTCCGGTGTAACATGATTAATTAAATTAATAATACTTTATAGATGACTAGCAGCAAGCTAATCGCCTCCTACGACTGAGTTTCAAGTTCGATGCCAAGGTTTACTCTACGTAAACATGTGTGTATTCATTTTAGTAGCAAATACATGGTACGGCAGATTGTAGGTCTTAATAATGTTATAAAAGAAGTACAAAGTATTGAGGAGTAGTTATATATCCATCTTTGAACAGTGTACCTTACTCTTATTCTTAAAAGAGCCCATAAAGTATCACAATATTTGATGTTGACTGCACGCTTGACGCAATGAGGTCGCCGTCGCCACTTTACAGCGCTGAGCTTCGTGGCTTGAATGCTGGAATAAAAATTTGTGTGACCCACTATAGTTACTCCCAGACCGGTTGTTTTTTGGGTATGTAGATTTAATGTTTGTAAAATGCCTCGCGAGACGGGAACAATACATAGTGCAGGATCTTATAAAATAATAATAAATGTATAATGGCAATAAGATTAGTAATGAAAACAAACAAAAAATGGCAAGGCCTTGACAGCAAATACGTTGATTGTTGGTGATTCACAGACGTGTTGTGAACTTTTATGGGCACTACGAGATGTTCATTATATAGTAGTCGTAATCAAAATGTCTTATATAAATTGGTGTTATAAAACATCAATAGACACCTTAATTTGTTTAATTGCTTAACTTCGCAGTTGTCTGTCAGTTTATTTATAATTATCTAAATCAATTAATGGATACATTGAATTTTAGTAATTATAACTAATTACTTTGTCAGTGAAATAAAAAGTATTTTATGATAATCCCTATCATCTATAAATTCAGTGTAACCATCTCTCTTCTACTCGTAGTATATTGTTCAAATATACTAGTGGCTGACATTTGACAGTTAGGTATTAAAGTCCAATTTTCAGATCAGATAGTGACACAGCTTTTTTAACCTTTAAGTATCTTCCGTACCTTTTCAATCAACTATTTTCTTACACAAATACAAGGACAATAGGTATATATTATTTAGAACCTGTATAAATATAGAGATTTGAATAACATTCGTAGCACATTTATTATTATATAGTACACGCTTACTTTTTATTTATTGTGAATACCGCAATGTTACAGTTCAACAGATTACCAAGAATTATAACAAGGATCGAATTAACAATGGAAAGAATGTCACCCCTTATACGTACAATTCCAATCGAGAGACGTGTATGTGAATTTTCTCTTATTAAAACGACCACTGAACGGCTTATTAATTTATACTTGGTTACCTAAGGATTACGTAATAATAAAAGAGTTGTCATAAAGAGTTTTACAATAGGAATTCTACAAAATAAAATGACAAAGAGGTCTAAAGAAAATTATATTCAGAACTTTCGGTTTAAATATAGTTTAGAGGAAGTTACTTTGCCAACATATTCTTAATGGGATAAAATTTCTGGACAAATTTAGGCCCAATAAGTAGGTCTTAAAAAATTACGACCTTACCAGTACCGAATATTAGGCCTAAATCTACCAGATATGATATCCAACTATGCGTTGCTGCTGTTAGAAAAGCAGAAAAGGTAAATACGACTTTGCTCGATCCAAATATCAAACCAAGCATAATAAAATTGGCAGCAAGTATCAGCGCATGGTTGACAGCAGATTTTGACCTTAAAAGTATCAAAACCTTATAAAAGTTTCTTATTTTTTTTATACTTTATTTGACCCAGAAAGGGACCAGGAATTCAGTGGTTGCAAGAGCTTTGAACGATTAATGATTCAAAGTCGTGATACCCCTCAGGTCAATGAAGCGGCTCATTACCATTGTAATCGGTACTTTGTTTTATAATCGTGAGCGCTACTGTGAGAGGACTCCTGTTACTCCTGCTTTTGTTACTGGTGAAACTTTTTGTAGCATAAGATTACTTTAAATTAAGAATATAAATAGATGGCTAAAGGAATTAACTAATGCATACAGCTTAGTGTAACCGTCCGTACATGTAATTTGCTACAACGATTCAGAATGAAGGACCAGCTAAAGTATCAGTACACTGCAATTTGTCTTAGAGAAAAAAGTTAATATGCGTGGCAGATATATCATCTATTGTAATTTTTGCTTATAAATCTCCTGCAAATCTTGTTAATATCTTTCCTATGAATCTAAGTGTTCAATTATTCTTTGAGGAATCATCTATACCCGCATCTATATTGAGTGTTTCTTAGTATAGTGAAAACATCTTAGGGGTTAATAACAAGTATAATCACCCCATGAGAGGTTTTCACTATACTAAGAAACATCCAGTAGGTATATAGTTATAGAGACAATACTCGTCTTTCGCTTTTTTAAAGATAGCTATGATAAATTCTTGTTTTGCGCGGGACTTCTCAAAAATGTACATTTTACATTTATATTATAAAATACTCGGCACAGCCATTTGTTTATCACGCAAAACTTTAACCCGTATGGGATTTGAACCCACACTATTTGTTGTAGTGGCAGTAGTCGCCATGCCAAAGCAAACACATAACAGTTTATGTGTTTGCTATGTACGTATGTACGCAATTGGTCTGTGAATTTCTGAAGCTTAACAGATGTAGAAATATTCACTATTTTTTACCTATGTTTGACATCTGAATGCAGCGGTGTAGATAAAAAGCTGCGTTTTATACAACTATATTAACGAGACATTTCAATGTATTTCATTTTCTTTTTGTTCGATAAAAGTAGTTCTACCGCGATAGATTACACCAAAAGACAATACACAATCACTAGAAACTGATCGCAACAAAGAACATCCAACCTTACGCATTGTTTACTGAACCCTGAGTGTGACGGACTATGAACGACTCATGGCCGGTTTCCGAGGTACTTTTATCGACAGTTTATCTATTCGTTAACGCTATTGGTTCGATAAGCTATGGAATTGCGTTTCCGAACAACGCACAGTAAGATAAACTCCGTTTAAACTTAGTTTAACTTAACTGGCCCATATGTGCCGTTTATCGGATCCGTAACTTTATTTGACGTTTAGTGCTTTGACAAACTACATGAAGTTTTAGGTTATAAAGTTGTTAATTTAATTAAATAACTCTTGATAGCTAAATAAGTAACTATTTAAAAGGAAAAGAAGGGAATATCGGTGTCATGGATACGAGTAGCTCATCAGAGTCTGATTTTGAAGTACTGGAATTAATTTCTAGTATATCAGTCCATAGAAATTTAAGAATGAAGAGAAATCCTTTTGCGATGTTTACGGATGAAGAATTTAAAGTGAGATATCGCTTCGATAAGAACACTGTGATACACCTTAACGATATTATCAGGCCTGCCCTAACCCCTGTAACGCATCGGAAATATACGTTGTCTGTGTTGGAACAAATTTTAATTACATTTAGATATTATGCCACAGGAACATTTCTGGTTGTCATTGGTGATGACATTAATGTCCACAAAACCACTGTGTCTAGAGTGGTCAATAAAGTTAGCAAAGAAATAGCAAAGCTAGCTAGAAGGTATATAAATATGCCTAATAATGAAGACTTGAGGGAAGTGAAGGCTCATTTTTTTAATATTGCTGGATTTCCAAATGTTATTGGTTGTGTAGATGGATCTCATATACCAATTCAGTCCCCTGGAGGTGATCAAGCAGAACTTTTTAGAAATAGAAAAGGATATTTTTCTATTAATGTACAGGTTGTGTGTGACGCAACATTACAAATCCGTGATATCGATGCTCGCTGGCATGGGTCAACACATGATAGCACAATATATCACAACTCGTTTCTCCGAGCTCGCCTAGATAACAATGAGATTAGTGGTTATCTCCTAGGAGACAGTGCTTATCCTTGTGGAAGGCATATGATGACACCATATTTAAATCCATCAACTAATGCAGAAAGACTCTACAATGAAGCACAAATTAAAACACGAAATACAGTTGAAAGAACCTTTGGTGTATGGAAAAGGAGATTTGCATGCCTTTCTCAAAAGTTGCGTTTGAATCTAAACCACTCATTAGCTGTAATTGTAGCAACAGCTGTGTTACACAATATAGCTCTACAACAAAATGATTCTGTGATAATTGATTTTACTTCTGAAGATTTGGTAACAGAATCTGTTGAACAATACAATAGGAACTTAATATCAATTGAAGGAAATCATTTTCGTCGAGCATTGGTGGAACAATATTTCAGGTTTGTAAGGCTTTTCTTATATAAATATCTCTTACTCCATGTGGTGACAGATCAAGATTACCGATTTTCACCATTCCATTTCATCCCATTGGTGTCATAGTAAACTAAGGGAGTATACTAAGTAGAGAACAACACTGCAAAGAGAGTGAAACCTTGAAACAAACTATACCAACACGTCTGACCAGCTCTACTATACCGCATAGTATAAGACAACCTCCTTTTTGGTAGAAGCCTATGTCCAGCAGTGGCCTGAGAAAGGACTCACTGACTCATAATCATAATTTCATAATACATTGTTATATAATGCTTAATAACACGGGAACATAAAATAAAAACTTAAATTTTGGTTGGTTATTTATTAAAAAAATGATGAGAAATTATAATATTTTATTATATTACAAATTAAAATTCTTCCTTTTAAATTCCATGTCCATTTTCGCATTTTCTAAAAGAACTGTCTTTAATTCTATTTCCAAATCTAATAATGTTTTAGTTTTTTCTAATTTAATTAGTTCATGCTGCCGCTGAATTTCTAAAATTTCTAGTCTTTTGCTAGTTATTAAATCTTCATTCACTTGCTTCTCTGTTTTTCTTTTTATAATTGATGCACTCAGATTTTTTATGTTATTTTTTTTTATTTCAGTTAAGCACATTTTTTTAGGCTTGGGTGTGCTTCCTATGTTCTGTGGAGATGTAGAAAGTAGCCTTTCAGAACACTCATCTCTTCCTGCATCTGGCATAGGCGGAGAAAGTTGTCTTTTGGAAGTGGACGGGGTTTGAGGCACAAGTGCTTTTTCCTTTGCCTCCAATAAAATTACATAATCTTGCGATGTGGCAACCTTTGTATCTTCACCATGTCTATGTGTTTCAATACCTGTAGGTAATTAATAAATTGCAATAAGTAGTTGCCACAGTAGAATTGTATTGTATGTAACTGACATGTTATTATAGGTTGAGGAGGACCTAGTTTACAATAAATAATTGAATATAACAACCTTGCTTTTTCTTTCCCAAACTTCCCAGACCAAACAAGTGAAAATAGACTGTTTCCTGCTCTACAATACCATTTTACTTTAAACTTACCCGAGTTATAATAAGGTGCTGATGAGTCAAACTCATTATTTAAGGGCTTAAATTGAGTAGTTAGCAGGGCTACAACCTGCTCATCTACTACAGTTGTCTTAGGACAAAATGTTCCTCCACCGGTCTTGTACATCTCTGACTGAAATAAAAATATAACATTAAATGATTAGTATAATTATGTGTAATTTATAATGTAATATTTTGCATTAGACAACAATACAATCGGTAAGCCAAGTGTGAGGCTTAGTTGTGTGTGCAGCGTGAGAATTCAGTAAATTGGCCATTTGAGGAAAAATATATAAATTTGCTTTTCTTTATCTTGCACTGTTGTTGAACTACATCACATGTTATATAGAACAACTTTTAACAAGTGATATTAAATTTATACGGTGCACATGAAAGGCATCTAGATAATCTTGAAATTATAATTAATACAAATCGGTGGTGCAACCTACCTTGTCGCCGCTCATATTCTTTCTCGCTGTTTTCTTCAAATTATCGTATAACGCATGTAACTGCTTTTCAGTCCTAGAGCCAGTTTCAGAGACAGCATTATATTTATGAGCCAGCGCCTTCCAAGCTTGTTTCTTGGATTCTATAGTAGTCCCGTCTGTCTTTTTATTGTCGATTATAGACACAAATTCTTTGGCTACTTCGACAAGAAGCATCTTCTCTCTTACAGTAAAATTACGACTGCGTTTACTGATTTCCATAATTAGGGCAAATCAATAGAGTACCTACCAATTACACTAAACTATCAATTAATTTATATAAAATCAACCTTCAAGCAAAGTTCTCAACGTAAAATAATAAACACGCGCGAAAGTCTGCGAAACGAAAACAACTTTTGTTTGAAAAACATTAAACAACACATGTATGTCGTTTTCTTTTTAAAAAGTTGACAATGACTTCGTTCATACAGCCATAACTAGGTGTCGAATTATCATAATTTATAGTTAAAACACTATTTACTGCTTACTTGCTTAGTAAAAAAATCATTATAGTAAATATAATTCATATTAAATATTAATTAAATGGATAATATAAACTTTAAGTTTGACTGATTATAGAGACCCATCTAGCGGCAGATTAAGTAACTGCTTATCGGTTCGATAGTTATTGAGCCGTGTGTCTCGTGTTCAGAAACGCAACGACAGTTATCCGAAGTTTATCTAACTCATAACTTTATTGAACCAATAACTAACCAGAGCTTAACTGACAACTTCAGAAACCGGGCATCAATCTCCTTTTATGAATGCGCACACAATAAGTGAAGGGGTGGTCTGCTCTTAATCAAGACCACACATTGAAAACAATTAACAAAAAGAGACATCATTTGTAAAACCATCCATTTCGGTGTTCAATGTTTATAACTTTACGGAAGGTCCATAAATATAAAGCCGTCAAAGATTCCAAAAAGTATGTGCAATATTTTATTAAGCCTTACCGTGTAGCGGAGTTTCCTTGAAGACTTTTAAGGAGACGAATACGATATTCATAGTGACGAAAATTCTAATGATAAAGTTTATGGATTTAGTAAAAACCCACTCTTTGACTTAATTTGTCTTTATAACCTATGAAATATTACTTCTTGTTTATTTTAGCTATAAATATAGTCAGTCTATTTAATAGTAGGTTTTGAATTGTGTTTTAATGTGGTATAAATCATTGTTTAGTATTTTATATTACTATACAAAGAATTACCCACCCAATAATTTACATACAATATTATATAGTCGTAAACATAGCGTCATAAAAATGCAAGATTACGTATGTCCTTAATTGTAGGAGAAACAAAGCACACATGCTGTGGTACTTTCTATTCTTACCTTTATAAATGCACCATCGTTATATTAATAAATAAATAAAGATACATTACAACACAGAAACACGCGACATAAATACTTAAATATTACGTTAAATGAGTGCTTTCGCACTAATAGTGAAGGAAACATCGTGAGGAAACCTAAATGTCTGAGAGTTCTCCATAATGTTCTCGAAGATATTTGAAGTTGGCCAATCCGCATAGGCTAGCGTGGTGGACTATGGCCTAACCCTTAAAAGAGGCCCGTGCTTAGCAGTGGGACAGTTTAATACAGACCAGATATTATTATTATTAATTACACTATTAACTAATTTGTTCTATAATTGTAACCCTTGAGTACAATAACTATTAAGGAGTCTGCCCACTACCCCGTCTCATACCATGACCGTGCTAGGAACATAACAGGCAAAAAATGTATAAGACTATGCCCACTAGACCGTTCCGTCACCGACCAGCAGTTCCTATAGCATATCGTGAGCGTATCGTGTTGCTTTTCGCTCGTGATGATATATTCCTAGAACAGTCATGCTATGAGACAGTGTAGTGGGCAGACTCCTTAAAACTATTTATTACTTTGATTGTTATTGGAATGTTATGTGTAGCCAGAACCCATTCGTATTTCTGCATTGCAATGATTATCGTTCTGTGCAAATTGTGTTTCAAAGATCTGTCTCTTTCAATTAGGTCACTTTCTATTGAGTCGCATGTTTCTATACCATTTACTGTTAGATAATAATTTTCAATTGCGCAGAAATATATAATAGAGTACAATTCAATGTTTATGATAATATTACTTAAATAAAAGCCTTTTTACGATAAGCTGACTGTATTTATTGGTTTCGTAAAGGTTAAGACAATTATATAAATATACTTCTACGTTAAATACATAATACAAAATACTCATTAATATTATATTAATTTGCCAAATAAAAACCTTTCTGGAATTCGGCATCTTATTGGAATTAATTTTTGTAAGATAACCGTACAAAATGTGTTATCTTTGTTAACATATCCTTGGCCTAGCGCAATGGCATTTTCTATATGTACAGTCAACAATAAATCAATATTTATACATACATTGATAGCCTTCGCCTATGTTCGGGGGACGTGTAATAAATCCACATTTAGCCAGCTATGGTATTAGAAACGCATGTATTAGCTGATGACCCTATTGCCGGATCCAGTTCTAGAATCTGTGATGCCACTGAATATTTCTTGATATAATAGATAGATTTTATAGTACACCAAATCATTACAACCACAAAATATGATTTATATATCTATCTACCATAATTTAGGAAATATAAAGCCTATATATAAAACTTTGGCCGATTCGCTAATCAAGTTTCAGTGTTCAAGCACATTAGTCGCATTCAGTCGTCGACAGCAGAAGGTAGGTACATTACTAGGTAACATTACTAATTACTAACTTATTATGAACTAAGACTTTGTATAAACACCATAGGTACGTCGTATTTAATCAAAATGGTCAAGCCCTCGCTGCCCCAATAACAATCAACTTTTACCAACTAAGATAACTAACGTAATTAATTATTACTTATCCGAACGTACCAACTAATATCGTGGAACGTTATCGTTAACAAAACAAATAACGAAAGTTTTCACGATACACGATAACAACGGTTAACTCCATTCGCACGATACAAGTAGACAACGAAACTTTGAGACAATAAACGATGGTCTCGCAGACCAAATGTATTTATGTACAGTTGAAGACAGAAGTTTGGCAGTAGCTCAATTCGGGCTATTGTGCTATTGATTTACTGCTAGATTGAAACTACAGTTAATCATATCTATTAAGGTTTTGTAGAACGAGGGGCTTTATCACTATATCTTTTAAAGCAATATCATTGTATGCGCCAGTACGAGCCAAGCTATAAACCCTATATTATTTAGGGGAGCCTTTTGGATTGTTATGCAGGGATCTGAACTTCGACCCCAAGACACCTTTGATTTTTCGAAGTTCTTAGACAGCCAATTACACTTTGGTGGTAAAGGAATCATCATCATCCTGAGGAAAGCTAAAAGTCTGAGAGTTCTTCTCAATGTTTTCGAGATGTGTGAAGTCTGCTAACCTGCACTATCAGAGCGGTGGACTACGGTCTATCCCTTTTTAAATTGGGAAAGGGCACGTGCCTAGCTGTGCGGCCGTTTATATTATGGCGATGGGTCAGAGATTACACACCAATATTTCATGTACGTTTCAGAACCATGCTATAGGAGGCCAGCATATTGGCGTGTCCTTAATAAAGTCTGAGACCCTTGCTACAGAGAATGTATGCCTTTATTATTGGGGTTTTCTGTCAAGAAATTCATAGTAACAACACTGACTCTGGAAGCCGCAAGACCGTAGTTGTTTCGCCCACAACTAAAACATACCCACCAGCGAATGTGGGTCTAGTCGCTACATATTCCTGCATGGATATATATTTGAGGCTATGTACTTACCTCCTATGTATTTAATTATAAGTTGGAAATTGATTTCTTTCCATAATTTACATTTCTATATAGTCAATCAATCAATCAGCCCACCGCAGTCCACTGCTGGACATAGGCCTCTCCCATTTTACGCCACAACATCCAGTCTTCCGCCTTCCGCATCCAGTCTGTATAGCCTTATGTATATTATCAATTAATAATCTCAGCTATAGTCTGGTGGGGTAACGTTGGACTGTCACATAGAAATCTCGAGTACAATCTCAAAGTACGCACTTCTGACTATTAGAAGTTATGTGCATATTAAATAGTTCACTATCCTTCGCTACAACAGCAACGGAAAACATCGAGAGGAATCCTGCATGACTGAGATTTCTCCATAACTTTTTGAAGATGTGTGAAGTATGCCAACCCACTATGAACCAGCGTGGTGGATAAAGGCTTAACACTTCTCGAAATGGTTTGTTCCGCATTTGCCCCTACATTACGTCCCACATTCCAAAATGTTCCTCAAACGCCCCTCTTTTTAAATTATTCCTTTTTCGCTCTACATTTTTGTACATATTAATTTATGGTTAACAAAACAAAACATGGTTGAAAATTATTATAAATCTTTCGTTGTCAGGCTTGTGATGTCATACAACCATAAGCTCAAAGTTTTAATGATAGACCAATTCGGCTGACAGTACAACAAAATTCCATACAAACAAATAAAAGGGACATAATCTGGGACGAAAGAGGAATTACATTAATAAATTAATATATATTTAAATTTAGGGGCATATAAGGCACATTTTTTGGGACGACTGCTTATTTTTACGTTTGGGACGAAACATGAAGTACTAGTGCGGAACAAACCCTCGACAACTGACAAGACCAGGCCTATGCTTAACAGTCGGACAGTTTATATACAGGGCTGATATTATTATTATATAGCATCAAATAAGTGCTTGCTTTTATCTCTTTTTCTTTTACCAATAGTCCTCACTATCACTATCACTAAACTGAAACCACTTTTACAATGCCACTGTACACCGGCAAACTTGTCAATGTCGGTCCAACATGCTTCGGTCTGCCAGACTTACGACCTCTCATTCGTTTGTAGTCAGGTCGCTGAAACTATTGTGTATTTTAACAGCTGACACTTAAAATACACAATAGCTTAACATTGCTTATTTTATTTCAACTTTCAACTTAATATTAAATATATATGTATCTGTTATGTATGAGTAGAAAACATTAAATCTCAAAGATGCAGTTGGCAACGTGTTATGACTATTACTATCTTTTACCCGCAGCATCGCTCGGAAAAGTATTTCTTTGCAAATTAAAGCTACATTCTGTCCTTTTCTGTATCTCTAACAACGTGTATGCGAAACAGTATGATGATCCGTCGAATACTTTAGGCGTGAACGCGTAACAATCAAACAGAGAAACTTTACATTCACGTTATAATATTCGTAAGGAGGACAAATAATACATCAATAATTAAAACATACGTCTACCCATTCATAAATGGCAAAATTAATAGAATTTTACGTTAGCCGATGATATTATTCATCAATACTATTTGACCCTTAATTATAACCACACCTTTATTTACCGCGATACATAAATATTAAGCTTGCCAAAAGTCTTACATAATTATACGTTTCCAATGACCGTTATAATTTTACCTTATAATACCTGCCAGTCAAAAGTAAACCTATTATTATAGACCTAACAATGAAATATGAGGGTTCCTAGTTACGGAATAAAAAAGGTTAAGATTAACAAAGGTATGGCACGGGTACTCCGCTATTGTGATTAATTTCCTCAGCAATCAGTGCAGACATGTGATGGACGTCGCTTTGGTTTAGCTGTTAGGGTTGGCCAATCTGTAGACATTGACAGGTAGCTTGACTGATAGCTAATGTGTACTAATATTATGTACGAAAACATAAATTTGTTTGGGTATAGGTAGTTGGTAATCTCTGGAACTACGGAATCGATGCTATTCTTTCTTAGAAAGCTACTCAAATATCCTGGCGTAACATAGGATGTTTTATATCATAAAATGCTAACTAAGGCGATAGTAAGTTATTTGTAATAAAATGAGGTACATAACTAAATAAATAAATAAATCTAAAATAAAATAGCACATTGACGATTCTTAAAAAGATGCACTAAAGTGTAAAAGGTTGCTTCTTATTTTCTTGATTCCAAGAATATAAGGAGAAGCTTGAGCTATAAGAATAATCAGAACTGTTGAACCGACAAAAACTCGTTTGTAGAAGAAATTATAAAATAACATGTAAAAATCAACATCCCCATATTAACATAATTTTGTTGAAAATAAGAATAATACAGAATACAAACGACGTAACATACGTGAACGTAAATAAACAGCTCACCTTTTACAACTTTGTAAGCAAACTCAGAATCTTGTCTAACTTGGTAAAAATCAAGACATTCTCTGCCTGATCTTTGACCAAGACTTATATATTTTATTGGGACGAGATGCTTTGACCCCATTAACATAGTCTAAATAATGTTTTCTGAGAATTAACTAACCATGTTTTAACCTAAACAAACCTAGATGACCGTGATACATATTTTATTGAGAAAACTCCTGAAACTTAGCACAATACTTAAGTACTTCGTACATATTTGTAGGACTAGTCAACTATACAATGCGTGTTTTGTAGTGCACATAAAATTACACAGCCCCATTAGAATATTTAAGCGAGCGAACGTCGTTAAAACTTCAGAAACTAACAAAACTATCGTACACAATATTCTTTAGTGGCACCCCTGGGTACGTATGAATAAGGCATAAAGGCTAGTCTGCGCGTCCGTTACAATGTATAGCAAATGGACTGGGCAGCTTGGGACCTACAAGGGATAATGTATGAAACGTAAGTGGCAACTAGTGTAACGATTGTGGAGATGAGGTACAAAACAAGTACATAAATAGCGCTTGGAAGTATTATTCGGTTACTCGCATTCGTTCTCTGTTCTACTATTTGAGGGTCATGTTATATGAGTTCCTGTATAACTGTGTATAAGTAGGTATACATTACTGTTCTTTTTTTAAACATTTAATCGTGGTTCAATTATTTATTATTTTTGTTAACTAATAATGTTTAATATTATTAAAACCAACTAGGAAAGTAGTTCAATTTGAATTATTCTTTTTCCATGCACTAATTGTAGATCGTCATTAGGTAAATATGTCGTAAGATTGTAGGGAAAACTTTGCGAAAATCATAGGATGATCTACAAATTTGAATCTATTACAATATCGAAAGGATTTTAACTAATCAGCGCATCTTATTTTCTTAGTAGAAGCAACTCTCGCAGATCTTTGAATAGATAATATACATATTTAGCGGCAAATCACAGCCCTTAATGTAAGCGATTTTTTACGATTTACCTAAGATCGGCCGATCAATCTTAATAAAAGCTTAGGCTTGCTAAAATCTGCCCAGATTTTAAAAATCTGATACAATAATTCTAGAATTTCCACAAAGTACAAAGTATCATTCGCGCGATGCCAGCCCTACAAATTAGGAATTGCCGCACAACTAGCGCAGATATTCAGGACCTGTTCTTATAACGCGGATAGCAGTGGAAACCACAAGCGATAGACCACCGCCCCGAACTAGTTCCTTGCATCAATAGAGAAGTTTAACGACCTCGATCGCTAGCGCAAGAAGATTTCCTGCTAGCAAAGAACGTTAGTAGGCCTTTCTTATGCAGGTCTGCAATACCCATCACAAAAACACTATACATAGCTGCAATTTTCTATTCGATAGAGGTCTGTTCTGAGTCAAGATACTTCATATTCAATTAGCAATCAGTATATTGCTATTTAAACAGGTATAACGAAACCTAAAATTAATATTATGTTTATTATAGTAACCTAATAAATTCAACCGGTTAATTTTTCCGAAACATTGAAACATAAATGCATAATCTTAAATTTACCAAGCAATATTTTATAATCATGTAATAGTAATTTCTTTTACTCAACACTTCAATAGGTTTCAACATTTATTTGTAATTGCACACTGACTGACATTTTTATGAGGCTATACATCAGTGTGCAATTTCGTGTTGAGTAATTGCTTTGATGATAATTACCAATATCTATTAACTTAGGGCTAAGGCAGGCCAATTACTTTCTATGTTATCAATGTAAACGTCCATAATATTTAGATACAGATAAAGTATTTACAGTAGGTAAGTAGTGTTTTGATCATAATATGCATTGTATGACAAACTACTATCAATTACTTTCTACTGTAGAATTACGATGCAATCTTGTAAATTGTGTCATAGTCCAGTACAACTGTCTTTGTCTAATTCTAAATAAGTGATTATTTATCAATGACCATGTCTGTGTATTCTTTGTGTCTATTGCAAAACACGATTTATTACTATAGTGGGAGTAGATACACATATTATTATACTACATAATATGTAAAATTGAATCCCGTCGGTGAAGTATTAACTTTCTTTTAATATATTTTAAATATCGAATAGAATTATCAGAAACTATGTATACGGCCTTAACGCATGTAATAGCCTGCCAGCTATAGGTTCCGCCACCTGTCAAGTTGGACACACGCTACAGCTGCAACGATATAAAGACTCCAATGTACCGCCATTATGAAGGACTTAATGCTTCACTATCGTAACATGATATATTAATATGTTCCTCAAAAATGTTGCAAGGCTAATGCTTACTAATACCTAACTATTTTGTATTCTAATCTGTGAATATTGTTGTGGGTTATGCATTTTTACCTCTGTATACTAAACTTGAACGATATTCTAATGTAATGATGGGTGATCACTGATCAATGCCTAAGTGTAAACAGTTCAGCCATGCATTTTTATTCGATATTAACCACAGTAGCAGATGGAAAACAAGCATACGGTTTACCTGAAGATTATTGGTTGTTGTGTGATCCTGTGATTTTTGGCAGGAGTATCACGCTCGTATTGCCGACACGAGAAAAGTCTTTGAACATAAGATGGAATAATAGGAATGGGAGAGTAAGCGAGTCTCCGACAAAATTACACGTCCGAGAAAACGGACATCGTTACTTCTTAGTCTTACAGATAACCGTGCTTAGACTGGTTGCTTGGAAAAGAGTGATTATTTCTAGGGTGAGCCATCTTATTTCTACCTACACCAAATAATTGGTAACAAAGGACTCTTCCTTTAAGTAAGTAACAAAATAAAATTCCAAACAACACAAATAAATAACAAAGTATTCGTTTTCAAGTAACGAGCTTAGCGGAACATATTGTGTCTTGGTTTCGGTGTGTTGCGTCAAACTAGCACAAACTTGCATTATATACTCGTACAACCACCTGAACAACTTCCACTTCACTAATGGTTCGCTATTTGTTGCAGCAAACTGTTCTTTAACAACACTAAGTATGCCTCGTTTACACGACGCTTTCTAAACATATTACATTTAATCGTATTTTATATTAACTTATGTTTTAAAGGAAACTAACGGTCTTATAAGACCAAAACTAATTGTCCTACCGATATCATGATTGTGAAAGTTCATGAAGACGTTTGGATGTTTCTTACTCAATCACGCTTAAATGGCTTGTCGAATTTGGATGAAAGTTGGCACACAGACATATCATATCCAGGATTAACATAGGGCCAATATATTAATATTGTATATTTTATATCCCAATAATGCGCTACCGTAGGACTCACTTGTGCGAAGTCACGGTAGAAACTAGTAATTTATAAATGCTAAAAATGTTCAAAGGTTTTTAACGATTTAATGAAGCTTTTGGATAATTTTAATGACCTTATGTCTAGACAAACATGTTTCGACTCTCATGTAACTTGATGTCGTATACCTACGGTGAACGCTTTCTGGTAAAACATTGTAGAACCTCAAAGGTTTTCATACGGCAAAAGGTTACATAAAAGTATGCTTTTTTAAACGAAATCTCGGCTACATAATTGCCATGAAAGCATTCTGTGGGCTCTGCAAAGAATGCTAACCACTACTCAACCAGCTCTATAATCCATGATCTGATTCATAACCATTGACTTTTATGTGTAAGTATACGGTGGTAGAAATAGTTAACAAATATTATTATAGCTACAACATTTTACATCACTATCTACGTATTTCCACGCGGTTCTTCCTTCTAGAAAGTACTTTGGAAGGCTTATGTGAGGCATATGTCAAACACGCGAAAGTTTGATATACTCGTATGTGCCCCGCGGGCACGTAAACTTACGAGAGCTTTGAACTGAAAGAGGGATCGTACACTTACTGGTATAACATATTGTTGAGATAAGAATCGCTTCTGGCTACATCGGTAGCGCAGTGGTTAATACGACTGCTGTGCATGAGGTCTCCAGTTCGATTATGGATCGAGAAAAATATTTTTGTGTTATTGTATCAAGAATTCTTACTTTACACGGAGTTTAGACTATGCTCTTACATTGACTTACTTAACTAACTAGCCATCGTTAGCGAAATTTGGGCGTAATACTAACCCTGACGCTTACCTGTTCGGGAACATAAAGAGTTACGCATGCATACCTACATACATATATTATATATCCTCCATTATAATTACCTATATATATGCCCTTATTAAGAACCACAATAACAAAATATTTATTTCTTTAACACCATTCATAATATAACTTTATGCCTCAGCTTCATAAAGTACGTTTTATAAATGAGTACCCATAAGTTATAGACCATTACAACAACTGCTAAGGCAACTCTAAGAAGTATTAAATGTACTTTGAATCAGTCGTAAGCATATTTCATAAGTTCAATAGGTCATCACTGACATCGGGCGTTTGCAATATTGTTACGAGTCTCGAGAGAAACGACCGAATAAAATATGTATAGAAAATACCGACTAATACAGCAAATCTGATATTGTATAGGTTACTAGTTGCATAACTATAAACGTTAAACTGTAAAAAAGTTATCACGTGGTTTATACTGAAGGTGTAAATTTATGTGTATGTGTGCAGGTAATAACGTCATAAGCTGGTATGCAGAGGACTTGAGTTAGATCCCACGGCACGCGATCATGTCTTTTCGAAGTCCCGAATAGTTAATTATCGTTCGCTTTAATTGTGAATGTAAATCTATACTAATATATAAAGCTGATGAGTTTGTTTGTTTGATTGAACGCGCTAATCTCAGCAACTACTAGTTCGAATTAAAAAAATATTTTAGTATTGGATAGCCTATTTATCGAGAAAGGCTATAGGCTATATAACATCACGCTACGACCCACGGGGGCGGCGCAGTAACCATAAACGCGAGTGAAACCGCGGGCACATCTATTTAAAGATAAAGGAAAACATCGCGAGGAAATCTGCCCAAATCTGAAAGTTTGCCATTTTGTTTTAGCAGTTAAAGTAAAAGCAGTAATGTTTTTTAACGCTGGGCTAAATGGATCAGCGTGGTATACTATGATTTAATCTTTCTCATTCATAGTGATGCAAGCCATCACTTTGAATGACCTGCACTTACTTATTACTTATGACTATATGGACGCTTGAACGCGACACCAAACGTACCATTCGAACATTTTCAATCCTATAATAATGGACTAACAGCGTTCTCAGCGCATGAGAAATATATCCTCGTCAGCTGACAATACAGGTTATCTTTGAGCATTCCTGAAAACTCTACGCAACAAAGCATTTTTAGTCTGTTTTTATCAGTGTCCTCCTTTTAAGGGCAGTACCGTTGCGTCCTGTCTTTGTTAATCTGTCAACTTAACCATATCAAGACAATACAATAAAAAGCAATATGTTAAAACGCCGGCGTCCGTCCTACGATGGATGAAGCTGCATATATATAAAAACGCAAAGTCAAACAATTTAGTACAGTTTATCTCCTATTTCCGTACATATTTGAATTCAAACAGATTTATCGCTTTCAATTTTTGTTAAGTGGCTATGAACGAGTTCTAGAAACATCAATAAAAAAACATGGAAACAACTAATTCTTTTATATATAATACCTTACTGTTGATCTGTTAGTAGTCGATATGATAAGAGCTAAATTTCAATCGCTGCGCAAATACTAAAATAAATAGATGTAATACCATGTTATATTTTTAATACATACAACCATCCTAAACTCAATTAAAAACACAAAGGTGCTGACAACAGCAACAGAGTTCAATCTAATCCACATATTCATTTAGCGTCGTGTTCTATTCAATAAGGTCCGCCCTTTACTCGTACTGAGACGTATGTAATTGAAAACCTACTCTGTAAGCCTTGGGGACGTACGTTAATACCTTCATTGTTATTTTGAGAAGAATATCTTCAACTTGTTATAGACATGGCGTAAGCATGTTCAATAAATGTTTGTTTTGGCTTAATGAGAATGTTTTTCTTTCTTTTTATTTGATGTAATGTTATTTGTGTTTAAAATATTGAAATTAGTACTTGGTTATTTTATTTTATTTGTTTTCTTTCAAGCCTATTATTAATTCTATTTTTATTTTTATTTTGTATTGTCATGTATGTATGCTTTGTTTAAGCATTAAACTAAGCATATAATTACAGTATAAATAAAAAAATAAAAATTATATCAATCTATCCTACAACCTGGTCGTCTCAAAATTTTCAAGTGTAGTTACCGAAACTTAGAGGCAATAGTGTGCAGTTAAATATGGATTAAATAGTTTGCCATTTCTGTTGGAAAATCCGTATCTAGTTACATAACTTTAAAAAAAATAAGTTTTTTTTAAACGTTATTACTTATAGTATCTATCTGTGTCGTGGGAGATTTTACAAATTGTCAAACAACAAACATAAAGAGCACCCAGGCTCGTAACAAGTATTTGTGAATTACGGAACTTTATGTCCCGTGTAAGGCTCGAACCTCGAACCAACACTGCGCCAGAAGCAGTTTCTAGGTGATTACTTAAACAACTACGCCATCCGTGCTGATTTAATAACAATCGCGTAAACATAAAACTATATTATATAGGTTACCTTTTATCCATAATAATATTTGGTACTTTGGGACTTCAGCTAAGAGAAGCTAATATCGAATATAATACATTAGAATCAGAATTGGTTGGGCTTATGACGTAATAATGATTGCCTAATGCCATAGACTAGCGAGGCCACTAGAAGAGTACATAAACTCATTGCGTCCGGCTCGCATAAACATTTACGGCAGTCAATATGGACATTTAATATCTTGACAATTGATTTTGCCATCGGTAATCATGCTTTCAAATTGCGAAGGTCATACGGTTTAAACTAAATGCCTGGATTGCAGCAACAACTTCAATAAGCTACGTAATATTAAACTCTCGAGGGATTGTGTGCCATGATATTATAAGTAAGGATGGTTGTAATTGATTCCGTTTTTAACACGCTTTTATTATTGCTTGGTGTGTATGTATCTATGTAACGGAATCTTTGAACGTGATTTTCACCCCTTTCAAACCAACGGATTAATTTGAAACGTTGCACACTTATCTAGGATCGCAGACAATACAATAATTTAGAAAAATAAACTTGGAAAATAAAAAACACGCTTTATTAAAAATACAAACTAAAAAGTAGAAAATAATTTAATAATTTTAATGTATAAAGCGTGGGGTGCTTTCTTAAGCCTAGGTTACACGGTGCGAGCTAGCATGCGAGCTGACCGTGTCAGTTACTGAGGTGCAATAGCTCGCACTGTGTGACCGCATCATACGAGTAACTGTTATGTGCGAGTGGGACAGTTGCTCGCAAGCGAGTTACTTCAACATTTTTTGTTTTTACTCGCAACTGGCCTTCCCCCACCACGCCACTCGCACGTCGCTCGGTCGTCAACTCGCATGATTTCGCGAAATGACAGTAGCTCGTACGCTCGGGCCCACGCCGCCGGTGCAGTGTTTTTGTAGGTTTCTTGCGTTGACATCAAAATGGCGGAAAGGTGGACATCCGATCAAAATATAAAGTTTGTGGAGCTATACAAGAATCAAACGAACTTATGGAATTGTTTGGATCCTAATTACAAGAACAGAGATTTGCGTAAAGCGTCGTTAGAACACATCCGCTTGGAATGCAATTTACAAAACATGAATGAAGTTACAAAAAAAATCAAAAATTTACGCTCAACGTATAACCAGGAGTTATTGAAAATTGAAAAGAGCAAAAAAAGTGGATCTGGCACTGATGAGATCTATAAACCATCTATCAAATGGTTCGATTCTATGGATTATATTATGAAAATAATTAATCTTGAAGAAAAGGAAACATCAAGTAATTTGGTAAGTATTTTATTACAAATTATAATTACAAAGGCACAAGGCACATTCCAAACCAGTCAGGGTCCACAAAATTTACTATCCTTTATTTTTCTCTTCCCTTTTATATTCTAATTACTACTAGGTAATTATAATTACCTAATCATATAATTTTGCCATGCAACTGCTCCGTCGTCATTGAAATAATTTTTATATTTATCACGCATTTTCTCTGCTATTAATTTCGATCTATTATTAATTCTCGAGCGACAAATACTCGGTAATTCATTAATTTCGGACCTCCACTGGCCCTGAATGATTTGAAAGTTTATGATGTCTTCATAATCTGTAGTTCCTGGTGGTGTATAAGTATTTGATGCAGTAGTACGTAACCAGTTGTGTAATGTACAAGCACATAAGACGATCTTCATCGTAGTTTCCTCTGTAACTTGAATTGGCTTTCCCAAAACACGAAAACGAGATGCTAGAATGCCGAACCCATTCTCCACAATCCTTCTTACTCTGCTCAACCTATAATTAAAAATCTTTTCGGCGGTGGTCAATGTATTTTTGTAGGGCTAAAGTAAATACGGTTTTAAAGGGAAGGCATCATCTCCAACTAGAATACCATTTTCAGGCAACAATAAATTGTTTTCTAGATAAGGATACAAAGAGCAGTTTTGGAATACCCCACCATCTGCGTTACGACCATATGAGCCTATATCTACATATCTGAAAGTATAATCGTGATCCACAACAGCCATGAGCACTATACTATTTGTTCCTTTGTAGTTATAATATTCACTGCCACAATTTGGTGGTGCTTGAATTGTTATATGCTTCCCATCGATAGAGCCACAACAATTAGGGAAATTCCACCTCGAAGCGAATCCTATTTGGATATCTTGCCATTCTTCCACATTCGGTATCTGAAAAATAAAAGAGTAATGTTAATTTCAGGAACCATATCATCCATCAACGTCAGGAAGCAACGTCGCATCAGCGTCAGGAAGCGAGGAGGCCACGAATAACGTGGACCTTGATGCTAGTGACAATAGCAACAAAGCTGCTCATATAAAAGTGGTAAAGCCACCAAAAACTCTAAAGTTAAAGACGAAATTATCATCAGAACGGTCTGACATTCAAGCAGCCGTAAATGAACTCAAAGAACTAAATAGTAGTTTAGTAAACGTGTCTGCCCCGATTACAAGAGAATTAGAAGATGAATGTGATGTTATTGGAAGACATGTAGCACTGCAGCTGAAACAGTTATCTTCGATTGATAGAATTGATGCGACAGATGAAATACAGGCGATACTCTCTAGATACCGTAAGAGAGCCCTCTGTGGTAGAATTGTGTACACACCTTCTAATTACAGTTCCGAATGTACGCCATCACCACAGCCTACAGTAAATTATGAAATGTCTGCACTCTCTATGCAAGTGGAACAATCTTCACAATCTATACTCCATAATGAATGTACGCTATCACCACAGCCTGTAGCCTACCAGCTTGTAGAGGTCGCTACTGAAGCTTATCAACCTGTTGAACCTACAACATCTGCATTCTCTGCGCCACTGCTGGATCAATTTGAATCTATACCCCAATCTAATGATGTACTTGCTGCAGCAATATCAATCTCTAATATTAAAAAATAACGAACTAAGCTATGTAGTACTGTAGTTATTAAGTATTAATATGTAAAGTTCACGTTTAATATGTACAAAAACTTTACAAAACCATTGTGAATTTGATTATGAATAAAAAAAAATACTTACTTTGATATAATCTTTTAGACTTTCATTGATAGCAGCACACACTTCTGGTATTATTTTAATGATGGATGCTTTTGAAACTCTGAAAAATACCGACAACAGTCTATACGATATCCCAGAAGAAAGGTATACTAGGGTTATTTCCAACTTCACCCTCGCAGGTATCGCATCCCTCATTAGTGTATCATCACGTTGAATTTTTGGAGCAATCAAATTTAAAAGTATTTCCACTTGTTCAGTTGTCAATCTCATAACCGCTTTATATTCTCGGGGATCTTCATCATATAGCTCTTTAAATATTGAATTCGTTGCCCCTTTTCTTTGCAGCCAAGTCCTGACCCAAACACTTCTCTTCTTCTTCTTTTTTTGTATAGCTCTTTCAATTTCAACACAAAGTATTTTCGTAACTGCTTTTATAGTGGTATGCACTGTGATTAAACGTGTATTTTGCGACAACATTGCACGAGACATGATACAGACGAACTATGCGAGTACACTGGTGCAGTAGCTGTCTTCCTGCGACGCCAGCAGTTCGTATAGTGTGACCGAGCGAGGCGAGTCGAGCTACTGTCATACGAGTACACATGCACAGTAGCTGTCTACTGTCATATCAGCTGCTCGCACTGTGTAACCTATCCTTAAGATATTTTGATAAAAAATTCAAAATTTTAGTTTTATTAAGCTATTATTTATTATTTACAATATTATGCTGTAAGCTCAAAGAGTTGAGCTTTATCACATGGGTGTGATAAAGCCGATGTGGGAATCGGCAGTTATATTTAGCTGGCAATAATAATGTTATTAAGACCAAATGGTAACTGCGGTCAATCTTAACGGGGCTGACTATCTGCGCAGATGATATTATAGTAAACAAGAGCGAGTTCAGGCCGTTGCCTGATCTTTTTGACTTTACGTGTATTCCAAGGCACGGGGTTGTCTAACACCGCCAATTTCCTAACCCCACACTGCTATATAAATTGAGAGAAAATCTCAATAACTTTTTGTTGGCTCATCTCGGGATTCGAACCTGCGACCTCATACGCTGCATTGGAATTTACTACCGCTGGCGGAATCGGGAACTTTGCGATCAAGTAGGGCACATAGGCCACTGGCCCAACGTCTCTCTAATTTAACCGACTGCAGTGTACATTATTATATTCTGGACAAGAATACAAACGAAAGTAAATTTACATAAAGTTATTTAACGGGCATGATGGAATACTGCCCAGGAATCCAACAGATGTGATTATAAATCAAGGTGCTACATAATTGTGCGTACGAACTAGAATACTAATGAGTTAAGAGTTTGTTAACGTAAAATGTTTAGTATAAATGCTATACAATATTATATTTCTGTAAGGATAAAACTCCTTGTGCGTTATATCAAAACAAGGCATTTATCATTAAAAACGCAGGTATATTCACATAAAACCAATGAAGTTTGAAGCGAAATATCGCTGACGGGGGCGATATTAGTTTTTCCACATAGTATTTATGACACACAAAGTTACGTCAAATATATCAATAAGTTACCTAGCTATCTAAAACCTAACCAAGCCGAAGCTTCATAACAAGCCTAAGAAATTGACATACCTACAAACAAACACTCAATAAAATTGGCGTCTTTCTGACGCAATCAGGTAATAATATTCATATATGTATGTACATATATATTTTTTTAGTAATTTAGGCGCTACAGTGGAACATACAAACATACATATCCAGACTGCAAAAATCATTACCCTTCCTTTTGGCTTCGCCGTAGTCAGGTAAAAAGAAAATCTCTCACTCTTACTTCACAAACTTTAAACAACAGACACAAAGAACACCCAGACTTGGAACAATCATTAGTGGATCACACAAAGTTTTGTCACGTATGGGATTCGAACCCACAACACTCGGTGCAGTGGCAGTGACGAGGCGACCCCTTAAACGACTACATCATCCTTGCATTCACCATCAGTTACCTTCCGATTACCTTAAACTTATATACGTACAATTCTTAGTACGATACTTCGTAAGAAAATACAAATTAGCTAAATGTGGTCACAGTATAACCGTTAAATTAAACTATTATCGTAACAATAATAGTAAAAGTGAGCAACTATTAGCAATTATGCGAAATAGTTAACGTTTGTATGAAACAATATGACACTTATTATGTAAATGCAGTCGTGTACGTGTACCCTTCGTTTAAGGGTGTTTCAATTATCACACGCATTGTGAGGGAAATTATTCCCGGGAATATTGAAGCTATCTAGAAGGGACTTATAACGTCTTCGTAGATACCAACTAGATTTTGCTTTAATGAAGATTTTCAATCAATTGCTATCTCTCAGGAACAGAATATTTTTCTGGACGAAAGGTACCTCATATACTTTTCTGTATCCCTGACAATATGTATGCGAAATATCATAGTGATTGGTCGTATAGTTTAGGCGTGAAAGCATAACAAACCAACAAACAAACTCACATTCACATTTATAATATTAAGTTAAGATATCATCATGTTATATTCTATACTTTTATATAGAATCAGCTTTTGTCCACGACTTCGGACGTGTGGAAGTTTTTGAAGTAGTTACCTAACTATATTTTTTCTGAATACTCAACTTCTAGACAGCACATCAAGAGGAAACATGCAGCAGATTTTAAGTTAGACATTCAACAATGCATCTGTGATAACCGCATTTAAATACGTGTAGTAGTTTTGCCATTATGTGCGTACAAACATACAGACAGACAAAAATTCTAAAATATTTGCTTTGGCTTCTATAGCACTTATAAATACCGTTCATATATTTTTCTCAAATATCTCCTATGTGTAGACAACCAATAAGAATTTTACTATATGTATAGATTACATCGACAGTAGGAATACTTTAACTTATTTTCATTAAACCTAACCTAGACATATACATAGATCTAAATGACTTGTTCTAGTGTTAGTGCTTTAAAATAAGACAGGATGCCTCACGTAACATAACGCCAAACTTAAATAAAATAAAGTAATAGCCCAGCAAAGACACAGTTTATGTACACAACTGACAAAGCCTGAATATAAACTGTTTCTCTGCTGGGCACGGGCCTCTTCTCAGAGTGAGAAGGGTTAGAGGTCTACCACGCAAGCCCAGTGTGGGTTGGCATATTTCAAATATCTTCGAGAACATTATAGAGACCTCTCCGATGTGCAGATATCCTCACGATGATTAAATACTACGTGAGAAAAGAACGACAGCAATTTATTAAGATGTACTGCCAGAACATCATAAATTTTATTCCAAAATGTATGATCTTAGATTACGGCCATGCATTTGTATTTTGTCTATTCATACGATCAGTATAGTGTTTTAAAATATTATTCTATCGAAGGTTCCTCAAATGATCTAACAAATTCCTATCAACTTTAACTTCTGAAGTTGACCATTAAAACTAATAGTTTGGACTCCATAAAATGTCTCTTCTATCGAAACACTGAGGGACCGGTAGGTTTACCAACAATTTAAGTTATTTAGGACCAGTCCCGTTGTAAATCTTAATCGCTGTCGCTGGAAAGTTTGGAGCAATGACTCGTGAAAGGACTATCCGCACATAAATCGTGGCATCTGTGGTTTGCAGCCAAAAGTCCACGATATAGGACAGGCTCCGAGAGTTTTAAACAACTATACATTTCGCTCTTTTGTCACCTTCCCTGTTTAGATTTGTTGTAGTTTCGTACAGTGTACCGTGACTAAAGACTGTTTACTATTTAGAAGAGTTACAGGTTAAAAGTTAAAGGTTATTCCTAAGACTATTTTTATTGTTACACATTTAAAAAAATCGATCTATATCTGACACGGCAGAAACATTTTTGAATATTGTCTTGCGATTTCAGATAGTCAAACTCGTAGTCTATGTGATAGGTATTCTTGCTTGAACCTACATAGAGCAAAAATTAGACGATTTTCAATGTAGGAATGGATTTTTAATCAATCTGAGGTATTTCAATATAATTCTGAATCTTATTATAATAAATACCTATACCTATATATATTTTTGAGTATTACATTTTATTTTACATTATAGGTTCCAAATATTTTACATCACTATCGATATAAATTACCATTTCGTTTCATTAGAAACAACATTTTTACATTGGCTCCATATTAGTTATAACAAATATCAATTTTTGATACGTCAAACAATAGAAAGATAGGTTTTGAATTAAGTCGATTTAATGAAGTTGATTTAGTCAAATCAAATATTGACTGAACATCAAATTTCATTAAAAGAAGTAATGTTGACAGACAAGCTTTTAGAATATTAGTTGCAACACTATTTTAACGTATCTTACTTTGTAAACATTATCAAATCCAAACGAACTACTCTATTCGACAAGACAAATGGATTCAAATACATAGTAACTTAACGTCATTTACAAAGTTGTACTATTCTGCAACCTAATTAAGTAGGACATTGTGTCAAAGGAAAATGTACTTGAAACTTTGTTGTTTTAATTAATTAAGGCAACAACAAAACATTGCCGCGACATATTTACAGTTGTACCGCGGCTTTTACAGGGAGGTTACCATTTTGTCCAATTCATTGTTAACGGGAAAAGTTTGAATGAATTTCTAAGTGAATTTATGTCTGGAGTCTATCAGCTGCGCGTGAATGTGCGAGTAAAAATAACAAAGCCGAGTTTATCAACAAAGTTAGTAAATATAGCTACTTTATTGAATACTTAGAATCTGCTTATAGTACTCTGTGCCTAGAAGCAATGCGTTGCAATTTACACAACAAGTACAGTTATTAAAAATGTTATTGAAAGACAAAAAAAATAATTAATTTAATGTTATGTATAAAGATTTTGCTATTATTTGTTAGCAATATTGTGATCGAAATTTATCTGTTTTGAACTGCAGCGGCTCGACAGCGGCCAGTAACAATTTTATTGTTTTTCGTATAATTATGTCTAGTATTTGAAAAAATGAGAATATTATCCATCCCAGTATTGCTTTTATCATCCTATTATAAAGTTCACCAACCTTGGTATTAGTATAATAATAATAATATGTTAATATGTTAGAAAGTACCTGTGATAAGAGAAACATAATAATATTTTTATTGTAGCTCAAATATTATTATTAGTAATCTATTACCAATCATTTTAATCTGATAATTATCATAATATGTCATAAATATAAAGTTATATGTATAATTATGTATCATTAATTATATACAAAAGTATACGACATTTAATTATATTGGAGTCATTAAATGTAATCAAATCTACAAACTCGATCAAACTAGTTCACAGGATGTTTGTGGTGGTTCACAAACATCAATGAAGTATTCTATCATTAATTTTACTTCATCTAATTAATCGCTTAATTAATTATATCGTGCACGAATATTGAAAGTAAACAATAATTTAACAACATATCAAATTAATCTTTGTCGAAATAATAACAACTACCTGTCAGTTACAGTTATTACGATGTTATGTAAGTTTCACACTTAATACTTAATATACAGATATGTATAGTTCTTTTAGGTTTTGCCCGCGGCGTCGCTCGCGTAAATGTAGGTTAGGTTAGCTTAAATGAGTAACAGTACTTTTTCTCGATAAAAAGTATCATATATGCTATTCTGTATGCAAAATTTCATGATGATCGGTTGAGTAATTAAGGCGTGAAAGCGTAAGAAACAAACAAATACACATTCGCATTTATATGTAATATTGGTTAGGATTACAGATAAAAATTTTAACTTAACGATCTGATTAGATTAGTCCCGTAGCGTTAAGTTTGTACTAGTGAAGATACTGAGATTCCGGGCTCCATTGCTAAACATGATCAGCTCAGGTAAAATAGTATTAGGATTTTTGTTTGGGAAATATATTTAGTAGAATCGTTGAGTATAGAAAATTTTGCGATAAACAGCATTAGGCTTGCCCTTTACTTTGAATAAATAGCTGGCAAAATGTTGGTGTAGCAAATCACATCTTTATATATCTCTTTTGAGAGATAGGGTCGAATTTAATAGAACATAAAATGTCAAAGAATATAATAAATGGCATTTAATCAACATTTTCTTTTGTAATAATTAAAATAGGATTGAATATATTCAAACAAATAAAAGCAGAATCTTTATAATATTAAGTTATTTACATGTAAACATAGACAGATAAACAATCGTAACTAATATTATTAATGTGAATGTGAGTTTGATTGTTACGTTTTATGTCTTAAATACTCAATCAATCATCATGAACTTTGGTATACACATTATCAGAGGAGCAGAAAAGAAACGTCATCATCAAAAAAAAAAACTTACCTAACCTAACCTACATTTATGCAAGAGAAGACGCGAGTATAATCTAGTATGACAGAACACAAATCAGTAAGCACCAAACGCGTCACGTCTCGCACAAACAAACAGCCTGGCGTTGGCAACTCCTGATACGGACGAATTAAGTAAATGTCCCGACGACGGCCAACTTCATAGTGACCGTACTGAATATCAATGACCTAACACTGTTCTATTGTTTTGTTTATGAGTAAACCGACGTCAACTTTGTTTATATTATAAATTGCGACCTTCATTTGTTGAATAAATTTAAATACTATCAACAGATGTGCCTTATTAGTAATCGTGTACACAGATATCTCGTATATGCATACTTACGTACCCCGGAAGAGGTAGTTAGCTTAATGCAGATGCATTTCGCCCACGTACCTAATAGTGCGTCTTATACAATCTAACTATGTTATTCCCAGACAGCTTAGTGCTATCAGTAGCACGAGTTCTTAGTGCTGTCAATAGTACTAAGGAATGGTCTGGGTATATAATACTCTGGGATTTTATGTTAGAACTAGCTGACCCACGCAACTTCGTCTACTTCAATAAGAGAATATGCCCCGTTTTCGCAAAATTTTTCATTAATGCTTCGCTCCTTTTAGTCGTAGCGTGATGTAATGTAGCCTAGTGGGAAACCGTTGGATTGCCACGCAGATGTCTCGAGTTCGAACTCAAGGCGCGCATCTCTGACTTTTCGAAGTTATATGCGTATTAAATAGTTAATTATCGCTTGCTTTAACGGTGAAGGAAAACATCGTGAGGAAACCTGCATCTCTGAGAGTTCTCCATAATGTTCTCGAATATATGTGAAGTCTGCCAACCCGCACTAGGCTAGCATGGTGGACTACGGCCTAAACCTTCTCACACTGAGAAGAGGCCTATGCCCAGCAGTGGGATAGTTTAATACAGGGTTGATATTATATTATTCTTAGTTCCTGAGATTAGCGCGTTCAACCAAACAAACACGCTTTTCAGCTATATAATATTAGTATAGATTTTACCCAATAACATTACTCACGATGAGCGTAAAGTTAATTAAAAAACACAAAATCAACAAGAAATCTACATCTGAGATATCTAGATCATTTAAGTAAGATCAGATTTACCAGTAAGTGCTAATAGCCACTAAAGGATTTCTTATTTTATATTGGTACCACACAACGAATCCACACTAAAACGTCAGGAAAGTAATGAAAATAATATCATAATATTGTCTTCTGTTTACGTGAATGTTATTCATTGCAATTAAACTACTATATACGGATTTTATCGCGTTGTTTATTTAACACTGTATTACAAAATTTTGGAAATATTACACTGCTACTACTATTGATTTTATTTTACTAATTTATAAGCTAATAAAATTATTTAAACTATTAAATCTATTTATTTTTGCTTCGCTTTTTGACCTGAAAAGCAACCGAAACGTCGGGGAAAGTGTAAACCAAAAATAAATAGATTTAATAGTTTAAATAATTTTATTAGCTTATGAATTAGTAAAATAAAATCAATAGTAGTAGTAGTGTAATATTTTCAAAATTTTGTAATACAGTGCTAAATAAACAACGCGATAAAATCCGTATATAGTAGTTTAATTTCAATCATAATATTATCAATTATTTAGTTCATTCATACAATTATATATCTACTTAACTTATTCCAGATTTCTCGTTTGTATGCAAGTCTTCAAGAATGGTCTACGCGCTACTGTCTTATCTTCCGTTTACCATAGCTGATCTTTATTCCATCACGGTTAACTTTTACTTAATACTTACGATAGACCTATCGTAAGTATTAAGTAAAAGTAGGTATATATATCGTATCGTTAGGTATATATTTACCTGCAGATTCATTCGCTTGCGGTAATCTTGATTTTGTCAATAATCTGTCAGAAAAAGAACTTTTTCCCGGGATGAGAGGTAGTTCATTCAATGATACAATTACATAGCTACTTCCCTTAACTTATTCCAGATTTCTCGTTAGTATGCAAGTCATCAAGAATGGTCTACGCGCTAATGTCTTACCTTCCGTTTCTTATATCATGATCTTTATTCGATCAAGGTGAACTTCTACTTAATACTTACGATATATGTATGTACCTACTACATTTTGCCCGCGGCTTCGCTTGCGTTAATCTAAATTTTGTCAATAAAGTTCTATCTCTCAGAAACAGAATATATTTTCTGGATGAGATGCACCCCATGTCCTATTCTGTACTCCTGACAACGTGAATGTGAAATTTCAGTAACACACAATTAAATAAACATACATACATTTTACATGCATTGTTCTAAGTAGAACAAAGTAGTAATATAAAGTTATATGAGTGATAGAAATCATATACGAGAATATTGCTCACCACCTTAATATTTTGAGGCTTAACCGCTTCTAATTTAAACTGTGCTTACTACCCTCCCCGTCATTTCAATAAGACTTTCAGTGCAATATTAATACAATTACTTTAAACTATTTAAATCTTTGTTTACAGATGAGTCAGTTTGTAAACAAGTTATACAATTAACATCGAAAATTGTACTTGCAATTCCGCGATTAAAGGCAGCGTTTATCACGCTTACGCGCATGTGTACCAGGGTAACAGTTAATCGTAGAGTTGAAAAATAAGCCGAGGTAGTTCGGTAAAGAAATCGTAACGTAATTGCCTTTGCGTGATACCAAACTATTAACAACAATGAATCAATATTGGTACTATAAGTAGGGTTACCAATCTTCTACAGTGTAAGCGGATATGAACACATTTTATATCCCTGAACCAAATAGTAAATGGGTATTAAGTGATTACTAATTCCACATAATTAGTACTGTTTTATTAGCAAATGTATAATTAAGTATTTTATTTCGAAAACTATCAGTTTAAGATCAAAATAGTTATACAATTTTGTTGTAAACTTGTAATTGACGTTGAAAGTTAAATTTTAGTATTATAATTTCAATATAGTATTAATTCGTGAACTCAGCTCAACGCAATATGTTGTTAAAAAGTTAAAAACTTTAACAGCATATTGCGTTGAGTGTCAGATTTGGCATAGTTAAAGTGTATATGAAAAAGGACGGCAGATAGCTTAAAGTTTATATTAAGCATTGAGATAACTTCATTTCTATATTGTGTAAAATAATTTAGATCGGTATATGAAATTAAATTAACAGAAATAAATGAATAAAAAAACAACAAACAAAAACGAAAAGAAGCAGCGATAGCTCAGTGGGGAGACCTACAGACTGCAATGCAGAGGGTCTCGGGTTCGAACCCACGTCGCGCACCTCTGACTTTCGAAAGTTATATGACTTTTCGAAATTATGTGCGTATTGATTGACAATTATTGCCTGCTCCGTGCCTCGGATAGCACGTTAAGCTGTCGGTCCCGGCTTCCATGAACATCTATGGCAGTCGTTATTGTGAAGTCAGAGCCCTCTAATATCCTGACACTGGTCTGGTAGCCTTAGGATATCGTTAGCCTTCGGTTTGCGGAGGTCAAATGGCAGTCGCTCCGTGTAAATACTGATATCCAGTCAAATCCGGTTAGACTAGAAAGCTGACCCAAGTAACTTGGGAGTAATAAAGGCTAGGAAGAAGGAAATGAATAAAAACGAATAAGTGGCCTGTTCAAGTACTACGTGTACGTTGTACGATTGAGGCTTTTTAATTTCCGATGAATAGTCTGCTCGCTTATGACATGTTTTGCTGGGTTGCTTTATTCCTTCAGATTTTTGCCGCGCGGTGTAACTGAAATTGCAAGCATATCTTCAAAAATTAAATTATTCTTTATTGGACCAGCTACCCAAAATGCATCTTGGTCACCAATACGAGATCTTCAAATCAAGTAATCTTTTTAAAACACAAGAAATAAGTTGATACGTCATACAGTTCTATGTTTCTATGGTATATGGTAACCCTGTTCATAAAGGAACTATACAGGTGGCAAGTACTGCAAAGGGTCGACGATATTGAGACATAAATCCAACCGCGCACTTTTGCTAAGCTGTTATTTAATATTTACGATCTAAGCCACATATGAAACGGCCTATAAAATTTTATATTGTACTTACATTTATATTCAAAGAGTATTTTGAAAATGGGCGATAAGTTCGAGATCTAAAGAGCGCGATTAAGGAAACTACGCATTCGTTATTGTAACAGATGTTCTGATATGGATAAATATTTTATGATCTATTAGATATTGGCCTTAATGGTACTTAGCTACCACATTTTTTACTTTAAACAGTTTGACAAGACGAAACATATGTCGGCGTTCATGAAACCAAGCTCCATATCGCCGAAGGCTGATGTGTGGAGGGGTATTTTACATTTTTATGTTTACGTGTCATATTAATTTTTCTAATGTATAATTGCACAGTATGTCTATCAGGAACATCTTGATTTTTAGTTAATAAGATGTCACATTCTCATAGGCACTAGCGAAATCTGTTTTGTGGTGCGATGTCATGGAGTCATTAGACTTACACATGAGATATCGATGCCTGACCCGGGGATCAAAGTTGAAACCTCAGGCACAGCAGTCGCATAAACTACTGATGCGTCACCGATTCAGGCAAAAATGTATTCACGATCTGTTAATTATTATGCATTTGCTTATATTTATATGTTTATTGTTATGTTTTATGCCTCGGAAAGCACTTAAGCCGTTGGTCTTACGCCTGATCTCTCTTCGGTAGTGTCGCATTACCGTCTAATCGGATCGAGTTAGGGAACAGAGAGTGCACTTGCGTTTGTGCACACACTTGTGCACTATAAAACCTTCTGTGCAGATGCCCAGTGTCCGTCAAGATAGGCCGCCGTGACTGAAATTCGGTCTGGAGGACATTACTGTTATGTTCATTAATCTGTAAGTGTGAACTGTGCCTGGATTATGTTAAGCTTCTAATATAAACCAACGTTTAAGATTATGTTTACCTAACCACTTCTATTTGTATCCCAAATGTATGAATATGTAGGTTATGTAATCTTATGTCACGAATCTTGGCACTATTACAGTAAACTGACATACTAATCTTTTGATATTTATTCAGTAAATTTTCTAATGTTCTAAATTGTCTAAATACATGTAAAAAGTTTCAAAATATGAAAAAACATCTTGAAATTTTCAAACTTTACGTATAACGTATCGAAATAGTCATATCGAAGATAAAAGTTATATCATAATTGCTAATTTATATGTATAAATGCTTAGGTATTTTCCTTATCTTTTTCTTTCTTCACACAAAACATATGCAATACTAACAGCAATAGCAAACAAGGCCGAGAGTTACAGTTATATATATATTATATATTTCTTGAAACATACTCATTACAGCTCATACAAAAGCCTCGAGCAATCGTTTTCGGCGATTTCAACATTAATTTACTAACAAAAAATGCCAAGACTAAAAATTACCTAGATGCTATGAAAGAGTCTGGATATAGTTTCATTAATAAAATCACTGAAGACTATTGTACGCGTGAAACTGTTTCTACGAAAACTATACTTGATCACGTATGCACTAACCTTAAGGACAAAAGCTTTCATATGGCCATTGTAGACTCGCCCTTGTCTGACTACAAGCAAATATGCCTAAGTGTAAAGAAGTTTAAGCCACCACCCAAGAAACGTGTCAAATATACTGCAATAGAGTATGAAAAACTATATGACACTATTAAACTTGCAAAATACCATCCGACCAATACAAATTACGTTAACTTTGAAAGATATTAAAAAAATTGGATCCATTGTAGCACAACAACCAAAACAAAAATTTTAAACCCACCACGTCAAGACTAAATATGCAAAGAGATAATAGATAAAATTAAGAAAAGAAATGTATCCTGGCACCAACTCGAACATGATCCAGACAACGAGAATTTGATAAAACGTTTTAAAATTGAAAGAAATATTGCTGCTCAAACTATAAGAAACATCAAAAAGGAGTTCTATCATCAAGCATTTCAAAAGTGCACGGCAGATCCAAAGAAAATGTATAACTTAATAAATACTTTGTCTAATAACAGAATCAAATCAGAACGCACTCCTCTAAAACTATTAACTGAATCCGAACCTGTAACTGACGGTAATGAGATCTGTGAATTATTTAACAGCTTCTTTTCTACGATAAGCTCCATCCTTGCCAACCTTATTCCTACACAATAAAAACAAAACAAAATCATAACAGCACCAGACGCTCAATCAAACACCAAAGAACTAAGTACTTTCAAACCATGCCAGTATAGCGAAGTGTCTAAAATAATCAAAAGTCTTGACTCGAACTGTAGTGCAGGGATTGACGGTATAACCACTAAAATCATCAAATGCTTAAGCGACCTAATAGTAGAAAAACTGACTGCCTGTATAAATGATCATCTTGCTCGAGGCATTTATCCGGATGAGCTGAAGATAGCTAAAGTCAGCCCATACACAAGGCAGGCCCTAAAACCGACCTAAATAATTATCGGTCTATTTCAGTTCTACCAATAATTTCCAAAATATTCGAAAAGATTCTCTACACGCGCCCAGATGACCATCTCAAATCTATTAATTTCCTTTTTGAGAAACAGTATGGCTTTCGATTGCAATCTAATACTCTGTCGGCTACAGTAGACCTGACTACCAAAATACAAACTAACATTGATCAGAAGAATATGGCATTAGGCTTGTTCATCGACCTCAAAAAGGCGTTTGATACAGTAAGCCACACGATACTACTACAAAAACTAAAAGACATTAGCATTACAGGCGTAACATATAAGATGTTTGAATCATATTTAAGTAATAGGTCTCAGATAGTTAAAATTGGAGATCATCAGAGTAAACCATGATCTATTACGTTTGGAGTTCCCCAAGGATCATTGCTCGGTCCTCTATTTTTCTTAATATATATTAACTCCATCCACAGGGTTCCACTACACGGGCATATTTCGCTATATGCAGACGATACTTGCATTTTTTATTTTGGAAATTCGATAAACGACATGGTAACTCAAGTCGAAAAAGACCTAAACTTGTTAGTGATCTGGTTCCAACAAAATCTTCTCACAGTTAATGCATCCAAAACAAGCTACGTCATATTCCACGCTAAAAATAAAAAAATACCGTCCCATCCATACCTAAAAATTGGTAGTCACGTTCTCGAACTTAAACAATACGAAAAGTACCTTGGGTTAAGATTGGATTGCTACCTAAATTGGAAATTTCAAATTGACTATATCAAATCCAAACTGACGTCACTTTCGGGCTCGCTGCGTAATATTGTACATTGTCTTCCATTCAATGTACGGAAAAAAATATACAATTCGCTTATAAAGCCACGCATGTTGTACCTGATTGAAATCTGGGGCAATGCATCCAAAACAAACTTAAAAACCTACAAATTGCACAAAACAAAATTATAAAACTCCTTTTTCATTTCAATTACTAACACATACAACTAAAATTTACAAAGACACAAATTTCATGAACATCAAACAACTTCACACGTACTGTACTTGTATACTTATACAGAAAATACTCACCAAAACCATACATTCGCAAATATCCTTCACCCAAAAACACGAAATAACTAGCCGTAGCAGTCGTAGAAAAGATCATATCCTAGTTCCTCGAGTGCGGACCACTCAAGGTAAAAGAACTGTCATTTATAAGGGAGTGCATTTGTTTAACAACTTACCAAGAGCGATAAAGAGTGCGAATACGTTTAACATTTTTAAAACCAAACTAAAAAAACACGTGCTTCAAAATATATCACTTACATAAATCAAAAAAAAAAAAAAAAATAATAATATTTAATAGCATAAAACAAATTCATAATTATATTATTGAGTAGAAAAACAACGTAGTACTACTGAGTCATTTACCTTTATTGTGACACGGTTCGCACTTTTTATCTTCATGTGGGGTATGCTAATATTTCTTACTGTCGTAGTCATGCTAACTGTGATTTGTTGTCGTACCCACATGCCAAAATAGTTTCAACAAAATATAGCTTTTATGTACTTATATTATTATACAATTTAGCTAAAATTTAATGTCCGTATGTCGAAGTTTAATACTAGTGTTTATACATAAGTGTAAAAGTGTTCTCATGTGAGTGAAATGTAAATTTCTTTATGAGAAAATAAAGTCTTTTACCAGATATAAAGCCTTGAGGGACCTTACTTTAAAATATATGTATGATCGAAAAAAATATAGTATATTAGAGCTCCTGCCAGCTAACACTTTAAAATACTTATTTACGTCACAATAAAAAGTAAAATATATAAAGCACCATCTTGTCAGTGAATCGCACTAGCTACCGACGTACAATTTAAGTACACTCATCTTGGTAGTGGCTCCTGGCCGCAGTTAAGAGCACTGCAACGGGCTTAAAATGTCGCAATAATAAAAACAAATATATAGTCTTTCTGGTTTTAGCTCAAAGCGGCTTTTTTGTATAAAATAATTAATTAGGATCTGTTGAGTGAATAAAAGACTTCACTCAAGAATTAATAAATGTTTAAATTATTAGGTCGTTAAAGAGTTAAAACTATAATATACAATATTTATTGCATATCATATAGATATAAAATGCGTGTAATAATATTATAAATTAGATATATAGGTACACATATCTATATTATCCTAACTATAATATTCCAACTTAATATTATAAATGCGAATGTGAGTATATGAGTTTGTTTACAACGCTTTCCCGTTTAAATGATCCGATCGATCATTTCGTATACACGTTTTCTAGGGTATAGAAAAGGACATATACCTTTTATCCAGTAAAAACTTCCCAAGCGATACGGCGGGCAAAAGCTAGTATATATGATTTATAGATAATGTTTTTTTTATGCTGTGCCGACTGTATTCCAACCGCTTCGCAGCTTTGTCAGCTTACAGTCTGCCTACGCAAACCCAAACCCAACCGTTTATCAGATCTACTAGCACATCAAAAACACTTTTTTATCAGCAGAGCGTGTGGTTAAGACACTTTGTATTCCCCCGTCGTTTTTCATAGGCGTTCTCAACTATTTCATGGCAAAGTTATGAAGGATCACATCTCATTTCGATGGCGTATGATTTATGCACTCAATTATAAGAGCCACGCTGTGTCTCGCCAACCAGACAGGCCTACCTTTACCAGTTGGGAACATTTTCCGCTTATTTTAAGGAAAACCACAATGTTATGGTACCTTATTTCACATTTTGAAGGGATTCTTTTTTATTAAAAAGGGATTGGGTGGAGTGAATTCTTGCTTTGAAAAGCTTTTGTTAATCCTTAGACTGCCATCCATTTTATTTTTTAGTTGATTAAGTTAAGGAAAATGTTTATGAATGCCGATGTTATACAATGAGAGCACAAAAGCCATAAAATCTTAAAATAACTTAGCAAACAATATAAATATTTCAGTTCCATTATGTTATAAAAGATTTTAAAAACTGGGTGTAGCAAGGCCCTGTCGAGCACAGCAAACGTAGCAGAAAGGAAGTTCAATTAATTTTGGATAAGACCTTTTTTTTTAATATAATGTAAATGTGTATGAATTAAAAATAAATAATTAGTTGTCTTTATTATTACCTACACTAAAAGTAATATATACCATATATTTCAATAATATTATAAAGAGAGAGTGCTAATCGCACTCTCAAGAACCATTACGAAAACAATATTTCACTATTTGAAAGGTATATATCCCACCAAAAACATTTTCATGTAAAATGTTGCCAAGACGAGACAATATGACTCGTACTGTCAAAAAGTTATCAGATCTCATGTAGAGCCAAGCTTCTAACTCTACACGCCCTAACTCTACAAAGCCTAACTTCACAAACTCTACACCTTAGTCAAAATATGTAGCTTGGCCAAGTCAGTCAGTCAAAATATGTATTGCGGATGGGATAGGCTTATTATTATACATAGGCCGCTAGTATGATTATAATAATCAAAGCTTATTTGATTATAATTGTTAATTTAAACAGATACAGTATCTACTGTTTATTATTACGATTTATATCAAAGGTTTATTTATTTCAATCTATATCTTCAAGACAAAAAGGAGCAAATATATAGCATAATTATGCAGTGGGTAATAACTTAGACCTTGTTTACCCGTTGAGAAAAAATATTAAAATAAGTAATGATGATGCTGCCTTAGGCGGTGCTGTGTATTTTAAAGCTCCTGCAAAGTAAATCTTGTTAGTCTTGGCATTCCTTGGTAATAATTGGGGCGGTTTCTAGTCTAACCAGTTACAGAATAGTGATTTGCCAGGACAACCATTTATTCTTAATAGCTTATAAGATTAAATAAAAGTAAGACCAATTTACAGAATATATTTATTTTTAATATCTCGTAAATACTGATAGTATCATAATAATAATAGGCCACAGGATTCACGATTGACCATCGGCCGTCATGCATGTATTTACACACACAATGCGACATACAAGAGTCACAAACTGTCTACACGAATAATTTGATAAAAGTGTATGAATAAATGATTGTATAGTCAGCTCTAAACGCGTATAAAGGCTTAGTTTGCAATCGTCAGATAACTTTAGAAGTACAATACTTCGTACTTAAGATTTATCTTGAGGAAGATGAGGTAACTTAGTTTCTGTCTTTTAAGACCACAACAAAATAATAATCGTACGGTTATATTAATAAAGAGACAAACAATAAACTAAATTCGTTATAACATATCCCCAAGTCACGTAACTTGATGAACGTAACGTGAATGTCAATTACGTAATGTCATATAAGTTAGGTATTGAACATCTCGTGAATGCATTCTCGTAAAAGCTGCCACCTCAAATTTGACTAGAGTGTTAAGAACCTGCATGTAATACTAAGCATACCTTTATACGTGATACTGTTCCGTGGCAGAACTAGCGTGGCAGAAGCGTTTCTTAAAAAAATACTTTTGCTGCAAAAGGTACAAAAGTTAGAGATATTCTTCTTCTATGTGTCTGTTTACTATTTTCAAGATATACGTATGAACAATAATTATTTATCACGTCCGTAAATAAAACATTCACCGAGCAGTGTTAAGATTACCTTTAAAAATATCTCTCTGTGTAGTTGGAAGACAGTTTTCTAAACATATTCCAAACGAGCATAATGCATTCATTATTATCTTAATTTAAACATACTGCACATAATAATACTCCTGACTACATAAAAACTGATCTTTATATGTATTAAAATGCAATTTACTATCTCTGGCAATCTAGACGTATTAAGTCTCTAAGCGAAGCTGATCTTTGTACTCACTGGCAAACGTTCTCCTTAGGGCCATAAATCCATTACATGAAGCTACCTTGAAGCAAGCGATACTAGTTTATATGCAGAAGAATTTACGTCTCAAAAAAGAATTACGAGACCATTTATTTTCTGTGACCTGAGCGTAAAACTTTTATTTTGTCGGCTATTTCTATTTTTTTATGTAAAGTTGGTTGTTTTTGGCCTTTTTATAAGTTTTGGATCCAACTGATTCAATGGGAACACACATACTCGTACTTTACAATAAAAACCGTTGGGTACGATAGGCACTTTTATATGAAACTATGAATGAAGATTTGCAAGATCTTTGCTTTTTTTATAAGTTTTTTTGATAAAGTTTCTACTAAGCACAGAATTTATTAAATACTAGCTTTTACACGCAGCTTCGCTCGCATAAAAATAGGTTAGGCTATGTCAATAATGGTTCTTTTAAAAAAATTCAATATTGCCTATGTTACTCGATGATAACTGATAATACAGCTTTTTAAAAGTGAAAAACGTTTTTAAAATCTGTTATGTAGTTTTTAAGTAAAATCATTACAAACAAACAAACAAGAAATCAAATATTTTCTCATTATAATATTTGTAAGTATATAATTATTTATGATCTACACGGGTAGCTGCCATAGACTTGTTCTGGCAGGCTGTCTGCCATAAGTATCAGACAAGACATCAATTGGGATCGACTTATGTCCGTGCAATTTTGGTCAAATGCAGTCTGATTATTAGAAATATAAATTACCACATAATATCATGGAATACTGGAGGTGTATTTCCCAATAAAATGTTGCATGGAAATTACTACTCAAATTTTACCATTTATCACCAAAATCTTTGTGGTATAAATAATAAGAAAGATGAACTTGAAATTTACCTAAATGAGTTACATAATGAAGTTAGTTTCATTTGTATAAGTGAGCATTTTTTAAACCAAGTTATGTTATCACAATTCCATTTTCCAAATTATATTTTAAGCTCTTCAAATACAAGACTGAATAAAACCAGGGGGGGAACTTTAGTATTAACACATAAAAATAGACAAGTAGAGGATTTAGACATTTGTAAGAAACTGTATAAAAGGGATAATTTTGAAATATGTGGGGTAAGGGATATAGAAACAAATTTTTACTTATTTTGTTGCTATAGAACACCAGTAGATAATAACTTTGACGAGTTCTTAGAACAATTGGAAAATTTGTTGCAATTTGTATTTGATAAATTATGTTTTATTTGTGGAGATTTCAATATAAATTTAATGAAAGATGACAAAAAAAAGAATATGTTTTTATCATTATTGACTTGTTATAATTTTAGACACTTATTTAATTCAATGACATTTCTGCGTAATAACTCTGAGTCTTGTATAGATAATATTTTGACGAACATTTGTGATAGCAGTATAACTTCTGCATCCATTGACCACAATGGTTTGGCGGATGGGCATGCGGCCCTTTTCTGCACAGCATATTTAGAAAAAGTTAGCCTAAAAGGATGTGCTCGTTATATATGTATAAAGAGAAGACTTTACAATGACAAAAATAAAGCAATTTTTAGAAATAAGCTTCTTAAGTATGACTGGAATTTAGGTATAAATACATTTATCAGAAAAATTGAAGAGCTACACTCTGGTGCTTTTAGGAAACAGAATTTAAAAATCAATGTGAGAAGAATTAGTGGGTCTGGATGGGTAACTAAAGGTATCCGCATAGCCAGTAGAATGAAACGGTTCCTGAATGTTGTTAATAAAGCTGATTGTGATGTATCAATTTTAGAATACCGTGCAAAGTATTTTAGGATCTATAGAAAATTAGTTCGATATGCAAAAAGAAAGGAGACTAGTAATCAAATTAATAAAGCCACAAACTCCAGTAAAGAAATTTGGAACATAGTTAATAAAGCTCGTGAAAAAAAAGATAAGATCTTTGACAAAGATAACTTAGTTCTTAAGTGTAATAATAAACTTATTCAAAACCCTAGAGATATTGCTGATATCTTCGCAGAACAATTTTCTAATAGTCAGGGTATAAATACTTACAATCAGGAAATGGCTAGGATATGCTTAGTGAAGTATACTGCCAGAGTTCAAAATGCCATGATTTTTGATACAGTCACTCCATTTGAAATTTACAAAATGGTAAACACAATGGATAATAAAAAGTCGTTTGGCCATGACGAAATACCTCTAAGTACAATCAAGGACAACATTGATATTTTAGGTTATCCAATATCAGAACTAATTAATGACTGTATAAATCAAGGCACTTTTCCTGATCAATTTAAGTTAGCCAGAGTTTTACCCCTATTTAAGAAGGGAGATAAAACAAATCCAGTAAACTACAGGCCTATCTCATTACTACCGGTTTTGTCAAAACTTTTTGAAAAAGTGATCAAATCGCGTCTAATATGTCACTTGTACGACGAAAAAATTATAAATTCCAATCAATTTGGATACCAGAAAAGTGTAGGGACACTGGATGCTATAGACTCAATGGTTAATGATGTAGTTAAAAATCTAAATGCTAAATTGAAAGTCGCAGGCTTATTCCTGGATCTAAGCTCTGCATTTGATACCGTGGAACATTCTATTCTTATTGATAAGTTGGAACACTATGGCATAAGAGAAAATACATTAAAACTATTTCGTTCTTATTTAACAAATAGAACACAATATGTTGAAATCAAATCAGTTGAAAATGGTGTAGAAAAAATTCATAAATCCAGACTCTTCACAGTTAATAAAGGTGTTCCTCAAGGCTCAGTACTTGGTCCAATTTTCTTTACAATATTTGTGAATGATCTAACCGCTTATATAAAGAGTGTTTTACCAGATGTTAGCTTAGTTCTTTTCGCGGATGACACTAGCTCTATTATAAGCGCAAATGATGTTGTCACTTTAGAAAACAAATTAAATAGTTTTCTTAAAGCCTGTGAAAACTGGTTTTCTATAAACAACCTAAAACTTAATGTTAAAAAGACCAAGTGTATGCTATTCAAAACCACGGTTAGAAACAATACTTGTATAAATGTTCTATCATTAGGAAATAAAATTGATATCGTTGACAATATAAAGTTTTTAGGGGTACAAATTGATTCGCTTTTAAATTGGAAACCTGAGTTAACCTCAGTTACTAATATAGTAAGTAGTGCATGCTATGCAATAAGAACTCTTAAGGATGCGTTATCAATGTCTCAGCTTCGTACTGTCTACTTTGCCCTGGTTGAGTCCAAAATCAGGTACAGCATCAAATTCTGGGGAGGCAGTTATAAATACAATATAAGTGCTGCCTTTATTATGCAAAAAAGAGCACTTAGAACAATGCTTGGCATTGACCAAACCGTATCTTGTAAGGAGTATTTTAGTCAACTAAAAATCTTAACAGTACCATGTCTATACATATTAGTACTACTTACGCACTTTCAAAAAAATTTGCCTAAGTTTGAGACAAATGAAGAAAGAAAATGCAGAGTAGCAACACGGAGAAAAGATTTACGGACAATTTTACACGCAAAATTTAATATTGTTAAACACTCATCTTATGTGCAGTCTGTAAATCTTTTTAACAAATTACCTGCCGAATTGAAAAATATTGAGAGTGTTAACATATTTAAAAATAAACTTAAGACACTACTACTTGAAAAGTCTTATTATACTATTGATGAATTTTGTAATGATAAAATATAATTATTTAAATTTAAATTGAATTTGAAATTGCATATTTTTTAATGTTATACTTAATTTTATTAATTATCATAATGAATTTTGACATGTTTTAAAACTTTAATATTTTTGTAATTTGACATGTGCATGTTATGTATTTTATAATGTTTCCTATTATTGTTTTTTTTTTGTTTTTCTGTAAATTATCGACATATATTTCGACACAAATGTATTTTTGTTATGAAATTATAATAAATAAATAAATTACAAATTCATTTATAAAATTAATGTCAAAGGAAATTGAAGTTTTCACTAACATTAAGTGCATTATTTTAAATATATTTTATCTTTGTGCACTTTCTACACTCTCAAATTTATAAAGTAAACTCGACATTATTTCAAGCATGTCCAATAAATTACTATTGTAAAATGTTTACTAACATTAAAGTCAAACATTAAAGCCTGCCACAGACTAACGTCTATTTTACGCACTTTGAGCTCGGCTGCTTAAAAATATAGACCACTCAAAATTATATGTTCCTTTCTTAAATAAACAAATTGTACATAGAATAAACATATCAAGATCTAAAAGTCTGAAACATATCAAGATCTGAAAGTAAAGTAGAAAATATAGATACAAGATATAAAATAAATCCAAGCTTACAAAGACCATTAAATGATACAAAATCATTTAAAGCTTTTAGTAAAATCCGTCACCCACAATTTAGCCTTCAGGCTGATACGTAACTCATAATGGCGGCAAGTTCAAGCAAAATGTTAACATGGTGTACGCTTACAATGGTGATTTTTTACTACACCGACCACAGTTAGTGACTCGCATAAAACTTGGCATGTAAACGTTTTACTACCCAGGAAGACATTAAGGGTATGTTTTATAACCGATATTTAAAAGAAAATATTTTTATGTTTATTACTTCAGGTTATTTCAAAGACGAGCAAAGTTAAGAAGATTTAATAGTCACAGGGACTACTACATACAAACCACTAACATGAAGCATAACCTACATGGCCAGCTTGCTATTAGCCAATATTTAGGATTGCCATATTAAAATAATATTGTCCGTGGAGCCCTGCATATCTGTTTGTGTAGTAAAATGCGAGCAATTTTACTGTATTTATTATAATTGTTACGTCAAAGGCGTGTTATAAATTTCTCATCTCAGGATTGCCGCCAATTAAGGCAAAATGAAATTAATCGCTGTGGATGTATGTGACTGAAGATAAAGAGGAATTATATTATTTACATTCATATTTGGCTAGTGATATGTCGCTGTGGTAACGTAGCTGGCAGCTGCTACGTTGCAGTAGCAAGCCATCTTCTTGCGTTTATCAAGCACTAGTAAAGTTAAGGTATTGTCAGGAAGCTGATAAATGAGCTGAGCCCGTTTTAATAATATCTTACAAGAAAGAATAAAAATCAAAATCTAAATAAAATCTAAATCTATACATATAATAGAATTGCTATTCTTTTCTTGTACCACCTTCTTCCGCTGATATATATAACGTGTAATATAAGGTGTGATAAAATTTAGAGGATGACTGACCATATAGCAAAAATATGAGAACGCCTTAACACTGTGTATAAAGCATATGCTTATACTCGTAGTATACATATATATTAACATACTTTACAGAAAACGCAGCTTCTGTTTATTTAATAATATGAATTAGGTCAATTTAGCTTTGTCTGTTTACTTAGAAACTTGGGCAACCCTTCAGGCAGCCTGCAATGTTACGATGCAGGCTCACTTGGACATAAATATTTTATCAGGAGCAAGCCTCCCCTCAGACTGTCCAACTTCGTTATGTAATTAGAGTCTATTCCTGCTTTATTGATACAAACTGGCCGGTCCTAGTTTATTTATGGTGTGTGGTAATACTACAAATATATAATTTGAAATAAATATAAGTTTATTGAAGGAAAACACTAAGTTCGGTTGAATTGCTAAGTTCGGATACTCGTAAAAATAAAATAAAAATAAAGATAAAATTAAAGGTAATGAAAAATTGGTTAATTGGAGCTATTAAATAACTCACCTTTCGCTTTCAACATCAGATAAATCAGTTCCAAATTCTCCAGTAAGTAGTAATTCTAGATAAAGATTTTTACTTGGATCAGTTTGAAATAAAGTCTTTGAATAGCCTGCCTTAAGAAACCTCCATGTCCTTTCAAATCATGTTTAATATGAATTATGAAATAAAATTATGTTTTAGATAATATTAAGCAATAATACTTTTAAATTATTTTACAAACTGATGCCATTTTATAAATTATAATATATAAAAAGGCCAAGGTTTCAAAACCGTAGTCTCTGCCTACCCCTCTGGACAACAGGCGTGATGGCGTATGTATGTATGTTAAGTTGTCAATATTTATTTAAAAATAGATAACAAATAATGATTACGTAATATGCACGTCTTCAAACTTCGTAGAGATTATTAATCCCAGCGTATGCCAGGGTCCGCTTATTTTTAGTCTTACGAGATAAAAAAAAAAAAAAAAAAAAAAATAATAAAAGTTTTATTTCCCTTTAAAAAGATTTAGCTGAATATCCGTTTTTACACGGAACGACTGCAATCTCATCTCCATTACCCAGAAAGATAACATCATTCTATGGTTAGACCAGTCGTCAGGATATTTGAGGGCGCTGACTTCCCAATAACGACTGCCATAGATGTTCATGACAGCCGGGTCTCACTGTTTAACGTGCTTTCCGACGCACGGGGATGATACACCGCCAACTTCCTTTCGCCGGGCTAATTATTAAGAACTTTTTGACAGAAATTCTTAATAAATTGCTACTAAGGAATTCTTGACGGAAAATCTTAGTAACGTTTTCCAAGCCCGACCTGGGAATCGAACCCGAGACCTCATGATCCGCGGTCGTATACCTACACTAACACTGAACCAACAAGGCAGTTTGCACGTCTTCAAACTAAAGGTTGAATAATAAGACTATAATGGAATTCTAATTATAAAATAAACATTTTAACAAAGATATTTAAATAGAAAATTAAGCTACTATATACGGATTTTATCGCGTTGTTTATATACTCTATTACATAATTTAGAAACTGTTACTAAATTATGTAATAGAGTGTTAAATAAACAACGCGATAAAATCCGTATATAGTAGTTTAATTTTCAATGAATAACATTCGCGTAAACAGATGACAATATTATAAAGATATTTAAAGTTACACTTAAAAATCTGTCCGAATTTTAATGAATATCTTATCTTATTATTTATATGAGTTATCTTAACTGTCGCTACGAAAGGCACCGTACATAGTACGGTATGAGCAATAAACATCTCGGCTGACTTTCTATAAAAGCAATTACTCGATATTTAAATATAAAAGGAATAGTCTTGTTATGTTTCTTAACCCCTCAAGAAGGGTGAAACTCTATTTAAATTCAATATTTCTTCACACGTGCTCCCCTATTGTACATCCCAGTGAGAAATATTTTGATTGACAATAAACACTGCAGAAGAAACGTGAAAAACATTGAGCAAATATTTTTTTAGAATATGAATAAACGTCGCGACAATACTTTTCTAAGAGGGGAAACATTAAAGCCTTTTTTGTCAAGGGATAGAAGTTTTTTAATCGCCTTGATAAAAGGGCTGCAAAACCCGACGACGACGGGGCGTCGCTTCAAAAGCATAAATATAACTTTTGCTACATTATGTTGTGTTCCACAATTCATCTCCCGCCATCGCAGGTGTCAAGAGGAAAAGTGAAAAGTTCCTATTGTTACAGCCTCCATTGTTGGTGTATTTTCACACTCGGCGAATACACTTACCGAACTCAGAATCACCCCTTTCTGAATAAAAGTAAATTCTCTTTTCGATTGAAATTTAGTCGCGGTAATGAAAAGGTAAAGGGCCAATAAGTAGCTCGATCAAATTGCATTATCGCCGAGAAGCGCCCCCTGGTGGAGGGTAGACGCAATAAATTGAATTACGAGTCCCGCAATCTCTGCGTCTATAAAAATCGCCTTTGAGCCGTTTCTCGGACGTCACATTCGTTCGAAAAGTAATCAAAGAGCTTTTCTTTTGCGGTATCTTTGTAAGAATTCGATTGATTTAATCTGGAACTAACCTTAAAATTTTCTAATAATTACTTTTATAGTTACCAACATTGAAAGGTAGTTAGTTATTAATAAAATAACTCTAGCAACTATAATAACTCTGCAAGCAAGTTATTGTTTATTTCAAAAAATTAACGAACGTATGTTTACTGAGAGCCATTAGTGATAGAAAGAATTTAACAACATATTTGAGATCAGTAACATCTGCTTACCCGTTGACGTATTCATGACCCGCATGACATTATTAAGCTCTATAACTGGCCATACTTAACGAGGCAGGTGCTATGGAGTACTAATATTCAAGCAGCAGATGAAAATGGATTCTTACCTGAAACAAAAAAATCATATTTTAAACACACACAATTTCTGAGTAAGTCGAATCATAACATAATTACGATACACTTGAATGCCTTACTTTTCAGCGAGTTACATGTACATGTAGTCAGACATGAGTAATCTTATTAAAATTCAATTTAAAGTTTTCATTTTCTCAAGAAATGCTGTTACATAGTGGTGGTAATGATATAACTATGGTATTATATTATTGATATAACTAAAAGAAAGCTAATAGAGAACAATATGCCTGAGGAATATGCAGAAATACTAAACCATTGCTTAACAACTGGCTATCTGTTGTGGGACAATAAATTCTACATACAAGTGGATGGTGTGACAATGGGCTCGCCAGTATCGCCTGTTGTTGCTGACATATATATGGAGGACTTCAAGGCTCGAGCTTTGCAGACTACCACCATCACACCCAGGATTTATAAGAGGTATGTAGACGATACTTTCACAATATTACCAACAGATAGTGTAAAAGCATTCCTAAAACATCTTAATTCCATTAATAATAACATCCAATTTACTATGGAATTAGAGGCAAATAATTCATTAGCTTCCTTAGATGTACTTGTCATCAGGAATCCTGATCATACTTTGAGCCACACTGTGTATAGGAAAAAGACCCATACAAACAGGTACTTAAACGGTGAATCTCACCACCATCCTAAACTGTTAGCTACCGTGGGAATATCTTTGTTTCAGAGAGCCCACGGGATCTGTGACAAGAAACACCTGGACGCCGAGCTTCAACATGTCAAGCAAGTACTGCAAGGCAACAAGCTCCAACAGCCGCGTCGCCTTCACAGATCCCGAGAAAAGCCAGCCACAGTCGAGCGCCAGCCTGCCATACTACTATATGTAAGGGGTGTCACTGACAAGATTGGCTACATCTTGAAGCGAGCTTCAATCAACACATACTTCAAGCCGCCAACGAAGATAAGTAAATTTTTACCATCCGTCAAGTGCCAATTACCTTTACAAGATGCAGGGGTCTATAAAATAGATTGTGACTGCGGACTCTCATATATTGGGCAAACCAAGAGAAGCATAGGCACCCGCTTAAAAGAACATATAGCTGATGTTAAACACCAACAGTCGTTGAAGTCTGCTGTGTGTGAACATGTGCTACAGGGGACCAACCACTACCTACGATTTGACAAACCACATATACTCGCAAAAGAACACCGATTCCTACCAAGGATGCTTCGCGAGGCTATTGAAATTAAATAACATCCTAATTTCAATAGAGAGGATGGTTGGAAGTACCACCAGCTTGGGATCCAGTCATTCAAATAGTCAAACCCAAGAAGAAGCAAAACACAGCTAGACTTCATGATACTTTGAGCTCATTCTGCGTAAATAGGAACACCAAAGATTAAATTATGTTCGGATACTTTAAAATAACTAGCTACACTTCAGAACGTTGGGACAACTACCATCTTAGTCTCCCCGTGAACATGGCTGCTGTAAAGCAACCGAAACGTCGGGGCAAAGTGTAAACTTAAATATAAATAGTTTTAATTAGAAAATATATAGTTTAAATAGTAGTAAAATTCAATAATAGTAGTGTTAGAGTTTTCAAAATTATGTAATAACAGTGTTTAAAGTAAAATAAACAACGCGATAAAATCCGTATAAAGTGTTTAATTTCAATACATTCTACCATAACAATTTCAAACTTAAAAATTAATTTGTCAATCAATTTATAAATTATATATATAATATATATATTTATCAATTCCACAATCACACTCAAAACTTCAACTGAAGCACAGTACACTTGTTTTGTATATAATATGTACATATGTATCCTGCGATTGAAGGCAACTATCTAAATATTTAAAATTGCTTTTTTATCGTATTTGTATGTCTGTTAAGTAAACGAAACAGTTCATAGATGAAGTGGTTAAGCAGTCTTTATAATACCGAGATTACGCATTTAAAAGTATCAGCCAGCTTTCGTCATCACGATTCAAAATCTTTAGATTGGATTGTGCAATCTTGACATTGTCATGATACCTAAATGATAATAGAAAACCCGTACAATTGGTAAAAGATCTTCAATTAAAAACATAACTGTTATGATTGTTGATTTAAATTAACCGAAACATAAAAGTTAATAATATCATTTAGTACGTACAAAAGTGTAAGTATTGCTTGCAATGACAATGCACAAAACGTTAAAATCATTTAATTGTACTCAATATAAAAACATCAATATGGCTCAGCACATATAATGTGTTGTTAAATAACTACTGCATAGTTTATACTTAAACTGTGGCAGACAGGCATCACCACTCAGCGGAATCTTTAATTAATACAGATTTAATCAGGTGCTATATTAAATATTCGTGTATTAGGAGGTTCCGTCTGCGGCGAGGGGTGAAACCGCACGACAGTGCGCCGCGCAATCACGGGCCATTGTTACCTACCTATGAAGGGGATGCTACTCATTATTCGAAGAGTATTTATGATGAAAATATCTTCCGTATTGTGTATTATACGTGGCTTCGAAAAGGTTGTTATTCTGCGCAAAACATATGTAGTCATTTTTATTCCAGATAATTCTGTGATGAAATTTTACATTTGTAAGGTAAATAAAATATACTAAAGAATAAATATAGACTTTAGTAGAATATAATATTTAATAAAGTTGATTTATGTGTACACGAAAGCTATAAAAAATAAAAACAGCAGTAGATAAATAAATGGCTTATACTTATTGTTTATTTTTATAGACGTGCAGTAGAATAGCGATATTATGCTATGCTATACTAATAACCTAGAGCGACCTGGACTAAGGAATTATCTCCATCCCACAAATAATTGCTGCCAAATAACTTTGTATTGTTAAGTTAAGGAAGCGCTGTGCCGACAGCAGACGGCAGTATAATTCACCTCTTGTGACTCCTATTTTAAACAGAAACATGTGAATAAAGTCTGTGACATTGCAAGCACGTATAGACTACGGTGACTGTTAGTAATTAGGTCTATCTTCACCTTTTTGCAAACGTTCTACCCATCATATTTTCTGCACCTTTACCACCTAAATCTGATATCTCAGATGAAGAAACAAAATGACTTCATAATTATTATTCACAACTCAAACAATCTCTTATCACTATGACACCATCCTTAATCGTTCAATGTCCATACTGTTCATGTGGTAATGTGTGAAACGACTAGCATTGCGCAATCAGTGCACAATCACTTCATGATTGAACACGATCGCTATGTGTCAGCTGACCAACCATTCGCTTCGGACGATTCGTTGCAATACTTTATTAAATGGCCTATAAAGCTCTATTGAGGATACTGCGTTTAATATTGTACTGAATGAATGCTGGTACGTAATGAATGTCATAAATATTATATAATTAAATTTTATTACCAACAAACAATTGCATAACTATATTAATTAATTTAATCTAAACAGACAAATTATTTACATGAAGGTTAACTTATGTGTAAAAAACAATGTATTTCTATATCCGAATGACTTTTATACAGACAATTTTCTTAATTCTTAATTTTTTTTTTAAAAGAACATGACAAGTATTTTGTGTCGTTGACACCTGTACTAATGCGAGCATTGTATCACAGGTGCAAGCGCCTTCCATGGATTTTGGATCACTTTAATTTTATTTTAATGACAGTAATATAATCTTGATATATCAATTTAAAGTGAACATATTTTACAAAAAGATTTTACCATTAATTAATTAATAATATACTAATTTAGATAAATTAAATTAAATTAAATTAAAACATTTTAATTTGATTAACATAATAACACTTTTATATGTCATTGTCTATGTGTGTGTGTGTGTGTGTCTGTGTGTTTGTGTAATTTACGTTGTCAGCTATAAACTAGGCTTTAAAAGGTTTTCTGTCGGTCGATAATCGTTAGCAACCAGCGTTGTAGGATAAATTTACAATTTTTTGTAGTCAGCGGATAAACATATATAATTTTGTTGACGCGGTTATATAGTCGGGAACTGAGGACAAAGAAACTTCCAGAAGCTAGTGCCATTCTGTGAGGTATAATTTTACAAATTTGGTCTTTTCGTCTTTTTGGTATTGGCTTATATGGTATTAGAGCATGTTTGCGCAGGATAGTTTGGCGCACAAAGAGTTGTCTCACAGTCAAAATGGAGCACTCTTGGTACAACGCTGTCGTTGAATATCTGCGTGGTTTACCTAAAAGAACTTTAAGCACGGCTCTTTGTGCCCTCTCCACTTTTAGCATATGTAGAGAACATGCGCCTCCCCATTCCACTAAGGCATAGTATACTAGTTTGAGAACTTCTGTGCTGGCCGACGGCTTGAGCTTTTTCATAATGTAAATTAGTTTCCTGGTGCGCGATGTCAGGCTTTCGATATGCTTGTCCCACCTAAAGCAGGCATCGATTTGTATGCCCAGATATTTAATAATGGACGTTCGCGTAACGGCGTCGCAGCCACAGCCGCAGTTCACATTTATGCGGCCGCAAGTGTGTGCCGTTAACACTAGTCGGTTTGGTGGCTGCGAAGAAAAAGAGGAAGAGAACGCTACATACATCGTTTTTGTGACGTTCATTGTGAGAAGATTGGCAGCAATCCATGACATAACAGCAGACAAAGCCTTTTCAGCTAAATTAAAAGTAATATAATAAATATCTTCTAAGAAATAAGAATCTTTAGTAACCCTGCTTAAAACTGGATAAATTTCGCTTAAACTGTAACATCTTCACTGAAGAAGTAGTTACTTCCTAGGTTGGTAGATACCATCACACTGTGCATCTTGTGTTATCTTTCTGGAGGGAGTAGCTATTCAGCTGATAGTGTCCGGGCCCCCATTAAGTAGACTAACAAATGACTATGAAAATATAGATCTACGTACATAGCCTTAAGGTTCCAAAAAAAAAAAATACTTCTGTGTGTACAACCCAATCAATTATTGGCTACTTGCTAGATGTCATAAGTTCAATTGAAACACCGATTCAAGAACAACATTGGGTAACAAAAATATATTTTACAGTTTACACGCCGTATTTCTAAAAGACATATTTTTGCATTCACAAGCTGTACGGTATCATCAATTGTTTTATTCATAACGTAACAAAAACCGAACGATAAAACCTCTGTATGCGAGAGCGACAAAAAGTCGTATGACCACAATCGTTTGTCGTAAACTGTTTTATTAAAAGTGTCGTCGGCCGTCCCGTTCGATAGCATAACAGTAACAACTGCGTTTTTGCAGATGCGATATGGAATTCCGTTGGATGATATTGTATTTACTTTACATACATACATTGTTTTGAAATCTGTGTGTCAATACATAGATATTTGTGTTAACATATGCTATGCATATATATACATAGTTCGATAATATTGTATTCTTAATCTGTCACGTCTTAGAATACCATAAATAATTAAAAACCTATCGTGTCTGGCCACCGGTGTACCGCAGCAGTTTAAAAGGGTAAAAATATCTGTATAACGGTTATATTAAGGCAATTAAGCTGTATAAAGGAGCATAATATGAAATGATGACATCGTGTTGCGGTAGCGCCTGCTTCCTTTGATTTGTATGCAGTTGCGCAAACTAATTCGATCAGCGCTAAAGATCATTAGAGAATGATCACAAACACGACACGCGTTATATATGTCGTGATTATCGTGTCTGGCCACCGGTGTACCGCAGCAGTTTGAAAGGGTAAAAATATCTGTATAACGGTTATATTACGGCAATTAAGCTGTATAAAGGAGCATAATATGAAATGATGACATCGTGTTGCGGTAGCGCCTGCTTCCTTTGATTTGTATGCAGTTGCGCAAACTAATTTGATCAGCGCTATAGATCATTAGGCAATGATCACGATCACGACTCGCGTTATATATGTCGTGATCGATACAGGTAGTGAGCTGCTTGAATTAATTTAACCCTTATTAGTAAGCTACAACTGCAGCAAGCGCGTGCGGGGTAGCAATGCGATCATTATGAAAACTGTTTAAAAGCTGGCTTTCCTCTTTCATAAGTGTGTAAGTGTGAGGGAGCGAAAAAATAATCATCGATATAGCTTTTGACTTATCCTAACCAATATTATAAATGCCAATATGAGTCTGTTTGTTTGGTACGCTTTCACGCCGTAACTACCAGACCAATCATCATGAAAATTCGCATACATGTTATCAGGGGCACAGAAAAGGACCTTTCATTCGGAAAAAAAACTGTTCCCGAAGGATAGCATTTCATTGAAAAATTGACGTAGTGACCAAAATCTAGTAACGTATCATATGTATAAGTCCATGCCTGTAACTCTCAAAGAAGAAAAGAAGTTACAACGATATCTTGCCAGGTTTGTTTAATATATTACGATACTAAATAAAATAAAAATTATAATATAAAAATTCCATTTTTGAAAATAAATACTTACTACCTTTTTTTTCCTTCTGTATTTAGTCGGCTGAGAATAATCTCCCAAAAACTCAACCAGCGATGCACGAATAAATTGTTGTTGGTAAACAGTTGTTTTTCCAAATAAAGCCTTGAATCGGTGATAAATGTGAAATGTTGTACCGTCAGAAGCCACTAAAGCGAGCAGTAAAGTTGGAAATTCACTACGGACAACAAATTAAGCCGTTTCCGTAAGTTCTGTCCCAACTCGCACTGCATAGAAATTAGGTAATACTTTTACTGTAAAAGATCTAAATATTTTACCTAAAGTATGTTAATTATTCCATTTCTATAAAACATTGCAACTCTTGCACTAAAGCTATTATATTTTGTGGGGTAGTTGTATATTCTTTTATTTAAGTACCTACAAAGGTGGCAAACAAGCTCGGTCGGCTTCGGTCCGTCTAAACAAACAAAGAAATTAACAATAAAAATAGATACTTTAAAAATTCCAAGATGCAATGTTTATCTAAATTGCAAAAAACATAAACAAAGCATGTGTTATTAATTTCTTTTGGATTAAAGAAAACTGAATTCGGTTTTGGTAACTTAGGTTGCCTAAAATAGGCGCGACGTAAGTAGGTAGGTATCTACCTAATGCTTATAAGAAAGATAGTCTCGCGGGCTACACGTGCGCGTTAATCATATGGGCTACTTGATTGCTCAATACAACCCACGAAACTGCCTCAATATATGCATGTTACCAGCATCGCATACATCATGTATGGGATGCTGGTAACATGCAAATATATTATACAAGGTCCAGATAATTAAGTAATCCAAAGGCACAAGAAATTAAGCCCTCGAGCATAAATTCGCCTCTTCATACATAAAACATTTTACATAAGCAAACAGATCTGCCATACAAACATTTGTACAGAGCGCAAAAAAATATTAATTACGCGCAAATGGAGCTCACCCATTGGCCATGCGTCATTACAAATCTCCCTTATATCTATGTTCACAGTACATTAAGTCGCGGTTGCTGTCTAATTAAATCCCCTCCGGTTACCGGCGCGTTGTCGGCGATTTTTATACAAAAGCATATCATAAAGCCGTGCTCATAAAAACCTAATTTTGTGTGCGATTTAATGCTGGATAAACATTTTTTTTCAAGCATGTCGTATTCTTATAGCCTCTTGGAATGGCATTAATTTGCGCTGTGACTGTTTACAAATCATAATTAAAATTAAATTTTAAGGTAGTAGATCCTCGCTGGTTTCAGCATGAATGGGCCGGATCGAGCGGGGAAGTACTACCCTCTCACAGAATACCGGCGTGAAGTAACGGTACCCGTACTGTTGCGTTTCGTATCGGTGAGTGAGAGAGCCGGAGGCCCAGTTAACCCAATCCTTTTCCTATCCTTTCCTCTGTCCTTTCCCTCCTTCATTCCTTTTTAAAGGGCTGGCAACGCACTTGTAACTCCTTTGCGGTTGCGAGTGTCCATGGGCGACGGTCATCGCTTACCATCAGGCGATCCGTATGATCGTTTGCCGCCCTAGTACATAAAAAAAAAATTGAATTTTTAATAGTAATTTTGATTTACGTAAGAAATGATGAACCAAAGCTACTGGGAAGCCACGTAGAGCCACCGAGCTTGTTAATCTTCGTAAAAATAAATTTATCGATAGTGCAACCTCGCGAGGAAATCTATATGTTAATGGGCCTCCATGCTATAGATGATGTGTGAACTATACAACTCTTCACCTACTGAAGAGTTATACATTTATAGATGTAGGCCAAATTGTTAACATTTATTATATTGAACTTAAATATGCCACTACAGGGAATAAAGTTTATTATGCGTGGAAGAGCTTGAAAGGCAAGTGTTCAGTTGTTATGCATATCTATGATAGTATAATTAGGTTCACTGTAGAACAAACAAACTAAGGCACAAAATCAGTTTTTTTTTTAAATTTGTGGCTTATTCAATATTTAGTATCATATAATAAAATGGTGGCGTATAAAAAAGCATAATATGTTATGATAGGCCTCGCTAAGCCACGTGACTAGGAAAATTTAAAAATAGTAGGTATAATAATATTATAATAGGTATTATTCAATCACAAATTTATAATTTAAGATACAACAATATTTGAGTGGGAGTATGGCCGCCTCTTTAGCGAAGAAAATATTTTTCAAGACAATAAAAAAAGAGAACGATGGCAGCGAGAGTACTGGGAGTGCGCAGATGCGACTGAATGCCTGCTGAATAATTACCACGACGCCTCGGGCGCGAGCCGACTAAGACTGAGGGCATACCACGGGGTTGTAATACGAGGGTAAAATATATGAAAACAAAATTGCATTATATAACATATTATTTTATATAATTATTAAAACGAAAATAAAGTTTTCGTTACGTAATACGTGAACATTAAATAAGGAAGCCGACGCATCGTTAGGAGATTTACAGAGAGATGGATAACTGAAGAGATTGATCGATTTATAATTACTTTTTTATAAGTAGATAATGGTGGAACTAATATATTATATCCGTGCAATGAAACTACTTTTCTTGCAATTAAAATAATGAGGTTCAGTTTTTTATGCAAATTTACGAAACGTCATGTTTAGTAAAAATATATCGTTATGTAATAAATCGGTACATCTAAATATAATACCTTTTTGAAAATATTCTTTTGCTAATATATAGCTATATTACACCTGATTCAAAGAGGCTTTTTTTAGAATCGATTTAGTAGTTTAAGATATTATTTTTAGATGAAAACAAACAAATTTCAACACTTATTTATAATATAAGTACAGGTAACATAATCATGACACATAGTGTTGGTATGGTAAACTGAAAATACTTTAAAGATGAACATTGTGATTGCAGCTTTATGTGCTCTTTACAAAAATATTGTATGAAAGCTTTCTTAACTAGGACAGTAGATACTTCAGTTTCTTACTCATTAAAACTATAAATCAAGCTCGGACTAACAGATCTACTGATTTATGCACGTTCTAAGAAATATTGTATTCCTTTTCTAGCGAAAGGTTTTCAAAGTAATGGAACACAAAAACTAATTTAAATCAAATGAAATAAATACTCTTTGCCTGCCACTTTGGTCTTATGGCATAGGTGACGTAGCTGTTTTTGTTCTTGAGGTTCAATAACTAGGTTGCGAAGTGTTACCTTGTTGGTATCCCGATATAATTTTCTCAGTAGAAGCGCGAAATCTGGTAATAAAGTGCCCTGCAATACAGAGATAATGATTAAGGAGTTTCTTTCTTAATGAACAAGAAACTTCTAATAGATTATCTCTATGTATCTAATTAAAATAATCTTTCAGATACTGAATATATTTATTTATACATGAAGTTGTACAAGCAAGTAGAGAGTAAGACAAGTTATAAAAGCCTAATAAGTTAGAAAATACAAGCCTTTAACTGATAGTTATTAACCTTAGAGTATTTTATACAACTACATACATCCTGCATATAATTGTATGCAAATACTCTACCTGATGTGATTTCTTATATTTATATATCATTTAATGAACAGAATAAGTCGTTACTTGGCAGAAATCTTATGTAATCCGAGGCATTTCAAGGTAACTGGTTCCCCTCTTGTTAAGTCATAAAAGTACAAAGGTGCATTAAATAATAGCGCATTTTATATTTCTGACATTTTATGACTTAAACGTAAAAGGACACACTTAAGATATAGATAGATACGCAAAACAACCTCCGGCCAGAATCACCCGGGCGGTTAGGCACTCCAATATAATTAAACTTAATTTAAAGTTAGCCTACATCGTACGAACATTGACCAGTTGGGCAACGCTAATGGAAAGCTCATCTATAACACACCTATAAGTATGTTACAAAACTTCACTACACATGAACTGATGAATTGAAGGCTACATTCATGAACTCCGTTACTTTCCCTTTTGATACGATCTGTCTAAAAGGGGTGTTCCAAAACTTTGTATCCAAGTCGGAATAAGTTACTAGAGTCTCATGTCAAACAAGGATATGCACTTACAAGGCCCCAGGGACGAACCGCTCGACTAGAACTAATCTAATACCGAAACTAACTTGCTAGTAAGGAATCTAATATAGACTTTGGAATTGTTCCGTTGCGGTTAAGTGATATTTAGAGACGGTAGGCAGTTTAGCGAATTTGAAATGAAGTTAGACTTAGCTTGTGTAGGCTCAGCCAGCTGTGTAATTGGAGGTTTAGTTCTGTTTACCTACGTCTTATGTACTTAAATAGACTTACGACTATTACTGACGAGTTAGGCTGAGACTACAAATATTCAATTGATACGTTCGTGGCTACGATCTTGTTATTTAATTTTTGTAAAGGTAACTCTTTCCTTATGAGCTATTCCTGCGTTGCGAGGGACGTTAAAAACATTGAAACAACTAAAAAATGAACACCCAGCTACCGTGCCCGACGGGGTCCATAATTGTTCTCTCTACATTTATAAGACCTGTATATACATTATGGAGTGCAATAAACGAATTGAATTGAATTGAATTGAAACAACTATTTACGGAACACAGAAAATTTGGACAGTGTCCAGATCGAATCTACGATAATCAGCATGGTGGTAGTAGCGAGGCGTCAACTACGCCTTCAATGCACTTACAATAAATCTCTTTTTAATCGCAACCATCATTTTTTATTTAGGCTCGTCGGTTTAGAGGACTCACATTCACGAAAGTTCCTTATCCTTGTATTAGTATATTTACTTCAGAAGTTATTTACATATAGACCAAATCTATGAATACCTTCGAATTATGAAAGAGAGGGAATAATGTGAAGCGCATCCATTTGGGCACTATATACAGGGCAGTCTTGCCCAGTAGGCGTATTCTAAGCTATTATTATGTCGCCATGATTGAAATTTTGGAGAATATTATTTATCATCAAACGCGCCTCTAACTCATCTGTCATTAGAGTCACCTAACCCCAAGATTATTATTTGTTGCGAGCTTATTACTCTCGTAGTTACAAAATATTACAAATGCTGAAATAAAAAACGACGTACCATAAACACGGCTTCATTCACCATATTGCTTATTTCAATCAAAAAGCATTACAATACGTTAAGGCCCGGCTGAAACCCCACCCCATTCACATAACATGCACTCCTACCCAGCGGGCAGTCGACCAGAACATGTTTCATGTGCAGCATAAACATAAACATCGAATCGCTTAGCTGTAAGCTCTAACCTGTTGGCTTAAAAGCTTCAAATACTTATTCAATCAGTTTATTGGTTAAGGCTCGTGACTGAATAAAATATGTTATGTGTCTCGTATAGGGTTAGGAATACGATTTTTTGGTAACTGTACTTATAGTTAGGAGGAAAGGAATAACGACCATGGTCTTAATTATAAAATACAACTACTGGACTAGTAGTCATCCCTGTATCATTGGGAAGCTGTCATTGAAACAATACACATTCAAAACTCGTAACAAGAATTTGAAGATCACATATATGGGGATCGATGTTATAATACTCGGCGCGTTACAAGTAGGTAACTGCTTTAATCGTTGCGCCATCTGTCCAGTCCTCTTTGGGATATTCAGTAATAATTCGGTTATTTCAATCAAAAAGTGATATATAAGTTTTATTGTGTATCTAAATTTCTCTCTTAACATTTATTCTCCCAAAAATCGTTCAAGTCATGTTCCTATTTGCAATAATCAACTTCGTTTTAGTTATTAACTGATGCTTTTTGCCCAAGTTTATTACGTATAGGTAACTAATACAACCGTCACCGTTTTGGAGGTAAGTATTTGGAGCTAAATGTGATTTAATATACCTCCAAATACTTAGAACTCCATACATACATTATCAAAACCAGCAAAATTATAAACTGTACCAAGAAATGCCTTTTAGTAAAATCATTTTCATTTATTATACCATCACGTTCTTTTTCTATAAACTCATAACATGATCCTTTGTATTAAATATATTTATAAACATTCTACCTATAAGCCTTTAACCCAGAAACCCAAAAGGCAACCTTTCTAACACCTATTCCCACTCCTACAAGATACATCATCATTCTACCCGAGCCGTCATCCTCCATACTTAATAACTCTGAAACATGGTATGGCCGATGCCCAAACAAATTTCCCACTTCAATTTAGAGAGTGGCGCACACTTAGATATTTTATGCTAATGTGCCATCCGCAGTATGAAATAATAATACCTGACTCCCGGGGATGTTAGGAGCCTCCACCTTTAGGGTGTGGCTCCATCAAACTAATAATTTGCAGCCGACTATTTGTCCGAGAAATTTTCATTTATAATTGTATGTATAAACTCTAGATAGTTTATCAATCAGTATTTAAAAATGTAATCAGTAGGTATGTAGTATGGTAATAATAAAATTTACATGATTTTAACCTAGTACAGAATGTAATTAACATTACAAACTTGAGTTGCTGCATATTTTTCTTCAAGATAATTTTGGCACTAGGCAGAAGGGAAGCAAAGCTTTATATGCAAGTAATGTGATAAATAACCATACAACATAATGAGCAACGGTAGGTTCTTCTCGCCATTTTTGTATTTAAAAGCAACAAGCACGTAACAAGTCATGTTTCTGAACAGATTCAGTGTAGTATCTCACAAACCGATTCTACCGCCGTCTCTTTCACGACTGCCCGTCATTACTCGTGGTCATTAGATAACTTGTGTTATTATTATATTTTAGCATAACACCACCCTTTATTTATTTTATTAAATATTTTTATGTTTTTATTTTCAGCCTGTTTTGTCCCACTGCAGGGCAAAGGCCTCCCGCCCGCTTTTCCACATATCCCTATTATGCGCTAGTTAGTTATTAAATATAATACACTTAATTATAAAAATATCAACCTTGATAAGTAGATACGAACGTAAACAGCAGCACCTGTGTACCAAGGACTGACATTTCAATTGTGAGTTAGTTTACTGAAGGAATAAATTGGACAGGTTTACTTAATTAGGTAAGACTTGGCAGGTTGTCACCGACCCAAATAATCTTCAACACACTAAGCCTGCAGATAGTCAGCTGCAATCTCGATGCCCACTGAAGCTCCAACCTTACATCTCACGTAGCGAGATGAGTTTTGTACTTATCCGCTTTAAACATACATTTAATGGACTTTTTCGACGAAAGTGTTTGAACGCGTAAATACGAGCTTTAAGTGGAGTTGTAAATTCTGCTACTAAAGACTAGAAGCGCAAGCTTGTGGGTGGATAAGGGGGTTATTTACTTTATATATTTAGATAATATAGTTCAGAGTAGACTCTACTCTCATCATTTTCGATGTGTTTTATTTAAACAGTTTTTATAAAAGACTACTTTTTCAGTACGGGACACACTTTGTGTGAGCGAGCGATAATTAACTATTTAATACGTACTTAAGGTCGAAAAGTTGGAGATGCGCACCTTGGAATCGAACTCGTGACCACTGCGTGGCAGTCCATCGGTTTCCAACTAGGCTATCGCTGCTGTCTACAACAACTATAGCGGTGTTTAATAGAATCTCCATCTATGCCTTCAATGAAATACCATGAAGCATAATAAAATTCTACACTGGATATTACGAACTAGAAAATACAAAATTTTTTCGTAACATGACATAACTGAGAAATAGCGTTTAGAAAATTGCTCACCACAGCAAAATATTTAACTAAAAACGTATTTGTTGTATAATTTATCTTCATTCAATAAATACATATAACAATCTCAAGTTGTAGGCAGTGCTTTACACTCACATTTCATCAGATATGGTTTTTATTTCTATTACCGTTTTATTGGGCAATACCGTTGTTTTAATTGCCGTTTTATTGAACAATTCCACCGACGCACGCATTGCTGAGAATCACTTCACAGAAACACCCAATAGCACTGACCAACCGCTGACCCGGGAATCAAACTCGAGACCTCACACACATCAGCCGCGTACACTCCGCTACCCTACTGAGTCACTGCAGCACATCGGCGGTCAGACACTTATGTCTAGCATTCCAAGACTTGCCAGGTTTAATAATTGTAAGCGAAACTTTTACAGCAATACACGCTACCCGGCAAGCACAATAAATCCTAAGTTTATCCAAGTACATTATTGTTACTACCTTTAAATAAATAATGACTACCACCGCCTATTATATTACAGTACAAATAGTACAATTAATACCAGAGCTATTCACATCCATTAGCCAGTCTCGGTGCAGGTACCCGATCAATAAATATAAGACCTAACGCCCACTTCGTCGAACTATCACTGTTTGCCTCGCGTTTTAGTAAATAAATAAGTTACGGTACTTTATTGTTTATTGTAATTTAATCTAAAGGCCAATTGTCGTAATAAATGCTGGCTAAAATAAAGTACCGACCTAGTCTAAATGATTTAAATATCACAAATGGTATTCTCCCAAATTAAATTAAGCATTAATTGTGAACGTAAATTACATTGAAGTTTAGATATAACGTCTGAATAGCGTCTGAAAGGTTAAGCTAGATTGAAACTATTTTAGAACATATTTTTGTACGAGAATTAGTCTAGAACGACCAAATAAGAGATAAGCTAAGCTAAGTCTTTGATCCGCAATACAAATCTCGGACAGCTACAGGCACTCCACACCACACCAAATGGACACTCGTCCCATAGTGTGATATAGATGTTTTTTTTTTTCATATGGTTTAGAAGTGTTATGCTTTTCCAAGGAATCGCCGTCCCAAAATATAGTTTTGATATATTGGCAAGCTTTTAAAAATATTTAAACTACGGACACAACACATGCAATACTCGGCGCACTGACAGAAGCAAACCACTGCGGCATGCGTTAAGCCATTAATTACTCGATCCAGATACAATTTAGAGCTATAAAGTAAACGGTCACACCGCAAGCGTTTCAAACAAATAAAGGCTACAGAGTTCCAAACAACTCGGTGTGATTCAAACGCCTGATAGCGTCAAAAATCGTTTACCCCTACGATATTCATATTCTATCAATGTGTTACGTACATTATAAGTCTAAAACACATTTGTTATTTAAGTTAATACGTATTTATTTCCACAAAAAATAAACAAACTACTCACTGTGCAAGTTTTTTTAGTTGCGCATACGGAGCTTAATTGCTCCAACCATAATTTTTGCTACATTTCATGAATCCAGTACAAATATTGTTGTCGATAATTGGAGTTCTTTCGGCCGATTTTATTTCATGGAGTTGTATGTTGCCCATGTGATTTTCAAATAATAAATATTTTAATATTATAGGTGGTAATACCTATATGGTTCAAATTATGGTTATAAGTGCTGTGGTACATTTGAACCATAATAAAGATATGTGTGTCTTAATAAAGTTATATAACTATTAAAAACGTCAAAAATTGTAAAGAAATAATTGTGTAACCTCAATTTTTGTTGAAACAGTTAATATACAAAACAATATTGCTTTTAGGCAATATATTTTACTGTTACAGAACTAAACACTGCCATGAATAAATATCCCGTATAATAGAATTTACATCCAAGTCACGCCTAGACAGTTTATTTCCCCACTCCATTAAATTCAATGTAACCAAATAATGTTATTTAGAGTCTAACTAGCGGCCGAAACCCTTTCATGCCTTGGAGGCTAACGAGGTTTTTACATTAGCTAGCCTGGCCTAGAGGTGTTACGGTAAGAGGACTACCGTCCGCTGAAACTAGATTAAATTTTTGTTGTTTATATATGTACACCTAAAAATCACCTAAAATGTCGCCTGTTTTATATTAGATGCGGTAGTCCACAAACTTGAATTCCTAGTGTTGAAAGATGCCTTTGTCCAGTAATAGACTACATAATGCTGATCAATTGATTTGAACAACTAGCATATTTGCCCTTCTTGTCCTTATGTAACGTTTTAATATGTCCAAAAATAATGGAACGTTTAATTAAGTTTAGCCTTTGAATGTGAATTATGGTTCACACGCAATGTTATTTACTGTCTAACGTAATCCCAAATTCTGCTGAACAGTTTTATATAAAATGGTTTAGATTTTCCGTTAAACCTCAAGCAAACAGTTATTAATAGGCTTCAGTAATATTTAAGACATTATTGCGCAAAGCTTATAAACTTTAGAGTGACAGGCTTGACCAAAAAAAAAATGGTACTGAAATATTATTGGATTAAAAAAATCTTAATAAGTCAATTTGAGTCAGATTTTATTCTAAATATCTTAAATGTACAGCTTCTTTACAGAATAATAATATAAGTAGATCATCAAAAACAGAATACAATAAAATAAGACCATCTCTCCACCTAAATAGTGACACTCGTCAACTAAGTAGGTCCTCGTGATCGTTATGAAGACAAATACCTCTGTAACGTAGATGAATGGTAACCCTAGCCGGCTCGTTAATTGTGTTTAGAGGGTGATGCATGTGTCGTGTCTCTGACCGCAGGCAAGGCGCTCTGCTACAGGAATTAATCTCTGTTAGATCATATTAAATTAATCGTAAAACCGGGTCGGGGATGATGGCTACATCCGTGGAATGCCATCGTTCATTAAGTGGACAAATATCCTTTTTCTTTCAACATAGTTTCGTATTGCACGTGTATATCCCTGAAAGATCAGAAAGAAAACAGATCCTTATTTGGTACGGTCTAGTGTCAGATTAGATAGATTAATTTTAGTTCATCATAAAGGGGCAATAAGCTTTTGCTTAAAGCCACGAAGTCCTGAATCGCTCATCTGGTCAGATAACGTTGAAAGTCAAGTGGACGATCACGAAGAGAAGTTCTTTGCATCATCTCTCTGATTGCCTCAATTACACTTTGTTTTATAAATAAAATATTTAAATTTACAATAATTATGGATAATCGCATCATCTCAAGATTAATTTTCAAATATATGATTTGCGTACAATAATGCGTTTATTTTAAAATAACATTGAATCAATTTAAAGTTTACTGCAAGCAGGAATTGTTTCATCAATACAATGCTACGCTATAAATTTACACTCGCGTCCATATTAGTGTTTACACGTTAATACAAAGTAACATCAGATAACCGTTAATGTGCAGTATCCATCACAGTTATCGATTGAATGTTGCCCGCGGCGGCAATACCGTAGACAGGCTATCGGCTAAAATCCTGCTCTTGTCATGATCTGAACATCCTAGGGCGATAATTTATACATCGCTACCTCTTGTAAATCATTCAAATACGTAAGCTGCGCTTAAAGTTAAAATTTTCTAAAGTTTTGCTCTATACTAAAGGCGGAACACACTTCTTACACGTTTTGTTTTAATTTAATTTATTCTTTAATATAGTTCGTAGGTAGGTACATAAAACAGATTTTAAAGTTTAAATTATTTAGGTATTTGTGTAATTTTGTAAATTATTTTAGAATGGAAGGAATTTGTATATTGTTGCAGATTAAAGATTCTGATGGTAAGAATAAGCTAAGGATAATATTGACATAAGGTATTAAGATACTGACTGAATCGATAGTGCGATCATCTCGTTATTATGCCACTCTTTTTGTTGTGGGATCGATCGGCAAAATTGTGTGATCTACTAATAGAAGTGCCATGTCTAGGTGATTTATCTCCTGAGACAAGTAACTACAGCATACACAGTGTGTTAAGAGTCATTAGAACAACAAATCTTTACATATTTTAATATTACCAAAAATTCCGCAAAATGCTTTACATCATTCCAAAAGACGTAACTTAATATCCCGTAGGTATTTCGACTATATCTTCTATTAAGAGATTTTTTTACACAATTCTCCCTTCGAACAAGAACATCTTAATGCGAAAGTAATTATTCAAACACATCTGTTCGTTCTCTATGAAGGGAAATGTTTTTGCCATCATTCTTATATAGTCATACGTCTTGCGCGATGAAGGCATGGATTACTCGAGGATTTGCTCTGAGAATAAAAATATTCGGTTTATTCGTCGTTACTTTGTTTTTAGTACACGTACCAACCATGAATTCTAGTGTCATAACTACAGCAGTTATAGATTAAAGTTTTATAGGGTGACTTCTTTTAAGACCTTGTAACCCAATATCTATGCACAAATAATAATATTCTACTACATACACACAACACCATCTAGCCCAAACTAAGCTGAGCTTGTACTATGGGTACTAGACAATGGATAAACATACATAGGTATATACTTTTTTTTGTAAATACATACGTATTATACATAGAAACACCCAGACCAAGACAAACATCCATGTTCATGCACACAAATGTTTGACTTGTGCGGGAATCGAATCCGCGACCTCAGGCGTGGCAGTCGGTTACACTAACCACTACGCCATCGAGGCCGACAATATATGTAACATATATACATAGAGTATGGGTTATAAGATATTTAAGATTTAGCCAGTATATTGTTACATATGTATATTGCGCAGTTACTATCCATATTTCAAGTAAAAATATTGAAATCCCATATTAGAAAAGACGAGCTTATTGCCGCCATAATCGGTTCAATCATAAAAATATAACGCAGAGAAGTTTCTCTGATTTCTCTGACGAACCTCTGAACCGATTCTTAAAAATATTCTATTATAAGAAACTTCTCATAATAGAATATTCTTAAGAATCGATTCAGAGGTTTCGTAGATTACCTACGTACAAACAACTTCAAATGTTGTCTTTAAAACTTTAGTATAGATAATACGAACTTTTGCCCGTAACGTCGTATGCTTGGAATTTGAAGGTAGCTATCTATATTTTTTTAATAATCTTTAAATTCCGGCGTGTTCTCTAGATCTCTAACAATACAACTGTGGAAACAGCATTCTATTGGGTGAAATAGTTGTTGCGTGACGGATGTACAAACATACAGACAGACAGACCAAAATTATAAAAAACAATTGTTTTGGCTTCTATAGCTCTTATAAAGACCCTCACATATTTATTACTTTATCTCCTACTAGATTTTGAACGCGGCTTTACTCTCGTAAATGTAGGTTATACAACATGTAACATAATAAACGCACATCCTGAAAGTAGTTTGTTCAAAATCGGCTACTGAATCAATTCCAGCAATTTTTAATATAGGTAATTTTTTATCCCTAAAATAATTGAAACGAATTAAATTATTGTCACCCATTTATTAAACAGCTGAAATAAACGAAAATTTATCATCAATTCAAGGCGATAAGGTTTTTGATGCAATAAAGGCACTAATGTTAGATTTATTGTAATATACCCATACTATCCGCGCACGATAAGGAGAACTAATTCGTTAAATTAAAATATTTAAGTACATAAAAGTAACATTTTAATGATTATATTATTATTACGATTTAATAATCTAATTGGGGTGGTTGAGGTTGTGCGTTATATCTGTGACATGTTGTATAAGTAACAGTACTTTTTTTTGGGTAAAAAGTAACCTATGTCCTTTTCTGTTACCCTGACAACGTGTATGCAGAATTGCATGATAATCGGTCGTGTAGTTAAGGCGTAAAAGCGTAACAAACAAACAAACTTACCTTTGCATTTATAATATTAGTAAGCATGTACTACATCGATCGAAGACGTATAGATAAAGTACGAATTTGATAAGTCGACAAAATTTTAGTCCGTGAAAATTATTATTAGCGGCTTATAACCTAAAGAATGTAGTCGATAAGCTTTTATTACATAAAGCTCTTTGACTACACTCGCTTGGTATTACAAACTGCGGTTGTTCATAGTAGAGGTAAATATGAAGTGAAGATTACTATGACAAAACATCTCATAATTTTTGTATATGGGCTGTATAAACAGCGTAACTGGAACGTATAAGCATTGTCGCTTTGTTTTAATGCCGAGAGTTTATGTTTTTGCAAAGATAAGTCCTTGGAATCTTGGTATTATCTTTGAAAGAACAAGTTAGAGTTCTACCCTTTATACTTTAAGCAATAAGTGTGGGTCTTGGATATGTAGTATATGATATTTGTATTCTTTTTCACTGCCCGCCTCTGAGTTCACATATAATGTGCTGCGATTTAAATCCCGTTATTTACAATATGCTTAATATTTTTGGATCAACAGAATGGAATTAGGTGAAATGTGGCTAAGTAATTAGGTAACCCAGGTATACACTAACCCTTGTACACTATTTTTACCATGTATGATATCGTATGACTAACATGTCCTAATTTGCAATCTCTTCTGAGGTGTCAGAGATTGCAAATTCGGAGGTGGACGTGGATTGCAAATTATATGATATCATTTCTATTTGTATTAGCTTCTTTAAATAGAAGTGTTTAAAACCTTATATGGCGGCCTCGATGGAGTAGTGGTTAGTGTAACTGACTGCCACGCCTGAGGTCGCGGGATCGATTTCCGCATAAGTCAAACATTTGTATGCATGGACATGGATGTTTGTCTTGGTCCAGACCAGAGATAAACATCCATGTCCATGCACAGGTGTTTCTATGTATAATATCGATGTATTTACAAATAAAAGTATGTATATGTTTATCCATTGACTAGTACCCATAGTATTCTGCTTATTTTGGGCTAGATGGTGTTGTGTGTATGTGATAGAATATTTAAAAAAACCTTTGATCTCCATAAATATACTTGCTGTAACTGTACAAAAGCTGTAGTTGAAGAATAATTCATTAATTTTATAACTTGACAAACCAAAAACACAAGTCAAATTAAGTTTATTTGTTCCTCATTTGACAGAGAGAATGAAGCAAGAGGATTGAAGCTAGTAGCAATCTCTATTTACCTATTCGGGAAATTGGTGTGGGTCTATATATATACGTTTATCTATTTTACATTATTTCGATATAAAAAGCTAATACATATTATATAAGCGAGTTTGTGTATAATACTAACACATTCAAATCATTTATTTTCAAGAAAATCTTTATGTACATATATAAAATAAGCGGAATAACTTTCTTTATTTAGCCACAACGCAACTCATAATACCGTATTACAGAATGCTACATACGTGCGTGATAATATTTATAAGGCGGTCACATATTCCGTCTTTCATATCCTACATTCTAGTTGTCTTCATTCCTTGGCTGAAAGGGAAACGTACATATATTACATTCTTTTCCTGCATTTACTAAGAAAAGCGTAATTGTGTAGAACAAAAACGTCTTTATCTACTGAAGCATTCCAAAACCTCAGCCTGTAGACGAACTAATAATCTCACACAATCTTAAATTGCACGTATACATACAACTCTCAACTGTAATATATCTGCTATAAGGTCTAATATCGCGTGAATTAAGCTTAGCAGCAGCAAAATAAAATTGGTTTTGAAGAATTGGCTTCAGTCAACAACGGGGAGATGGTAGACGAATATTATTGTTATAGTTATTGTTTCTTTGGCGCTTGTTATAGCTAGTAGCACTTACTTGGCTACGAAGCTAAAGAAATATTTATATAGGGTGGTAAACGTTTGCCACTGCGTTGCCATTAATATTCGAAATGGGAATCAAGGTCGTGATGAGGGAAATCGTAAAGAGGCCGTGTTTGTTTTGACCGATTAGATTGGTATGATTCAGCTTGGATTATTATACGTAGGCCGCGGATATCGGTTGGTGCATACGTGCCTGGCGTTCACTTGGGATAAGTATGAATTGGTCATTATGTTGGTAGTAGAAAGTTATAGTCATCCTTAAGACACATGAATCATCGTTGTTGTTATCATCACCTACTTGATTGAACATTGAACAAAACTTATCTTATATCCACAGAAATATATGTGTATCAAGAAATCGTTGCACCAGAATATTGCTTACAAAACATGTTCTAATCAACATTTATATAATATATATTCGTATATAATAGGAAAGCTGTGACAGATAGTGCGGAACATCACAATAATATTGCAGGAGTAGATCAGTCAACTCTAACGTCTTTCGAATTTTCTGTCATTAAGTGGCCACCACTCACTACGCCACGCAAAGTTATGATACTGAGAATTTTTTTATACTGAGAAAATGAGTACTGTGGAAATAAGTACTGAAAAGACTATTAATCTGTCGGATACCAGACATAATTAAAAATCTATTGTCTCTCGCCACCGGTGTGCCGCTTGGACTCATTAGGGTAATCAAACATTTTTGTTTATCTACACATCTACCTGGATGTGGTAATAGCGACAACATACTAAGCTACGATCAAAGTATGACTAAATCTACCAGGCAATAATACATAAGACATCTACTATATAAATAAGTTATTCGAAAACATAATGACTATAGGGTCGTAAAGACCATCAGCTGCTAAATATGCCGGATATTATGGCCGATGAAGTAACCACCTGTTCTGATTACTTAATTATATTGCATAAGCCGGGGGATAAGCTGAGCTTATCATAAATTCTTATATTAACTAGTCCTAAAATTAGTCACCAAATACTTACATTTTCATTATATTTTTACTTTTATTACAATTTAAGAGTACTTTTATTTATGGCATGCAGATAAATTTATTTTAATTTTCCGTTCCCAAAGGAAGTTTATAATAATAACTATATGAAAATACTCTTAAATTAAAAACAAATAATGTGTTATAATAATCAACTATTTTTCTAGTTTTGCGAACATAAACATACAGAACCCGTTTTTATATAAAAAATCTTTAGACGGATACACAAATAAGTACTTAGTATTAATTCTTATCGACCTTGAGATTACATAAAAATACTTAACATGCTACTGAAACTTTTCTGCGATTAGTTATCACTTGCTTGTTCTTTCGTTTCTTCTCAAAATATCAAAATATCCTCCATTTCTTGTCCAAGCTATCAATCTATATTTCTAATTCGTTATAATTTGAACAGTAGTTCATTTGTGAAAATTGATATAGTAAACGTAAGACAATATTATACTGCGATACTTAAATAATATATAATTATACATAATATATAACTATACATTACTAAAACATGTGGCTTTCGCGGACACATCCAGCTTACCACGGACAGAGCGACGTACTTAAAAATATGGCATACCTACAAAAATCTATTATTTTTATAAACCGCATTTAGTCGTGAAAGAAATAATCTTAATATATAATAAAACACATAAATAAGAACTGATGAGCTCATTGCAAGTCCCATTTGCAACACATTTTTGCCGTAGATTTTGATGGTGCCATTACGCAGGGTAAACGACCCAGTGGTTGTCCATCCAAGGGCTGTCGTTCGATTTAATTTACCGCACTCGGCGTTTCGCCACGGTTAATTTGGAAATAATTATTGCACTCCCCTAATCGTAGGGCAAGAGATTATGTAACACGCTATATCAAAAACTGACCGGATGAAATTTCATTATAATCTCGGCGTAGATACACAATGAAAATGTTATTATTGAAGGTGAATCCAAATTGTTATCATAATTGCTCTATCCAATCTTACTGAGGTGGTATGCCAAGATGGAAGGAAAGAATGAAAGCGTGGACGACAAATGATTTACCAAGAAAATATATAAGGCAACTGTGAAAGGGTCAATCAAAAAGGAAAGATCTAGGCGAGCGATCTCTGACTATATCAGAAAGATTTTAAAGTGAGATCAGATTTAAAGTACCTACTATAAACCAAACGAGCGTGTATGAAGAATGTGATTAACGTATGAACCAAAAGAGTTGCGAATTGAATTTTGTAGTATTTGCTCTCCCCTCAGAGAAATAGGTATGAGCGAGTTCATATATGTATATGCACAGAAAGATTTGTGTGTATGTATAATATATGACACGCGAAGCACTGGACAGATCTGGATATTTCTTGAGGCAAAATGTAGAGGTTGGTTTGCAAAGGCGTAATATATATAGAAACATACATATATTAAAAATCATGTACTTCTCTAACTATCAGAAGAGACATCGTAAAACTAATAAATGTCATTTACTTACTTCACATTATGCTACCAATAAATGTCAATCATGAAAAACTTATTTAATTTGGTCTTCAATTGACATTGATTAAAAGTGCGTGTTTTCAATTTACGAAGTGAAGCGTGAATTTAGTATAAAATATTTTTAATATACGTACAAAGAACACGTGGTGAAATATAATTTATTCTGTTTAGACACAAATAAAAATTTATTTTTATACTACTACGAAAGATACAAATCTTGCGGTTATTGCTACCTTCGTTACCTATTCTTCATCTTTTAAAGAGGAAGACGCAGATTTGCCAGTCTACAAGATAATGATTATTTCAGCGGACACCAGCTTCTTCAAAAAGCCTGGAAAGCACATTTTGGGCTTCTAAGCGCCTTAAGGAAGCACCAGATCTTGTGGTAAGACTGGTATGATTTTTATCTTGTATGTTTACAGCAAAACGAATTATTTTTCATAAATCGGCAATGTGTGAGTGACTCCTCTCGTATAACAGGCGATACTGTATTATCAATTTCAATTACGGAAACCGCTTATTATCAGACGGCTTGGTTGGTAAGTTGTACTTACATATTATCAAGTGCCAGCTAACCTGACAGTCGTTGTTCTGTCAATCTATACAAAAATACATTTCACGTTATTAATTAAATTAAATATCAACACGTCAATATTTTTCCCTATAAAAATACCATTTAAATCTTCATGGCATTTTCGCAAATTTTCGTTCATACAAACCTTGTCCTGGCAATTACAAACACATAAAAAAACACAACAGTCAAATCAGTCGAGCCGTTCTTAAGTGATGCTCCGTCGTACATGTGGAAATTGATTTTTATTTATATATAGATGTCATAAAATATTTAAAGTGCATTACAGGTCTTCCATATAATCAAAAAGCACACCTTTTTCATATTCTTAAGAGTGAATTAATTATTTATTACCGCCTACTGCAACATTTTATGTTTTTACGATTTCCCAAACGTATCCGCAGCAAACTATAAATAATAGTTACCGAGCGACTTGAGTCCAGCTGACAGGGAGATATGGCAAAAACACACTTGGACTAAATTTGGACGAAACATGTGAATAAATAATATTTGTTTATTGGCAATCAATAAAGTACTTTAATTATCTACGAGCAGATCACTGCGTCGTACTTATGGAATGCTATAATATGACGAAATTTCGGATTGCACTCTTACAAATTGTACAGAAAAACTTCATGCATTTTAAATACCGTTATTCCGTACTTACATATGTATGTATCTCACAAACAAAGACCATACGAAAATATTGGCACAATTATATTACTTTTATCAACCCTAATATTACCGGGAAAGCGCTAATAATTTACTAAGGACAATGATTCGTATAATATAATAATGAAACGAAATGTCGTGCTTAAACAATGAGGGTTGATAAAAATATCAACAAGAGTAATGAACTCTTGTTGATATTTTAAATTGGATTAAATATAAAGGATTCTCAGGGTTGCGTAGCTCAAAAGATAAACGGTTTGCTTCGAATGACTTGATGTCCGTTCAGACATTTACACAATGATGTTGTCATTCGCGTTGATATGTAAGCAGTAGTCGACGGGATGTACTGTGGGCAATGTTCCCATCAATTGTAATGGCTCTAAATATATCAATTCTGCGTTGGCTTTACAATTTTCTTATTAATCAATCTAGTAACTTCATTCCACAAACATACTTTACTGTGAATGAAATAGATATATATTATATGTTCTCGAACTTACGTCACAATAGTTATAAGTTGTTGAATTACAAATTTCCATATGCATAACATAAACTCAAGCTCATTGCCAGGAGATGAAGGCAGAGCAGTCTCTGCTTACCTTTTTACCTACTTATATACAATTTCTCTGGTTCTGAATATTATGGTACGATAAAAGTACTTACAACAGTAAATAAAGCGTTAAATTAATCTATAACACTGCACTTAACGTATGCCTTGGTTTATATAAATGACATTTTTAAAGAATGAGGAAAGATAAGCATACGATGTTTTAAACATAAAAAGGGAACATCCTCGTTAACAATACGCAGCAAGCAACTACTTGATCTATAAAGCTTACCTGTTTTAGTTTAGGTTTGTAGTACCTATATCCTTGATGCAATAACTGCAAAATAAATTGTGTTGTTTTTGTCACGAATAATACTTTGCCTGCACTTTTCTTCTGAAAAGTGTGCGTATTTTATCTACACATAAAATTGTGAATGAACAAAACGGGTGTTTCATTGACGACAGTTAGGTGCTCGCTGTAAACAGAAACGGTAACTATTGATTCACCGCCGAGTTCCGTACAAACGCGGGTAGCGGTGCCTACTACTATCTATAAGTTGCGATAGTTAGGGATGGCTACAATGTTCTATGAAACATGATCTGGGATTAGGTACATTCTATACGTGTCAGTTAATAGCTGCGTTCGTGAATTATCCAAATTGAAACGTGTAAAAAAAAAGGTTATATTTAGATTGTTTTAACTTAATCTGTCAATTCTTTCAATAACTAAGAATACCAGACATAATAAAAAATCTATTGTGCTTGGCCACTGGTGTGCCACTGCAACTAAATAGGTTAAAAATACTTCTATGTTCACTACTAAATCATTACTATATTCTTTGTCACAGGGGACTTTACAAATATTCAAACATCTGATACAAATAGCACCTGGAGTCGGAACAACAATTTGTGAATCACACAAATCGATACCACAAACACTTGGCACACTGGCAATGGCGAGCCGACCACTTAAATGACTACGGAATTGTAGAGGCAGGTATTTGAGCCTCTAGTACCTACATAAGTACTAGAGGCTCAAATACCTGCCTGTAACCGATGTTTAAATTTTTGTAAAGTGTGACCCTGTGACAAAGTATATAGTAGTGATATAGTAGTGAATATAGAAGTATTTTTAACCTATTGAGTTGCAGCGGCATACCAAGAATTGACAGATTAAATTAAAACAATCTTTAAATATAACCATTTATTTCTTTTATACGTGTTTCAATTTGGATAATTCACTATCCGAGTGAAAAGCGGTAGCAGTTTAGTGGGGCCAGTTTATTAAATAATATCCTTACCATATAATTGGAAACGACAGGCTCTTCATCTTAAACTTTATCGGAGAGTCACTATAATTTATAAGTCTTAAATATAATCACAATTTTCTGTTACATTTTGCCCATAAGGCAGTTACTGCAGACAATAATAAATCAAAGCTAGACAGTGGTTTTATGTTACATCCTTAACACTGTTTATTTTAAAATTTGATATTTCTCGTTTGATGTAAGAAATATAGTACTGTTTTAAGTTTTTAATGCAAGTTACAGAAATGTCTATAAGTATTAATTTAAACTTTAACCGCCATGATTAGAACAAGTTATATTATACATACGTCGACTTACGCCAGTTTTCCGGAGGGTTAAGTAAAGACTACAGACTGTCATTTGGTATCGTAATCCTGGCAGGACCGAATGTTATAATGCGACAAGCCAAACAAGCATTACACCTATTATTAAAATAGCAGTGACATATTTACGAAGTATTGAACTTGTTGTACCAAATGTTAATTTTATTTCATGGTGTCAAAATATTCATATCTGCCAGCCCTAACAGCTGTAGTATAACTATAGTGCATTCACTGCGAGATTGACTCGGCGTGGGCATTGTTTGTGGAGTTCGCTCGCAATCACTCAAAAGTACTGCCATTTTGATGAGAGGTGGGCTCGCGCCTTCTGCATACTCGATATCGAGGTTATAGTTTGATGATACTCAGATAACCTCTATACCTGATGGCTTATATACTTTTATATAGGTACCTTGTCTTTATCTGTGTCCTACAGTTGCCTTTTATAAATTTATTTTAATGTCTCTTTTTGTACTTATCGGTATAAGATTTTGAAATCCTCTCTTTCGTCATAAGTCATACCAAAGGGAAGTAGGTATATCCTATAAATATATTTGATACCTCTTGCCTAGAAACGGCAAAGTGCGTGTGATATAATATAATCCCTGATATTGTGATGTGAGTGACCATTGATTACGTTAGCAGCTACCATCGAGCGGCGTAAGCTGGTTGTCAAAAAACGTTTTCACGGATTTAGGTATATTATTTGAGAAACAAATTGGTAGCATGTACAACAATCCCTATACCCAAGCTAATGCTTCTACTAGGCGAAATATATTAATACTGAAGTAAAAATGATTAAAGAACGCATCTGCTCAGAAACAAATTTGATGTTGGCATAATAATATAATATATTACACAAAAACAACTAGCAACACTTGGCGCTATGACAGCACCAAACATGTACAAAAAAAATGTAAACTACGTCGAAAATATAAATCTTATTACTTTAAGATATTTCAAAATAATCTACCTCTACAATAAATCTTCGCTTCATCGATATAAAACAACACTATCATCAGTCTATATAAGGGTATAAGAAGGGGTGGTTTTAAGAACTAAAAGCGCAATGTATAGCCGTACAGGCGAGTTCCAAACCACAAAAGGCTCGGCTACAATGTCTGTGGTACAAAGGGAAATATGAGAGACGTAGCATTGCACTTTTTATAACATACAATAAGATATTACCAGGAATAATATGCTTATGAACTGTCGTCATTTTAATGACAAAAATATGGTAACAATAATTTTAACGGTATATAGATTTATTGGCAACCAGTTTCTACCCGCGGATTTAGGTCTCTAGATTCTAAAAACGTCTATCCCACATAAGCGGCGTCCTATTTCGTAATAAAAGTATAAGTCAATTACTAGTTAATAAATTATTTATTTGTAACAATTACGTTGATATCGATAAAAAAGTAAAGTAATAAGCAATAGTTAATGCAAAACCAATATCAACTCCGAATTATAAAAAATATTTGAATCAAGATTTTTGATAGCATTCTAAAGTTTTTTAAAGATGTACCAATTAGTACATACGGTGATTAAAAGCATCTTGCGCAATGTAGGATAAAATACGTATAACAATCAAGTACCAAATAAACAGAATATTATAAGGTAATAAACATGCATATAACACAACACAAAAACTGTTCTTTTTATATTTATAATTAAATTAAGAACAATTCTACCAAAAATCGGCTTTAGAAATAATTCGCCGAATGCTCAAGTACTTTAATTCAAAATCTACTAGCCTAAGCCACTATCTCCCCTGCACACCCCTCTTTAAATCACGGCTCCACAGTTCTGAAAGCGAGCCGAAATCAGACGGGGTCTGTGCGTAATAGTCCATTTAGGGACCCTAGACGATTTCACGCGAACACCAATCGTGTTCCATTGTTCTTCCATAAGGGCGCTTTTGAACGCAGATTTTCGGCAAAACATTTTAAAAATTTAATTAATCGTGAATGAAAATTACTCGCTAGGTCCCTACAAAGTTGTTTAGGGACTGTTTTTTAGTCAGCTTGATATTACATTTTTTATTACGCACAATGTTTATGTGTCTCATTGTCAGATGGTACTCGTAGTAAAAATCTGTTAAAACAACAAGAAAGAGTTGCTTGTTGATGTAAATATTTATATATGCCTAACGAATGGTTATAATAGCATCGCCATATTTTGTAAAATGCACACAACATACAATAACTACAGCGTTAGAAAAATTATGGTAATAAGATCCATAAGGATTCCCAAATTGCATTTACACACATAGCTCGACAAATTTTATTTTAGGAGCCAATTAATAGTAAATTCACTTAGAGGTAGGGTACGATCGGAAATAAAAAGAAGTCTAAATATAACTTAAAAACATCGACTCTATTTTTAGACAACTACGAAATTCAACAATTTTACTTCATACATTGATAAATGTATTACGTAACGAACGTAACCAAACCCAATTATGTAGTCAATATTTCTAAATACTAGTTGAGCCGAGACCGAAGTTGCATAAGACTACGCTGAAAAAAACAATCTAGTTTGTTCCAAAGTACATGGGTATTCTAGTTACACGGCTGTAGTTTTTGGTAGACGGCACAACAATAGTTCTACAATTTTTTAACAGAACGCGCTTGTATAATAAAACAAAAAGTAATAATAATACTACTAATAGTTTTAATTGAATAACAAAATTGAAATTGAATATTGTTCATTTTATGTGCCTGCGGTAAAAAGGGTTAAGATCTGCACTTAAGTAGGCACTGTTCAGGAACTCAGGGACGACCAGTGAATTTTGATTCCTGGTCTAGTAGCGAAGGGATTCCATTTTTTCGTTATGTGTGAGTCGATATGTCGACGTCCTTGGGTAAATAACCGCAAGTCGAAAGCACACTTAACACGAAAATAGCTATAATTATTTTTTGCCTCCATTACGGCGATGTCAAGTGTAATGTTTTTCTTAAGAAGGCTCTCTATATTTTGTTTTACTTTTAACGGCTCTTATATATGCTTTTTGTTAACAAAAGTTTCTTTGACAAGTGCTAATTTTTAATCTAAATCATTTAACTCTTGAGAACAGAACTAACTAAGAGGTCTCAAAATTCAGTAAATTCAATAACTTGGAGTGCCACTGTCAAGTTCTTTTCTATACATTTCAATCAAGGGGAAAACGGTAACTTGCTTTCATGGTAAACAAGGGTTAAAATAAATGAGTCATAGCATTGAACATGTTCTAAGTACGCTTCAATGACATGTTTTTTTTATTGAACAATATCATGCACTTTTATATATAGACTTGTATTTATCCTTCCTTATGTATATACTGTATAATGATTAGCGTTGTAATTTTTTTTTTATGATGTAATTCGCAAACGAGCTGACGGATCGCCTGATGGTAAGCAATTACCGCCGCCCATGGACACCCGCAACACCAGAGGAATAACAAATGCGCTGCCGGTCTTTTAAAAAAGAGTACGCTCTTTTCTTGAAGGTTTGTAGGTCGTATTGGTCCGAAAATACTGCAGGCGACAGTTCATTCCACAGTTTAGTTGTGCGAGACAGAAAATTTCTGGAAAACGCACAGTTGTGGACTGCCAACCGTCTAAATGATGGGGATGGAAATTCTGTCGCGTAGGACGATGGCGAAAAGAGGCGGCAGGGATCAGTCCGAACAATTCCTCGGAGCACTCCCCATAGTAAAAACGATAGAAGATGCATAGCGAGGCCACATCTCTACGCAGCGCCAAGGGGTCTAGCCGATTTGAAACACCTCGGCAGTCGACGATTCGAGTCGCTCTCCGTTGAATGTGGTCCGTACATAAACTGTCCCACTGCTGGGCACATTTCTTTTGTCATTGTAAAAAAGGTAAGGCTATAGTCCACCACGCTGGAAGTGAGGGTTGGCAGACTTGACATAATCTTCGAGAACATTATGAAGACCTCTCAGATATGCAGATTTTCTTACGATGCTATCATTTGCCGTTCAAGCCTGCGATAATTAGCTATTTTATACGCACATATCTTTCAAAAGTCGTAGGGAGCGAAATCGAGATCTCTGCGTGGCAGTCCAACGGTCACCTAATTATTTTTTGTAAAATAAAGTCAACTAAAATAGTTTGTTAATAGCATTGATTGTGTTAGAACTAATACAGTTAACAAAGCAAATAACGAACATTATCACTTAGTAGATTACCAAACCGTGAAGTATCTCCTAAATCAAACAGAGCTCTCACTTTTATATAATTTATTAGAAGCGAAAAAATCTCATTACACTAACACGTGTCGGCGCTCTTTCGACTCGTTTTAATTTATCATTCCGACACCTAGCTTGAAAGTTTCATATCGGTGAGACGGGGGACCTTTTTGAGATGTCTTCGGGGAAATTCTCGCTAAAGTTGCGCTTTAAATATTTTAATAAACTCGTATTAAAGCCGTAAAAAACACTTTGCGTTCCCGTTTTTTTTCGCCACGCGACACCCCACCGCAAAATTCCCAGTTTTGTGGTTATACCCCTAGGTATCTACCTATGCCAGCCAACCTTTGTTCAGAGGGTGTTTCATTATTCATAATGCTTTGTTCGAAACTTCGGGCTTCTGGTTCGAGCACGTTTTGTTGTTTTTGACGGTTGATATTTTCATAGAACTGCCTTTGACTACACGTATGTACTAGTAGTAGTAATGTACATTACAAACCACTTTAAGTTGATGAATAACTGTCGCATTCAAATTTTGTCATATGTGGGACAAATAAAACGAGTTGTACTTATTTGTAGTAACCTTAAAAACAACGATAAGTTAATAAATTAAAAATAGCCTATATATTAAAGGGGCTATATAAAATTAAAGGGGCAAATTAAAGGCTAAAATTATCGATACTTTAATTTCATAGGGCTATTTAATATTGTATAAGTATACGTGGCTACTTTAATCATTTATTTATCTTCTTACAGCGTCTATTTTATTTTAATTGTTTATTAGTTTATCAAACCCCTTTTCATCCTATATTTTATGTTAAACGAAGTTGATTACTTGTTTTTAGTTAATTTTTATTTCAATTATATTTCTGTAAATCCTTCTATTCCTTTTTTTTTTTTTTTTTTTTTTTTTACTTGGGGGAATGCAATGACGCATATCCCTCCGCGGGGGCGGGCGGAGGGATTATGTCGGACTCGCCGGGGTAAAAGAAGATGGAAAAGAAATAATGTACCTCCCGGAATACCGACTAAACCTACCACGGTGTTCCTCAACAAAACCACTATCGGCGGGGCCGCGCGAATCGCTTTCGCATGCGGTCGCGACCCCGCCGAGGTTTCGGCCCGCCGTATGAAACGGCAGGCCACTACACAAAATACCTACCCAAACTAGGCACTTCCGACATTATAAAAACCCTACTGTCTCCCCCCTAGAGGGGAGACGGACTCGACACAGAGGCGCGCGTGGGAACACGCACGCCGCCTCTCGGACCTGGTGCTGAACGGATAGCGGGCAGGCCCACAAAGCCCGCTACCCCCAGGTCAAACCTCAGGGTGGCTGGAGGTCATCGCGCGCCCTCCGGCGCCCGGCTCTGCGGTTGGGGAGAGGGTTTAAACGCTCCCTCTCCCGCTCCGCCGCCTCCTTGATGGAAATTACTGCCTCACAGAAGGAGGCGACGGCGTTCCACGACCTCGCACTCCGGACCATAGACTGAACTACGGCCGGGAGCGAGAGGACAACCGATCCGACTGCCGCGATCAACTCACGGCGCTGCGATGCCCAGGCGGGGCAAATCGCCAAAGTGTGCAGCGCCGTGTCCTCTATAACGTCGCGGCAGTCGCCGCAGTGGTGACAACCGGGCGTCTCTTGCCGGCGTATACGACACAGGAACTGGCCAAAACAACCGTGGCCAGTCAGTACCTGTGTCAGCCGGAAGGTGAGGGCGCCATGCCGCCTCTCCAGCCACTCCTCAAAAACGGGACTTACCGCCACGATCGTGGCGTGCCCGAAATCCTTCTATTCCTGTTCTATACGGTTTCAAATGAATGAAGATCTCTTTTAGTCTCGTATGGCTGATGACTTCATTTATTATGCAAATTAATTAATAAATATAAGGTAAGGTATTATAGCCGCTTTGAGCATTTTTATATAATAAAAGTAGTATTCAGTTCAGATTCCTTAGTTAACTGTTGTCCCTTGCGTATAAGCATTTCCTTGCGAGGAAATCCTTATAAACTCGACACAGACTAAAAATGCAAGTAAGCAATTCAGTTTACGTACCGGCGCCGTGTATTATACGTTTATGATAATCTTACACCGGTTGCATAATGTGATGGTGTTGGGACGACTATCGCGGATTTTTTTATGATAAATCTGCGTAGTGGGCGGGCTTCATGCGTAACTCAAGAGGTGCGAACGGTGAGTGTATAAAATATATGTTTTTTGTGAAAATCCTCACAATAACTGACGGGCGGTACGTTGAAATTGTAGTCTATTTATCGCCTGGAGGTAGTGCCTAATGCAATTTATGTCAGACTCGTCTCCACTTTATATTTTAAAGCGGTTCGTTATTGACTTTCATAGTCTAATCTACATATTTATTGTCTTAAAAGGATTATTGCCGTTGTTGTTCGCTCAATATTACTAGTCTTTTCAACAAATTAGATGTGGCGCGTGTTTTAAATATATTAGGAGGTAAAAACGTTTTACAACTGAAGGTAGTGATCGCAAGGGTTTTATTATCCCATGCAATGGGTTTATAATTATCATCAGCCCGAGACAGGCACATCTAGGCCAAAACGCCATAGTGGGTTTCTAGGTAATAGGCTATGTATTACGGGTAAAGCTTGGAGATTTATGATGTTGGAGTTCTGTACCTGATACCTGAAAATAGGGATATGCTGTAATACGTTCCAAGAACAAAAAAGCTACCCCACAGTAGGTGTAAGTCCTGGATACCATTTCTTAAACATTATTTTATATTATACTTATAAATGAAGTATGTATGGCACAAAATATAATTGTATAGCTACCAAAGTGAAGTTAAAATAAAACAACAGGAGTTTTAACTTTCGCCGCACAATGAACATCAACGGGAGCGTCCAATGATTTGTAGAGCTTCCGATACCGTCGACATCTTTTTCACCCGTTTGATTTATTGGCACCAGCACTGTATTGGCTTTAGCATCGATACAGAACTATATGAACGTACTTTTTAATATTTTACGTTTATTTCATATAAAATCGTAGTTTTAATATTTGAAACGATTTTGAGTTCACACATTATATTACAGTGGTTTTGCGTGTGATCGTAAAACTTAGGTTTAATTGTCTGGTTGGATAAAGTACTCTGGGTTGTACTGTTAGATTTTTTTATTGATAAGACTATGTGTCTTAAAACGTGGACGGTAAATGGCAATAGACTCAGCTACTATTATATTTATGAGGGACTTAAAATCATTGTTGGCAAAATACAGCTATGACTTCATAAATAGCATAAAAGTTCAAGTAAACACAACTGGCGATCCATCAAAGGTTGTAAATTCAATCGACCTACGTAAAAAGAAGATCATCGGAACTAGTTTCAAGCCTGGAGGATATTGTACCTATGCATTGTTTTATACGTGTAAAGTTCAACATAGGGATAATCCAATATTGTACAGCATAACAAGATGTCGTCAATAATATATTTTAATCACCTTTTACCATTCTTACAATATCCTTAATCACTTTGAGTTTTAATACATAAATATAAAAAAATAAGCTTGTAGCTATACATGGACTAGTATTCTATATAGAGTTGTTTCTGATTTTGCTTTGACGGATTAATATTCAAAAGGGTTTCAAGCTCACAGGTACTGACCGGGTATATAAGATTTGTGTTACTTAAACCATCCTGTCGGACATATTAAATGAGTGGAAAATCATACACTTTCTTCCAAAACGGTGATAGAACACTGATTTTTAGTTAAGAAATTTCATGTTTCGTACAGAACTCAACATAAAGAAGGATGATCATAGTCATCTAAAAGCTTTCTTAACATCATTATATTAAATATTAGTACTACAACATGTTAAAAAATTAAAAAAAATATATTCTCGAAATTACTCTTATGTGAAAAGAACTCATTGTTACTATATTTGTACAATTGTTGAACAGTTAGCAAACCCACACAGAACAAAAACAAATTCAGAAAAAAGTTTGTCTAAGTTTCTCTAACTAAGTAGTCGCTTTTACTTAAAGACAACTAAACTACTAAAGAACTACTACTAAATACTCGTAAAATAAGTAAGTAAACCAACTGGGCTAAATAAAAGAAGAAAAAAGTTAATTAATCCCGTTGCCTTGAATAAAGTAAATATAACCTGCCTTTAACAAAGTATACATGTAATATTAACTAATTAAAAGAATAAGGTATATCGTATAGAAATCACACACATCATAATTCAAGGATTTTCACATAATAACCCATAATATTTCATAATACAGTTTAAAAATTTAGAGAATATCCTGAATATCTTTCAGGTAAACAATTAGGAAATGTAATAAAACTATGAGGATTTTGGAATACCCACAAACTCTACGAGTATAATATTAATTGATTAACATGGTAAGTTGTGATGCAATATTTGGATTTGTTTACAATAACAAGATAAAATCTAATCCAAAAAAAATTTTAGCTTGCTTGGCTATCTATAATGTACGCGTTACAACTTAAAACGAAACGATGATATCTTCTTTGTACGCGCTGTATAATTGAAAGAAATATAAAATAAATGTTGTATACATACATATAAAAAAAAAAAAAATTGTAATTTGGGCTAAGCAGACGTGTTTTTTGTTTACGACAAAATGTATTTAAACAAATACAACTAATATAATTATTCCGCGGCATAAGTAATTTTCGATAAGTGTGTCGCGAGTGAATCGTAATTATTGTTTACAAACTACAAGCATGAGCTAATTATATATTCGGACCAGAAGCTCCGCGTCACAAATAATTGCCGTAAGGTCATGTCTGGGACATCTCAGATGGCTGTTTTATACCAGTCTCTGAAACAGAAGGCTGTCCATGCTCACACCACCATAAAGCACCTGCAGGAACAGTCAGATATGTTGAACTTACTCCAACAATTCAAAGACGATGTAGTCGATAAGCTCAGCCCACAAGAAAATACCACATTTGCCGACATGGTAAAGAAAGGTGCCAATAAGTTTGTCCGTCCGAGTAATCTGAGTTCGCTTGCTATTTACCCCTGTGACAAGACGAAAACTAGCGACGATACTAAGTCCCTCGTCCAAAAAATTATTTCGCCTGAAGAACTAAAACTTCGTGTTCGTAGACTTAAAAAAGTTAAAAATGGAGGTGTTATTATTAGCACCGAATCTAAAGGGGAAGTTGAAAAACTAAGGCAATCAGAAAAACTAGTATCATCAGGCCTTACTGTCGAAGTACCGACCAAACGCCGACCTAGGATCACTGTCATTGGTGTGCCAGTAACTCTTAGTGAAAATGAGGTCTACGAATGCATATATGAGCAGAATCTGGCCGACTAGTTTCCGAACTCTACTCGCGAGTCTTTTTTGGGTACAATTAAGCTGAGCCACAAATCGGGTAAGAAAGGTCTTTCTACATGTAACTATGTCTTGGAGGTACCCGCTAACATCAGAAAAGCTCTAATTAACCAAGGTAGAATTTTTATAAACTGGACTTCCTGTCCAGTCAGAGACTTCACACTGGTGACTAGATGCTTTAATTGCCAACAATACGGACATGCAGCCAAATACTGTCGAGAAAGCAGCCCTTCTTGTAACCATTGTGGAGAAGTTGGACATTCCTTTAAGGAATGTAGCAAAAATTCATCTTCACCCATGTGTGCGACGTGCAAACGTTTTAAGAGAAAATGTGATCACCAAACTGGTGATGCAACTTGTCCGGCACGCATATACGCAGAAGACAGGTACATAAATTCTGCAGATTATGAAGGCGCCTAAGACTGCTAGCTTTTGTATTATATTAGCACTTAGACACTAGATTATCTTTTATATAATATTTGTCAGCTTTTAACAGTCATGTCTCATCAATTTATTGAATTTCCTACACCGCACTTATTCTTGCTTTGGATTTGTTTTGTTTTAGTTTTCATACAACTAATATTTAAATTAAATTAAGACTTAGTACACAACATCAAGTTTGACACATATTTCAATTTGCTGACAAACAGTTTTGTATCTTAGGTACCTATATTTCATTTGTTAGACTTTGTACGACTTGCAATTAAAAGATAACTAATCAATATTTTGTTTACATTTCATAATTAGTTAGCTTTAGTTATATTGTATTTAATAATTATATATTGTTTAGTTAGAAAATAGATTTGTTACGTTTAGATTTATATTAAATACCTTTTTTGCTTATAATTGTATTATGACTATCTTAGCTATTATGCTATTTTTTTTTTGTAACTGAAGACCCTGCCTATCTATGATACAGTTTCTAACTAGTACAGGAGACAGGTGATCCTTTACACACATTTTCAGAATCTTGTTTTATTTGTGCAACTATATATAATTTTGATATATTTGTAACTGTATTTTTTGTTCAATAAATTATTATTATTAAAAAATTATATAAATATTCCCCATCAATAAAAAGGATCAAGGAGAAAGATTTAGCATAATGAAGCTAAAAGACTAACACACAACAATAAGATAAAATTAATTTCAGAATAAGCTCTTCCCAAGGTGTTTTCAAAAGAGTACAAGAGCAAAAGCGTAAGGTTCTTCAAAAAGGTCTTAAAGCTTTAAGGCTAGAAGAAAAAAGAAAAGTATCCCCGAGTTCGGCAACACGTAAGGTTTTCCTCTTGTGTTACGCCCCAACGTGAAAACCTCACGAATTCCCTAACTAACCTAGCCTAGCCTATGGCAGTTGTTCCACTGGCTAGGTAACTCTATACTATCAAACGGACGACATGTTTGCCTTTTTGCAATATACGATAAAAACTAGAATGCTAGCAATGTTTTAATACAAAATACCATTAACAAATACTATAAAAAATAACATTGTACCAAAACATACTTCAAAGCGGATGGCTCGAATTAGGCACACAAAACAAAAGCCTCTAACAGATTGGTCTGTTTGCTAAAAAAAAATAGAAAAACGTAATAAAAGTGAAACCTAACCCCGGTTTAGATTGAACTGTGCGTGAAAATTGAAAGCATACTGTAATAATTGAATTTCAGTAAAGCGCTCTCCCATAAGCCTGTCTGGTGTGGTTTTAACTTTTTTGTCGGTTATTATCGGATATATACCAACATATTTTATTAAAGGTATTTTAATTAAAAGCTGGAAAATTTTGATTGGATTAATTTTGTGGCGACTGGTGTTGGCAATTGGATCAAAATCTAATCTACTCTTAAAGTTAACCTGTTTTATGTGCTAGAATATTTATTTATTGATTTAAATATACCACATGATATTGTTAATGGTTCAACTATATGAATGGCCAATGCAGATAGCTACTTTTCTCATCGTGTATCAGCGTTTTGGTTTCCAGAAGATGCTAAAAGATGTGGACAATAATGCGATTTCTATTTAACTGTGGCACAAAGAGACATTCGCATGAACTGGAAGTTGATGTAAATTGGAGCAGCCTGACTGTGGAGGAGGACTATTCCTGCACAATAGATATCTGACATCGTGACCCCTGTGGTACAGAAGATCGCAACCCAAAAAATCTAGTAAATTCAAGTTTATACATTGTTATACTTTTTAGGTCTCGTGGCATAACTCTGCGCTTATGCTAGATCGAATGCCAGATAATGTAGTAAAATTATTAATAGCTGCATGGAGTTTTTACTTCGGTCCCAAAATCATAACTAGCGGTATATGTGTGTAATATACCGTTTCCTTCCTCTTCCAGAATAATCAGATGTAACTTTACTCCATATTATATATATAGGTTATAGAAAATTCTACTGTATTCTATAAGCCTGTAATACTAAACAAAAGTCACTTCCTATCGTTACACATATGCAAGCAAAATTATAATACGTCAGTTTCCCAAGCTCACATAACATTCCAAAATACATGTTAACTGAAGTACATATTCATAAACATTCCAAATGGGTTTCAGTATCAAAGGAGAGCGGCTCGAGTCAAGAGTCGAACTCAGGACCGCGTGTAATTCGATTTGTTCGCCGCTGAAGCGCGCCACTGTGCCGATAATGCAATTTCACAACGCTTATTACCGGGAGTAAACTCTTTTATTGCTCTTATTACAATGTAATAGAGAGCAGAATCGAGTGTATAAGAAGTTTATTGTGACCTTTTGTTTTATTGGAAGTTGTTGGATACTTTTTTATAGTTAGATGTAATTGAATTAAGGTATGATTAGATGTAATTGGTAAAAGAAGATTATCGCCTTAGTAACTGGTATCATTATTTTTCCTCGAGCCCACTAGATTGACATGACAGACTTACTTAATATGGTTTGCATATGCTATAATAAATATCTTTTAGTCCAATTTCTATCCAGGGAGATTACTTAAGTAGATATAAGGTAACATTAAGTGCAAGTTATGGATATAACATCTAATTAAAGTGATTTTCTCTTACCTGTTTCGTTCCTCGTACAGTTGAGATAGCATGTCCTCCAGATCCGTAGACAGGGTGTTCAGCAACTGTGGGTAAAAGGGAAAATATGTTATCTATCATATAATTACGTATTCTTAGAATAATAATGAATATAATCCTAGGTGAACCGTACACGCGATATCTTGTCAGTTAAATTAAAGGTGGTACATGATGCAAATACATAGCCGGTGCGGGCTTCATGTGTATACTACTTGCAAGACTACATGCAGGAGTGAACAAAAGTAATCTTTTTGGCTCAATTATTTCACATTACAATCTTACACATGTTCGTCAGCTTAAGATACTGTTCAGAAAGTATACAAATAGCAAACGTTTTCTTTCTGACGGTTCTTTTCACATTTGTGTCATTGCTTTCTTGGTGAATGTTTTCTCATCCTTTTTCACATACCCAAATCATCTTAATACACCAATCTCAATTCTTATTTGATGCTGCTGCGTTCTCATGTGTGGTACGTAGTTCTGTCCGCAGTCTTCAGAGGAAAGTGAGATAGGGTTACTATGTCTGTTTATAAATATTTATGATTATGAAAGAATATATAAATAACAAGTTATTACCTATTAACTGTATCCATATTCCACAATACACCTAGGTGCTCAAAGCTAGGTCCCAAAGCGTGTTAATAAACCTAGGTTTATTAACACGCTTTGGGATTACATATTTAAAAACGTAGGTGTATTGTGTTATGTAATTTGTTAACAATAAATATAGTGAAACATACTGTTCACCTCTTTATTATTTATTCTTAAATAATATATCTGTATATAAATTATATATCTATTTATTCTTAAATAGTACTTTCCCACAGCTCCGCTCTCTCAAATTTAGGTTATGTAAATTTCCGATTCCTCTTTTTTTGCATAATAGGTACCCCAGGTCCTTTTCTATACTCCTGTCAAAGTGCACTCGAAATACATGATGATCTGTCGAGTAATTAAGGCGCGAAAGCGTAACAAATGAAGAAACTCACATTCGCATTTATAACATTACACTGTGGTTCGTCTAGAACATGCTAGCTGGACAAAATTATTTATTGAGGTTTTTTAGTTCGTACGGCTTTATTATGATATTCTAATGGGGTATTAGCGCATATAACACCAAAAAACAGGAGGTAGGGTCACGTGTGCCAACATAAAAAAATATAATAGCGATTAATCTTTTATTGTCAGACAGGTAAAAAATAACAATGAAAAAAAATAACAATTGTCATAAAATATTGTGCTACTAAGGACTTGGCTTCTAATTACATAATAGGGCATTATTACTACCTACTCAATAACAATACTTTTTACTTAAAAAATATGCAGTTAAAAAACAATATGTTGACAACTAATAATAAAGTTAGATAAGGTACACAGCTTAAAAAAACATTAGTAAAATATTATTTACAACTTCTATTTATTCTGCATCACTAAATTCTTCTTCTGAAGAATCATCTACCATATAATCTGACATATTTTGATGAGAACTACAATGACTTACATTTACAGGAGGGGGTATAATTAATTCTAAAACCTCAGAAGGAAGTTTACTCGTCGGTTTTTTCGGCACTTCCCTAAGGCCATTTATTACAGGATCAAATGTAATTAGCAACATATTACGTAAATCCCTATTCGTGGCAATACGTGAATATTTTCGAGTATTGTGCTCCCGGAACCTCCTATAATCCTTATTACGCGCTTCCTGAGCTTCTTCAGAAAGCTGCCCAATAGGTAAAAGAGCCGATCTCACAATTTCTACACTGTGCACAAGAATTTTGTGCACAGTAACAGGCATTTTATACCACGAATAGAGACTAAGATACAATTTTTTTGTGTCCTGTGTAAAAGAATTAAATTTAACAACATCAATATCGTAACCCAAAGCTAAAGTTCTAAGGATAGTGCTAAAGTTCTTAATTAGTGTCACATCTACACCTGTAATATCTGAAGCCTGTTCAGGATTCTCAAAAAACCGACGAGCAGTATTCCCATCATTCGTATTACCAAATCCTGGTTTTGGTTTATCTACAATTAAACCCATTTCAACCTTAAACCTTTCTTGGATACGAGCCGAACGTTGCTTCACATTTTCTTTGTCACTTTGACCTCGAAGTTGCCATTTCTTAACTTCAAGACGATAGCTTATGTGAAGCAAACATTCAAAAGACCGGATCCAAGCGTGAAGGGGAGATATACCAAAACCAAGAGTTTCCTTATTTACAACAAATTCCCTAGACTCATCATTCATAAATTTAGGAGTAGCTCCACAAATGTAACATTTAAGTGCTGACGAAGTTTCAGTCATAGCGTTGCACACTTTACCATCAAACATCGTGAACAGTAATTCGTGTTTGACCGATATCTCTTTACCATCTATATTACCTATTGTTGTGTTGGCACCAATTGGTTTATTTCCTCCAAAATCTTATTGGTTTCTATTACAGTAAAATCTGTTGTTTCTTTGGAGAAAATAAACTTAATCGGTCGACAATACATGGTAGAAGATAGTCGAGGATTCTGCCAAGCAACTCTACCACTATTGTCACGTAACTGAAGTGGCACGAATGAGAACATAAACAAAAACTCATCTGTGTCTTCACTGTTTGAGAATTTTTGTTTGTAAGTGCTATGACCGCAACTTCCATCACACCCCCACTTGCTAACAAGGGAGAGTGATGAGCCAGAATCTACAGATTTTAAAACTTCACGCTGTGCACAAATTAGACGTTCAGCTGTTTTATTTAAAACCGCCTGAAGTTTAATTTCTGCACGCGTTTCGCTTATAAAAATCTGTTCCTCGGGAGGGTAGCATTCAATTTTTGCCTGCCTAACACTATAAAATGATGGGAATACCTGGTGTCCTGCCTTGATGCTCCATTTCCTCGTTTGTTTATAAGAGTGGCTCGTGGATTTGGCATACACATAATATGCCAAAGCCTCCTCTTTGGACAAACATCTTGGTTGTTCGCGTACCTTTTCACCCACATATCTTTTCATTTCTTGGCACTTTTCCGGACTGCTATGGCTTGCTTCTTTAATCACAGTAGCCAAATTCCGATATCCGGATAATCGTGCCGATATTTCAGCAGCGGCTACTAGCTGGTTTACATCTCGCGTGTGTAGTAGGTCCTCCACGCGTCTCCTTTTCGTTTTTTCACTTGCTTCAGGAAAATCTATTGATGGACGTCCACGAATCTAACTCTTACTTAATGATGATGGTGTTGAGAGGTGGACAGATGCTTTGAATGTAAAATCCCCAGACAACCACTCAGAATTCTTAGTCAGGAAGCGATTACGGCATTTCCCACATTTTTCCCATTTTTCTGTGTATTTGGATGATAATCTTCCAATTGTCATTTTAATTTCCCGCTCAGATGCTTCCGTGATATTAACAAGATCATGTTTCATCACTATAAACTCATACAGTCTACTGTTGCGGTTCTCTTTAGCATGTTTCTGCCATTCATCAAAAAACTCCATTTTCGAGACTGAGAATTCGTATTCTAGAAAACAGACAAAATGACAAAGTTGTACTCAAGTGTGCAGGCTAAGATGACTAAAATTTAAAAGCTAACAGATATGGCTATGCTATATATAAAATCTAGCTCGGGTACAAGAGGGTACAAGTAGTTTCTAGTCCAATGAATTCAGAAAATCATCAAAATTTGACAAACTTCTTTAAACTCGAGCTATTTAAAAAAAATGGGGAAATGTAAACCTATTTTCTTATTAGAAATAAAAAGTACATACCTTTAACTTGAAGATCCATCACTAACACTTTTGAAAAAACTTAAACTCACTGACATAGGATGTTACTTCCGTACACGCAAAAATGCAATTAATAAGTGGTTTTCTTATCCTTTCCTTATATACTAACCTCATTACCTTATCAGTAGTTGACACGTGTCCAAAACAATTCTCAGAATTGGGGCACCTGGGTATCTGGTAAAAGGCTCAGGTAATAAATTTCAGGTAATTAGACAATGACTTTTGTCCAGCTAGCATGTTCTAGACGAAACACAGTGCATTAGTAAGAATTTACTTGTACACTTCCATATTGTGAAAGCCCTTAAAATATGCCAATTCAACTACTCCTTTTTCATCTTTTTAATTACAAACCTTAGCTCCATTGGCGTAGTCAATAAAAACGTTAATAAAGCGCTGGCATTACTTAGCTACAATATGTTTTACATTTTAATAATGATTTGGGTACAATACAATATACAAAAATATGGTGACTAGGCTTATGTATTATACATTCAGTGGAACTTTCATAACTTTTTCTTTGATACTTCAACAATGTTTCATAAAAATAAAACGTTGCGTCGAAGTACAAAAAGAATTCTACATTTATACGCAATGGATATTGGGTTACATTTCCATCTAAAGAATTTTGTTTTATGCTAAAGTATTCTTTCATTTTAGCTGTCCTCTGACTAATGTAATAAAGTTGAAATATGTTTTACAGTAACATGTTTTCTTGGGTGGTTTCAAAATATATTTTCTTAACCTATAGGTACTTTTGTTGAGCAAAAGTCTTTCCTATATTTTTGCAACGGTATGTATTTAGCTTTTAATTAATACTAAATATTTTTAAAGAAAATTGCAGTCATAAAAATAAATAAAGCTATAAATAATAAATAATAATAAATAAGCTTAAATAAAGCTGAAACATTTTAAATTCAATCGATCTTCTAAGAAAAATCGTCATGGTAAAGACTTCGAGAACAAGCAACATTCTTGAGACTCGTGCAACGTTTTTTTCATAATCTAGTTTTAATTAACCGTTATGTTAATTGTTTTTACAATAATTACAATTATTACATATTACTTCAAATTAGTTACCACGAGATTCATACCTAAAAATTATTTCCCTAAAATAACTTACAGTCTATTCAGAGACGCAAAAAAATCTATAGAAAGAATCTACAATATCTAGTTTTCAATTGAAACCTTTCATGATAATACCACACAGTCTCTATTATTCGCATCGATTTGTTCGATTTCGTATTCGACCCCAGAGCACATATGGAACAGACGGAAAATGAGTTAAACCTTGTTCACCACGGCCTCTAGGTTTAGATATTTACTCTAATATATGACACACGGCTTTTGAATTCAACGAGCTTTCTCACTTGACTAGAACTAACAAAAAAAATTTTAAATGTTAGGATGCTACTGCAGCATCGATATCGTGGTTTAAGTTTGCACAAATTTATGTTTACGCTCATTTTGTTTTTGGTACCCGAATAGAACAAAATGTTATTCAATTGTTCTGTTCGGTAATCTTAAAGGTTACTTGCATAGGTTCTCCTCGTATTAGATGGGACATACGTAAACTACTAATATTATAAATGTAAAAGTTTTACAGATTTAGATATTTGTTACTTAGTGTCCGCTAAACAAATTTTTCTTAGCTTGGCATAGACAATGCCCTTGACTAAGAATTAATGGAATAGTACTATATAATAGAATGTCTTTTCCGAAGGATTTATGCGAGGGCAAGCCGCAGGCTACTAGATATACTAAACAACTCGATAGCATATTTAATTTTGTGAGTTCTGTTTTGTTATATCATAACGCTTTCATCCTTGGTGTCTTTATTATTATAATTTATTAAATTTCTAATTTGAAATTCGCCTAGGACATTTTTTATACCTAATAGTATTAAAAAAAGCTTTGTTTCATCTAAAGTGACAAATTACATTTCCTCTTCCAAATAAAAGTAGAGAATAAGGGGAGAAGATTGCTAGGAACCACAAAAATAGTTCGTAGTACCATGCTCCCATTTTTATTAGTTTTGAAATCTTCCTTTAATTAATTAGATAATTTAAATTAGTAAATTGATCTTATCTTATCTTGATCCGGGGGCCAGTCATTGTAGACCGGCGACACTTCGACCCAGTGGGATCTTTTGTGTCGGCCCCGAGGTTTATCCTTGAGCTATCTCCCTATGAATGTACTGCATCAGTCGCAGCGTACACCTCAGAGGGAGAAGCCTGAAGTCTTCAGGGTTCGGATATGCCAATCCCATCAGACCCATCCTTAGTCCGGCCAACGCGTCACATTCACACAGTAGGTGTGATATGGACTCGTCCTGTTCACCACAGGCTCTGCAGATCGAATTGTTTGACAATCTCAATCTGCACAGGAAGTCATTGGTGCCAAAATGACCAGTAAACGCTCCTGTGAGTAGGCGTATTTGGCCCTTGTTGTACCCGCAGAACTTCCGGGTAAAGCCCGTGGCTCTGTTTGCAATGAATTTCTTGGAGTGTTCCAGACCCCTAAGGGCCATCCACTCCAGCCTGTGTTTATCATTGCCATGTGCATTGAAAGCTGCCTTGACGGTACTCTCAGAGAGACCTACGAATGGCTCGGGGCCCACAAATTGTTGCTCCGAGCCCTTTTTGGCTAATACATCAGCCTCCTCATTACCCTGCACCCCTGCATGCCCCGGAACCCACACCAGCCTGACTGTGTTTTTCCTGCCAAGTTTGTTAAGGGCTTTAACACAGTTCAGGACTAGTGCTGAGTCCACCCTACAGGAGTTCAGAGCCTTAAGAGCAGCTTGACTGTCACTGAGTATATAAACAATCTTGTCAGTGACATTGTTGTTAATATTCTCCTGCGCACAGGCAATTATAGCATAGGTTTCCGCCTGGAAAACCGTTGCATATTTGCCCATGCTTTGGTTCACCTTGCAGTCGTTGGCATAAATACCAGCGCCTGATCCTGTTTCCATTTTGGAACCATCGGTGTACCAGATGAGACAACCCTTGTCAGGGGATCGTAGACCTCGTCTCCATTCGTCCCTTGTTTGTTGGACCTTTATTTTAAAATTCTTTTTGAATATGTGCATTGGTTGCATTTTGTCACATCCCATGCTCATAATCTCTTTAAGATCCTTCGAGATCTCCAGTTTTGTGTGTCGAGTTACTGGCATGTTGACGCTCCACAGCCCATGTATAGATAGTCTATGTAGCGCCTTCATCGCCTCTAACTCCACAACAATGTGTAGCGGCGTTAGGTCCAGCAGGATCTCTAACGCAGCCGTTGGCGTAGTAGGGAACGCCCCTGTTATAGCCATGCAGGCTAATCGCTGCACCTTCGACAGCGCTTTCCTGCATGTTGCTAGTTTGGTTCTTGGCCACCAGACAACGCTTCCATATGTGATTATGGGTCTTATCATCATCGTGTATAGCCACTTGATGACCTTGGGCTTCAGGCCCCAGGTCTTCCCATAGTAAATTGATACATGTATATATTAATATTTAAATTAAACTATTTTATTCGTGTTTAACACAAAAAGTTTTTGTTACGAATAAATAAATATACGAATTGTATCGCGATGTTTAGGGAAAGTTTCCTTGTGACCATGACTGTTGCAAAGTAACCAAAACGAGGGAAATAGGTTAATAATTTCAAAATTATCTTATTCCAAAAGTGTTTTAAAACGCGCTAAAATATTTGTAAAATAGTTTAATTTCAATGTATAACATTCGCGTAAACGTAAGACAATATAACATGTATATAATTTAAGTTTAAGTTTGCGGTGGTTGTTCGAACAGCAGTTCCGTGTGTAACCAAGTTAGGTATTTGCTTAGTTCGCAGACGGGGTGGCTGGGAAAAAAGTTTGTCAAATAAAATCTCTTGGCGGTGCCGCGGCCATCCACGCGTAACACCCCACGTGTTATGCTGACTGCGGCGTTTTATTATCGAACTACGGTTTCAATCACCAGCATGTCTATTGCACTACTTAATGGCAAATGTGAAGGAAAATATAAGAATAGTTGACTGTTTTCTTTAAGTGCAATACTAATACAATAACGCAGAAAAGTTTGTTTGAACGTACTAATCTTTGGAACTACCAGTTTGGTTTAGACAATCTTTATGCCTTTGATAGTCTAATTCTTGGCAAGGCTAGGCATAGGCTATATACTAAAATCAAGCTGCGGGCCACAGGAACGGAGTAGTAATCATAAACGTTGGCCGCGGCCGACTGCTGATACAAAATATAATTTAGTATGTTCCTGAAATCTATATAATACAATATGTACGATAAAGGGTAAGTGCGAATTTTGTGAATTGTGTGTGTGTTTATTTGAAACAATTTTTCGCTATTCTAATTATATATTCCGGATGGGTATAGACTATACATCATTTTTAACCCTGGAAAGTCAAGGTAGGTTTTAAGTAGTATTTATACACTGTTAACGAGCAGTGTATAGGTACTATTTAAAAATATTGATTTATGCATTGTTTTCAATACGTACAGTTTTGGTTCGTTACCTACCTAAGCCATAACTGTCGATATATGTGTAACAATCATTTACATACCTGTTCAGGAATATAGGCTTGACAATATTATAGATCTCAGGGCACATTTTATTTCTGGAGAATAAGTAATGTCTGGCATTACTTATTTTCTCAGAAATAAAATGTATGGGATAAAGTAGTGTTAGTATGTACTTTAAATGTATACATACATGTTAGCCAGGCCCAGCGTTTTCAAAAACCGGTGCTAAAGGCAGGTCAAAATAATACCTACTTTTCTTAAATTCTCAGTGCTGATTTTACGTATATTTTAAACAATGTTGTTCAAAATAAATAATAATCAATATTGCTCGACAATTAACGCCGGTGGTAACTTTTACCAGAAGCTTTAAAGCTCTCAAAATATTGTAACTTTAATTATATTCTTCGTCAGTATGCAGACATTCAAAGTACATACTAACACTACGTTATCCCATACATTTAATTTCTGAGAAAATAATTAATGTCTGGGAACCCTGGGATCTTGGACTATTTGTATGTATGTGTGTATAAGTAACATAATGCTATATTAGTATCACAACACTCACAATGAAAACTTAATCAGATCTAAAATTGAAATATTCAGATGGAATTTATTATATTTCAAATGATTACTCGTCTGATCTGAGCATTAGGATTTGTATTAAATCGACTATTAATTTCTAATGTTACACATAACCAAGCGATCACATGTCAAACCATTGAATACACAGCTTATGGTAATCCTTGTACACAAGCACATATACTGTAGGTATAATATCTATTATATATAATCGTATCATCACCATATCTGTCAACAGCCGCTTGAGGTTGATCGTTACAATTAATTATCCTAGTTAATGAATGGTGGCTTCGCTTGCATAAGCCCCTCGGGCATAATGGAAAAAGTTTAATTTGCTTTAATGGAGAAATGATCTTCACGTCTTCGATTACGTTTATAATATTAATAATAATGCGTCTGCTGTGCATATGGAGTTTGGTTCGAGTTCGATTTCCAGGTTGGCCTTACTGTTATTGGGCTTCTGTTAAGATTTTATTTCATGAAATTTACAGGAACAGCATGCCGTCTGGTTCTACGCTCGGTAGACGGCCTTCAATTATACGGGACCTAAAATCGTAGCTGGTGGCCCTGTGTTTGCCCTGCTCGAGGCATGAGACTATATCGTATACACACATAGCTATGCCTGTTAGAAATAGGCAGGTTTACGACGCACACATATTCAGTTCTTTTAAGCCCACATAATAGAGGATGAACCCAGCTATGCCTAATTTCTGTGTTGCTCAGGATACCTTAACAGAAAAACCCAATAGCACTTTGTCGACTCAGGAATCGAAAACGGAAGCTTACGATTCGCTGCCAATATAAACGCGAACCTAAACAAACAAGCCATACAAATACTTTCAAATACGAAAACATTTCGCCTTTCATGTCATACAATTTGTCTTACACCGTGCAGCGTAATCTTTTTTGTGTCTGTGTGTATGTATGTATGTGTGTGTGTGCACTTGAAATAACGGCACATCCGTATGTCATGGCGCTGTGCCCTCGAGTGGGTGTGCTTTGACGTCGAGGGTGCCTTGACATAAAAAGTAAGCCGGTTTTAGTTCACGCACTGTTCTCACTGGAGCATAAAATTAGGGAACAGACATTATTGCAATTACCAGCGTGACTAATAATTTATCTCTTTTATGGAATTTCAATATTAATTTCTGGTTTTTCTATTCATTGGAATAATAAATAATGTCAAAAACAAAGTATATAGTTTATCGGCGGGTATTCAGTTTGCTACTTTGAATCTCTATTCATGAAACATTTTACATATTCGGTTGCTTTTTAGGAACCAGTGGCTTGGTGAAGTTCCTTTAAATGTTGTAACGGGTAGATAAAATATATATCGTAGTTTTAATATGTAATATTCACGTAAACATAATATAAAAGCAAGACTGAAACTTTACTAAAGTAAAAACACTTTCATTACACCAATACAAAGATAAATTACGGCAACTGTTTAGCAAAAATAAGTCGAAGATTGTTGTTTACGAGACTTATTATATTCTATGACTACCGTCATAGAATATAATAAATCTCGTACAGAATCTTTTTTTATGAAATATCGCACTTTTTACCCGTTATGTGTGTACATAACGTAAGTGTATTAAACTTAGAACCAACATCTGAAAACAAAGAGGTTCCATATTTGGCGCGTATGGTATTTATTAATTACCTATTTACCATCGACTCCACATTGAATAGATTTGACTGTAATGACTTTAAAAAATATTTCTTATTTCTTACTTTTCAATGTTTTCAGAGCTGTTTTTATTTTTATTAGAAAGTGATTATTTTATGTACCTACATATGTGCCCCGATTTCTGGGTAACGAGTGAACTGATATGTATAATTCTTATTTTATTTCCATCAGTCCAATAAATTATTGTTCTGATAATCATTATTTTTGCCAAAATTCCCAATTGTATTAAAAACCGCGACCATCGTGAGCGTTAATCGTTGTAATTATCCCGCATGACAAGGTATTGATGATTGCCCGGGGGAACCTCCACTGCCATTGGCATAATGCACATGAATATTAATAAATGATAACGTTGTGTAAATTATGATTTCAATTGTAGATGGAAATGCCTACAATTTGAGTATCTTTTTCCTGCATACGTCTTAATTAATAAAAGTTGTTGTCGTGTTGAATATCAATATTGTGCTGAAATGCATGAAGAACATTTCAATGCCATAGAAAATGATAATTTTAGTAATTTCAATTTCTGTAGAATTTTTCTTTTGCGTGAAATGATAGATCTTGCTACATACGGATAACTATATACAAATATACTTAGAAATACGTCATAGTTTACATATTTAAGTTGCCAAATAGGTACATAGCTTCACGCCTGTATATAATAGACCACGCAAAGGTCACGAGTTCGATCCCAAGGCGGCATATGCATATTAAACAGTTAATAATCGCTTGCTTTATCGGTAAAGGAAAACATCATGAGGAAACCTGCCTGAGAGTACTCAATAATGTTCTAGAAGATATGTTATGTCTGCCAACCCGCGCTAGGCCAGCGAGCCTAACCCTTCCAACACTGAGAAGAGACCCGTGCCCAGCAGTGGGACAGTTTAATACAGGGCTAATATTATTATTATCTTATAGTAAATGGTTAATATAATAGGCATACATTCGCTAGTTTGAAAGTGACGCCATATTTAGAATTTTCTTTTTGCTTCAGATCTGATAATCGTTTCGGATCGATCCACTTACAAGTAGACTTAAGACTTATTTAAGTATATAATTATTCGAAATGTTCTTAGCCTACGTTATTTAGGCGATAAAGTCGAAAAGTCTATCAACTTTAACAAAAAACTAAAAACACATGGCCTCGCTTTCAAACCAGTGAGAATGCATATATTGATTGTCTACACATAACATATTCACTGTAAAAAGTTCAGCTGTGCTAAAATGTCGTAGTTTTGGTGGTTTTGGGATCTTGTGCTATAAGTTTGAACTTAATTTGGTGCTTGGTGGTGCTGGTTCAGGCATCTGCTTGACTGAAACAATCCACTTACACATTATTGGATTGTCTTGCAGGAAATTCACAGTACAAGCACTAGCTCTGGGAGTATGTCCTGTCTGTAGGTGTACTTTATACCTATCACTTATGTTATAGGTATAATACAACTTAAAGTTGTACTTCATGCAACTGATTATCTATTTTTCAATTTGACACTTTTTAATTCGATACACAATAGAATCATTTCAGCAGTGAAAATGTATTGTAAGTTAGTATATAAGTAGGCACCTAAAATAGCACATAATAAAGCATAATCAATAACAATTATTCAAGTAGTAAACAAAATAGAAATTTTCTGCTTAGTTTCGAGCAAGGGCAGCACCCCATTCAAAAATTCTCAATTCATACTCTTTTCGTAATAGAAATCACAAACATAAGCATGAAATGCAAAATGGTGTACACTTGAAATGCAGGAAAACTCGACTCTCCAATAATTTCTCTGTCTATCAAGTACTACGAGAGGTCATCGTCCTACCAGTTCTGAAGGTATACAAACCGTTGCTAAGCAATAAAAAGAAACAAACACAAACATACTAAGAACATGACCACCTTTATTACAAAGGCATAAGATTGAGATTTCAAATGATAATTATATTATTTTGTTAGCAAAAGGGAATTTTGGAAACCGGGTCAAGAGTTGCATTATATGAATCGTCAGGGCGTAATGTATTATTGATTAGATATTTTTATGTCAAACCATTAACGAAGTGTAGGTCAAAGTATATCAGATCTAAAACTCTGATACATTGCACGAAACATTTTTTGAATGCGCAGATGCTACAGTGATTTCAATGGTAAATTGACTGCATGTTACTAGTTGGAGCTATAGATCGTTGTTATAAGCCTAAGAGTTCTTTGTGTCTGTGCATAAAGTTCCCAGTAGTTGTTATATAGATTAAGCTTTAAGTGAGAATACCTACAGAATAACAATCTTCTCTATTTCGTACCATATCTTATCATGTTACAGGAGTTATTTATTACGGCCTCATTTAATCAACTATATTTTAGGTTCCACGTAATAGAAGGAGAATTATTGTTATTTACCAGATACATTTCCAGGCACTAAAAGAATTTTCAAACATAAAATCTCAATAAGACTTGGCCCAAGTATCAAACTCGAAACCTCACCATCACCGCTCGCCTGCAAACATAAGTGGAATTTTATACTGGGGAACCCACAAGACCATCAAGCAACGAGTAAGTACAGCTGTTTGGTTTTGTAACGGAACCACATGATGAGCAGCTTGACGAGTACTTTACAATTCTCTATGCTATAAGCGAATGAAGTTTGAAACTATCGTGCTCAGTGAATTTACAGTTTCAGTGCCTCCAGCACTGAAGTTGTTGTGATATGTAATTGTGTCGTATATTCGGTTCTATTTCTAGTGGTATTACTACTGCTGTTGTTTCTACTGCTCAGATTGTTTTAATTATTAGTAGAACTGCAGATTTGAAACCATATACCTATACCATAACACTTAATAGACATTCAAAATAAAATCTATAATTATTTTAGACTTAATGAATAAGTTCCCGCTCTCATGTAATCTATATATACTAAGGTACGACAGGATAGCGAGCGATAATTTTATTTATACTTTTAGCTGTTTATAGATTTTAATCACGTCAATGGTTGGGTGCATTGACGTGATTAAAATCTATAAAAATCAATAAAATTTAAGTGTCTGTTTGTAATGTCAAAAAAACAGCTTTTTACGAAATGCATAATTATGAAAGTATATTCCGTACTTATATCAAAAAAACAATATTTAATTTTGTTGTCTATCTGTCTGTTTGAAATCTAATGCTAATCTTTGAAACGACTGGACCGATTTTGACGGAACTTTCACAGGCAGATAGCTGATGTTATAAGAACTTAAGTAACTTTTATTTTAGATTTCTTGTTAAATTTCACAGATGAAGTCCCGGGTAACAGTTAGCTGAAAATATAAAATAGTACATAAGATATAAAAAATATTAAGAACCCTTTGTTTATATTCCTTGTCTAGACGAGTTGATTTTTTGTTAAATTGGCCTTTATTACCTCAACTATACACCATAATGAGCACTTAATTTACTTACGTTTTCGGTTAAATGTAAGTACTAACTTACATCATTTAATATAATGTTCACACTTCATTAGATTAGTTCGTAAGTATAACCGAGCATGAACTTCAAACATACTCGAGAGAGACCATTCTAAACACCCCCAAACGTCGTTCTCTTCGCGAGCACAGCAAACTGTATTACCATGCACTAATAAAACGCAGTGACGTAGTTCGCTATATAACTCGTAAACCTAACGAGCCCGCTCTAATTGTTTGGAAGTGTCCCGTTATGAAGGGAGACTTATTATAACTTCTTTATTTCTTTCCATCGTTTAATGTTATGACACTGATGATATTTCGTCACATAGTATATGGTAGAAGCATGTCAGATAAAAACGAGTTACATTATTTATCTAAGAATTTTTTGCCTCAAGTTTGTTGGTATATTATTTTCTGAGTAGGTACATCAAATTACTACATGTAGGTACATACATGGTCTCATGCTTATATCATCATTTTGCAAACTATGTTTTAGGTTCACGTAGGAGACGAACTTATTGGCGTTATCCAGGCAAAGCTTTAGACGCCGTGCAGCTACTCAGAATTTCTTGATAGAAAACCCAATAGCATTTTTCCTAAGTCCATTTTACAGCAGTTGCATACACTACCACCGCGCTAGCGAAGCGGGACAGGACTAAAAGAATATAAGCTATCAGGTAAAAGGTCAAATCACTCATATCGAATAACACGGAACACAATTATTATTTTGAGATAAATAGAATGCATTTAAGTCCATACTAAAGTCTGTTACAACAATTGTAAGACCACAGAAGTCAATTTTAAATGACTATATTTCAACTTGGCGTAGGTATATAAAATTACGTTCCGAATCAAATCAACCAATGCGTTTTACAGTTTACTACTGAATAAAGGCGTTTCCAAATTGGCACCATATCACCCGATCTGGCGCCTTCTGCATCGAGCTAATCCCAGCTATCTTCGAATCGCTGGTCGAACAGGCCATCATACCTTACATTTACGGCTTATCCTACGTTAACTAAGTTGCGGTCTCTACTTAAACTCTCGCTTGCTTTAATGCTACCGGTTCTTTAGCAGATATTACTATTACTATAGTTTTTAAAGCATCGATCATTGCCTACCGATTCAAAGATGACTTTGTAATATATGCTGAAATATAATGGGCTATGCTGTACAAAGATCACATCAAATATAACGTGCTTGTAAAAATTATAAATTATAACACGTGGCTGTCATTTGAAGAACCACATATGGACTGGACAGTCAGTAACGTACGTATTAGGTACAGACTAAGTTAAGGTAAGAGAAAACTTAATGGTAATAAATGAATATGAATTTTGTGAAAGATAATTCATAGGTAAATAGGCATCATCATCATCATAAAGGTAGCCTAAATACAACAAAAATAATCATTTTGCTCAGCTGGGCTTAACAAAATGTAACTTATCAATCAATAAAATTACTAATAATAAAGTGAGTGTCCATCTATTTTCATCATAAACCTATTATGTCACTTAACTGACAGCTTAACCATATCAAGATATAGTGATAAAAGCAATGTCTGGACGCTAGCAGTCGTATGCTTTTGGACGAATTAAAAAACTAAACATACAAAAAAGCTATTACACAAATAAACTGATGTATCTTTTGTGTGTGTAGCATATTTATCTAAAATGTTAGCTAGTACTACGGTATGCAAATTCGGACATTAAAACTCGCGTCCCCAGGGTGTCAGCGTAACACCCCGCCGCGCTGTTTATGAATAATGACGTATCTTCACGGCCTCGCTGTTCTGAACGACACTTTTTATACAATACACAAATAATTTCTAAACGAGTTGCTTTCTATGACTTTTGGAATTTGAGAGGGTAAATAAATTAATAAAACGTCATTATATTTTTATTGCACGAGAACTTTTAGGGTATATAATGTAGAGAAAGTTCATGCTTACAAGAATAATATACATATATTTAAAACGGTAATACATAAAAGTGTTGTATGATATTATCCAACACTTTTCCAAATATTATCCAATGCTTGCTATGTTTTGGATGTTACAAGTTCTTCTATAATGACAACTTGCCACAATAAGTCATGAGTTACTTACAGAAAATTCATTAGAACTCTTCTACGTATTAGAGGCTAACTAGTTTCTGCCTGTGGCTTCACCAATCTGATCTTCAAAGAAATGCATACCAGGGTCATCTAATCCGCTACGCATGAGAAGCGAACATCCAAACATCATCACCCACATTAACAATTCTAATTTTGGTAGGTACCATGCTTCTACAGTCCTGTACTTTACAAACAAAACAATTTTATAGACAGTAATGAAGGGTTGGGTCATTTTAATATTGCGACACATAAAAAGGAATGAAAAAGACCAGATATTAAAGAAAATGCCCATGGGCCAAGCTATCAACGTCGGCTATCTCATTAAAAAGTTGTCAAAAGTCAATTACTGTCGTTGATACGTAACAAAAATGAGAAAAAGAAAATTATGATGTTTAAACGAAGTTTTTCGGTTCTATAAAAGTATTTTTAAGAGAGATGTATTTATCTGTGTATTTGGTTTTATTTATTTATTTATGATCAATTGGTTACTGCACTTACAGTGATAACTAAAGCATGCAGCAAGGCATTTATACACATATAAACTACTTATTATGTTATTCTCTTAAGAAAATAAATCATACATTCAAGGACTAAGATAGAGTATGCATACAGATCACAGAATACTGTGCTTCTCGTGGTGTCTGCTAAAGACCAATGTAATTAATGTCATGTTCATGAATAGTAGTGTACGGAATGAATAATACCGAACGCATTTAGCACTGGCAGTTAACCATTTATACACATATAAATGGCTTAAATAATCTTTATTCTCAAAATTTGACTAAAATAAACTTTATTCTTTTAGTAGGTATATATTAATTATTGTGTTTATTTTGTAGTTTTAGAAAACAAATCCAAATTTATATAAAACTTTTACGCTGTAAAAAAAGCCCTAACAAGCATTGGTTTGATAACCAACACACGTCAAATTCTAATGGATATAGCGTAGTAAGTACATTAATATTCAAATTTTACGTACTGGTATGCACACGCATATGTTATATGCACAAACATTGGCTTTGATGTATGTAACCGATACGCCAACAGATAGAATCGTCCCAAACAGAATAACAATCGAAGTAGCTGTCACACCAACTCTGAAACTTGCTATTGAATGGTAAATATATGCATACTCATACGCCAACAAACATTGGCCGCAAACAAAAGGGTTCCCGATGAAAGTTGGCTGTTGGTTGATGGTGTTCAATTTCCGATAGCGCTACAAAGCGGCGCCGCGCGTCCTCCCGCTTCCTTTGGACATGACTCTTATCTGGTAGGCGTAGCTGACATGTTCTGTTTACTAGCTAGTGCTATAAATTATACTCGATTGTATTGAATACCTAAAAGGAATATTACGCTAATATAGGTAGTACTTAACTATTATAAAAAGAGCGTTATTACTATAATATGGTATTATTAACTTATATAAAAAATTAAGAGAGTTTTAGGATTTTTAATTTTATTATTAGTCGCCATATTGTCACATGTCTATATTACCGAAGTTATAGACTAAAGTGTGCTTACGTAAATTAGAAAATTGATTATAAACCATCTCTTAAAAATCAATTGAATTTTAAATTTATACTTTCAGGTTAGGAAAAGAAAGAAAGAAAATAAATTTATTTGTTCCACGCTCATAAAATAACAGGAAACACAACCAATAAGTGAACAAATAAGGTCCTGCGTCAGCAATGTTGCAGTATATCCACAACGCTGGTATTCCCGCAGAGCCTGCATGATTTCGGTGCACATACATACTTAAATCAATTAAATAAAATAACAAAAAACAAAATAACAATTTTAATAAATTAGGCAGAAGGTGGTCATAGATGGCAAGAGTAATTTTATACTAAATAATAATAATATTAGTATTTATATAATACTTATACATATGTATACTAATACTTATATTTATAGAATTAAAAGTATATTGAAAATAATAAAAAGCAAAAATAATAAAAGAAATAATAATAAAGACGTTATATTTCGAGCGCAGCATATTAATGCTGTGTTACATTTCTGAACGAACTTTCTTGTTAACAAACATGACACTGATTGTCATCAATGTCATATTAAATATTTCTAATTAATATCAATTGTTTTAGAAGCATTTATCGGCGTCTGCGCAAATGCGGAAAAGAGGCTAGGATGATATTTTATAATAGGTAATATTTATACTTATCATTTATCAACATAAATTTTCACATAATAGGCGACTATGTAGTGTAATCTACGTATAATACATACATTCAGTTTGTGTATAGACATGTATATTTAGGTTATGACATCAATGAAGCAATCCAAATTTACAATTTTAATGACGCGGTATCATAAATACATCTTTTACTGACTGATATTGAAGTTTTCTTCTTTACAGGAAATCCCAATATGTCCGACGCAGGAATCGAACCCGAGACTTAATACATTATGTATATGATTGCTGTATACGCCGTGATACGCGCAGATAAAAAAACACGTATTTTACTTGAAGTAACACATTGACTTCCTCTCAATTTTGAGCCATGTCTCTGACAATGCACAAAATTGATTCCTACTCTTTAAATTACTTGGTACTGCGGTTGGTCTGTCACGGGGTTGGCTCTGTCTGATTATAAATATTAAAAGTGTAATGCAACTACCTAGTTATTTTAAGAACTTCCATTTGAACACAATTTTGTCTACTACATTTTGTCTATAATACTCATCTACTTAATGCTAATATATATAATAAAAAAGTTCTTTAACATAATCCCGTAAACTTCAATCCATTTGACATCATTTTTCTACGACGAAATGAAGTAAAGTAGAATGCAATTTTATTACTGAATATAAAAAGTCGACTTTGCATGTGAATTAAATACAAACAATAATAAAACGACAGGGACAACCTTCGTACATTTTATACCATAGCATTGTATGGCATCGCGACTCGACGTGAAAACAAAAATTCCGATTAATTACAAGTTTTCGTCGCAGTTGCAACAGCAAAGGCAAGTAAAACAAAAGGTCCTCAAGAACAATCGAAGCTTTGGGGGAAAATAACAAATAGCAGAACAAATCAGACGTGAACCTTTGCTTAATAAGAAAAAAATGGCCGCCACGTGTGTCTCAGTAGTTACTTTGCAAGGTTCTGTAGGAATATTTGTCAACTTTAATTCATAAATCAGTACAATATCCATTTTGTAGTAAGTCCTTTAAGTAGCCTATAAGAAATCAGTGACTTGTACTCAAAAGATATTGCTGCACTGCGAGGTGCCAGCGCCAGGAAAATTGTCCATAAGTACCAGTACTAAGGTCACGACGAATATCTACGCAAGCCCTAAATAATAGGTATATAGAAGTAGTGCATGAACATCATGCAAGGCTTTGCTTTTTGTTAATAATAATATTGAAAAGCAAGAGGATTTAAAAATATAAATAAATTCAAGTTATTATAAGTTTGATGGCATGGAGCAATGATTGTTACAAGTTTAGTTAGTGTGTATTATTTATCAAAAGCTCGGCTTTTTATCTAAATTAATGTTTTATATTGTAGCACTAGTTTGACTTCAGTGTGTTTTGGTTAGTTCATCCACAGGTGTCCGTAGACAAGTGGCATTGAAGAATAAATAGTGAACTAAATAGATTATACTTCATATTGTGTTAATAATATACCAGGCTTGCCTTATACTAAAACTTGAGGCTCGTCACAGTACAAAATTCTAAATATGTTGTGATGATGTTCAAAACAACTAGCGCTGATTTACGTCTTATAGTTTGCAACTTACATATTAATTTTGATCTTGTACCTAAAAGGTAACGTCACGTGTATACATAGACATAATCCAAACGTTGTGGCACATATTAAAAATATAATAATATATGGCTGCATTTTAAATAAATTAGGTATTATTTATTTACGGAACGCTGGAAAACTGTTATTTATCCGGATGAAAATTCCCCAACGTCGGCATCAATGCACAACTTTCTTCATTTGCACAGTTAGCAAACAATACAACGCGAAATAGACTCTGTAAAAGTATGCGATTTATGTTTCATATTGAAATGGGCGATGAATTCATACCGAATGAAAATTTTATTTGTTAAATTTACCTGAATATGAGCGATAGTTGATTATTAAGGGTGAGCCAAACGAGGGTTTTTTTCCCGTTGCGTAATTTACACTGCATTGTTTGGTATATAAAAATCCCGTGCTGTGCACGACGATGGAAAATAAGTTTATTTACCGAACAATTTGTTCGGTACATTTTACATTAACATTTTATTTAAATTACCCACCTCATATTGCTCGGCCAACATTTCGCACATGTTCACAGTAAGAGATCATTATTGCAAGGTTGAGTGTCTATTGACATATTTGTTCAGTTTAAATACAGAAATATGTAGGTACCCGAAGAGGTAGGCAACAGGAAGACAACAATAGGATTTATATTTCACCCATATTTCGTCGGTTGTGTTTTTAGGTTATCTTTTATTGTAGTTCTCAACTCTCATCTCAATATTAAACCAATTTAAATCTTTAAGCTAAATTAAACTGGTTAATCTGAATATTACTTGTAATATTTAATAATTATCGTGTAGGTATTTATTATGCTTATCTTCTTCTTTTCTATATTCTATGCGCCAGACTACTATAATATTATTACTGACTTTTAAAAAGATTTAATTTTAATTACTCACAATACTCTCAGTTAGAAAATGTAAAGCCGTTACAAAATAAAAACTGATTTTAATTTAGGTTTTTATGTTTAAAGCTGAGTAGTTTTGGTTTAAACTCCAATTATTCAAAATCAATTGTAACAATAATTTTTGTTTGATTACATACATTACACATATTTTCTATTAAATTTATAAAGAAGTTTATAATGTAAGAAAACCGAGGTACCGATATTAATTAACTTTAATTAATATTATTAGTACACCACCAAAATATTAATTTAATTAAATCGTATTTTTTATAATTCCTTTATATTTAAATATAACCAAAACTTGAATAACTAACGCCTTACTGTCAAGTGCATATGTGCTGACTGCCCTTAATCTAATATAAAAAAGTAACAAAACATAATACTATACTGTAATAGAGTCCAGATATTCATTCCACAACTGAACATTTCATACAAAAGCGAGTCTTTGTATATTGTTGAAATAACTTAGTACAGAGGAAATTTACATTTCAAACTTCGACGGACAATTTGGAGTGTATTTGAACTGTTCGCCCACATTTATACAAAGCTCATGTTTTGTATTTGTGTAAGCGCTATAGTTTCATATGACTTTACGGATTGTCGAAATGCAACGTATAAGAGGTTAATACAATGATGTATGATTGGATCGTAACCATAGCGTAGCGCAACCATAACTTCGTCAAAAGTGAAAACAAAAATAATTTTTATAGTTAACAATAGTACAAAATTTGTGTTTTTTAAATCGCAATAAAATACATATAAAATAGATAAAGTAGCTAAATTTCAATTTATACCTTTAGCCTTATATTGTAGTTTAATTTTAATAACTTTAATTGTTTATAGGTCTATTGTTTCAAAACTGGTTATGCCGCCCACTAAGTAAACGATTTAAATGACATGAGACTGACGCTAATAGAAGTTCAATGAAATAATTATATTATTTATTAGAATATTGGTTATGTGAACATATTCGCTGCCGTTGGATCCATGCACAGGGAACAACACTAGTCCACCGATAATTTACCAGAACATAGATTTTCTTAATCAGCGTTGTTCGAATGTTTATAAAACCTCTCGCAAAATGAATTAATCATATTGCATTAGGAACGATAAAAAAGTATTACACGCTAATACGCCTACACATTTATTCATAGCAATCATTCTTATGGTAGTACATTCGGCTATAATGATAGGTTGAGTATCAAAGTACATGTATTTATTGTAGTATTATTATTCAACAATGGCGGCAAACAAGCACAGCATGCAGCGTCGACTTGATGGTAAGCTCTTTTTGTGCTTACGTAGGTGAAGGTTTACTACCTGTAGGCTGTAACTCGTTGTCAGCTTTTCAAGAAAGGAGTTAATGTGTAGTTCCAAGACAGAGATCATATATTTGCTTACGGTATAATGTCTCCTTAAGAGCCTGAAAACTCTTCTCACCGTCTGATAACACAAGGTTGTTTAACTACGGTGCTCAGTTATGTTGCTCTTGTTTAAGCGAAATCACAGTTTTAAGCTAGGATTCCGTTGTGCGTTACCTACCTTTTTATTAATACAACTCTTGCACTAGGTTCTCACACATGTGTCGCGGAGAATATTATTAATATTTAAAAATCAACACAAAGTATATCGACACTCAGGACAAGTATATGTGGAATCACATGTGTATAGGTATTTATGTTGTGAATTTGATCCTCTCGTGAGCCAATATGGGGATCAATTCCATAACACTTGGTGTGCAGGCAGTGGTGAGCTGACCATTTTAATTACGGTGTCTTCTGTACAGTAAATATTCCAACCAATGAGTAAACTGGACCACATTGGAATCCTATTATACATACATAAGTATATATTATTTTTATACTAGCACAAAAACGGTTTCGATCCTACTATTTATAGATTAATAAGTTTTCGTTATTGTAGAAGCTAATACAACACTAGGCAATTTTAGGATTATAAAATAGTTTTACCGAAATAAATACTGAATGTCGAATTGTCCTATTACTTTTATGTTCGTTTAAGGCGAGTTAATTAATACGCATAGTTAAACCATTTCCTTGATAAGTAGCTGCCGGATTGATAAGAACCATCGGCATATAAAACTGAGTCACTCTAATGACTCAACGTAGAAATTGGATTTCTTCAATACTCGTTTTAGGATTACCTTGATGATCCCGTGGTTTAAGTTTGCGAAAGATGTTTCGAGTTTGATTATCGAGTTGGGCAAGATTATATTGGTCCTTTTCTCTGAAGAAATTATGGTAAACTGCCCTTTAGACATAGTTAGTTAGTTGGACGTGCGTTATCCGCACTTAGCCCCACAATTGGGCCATTATGCGTAAGTAACCGACGCGAGATTTTTTTCGGTTACTCATACCAGCTGAGCGCCGTCCAGAAAGATATATGATGCATAATAATAGAGCATTCTATTTTTGGTAAAATTTTACTTCCTAAAAAACTTATCGGCCTAGTTTAATTTACCGAGTGAATATTTAACAAATTTTCATTTCGCGTTTTATTCACTTGGTCCAATTATCATTTGGCATCATTTTACTTTGTCAAGTTTTATTAAATCAAATGTTTATTAAGCAAACGTTTTATTTTGTCAAATATTATTCAGAGCAATCTGACTCGGAGCGGAGCGCCCGCCTTAAGGTCATAGCACACATATCAACTCGGAAACGGATCGGCACCGTATCAACTCGAGCCGTGCAGTATTCTTTGTATGAAACTCGCTACTGCAATGCACACTAATCGGAATCGTATCGTAATCGCCTCGCCTCGGGACAAACTTGCAGTCCACGCGCTTACGGCTCGTCGTCCCCGCGCTTACGGCTCGTCGTCCTCGCGCTTACGTATCTCCGTGCACTACTATTGCCGAACATACTGTCATTCACAAGATAAGTAACAGTCGTGTTGCGCGCGTATTTTATTGAATTTATATGTTAGATTTCAAACTAAAATAACGATGAAAAGAGATCATTGAAGAAGTGAGAAAATATCCATATTAATCTGATTTAAGTGAGCGCGGCGTAAGGGCGGCGTCGCTTAGCCGTAGCTGAGTCGACGTACCGGAGCTGTCGATCCTCTTTGGTTACGTTAAGTTGACGCCTATTTGACGGCGAGGCGAAAGGCAATACGGTGACGATCCCTTTCCGAGTTGATATGTGTGCTGTGACCTTTAGCCTTCGTGGTTACCTTATTTATAACTCCCCAGAAATAGGAGCTCCGTCGAGCTATGCTGTGGTCCGAACACCCTGCGTTCGGACCACAGTGAGGTCTCGAGCCAGAAGGCCAATATGAATTTGTTTTTTTGGGAAGAATATGTTATTCTGAAATGAAACATATCTAGTAATTATTTGTTAATCAAATACTTGCCAACAAAGAATTTGCCAAATGAATATTTGCATAGTGAATTTTGGGAAAAGTTTAATAGTTAGTGAATTTTTAGTGTGATATTTTGGGACAAGTTTTTTGACCATACATTAGTAATTCGGAAATTATCAGTAACAGCACAGGAGATTTAAAACCACACCTGCCTACCTTTTGGATATACAGGCTCGATTCTGTTTACCTCTGAATGTATATGAGAGCTTTCTATATCTTTCTTACTATAATCCAAATGTTAGAGTGCTTATGCAAAGTTCTAGTTACATTTAATTGCCAAAAAAGCTTATGTTCACAATGCATTAATTTTATAAAAGCTAACTTTACAAAATTGCCGTTTTAAAAACTGACAGCGTACACCAAAAAGATGAACCCAATATTTTCATACAAATATTAATCCAGCTTACACTCTATGAATATGCTTTTTGCCTGTCTCGTTCCCGTCAAAGGACATGTGGTCACTGAAGTCTAATTCAGGAAATGGAAAATGTCAAATGCATCTGAGCGTCGCTTATAGCCTGGGGTTAAAAATTAAATGCCATCCTGCAAATTGATTCTGCTTGTGTGGTCACTGCATTGACAGTAAAATATAGGGTTATAGGAAAACGTCCTTTATTATTAGGTCTATAAAGTTTAGCTTAGCTTAATAAAATGGAAATCTCTATAGTGATTGGAAGAGGCAATTTTAGGTTATGCATAAGTTTACAATTTAATTGTATACGCGACAAGGGACATATGCTTTACAAGCTTAATGCTTGATATAGGTAGTTATAGGCGAGTACATACCAAAATCTCATAATTTAAAAATAATATTAATGTCATATAGATTCGTGTCGTTTCTCTCCCGGTGTCGCAGCAGTGGAGAATCATACTGCTGCGTACGAGATTTAAAAGTTAAGAGTTTTTATGAATTTAACAAAAAAATACAATAATTACTTAAACTATATTTGATTTTACTTATTTTATATATATTACTTTTGCATATTCGCATTAGCCGCATGCAGTTTGGAGGGTGGTAGTCACCAATAGGCACACCTGGTCTCTCGTAATAACGAGAGATCTATAAACATAATTACCTATGTAAGTGTAATACATACATGTCTGCCTCGAAGAAATATCGAGGATATAGCGATATGGCCATGTTTGTATGTAGTTAGAGAGGTTCCTAGCTAGCAATCTATTTGTATCAATGTTATCAGTTTTGTGAATTTCAATGATATACGTGTGACTTTGAAAATAATATTTACTTTCAATTTAAATAAATCCTAATCTGTAATGATTTTAACTTACGATACTTTTACGGGAATTGCAGACATCTCGACATTGAAAGTGACATTTATTTAAGAATTGTGAGTAAATCTCTCGTTCTGGACGTCAAGTTTAATAAGTTAAAGTTTTTACTGACATTTTATCAACTTAATGCATGACGTTTGTTAAGTAAATGTAATTTTCATACAATATGATCTTATTACAGGTTTACACGTCTATAATCTCTCCTGTCTTCTACGAATGCTTATATCCCTAGAGACAATTCGCGCTACTTCAATCAGCTACACAAAAGAGTTATCCAAGGCATTTTTCAAATCTAAAAGAATTGCTTTCTAACCCAATTATCTCTAAGATTTTCTCCATCTATTACCAAACAACGTACCAATCAGAAGTAAACCTATTAATCACTGTCCGAGGATGAAAAACCCTCACCGAGTAAATGGGCACTTAATCATCTGGAACTAGAGTGGCGCGTTATGGTCTAAGAACACGCAATGTATATCGGAATATCTAGGGAGATTGGTATTTCCCGTTTAACTTGAAAGATATATTACATAGCCGCTGCTTTATTGGTGCATAGTAAAATGTTTCGCAATGCAAGATATGATGTAAAACGTCGCACATATGTGTACATATTGCATGAAGATGCTGGTGAAATTTAGACAAGTGCCTTAACCCTTAAATCACCACCCTGACTCGCCGGGACTCATTACTTCCGAAGTGAGCCGGACTCGAGATTAAGTGGTCATACACGCAAGCCATTTACAAATGTGAGTTATAATCATGTGTCAGTCCGGGGGACTCATGGTAGTGATTAGTGTGATTTTTATAGTAATATTTTTATTCATAACCCTTAATCCACCACGGATTAAGGGTTAAGAAAAATGTCTTTGAAATCAATAGTGGATTTTAATTATAAATTCACACGGCAAACTATCATTATCTATCTTCATTTTAAACTTCTTGGATTTCGATATTTATTTTGTCATGATTGTTAAAAGCAATGTCTGTGTTCACGCAAATGCATCTTGTCGTCTATTAATAAAAAACCTTTCGTCTTATCTTCATTTTTCATTAAATATCAATATTGAATTTTATATGTTGAAGTTAAACAGAATATTTCTTCTTATTTATACATTAATTTTAATAGTGTTATTAAGTTTAACTGTACTGTATTGTATCTGTTTTAAACATGCTGTGTACACATATTTGTAACATATATTAAAACAGAACAACATTGTAAACCTAGGCTAAATTTATCTATGAATAAAGTTTTATCTTTATCTTATCTTATTGATTTAAGATTTTTTATATATATATTACAATTTTAAATTATGGACCTCTTATACTGAATAACAGTCATTTAAATGTATCTATAGCACTACGAGCATAGAATACGTAATAATTGTAGTTTGACAGCTAGTGTACCTATTTAATGACAAACAATAATTCATTCATTAAATAAGTTTAGATTATAAGAATGAACTAACTGAACGTAATATGTACGATTTTACTTATATTTTTTTGTAGTCGGTCTGATATTGGCATTTACCGAGAGATTATCAGCCGACAAACGCATAAACCTGATTGCTACTCATAGTTGACATCCGCTAGCACAGGCAGTACAAAATAATAATTATCATAGATATACTATTAAGTCATCAAGTCGTATATCTTTCCGTGGGTCATGGTAAGTGAATGTAGTACTACAAATAAAACGTTAATTTTAACGTGACAATGTTCTGACGAAATATGTATTATACAGGGTATCCGGTAATTAATGGATAACCTTGAAATGAAATAGAGGAACTGATGGCCGTTCAGAAAAAATATGAAATAAAATCTATCTTAACTACTACCTGAGATATGTGTTTTTTTTTTTAATTACCATGTATAACTTTCTTGTATACTATGACCATAAATGAATAAAATCCATCGGTTTTTTGTTGTTTTATTATTAAACACTAATTATGCTAATAGATAGACAGTCAAAAGTATGCTATGCTAATATACCTTGCACTTTTTAATATATATTCATTTTTCATTTTTATTTTATTTTTTCATTTTTCTGAACGGCCTTTAGTTCTACTATAAGACATTTCAAGGTTATCCATTAATTACCGGACACCCTGTATACACTAACATCATTATTGTTACATTACGAGGATACCAAAACAATGTTATACACGACATAATACTATTGTCTTTAAATGTTACACATTAAAATTAAACTACTTTTCACAGGTTTTTATCACGGTTCGTTTTTACACCTTTTAAATTATGATCTTTAGGAGATGTCGGTCGTAAAATTTTTCTATAATATTAAAATTACACCTACAGACTTCATCAAATACCTAACTCTAGAATTATAGATTGGTTTATAATTTACGTACACAATTTATGCAAGCGAGATATTGACAGTCTAATATGATAATTTATACAGATTCTAAACATTCACTTAACTGCCTCCGTGGCGCACCGGTAGTGAATGCGACTGCTGTACATGAGGTCTCGGGTTCGAATCCCGGGTCGGGCCAACAAAATGATATTGGGTTTTTCTATTTAGAAATATCAATACGAGCCCGGAGTTAGGAAGGTGGCGGTGTTAGACATCCCCGTGCCTCGGAAAGCACGTAAAGCCGTTAGTCCTGCGCCTGATCTCTCTCCGGTCGTGTCGGATTACCGTCCCATCCGACCATGATGATTGTGTTTGCGTACATACTTGTGCACTATAATATCTCCTGCGCAGATAGCCAGTCTCCGTTAAGATTGGCCGCCGTGTCCGAAATTCGGTCTGGGGGACATTATTATCATTAAACATTCATATACACAGTCTCGCGCCTAAATAGGCTGAGGTGTATTAAATTCATATTGCGCCAGCTAAGACCTCACATAATAGGTTGCAAGCCTATTGGCGTTAACGGACACAGTTTCTGACTCCGTACTGCTATTGATTTGCATTTCCTGACAGAATAACCCAGAAAGACCTAAGACTAAGACCATCTTCGGCACCATGTGGTGGATAACCAGATTTTAAAGAAAACGTTTTTAGGATTTTTTGGTCCGACCAAAAGCGTTAAAGATGCCGAGTAGATTCACGAGCACGGCGAAGTAGTATTAATGAGTTTTTGCCTTACAAATCCTAGCAGTCTAGACACAAACTTAATTTTTTAAATTTGGTCATTTTACACCTCTGTTCAGATTATCAGACGTGTTGCTATATTCAATGCATCGATAAAATTGAATAAGTTTATTACATTAACAAGTAGATTTGCCCACAACTTCATACGAATGAAATTTGGAAGCAGGTACTATAGCATCTATATTTTTCTTTTTTAATACTCGACTCCTAGGCGACATATCAATATAAAACATGGTCAAGTTTTTAAATTAGGCCTCCAGCAATACAACTATGAAAACGGCATTCAATGTTGTGCAGTATTTTTTGCATGATGTGCGTAAACAAACATACACATAGACAAAACATCTGACATAATTGTTTTAACAGGTTTTATAAAGGTGCCTCACATTATTATATAAAATATCTCGTATGTACAGACATCGACAAGTGGTGACTTGTCGATGTCTGTACATACGAGATATATATAGTGATATTATTAAATATGTATAGGTTTCGCAATAGACAGACTTTGATAGGTATCATTCATTTCCAAATAACACGTACCTTCATGTAGGAGCCTCCGTTCCTTTCGTCACAGTGACGTCTAATGTACCGTTGGCAGACGTTCGACATTTTCCACTCTGAAAAATACAATAACCTTGTTAATTCACACAATGGGCTTATTATTTTAAAATTATTTAGTCACGCTTTTCCAATGTCATATTCGGTATCCATAACTAAGTTACGTTCTCTTTAAGACTTCCATTACAACCATGTGACAAGGACACTGATTAGTAAAGAACTGCTGCAATATGGACCCGAAACAAGGAAGGGCGATTAAGCGGCCCGACTGAAATACGCAATTCGTAGGTATACGTTATTACAATCTGAAACTTCGGCATAAATTTTTACGAAAGATTAAATTTGCATACGAAGTTACAATCCGCAATTTTGCCGGTGACCGATTGTACCGATTATTATAATTACTTTACACCTGGCTATCAGTTCTATGTGGCTACCTAGATGACGCAGTTGTCGGCAATTTTGAATAATCGGTGCTGTGGTGCATTCTATTAAACAGTTAGAACGCACGCTTGAGGCAATTATTTGTGTTATTCATAGACAGATTTTCGTCTGTGTACCCCTTCTCAGCACATTATTTTACTCTGCACCCAAGGAGTCGCTTTTTAACAATACATAAATAGACTTAAGATTCTTTATGCCGTTAATGATAAATTGAAGTAAATTGTATATTCACAATATGCTCATAAAGTTTTGAAGTCACATATCATAGTATCTAAGTCAATTGACAATTGCTGTGCACACATTTTAAGATTATTCACGAATACTAAAAATAGATTAAAGGAAATCGGTCATACATTTTCATCGATTAGACAATGACCACTTAATATTTCACCCTCATCCTATGCTAAATAATCAAAGAGGCGGTCAAGATTAAGAAATAAAAATGAAATCGCTGATCAATACCAGTACAAAATTCTTAGCAAATAACTTTAAGTCGAAATGCAGTCTATTCGTGTTTATCTCTAAGTAATTAGGTGTCAGAATATACTCCGACCGTCATAAGTATCTCGAAGTAAGCAGACGCGGGTATTCCCGCGGGGGACAATACGAGTAGCTCGACCTCGCTAGGGTTATTTAAGATCCAAGAACTTTATAGATGTACCTATACTATTTGTAAACCTAGAGAAATAATTTGAAGAAAATATACGATTTGCAAGTAGCTTTGCGTGCTCCTCATAAAACGACCCATTTGACGCATGCCAGAAGCAAGAAAAATTCGTACAATATAGTGGTTTACTGCTCGGATAACGAATTGATTAAAGTGGTTACGTAGTCACTGCCAATGAGTCGAGTGTTGTGGTTCCAATACATATTTTCATTTGATACATCGCGGTCGGTTCGGTTCATATGAAAAACAATAAGGTCACAAATACAATAAAATACAATGTAGTAGTCCGGGTAGTATTTAATACCGTTGTTTTAATAATTGGATAAAAACCTACTTAAAGGACCGAATGCAAAGTGTAGAAATAACAAGTATGAATGACAAGCTAGAATCCGTATGTTATAAGTCCTCATTCAAAACGAATACATTTGGTGTGCCGCAAGGAAGCGTGCTAGGCCCGCTTCTGTTTTTAATCTACATAAATGATTTACCCGAAGTAATGAAATACCAAACAATTTTATTCGCTGATGACATTTCTATAATTATACCACATGAACACAAGCATATATCACATTAATTACAAGTCAATGAAGCTGTACATTCGGTGTTAAAATGGTTGCGATCAAATAACCTCACTCCTAATATCAGTAAAACAAAATACATAACATTTCAAACATATAATTCGAAACCATACCATATAAATATCCAAATAGAAACACAAACAATAGAAGAAACCGATAGTATTAAATTCTTAGGCATAACACTAGATAAACATTGTAATTGGAAGGGACACATAAATAACATTTGCAGCAAACTTAATAGATTTGTATACGCAATTAAAAAACTACGTACCGTAGCAGACGAAAAAACAGCACGTACAGCATACAGCGGATATGTTGAATCTATCCTAAGATATGGTCTAGTCATCTGGGGGAACTCCACAGACATAAATAGGGCATTCATAGTAAAAAAAAATGTATTAGAGCCATTTGTGATGCAGGCCCAATAGACTCATGCAGGCCTTTATTTAGGAAATTAAATCTACTGACGTTACCATCAATGTACGTACTAGAAATAACCACCTTTGTAAAAAAATATTATGACCTATTTAAGTCAAGAAATGACCATGACTATAGATATAAGCCTAGAGATGCTACAAAGCTGGTAATACCATATTATCGAACAACGCTACATAAAAATAATGTATATCATATGTGTATTACAGTTTTCAATAAGATACCTAAGGAAATAAGAGAACTCCCAATAAATAATTTAAAAATAAAAATGCGCAAATGGTTAATGCTCCATTCATTTTATTCTGTGCAAGAATTTTTGAATTTAAAATGTAATAAAATAATAACTATAAAATGACATGAAATGTATGTATATGTATCTTAATTCATAAGTTAATTCAATTATTGTTTGTGCTTAACAATATTTGCATGCCTTAAATAGGCATATTACAGTTTGCACATAAACTACCAATAATGCACCTGGTTACACCTGTTTTCTATGCAAATAAATATTCTTATTCTTATTCTTATTCTTATTCTTAATGTTTATAAAGTCCGCTGCTACGCAGGGATTATTCATTTTGCGGAGAGCAGAAAAATTATCCGTACTTGGTCGCCTTGAAATCCTCTGGATACAACTATGAATAGTACTAGTAGACTAGTATTCGAAATTGTGATTTGCTCAACACTATTTACTTGTATAGTATCAAAGCAAAAAGACAATCAACATACAAATCACCAAAACAACGTTGTACCAAGATTAATTAGTCAAATATCGCCATTGTCTAATTTCGACTACATTGACAACATCTATTCATGCCGGTACAATTGTACCAGTAGTTAGTCACTAAGGTTAGGTAACCCACAAGTGAGTCAGTCGATTAGTATGTTGTTGTTACAATACCATCGTCTCATATCGTTCAAACAATTGATATAGCAACGATGCAGGCACAGGCTCTGTTTTAAATCCAAATGACGTATTTAAAGTGTTATTAGATCTCTTTCTTGGAAAGATAACTTTCTAATAAGAGATATATAAAAGTCCTTTGCTACCTACTAGTCATTTAGTAAGAATTGCATTCAACTTTGTATTTCTAAGAAGTGAAAACTTCTTTAGGCACGTTGAGCACTTTTTGGGTGAACAAAAATCATGGAACTCGCGTCATCGTCACCGAACGCTTTCCATGAGCTATATGTATACTGTGTACTTTTTGGGTGAAAAAATAGTGAAACTCGCGTCATCGTCACCGCACGCTAGTTACTTAGTTTTCACTTCTATCGGCAGTCCCCAAAGACTGCACCGCATGTTTGTTTTCTAAACAACAGGTTAAGGCCACAATTCACCACGCGTTCAATATCAAAACAATTGAAACCAGTAGCCCAAAGCATTCCAAATTCAAATTTAAACTACAGACTACACACCCACCACATTCGAATGCATGTTTAGAAATTAAAGACGCATATTCCCCAAATCCGGGCTACTGTTTAGGGTAAACATTGAGTAGCTCGTCCGACAAATTTAAATCATTCGAGCCGCATCCGGAATGTGTAATTGAAGACGTATAGGAAGTATAGAATTGGATTTAAACGCACTGTGTGTAAATAATAATGTTATAGTAATGTCTGAGAATATTGAAACCGGTTTTGAACTTAATGGCACGTGCACAATCCTCTTACTCACTACTCTTTAATGATCCGGCATTGATTTAAATGTGGAAAAGGATTTTCATGTTAAATCAAATCCTTTAACTGATAACTTTGATTTCGTTTTTTATATCTCTATGACTAAGTCATTACATCTATTATGACTAAGTGAACTATTGTATGTATTTAGTATAGTCATAATCTTAATAATTTTATATTTAGAATGTAGTACATACAATAAGATATCGAAATTCGATTTAAAATTTTAAAGTCATAGCTTAGTAATATATATATATATATATATGTCAAATGGTTAGAAGAATAGTCCTACGTTTATGGATGTAATATATATGGATTAATTAATCCATTCTGGTATTAGATTTCGTTTATACTCGAAACACTTTTCGGTCGTTTTGTCCATATTTGTAATTTAAATCAGCTCTTACTTGACGCCTACGGTACGTTAATTAGCTAGCAAAAAATCTATATCCAATGACTGCGGTGTCAGATTGATGATTAAATAAAATGGTTGTGATTCCACAAACAATTAGAGAAGATAATGAGGCAAAACACTGCGAATAAAAATTCATTTCATCAAAGCAGTGATCTAAAGAAGATCTGCCGTTTTTTGGTATTATATGAAGCCTGTATCCATAGAAATTTATCTTTTAAATAAATATGGGATTATCTTTATTGTATGCCGCTCCGAAGAAATAAAACAGCAATATCTTGCTTAACTTAAAAAAATACAACCAAATACAACGAAGAGTATTGAAATCTGATGAATAAAGTCACGTGTGAAGTCACTTAGTTAAATATTAATTTAGGCTCCTAGCTTCTCAAAAATATCATACTTAAGCATGCACATCCGAAAGCAGTAGGTAGTAGTACCACATCACTAAGGTCCTTAGACTTATAATCCATTACAGGCAGTATCAATTTATTATTATTACAGGTTACCTATATTTAGGCCCCAAGCTAACTGGAGGCGTACCAAAAAACGGTTAAGTATTAAATCTTGTTTTTATAGATTGTTTTATATGTTTATAAAACTATTATAGAACTCTAAACTAGCTTAATTTCCTTGCCTATAAACGGGATTTGCAACCAAACAAATGCTTATTTGCTTGTCAAGATCTCAAGCAAAACGTATTAAGTACAATAGGAAACACTTAGTATTCTAATACGCGAATATATTTACAAGCTTGGCGGGTGATTCCATCAAAGCCTATCACGTCCCCACGATGGGAAGTGAATAAATATGAAGTACTGGTCGAATGTTAATAAATATGAGGATCGTCTGTCGCACGTGCGATCACGCACTGATACGAGATTATATTCTTTATTAGTAAACAGATGGTCACATCTATTATGTTGTACATTTTGCGATATGAGTAGTTGAGTATTAAGCTCTTCGATCTAACAGAAGGTCGATGCGTAAACTGCTAATAAATACAATCCAATATTTTTATCTATTATAGATTTTGCCAGCGGCTTCGCTCGCTTTAACGTAGGTTTGGTTATGATAGTAACAGTACTTTTTTCTGAGGAAAGGTACCCTTTGTCCTAATCTGTGCCCCTGACAACGTGTATGCAAAATTTCATGTCGATCGGTCGAGTAGTTAAAGCGTGAATGCGTAACAATTAATAAAAATAACCATTTACCATCAGGTGGGCCGGGCCGTAAGCTTGTTTGCCACCTTAGTAGTATAAAAAAAAACAAACAAAGTCACATTCGCATTTATGATAGGTATATTAAAATGGTGCAAATATCTGAAGGCTTATGACGCTGACTGTAAAAGTCTATACCGACATTTTGCAGAAGTTTTATGCCAGCCCAGTTATAGCTTTAGTCTCAGTTTGGCCTATTGCCATTCACGTAGCATAGCAACTCAGAATCCCAATCTCAATAACACTGCCCGACACGGAAATCGAAAGCCTCTAAAATAAATAAATGCTATAGGCCTACATCATCAATCCGCTAAACAAAAATATTCTTAGATTATAATCAACAAACTTGGAAACAAATCCGCTTAACTTTTTAATTGGTAAAAAATAAGCCGGATGCCGGAGTCGATAATTGAAGAGTGTTTTCTAAAGAATGAAGTAATTCGAAGATCAAGGGAAAATTTTGTGAAGAAGTTCTTCGAGCCTCGCCAGGTTTCCTTTTTATTTGTTTGCACCCTCTGCCGAAGTGTCCCCTAAAATGGAAAGGTCACCGCGCATTGGATTTTATTTGTAGATTGGTCATTTTGCTCTGATATTAAGTGACTACGTACTAAGAATCTATGATGAACTCATGTTCGTTCATGGCCGAAGAGGTAGGCAGAGATGTAAACTTATATTTCATCAGCTAAGTAAACGGGTCAGTTAATATCCAGACTTCAAACAACTACTAAGAATTTTCTGACAGTGACCTACTTACCCCGTCCCTGGCAAACTTTCGGTTTGTTTTTACACAGCAGCTATCGCCATATTTAGTAAATTGTTAAATACCCTAGTGGTCACTAGCATAAAAGGACGATCTAAAATATATATATTATTGAGGTCTGCATACCTACTTATCTCTCCCATTCCTTTCTTTTCATTCCATTTTAATCCATGTTCTCCAGGCTCAGCAATACCGGACCTACCCGGTAACTCTGGTATTGCAAACAATCCTAGGCTTTATGCCTAACAGGGTTAAATGAAAAATACATAATCGATTACTCGTGTCTTCTTTACATCATACTTAACAACTTTTGTTCTATGACTTATTAAAAAACTGAATACGACTTATTAATAATAATAATAATATTCCAAAAAACATATTTCAACAAGTTTAAAATTGTATGTGTCTCGCCTCGCGCGTAATGCCTTCTAACCAGCAAACAAAACTTTTTAAATAACGTTAGATAAGTGACAGGTATCCAGTTTTTAGTATTTTCCAATGAATCCTGTATAATGTGACCGCTTACCATAAGACGGCCTTGTGTATACTTACCGTAGAGGTTATTAAAAAAAATAACATGTGCTATGTGGTATCTTTTCGCATTGGCCGCAAGATGGTTTAAACGATAACTTTGCTACCAACGCAAAATGTTTAGAGTTCCAGAACGATTATTACAAAAAATGTGCTGTACAAATAGATGTGCTAAATCTGGATGTCTTAAATGATGCTGCTACAAAAGCAAAAGATATTTAATCTGAGGAGAGCAATTAAAAAATACAGTTGGATTGGTCATGAGATTTTTAAAGCAATAATTCTTACTAAGTACATATCCAATTCCATACAAAGTTGCGCTCGATTTCATTTATAACGTTCCCTAAGAGAGCTTACAATATCTACTGAAGTATAAATTTCATCAAAATAATTGCTTACTTACTTCAACGACAGTCTCGTCTAGACGCTATAAACTTAAACAAAATTTTCATTCATCAATCTGTTCAAATGTCCAAGTCAATCCCCAAAATAGATGTGTATTTAAATAAAGTGTGTTTCTTTAACAAAATGTCTCATTGTGCGTTCAACTCAACAATTGGACGCACCAATTTGCGTGTAAACTGCCCGAACGTGGGCAAAGCGAGCCGTTGCCCAGCAACCGACGCGGACGCTTACCATCAAATCATGATTATGCCTGCATACGCCAATTTGGTTTTATTTGTATCGATAAACATTAATACGTAACTCTAAAACTCAGATATATTCTGGGTATTACGTTTGAATGTTTGTTTTATATTTATCTCAAAACGTATAGCGTGTAAAGTCGGATTGTAGTATTGTGTGAACAGTGTGTTCCAAATAATATAGTTTTTGATAGTATTTTATTTTTTATTTGTATTTTATTTACGGCGGTGTTGTGGTAGTGGGTTTGATCACTAGCCATCGCTAAGCCAACGTGAGCTCATGTTTAGTTTAACTGAGAATATCAAGTCATTTGCAACCCAACTTACTGGTAATTATTAAAAGTATAAATCTAGATATATAAAACAAAGATGAGGGAACCACAAAAAGTTACTTTTTAATATGATGTAACCATGTATTAGCACAAATTTAGAGAGAGGCAATGTATTCTTAAGCCACGGCAAAGCTACTATGCCGCGTTTGAATATAACATGTGTTCTTTTTCCAAAACACTTACATCTCACCTCAAAGCTAGCAAATATTAATGACGTACCCATTTATTCAAAACCTCTTACAAATTACCCTAAAGCTTTCTAGTTAGTATCGCAATTTCCTGGCTGCCAGTGTCATATCACAAAAAGGGTAGGTTTGCCAGTTGTCGTTGCTCGTGCGTGAGTTACGTAGTCACACCATAAACGCTCCCAATTTGCATAAGGGTATGAAAGCTTTTGCGAGATGAGTGTTTATGATAGGTTGGAACATGCGTGTCGGTCGTTTCCCCGAAATTTGTATCGGTCTTACAATAATAGGCTCACTTGTACTGTGGTTTGTTAGTTATGGTTACACTGGATATGGAATACAAACGTTACATCTAAAACTCAGCTAAGTAAAATTGATTAATCATTCATTGAAATTAAACTACTATATACGGATTTTATCAGGTTGTTTATTTGTCACTGTATTACATAATTTTGAAACTGTTACACTACTATTGAATTTTACTAATTTATAAGCTAATAAAATTATTTATACTAATCAAACTATTTATATTTAGGTTTACACTTTCCGCGGCGTTTCGGTTGCTTTTCAGCAGCCATGGTCACGGGGAGACTATGATGTTAGTTGTCTCAATGTTCCAGTGTAGTTATTTCAAAGTACCCGAACATAATTTAGTCATTGGTGTTTCCATTTACGCAGAATGAGCTCAAAGTATCATGAAGTCTAGCTGTGGTTTGTTTCTTCTTGGGTTTGACTACTTGAATTACTGGATCCCAAGCTGTATATAGTAGTTTAATTTCAATGAATAATACTCGCGTAAACAGAAGACAATATTATATAATCATTCATCATGAAAATTTAAATGTTATCATTGTGTTAATATAAATATAAGCACATTACGCTAGTTATTATTTAGAACCCACGAAAAACGGCGAGCCTACGGATGTCTATTGCCAAGTAGGAGCAGTGGGCTACAAAATCTAAGTAGCAGCAAAAGATTTAAAAATTTTACTGACAATTCTAGACTCCTTGATGCTAAGCATAAGCTAAGAATTTTTATCAGAAAAGCCAATTACCTTTAAGCCGACTAAATCAAACCCGAACTCAGCATTGCATTAATTTCACTATCGCTGCAATATTAACAGTTATAGCCGCGGCCACAATAACAATTTTTTTACTAGAATATCAGCTGACTTATTATAACGTCTATAAAAATGGGTAAAACACTGGTAGGCACACGGTATATGTATTGTTATAGGATTCTGTTAGCAACCCTTGAGTACGGGGTTCCAAAAAATAAATCAAAAAACTGTTTAAACAAACTTCAGATACACACTGAAAAATTATACATAATTATACAACCCTTGGATCAAACGAACAAGGATTAACAAGGTGCAGTCCAAAATGACGAACGCGGTATTTGTCCGTGGATGAGTACAACACGGATCGTGCCGAAACGGATATAATAGAGCCAGTGATCCCTCGTCCCGACGCTTTAAAATTTAAACAACCTGTGTTTTAGGATGACTAAATTGTAATGCGAAGGCGGACGGATTGAAAATATACTTTCGACAATTAATGCATTGTTTTAATCGCGTGCATCTGGGTAAAGTATAGTAGCTAAGTTTTAATAAGGGTAGATTGATACCAGCATTTGACCTGCCATGATATCAGGTCTCACTTGGATCTCACGTAATAGGAGACAAGCTAATTGACGTCTGTCGGACTTATTTCGGTACTGCAATAGAGAATTAGAAAAACATATGATTGACATTAAAACCGGATTTATGCTATGAGTTTAATGAGACAGTCAAACATTTTTTATCTATTGTATTTATCCAATAAAATGATTCAGTTGACAATTCAATGTCGTATGACATAATTGTCTAAAATTTTACAATGTCAATCAGCTTAAGTATGTATTTTATTTTTATACGGATAAAGTACGTATTTAAAAAAGACTTTAGTCATATGTACAATGGCTAATACCTATATAATAAAATTTTAACCTAAATTGGTACCTACGTAAACAATAGCTTTCCATAAGGCCATTAACACGTGGCTTAGTTTTGGCAACGAGGAAGTCATTTAGGTAGCTTGATATTAATTCTTACTTTATTTATGGAGATCTTAACATACCTACTTATTTTCTCAGTTACCTTATAACAACTACAAAATTTAAATAGTTTTGTACGTTTGAATGTATTTTGCTTCCATGTTGACTGCATACAAATAAACATAGGTATTTGCAGTCGAGACACAGTTCCTGCGCTGCATATTTGCAGTTATTTGCATAAATACTTTAATATATAAACCAGTAAATAAGAACATAACCTACACCAATTATATATCTTTTAATTCGCGGGCAAAACAGAGTTTGTCTGGATTTAAAACATCTGGAATATTCCAATATGATATTCAAACGAAATATGCAATATTTTAGCGTCGCGGATTCAACTGCGAACATGTAGTACGAGGTACAGGATTATGGGATTGTTAGGGTGTCATTTTGGTTTTCGATTTATTTGCTCGCCCTTCTGCTTTTAGTTTATATTCCAATACTGGCATTTATGTATGCAGGTTTAACAAACACCCACAAAAAATATTCGCGATGTACAAGTTCTGGGAGAAAATATTGTGGAACTGGCTATAATTTACACCAATTCTCAAAAACCTAAAAATAAATACAGTTTTTTAGTGAAGTGAACGAGTATCCAAGAAAATCTTATCAACTCGACGTTACTTGTCAAATAAACTTTAAGGAATACAAACTGTTGATGTTGGTGAGTTTTATAATGTTTCAATAAAGCAAATGAATAATCACAATTGACTGCCTTGGTTCACTGACTATATCAATATTAAAACATACTGTAAGCTTACAGTTTCAATTATAAAATTGACATCAGAATATAGTGTCTTATCTTTGATTGCCATCCAGATCCTGTGGTAAAGATATTATAAAAAAAACATAATTGAATTAAAAACCTCATTCTTATTCAAAGTAGGTTGTAAATATAACCAAATTACATACATCTATATACAAAAATAAACACATTGTTGTAGTAACATCTGGATCAAAATAGGTGCAGATGGATACAATACAACTGATGTTATATTAACAGGTGCTAGACTGCTTTTGTACCTGTCACAATAATTACCTACTTTGCGTATTGTTTTATCTAACGACTGCGACCTTACAGACCTAGTTTAAAAATGTACAAGTAACGGCTATGTATGCTGGCGTTTGGAGATTTTATATAATACTCAAATATTTACTGTATTAGTACACGTTTTATCAAATAATCGATCCGAGTCATCGGCAACTGATTGTTCATTAGCCATTAGCCTTTATATTAGTAGCAGGTGTATTCGCTCATCTGCGGGGAATATATTATGTGTCCTTTTCACCCTACTTAAATTACTAGGCTAAATGTCGTTTTTATCTTTTCAAATACTTTGCTCGTGGCCAGGTGAACATTATTGCACAAAAATTATAAAAGTTGCATCAGTACACGTCGTAGTCCTATTATACATTTTTAAGCAGCTGTTTTAGAATTAACATTTCTCCCCAAAAAGCAGAAACAAATTGTTGTACTTAGAGTACCGTGGATAGGCATTTTATTCCGTCGTCAGGTGATGCAAGCGTTGGCTCATTAGTCGGCCTCTAGCCTCGTTTGTCAACGCCCTTAGATCCGAATTACGGTGCGTTTTTTTATTAACGCCAATTCCTCGTACTGTAACGAGTGTAATTTTTCCTCGAGCCCCCTTCTTTAGAAAGTGTTTTTTTACGAGTTACTTCTGGTCGGGTCATTGATCTATTATTTATACTGTACCAACAGGGTGAATGGATACTTTTTTGTGTGCTTAAGGTTCAACGTTTGTGATCTTGTTGAGTAAAGGGCTGTTTGTACAAGCAAAAAAGGTTCCGCGTAAAATGGTTGTTACACTTATAGGTTACACTGTAGGTATACAATTTGCTTTTCATACATTTAAATCGGTCTACAAGAAAATATTTTAATTGACTACTTGACTTCACTTTCAAGAACCGCAAAGACCCAGTAGGATCAGATTTCATCGATTATAATATGGGATCTTGTAGTTGATGTAAATATTCTTATAAAATGTACTATATATCGGCTAAATCTGTGTCATGCGTGCATCTCATACATCATACACTTCTAGAATTTGCAGACAATACAATTCCATTTGCTCTGAAATATCTGCTACGATAGATATAATGTGTTTCAAACGCCCATTAAAAAAATTCGTTTCAAATAAGGATTCTATTAAGGTAGTTCTTCTTTTTTTATACTTATTTAACCATTACTCACTAAAGCTTTAAATTTCATGTGAATGATGTGTATAGTTTTAATTGGACATCAGGTTGGAAACTATTTATGTTCAATTGAATGTTGTGTAATGCATAATCTGTTGTCTGTTACTGTACCTATTAAATATAAATAAAATAAGTTATAGCTAATCAGAATATAAGCCATTTCTAACCTACAATATGAAGTATCGAATTATTTATGAAAACCAAGAAGTATTAGAGGCTTTTTATTAACTTAATTTTGGACGATTCAAAACGAATCCATCACACCAGTTTATAGTAACAGCGTTCAGTTCTCTTCTAGTAAGTTGTTACAGAGCAAAAGTCCCGAAGAGACCTTATGGAATATAACTTTTAAACAAGCTGAACAACGCTGCAACTCGTTTTCAATTCCTTCGATTGTATAAAATGGAAATTTTCTACTACAACATCGTGAACTCCGGACAACAGTTAAGAATTGTAGAATCGTTTATTCACATAAATCAGACACACTTAATAGTTTTACTTCATACTTCCACTAGCAATTTTGGCGAGAAATATTTCCGTAATGTCACTTCTAAGTCACCCCATTTCTATTTTAGTCATCCACATGACATTTACGCCCCTCGCATATTCAGATGCTTTAATGTCGGTGCCTCAACTGGTATTGCCGCATTTTTCATAAGACGTCACTCTCATATTGCCAAATGGGTATTTCTCATCTGGCAGATGCGTTCGAAGCTTCTGAGCAAATGTCCCTGTGCTGTCATGCTTTGTACCGTACGGTATGTGAAATATGTAGTAATACTTGTTTGTACTTTTATAAATTATGAGGTGTCTTGGCTGAAATATTTTAGTTTCGTAAACTATAATTATTTATGGGTCGTATACTAAATATATTTCGTCTCCTCAGTATGATAAAATGATATAATGTTAATTCACATTACAAAATCAGAAAGTCCCATCCATAAATATCTAAGAGTCAAGATGAATATCGGCAATCAACGTCTGTATAAACAAATCCATATTAAGTACAAAATAAATCTTTCCGTTGACTTCAAAAGGAAGGCTTGAGTAACGATAGCAAACATCTTTGGTTGAGAATTACAAATCACGTATATCTCGGCTCTATTGATACTCGTTTACGTGTCGATCCATTCTCTGTGACACCTTCTGCTTTGGCTCCGATCTCCGATATGCCCTTTGAAGACGGCAGACATTGATCGATGTTTTCCTAAGCTCGAAAATTAGATTCCTGCGAACAAGGTTCTTCAATTCGATATCGCTGACGATTCAACTTAAAATCTATTTTGTATATTTTGATAGATGGAGTTTGACTAGTTTTTAAGAAGTTGACTTTGCTCAATTTGTTGGTAAGAAAGAACCTACGATGTATTTCTTGTTATTTACCTCAAAAGAAATGTAACATTATTTAATATATGTACGTAACCTTAGTATGTAAAAAGATTTAATAAAAAACATCGTTAAAACTAAAGTAACCTAACAAAATCTATCAAAAATAATCAAATTAATACACACGCATAGCGTAGTTACGCTGTGTTTTACAAGTACTTACTTGTCTGTTAAACCAAGCTACTCTGTATCGCCAACTCAAAGGTATTTCACCTAAAAGCATTTCAAATTCGGATCAATAAAGGAAAACCGCAGGACCAGAGCGATCGCAGAATGCACTGGAAATAATTACAGGACCCATTAATCGTGGCCAGGCCATTTACCCGGTACCCTCACTCCAATTCCTATCCTTTCTATAACGCACGTTGAAAAAGCATTGGATACTTTTTTCACCTATGTACCTCGTGAAGAATTTAAGATCGTAAAATAAAAGGGGGTTTCAGTTACCTGCAACGTTATGTCTGGCAAATGTTAGGCAATACATGCAGTTATAAAATCTAGAAGTGACTTCGGTTATACAGCAGGTTATGTGTTGTTTCAATTTGCATCAATAATTAAGTTGTTTGCATGTACATAATTAATTACTTAACCATATTGACTTCATAATATGCTGTACACACAATAAAAGGAGCTAGTAGAAATCTAAATAATATCGGCTATTTTTTTATATTTTCTCAAAATGGGAAGGTTAGTGTGCATGAAGTTGGCTAGATACAGTAATTATAGCCAACTATAGGTTAATATGGTAATCAATTAAACGACACAGGTATTTAGTAACAATATAAAAGATCTTTAAGTTATGATATATACATATATTAATATAAGCTCTCTGTTGTGATAGACGTGTTATTTTTTCCTCGTAGTTTATTTACTTAAATTGTAGTAAAAAGTGCACGAAACGCCGTAAAAGTTACACTCGCGAGTGCGTAACAAAAAGCCCTACAAAGTGATATCAAATATTTTTTTAATGTAACTTTAACTAAAAAGTACATATACTGCATGCAACCATTTCGCACTTTAATGTCGAATTTAACCACAAAACAGTGACCATATTTACCTAAACTACTTTAAAATGGATTTTATTTTGTTTCCAAACGTTACCGCATCGTCGTTCTGAATAATTTTAGCATGAATTGTCACGGAAAGACGGATATTACGTAATAGATACTATTATCTATTCTATACTGATGTATTAATTGTTTAATATCCTTGAAGTGTAGGTTAACAAAAATAAAACATACCTATATTGTTTTATTACTAATGTTACCATTGAAGGAGAATTACCGTAAAGCAATAGCATGCCTAGCGTTTTAAACCAAAGCAAGCCTTAATATACGTTTGTTTGACAGTTGATGGAATTGTATATGACTTTGTTTTTAGAAATCCTTTATTGATTTATCAATTTCAGTTGCATGTCGTGAATAAGCTCATCAAAGCACTAATCACATCAAACACATCAAAGCAAAGCGGCTTTGTAGAGGTAGATTGAATATAATAAACTGGCATATATTCTAAACCGCACCGTTAAGTAAGGCAAGTAGTACTTAAGCAATGAAAATTACCTCAAGATGTACTGAAACTTGACTTATCTTCTTACATGTTCGATATTATGGCAGACCGCGGCTTGACTGCGAGCGGGTTTTATTAATTCAATGTCTTATTTTTAACTTATCTCTTTTAAAAAACGAAATGCTATTTACCCATCCTAAAATTTACCTAATGTGCAATGAGTGGTATTGATAGGTAAATTTCTATTACCACATTATACATTTATATGTACAAACTTTTTGATACATCTACTGCATTGTGTTTAATTCCATGGACTGTATTAGTATCTAAGCTATTTTATGAGCAGCATTCGCTTCTGTAGTTCCATCTATATTCCGGACTAACCGCCATCGGAACAAGCATATTCTCGGAGCTCTTTAACTTCGACTTTCAGTGACATCCATAGGGGACGTCACTGAACACGTCACTAATACCTACTGACAAGTACGGATGACGTTGTAAACAATGTGTGAATAGCATTATTCTGTGAACGCAACGGCACCGATCTGATTGGAATGTAATGTAGGTAGTTTGACATTGTTTGAAAAGACCAAAACACAAACTGAGTCATTTGAATACAATGTGTTTATAGAAATCTCGTTTTATTTGTCGAGGTATTTGTAATGATAATATTGCATACAAAGCAATAAAAAACATATGTCTAATATGACACACATTTCATGATTTTTTATTTTCCAACGACTGAGACTTGCGCTTCTCGTACATAGTTTTATAGCATTTATGCTTCTCATTTAAATGCTCGATAGAATGAGTATTATAATATAGAGTACGCATATTTAGTCTGGTCTGTTTTTAAGTTCATCGAAATAGCGCCAGGCCCATATTATGATCCGTTGTAAATACGACTGAAATGTCTGTCAGGCGATCTGATAGGTTTTAATTATGTCCTCGGTCGTTGTCACGTGAAACGCAATTAGTAAACTATGGATATAAAACAACATAAATATAGAAACTAACTCAAACGAAGATCTTCAGAAACTACATGATTGAATAGTTATATTTAGTTATAGTTTATTAGCGCGATACAAGATACAATGAGTAAACATTAATAACGGTTCCAGAATCTTTATTTCACTGTCTAGCGAATTTTATTGGCGGGCGGCTGATATATCGCGGTGCCAATCGTAAATCTGTTGCCGCGAAATAAATAATTTAAAACTAATAAAAACGGGCCCTCTACTCTCTTCCGTGTAATACCACGGAGAGTGCGGAGTAGTGGGCGGTATACTTATATTCGGAACACGGAACACATTCGTAGAAATCTCGGATGCTGTACTTACAATAAATAGTGTTGATTATATTAAACATAGATTACAAGTATGTTGGCATGATCTTCTCAAATGCTTTTATGTTGATTACGGTGCGGGTTTCTATATAGGTGCATTTGCTGTTACTGTACTGTCATGGTCTCCTATTGGTAGTGCATGTGGCTGCTGCGCATGTGGTCTCGGGTTCGATGCTTGGTTCCAGAAAAGTGTCATGGCGTATTTCTGCCAAGAAATTCTCAGTAGCAGCACGGACTTTAGATGTTCACCCAGTTTATGGTAATAGGTTCGCCTTCTGTGACGTAAGATCCAAACCATAGCCGATGAAATTTGGGTCTAATAAGCCTTAGAAATAGAGGAAACTCATTGTTTTCCGATATATGTACCTAGAAACAGCTTAAAGAATATCGTGGTATATACTTACATAGTTTATTATAAATATTTACGGCTAGATATCACATTGGTCGATGTTAACGTAAACACAGCGAAAGAATAAACAGAAACTAAAATAACTGCAAATAGTAAAGGTTATCGAACTATATAAACGGAAAGAAAAGAGTTTAACCAATCCTCGTGTTAGGTAGGGAATAGAATAGACCGTTTCACTGCATTCTTCATAAACGATCGTCAAGTATTTGGAAGGAGGAGCAGATGAGCCCTAAATTGGCGACTGCGAATTGGAAAGACACGAAGACGTTAACAAAGACGTAAGATATCACGCTTTCTAGCCAAGACCGTCGACCTGCAGAAAGTCACTCAGATAAACTGTATGCAAAAGGTAAAAGATAGGCTATAGTGGTGCAAATTAGGAACGACCTATGTAAAGCGGTGGACTACGAATAGGGTAGTTGGAAAATAACCAGGCTTTTGATTTTGGATAACATTCTGAATGTCTCTGAAGTTAGAATGGTGGCTCCATTCCAAATTGCCATATATACCATCGCTGTAAATTTTGATCTTAATTTTTCGAAATCGTCTTATTGATTCCATAGCTAAGCGTTACTGAAGTGGTGTCTTACAGCATCGAGGAAGTGACACCACTGATGGTTAAAGAAGCTGCCGTTTGCGCGCTTGCCACCTTTATTCTATAAAAAAGCCTCAGTATACTCCTTTTGCTCTATAGTACTCTTTTATCCAACCATAACATATCTTGATATCTTATACTGTTACTCATAAGATTATATTTTATTGTAAGCCTCACAATACATAAATATATTTACTTTTCAACAAAACGTTAGTAAATAAAATTAGCTCTCAGCAGTTACCTCAGTAGGCACCAACATCTTGCGCAAGTGCCTTACCATTGTTCACAATGAGACAACTGCACCGCTAACAACCGCAGAATTAATTTTACGCTATCGTCAAGGAAAATTAAACCTTATGTCAACATCACAGAATCAATTATGAGATAAAGAGGAGTTAATTTACTACGATGTATACAGAAAATGCATTATGCAGTACGGAAACGCATTGCTTTCTAAACGTTCGTGCTACTGAGCATATGTTTTTGCGACAGTCGCTTATGGCTGTGAAATATTTCTTACGGACTGTTCAGTAACAAGAAATGTTTCAGTACATCCTGTCTTTGGTCTATAAGTTGCATGCGCGTGGAAAATAGCTAAAATAGTACACGTACAAACAGCAGATATTTTATTTTATACACGCCTTTAATATCTACATATACCACGAAGTTTGTTTAGACTTTGTTTATTTATTTATTTGTATCAACTGCTCACTGCACTTACAGTCACAGAATTATATTAACGCCTATTTAAAATATGTCAATCTTGGCATCTAGGCAGTATGACTTCTGTACTGTAGATTAACTGAGCAAAGACAAATACCTACGGTTCGCATATAGCCGATTAGTTATGGAATACGGCTGAAGTAGCTTTTAAACATTTCGTACCGGCATGTAGAAGTCCACATATGACCGATCCCTGAAATTGCTGCCTTATTAGTGGAAGGTACAGAAACTACACTGGTCATCTACTTTTAGAACCTCTGAAGACATAGCCGCCGCAGGAACAGAACTCAAGATTATTTGGTCACGGTAATTTTAGGAGTGGCTATTCCTTTTTATGGCTATTCTTCTATAGGTAAACCCTTTCTCACTTCAACCTACTCTGCTTAAAATTCTCATGTTAACATAACATTTTCTCACCAATTATGTACCCTGTTAACTTTATCTTTTTTCACATCAAAACAATTTCTTGCTATATCTCGAACAAAACGCACATACCAATGGAATTCAAGTAGCATCCGTGGCAATGTTCACCCACCATGAAACAATCCTGGCAAACATGACCATCATTATGATTTATTATGAACAAAGGCGGTGAAACGGCTACGCAATCGAGTCAACAGGCTGTGACCATATCTTGGACTGTACTATTGTTTGAACTACTATCAAATTGTCATCCAAACAACCCCCTCTATGACACCGGTTTCTTTTTATAAAGCTTACGGTATTAGGCGGCACTTGGCTATAGTTACTTGTGACTTCATAACTTACATGTTTGTCTAGTGTGTGTGAGACTGTGTTTACAGTGATAAGATGTGGATTATGGCTAACAAATATCGAGTTTTCTATTTCGTTGTTGTATTGATTTCAAGCTACGGAGTTGTCAGATGTGACGCTATTTCTAATACGAGCTTGAACAATGGTATACGAGAGTTTTCAGCAGACGATAGCTATGTAAGTAAGAATAAAATGGAGCAAATATGAAACGTTCCTTTTTTTAAACAATGATTTTGATTTCAGAATGTATCGCATGTGAAAACCTTACAGAAAGAGGATATAGGAAAACATGCGTACTATGTACCAGCCGGAACACCAATTAAATTCAAGGTGGGCAATATTTATAATTTTAATATCATGTACCAAAGGGCGGTATTTTCTTAAAATGTTTTGAATTTCCTTCTCCTTAAATGAATCACGTGCATTATCCCCGTTTTATTAAAGAGTATTCTAATATGAATGTTCACTTATACATATTATTTATATTTGCAGTCATCATTGATAGTTTTCTAAATGGTTGGTATGTCACTACACCGAAAATTGTGTGTACGTCTAGAACACGAGACAAAAATTTGTTAAACAATTAATTGTCGTAGTTTGCAAATATCTTTCACATCACATCCTCTATTACTCGAATTTAACTGCCTAGATATAATGCTTTACCCTACGCTGATATACGAAGATGATTTTTTTGCTTGATTGCTTTCATAATAATTTGCCATATTGCCGTGGTTCTATGTTACACAAAACGTTCTCCACCATATCGTTTACCTTTACAAAATCGTGTTTCTGCTTCTCAAGAGAATTCTTTTTAAAACAAATTTCTTTTAAATTAGAAATTTCACGTGATTATGCAACCAATAAACAGATAAAACATTTTTATTTAAAATAATGAAACTATGGTTTACATCATATTAAAGCAACTCAGCGACAAGATCACTAGAGGAAACAAGTAATAAATTAAACGCATGCAGGGCTGCTAAACTGGTTGAACAAACTCGAAGGGCTAACTGGCATGTATAATAATGAGAGTAGTTGAACTGGGCGCAATTACTTTGCCGCATAGTTGACAGCATTTAGCACATTTCAAATGCAGAAATACGACGGACCGAGGTTGCTTGTGGGAATATCAGTGACATGGCCCACATTCTTGATAAACTTGCTGGAACGGAAATGTGACTCAACCGACAGCCGATACAATATAAAATTACATTGGTAGCTTTAAAATAAAACTATATTATTCTTATTTAAGTATTGGTAAGTAATTATCCTACTTTTAATAATATTATTGTACATGTGTATGTTTGTGAAGAAATCGGGATATTTGTAACTTAATCACGCGTAAACCATTGAATGGATTTTGATTATACTAAGAACGCTGATTGAATGTCGTGAATTTACATACTTATAAGATACACGTTATCTCAGTAGTACATTTTAGTAGGTTTCAACTGTAGTGTTTTATGTACTGTAGTATTAATGAAGTACGCTGTCTAAACACGTCGTCAAATTATGCGCGGGCGAAGCCGTAGACAGTAGTTTCCTTTTAAATTCTCCCGCACTTGATGTACTTCCTTGACTACTGTGGTTACTTCAATAACATTAAAATTACGGACACAAATACTATCTAGCCTCGAGTAGTGGCAACAAAATTGTGTAATGCTCAAATTAGTTTCGTCCTGTATAGGTGCTCCGATCCACTGAGTGCTTAAAAAATGACCAGTGTCCTTCATCGGTCGGTTTATTTGTGTCTTCAGCTCTACGCTGTGGCAATAACAAATTGGCGTGCTAACAACTATGTGCGTCTGCCTCTAGCTTAATCAGTAATTAAACATAGTTTTCAATGCCTATATATCAAGTCACACACAAGTTTTAAGAACTTTTTGCAAGATGATACTAATACCTCTAGTCTTTGCTGAAAATATTTGACTATGATTACTTCATTAAAAAGTTATTCTTAATCGAACATACACAAGTGTGCCAAAAATCTTGTAAGATTTTGGCCACACATATACTGCTTGGCTGGCAAAGATGGCTTTCTGCATACTAAGCTGCTGTTGGTTGGTAAAACAGGGTAATTTCGTATGCACTGTTTTGTGGTGCACCGTTACAGTTGGTTACACCTTCATGGTCTGCCGAGATCTTACCATGCGTAGGTAATTCGATTTCTGTTCAACTAGCGACGCCATGTTTGTTTATTTTTTATTAGTATCAAGTGTGAACTTATTCTTGTTTGTGCAATGCGGTCTATCCTAATATAAAGTTATTCGATAATTATATTTACTTATATTCAAATTTGTTGAAAACTACACATGCAAATTAGATATCGCGTTGTGCAAGACTGTATTCGAATATCATTCGAATACTCAATACGTTGTGCTGCTACTGAAGATTTATTTTCATAAAGTCAACATTTATCGCGATACGTAAACAACAAGCTAGTCTATAAATGCGATCATTTTATACCTACTTATAATCAAGTAACAATATTATAATTAATAAGAACAACGTATGTAAGTAATATTTCCATCTGCACTTTACAAACTTTTAATTGCAAATGACTTCAAGTAACACGCAAACTTTGTTAATCTCTCACCTCATATTCAAGCCTCACCTTACGTACAGGCTAACATATAATTAAAAGTTCGTTACTCTGCACGTACACGGACCAAAAGCGTCTGAGAGAACAATCCATTGAAAGAGATTATAAAATGCATAACTAAGAATCTTTTCCCGTGACGGCCTCGACCTCAACGCAACAGTTAGTCAGATATCAGATCAGTTCCACGTAACAATGAATAATGTTTAAAGCCTCAATACGAAATGAGAAAAAAGTAGAATGCATGAGTCACACTCGTTCGGTATTCAAAGCCCGGTAAAGCAAGAATTGTATTTTAAACGCATGATAAGAATCTGATTTACTAGAATAATGTTGGTCTTGACTTACTTAAACTTGGCTATTTAGCGTCTATTAGGTTCAAATCAATAAAGTATTTTATATCACGACAATAGAAGCTGATCTGATTCTATCGTCTGTGATTTAAAACGTGCCTACAAAATGTTTTATTTTTGTAGCTTTTTGGCCTTCCTTTAAATATTATAACATATACGAGTAGCATGTTTGATTTATCTCATACAGTAAACTTATAGAAAACCTACAGAATGTTATCTTTTTTGTTTAAATATTGAGTAAAGCTTTTTCTGTAATTTCAATAATATTTGGCTAATACAACGATCCTAGATATATAAGTATATGTATATGTTACTTTAATTACTACTAGGCTAGACTAAGATTAAAAATGTGTTGTGAAGGAACTTAGTAGACATTTTTAAAGGAAAAGTAGTATTCGTGCAGCGCCATCAATTGAAGAAGAAACATTAAGTGCCATGTGAAAAGGGGCAGTCCGCAGTGTACCTACAGACGCGAGACGGTCGTATCGAACCATCGGAGCTTGTCCAACCTAATTGAATTTTATTATTTTATCTTTAGAAATCAAGTAATACTTTTCTCTTTAAATGGAGACGAGTCCTCCGTACTTTCGACTAATGGATTTTAATTAAGCGTAATTGAGTTCAATGGCAATTTGCCGATGAAAGTAATATGTAAGTATGATTTCAAAATGTCACCGCGGTAATTTTATCCTTTAAAGAAGATCGAATATCATCACATTCTTAGATGGGAATCCAAGACCAGGATATGTCTATTTAATCAGATTGCAGTCAAAACAGCATGCGATTTTATTGACAAAGATAAACTTAAATACGCAAATTTACATACAGTGCTTTACAAAATTATTTTTCCAATGAGCGCATCCTATCTGGCTTGGAAAGATGGTCTAAAATAAAAATCTTTAAAGTTAGCTCAAACGTGCTTCTCTTATTATCTTTTTAACCAGCATCTTCTTCTTCTTTTATCCCGTAATATACAGTTTTTTTTAAAGAGGCTCTCTTTCTTGAAACCTTATTTAGACACATGTTTCAAACTTTAAGTGAATATGGAGTAAACATTTAAATAAAACGACGAACTATAAAAACCGGCTAGTATGGGTGATAAGCAAATGTATGTCAGTGTATAAGTAAGTAGTGTAAGCAGGACGGACTCACGCTTGGCCGGTTTTAAAATTTGTATTTTAATACAATATAAGTCATATATCTTTATTACATCGTTGATCCAGTGTACCTAAATGTGAATAGTCCAGCAAACTTCTGTTCGCTATTAGTGTTTAAATATGACGTTCATAATAATTCGACACTTGGCAATGTGGTTTTAAAACAACAAACGACTTTCCTTTCTTACCAGAGGTTATAAAACTAGCAAGAAATTAAACAGTGAGGTGTTTTATGTGAATTCTAATAGAACTAGTCATCTCACCAAAAATCTTAGCATGTATGTGTTAATCATTTAGGGAAATTAAGTGCTTCTTACGAAAATAAATGAATCATGTTTTGCTTGCAGGAAATCTCGGACAGCGCACTCTCCGGTTCGAGTAACAGCCGAGGCTTGCTATTTCACGATCATCCAGGTACGTTACAAAAACAACATCACGCTTTTATTTGTTGGTTATATATCTAGCCATATCAGTTTTGCCATACTGAACTTATTTAATACTAATATTATAAAGAGGAACGATTTTATTTTTTGTTTGTTTGTTTGTAAGGATTTAACTCAAAATATAAAATACCGAATTTAAAAGTCTTTAGAGCCTTTTCGCCTTTAGAAGGCGAAGTTATGAACTTCAGTTCAATGTGTCGGTACTACGTACCTGTGTCACAAGGGATTTATGTATACAGAACTGTGCCTGGCAAAAAGCTCATCTTATATTATGTGGTATCCAAAATCATAGCTGGGCGAAATGTATTACATCCACATTTTGTCAGTTATGGTTTCCTTTCAGAGGTGTACTTCTGCCTACTTCGGGGATATTCCCGAAGGGTTTGTTCCACATTCGTCCCTCATGTTTCGTCCCAAACGTAGAAATACGCATTGGTCCTAAAAATAGTTCCTTATATGCTCGTAAATTTGAATAAACATGATTTCTTAATGTAATTCCTATTTCGTGCCACATTATGTTCCTTTTTCTTCCTGTTTTTTTTTCTGTATTGAGACTTTGTAGTACCATGAGCCGAAAAATATTTTACAATACCTCGTTGATCGCTCAGCACAACTTAGGGCTTATGATTGCATGATATCACCCGCCCAACAATGAAAAGATTTAAAATAATTTTTATCCATGCATTGTTTTGCTAACCAGGTGCACAAAAATGTAGGACGAAAAAGGAATAATTTAAAGAGAGTAGCGATTGAGGAACATTTTGGAATGTGGGACGTAATGTAGGGGCAAATGAGGAACAAACCTCCTGAAGTACTATATAGTGTGCTATTTAAATTATTGCCGCCTATACATATAGACTATGTAATTTTTTATTTCTTATCTAGCAACATTGTACTGCATAATTACTTATCTGTTACACGACAGTTAATTGCACTATGGCAGCTGCATAGCATAACATTGTTTTATAATGAGCGATTACATAATTTATGTTTCTCCCTTCACATAACGTCAACGACATCGTAATTATCTCTAAATAAGTAACGTGGCATTGTACAATTACATATTGTCATGGAATATGAGAATCATTCTCGTGTCTTTTTTAAAAGTGACTACTCCCGTCTGGAATATTGCCATCTTATTAACCTCTGAGTCTTCTTCAAAGAGGTTAATGAAAACACTATGTGGGTCTGTATGTCTGTCTTTTAGTGACAGTTTGTTAGTGACCGGCATAGCTCTGGAACCACTGGACCGATTAACTTATAACTTGGTGTGCAGACACCTTAGAGTAATTCGTCGGTCGAGTTGGAATATGGGTCCTGTGGGTCAAAAGACCCCCGAGATATAGTAGTCAACAAGGTCATAAGGTCAGGGGATATCCACCAACAGAGTGATTTGGAAGTCCAAGGGGGAGGCTTTTGCCCAGCAGAGGGACATTACAAAAAGTTGATGAAATAAAACAAGGTCACATGAAGACGAAGAGGTTGGATCTTGGGTGTTTACAAAGATCTCGTTTCTTCCTTTTTCAAATTTTTTTGGCTACTCCAGCACTAGCAATTATTCTTGTGTCGCAGGGGACTATAAAACATTCAAACAACGGACACAAAGAACACCCAGACTTGGAACAACTATTTGTGGATCATACAATTCGAATTTTGAAAATTTTTGAATTCGAACTCACAACACTCGGCGCGGCGACAGTGGCGAGATGACCACTTAACGTTATTCGTGTAATCTGACATAATACCTTTACCCCTAAGGTGTTGCCCAAGCAGAGATTTAAACATCCATATTTCGCCAGTAAATTAGTTCTTGCGTAATTGACGGCGAGCGTACTGCCATCTACAGACTATTTAATACCAGATTCCGTTGTTACTGAAAATATTGTAGTTCAGCATAGATCAAAGTAGCACTCCACCTGACTCGGAACCTAATGATAGTCAGCCAGTAAGTCTTAAAGTATAATATTATTGTCTTATGTTTACGCGAATGTTAAACATTGAAATTAAACAAACTTTATACGGATTTTATCGCGTTGTTTATATTTTTATAAAACACTTACATCATTTTGAAACTTTAAACTACTATTGTTAAACACTTTTACTAGTTACTGTTTACTTCAATTTAAGCTATTTAAATTATACAACTATTTAGATTTAATTTCCCTGACGTTTTGGTTGCTTTTCAGCAGCCATGGTCAAGGGGAGGCTCACGGAAAAATCTGTATAAAGTTTGTTTAATTTCAAAGTTTTAAAGCAAACTGAAGTCTTAGCAATCTACGCAATATAAAGCGATTTTTAAGTAAATAAATAAAACATTTTTCTAACTTACCTCTCACGCTTTTATTTTCGAAGAGCAAAGACAGGAGAGTAATCCATTAACGTTTTACTAGCTACGGTTTCAGATCCTACGTAAAAGAAATCAACCTTACTGAAGTCTACTGGATTCTGTTTCAAATTCCGTGTTAGCAAAAAGCAGTCTGGCAGAAAAATAAGAATGGATACGAATTTAACAACTAATTTAGACAAACAGAAACTCTCAATAACACTCGATCTCAAAACCTCATGCACAGCAGTCCTTTTACTTACACACATTTTTATTTAAATAAGGCCAAAAAAGAGGCGTTCCCCTTCCAATCATGTGGATCCATTAGGGCGCCTATAAGATAAACACCTGCTAGTTAATTTCTTACTGCGATCGCCAATCCACCTGCTCTGTTCGTTTATTGGCAGGCTGCGTATAACCAAAAAAGGTTTTATATGAACTCCAGCCAGAAATCGTTTCTTTTGGGCAGCTAGCTAAACGGTATATGACGAAGTAGTATTAAGGCGTCTCTCCTAACAAATAAAAGAAACTCAAATTAATAATATAAGGCTCGCTATTGCCCTGGTTTTATCGCGTTTGCGAGTCCCGCACAATTCAAACATTTGTGTGCATGAACATGGATGTTTGTCTTGGTCTGGGTGTTTCTATGTATAATATGTATGTATTTACAAAAAAAAGTAGGTATATATGTATGTTTGCCATTGTCTAGTAGTAGTGGAATATTATTATTTTGGTTGGCTTAATTTGTTTTTTCTCGAAATACAATTCGGTTTTTAATGAAAACCACGGGTCTAGATCAAGTGGGGTTCATTTGGGACATTATTTATTAAAAGGGGCTCGTCCTGTAAAATCTTACGAACTATACGGCAAGTATTGAGTATAGCGGCCTTCTGTATAGTGATGTAAAGGTTGGTGGGTAGCTCTATCTGTCATAAATAGTGAAGAAGGTGTTTGGGTATGACGTCTGTGCTGGAGTGCACCAGGGGTACAATACAATGTAAATTTTGTTCATTTTCCATATTCTACTTATTTCTTCTTTTAATTTATTATTATATTATTATTTTCTATAATATAACACTTCTACTATTAATTCCTGAGATGGTTAGTATAGTTTTAATACAACCACAATACAACGACTGCACGGATAGCGTAATTGTTTAAGTGTTCCCCTCGCCACTGATACTGCGCCGAGTGTTGTGGGTTCGAATCCCACACGGGACAAAACTTTGAGTGGTCCAGAAATGGTTGTTCCAAGTCTGGGTGTTATTTATGTCCGTTGTTTGGATGTTTGTAAAGTCCCCCGCGACACAGGATTTATTTCTAGAGCAGGAGTTATTGTTGAGTTTTTAAACAAAACAAAACAAAAACCACTTTCTTATTGGCTACTGATCTTGAGATTCCGGGTGCGGTGCATCTTGGACATATTGTGGTCTTTAATTTTTCTGTCACAGTTTTAAGAAGCACTGCGTTTGGTATCCAGTAGATAAGGAAAGGTTCAGCTTCTATAAAGTAGGAACTAGTACATACAAGAATTCGCTGCATCCTTTGAAGCCTACCGAATGATACGCCGTTAGGAGAAATTTGTACAAAATATCAATTACAAACTCTTCAGAGAAATATACGTATAATATAGTAAAACCAATATCTTCCAGGTTACGCCTTAAACGAGTACGAAGAAACGCCACATTATGATGTCGGACATGACTACCACTTGCACGAGCCCCACCCTGACCCCCACGCCCACGCTCCACATAATTATGAACACCACGATTTCGATCCCCACCACTACAATCCCCATCATTACGACCCTCACCATTACGGGGGACATCATCATTATGACCATGGACCTTATAAACACCATAAGAACGTAAGTGTGAACATTTTATGTTTATCATAAGCGTAGCCAAATTAATTAGAAAAGCGTAGCTTTGCAAATCATTTTTAAGTTTTATTTTATACTAGATACCTTATTTAAAACAAAAAGGAAATAAAGTCGCCATCCTAAACTCTATCTTGGCATTAGTAATAAATCTAAGCCAAAACCCTTAAATTTAACCCTTAGGTTAATATTTGTTTGCTGATTATAAATATCTAATAAATTTCGATCGTTAATTATACAATTAAGAAACAATGTGAGTTTGCACCAGTATTAAAAAGTTGATCTTTAAGCAAAAGAATCGAATGCCAAAAAACATAGCTAAAAGTCATTCCATTTTCATTCCAATCATTCGAACTATATAACCAGAAAATACAATGAAATTGGTTTTTTCGTGTTGGTGTTTCATTTTCACAAGCAGGTTAACAGCTGACAGATACATAGACAAACGAAATAGTGCATTACCTAACAACCCTTTTTGCAAGACTAATTATACCGATTATTGTTGTTAAAGTATAGCTTAGCTTCGTATATAGGCTATATACTTTTAGCAAACATTGAGAACATTCACATGAGTCGTTATAATAATGTTACATACAATTACAGTTGTATGAAGCATTATTATAACGATTGCCGTGCACGGAAGTAGGTCTCAATATGTACACATATTTAAACTTATATCGGTGCACTGTTTTAGATTATGACACCTTCAAAAGAAAGTGTCATAAACTCAAGAACAATAAAAAGCATGATTCATGCTTTCAACAGGTCTATGCACTTGCGTCCTAGATTGAACAATATAGCACAACAAAGTAGTAAAAAATAATTTTCAAGGAATATCGGCCTTGATGGCGTAGTGGTTAGTATAACTGACTGCCACGCCTGAGGTCGCGGGTTCGATTCCCGCACAAGTCAAACATTTGTGTGCATGAACATGAATGTTTGTCTTGGTCTGGGTGTTTCTATGTATAATATGTATGTATTTACAAAAAAAAAGTATATATGTATGTTTATCCATTGTCTAGTATCCATAGTACAAGCTCTGCTTAGTTTGGGCTAGATGATGTTGTGTGTATGTAGTACAATATTATTATTATTATTATTATTATTATAATACTGTGTACTAATGAAGTGAATTGAAATGAACTGGCGTAGATTTTCAGTTTAGCCCTAAGCAAACCAATTCTGATAGCCTTTTCAAAATCTATCTTTCGTTTTTTGCGTGAAGCTCGAAGTATACGACTGACAAACAAAATGTAATCTAAGATTCAAATTTTAAATATTTTCAATGTACAAACTCAGCATCTCGACTCTTTTAGGATAGTATAGATAGGTTTTTCTTTATGGATAACTAACTCGTGCGAGGCTGCGATGTTCATCAAAATTATCAGCTATGGTATCTCGTAGGAACGAACTCATATATTTTGTGAGGAAAACCCAACGGCTTATTATTAATTTATAATCTCTATAGTACTTGGCTCATAATACGTATTGTCTACACATTAATGACTCAACTATACTTACAAACGACACATAAATCTAACTACATATAAGTTCCACGTTATTATACAGCTCATAGCTTAGAATGCACCCATTCATATCACGAATAATATTCCTATAGGCATTTTATCAATATGACATGTAGGTACATACTTAATAGTACATGTTTCGTCCCACGCAATAACGTGTTCAGGGCGTTGTTTATGGCTAGACTATGCTTAACATAATTATCAACAGTTACATGCCACAATGCAGGCACGGTAAATTGTTAAGTTTCGCCTACTCAACATTCGTGAAATAACTAACTGTTTAATCGCTCGGTACATGGTCTAGTTTGGTTCTACTACTGACTTTACCATATTTTGCTTGAATATAGCCAAAGTAATAAACGAGCAATTGGCCAACCTACACCCTGGTAAGCGTTAACCTTTGGAAGATTCTAAGAGCAGAAGCATCTTAAAAAAAATATCGTTTTGCTGCCAGCTCAAGGGAACATGTAAATACTTGGAAGCCTACAAACCACATCAATTTGTATTGTGTTGTCACAATGTTCTTTACTGTGGGTGATTGGGTTCACCGTATTGTACATATTTACTTAAAAATACAACTGTTACTGAGGTAAGAATGGTATCTGCCATACATGTCTGTCGCTAGCTAAGAAGACGACGTTACTATATTTCGTTTAGGTTTGAAATGTCCTAATCCCAAAATTTCCAGAGGGTGCAAAACGTCCATATCCCAGAATGTCCATATCCCAAAATGTCCATATCCCACAATGTTCAAATCCCAAAATGTCCAAATCCCAGAATGTCCATGTCCCAGAATGACCATATCCTAGAATGTCCATATACATACAAGAGTTGTTTTTTAATCCACCATATAATTTTGTTTGAATAAAGTAAAATAGACGGTGTTATGTATATGGACATTCTGGGATATGGACATTTTGGGAAATGGACATTCTGGGATATGGTCATTCTGGGACATGGACATTCTGGGATTTGGACATTTTGGGATTTGGACATTGTGGGATATGGACATTTTGGCATATGGACATTCTGGGATATGGACGTTTTGCACCCTCTGGACATTTTGGGATTTGGACATTTCGAACCTAAACGTTGATTTGGCCTAATATTGTCCCTTCCACACTTGTGTGCTTTCAAATGCACGCAGACACACTGCACATACACTGCATAGTGTACTAAGTTCTTATTTAGCTCATATACTGTGCTAGTGTTGGGCACAAACTTGCTTTTAATATGAAAAGACTATATAGTCTATCTCGTGGGTCCAGTGTAGATTCACATGATTTTACACATCTTCGAGAAAATCATGGAAAACTGTCAGCCATGCAGATTTTCTGACGATGTTTAATTAGCTTTAATAGAGCGATAGTTAATTAAGTACACATTAGTAAGTCAGTGGAGCGTGCCATATGACTCGATCTCAAAGTCATGACTCACGATGAATCAGACCTCTACGTAATATCTAAGTCAAAAACAGCGTTGTATTTTTTTTACAATTGTGCATAATTTCTATACAGGTATATATAAATATTATAAGATTAATTTTAATTTCTTTTAATCTCAAGTTCCAGTATAATTTTATAGGTCTTACTTTTACGTTAGTCCCCGTGCATAACTCGATTTTCGAGTCAAACTGTTATTGGAATTTCTGTTAAAGAATTCTCAGTAGCAGTTGGGGGTCTAGAATTGTGCCGAATAGACTCGCCATAAATATAGAGTAAGTTATCTTGGGTATACGTCCACCTTACCGAGAATCGCAGCCAAAATGCTATAACCAAGCGCTGTCTTGTTAACAAGACTGTTTGTCAACAGTGAGGTGCATATTTGTTTACCAACTTAAATGTATACCAAAACTTCAAAACTGTCGAAATTGCTAGTCATATTCCCAAATGGTGGTAATAGTAGTGTTCCCACATTGTATAATTAAATTCTTGTTGCACTACAAATTATTATCTTTCACTTAATTGCTCTGCAGATTTAATTCGTTTCATTCATGCAGGTAATTATTGTTATCGTAACATATGATCGCTCTAAATGGTCCTCTTTGCTTTACAGGAACATGTCATATCGAGTATAGTATGATAAATTTATTCATGAATATATTATTTATACGAAGTTTTCTTTTTTTATCACAGGCATTAGCCACAAAGGCTGTACTTTGGCCTTTAGCTGGGATCGCATTACTCGGTGCAGCTGCAGCGTTAGTGAGTAACCCAGTTCTTCTACAACTCGGGGTAATTTCTGGTAAACGCAGAAGACGGGACACAGAAGAAATTACAGGGCCTGACTTTCCTACAGAACCGTTAAAGGCATATGCAGATAAAATAAAAAAGTTAAGTAACGATGCTTCAGATAAGAGCGACAATTTTAAAAGAAGGATTTTAAAATCTGATCAGGTTCGAATTCAGAACCCGATTCATGCGAATTATAAAAGAATATTAACAGCCAGCAATAGAAATGATGTAAAACGAGCTACAGGAATCAAACGGTTTCGTGCTTCAGTCAAAACTGTAGACCAATCCATAAATTCTCCAGGCCGATACGATATTACTGATAAAGATGATGACAAATTTATTCCTATCCCAATTAAGTTAAGGTCTCCTAAATTATCCGACCCATAAAATTAAAACGTTTAGTGAGCTGAGTGAGTAAATAATGTAAAAATGCTTGTGTAAAGATATTAAAATAAATATTTGGTTGTTTTATATTAAGCATTGCTATTCTTTTAGTTATCGGGTAAGTAACACTTTTATAAATAAAACTGTTTATACATACCACGAAAGTTATCTTCTTCCAATAAGATTAGGTCTTGTATATGTCACAAATAAACACGATTAACAAGCAGACGTAAAACACAAAAACGACATAAAATTATTGAAAAACATGTTTCAACGACATGTGATTGATTTATTATTTAAAAGACATAATTTCACCACAAACTATGGACACTAACACAGAACAAGATAAATCACATGCACACTGTTGCCTCAGTACACAAACAATCACAGAAATATTGACAAAACAAACTACAAACCGACAATTGTTTGGGCAAACGTCATCAAAGACCGATCATACGGTGTTTAGCTTACGAAACGAGTGAAGTTCGAGCGACGTTCGGTCGAGACAGTTTTGAATGAAGTTGCCTGCCTACTGGCCTTTCTATGTGTGCGCGCACGCATTGCTGACGGAACGTGTACGTGCGCTAGGGGTGTTGTTGAAAAACTCGCTTTAAAATGCCCATGTGTGAGTCATGCCGGGGCATGTTCCGTGTCTTGGGTCTTTCTAATCGATTATTGATTTTACTAAGAGGGGAAGAATCAAACAGCTGATAATACTTTAATCTTATAATTTTTGTATAAGTTGGTACCTACTTTCCGAATCTTAACTATTGTAATTTGTATTACCTAGTTAGGTAAACTTTAAATATCTACCTATAGCAGGCGCAGGATTTTTATTTTTTTAGCAATAATGTCTTGCTATAACTATTGTAGATATATTTATTTACAACTAATTTATTTAACGGATAAATAAAAATCCATTAATTAAGAACGTTTAAAAAGAACCAACACTTTTGAGGTTATTTAATTCCACATAAATATAATTATTTTCATACGACAGTAACTGTCTATAATATTTTTATAACCAAACTGTTGGACTCATTTTTAAGAACTATTAATGGAAATAGTCATTGGGACGACAGGCTACTTTTTATAACCACGCGAAAAAAAGTCCCAAGTAACAGTTCATTGTTTACAAACTGCACTCTAGTGAAGGACAAGCGAACTAAAGTAAAGATACAAACAACAAAGTTTACAAAACAATCTGTGCACGCTTAGTAGCTGTCATATTAGTAACCAGTGTTTTCAATAGATGGCGTTAACATTAAATACCAGTTCGCAACATTGATAGTAGTTTTGCTGTGTAAATTTTTTTCTAAATGCCATCACTTGATCGTTCATTATTTAAATCCTTAATTTGAGGCCGATCGAAACATTCCATTTACATTTAAGTGACATTACTCCGTTGTTCGGAACATATCATGGTAAGGATTATGACAAGCAAAACGTTAATTTACGCATAGACGTAGTATATTTTCGTATGACTTTACGTGTTTTATAATATGCATAGCACGAAAGATCGGCCCTAAAATTAGAAATTCTGAAATCTGACTATGTGGTAAACTAGTTTCATGTAATACCTTAATAGCCTCTATAATTATAAAAAATATAAAAAGGATCCCATGTGATCCCAATTATATACAGGTAAGTACTATAATATCAAAACTGTCAGGGAAAAGAAATAAAACCTCATAGGCTTTTAAGGATTAGTATTCTTACTTTTTTTTATTATATTCAGAGTTTTGCAGTTCCACTGCTGGTTATTAAGCCTTTACCACTAAACGCCACAACATCCAGTATATTTTCTGCATCCAGCCCAATCGAGCCACCGTTTTCGGATCGTCAGAGTAGTGTAGGCTAAATTATTTTAATAGAAAGTCTGAATCTTTTAAGCTTATAATTTAGCCTTTAGCAAGCTTGCATATGATTTAAGTGACTATTATAAGCCCAATTTTATGCCGATAGTCCGACAGGGAAGGCCCATCGGATCCAAAAAAAAAACAGTACAAATATAATTGTAAAATAAAATCTTTTTAATTAGAGAGTTTGCATAATTAAGGTTTTTATAAACTGTTAGCAGTTCCAGTGAACTTTGACTGCTTCGCTGGCTCGTGGCAAAGGATTGTACTTATATTGACGGCTAATCATGAGGATAATCAAAGATTCGATTGCAGTATCGAACAAAGTTAGTATAATATAATCCCTACTTGTCTGTTACGCTTTCACGCCTAAACCACTGAACCGATATTGATGAAATGAGATACAGAGATCGACTAGACCTTAGGAAAGAACATAGGTCACCTTTTGTTGTAAAAAAGGGCCGGAAGGGGTTGAAATAAGGGATGAAAGTTTGTATGGGAATTGGTATTATCGTGCCTAATCCACAACTGATTTTGTTACAAAAATAGACTAGATCTTGTAAAAGGACAAAGGCTACCTTTTGTTGTAAAAAAGGGCATGAAGGGGTTGAAATAAGGGATAGTTTGTATGGACATTTGTCAGTATCGGAGATAAAACCATGAGACTTTGTATTTAGGCACTTAATATTGTCTTATGTTTACGCGAATGTTATATATTGAAATTAAACACTTTATACGGATTTTATCGCGTTGTTTATTTTACTTTAAACACTGGTATTACATAATTTTGAAAACTCTAACACTACTATTATTGAAATTTTACTACTATTTAACCTATATATTTTCTAATTAAAACAATTTATATTTGAGTTTACACTTTGCCCCGACGTTTCGGTTGCTTTACAGCAGCCATGTTCACGGGGAGACTAAGATGGTAGTTGTCCCAACGTTCTGAAGTGTAGCTAGATATTTCAAAGTACCCGAACATAATTTAATCTTTGGTGTTCCTATTTATGCCGAATATTATGCTATTTAGGCACTTGATAAGAAATAAATAAGTAAACATATGTTCCAACGATTTTGAAATTTCGATCTACATGGGGATGAAATAGGAGAGGAAAGCGTGGAAGCCCAAACAAATCCGTATATTTTTACAATACGTATTTTTATCGTAACATTGTATAATTAATAAAAATGCCGTCTTAATATATAGGTACACGACGCGCGTGCGCATGACACGAATGAACGATGCGCCGCCCGTAGTGAGGGAGTTTCAAGTTACATTATCAAAAGCGGTGGGCGCGGATACGATATACCTACGATACGATGTGCCACAAGAGCAATCGAAGCACTATATCGCACCATGAAAAATATCAAGAGCAACTAGGGGAGGGATGGTGGTACTTAGATGGTGACTTTAGACAGACCCTGCCGTTTATTACTAGAGGTACATCGGCAGATGAAATAAATGCCTGTTTGAAGGCGTCTGTATTATGTGTATATGTAAAAATGTTTTGTCTGACTAGAAATATGCGTGTACAATAACATAAAGATTCTCACGCAGGGCAATATGCTCTTCTAAAAGTCGGCGAAGATTGTATGCTAACAGACAGTAACGGCATGATTACACTAAGACGTGCATTCTGTCAAATTGTCATTAACACAGATGATTAAAATAATAATGTTTATCCAAATCTACAAATAAGTATGTGCAATCGAGAATGGTTGTGTGGCAGGTAAATTTTTCCGTCGACAAATGAGACAGGCCAGATAAACGAACAAATTAATTATGTCAGATGTTGAGAGGGATGTTGCCATGTACCTCTCAATAAACAATGTTATGGATACGAAACAAGTGACATCGAACCCTATAGAGTTTCTCAACTCTTTAAAATTAGCAGTAGTGCCGTCCCATAAGTTTAGGCTGAAAGTTGGTATTCCAGTCCTGTTAATGAGAAATCATGACGAACCAAGGCTATGTAATGGTACACGGCTACAAATTATTCATCTAGGATTCAATATTATAAAAGCTATAATCATGACTAGAATGGCAACAGGAGAAAATATTTTAATTCCCCGTATTCAGATAATTCCGACCGATTTGCCATTTCACTTTAAAAGAGTGCAAATTCTCCTAAAAGCAGCATTTACCATAATAATAAACAAAACTGTTTGTCATGGGCAACTCTATGTGGCATGCTCACGAGTATCAATCCCGCAAAATCTTTATGTTTTAGTAAACGATGGAAAAACAAAAAACGTAGTTAATAAAATATATTAAAATAAGCTATTTGCAGTAAACCACAGCATTTATATAGGTATTGTCTGCAATATAAGTTTCTTAAGAAATAAAAAATGCTGCCCAATGTAACTATTCTACGCGGACGAAGTCGCGGGCAAAAGCTAGTAATCTATAATAGCCTTACGCGACCCTCACCGAACAATACCGTGATCGAAAAATCAAAATTTAACAGGAAAAATAAAATACGGTTTTTGGCTCGTAACTTTTTACCAGGTTTACATAGAAAAATCATTTATATACCAAAAGATAGCTGGTTTTTTTTTCAATATTGTGGTATAATTAAAAAAATATACGTTTATACTAGATTGAAGTTATAAGCGAAACTGCATATTACCAAAATTGAAATAGAATCTTCATCCGTAAAGCAACATTATGATTTTATTCGGGTAAATTATCGACAGTGACCTACACAGTAATAGTTGAATGCCATCTTATTCACTGTTTTGTAGAAATGTTAACTGACTCAGTAATGAATTGTTACCATAATATTCGGTGATTAAACAAAGTGAGATGATAATTGTAAAATGTATTAACGTTATTATTCCATGGCACACAAAACAAGTTTCATAATTGTAAAAATATAATACCGAATAGTCCGTATTGTAAAATAAAAAGTAATAAATATACGAATTTTTAAAATTAAACATTCTTACATTTTTTAGGTATTTTAATTAGTGTATGAAAAAACAACATAAAAGAAAAATAATTATCAATTTAACATACATAGATTCATTTATATTAATATTTCAGTGCCCTCTAGGCATCATCTAGGTCTGACCCATCAAGATCGTCTGAGTTTTGCTGTTCCAAATTTCCGCAATATACAAGAGTTGTAAAAACCCCATGGTTTTGCGATAATGTTTAGGTAAAGCTTCACTAGCACACAATCCAAGTAAATCGTCATACAGAGGTTTATGTATGGGGATAGGTTGTTGGTAAATCTGTGTCAAGTTATCGACGATTGTAATTTCCACAGGATTTTTCGGTCACGTTTTGATTTTGCAGGATCCGGGTCAGTGTCCAAGTCGAAATATTCTTCCCCAAAATTATATTTTAATTGTAAGACACGTCCTTTGCCACGGTCTTTCATAAAATACTATAACCTAATTTCTATAACCTTCAACCACTAAATATTTCTACCTTGTGTATCCTTAAGCCAGTATTTTTCCTGAGACATGAGATATTTTAATTCGTAAAAGTCACTTTGCTACATTTCTTTTATATTATATTTGTCACCTTTTACTTTTGCATTCAATATAACGCCGTAGACTTGGTCAGGTTTAAATAATACTTTATTCTTCATTGCGCGTTGAACACACGATTGCATGCTATCACCCTCACTTTGGCTATAGCCAGTTTCAAAAAAATGGTGGGATATAATTTCTAGCCCATAAGTTTTGAAGGCATATAGGTATTTAGAAAAATAAATCTATTATAAAATGATATATGTTTTATGCCTCTTTGTGCTTCCTGTTGTATAAATTGTAATAAACAGCTTCCAATTTCGTTTGATCCTCTTTTTGCAATAGAGAGGTGCCAGACATAGCAATATCCTGACTTATTAAATGTGTTAAAAATTGTAAAATTATAAATGGGATATTTGCGCCTATAGTGGAAAATACCTACCTCAGATTAAGGCACATTGAGGACTTTTTCTAAATCAAAAATAGCGACTGTAGTATTTGTTAAATCAACCGCAGATTTTTCACTCTTTTTATTTCACGTACTCTAATTTTACGCTCCAGGTGTCCCCTATAATTTTCTTCCAATGATACCTTTTTGGTACCTTCAGCTTGTTTGTACAGAGAGCAAATTGCCTACAAATTCTTTTTGGCTTAAAAAAAGAATAGTTGTGTTCCGTATTAAAAATACCGTATACTGTCGCTTCGTGGCAAATTTTCTATAGCATAACTTTAATTTGTGAGCCAAGATTAAATCGATACATTTTTGAAATATTAAGCTGCTCTGATAAATATAATCGTGTGGACTCCTTCCTAGCATAGTGAGATTCTATAACAGGAAATAGATTAATATGTATTATAATAATTTCCTTTGTAGTAACAACCGTTTTACGAGGCATATTTAAATGTGTACCTCTGAAATCTGTTAAGCTTTGATCTTTATTTCTTTTTATAAGTCTGTGTAGACTATGTGTTCTGATATCTTCAATGTATTAAGGAAATATGTTTTGTATACCGATATATTGCACCCATCCAAAGGAAAACTGTATACAAGTGTTCCGGTTCTATTATTTTTGTGCGACAACGTTAATCTTTTTATTGGTTTAAAAGTCACACGTCTATATGTGTATGACATGCTATATTGCCGCTGTAATTCGTGACTTTGAAGCTTATAAAAAGTATTAAATAAATTGTGTCTTTGCTCCGTGGTATACATTACGCTGTATTTCTTTTTTACGTGAACGGTCTGGACCTGTCTTTTTTGCTGCATAGCTTTTCTTGAAACGACATCCTGTATAAGCTTCGCCAGAGCTTTTCAGACGTTTGTGTTTGATATCATGCCATTCGTCGTTATTACACTTTCGTTTGCTGCTAAGTTTTTATTTTCTGAAGTTGAGGGCTCATTTTGCTCTATAATATTATCTAATTCTTGTAATATTTCTTCATGATTATCATTACTTAAAATAGAAGACGAGGACAAGTGAGGAAGCTGTATACTGTCTGCATCGTTTAATCTTACTGGTGCTATTCCTTGAAGAGGAGTAGTATTCAGATTGTGTTCTAGCTAGCTTTGTAAGCAGCAGTAATTATAAAGTACATGATGGAATAAATAGACGATACATCGCAAAATGTCAATACTTGTCGAAAACCTTGCAAAGTATTATCGTTAGATAGATTGCCTTATTTTCTTTGCCATGCGTTACACAGTATTCAACATAACGACAGCAACACTTATAAAGTAAATATCGCAATATAATGTTAATGTAAAAAGAAATGAAAATTGTACCCGAAAAATATGGTATATACATCACCAAAATTCGTCTTATTTACTGTACCCGAATAAGATTGTGATAACAGTTTGCTGTAAAAGGTGAGACATTGAGAAGTTAGTAGTAACCTATTATGTTGATATTCGTCATAAAACTATGTTTTTATTTGTAGGCGAACAGTACAGGTAAAGTCATTACAAAATGACTATTTCAAAAAGTATTTGTGCGAATATTCTGAAAAAAATTCACAAGGTGTAATCAACCCTCTAGAATAATAATTCCCAATAAAAACACTTATATAGTAATAGCCGATTACGATACTATTCGATGAGGGCAACGTATAACGAATTACCTATTCAATTGGAATTAAGCTACTATACTATACGGATTTTATTTCGCTGTTTTTAATAATATTGAAACTATTAAACTACTACTGTTGTTTACTATTTAATTATTAAACGATTTAGGTTTACACTTTCTCTGATGCACGTTTCGGTTGCTTTACAGCGGTCTTATTCACGGCGAGGACGAATGAAAATATTACCTTTTTATGCTTATCGTATAGAGGGTAAGGAAATACAGTTGCAAAATTGATAGGATTTAGGTGAAAGTATTCCTTTACGCCCGTAACCAATAATAGCCAATATAATTTGAAATCTCTATAGATTTAAGATTGCTTTATACTTATCTGTGGGCCAATTCTCACAATAAAATGTTTTAAATCTGAACAGGTATCTGTGTCAAAAATATTACAAATGGTATTCTCATAAATAAAAATAAATATTCAGTTTATTCAATTTAATTTATTTACGTATATCTAAATAAATAGATAAGTAAATATACAAATGTGGAGCATTACATCACCAAGTCACCGACCGCGCCCGTGTGATTTATAATTTAAATCCAAACTGAAACAAAGAGCAATAAATCAGATAATTAAAAAAATATATTTAGAAAAGCTTCAATATATAGTGTAAGTATATAGGTCGGTTTTAAAAAGACAACTTCCGCACTAGGAGGAATTTCTCTGTCGCGGGGGACTTTACAAACATTCGAACAATAAACACAAAGAACAAATGGACAACCATTATTGTCACACAAATTTTTGTCCCGTGTGGGATTCGAACCCACAACATTCGGCGCGGTGGCAGTGGCGAAGTGACCACTTAAGCCACTACACCATACGTGCAGTCAGTTTATTTTGTGTGTGTATAAGTTAAATAGAAATACTAGTATGATTCCTTGGCTTTCTATACATAGGCTCATACTTATAATTCCGAAAATAATTGTTTAAGTTGTCATCTCGTCACTGTCACTGCGCCGAGAGTTGGTGGGTTCGAATCCAACAAACATTTATGTGATCCACAAATGGTTGTTCCGAGTCTGGATGTTCTTTGTATCCCCCAAGATACAGGAATTAATCTAAGTGCGAGAGTTGTCTTTTAAAAGAAAGAAAAATAAAACTAAGGAAAGGTAAGCCGCCGGAGCTCACCGGACGAAAAGTAGTATTAATACTTCCTCGGCGAGCCACCTCTTTTGTACTATCATCAAATTAAATAGACGACAGTAGGCTCTTCTAGAAGTTCTCACACAGCAATTTTAATTCGAAGGTTTAAGTAAGTTAAATAACGGGATGTTTGACGACGATTACGATATGACAAGGAACAGGACAAGAACGGACCTTAGGAGCGTTGTCTACGGTGCATTTGAAGATTAGCGCCGCTCTGTCACAACCCTTGGCTCCGTCTGAGACTTTCGCATCATTGACTGAAAACAATAAGTAATATAAGTTAGTTGATGTAATGTATGTTAATCGCTTACTAAGTCAAAGGGCTTCAATGTGCAATATTTTACTAAGTGTGGATGTTTTCTTAGCCGTATTCTGGCCATATCAACAACATTTTTGTGCGTTAGCTATGCCAAACAATTGTAAGGCTGTATGGTCAAGCCATATACCATATCCCCTAACAGTATGAGTGTTATTGTTGGCAAAATTACCGGACAATAAAAAAAATAATATATTCTACACCGTTATTTATGAAACAGATATAGGTAAAGGATGTTAGTATCCTATAGTGCTAGTTGGAAAATGTAATTTATACGTCCTGTAGGCACAGTACATTAATTTGAAAAGGTAAGTTCTGACGGTCTAAAGCCTTACTATAGAATTAAAGACAATGCTTATGTCTATCATAAGACATCCAGGATTTAAGTTTAACTAATTATATTATGTCTGCTATAATAATGACCTAAATATCTCTAATGCTTTCTGTTAAAATTATTACTATGCCACTTTAGACGATACATGAATCGAAGTGAATTAGATAATTTATATTTTCTTTTGTACTTCACCTTTGACACAAATGTCAGCCATCTTTTTCGCATTTTGTAGTCGTTTCTCATCACCATTTTTCATTTCTTCGGCTATTTTGTATGCGTGATCGAGGTTATACAAACCATCTTCCGTCATCTGGAAAATTAAGTAGTTGTTTGCTAGAATCAAACCTTTAATAGATAATACATTTGATCGAAATAACATTAAGTCGTAACAGCTAGCCAACTACTAAAACCAAAGGCTAAATAAAAAATTATGGTATTTTGCAGATATCAGGGATCTTACTATTGCAACATTGTATTTTCATGTGCGAGAGTGAGACAATAGCAAAGATAGTATTAAAGGAGAATAGGATTTATTAAAACTACTAAATTATAGCCATGTCACAATATAATATTTGTTTTATTCTATTCTAACTTAATGTTTTTAAAGTTAGAGCAAATTTATATTAAGCTTTCGTTTCCAGAAATGTAAAGATTATTTCATGCTTGGATATTTAGTAAAGTATTTGGTTTTTTTAGAGCATTGTAGAATAACTTTAAAAACTATGTTGTAGTTCTGCCGAAGTTGTTGTCCTAGTGGAATTCAATAAGAATAATTGAAATATATTAAAAAAACATGGTACTAACAATATCTGCTTCCTTATAGGCGCACGCCAGCAGACACTTCGTTTCAGTCTTGGTGGGAATCACGTAGGTTTGTAGCTTCAGCAACTCATTCATGTCTACTGCGGAATCCTTGTTACACTTCATAACTAATTTTGTTAATTGAATCTTTAATTCTTCTTCAGTGATAGCCTATAAAAACATTGTGTAATTCATAAAATAGATTCTTTATCAGAACTAACTTTTTCGAATCTATAGAGCCAAAAATGAGAAATAATGAAAAAAAGCTGAAAGGAGAAATTTAAAACATCTTTGTTCTTATCTGTAATTTTTTATAATTACTTTAGGCAATTGGTAATTCTTCCATAAATACCAAAAACTCCATAAGCAACAATGTTAAAGAAGATAATAAATGTTTTAGCTGAAACCATTCGCTCTTTGATTTTTTGGAGTTCATGGTTATCTAATAAATAATTTTACGACATGCCAGAAAACTAGTTTAATTTAGGATTAATATTATCTATGTTGGTACTGTTACTGCCTTATTGGTCCCGTGGCACAGTTTGTTCGTACGCTCAAGGTTTTCCTGTCTGACAAATCTCAGTATTAACACCGATTCAAGAACATACGTAGGAGGTATGAATCACCTCAGACTATACCTACAGGCGTATGTCTGTGTTAGCGATATGCACAATTACATTCGAATGTTTTATTAGTATCAATTTGCGAACTTGCGCTGACTTCTTAATCATGCAAAATAGGTTTGCGCTGAACTCAACTGTATTCGAATGCATTTATGTGTATCACTAGTCTCTGTTATGTATGTTTGTATTAGGAGAATCGCCGTCATCTACACACAAATTAGAAAATCAAATTATTTTCTTACAATTTTTTAATATTTTTAGTCCATTAACATTGTTTTATACAACAGGTCAAACATTGGTCAGTTATAACTTAAACTAGATACCTATACAAAAATACTTAAAATATCAATACTCACGGCAATACAGCCACATATTGCTAACAAAACCAATATTGAACTCCACATATTGACACAAAACAGTTTCGCGTACGTTCGATAAAGAAAATGTATTGTAAAACCTATTTTACATTGTATAAATACTAAATAAAATTACAAAAGCTATTAGGAAAATTGCTCAACGTTGATAAAACTATATTCAAATTCTAAAATGGCAATGTCGGTTTAATTTATTACAATTACATTTTTTTGACGTTGTGATACTATCTTTCTGTAAATACATGTCAGATTTAATATTTATTTCCGTTGTCAGTATTTATATAAATGACAAAAATTAAATGTAGCGTGCTAAGGTTTCTATAAAACATGGATCCAATACATTTTATAGGTATAATAATTATCCTTTAAATTTGAACAGCAAAGGTTCCTAGCACGGTCATGGTATGAGACGGGGTAGTGGGCAGACTCCTTTATGAGAACTCGGTCGGTGAAACGAAAATGACAATTCTACTAAATTAGGTTTCAAATAATATAGATTGATACTAAAAGAAATATACTAAGGTTATTACATATAAGATAGACCTTAAAAATATTTAAAGTTATTTTACTATAGGTATATGTCGTTCCTTTTGTTGCAACTTGCAGTGTACTCGATTTTCTCTGCTCATGCAAAATCGAACTGAAACAAAAATAACATAATTCTACTGACTAAGGAACATGACTACATCGACTATATCTTATCTAGCAATCGACTACGGTAAATAACCATACTGTAGAAAATATAATTCAACTACGTATAAAGGAGATAAACAATTATAGTAAATTGTTCCATTGTTAAGTATTTTCCATATGATCCATGTTTGATTATTTAATATCATATTTTTCGTTTTTATAGATAGGAAAATTAGCAAGAGACAATAGACATTATGATAATCAATAGGGTATATGTTACATGTAGCCTGTGATCGATTTCCGCTTACACAGATTTAGCATGTTTTTATGAACAATTAAAAATACCTAGACCAAACATTTTGAATGGCACATATTAGGAGATCGAATTTGTTCAGAAGTGATTTAAGCACATTTTCTATAAGAGTTCCGGAGGCCTACATATCTACCTCGCCACTTCTTTCCATTTTCCCTTAGGCCGGCAAAACGCATGTACGTGTCGTTTGATCATAGGCCACAGTAATCAGATGAAACATATGCTCTTTGCCACCTCTACTAAATATTTAAAAAAGGTGTTATCTACTTCTTTAGATTCGTTAAATTGCCTACAAACATTGTTTTGTAGTCGATACAATAGTTAGAAAACTTACATCAGGAGCTTTTTTGACAGTACACTCGAAGATCAAAGCAGCTCGCTCGCAACCATTTTCTCCATCACTCACTGGAATTTGATTCACTGCAAGCAAATAATAGATATTAATGTCTTCTCGATTCAGTAACGTAGGTACATTCTCTGTGTGTTTGTGGAACACCAAATTTTCTGGTTCAAAATATGATACTGTGTCCGATAAGCACCAATAAGCTCACAAAAAAAAATATATTTGCAAAACTAACATCATAACTTGTCTAATCATTCAAGAATATGCAGGCGTGATACCTTATAACGTATCACAATTATACCATTAAATTCTAACGAAAATAAAACCTAGTTACCATTCATCAGTAAGGGAATCACCCATTACGGACAAGTAATCAAACGTTAACGACTCGTAATTGCTGATAAAAAGGTTAAACCAAGGAGAGATCGGTGCACCCTTGTGCCGGGCACGCCACAATCGTGGCGGAGGCCTTACCGCCACGATCGTGGCGTGCCCATTTTTGAGGAGTGGCAGGAGGCCCTCACCTTCCGGCTGACACAGGTAATGACTGGCCACGGTTCCTTTGGTTAGTTCCTGTGTCGCATAGACCGGCAGGAGACACCCGGATGTCATCACTGTGGCGACTGTCACGATGTTGTTGTGGACATGGCGCTGCACACTTTGACGGAATACCCCCCTGGGCATCGCAGCGCCGTTGATCGCGGCAGTCGGACTGGTTGACCTCTCGCTCCCGGCCTTCAGTCTATGGTCTAGAGTGAGAGATCGTGGAACGCCGCCGCCTCCTTCTGTGAGGAAGTGATTTCCATCAAGGAGGCGGCGGAGCGGGAGAGGGAGCACTTAAACCCTCTCTCCAACAGCAGAACCGGACGCCGGAAGGCGCGAGATGACCTCCAGCCACCCTGAGGTTTGACCTGGGGGTGGAGGGCTGTGTGGGCCTGCTCGCCACCCGATCAGCACCAGGTCCGAGAGGCGGCGTGTGTATTCCCACATGCGCCTCTGTGTCGTGTCTTTGTCCCCCCCCGCACGGGGACGGTGGAGGAAGTATTTTTGTGTAGTAGCCTGTCGTATCACACGGTGGGCCGAAATCACGGCGGGGTCGCGATTGCATGTGAAACCGATTCGCGCGGCCTCGCCATCTATGGTTATATCGAGGAACACCGTGGTATAAACCTACCACTGTATTACCGGGGTATCTTTTCCCCGGTGAGCCCGACATAACCTCTCCGTCGCCAGGCGGACGAGGTAGGCGTCAAAGCATTTCGCCAAGTAAAAAAAAATAAGCAAAAAGGAGAGATCGGTAAATTAGTGTTAAACGCGCATCCTCTGTCAACATTAACTAACATTGACGCAGTTGCAGACAACATTTTAAACTAAGAGATTTTTAATTAAATTTCTGAACATAAAGAACACCCAATATTGGAGAAACTACCGTTATATCGCACATCGTTAAATGTAGGAATCGACCCTACAGTCGAACAATGGGTTTCAACACACATCTAGATCGGTGATTACTAAAATCACTGTGATATCCGTTCAGTCGAATATAAAATATCAAGTTACCGCTTTCACAGGCCTGTGTAAATTCTTCACTCTTCTGAATTTTAACAGGATCATGTGATAAATATTTCCGAGACATTTCATTAACGCCTTCAATCCAGAGTTCTCCCTTGTCGTTCATCTGAAATTACATAGATATAAATATTAAACTCTGTAATGTTTCTTCTTTCTGTTGCCTTTCTATAGCCAAAATGGATTACAGGCGATTTTGCGAAATTTGAACATAATGTTATAAAGTAATCATTATTATTTTAGATCTACATTTTTATTAGAAGAGACCTTTCTAGTCCATTGGCTCACTGTCAAAAGTTTGTAGTAAAACAGACACAATTTTAACGGTGGAATATGGTAATTGTAAACATAGATACAATAAACACGAACAAGTAAAATAAAAATACAAAATATAATATAGCTTTGCAACAACCAAAGCAAATACATAAAGACCTGATCCTTTAAATTATTAATCTTAGATTCATTTGTATCAGCGTATATGGTACTTTACTCTGTGTTCTATATCCACTCTCTTTCTAGACTTGCCATCTTTCACATATTCATCCCTACTTTCTTCTTGTATGTTTACAGAGAGTAAACATTGAACATACTCTCTTTGAAAAATATATTAATGTCCTTTATTAAAAATACTTACCAAGCTAAATTCGATTATAACTATAAAGTATCTAACTTTTAATTATCCTTCAGTCATATTAATACCGGCTTTGTTGTGGTTTTGCTCTTAAAAACACAACTATGTAATACTAATTAAGTATTAAATTATACATCTTGCGATATTTTACACTGACCAACAAAAAATTTTATTACATGCTGGTAGCAAAAAACGGAAAACAAAAAATTTTGATATAAATAAAAATAGCGTATGGATGGATAATTATAGTGTTATACAGGCAACCAAGATTAAATTCATAGAAAAATCAGTTTCCGGCGAATAAGAGCATTAACTTGTAATTACTGCTAGAAGGCTTTGTATGGTGATCATGTAGCGTGTAATTGGTTATACTAATCATCGGCGACCTTGCGTAATATTTAAACAAAATTATCCGTCAATGTAACCCGAACACATTGATGTTCTGAAAATCCTTCATGATGATCATTAAATAATGACACCTGCTTTTTTATTACAAATGGAAAAAATCCATGATGCGTAAATACTTTTAGCTACATTGTGTATTTACACAATTTATGAAACAATGTTTCGTAAAGGGAATGTGTATTATGTAAGTTCTTCAGATGTAATGAAAACTTATTAAAAGTATTAACTTTAAAACATACTTTTTACTCGTTACTAAGGTCTGGAGATACTGATCATAGTTATTGTAAATATCTTCATGGTTTTATTATTTATATTTTCCTTGTGAAAGTAACTTGGGCATTTGGACAGCTTACAACTATATGACTCAGGATTCATTTTAATCTATAGTGTGATAGGGTGTTTACACTACTTAGTTATAATCTACTCTCGGTAAATACAGGACAACTGATTATTCTAATAATACGGCATAAGTGTTAGTAATGACAGATTTTATGTTTACCGGATCTGTTAATTTATTTAACTTTGGCTCATCACTTTATTTCCAAAATGAGTAGAAGAAAATTAATGCTAGTTCCTTAAAATATTGAAAGAACAAGAAGCATATTTACCATCCCAGCTTTCTTATAAACGCAAGCAAAAAGACACTTGATAGATTCCTTGTTTGGCATTTGTTTGATCTTCAACAGCTCCAAGTCATCGGCGCTTATTGGATAGTTTTCTGAACATTGTATTATCATCTCCACGTATTTTTGCTTCAGTTCATCTAAGGAATAGGCCTAGAAAATAAATGATACCTGCTTAGAAATGTAGCACCATCAATTTCAAATTTACAAATTCAAGACGTTGGTAAAGCACTTTTATGTCGTTCTTGGTTGATTGCTGATTGTTCTCTTAGCAGTTTCTTATTTATTTTCATATAAATGACATACTCAATCGAAGAGCATCTGCAACTTGATGTAATCTGTCAATTGTTAAACCAAAATTAAAGTCAGGCATAATTAAAAACCTATTGTGTCTGTCCGCCGGTGTGGCACTGCGACTCAATAGATCAATTATCAAAACAAAAAATTGAACTTTGAACATCTTGGTTAAGGTGATTATGGAAATTTAGCTCGTAGCCGTTGTCTGCGGATTAAAGAATAAACTATTGTATTAATGGATTACCACATAGTCACCATGACTTGCGACTTTATTGTAAACAAAGTAATTTTATACGGGAATTACCAGCTAAGCAATTCTTCTAAATACAATTTCGTCACTGTAAGCCGCAATGAGCTCCTTGTCAAGACAATAGGCCTATAATTAAAACGTTTTTCCGAAATTTCGGGCCGAACATCAAATCTTACAATCAAATTTCTTCAGATTTATTTCTTTCTAAATGGTTATTACTCTATTGCTCGGACTGCTTATTGAGCGGGTGTAGGACAATCAAGAGGTTACCAAAATTCAGGACAAATAACGGAATTAATGTGTTTTACGGTACGAACTCATGTCGGCCCGAAACATCGGCTTCTTTTCACGGTACGGTGTGCCTTCAAACTTATGAACAAAAAACCGAAAGCGCAACGTTGAAGTACATAAATGGTATTCACTTACGCATATGTGCTGGTTACGTATTTTCTTTACGTTTTAAGACGTTTCACGAACGTTATAAGTCAATAAGGTCTAACTTACAAGTATAAGTAACTTAAAACGTTCGTGAAACGTTTGTGAAACGTATAAGTATACGTTTTAAGTAAATAAAGTCTAAGTTATGCAAATTAAAACATTTGTATAAATACATTTTAATTTAGACGCCGGTAAGTAGTCCTGACTCACGGCCGTCAAACTAAAAGCGGTAGTATTATATATTGCAGGTAAGTAAATTACAAAGGGAAGCAATCTGATCTTTCGTTGCTGCGGTACGTCACTATACGGAAGGCTGTATTTTAGTAAAATAGCACTGTATAGCAGATCCACACTAAAATAAATGAATTGTTAAAGAAAATTTAATTAATTATCCACACCTTAGTTATATAATAATTCTGAATACACACCTCGGTATAAGAGAAAACACAAATTACGAGAGAAATAACGAAACTTGATTTGAACATGGTTACAAACTTGATCACTTGTGAATTCGAAAAGCAAATGTGTGAATTGATATAATTTGTCCTTTATATACTGAAAACTGCTATTGTGAATAATAACGAATAGCGACAAAAGCATCATATTAACTACAGTTAGTAATCCATTTTATAATATTAACAATATGCAACTTTTGTGACAAATTCACACGATTTCGACGCAATAAAACCTATATTCGCTAGCAGAATAGTTTTACAACATGACAAATTATCGTATTTCATAATACGCTTGTTGTGGTTACCCATGACGGACTATTGACAAATAAACGTATCCCGTAGTTTGGTTACAAAAAATTCAATAAAGATATCATAGGCGGTTCGTCAATGTGTTATTTCTAATAACTACATTTCATATAAAAAAATTCATACAAGTTCTTATTCAGCATGAAAATTTGGAATTCAAATTACAGTTAACTATTTGTATATTGACATATTTTTTAAGAGGAAACACAAGGGCCGTTTTTCCATACAAAAGTAGTCCCCTGTTTCCTCCTTGGATAATGCTAGTCGAGCAATAATATTTTTCATAAAATGTTTAGCCTCTATTGGCATGTCCCTATGTTTTCCTTATTTTCATTAATTAATTATTAAAAGAGATATGAGCCTTCAAAAACCTCAAAAATTGGTCAGATTTTCTGCTGTGTTCAAACATCCAGAAAACAAATTTGAGTAGATTATATAAAAAAGAAAAACATAGAAACACGGCCAAAGCCTTTCTTCAATTTTTAATGAAATAAATAGTTAAATCGGTCGAGTGTTGGAGAAGGAATCAGGGGACTACGAAACGTTGATTTTGTGTACTTTTATAGGTATTTTCGGTCCAAGCTGCAGTTGTCTCTATCACGCTCTGCGGGCACTGCGCGACAGCAATAGATTTTACAAATACCTATTTTTCAATTCTCTCGCCCGTGGTGTTTCCTCTAAAACATGCTATATATAAATACGATTTAAGTGGATGCTTTATTATTTGCGTAATCGACTGTAATGATATAAGGAGTTAAGTCATATATTTATTATATAATAATAACAGCCTCTACTAAGGGTGAGAAGGGTTAGGCCATAGATAGCCGCCACGCTGGCCCAGCGCGGGTTGGCAAACTTCACAAATCTTCGAGAATATTCAACATGTATTTAATATATTTATTATGTTTATGTTGGTACTACTATTACTACTAACATTAATATAATAGAAAGGACTACATCAAACCATAAAAAAAGGTGCATTGGCAAGTGTCCCTATTGAGTGACCGATGAATTTAAGCCACTTTGTCACATTACAGTCAACACTATCTTATCTTATCTTGTGTGGGGGGCTAGTCAGTACAGACCGGCGACACTTCGACCCAGTGGGATCTTTTGTGTCGACTTCCCCAATACCGACTGCCATAGATGTTCATGGCAGCTGGGACCGACGGCTTAACGTGCTCTCCGAGGCACGGAGCACGCGATAATTGTCAATCAATACGCACATAATTTCGAAAAGTCATATAACTTTCGAAAGTCAGAGGTGCGCGACGTGGGTTCGAACCCGAGACCCTCTGCATTGCAGTCTGTTGGTCTCCCCACTGAGCTATCGCTGCTCACAGTCAACACTAAAGTTTATTAGAGCCCATTAAAGCTAAAGCGCATCAAGTTTCCATAAATAAGACTATAGACATAGAAAATCATTTATTTAAAGTGACCGACACCTGTTTTTATAATATCTCATTTTGGATCAAATATTATTTTTTTATGAAACAGTCAAATTTAAATGTCGTCTTTCGGTGGGCCGTTTCTCTTTTCAAGATTCAGTTACTAAAGTGATTGATAAATTAGTTCTGCATTAAAATTAAACTAGGTATTATATGAAATAATTATTATTATAGTATATTTGTTTTGTTTTCTAGTTTTTATTATTGTTCTGCTTTTTAATTTAATTTTTTTATTTCTTCATGTTTTGGATGTGGCCTTTTGTGTGCCAAAATAAATATTATTTCTTTTCTTTTTCTTTCATATGCGAATTTTATTTTTGATTCTTCTATGTCTCGAATGCTTTTTAGCAGCCGGGGCACCTAATTGAGGTTGCAGTTATGATAATAGAAAACGATGGTAGTAATATTATAAAATGAGAACATTTCAATAAATTCGGCAAAACCGACATATAGCCAGTTCAAGAAATTAAGAGTTAACATTTTAATGTCCGATACACGTGCATTTAATTTACTAGTTTATACCCATAATAACTTAATTTTTATACTTTGTTATATTCAAACAATGCACATTTTAGGTAACACAGCTTTTACACAGACAGGACACTCATCTTGTCAGCATTTTTAGGATATACAGTTTATGCTTGTTTATTGATAAGTGCAAAGTTCACCAATCGCATTTTCAAAATGAATAATAAGACAGAGCTTAGGAGGATTTTGCATACAGAATTTGTCCCACCAAGAACGCTAGAACCGTCAGTACTGTGCAACGTTAAGCATATATATACGCATTATAATACATTACTGCGAGGTGTATTATATCTGCATTTCGCCAGTTATCGTTTATTGGTCGGTACTTCGTGCTGTTACTGAAAATGTATATGCAGAACAATACTACCGAATGAAAGAATATAAATGTGAAAAAAAATTTTTTTTTTAAATTGACAAATACTCGGTAGGTATTATTTGATAATTAATAATTGAGTCCAATTATGTGTGAGGACATATTTAATGATACCAGCCCTGTATTAAACTGTCTCACTGCTGGGTACGTGCCTCTTTTCAGAAAAGGGTTGAGCCATAGTCCACCACGCTAGCCCAGTGCGGGTTGGCAAACTTCATATATCATCTAGAACATTATAATAGTAATAATATCACCCCTCTTATAAACTGTTCCACTGATAAGCCTTTTCTCAGTTAGAGGCCTTCTTCTTACTGAGAAGAAGAAAGCCGTAGTCACCACGCTGGTTAATTTTTGAGAATATTATGTCGGACTCTCAGACGTAAAGATTTCCTCATGATATTTTTCATCACCGTAAAAGCGAGCGATAATTAACTATTTAAACGCACATATCTTCAGAAACTGAAAGGTACGTGTGTTAGGATCGATACCTTGGCATGGCAGTCTAACGGTCTTCTATCACTGCTATGTCTATGTGTATGGATGCAATTAAAACCGATTCTTAAGATATTCACATTACTATATGACTTCTGAGCCAGACAAAATTCGAATATAAAATTTTGGACTAATAGTTAACAACATCGGAAATGTGTGTGCCGTTGACAAGTTTTCCGCTAACAATGATTGTCAAAATTTGACATCACGCCGACGTATGGCGGTAATTTGGCGATCCCATGAGTGCTATGTCATCGTCATCGTAACCCATTTATTAAATCCAATATAACATCCTTAATTTGATGTTTTGAAAAGTAATAACATTGTTAGAAGCATCTCATTAAGACCTCATTACAAGTCTGTCTACCAATATAAATTCGGTGTAGTCCAAAATTTTAACACTAAGTCTTTGGCCACGGTTACCAGACATCATTATTTGTGTTAAAAATGTTTAAGTTATCAGTATTTTTGTGTTGCGTTTGTTTTTGTGCATTGACACCATATCAAACATTAGTAAGTAATAGTTATAATGAAAATAGCTAATATATATATGTAGGTATACATGATGCTTGTCTATTTTTTCTATTTTGTCACCTGCTTGCTTTCTTAGAATAGTTGCATTTACCTTTGCTATTCTTACACAGGCAATGACTGCAGATCAAAAAGCTCAAATCCATGCTCATTTCGAAACCGTTGGTAAGAAGTGCATCGGCAAAAATATCATAACAGAGGATGATATCACCAATCTTAGGGCTCGTAAGATGCCCACAAGCCCTAATGCTCCTTGCTTTTTAGCTTGTATTATGAAGGAAATTGGTTTGGTGAGTATATCAAAAACGTTACATTGCTTTATTTTTATTACAATATAATTTACTCTTTATTATTATAATATAAACATACAGTAATCTAATTCTAGTTTCGTTTTTTAACGGTTATTATTTAAGTTGCCCCCCGTTTCGCTCGCGCCTATGTAGATTATGTCAATAAAGTTCAATCTTTCGGTAACAGTACTTTGTTTCTGGATGAAAGATACTTTATGTCCTTTTCAACGTGTATGTGAAAGTAAAGTAGTTAAAGCGTGAAAGCGTAACAACAAACAAACCTTATAAGTCTTATACCTCCATAAAAATACCGATACTAATATCCTAACGACTCAATTGCGAAATAAACATATAGCAGCGGTAGTGAATGCAACTGCTGTGCATGAGGTCTCGGGTTCGAATTCCGGGTCGGGCCAACAAAAAGTTATTGGGTTTTTCTGTTAGGAAGTCTCAATACGAGCCCGGAGTTAGGAAGTTGGCGGTGTTAGACACCCTGTGCCTCGGAAAGCACGTGAAGCCGTTGATCCTGCACCTGATCTCTCTCCGGTTGTGTCGGATTATTCATCCCATCGGATCATGGGAGTTAAGGAACAGAAAGTGCACTTGTGTTTGCGCACACACTTGTGCACTATAATATTTCCTGCGCCGATGGCCAGTCTCCGTTAAGATTGGCCGCCGTGACCGAAATTCGGTCTGGAAGACATTATTATACACATACAAATATGGTGTACTTATAGCTAAAGACCCGTAAAACCATAATGATAGGCTCCAATGCATATTAATTTTGCAAACAGTCGCGATCAACCAAAATCCAAATCATATTGTATTCTTCTTTAGTAAATTAAATTGTACTTCTTCAGATGGACGATGCCGGTTTTGTACAAAAAGAAACAGCTCTGGAGATGGCTAAATCTATCTTCAACGACCCTGAAGAAATAAAACTTATTGAGGACTATCTCCATTCTTGTGCGCATGGTAAAGACTAAGTTCAAAAGAAATCTACTAGCCGAAGCTAAGATAATACTTAATGCTTTTTTCATTGAGTCTCTTTTCTAATTGATAAGGATAATACTGCCTGTATTAATCACTTGTATGTTTTTATATCAGTGAACACAGAAACTGTTGGTGATGGTGAGAAAGGCTGTGAACGTGCCATGCTCGCTTATAAATGTATGACGGAGAATGCTTCTCAGGTAATTTTACGTATTTCAGGTATTTTTTTTTGACAATGCATTCTACAGTAAGAGTTAGGATATAGTTAAATCTTGAGTAATCTAAACTGGGACATTACCTCCACCTAAGATGATAGCCAATAACCTTGTACTGTATTTCTGCGGGGCGGTAGAAAAAATGTTACCAAACCTCCGTGAGTAGGCGCTATGCCAGCGTCCATAGATGACGATAACTGCTACTCCTAATCGTCTAATATATTTGATTTTTACTTACACAGTGTTTCTGCTGTAACTAATCCTATGGTTGGATAGCTACTGTTTACATGAATCATTTTGAAGTAATTGATCACATTTAAAGTTGTTTCAATCCCTGCATTCATTTCACGCATTGCCCAAGCTTAGAAAAAGAAACAGATAGCCAATAATTATAATTATCATTTTTTATTTTCGGTATACTTTTTTGCTCTTTCGATGTATAAGTAACTTTGCAACCATCGAAGTTTATCGTCCTTAATCTAACACTTACGTGGTCATTAATGGGACAAATATGTATTATGATGAAGATATATACATCTCATGCATATAGCAGCGAAGGGGTAACCAAAAATGTATTAGGGGTGATCATATTGCCATCTTCAGAAAACAGCTCCAACCTCCCAAAGACCCGGAAATATGTTACCCAGGATTAAAATCCTGAGACCTACAGGACAACAGTCACATGCATTGCCATTGCGCTACCGAACAATAATCTTAACTTATACTTTTTTACAGTTTGGATTTGATGTTTGAACGCTTACGGAATTCTACGGATCTTCTTCTGTTTTGATAATTATATATGAATAATAAAGTGTACTTTTTGACCTAATAAATGTTTCAATTTCACTGTCTATTGTAAACATAATTCCTTTAAAAATACATAGTTCAAACGTCTCTCCTTTTTAAAATCTTAGTTACCTCATTTAATTGGATTTTAAACCTGAAGACTTAACTGGTATATGATATTATAAAATCAAATAAATATTTTGTTTAGTCCTTAAATAAAATCGATAGTAGTCTAATAACAAATTTTGTCATTGAAAATTGCTTTATTTATAAATATATATTAAATACACATAATAATATATCAACAAGAAAGCCTTCATTTGGTCCTTGTCTTCAGCGATTCGAAAAGCCGTGTCGATGGATTATTTAAAAGGGCATCTGAAAACAAAAAATATTTGTAAATTTTAATATATTGTAAATAATAATATATCTTGTAATTTTGTTAGTAATATTTTTATTGTTTTATATAATTATAAATATGTGCATGCCTAATACAGGTAGAATATGGCTTAAACTATGCGCCTTTGACAAATCTGGTACCACCTGTATTCCGTGCAAACAAATGTTTCTTTCTTTCTTTCTAACAGAATATGAATAAATTAAACTAAATAAAATAATGCCTAAAAGTAGGTATGATGCGTTACTATCTTGAGTTAAATAATCTAGGCTCTTACGAAAAAAATACCAAGGATCAACAACCCTATAAACGCTGTATAAATTTTACAGCGTGTCTAAAATATGTTTTCCCTCTAGTAAACTTCGTGAATAACTCACGGCTAACTTTAGTTCATTAATATCTCGTAAGTACCAGTAGGTAATTATATTTGTTATTCTGAGAAAATCATATATATCATTATTGGAATAATGTATACATATCGTTTTAGTTTTACATTTATGTTAACAAAAACTATAATTTAAAATACAGTCAAATAGTTCTTCGAATAATTATTCACGGGAGCATCATAGATTCAAAAATAGGTACATTTTATATTACTAATCAAAGACTTCCAAATATTGATATCACAAGTAGACAATTGTTTGAATTGTAAACATTATAAAATACATCAATTTACCAAAGGTTTGTAAAATTCTAGTGTTTTGTAAAATAATGACCTGAAAATGGCTGGCTGGATTGCACTAGAAACAAAAGGCAGAAAACGGGATGTTGGAGCTTAAAATGAGAGAGAGGCTTATGTTCAGAAGTGGACTATCATAGCCTGATTGAATTAGTGATTGAGACTTAAAACACAAATATTAGTGACTGATAAGTTTAAAAAGATATTACCTCCGCTTTGTGTTCCAGAGCACAGGCCAACACAAGCTTGGCTCTCTCACAGCCAGCGTCACCATCGCTGACAGGCTCGTCGTTCACTGTAAAATGTCACCATATTGTTACTGACCGAAGAAGTTAGGACATAATATATCACAGCATCATGCCTTATATCTTCGAAACATTATTTTCTACGTCACAGGCAAATTAAGGAACCTGCTGCGTTTTGGTCGCTGAAAGCTAAATTATAAAACTACTAGCTATTGCTCGCGGCTTCACTTGCGTAAAAGTAGGTTAGGTTATGTTAGTAAAAGTGCTTTTTTAAAATTAAATATAGCCTATGTATCTAAGGGTGAAAGATTTTATAAAATCAGTTCTGTAGTTTTTGAGTTAAATCCTTACAAACAAGGAAACAAAATATCAAATCTTTTTATATTTGTACGAGACAGATATGTTGCCAAAATTCTTATTTCAGACCACTTTTAATGGTATGGAGCAATCATGCATGTGTTCACCTAGTCATCCTGCTCTGGACAATAAATGTGCTATTTACTAATAGTTGTTACGAATTTGGTGACTCTTTGTCATTTTGAAATATGTTATATTAATATTTGTAAATGCGTCAATTTTAAAACGAATCATTAATGCAGTGAAGAATATAATTATGTATAATTAACATTCATCACACCTTTAGATTACAATAATTCATACTAATGAGTTTCTAGTTAACTAATTAAAACTAGATGAATAATCAAGTCTATATGGACAATTACTGTCTTCTATAAATGCATGAGTTAATGATTATATCTGTTATTAAGTACTAACTATGATGCGCCATAATTAAATCGTTTAACTGGTTTTTCTGACGTATAAATGTAATATCATTCAGAAAATACATTTATATGCACTACGGTAAAAAGCTACCTTTTGAGCAAATCCTTCCAATTTCTTCAAATTTAGCAAAATCGACATCGCTCTTTACGAATTTCCTTAGTTTTCCAAGACCCTTTTCCGCATCGTATAGACCTTTGCTATCCAACTGAAAAGGAAATAAGTATATACATACGACTTTTAAATAAAACAGTCACATGAGAATCGTTTTTAAAAATTGGAATTTGGATTTTCGTATATTCTGCAAACTTATATTATAATTCGTAATTATGGTAAGTAACACCTGATCAAAATGTCAAAAATAAGGTAAACATTATGTATGAGCGTAAATACACAAAATATTTAATGCAAACTAAATATACGAATTACATAAATAATTCAAAGCGAAAGTTTAAAAGTTATTATTGCTGAGAACATTTTTGTTATACCAATTTGTGAAAGCACAGCTCATAAAACGGTTTGTCATTGACTTGCTCACTTACGCAGCTTATTTCAACACACTATCAAATAGATCTCTAAACGAATTGTTTTACATTGCTTACTCAAACAATTTATAGTCATGTCAATACTTACAATTTCAGTTTTCTTCATAACACATCCAAGGAAACATGGCTTAATGCTGTCGGCGCTTTTAGCATCTTTAGCAGCCTCAATGTCTCCCTCACTTACACCGTGCTCTGCAGAGCACTCAGCTATGATAGGGGCCAACACTTCACGGAAGGCAGCCTTTTCTTCTTCAGTGACAGCCTTATAAAAAGAACAAAGATATTAGCTGGTACTACAGTATAGTACAAAATGTTGGCACTAACGTAAACTTAGATAAAATGGCTTTAAGAAAATATCGCTGGGATAATAGATATTATAATCCGTTTAGGTGTACAAAATGTGCATTGTTAAATAAGTAACTAAACGAATTAAAAGACATCTGACTATAATCATTTGAGGAGACCCAAGAGGACCGAAATTCCGTTGGAAGTAATTATTACAAATAGCATAATACAAGCGCCTCATGGAAATATTAACTAAAGGTGTATCATATTAAGGTATATTTTCAGAACCAACATATAAGGATGGTAGTGTATTATGATAACACAATTTTGCGATTCGGCAAATGAATTCAAGATGTGTCAAGGGGCGTTATTTATACTGATTTACTGGATTATCGAGGTAAATAATTTGAATTCGATGATTTTTGGATTATTATTTATACACCACACACGTGATAAACTGTTTGTCTACTAATATTATAAATGTGAAAGCTTAGAATATAGAAGATGTCCATTAATTAATGGACATCTTCTAAAAATAAAATAGGTCATTTTTAAACCTGGATATAAGCGAGCAAACTCGTAGGTAGATGCTAGTCCTTGCTAATATTATAAATACGTAAGTGTATTTGTTGGTTTGTCCTTATTATACAGATCTACAATTTAAATAGATAGTTTCTAACAAAAAAGTTACATAGGCAATATACTTTTATCCCATAAAATGAACAGTTGCTGTGAGATCCTTCAGGACTTCGTTACTATAAGTAAAAGCTTATACTCACATAAACATTAGTCAGACTGGCAGCCACGACGCACAGGAGGAAGCAGGTAATCTTCGACATTGCTAAGTTGGGCTCTTTGGTGTTGCACTACCTTCAAAACCCCGAAAGAATATGTTTGTCACCCACACCATTGCCTATTTATATACAAAAATACTGTCGTTAAGGCGTTTGATGTCACGCAATTACTATAATAACTCTACAACGACAGTATTCAATGTTACAAAATACAACAAAAAAGCACTTTTGCTTTTTGGCTTCTTATTTACCTACCCACTTAGTTAAATAATGGATTTTCCTATTGTTTGAATGGTCGCCTTGTTTAATTTGCACCTAGAAACATACAGAAGCCACATTAATCAATTACAACAAACTATATAATGTTAACTGATTTCTGATTTTTTCTTCCACTAAGTTATATAATAATTATTGACAACAAACACCGGTTGCCAACAATGCTTAAAAAACGCCTGCTACGAGTTGTTAATGAGATTAAAAATATGAATAGTGACTAATTATGAAAATGTATATACGTTAATTACTATGTAAATCTTACAACAATTAAAAGGTATGCATTGTTGCTTTTGTCTGTATTATTAATATTATTATACAAAGACGAAATATTAAAACATTTTTGTTGGGTGTCTAATATTAGATTTAACCTTTATACGTATAAACATAAAGGTCAAAATTGGTATTAGAATTTATACATATTCTAGTCTAGGTTTTCCCCATCTGTTATTAAACTGTTTAAACCTATACCTAGCAGATATTTTTGAAAACGAATTCGAACGATGAACGTCACAGAACGGATTTTGTTGCAATTTTAGTTATTAACATAGCGTTAAAAAAATTCTACAAAGAATTAAAAATAACATTACCAGCAACCCATTCAATAGTATCAATAAAACACGCTCCGCGATTTAGTCACTTTTAATACCCTCGATATACCCTCGATATTCAATCCCAAGGCGCGCATCTCTGACTTTTAAAATTATGTGCGTATTAATTAATTATCGCTCGCACGGTGAAAGAAATCATCGTGAGGAAACCCGCATGTCTTTGAGTTCTCTATAATGTTCTTGAGGATATGTGAAGTCTGTCAACCCGCACTGGGCCGGCGTGGTAGACTGGCCTTATCCTTCTTACACTGATAAGAGGCCCATGCCCAGCAGTGGAACAGTTTAATACAGAGCTGATATTATTATAGATAACCTTAATATAACAAGTAAAAGCATACTGTTAGTATCAGCACTCTAGGAGAACTTGGATATAGCGCCAATGCTCCAACTTGCACATGACACCTACATCGAGCCATAAGATGCATAGTTCGATATAGGTGTCATGTGCAAATTGGGACATTGCCATCAGCTCACTAGTAATCATCGTATTTGCACGGGCAGTATAGCAATTCTTGTTTATACGATCGCAACTGATTACCCTGGCGTTACAAGCATTTATACGCCACGGTCACCGCTTATCATCAGGCTTCTTTTGGTTTGACTCTTGATTGTATAAAATAAAATATATTGAAATTAAACTACTATATACGGATTATATCGCGTTGTTTATTTAACACTCTATTACATAATTTAGAAACTGTTACACTACTATACTGTACTATTAAACTTTACTAATTTTAAGCTAATTAAATTATTAAAACTATCAAATCTATTTGTTTTTAAGTTTACACTTTCCCCGACGTTTCGGTTGCTTTTCAGCAGCCATGGTCACGGGGAGACTAAGATGGTAGTTGTCTCAATGTTCCAGTGTAGTTATTTCAAAGTACCGGAACATAATTTAGTTATTGGTGTTTCTATTTACGCAGAATGAGCTCAAAGTATCATGAAGTCTAGCTGTGGTTTGTTTCTTCTTGGGTTTGACTATTTGAAGTACTGGATCCCAAGCTGGTGGTACATTCCAACCATCTTCTCTATTGAAATTTGGATGTTTTTTGATCTCAATAGCCTCGCGAAGCATCCTTGGTAGGAATCGGTGTTCTTTAGCGAGAATCTGTGGTTTGTCAAATCTCAGGTAGTGGTTGGTCCCCTGTTGTACATGTTCACACACAGCAGACTTCAACGAGCGTTTGTGTTTAACGTCAGCTATGTGTTCTTTTATGCGGGTGCCTATGCTTCTCTTGGTTTGACCAATGTATGAGAGTCCGCAGTCACAATCTATTTTATAGACCCCTGCATCTTGTAAAGGTAATTGGCACTTGACGGATGGTAAAAAGACTGAGATAGTTAGCTACCGTGGGAATGTCTTTGTTTCAGAGAGCTCGTTGAAGTCTGCTGTGTGTGAACATGTACAACAGGGGACCAACCACTACCTGAGATTTGACAAACCACAGATTCTCGCTAAAGAACACCGATTCCTACCAAGGATGCTTCGCGAGGCTATTGAGATCAAAAAACATCCAAATTTCAATAGAGAAGATGGTTGGAATGTACGACCAGCTTGGGATCCAGTACTTCAAATAGTCAAACCCAAGAAGAAACAAACCACAGCTAGACTTCATGATACTTTGAGCTCATTCTGCGTAAATAGAAACACCAATAACTAAATTATGTTCCGGTACTTTGAAATAACTACACTGGAACATTGAGACAACTACCATCTTAGTCTCCCCGTGACCATGGCTGCTGAAAAGCAACCGAAACGTCGGGGAAAGTGTAAACTTAAAAACAAATAGATTTGATAGTTTTAATAATTTAATTAGCTTAAAATTAGTAAAGTTTAATAGTACAGTATAGTAGTGTAACAGTTTCTAAATTATGTAATAGAGTGTTAAATAAACAACGCGATAAAATCCGTATATAGTAGTTTAATTTCAATGAATAACATTCGCGTAAACAGAAGACAATATTATGTAAATAAAATATAATTTTACCGAACTTAAATTTAAAGGGACGGGTCATTATACACTTTCAAAATAGATTATATTATGCCCAAAATATTTATTAAATATGGGCATATCAATATAATAGCCAGCATTTACTAGTAAAACTATTAAATTAATTACATTTACTATTAAAACTCCGAATTGTATTGTATGAATATATTCAGTAAGGGGCTAAAATGGCTTTGTCAAAGGCATTTTGAGTAAGTCTCATTGGTCTAAAGCATACAACTGCGGATCATAAAGTCAAGTTCGAGCCCTGAGTCGAGCCATTAAGACTTCCTTTACTGAAAACCTTAATAACCTATTTATTAACTTTTCTGTCAATAAATTCTCAGTAGCTGCCAGCCAGCTACCAGAAAGTTGGCGGTGTAACATTTCGGTGCCTCAGAAAGCACGTAGGTAAACGCCTTTGGTCGAGTGCCTCTTATCGCTGGTTGTATCACATTATTGAATACACGGGTTTTCGTTCTATTGGTTTAAGTGGTCGTTTCCCTACTCAAACACTCTTGTCATATTGTATATTATGTTTAACGTTCAATGAGAGAAATCTGTGCTCAAGTTACAATCGTCCATTCTGCATAAATAATACATTGCATCGTTGAGAGTAACAACGAAAACAAATTTACGACTAAGCCTTTTTGGTGAAGGTTAAAACTTTAAGCCGGTTTTGATAACTCTTGATGGTGATGACATAGAGATAACAGTAATTTTCTATAGCGAAAACTTGAGTCAAATTTGCGAATATGCAATGTTTGTCAAGTACAATGTCGAAATAAACAAAGAACAATGCTAATGTAGTGGGTGACCATGACGAGCGCCATTTCCTCTTGTGAATAACTTCCACTTGAATTTAGGTGCCGCTGTTGCTTTATTTGGTTTTGGTAGATACGCAGCGATAGTAAATATGACTGCGGTTCATAAGGGCTCGGGTTCGAAGCCCAGGTCGGACCGGCAAAATGTTATTACTTAAAATTCTCAATAGCTACTCAGAGTTAGGCAGTTGCAAGTATTGCAAACCTCCGCTTGGAATGGTGCGGAAGGGATAACCGGTCTTGTTCTGACTAAAACTAAACTCCTGGTCCTTCTTTTGACCTTTATATCCCAGAGCCAAAATTGTCGGAGTCACAGAATATTCAAAGCAGATAGCACTGGGCAGCCACATGCACTGGTATTTGTATAGAGAAACGCCCAGAATACCAACGCGCCAAAACGCCGTCTTTAGCCTGTTTTTGATAGTATGGCATCCCTCCTATGTTCAAGGGTCAGCTAACCTAGATATACATATAATTACTCTGTAGAGCAGATGCCTTATTTTGTTTTTAACACATGGAAGCAAACACAGACCAAAAATATGATTGCTGTTTTTGAAGCGATTTCGTGTAGGTACACTGTGAGCTTATATTTTATAAAGAACTAAATATAAAGATCTTTGACAGTATATTACTAAGAAAACTAAAAAAATATGTATGGGAACATGATCATGATTAGCGCAGAAGATACAGAGTTATTACGGAATCACAGGTTTAATTTATGGCATCACACAGGAGCGATCTTACAGGTGATCGCAGATCCTGCGATGCGGTGAAAATACTTTAACCTGGCTGCTTCAGATTGGACTAAAGCCCAGCATTCATAGAGAGATATTCTAAATCATTCATTGATTAATAATCAGCGGAATATTCATTTAAAAAGGATTACGCATGTCATCTTTTAATTACTTTAATAACAAAAACACACCTTGCTTAGCATTATAAACAAATTTATTTACATAAATTTACACAAGAATCATTATTGATATAATATCTTCTCGAAATATGTCTGGAGCCGTTTACAGAGGGAACTGAAAATAAACAAAAATTAGTAAAAAATAAAGAAACACTATGTCTTTTATAAATATTTTCAGCTGTAAGGTACGACAAAAATAAAAAGCTCGATTAAGATCTACGTTTTGTGATAAAGGCTTTATTCTGATTTTCCAATTAATTAGCAGTATCTAGTATTTCTTTAAAAACACATGCAACAACATTAACAATAATGATTAATATATTACCTCAGCCTTGTTTTCCAAAAAGCAAGCGTATAGCAGCTTAGCTCTTTCACAACCGGTCTCTCCATCACTGACGGCCCGATCATTCACTGTAATAGAAAAATAATAATAGTTTTCCACACATGATGGTGTGACCTATATTGATTTTTATCTATTAGACGTGTAACAAGGCTATTATCTATGCACGTTTATGTCTTAAGGATAATCCAATCATAAAACCTTAATAAGGTTTGATGATTACAAAATAAATGATTATATGTATAGGTCTAATGTCTTGCAATCGGCACGCCGAGGTGAACCACATTTTGCCAGCTATTATTTTAAGTGTAGTAGGGAATCGCTTTGAAATCGCTTGAGAAATTCTCAATAACAGTTTGGTAGACTCGAGAATAGAACGCGTGATATCAAAACTGCAGCAAGTATATGATTTTTCAAATTTTACATAATTTATCGAACCGTAGGAGTATTAGTTTTTACCCTTTTTGCCATTAAAGGTTTTTATCAGCTTTTCGTTGCAAGCATTAATTTATCTATCAGATTTTCAAATACATTTTATACAAATACTTAAAATATATATATAATAGTTAAATACTCATATTAATACCTGAAAGACATGTCTTTCCAATTTCTTCGAATTTGGCGATATCAGCTTCATTCTTTATATACTCCTTGATTTTGCTTATACCCGCCCCTTGATTGTATAATCCTTGATCATTTAGCTGCAAGAGAACAGTTATTTAAATGGCAAAACGAATTATTTTTAGTTGTGTAATTATAAATATAAAACCTTGTCTTTACTAACTGTAGTATTAAATAGATTTTATTAGGTTTTATGTTGGTTAAGGCATGCCCAATACATGAATATTGAGAATTCAAATTCGGCCATTTTATACGCAACTAGCGACCCGCCCCGGCTTAGCACGGGTAGCAGAGCATCATCGTCGTATCCACAGATCGCATCAGCTTGTTGGATTAAGCGAGTCCCGTCATCGGTGTGAGATCGGCGCTTGAATAGATATTCTTGCGCATTTGGCATTATTTTGCGATATATCCTAAGATTTTATAGTGTAAATGTGAGTGTAAAAGGCTGTCATAATGTGCATGAAATGCTTAAGGTAACTGACATATTTAAGTTGATAAGGATTAATACTGTGTCCGTCTAAATAGACACCTAATTACCACATTGTACGTGCTCATTACCTTAAAAGTTAGAATGGATATAGTACGCTATCCTTAACAGATAAATTTGGTTTGATTGGTTTGATTGGTGACTTTTCTGTAGACCTAAACATATGTATATATAATTTTCTATGAAAGCGCCCAGTCAGCTTAATTTTTGCCGACATCTTCAACAATGATTGTCATATTTCAACCAGTTTACACAACCTTATTAAATTATACACATAAACCTTCCTCATGAATTATTCTGTCTATTAGTGAAAGCTGCATGAAAATTCGTTCAGTAGTTTTTAAGTTTATTGCGAACAGACAGACAGATTCGGCGGGGACTTTGTTTTATAATATGTAGTGATGATACATTATGCGTTTATGTTTTATTGTCGAGTAACTCGACCACAATACTCTACAAACTTCAGGTTTATTAATACTTACGACCCCCGATGTCTTGAGTACACAGCCGATGAAGCAAGCATTTATGCCGTCAGCACTGCTGGCTTTTTTCGCTATTTTAATTTCATCGTCGGTGACGCCGTGCGCTTGAGAGCACTTCGCCAGAATTGGCTCGAAAGCCTCACGAAATGCAGTCTTTTCCTCCTCGGTAGCAGCCTGTAGTAAACATAAATATTATTTTCACTATATATGAAACTGAATGCTACTAACTTCAGCCCGAGATTTCATAAGCGTGAAGTTTGGATGTAGGTATCTATCTATATTTTCTTTGTATGTAAAAGGAAGCTGTTTTACACACATAATATACTCGACTTCCTGGCGGCATACCAAGATGAAACATACACCAAATTTAAGTTAGATCGCCAGCAATAAAAACCAAAAATCCGCATTCAATTTGGTGCAGTATTTTTCGCGTGATATCCATACAAACAGACAAACATTCTAAAATTATTGTTTTGATTTGAAAAGCTCTTAAAAGACTATATACAGACATTGATCAGTTACGATTTTATTATTTCTGTAGATATAACTTTTCTACAAATTATATAAAATCTTATAGATGTAATAGATTTACTAAATCAACACCTATTTTTTTATAGCTATGTTTTTAGGTTTCTCGTAAACAACAGCAAACCATTTGCTGAGAACTTACTTACTAATACAGAAAATATTGATCCATTCGGCAATTGAGCCCGGAGATCGTCCCCAGAGTTGGAAAACAAAATCAGCTCAATCCTATGCGGCGTTACAAATTTATATTTTAGTGTGAAGTTAAAAAATATTATTAAAATTTATGAAATGATTTAATAGATTACTCACATTAACGCCACTGAAGCTCACAGCCACGACACACACAACTAAACACGTGAACTTGGACATGTTGACAAATCTTTTGCTGCACCACTACGAAGCTTCGTATGTGTATGTTCGTCTTAAGACTGACGTCTCTTATTTATATAAAAATCACGTATCCTATTTATATAAGATAATGAATATAATTCCTCATACATATTCAATGCCATTAAAACGGAAAAATTATATTTTTTAGTAACAAAAAGTATTCAGACGTCTTTATTCTCATATTATTCGTCTTTATTCGTGCTTCCAGGGTCATGAAGGCAACATTTTTGTCCGTTGATGACAGAATTTTTAATAGGTAAATGGTGTCTCTCTGTATTCAGCATCGATAGTTTATTAGGTTATATAATATACCTAAATGTACATTTAATATTCAATTAGTTATTTTGCCTACGGCCAAAATGTAATGACTATTGTTCTCAGAACAGAAAACATTAAATTATCGATATTTTTTAATTAGTTACTTATATCGGAAATACTACTCCCATTCCCTAAAGATAATGTATAATTTGCCTTATGTTGCCCTGTAATGGACGCAAACACTGAAAAACTATTTGTGGTTCACCAAATTTTTGTCCTACGTGAGGATCTACACCTCAATGTAGTAGAGAAATCATTTAAATAACAGCTTCATTTGTACCGTCAGAATTATAACTGCAAAATTCTCAATACACGAAAATAAAGCTCCTTTTCTTTTGAGTGCCACACAGGATTTTTTAAACATCCGAGGCGGTAAGAATCCTCTTGATAAGCGGCGAACCTATCCAAAAGGAAGGGTACCTCTCGCACATTACTAACTCTTCAAATAAAGTTAATCACTATGCTGATAACGATAAAGACTACTGGTTTCCTTCTAATGTCACAGCGACTGTAATCGCTTGAAAGCTCTATTGGCTGCGTTCATATTTAGGGTGGTGACATTGTCTCAGTCGGTATGTTTCAGTTTAGCAATGAAAGCTACCTCTGAAAAAGATACAAATATGACATGAAAATAAGATGTATTGTTTGAACTACTCCACGTAACTCAGTGTAAATATATATATGCACTATACAAAAAAGTCATTAACATTTTAAACAATAACGTTAATTAATAGACATTTTTCTTACTGGAACTAATACAAAAAACTGAAATAAGCATAGCAAACATTGATAAACAAGTAATAATAACCACAAACGTACTTTGATGTGTAAACTCAAAATAAACCAAATTGTTAAAGCATTAATCCGTTGAGTCGCAGTGGCACACCAGGGGCAGGACACAATTTTATTTTTATAATGCCTGGTATTCTAAGACTTGACAGATTAAAAGTCATATTATACATGGACAAATGTGAAAATGCTATCTAGCAAGCAATAATCGAATCTTTTGTTATCAACATAGTTTCGATAGTCCCTTACATATTCTAATACTGTTTTTAATTGTCTTATAGCCTGACGAATAATTTTAGCTAGAGATTATTATCCGAGTCTCTCAAGTCGCCAAATTTATTTGAATTATAATATAATATACATCATATATATTCAAACTGGATATTCAAACATTAAATAATATAATTTTTAGAAGTTCGCTTTTGCGTGCAAGTTGAATTTAAATCAATCAATCATGTTGGAAACATGATTGCTCGATTGATTTGTAACATACACATTTATTTTTACAAATTTTTTTCAGTATGTTATTTTAAAAGACATTCACACTTGTAATTTTATTATTCTTGCATCCCAGGGAACTGTACAAATATTAAAACAAAGAACATGTAAAATCGGAACATTTATTTGTGGATTACACAGATTTTGTACTTGTAGGGTGTAGAGGCGAGGTAACAACTTAAACAATTACGCCATCCATGTAGCAAATACAATGTAGCTCACATAGTTTTTCAATAGTAGAGCTTCGCTGCTAATATCAAAGCTGAAACCACAGTAAGAATAGCCCGGCTGGACCGAAGAAGTACGACTCTCTCACAAGATATCGATAAAAAGTACCAGTATGCGTACTGTTGCATTTCGTTCGGTGAGGCTCAAACATACTCTCGGTCCGTTCCTTTTTCCTACTCCCTGGCATCAATTTCCTATAGGATACAGTATCTGACCATCAACAGGTTGACCGTGTGTTAGTTCGTCGCCTTAGAGTATTCACAGACAGAGCTCGCATCAACTTTGCTCTTGCATTGCACATTGCTCATTTTGCCGAGTCAACAATGATACGACTTAGTAAAAAAGTTATATTGTGTGCTACATTTCTGACTGCATAAATTACATTATCGTATTATATTGTGCCGTGCTTCTAAGTTGCTTCCTACGAATTTTATGCCAAATCAGCTAGTGCGCTGCTTAGTATTTGAATGGAGCTGTTAAGTGACATTTCCCGTGTGCACATATTTAGATTATTTTTATAACTTCTTCTTTATTCATATCTGGAGCATAAGTAAATCTAATACTGATACAACAAAAAAGACTACTACTACTATTAAACTAGGTGTGATAGCACTATATGTTTAAACACTTAAAAGCGATATACTTAGCTCATAATGAATGACTAGTATCTTATCTTATCTTGTGTGGGGGCCAGTCAGTACAGACCGGCGACACTTCGACCCAGTGGGATCTTTTGTGTCGACTTCCCCAATAACGACTGCCATAGATGTTCATGGCAGCCGGGAACGACGACTTAACGTGCTCTCCGAGACACAGAGCAGGCGATAATAGTCAATCAATACGCACATAATTTCGAAAAGTCATATAACTTCCGAAAGTAAGAGGTGCGCGACGTGGGTTCGGACCCGAGACCCTCTGCATTGCAGTCTGTTGCTCTCCCCACTGAGCTATCGCTGCTTTAATGACTAGTAACTATAGAAGTGTATCAAAACACCCCTTTTGTGAAAGGTAAGATACAGCGATATCGTTGGACAAATTTGGGAATCTTACGGTGGAAGTACCTCCACAGTAGAAAAATGGGAGACTGTTATTACTACAGTAAATGGGGATTTCAGAAGATTTTTACGAAGCATTGTGCTTATCAGCTTGTCATCAACAAGGAAAATCAGAGATCATAAACTAGCAACACTATGTAAGGAAACTATGTCTTTAATATTTATTTTGATTAAGTTTGCTATATTATATTTTGCTGGCATTTTCTTTTTTCCTTTTATTTGTAAAATATGCCTGTGCTATTGACCCTTGGCTGACTTTTGACTGCAAGGAATCAAGATCACAGAAAATAATGTTTTAAAGTAAATCCCTACGTGCATTGAGGTATATTTGTGATGTTCGGTGGGTAATACTTAATAATAATAATGGTAATATCAGGTCTGTGTATAAACTGTCCCACTGCTGGGCATAGGCCTCTTTTCATTGTGATATACATAAACGCTGGCCCAGTACGGGTTAGCAAACTTTGCATACTTACCCATCATCGTGGACATTATTGGGAACTCTCAAACATGCTGGTTTTCAAACGATGTTTTTCTTTACGCGTTTTCTTTACTTAAGCGAACGATAATTAACTATTTATTACTTTTGGTTCGAACACAAGACCTTCGCGTGTCAGTCCTATAATCTCCCACTAGGCTATCGCCGCTGTGTGTGGATAATACGTACGTGATACATTTGAGATCACATAAAAATAATTATAATTTCTTTTTAAGTGATCTTGATTGCCTGATAGCTTTTATAAAACATACGACCGCCGCAAGAATAAAGGTTTGTCTAGAATTTTTATGAGTATTTGTGATGTTACAATTTTTAATGCAACTTCATAATACTGCTCTTTAAGACAATTAAATAACTGCCTTATGAATATTTCTAGGCCTATTGCATGGACATTTAAGGTACACCTGTACCAATAATAACAGGAACGAATAAATTATTAGCAACGTCGGTGTCATCTACAACAGTAGATTTCTTTTTATATTTACGACCAGTTAGAAATATATTAATGAGGAAAACCTAACTAAGATTTTCGTTAATAAATGAGCATCACACTATATAGATGCAATAAAAAGTTCTTATATAGTCGGTTAACATAACATCTTTTGTGAAATATTTATAAAAAAGAAAAGTTAGGTAGTGCCAAGAATAAGGCTTTGAGCACTGTCGAATTAGTGACCAAAATCTTTACTAGTACTCATGTTGACTAATAATTACCTAACTAAACTCTCTTTAACGCAGTAACAAATAAAAATACAGTATTATGAAAAAACAAATTTATTTATACAAATTTAAACAATAATATCTCTTGTTATTATTTATATCTGCTCAGCACATATTAGGATCGTTTAAACGGGGAGCTGAAAATAAACAGTGAAAATAATTAGTCAGAAGTATGGTAAATTTAAAAACTTTTACATGAATACTTTTTTTTTCTGTCTGTATAAAGATATCTTCATTGGCTCAAATTAGAACTACTGCCGCAATAGGTTCATTTCTGTTTTATACACACTCAAACTATAGATACAAAGAACACTAAAACACAGAAAACTAACAGAGAGGCAAGGAAGAGAAAAAGTACACACAAAATTGTGTCCTGTCTGGATGGACCTATATAACTCGGCTCCATGGCAAAACCAATTCAATTGATACCTAATTTTTTTTTTTACTTTTAAATACTTTATATTTTATTATGAAAGTTAATGAAATAATACGTACCGCAGCCTTGTTTTCCAAGAAGCAGTTTACTACCAGCTGAGCTCTTTCACAGCCAGCCTCTTTATCACTGACAGCCTGTTCATTCACTGTAATTAACAAAGTAATAATTACATAATTATTAACTAAACAATCACTGTGGCGAATCCGTGAGAACAACTATAAATAAAGCTTTTATGAGCAGTAGCCTGTAAAAGGATTTTCTTGATAATATCTGAAGTTGTATGCACTAGGATTATACCTACACTTTTGCCAGTTATGTTTAAGACCCCGTGTTATTACAAATTATGCTACGGTGCCACAAAGAAAAGTAACGCAACATTTTAAATTTTGAAATAAAATTTAAATATTTTATCTACGAAGGTAAAACTTATTTTAGCGATGAATAGTTATATAGTAATTTACCTGATGAGCATTTCTTTCCAATTGTTTCGAATTTCGCGTAGTCCTCAGTACTGCTCAGGAACTTTTTGAGCTGGCTCAAACCCTTGTCTGCGTCGTAATCGCCTTGTTCATTTATCTAAAAGATTTCATTTAATAAGTTTGATATAATATAAAACGGTGATGGAAAATATCGTAAGGAACCTGCATGTTTTCTATAGAATGTTTCTCGAAGATGTGTAAAGCCATCCCGCTGGCCCATTGGGGATAGCCAACCCGCGTGATGGACAATGGCCTTAAAAAATCTGGACTAATATTATAATAAGTTTGATATTATATAGTAGCTTGGGCTAGGCAATCGTAGTGGAGAGATGTTGGTCTGCTATGTCAGAAATCTTAAGCCGTCACTTCTGACTTGCATGTATTATCCATATGCAATAAATTGCCCTGTAGTGCGTAATGCGGATATAAACCGTCGTTTAAACCGTCCTAAAATTACTGAGAGAAAACGCATATCCAGCAGCATACCAGGTACGTCATGGCTATTTAAACGATGCAATGGTCACCGCTAATAATCACTGGTAGTCCTAATAAGCAAATAAAAATATGTATCATAAGTACTACATATTCAACACTTTAGAAAAGCACTTACGACTCCTGTTTTCTTAAGTATACAACCCATGAAGCAAGGGTTGATGCCATCAGTACTAGTGGCTTCCTTAGCCGCTTTGATGTCTTCGTCGCTGACTCCGTGGGATTGAGAGCACTCCGCCACAACTGGCCTGAAAGCTTCAAAGAAAGTGGCTTTTTCCTCTTCGGTGACAGCCTATTTGGAAAGAAATATTAAGTAATAAGTCAATTCTTTAAGTATTCTTATGAAAAAGCTTTCTAACAAATTGATAGGAGTATGCTACTGATGTGAACACTTCACATCAATAGTGGGTGGGACCCACGATGACTTGAACCTACGATGTCTTTATCGCTTAAGTAAGTCCTATGCCTTATCCATTGTGCTACCAATCTTAAATCTGCATGTATTAAAGAAACAATGATAGTGCAGTCAGATATTTTTTATTTGTGTCTAGATATGGTTATATTATTTATTTCTATTTGAAAATAAATATAAGCGTATTAAGGGTAAAGTGTGTACAAACACTTTACTAAGAACCAGCCTATCCTACCATTTTTCTGCTTTCTCAGTAGCTATCTTTACAATAAAATGAATACCATTCATCCAATATATTCTCTCCCCAAAAACAAATGTAAGGAGGTAGTCACAGTTTAGCTCCTAAAACACACTTACATTAGTACAGAACAGCTCTTAGTCGTTCCACAATAATACCGACATATTTTACACACGACAAACACACAAGCGCGCACTCACATACACATACACACACACTCACACACACATATACACACATACACTCACACACATACACACACTCACACAAATATACACACACACACACATTCACACGCATATACACACACATACACACACACTCACACAAATATACACACACACACACACATACACAATACACACACAACTCATTTACACATCCAATTTTAATTCCTTTTTTACTTATTAATTTATTTTAATTAGTATACCTTTATTTTGTTCAATAGTTTTGAACTACCATAAAGTCATTACCACATAGCACTATGAATCTTAATTTTGACCTCATTTTGTTTTTACACTGAGGAGAGCCTGGTAATCTGTGTGACAGGTAAACCTAGTTCAGATACCAGTCTCCCACAAAGGATGTATTTTTCTACTAATCGTATATTTGTAATTTTATGCATAAGATACCTTTGTGGAAGAAAATAAAATAAATTTGTATTATTATGTTTCTCTTATCACAGGTATTTTCTAACATATTATATTAGAAAATATTTGGCCCTTTGGGAGGCTTACACGGAGACATGGGTCCAACGTGAAGAGGCCTTTCGAGAGTTTTAATCAAATATTATTATTATTATGATATCATATTTTTCTGTTGGATTATGGGAAAGGCACTGAATACTTTTATTAAATATTGAGGTAAGATCCTTTTGGACTGACAATAATTTCGTTCTGGGCAAATACCTGATATGCGAATAGAACGGCTTAGATATGCAGCATACACGCAATTTGGGGTAAACGAACTGGGTCCATCTATTAGCGTGTTCTTTTTTAAAATTTCTTCCTTTACTATTACCTTATGGTTAAAGGAAGAAATTTTAATAGTTAGACACTCGTGAACACAATAACAGAACAAAAGGCTACTCTTTCTCGGGATTTATAAACGAAAATAAGTTAAAAAAATTAACTATGTTGTCAGTCCATACAAGCCTATATATAATGAAAAATACGATTATTGTTATATAAAATAATATAAATGATTACTTACATATACACTACTTAAGCTCACAGCCACCACACAAACAACTAAACAAGTGAACTTGGACATGTTGATAAAACTTAGGTTGTACCGTTACCTTCGAAGATCCGTAAGTGTATGTTCTTCCTAAGACCGACGTCTCCTATTTATATAAAACTCACGTAAGTAAGACATGGTTAGATAATTAACATAATATCTCACCGCGTCCACAATCGGCGCTATAACACGAGGGAAAAAGCTAATAAAAAAATATACAGACGCGATCAAAGTCTAATATGCTAATAAAAATCGCTCTGCAATCAAAGTCTAATATGCTGATAAAAAATATACAGACGCGATTTTCTTAGAATTAACGATTGTAAATTAATTTACATAGTTTACTTTGTAATAGCAGAACTAAAAGTAATGTAGTAAAATCATACTTAATATTAAAAATGCTAATGTAAGTTTGTTACGCTTTCACGCCTCAACTACTAGGTCGATCATCATGAAATTTCGCATACAAGTTGTCAGATGTACAGAAAAGGACCTACGGTACCATTTATCTATAATAATTCTAATGTTTCCGAGCAAGCGAGGCCGTGGGACAAAGCTAGTATTCTATATTTATTTAAATGTATCCAATAATGATAAGAAATATCGCCGGCCCGTCTTTTTAGTTCTATTTTATTTTCGGAATTTGGCTATTCCTGCGCGTTGTAATCTAAAGGTTACATTCAAAGAGCGTATTATTTATTTATTTATAAAAGAGCTTTTCTTTTTTATTTTTGTTATTGTGTCAAAAGTATAACAAAAATTGCCCATGTAATATTTGCGGAATTTGTGTGCGTTAAGCTTATTTATATAAATATCACATTTTATTTGAATATAATAATAATATATGTATGTTAGGTGTGGAGGAGTGTGTTTGAGGTAGAGTAGTGTTATTTTCTATTTATTAAAACTCAGTACAGATATGAACATCGGGTTTTAAGAAGCATTAATCTTCAAAATTATACAGAATAACAAGGCTGAATCACCATTTAAAATGTATATATTACCCTTTGAATAGTTATTAAGACTTCCTATGAAAACAATAATTACGAGACACTTTTTCCTACCTAGCTATTAGTAGATGCAGAAATGAAACAATGAGGATTATAGCAATTATAAGCGCAAAAGATAAGATAAAGGTGAACTCTGTGTATGTTTAAAAATGATTGCATTACCTATTTCACTGCAAATGGGAAGGAATAATGTAGTTTAAGTCTGTGGCTAAGATTCATTTTAGGTCACTGAGTCAGCGAAGTAAGTACCTATCCTCGACGCTTGGACCTCTTCTTACTGCAAGAGTACACCGCAGCAGCGACTCACCTACCATACAAAGCAGCGAGTTGGTACACCGTGGTGGTTTTAGTCAGTAGGCCCGAAGTCTCGGAAGAGCCCGACATAACTCTCTGCATCAAGAGCATTTCACTACAAATAAAAGAGTACACCTTAAGCGTGGTAGTTTCCATAGGGTAGTACAGCTGCCCCCGGTCGTGCCCAAGCAAAAGCTTGTTGTAGACTGCACGAATGACGAAGTGTTTTAGATCTTCCTGTCACTGTACCGAGTGAAATACGAGATAAAAATAGTGTGGGCCACAAATTGTTGATTTTATTAGTGTGAAAAGGTTTTATTAGTGTCACATGTCTCTAATGTTCGCGACACAGGTTTTATTTCTAGTACGAGAGTTGTAGTTGAGAAAATAGTTGTGCCAAAGGGTATATATTAATGTTTCATGTCACAACCATATGATTTGGTAGGAGAATTATAAGTATCTGCGGCACCACCAGTTGCGTCATCAAAAGGATGCCAGGATGTGGCTGCCTGCGTTTAAAAATGCGGACTTCACTTGCCGTTATCCTATTGGCGAAATTAGATAATAATTTTAATCAGGATAAATTACATCTAAAATGAATTTACTTGTTTATTAAATTGATTAAGTTGTAATGGCATTGCCACATTAAAGACTATTTTATGTGGTATGACTTTATCACCTATTGGAAATTAGTATGAAATAAGATATTTTTATTATTTTATAAAATACTAGCTATCCTGACAAAGACGTTTCACAAAGACACACAAAAAAAATCATTCAAATCGGTCCAGCCGTTTAGGAGTAGTTCTCTGTCAACACACGTACAGAAGAATTATACATATATATAAAGATATGTAAGCTCCATATCACTCACATTTACATTTATTTCGTTGTGTATTGTACTTGTTGATTTGTCATAAAGTTTCCACTTGTCTAGACCACTAATTTATAAATTTGATGCACTTTTTTATATTTTTATGTTGATAATAAGGTCGTCACTATGATTACCTAGTGTTCCATTTGATGTAAAATAAATAAATAAATGCACTGAGTATTGATACAAGTTATTATTATTATGAATATAATGATAAATACAATATACTTTGAATGTTAGTATGTATCGCATACTACCTTGTGACATGAGTCGATTAGATATTGAAGTTGCTGTCTTAGTATAGGTTTGTTTATTTAATTTGGCTAATTAAGAAGAACATTAGGTCACCTAACTTCAAAGACATGGTGTCTTATAGATTCATACATATATAGACCAACCGTTACATTGGTTGCTCGGCAAGTCTATTTTTGACGGGACAGTAATGTAAAGCTACCCCAGACTACTATAAGCGTTTTTCATTATGAAGGCGGTATGCGAGTTTGCCATCTTGGTATGATGACGGACTTTTACGATAATGCTATAAACGTCAATGAAGATTAATGTATGTTTATTGATTGTTAAGTAATTGTAACGCAATACGAATAGTATTATCATGAATTTAAAATACTGATATCATATTACAGAATCAATTACAAAAACAACTGCATTGTTTAAATTATTAGCCGCCGCCATAAAGTATGAGAAAACACTAGAGCACTAGATTTAATTAATGCAGATAACTGGATTTTCCGGATTAAAAGTATCCATTTATCTGAGTCATGATCTTGCAGTAATAACTGACAATGGGTAGGTATAAACATAATTATGTAGGTAAATTGTAAATCGGCACATAATCGTATGAGCTGCAACTGGGTCATTATTTTCGTAGGTAATAATCTTTGACGTTAACAAATTTAATAAACAAACAAATTGTCCGTCAATTTAAATATAAATTGACATAATAAAAATAAACAAAACAAACTTGTTTTGTTTATTTTAATAATTGTAATATTTATTACCTTTTGAATATACATACTTTTTCCCGGACATGTTGATAGACGCCACGGTTTTCCACTTCGTCTGATTTCGAAGAAGACAGCAGAAGAAAACCAGACGTAAATGCTTTCTCCTAAGAGAATATGTAGACGTTTATCAAGCTAACATTTCACTTTAATGACAGCTTATATCGTTAATGCGTTGCCAAAAATCCTGAAAAAAATTGCTACAATGGTAATAAAAAACATGACTAACAATACGGACCATCCTGGTTACTTAGTACGACATAAGATTTCATGTTTCAAATAAGAACATTTATACTTTATCCTAACTAATATTATAAATGTAAATGTGAGTTTGTTTGTTTGTTAAGCTTTAACGCCTTAACTACGAGTAGTTAGGGCGTGAAATCGATCATCATACAATATTGCTTACAGGTTGTCAGGGCAACAGAAAAGGACATCAGGTACCTTTCATATAAAAAAGTACTGTTACTAATCTAACATAACGTACATTTATGCGAGCAAAGCCGCGGGCAGAATCTAGTCTATTAATAAATCATTTGGATAAGATCTTCGATAGAGTGAAAAATAAACATATAGTCGTGATCTTGGGCTGTAATCCCCAAACGGGCAGCCCCAGATCTAAGCAGGCACGTTGAAAACAAATCTTTTAAAATATACAGTTGCATAAATTCGATAAATGGTAATAATATAAAGGAGTTCATACTGGCATGAACAAATGGACGAAGATGATTTTTATATCTGTGTTGCTACCATAGGCAAGGATATTAAAGATACAATACAAAGTATTATGTCATCGGAATTCAAACGGATGTCTCTTAACAAGCATTTTCTTTCTATTGTAATTGTCTAATAGACATGTAATCGTTTCGTGTAAATTGAAGGCCTGTTTGTCTGTCATACAGGATATTGATTATATGGCTATTGTTTATTTTAGTATAAAACCACCGAAAACTTTACAGGAGCCATCAGATTGTCCGAATCTATTCGCGTATTTAGCATCAAATAAAGTTTGAATTCAAATTCAAATAAAATGTTCAAATTCTTGATTTCTTTTGGCATTGTTGCAGTACTTTTGAATAATGCATTGGTAGGTATGGTACAATTTTAACAAAGTTCATTTTCAGTGTTAATTAATGATGATTATGTTGTTTTGTGGTTTAATTTTATTATATTATAATTTGATACTGAAGACAACGATAGCTGCATCTAATTACAAATCGCGGTAGTGTGTTAGTGTAGTTTCGTAACTAATATAAAACTTATTTTTTTATGTTTGCTAATATAAAAAATATAATCAAACATAAGTGAACCCCGTGTAATTTTTTTTTTTATAATACTAATGTGGAAACTAGCTTACACCTGATGGTAAGTGGTCACCGTAGCCTATAGACGCCTGCAACAACAGAGGCATCACTTGCGCGTTGCCAACGTTTTAGGAAAGGAAGTGGGAATGAGAAGGAGCTGGAAGGGGGAAAGAGGGTGATTGGGCTTCCGGCACTCTTACTCACCGAACGAAACACAACAGTAGGAGTACTGCTATTGTACGTTAATATTCTGTGAGAGGGTAGTCCTTCCCCGGTCGAGCCAGCCCATTCATGCTGAAATCAGCGAGGTCACAGTAACAGTTATTTAGATTTTACATCCTAACGAATATTATAAATGCGCTTTTGAGTTTGTTTATTTGTTTGTTACACTTCCACGCCTTAACTATTCCAGCGACCATCGTGAAATTCCGCATACACGTTGTCAGGAGAACAGAAAATAACTTGGGGACGTTTCATCCAGAAAAAAATACTGTTTTCCAGGCATAGCTAGTCAGGGATAGTAGTAAATTGAGTTCCTCCTCACCTCGCTATTACCAATCAGTCAAACGCTCGAACTTCACACGAGACACAGTCATTGTATGATAAACCATTGTTCCGAGTCTGTCTGTTTCTGGTGTTCATTGCTTTAACGTTCGTGGAGACCCTCCGCGGCAAAGGCGCTATCTCTAGTATGGGATTATTTATAAAACTTTTTTAATTTTTATAGTTTAAAAAACATAATAGTCTGTCTCATGCGTTACAATTATGCGTCTCTTGCAGGCCCTTACCAATGAGCAACAAGCTCAAATACAGGCGAAGTTCGTAGAGTTTGGTACGGAATGCATCAAGGACCATCCTGTCAGCATTGACGACCTCACTTCGCTTCGCCAAAAAGTCTTTCCAGAGGGCGGCAATGCTGGTTGCTTCACAGCCTGCATCTTCAATAAAATTGGACTAGTAAGTTAAAGACATCATAGCATTCAACCTATTTTAGTTCTACAAGTCAATATAAGTATTTAAGTTAACGAATACATTCTCAACTTCTTTCAGTATCCATTTAAAGTGTCAGAATTTTTATAAAGTGTGTTTGTTGTTGGTCAACTATGGATAAGCGAAATCCCTCCTACCCTTAAAAAGTACTGCACAACGATTTTTTTCGAGGCTACTACGAAACTACCATAGCTTTTAAACCAATGTTATTTCATGAGTATTCCAGATGCAAAGGTAAAAGATTCCAACATTTATTTAAAATTAATAATGAAACATACTTAGTAACTTTTTATGTATAAAATTGAGAATAGCCTTACTAGACCATGCACAAGATGTAAGGAATAATATTTGAAATTGTTGGAGTTCGTGATCGTAATCTTTTTAATCGGTCAGACTTTGCACTTCGACTTGCTGCGATCACAATATAATCGACGATTTCAAGGTTGAGATACATATAATAAAAGAAATAATGGAAAATTTTGTAAAATAATTATGGTCTATATCACCGCAACAGAAATAAACAAATTAACATAATAGGATTGTTTACATCATAGATAGGCCAATTTTATTAAGGTTATTAATAATAAAATATAATATAAAAGTATATAATTAATACATTGACGCCGGTCGCTTGTCATATAGTCACAATATAATTATAAACTACCTATAGTCCATGATTCCTAACTTATTTTTTCCAGTAAGGAAATATATAGTACCAATGGCTAGCTAGAGATACACATAGACCCAGATAAGTACAGTAACTGATTAATCTTAATTGTTTTTTGTTCATCAAATAAGAATAGGAGCGGACCATACAGAAATCAAGGGCACTGAAATATTTATTTGTCGTTTAACTATAATTTTGCTAAAAATATCCAATTGACCGCCCTGTTAATCCTGTAACATAGGATATACACGTATCCAAGTTGACCACCCTGTTAATCCAGTAACATAGGATATACACGTATCCAAGTTGAGTAGGCCTTAGTTTTGGATTCCAAGTCAAGAATAATAACAACAGGATTTTTTGGAAAAATATATTCAGTAATTCGACTGCATCTGCAGATCTGTTCGGTAGCACTAAACACAGTTCCCTGCATTGAACGGCTATTGTTCATCTCTGCTTTACCCTTTAAGGATTTAGGGTTGTGATGCTACGTTATCCTCCTAATATTATAATTTCAAAGATTAAAGATGCATGAAAAATTTAGTTAATCTATTTTTGGTTTAGTGTACGTATAATTTTCAAACATCTGAACCATACCCTGGTATCATATTTCTCTAACGTTTTGTTATGTTCTACTGCTGGCCAAAGCCTCTCCCTTCTTCCAAACTACTGTGTTCGAAAACATTCAAGACATAGTGTTGTGTGTATGTTATAGAATATTATTATTATTATTATGTGTATTAGGAACATACCTAGCCCTTTGGGAGGCTTACACGGAGACATAGGTTCAACGTGAAAATGCCCTTCGAGAGTTTTAACTAAAGATGGGATGAAACACCTACAGCGGCACTAGCCGCAACACACGTAGGACTATTGCTACGTATGGATTCTAATATATGGACTATGGGTATGGGTGTTTGGTGGACTGGTATATTAGTAACTATGAATAAAAACCGGCGTCTGCCCTGAATACTCTAAAAGCATCAATGCAATGGGCAGACGGTGACTCGCCACCTCACTAGATGGGCTACCTGAATAGCCATTATAGGCATACAAGTCAGCAGCAGAAGGCAACACCGATGCGAACGGCTAGGGGTGTCGAGCGGTGCGGTGCCGGTTTCACCATCACGGGTCTCATGACAATGGAGACCCGGAGCAGGTTTCTCCGTAATTATGCCTTTGAAAATGACACTTCTACCCCTAAGAATATAGCTCTAGCGGCCTCCCTCTGACCGGCCGACCAAGGCATGTCAGAGTTAAGAGTTCTGCTGGCGCTCTTGAAGTTCCACCCTAGACAACCAGTAACGGCAAGGCGAGGACGAGGCCCTAATCGACTCTCTGAGGCATTCAGGACCACAGTGTCGCCACTCACATTCAGCTTACCACAAGCTGGCCCTGCGGTTTGTGCGCTTTTATTTAACCTGTTGATACATTTTTTGTTTATATCACAAGGCGAAGGTGGTAGTTTAAAAGCTAATGTACTGTGCCCTCCGTTATTGTGTTAGTCTCATGATGAGATAACGACTGCCCCAGAGGGGACAGTATTATTATTATTTTTACATTCCCTGCCAGTCCCTTTTGAAGACTTCCACGTCCTGGATTAACATATAATAAAAAAAAATACGATATGCCTGCCCGTCAGTTTGACACAGGTAAAGTCACGAACAGAAGCTAATGTGTTATAAAAACGCGGTATTCAAAAGTCCATGAATTATATTGCTTGAAACGAATCTACATTGCAACCGCTTGTCGGAAGCAGGATAATAAGAACAATAATTTACGTCCATCAAAATGGGTAGATACAATCACTGTGTATATAAAAATAAACTGTTAGGCAATTATACACTATTGTAGATGTTGCACAACAGGTTTTTTTGTTGAGACTAACGCATTGTCCTAGCTGAATGACGAATGCGGCATTGCGATCATTAGCATAAAAATTACCAACATTATGTTCTACTATGTCGCGTATCAATTTACGACCCGTACATTATTTCCTAATTAACTTATTTAATTTAACTATCCGAAGACATAGTTATTGGCAATTACAACAATCAAACATACAAAGCCATTAACATTCTAACGAAGTCGTCTCAATACGAAGCTCTTGCTAAAACCCCAATTCTCATGATGTTTCAATTAAATCAATTAATATCGGGTCAGCGCTACAAACTCGTTCCGGCAAATAAGAGCTCATTTGAAGCAAGAAGCTGCACGGCCATGAGTAGTAAGATAACAATATGTTTTAAGATGTCGGACTTAAATTACGTAATTAACATATCCATGAACTTAACTGCGCGGATAATGTAGTGTTTAAAGTGGTCGCCTCAAGTCTGCCACTATGATGAGTGTTGTGTTTTCAAATCACACACGGAAAAATGTATGATTAACAATAATTCTTAATTCGAGTATTCTTTAAAGTCCCCGCGATATAGGGCTTATTCCTATTGCAAGCATTATCTAATCATAATAAAAGATCAACAATTCGTTGAGTTATTTTTTAAATGGTCTATTTGCATCGTAACGCTTTACCATGGCTTATCTGGGATAATGCGCAATACACTCTTTTGTCCTATCATAACCATTTTAGTTTGCGTACAATGATAATATTATACACTAGATGTCACTGTCATAGTAATTGACGTTGAAAATCTAATCCATACTATTTCGTTATTAATAGCTATAGTAGTTGAGTTGAAAAATTGATAAATAAGTAGCGCAGTAGTAATAATAAAACAGCTTATATTAAAGAAATACTTATTTATCGAACAATTCTGTTTTTTTCCTTATAAGCCAATTACCGTATTCGACTGTCTGGCAAGGAATTTATATAATTTTAGTATTTAAAAGGTGCTCGTCTTGCCTGACTAGCCACGATATAGAGACGTAACATAATTCGAAATAATATGTCTTACAGTTTGATAACAAGGGAGCATTGTCGCACACCACAGCACTGGAGAATGCTAAGATAATATTTGAGGACGAAGAAGAATTGAAAGGCATTGAAGAGTTCCTTACCTCGTGTGCTAAAGGTTCGTTAGTATTATTTTATTAAAGAATTATTTTAGTGTATGGTCATAACACATAATGTGGTCCACCTTCATACAAGTCACATCACAAGGCTCCATCATTTTATTAATTATGATATATATACTTGGCATGTAGTTTCATTTATTACTTTGTTTTCAATATGGTATACCATCACAATTAGCATATTACCTATCCTAACTATACTTAGATTAGATAATACTTATTCTAATAGTAAGTAATGTCTGCTTAGAATAATATTGCTATTATAATGTGAATACATTTACCTGAATCGGGTAGTTCCCTACGTTTCAATTTGTATATTATGTTACACAAGAGCCAATAGCAATCAAAAGAAATCTTTTTGTGCAGCTGTTCGCCCAAAATTAGTTGTAAAATAAGGGAGTAATATATATTCGTTATTTGGATATAAGAAAAGATGGGATTGCAGTGGTAATATAGCGCTCTCTTTCGGACAGCTGCGTTTAAATAACGGTTACTTCATAAAATTTTGTTTTGCATCATTTTTCGGTCATTTAACAATTACTCCTGCTATCGGATTTAAAATGTTTGTATCTTTTTTATTACTAGCTGTGCCCGCGGTCACACCCGTGTCAGTGGTATTTGTAGTTACTGCGCCGCTCCCATGACCCATAGCGTGATGTTATATATGTATAGCCTATGTCCTTCCTAGGGTTTCAGGATATCTCCATTCCAAATTTCATCTAAATCGGTTCAGCGGATTTAGCGTGAAAAGGTAACAGACAGACAGACAAAGTTACTTTCGCATTTATAATATTAAGTAAAGATTGAGAAGATAAAACGAAAAACATACAGTAAAATTGAGTACCTCCTCCTTTTTTTGAAGTCAGTTAAAAATAAGACGCACTGGCAGCCCAATGGGATACCGTTGGACTGCCACGCAGAGGTCTTGAGTTCGATCCCCAGGCGCGCACCTCTGACTTTTTGAAGTTATGTGCGTATTACATAGTTAATTGTCGCTCACTTTAACAGGGAAGGAAAACATCGTGAGGAAACCTGCATGTCTAAAAGTTCTCCATAATGTTCTGGAAAAAATGTGAAGTCTGCTAACCCGCACTGGGCCTGCGTGGTGGACTATGGCCTAACCCTTCTCATAGTGATTAGAGGCCTATGCCTAGCAGTGGGACAATTTAGTACCTGTACTAAACTGTCCCACTGCTGGGCATAGGCCTCGTATCACTATTTGCCTGGCTGATATTATATATTTTAGAGTTTGAGTAATGTAAATATTTGACTTAAATAATAAAAAATTGTGACTCAACTACCATATTGTTTTACAGTGAATGATGAAGAAGTTGGTGATGGTGAAGAAGGTTGCGATCGTGCCAGGCTGGCATTCAACTGCTATGTTGACAATCATGAAAAGGTAATGTACCATAATATTATGCATAATTATATGTATTAGGCTTGGTCACCGCATTGTATGTGACCTACACGGAAATTCCTTTATCGCCAAGATGAACTTGACAGTTAGTTTATCAGTGTTCAACGATAACCATCTCATAGTTTCTTAGTTTTTGTTATGAGTACGACCGCTGCGCCTGAGGTCTCGGTTTAGATTCCTCTTTTGAGCAAAATGTTATTCATTAACGTTTTTACGCTTTCGCCATTTCTACACATACTTAATATAATTTTAGACAACGGGTCTTGATCGCGTTGGTAATTATTAAAAAGGTATTTCCTGATGGTCTTACCAACTTGCATTGTTACAAGTCGGTCGTCACTCACTGTCTAATATTATATTAAGAAAGTGTTATAGGGATCGGAATTTATAGGGATCATCAAGTAAAGGACGAAGGAATCACCCCATATATATCTGGGCCCAATTGTTATCATAATCAAAGTAGCCTTATTTGAAAGAGAATATAATAACAAGTCGTCACCAAAAATTGTGTGATATTTCGCTTCCCAGAAATTAAGTTATATAAAATAAAGTAAAAGTGAGGTTATATGACATTAATCGTTTGCAAAATGTTATATATGTTTATACGGAGGTACTTTATCGAAGGTTTATCTATTTATTTACCAGTGGCGGTCTATGGGGGAGGCACATGTTCAGCAGTGGACGTCTGTGGCTGATAGATAGATAGAAGTAGGCACTTCAGAAAACAAACATCAATATTGCTTTGATTTTTATGTACCTATAAATAAAAAATAAAACGTCCTTGTTTGTAACATGCAGATGCGGACCACTAAAAGACAAAGCAAAGATCCACTAGATTACTTAGATTGCGGCATTACCCTCTATAAGTATGCAACTGCACGCATTTTTTCACTTGCTATACCTACATACTTGCTATACCTATACCTATGCATGCCATTGACGTATAACTGATAAAATCGCTTCATCCTCCAAAACTCTTCTGCCAATAGAGTTATTGTGACCTATCGCAATGGTATAGTTCACACAGCGATCCATGTCATCAATATCCAATTCAGAAGCGGAATCAGTTGTCTAATATGAAGTGCCAGGTAATTCTAAGTCACAAGATCCGTCGAACAGTCCTTTAGCAAGCCAAAGTCGTGGGGTAAAGCAAACAACATAACAAAACAAGAAAAATACGTGCGCACTCCTAAGGAACAAACCACAGAGTACATTACATTTGGAACAAACCGAACGAGTGTTGAACTTGATTTTGACATTAGCCGTTAAACTTGTCAGTCGGTGACCACAGGTAATTAATAACCAAAAAACGATTTTCAATCGATTGAGTTTTTATTATCATCATTCGATTATAGAACACATTTTGAGATTATACCGATTTAATAAAACTCGATAGTATATAATTAGAGAAGCATATTAATCGATTATTGGTTAACTTAATTTAATATAAGTTTCTCGCTTTCTATGAAGAAATAATCAAACGTATTTTGGTGGTAAGTACCTAAAAATATAACGAATTTTTTGGTATCAATTACAATGTGATAACTGGTGGGCCCAGGGGTTCTCACCCTCCTTTTAGTAGCAGTACGGTTTCTAGATCTGTTCACGGGGAACACAATATTATTATTTCCCACGACTAGTTTGGCGGGAGTTCAAATATTAGCTGAGAAAATGTGTGCAATACACCTCAGTCGAAACCTTATAGGTATAATTTATGACATGAGCTCAATAATTATTATTATTGCCTTTAAGTGTACACACAGCGACACAACAACCTATATAGACTGTTTGGACTTTAAACTATTAGAAGTTGAAGGCTGCGAATCGTGCGAGAGAGCGCGTTATATTTTTGTTGTTTTGTCTCATTCACGTTAAACGCGATGCGACGCTCTATCCTTACCATTACATCGACACCACTATGCACAGTCCCTTTCCGACAATTCTCTATTTTGTATGTAGCGTAGTTATGCGTTTATGGGTGTCTAACTTGATGTGTAGCAGTGTGTACTCAATGTCAGACTAGCAGTATATTTTAATATTTAGATTCACTTTGACATAGAATATACGACTATTACCAATACTAAAAATAGTATCGCTCTACGGTAATGTACTAAGAATTTTTCTGTTATGTTTTAGTTCGAGTTCGACTTTGACTTCTAGAGGATAGAATGCAGCCATTCAATGGATACACGACCTCAGCGCAATGAATGAGGACAACCACGTTTGCATACAGAGTTATGAAACATATGCTAGGCCATCAGATCTGAATTAAAAAAGACGTCTTCAGCATATTACAATTGTTCTGCAACGTATGTAATGTAGTTTATACAACACTTCTTTGTGAGCAACGATATTATTCCGACATATGGTATGCATCTCTTACTCACCAAGGTTATGTGACATGAGAATTCTTCGTAAAGTTAAGGCCTGGTCCTATATTAAAAAAACGAGTTGTTTTACCTGCAGGTAGTTAAATTTGACATATTTCTCATAGAGTTGTGTCAAAAATTAACTGTCCGTAATTAAAATGATTCGTTTCTTCAATATGGGAACTTGGTCTAAGTTATTATGTGAAGTCCTGCGATGGGCCAGCTTAGTGTTCTGTGTCTTAATCATACTGCGCAGAGAACCGTGCTCCGCAGTGTGACAGTTGTTGAACAGGGTCGGTAATAATATTAGCCCTGAAGTCCCAAGGCCACAGGAGAATTAAAAAAATACCTGTAATAATAAAGTGTCAATTGCTGTAATACGAAATAAAATTAACCACTCTAATCAAACCAATATTGTTGGGCCCCCTTAAGCATACAACACTTATTTATTTTTCATTGGACAAAAATATCGCCCGGCCCAATATTTACGGTCACATTTAATACCTTTACCATATGTATGAAACCTACATTTAAGTAATAGATACAAATCTACATTTAAGTAATAGATACAAATCTACATTTAAGTAATAGATACAGCGCCAACGATCATGAATTATAGCATACGAGTTGTATATATAGTTACATCACTTTTGCTCTCAGTCTATTAAAAGCAAACCTTGATTGTTTATGTTAATTAGTGCCAACAAATGCAAACGCATAACGCATGTCTGATTCACTTAGTAACTAAGTACTGCTTTGTCTTTGTCTAGCCAACTAAGTAATTATATTTTTATGGATAGTATACTGTCTACAGAGTTACAGACCATACCTATATAATGACGTAAATTAAAAAGTCTTATAACGCATTTTTCAGACTTGAAAAAAGCTGGCATATTTTTAATGACCCTGTAGAATTTAGTTTAATCATAAAATAATAACTCTTAATATTAATGGATTGTGGACTTTACGATTAATTTTAATAAATATATTACACGCTTTCAATAAATTGATATTATTTCCTAATCTTTATTAAAACTTTATCATATATTATATGGTCGTTCGTCAGATCTCAGAATCACTTACGGCGTGGAAGCGCCAACTGGCAGCAAAAAGCGAGTTTATTATTTTAAACGATCCACATACAGTGTACAGAAGTATGTACTTCTGTACACTGTATGTGGATCCTATCACCATTGAAGGTCAACAAATCAATAAATGCAATAAATATTTAGGCCACATGATGCACAGTTCAAGAGATCAAGAACACAACATTCAACATCTTATAATGTCGTCCAGACTGAATTTCGGCCATGTCGGCCAATCTTAACAGAGACTGGCCATCTGCGCAGGAAAGATTATAGTGCACAAGTGTGTACGTAAACACAAGCGCACTCTCTGTTCCCTAACTCTCATGGTCCGATGGGACCATAATCCGATACGACCGGAGAGAGATCAGGCGCAGGACCAACGGCTTTACGTGCTTTCCGAGGCATGGGGGTGTCTAACACCACCCACTTCCTAACTCCGGGCTGCTATTGAGATTTCTTATCAGAAAGTCCAATAACTTTTTGCTGGCCCGATCCGGGATTCGATCCCGAGACCTAATGCACAGTAGTCGCATTTACTACCGCTGCTGCGCCACGGAGACATAGCAGCTGCGTGGCTCAAGTGGCGCAATGTAACAGGCGTAACCTGCGGTAAAAGGATGCCAGTCAAACTTAAAGGACTCGTTTATAAGACCATCATAAGGCCAGTTCTAATGTTTGGCAGTGAGTCCTGGGCCGTCACACAACGGCATGTCTATGCCATTCATGTTGCCGAAATGAAAATATTAAGATGGATGTGCGGGTTACCAGGCATGATAAGATCCGGCACGAATATATGCGTAGAATCCTGAGAATCTGCGACATAGCAGAGAATCTGCAGGAGAGCAGGATGAGATGGTATGGACATGTAAGGAGAAGACCACCAGATTACGTTGGAAACCAGATACTGGAATTATCTGTCTCCGGAACAAGAACTAGAAGACCCAAGACCAATAATGCTTCTGAATATGACGTCAGACACAGGGCGAAGTGAAAGAAGAAAATAAAGAAGGCTGACTCCACCACTATGTGGGATAAATAGCTAAGAAGAGAGAGAGAGGTCGTTCGTCAGACAACGAAGGACAAATACGTTTATTTTCGGTTTCACTGTGTCGTCCCATTGGGTATATTATAAAAAGTTTTATAATATACTTATTTATTTCATATGGACAATTCCCGAACTTTAAATGATTTCTGTATTTCTTTATCTGTAATTTACAAACAAATGACTCCAAAATAAGCACAATTAGTTATCTTCTCCCTAGCCTTTATTATTCCCAAGTCACTCAGGGTCGGCTTTTTCTAGTCTAACCGGATTTGACTGGATATCAGTTCTTACACGGAGCGGCTGCCACCTGACCTCCGCAACCCGAAGGCTAACGATACCCTAAGGCTAGACCAGTGTCAAGATATTATAGGGCACTAACTTCCCAATAACGACTGCCATAGATGTTCATGGCAGCCTAGACCGACGGCTTAACATGCTCTACGACGCACGGAGCAGGCGATATTATTTTATTTAAAATATTATTTAAACCATTTTGCTTTCTGTGCTGTTGAGTACTCACTAAATCAGGTGTTATAGTTATTGTCTTAAATACCATATTTCTATAGAAATAAGAAAATAAAAGACGCAAATTTAATAAATTATTATTCAGTTTTCTTTCATTGTGATATTTGTATTAATATTTTCTAATTGGATTGTATTGAGCATGATACCTCTATATTTACTTTTTAAGGGACTGTTGCGTTTCTTTATGATAACAGCAGCAAACAATTAGAATTACCACTTTTAAACGGTCAGCAATGTGACATAAAACATTTATACAACCAGTGCGCAAATAGATTAATATGCAAGGTTAATGAACGGTGTGATGAGTCTGCTAATAAAAAACATATTACTTCCTACTACTACTGCCAAAGATTTTACGTGATAACCTAAGTTAAATAGAGTCAGTCAATTTTAGCACTCACTGCGGCTACTGCCGTGATGTTGTTGTGAACACGGCGCTGCACTCTTTGGCGGATTGCTCCGCCTGGGCAACGCAGCGCCGTGAGTTGCTCACGGCAGTCGGATTGGTTGCCCTCTCGCTCCCAGCCGTAGTTCAATCTATGGTCCGGAGCGAGAGGTCGTGGAACGCCGTCACCTCCTTCTGTAAGGAAGTCATTTTCATCAAGGAGGCGGCGGAGTGGGAGAGGGACCACTTAAACCCTCTTCCCAACCGCAGAACCGGGTGCTGGAGGGCGCGAGATGTCCTTCAGCCACCCTGAGGTTTGACCTGGGGTTGGTGGGCTTCGTGGGCCTGCCCGCTATTCGATCAGCACCAGGTCCGAGAGGCAGCGTGCGTGTTCCCATGCGCGCCTCTGTGTCATGTGTCCGTAAGGGGGGACAGTAGGGCTTAAATGTAGTGGTGCCCAAAGTGTAGTCATATCATATAATGGCCTGCCGTTTCACACGGCGGGCCGAAACCTCGGCGGGGTCGCGATTGCATGTGAAAGTGATTTACGTGGCCTTGCCGACTGTGGTTTTGTCGAAGAACACCGTGGTAGGTTTAGTCAGCATTATCGAGAGGTCCATTATCATCATTAGCATCTTTCTTTTACCACGGTGAGTCCGACATAACCCCTCCGCCCACCCCCGCGGAGGGGTATGCGTTGTAACCTTGTTGTTGTTATACACTATAGATCAGATCGATCCAGAAATAGGACAGACACCACGCCGTAGCGACGTGGTGTCTTGAGGTTAATTTAAGCAGAGATTATTAAAAGATAGAACAACAATTAACACTTTTAATTAACTAGTTAAACAGGTATAAGAATCTCAGAGCGTGTTCCGCGAAAAAAGACTTGCTCCGTGGTTCTTCTGCGGCAAGAACACTTAGCTGTTAATGTTGAAGCCAGCCGGAAGAGAGCTTGATCCAGGACGCGATCGGCTTATATATCCGCTACCGCCAGGCAGGAGGGGCAGAGGGGCGCCACCCACCACTCCGACTCGCGCGCAGCCGTCATGGCGCGAGCGGTCCACGTGACAGCGTCAATGCATTCCCCACGTAAAAAGAAGTCAATTTCAGCACCTAAATATTGTATTAACTGGTTTAGTTACAGTCATTAGGTCATATTTAAAAGCAGTGGTCCGCGCAATGTTTATATTTGAGCATCAAATGACATACTAGTGGTTACTAGTACATTATGCTTTTACACTTACTTATGTATCTTATCTTATCTTATCTTGTGTGGGGGCCAGTCAGTACAGACTGGCGACACTTCGACCCAGTGGGATCTTTTGTGTCAACTTCCCCAATAACGACTGCCATAGATGTTCATGGCAGTCGGGACCGACAGATTAACGTGCTCTCCGAGGCACGGAGCAGGCGATAATTATCAATCAATACGCACATAATTTCGAAAAGTCATATAGCTTCCGAAAGTTAGAGGTGCGCGACGTGGGTTCGAACCCGAGACCCTCTGCATTGCAGTCTGTTGGTCTCCCCACTGAGCTATCGCTGCTCGTTACTTATGTAACTATGTAACTAATTTAGTTAGTCAGTTAATATATGTTGTAAACCATGGGTTAAAAACAAGGCCTAAATGTAAGCACAAAGCAAATTTAATCTTTTGATCAATGAAAATTAGTAGTATCTCTATCACATCTTATTATGACAGTCCATTACAAATAAAAGTGTATTTGAATTGATATTGTAATTATTATGCTCTTTTATAAATATAACATTATCTATACCTATTTTAGAAGAACCTCCCATCATTAGTATAAAGACGTTTACAACATGACTTTATAGCACTGTGTTGTCTGTTAGAGTTAAAAAGTTTATTATCAGGCGTTTTTGGTAAAAGAAAATACATACATATCTATATAGTCTCACGCTTATAACCTCATAAAAGGAGGTGAGCCTACTACTATTTATCACGCACAGTTCCAGACTTCATGCTGATCCAGAGAATTTCATGACAGAGAAATCCAATAACACTTTGCCCGACCCGAGAATTGAATAGAGAACTCATGCGCAGTAAACGCATACACTTCAGCTGCGACAACACAATACATTTATATAACATTGTTAGGAGATCACAAGCATGAAGTTGCTTGTGATTAGGTGACTGCGCTCTTCTTAAATATTAGCAAATAAACAACGAGCGAGTAACAATAGTAAATTGGATACCTAAAAAAGATTCATTCTCTTACTATTATTATATTAGGATAGTGGAGTGCTGCTTGTTAAGCAGGGCCACGAAAAGGTTAGTTGGTAAAATGTCGGCACGGCATGTCAAATTTTCAGTTTGGTTTTCTTGTCCTCGTTATAATACTATAGTTGCCTATCTTTGATTTTGTGCATCATTTTACAAACAAGAGGAAAAAGCAAGCAAGAAATTTTTTTGCGCTAGAAGTATTAGAATTGTTAATAAAATAAAAAACTATGGCGATATAGTGAGGATATTTCCCTCGCTGCATTTACATAAATAGCGGTTACGTCACAGTATATACTTGCATCATTTTCCTATCATTTGACAATAACCCAGTAGATTGGAAACGCTTGTACCGAACTTATATAATGTAGGTAATGTTACTTAAACTAGCGGTCACCCAGTGGTTGAAATTCGACCTTTTGATTTAAATTTTAAGTTTAATTCTTATTAAGGTTTTATTGTCTATAACTATGCCCTTATAATCACATTTCATTTAAAATTCACCAAGGTTATACAGGTTAATTTACGGATCTTTTTCAAACAAATTATTATTTACTTAATACTCTTCCATAACCAGATTCCAAGGCTTGCTTCTTTGTTTTCTTTTTTCTTTATTAGATATAAATATGGTATGTAATCATAGTTACGAAGATTTGTACGACAACAGCCGAACAATGCCGAAATACTACGAATGCGATTCGACTGCGTGTGTCAAATGCATGGTTGTGTGCGTGTAATGTTTTTCATTACTTATTATTGTACATAAATGAGTTGTAAAATACTGAAATTATAAGTTGATGGCGATTTAAAAGAGTGGCCTTGAGTTTCTTGCAGGTATCTTCTCATAGGCTCAACCTTTTGCCTGAACCTTGCAACTAACATAAATGTAAATTCAGTAAATATAATAAACTCACTAACCTCTTTGACTTTGTGACCTAAGTGAATAAATTATTTTTGACTTTGACTTTGACTTTGACTTTGACATTAATTTAATGTATTTCTTATGCATATTTTATAAAAATATTAGTATTCGCCACTCCTAATCCATATAAACTTTAACTGTGCCAAATTTGACACTTCTCCGACCGGACAATTTTTGTAAAAATCTAAACATTTAACTATATATTGTGGCTTGTTCGATAAATGCCTACCGGCCGCCGCCGGCCCGGCCGGCCGTTTCTTACCTATTAAATAGTGTGTCCTATTTTAACAAATTTTGATAGACATTTGGGATAAAATATAACATGGTTTAAAAACTATTGTAATCGATTCTATTGCTGATTCTGAACAAACTATTTTCAGGTTTCGTACTAAGTAAGAATAACGTTGTATAGATAATTAAGATAAATTCTAATTTAACTACCTACCCTATCACATTCTTGGTGCTAATCAAGACTGTAATAGTGTAATGTAATAAAATATATGGTTTCGCATGCTAATGTGGAATACTCAAATACTTCTGATTATACTAGTAAGGCAAAGAATTATGCGGTTTGCCTTACGCGGTTAGTGTGTCCCATTGTAGGCATTTACACTCGCGGGTTGTTGACTCCAAGGCAAAGCAATGAAAGATGAGATAGAAGGAGAGCAGAGACAACTCTTTTAATAGCTTTATAAATGGCGGGATAGGGAATTAGTAAAATGCGTAAGTCGATGACAATCTATAAAGCCATCATTGTTTTCTTTGACTTTCAGAAACGGTTTATATTAAAATTTAAACACTGAAACAGCATTACCACATTAAATACAACTTTAATTAAGCGTTCTTTCTATTTATAATATCACGATTCAACACGTAACCTCTCAAGCATTTCATAATTTGTTTATGTTTTAAAGTATATATTTCAAGATAATATTTTATTAAAACTTATATGTAACTCCTGATATCAGGAGTCGTTTATATATTACTATTTAACATTTAAAATAATATTTATGGCTTATTGCTATGGGCTTTGCCGCCGTTTAAAGCCGCTTCCGACAGGATGACCTGAAAAGAAACATATATATTTTTAGAGTAACATAGATATCAGTATTTATCTTAGATATAATCTTGTCTAGCGCATAAGATTTTTACCTGTAATGTTAGAAATAAGAAATAGAAGAAAATACTTTTATACCTTAGCGATGCTATATGTATATTATTCGTAACGGGAATTACCGCGATCATGCATATTAAATGGCGCTTCATAACTTTAGTGCCTTTCTTATCACCTAACTAGATGTTCCCGCGGCTTCACCCGCGTTTATCGTTACTGCGCCGCCCCCGTGGGTCGTAGCGTGATGTTATATAGCCTATACCTAGCGACCCTCGATAAATAGGCTACCCAGCACTAAAATAATTTTTCAATTCGAACCAGTAGTTCCTGAGATTAGCACGTTCAACCAAACAAACGAACTCTTCAGCTTTATAATATTAGTAAGTATAGATAATATGATATAATATTCTATCATATACACACAACACCATCTAACCCAAACTAAGCAGAGGTTGTATATGGGTACTAGACAATGGATAAACATATATATATAATTTTTTTAATGTTCCTATTACAGTTGGTCGGTATCTTTTTTTTAACTTAGGAGACAATCGCACATACCTTGAGATTCCTATGTGTACATAAACAAAAATTGAAAATCTAAAATTTTATCCTTCGTCATATAAATTCTATTTGTTAGACAAAATGTGTAAATATTTTTTCACTCATTATTGGTGTAGTTACAATATCTTCTTTGTTTTACACTTAAAATAAAAACAAAGTAATACTTAATCCTTACTAATATCATAAATGCGAATGTAAGTTTGTTTTGCTTTCACGCCTGAACTACTCGACGAATCATCACAAAAATTATACAAATCGGGCAAAATCTAATATAATTATAAAACAAAATCTGCACATGACAGACTTAGTCATTACCTCTATCTCGTTCTCTCGATAGCAGTATAACAAAGGTAAACCTTTTTCGTAACAATCTGGTCCAGAGCAATTATACTGCTCGCCGTTCACTGTAATCATCAAAGGGAAAAATACATAATAGTTCCCTGTGCAAAAGTAATACAGAAATGTACACACAGTTCAGATATCTAGTATTTTATACGAAAAAGAAATTAAAAATTTCCGTATAACACGACGAATTACAGAAAAACACGAGTAATTCTAAGCGGGTAGTTCATCCGGCCAAAATTTAATTTGACTTTTACCTCTGTAAAACATGTTCATATGAAAATAGGTATACCAAGGCACATATATTTGTATGAGAGACTCGTTTTTATAAATTAGTTTTCAAGATATCGACGTTCAAATATTATGTGCTCAGATGAATCAGAATTTGTTACAGATGCATCAGAAACAGAAATAAAAATGAAACATTATCTGTATTAAAAAAATAATCATATTTGAACAGCTATAATAATCTGTTTTTATAAAAACAATTATCAGTGATCACATCACGGAAACAATCTGGTGAATTCAACAATAATTCTTGTAAAACACTTCTGACAGTCTTAAACACTATATTCGTGTATTTTATGGGCAAGCGAGAATATTGTAATATAACAAAAATTTTAACTTTTGCTTATATTTGTAATACAATAAATTATTTTAGGTAAGTACTAAAAAGTTATTATAATTGCTACAATATATTATATTCTCTCTGTTTAATTTTTCCGTGTACAACTCACTAGTCATCTTTATTATACTTATTGACTTAGCTATAACCTGTCATAATTTAAAAATCACAGAGTGTACAAACTTATTCTAATAATGGCACTTATGACATCAGTCTTAGTTAGGCAGTCTTAATATAAATTAGAATTAACAATCACATTACTAGCTAAGCATAATATGGTGTGGACCATACGAATCAGGCAAAGATGAATCAGGATTTTGCCTACAATCATACATAACTCATCATACATACAGACTTCGGTATTGTCATTTTTCTATACGAATCTATAACATAAAAGCATCACACAGACTGAAGTTGTAAAACAATAAAATTAATGTTATAAATTAGGCATTGTAATCAGAATGCCACCTGAACCAAGCACGGATGAATCTATTTACCTTCGTAACATCGGGATCTAAGCTAACCAGCCTCACGTACAGCTTCTAGCTCATCCGTTGTACGTCTGGCTTCCCACCACGCGGGAAGCCAGACTCTCATTATTATTACCCGACCATGTACGGTCAAGCGCAGCTTACGCCATATTAATCAGTATTATACGCCGGACACTTCTTATTTACTTATTTATAAACACACTAAGGTGGCCTCTTACAAAAAAAAGTGTATTGGTTATAAATAACTAATACACTTTTTTTTTGTAAGAGGCCAGTTCATTTCCTTTCGTTAAGAAATAATTTATATTGATTTATCCCAGGGAAAATGCGACATCGACCATTTTGTTGCTGAAAATGACAGACGGACGCGTTATATTAATCAGAAGAACGAAGTTCAATTTTTTTTATTTTGTACATAGATAGCAATTATTTCAAAAATATAATTTGTCCCAGTTACGGATAAAGCTAAACTGTACAAAAAAAATTACGGGTCGTTTTGTTAGTTGGTTACAGAAATAGACCCATAGAAATCGAAAATTTTGTCTATTAAGAACTATCCAAACGGTGACAGGCGTGAAGCCTTGATAGATAGCTTGCAATGGAAATTAAACTACTGTATGCGTCTTTTGTCGCGTTTTTTTGCTAGTATTACGTAGTATCAGTCTTATTGCTGCTACTAGACAAAAATTTTTTAATGGCTTCTTCCTCTCTAGCGATTAAGCCTGTGCCGCGGGAGACTTTACAAACATTCAAACAACTGACACAAAGTACACCCAGACATGGATGGACATGGATCACACAATTTTTTGTCGCGTATGGGGATCGAACTCATAGCACTCGGCGCAGCGGCAGTGGCGAGGCGACCACTTAAACCACCTCCATGCACTCAAAAGCCAAGCCTTGTACTCGGTAGTCGCGTCGACGATTGCTGCTGTACAGTCAGTTACATAAGTAGCTAATCAATTAATCAACTTCCAATACAATTTTATGAATTAAAATAATCTAATTACTATTCAGCATTATTATCTTATGCAACACGTTACTCTCTATTACAGTACAATTTCCTATAATATAGAGAAGTGTAAATGTAGAATCTTCTTATGAAACTATCCCAGGGATAAGTGCTTATTCAAATTAGAACAGACCCGCTGGCGAAGTACCTTAGATCCTTTTGCATTTCCAGGTTACTTAAGCAGAAGTTGCACTATCAGCATGGAAGCCAGTGTGATCTTTGTCCCTTACTTGGTGATTACCTTTTCTAAGATTTAGTACAAACAATTGATACTATTGGTACCCGCTTACCGTCAAGCACGCCGGATGGAAAACATATATACCACTTGAAAAATATAATACCAAGGCAAAGTTGAAATACATACAATAACCACAGTTCCTTGCTTTCGCTTGATACGCGAGAAAATCTTCATGGCTTAAGTATTTCTCCAAAATGTCCAGCGCGCTATTTGTCTTGTAAACACAATTATCATCCAGCTGGAAAAACAAAAAATTGTAAATATCTGTATTCATTTTGTCATTTTTAAAACAAACGTAGACGTTTTGGTGATATATAAATTGTAAATCTCTCAAGCTAAACTTCTGTGCTTGTTTCAGAAGTGGGTTCAAGACTTTAGTGAAACAGGTGGGAGTTAATGCCATGATCTCTTGAACGCTAGTCCAATGTCTTATTCTTTGTGTTAATAATAACAAATTTACTTATATTATATTTATTTTATTACCAGCCCTGTTTATAAACTGTCCCACTGTTGGGCACGGGCCTCTTCTCAATGTGAGAAGGTTTAGGCCATAGTCCACTACGCTGGCCTAGTGCGGGTTGGCAGACTACACTTCGAGAATATTATGTACAACTCTCAGATATGCAGGTTTCCTCACGATGTTTTTCCTTCATCGTTAAATCAAGCGATAATTAGCAATTTAATACGCACATACAGCTTCGAAAAGTCGAGAGGTGCGTGCCTCGGGATCGAACTCGAACCCTCTGCGTAGCAGTCCGTCGGTCTCCCAAGTATGCTATATATTTACTTAATATTAAAAAATATAATATACTTGTATGAATTATTTTGCGTAGGTATTTTACATGTTAGCCAATAATGTAAATTTAATGTACATTCTTATTATTTTTATGTACACATATGGTTTCTGTCATCAATATTATCTTCTGTTGCGTTGTATATTTCTGTTATGAAAACGTTAAAAAACAATAATCTATAAATTAGTATAATTATATTACATACTTTTTTTAAAAAGACAATTCTTCATTGTGGATTTAGATCTGTATCACAGAAGATATTCCAAACAAACAATTTACGGACACAATACTATTAATAAAATAAATATAAATAGTTGCCCATATGGGATTCAAAAGATGGCGCATTTAAGTATGAAGAATAAGAAGTGGGATTAAAATCAGCTACATTTGCACGCTGCGCTTTCCGAGCAGTGCAATATAAAAAACAAGCAAGTGTACGTAGCCCATAGGCGATTGCAAGAAGATGGTATAATTCGTACATTACCGTTCCTTCACATTAGAACTTTAGTACTGACCAAGACAAGGTAGATTAAAAATCCGTACTTATATCATACTAGCTAAACCCAGCCATGCTCCACAGTGTCCCAGTTTTATATTATTTATTTTATGTTCCCTTGCGAACATCAGACTGAGACGAATATAAAGGCACTCTTATATAGAAATGGAATGTTGTCTTAAAGTATCATATCAGTTCAAGTTAAAGTATCATCGACTATACGGATGGCGTAGTGGTTTAAGTGACCGCCTCGATATTTCTGCCGCACCAAGTCTTTAGAGTTCTACCCCCCCACACGGCGCAAAAAATTGTTTGCTGCGCAAATAATTGATCCGAGTCTGGGTGTTCTTTATGTCTGTTGTCTGAATGTTTAAAAATTACCCTGTGTCACAGGAAAGATCCTTAGAGCGGTAGCTGTCTTTAAAAAAAGACTACTTCACAAGTTTTGCCGTCCCAAATGAACGGAATCTGAATTTTAGGTACTCAGGGAAATGGTGAATACTAATAAATAAATAAAAACTTACAAGCCCACACGACCTGAATACACATCCAAGGAGATAAGGGTCGAGCTTTTCTTCAGAGTGCGTTTCTTGGGCCGCTTTGATATCTTCGTAAGCTACTCCGTGCGATTGAGCGCATTGCAATACAATAGGCTTGACACCTTCAAGGATTGCAGCTCTTTCTAGTTCGGTAAAAGCCTAATAAAATAAACATTACAGTAGTAACCGATCTTATACGTTTATAAAGTAAGACATGTGTTGGTCAAGTACCATAAAATTGCACTTACATGATTATTGGCAGTGGTAAAGACCGGAGTCCGATTACAGATTTAGTCGAGCTGTATTTACTTGGTTACCTTAGTACTTTTGCAAAAGGTGTTCTATCCTCAATTTTGGCAGCACGTTACTTGCTGCAATAAACTATTGGCGTGTAAATGGGCCTTTACTCTTTAAATCGGTACTAGGTATGCTAGGGAGACAGGAAATGGCATCTGGATACTTAGGACCTATAATATAACTAGTTAACTGTAGGCAGGGGATATAATACATATATCAAGTTCTACGTCATAGAACTACCCTATTCATTATATTTATAGATATAGTTGCTACTCAGATATTCCCATTAAAAAACCATTGGACGGCCAGGGAATCGGGCCTAAGAAATTAAAACGGAACATAAGCGCAAAATTATACTGCGAGACCAACATGGCAGTTGAGTAATAGAATATTTAGGTATACTCACGCTCACACTGGAAAAGCTCACAGTGACAATACTCAACACTAGAAAAATTAACTTAGACATATTGATGAGAATTTAGTTGCACCGTACTGCTATCTTTGAAATGCTCTATGAGTATGTTTTTCATATGGATGCCGTCACCTATTTATATCAAACTCACCTTAGTTTAATACACTCACAATGTACCTACTGGTTGATATTGAGGTTAACATAATACACCACTACGTAATCATTTTTATGGCTAATGCTTTAAAAACTGTACAAGAAATCAGTCTTCCATCAATCACTTATTGTTTTAGACCAAAAAATAATCAAATATTTATTCGAAAATATCGTTTACTAGTGACATAAACAAGGTTCCAATTTTTAACCCCTATGAATGTCAAGGTTTAATGTACTGGTTATTGTTAAAAGTTCAATTTACTTTATAGTTGCCGGGTCCACATAAATTAAAGGTGTATAGGCCGAATTACAAGATGTTACTATTTTACAAAAGATTGCAGTCAAGTATGTGGCCCGGTTGATAGTAGTTACCGTACATTTTGGCCGCTGGCAATACAATATGGTTAAAAGCAGTAGACACGATTGGTTCTCTGCTAAAAATACAGTAGCTCCATAAGGAGCCAAGTAACGTGACGACGTAGCAGGGATACAACGCAATGCTGGTTTGCTTGCGATCTTTTGTAGGTCATCATCAGCCAGACTTCAATTTAATTTTGAGCGACAAAAGAATTATTTGAAAATAGTTTATAAGTGCTAGTTCACTCAATGGCGTAGTATTAGTTCACTCTTACAGAAAAACAGCGTAAGAGTAGATAGTATCTTAATTGCCTTTTCTAAGAATTGACAAAACACTAGTAGTTTTGCAAGCGATCATAGTCAGCCATCAAGCAAACTGTATGCTTCTTTGCTACCTTTTTTTGTAAGAAAATGAGTCCCTAGGCTACACTATATTATTACACATGTATTTTATGTCTAGGGTTAAGCAAGGAATATATCATACCTATAATTTTTTTTATATTATTATCTAATGAGGGAATAGCTGACACTTAAGGCGCGGTCAAACAGCCGGCGTGAGCGGGGCATGAGCGGGGCGTGCGCGTGTCCCGCCGCATTGTAATGTACCGAATCGTATGCGCACGTTCACACAGCCGGCGGCAGCGGGGCGGGCGTGCGCTGCCGCCGGCGGGTGTCAAGCTTCGCTTTGCTGATGCATGCGTGATACGAACCACATTATATATAAAACCGCGGTCATAGGCATAGAAATGTGTACGCGTCTCGATGGCCATTAAGACACCCAGCGACGACTTTCTACTAGACTATCGGGACATAGCATTTTCTAGAGCAATTGAAATAAAGATGAGATTTATTTGCCATATAATAGGCACGAGCGATGTGTTATCACTATTGCACAAGGCTATTGCAAGTAATCGTAAGTTCCCATGACCAGTTACCATAAGGCGCGCCATATGCTTGCTAGCCATCATAGTAGCTAGCCAAATAACAGTGAGTTTGAATAGAAGTCGAGTTTTGTGTAGAATATAGAGATTTCCGTGTTCTAATAGAATTGAGTAGAGTATTATTATACTCTATTTTAATATTAATTTAATTCTACAATTCAATATTATTCTTCGGTGGTAATACATTCTTTGTTATTATATATGCTTCATATATCATTTATGTTTTGCGAGATATAATATGCAATAAAATTTATTTCCAACGTTAATTGGATATGCCTACTAATATTTTAAAGCCATAACAACTACTCTGTAGTATACAAACCAAAGAATACATACATATTTACATAAATAAACATATTTTTCTTTATTGAAATTGTCATTCAGAGTACGTCACATTGATGCCAAAAATATGAATATAAAAATATGTCAAATATAATATAATATATACCTATATACTCGTATATATATAAATATGTCGCTCTATAGATGGAGCGTTTCGGTTACGCGCCTGGAATTCAAAAGTGCAAACAGTTGGCATACAATATCACAGTGTCAGAAAAATATATAAAGAACTATTTTCTTATTTATTGCTAAACAGTCTTGAGGATGCTTTACGTAGAGGCGAACACAGTTCAATGCATAATATTGTTTGTTTAAAGCCTATGTCGATAATATTGTCATCTGTTTACGCGAATGTTATTCATTGAAATTAAACTACTATATACGGATTTTATCGCGTTGTTTATTTAGCACTGTATTACAAAATTTTGAAAATATTACACTACTACTACTATTGATTTTATTTTACTAATTTATAAGCTAATAAAATTATTTAAACTATTAAATCTATTTATTTTTGGTTTACACTTTACCCGACGTTTCGGTTGCTTTTCAGCAGCCATGGTCATGGGGAGACTAAGATGGTAGTTGTCTCAATGTTCCAGTGTAGTTATTTCAAAGTACCCGAACATAATTTAATCATGGGTGTTTCTATTTACGCAGAATGAGCTCAAAGTATCATGAAGTCTAGCTGTGGTTTGTTTCTTCTTGGGTTTGACTATTTGAAGTACTGGATCCCAAGCTGGTGGTAAATTCCAACCATCTTCTCTATTGAAATTGGGATGTTTTTTGATTTCAATAGCCTCGCGAAGCATCCTTGGTAGGAATCGGTGTTCTTTAGCGAGAATCTGTGGTTTGTCAAATCTCAGGTAGTGCTTGGTCCCCCGTTGTACATGTTCACACACAGCAGACTTCAACGAGCGTTTGTGTTTTACGTCAGCTATGTGTTCTTTTATGCGGGTGCCTATGCTTCTCTTGGTTTGACCAATGTATGAGAGTCCGTAGAATGTATGGGTTATCTGGATACTCACATACCTAACTTTTGCATCCCTGTTCCTTTGTTCCATAAATACATTATAGTCCAATAATACCAGAGTACAAAATAAGTAAATTTACTGATATTAACATAGTTGTTAATGATGATCATGGGGAAAAAACAGCAAGCATGAAAAATTATACTTCTTTTTAATACATGATGCTGCTATGCTATATGACCGACAGTATATAATACGACCCTCACACATGACCACCCACTAAAGTTACATGCTGTATGGTTTCGTATGATAAATGAAAGATAAACTGATAGAATAAAAATAATTATATTGAAATAAACAGATTTACAACAAATTTGATAATGATCGATACGCGGCGAAAGAGTAAGTTGTGCGATAGATCGCCCGGAAAGCTGTTTGCAACTACTACTGATATATTGTTGATGTACTAATTTATATGTAATATGTGTTTCGCTGCGCATCGATGTCAGCATAAAACTGTAACTATTAATATGTACGGGTTTGCTCGTACACATGCTATGTTTCATACAGAATAAAAGTATACATTTCATACTATTATATATTTTATGGAGGTAATATTTGTTTATTTGTGTATAAATCTCATAGTAGTAACTAATGAAAAATGTTATATAAAATGTTATTATTTTCAATTGACACGGTATATTATTTTCACTAGCTGACTCGCGCAACTTCGTCTGCTTCACAAAAGAGAATATTTTCGTTCTTGCAACATTTTTCATTGCCGCACCCATTGGTCGTAGCATGATATTATATAGCCTATAGCCTTCCTCGATAAATGGGCTATCTAACACTATAATAATTTTTCAATCCGAACCAGTAGTTTCTGAGATTAGCGCGTTCAAGCAAACAAACAAACAAATTCTTCAGGTTTAAAATATTAAGTATAGATTTCATACTATTTTCAATTGGCTTGTAGCGATATACAGGTCGATTTCGACCGCCGTGGGTTGAAAGTTTTATACCACGCATCCGTAATACGCGCGCCGACAGCGCGCTCGCACCGCGCCGCTACCGTGCCGCGCCGCGCTGGTCCCGCGCCCGCCCCGCGCCCGCTCTAGCGCTGGCTGTGTGATCGCTTTCATATAGTTCAGTACATTACAACATGGTGAGACACGCGCACGCCCCGCGCACGCCGGCTAATACAAGATACCTCTACCAGGAGTCAACAAACTTATTGCACTTGCAAGATAAATGCAGCATAGCGAGACGAATGGCAAAGAATTTTGTGCAAATAAATAAAAATGTTTCGCTGTTATGCTAATAGTTGTTAATATAAACGCAAACATATTTATTGACATACTTATCTTTTATTATTTTCTAGAAAGGTCGTTGTATGTAATGAAGGTATGCAAACAAACATACGACCTACCTAATAAGCGGTTATTAGCGTAACGGCTTGAAATCAGCTAGACCGTTACAGACTATGACTATAGATGTCTATATGAGACCATCGTATAGATGGTCTCATATAGACATCTATATATACAAAAACAAGTCGCCAAACCTGAAAAACATCGCGCGTCTCGAGATCGATCCCAAAGCCCGCATGATCTCTGACTTTTTGAAGTTATATGTGTATAAAATAGTTAATTATCGCTTGCTTTAACGATGAAGGAAAACATCGTCAAGAAACCTGCATGTTTAAAATTTCTTAAAGATATGTGAAGTCTGCCAACCTGCACGGACCAGCGTGCTGGACTATGGCCTTATCTCTCTCACACTGGTAGAGGCCCGTGCCCAGTAGTTGGAGAGTTTAATACAGAGCTGATATTATTATACAGAATGTCCCAGAATATGTGAATCAAATTGTAACGAGAGATTCCTTAGATAAGGACATTTCAAATGTGTTCAATAAAAATAATAAAAATTATGACCGTTGAGTGAAAATAAAAAAATCTATTTCTTTTAAAAAGTACATCATTTTGCAGACTTTCAACTACAGGTGCTTCGTTTATCGCAAAGAAAATCTTGTAAGTTTGACCAACAACACAATTATTTTTTTTATTTAGCACATTTGAGAGGTTAGTTAGGTAGTTAGGTAGTTTTAATAATTTAATTAGCTTAAAATTAGTAAAGTTTAATAGTAGTATAGTAGTGTAACAGTTTCTAAATTATGTAATAGAGTGTTAAATAAACAATGCGATAAAATCCGTATATAGTAGTTTAATTTCAATGAATAATATTCGCGTAAACAGAAGACAATATTATGTGAGTTTGTTTGTTATTAACATAACGCATGACGTTAACTACCAATCATCATGAAAGAACATTGTCGAATTAATTGCTGATAAAATAGTCGATCGTCAACGGCTATTTTATTTACAGACCGAAATAAAATAATTTGTTAAGATTTTTAAGGCTATGCTTATGTCCGATGTAAGTCTGAAAAAAACAATGTAATTATGGAAATAGCATTTGGATTTTTATTTAAGATTCGCATTATGCAATTGAGTTTTTTGTACTTACAGTGTTGCCATATTAATTATTGAATAACTATAATCTGAATAAAGTTTCATACATTTTTTATTGCATTAGCGTAAAAATAAATTTGTTTACTCATCAGAATAAATGTAAAAATGGGTTTATTTTATTTAAGACAAAACATGCACGCACGATAGATTATCGTGCGTGCATGTTTTGTCTTAGTAGAAAATAATTCCAGAATGTCATAAATTGAGTACCTATGGTAACAATATTAATAAAATATATGTATCGTTTCCTTTGGTTCGAATGTTTGTCAGTCTGACTGACATCTTGTCGTGTATGTTATCTGGACATTGCATTTCGTTGTTTTCTTTTGATATGCCATGATTCCTTTTTAGACCCGCACTGTTCACTGACTCTGAGATTCTTACTTACCTTGCGTGACCAGTGTTTGCCAAAGGATTTCGATTATCTGCTAATTACGAAGACATTTTGCTGTGACTCTCGGGCTACAATTCTGTCTGTTTGGATTCTGTTTTTTGTACGATTTGCATGGGCAACCGTGTAAACCCTACACGTGTCATGTGTGTCAATTGTAACATACTTATGTGTATTTTGCTTTAGCACTTGACACGAGAGTTACAGCTGTAATCAGCAAGTGACAAAATATACAAAGAAAATACCAAGACTACTTGGTATATTTTATAGACCAGACATCAACAGTATATTACAGCACCGGCAGAGTTTCCGGATGATAATATTGTTAGAGACGATGAAGAATAAAAATTGTAATATAAAATGTTGTTTTATTTTTATATGCATGTTTAAGTACATTCACAGATTTTTTAAATACAAGCCGGTCATATAAGCAAAAAGCCTGCCCCGTGTAAAGCATGTGGAACAAAGGGGACATAAAATACTACGACGTGAAATCACCTGCCGTGATTGTAACCAAATGAGCAGGTATTTATTTATTGCATGAGGTTCAAAAATTTCCTAAAGAGGTTTTCCTTGTGTCACCGACGCGCAATGAAGTCCATTGGCTACTTCATCTGATCAGTGCCTGATACCCACTCATTAAAATCAAATAAAAGCACATATAAACAAAATGCTACTTAAGTTCGGGTGCGAAGGGGAAATAGCGATATACTCAGGGCAAGTGTGTGCGACCGATCCAAATTTTTTTATCCACTATTGATGCTGATTGCACGAAGGGATTTCTTTTGAATGCCATATATAAAATGGCTTGTAAATTCATATAGAGACAACAAACCAACTTGTTATGCATTATTATTATAATTTTTCTTTAAATGTTAATAACCCATCGCTATAACCAACTAATACAAGAATAAGTCTTAGTTTACATAAGTTACTATATTTTGCCCGCAGTTTCGATCGCGTAAGTGTAGGTAATATTAGGTTAGATGTCTTTTTCTGTTTCTGTGTGTGAAATTTTTATAATGGTCGGTCGAGTAGTTAATGCGTGGAAGCGTAACAAACAAACAAACTCACATTCGTATACTATTAGTTAGGATTATAATTGTTTTATACACAAACAACAATATAAAGCATACAAATTTAATAATTCATAAAATATATATTTTATATATTATCAAGTGAGGCTTTTTTTACGCGGGAGAATGCATTGACGTCAGACCTGTGCCTCTCCGCGGGGTCGGGCGAAGCGGTTATGTCGGACTCACCGGGAAAGGTGGTAATGATGATAATGGACCTCCCGGTAATACCGACGGTGTTCCGTGATAAAACATGGACAAAACCGCGATTGGCGGGGCCACGCGAATCACTTTCACATGCAGTCGCGACCCCGCCCCGCCAAGGTCTCGGCCAGTCGCGCGTCGTATGAAACGTCAGGCCACTACATGAAAAGACCTTATCTATCACGCGAGTTCTTTTAACACAGGTAACACTCAAGTGCCTCAAAAGAAGTAGGTAACCCAATTAGCGAGTAAGAATGTAAGAATATGATAAACTATTTTTATTTTATATCTTGAACCCCTATGATATGACGAACTGGAAAAACAAATAAAACAACGTTATAAATAAATAGTACTAAGAAAATAAAAATATATATGTTATAATTATTATAGATATATGAGTCGCTTACACGTCAGAAATAAACATGTTTACTGGTTGTATATAATAATAATGTAAATCATGCGAATACTTATAAAAGGTTTTACAGCAGTTTATTTGCTCGTCATTATAGTCATTAACGATTGCTACAACAATACCAGACAAATTACTAGAAATTGCACAATCCCTTTTAGGTTTACTAAAATTACTAATGCTGATAGCTATCCCAATTTTGAAGTAACGTGAAGTATTAACATGGAGGTAGTTTAAGCGCTAAGAAACCACAAACACGCACGCAGAGTTTTATTAGGGTAGGCATATTTATTAAATTTTTGTTTGACTTTGGCGTTGGTGTGTACTTGTACGTGTGAGTGTCGCGATAATCATTTACCAAATCGTATGCAACAAGGCACACCGATAGAGTCACTTCTGGATTACCTAATACATAATGCATTGCGTAATACTTTCCGGACACTCAGAAATTAAATAATATAATAATATCAGCCCTGTATTAAACTGTCCCACTGCTAGGCACGGGCCTCTTCTTACTGTGAGAAGGGTTAGGCCATAGTCCACCACACTGGCCTAGTGCGGGTTGGCAGACTTAACATATCTTCGAGAACATTATGGAGAACTCTCAGACATGCAGGTTTCCTCACGATGTTTTCCTTCACCGTTAAAGCAAGCGATAATTCACTATTTAATACGCATATAACGTTGCAAAGTCAGAGATGCACGGCTTGGGTTCGAACTCGAGACCTCTGCGTGGTAGTCCAACGGTTTCCCACTAGGCTATCGCTGCTTATTTATTATATTGCTTAAATTTGATAGCACCGTTAAAATACAACTCATTCGGAAGGGTCATTATTCAGTCAACGACTACTTAAATGACAAAATCTCATGTAACTAGTTGCTTTTTGCATACAGGATTCAAATTCTAATTAGTGAGAATAATATAGAAATAACAACTTATAAAATATAATAAATATATATCAAGCAAAAAAAATTAATTCAGGAATTTTAAAATAACAATTTAGTAACAAAATAAAAGGAGACTGACCATTTATATATGGATATTGGTGCAAGTGCTGCCCAACACTGACACATAGTGCATAATGTTCCTTAGACTAATACAAGTCTGTAACCCAAAGCACATCAAAATCTATCCGAGGAGTATATAGAATTTTTATTTACGGGTTTTTTATTTGAGCAAAAATAATAATTAATTGCTTATGGGAGGGCAAACCGACACGATCAGGGAGAGATGAGGCGCAGGACCCACTGCTTAACGTCCCTTCCGAAGCACGGGGCTCAAACACCGCCAACTGCCTGACTGGGCTGTTATTGAGAAATAGAAAAACCTAATAACACTTTTTGGCCCGACCAGGGATTGGCATACACGGCAGTCGCACTTACTACCACTGCGCCACCGAAGCCTACGCTAGCTATTTATCAATCGTCGTCATTGTCGTTCTGTCGAGAAATAAAGCAGGGTGCCTAACGTCTAACTGGCAGCTCGTATTTAGGGTAGGCAAGGCACCAGCCTTGCCTACTCTAAATACGAGCTGCCAGTTGTTCTTCGTCCATTGAAAGAAGAGCAGCAATAATGTTTGATGCAATCTACTCCATGATTATCCTCGTCATTGAAAATATAGCTATGGTAGATTTTAGGTGACGTCTGTCTTTATGTCTTGTCTTTATGTTCGCTTGTACAAGTTAGACCTTATTGGAAGGCATCGAATAATCTGAGAGGTCATTAAGCTAGCTGTTATATTTTTGTATAACTAATGACAGTGATGCGTACATGTTCGGTGTAATAGCTTGGCGCCAGTTTGATTTGGTAGGTCCCTACAGCGAATAGAGTCGACTCTTTGATCTACATCATCTGCCAAGTAATTCAGCCAACCAACATTCAGCCGCTCCCTGGCTGTATTAATGAATTCGAGAGCAGACTGCAATGCAAAGGGTCTCAGGTGCGAACCCACGTCGCGCACCTCTGACTTTCGGAAGTTATATGACTTTTCGAAATTATGTGCGTAATAATTGACAATTATCGCCTGCTCCGTGCCTCAGAGAGTGCATTAAGCCGTCGGTCTCGGCTGCCATGAACATCTATGACAGTCGTTATTGGGAAAGTCAGTACCCCTTATATCTTGACACTGGTCTAGCCTTAGGGTATCGTTAGCCTTCGGGTTGCGGAGGTCAGGTGTCAGCCGCTCCGTGTAAAAACTGATATCCAGTCAAATCCGGTTAGATAAGAAAAAGCCGATCCCAAGTGACTTGGGAATAATAAAGGCTAAGGAAAAGAAGGGCTATCCATAATATCAACGTGGAAGGAATTTGTCAGAGCTGCATCAACGTAGGTATAGACGAGTAACACGTGCGCGAAAGAGACAGACATATGCCCCACCTGCATGCAGACAATTATTTTTGTATGTAAATGTTTAAAAAACAGAAAGAAATCTTAAAATAAGACTTGTAATTTCTCGGTAACCGCGGCAGCGAATATTTTTTTATTATCTGTTATTTTAAGGAAAAGTACTCCCATATCTGGGCAACACTTGGGCCAGACCCGGTCAGTCCCCTTTACAGTGTTTGTCTTTGTTTCATACGTGGGGGAATGCTTTGACACATACTTCTCCGCGGGGCGACGTAGAAGATATGTCGGGCTCACCGAGGGAAGATACTCCTGTAAAACCGACTGAACCTACCACGATGTTCCTCGACACATAACTATAGATAGCGGGGCCGCGCGATCGCTTTCACATGCAATAGCGATCCCGCCGAGGTTTCGGCCCACTGCGCGCCGTGTGAAACGGCAAGCAACTACACAAAAAAATAATTCTCTCTACTGTTACCTTGTGGGGAGATGAAGAAACAACACAGAGGCGCGCATGGGATCACACACGCCGCCTCTCGGACATGGTGCTAATTGGGTGGCGAGCAGGCCCACAAAGCCCTGCGGTAGAACCTCAGGGTGACTGGAGGTCATCTGGCTGTTTTGCGGTTGAGGAGAGGGTTTAAGTGTGCCCTCTCCCGCTCCACAGCCTTCTTGATAGAATATACTTCCTCACAGAAGAAGGCGACAACGTTCCACGATCTCATACTCCGGACCATAGACTAAACCATGGCCAGGAGCGAGGGGACAACCAATCCAACTGCTGCGAGCAACTTACGGCGCTACGATGCCCAGGTGGGGCAATCCGCTGAAGTACGCAGCGCCGTGTCCACAACAACGTTGCGGCAGTCGCCACAGTGATGACATCCGGGCATTTCGTACCGGCCTATGCGACGCAGGAGCTGGCCAGTCATTACCTGTGTCCGCTGAAAGGTGAGGGCGCCATGCCGCCTCTTCAGCTACTCCTCAAAAACGGGACGGACTTACCGTCACGGTCGTGGCATGGTCGGCACTGGGGTGCACAAGTTGTGGCTTCTATTCTTCCACCAGGACTTGGTGGAACTCGGACCATACCGCCCCTAGATCTTGAACCCTCTCTCCAACAGCAGAATCGGGCGCCTTAGGGCGCGAAACGACCTACAACCACTATGAGGTTTCACCTAGGGCTGGTGGGCTTCGTAGTCCTGCCTGACAAGCTATCAGTCCAAAAGGCGACGTGCGTGTGCCCACGCGCGTCTCTATGTTATGTCTTCGTCCCGCCACAAGCGGACATCCCCTTTCTCTACGACTATCCCAGTTTATGATATAGCGTTCCCCTACACCAACCGTTAGGTTATATTAGAGGAGCCGTTGTACCTTCCAGCGTCTGAGAGCACCTTTCGGGACCAGTTATAGACAGGTCCTGTCCCCAAATCTCGACTCTCCACCCTAACCTCAGAGATCCGGTTGACTTAAGCGAGCTACCTCGTGCCCAAGTGACACTACCTATTCTCCAGATAGGTACCGGAGCAATAAAGCTGCTCACCACCCGCAACTCAAGGAGTTGCTAACGAAAACCTCGCTGAAGCCGACGAAGAAGCTGCCTCCCATATCTCCAGTATGGTACCGGAGCTGTGTAAGGCACGCTCACTTCTCGACATACATCCGTACGCCTACCCAAATAGGCCTACAAACCGGGTGTGGCCCGAGTCACTCCATCTATGACTCTTACTTGCTGAACAGGCAAGCTCCCGAGATGCGTTGCGGCAGTAAAACTACACTGCCACTTCGCTAAATACAACTCCGTGCCACATGCGACCGACTGGTTCGCACTGGCCGCGCCTGAGGCCGACGCTCGAACGCAACGTGCTTGCCGAGCAAACGAACATGTCGTCCTCAGCGGCCAACCACATACCCCTGCGAGTCCAACACCAATGTCAGGCACCGCGCACTCTAGTCAGCGGTCGATAGAACACGCCTTTCGAGGCGCAGTGGGCTTCCTGACCCCGCAGTACCCTGGTCCAAAGGGGGAGACCCGTAGTTCTCCCCCCGAAACCCTATCTACTCGGGTCCTGAAGATAGGGATAACACAAAGTTACAAAGTCCGCCACAAGTGGACATCCCCTTCCTCTACGACTATCCCAGTTTATGATATAGCGTTCCCCTACACCAACCGATTAGGTTATAATAGAGGAGCCGCTGTACCTTCCAGTGCCCGAGAGCACCTTCCGGGACCAGTTATAGACAGGTCTTGTCCCCAAATCCCGACTCTCCACCCTAACCTCTCTCTGAATATGGTAGGTTGATTTGTGTAGTGGCCTGCCGTTTTATTAAAAGCCCTCTTTATTCAGAGGGCTGAAACCTTAGCGGGGTCGCGAATGCATGTGAAAGTGATTCGCGTGGCTCCGACGACTCTGGTTATGTCGAGGAACAAACACCGTGGTAGGTTTAGTCGGTATTACGGAGATCATCTTTTTTCCCGGTGAGTTCAACAGAACCTCTCCGTCGCCCTGTGGAGATGTATGTGTCAATGCATTCCACCATATAAAAAAATTATGATAGCACATCCACTTCGCAGGATATGGAAGACAATTGTTTTAAATTTGTTCGGTCAAATGGCTGGTGTAACAATCCCTTGTTGACGAGCACTCGTCAAGCCACATGACGTAGAACACGCAATTTAAATGATTCCAAAAGAGATGGATAGTCTTTTTTATTTCTTAAATCATTGTATAGAAAAGTCATGTCCTTTCCAAACTGTCGTAATTTATCGTAAATAATTATCTATTTATCTTAATTTATCTACTTACTACATTCACTTACACATTTTTGTCTTAAATTTAATAAACTTTTTCAGGCGAAACAATAAAAAAATAAAATTCAGGTTTATTATCCATATATTTATTTGTTAATACATAATATAATGAATACTAAATTGCCAATTAAATTTTTAATGTTTATTATGATTATAGCTCTTGAACCATTTAGGACAGCACCAGCTGAAAATAATAATGTTACATAATATGTAAATAAAAAAGTGCAAGAAAAGTAATATTTTAAAATTAAGAACATCTATTAAATATATAGTCCGTATCTCTTATTATTTTTAAAGTAAGCACTTTTAAAAGTGCGCTCATTATTATTTTACTGGTATTTTTTTCCGGCGCCATATATGACCTAATCTGACCAATACAATTACAAAAGCTTAGCCCTTTTAGCACTCTAATGGATAACATTAATTTAGTTACTAAATAGTGTGTGTAGTGTTTAAGCCATCAAGCCATCTAAATACGAGTAAACGTGGCCATTACAATATACTATTAGTGGCATTGCATCTCGATTGACTGCTGAAGATGTAAGATAAATTATACGATCCAAATAAGATTATGGAAACCTTATTTGGGACGTGTAATTACGTTTAAATTTAAAGCTGATTTTAAGACGTAATACTGTTTTCAAATTATTATAAACCCGAAACTATTATGGATTTTGTACAATTCGTTGAGGCAGCCTGATATAATTTCTGTCGAATGTAGTATGTAGCATGTATGTAAAAGCATTTAAAACAGAGATACCTAGTTGCTTTACATGGTAATTGGTTGCTATATTATAATCAATATATATATAATCAATATCAGCAATATCTTTTAAACAGCTTTGCTGATAATAATCAATCTAAAAAATAAAAATAAATATCAGTATGTGTTTATTTTATACGTTACCTCTACACCTTCTTTGCGGAACACACAGTCCAGTACAAGTTTAGCTCTATCACAGCCGGCATCTCCATCGCTGACAACCTGGTCATTCACTGTAATAGAAGGAAATAAATACATCAGATGCAAATTTTCCTTCAAGTCTTGAAATCTAGACATCACAATGTTATAAATATTTCAAATGGTGTTCGCCATATTATATATTTAAGTAAATATCAAATCCCACCAAAACATTTTCATGTAAAATGTTGACAAGACGACACCATATGACTCGCACTGTAAAAAGTTATCAGATCTCATGTAGAGCCAAGCTTTTAACTCTACACGCCCTAACTCTACAAGGCCTAACTTCACAAACTCTATACCTTAGTCAAAATATGTGGCTTGGCCATTTCGTTACTACTAGAACTATTGTATAACAAAAAAGTAATGAACATCATACAAACTTCCATCCCCTGGTTTAAGGGGTTGGAGAATAAAAGTTACAAGTTTTATAATTTTTTTGTTGATTGTGTATTAATACTAGCGTACATACCAAATTTCAGCTTTCTAGGACGTTAGGAAATACCCTAGGTATTTTGATGATCATCAGTGAGTGAGTAACGCAATCAGGGTTTTTTATATATCAATAAAATCTAAAGTATAAGAGCTATGCAATTTAAACTTTATATATTTAATAAGTCTGCTATTGACAACATATCCCGAGAATTTTTTTATCTGGTATAATCCAAACCAAAGTTATAAGGGTTCAAAAAAACGACGAAACGGTTCGAGAAAAGGTAGGTAGTACCCTAGTGCTTTGCTTGGCTCGTCTTGGCGGTGGCACTACCGCGCTCCTAAATCTATACTAATATAATGAAGAAATGTTTGTATTTTCGTATGTTTCTATTTTTGTTATTAAACTCATAAATTACTTTATCCAAAAGTAACATAAGCATATTACATCACGTTACTAGCCACGGGAGCGGAGTAATAATCATAATAAACATTGATGAAACCAGACAACTTTTGTGAATATAAATTGCTTTTTAAATTTGATCTCTATTTGACGACATGTAAACTGCATTTTAAAAAGTTTTTATTACGGGAATTGACTAGCAGCCCTCAAAATCGTACATATATCGGTATGTAGGCTTTTAAAATTCTAGAGCAGTCACTAGAGTTTTTAATTGAATTCCTACATCTTGGTGATCTAGACAATTCTGGTGTGGCCACGAACCCCTTGGCTGTCTCTTATACATGCCAATGAGAACTGTCCCTCAGATCAGTGGTCAATACCCCATGCCCCATGCTTCTCATTTTTTGATAAGGTCGTGCTATAACCTCGTGACACATCTAATCATGTGAGCATTCATTGGCTATGGAAACCGCTTACCATCAGCCAGGCCATATATGTATTTATTTGTTTCGAATATATCGTATATTATATACTAGTGGTAAGTACCAAAGAAACTTACAAGTTAAGAAGATAATATAGATATGACAATTACATATTTGCAACATATTAAATTATAAATAAAATTAAAAGATATATATTTTAATTCAATTATATTTAATTTTGATTAAAAATGTGTATAATACTTAAAAATATGGCTCTTTAGTTAACTGACCCCGCGGGATGAACTGGGCAACTACTAGTTCATTTATTTTATTATTTATTTTTGTCAACTGGACCCGCTTTTAAATTAGGCAGAACTCTATTATATATTTTCAAAATTGTGTACAGACGTGCGGAAAACGTTTATGAAGTATGTAGGTATAGGTACAATAAAAACAAAGTGATTAGTGGGCATATAATACTTTCTCGCTCAAAGGTGCATATCACTTCACTTGTACTTCCCTGTCACAAAATAATAAGAAATTGATATTTTTGACACCAGGGGTAACGAATGACTAATGAAACTATAAATGCCACGTGCGCTTATCCCTTCCCGCAGGTACTGATAAGGTTCTTAAAATGTGATTGGCTGAATCCAGGTATTTGTATTCTCACCATAGGACTATTTGAACTTGTAATGTGCTTGACATGAGTGCGATGTGCCTCGGCTTCGTAGTAATTAATGTCTTGGTCATATTAATATTATTAATGTATAAAACTTTTCTCTGTGTTTGTACAAAATATAAAATTATGAAACGGGATCAATTGACCAATTCGAAATATACATTAGGTCAACTGATCCCGCGGGTCCAGTTCAAGCGGTATCAGTTAACTAAAGAGCCAAAATATTTGGTTTCTGCCAACACCTGCACGCATTATTATTTATTGTTATACATGCTTTTAACGGTAACGTTTGTTACCCCGCAATATAATTAGCCAACTTGTATTGTATTTTACTAATATTAAGGAAGTGTCATTTTAAAATTGCTAGGCACTTGCAATATTTATATTATTTGAAACTCTTTGTTATTTATAATTGTCAAAGTAGTAGAGCTTCGCTGATTTCAAAGGCCGGCTCGACCGAGAAAGGACTATCCTCTTACAGAATATCGACATTAAATAGCAGTATTCCTACTGTTGTGTTTCGTTCGGTGAGTGAGAGTGCCGGAGGCCCAATCACCCTCTTTCCCCCTTCCCACTCCTTCTCTTTCCCACTTCCTTTCCTAAAGGGTCGGCAACGCGCAAGTGATGCCGTCGTCCATAGGCTACGGTGACCACTTACCATCAGGTGGCCCGTATGCTTGTTTGCCACATTAGCCGTATAAAAATAAAGGTAAACGCTATTGCGTTCGTTAACGTTTGCGTTCAACGACTCTCTCTGATACTAATATTATTTCTTTATATAATATTGTTTTACGTTTACGCGAATGTTATACATTGAAATTAAAACTAGGTATTTTATACGGATTTTGTCGCGTTGTTTATTTTAGAACAATTATTACATAATTTTGAACTATAACACTACTATCATTGAACTCTACTACAATTTAAAATATTTAAATTAAATAAAACTATTTATATTTAAGTTTATACTTTTCCCCGACGTTTCGGTTGCTTTACAGCAGCCATGGTCACGGGGAGACTTGCTGTAGATAGTTCAACAGTATACTCATATGTAATAATTCAGTCACGACGAACATACCTGTACCGCAGTTCTTTCCCTTCTCTTGGTATTTAACGAAGTCCTCAGGCTGTACGAATTCCTTGATTACATTCATTGCCGTCTCTGTGTTGAAAAATCCTTGAGCATTGATCTGTAAAGTCATTACTTTACTTTATATGATGTATCATTAATTATACTATGAAATATTCATATAAAAGTAAGTCAGCGACTACCATAGATGCAATAAGAAAGAGCAAAAATTCGCCGGTATTCGCCTGCCCATAATTTCAGACTGACCACAAAAAACATGCAACTTTATTCAAATGATTATAATTTGATAAGTTTGTTACGATCCCTCTCTCCCCCTCCCTTTCTCGTAGTTCCTTACAGACGGTAGGCAAAAGTTAGTTACATACACGTGTTGTATTTTAATCTCATGGGAAACTAAGGGATAGTAAGCGAGTCTTTTGTCTTCTACCGAGCTTGACTTTCTAGACTTCGAGGTCTTACTGGAAATTTCCTTACCGAAAAATCCTACAACCTTACGGCCCACCCAATAAATGGAATCTTACGATCGGCACAAACTTTTACAGCAGAACTAAGAAGGCAGGCTTTATATGTGTTTGTAAGTTTCTGTTAGTATAAAGACTATTGATATAGTCTCATATTATGTGTTTTAAGTAGTGCAATTCAGAGCATCTTACCTCAAATCAGACATTACAATCTGTGCCAAACCTTGCGTTATGTTCGCACTATGAATAGAATATCTAGAATATAATAGATATGGGTGCATTACAATGTGCAACTTAGAATCACCATATAACTTGCTAATCTGGTTATATTATACATACTGCAATTTAAGTATGTAATAAAATGATTAAATGGCACCTTAGCTGAATTAAAAGTAATGCATGATACAAATATTAGGAAGTACTTACTATTCCAGCCTTCTTGAATCCACATGCCAAGAAGCAAGAGTCTAGGCTTTCTTCGTTGTTGGCTTTTTGGGCCGCTTTAACCTCGTCGAGGCTAACTCCGTGCGCTTTAGCACACTCTGCTACTATAGGAGCAACAGCTTTAAGTATGCCTTGTCTTTCTTCGCTGGAGAAACCCTACAATGAAGATAATAGTAAAGATATATATATACAAGCCACAAATGTTATAAAATTATTAGAATATGTAGAGTATATATGTAATGCTTAGTAATTATACATACAGCATAAGAAATAAGAAGAGTAAATAGAAATACGAAGACGGAATACCAAAGGAGCTTCTAATACTGGGTGAGAAAACAGGTAATAAAATTAATAGGCTAAGTATTTTAATTCAATAATAGCCGTATAAGCAGAGCCATTAATTGGTTAGTTCAGAAAAAGACTGCATGGTCTGCCGGGGACGTAGGTATAGTTCAGGTGTTATAATCAACTTTAACAGATTTAATATCTACAGGTTTTTACAATATTGTACATCGAATTATTATTAAGTAATAAGGGGTAAGGTTTTTAAATATAATGTTAATATGATAATTTATTCTTAAGAAAGGGTACAGAGACTGTTTAAAGCGAATGTATGCATAAATTGTACTCACATAAACGCCGCTGAAGCTCACAGCCACGAAACACACAACTAAACAAGTGAACTTGGACATGTTGATAATACTTTGTTGTTCCACTAACTTGGAAGCTTCAAAAGTGTATGTTCGTGCTAAGTACTATCCTGTCCTATTTATATTAAACTCATTACATCAACACGGAACCGTTTTTATAAGAAATCTTACAATAGCTGGTAAAAAACCTCTTCAATTTATTATTAAATATTGTCTATAAAGCGCATTGATTAATTATATAACAAAAAATAATACAACAGTTGCAAAACCTTGCAAATGTGATTGGTATGGATGACGATTTAAAAAGAGCAGCATTCAATTCCTTGTTCGTATTTTTGTTTAATTATGCCTACTAGAATACTTTAATATTTCCAATACTCAGTAAAGTTACATTAATTATACTAAATATGTCATATAAATAATTTGGAAATACAAATTCAGATAAATGTCATCTAGTAGTAGCGTTAAGAAGATCCTAAAAATGTAATTAGCGGAATTAACAAAAAACAGCTTCATCTAAACAAAAAATACTTTTTTATTCGTAGCGTAGACTTAATTTGAAGCAATTGAAGTTACAAGCGACGCGGATATGAAATAATTAAATATTGCTGCATGAACAGATGCATATTGCACATTCGATCAAAATTTGATTTGATTTACATTAGGGATTTTTTTTATTTGTAAATTCTCATTTAGTAATAATAATAATTGAATATTTGATCATGGTTCTTGAGAATGCCAACCAAGAACGTGAATATAAAATCTGTCAAATGTAGTCAACTTTAAGAACAGATATAATAATTTTACATAGCTATTAATATTATATAATACTTTTAAACAACCTGTTTTATGTGTTAAAGAAAATAAATAAAATATTGATAATAAACTTTATACCTTACCTCTACACCTTGTATGCGGAACAAACAGTCCAACACAAGTTTAGGTCTATCACTACCGGCTTCTCCATCACTGACTGCTTGGTGATTAACAGTAATGAACAAAGAAAGAATTATATCAGTTTATTAATCAATATCCCACGCACTGATAGTCCAGCGACTTCTTTTTCGATATGATGTACTCTTGTAATCACTCATAGCTGTGCTCATAGATAAATAGGTAATCGTATGTTTTTAGGTCTAAGATCGTATGTACTACAATAGTGGTAAATACAATTACAATGCTAACAGTAAATAAATTAGGTTATGTTAGTATGAGGGCATTTTTTTAAATAAAATTTGGTCATGTTACTTGGTGATAATATAGCTTTCTAATGGTGATATATGTGACAATCTATAAAATCGGCTGGTATATATAATATTTTTTGAGTTATTGATTAAATACATCTGATCCCAACGTTGTACATAAGCACTTTAGAATAATGCGTACACCATCTAAAATAAATTTTCAAACCTTGGATCACTAAAGGATTGCTCAGATGTATACGCAATCGAGACTCCATGAGTAAACAGCTTAAAATTAATCCTAATAATTATAACATTAAAGTAATTTTTTTTTTTTTTTTTTTTTTTTTACGTGGGGAAATGCGCCTTATGCATACCCTCTCGCCACTAGGGGAGGCGAGTCCGGCTCTCCCGTACTTCGGGCCTACGGACCAAAACCCCACGGTGTGCACGCTCGCTGCCTTGCATATTGGATGGGCCGCTGGCAAAATTACTACCTCAGCGACCCACCCAGCAGTCTACAACTCCTCGGCGACGCCCCGGCACTACATAGGGCGTCAGACCGACTCAATGGCTGGCGGACGGAAGATCCCCGTTCTTCCGCCCGCGGCCTTCATTATGGCGGCATTAGGCGCGCGCAAGCGCGCCTGTGCCGCCCGGTTCGCCGGCGACGGCTCGGATCCGCAAGGATACTTTCTTCACGGATCCGCTCCGCCGCCTCCTTCTGCGAGATGACGTCCTCGCAGAAGGACGCGACCGCTGCCCACTTCCTCTCGCTGTCGACCATGGCTAACCTTAAAGTAACCTATCTCAGATACCGCAACTTCTGCAATAAATTATTAAAAAGATTAAAACATAGTTATGAGAATAATGAACTACGTAAAGCACGGCATAACCCACGATCTACTTGGCAAATAATTAAAAACATTACTCACACGGAATCAATTAAACAATCACCTGTTAAACTATTAAATAAAGACAGAGATAATTTGGCATCTGTAAACCGAGTCAATGAGTACTTTTTCCGTATCGGTAGCGATTTAGCATTACAAATTAGCCCTAATATACGAAATAATCAATTGCTAAATGATAAAATTAATGCTAATTCTTTCGTTCTTTTGCCAACGGATGAGTCTGAGGTTGAGTTAATTATTCGAAGTTTGCGTAAAGATGCTGCTGTCGTGTGGGATGCTATTCCTGCTCATTTATTGCAAAAGTGCTCAGACACCCTGGTACCAATAATAACCCACATTTGCAATATTTCTATGGCAGAAGGGATCTTCCCCAAATCTTTTAAAAGGGCTGTTGTGCATCCTATCCTTAAGAGTGGAAGCAGAGACAGTGTCAATAATTACAGGCCCATATCTGTCCTGCCTGCGCTATCAAAAATGCTAGAGAAGGTGCTACATACCCGCTTAAGAAACTTTTTAGAGAAGAACAATATTTTAGCGCCGAATCAATTTGGTTTTAGGGTGGGAATATCAACTGAAGATGCAGTAGCTTCTCTGGTTGATGAAATAGTAAACAGCTTTGATAATGGACAAAAATGCCTGTCGATCTTTCTCGATCTTACCAAAGCATTTGACACTGTCTCTGTTCCACATCTCTTACTAAAAATGGAGAGGATTGGCATCCGCGGATAAGCATATCGAATTTTTAAAAATTATCATTCCGATCGGACACAATGTGTTAAAATAGATAACATTGTTAGTAGCAACGCCCCCCTCCTTTTTGGCGTCCCACAGGGATCGATCTTTGGTCCAAACCTTTTCCTACTCTACATAAACTCCTTGTATACCCTATCCCTTCCCTATTCTTCTATCATTACCTACGCAGACGATACTGCAATAATTGTTCGTGGCAAAAACTGGCCAGAAGTGTTTGCTCGTGCAGAATGCTCTCTTAGTCATGTAATGCAGTGGCTGTCAAAAAATCTATTAACACTTAACCTCAACAAAACTACATATATCACGTTCTCAAAGACAACTATAACCCAACCATCTTTGGAAACTTTCAATATAAGAGCGCATACTTGTTCGACATTCACATCTACTAATACCTGCAGCTGTCCAACTATACTGAGATCTACCCACACAAGGTATCTGGGAGTATATATTGATAATCTTGTGTCATGGAAATACCACCTGACTAATAGTACTGTCCGCGTGCGTAAGATAATATTTATTTTCAAAAAACTACGTTACTCAGCCGATTTTGACACCCTAAAATTAGTTAATTATGCAGTATGTCAATCTATATTAACATACTGTATATCTGTCTGGGGTGGAGCTGTGAAGTCGTTTCATGTGCCCTTAGAGTGAGCACAAAGAGCAGTCCTTAAGAAATTTAAACCTTTTAGATATTCCACTGCCCAATTATATCACGAATGTGAACTTCTTAGTGTCAGACAGCTCGTTGTACTTGAAACGATCTGCAGAAAACATGTTAACCTGGTATATAGCAATGAAATCACAAAAAGCGCCGCGCATATAATAAGGTCTGCCAAGCCCGAAGCTTTAGAAGTGCGTTAGCAGCGCGCCACCACAGTGTTGTAAGCTGTCATTTATATAATATTGCTAATAAATACTGCAACATATATCCATTAACTAGATCGCAATGTAAGAAAAACGTTACCATATGGCTCCTGTCCAAATCTTATAAAGATACGGAAAATTTGATTAAACTAAGTAACTAACTATAATTTACAATGCATCCCCCTCTCTCTCACACACACACACACACACACACACACACACACACACAAACGCACACGCAAACACACTTATATACATATATATATTATTTTTACGAAGCAATTCAGCACATGCATATGCACTTACGATGATACACTACACTTTCATATGAACTACTTGTTGCAATTAATTACAAGAGCCCTGGTACTCATACCATAAGTTAAAACTTACTTTGGGTACCAATGGTCAACAAAATTATTGTACATGTTAAGTTTGATATAACTCAAGTGTTATTGTTTTGTATGTACCTTCTTGAGTCAATAAACTTTTATTATTATTATAGTTAAATCTTTACAAACAAACAATAAATCAAATCTTTCTCTTTATAGTATTAGTAGATATAGATATTGATAAAGTATATTGTAAATTAATTATTGATAAATTATATTTTGCTGTGATTTATTTATTTACAAATGTGTATATTAATTACATTACTATACTACTAATAATAATTTTATTATACATATGGTTAATGTCTGTATCAATCTAGCCCTTCTAATCACCCTTCCTATGTGTATTCTTAAACTAGCTATTACTTCGCTTTTTATAACCTCTTCTTTTGTCATTTTACGATCCTTAGAAACACTTGGTGGATGGTGAACTTGAACAGGATTCTAAATGTTTGAATTTCCTATCTGCTAGTACAGTACACTTTTCTCGCACAGTTTCTAAGAATCCGCTTTGCTCCGCCAAGGTGATATCAGATATACGTCCACCATAGCCTTCTGATATAAAGTTTAAGAAGCCATCAGGAGTTGCACCAATAAGATATTTGATGGTGTTACAGCTTTTGTATTGAGACCAGGTTAAAAATAATGAAGAAACAATCAATTATTGATTGAACATTTGCATAAACACCATTAGTCTGAAGCACTGTTGGTAAATTTCTTTTTATATCTATTGCTGAAGGCCAGTTAACAAATTGAAATAAAAATTTTGCACAATGTGTAATGTTCTGTAATATATTCTGTAATATAATTAATTTCAATATAAATTGTCTTCCCTCTACTTCTTTCTTAAGTGCAAAAACACTTACTGAACTTCAGTGTTTGTAAATTCCACTGTACTGCCAGCAACTTAAGGTGCTTGATCTATAAATAAGTCTTCATTCTTGAACTCGCCAAAGCTCTGGCCTGTTTTTACTAAAGGCCTAGTAGTAGTACCAATTTTGCGATCAGCTGTTAATGGTTTTATGTGTACATAACACTTTATTTTTCTTTTGCTCTGATAGTAGACTTCTAGAAATTGTGGATGTTTCTTCTGTATAGGTATGCAATGAAGACACTGTGCTTTCATGAACATTTCTTAAACTTGAACCTCAATCCTCAATTTTGGTTTGATGTTTTTTGATTTCCAATCATTATAATTCAATATGTCTAGTTCTACCTGAAACAAGAAGCGAACTCTTATTTAACATGTTGAACATTTAAAACAATATCGGTCAAGATTGTAAAACAATAAACATTGAAAGTTCAGAGAAAAGATATTACAGATACTTACATCTAAATGTTCTTCACAAATATACAGGCTGATTGGTAAAAGACTGAACATATTGAAGGAGGGTATTCAGTACTCGATTCTGGACCCGAACATCTAAAAGATATAGGTACTTAAAGTTTGACCCAGTTATCCAATAAAAACTTAATGTGCGGACACTCTTACGCATATACCAAAACTAAACAAAACCTACACCCCCACCCGCCGCTACCATACCCTGCACTCTCCCAAATTTGCACCCCCACCCGTCCTTTTCTTGTCAAAGGTCATTAGCCTCGGTAGCGGCGCTCGACAGCTGTGTGCGACGCGCGCAGTATCCACATTTTATGGATATTTCATACAATTTTTCATAAAGGTTTTCTTTGCAGGTTAAAGTTTTTTTTTTTTTTACCTTGCATCTGACCATAAATTATTATGTAAAAGTTAAGTATGTACAATGTTTAACGAGTCATACTGTATAACGCTCCTTTTGGGGTTTTTTGTTTTGCTAACAGCAACGCACCATTCTTCATTATTACTCTGAGGAATACGAAAAAAATGTTTTTGTGGCGTAGTTATAACCTTATTATGCAGGTTGGTACAAAAAATTATGTGATGGGAGCCCGGGTATACGCTTTGCGGCTATGTTCATTCATATTGGCGGAGTAAAACCATTTACCCGTTCATATTTTTATGTTTATTCTTTTCCTTTAATTACCAAAATGAAATTAACAAAGGACATTTGGCCATCCGTGGACACAATGTTATGGAAAAATTAATACATGTATTTTTTTCTTTTATTTTATTTTAAATACCTTTGTGTAAATCAACACAACAAAAAAACAAAACATAGTTGGAAAAACATACAAACAAAACAGAAAAATAAAAACATACAAACAAAACATAGTGGGCCGTAGAACAGTGGGTTGCTACACTCACATAATGAACATAATATGATTTTTAGGCTGGGCAAGGTATCAAGCACATTAATCCACTCACCCAGTTTCTTGATCATATATAGTATATGATCAAAAAACTTAGATAATATAAGTCTGATTAATAAAATATTCATGAAAATATATTATTTTATTTGATTAATTACCCTTTTCAATACATATAGAAACCTATTTAAATATAAAGCCTGATACAAAACTAGGTTTATATTCTCCTTTTTACTGATGTGAAGTATTTAATTGATATCATATTAGCTAAATGACGCGTCCACGATTGGCCAAAGTGTCTATAGAAAATGGGCAATACTATTTGTCAATTTTTACATAGGGTACATGATATCATAGACAACTGTAACAGACCATAGAGTTTGATAAACCACAAAAAATAAATATGCTTGATTCTATAGGCAAAGGAATCAGTGTAAAAATCCTACACTATCCACATTTTTCTTTTCTATACTAATAATATAAAGCTGAAGAGTTTGTTTGTTTATTTTTTGTTTAGTTGAACGCGCTAATCTCAGGCACTACTGGTTTGAATTGAAAAATTATTTGATGTTGGATAGGCCATTTATCGAGGAAGGCTATAAGCTATATAACATGACGATAATACCAATAGGAGCAGAGCATCAATGAAAAATGTTGCAATAGCGGAGAAAATTATCTTATGTGAAGCAGACGAAGTTGCGCGGGTCAGCTAGGTTATTATATTTTAGAAATTAACCTTTTGACCGCCACGTCAATAACGAAAAGCTGTGTTCCCTGCGCCACGCCACAAATTCGTTCTTTAATGCTTACAAAAAAATTGTGACGGGCAAAAATACATATCAATAAAACATCGTGACTCAACTCACTTACGTCAACTAGAGTAATGAAGTATTAAGTACCTATATGAATAATTATGTTTTGAAATTACTTAGTGTTAATAGTGTTTATTGCTATAAAAAGAACCGATATCTACATTCACAATTTTGCACAAATATCTCGTACGTTTTAATATAATGTTGATAAACTTTCACGATTTGTACAATTATAAAGTTTTTAATAAATGTGTTAATACAATTTTAGTAATTTATTTAAGTCTTTATAATGTTTAGTTTTTTGATGTGGAAATGTTGTAAAAAGATACCAAAACGTTTGATTTTCTAAATAGTGTTGCCGATTTAGCATATTTATTGCTAAATTTAGCATGTCGTTTAGCAAGCATATTATTTTAGCACATAAATAAATCAGCGCTGGTACGAAATGCAACACTCAAAATGTTAAACACGGTTACATTTTGATGCCGTCAAGCACACCTTAGTCATTCTGTTGATTTTTTATTTATAGTGGCTTTAGCATAATTTTGGCAAATTTAGTTTAGCATATTTTGTACTTCTTTTGGCAAAACTTCTTTCTTGTTGGCAACACTGTTCTTAAATTCTAAATTTCCAACAAACTCAACATAGGTGTTGAATAGAAATGTCGACAATGTCGTCTTCTGGAGAAAACTCACGACCATCGTCACCAAGCTTGCGCGAGAGTTGCCATAAAATTATCGATTTGCAATTATTTAGTCATAAGTTTGTTAATAAATATTTAGTTTTATTATATATTTTGCCTTTTATTTCATCTGATATGAAATGTAGCAGACGAGAAATAATTTTCATTATTTATTAGGAAATATATCAATTTGTTTTCATAAAATATTTCATAAACCTTTTATAGTAATTGTTTTCCTTACCCATCAATAGCTGTCGGCTCTTGACGATCGTGGCGTGTATTTGCACGTCAAATTGCACATTTAGCATGGTGTTCTTACATTGTGATTTTTCCATTATGGAATGGCTAATTGTTATGTATCTTTGTGTAATAATATACTAAATATGTCTAAGGAATAATAATAGAATAAATACTACAAATGTGTTTTTTTTTGGTGTTTATTTTGTATTGTAAAAAAGTGATATTTTCGTCGTTTTTGTCGTCTATAGACGACCGTGGCGGTCAAAGGGTTAAGCATTGTAAGCAAATAAAAATATATTCGAGATCAGGATAGGTAATTAACAAACGGTATTTTTATTTTAGGAGCTTAATAATTTCGAAATGTTGTCAATTGGCCTTAGTTGTATTTTATTAAGACTACTGGAGTTTGAGTGAAGATGGCGATATATCATTTTAAACTTGATGTCATTAAACCGTCAATCAATGCGTTTACGTTTACACAGTCAGCAATATAAGTTTATACTTATATTGCTGACTGATTTGTTATATTAGTTCAAGAAGAATTTCAGCTACTAACATATCTGTACCTCAGTTCTTTTCGTTCTCTTGGTATTTGATGAAATCCTCGGGCTGAACGAATTTCTTGACTACTTCCAAAGCTGTAGCTGTGTTGAATAGCCTTAAGCATTCATCTGTAACATAATTATTTATCATTAATGATATTATAATATACGTATATAAAAACAACCCAGCAAATCCTATCCCTATGCAATAAGAACTTGCGAAATCGAAATTTTAAGAACTTTCGCTACCTATAACTTCAGGCTGCGTTTTGTTTTCGTTGTCTCGTCAATTCAAGCAGTATTTACAGGTTGTACACTGTTGTACATTGAATATATTACTAATGAGGAGTAAACTAGGTAATATGATATCGTTTTCTTAATAAAAGGTTAAAGACTGATAATACTAATGTAATGTATAGATTATACTCATATAAACGCCACTGAAGCGACATACACAACTAGACAAGTGAACTTGGACATGTTGATAAAACTTTGTTTGTACCTCTAACTTGGAAGCTCCGAAAGTGTATGTTCGTTCTTATAATATCCTGTCCTAATTATATTCAACTCATTACTTAACCACGGAACAGTTTTTATAACTAATGTTACAAAACGGACAAAAATATATTCAATTTATAAAAAATATTGATTAGTTATATAACAAAAAATAAATAAATACTTGCAAAACCTTGCAGATATGATCAGTAAAATATATATATTTGTAGTTAATAGAGATACATAAGGAGCAGCCGCTAATTTCTTGCTCGAAGTCCCTTTTTATCATGCCAACCAAAGTACTTAATTTTACTTACTACAGTAACTATAATTACGTATAAATAATTTTGAAATAATTAACCAAATGAGACTTTAAGTAAATGCCTTATAACAGCTCAATATGTCGTACCTAATGTTCAGCAGGATTTAACAAAAACATTTTTATTAAAGTTTTAGTTTTTCAATTTGCGTCAACTATTTCAGGCTATCTAAGTTTCAATCGATGCAGATATAACATACTATATGAGTATAAATGTGTAATGTGTATGGTGACGTCAGCTCACCCTGTCTTACACCATATTCCATAGGCTACAGCGTCCGCCTATACCAGTAGCGGTAGCCTAGCGGGACAGAGCGTGGTGGACTATGGCCTAACCCTTCTCAGATTGAGAAGAGGTCGGTGCTCAGGAGTGGGACAGTTGAATACATAGCTGATATTATAAAGAGTATGCGTCTGTTAGCGCTCACGTTGATCTTACTACATATTTGCTTTGATTGTCATACCAACATTTGCATTGATTGATTCACTAGACCTCGCTTAGTAGTATTATATAAAATCTTGTTAATTATGATATATTTTTAGGCAATAGAAATGTGTTATTTTATTTTTGCCCATTTGTATGGCATCGGTTAGATTTTCTAACTTTAGAATGACGATATGACTGGGCGCTCGCATAGGGACGAAGTCAAAGTGTGCAGCGCCGTGTCTTCTACAACGTCGCGGCAGTCGCCGCAGTGGTGACAACCGGGCGTCTCTTGCCGGCGTATACGACACAGGAACCGGCCAAAACAACCGTGGCCAGTCAGTACCTGTGTCAGCCGGAAGGTGAGAGCGCCATGCCGCCTCTCCAGCCACTCCTCAAAAACGGGACTTACCGCCACGATCGTGGCGTGCCCGGCACTGGGGTGCGCAAGTCGTTCCAATTGGCCACTAGGTCATGGCGGAGCTCGGACCTCGCCGCCTTGATTGCGGCAAGACCTGGTCCTTCGCCCCGAGCTAGCGCCTCCTGGCGCCAACGGTAGAGCGACGCCAGGAGCGCCTAATAATTATAACCTTAAAGTAACCTATCTCAGATACCGCAACTTCTGCAATAAATTATTAAAAAGATTAAAACATAGTTATGAGAATAATGAACTACGTAAAGCACGGCATAACCCACGATCTACTTGGCAAATAATTAAAAACATTACTCACACGGAATCAATTAAACAATCACCTGTTAAACTATTAAATAAAGACAGAGATAATTTGGCATCTGTAAACCGAGTCAATGAGTACTTTTTCCGTATCGGTAGCGATTTAGCATTACAAATTAGCCCTAATATACGAAATAATCAATTGCTAAATGATAAAATTAATGCTAATTCTTTCGTTCTTTTGCCAACGGATGAGTCTGAGGTTGAGTTAATTATTCGAAGTTTGCGTAAAGATGCTGCTGTCGTGTGGGATGCTATTCCTGCTCATTTATTGCAAAAGTGCTCAGACATCCTGGTACCAATAATAACCCACATTTGCAATATTTCTATGGCAGAAGGGATCTTCCCCAAATCTTTTAAAAGGGCTGTTGTGCATCCTTTCCTTAAGAGTGGAAGCAGAGACAGTGTCAATAATTACAGGCCCATATCTGTCCTGCCTGCGCTATCCAAAATGCTAGAGAAGGTGCTACATACCCGCTTAAGAAACTTTTTAGAGAAGAACAATATTTTAGCGCCCAATCACTTTGGTTTTAGGGTGGGAATATCAACTGAAGATGCAGTAGCTTCTCTGTTTGATGAAATAGTAAACAGCCTTGATAATGGACAAAAATGCCTGTCGATCTTTCTCGATCTTACCAAAGCATTTGACACTGTCTCTGTTCCACATCTCTTACTAAAAATGGAGAGGATTGGCATCCGCGGATATGCATATCGAATTTTTAAAAATTATCATTCCGATCGGACACAATGTGTTAAAATAGATAACATTGTTAGTAACAACGCCCCCCTCTTTTTGGCGTCCCACAGGGATCGATCTTTGGCCCAAACCTTTTCCTACTCTACATAAACTCCTTGTGTACCCTATCCCTTCCCTATTCTTCTATCATTACCTACGCAGACGATACTGCAATAATTGTTCGTGGCAAAAACTGGCCAGAAGTGTTTGCTCGTGCAGAATGCGCTCTTAGTCATGTAATGCAGTGGCTGTCAAAAAATCTATTAACACTTAACCTCAACAAAACTACATATATCACGTTCTCAAAGACAGCTATAACCCAACCATCTTTGGAAATTTTCAATATAAGAGCGCATACTTGTTCGACATTCACATCTACTAATACCTGCAGCTGTCCAACTATACTGAGATCTACCCACACAAGGTATCTGGGAGTATATATTGATAATCTTGTTTCATGGAAATACCACCTGACTAATAGTACTGTCCGCGTGCGTAAGATAATATTTATTTTCAAAAAACTACGTTACTCAGCCGATTTTGACACCCTAAAATTAGTTAATTATTGAAATTAATTGAAATTAAACTACTATATACGGATTTTATCGCGTTGTTTATTTAACACTCTATTACATAATTTTGAAACTGTTACACTACTATACTATACTATTAAACTTTACTAATTTTAAGCTAATTAAATTATTAAAACTATCAAATCTATTTGTTTTTAAGTTTACACTTTCCCCGACGTTTCGGTTGCTTTTCAGCAGCCATGGTCACGGGGAGACTAAGTTACTATATTAACATACTGTATATCTGTCTGGGGTGGAGCTGTGAAGTCGTTTCATGTGCCCTTAGAGTGAGCACAAAGAGCAGTCCTTAAGAAATTTAAACCTTTTAGATATTCCACTGCCCAATTATATCACGAATGTGAACTTCTTAGTGTCAGACAGCTCGTTGTACTTGAAACGATCTGCAGAAAACATGTTAACCTGGTATATAGCAATGAAATCACAAAAAGCGCCGCGCATATAATAAGGTCTGCCAAGCCCGAAGCTTTAGAAGTGCGTTAGCAGCGCGCCACCACAGTGTTGTAAGCTGTCATTTATATAATATTGCTAATAAATACTGCAACATATATCCATTAACTAGATCGCAATGTAAGAAAAACGTTACCATATGGCTCCTGTCCAAATCTTATAAAGATACGGAAAATTTACGAAGCAATTCAGCACATGCATATGCACTTACGATGATACACTACACTTTCATATGAACTACTTGTTGCAATTAATTACAAGAGCCCTGGTACCCATACCATAAGTTAAAACTTACTTTGGGTACCAGTGGTCAACAAAATTATTGTACATGTTTGATATAACTCAAGTGTTATTGTTTTGTATGTACCTTCTTGAGTCAATAAACTTTTATTATTATTATAGTTAAATCTTTACAAACAAACAATAAATCAAATCTTTCTCTTTATAGTATTAGTAGATATAGATATTGATAAAGTATATTGTAAATTAATTATTGATAAATTATATTTTGCTGTGATTTATTTATTTACAAATGTGTATATTAATTACATTACTATACTACTAATAATAATTTTATTATACATATGGTTAATGTCTGTATCAATCTAGCCCTTCTAATCACCCTTTCTATGTGTATTCTTAAACTAGCTATTACTTCGCTTTTTATAACCTCTTCTTTTGTCATTTTACGATCCTTAGAAACACTTGGTGGATGGTGAACTTGAACAGGATTCTAAATGTTTGAATTTCCTATCTGCTAGTACAGTACACTTTTCTCGCACAGTTTCTAAGAATCCGCTTTGCTCCGCCAAGGTGATATCAGATATACTTCCACCATAGCCTTCTGATATAAAGTTTAAGAAGCCATTAGGAGTTGCACCAATAAGATATTTGATGGTGTTACAGCTTTTGTATTGAGACCAGGTTAAAAATAATGAAGAAACAATCAATTATTGATTGAACATTTGCATAAACACCATTAGTCTGAAGCACTGTTGGTAAATTTCTTTTTATATCTATTGCTGAAGGCCAATTAACAAATTGAAATAAAATTTTGCACAATGTGTAATGTTCTGTAATATATTCTGTAATATAATTAATTTCAATATAAATTGTCTTCCCTCTACTTCTTTCTTAAGTGCAAAAACACTTACTGAACTTCAGTGTTTGTAAATTCCACTGTACTACCAGCAACTTAAGGTGCTTGATCTATAAATAAGTCTTCATTCTTGATCTCGCCAAAGCTCTGGCCCGTTTTTACTAAAGGCCTAGTAGTAGTACCAATTTTGCGATCAGCTGTTAATGGTTTTATGTGCACATAACACTATATTTTTCTTTTGCTCTGATAGTGGACTTCTAGAAATTGTGGATGTTTCTTCTGTATAGGTATGCAATGAAGACACTGTGCTTTTATGAACATTTCTTAAACTTGAACCTCAATCCTCAATTTTGGTTTGATGTTTTTTGATTTCCAATCATTATAATTCAATATGTCTAGTTCTACCTGAAACAAGAAGCGAACTCTTATTTAACATGTTGAACATTTAAAACAATATCGGTCAAGATTGTAAAACAATAAACATTGAAAGTTCAGAGAAAAGATATTACAGATACTTACATCTAAATGTTCTTCACAAATATACAGGCTGATTGGTAAAAGACTGAACATATTGAAGGAGGGTATTCAGTACTCGATTCTGGACCCGTACATCTAAAAGATATAGGTACTTAAAATTTGACCTAGTTATCCAATAAAAACTTAATGTGCGGACACTCTTACGTATATACCAAAACTAAACAAAACCTACACCCCCACCCGCCGCTACCACACCCTGCACTCTCCCAAATTTGCACCCCCGCCCGTCCTTTTCTTGTCAAAGGTCATTAGCCTCGGTAGCGGCGCTCGACAGCTGTGTGCGACGCGCGCAGTGTCCACATTTTATGGATATTCCATACAACTTTTCATAAAGGTTTTCTTTGCAGGTTAAAGATTTTTTTTTTACCTTGCCTCTGACCTTAAATTATTATGTAAAAGTTAAGTATGTACAAGGTTTAACGAGTCATACCGTATAACGCTCCTTTTGGTGTTTTTGTTTTGCTAACAGCAACGCACCGTTCTTCATTATTACTCTGAGGAATACGAAAAAAATGTTTTTGTGGCGTAGTTATAACCTTATTTTTGCAGGTTAAAAAATTATGTGATGGGAGCCCGGGTATACGCTTTGCGGCTATGTTCATTCATATTGGCGGAGTAAAACCATTTACCCGTTCATATTTTTATGTTTATCCTTTTCCTTTAATTACCAAAATGAAATTAACAAAGGACATTATCCACTTTTGGCCATCCGTGGACACAATGTTATGGAAAAATTAATACATGATTTTTTTCTTTTATTTTATTTTAAAAACTTTTGTGTAAATTAACACAACAAAAAAACAAAACATAGTTGGAAAAACATACAAACAAAACAGAAAAATAAAAACATACAAACAAAACATAGTGGGCCGTAGAACAGTGGGTTGCTGCACTCACATAATGAACATAATATGATTTTTAGGCTGGGCAAGGTATCAAGCACATTAATCCACTCACCCAGTTTCTTGATCATATATAGTACATGATCAAAAAACTTAGATAATATAAGTCTGATTAATAAAATACTCATGAAAATAATTTTTTTTATTTGATTAATTACCCTTTTCAATACATATAGAAACCTATTTAAATATAAAGCCTGATACAAAACTAGGTTTATATTCTCCTTTTTACTGATGTGAAGTATTTAATTGATATCATATTAGCTAAATGACGCGTCCACGTTTGGTCAAAGTGTCTATAGAAAGTGGGCAATCCTATTTGTCAATGTTTACATAGGTGACGTGACATCATAGACAGCTGTAACAGACCATAGAGTTTGATAAACCACAAAAAATAAATATGCTTGATCCTATAGGCAAAGGAATCAGTGTGAAAATCCTACACTATCCACATTTTTCTTTTCTATACTAATAATATAAAGCTGAAGAGTTTGTTTGTTTATTTTTTGTTTAGTTGAACGCGCTAATCTCAGGCACTACTGGTTTGAATTGAAAAATTATTTGATGTTGGATAGGCCATTTATCGAGGAAGGCTATAAGCTATATAACATCACGATACTACCAATAGGAGCAGAGCATCAATGAAAAATGTTGCAAAAGTGGAGAAAATTATCTTATGTGAAGCAGACGAAGTTGCGCGGGTCAGCTAGGTTATTATATTTTAGAAATTAAGCATTGTAAGCAAATAAAAATATATTCGAGATCAGGATAGGTAATTAACAAACGGTATTTTTATTTTAGGAGCTTATAATTTCGAAATGTTGTCAATTGGCCTTAGTTGTATTTTATTAAGATCACTGGAGTTTGAGTGAAGAAGGCGATATATCATTTTAAACTTGATGCCATTAAACCGTCAATCAATTCGTTTACGTTTACACAGTCAGCAATATAATTGTATACTTATATTGCTGACTGATTTGTAATATTAGTTCAAGAAGAAAATCAGCTACTAACATATCTGTACCTCAGTTCTTTTCGTTCTCTTGGTATTTGATGAAATCCTCGGGCTGAACGAATTTCTAGACTACTTCCAAAGCTCTAGCTGTGTTGAATAGCCTTAAGCATTCATCTGTAACATAATTATTTATCATTAATGATATTATAATATACGTATATATAAACAACCCAGCAAATCCTATCCATATGCAATAAGAACTTGCGAAATCGAAATTTTAAGAACTTTCGCTACCTATAACTTCAGGCTGCGTTTTGTTTTCGTTGTCTCGTCAATTCAAGCAGTATTTACAGGTTGTACACTGTTGTACATTGAATATATTACTAATGAGGAGTAAACTATTTAATATGATAGTGTTTTCTTAATAAAAGGTTAAAGACTGATAATACTAATGTAATGAATAGATTATACTCATATAAACGCCACTGAAGCGACACACACAACTAGAACTTGGTATGAACTTGGACATGTTGATAAAACTTTGTTTGTACCTCTAACTTGGAAGCTCCGAAAGTGTATGTTTGTTCTTATAATATCCTGTCCTAATTATATTCAACTCATTACTTAACCACGGAACAGTTTTTATAACTAATGTTACAAAACGGACAAAAATATATTCAATTTATAAAAAATATTGATTAGTTATATAACAAAAAATAAATAAATACTTGCAAAACCTTGCAGATATGATCAGTAAAATATATATATTTGTAGTTAATAGAGATACATAAGGAGCAGCCGCTAGGCACGCCACGATCGTGGCGGTAAGTCCTGTTTTTGAGGAGTGGCTGGAGAGGCGGCATGGCGCCCTCACCTTCCGGCTGACACAGGTTCTAACTGGCCACGGTTGTTTTGGCCAGTTCCTGTGTCGTATACGCCGGCAAGAGACGCCCGGTTGTCACCACTGCGGCGACTGCCGCGACGTTGTTGAGGACACGGCGCTGCACACTTTGGCGGTTTGCCCCGCCTGGGCATCGCAGCGCCGTGATTTGATCGCGGCAGTCGGATCGGTTGCCCTCTCGCTCCCGGCCGTAGTTCAGTCTATGGTCCGGAGTGAGAGGTCGTGGAACGCCGTCGCCTCCTTCTGTGAGGAAGTAATTTCCATCAAGGCGAGGCGGCGGGGCGGGAGAGGGAGCGTTTAAACCCTCTCCCCAACCGCAGAGCCGGGCGCCGGAGGGCGCGAGACGACCTCCAGCCACCCTGAGGTTTGACCTGGGGGTGGCGGGCTTTGTGGGCCTGCCCGCCATCCGTTCAGCACCAGGTCCGAGAGGCGGCGTGCGTGTTCCCACGCGCGCCTCTGTGTCGAGTCCGTCTCCCCTTTAGGGGGGAGACAGTAGGGCTTTTATTGAGCAGTGCCTATATTGGGTAGGTCTTATTGAGTAGTGGCCTGCCGTTTTTCATACGGCGGGCCGTAACCTCGGCGGGGTCGCGACCGCATGCGAAAGCGATTCGCGCGGCTCCGTCGATAGTGGCTTTGTCGAGGAACACCGTGGTAGGTTTAGTCGGTATTCCGGGAGGTACTTTACTATTATTTCCATCTTTCTTTTACCCCGGCGAGTCCGACATAATCCCTCCGCCCGCCCCCGCGGAGGGATATGCGTCATAGCATACCCCCACGTAAAAAAAAAAAAAAAAAAAAAAAGGGGCAGCCGCTAATTTCTTGCTTGAAGTCCCTTTTTATCATGCCAACCAAAGTACTTAATTTTACTTACTACAGTAACTATAATTACGTATAAATAATTTTGAAATAATTAACCAAATGAGACTTTAAGTAAATGCCTTATAACAGCTCAATATGTCGTACCTAATGTTCAGCAGGATTTAACAAAAACATTTTTATTAAAGTTTTAGTTTTTCAATTTGCGTCAACTATTTCAGGCTATCTAAGTTTCAATCGATGCAGATATAACATACTATATGAGTATAAATGTGTAATGTGTATGGTGACGTCAGCTCACCCTGTCTTACACCATATTCCATAGGCTACAGCGTCCGCCTATACCAGTAGCGGTAGCCTAGCGGGACAGAGCGTGGTGGACTATGGCCTAACCCTTCTCAGATTGAGAAGAGGTCGGTGCTCAGGAGTGGGACAGTTGAATACATAGCTGATATTATAAAGAGTATGCGTCTGTTAGCGCTCACGTTGATCTTACATATTTGCTTTGATTGTCATACCAACATTTGCATTGATTGATTCACTAGACCTCGCTTAGTAGTATTATATAAAATCTTGTTAATTATGATATATTTTTAGGCAATAGAAATGTGTTATTTTATTTTTGCCCATTTGTATGGCATCGGTTAGATTTTCTAACTTTAGAATGACGATATGACTGGGCACTCGCATAGGGACGAAGTCTTTCGGTTAGTTTTATTTTAAGACAACAGTTGACATATTTTTAGAACAACAAACACTAAATTTAAGCTCAAGTTTGCATAGCTGACTAGTACAGATAGTGGTAGTAAGGCCGGCAACGCACTTGTAACTCCTCTGGTGTTGCGGGTGTCCATGGGTGGCGGTAATCGCTTACCATCAGGTGACCCGCTCGTTTGCCCCCTAATCCATAAAAAAAGATGCTAGCATTAAAACACAAAATATCTATATTTATTAATATGTTTTAAATAACTACTTAATTAAAATATATTAAAACTGTTGATATATTGTGTGAATTTAAGAAATAGTATGTTTAAGTGATACTTTATAGTTAAGTACAACAAACAAATTATTGAGAGAACCCCAGGTCTAAGAAAATTGTGATGTTACACATCTACTTGTCTCAGAACCACTTAAAGCCAAACAACATAATTGGAGTGATCTTGGGCGGAAACCAAGATCACTCCAATCATGTTGGATTGCCGTACCATTGGAATCTGAAAGGGAGAGACTAGAGCAGCATCTGTGCACTATAGAATACCCTGTGCTGTGTAACTTGGATCCGTTAAAATTGATTGATCCGTTAAGATTGCTACCTGGACTGAAATTTGTTTAGAACAGACATAATTCTTGGGAAAATTAAAGGATGTTAAACCCTTAAGTTGAAAATTGAAAGTAATTACGCAAATGCCTTTGATGCTCGCAACCACAAGATATACAACTAAATAAGAGTTATTTTTCCTTTTCCTAGACCGATGTCTCCTATGACTAGTATATAATTATATTTACATTTATTAGACATTATCTCAAGCTCTGCAAGTAATCATTTCCTATATTGATTGAACATGGTTTCTTCATGGTCAATTGTCCTCGGTAAAAAAATGTTCATTAGATATTTACCTTAAATAGTAATATATTTTGCGACATAAACGTACATTTACTATTTTTACTGCGATGAATGACTGCAATATATATATAGTTCTCGGCAACGTAGCCAACAATAATATTTTGTATATTGCATGGAATTTCGTGTATATTCGGCAGTTATCATGCTCGGTGTCTTAAAATGTTGTTGAGATGACCAGACTATAATTGAAAACATTACAGCCACAAAAAGTAGAGCACCGCAACGATTTAAGATAGGTCTAATAGGACCAACGGTTTTCGAGTTCCTAAGTATTGCCATTAGTAGGCGAGCACACGAATACGGTTTCTAGGAAAGGGTGAAGAGGGAGGGTACTTTCCCAAGCTAGCCAGCTAATTCTTGCACGTCAAAATCTTTTTTGTGGGATGTCACTTGCTACTCAGCGCGAGATTAACCAGCTGAACTGCTCAACTACAAAGAATTTGTGATATTTGCTAAGAATAGAAACTATTCTAATAGGTAGTTTTATTATATAGACAATATACATAAATTACATAATAAGTATGTCAAGCGTACACGCAACTCCCATGTAGTACCTAATAGTATTTCTAATGTCATGTTATTATATGAAGACAATCCTGTTAAATTGCCGACGTAACCGCTTTTTTAATGCTGATGAATTTTTTTATGAAATACTCTCATTGTTAGTGTGGTCTACGGTGCTATGCCTGGTTCGAATAACCTATAACTAGGGTTTCCTATTGAGAATTTCTTTGTAGCAGCAAATATTATGGCAATGATCTTGGTGGACAGCATATCTGGCGAAATTTACGTGTAGTTTATATATGTATGTATAGACATTTATATACAAATACTTACTAAGAAACGTGTAGGTACTTATATTAAAGGAATAAAAAACATTTCAGTTGAATTTATTTAACATCTTTATTGTCAATAGAAGTTCATTTTCCAAATATTTACAATATAAATGCAAACCCTACAAATTTTCGGTTCAAATGCCGCCCAAATCAAAAATCGAGTCCATACTGAAAAAGAATATGTAAATTTTAATATGTAATAAAATACCTTCACTTTTACATTCATAATATAAAAATACACATACGTATTAAAAAGTAAAATTGCCTAAAATTAAATTATTTTTTGTTAAAGATATTGTCATATTACTTATTATTTATTGTCTGTAAATAAATGTATTTGACTACCTTAAAATATATTTAAAGAGGAACAGGAATATCATTAGGTATTATTTTACACGTCATATCTTATAGAGCAAGTCATTCATCATGTTAACATGATTATTAAAGTTATCTTAGGTTTTATTGAAGAGTTTTTTATTATAACGTCAATGTCTGATTGAGTACTAACATAGTCTTCATTAAGTACTAACATAGTTACAAACTAAATCAACGTAATGTTAAAATACGAAATAATATACTTTGAATTTATAATGAAGTTAGTTTCTAGCTGTATTAAGAATTATTTTAAGCTTTCTTCGATTAAGAATGTAATGTGCAACCTTTAAAAAAGTCAACAACGTAGCCTTCATTGTTGACTTTGCCTCATCTGTAGCTTCGCGGCTCCGGACCAAGTAAACAAGAAGCCGGCGTCGGAAGCTTTTATTATACTATTTAAGTACTTACTTTGGGCCCATTTTCTATGAAACATGGGAATGCAAGTTTGGCACGATCGCACCCCTTTTCACCATCATCAGTGCTCTGTTCGTTTACTGGAAAATAAATCATATATAGTTGGAATTTCTTTTTTATTTAAGTACTTCTTCTGCACTAAGAATAATTTCTGTGTCGAAACATTTAAACAACGGGCACCCAGACACGGAACAACTATTTGTGGATAACACAGTTTTTTGACCCGTGTGGGGATCGAACCAACAGCACTCTGCGCTGTGGTCATGGCGAGGCGACCACTTACTTCAATTAGTAAGATTGTACTTAGATTCAAAAGCAGAATTGGCAGAAGGTTAGGGAGTATTGACAACGGGTGCCACAAATTCCGCAAATCTAATATATTTCTTGTTAAAGTTAATGTGGCAGTGGTTAAGACAATAGATCGCTGCTTCTAACTCTCGTCAAAGTAACGTCCAGCTCTATGAAAAAATGGTAACTTGTTAAAGTTTACTTCAATTAACTCCTCGAGTTCCTTGCTCCTCCCACCCCAGTCCTCCATCCCCGCCACGTTAGGCGGCATCGCACGACTGATGCGCTCGATGTTGCAAGTGCACGTAGTCTGTTTGCCATGTACTTATTTCCCGCCTATTAGATTTATGATAGGAAGCGACATGATAGTATTTTCATTCTGTTGTGATATCAGGAAAACATAGCCATGTCTCCGAGCGGCAGTTACCGCTTATTACCGTCTGTCGGCCATCAGCCATAATTAAAAATAAATTAATACCTGCAGAACAGACTTTCATGATTTCATCTAAATTCTTCAAATACTCTTCGTTTCCTTTAAATAATTCTTCACCATATTTATGAGCGCCGGCCGGTGACATCATCCCTTTGCTATCCATCTAATGAAAAATAACAATAAACATCATAATATACTCACTCACTCAATTCACTACCTGTTACGTGCAGTTTCGGTAGCATTGCTTTAAATTGTAGGTCAAAAAGTACTTCCTTGTAATTAAAGCTACATAAAGCTTACAAAATTTTGTGAAAATCTATTTAGCGGTCTGGAAACGATTATATAATAAACATGCATACTTCTACAATTATTCTTATATAGTTGCACTGGAATAGATATATATGGCTGATTAATAAGCTAAGTTATAGGTACAGTATCTTTCAATCGCAATAAAATTTAGAATTATATTTGAATGTGTGACAATACTAAATTTAATATAAACGATCATCAAATCTAGCCATTATTTAGGTCGCGGGTTCGATTCCCGCACAAGTCAAACATTTGTGTGCATGAACATGGATGTTTGTCTTGGTCTGGGTGTTTCTATGTATAATATGTATTTACAAAAAAAGAAGTGTATATGTATGTTTATCTATTGTCTAGTACCCATAGTACAAACTCTGCTTAATTTGGGCTAGATGGTGTTGTGTGTATGTGATAGAATATTACTATATTATTATTATAAAATCTAAGTTTAAATTCTTTATAGATAGGAATATATATCGGCTGCAAATCTATGCTATAGGCATAAACTGAAATCTTATAACTGTGTGTTTACCTACAAATATACCTACACGTACTTATACATGTGAATATTTATTTGGATTACTGACTTATAATATAAGTATCGACCTCGGTGAAAAATCACTTAGCTAGTTTTTCTAAACATACCATAACAAAAAATGAAATGTTTTTTTAAATCTTGGTTAGTGCCTACTTAGGCTATATTGGGCTTATATTTATTCAACTTCGAGCTGATAATCTGGCTTCGAAGTTATTGTTATATAAAATAGCCTTTAAGCAAAAACAGCTATACACGAATTTTCAAAAATCTATTTTTGTATGCATCTATTACGCTGGTTTAAAACCAATACTCGTTATTTGTCTAAAACGTCTCTGAAGATAGAATAATTATTTGTATGTATCAATAGTAAAAACAACATATTTTTTATAATTATCTATAGACAATGGACATGCTTATAATTGTTTAATCAATTTATATAATTATCGCTACTAATTATGGTCGAATTTCGATCACTAAGCGACCGCTTCGCCTAGTGATCGAAATTCGACCATAATTAATTTTAATGTTAAGTTTGATAGTTATTAAGATTTTATTGTCTATAAGTATACCCTTATAATCACATTTCATTTATATTTCGATCGATACAGGTTTATTTACCTATCTTTTTAAACAAACTATTATTTACTTAACTATACTCTTTAATTGACGATATTCTTAAGCTTGCTAATTATTTTTTCTTTTTATTACATGTAAATACGTAAATAATTATAATATAAATAGTATATACTATTCCAATCCACCCAAAGGTTGCCTGTAAGATATTGCTGATATATGTCATTATATATTGATATATGTAACCATAGTTACGAAGAATAGTAGGTACGAACGCGATTCGAATGCGTGTGTCAAATGCATGCTTGTGTGCGTGTAGTGATTTTTCATTAATTTAATGTATTTCTAATGCATATTATTTTTTTATAAATATTAGGATTCGCCACTCCTTCTCCATAGAAACTTTAACTGTGCCAAATTTCATACTCCTTCGTTCCGTGCAATTTTCGTAAAAAGGGGTACCAAGTTTTTGCTTCACGTATTAATATACAGATTAACCTTATTAATAATAAATTATCATCTTAGAAATTGATCACTGAGCATATTTACTTATAAAACATGTAATCAATTCAAGTAATTAACCTGTCATGTTTTGGAATGGTAGACATAATTAAAAACCTATTGTATCAGGCGACCAGTTTCCAGCTGCAATTCAAAAGATTGGGTAAGTAATAGATGATACAACAACAAAATCTCTAATATTAACAACATATAACAATAGAACCTATAATTTTATTTAATATAGCGATTAGTAAATATAATAAACGATTGATATGATTTTAAAATAACAAATTTTTGTAAGCATAACATACATTAAATATAACATCGTTTGACATAACATACATTAAATAAAAAATCGTTTGACATACCACTCAAAAGATATAAAACTTATTTGGTCTAATATGATGAAAACGATAACTAGTAACTAATTACCACCTGCGCTAAGACAGGTCGACGGGGCCCCGCTTCGCGGAGCTCCTATTTCTGAGTGGCTTAAAAAAAATTACCACGAAGGCTAAGCTTAGCTCCGCCTTAGCTTTCTAACCTAACCTATCCAAATCGGGGTACTCTAGAGTCGGGGTGTTAACCATAATTTGTTTTAACGTTTTTTATATATTAAATGTTAGACCTAATGATTTTCGATTAAATAAACAGTATACATATTAAACGTTAGACCAAATGATTTTCGATTACATAAACGTTATATCAAACAACGTTATACTAATTAAGTTTTAGAATAAATAAATGTTATATGTAAAGAAATTATATCAACAGTTGGTATATCTCACGTTGATTATATCTTATGAACGATAATAAAATGAAATTAGACCAAATGAGTTTATACGTTATGAGACGCACCCCAAAAGATTAACAATACTTAGGGACTTTTGGCCAGTTTCGAGTATTATTCGTAGTGTCGCAATCCTCTATGGGCTTACTATAAGCACTACATAAATATGTATCTATTATAATTATTTATTTCGAAAATATAGTAAGTAATAAAACCAATAGATTCGAACGTGGTAGCAAAAGATGTTTCACCATAATGACGCTGATAATCTGGGACCCTTACTAACTGAGTACGTCTGATATAATATGGGATGTCATGTAAAAGACCAACGCAAGCTACCCGCGTAAGACGTGACGCGTATGATTAGCTCGCGCATGTATGTAGCTACGAGAGTAGTTTGCGCATGTAGTACTTGTGTCGTCTACAAGCACATGGCCATATTCCAGTACAGCAATATAAGAAACATTTTAGTCGATCATGAATATCTATAAAATGTTCAGACTTATCTTAGTGGTAGTTTTACCATATTTAATATCTATTAAATTTACAGTAAAAATAATGGTGATTTGGTCCGCATGCACTTATCACACGTCTAGTGTTGACATCACTGATCATCACTGATTGAAAGATAGGTATATCTTACAATTAGTACAAAAGTAAAATAAATTAATAAATAATTATTGTTTAAAAATCAAAATATACGTACGACTCCAACTTTTTTGAACATACAAGCAACAAAGCATTTGGGGTTGTTCCCATCTGGCATGGTTTTGTTCTGGAATGCTTTAAAATCGCTTAGAGATAGCGGATGACGACCTGCGCACTTAAGTCCCACCCCTATCATTTTATTTGCGATTGCTTTCTTCTCTGTATCCGTGAAAGCCTACAAAATATATTACGTTTATTATAATACTAGGATTTTAATAAGACAAATAACAAATATTGTATAAATACAAATAATTATACAATATTTACAAAAAAGGTTTTCTGAATGAATGACAAGGTGTGCGCAGATTATTATGCGATCATCAAGAACTGCAGAAGAGTGGTAGACCAATATATTTTATGGTATTCAAGATATATCATATCTCATAAAACTGTGACGCGCACTACGCGCCATATTTTTTACTAGAGACACTTTCATCTCTAGGAGAAGTACAAAAAGGTTTAAGTTAAAAGGTACTCGGCACCAAGATTATTTAAAATTTAAAGTAATAATTTGTAAATTGTATTTCAGAATTTAAAATAATAATCAGTAAGTTAGTAGTTTCATAGTTACCTTCACATTTTCAACGGCTAAAGTAATTATCAACACATATCCGATAAACATAAAAGCCTTCATTTTCGTATTGTGATTAAACAAACTGAATTTTTAAGAAATTTAAACCTCAATGTATGATCAGTACACCAATACTGTGGAATACCGGACTGTTTTCAAGTATTTATACCAAATAGTTTTAGGGCCGAAAATGAAACAGCTAAACTCCTATCAATTAAAAGTATTGGTGAGTGCTATTAATGTAACGGAAGTTCACCATAAAGTAACAATTAACTCGAAATCAACCCAAAATTTTATTCGTTTTGGTTACAAAAGGCTGGTTGCATTTGCAATTAAAACGAATTAAATTTTAATCAGTTTTATTTAAATGACTATATCAGAGTCATAAAAGTACATCATTGTATAGACTAGCTAGGTAGTTACAGTATTGTATAGTTACAGTCAAACATTCAATAAAATAACAAAGTAGATAATAAAAAAAAAACCCTATTGCAATAAAAATAGTTCTACAACTTCTATTGTTATCTGCATAGTATCTTTGCTATATTATATACAGGTTGTCCGGTAATTAATGGATAACCTGGAAATGTATTAGGTATAGTGGAACTGACGGCCGTTCAAAAAAAATATGAAAAACATCTATCCTAACTACTACCTGAGATATGTTTTTTTTTTATTACCATGTATAACTTTCTTGTATATCATTTTTCTGAACGGCCTTCAGTTCTACTATAAGACATTTCAAGGTTATCCATTAATTACCGGACAACCTGTATATTGTTGTTCAGGGGTAAGCGTCCCTGGTGCTTGATTAATGTGTTTTAAAGCAGGCTGGTTTCGATTAGGTACCATAATATTCCTTTCTATGTCATAATGTTGGCAAGCAAGCATAATATCCACCTGATGGTTATTATTATTCTATGAGCGCAAGTTATACCAGGAATGTCACTAGCATATTCCTCGCTTTAAAAAGAATAATATTCTTTGAAAGAATAGAAATGGAAGAGATAGGTATGTGAGTCCCCGTATATTACAGTTGTACTACTGTTACGTAGGCTTAATAGTTTCCTTGAGATCACAGACGCAAATCCATTCTAGTTTTGTACAATTCGATAGAAATAATTTAAAAAGACTTGTGCTACTGCCATGTTCTCTTAACTAAAAACCAAAACTAAAAATGCCAATGATATGCCGTATGTTATTAATAATGAATCTAGGAGCACCAAGCTTCCCGGTAATGCCTTTGAACTTAATATAAATAAAAAGATAATTTCAAATATTTAAAAACTATTTTACAAATATATCTGTTAATAGTAGTTCCTTAAGGTTTTGCCCAGTCAAAACAGAATCCTTATTTAGGGAAGAGAAGTACAAAATATCTCTTTAGTTCTAAATAATATATGTGCATGATGTAATGATACTGAAGAAGGCGCTATATAAAAATAAATATCTTTGAAATTAGTTAAAGGTGTAATTAATAATATAGCGCCATACTTGGTCGCAATTTTCAATGGATGCATTGTTGCAGGCATTTTTCCTCATTCGATAAAATGTAGCAAAATAATACCGATTTTATGGACAATTTTTTTTATGATCCTTTTATAATTATTCCGAATCTGGCTATCCTTTATGTCTGTTGTTTGTAAATTCCCTTGCGACACTGGAATAAATCCTAGTGCGGGATAGGTGTATTTTTTAAAATAATATCATTATTTAAAAATGGATTCATAATGAACCATGTAATTATAGTCCGATTTCTAAATTATCTACTATCTAATCTATCTAGTAAGTAACAGTAATTAGTACAGCAATTACAGAGCCACGTTATCGTCAATAATTTATTCCATACACAACAACATAGTTTTAGAAAGGGTCGATCTACAATAGATGCGGGTGTTACACTTTTGAAACATATATTTGCTACCTGGGAAAATTCGCAAGATGCCATTAGCTTACTCTGTGATTTTTCAAAAGCCTTTGACTGCGTTGCACATCATACGTTGTCAGCTCAAGCATTATGATATTTGAAATGCTGCTCTCGACCTGGTTGGTTTCTTCGTAAGCAATAGACTGCAACACCTTGAATTCAACGGCAGTAAATCTTCTGGATTACCACTCACATTGGGCATGCCACATGGCTCAAGATTGGACACTTTCAATGTTTATAGTACGTGAATGACGGCGCCTGGTACTGTATGTGTAGATGGCAATACACTCACTCTTTTTTACGTCGGATCTAAAATCATAGCCTAATTTTGGAGTAACACTTCTGGCTATCTTTTCGGGGCTATCCCTATATTTTATACACAAATAGTAGACTACATATTATATCGCTGAGCCCATAAAGTAGCAGTAGTAGACTAAGTATATGTAAATGTCATGTAAGATAACCTAAACCTTATCTATCTATGTTAGCCATTGGTGGCTACATTATTTCTCTGGGTAACTATTTCTTACAGTTTTATTTTGCTTGTTCGTTTTATCACGATCACTCTGGCTGTGATACCCGTGACACCTGCCCATATTCTGATTCATGTTAGACATCACCAATCCTACATTTTAATTTATATTAGCATCTGAATCCTTTCATTTTTGTTTATATCAACCAACAATCATCTGATTCCTTTGTCTGAGTTTAAATAAAAGGTATTTTGTGTGTTAAATAACACACAACATACCTTTTGTTTAAACCTTATACACATAATACCAATGTAACAACTGTATATTACGGAATTATTTGATTATCTTAAGATATTGGTATTTTATTTCAGTTAAAAAATAATTGGAATGCTTTGGCCATTCTAAACAAAATTCTTTGGATGGCTATAAGCTTTTGCTTATAGCTATCTAAAAAGTTATATGTATATACATATATTATATATAACTTTATAGTTTTTAGTTATATATAGAATGTGGTAGACCACATCCATGTATTAACTTTTTGCCATATTACAGAGCGTTTGAGCGAGCATTATTTGTCTGCAATATGGGGCTGCAGTATACCGGTACGCCATAACTGCAATGTTATAGAATGCACATCAATATTTTGCATATTATGATTTTTAACTGGCCAGGCCAAAGATTAAAACATGACAGCCACATACATATCGCAGTAAAAATATTACCCGTTGCGAGTTCTTTTTAATTAAATATTTTGAAGTGAAATAGTACAAATAATAATCAGTTTTTATTATACATAAATGTACGATTTAATATAATCAATACAAAATTGACAAATATTTATATTCAATGTTTATCTTGATCCGTTCAGGACAGGACGAGCTGAAAATTATAGAAATATGTATAAGTAAATATAATTATAGAAACAATAATACCTCTTTGTTTTTGGATATATACATATGTATATTATCGTTTATTGTTTCTTATAGTAAGCACTTAAAAGCATGCTCACCATTTTATCACAAAGTCTTCGCAGTTACAGCGTTTAATCTAACGGCTAGCATTGATTTAATTACCAACAAATGTGTGTGGCGCTAAAGCCGTTTAATCTTGCGAGAGACAAAGTATCGAACGTTGATGATCTGACGCATGGAAATCTTTTCTGGGACGTATAATTACGTTTACATATAAGCTCTTATTTTAAGACAGAATACTGTTTATATCTAGTTATTATGAATCCGAAACAATTTTGCATATTCAACAATTCGTCAGGTGATATAACTTCAGTCTAATTTAAACATTATTCAGAACACAGGCAGTTATTCTACGAGTGTTATTTACTTCTTAGTAGAGCAATATCTTTCAAACAGATTTTTATTGTAGAGAAAATAAACAAAATATGAGTAAATGTTAACTTTATACATTACCTCTACACCTTGTTTGCGGAACAAACAGTCCAACACAAGTTTAGCTCTATCACAGCTGCCAGGTTCTCCGTCACTGACAGCTTGGTCATTCACTGTAATTAATGAAGGCAATAATAACATTAGATTAAAGATCAATATGCCATGCGCGGGCAATCCAGCGACTTCTTTATCGATTAGATCTTGTCTTAGCACCCATTAGTGACAAAAACCGCTTATCACCCTGGCCGTACGGTCGTACGTACCACATTGGTGGTAAGTACAAAAACGAAGTTATAAAATATATATAACTATTGGAACATAATTATACATTAAACATAAAGTATGTTGAAAATTAACCGAAAACTAATGATTAAAAAAAAACTTCCTATTCTATTATAATACTTTGCAAAGATTTAACATGAACAGCGTTTATTTTTATTATTATATATAGGTACGTTTATTGTCAGTATCACTCCAATGAAATAGCCCGAGTTGTATTATACCAAGACTTAAGGCGTTTGATTGGAGACGGCGAACCTATTAACTACTAGCGGTCGCTAAGTGATCAAAATTCGCCCCTAATTTATTTAAATTTATAATTTGATTGTTATTAAACTTTTATTGTCTTTATCTTAATACACTTATAATCACATTTCATTTAGTCACCTACTCCACATACATATGTATGTAACCATAGTTACGAAGCATTCTACGAAGTCAACCGAACAATGCCAAAATACTACGAACGCGATTCGACTGCTTGTGTAAAATGCATGGTTGTGTACGTGTAGTGTTTTTTCATTAATTTCATGTATTTCTAATACATATTTTATAAAAATATTAGGAATCGCCCCTCCTTCTCCATATAAACTTTAACTGTACCAAATTTCATACACCTCCATCCGCGCAATTTTCGTAAAAAGGATTACAAAGTTTTTGCGTCACGTATTAATATATAGATTATATAATTTTAAACGTTATGTTATTCAAAACCGTAATACAATGCATTTACGTTTACACTTATCAACTTTTATTGCTGACTGGATTCTCTAGGACACTAATATTAGTTCTACAAATATATTCATAATTAATACTTCAGTCACGACTACATACCTGTACCGCAGTTCTTTCCGTTCTCTTGGTATTTAACAAAGTCCTCAGGCTGTACGAACTTTTTGACTACTTCCAAAGCTGTATCTGTGTTGAAAAATCCTTGAACATTCATCTGTAACACATTTTTTATTATTTATTATATTACATACATGCATCTATCATACATTCATATGAAACCAGCTCAGTGGATACCATAAATACAATAAGAAAGTGTGAATCTTTATTTTTTCTTGCACTAACGTATATAACAGCGATAGACTAGTGGAAGACCCTTGGACTGCCACGCAAAGGACTCGAGTTCGATCCCGACGCGCGCATCTCTGACTTTTGGAAGATATATACGTATTAATAGTTATTATTATCGCTCGCTTCAACGATGAAGGAAAACAACGTCAGGACACGTGCATGTCTGAGAGTGATCCATAATGTTCTCGAAGATATGTGAAGTCTGCCAACCTGCACTGGGCAAGCGAGAAAAGGTAAGAGAATGTAATAAATATTTATACTTTTAGTTATATTTCCAAATTATTAGGCACTTTTTCGTACAAATTTGAATAAAAGCTATATCTTTTTACATAATGTATGTACGAAGCCCAAACATAAATTCGTGAAAGTAGCAATAAGTAAGCAATTATTGATACAGCAAACTTTTAGCAATTCTGCGTCCTTCATGCTGAACACAGTTGCAACCATCCATCCTGACGACAGAACGGCTGATCAAAAAAATATTAATATTTCTCTGAATGTATTTTATGTAGCAATTATTGAAGAAATGTAGCAAATATATTATTGGATAGCTATTCTTGAATATACTTTCAGAGCCGTTCGCCATAGGCAACCAGCCATTCTGAGGCTAACAAATGTTATTAAATATTATGGCGGTAATAGAATGGAATATTGGTCGGTGAAAACTGTTAAATCATGTTCATCAGTTTGTATTTATGTAAGCAAGCCCTGTGTGCTGTATACTGCAACCCTATGCGCGCTATTATTTTACACCTTATAATTGTTAGGATGCTCTTACGAGTCCAGCCTTCTTGAATGCACATGCCAAGAAGCAGGAGTTTAGGCTTTCTTCGTTGTTGGCTTTCTGAGCTGCTTTGATCTCGTCCAGGCTAACTCCGTGCTCTTTACTGCACTCCGTCACTATAGGCGTGACAGCTTCAAGGATGCCTTTTCTTTCTTCACTGGAAAATCCCTATTGTGGAAAAATTATATATAAATTCAAGTTATATATTATAAAGCATTTTTGTATGTTAAGTAACAATATAAGCAACATAAGAAGAAGATATAAGACAACCAGAAAGAAGACGGAATACCAAGGAGGCAAAAAGAGGGTGAGAAAAACGGTATTTAAATTAATAAGCTCAATATTTAATAACCATCAAAGACACTTAAGCGTAGACAAAAGTATGTAATACGAAGCTCTAAAACCGAGGAAAGGATATGGATATTATTAATCTTTGGAAAATCTATATAACCATTGTGCTAAACAAAGATTATAATATGTTAAGATTGTGTGTAACTACGCATTGCTTTGCTCCCAATTACAACAATTGCTATATAACTAGAGCCATGAATTGTTTAGATGGGAATACGACAGCATAGTTTGCCGAGATTGTAGGTACAACTCTTGCCTACTTGACTGTCAATTTGAACAGATTTAAAATGTACAAGTTTTATACAAGTGTACAGAGAATATATGTATTATTATTAATAAGGGGTAAACTTATTAAATATAATATGAATATGATAAAGTTGGTATTCTTTAGGCAATAATCTATTCCTATAGACTGAATAAAATTAATGCAAGGTATAGATTAAACTCACATACACGCCACTGAAGCTCACAGCCACGACACACACAATTAAACAAGTGAACTTAGACATGTTGATAAAACTTTGTTTGTACCACTAAGTTGGAAGCTCCGTAAGTGTATATTGGTTCTAAGACTATCCTCTTCTATTTATATAAAACTCATTACCACACCACGGAACCGTTTTTATAACTTATGTTACAAAAACAAAAAAGATCATCTTCTATTTATAAAACATATTAATTAGTTATATAACAAAAAATAAAGAAGCACTTCCAAAACCTTGCATATATGATTGGTAAAATTGTATTTGTAGCTAATGCCAATTTATAAGGAGCTGCCGTCAATTTCTTGCTCAGATTCTTATTTGATCCTGCCAACTATAGTTCTTAATTTTTTGCAATGCTTAAGTTACTACAATTAAGTATAAATAAAATTACAAAGTGACTATTACCTTACTTACTTTTTCTTAGTGTCTGAAAATTACTTGACTTGGGCCTGATTTGGGTTATCTTTAGCAGATTGTAACAAACAACAATTTGAAATTATCTTTTTGTTATTTCATTTTGACTAACGAAGTTTTAAGACGCTGATATGAAATAAGGAATGTGTAAGTAATACACTTGAGAACAAAAGTTTGACAACTTTTTACACAACGTAATTTTGATCTCGGATCCTGTTCAAAAACACAGGCTGAACGAAGTTTAAAAAAGAAGTAACGCACTTACCACCCTAAGAGCTTTACTTTTTTTATTGCTTTTCTTTACATTTTTATTGCTTGTTGTGGTAGACGAGCCAGCGGTTTACCTGATGGTAAGCGCTTAGGAAACACCACACACTCTGCGCGTATTTGGAAAAAATAATCGCTGGAAGTGTGCCGTGCTGGAACAGTACGTTTTCAGGTGGGAGAGATGAGATGAAAGCCCAACTGTAGTGTCGAATGGTACAAAGATGAAAACGTGGTGATGGCACCAATTTGAAAAGTTTCTCAGATCACTCCCTGTGATAGAGACAGTAGAGAACGCACAATGACCCAAAGTCTCTCCGTGGCTGGTGGTGATACGAATAGCACGCCTTTGTAGGGAGTTAAGAGAATCGAACTGGTAGCTGGGGACCGCTGCCTAAAGGAAGGAGCAGTACTCCTCATGCGGCCAAATCTCTGCTTTATAGAGCACACAGGCCACCTTTTTCATCGTCTTCCAGATGACTCCCTTGAAATTAGGACGTTAAGAATCCCAATACTCTCGTAAATACGGAGTGTATACAGGTTGTCCGGTAATTAATGGATAACCTTGAAACGTCTCATAGTAGAAATGAAGGCCGTTCAGAAAAAAAAAATATATAGCTATTAAAAAGTGCAAGCTATATAAATATAAGCATAGCATACTTTCGACTGTCTATCTATTAGCATAATTAGTGTTTAATAATAAAACAACAAAAAACCGATGGATTTCATTCATTTATGGTCGTAGTATACAAGAAAGTTATACATTTTAATTAAAAAAAAACACGTCAGGTAGTAGTTAGGATAGATTTTTTTTTTCATATTAACTGCCATCAGTTCCTCTATAAGACATTTCCAGGTTATCCATTAATTATCGGACACCCTGTATATAGCACTTAGCGTTGTAGCGCTATTGCTTTATAGTATATGTACTCGTGTTGGTCATGATTGCCTTGATTTTAAAGTGGAATTTTTCATAAAGAAATTCTTAGTAGCACTGAGCTCTGAGTCCGCTACTATATTGGGTAGACAGCAAAAGGCCCGCCGTCTTTTATGTGGTACCTACAATGTTAGTATGCCCACCTCTACGGGACAATTATGGTATATAGTATTAGAGACTATGCATATATGTCATGTAAGATAATCTAGACTTTATTTAGTTACCATTAGGCACATTCTGCCACTACCTACCCATTTGTTACATTTATGCTTTTCTATCGATTTTAGCATGATCACTCTGGCTATGTCGTTTGTACATCAAACGCAGGTTGAGAAATGCTGGTTTGGTGATACAAACCTGCATGTCATTTGACGAATATTTGATTCCTTTATCTCAATTCTTATAATTTTATAAAACAGCATATAGGTACTATTATAATATATATTCTTTTTTTAAAGATGGAGTAAAACCTATTCTGATATTCTCACTTTTTATATGGCACATCTAGTTATCTTCTAAGGAGTATAGTTTTTAGTCATCGTTTTTATTCAAGAGGTTTTTATTCTAACTTCAATCAGAGAATGCTCCTTGATAACTTGCGTCTGTAAAGGGCGAAAGGCAATAGTAGAATTTTAACTTTCACGCCGATTTCCTGGAAAGGCTCATTCTTCTCTTCTTGGAGTCGCAAAGTGAGTGAGACTTTTAATTCAATGTGGTTCTGTGCGAGATGTAACCGGCGACTAATCGCGAGATTAATCTGCTGAAACGCTGACATACAAAAAACTTGAGGTACTTGCTAAGAATAGATACTATTCTGATAGTTTTATTAAGAAAATATTAAAATGAAACAATAAGTATGTCGAGCGCACACGCACCTTCCATATAATAGTATTTTAGTATTTTTAATGCCTTGTGATTATGTTTATTATAATTTTGTTAAAACAAACATTAATTAAATCTACCTTGTACTTAATTAAATTCTTCTTCTTCAACTCATTTGGTATACGACTGTGTAAACTTTATTCAATCCTCTCAAAAATTAATAAGATTGAAGCCTAAATGGGTTTCTTTCAAATGACAGAAAAAGAGTAACTAATACAGGTTTTTGAAGTAACTAGCACTGCGTCGAGTGTTGTAGGTTCGAATCCTACATTTTCTTACAAAACTTTGTGTGATCCACAAATGATTATTCCGTGTCTAGGTGTTCTTTGTGTCTGTTATTTAAATGTTTGTAAGGTCCCCGCGACACAGGATTCATTCCTAGTGCGGGGGAAGAAACTTATATACATCAATTTATATAAATTGCAGGTTGTGTACTTATCATAAAGGGATATAAAACAGCTTAAATTGAGTTTATTAAACATATTTATTGTTTATAAAAGTCCGACATCCAAATATTTACAATATAAATGGAAACGCAAAATTTTCATTTCGATGACCGCCCAATTCAAAAATCGAATCCATACTGAAACAAAATATGTATAAATTTAATATCAAATAAATAAACTTGACGACAGTTAATATAATTTCGTCCTCCAGACCGAATTACGGTCAAGGCGGTCAATATTACTGAAGCCTGGCCATCTGCGCAGGAGATATTATAGTGCATAAGTGTGTACGCAAACATAAGTGCACTCTCTGTTCCCTCACTCTCGTGATCCAATAGGACGGTGATCCGACACGACCGGAAAGAGATCAGGCGCAGGACCAACGGCTTTACGTGCTTTCCGAGGCACGGGGTGTCTAACACCGCCAACTTCCTAACTCCGGGCTGCTATTGAGATTTTTTAACAGAAAATAGGTACCAATAACTTTTTGTTGCCCCGGGATTCGAACCCAAGACCTCATTCACAGCAGTCGCATTCACTACCATTCACATTATACCATTCGCATTCACTCGTAGTTACTTATTATTTTGTCTTTAAATACGCACTATAACTACATCATTTAAAAACGCACACTAAAATTAAGTTAGACACCCTCAAAATATATTCAAAGGCCATAGCAATATCATTATTATTTATCTGAGTTAGGAATAAAAACTAGGCACATATCTTACAAAGCAAAGCATTTTGATAACAAGATTATTAAATTAAATAAAGTTATTGGTCACTGTTTTTATTCGAGATGTTTTTATTATAACGTCGTTCAGGCTGTGCTTATTACGTACTTACAACTAAAATATCTACAAACTTGATCAATTTAATATTAAAATACAAAATGTAAATATTTACAAATTGTATTTATTTGTTTATTTACTAGCTTTTGCTCGCGGTTTCGCTCGCGTAAAAGTAGGTTATGTTATATTATGTTAGTAACAGTTTTTTTTTTAAATAATATATAGCCTATGTTAGTCGGTGGTACCTAATATAGCTTTCTAATGGTGAAAGAATTTTAAAATCGATTGGGTAGTTTCTAAGTTTAATCTTTACAAACAATCAAAAATATCAAATCTTTCTTATTTATAATATTAATATAGATGGAGTTCCTAACTGAATTAAAAAATATTGTAAGCTTACCTCGTGTTGATTAAAAATGTAAATTGAAAGCTTAAAAATGTCAATAATGTACCTTACGCTGTTGACTTTCCTCTATGTTCGCGGCTTTGGACCAAGTCAACAAGAAGCCACACCAAACAAGAAGTAGGTCGAGTCCGATGCTTTGATTTTACTATTCAAGTACTTACTTTAGATGCATTTTCAAACAAACACGTGAATGCAGGTTTCGCGCGCTCACATCCTTTATCAGCATCGCCAATGCTATGATCGTTTACTGAAAAAAAAATCATAAGTAATTTAAAACATGTTTATCTCAATTACTAACGTTGTACTTAGATTAAAGCAATGTATATCGACTAAAGGAAATGACCCAAATATCGCCAGCTATGATGCCTTTTCATTACTTTAAACGTGCAACGCTTGCTATAGACAGGGTTACGCTTGGGTTCCTTTTATGAAATAAATTCGAGTACCACAACTGCCGCAGCACTAAAACGTAACGCCGGTCTGGGTAATATAACATAAGATAAAGTAACGTCCTGTTGTATTAAAAAATCGTCACTTATTAAAGTTCTAATTTAGGGTCTCAGGGCGGGCCCGCCCCGCGGACAATGCGTCCGCGCGACGGAGCACGCGAGCGGAGCTGTTTCTAGGAAATCAGTGAGCGCTGCTTCGTTACTGCCGGTGCTGCAAGAGACGGGATACCATTACGGGCCCCCGCGAGTCCGTGACGGAGCACGGCGCGGGTCACCGCGGCGGGCGCCCGCTCCGTGCAGCCGCTTGACGCAGCGGACGGCCTCAGTAGAGGAAGCGGATTGGTTGTATTTCCTTAGAATTGCTTTTATAATACCAAGAAAAAATTGCTAGGCCAATGAGCGGCAATTACCGCCTAACACCGTTTTTCTGCCACCAGCCATTATAAAAAAGTATTAATAATACCTGCAGAACAAGCTTTCATGATTTCATCTATTTTCTTCAAATACTCTTGGTTTCCTTTAAATATTTCTTCGCCGTATTTACGAGCACCAGCCGGCGACAGCAATCCCATGCTATCCATCTAATGCAAAATAACAATAAACATTATTACTCAAGCACTCACTCAATTCATGAGTGAATATTTGTCACTCACTACAAAACATGATATATACTTACAATACATGATTGACAACATTGAGTGACAATAATACAAATACACATTCACATGGATAAGGACGTAGGTATATATTGTTGGGAAAACACTTAGTTAAAAGGTCTATCATATAAACATTTTAGCTGATCAGGAATATCTATAAAATATTCAAACTTATCTTAGTTAAAACCGTATATGAAAATAATAGTGATTCGATGATGCACTACATAAGTGCATGCGATCAGCACATAGTGTTGCATCATATTCAAATAAAATTCTAAATGTGCTCATCTGATTGAAAGATATATCTTACAATTAGTACAACAATATAACAATTATTGTTTGAAAATAGTAGTATCAAAATATACGTACGACTCCAACTTTCTTGAACATACAAGCAACAAAGCATTTGGGATTTTCCCCATCCGGTATGATTTTCTTCTGGAATGCCTTAAAATCGCTTAAAGTTAGCGGATGAAGCGTTGCGCACTGAAGTCCCATCATTATCAGTTTATTTGCAATTTCATTTTGCTCTGCCTCCGAGAAAGCCTACAAAATATATAACAATTATTATAATATCTAAGAAGAATAAGACAAAAATATTTTAAAAATATGGTTTTCTGAATTCAAGCCAAGAATGAAATGCGTGCGCAGATTATTATTATTCGATCATCGGGAACTACAGAAGCCAAATAATACAAGAAAATAATTTATGGAATGAAAAAGAGTGCGTAGATTATTATCCGATTATCAAAAACTACAGAGCGCAGCATTCCTACGGCGCGCCGCACTTTTACTAGAGACGATTACATCCCTAGAAAAAGCACAGTGCTTAGAAGTTACTCGGCACCGATATTATTTTTACTACTAATAAAAGATATTGAAAATGTACCATATGAATTTAAAATAATAACTTAAACATTTCTATGGTTACCTTTACATTATCAACGGCTAAAGTAATGACCAACACCAATCCGATGAAAGTAAAAGCCTTCATATTTCGTATTTTAATTAAACAAACTAAATTACGAAAAAGTTTGAAACTCAATGTATGATCAGTAAACCAATACTGTGGAATACCGTACTGTTTTCAAGTATTTATACCAAATAGTTTTTGAACCGACGATGAAATAGCTAAACTCATATCAATTGATAGTATTAGTGAGTGCTAACCTTCGATTTATGTCACGGAAGTTCGCCATAAAGTAACAATAAACCCAACAAAAACCAGCGTTTCGTAGCCAAAACGAATTAAAATTTTATCAGTTTCGTTCTAAATTGTACCCATCAGTTGCACTCACTAATCGGTAAACGATTAGCGAGGTTAAGCAACGTTGGGTGCGGTCAGTCTATAGATACCCTGACCGCTTAGTGGTATTTCATCTGAGCGTCTCCGTGCTTCGGAGGGCACGTAAAAAGTCGGTCGCGGTTGTTGCCAAATTGACAGCAGTCGTTAAGCCATGTCAGAGGCCTACGGGCGGCTTGAACAACTCTTGACAACATGTTGGCCAATAACAACAATACAACAAAAAAGAATAAAAAAAAAGAAGAAGAATATTAAAGTCGTAAAAGTACAGTACTCTAGATAGTTCCAGTATTGTATAGTTACCATTAAACACTCAATAAAATAATTAAGTAGGTAATAAATAAAACCCGATTGCGATAAAAATTGTTCAACAGCTTTGTTGCTAGCTGCAAATTAAGTTAGATATGAATATTACTAGCTCGGGGCGAAGGACCGGATCCTCCCGCTATCAAGGCGGCGAGGTCCGAGCTCCGCCAGGTCCTAGTGGCGAATTGGAAGGAGCGACTTGTGCACCCCAGTGCCGGGCACGCCATGATCGTGGCGGTAAGTCCCGTGTTTGAGGAGTGGCTGGAGAGGCGGCATGGCGCCCTCACCTTCCGGCTGACACAGGTTCTGACTGGCCACGGATGTTTTGGCCGGTTCCTGTGTCGTATACGCCGGCAAGAGACGCCCGGTTGTCACCACTGCGGCGACTGCCGCGACGTTATTGAGGACACGGCGCTGCACACTTTGGCGGTTTGCCCCGCCTGGACATCGCAGCGTCGTGATTTGATCGCGGCAGTCGGATCGGTTACCCTCTCGCTCTCGGCCGTAGTTCAGTCTATGGTCCGGAGTGAGAGGTCGTGGAACACCGTCGCCTCCTTTTGCGAGGAAGTGATTTCCATCAAGGAGGCGGCGGAGTGGGAGATGACCTCCAGCCACCCTGAGGTTTGACCTGGGGTTGGCGGGCTTTGTGGGCCTGCCCGCCATCCGTTCAGCACCAGGTCCGAGAGGCGGCGTGCGTGTTCCCACGCGCGCCTCTGTGTCGAATCCGTCTCCCCTCTAGGGGGGAGACAGTAGGGTTTTATGTGAAGTAGTGCCTATTTTGGGTAGGTCTTTCGTGTAGTGGCCTGCCGTTTCATACGGCGGGCCGTAACCTCGGCGGGGTCGCGACCGCATGCGAAAGCGATTCGCGCGGCCCCGGCGGTAGTGGTTGTGTCGAGGAACACCGTGGTAGGTTTAGTCGGTATTCCGGGAGGTACATTATCTTTTTTTTTAACATTTTTATTTTACCCCGGCGAGTCCGATATAATCCCTCCGCCCGCCCCCGCGGAGGGATATGCGTCATTGCCTTCCCCCACGTAAAAAAAAAAAAAAAAAAGAAGATAATAATATAAAGATAATGAAGTTAGATATTTAATTTATTGCTCAAGGCATGGCAGATGAGCCGGTTCACCCTAGTCAATAGCCTCTAACATTAAACCGGTGTAACAATAATAAAACTATCTTACGTTTACGCGAATGTTATTCATAGAAATTAAATTAATTTATACGGATTCTACCACGTTGTTTATTTGACACTTTATTCACAATTGAAAACACTGAGACGACTACCGTCTTAGTCGCCCCGCGAACATGGCTGCTGAAAAGCAACCGAAATGTCGGGCAAGGTGTTAACTTAAATATAAATAGTTTTTATTGATTTAATAATACTTATAATGAGCTTAAAAAGTATTAAAGTTTAATAGTAGAAGTGTAACAGTTAAGTTTGTTATATTTTAATTTCAAAGATTAATAAAACTGTTATTGCGTTTGACTCGGCAGCTCACGCACATATCTCACCCATTTCTATTCTTTCATCCAACTCTTATTTCCTCTTCCCTAAATCCAGGAATGTGCTAGTGACATTCCCAAACCTCATTATTATTTGATCCGCTTTATTCTATTCTACAAACCGGTTAGACATGAAGGTCTATGTCTACCTCTAAACCACAATATTTATAATACAGCAGCAGTCTATCGTAAACGCTTGGCTCATAAGAGGCCCAATATATCGCCCAAATGCACTGTTAGAGGTCAGTTATAGTCAAATCTCCTCGGTTCCCTTCACCCAACAACTTTACACAAGCTTCAGTGGCTGCTTACCATCAGGTAAGTCGTGAGCTTGTGTGTCACCTACATCGTTTAGGCGAGGTTTCTTTGTATTTTATTGTGACTGCGTCTGCACTGTCAAGGAAATACACTTATATATCTGTGAGTGACGGTTAGCGCTTAGTGACTTATCTGCCACAAACAATGTTCATAGACCCGGCTTTCATAAGTACAAGAAACAGAGAGGCTAGTAGAGATTTAACTATAAGCAATATACATTTTTTTATTAATAACCCCGAACACATATGTATGTCTATGTCTTCATTCTGGCATAATGCCCAACAGTGGACAGTAGGCTAATTGATCGTGTGCTTCTGCTTTAAACATTTTCAAATACATTATAATAATAATAATAAATCCATTCTTGATATATATAACACAGTTTATTTAAGTAATCATTTGATTAGGTTTACTGATCTTGGTTGTGTCGCCGTGCTGCCGTCCTCAATTCTGAAAAATGAATATAATGACTTGTTTAACAAATGTATTCATAGATACATATCGATATTTCAGTTCCAAAGTTTGACAATCGAGCTGTAGCAGTGAAACTAAAATATTCTAGATTTATAATGGATATTAGGCGTGAGGGTCCCATCCATGACGGTTGCATTACATAAAAAGTCGCGGTGCCGTAACTGTGACGCGATGTGGCGATGCACTGTTCTGCGGTACTGTGGTGCCGCAGAATAGTGCGTCGCCATATCGTCTAATGTACCCATACAATGTTTAAGTCTCTAACATCTGAAGTCTCAGTCGTACTAGATATGGATAATATGTCTGTTGAGAAGAAATAAAATAAAACACCAAACAATAGAAAATCCTAGGTGAAACCATACTTTTTATGATGAATCATGGGATAATTTCAAGAATAAACTTAAGACTGTGTTTTAGCACGATACGCAAAATTATCAAGGCGCGAAGCCGCGATAAAAGAAATTGTTATTTACTTGGAAAGTGTGGTTTATAATCATTTTTCGAACTATTTCTGTTGCTTAGCGCAATGTTTGTAACTCTTGTTGCAGGTCCAAACCTGAGGTATCGTATACGCAATAAACACAACATTAATCAGTTTAATCACATATTGCTCATAGAAATAAGCATAGGTCTATTATTCATAGAGATCTATTGCTGTCTTAAAGGCAGCATATTTCTGAACTCCGTTAATGAAATGTTGTAATAGAAAAGTTCGACAAAACTGCGTGTCTGACTTAGTAGTTGAAGTTAAGGGCCTTCCTCATATTCCTATTTCTAAAAAAAATATGCGGCCAGAAACGTATTCACGCTTTAGTTACGTCTAAAAATAACATTAACTGTGGTATAGAAACTAATGCTTTTTATCTACATGCCCTCGAAAAATCTGGAAAATGTGTTTTGTAACCACATTTCGCTTTCTTATAATTTAAGGATTTACCTAATTGTGGTCCACTGTTTTATCGTTTACAAAGAACGTTCCCAGAGAAGCTCAATAAAATTTCCCGACAGCAAATTAAAATGAACCCATAAACGCAAATTTATGACATCATCGCGGCTGTCTTTGTCTAAGTAATTAAAAGCTACTTACTTCTTTGTAATTCTCAAAACATTGATAAATGACATCGACTAGCTTGCTATCATTTTGGGCACCTTTAAGTATGTCTTCTTTACCTGTAGTAAAAAGGTAAGTAAACTTTAACATACAATACATAAAAACATACATACCTATTCATGTAAAATCAGCAAATTAAGACGATACACACTACAAAATTTTGATCGTTTCTATCTATCAAAATAATTAAAAATGTTATATTTTTATATGCATAATCCAAACATTTGTATCTATTATATAAATCAATATTGTTATGTAAAGGCTCATCGTGATCATTTTGTAAAGTTGAAGTATGTTTATTTTCCTTCGAAGAAATATTATAACAAAAATCTTGCCACGCGTAATCCCTGTTCTTTATTATATTTCATAGTACTAACTATGAAATATAACTACAAAACGTGTTACGCAAACGTTACGCCTACGCTAGCTAACTAGAAGGATGCGGCAAAATATTTTTTTTTATATTGCCAAGGTAAACTATGATCTTTAAATTCTACGTCATCCTGCTACATTTTACCAGGATTTCGCCTTCATGATCCTGCCAGAAGATGGCATGTGGCTTTATCAAACGTTATGTTTTATATCACACATATTGCGCATGCGATGACAAGTACGCCATCGAACTGACAATTTTAAAATTAGAAATCTTACCTTTAAAGCACTCGTCTAGAGCAGCTTGAACTTTACTCGCTTCTTCTTCATTATCTGTGAAAGCTGAAATTTGTTGCTTCACTGCGTCGCGGTCGTATTTACCTTCCTCATTCAACTGAAAATGAAAGGTAAGTACAGTTTAGATGGCAGCAAATTAAAATGATCTACAAATAGTTGTTCGGAGGCAACGTGTGCTTTGTAGCCGTTGCTTTTATGTTTATAGATCCCTCGTAACATAGGGATTATACAGGGTGTCCGGTAATTAATGGATAACCTTGAAATGTCTTATAGTAGAACTGAAGGCAGTTCAGAAAAAAAGAAAAAATATATATATTAAAAAGTGCAAGCTATTATAGCATAGCATACTTTTGACTGTCTATCTATTAGCATAATTAGTGTTTAATAATAAAACAACAAAAAACCGATGGATTCCATTCATTTATGGTCGTAGTATACAGGAAAGTCATAAACGGTAATTTAAAAAAAACATATCTCAGGTAGTAGTTAGGATAGATTTTTTTTCATATTTTTTTTCTGTACGGCCATCAGTTCCACTATAAGACATTTCCAGGTTATCTATTAATTACCGGACATTCTGTATAAGACAATTTTTTTAAATACATTTTGTATGTTACGGATGCTATTCTGTTAGTTCTCGTCTACGATCTGACTTCTGAATACACAAAAGTGAAAGTGACATTTAATTTCGAAGTGAAACCTTTTACAGTACTGCGTGACAAATTCCAAATAAGATGAAAGTATACAAATATTTTCACCTATAATCTAAAAACATATATCATAATATCTAATACATCTAAAGCTCTAGGTTATCCCTAGAGCACTGTGTATGAATTTATGTACATTGAAAGATTGTACATAAAACAAACACAGACTGACTATATAGCTAAATTTACAAGCTACTAAAGGTCATACGAAAATTGATTTACTAAAATATTGGTCGTCAAAGAACTAGCATAGAATCTAGAACGTAGAACTCAGATCACATCATGACAGATCCGTATACAACTTCTGAAATCAACCATAAAGCTACCGCTGGCAATATAACTCTGCCTGGCTCTTTGTGTTGAAGTAACATTTATTTCAATCATCACAAATGCATTTTTCCCAATTGAATAAGTAACACATACCACTCCCAATTTCTTTAAAATGCATTTTTTAATACACGTGTCCATTATTTTATCATCTTTTTTTTCTGCCGCCGCTATACCGCATTCCTCAATGCATTCCATTACCATAGGTTTCATCAACTCTATAATAGCTGACTCTTCTTCTTGAGTAAGGCTCTGAAAAGTAATAAATTATTTATTTTAGGAATATCAATATCAAAGACTACAATGATAAACTTCTTCACTAGTTATGGTGAATAATAAAATTGTACTTAATCGATGTCTGTACATATAGTTATTTAAGACAATTCATGTGAGAGATCTTAACACGTTCAGTGCAGAACGAGGTCTAATGCGCCTCGTATTTATATTATATTCCTCACGGTGTGGCTGAGAAAAGTGGAGGCCGTAATTTCAATTTGATTTAGATGCCCTATTAAAACAGAATGCAGTGGTGTATCTACTTTAATACGGGGTCACATTGACCTCGTACCGCACTGAAGAAATAAAATTTTATCGCATTGCGAAACAGGGCTTAAAAGACCCCGTACTCCGCCGACCCCATACCGCACTCTGTTCTAGTCGCGCGCGACCAGTGTTGTGCAAGCGCATGCCGCAAGAACACGTATTAAGATTTAACAGCTTAAAGTAATCAGAGCGAGAAGTTGCCGAAAAAAAATTGTGTTAGCAACCGAAGAAGATAAGGTGACAGGTCTACAATTACAGGTAAGTCGTCAATAAACATTATTTTCATTGTTATAAAAGTCGAGTGCGCTATGCGCCATTTGTAATTTTTTAGACACCGCCCGGGCCTCTTTATAATTTCATAACATTAAAATGGTTTTCGTTTGGTACTTTTTGAGTTCAGACAGACAAAAATAATTGTTTTATATAATGTATCCTAGTGATAATAATTTTAATTTTTTCAGAAACAGCATCAAGTAACCAAACACATAATCTGGAAGAGTGTTCAAAGAGAAGAAAATGTGCCGGATGTTACGCCAAATTGCGAAAAGAATTAAATAGTCGTGAGGCGGCCAAAAGTTAAAAAGATCGTCACACAATGTGTTCAATGTCAAACATTTTTATGTATTGTTTTAACAAAAAACATTTGTAATTAGTAAAATAAAAATCATTTACCGATATTTTTGTTTCCTATCACTAAAATCTATGTAAAACTTTCCTTATTGAGTGCGGTACGAGGTCTATAATACCCCTAATTTTTTTTTACCTACTGGTTCTAAATAAACCAATCCTCTGCTGTACGCTTTAAGATTCAGGTTAATCAATTCATAATTGATAAAAGTGTACCAAAAATTACTGTTTTTATTTATTTAGCCAAAAAAAGCTTTTAGTTTCTTAAATGTCACGGGGTCTAATAAGCCCTTTACCGCCATAATGATAGTTTTCAAATGAGATCTTAAACACCCCGTACCACAAGAATGGAAGGAATACAAAACGCAAAAAAGTACAATTTTTGAAGGTAGTTTTCACATTTGTATTGCTGGAGGTCTAACTAAAAATCAGTTGCATGTTTAATTTTGATACGTAATCTAGAAGTCGAGTATGAACACTAAGATTATTTTTGATACGCCGCGGCCTAAGACAAGACTCCATCCGTAACAATAATATATAGTTGGAGGGTCGCCGAAAGAGACATGAGCTATCTTACCTTATTCTTATCTGAAAAAAATTGGTAACTTCTAGATACCTCGAGGAGTAGCTGGCAAAAGCTAATATTTAATCGTATGCTATTAAATATTAGTAATGAAAACTAAACTACTTTATACAGAGCTTATCGTGGTTTATTTCAATAAGATTAATTTCAACCTATTCTTAAACAAGGGGAAAGTGTAGTTAAATATATTTATATTTAAACTTTCCCCAACGTTTCGGTTGCTTTTTAACAGCCATGATTAGGGGTGACTAAGAAGGTGGTCGTCTCATTGATTTCCAATTTATAACATTCGCATAAACGTATGACATTACGTTTGACAGGATTTTTAATTATCAAATTTAATTATTGCTCCCGTGGTATAATGCGCTTGGGAAGTCCCGGGTGCGGTTTCTAGGACGGGCAAAATATGATTAGGTTAGCAAATTCTCATAACAGCACATAGTTTGGTACCTAATGTGCTCGATTGATGGCAAAATGCTGTCGCATTCACCACCACTAAACGTTGAGAGGTTCCGAAAAGGACATTGGGTCGTATTACGAGCTTCTATCCAGAATAAAAGTACTGTGTCCGAACGAGTAAAACCGCGGTCAAAATCTAGTATAGAATAAATAAATGCTACTCACATATACACTCCAAATGCAAATCCCAACTACTGCTAACTGCAAAAACAAAAAACCGAACTTCAACATAATGAAAAATATATTTTCCAGTATTTGACTTGACCTTCCTTCGTTTTATATGTTTTAGATGACCAGGTAAATCATTACCTACTTTTATATAACGTTAGGCAATTTTATGGTGAGATATACATACATAATAACTATAATAACAACACTGGTTTCACACCAAAATGAGCTGAATTGCGTTTGTCAAGTTCGAGTTTGAATTTTAGTAAATGACACTGTGGTTGAAAATAGTTATAAATATTAGGCTCATTAAGTGTTTTAAGCAAAGATATTATTTTTCTACTAATATTATAAGTTTAAAGATGTTAGAAAAATGCCTACTAACTAAAATGTGCAGCGATTGTTGTGCATGAGGTTCAATGCCCGGGCACAGCAAAAAGTTATTGATATTTTCAGTAAAAATAAACTTAGTAGCAGCACAGACTCTAGAACTGTGCCCAGCTGACGACAATAGGCTTATAGAGTATCACGTGGGCGCTGAAACCCGAGATGACGAAATGTAATTGTTCATAATTGTTCATAACTATTACATAGCATTCGTTTATTGTGGGAGACTGGCGCCTAAACTAAGCGTTAGCCTGTATTTCAGGCCACCAGGCCTCCACCCCGGTTTTATTTAATTTGCTTATAAACAATTCAGCGTAGATGAGCCAGGTATGATGTTTAGTTTATTAAAAGTGGTGTCTTTGATTAGTAAGGTTTTGTGTTTGTTGTGTGTGTGTGTGTTTACAAGCTAATTTTGTTAGCGGAAACATATTTATGGCTTTATTTATTTTATTATATATGCACCCTCCCATAAAGCAAAAGAAACGATTGGAAAACTGGGTGTGGTAATGAGACTGGGTGCGATCTACGGGTTTGCGCTGTCTTTTTCCTTGGAGCGATGGTGGACTATATGTCAACAACGAGTGCTGTCTGAGTATTGTGTGTAAAATATACAGTTGGTGTACTGTTAAAACTTTCCTCTGTTTAAAATAGAGAAATGAGACTGTAAGATGTGTTGTATTATTTATTCACGTCTAAACTGTTGGATGAATTTTAATTAAAGTTGGCACTTAGATAGGTTACATAGTATTAGATGGTACTTTTATCTCAATAATGTTAATCGGTGGGATAATATAAAAGAGACCATATGGTGAAAATAACTCGGTAAACAGAAAAGTAATATCAATAAGAAAGTAAACAACGATAATAATAATATAAACATACTATATGTTTATATTATTATTATGCGTAGATGACGGCTATAGCAGCATACACTTAAAGGATCGCAACAGTAAATATAAACGGTATGAAATCGTGGCGCACATCTAGTGATTATATTTGGATTTGTTATTTTTAATAAAGATTCACCGAAGCATATGGAGCATAGAAAATGTTCAGCAAACTGTTTCAGCGTTATTCTTATCAGCGACTCGCCAAGAGCTTATTTCTTGGTGAATTTTTGACACATAATTATATTGATTGAAATCTGCTTTATGATGTATAATTATTATTAAATACGATATAAAAGATTTCAATCGAGCAAAACTAAGAACTGTCCCGAATACAAAGGATGAAAAATTGTACACTTGTAATTTTTTTTAAATTTGGGTCTCTTCAAAAACACTTATGATAAAAAAATCACATCAGTCAGCTAATACATATAAACATAAACAACACTCAATGAATTCCAAGAAAAAATTATAACAAAAACACCGTTTAAAGCATCAAATTGGACCTATTATAATTCAGCATGTGTCAAACGGATGCCTAATTGTGGTGGTTTTTTACTACTAAAACCACAATCTAAAGGGCCAAGGCCTTTTAGTATAATTATATAGAATAAACTAATATTCAATTAAAACACGAAATTTAATAGACGGCTTTACAGATTGAATTTACACGCTGAAAATAGACTGGTCCGATCGCATACGATTAATGCAACAGAAATCTGAGAAAATCTCTCGCGGTAGTTTTCCCAAAGACCGAAAACTCTTATCCTACTAACGATCTACTCACGAAAAGAAAGCACGTGAAGAGCCAACATTTATACAATAGGTTACAAGATTAGTTAATTTTATATCACTAAGAAGTCTCACGAATATTTTTGTGTTTTGAGGGCTATGATTTTACATCAAGTAATTGAAGACATACCCATTACTATCTACCGGGCACAATTCTACACTCAGTATTGCTACTCATGCACAGGATTCGTATTTTATACCGTGACGCTACCGAACTATTTGGAATTGAATTATGATAAAACACAGGCATTTCTTTTTTAATTAAAATTTGAACTATGAATAATTATTGTCTTCATATTCACCTAAACGGAGACACACCCAGTGCAATACCTATTACTGATATAGTACCATTCCTTACATAAATTATTATATACTCTTAACTTAGCTTAATAAGAATACAAGTTTTTTTTACTCGCACTGCCAGAAACATTTTTATACATTGTGCAACAGGGATCCCTATTTGGTGGAACAAATATTACACAATAACTCCATGTATATACAATATATTGTGATAATTTACTACTTCCTTCCTGTATTGTATACCTATACCATATGATAGAGTGACACCAGACTCATTTTAATACGTAACAACATATAATTTTATGAGCCTTTACGCAAAATACAGTATCAGGCCACAAAATGTGCGATAATATACTTGTTTCTTGTAATCGATACCGCGACAAAAGAGATAATGTCTCGTGCTAACATTCGAAAAACAGACGGGAAAATATCTAGAACCGTAGAACTATCTGGAGCAGTTGTAAAATCATACAAGTAATTAATAAGAGGTTCAAATCACATGCGGCTTAGCGTGCAGTCTCTTTTGAAACTAACTAATTTTTACAAAAAAACTATATTTGCATATAATAAGCATGCCAAGTTTTGATCTGTGGTAATAAGCAAAGTAACTAATAATCCATACTTAGCTTAAAATGTATACAAAGATGGGTATACGGGTAACACACTCAGCTTTCAAATTCTCAGACACAACTGCATCATTGACATTGTAGATTTGCCGTTAAATATTTTTAAAGTAATAGCAAATATCTGACTTTGTGCCACACGTAACATGTTTCGATCTTGCCGCCCGCATCCGACCGCTTCCCACAACCCTTACCAAGTCATCGCTCTACCTTGTGGAAGGACCTACACTGCTGCGTCTTACTGTGCGTGGATTCTATCTGCTCTAATGGGCGCCACTTCTGAGAGCTATATGACCTGGCCGATGTCCAGCAGTAGACGTCTGTCGGGTATAATAATGATAATAATAACCCCTCTGGGACAGTCGTTATCTCATCATGAGACTAACGCGATATCGGAGGGCACAGTACACTAGCTTTAAAACTATCACCTTCGCCTTGTGATATAAACAAAAAATGTATCACCAGGTTAAATTAAAGCGCACAACCGCAGGGCAGCTTGTGGCGGGCTGAATGTGAGTGGCGACACTGCGGTCCTGAATGCCTCAGAGAGTTGGTTAGGGCCTCGTCCCCGGCTTGCCGTTACTGGTTGGCTGGGGTGGAACTTCAAGAGCGCCCGTAGGACTCTCAACTCTGGCTTGCCTTGGTCGGCCGGTCAGAGGGGGGCCGCTAGAGCTATATGCTTGGGGGTGGAAGTGTCATTTTCAAGGGCATAACTACGGGGAAACCCGCTCCGGGTCTCCGTTGTCACGAGACCCGTGATGGTGAAACCGGCGCCGCACCGCTCGAAACCCCTAGCCACTCGCACCGGTGTTCGGGGGTCTTATCAGGGGGTCCATCTAGTGAATTGGCGAGTCACCGTCTGCCCATTGCATTGATGCTATTAGAGTATTCAGGGCAGACGCCGTTTTTCATCCATAGTTAACAATATACCGGTCCACCAAACACCCATGCCTATAGCCCATATATAAGAATCCATACGTAGCAATAGTCCTATGCCTGCTGCGGCAAGTGCCGCTGTAGGTGTTCCATCCCACATTTGATTAAAACTCTCGAAGGGCCTCTTCACGTTGGACACATGTCTCCGTGTAAGCCTCCCAAAGGGCCAGGTATTTTCTAATATAATATGTTAGAAAGTACCTGTGATAAGAGAAACATAATAATAATAATTTATTTAACTGAATTTCTTCACAAGCATGTTTACAATGTTAATTTCTTAATTTTTAAAAGAACATGACAAGTATTTTGTGTCGTTGACACCTGTACTAATGCGAGCATTGTATTACAGGTGCCAGCGCCTTCCATGGATTATAGATCACTTTAATTTTATTATAATGACAGTAATATAATCTTGATATATCAATTTAAAGTGAATATATTTTACAAAAAGATTTTACCATTAATTAATTAATTAATAATATACTAATTTAGATAAATTAAATTAAATTAAAATATTTTAATTTGATTAACATAATAACACTTTTATAAGTTATTTCGTCACGATCAGATTATGTGTATTTATTTGTGAGTTTGTGTGTGTGTGTGTGTGTGTTTGTGTAATTTACGTTGTCAGCTATAAACTAGGCTTTAAAGGTTTTCTGTCGCTCGATAATCTAAAGTTAGCAACCAGCGTTGTAGGATAAATTTACAATTTTTTGTAGTCAGCGGATAAACATACATATATAATTTTGTTGACGCGGTTATATAGTCGGGAACTGAGGACAAAGAAACTTCCAGAAGCTAGTGCCGTTCTGTGAGATATAATTTTACAAATTTGTTCTTTTCGTCTTTTTGGTATTGGCTTATATGGTATTAGATTTTAATTTATTTTCTTCCGTTAAGATTAACTTGAACCTTTTATCCATTGTTGTGTATAAATATTTGTTCCAAGCGTACAGGGCGGTCTAAGAATCCAAGCTCTTAAATAGATATTTTCATATTTATGCAGACAACGCTTTTCTTGTGGCTTACTGGGAAGTCCCCCGACACGGTTTACTATACTGGACAATGAGTGTTTATGTCAAATTTGTAGCATTTACCGCATATTGTTCGTTGCAGAATGCAATCTTACTTACATTGAATATAATGTCATCATATAGCCGGTAACCAGACACAGTATAATATAATTGTATCTGGGCCACGTCCTGAATGCTTCAGAGAGTCGGTTAGGGACTCGTCTCCGGCTTGCTGTCACTGGTTGGCTTGGGTGGAACTTCAAGAGTGCCCGTAGGACTCTCAACTCTGGGATGCCTTGGTCGGCCGGTCAGAGCGGGCCGCTAGAGCTATATGCTTAGGGGCGCAAGTGTCATTTTCAAGGGCATAATTACGGGGAAACCTGCTCCGGGTGTCCGATGTCACGAGACCCTTGTAGGTGAGACCGGCGCCGCACTGCTCAACACCCCTAGCCGCCCGCACCGGTGTTCGGTTAATACTATTAGAGTATTTAGGGCAGACGCCGCTTTTCATCCATAGTTACCAATATACCAGTCCATCCAAACACCCATATATATTCGGCTAGTGCCACTGTAGGTGTTCCATCCCACCTTAGATTAGACCCATAGGCCCAACTTGAAGAGGCCCTTCGAGGGATAAAGAAAGAGAGAAATAGAGAAAGTGTACATAGGTAGGCCATAGCCTACCTATATATACTTTCCTAATATAATATGTTAGAAAATACCTGTAATAAGAGAAACATAATAATAACAATAATTATTATAGCTTACCGCGTACACACAGCTTGTCTCCAAACAGAACATCGCAGCTACAAAAGTGCAAATATTTTGACTGAACATTTTACTTCAATAAAAATGTACACTTTGGTGTAAGTTATATAGCTATACTATATTTATTGAGAATTACTTAGATAAAATTAATATATTTAACTCAAAATTAATGCATTTAACTAATTGTACAGAATAATTAATAATTATGGCAATCTAATAATCCAATGTGGATTATCGAATTGCCATAATTGTAATATTTATTAACATTAACAATATTGACTGTAAATTCAAACGATTTAATGCGTTTTGAAATTTAAATTGTTACTGTAAATATTGATAAAAACAGTGTTTGCGACATACGCAAAATATGTTTCTTTTTTAAGCAAAAAACATCTCATAACTCGTAGAACTTTGTTTGATCGGCACGATTTATTCGGTCCTTACAATTTAATATCGATTCGAAAAAACACGTTCTGCATTTATTTTTATTAATTAAACGCATCTTATTTGCATCTTACGCAATATTTTAATACTGAAAGCCTTAAATTTAATTATTGTTTTTATGGTGACAAGTTCTTAAAAATGTTGGTTAGTCAAATTTACGAGTGAAAGAAGACTTGTGGGTGTATACCTGAAATATGCAAGTAATTTTAATTGGTAACCCTAGGGTGGTACCCCCCGGGCTGAACGTCATCAGCTATGCTGACGATACTCTCGTCACAGCCCGAGGGGGTAACTTCGAGGAGGCGGCTCGCCTGGCTACCGTAGGGGTATCCCAGGTGGTCGGGCGTATCGAGGCGCTAGGTTTGCGAGTGGCTTTCTCCAAAACGGAGGCCCTAGTTTTTCATGGGCCCCGTCGCAAGCCACCCAACGGCGCCTCGATAGTGGTGGGCTCGGTTCGTGTCCCAGTCCAGGTCCATATGAGGTACTTGGGCCTGGTACTGGAAGGGCGATGGCGCTTCGACGAGCACTTCAGCCGTCTCTTACCGAGGCTCCTCGGCGCTGCGTCCGCTCTCGGGCGGCTCTTGCCAAACTTAGGCGGGCCCAGCGTTGGTTGCCGGCGGCTTTACATGGGGGTTGTCCGGTCGATGGCGCTTTACGGCGCACCGGTGTGGGTGGACTCCTTGACCGCCCAGTGTAGGACTCTCTTGCGGAGACCGCAGAGAGTCATGGCGGTCAGGGTCATACGCGGATACCGCACGGTGTCGGCCGACGCAGCCTGCGCTTTGGCCGGAACTCCCCCATGGGACTTGGAAGCGGAAATGCTCGCCGAAGCATATAAAGTGATTGCGGCTGTACGGGAGGAGACGGGTGTTCGTCCCCTCCCGGAGGTCTTATCTGACACAAGAAACCGAGCCCTCCAGGGCGTATTTCTTAAATGGAAGGCGCGGCTGGAGGTGCCCTTAGCCGGATTCAGAACCGTTGGAGCCCTCCAGCCGGTGTTGGAGCGGTGGGCAGGGCGGCAACATGGGACCCTTTCCTTCCGACTAGTGCAGGTGTTGTCAGGGCACGGTTGTCGCAAGGAGGGAACCGAGTCCCATCTGCCACCATTGCGGGTGTATTGAGGACACGGCGCAGCACACGCTCGAGGCTTGTCCTGCCTGGACGGTGCAGCGCCGTGAATTCATCGACGTTGTGGGTGTTGACCTCTCGCTGCCGGCCGTGATCAAAGCCATGGTCGACAGCGAGAGGAACTGGATAGCAGTCGCATCCTTCTGCGAGGACATTATCTCGCGGAAGGAGGCGGCGGAGCGGATCCGTGAGGAAACTATCCTTGCGGATCCGAGCCGCCGCCGGCGGCCCGGGCGGTGCCGATGCCGCCATAGTAAAGGCCACGGGCGGGAGAACGGGGATCTCCCGTCCGTCAGCCATTAGGTCGAAGTGACGCCCTCTGTCGTGCCGGGGCGTCACCTGAGTCGTCGCCCGCAGGCATTCCTTACCTGCGTTGGGCACTGCTGGGTGGATCACTGATGTAGTTTCAGTTCCAGCGACCCACCCACTACTCAAGGCAGCAAGCTGGCACACCGTGGTGGGTTTAGTCGGTAGTACCCGGGACATTCCATCTTTTCCCGGGTGAGCCCGACATAACCTTTCCGCTACCCTTTTCCGCGGAGAGGTATGCGTCAAAGCATTCCCCCACGAAAAAAAAAAAAAAAAAAAAAAAAAAAAAAAAAAGGCTGGTATCCACAATAGTGTTGTAACAACTGTCCTAATTTTGATTTGATTAAAATCTTACCAACTGCTGACGGTTGTTTAAAAGCACGCGTAGTATAATTATAATTTTGTTATTGTTTGTCATGGGTCAGCCATAACAGTCGTTGGAACTTCACTGTATCATAGGCCGCGGAGAGGTCAACAAATACAGTGCCAGTTATTTGCTTCAATCCAATACATTGTCCTGCGTAAGTTTTAGTGTCTTGTACTTTGTCAGTCTAACCCTTACTTGTTTTGTAATATTAGCCGAGGCAATGAAACGTGTGTGGTCAGCAGCTACCGCTAGAATATTTTAAGTGTATCACAAGAGCTAAATATGCCAAAAGTCTTCAGCATTGTCTGCCGATTTGTCTAGTTTTAATATAGGTATTACTTTAGACTCTCCAGAGTACGGATGATCGAAGTCAATTTTTGACTATTGTTAAATAGGAGCAGCTACCGTCACATGTAGCTGGGCCGAGAATGTCGTTTAAATTTTTTCATGTTCGTAACGATAGCAGTCATGTTAAATGTCTTGTTTATCTGGTCATGTGAGCTCGTGCATTTATAGTCAATAGGAACTGTTGTGAAGTTTGTTATTTTCGGTTATTCGCTGTGATTTTTGTGATAATAATTATGGAGGTGGTTCGCTAGTGGGTTGATAGATAGTAGTCCATGCCTTCTTACTTTCATGTATCATATCTATATTTGTTATCAACTTTTCTTGACAAGTTTTATTTATCTCGATAGTAGCTCCTAGTTGTCGCCTCGGCAAAGGGCTCATGGCTGTAGCAAATCAGGTATCATATTGTATCATAATATTGTCTTCTGTTTACGCGAATGTTATTCATTGAAATTAAACTACTATATACGGATTTTATCATGTTGTTGGCTTCAATGGCGCAGTGGTTAGTGTAATCGACTGCCACGCCTGAGGTCGCGGGTTCGTTTCCCGCACAAGTGAAACATTTGTGTGCATGAACATGGATGTTTGTCTTGGTCTGGGTGTTACTATGTATAATATGTATGTATTTACAAAAAAAAGTATATATGTATGTTTATCCATTGTCTAGTACCCATAGTACAAGCTCTGCTTAGTTTGGGCTAGATGGTGTTATTTTTTTATTTATTTATTTAGGTCTACCAGCTGTTGTTACAGTAATACATGCATAATTTACAAAAATAACATCCTTAATACTAACTGCACAATCTTTACAGGTAAACACCGCTTGCTAATTAGAGCATGTTAGATTCACCTAATTTAAGTTTAAATGTACAGAATTACAAATACCTTACATAACTAATTATTGGAAAACAAAGAGAAAAAGAAACCGACAATAAAACAAAACGCTTAAATAAAATAAAATGCTTCCTAAGTCTTTGCATTGGGAATTTCAAGGATATGCCCAATAAAAGCATTTAGGGAGTCGCAATGAATATCTATAACATCGCTATGTTCATTAATTAGCCTACATATTCTGGGAACAGGCGAACATGCACCAAATTTGGTCCTACGTAGTGGTGGGATCAAAGGTGTGACTAGTTTGCGAGGACGGCCACGTGGCACTCGAAATCGAAATCTTTCTAGTAGCTGCGGACAATCAATTTTATCGTGTAGAAGTTTATAAAGGAATTTTAGATCAATAACGTCTCATCGTTTGTCGAGCGGCATTGTTTTAAAATGAGATAGTTTTTCAATATACGACATATTTCGAATCTCTCTTCCGGACCTATACCCTAAATGCCTCATAAATCTCTTTTGAACCCGTTCCAATCTAAGAGTGTGAGTTGAGTAGTGTGGCCTCCACACAGTGCTGCAATACTCCAAAATACTTCGAACAATACTGTTATAGAGCACTATTTTGGTACGGGAATTTTTGAAATATTTACCGTTTCTTATTACAAAGCCAAGACATTTAAGAGCTCGTTTGGTAATAGCGTCAATATGGTCGACAAAAGTCAGCTTATTGTCCATATTAATGCCTAGATCTTTGATGTTTTTAAGTTCCTCCAATTTTCGTCCATTGATGTAATACGAGGATCTAATATTATTATTAACTTTGCGACAAAATTTTATGTGGCAGCATTTTTCACTGTTAAGTGAAATTTTATTCCGAGTGCACCAGTCCGACAATCCATCTATATCCGCTTGCATATTTGAAATATCGGTGCTAGACTTTATAATTTTGATAAGTTTCAAGTCATCAGCATACAAAAAAGAGGTAGTATGAACTAGGCAGTCACTAATATCATTGACAAAAATATTAAAAAGTAAAGGGCCAAGGTGCGAACCCTGTGGGACTTCTGAATTAATTTTAAATAATGATGATTAATATCCATTTACCACGACATAATATGACCTTTCAGTCAGATAGGATTCAAACCAATTTCGAAGAGTACCAGTGATTTCATACCAACGTAATTTGTTTATGAGTATTTGATGGGAAACTCTATCAAATGCCTTACTGAAATCCGTATATACAGCGTCAACTTCATCTCCACAGTCCATAGCATCCACAATGGTTTCCACAAATGTGACTAGGTTTGTACATGTTGATCTACGTTGTACAAACCCATGCTGATGAATAGACAAATATTTTTTGAAGTAACTCTGTACATACGGACACAGCAAAGATTCAATGATTTTACCAAAAATCGAGAGAATCGATATAGGTCTATAATTTTTCGCGGAACAGTTATCCCCACTTTTAAATACTGGTACCACTTTAGTTGTTTTCCAAACCTTAGGAAAAGTACCAACACTAATCGATCTGTTAAATATGATTGTTAAAGGTCCCGCTAAATTTGAAGCACAACTAACTATATATATCGGGGATATACCATCAGGACCTGCTCCCTTTGATATATCTAGACACTTTAATTTACGTAACACTTCCTTTTCGTCAAAGGTAACCCCAGAAAAACTGTCTGAATTCGCTTTTAGACCTATAGGACTAACAGGCTCATGGGCAGGATCTATATTGTTGTCTAAGGCATTATCACATCGATACACCTCTGCAAAATTCATTGCAAACAAATCGCAAATACTATAGCCATCGCTCGAACTAATAGATCCATTAGACATTGTCCTTGGATAGTGCTCTCGCCACCGCGCTTATTTTTTATAAAAGACCAAAAGCATTTAGGGTTTGTAGAGATAAGTTTTTCAGTACTATGGATATATGACTTGTAACATTCCTTTGCATAATTTCTACAACGTACATTAAGTATTTTAAATGAGATCGCATCTAAGGGGTTCTTATATAAGGCATATTTGGAACGAACCCTTTTTTTTTTCTTTAGTGAGACGTATCATTTTGTCTTGGTCTGGGTGTTACAATGTATAATATGTATGTATTTACAAAAAAAAAAAGTATATATGTATGTTTATCCATTTTCTAGTACCCATAGTACAAGCTCTGCTTAGTTTGGGCTAGATAGTGTTGTGTGTATGTGGTAGAATATAGAATATATCTTTTCATAGTCCATTTTGTGAAAATTATATTTTAACGTCGCCTGGTTTGGTGTCAGGTTTGTTGCTTTTTTAAAAGATAACTCTATTTGCAACGGGGGATGGTACTTATCGATGACACTTAGTGGATCGGCTCCATAGACATTACAGTTCGGGATGTTAGTCAGTACGATATCAAGCAGTTTACCACTACAATTATGAACTGTGTTGCACTGTTGTAGACCGTTAACCGTAGTGAAATCGACAAGTAACTGTTCTAGGTTGGAGTTTCTTTGGTCTACTGAAGAATCATTTATAGTTTGCCAACCGATTCCCCCCAGATTAAAATCTCCCGCAATGCACGTAAATGCGTTAGAAATATCAAGGCATCGATTACAATTTCTAGTAAAATTTTCCAAAATGTGCTTGGAGACAGGAGGCGGCAGGTAAATCGCATAAAGTTCAAGACAATATGATTGATTTTTAGAGCCACCTGGAATTTCCAAAGCCACCCAGAGGTCTTCACAATTACTCAACCTTGACTTTAATTGGACTGAATTGATTTTTTTATTTACAGCAATAAGTACTTCTCCTCCATCTTTGTTTCTGTGGTATCTTGACATTTCTCTATCTCTCCTATACACAGAGTATGTATCATCAAATAGTTCATTGTTATAAACGGAACTATTAAGCCAAGTTTCAGTCAATATTACAATATCATAGTTTTGAGTGTTTAAATTGCAATAAAAATCATGCGTCTTTGTGCGCAACTCTCGAACGTTTTGGTAATATATATTAAATGCAAGAGAAGCGAATGATATCAAAAATAGTAATAAAAGCATGCACTACACTTAAAAATATAAATATTTTATTGCAATTTGGTTAAAGATTCTTTGTCTCTAACAACTTCATACTTAGCTGTTATATCCTTACGCATTAAGATACGGCCGCCACGGACCCATACAAACTGGTATCCTAATTCTTTTGCTTTCATTCTAGCGGCAGCATGAAGAGCTTTGTTTGCTGGTGAGAGATGCTCCATTATGTAAATAGGTTTCTTTTCTCCCGATAAGCCAAGGTTACTCGAATTTAGCTTATCGTCGCGATGGTCCTTATTGTAATTTATTGCAGCTGCCAGGAAATGATCCCGAATTCTAGAAGAGCAGAATTGCACGACGATAGAGCGTGGGTGGTCAGATGTACGATCCATCTTAGCGACACGGGTACAATGCTGAATTTGGTCTTCTGATATGTTAAAGCCAATTATAGTACCTATCTGTCTAGTCAAGCTTATCAGATTCTCTGTCTTGTGGAAGGAACACATTGTATTTCAACATTATTACAACGAGCCTGCTGTTCCATCTGATTTAATTTATTTGTCAGGGATGTGACAGTGTTCTTCAAGACATCATGCTCCTTTTTAACTTCCACGAAGTTTTCATTTGAGGCTTTTAATTGTTTTATAGCGTCCTCGTACTGCCCGTTCATGAAAGACATGGAATCCTTAACTTCTTTTAATTCCTCTTTCATTGACTTCATTTCAGCGTTGAGCAGGGTACACATTGAGGCTTTTAATTGGTCGTACATATTGTTTATTTCAGATTTGACAATTTCAGACACTATTTCTCGCATGTCATCTTTCGTAATCGAGTTGTGACTTATAGTTAGCGGTGAAGATAATGCCTGTGGTTTTTTAGTACGGGTACGTGTGGTAACATTATCTGTATATTTTTTGCTTAGTGTTTTTGCAGAGCGGACACTGCCAATCTGGAGCCAGATAGTTAGTAGCGCTGCCTCGCTTAGGTGTCGCTTGCAAGCAAGCCAAATGGTAACCTTTTTTACATACGCTACATGTTACATATTCGTCATGTCGATCCTCATTACAACAACTCCAAAAAGTCGCAAGTTTCGACATTCTTAATTAGGATGCTTTTCCTAACGATTTTTTATAATTTTCTTTATATGGGTGTCTTTTTATAATTTTTGAAAATTAGTTTTAAAAAAAAATCACACAAAAAAAGTGAATTTTTCAGTTACTCATCCAGATTTGCATTCAATATTTGTTTATCTCTTAAAGTGTCTCAGGTACACATTTTCATTACAAAAAGTACGTTTATCCAATGTGCCGGGCTCGAACTCGATGCATATGAATCTCGGTGATAACGCTATAGAGCATTGCGCCACCAGTACTTGCAAAGCCTATCGCGAATCACCGCTACTCATTGAATGATAATATTATGTCACTGTGAGTCTTTTGTTTACGATGTTTATTAGCAACTGGCCTTCTATTGTGATTCAATGTCAAACACTTCGATATAACACAATAGTTAGAGATGTTTTTACGTTATTATTTTATTGTTCTCCGACACTGCACAATGTTTTATAGTTCACTTTGTAGGGCTTTTTATTACGCACTCGCGAGTGTAACTTTTACGGCGTTTCGTGCACTTTTTACTACAATTTAAGTAAATAAACTACGAGGAAAAATAACACGTCTATCATAACAGAGCTTAAGTATATAGTTGTGTTGTGTGTATATGGTAGAATATTATATTAGAATATTATATTAGAATATATTATTATATTCTTTTATCAGGTCTACAGGACTTCTTGGAATGCATTTATGTGAAGATGTTGACATAAAGGCACTGTGTCAACAAATTCATCAGTTAGTTCTTTGGGATTAGCGGAAATTCAGTAAAGTTTCATCTGTCAACTGCCAGAACTTTTGAACCCAGTTGGTCTTAGAATATATTCTAAAGATTCTAAGATGCCTATTGGCTTACCAGCGTTTTAGATGGACATTTATAAGTCGTACAAATGCAAAAAAGACAATTGGCAATGCAGTAATCAAGGTCTCTTTTAATAAGCTGAATTCCGTTCTGGTTTAAATAAATGTTCAAACCAGAACAGAATTCAGTTAAAATTTGATCTTACGCCGTAATCAACTAAAACTGTATTACAGTGCTTCGTATGATAGATCTCGGCGATAAACGTTGTTCCAGGAGCCGAAAATAAGCTTATTACACTGAATTTGAGCGATAGTTTCCTTTTTTAACGAAGGAAACACGCAAAATATTTGACACAAAGACTCAATAACACTTTGCTCGGCCCGGGAATCCAACCGAAGACTTAAGCACAGCAGTTTCATTAAATCTGCAAATTAGAAACAGCAAACAGCTTGAAATGTTATATTATCGTGAAATGCTACATCTTTATGATAATAACGTAGGATATTATAGATCTCAAAATAAACCACAGCAATGATAATTCATTCATTTATTACCATATAAAGAAAATTTGAAACAGGACGGCTCGTAAATCGTCAGAAATAAATTTATTAATCTTCCTTCTCCATTAGCATCTGAAATAAAACATATACGTATATAAAAATATTTGTGTCACAATTATTTACAGAGTAAACATTTAATTCTTAGTAGACTTAGAAGCAAATGTTGTAGCAAACACAACTTGCTCTTAAATACACCTAATTGCGTAAATATATGTTTTATGAGTCTCTAAAAGCATAATAATGTACTAATAATATTGTAATGAATTATATGACTGTATCTTAGGGTAATCATTTTCACGTTCATACTTTACATTTATCAGCCATTTGCTTTATTTTAAAGACTCAAGGCAAACAATCTGACCTTATTGAAAACAAATAAATATAGTGTTTTTTTTGGGATAAGGTTTAATCTCAAATAAATAACCCATACTGCCAGCACTGTAACACACGAATTTTGACCTCTGGGAAAGAAAACCGTTCTGGAGCCCGCAATGAATTTTATTAGATATAAATTTATGGACTCAAAACAAGATTGTCAATTATCGTGGTATGTGGATACTAGCAACAACTTGAGTATCACTCGAAGATTGCTGAATATCACTGCAAAGATTTACGCAACACTCGCCGCAATCCGTCTCACAAATTACTTGGAGCTACACACTACAATACCACTGTTGTAATATGGCTGACGTATTTCGTACGTAGATGGTACTTGTTCTGCTTCAGTTAGAATATATTGCTAGCAAAAAGTATTATCTTCCGTCACGATTCCTAAATCTAAGCAAGGAATCCGCTGTAATTTCTTGTTTAAAGGCCTTAATTGCAATGTTCGCCTTTCCAATGTAATAATTAAACGCATTAACAGTTACATTAGATATAAGCTTTTGAGTGACGAATCATTCGCTTTTCCTATGTCGAAAAGTCTTCTATTAGGCTTACAAATAAGTAATACTCAATATTTGTCAAAGGGTATTTGAGACGTTGTGCTTTTATGTTTCCAACTTACGTGATGTTTGTGTTCTGAAAAACATTTAAACAGCAAAAATGATCTTTCACAGCCCTTTTCTCCATCACTGACTTTTTCGTCGTTCACTGAAAAACATTAGTATCATATTAATTACATTTCAAAATATCTAATACAAAGTGTAATTCGATAATGTCTCAGCTTCATCACTTCTAAATTAGAAGAACCGTAAATTTTTTACATAAAGTACATTTTAGATTACAATACCTGTTCGGAACTCAATTTTAAACATAATAAAGAGAATTGACTTTCAAATGATCAGTCAATAAATAATCTACCACTTTGTACTTTGTTTGGTTTGGGTGTATAATTTAAGAGAATTTTAAGTTCTAGATTTGTGCAAACTAAACATCGCATTTTTCATAAATTTTCATAATAACGGAATATTAGATAGTAATTCTTTATTTATATTTGAATAAGAAATATATCGACTATTGAAAGGCTATTTCACTTAAGCACCATTTTTTGCGATCATGACTTATTGATATTTGAAATCAGAAATATTTACTGATTTCAAATTGTCATTGTCGCAAAAAATGACGCTTAAGTCAAACAAACTTTTAATCGTCGATATCTATTTACTTAAATAAAATTGCAAGTAACTTGTAACATTGCAGTTGGTACTGATTAATAATAAAGAAAGATCTAAGTGAATATAGGGAAATATAAAATTATTTATAAACCTTTAGCGCATTCTTTTTTCATGGTATCAAATTTCGCCAAGATATCTTCATTCTTCATCATGCTTCTATTAAATTCTAGAGCCTTGTCGACATCGTACTTGCCTTCACTATTAATCTAAAATTATAACAAATGAACAATTAGAATTAAATTATTCGTCTTGCCTTAAAAATAACACTGTATTTGAAACAGGGGCCGCACGAACGGCTTGTGTCTGAAATTGGAAATACTCTGGATAGAGTATCTGAATGTGGAAGACCAAATTTAGCTGTGTTTTACCCAGCTAAGACAAGCCAGCGCGTTCACCGCTAAGAAAACCCCATTTATTGTGTCTCCACAACTCCAGAACACGTCTCTCATCATCTTCAAGAGTATTGGATTTCTTGGCCTCGACATCTCAAGTGATGTACAGTTCCGCAGTCATTTAGAGAGCAAGGTCAAGCTGGCTACCAAAAAGCTTGGTGTGCTCAATAGAGCTAAGCGGTACTTCACTGTGGGGCAAAGACTGCTTCTATATAAGTCTCAAGTCCGGCCTCACATGAAGTACTGCAGTCATCTTTGGACAGGAGCACCAAAATACCAGCTTGATCCTTTTGTCGCGGTACAGAGACGAGCATTGAGAATTGTCGACGAGCCCAAATTCACAGACGGTATTGAGCCACTAGGTCTCAGACGGGACTTTGCCTCCCTTTGTGGGTCATCAGAACACAATCCATTATATAAGCGTTAGACGCTTATATAATGGATTGTGTTCTGATGAGTTGTTTGAGATGATGCCCTCAGCTACTTTTTATCAACGCACCGCTGGCCATCGGCAGGGATGTCATTCTCACACCTTACAACCTAATAGGTACCGCACCAAGCGGATCCAAAGGAATTTTCTCTCGCGGACGCTCAGGTTGTGGAATGAACTCCCTGCCCAGGTTTTCCCAACAAGACTATGGCATGGGATTCTTCAAAAAGGGCTTTAAAAGGTCTTTACAAGTCGGCAACGCGCAAGTGATGCCTCTGTTATTGCAGGCGTCGATAGGCTACGGTGACCACTTACCATCAAGTGGGCCGTATGAATGTTTGACACTTTAGTAGAATTAAAAAAAAACTAATATATCTATGCATGAAGTTTAACGTTGTATGCATGTAAATTGGCATAACTTTTTTTATTTAGCTAAACACTGTTTAATGATAGAAATGGATTATTTTAAGACATCTACAGCATTGAAATTAGCTACATTATACGGATTATTTCTTAAAACACTATTATCGATAACGATCTCACGCTTCATATTTATTTAATTATATGGATTGTCCTCGACGGAGAGAGAGATAGATTAAGGATTTGTATGTTTTGTGAAAATAAAAAGATTACAAATATATTATCTATTTAAATAAATACTCACTATTTCACCTTGCTTGAAAAAGCATTTGAAAAAGCAGGGATCGAAGTCGTCAAAGCTACCCGACTTTTCAGCCTCCTTGAATTTTTCCTCACTGAGACCGAACTCATTAACACATTCCATAATTTGATGACGCATACCACACTTGGGCCCTGCCTAAAATGAAAATGTAACATTATATAGAATTATGCAAAGTCAAAAATTGTTGCCTAATAGAAACTACGCGATATATACAAGTATATATAACTAAATGAATACAAAATATAAACTAACCAAATTACCGTAGCCTAAGTTTAGTTTCACATGTATTTCTAGCTTAATAAACAAATAAAGTCACTACCAAATAAATGAAAAGAATTACACGTGTATGCTAGAGCTAGTCTTGCAGTTACTGTTCACATTATGTGAACAGTAACTTCAAGATGCTTGCACTCTCAACATAATGCTTTTAGAAAAATACATCTTAAAGGAAAAAAAAAGAAAAATCAGCTCACCGCGCACAAACTGCTAGTGCCCAAATACGCCATAATAGCGGCAACAGACCAAAATATCAGGCCGAACATTTTGCTTCCAAAATATATACAATTTGATGTTTGTTATTTGCTTTGCTATATATATATGACTTAGTAAACGCCTATCGTGTGACATTTATATAAAATAAACGTATTTAACTTATTGTGAAGCATAATTATATACCTAATAGCAACGGCAATGGCAATTTGACAATGGAAGTGTGAGTTTAAAACGTCATTTGTAAATTATGTTTTCAGTCAACGAGAAAATATATAACGTATGTCCAACATAATAAGTTGGGTAAAAACACAGGAAATAAAATAGATAGATGATTTTTTTTTCAATTGGCTGGAATGTTTATTATCAACAAACTTACAATTTTATATCTAAACGTACATAATTATGTACATAATATAAACACAATTATTTAAAACTAACTTATACCTAAAATATTATAAAACAGAGCTAAAAAAGAAAAAGAAAACTAAAACTCTCTAATAGGCGTCATAGAATTCCTCCGCATCACATTCCACTGGTAGTGTGCCCAGCAGACCGGCAGCATTGCCACGTTGAATGGCAATGCTTATTATCCTTTCCGCGAAATAAAGGTTAGCCCTCTGGTCACGGGAAGCGTCGATTAACCTTTTCGCTATCTCTCTATAAAGCACTGGGACCCCATGACCCTAGCGTTTCGACCCCAAACGGCTCAAAAACATAATCCCCTGCCATGTTTTTGTATTTGCGCCGTTTGAGAGTCTCCGCGGATGCAGCAGCAGCACCAGTACAACTCGCCGTGCTGGGAAGATGTGATGGCGCAAAGGTGTCTACACACGTTGCGTCTCACACCAGGGCCTACCCATCTTCCAAGGCATCAATGACGTACCGTCCGGTCTCTTCCCATCGTCACGTGCCAAACCATTAGGTTCAAGATGAGCTGGCACGCCAGCGGTGACAAGAGCACGACGGATAACGTCATTAAGGTTGGCGTGCGGCGAAAAACGACCGGCACTCCTGCTACATGATAGGCCATGGTGGCCAAGGCCATCGACGGATTCACCACAGTGACATCGATGCGGAGAATCACATGGAGCACCTAAACGAAGGCAAGAAGCGATGCAGAACGTTGTGTCGTCCAACATAGTGCCTATGTTGGACGATGGGAGTGCTTGGAGCTAAAGACCCGATTTCCACTCCCCCACAGCCAATAAACGGGCACGCTCAGCAACATTAGGAGATGTGTTCATGAGATGTTCTCTCACCATGTTGCAGAGCGACCCGTCCCACCGACTCTGAGAGAATAGGTCGGATGGCAAATCAGAGCTTGGACAGATCATTTTCCAAGCGTTCACTGCGTCGGACTTGCACGACACTTCAAAATTAACCAGTGTGGGAGCAAAAATTTTCCTGGTCAATTCTTCAGTGCACTGGACCGAAGACAGGAACGCCGGTAAACTGACATCACTAATTTTGCGAACGCCGAGGCCACCCAAGCGAACTGGTAGGGTTGCCTGGAGCCACACTCGGAAACTTTGCTAAATGTATGCCGAATAGTATTGTCAATTTTATCCAAAAGTATTAAATGCTTCCAAAATTGAGAGAATCGGAGGGCATGTGTGAATTTAGGAACGAAGTGGCAATAACGAATGATTGTATAAGCCGAATGAATATTAATTTTGAGTAGTCGGTCTGAAATTTCACAAAAATTTTGGATCTTCTCATCTATAAAGGACTCGAATGCCTCCTCCAATCCCGTATTGACCCGAGAAGACGAAAAGAAACTTTTTCAATAATTTTGATGTTTGGAGCCAAAGAATTGAATTTTGATAAAGTCAAAGATTTATGTATTTTATCGTTAATAAAAATTTCACATTTGTTTGAATTTAGTTCAATCAATCAATCAATCATTTATTTATTGCGAACATGGGTTTACAGTTATGGTGTTACATTTTATAGAAGTTTTGCCATATTCTACCATTAGGCATGCAATTAGATAAAAATTTTAACAAAAAGTATTATTTCGGTCTTATTTGATACATATTAAGTCAGCATTCTATTTACAATAATTATATAATACAATATTTTAAATTAATAATATATTTATACATTCAATGATTTAATGTCAGAAATAAATAAAGTATCACAAAGCAATCATAATTATGTCAATAATAGTATATATTAAACTACACATTCAATTATATTTTGTCATTTAAAAAATCTATAAAGAGTAGTGTGCTTTATTTTCCAAAAAATCTTTTAATTTGCTTTTTAAACTATTCATGCTCAAGTTTTTCCACTGTTGCGGTAAATGATTATAGATTTACGAAGGGGTCGTGCGGTCCATGGCCCTTTATGGGGCCCCAGTTTGGGGAGAAAACCTGACAGCCCGTAATATTTCAGCGCTTCGTGCGCCTCAGCGTGCAATGGCCGTCAGGTTAATTAGAGGCTACCGCACGATCTCGTTCGAGGCAGCGAGCCTCCTCGCCGGATCAATGCCCTGGGACCTGGAAGTGGCGCTTCTGGCGTCGCTCTACCGTTGGCGCCAGGAGGCGCTGGCTCGAGGCGAAGGACCACCTCCTCCCGCTCTAGAGGCGGCACGGTCCGAGCTCCGCCAGGTCCTGGTGGAAGAATGAAGGAATCGACTTGTGCACCCCAGTGCCGGGCACGCCACGATCGTGGCGGTAAGTCCCGTGTTTGAGGAGTGGCTGGAGAGGCGGCATGGTGCCCTCACCTTCCGGCTGACACAGGTTTTGACTGGCCACGGTTGTTTTGGCCGGTTCCTGTGTCGTATACGCCGGCAAGAGAGGCCCGGTTGTCACCACTGCGGCGACTGCCGCGACGTTGTAGAGGACACGGCGCTGCTCACTTTGGCGGTTTGCCCCGCCTGGGCATCGCAGCGCCGTGAGTTGATCGCGGCAGTCGGATCGGTTGCCCTCTCGCTCCCGACCGTAGTTCAGTCTATGGTCCGGAGTGAGAGGTCGTGGAACGCCGTCGCCTCCTTCTGCGAGGAAGTGATTTCCATCAAGGAGGCGGCGGAGCGGGAAAGGGAGCGTTTAAACCCTCTCTCCAACCGCAGAGCCGGGCGCCGGATGGCGCGCGATGACCTCCAGTCATCCTGAGGTTTGACCTGGGGGTGGCGGGCTTTGTGGGCCTGCCCGCTATCCATTCAGTACCAGGTCCGAGTGGCGGCGTGCGTGTTCCCACGCGCGCCTCTGTTTCGAGTCTGTCTCCCCTGCAGGGGGAGACAGTAGGGAATTTTTTAGAGTGAGTCCTTTGGGTAGGTCTCTTGTGTAGTGGCCTGCCGTTTCACACGGCAGGCCGTAACATCGGCGGTGGCGCGACCGCATGCCAAAGCGATTCGCGTGGCTCCGTCGATAGTGGTTTTATCGAGGAACACCGTGGTAGGTTTAGTCGGTATTCCGGGAGGTACTTTACTATTATTCCATCGTTCTTTTACCCCGGCGAGTCCGACATAATCCCTCCGCCCGCCCCCGCGGAGGGATATGCATCATTGCATTCCCCAAGTAAAAAAAAAAAAAAAAAAAAAAAAAAAAACATTATATATTACTGGAGCCATACAAAATACAGTTCTACGCATAAGTTCGGTTTTTGCTTGGTGTAGGCGCAGTCTACTATTATCACGTCTGTTTCGTGCAACTGTATTTTTTTAGTTCTAAACCAATTGAATTAAATTTATTTTTTAAAAGTTTCAGATCTTGTAAAACCTTTTCTATGTCGCCTCCTAGGGTCCCATCATACAGGTACCAGATGTTAAATTTTGAATTCAATTTTTCTATAAATGGGTGAATGGCTAGACTCAAAATGACTGGTCCAAGAGGGTCACCTTGTTGACACCCAACTGCAGATTCAAAATGGTTGTCTTTATAAATTAATTTTGATGGGTGTCTATAACACTGCCACAAAAAATTAAAAATTTTGGGGTTTTCCAATTTAGCTTGCGTCAGCAAGGTGTCCCTGTTTACAGAGTTGCAGGCGTTCTTCAAGTCAACCTTTAAGATGACCTCACCTTCGCCACAGCCAAGGTACGTGGAAAGAGTGTGGATGGCAGCCTCACAGCCATCCTTCGAACCAAAACCAAGCTGGACTGGTTGAAATTTCTCTGCGAAGGAGGCACTTTAGTATTTGCAACATAGCTTGGCTGCCAAACGACGATAGGTACACCCCACGGCAATGGGACGAATGCCACCATCTTTCTTACGTAGAGCGCATAAATTTGCCCCGTTCAAAATATCGATGATGTCATTCATCACACCGCCGGAGAGCATTAAGTTGGTTAAAGCCGTCAGCTCCTTCAAAAGTGCATCACCTGCTTCAACTTCTTCTGCTGGAACACAAAAGTTCTTTTAAATGTTGCGGTGCCAAGCCGTCGACGCCACCAGCAGATCCACTTCGAAAGGAGCAAACGGCTGTAACATAGAATACGTCCTTGGTCCTTTGTTCCCTGTCACCTTGAGACAATCCATGTCAGCATCAGGTGCGTCTGGGAAGAAGAGACCATCAGTGGGCGCTGGATGCTTACTCTGCAGACCCGCAAGTGTTTCTGCAGAGCAAGGCGCCACCACATCGCTACTGAACAATAACTTAGATGCACCTCTAATGTCACCTTCCCTTAATTTGGATTCTACATATTGGTATAATGATTTTCTATTGTAGGAGGTGATGTCTTTTGGATCTAAATGGTTATAACTAAAACTGCAATTATCTTTAATTTGTGCTGTTAATGATTTTTGTGTATTCTGAACTTTTTTAACATGTAGAATCCTATAAGGAAAGGTAAGTAATTGTTCCCAAGCTGTTTTAGAGTTCTCTCGAACGACAAGACCTATGCAGTGAGCCAAGTTTTGAGCCACTGAAGGTCTCGCGCCTCGAGGAACTCTTTTTAAAATTGGAGTGGAATTTTTCATGCGTCCTAAATATTGCCAAAAGGGAATTTGGGGTGCTAAAGATAAGGGATTACTTAGTAAAATTGTGCTGGGACTAGAGGGGTACATTTTGGTTTTTATGAACTTTACCAAAATGCACTCTCAAGCCCCGCTCACCTTTAAAAAAACGAGCTTACGAACAATTAGGGCAACGTACCAGATTCGTTAGGGATGTGGCTGGTTGACCAAAACTCACTTCCACATCATTTTTGTTGCCTAAGTTTTGCAACATACTCAAACAAAATTATAACTTACGCTAAATATAGATAGATGATTTAAATAATAAATCTATATAATGATATGTGTGGACAGACAGTCGTATCGGAATTAATCGGTATGAAATCTCATTAGAAGTATTACTTTAAGTCTACTTGTGTAATTCTTTTCATATTAATTATAATTGTTATTATAAGCTTGATTATATAATTTTATATAATATAAATCTATCATTTTGATTTATGTTTGTAATGATAGGTACATAGTTAGATATGAAAGAAATAAATAAAATGTCCGGAAAACATTGAATTGATTCAAGTAAAATACAAACAGGACCCTAAAATATTTAGAGAATAAATACAAATTTATTTAATGTATGTGTATGGTGTAAAAAAGTAAACTGATTACCCATGATTGTGTAAGTAAGCTTTAAGTACAGTTTGTGGTGAATGGATGATATTATAAAAAAACCACTCTTAGTAACACTGTAATTTATTCGCTATTAGAGAGATAAAAATACATAATAAAAAGCAACGAACCTTAACGCACCTTCAAATTAAAAAAAAAAACAATTTTTTGATTCCCGCATATTTCCTGGACGAGTAGTCATACTCAGACATATGTATGTCTAAAGACTTTTTGCCTTTTGCAATTGCAATTAAGTTAAGCATGTAGTACTCATAACTATTTCAAAGTTCAAGTCTATAACAGAAGTAGTTGCTGAGGTAAGCAGCTGTGATACGCAGATGGACTGACGCAGGAACAGACAGAGTCACACCGGGTTCTGTTTTTGATATTTTGTTACGGAACCCTAAAACACATACTATTCAAATCTTGCTGATTATGCCGTCATTCTACTGCCCAAAAATTATTACATGCTTCTGCTCGATACTTTGTACGCATAAGTCCCACTGGAACCATACCGGGACTAAAAATATTCTATGTATTAATCCAAGATCCTATTTGTGTGTCAAATTTCATCTAAATCTGTTCAACAGTCTATAAGACGTCTTCTTCAAGACGTAGCAACACATTACATAATATATCAATTGACGGCATGGTTCTGACAGGGGAAGAATGTGCTAAGGAATTCGCGAATTTTTTTCATTCCGTATACAGCGAGCAACGTGCAAAGTTGTGTGTAAGTGCAGCGGTAAAGGAGGCGGGTAGTTTGAACGGAGGGGCGCGGATTCATTTAGACAGATTATGTTTAAATGACGTACAGAAAGCGCTACAACAACTAAAGCCTAAAATATCAACAGGACCAGATGGTATCCCACCGTATATCATCAGGGATTGTAGAGGTGTACTAACCGAACCACTACTTCACATCTATAACCTTTGTCTTCAAACTGCTGTGTTTCCCGAGAGATGGAAAGTAACAAAAGTCACCCCAGTGCCTAAAGGAGGAGCTAAAGACAAAGTAGAATGTTACAGACCGATAGCTGTATTATCAACACCAGCCAAAATATTTGAATCAGCATTACACAACCAAGTATTTGTGCAAATCAGTGCACAGCTTACGGATGCTCAACATGGATTTAGACCAACTAGAAGTACTTCGAGCAATCTTCTCAACTATATGACTGATCTGATCCCGACAGTGGACAGTGGAGTGCAGATTGATACCGCCTATTTTGATTTTAAAAAAGCGTTTGACCTAGTCGATAATGACATATTGCTAAAGAAACTAGCCGGTATTGGTCTCACTCCACACTTACTGCAATTTTTTGCCAGCTACATGACAGACAGACAACAATACGTTGAGTGTGCAGGTTGCGTATCTGAGCCGTATTTCATTCGTTCGGGCGTGAGCCAGGGCAGCAACCTCGGTCCGATGGAGTTTTTAATCATGATTAATGATTTACCCGATGTGATTGAAAACGCTAAATGCTTGTTATTCGCGGATGATTTAAAATTATATATGCCTATAAGAAATCAAAGCGATTGCGAGTTGTTACAGGAGGATATTAACAGAATTGTAGATTGGAGTACAAACAACCTATTACAATTTAACCACTCTAAGTGTGTGACTATCACGTTCTCTCGTGCACGTACTCCAATCACATATGAATATAATATAGACGGCACTCCATTGACTCGGGTCACAGAGGTGAGAGATCTAGGAGTGAGTATTGATACTGGGCTGACGTTTCGTAATCACGTGGTTAAGATCTGCAAGAAAGCCTTCAGAAACCTAGGCTTCTTACTTAGAACCGTTCATAGTTTCACTAATGTATCAGCTATTGTCACATTATATAACGCATTGGTAAGAAGTCAATTAGAATGCAATGCAGTCATCTGGAGCCCACATGAAGTTAAATATAATCTTATGTTGGAGCGAGTGCAAAATAAATTTATTAGATTTTTATATATGAGGTATTACGGCGTGTATCCTTTTTACCCTTTAATGTATCCAACTCTATTCGTATTGGGTATGGTTGGTTATAATGAGTTGGGGGTGAGAAGGGAACTGGCTATTGACTCATATATATTTAAAGTTATAAGGGGCAAAATAATGAACCCAACATTGCTGGAGATGTTAAATTTTAACGTTCCGGATAGGTATATATACCGGCGACGAAAGCCGCAGTTGTTGCGAGTGCCCCGCGCACGCACCAACCTGCTGCAGGAGGCGTCTCTGACGCGCGCACACAGAACCATCAACCGGGTCGCGGATAAAATAGATCTGTTCTGTTGCACTATGAGTGAATTTACAAGGATAACGTTGTTTATAATTTGTTATGGAAACGGGTAATCTAGATATAAATGTATAAAATTAAAATGTGTAAATAGATAGAATATTATTAGTTATAATTAATTAATTACGTTAAAGTGAACCACGCTATCGCATTAAGTTTTTTCTTGTAATGGTAGTGTTGTAAATTGGATATAAATAAATAAATAAAAAAAATAAAAAAATGTTTTCCATATAAAATTACAACAATAAAATCAACAAATAAAACGAAATGGGTATCGCGTGGTGTAAAATTATGTAGTAACACTAAAAGAAAATTGTTATGGAAATATAGACTAAGGCCAAATAACGAAAACAAAAGCAACTATAAAAACATACAAAAGTATAAAAATATAATTAGGCTTACACAACGCTCTCAAAATATTCATAACATAAAAACTTCTAAAAATGTCAAATCAAAACTACGTGGCAAATTATATTATTAATCAGTCAAACCATAAGTCTCGCCCAATACGATCTTCAAACTGAGGATAAGTGACTGCCAAACAAGTCCACAAGAGATAGCTAATGCTTTCAGTGATTATTTTGTTGATAAAATAGTTCCTATTGCAAATCGTGGCACTAAATTTACTGAACACATAGACAGAAGAAATAACTCTATGTTTCTCGCACCCTGTATCCCCTCAGATGTTGAAACTATTATATCATCACTAAAAAACACAAAAAGTGTAGGGTATGACGAAATATCAACCCAGGTAGTTAAATCCATAGGCCAATATATATCAACACATATAAGCCACACATAAATTTAAGTATCTCCACAGGTATCTATCCTGATGGACTAAAAACATCTGTAGTAAAACGACTTTTCAAAAAAGAAAATAAAGTATCATCACACTCATACCCGTACTCTCAAAAGTTTTCGAAAAATTCATCCATAAACAACTTTACAGCTATTTAGAAAAACACAGCTTCTATTACCATACGTCGAGTCTACGATTTCTATCCCGTTTCCATTCCCTTAACGTCGAGTTTCTTTACCCCGCTTCTATTACCTTTACGTTGAGTTTAATAATATCATATTTTGAAGTACAGTCAGGTTCACATGTTTTACGTGTTATCGTATTCGAATCTACTGAATCTATATACTTATAATTACTTGTCCTGACTGACTGATTCATGAACGCAGAGCCTAAACCGCTGGGGCTACAAACTTGAAACTTTGGCAATTGATGCCTCTTATGTGGTAAGCATCCACTAAGGAAGGATTTTTCGAAATGTCATCCTTAAGAGGGTAAAATAAAAGATAAACGGTTGTATGGAAGTCCGTCATTTTCAAAGTAAGAAGCACCAAATTTCACATACATGCTTCTGGTTATAAATAAATGTACACATAATACGGCGGTTTTCAAATTCTAAAAGAGTGAATTAAGGGTTGAAAATATAATTAAGTTCACGCGGGCGAAGCTGCTGGCAACAGCTAGTTACTAATAATAACATATTATCTTTTAAAATTTAAATGAAAAGTATATTATACGTATTAGACTATTGACTGTAACATACTGAAAATCATTTAGCGAAACTCAAGTTCGAATATCAGGTAAGTTTTAGATGTCACCTCTCTTTCGCACATCTAAGTAGGTACATGTCTCTTTTACATATCTATTGTTATCAGTATGTATGCAACGTCCATGACGAATTTACGTCCGTTTTCAATATCCTATCTATCTGTTACTAGCGATAGGTATTTGACATTAGCTCCATACTAGATACGTCAAAAGTCTATCTCCAGTAAACAAATCCACAGATAGATAGGATATTGAAAACAGTAGTTAAAAGACAGTGATTACATTGACCATGTTCGAAGCTTCCAAAGTGTGAAAAATGCACTCTATCGTTCGCGATATAAGTTTTTAAATGTTAGAAAGACTACGTTTAAGAATTTGGAGAATGTCAAAATTTCACCACTGATCGGAAAAGATATTCTGGTTGTAGACGGAGGGCATTGCAAAAATACATTACAGTTAATGAATCTGTTCTTTGTTGATGGAACATTCTTTTCAATTTCTCCACCATTCTATCAGTTATACACGATACATGCCGACATTGGTAGTACCGCAGACAAAACTGTAATAGTGCGGATTATTTTCGCGTTGTTACCAGATAAATTCCAATCGACCTATACAAATATGTTTCAAATGGTAGAAGATAATATGCCTGAACCCAATCCAATAAAAAATAAGATTGATTTTGAAATTGCAGTAATGAATGCTATTAAAGAAGTTTTTCCACTGGCAGATATAAGCGGATGCTTTTTCTATTGCCATAAAGCATAGTGGAAAAAAGAAAAACAGACCGGAATAGTAAATGTTCCCGGTGGAAAAAAATATTTTTATGTGCCACAGCACATCTTCCCAAAAATTTCAACCCGGAAATATGGGTGTCATTATTAGAAAGTGCACCGAGGCAAAATTATTCAATAAATTATTTACAGTAAAACTATAATATGCTGGTTTAAATTAACACTAATAGTGATTCACACAGTCTAATTGACTGTGATTTATATAGATGAAGAAAGTTACTTTTTTAGAAAAATATTTGCTGTAAAACTATATACTGATTTACATTTACACTAATAGTGATGATTAGATTGTGATTTATATAGAGTAAGAAAGTTAGTTTTGTTAGAAGAATTATTTACTATAATACTATATGCTGATTTACATTTACACTAATAGCGACAATTATACTATGTTTATAAAGATACTTACATACAAATAATGAAACAATAATTTAATACTATACGATACTGGCTTTTAATATACATCCTGACTGTACCTATTAACCAAACTCGACGTAACGGTAATAGAAAGCGTAAATTAGCAATATTTTGCAAGAACAATAGACTCTCGGACTCGACGTAAAGAGACTCGACGGTAAGGTAACCAATCTTTATTTTATATATAAATGACTTGCCTAAAGTAACCACTTATCCTATAATATTATTTGCGGATGATAGTACAGTTGCTATAAAAGGTAAAAATAAAAATGAATACAAAGCTGACATAAATACTATATTATTGAATATTATAAACTGGCAAGATAACAATAATTTGAAGATAAATATAAATGAAGCTAAACTAATACAATTTACTCAAAGAATACCAACATTTAAAGATTTAGAAATTAACTATAATAATACTAAAATTAGCGAAGTTACCACTACAAAATTATTGGGACTATCTATTGACGACAATATAAATTGGAAAGCACATATAGAAGGACTTTGTAAGAAAATCAGCAGTTCAGCGTATGCGCTATTTAAACTACTACTACTACTTATATAATTGTTATGAATGTCTATACTTATTTTATATTGATATGTGTACCTATTTAAATCAACTTAGCACAATTTTAACGAATTAAATAAAACATATGTACTATAGGAAACAGGCGTGAATTTATGTATGTATGTATGTATATGTACCATTTGCATGCCAGTAAGGTAGATAAAGGAGAACGATTGATTGTCATGTTAACACCACTGTATACCCCTGATCAGCAAATAAATGATTTGATTGATTTGATTTGATTTAAGGGTTTAACATTCTTCATTTTCAAAATGTATCAAGTCGTTTAGACTACAGAGCTACATACTAACACTAAAACAACATTTTTACCACTCCAAGATTGGAATGGTAAAACGAAGTGAAGTCACTTGGTTCCAATCATTTTATCATATATAAACTTTATATCTATGTACCTACTACAATATTTGGATACTTACAGTAAACTTCTAATAATTATTATTAAAAAAAAACTTGAAATGATAAAAAAATTGTTTTAAGTGTTAATATGTATAATAAACTCTGTAGCCGGAAAATATGTAAATTTTTCCTTCTTCACTTGGTAGGTATAAAATAAATAACAGCAATGCCGATTAAAAGCAGCTATTTTAGTTTATAAGATAATAGATAAGGTTGACTTAAGGTAAAATATGAATACTTAGTTATTAAGTTTAACGTATGATAGAGCTGACATGGCCGTGTGTGGCTAAAAGCTTCCAAACAAAATAAGAATAAAAATAAAAAGGCGAGTAATTCGTTTATTACATAAAAAAGAAAACGCAAGCGAAGATAATTCAAGTTGAGACTGTATGCCGAATATATAATATCTGCCGAAAATAGTTTTATTCTTCTTCCATTTCGCCCATCTGAAATAAAAAGATTTAAATTGCACATGCATTACATTCTGCTTAGATCTTAATTGTTTAATTTAGTACTTGGTTTTAAGACACATAAATTAATAATAATAATAATATTCTATCACATGCACACAACACTATCTAGTCCAAACAAAGCAGAGCTAGTAAAATGGGTACTAGACAATGGATAAACACATACATTTTTTTTGTAAATAATGTATATACATATTATACATAGAAACACCCAGACTAAGACAAACATACATGTCCATGCACACACACAAATGTTTGACTTGTGTGGGAATCGAACCCGCGACCTCATGCGTGGCTGTCGGTTACACTAACCACTACGCCCTCGAGGCCGCCAGAATATCAGGAATAAATGAGATGTTCCCATTCCTTTAATATTATTTTGAAAACTGCCTCCGTGATTTAGTGGTAGTAAATGTGATGGCTGTGCGTGAGGTCCCGGGTTCGACTCCGGGTCGGGCCAATATAAACTTATTGGGTTTTGCTACTATAAAATCTTAATAGCAGCCTGGAATTAGAAAGTTAGGGAGGTTTTTAACCCTCGTGTCTTGGAAAGCACGTAAAACCGTCTCCTGCGCCTGATTTATCTCCGGTCTTATTAGATTGCCGTCGCATCAAATAATGAGAGTTAGAAGACAGAGACTATACTTGTGTTTACGCACACACTTGTGCACTATAACATCCCTTGTACTGATGGCCAGTCTCCGTTAAGATATGCCGCCGCGACTGAAATTCGGTTTGGACGAAATTATTGTTGATAACCTTATCCCTATAGGGTCGGCAACGCGAGAGTGGTATCCCAGATATTTGAAACGATGATACGCTACAATAACTACTTGTCGATTATACGTAGACAGGATGAGAAATACAACCAATATGGTAAACAATCGTACGTAACCTACGAATTATACTTGCATGATCAAAGGTTTCAACAACATGTGAGCGACCCTTCAAAAAAGTTATTATTCTGTCAAAAGCCAAGGTGATAGCCACAGTTGAAATACATATATTATGTTTCGAATATCAAGAACCTTTTTACTAACGTACCTCATGCATACGTGTATTGTAGCACATAAACACCAAAAGAGATCGTTCACAGCCCTCATCTCCATCACTGACCTTTTCATCATTTACTAAAAAAACAGAGTTTATATTAATAACAGTTATCGACTGTCACGATCTGCTATCTCCTATTTTGTGTTGTCTTGTACACACAGCGATACATCAACCTAGACTGTTTGGACTTTGAACTATTAGAAGTTGAACGCTGCGAATCGTGCGAGAGAATGCGATATATTTTGTTACTTTGTCTCATTCACGCTAAACGGAACGCGACACTCCATCCTTGCCATTACATATACGATACCACTATGCACTGTCCTTTGCCAACAATTCTCTATTTTGTATATAGCGTAGTTATGCGTATATAGGGTTTCTATCTTGATGTGTAGCCGTGTGTACGATTAAAGAACACAACACAAAATAGTAGGTTTTGCCCGTGGCTTCGCTCGCGTAAAAGTAGATTAGGTTATGTTAGTAACAATCCTTTTTAAAAGAAAATATAGCCAATTTCACTCGGTGATAATACAGCTTTCTAATGAAGAAAGAATTTTCAACATTGATTGAGTAGTTTTTGATTTAAGTTCTTACACACAAACAAACAAACAGAAATCAAATCTTTCTTCTTTATAAAATTAGTATAGATATTGATATTGCTGTGCAGATATAACATACTATAATTGCATAACATATTATATTATGCTATATTAAATCGGTTCTTCTACCGTCCAGTAATGCCGGACAAAGAGAAATTGTGCTTTACTTTCATGTAGGTATTTCTCAATAAAAACACGGTAACACACATGCCCTGCAAATGAAAATATTCGGTGAGACTGACAACATAGCGCAGAAAATACATATATGTATAACACATTACATTATATTACCACTGTCATCTCCAACGGTATAAACATGCTTTGCGTCGACCTATTGCAGTTAAAACTTAAAATGGTCGAAGGAGGCAAGCGCCCATAATAACGAATATAATAAATAGAATTGTTTACAAACCACTTGAACATTCCTCTTTAATGTCATCAAGTTTAGTCAAGTTGTCTTCATTATGTATGCGACTGTGTATAAATTCCGAAGCCTTATCGACATCGTACATTCCTTTACTATTGACCTGAAAATATTACAACAAGTATTTAAAAGAACGTAACAGAATATTACTGAATTTCTACATCATCATCTTTATAATTTTTATAGAGAAGAGTAAGTAAGTAAGTAAGTAATTCTTTATTGTGGATCATAGGTAGGTACATAATACAGATGTTATAGTTTAAAATTATTAGGTCAGCTATGTCCTGCCCATTGGGCATACAATAATTGCAATAATTGAATCTATATAATAATAATTAATTTATGTCAATTGAATTAGATAGGTACATTCATAGAATAAGTATTTTAGTCAATGTCAATATGTGTAGCAATGTCACAGAGCTTATAAATAGGTAATAAAAATGTAAAAGTGGAGAATACTGCACACATCACGATTGGGCATAGTGGAATGCTATAGTGTTTTATCGTTTAGGTAATCTTTTACTGAGTAGTAACATTTTTGTGTTAAAAACTCATGTAATTTCTTTTTAAACGTAAGTATTTCCGTAACTGCTCTAATCTCTCTTGGTATATTATTGTATATCCGCGACGCTGTACAAAATATACTCTCATGCATAAAATGAGTCTTGCTAGGCACTATGTGCAATTTATCTTGGTGTCTTATACGCTTACGATAATTGTATAGCTGTGGATTATTTTTGACAAATAATGCAACCTCCAAAATGTAGATACCAGTCAAAGTAAGAATTTTAAGATTTTTAAAGTGAGTTATACATGAATTGGTTTCGTGCAGATTGAGCATAGCCCTTATACAGCGTTTTTGCGCTACAAATGCGCGGCCTCTGTCTGTGCTACTACCCCAGAATATTATACCGTATCTAAGGGTTGAGCTTAGGTACCCATGGTATGCTGTCAAGAGTGTATCTTTATTAGATATTTTTCTTAACTGATGGAGAGCATAAGAAAACTGGCTTAGTTTTTTACAGACAAAGTCAATATGAAATTTCCAACTGATTTTGTTGTCGATATGCAGACCTAGAAATTTGGTTACATTAATTTCTTCTATATCGTTTTCAAGATATCTGATTTTTATCGGAGCCGTGAGTTGTGTACGTATTTTAAAATTCATTATTTTAGTTTTATCGATGTTGATACTTAAATTATTCATTTTTAGCCAGTCTATAATTGTCACTAAAGATTGATTAATGTCAAATTCTAAATTAGTTAAGTTATCATTATTAAATAGTACCGTGCTATCGTCAGCAAATAAAGTGATGTCATGATTTGTTATTAAAGGCATGTCATTTATGTACAGAAGAAAGAACAAGGGACCCAAAATACTCCCTTGTGGGACACCGCATTGGGCTGTTCCAGCTTTGGAAGTATAAGGTTCTTCAGTCATTGATAGTGGGTTCAGCTGACGTATTTCTGTATATTGTTGTCTGTAGGTGAGATATGATTTTACGAGATCGTGCACATTGCCTCTGATACCATAGGCGTACATTTTGGTTAAGAGAGTACAATGCTCAACGCGGTCAAATGCCTTTTTCATGTCCATATAAAAAGCTATAGCCGGTAATCCTTTGTCAAAATTAAGCAATACTTTTTGTAAAAAGTTATATATTGCTATGTTTATAGATTTAATTTTTCTAAAACCGTATTGACATGGCGTTAGAATATTATGGCTTTCGAGAAATGCATATATGCATTTAAACATGACTTTTTCAAAAATCTTTGCAAATACAGATATTAATGCTATTGGCCTGTAATTATTTATATTTGTTCTATCACCTTTTTTAAACACTGGCTTTATAACCGATATTTTAGTTGTTCAGGATAGATGCCGCTTTCTATGCATAGGTTGATTATGTAGCTTAATGGCTTAGATATTGTAATGGCAACATCTTTAACGATATTTGTCATAATACCATCAAAACCAACACTAGTTTTATTTTTCAGTGCTAAAATAATTTTAATTATGTCATCTGGGATAGTTGGTGCCATAAATATCAAATTAGAAGAATATGTCCATTTGTTACAAGAATTAAATGTCAGTTTATTACATGGATTATTATCTGTAAAATTATTAGGTGAATTGTGTTTATTATTGTTTATGTCAAGGAAATAGTTATTAAATGTTTGAGCAATGTTCAAAGGGCCATGTATTATTAAATCATTGTTAATTAATTTATTTACGCTTTCAGTTGGATATTTACATTTGATGTCATTAATCACTTTCCATGTTGCTTTGCATTTATTACTGATATAGTAATCATTTTGAGCTTTCTTTGTAAGATTGATTATAGTTTTGTACCTTATTGCATATGTTTTAAAATTGTTTTTATTTGTTATACTTGGTTTTAATCTGTATTGCCACAAAAGTTGACATTTGCGTTTGCTGCAAATTTTTAGACCGCGTGATATCCATTTTGGTCTAGGCTGGTTATAAATTTTAATTTTAACTAATGGAAAGCAGACTTCGTATAGCATAACAAAGTTATCATGAAATTTGTTATATGCACTATTTGGATCCATACAGCTATATACATCATTATTGCTCAATTGTTCTAAATATTTTTTAAATATTCCTCGATTTTCTTTAGAGTAATCTCTTTTTAATATATACCAATATTTTATGGTGCACGTTTTCTTTACCGGTATTTTAAGTATTTGCGCGCTGTGGTCTGATAAAGCTAATTCTTTGATAGTACCTATACATGATTTTATATTGTGAGCGATATTATCAATACAGGTTTTGCTACCGAATCTAGTAATTTGTTTTAATTGCAATTTAAAATTATAAGTAATTAATAATTCCTTAAATTCCGTTGATAGTTTAGATTATTTTGAAGTATCAATATTAAAGTCTCCACATAAAATATTTTTTATGCCATTGGAGCATACATTATTTAATATTTTATTCAATGCTGTGAAAAAACTACATGTAAAGCCAGCTGTGTGGTTTGGTGGTCTATATATACATAAAATGATTATTTTATGATCTAGTAGCTCATTCTAGAGTGTTGCTAATTGAGAGATTAGAAATATTGTGGCAGACTTTGAACCTTAAATTATTTTTTATCAGAATGCATGAACCTCCATGTCAGCTTGATCGCATGTAAAAAGACACAAGTTTATAATTTGGTATTGTAAGACATGCTTCATCACCATCCGTCATGTTGTGTTCAGTAATACACACTATGTCAACAGAAACTCCCTTAGTAGTTAACTCATTTAGGCAAATAGAGAGCATGTCAGATTTGTTAATCAATCCATTGATATTCTGATGGAGTACAGTTATGAATTTATACAGAGGGTTTGAATGTACCACTAGCTTAGAGTCCAATAATACTTTGAGCTCATACTTCGTAAATAGAAACACCAAAAATTAAGTTATGTTTGAGTACTTTAAAAAAACTACACTTTAAGACAATGAGACGACAACTATCTTATCCTCCTCGGGATCATGACTGCCTAATCTGTTAATTTTAGAATACTAGACATAATTAAAAATCTATTATGTCTAGCCGTCAGTGTGCCGCTCTGACTTAATAGATTAAAAGCAATAGAAATGGCAAGAAAAGTTTAAATATAAATAATTAAAAACAGTTGAAAAGATAATTTCTATGTCTATATTTTAATGGGTTTTAAAGACTACACCCACATTAGGAGTCTTGCCTTTATGGCTAGTAATTTAACAAAATTCAAACGACAGACATAGAGAACACCTTGCTGTACTTTGACAAACACTCTTGATTCGCTAATCGTTGTTCGAGAGTCTGAACAACTATTTGTTAATCACACAAATGTTTGTCTTGTGTGGGTATCGAAAACTTCTACCATTGGTCCAGTGGCAGTGGCAAGATGATCACAACTGCGTCAGCCGTACAAAGTAAAATAAAATTAAAATGATGACAGAGGCCAAGCTTGACCCATATTGGTTGGTGGTTGCACAAACGAATTATTTAAATAAGAACAAAAACAGTTACACAAATGTGTATAAAATAATAGTACTTACAATTGCAAATTTCTTAAAAACGCATCCGAAAAAGCAAGGATCGAAATTATCAAATTTTTCCGTTTTTATAAAGTCGAAAAATGTTTCCTTAGCAATGTTATATTCATCAAGGCACTCCTTCATTTCCAGCGGGATGGCTGCTTCCATAGCTAGTATATTCTAAAATAAATAGTAGAAACGTGTCGATTTAACAATATGCCTAAAAAAATGTCTGATAGGCATCACACAAATTGCGATGGTAATAAAATGAGTAAGGTAACTTAACAATGTATTTTAAAATTATTATCGAGTGTTTCTGTTATGTAATTCTCATCACGCAGTTTGGAAATTCGCTCGGCAATAGACTCGCTCTTTATTACATGGGAATAAAAATGTTAGTTGGTGAAATGTGGGTATTCTGGTATTCCAACCTTTACGGGTATATACAAAATCACCGACGTAGGTCTATAGACATGTATGTACTCGTATAACCGAATTTAGACAATGTTTCATACATATGTAACATTGCCTAAATTTGGTTATACACCTTAAACAAAAATAAAATTTGAGAATTATAAAATTATAGTAAGATAAACTTATCATTATTATAATTTTAACGAATATAAAATATAATAAAAATTGCTATATTTATAGCAGCTTACCGCGCACACATTGCTAGTCACCAAATACACCATCACAGCTGCAAAAGGCAAAAGCGTTTGATTGAACATTTTTAAACCGATAAATGTGTAGGTACACTTTGGTGTTATGTATTTGCTTTGCTGTACTTACATGACATTATTTAGGCCTATTTCGTTATTTATATACATAAAATGAATGCATTTAACTTATTGTGTCGGATAATTATGGCAATTTATTAAATCACACCTAAATCCATATTTTTTGTAATGTTGAACGTTCTATTGCGTTTTATTTATAATTTGCGCTAAAACGCTAAAATTATAAATAAAAAGAGGCATACAAAACGATTTGTTTGTTTCTGGGAAGGTTTTAATTTTTCTGCATTATAGACATGTAACACTACGTTTCTAAATATATATAAGTATGTTCGTTGTGTTTTAGTTGCATTTAGATTGTTGCTTCAGTCGAGTCTCAGACGAAACTCTACTGAAGTTCCAATTAACCGCAACTTTTAACTTGCCGTAGTTATTGGTTTGCATTGCCCACATGATAATTTATACAATTCTTACTGATATCATCTTCTTAGCCACATATAAAATGTAAGCAGTACCTTTACGTGTACCTTGCTACTAGTTTAAAATAATGGCGATTTTCGTACTTATTTTACACTATCTTTACAATTTGCCGATTACTATAATTCATAATTCATGAGAAATGCAGTATATAAACAAGATTTTAAAGCCATCATGTTTTAATAATTGTAAACATTTTATGCAAAGAAACTATAATATTATATCACGATGACACGAGGAGAGCTATATGAAAGATTGCAATGCGAATGCCTTTAATGTACTGCTAATTACATATTACCATAAAACGTAGTACATTTATTTATTGTTTTAGCGAGTAAGAGCCTCTGCATATCATCAACATTATCATAACTAAGTATATGTAACAATTAAAAAACTTAGCATATATTAACTAACATACCTACTAGTGCAGCAAGAAAACGCTGTAGCGATAAGTAATACAAATAAGAAAATAATGGCAAATATAATATATGATTAAATATTTTAAAATAAACGTATTTTCAGAATACTCCAGAATATATATATATATAATATATTCTACCACATACACACAACACCATCTAGCCCAAACTAAGCAGAGCTTGTACTATGGGTACTAGACAATGGATAAACATACATATATACCTTTTTCTTTTGTAAATACATACATATTATACATAGAAACACCCAGTCCAAGACAAACATCCATGTTCATGCACACAAATGTTTGACTTGTGCGGGAATCGAACCCGCGACCTTAGGCGTGGCAGTCGGTTACACTAACCACTACGCCACCGAGGCCGACGAGAATGCTAGTGGTAAGTTTGGTGGTCACCGTATTAACAGAAACGCTAACTAATAGTTATAACGGGGACACGCTAAACTAATGTAAGTTTCTCGTTACGTCTTTTCGTTTATGTAGGTACATATAAACGAAAAGTCGTAACGATACATCACTACATATAATAAAACAAAGTCTCCCGACGCGTCTGTCTGTCTGTTCGTGATAAACAAAAAACTACTGAACGGATTTTCGTGCAGTTTTCGCCAATAGATAGAGTGATTCATGAAAAAGGTTTAGGTGTATAATTTGTTGAGGTTTTGTGCTACCCGTGCGAAGCAGGGGCAGGCCGCTAGTTAAACCTAAATCTGAAAAACTTAAACAATATAGATCTATGTCTTAAGAGGAAATGCGGCAAAATTAAAACATTTGAGGAAGATGTTTTAATCAAACGAAATATAATTCTGCAAAAGAGATAACTACAGTTCGGACTGAATATCTGTCCTTATGCGCTGAAATCATCATCTCTTATTTGTTTTCTGGATGTCTAAAAACAATAATATCTATAACCAAGTTATATTTGCAATTTTTGAAGGTCTTTAGTGCCTGTAAAAATTTAATTATTACATTGTAATGTATCAACATTGACTGCAGTAGATTGAACATAATATATCTTAACTTTTTATGTAGCTTTAGTGTCGTTTCATTAAGAGAGTAAAACAAACGAATACTTTTGTATGGACTTAGAGGTTATCCAAATAGTTTTTTAAGTTGTTGTTAGTCATATATTATACTAATCTAGATTTACCACCGGTTTTACCCGCGTAAGTCCCGCTCCCGTGGGAATATCGGGATAAAAAGTCTATGTATGAACAGTGTGAATCCTGGTCTCCAGCTATCTATATACCAAGTTTCATCGCAATCAGTCCAGTAGTTTTTGCGTGAAAGAGTAACAAATATCCATACATCCGTTTGTAATATTAGTAAGGATTTACCCGTGGCTTCGTTTGCTTAAATGTAGGTTAGGTTATATTAGTAAAGGAACTTTTTCTATATGAAAGGTACCTTGTGTCCTTTTCTGTTTTTCTGACATCGTGTATGTGAAGTTTCATGATGATCGGTCGAGTAGTTAAGGCGTGAAAGCGTAACAAACAAACTCACATTCGCATTTACAATCAATCAATAATTAATTCCATATTATCATGCAATGGAATTGATTTTATTTGAATTGATTATTGCAGAAAATTTTCTTTTTGTGCATAAGTACTTATTAATTTCTTCAAAAATCATCGTGTAATTTACTTAAAGTAGTTTGATACAAGCTGTCATATCATTAATGTTAAGTAAACAATGTTTACTGTCATGGTTATCCAGAAGTATTGCGACCGCAGGTTTAATACCTCTAGAAATGGGATATGTGCGTAGTAGAAAACTTAGACAAAAGATCGCTTTTGCTATCTCATATGGCGCACCAGTTTTTCGTTTGTTAAAACGTTAAAAATATAAATGCAAACCTCAAACTCACTTTTTACTTGCCCTGATGTAAATTTTCTATCCCTCATGAATAGTAGGTTTTCTGGATAAAAGGAAAAATTTCACGATGATGGGTTGAGTAGTTAAGGTGTTAAAGCGTAACAAACAATAAATTATTAGTTAAGATTTATTGATGTTATACATTCGTACTTAATATATTGGCATGAGTTTCAATCTAAACTATGTCAGGTGCTTTATGAAATACTTATTTTTTATAATATAATTTAGAAATATTACTGCTTGTGATGCCATACGTCAGCCATTTGTTTCCTTTACTCTAAAACTGATCAATTTAAATAAATAAAGGGTATGCTAAAAGAGGTGATACTTATCTACCAAGTTTAAGGTAGAATCGAGTGAGACAACAATGGCGATAGTATACCTATATATCAATACTTAGTTTACATCCATCTATCTGTCTGTTCGCTATGATCTCAGAAACTACTGAACGGATTTTCATTCAGTTTTCACCAATAGACAGAGCGATTCATGCGGAAGGTTTAGGTTAGGTTAGATTACTGTTAAAGTTACCCGTGTGTGGTCGGGGCGGGTCGTACAATATAATTATATATAATTACAATAGCCACTTAAGAATGTCTTTCTAAATATATTGTATTTATCTGTTAAAAAAATTACAACATGTCACTAGATATAAAATTTACTTAGCCAAAATGTGATTACAGATTTCCTATGAATGTCAGTATGAAAAAAGGTTCTATTAATGCTATATATGTCAGCAGTAAGTAGGGCGTAGTTAGAAATAAAATCTGCACCACCTATTATCGTAAAACCACCACAGGCATGACTAGGAATAATACATACATGGTTAGCGTAAGCGGTTATGTCAAAAGGTCAAAATAAAAATAGCTCGAAAAGAATTTGAGCGTTATAAAATGGCTATAAATGAACAACAATATGATAAGTAACGCACACGTACTTTATTTTTAAGAATAACTTGATAGTTAATTTTTACAATGATTTGTGACTTGGGTAACGTCTAGATATTTTGTCTAAAGTCTACTAGGAAAATTTGACAAAAATATGTATTTCAATATCTGTGGTCGATACATTGCTAATTCGTGTCTCAAAATACCAATCTGTGTGAATAATTTTTTAAAATTTTGACTGCACGCTTGACGTAGTGATTTGCGTGGTCGCCTTGTCACTGCCACCATGCCGAGTGCTGTGGATTCGATCCCCACACGGGACAAAAATTTGTAATCTTCAAGTGGTTGTACCGAGTCTGTGCGTTCTTTGCGTCCGATGTTTGAATGTTTGTAAAGTCCTGTGTCGCAAGGAATTATTCCTACTGCGAGAGTTGTCTTTTTAAATAAGTAACTAATAACTATGTGACTTTTACAGCCAAATTTTAATATCGATACAAGGTAAAATTGTCTTACGTACTATTCAATGTTTTTACAGCAAACAATTGACTCTTCGTTAACATCATAAATGCAAACCCGGTAATTTATACTCCAGAGCCCGCCAAAGAAGTAAACGTGCATAACTACATACATACTAGTTAAAAAACCAAAAGCTTATACTACAATGTTATGTTTTTAGTTTAGTAGTATAGGCCTATACTACTAAACTAAAAACATAACATTTCACGCCCCCAACCAATGTATACGTCACTTAATAAATAAATCACAGCTATGACGTCTATTTCGTTTATTATATTCAAAAGAAAACACATGCAGAGCTGCTTCATGTTTAGACTGAATGCAATATCTTCCAAAAATAATTTTGATCTTATTCCTTGGCAAGTCCCATCTGAAATAAAAAATATTTTAATTAATCAACCGTTGTAATATACTACGTAAGTATTATTCATTCCGCGTAGATCTCAAACTAAATGCTTGTTGCGTCAGATACATAAACCAAGTAAAAAAATATATATATTAAAGTGAAACTTCTTTATACGGATTTTATCGAGTTGTCGCTCAATGACTTAAAGATATTGAGACAACCAACATCATAGTCTTCCCGTGAATATGTCTGCTAAAAAGCAACCAAAGCGTCAGGAAAAGTAATAACTTAAATCTAAATATATACAGATGTCCCAGAAGATGTAAATCAAATTGTAACGGGAGATTCCTTAGGTAACAACCGTTCAGATGTGCCATAAAAATTATGACCCTTGGATAAAATAAAAAGTAAGTTTTTAAAAAAGTACGACCTTTTTCTGACTTTTAACTACAGGTGCTTCGTTTATGGCTAGTTTTTATTTCATTTTCACTATTATTATTTTTGAAGGATTGACTTGTCAAACTAAAACGATTTTTTTAAAACTGACGTAGGTACATAGTTTTTAAATCTCAGCATTATATAGACCTTCTTAAGAAATCTCCCGTTACAATTTAATTCACATCTTCTGAGACAACCTGTATTAAAATCCCTTTTAAAGTATTTTTATTTCAACGAATTACATTCGCGTAAACGTAAGAAAATATTTTAAGAATGGACGAGATGTTTCCATTCCTTTTATCTCCATATTTTGAATACTGCCTCCGTGGAGTATTAAATGCAACTGCTGTGCATGAGATCTCGGGTTCAAATCCCTGGCGAGCCAATAAAAAGTTTTGAGGGGTTTTCCTGTCAAAAAATAATAGCTTGGAGCCTGTGCCATGAGCACTATAAATAATTGCTGTGTCGCGGGGGTTTCTATCCCGTATATTATCGTAAAGTTACCAACGTACCTCAAACATACGTTTATTGTAGCATCTAATCACCAAAAGAGATCGTTCTCAGCCCTTATCTCCATCACTGACTTCTTAGTCATTTACTGAAAAATACGGCGTTTCATTAATAACAGTTGCTGGTACTTACAATTTTGTGTTGTACGTTTATAGAGAATGTTGATTGTGCTCTGCGTATATAGCATAAATGCTATATATAGTATAATATAAAACGTTTCTTCTACTGTCCATTAATGTCGGGCAAAGTGTTTTTGTGCTTTACTTTAGAATAACGGTAACAAATATGCCAGACAAACAAAAATATTAGGCCAGCCTTACAACTTAGACGGGCAATCATATATACAATACAATAAATTAAAGTATATTACCTCTGCCCCTCCATTGGAATAAACATGCTATAAATCTGCATATTTAGTAATATTGCTGTTTAAAATTATAATTATTGAAGGAGCACTTGTCCTTAAAGGAGCACGCATGCACTGGTCGTACTTTAGAATCAACACACTTTATAAAATACCTCGGCCTCGCTAATATAAAGTTTCGCAATCACATTGAGTTATTATGTAAGAGGGTACGAAAGTTAATATTTATTTTAAAACCATTCGTGGAGCTGCTAACTTTAAATTACTAAGACAAGTATACCTGTCACTATGTCAGTCAATCATATCTTACTGCATTACTTCATAGGGTGGAACATCGAAAACAATTTTATTGCCACTAAAACGAGCTCAACGGGCTATTCTAAAAGTTGCGACGTTTCGACCTTACAAGTTTCCTACCTATGAGTTGTATCAATCCACTAATGTGCTAACTGTTCACCAATTGCTTATCCTGCACACCGTGCTTAAACAACATCTTAGACTTCCCGTGTTCATGGCTGCTTAAAAGCAACCGAAACGTCGGGGAAAGTGTAAACCAAAAATAAATAGATTTAATAGTTTAAATAATTTTATTAGCTTATAAATTAGTAAAATAAAATCAATAGTAGTAGTAGTGTAATATTTTCAAAATTTTGTAATACAGTGCTAAATAAACAACGCGATAAAATCCGTATATAGTAGTTTAATTTCAATTAGCCATGCAGTTAAATAAAACTAGTAGTAACATTTGATTGATGATAGGGTCATTAGCTTAACGGATAGCCGGATAGACCAACAAATTATCTAGATAATAACGATAAAAGTTAAACATATGCATTTAAATAGGTAATAGTACTTGCAATTTCAAATTTCTTGAAGAGGCATCCGAAAAAGCAAGTATTAACACTATTAAATATTTTCGCTTTTACATCGTTGATAAATTATTCCCTAACGATGTCAAATTTACTGTAGCATTCCTGGATTTCCGGAGTCATAAAACCCTCCACGGGTAACGTATCCTAAAATAAATACTAACTTATAAATGTCGATTTGAGAAAAGCCTAAAAATGTTCCAAGATAGGAATCACGCAAATTTTAAACGATGATAATAAATTGGTTGTGGTATGTAATTTAACATTGCATTATAAATTTTTATCGAGTGTTCCTGTTTGGTAATTCTCAGGAGCAACAAGTAATTTGGAGTTGACCTAGGCAAACAGCAATACGGCCTCTTTATTACATGGGAATTCAAATCTTAGTTGGCGAAATGTGAGCAAGGGTGTACACAGAATCACCGACGTGAATCTTTAAGTGAAACTTAAATACACAATTCAATAAAAAAACAACTATGTATGTATATTCGTAGTAACTCACCGTGCACACTTTGCTAGTCACCAAACATACCATTACAGCTGCAAAAGGCAAAAACGTTTGATTTAAATTTTTTTTACTTGGTATACGTGTACACGCAAGTTTTAGTTATTTGCTTTGCTGTTTTTATATGACTTGATTATGGCCTATTTCGCTATTTATCTATATAAAATGAATGCTTTTAAATGATAATGTAGCATAATTTGTCAATTTGATAAATCACACCTTTAATATATATTTTTTGTAATGTCTAACGTTCTACGCCATTACTAACATAAAATATAAAACAAAAAAATATTAATACAATACGATTTTTTTCCGGGAAAGGTTCGATTTGTTTTGCATTAAAGACATGTAACACTATGTTTCCAAAATAACAATTTTGTATTGAAACTCTACTGATGTACCTATTAACCGCTACTTTTATCTCCATTGGTTTGTATTACCCACGTAATAGTTATAATATAAATTAATAATATCAGCCCTGTATTAAACTGTCCCACTGCTGGGCACGGGCCTCTTCTCACTGTGAGAAGGGTTAGGCCATAGTCCACCACGCTGGCATAGTGCGGGTTGGCAGACTTCACATATCTTCGAGAACATTATGGAGAACTCTCAGATATACTCGAGACCTCTGCGTGGCAGTCCAACGGTTTCCCACTAGGCTATCGCTGCTGCTATATCATATTATATATCGTAATAGTTACTCAATTAAAAAGTATATAATACTGTTACGGCTAATGCCCTCTGTCGGCACTGTGGGGAAGAGACGGCGGTTTCTAATAATAATTTATTACAGCACCATCTATTGACATCTTACGGAACTACGTATTTGTCGGTACAAGTTCAGTGGAGAAAGCGCTGGCACATTCTCGAATCATCGCGCTGTGCGTGCCGTGTGTGACGTTTTCTGGAAAACTCCAGAAGCACTTTACCTGCGTAAAAATAGAGCGCACGCGCACCGCCGCGTTAGTTTACAATCGTAAGCGGTCAAGTGTTCATCGAAGCGAACGGAAGCGAAAAATACTACGGCGTTTGAAGCAGCTACAGTGGAAAAGTCTAGTATAGTGTTTGTTGTGTATAAAAATTTAATAGTGCTAGAATAAAACCTGTTATAGTCGGTAATATTGTTTTATATTCTTATCCGTCGAACCCAGCACATAACAATACATTCATATAGTAATATTAGCTATTTCGCTTTTACATTTCACTTTACTACTATTACGGTTTACCGACTATTATTATTCACCTATCCAAAAAGAATCTTTAAATTTCTTGCTATGCTGTTGTATTACAAATATAATATTTTTAGGTTTCGCTTTGTGTAAAACTTTATCTAAATATCATCCGAATACAATTTATTATTCGAATCAATATCATTAAGAAGTGGCGGCTTCTCGTATCTCAAGCTCCATTGCCACTTCTCTTTCCATACTATAAAATATCTTTCAGTCCAATATTATATTACATTATATATTGAAATTTGCGCTATTGCAATAGGATTCCCGGCAGTCTCTTACTGTGTCCACACCTACGTCATTGCATAATTATCTATACTAATATTATAAAGCTGAAGATTTTGTTTGTTTGTTTGTTTGAACGCGCCAATCTCAGAAACGACTGGCTCAAAATTAAAAATTATTATTGTGTTGGACAGCCTTTTTATCTAGGAAGGCTATAGGCTATATAACATCACGCTACGACCCACGGGGGAAGCGCAGTAACTATAAACGAGGGTGAAACCGCGAGCACATCTAGTCATAAATAAATTTAATTTAAAGCAAACATTTGTTATGTTGTACAAAACATATATATATATATATATATATATATATATATATATATATATATATATATATATATATAAACGAACTATGTGTGAAGAGATACAAGGAATAACACAACTGCAAATGTTTATATTTGCAGTTATTATATAGAATCAAAGATTTGAAAAATATAAGTCAGTCTATGCCAGTGATAAGCACGTGGTAGACCATAGGTAGATGTATAAAATGTATAAACATAAGCGTGACGAGTTATATGTGTCACAGGCACATAACAAGCTTCAGGTCTCCCGTTACGTCCTTTCCTTTATCCATGATTTTAAAGAAAATGCTGGCATCGACACATTTGATGAATAAGTTTTTAATAGATCTATTGTCGTCGCGGCGGGTCCGAACGAAATATCAATGTGCAAAAGAGATAACTACAGTTCGGGCTGATTACACCTGCAATCATCATCTGGTATTCCTCTGTTTCCTATTCTAAAACTTAATCGGTGTCAATATTATTCCATAAACAATGAGTCTTTAATTATTTGTCTCAATTATAACAGTAAGCTTTCCTATTGCAAGTATTTATTAAGTCCATGAAATTATCATGAAGTATATACTTTGACATGAACTATCAAGTCATTAATGTGTCAATTAAACAAACATTATCTGTCATTATTGATAATCTTAGATTAAATAAGTAACTAGGTGTAAGTCATAGTCAAAAATGGGCAAGAGTGAAGGATATATATAATCGCATTCTGTCTCATTTGAAGCGCCGATTTTTAGTTCGGCGAACTTTTTAAAGTTAGCCATACAAGCCCATAATGTTAATTTAGAAATCACACTGATTTAATGGAAAAATGCCGTTGTATTTTCCAAGTCCATAATAAAACATCATTTTACACCTAAATATGAGAACACTAATATAAATTGTTTATTTCATAAATAAAACATGGCAAATATTGTAAGTATATTTATTGAATAAAAATAAAAATTGGGTAATAGCAAAACATTTATATATCTTAGTCGAAAAAAATATTAATCGTCAATTAATCTTGAATAGAGCTTCCCCACATTTACCTGAAAAATAATCGAATTATAACAAATCTATACTTCGACATTAAACTATTTTATAAGGATTTAACTGCGATTTATATAAATACTTCTTTAACGCCTCAACATTAAAGATATTATTAAAAACTAATAAGAGTCGACAAATACTAAACTCAAAGCAGTGTACGAAGTTACGTGCAAATTAAATAGATAATTTAGCTTTGACGGTGAAAGGAAATATCGTGAGGAAATATGCTTGTCTTGTCCATAATGTTTTTAAAATATGTGCAGTCTGCCAACCTGCAGTGGACTAGTATGGTGTTTTATGGCCTAACCTTTCTCAGACTGAGAAGAGGCCCATACCAAGCAGCTAGACAGTTTATATACAAGGCTAATATTATTATTATTTAACGGTACAAGATGCCACCGTGAGGAATCCTGCATCCTTGAGATTTCTTTATAATGTTCTCGAAGATATATGTATGTATGTATGTATGGAAATCTGCCAACCCGCACTGGGTCGACGTGGTAGATTATATCCAAATCCGTCTCATACCAAAATGAGATCTATCAGGGGAACAGTTCATATATACGATACTATATCATATTAAGTAACTTAAAGCAGTTATTGCAATAAAACGTCACATCAATAGTTTACCGTCAAGTTACCAAATTATTTCATGCTTAGATGCCATGAAACATTTAATTAACAAAACAGCTCTGTCACAGCCCTTTACACCATCAGAAACTTCTTCGTCGTTTACTGAAAATATACATACATACCAAATACATTAATTGAATAAATGTAATTATTAGAAGAGTTTACTTCGCGTAATATTTTGTGTGTGTCGATAAAATAGCTTAGTAGTCGTTTCGCACGAATTTGTTTGCACAAATTGTGCGAAAAGACACTTTTTAAATTATTTATTTTTGTTGTCGTTTTGTACACATGGAATATATTTTCGAGTGAGTCGTTTCTTTTTTATGCTAATAAAAGTAGAAGTATTGTACATTCGCGCACGAAGGTGATAGTTTTAAATAAAACAAGGTATACTAATAAATAAAAAAATACAATATTTTTTTAAAACAACTTTCTTATAAAACAGTGCAAAGAAATACATATATACATATACATACATACATACATACATAGATTCACGACTGTTTCCCAGAGACTACGGATTTCCATTTGCTATGATCCTGACACACTTCTCTGGCTTCATTCACTTTCATAACATCCCTTATACACGCTCGCCGGTTAAAGGTGGTCATAACCTGGCCCTTATCCAGAACTTCTGCGATCTGATCAAGAAACGTTCGCCTAGGTCTTCCCCTTGCGACTGTTCCATTCACACTAGCCTTATAAACTTTCTTAGTCAGTCTTTTCTCGTCCATTCGTTCTACATGCCCAAACCAGCTTAACATACCCTTTTCTATTCTCGTCACTATCCACTTTTATGCCATATCTCTCTCTAATCACACTATTCCTTATCCTATCTTTCAGAGTCACACCACATATATTTCTCAGTGCTCTCATTTCTACAGCATTTATTCTACTCTCATGCTTCTTTTGCCATACCCAACTTTCACTTCCATGCATAAGTGTAAGCACTAATAGTCCTCTATGAACAGCCAAACGTGCCTTTTCGGATACATTTCGACTGTTCATAAAAGCGCGTAGAGCGCTATTCACTTTATTGCCAGCAATCGTTCTCCTTTCAATATCTCCCTCATGTGTACCATCCCTTGTAAACTAAGTACCCAAATATACAAACTCTTTCCCTTGCTCCACTTGTTCTCCATCAATCATAATATTGCACATCGTCATGCACTCCTCCTTTTCAAATACCATTACTTTCGTCTTGCTTACATTCATTTTCATTCCTTTACTCTCAAAAGCACCATGCATACTAGTTACCATCGCCTGCAACTCTTTACATATTACTTATATAAAACTGAGCTTTCCTAGAGAGAACATATAAATATTACTTAAATACAAAACGTGCGAAACGACACCTGCGTTTTCAGACGGGAACGATTCGAACACGAAAATATATTCAATGAGAGCGAAACAGAAAAAAAAATTTTTTTCTAAAGTGTCATTTCGCACGATTTTGCGAACAATTTCATGCGAAACGACTACTAAGCTGATAAAATGATGGTGCACAAGTGTCTGCAATCACCAGGGGAATCCCGTAATAAACAATGTTTTAGTCCCAATATAAGAAATATCACAATTGGCATTGTCCTAAATTATCCTAAAGTAAAATAAAATCAATTGTTAAATTACATTTCAGTCACAATTTCAGTTTATATATTACTTTTATTAAACTAGATCAGAACTAGATTGTAAACTAATTTTAATACGAGAATTTGTGGCTAGGTGTCCGCGAACAATTAATTTTCTATTGTCTGCTGCGTGGCGTTCAAAGTATTAATATGCTACAAATATCACATTACTGAACGCCATTCGTACAAAAACAAACAAAAATTACCTGTTTCGCAGGCGTCTTTCACATCATCCATTTTCGCTAAAGTGTCTTCACTCTTAATGTAGTTTCTAGAGAATGCCTTAGCATTTTCACTGTCGTACATCCCTTGACTGTCTAACTGAAATGAGATTACGATATCTTTAATTGGACTAGATTTTTGTCTTACTTATTCACTTGCAAAAATGGGGTAAAAAGAATAGGAAAGAAAGAAAATTTGCTCGGAGACTCTGATGCTGTTTTCATTAAGGCCAAAGTAATTAAGAAACTTGGACATTGGAGTCCAATCAAAGAGTAAAGATAAATTCAGATGTACTTCTACATTCATACAAACCACACACATGACTTAAAGTCATAATCTTGCGAGAAATTATCACACTGCTACAACCAACTTGCACAGATTGGTCGTGTCGGTCATTTACTAGATGCGCACAACCCGCATAATTGCCTCAGCAATAGCATATAGCATTTAACCTGTGTTGGGTACAAAAGCCTTAAAAATGGAATATCATAAAAAAATCGATCAAAAGATAATACTTTAAATTTGAAAGGCATAGATCACCTGTAGAAAAATAATTGTGTATTAACACAATACCTCAAGGCTTTTGTACAAGACACGGATAACACGTGCGACAGATTCGTCTAAAATTACGCATAGTTTTAAGTATAAGAAAATGTGTAGGATCATCACAAACACGTTAGAATAAAAGTACCAACATGCCCTGTTTTCTTAAAGAAGCAACTGAGAAAGCGAGGGTGCATTTCTTCGTATTTGTTTTCTTTTTTAAAATCAGCGACGTCTTCTTCTGTGAACCCTAACTCTTCTACACATTCCTGGGCAGTGTTTTCCACCGCAGCCAACCAAGCGTCTTTATCCTCTGCGCATATATCCTAAAAAGAAAATAAATTAGTACCTGGTCAGAATTAGGGCTATAAACTAGTGGATAGTGTTCTAGCAAAGGTATACCATGTGATGTGATGTGGTCATACTATTTGAGCTACTTCATAGAAGATAGTGAACTAGTAAAACAATTAAAGGATTGAGATAAAACTATACAGTTGAGCTAAGAATAGAGTCGCCTATGAGAGCACACACATGAGTGTACTAGATTTCCTCTTTGTTTACTACTACACTACTTACAGCTTCAATCTGCGAGTATCTCCTCGCTAACCTACACTAGTTTTACAAACTGAGGAAGGATAGGAGATATTACAAATCTCAATAGTTCGCAATGTGAACTAAAAACAATTGAGCTATTATATTGCTATTCGTTGCGTTCTTACCTAGTAAATCAAATGGCAGATGTATTATCTATTAGCTATAGTTAGAGGCCTGCCCTACGTACCAAAGATTCAAAAATTTTATCAACCTTTTTTAACTTGCCGTCATACAAATTTTATATAAGAAAAACACACAATGATATACATATGCAAGTATGGTTAACCAAAAAATACAGGGTAATGTTAATGTGTCTGCAAATTTGTCAATTAAGATCACTGTCTGCAAAATATTATTAAAAGAAAGAAGCAATTGACACTCACCGCTTTCACAGTACTATAATATACTACCACAACTACTAAAGACCAAAGCACTTGCCCGAACATTTTAAACCAATAATAATTTTCACTTCGATGCTAGTACTTTGCTATTCAATATGTATATGGCTCTACATAGGCCGACTCTATAATATTTATATAAAATGCACATTTAACTCATCGTGCAAGATAATTACATCAATGTTGTTATTGACACATTTGCGATAATTTATGTAGTTTCAAATGCAATAACATGAAAACAACAGGAAAATTCAAATTGTTACATTTTAAGCAGTGTACTTAATAAAATTTATTCATTTTAGCTTTCTATACTCCTTCTCCATAAAAACAGTAATAATCTGTAATTCAATATATCACACTCATCTGCATAATATATCTGGGAGACTACTAGTTTTATATTTTATTTTATTTTATTAGGGAAAACAAACAGATACACTATTTTCTTAATCTAAAGTATTCTCATAATATGTATATGTGTAATTGTGTAGCTCACAACATTTACCACGTTTTATCTAGTTACATATTATTTGTGAACTAGAAGAAATACGAGTAAATGTGACATGAAGTTTTACAGTATTATATTAATCCAAAAGTTTCAAATTTTACAGATAGTGTTACTCTTTTATTATCTAAGTTAATGTTTGTAATATTGAACGCCTTAATTTGCTATTCGACAAAGAAAACATATCGCAATCTATAAAATTAGTATTATAATAGTCAACGATACGACGAAGAGGTGCATGGAGGCCGGCATTAGTGTGACTAGAGAATACGGCAAATAGTGGACGCGACCGCACCTCTCGTCTGATGACAGTCCTAGGTACAATTTAGCATAGCTTAGTTCAAGGCAGTGGAATCTAAAGGCTGGCCTAGCCCCGCTACGGGGTGAGGACCGTCGAAGCTGTCCGTCCAGTGCTGAGGCAGTGGACGGACAGACGGCGCGGACCGCTCACCTACCGGCTTACTCAGGTGCTCTCCGGACATGGCTGTTTCGGAGAGTACCTGTGCAAGATAGCCGGTAGGGAGCCGACATCCAGGTGTCACCATTGTGAGGAGTGTGACCAGGACACGGGCCGCGAAGCGCTGTGCCCTGGTCGCCGTGACTGGCCCCGACCTCTCGTTGCCGACCGTTGTATCCAAGATGGTCGGCGACGACAGGTGCTAGGGCGCAATGAGGAGGCAGCGGAACGGGGGCGTGAGGAAAATCCTTACGCTCCGGATGTCCGCCGCCGGAGGAGGGGGCGCAGGAGACGCGCTTTTGTTGCTCTCCTGCCCCCCACCTAGGGGCTTCGGGTGGCGGGGCTTCAGGAGACCCTGCCACCCGTAAATTGAGAGCCCCAAGAGGGCGCGCGCGATGTTCCCGCGCGCCTTCTAACATCGAAAGGGGAGAACCTCATGTGAGGCTCTTCCCTGGGGACGAGAGGTGGTCGGGTCCATTTTCATAGCATTTTCATCTGCATAATAGAAAACAGTATGCAGAAAATAAATCAGTTATAGAAAAGAAAAAAGGTCTTTCAAATCTAGATTTTATTAGGCTAGCCTAGTTACAATAAAAAAGGCGTGACGCAGAGCTCTGTTTTGGGACCTATATTATTTATCATTTTCATAAATGATTTGCCTGCCACCGTTCAAAACATGGCTGACATAAAACTAGTTCTTTTTGCTAATGACACTAGTGCTGTTATAGCTAGTGATAATGTAAAGGAGTTAGAACGTGAAATCAACAACCTTCTATCAATTTTTGAAAACTGGTTTTCCACCAATAATCTTGCCATAAATATTAAAAAAAACAAAATGCATATTATTTGAGACCACGGTGAGGCAAAATGAAGACTTACGAGTTGTTTCTTTGCAAAATAGAGTCGACATGGTAGAAAATTTTAAATTCTTGGGGGTTCATATAGATAATTTACTGAATTGGAAGAAGGAACTTGCAGTAATCAGCAATACGTTAAGTGGTGCTATGCAAAATGCACTTTAAGAGATGAGCTCACAGTATCTCAGATTCGTCCAGTCTACTTTGCTTTGATTGAGTCAAAATGAAGGAAACAGTTTTAAATATAACATAAGTGTAGCATTTGTCATGCAAAGGAGGGCAGGGCAATAAGAACTATGCTTCGAATGAAACAAGTGGAGTCATGCAGAGATCACTTCGTACAACTAAAAATTCTCACAGCGCCATGTATTTATATTCTAGTCTTATTAGGCCACCTGGTTAAGAATCTCAATAATGTTGAGACATTAGAGGAGAGAGAAAAAAGGCTAGCAACGCGTAGGAAAAATTTATCCAGTACAATACAGCACAAACTAAATGTAGTCAAACACTGTTCACGGGTACAATCTATTATTCTATACAACAAGCTGCTGACAGAATTTAAAACCATAATTTGTTATTTTAGCTTTAAAAATAAATTAAAATCTTTGTTATTGCAAATTGTTACTACAGTGTTGATGAATACCTCAAAGATATAATATGATTGTAATACATTATTTTTATATTATTTCATTTAATTATTGTTTGTTTTTTAAATTCAATTTTTATCTTTATTTTCGTATTAATAATTTAAGTTGACATTTTTCTATTTATATAAATTATTGGATTTTATTTGACATAAATTTAGTATTAAAAATGACATGTATTTTTTAGATAATATATAATTCTTGATAGATTTAATAGATTGAGAATCCACAAATTTATATTAATTTAGTACCTACTTTATTGCAATTGATGTTAAAAATTATGAATTTAAACTAATATGTGCAACACAATATTTTTTGTTATGAATAAATGAATAAATAAATTTTCATGGGAAACAAAATAAAAAGAAAGGCAGTGGAAACTGTTATTGCATAAGTCGTATAAGAACAAAGTCTCAAGAAAAAGACATCTTGATTCTAAGTTTGGCAGATTAATGTTTATGTTATGGGATCTACGGAGGATGTTCATGTTTATATTATTATAATGGCGGCAAGGATACTGAGCTGTTTTTATCAACTTCCGTTGTACTCTTTCTATGCTAGCTTTGTACTTTTGGTAGACCGTATTCCATATTAATAAATACAGCACATTCTAATTGAGATGTAACCAAAGTTTTATACAGATGGATGTAAGTGTCAGGGCGCCTAAAATCTACAGTCGATCTCATGACGAAGCCGTACATTCGATAAGCATTATTAATGATCTTGTCAATGTGCAGATCAAGGTAGAGCTTAGTATCTAATAGTACCCCAAGATTTATAACTGACGAGACTACTCAAGGCAGCATTAAATATTGTGTGTGTATGTGGAGTTTATGTTTTTTTTCTTGTAACCCTGATTGCTACACATTTAGATATGCTTAATTGTAATTTATTTTCTGTACAGTATTCAGAATTCAGACTAGTTGTTTAAGACAGGCTTAAATTATTTGTATATAAACTATCACACTGAGCATCGTAAATCTCACCTCGGTGTAAGGAAGAATTGCTCTCGGACCTATTCTCTTAATTATACGTCATTTAGACACAATTCAAGTTAGCCCAACGATTTTGACAAGGAGGACTTGTTTAAAACAGGTGAAGTCGAGTTAAAACTGTAGTATCATTCCCTTTTTCAGACACATGTCATTAATGTCATGAAGTTTAGTATCCTATCTGATGCAATTAATGGAAATAAGTAGCAGTTTTGTAACACGCATTCTATTATAAAGATTCGATCAGTCACGCGGTTTTTAGCCTCGTGAGCACTCGCAGGGTGTTGTAGCCACCCCTACTCAAAGTACATTTTTATATATATATATCGGCGCAAGTCCACATAACCAATTATTTTAATACATAAATTTACCGCTAATTGACTTATAATCAAGTCTCTATTTATTTACTTAGATTATTTCATGATTACCACATTTACTTACTACTTACTGCCACGTTCAGCAAAGCAAGGGTGTAGTGCTCATGCGAAGAACGGGCAAGAAACTCATGGCCACTCTTTTGAATACACAATAACATTATTTCTCTATTATTTTAACACACTTCCTTAATAGTTAATTTAATTACGTTAATTCTTTACAAAATCAACAGACTGTTTTTAATATTTAAAACAATTTAATTTCAGTTTAAATGTTTTAATAACAGGCTTTTTGACACTTCAATTCAATCTTGAACTTAAAAATTCGAATTATTTTGAACTTAACAAAAATATCTAGAAATCAATTCGTTATTACTTAAAATCAAGTCATAAATTTAGCAATTGCTTAATTACTTCAAAATGAATGTTTTTTTTATAATGAGTAATAGTTTGTCGTCTCGAACAACAACAAACCATTACAACTTTTATTTTAAGCAATTACTAGTAAAACTCGCATAAACAATGTGGTAATCATGAAATAATCTTAGTAAATAAATAGAGACCTGATTATAAGTCAATTAGCGATAAATTGATGTATTCAAATAATTGGTTATGTGGACTTGCGCCGACATATATAATATCAGTTAATGAAATTATACCAGCATTTTATTATTTTGTGTTATATGGCATATGGAAATAAAAACGTAAATTTTATAATCAACTTTATTACTGTTCTACAAAACATTATATTAGTCAGCCTTTTTAGTCATAATATTGAGATCTTTCCTCAAAGAACCAAAAGAAAAACTTCTTAGTTTTTAACATAAACTTTCTCATTGAAAAACATAAATATAAGGATTAATTAACAAAATCAAAAATAAATTTCTTATTTTTCGTAACAAGAACTGAAAATTAACTTCATGTGTTCTTGATACATGGTTTGTTTATAAAAATTGCAGTGACTCAACGTTTTAATATCTTTAGAGCGTGGAAAAACTATACAGCGCTGCTTTTTTGTTGGTGACATTCCTTCGATGCTTGAGCCAGGAACATTCAACATCCTCTTGAGTGCTTTGGGTAACCCTGGTTGTGAAGATCTTTTTCAAGGTGAGCTTGAAGCATGCTCAAACCCAATGATTCCAAAAACTCAGGCCTTTTCATGTTAGGTTGCGATTGCGCCATATTCCAATTGTAGATAACATTGGCATTGATACCAGAAATATCTAGCATATGAAAGAAAAATCTCAATGGCCAACGTGAATATATCCTTGAAATACTGTAGTTGCCACACATTTGGTCGGCCGTGTCCACGCCGCCTTTTGTTTCACTGTAGAATATAACAATTTCTGGCTTTTGCTCATTTGTAGCTGTTGTGATAATATTGTCATTATTGTCATGTAATGTAGATATTAGTAGTATTTTTTTTTCTGTTTAGGATAATAGGACACCAGAATCAATGGCAATTTGTAATAAAAGCTAAAAATTGAAGTTCCGACAACTCGTTGGTCAACAAAAGCAGCGGGTATCTCTTTTTTATTTTTCTCAATGTGCCTACCAAGGTGATTTTATATTTCAACAATTCTTCTGCTAATGGAATGCTAGTATACCAATTATCACAAGTCAGATTCCTTCCAGATTCCAAAATAGACGCACATAACTGGATAACTATATCGCCTGGCTTATAGCTGACTTTGTAAGGTCCATCTGGTTGTTGACCAAGATATGGTTCACTTTGGTACGTATAAAAAGTCTTAGCATCACATAAAGCAAAACTTTTCAAACCATACCGCCCTGGCTTACTTGGAATATATTGTCGAAAAATACAACGTCCTCTTAAATTTCAGTAATTGTTCTTCTAAAGATCTCATTGAGACTATAGTTATCACCGCAATGATTATTGAATTGCATAAATATGTTTCTGATTGGAGCAAATCTGTCTGTTGATTTTTTTGACTCACGAGTATTTACATCATCGAAGCGTAGACATCTTAGTAGGAAAGAAAATCGGTTATAGCTCATTGTTTTGTGAAAAATTGCGATACCCAGTCTAGACTCATACCATAAATCTTTCAGGTTTAGCAAACCAGACAAAATTAGTAAACCAATGAGAGCTTTCATTTCTGTTTCATCGGTTTTATTGCAATCACTCTGACGTGCATATTTATGCCTTATTTTTTCTATGTAAATATTTGTACAACTAGTTATTTCTGCGATTATGTCGTCGGTAATAAAGAGTTGGAAACATTCAAATGGAGATTTACAAGACTAAGCCATACCTTTGGGACCGGGAGTTTCAGTAACTATATTGTGAGCGCGGGTTCTAATTGTAGTACGACCCTTAACTTTGTGCCACTTAGTTACTTTGTCTTTTCCGATGTAATCACGTTGACGATCCTCAGTTTCAGCCTCTTCTACTTCAGACTCTTCAACCGATGAAGCATCCTTTTCTGACAAATAATCATGATCAGATTCTTGAATAAAATCTTTATCCTTGCTGGCATCACTTTCCACTGCAACATTGTCTTCGTTATCCGATACTATTTCTTCTAACAAAGCTGCCAATCTCGCTTGCTCTTGTTCCCAACTCAACAGAAAATAAAAAGATTTGAAAAAATGTTACATACGAACAAAGCAAGGTAAATAAAAGTATGTAAAAAGAAAAACCATTAAATATATGCTTAGAAATACACCATTATTTATACTATAGTATATAATGGCACAATTAAATAATTTACTTTTATAAAACAATTGAAAACACCTTGCTTGCTTGCACCACCACCACAAAATTATCGATCGGTACAACTATAGTCTTTATTAAATCTGGAGGCAAGTACGAGTGTCGTATACAGAGATTAAATAGCAGAGCTAACACCCTAGCTAAGTGAACCCCCGCATATTTAGAATGTTGTATGCTCAGTCCGTCATGACCAGGAGACTTCCCTCTGGTCATGTGCCCAATGACTGACGCAACTTCTTTGGCTGTAACAAAAATTAGCGCTATATTTGGAATTTTGCTACTTTTTGCATCGGTATCAGTAGCTTCATTACTAACCAAGGGCTGCGAGGCACCCTAAAATGTTCCTTGAACATCTCGGCAAAGGCTCTGTGCTCACTCACACCGTCCACACTCACGGGTAGACGTGACTAGCCATTTAACTTATTGACATTCTTCTAAAAATCTTTAATATCATGTGAAGTAGCCAAAATATCCATTTTAATTTGTTCTTTATGTTTTATGCACCATTTCAATTTAGCTTTAAATTTCTTACGACTTTCATTCATATTATTATAAAATACCCCGCTTTTCGGTTTCCTTTGCGCGCCTGCTCGTGCAGATGTTTTACGCGCTTATTCCATCCAACAACGTACGGTTTTTTGTTAGGGTGTTGCTTAGTCAGCGTATCATACCTATTGCTAGTTTGGGTAGCCGCGTCCTTCATTATATTAATCATTATATTGTAAATTTTGTCAATAATATATCTATAGTCAGTATTTGTGCATAAACGATTACAACAATGTTCACGTTCCATAGGAAAAATTAACTCTCTTAACATGTTATGTCAAAATTTACTATAATTATTTATTTGTGTATTAGGCAGTAAATTTCAAAACGCAAAATAATTTCGGTATATTTAAATTAAACAAATTTATAGAGATTTTATCGCGTTGTTTATCTTTATAAATATAAATCTTCTATGTGTGTTTGTAATTAAACTGCTCCTAAATGGCTAGACCGATTTTGATGAAATTTTTTATGTGTGTTTAAATAGATTCGAGAATGGATTAGATTCGGTTTTTTTAATTTTTTTTAGTCTGCAGGACAACGCCTGTCGGAACAGCCAGTTTTTTATAAAACACTATTATTACATAATTTAGAAACTTTAAACTACTATTGTTAAACACTTTTACTAGTTACTGTTTTTCCTATTTAAGCTATTCAAATTATAATTCAACCAAAACGTTTCGGTTGCTTTTCAGCAGCCATGTTCACGGGGAGACTAAGATGGTGGTTGTCTCAGTGTTCTAAGTGTAGTTATTTTCAAAGTACCCGAACATAATTGAATTTAATTTAATTGGTGTTTCTATTTACGTAGAATGAGCTCAAAGTATCATGAAGTCTGGCTGTGTTTTGCTTCTTCTTGGGTTTGACTATTTAAATTACTGGATCCCAAGCTGGTGGTACATTCCAACCATCTTCTATATTGAAATTAGGATGTTTTTTTAATTTCAATAGCCTCGCAAAGGAGTATGATTTGGTGTTCTTTTGCAAGTACCTGTGATTTGTCAAATCGCAGATAATGGCTGGTCCCCTGTTGCACATGTTCACACACAGCAGACTTTAACGAGCGTTGGTGTTTTACATCAGCTATGTGTTCTTTTATGCGGGTGCCTATGCTTCTCTTGGTTTGACCAATGTCTGAGAGTCCACAGTCACAATCTATTTCGGTATGTTATCTCGGTAAATTAAATAAAATAACATATTTAAGTTAGGTTAATAAGCAGTTTTAATTTATAGAGTAAAAGCAGTAATAGACCTATAGCCTACGCATTGGACTTGCGATCGCGTAATCGTGGCCTTGAATTGCACCCATTGTACCACCGATTTGAACTCACTTTCAACAAAATCAAGCTTAGCTGGAAGAATTAACCAGAACATTAGTAATTCCTTACCCAAATTTCTGAAAATCAACGAAATACTAGTCTTATAATAGAATACTAAGTACTATAATGTGGTAATAGTTATATTAGCTATATATAGCTCACCACATTATATGTAGAACAGTAACATTGCATTGTGACCTGAGCCATGGCATGCGTATATACGTATATGTCCATACCATGGCTCAGAGCATAATACAGAATGACTGTCCTATGTGTTCTTGGCCGCTTCCTATATGAATTACAGTATGGTTATATTGTCGTAATATTTTTACCACTGAGGCATTTCATGTAATAATATAATATTATTGTTCACGGTTACGTTAATGTATAAAGTTAATGTATAATACCGTTAATGTATAAAATCCGTATAAAGTTTTATTTCAATGTATACATTGAAATAAAACTTTATACGGATTTTATCACGTTGCTTAATAACATTTTTATTACAACATTTTAATATTATTTTACCACTGAGTCTTTACTACTACTTAAGCTATTTAAAATTAATAAATATATATAGATTTAAATGAACACCTTCCCCTACGTTCCGGTTGCTTTTCAGCAGCGGGGAGTCTCCTCTGAACATGGCATGACAATGCCGTAAAAGAAAGTTTATTTTCAGTAATAATATAATATTACGGGGATAACAATGAGGAAATAATATCAAAAGAAAGTATCTCAAAAAAGTTTAATTGATTTATTGCATAATAAAAGAAAAACACAGAACATCTGCTATAGGATCCAAAATTAGAAAATAAAACCAACCAACCATTCACTTCTTCTTACTGGTCAAGGTCGATCTGAAATGGAAATTTTTGATAAAATACACATCCACAACAATATTACATATTTAGCAATCAAGTAAAAATAGTGAAAATTCTGTCAACTGAGAGAAAAATACTATTCTCGTTATAAAACTGTTGAAAATAAATGCAATTTATGTATCATTTGCAACAGTAGCTTTAATTTAGGAGAACACCATTTTATAATATTTATAGCAATGAGAATAGATCCAAACTCTATATTGAACCGTTTTATTATAAGAATTGGGCCTCTGGTATGAATGTGTTCTACGGTTCTACCTATCAGAGTGAAGGAATACGGGTTTTCTCCATAATTTCAACCTGACGACCGGTATTGAAAAATTTCAGAGTAAATTCATTTTACGAGGGTAAAATTAATCTAAATATTAATCCCACGGTTCCAATTAGAACTATGTTCGGTAAAACAAATTAAGTGAAGGCTGGTATAAAAGTTACAAATAATCTTATTTTATCTTATTAATAAAGTATCTAAGTAAAAGTAAACGCTACATAAACAGGTCGAAATTTTTTATTGTGTAAGTGGTTAAAATAAACGCTTTCAAAATGGATATGAAATTTTCATAAAATGCATGGTTTTCTTCCTAAAAATGTATTTTAATTATTATTCTAAGAGAGTGGATAAATATAAAGATGTCCGTTATACGAAATAAATATAAGCTATAAAATGTATCAGGAAACCCTAACTATTATTATAAATGCGTATGTAAGTTTGTTTGTTAGTTACGCATTCACCCCTTAACTACTTGACCAATCATGAAATTTTGCATAAGTGGTACAGAAGAAAAAGTACTAATCCCGAGGGATGGAAAGTTGTTGACAAAATCTACAGTAACACGAGCGAAGCCGAGAGCAAAATCTTGTTTAATACAAAGGGCATTTATGTGAGCGATATGTGTCAGACAATACCAGGTTACCTCATCTTTGTGTTCCTTGAAACATTGAAACAGCATCATGGCTCTATCACAGCCCTTATCTTCATCACTAACTTCTTCATCGTTCACTGAAAAATAATGATGAATTAAATATTATTTCTGAGCCAGCCTTTGAGAGTGATGATTCTAAAAGGCTGGAAGTTCTGTTGTAAGCGCTGATAAATACATTTGCATTTTTAACTATATCATAAGCAGTAATTTCGTACCGCTCCATTATTGCAAATTTTCGTCACATTTATTCGCTTTTTAATTTAATTTCTACTGATTATACTAAAAACCTATGAATTAATCTGATAATCCAAAGGCTCCAGCGTTAAAATTATATTTATCAAGGTAAGACGTGCTACAGATACATTTTACTACGGTAGACTTATTGACTTGGGTACAATTCACCCAGGTCAAAAAGTCTCATAAGAATGCAGTACTCAATCCCAAACTACATTCCAAATTATCATAAATATGTCCATACATATATAGCTTAAACTGAATGTATCCAAACCTTTAGCACATTCTTTTCTAATATTATCAATAATCGCCAAGTCTTCTTCATTTTTTATATGGGGCTTAGTAAGTTCCATAGCCTTATCGACATCATACATCCCTTCACTGGTGAACTGAAATGTATAAATTACTATGAATACATTTTATTTTTTATTATTAAAGTTATAAATAGACTGCAAAATCTGTGACCAACATACAAAAAGTAATTGATGAATAAATGTGTTCCCAAGAAAGATAATAAACTCAAAAACGCCGGTTATGTTATCGTCAATCTATTCAAAATTGAACAAAATATCTCTAAAAGCCGAGATTTCGGTCGGTGTAAACCCATTGAGAATCACTGAGAAGTTGATTTACGTGAGATTTCTTAACCGTGCATCTAGCGAATACTATAGATAAAGTTTTAAATACACTCGTAAGACACTCAGTGTCCAGTTATACTTATGTTTTACAGAAATCCAAGCAAAACTACTCACAAGTCCCGTTTTCTTGAAGAAACAACTCATGAAGCAAGGATCAATATCTGCTTTGCTTCCTTTGCTTTTCACGGTCTCGATTTGTTCATCCGTGATACCAAGTTCATCGATACATTGCTTGATAAATGGCTCCATAGACTCTTTCATGGAAGCCATCTCCTCGGCGGTTATGGTCTGGAATATAAATGTTCTATAGCACTATTATAAAAATACTTAATAAGACGTAGGTATTAACTATAATACTATATTAAGATTTTAACCTTAGTGTGTGTGTGTGTGTGTGTTTTTTTTACCAAACTCCATAATCCGCCAAAAGTAAGGTTCTTCGGGTGTTTGTGGTTATGTTTGTAAGACTATTTCTTTGTTTACTCTGTAGCTTTAACGATCCTTGGTCCTTGGTCCGCGGCTTGATAGTCCTAGTTAAAGATATATCATAGGGGTTTGTGTTAGTGTTCGAGTAGCCTAGCCTAATAGGTAGGTAAATAAATATTATGGAATCTTTGTATCTATTGGTACGACTATTTATCTGTTTGTTCCAGTATCACATCCGATCAATGGGATATTAATATACAGAATTTGATAGCTTGTGGTGCAACTTAAAAATTAAACTACCTATTATCTGAATTTGTTTAGCAAAACCCAAAATATGTGTGCCGAGTGCGAATTTGTTTTACGTTAACGCGATCGACACGTTTATGACATTCGGCGCTCTGATTGGCCCGCTCCAAGCTCTCAACCAATCAGAGAGCCAAACGCGGTAACCGTTTCGATCGCGTTAAAGTAAAAACAACTCGCACTCTGCACCCTGATGTATAGTCATACATATAGCCTTCGACACCGTTTCAATCCCTATTCTAAAAACAAAGTTAGAAAAGGCCGGAATAAGAGGGACTGTGTTGGACCTGCTAACTGATTACCTATGCAATAGAACACAGTCAGTAAAAATTGACAATTATATTAGTGCGGAGGAATCCTTGGATTATGGTGTCCCACAAGGGAGCATTCTCGGCCCCACCCTATTCACTATCTACCTGAATGACTTATGTGAACTGTCCTCGCCTAACTGCAGTGTATTTGCCTACGCAGATGATACCGCAATTCTTGTCCATGGATCAAACTGGGATGAGGCAAAAACACATGCAGAGACTGCTCTCACAAAGGTAACATCCTGGCTCGCTGTCAATTTACTAGCTTTAAATTTGGACAAAACATGCTCCTTCCTGAAATCAGGCGAGGAACTTAATCTACGTCTTGATAATTATAGTCTAATCGCTTATTTTTCTAGATCAAATCAGAAACGCGGCGGTGTATGTATTTTATGTAGGAGCGATCTAACCTGTCCTAAAATCTATGCCAAAAATGATCTAGTAACTGAACTTTGCTTCGAATATTGTGGCATAGAAGTCCCAACATATAATTGTCTTGTAATGTGTATTTATAGAACGCCGAATTCTAACCCTTATAAATTTCTTAATAATTTTGAAATACTTTTATCTCAGCTTCGTTATAAATATAAAAAGAAAATAATAATAACAGGAGATTTCAATATCGATTTGCTTAAAAATTCAAAAATAAAAGATGAATATTTTCGCATATTACAAAATTATGGTTTTTGCTCCCATATTAATGAACCCACAAGAATAAACGCATGCCTTGACCAGATAGTAAGTAACTTTTCTGAATCTACTGCCAAGGTACATCATTTAGGTTTATCAGATCACAGTGCCCAAACTCTAACCTTTAGTGTCAAATATAAATCATATGAGAAAAAACCATTATTCATATATAAACGCAACTTACAAATCGATAATGTACGTAAATTTAAAGAATGTCTCTCAAATCTGTCTTGGAACTGGATCTTAAATGAATCTGATATGAACCGAGCCTTTAAAATGTTTCATGAAAATCTAATTATGTTTTTCAATTTATGTTTCCCTGTACAGAAAATAAAAACTAAAAATAAGAGTAATGATGACTCGTGGATAACGAAGGGGCTCAAAATATCATGTAAAAATAGAAGAAAGCTTCGGTACACTTATTATATGAAAAGAACAAAACATTCTAAAAATACGTATCAACGGTATGCAAAAATATTGAAACAGTGTGTGTATAATGCCAAAAAACGAAGCAATATACTATACATTAATAAATCAAAAAATATCTGTAAAGCCACATGGGATGTCGTCAAAAAATCTCATACATCACACGTTAAAAATAATAAATACATCAATGAAATAATGGTACAAAATAAAATTATATCTGACCCTCAAGACATATCCAATCATTTTAATAATTATTTCATAAATCTAACTAACAATAACAATACTACTCATACGATCCCTAATACAATACCTATTCAGAGCATAGATTCAAGCATCTTCTTGTATCCAACAACAAGAAGTGAAGTCTATAAAATTATAATGTCTCTGAGGACGACGAATTCTTTTGGTTACGACGACTTCCCTACCAACATATTAAAAGAAAGTGCTATATTACTTACAGATATTTTATCGTACCTAATCAATTTATCTTTTGCAAATGCAACTTTCCCTGAATTACTTAAAGTGTCCGTTATTAAGCCGATTTATAAACAAGGTGATGCTAAACTTATGAGTAATTACAGGCCTATTGCGTTGATACCGATTTTAGCTAAAATTCTTGAAAAGGCAATGCACGCACGTCTTGTTTCATTCTTAAATAAGTTCAATATCCTTAAAAATGAACAACATGGCTTCCAAAAGGGGAAATCCACAACATTAGCGGCATTTAACGTCATTAAAAAAATTACTGAATGCATTGATAAAAATATGCGCGCTGTGACCATATTTTTTGATATGAGTAAAGCCTTTGATTTCGTTCTACATGATAGGTTGCTTTCTAAATGCGAGAAATATGGTATTCGAGGTACTGCTAAAAAATGGCTCAAAAGTTACTTGGATAATAGAAAACAATACGTTGACATTACTAACATAAACAAAGACAAAGAAGAGTGTCATTATAAATCTATCTCTAGATTAAACTCAGTAGGTGTCCCGCAGGGCAGTATCCTGGGCCCTTTACTATTTTTAATTTATATTAATGATTTGCCAGATATCACTTCACATAAATGCACGTTATTTGCAGACGATATATCTGTAATAATAACGGAGTCTGAACATACTAATCATAACGACGAGATTAATAAGTGCATTAATGATATTACCAATTGGCTAGATAATAATAATTTGAGAGTAAACCCAGATAAAACGAAATACATGCAATTTTATAATAGAAAACCAAACAAAAATGCACTCAAAGTTCTATGTAAGGGACAGGAAATAAAAAGCACCAAAGAAGCTACTTTTCTGGGTATGGTTTTTGATGATCAATGTCGTTGGGAGGCACATGTCAAAAAGGTTTGCAGTAAAATTAATAGGTTTGCATATGCACTTTGGCGTTTAACCAAAATTACGAACCAAAATGCTGCACTACAAGCGTATCATGGTTACGTCGCGTCAACCATTAGGTATGGTATATTAATATGGGGAAACTCTGTTGTAGTAAATAAAGTTTTTATTTCTCAGAAACAATGTGTCCGGGCTTTAGCTGGAGTATCACCTCCTACGTCCTGTAGGCCCCTTTTCCCTAAATTAAAACTGCTTACAGTTGCTTCAATTTACATACTGGAATGTTGTTACTTTGTAAAAAATTATCCAGAGCTATTTAATAAATGGAAAGACAATTGTAACTTCAACACCAGGTATCCTGAGCGTCTAATGTTACCTAGCATAAGGACTGAACTGTATCGTAGGAATTGTTACCCCATGATCATTAAAATATTTAATAAACTGCCTCAAAGTTTCAGAATCTTACCAATAAAAACATTTAAATGTCGCTTAAGAACGATGTTGATGAACAAAGCATTCTACAGTGTTAACGAATATTTCAATGCAAAATTAGATGATTCATGTAATATAAAATGATATAATCTATGTGGTAAGGCTTTATATTGTATAAAGAATCTAAAAATATTACTATTTTGTATTAAGTATACTGTGTATATAATTATTTCACTACTAGGCTAAGTCCTATATTGCATGCTGTAAAACGGCCAAATATGTGAAACTTATAATATGAAATTGTAATATCTTCTCGACCATATCTGATGCAATAAAAAATTTCAATTTCAATTTCAATTTCAATTTCAATTTCAATAAAAGCACATAATTGTTGGGCTGCATCCACAAACTGCAGTTGTAAATTAATTCATAGAGCTGTTCATGTTAAGTATTTAGGTATCTACCTCGACCAATTTATGAAGTGGCAACATCAAATAGATAATTTAGCAAAACGAGTCAGAAAACTTATCTATGTCTTTAAACTTCTCCGTAATGCTGCAGATAGCAAAACACTTATATTAACCTATCAGGCTCTTGCTCAGTCAATTTTATCATACGCTATTTTATCGTGGGGTGGTGCAGCCAAAACAACTATATTACCGCTAGAGAGGGCTCAAAGGTCTTTATTGAAGGTTATATTTAGGAAACCTTTTCAGTATCCCACACATCAACTTTATTCGGATGTTCCCGTGCTTACGGTAAGGCAACTATTTGTGCAACAAGTAGTTCTTAAGAAACACTTAAAGTTACCATATGACCCAAGCATATATAGTACAAAACGACGTTCAGATAGAATTTGTCCACCGTTACGACACAAAACCACTCTGGCCAAACGACATAATACAGTCATTAGTGGTCATCTTTATAATAAAATTAACAAAATCATACATATTTACCCACTAAATTACTATCAGTGCAAAATAAAACTAAAAACTTGGCTCCAAAAACAATCCTACATAAACACAGAAAATCTTTTGAACTAGATATCTTAATATAATAATAGCTCACTTCTAACACGAAATGTCTCGACGCATCTTTCATACATAAAACCAAAAAAAATGAAAAATAAAACGGAAATATCAAAATCTTTGTATAAGTCACGCACACACACACAAATCTATCACATGCATACGCTCACACACACACACTACATGCACACACACACACACACACTCACACACACACACACGCGCCTGCACACACACACAAACACACAAAACATAATAACACACCTCTTATTTGGCATTTTTATTAAAGTTTTCAATTTTTATTACTTTTTTTAAACTGGTCCCCATAGAAATAGGCACGCCTGGTTTGGGGACTCATTAAAATCAAAATCCACTATAATATAGCACTGGTATATTTTATTGTCCGCTGTAAATTCTGCTGTTTGGGATTATCCTTAACATTCCTGTAACACAGTTTACAACTAGCACGGGAGTGGAAGGAGTTAGCCTTGATGGTTGTTGCAGTCAGGCCTAGATTACTACCTACTTAGTGTTGATATAATTGGATTTCTGTATTACTTGATTGATTTTAGTCAATAAAGATATTATTATTATTATTATATTATAGTGTGATGTCACTGGCGAACTGTCCAAACGAAACGAAGACACCTCAAAGCTGGTATTTATTACATTTTACTAACAAAAAAACATATAAGACAACAAAGCCTAGATATAATCATATTTTTATATGTCAGCGACAAACATTGCCTCAATAAGAACTTAAAAAAAGAGAATTATATTCACTAAAGCTCACCGCATACACGCTGTTACTCGCCAAACCGATCATCACAGTGACAAAAGACCAAAATCCCCGGCCAAACATTTTTGAAACAATAAGATTGTCACTTTATTGTTATTTCTTCGGTATTCTATATTTATATGACTCGGAAGCCCTACTCCGCTGCGTTTAAATGCAAGTATTTACTGTGTAAGATAATTGCGGCAATTTTATATTTCTCACCTTAATCCATATGTAATCACAAATGTGAAGACAAAGACAAGGCAAGAATAAGAAGGTGATCAAAAACTCAACATTTATGTGGATATGGCATATCAACACCTGTGTATTAGTTAAAACTGTAGGTTTTATTATTTATCATAATAACACTAAAGGCTAAAAAAATAAGAATAATTGTTACCATTTTTATAATTAATGCTAGTAAAAAGGTAATTTATAGGTCAGCCTTTTATTTACAACTACTTTTCCTAGTGCCATTGTCCTAATATAATCTGTTTTTAATATGATTGTTCATGTCATCTATATCTGTCTTCTAGACATTTCAATAGATATAAGAAAACTGAAACTGGCGCTCATTTCTGGAACTGCCACCCTGATTAGAAAAATCATTTTGTATAATAAAGCCTATTTATTGAGGCAGGCCATAGGCTGTCTTACACTAAAATATGTCCCTGCATCCTATGGTGAATGCGAAAACACTCTGCAAGACCCGTGATGGTGAAACTGGCGCCGCACCGCTCGACACCCCTGGCTGCTCACACTGGTGTTGCTCTCTGCTGCCTTTAAGATGTATTTGCCTATGGTAGCTACTCAGAGCGCCCATCTAGTAAGTGAGCGAGTCACCTCTTGCCGTTTCGACTTGGAACTGAGACATATTTTTAATTATACCAGCCTATTAAACACCCATTCCCATAGTCTACATTTATAATTTTCCATACGTAGTAATAGTCTCCTATACTTCTCTTTAAATTAAAGCTCTCGAAGGACCTCTGTATATTGGACATATGTCACCGTATAAGCCCGTGTAAGACCTGTCCCGAAGGGCCAAGTACTTTCCTCCTTAGCGTATTAGGGAAATACCCGTGAAAGAGAAACAAATAAAATAATATTGTCTTCTGTTTACACGAATGTTATTCATAGAAATTAAACTATTATATACGGATTTTATCGCGTTGTTTAATTGACACTTTACATAATTTAGAAACTGTTACACTCCTACTACTACCCTTAATTTGATGTTGTTCACTGTGAGAAACATTTAAGTAAAAAAAGTTTAAGTGACATTTTTATACTAAGTCCGCAGTTTTTAAGTGAAAATATCATAGCCAATAAATTTTTTTGTTAGTAAAAAAATATTCAATACCTCTGGCAACACTTTAACTGTCATTGTCAAGCCAACATGTCAGCGATTGGAAGATCGGCTGTTTTCCACAAGGTAAATAAAATATTTTTGCTTGATTTATGCATACTATTGGATGTTGATTTCACTAACTTATTTAAACTGTGTACTATGATTTTACGAATGAATTACGTACGCATATGTTATTTCTTATTACATACATCCCGCCAAACTCTAAATGTTCATCGTGATGTACATTGCCAAATAAAATGTGAACGACTTACAATTTGCTATGTTCATCACGGTGAACAATACCAAATACTTACCATGTTATAAACCAAAGTTGCAATGCTTTTTTTAAATTGATTTTCAGGTTATGTGTTTTATTCTGCTTATGTTGGTGTTTTTGGTTGCCTACAGCATAACTTACGTTGACGCACGGCAAAAATATTAGCGCTTGTGCCAATTCAGCATGCACCTTCAGACACTAGCGATAAGTCGATCTGACTTATCGCTAGTAAAAATAGCGATAGTGAATTAGCAGATCTGCATACAACAAGCCTAGCTTCATCTTCGTCTCCTTCTTTAGATTTATATTTAGAGCGCTTGTACATTTTAAGCAGTCCTGAACCTAATTTGCAGCATATCGACAGTGCGGACGATAATCCACCCGATTCTTATCCTGCCGAAGCATTACAATTAAGTCCAGTATTACGAGAAATATGTCCAGCTACACCGACCATAGAATCCAATTACGACAATATACCTTCTTTATCTTCTATACCGTCTCTTCCGTCTATAGCTCCATTATCAACGCCTGAAACATCTAAAAGGAAAACCAGAGCCCAAAAGCAAATTCTTCCAAAGAAGGTGCCAAAATTCACCCTTACTTATAATTGGAAAAATAAGTACCACTTTTAATCACCGAGCTATAATTGAGATAAACCACGAAGACAATATAGACGATACTTCTTTGATTACTGATGACTCTCTAGATTATTTCAATAAGTTTTTCTCTCCTATCTGGAGAGAAAAACTTTTTAAGCGTTATTACGGAACAGACAAATCTGTATTCTGTTCAACAAACAGGTAAATCCATGCAAGTGACGGCAAATAAAATTTGCGACTTTATAGCCATTTATATTCTTATGGGCATTATACCAATGTCATGTTATTTAGATTATTGGAGCAGCAGATTCCGTTATGCATCTGTAGCCGAAATTATGAGTCTGAAACGTTATCAGCAAATTAGATGATTTCTTCACTTTGCTGATAAAAGCCTAGAAGATGGTGACAGATATTATAAAATAAGACCAGTTGCTGAGAAAATAAGGCTAAATTGTTTGAGATAAGAAGATGAAAACAAATTTAGTGTGGACGAGATGATGATCCCGTACAAAGGTCGAAAGGCGGGAAATAGAAAGCAGTATGTGAAGGACAAACCCAACAAGTGAGGTTTTAAAAACTATGTGCGGGCAGGCATGAGTGTCATGATATATGACTTGGTCTTATACGCAGGCGACGATACATTCCGTTACCACAACTTCACAGAACAAGAGATTATACTTGGTTTTGGAGCTCAAGTTGTTATTGCCTTATCTCAATCCATTCAGAAAAAACCAGCCATCGTTTACTGCGACCATTTTTCATCGCCTAAATTATTTTATATGTTGAAAGTAAATTCTGGCATATTTGGTCTAGTACCTATCGTGCATACGTAATAACAGAACCAAGGGTGCTGCATCTATTTTACCAAGCGAAAAATCTATGAAAAAGAAGAAGAGAGGTGATTGTGCGCAAGTAGTATGTGACAAAACTAAGTTGACTCTTGTTCGCTGGATCGACAATAAGCCTGTTACACTTATAAATTCATTTATTGGATGCTCACCTGTGCACAAAATAAAAAGATATTGTAAGATAGAAAAGCGAAAACTCGATGTTGATTGCCCTCAAATAGTCCGCGAATACAATAAACATATTGGGGGCGTGGACTTGGGTGACATGTTAATATCTTTATACAAAATACCACTCAAATCAAGAAGATGGTATGTAGGTATATTTTGGCAATTATTAGATATATGTATAAACAATGCTTGGCTTTTATATAAAAAAAAAAACAAAAGATCGAAAGAAAAAATGTCTGAAAATATTCCGTCACGAATTATATGAAAATTTTACGAAATAGAAAAGATCCGTAAATATTAATTGCAGTACTGAAAGTTCTATAAAGAATCCTAAGTTACCCAGGTCTATAAGCCCCATTCGTTATGATAATATTGGTCATTTTCCAAACGTCAAAGAAGATATGAGGAGGTTAAATGCAAATTTTGTCAGAAAAATACTACTGTATTTTGTGTAAAATGTAATATAAGGCTCTGCTTTGTTACGGGAAAAATGCGCGTAATTGTTTTCTAAATTTTCATTCCAAATAAAGATACTGACTGTTTTTCTGTGTAAAATGCTAGAAGCTTTTTCGAGAAGAAAACATAGTTTTTATTTTATGTCTTTTATGTAATAAAAATAATTAAATAAATGTATTTTATATTTTTTCAATGTAATCCGTAAATTGATCATGTTCATCACAGTAAACATACAAAATAGTGATAGTTTTCTACAGATTTCGCAATGTTCATCGTGATGAACATTGATTTTCTGAAAAACTGAATGCATGTAATATTTTTTTTATGAGTTCTCTTACATCCTGGAATAACAAATAAACATAAATTTTTCTAATACTTAGGACATCGGACGTCTGCCAAATTAAGGGTTATACTTTACTAATTTCTAAGCTTATTAAATTATTAAAACTATGAAACCTATTTATATTTAAGTTTACACTATCCCCGACGTTTCGGTTGCTTTTCAGCAGCCATGGTCACGGGAAGACTAAGATGGTAGTTGTCTCAATGTTCCAGTGTAGTTATTTCAAAGTACCCAAACATAATTTAATCATTGGTGTTTCTATTTACGCAGAATGAGCTACTTTGAGCTTATCATGAAGTCTAGCTGTGGTTTGCTTCTTTTTGGGTTTGACTATTTGAATTACTGGATCCCAAGCTGGTGGTACATTTCAACCATCTTCTCTATTGAAATTAAGATGTTTTTTGATTTCAATAGCATCGCGAAGCATCCTTTGTAAGAATCGGTGTTCTTTAGCGAGAATCTGTGGTTTGTCAAATCTTAGGTAGTGGTTGGTCCCCTATTGCACATGTTGACACACAGCAGACTTCAATGAGCGTTGGTGTTTTACATCAACTATGTGTTCTTTTATGCGGGTGCCTATGCTTCTCTTGGTTTGACCAATGTATGAGAGTCCGCAGCCACAATCTATTTTATAGACCCCTGCATCTTGTAAAGATAGTTGGCACTTGACAGACGGTAAAAATTGACTTATTTTCGTTGGTGGCTTGAAGTATGTGTTGATTGAAGCTTCCTTTCAGATGTAGCCAATCTTGTCAGTGACACCCCTTACATAAGGCAGTATAGCAGGCTGGCGCTCGACTGTGGCTGACTCAAGCTTAAGCTTGTAAGTGTATTCCTAGAACATCTTAATTCCATTAATAACAACATCCAATTTACTATGGAATTACAGGCAAATAATTCATTAGCTTTCTTTGATGTACTTGTCATCAGGAATCCTAATCATACTTTGAGCCACACTGTGTATAGAAAAAAGACCCATACAAATAGTTACTTAAATGGTGAATCTCACCATCATCCTAAACTGTTAGCTACCGTGGGAATGTCTTTGTTTCAGAGAGCCCATGGGATCTGCGACAAGAAACACCTGGACGCCGGACTTCAACATGTTAAACAAGTACTGCAAGACAACAAGCTCCAACAGCCGCGCTGCTGTCACAGATCCCGAGAAAAGCCAATATATTATTATTATACACTCCTACTACTATTAAACTTTACTAATTTTTAAGCTAATTAAATTATTAAAACTATTAAAACTATTTATATTTAAGTTTACACTTTCCTCGACGTTTCGGTAGCTTTTCAGCAGCTATGATCATGGGGAGACTAAGATGTCAGTTGTCCCAATGTTCCAGTGTAGTTATATCAAAGTACCATAATTTAATCATTGGTGTTTCTATTTACGCAGAATGAGCTCAAAGTATCATAAAGTCTAGCTGTGAACAGTTTCTAAATAATGTAACAAAGGGTCAAATAAACAACGCGATAAAATCCGAATATAGTAATTTATATATAAAATATCAGATGTGGTTTATACTTTGATTCACATCTTAGTTAAGATTTATTTAGTTATTAGAAAATTTACTACAAACAAAAATAATTGTCGTTTTGTATTCATTTCTGATAAGTTATATCTATTGCCTTGGCCGTAAGATCTAATAGTAAACAGTAGCCACTGGTTCTGAAAATGGCTATGTTTTGTTGCCATTACAAAAGGAAGAAAAGAGCGCCCACTAAGAACGTTGGCTCCTCATATATAATTTCTTCTTCCTCTATCTTCTTCCATAACCATCAAAGTGAATCCTCGGCACCACTTCAGCTATAATGAGGACGTGGTGTTGAGGGCTCTGCACTAAGAGTGTGCATAGTCTGTACTTCAAGCAGACATTTTAGCATCAAGCTCGCTAAGTAAAATAATTATATGGGAAAAAACTACACCAAACAGATGCCGTGGTTTCGTCCCATATGAATCCATATATAATAAATAGCGACCTGGCTACAGCTCCCGTGTATGAAAACGCATCCAAATGCAAGTTACAAAAATGAGGTTGGTAGGAAACGAATCAGAAAACTTTCCTGTTACTTTTCATGCTTCTTTGACTAAATATTGGTTATCTAAAGTTTCATATGCAACTATTTTAACATCTTGATTTACTTTATGACCTAACATTTGTCTATGGACATACTAAAGGGCGGAAGTCATGTGCAATAAAATAATTATGATTTTATCATGTCATACGATTTTACCTCACAACCTTCAATTAAAATGTAACATCGTGTCAGAGCGTCATTACTTATAGACTAACTGTGCCCGCGATTTCATACGCGGAAAAATGTTTGTATCATCTATTCGTACGTACAGGTAGATACGTACAAAAAACGGTAAAGAACAAAAGTATAAGTATGTGTCAAGTTTAAAGTGGGACACTTGAAACTTGACTTATTACCTAAAACTATTAAAACGCGGCACACCGGCAGCCAGGGACAATAGTTAGGTTTTCAAATATATCTGGCATGGCAACATTTGACAGGTAATGTCAATATCAAAATTGTTTCAGTCATTGTAGTGATAAGAGTACACAAACGCACAAATAAAAGTCTCTTCAAGACATATTTATAATATGTATAGAAATAATTATAAACTTCGGTTTTGCCCCTTACACAGCATGTAACACAATGATGTGATAATTATATTTAACTATCGAAACAAACCATTTAAAAACATGTATTACCTAACTCCATAAATTTAATATAGGCTATAGTTTGATTTCTTTACCGAGATATACATATTTCAATTTTTTATTTCATTATCTTACGTCTTACGTCTTCTTTATTGCATTCTCTGCTTTTCTATGTTTTTCGTTTTAATTCCTACCGAGATTTTCCGATTACCGAGAAAACCAAAATTACACTGCCCACCCAAGAACCCAGAAGCCCACTACCGAAAGATCCTAGAAATAGTAATACACTTAACTTTTACAATTTCTATTATCAACAGATAATTGTTTTATGTCCGAGTATTAATTGAACTCGATATATATACATTTTTGAAGTTCTACACCAGCGAAAATTAAAAGAGATTTTAAGAATTTATTAATAAAGTAAAAGCAGTATTTCACATCAAAACGTACGTATAATGACTACATATTATAAAACAAATTTCCCCGCTGCGTCTGCCTGTCTGTTCGCGATAAACTCAAAAACTACTAAACGGATTTTTATGCGGGTTTCACCAATAAGCAGTAAGTATTTCATGAATAAGGTTTAGGTGTATAATGCGTAAAGATTTAGTGTATTTTTTGTATAATATGACGATGTTTGTAGAAGATATCGAAAAGAAACAAGATGACTAAAGAGCTTTCATCGAAAAAGCTAAGTCAGATCCCTTTGAGATATAACAAAACAATGTATGGATTGTTCCTCTTTTATAAGTCTACAAACACGTTCTAACTTCACAAAAAATGAACACATACACACATATAGTAGTGGTAATTGAAAATCTATTTAGACGGAGGCAGTAGCAATCCTTTTGAAATTAAATCTGTTTAAATCATTTATTCTCAATAAGACAATAAAGTCACTTACAAGAGAATACAAAAAATAACATTTTGTAATAAACTAAAGGTCGCCGAAGCAGACCAGACTTACGTGCTATAATTATTAAATATATAAAGTGGATCGTTCAACACTTTCATATACAACTGCATCAAAGGGGTTTCTGGTATGCATGATTTTCAATAATATATTTTGACAGCTGCGATTTGAAACCGCTGAACGAACTTACAATTTTTATCTTAGATGGCAAATTGTTAAAAAGTTGTGCTCCCTCATAGGTAATATTTTTTTTTCCATAATTTGTACGAATCTTTGGCAATACAATTAGACTTGGTCGACGCATGCTGCGTTTAGATACTTCGGACATTTTGGTAAATGACAAATTAGTATGAATGGACTTATGAAAGATTTTCCAGATCAGAATACACGTATGATACATATGCAGTTGTTTAATATTCATCAGTTTTTAAAATTTTGTAAGTTGGAGTCAGATATGGATAGCGAAATAGTATTTTTATTATTTTGTTTTGCATTCTTTGTAATTCTAGTAATTTTGTTTTGCCTGAGTTGCCCCAGATTTCAATTAGGTATATTAAATGTGATTTAACAAGAGAATTGTAGATAGTAAAACGAACCTGTTTAGGTATACAGTGACTAATATTGTAGAGAGAACCTATAAGAGATGAGAGTTTATCTTTAATATGCTCAATTTGATCATTCCATTTTAGGTAGTTATCCATTCTAAGACCGAGATATCTTTCACAGGTTTTTTGTTCAATCGAGATGTTGTCAACGATTAATGGGTCATGAATAGGTATAGTTTTATTTTTAGCCTTAAATATAATGTAACATGTTTTAGAAATATTTATGGTGAGTAAAATATATTGGAACCATTCAAACAGTACATTAAGATCTTCTTGAGCTTGTGAGATAATAAGATGTATGGATGAGCCGAAATAAAATAAACACGTGTCATCCGCATACAAAGTTTAGTGCCCATGTAGTCCTAATTTGGCAATGTGATTTATATAAATTAGGAATAATAAAGGTCCCAATATGGAACCTTGTGGGACTCCGTATGAGATAGATGAAGCAGTACTTTCAACGTCACCTATTTTTACTACCTGGTATCTGTTTGTTAAATAAGATTTAAGCATTTTGAGTGCATTGCCCCGGATTCCAGCGTTCTCGAGCTTTTCTAATAACAATTTATGACTAACGGTATCAAATGCCTTCTTTAAATCTATGAAAACACCCACGGCAATATTCTTTTTATCTATATTTTGCCTGATTTTTGTTGTTAGATCAATAATAGCTGCAGTAGTGTTATATTTAGGTCTAAATCCATACTGACGTTCCGATAAAAAATTAAATGATTCCAAGTAATTTACTAAATGACTATGTATTATTTTCTCTAATATTTTAGACATAATGGGAAGTACAGAAATTGGCCGGTAGTTGCCAGGATCCGTTTTAGGACCTGATTTCAATATTGGCGTAACCTTAGCAATTTTTAGAGAGTCAGGGAACTCCCCATCAATCATTAGTTTATTGAAACACTTTGCCAATACGTCCGGAATCAAGTTTTGTAAACATTTTATGACTTTAGTGCTAATCTTATCTATACCACAACTGGAATTTGGGTCGAGATCTTTGATAATTTTAATGATCTCTTCTGCATTACACGGATGAAATTTCAGAAGTGTGTGATTAGTTTTTGACTTTAATTCAAACTCAGATAATTTTGAACTGTCATGATATTTCTTAGGTATCTTGTTTGCAAGTATAGACCCTATTGCCGAGAAATATTTATTAAAAACCTCGCAAATTTCCTTCGTATCGGTTACTGGATTTGAGTTAATACAAAGCTTTGAAGGAGCACCACTTTGATTTATCTTGTTGTTTGCTAAACTGTTTATAATGTTCCACAACTTTTTTGGATTTTTAATATTGTTTGTAAATAGTTTGTAGAAATAGGCATTCTTTGTAGATTGAATTAATTTCGCAATTTTATCTCTCATCACTTTAAAACTCTTCTCTAATATCTCATTTTCTCGATTCTTCTTGTGTTGGGTATACAAATGATTTCTTTGGCTGATACCAGTAATAACATCGTTATTGACCCAGTCTTCTTGCGGTGGGTTAAAAATTTTAGTTCTTGATACTTTATTTTCTTTTATGCACTGTTTTATTCTAGACTCTAGTTCTACGTAGTTATTTAAATCGTTTTCTAACCCATGTGATTCGATCGTAGCATATAGCTTACTGTAATTTATAGTTTCATAGTTAAAGCGTAGTTTTGTTGGTTTCCATTTATTTAATTGTAAATAGATTTGCTTGTGATCTGAGAGTGACGAGTTGATAATGGCGAAATTATACTGTTCGTTTTTTAAGTTTGTGCTGACGTGGTCTATAACAGATTTCTTGGTAGCTGAGTCTCTTGTGCAATAGATTTTACTAATTTTATTTAGTATTTTGTATCCCACTTGATGTATTCTTTGTCTGTATTTTTTTTGTGTTTTGTTTCTTGTCGACAGGTCAATATTATAATCACCAAATACTATGGCTCTTTTTCGTTGTTGTAACTGTGTTTCATATACATCGAAGAACCTTTCCAAGTTTGTGTCACCAGGGTTGTAAACGACGCCAATATGTAGCGCGAATTAAATACCTTAGTTACCTTTAGCATTTCATGCATCGGGCACGCCACGATTGTGGCGGTAAGTTCCGTGTTTGAGGAATGGTTGGAGAGGCGGCATGGTGCCCTCACATAGACTGACATAGTTAATAACTGGCTATGGTTGTTTTGGTCAGTTCCTGTGTCGCATAGACCGGCAAGAGACGCCCGGTTTTCCCTACTGTGGCGACTGCCGCGACGTTGTTGTTTACACGGCGCTGCACACTTTGGCGGATTGCCCCGCCTGGGCATCGCAACGCCGTGAGTTGATCGCGGCAGTCGGATTGGTTGCCCTCTCGCTCCCGGCCGTAGTTCAGTCTATGGTCCGGAGTGAGAGGTCGTGGAACGCCGTCACCTCCTTCTATGAGAAAGTGATTTCCATCAAGGAGGCGGTGGAGCGGGAGAGTGAATGCTCAAACCCTCTCCCCAACCGCAGAGCCGGGCGCCGGAGGGCACGAGACGACCTCCAGCCAGGTTTCGTGGGCCTGCCCGCCACCCGATCAGCACCAGGTCCGAGAGGCGGCGTGCGTGTTCCCACGCGCGCCTCTGTACCGTGTGTCCGTCCCGCCCTCAGGGGGACAGTAGGGATAAAATTAGTGGTTGTCTATTTGTGTAGTGGCATGCCGTTTTATACGGCGGGCCGAAACCTCGGCGAGGTCGCGATTGCATGTGAAAGCGATTCACGCGGCCTCGCCGATTGCGGTTATGTCGAGGATCACCGTGGTAGTTTTAGTCGGTATTACCAGGATATCACTCACCATCTTTCCTCGGTGAGTCCGACATAACCTCTCCGTCGCCCCGCGGAGAGGTATGTGTCAAAGCATGAGGCCAAGTTAAAAAAAAATGCATTTCATGCACATTATGATAGCCCTTTACACTATACAATTTAAATGAATATCTTAGAAGATATCGCAAAATAAAAACGAACATCCGAGAATATAAATTCATGCGATCTCACAAGAACAAAAGAACCAAGACTTGCTTGATGCAACCACCAGTAGTAGAAAATCAAACTATGCCCGCCTCGCAAATTCCGTGGAACTCACGATCGACAGGTAAATATTATCGCAAATGTGTAATTAGCAGTAGCTAGCTTAATTGGCCGTCGATTTTGAACCTACTCTACTATTATTCGATTTTTGGGAACGTGACGTAACGAGAACGTGTATGTACGTACTTATCTATAATAGTGTAATTCTTCACGTTCAGAAGTGGCTATGTATGCAGCACTTTGGTAAGCTGGAGGGATTACCAAGAACGCTACTACTACTAATATTCTTTGTAATCCCTCCTCATATTATATATAGATAATATTTTTGTTCGCTCTGAAGGAATTATAAAAAGTGGGCAACTCGCCACTACCTATCGTTGCAAGTTCTGTGTGTGTATTTTTTTATTTAAACAAAGGCAACGCTCGCATTCTGGATAATCTCCATGTGCCAAAGGAATAAACAAACATTCATACAACGGATACATACGAAAAGAACATTCAGTCTCAGAACAACAATTTGCGGATTATACAAGAGTTTGTTCCATCTTTGAGGATCAAACGTAATACACTAGGCGAACCAAGTAAATTAGTTTGCCAAACCGTAGAATAAAAACTGTTGCTTTTTTGTGATGACTAATAATGTACTGTTCATAAGAACAAAAAGTTTATATTATTCAAGCATTTTTTATCAGTCTGCAGTAGCACTTTTAATCACAAGTTTTTGACTGTACGTATCGTGTAGTGGTTTAAGTGTAAACCTCGCCATGGCCACTGCGTCGAGTGTTATGGGCTCGATCCCCACATGGGGCAAAAAATTGTATGATGCACTAATAGTTGTTCCAAGACTGGGTGTTCCTTGTGTCCGTTGTTTGAATATATGTTAAGTCTCCGCGACACAGGAATTATTCTTAGTTCGAGAATTGTCTATTAAAATAATAACTAAGAAGTTTTTCAATAGCTACATGCTTGTGTGTTGAGTATGTGTGTATACACATTACAGTTCATATTTGTGTGTGTGCCGTTCTAAAGACACAGCTCTTAATTACATGCTAGAGGGGCACCTAGCATTTAGTACGTAGTAGGTTGTTAATTCCTATAAAACGTGAATCAGCATTTTTTTGTACTAGCGCTTACGTAAGGTTCTGCTCACGATTAAATCAAATAATAAATCGAAAATGAAGAATGTTTTATCACATACGATTTGACTTGACGTTGAATACACACAATGTTTAAATGATTATAATATATCGGATATGCAGTATATGTTATATATAACAATTAAACTTAACTTCATTTTCTTTATTTGTATGCACTTAGCACTGCATTTCTATGAATGGAATAAATATAGTATAATTTACTTATATATTTCAGTCTCACGTAGCAGCCTACTGTCTACAGAGTATATGATAGGATAGGAATTAAAAATACATTAATAAAATAAAATATATAATTAACCATTACACAAACACAAAATCTTCTGGTTTGTAGTCATACATGCACTTGGCCATCCAAAACGAGGCTTCGCAAATGTCTTTATATTTCTTTGCTGTAATAAAAATAATAAGGTTGTTAATAATAGAGCTTTGTTTGTTATATATGTATGTCATAAAGTCAAAGAGCATAAAAATGTATGATCTTGGCTTAGATGGCATCGATAGCACACAGCTTGTTAGTATTGATATCATACTCATTTCCCCCTTTGCTATCTCTTGCGACAAGAGCCTGTATTATTTACAATTTCCTATTAATGCTGATACTGAACACCTTGGTACCACTAATTATTTATAGTTGCCGAGCAGATTAGTGGTCTGACTGACCGAATAGTATAAAGGCTAGCGATATGCACTGTACCCGTTTGAATTTTATTACATATCATATTAAAACATATGAATTCGAATAAAATTATGCGCATTACTAAACAGTGTTACTAATCTGACACTGTTTTTTTTCTAAGCGAGTGGAACTTTAGTTTGAGGCTACGGCTCTAATCTTGTTCTATCACGATTTATAATATATACTGAAGATACTATAGATACAGTCGGCCAAAAATGTGGTCTACTGCGGTACCCTACAATTGAGGTTCATTTGATCGTCATGAAACAACAAGTTCATTATTGCAAGGGGAATCCCTTGCAATAATATATACAATCACCACTGCTCTCTCTATCATGTATTATATTATTTACGTCATGCCATGTAGTTAAAAAAGTCAACCTTAGCGATAATTAGATCTCACAGAAACTATTATCAAAACTGGTAGACCACTTTTTTGCCGACTGTACATGTTCCTATGAGAAAACAATAACACTGATAATGTAATACTTACGAATATCTTTACATTCCATTAGAGCAGCTTTAGCCGACTCTTTAATGTCAGGCGGGTACATCATCTCAATTTGTTTTAGAGATGCGTCGATATTTAGTTTGTTCTTCTTTATCTGAAACAAATTATACACATCTACAATTGGTCATTTGCATCAGTATTAACTCGCTTTTATGAAATTATATTCAATTAGTTTCTGACCGTAACCCGGCTGTGTAAATTCTTTTTGGACTTTTTATCCCGTATAAAATTTGGAACTTATCCGGTTGACGACAATTAGCTGAGCGAACGTATTACGTAGGAAATGTGAATATAACACACCACTGCGTACTTGTGCAGGGATATATGTGTGAGTCTATGTATGTACATATATATAAAAAATCCACACAGGACAAACCTATTATAAATCCGAATGTGACTTTGTTTCTGTGTTACGCTTTCATGACTTAACTACTTGACCGATAATTATATTATTTTTTTCGGATATTCTTTGTTATTGAAATGAACGTTGACCTTTCATCCTGAGAAAAGTACTGGTCCTGTGAAAGATAGCAATTTATTGACAATATCTAGATTAACACGAACAAAGCCGCAGACAAAATCTAGTTAAGAATAAAAGAAACTCAATTTCTAACTCGTCACATTGGGTCTTCTATCTTCGTATCTTACAGGCAGAATTCGCGCATGTCGGTGAGTTTTATAGCAAACACCAGTAATATGCTTTGTGGTTATGGAATATAAGTTAAAGTTATATTGATTGTTATATGTTTAATAGCAAAATCCTAAATACAAAATTACTTACAACATTTGTCAATTCAAGCATACAGGCAATAAAACACATAAGATTCCTGTCTTCAACAAACTTTCCTTGTCCTATCCCGTCAATTAGTTCTGTAATAAACAACAATTAACAAGCTACACAATAAATTTTAAGTGTAAATGTTTTAAATTAATTGTGAATGTGCAGATGAGACTGAACTTATTTTAACAAAATGCATAAGATTGAAAAAATAACAACAGAGATGTATTCATCATCGAAGTATTGAAAATGAACGTTAAAACTGTCAACCATGTATTAGGTAAACTCGCATATTTTGGCAACTGTACTGCACGTTGGTTGTAGTTGTCACCGTCATATAGTTACTCATTGAATAACACGTTTACGAATGAGTACCACGACGCATAAAGTGTCTTCGGGTCCTGCTCGGACAAAATATTTGTGATCCACAATATGTTATAGTACATAATCTGGGATATAATTTAAACTGAAGAAGTATATCTGTCTAGCGAAGTGCCTCCACCTTTCAAATAAAGGCAGCTGACCCACACTTTTGTTGCGTTTCTGTGGTGAGCTCTGTTATTCAGACTCTTTAATGAGGCGCTGCAATGCGCAAGTGATTTTTCTGTTGTTGCGGACATCGAAAGGCCACGATAACCGCTTACCATCAGGCTGCTCTATTTTGCATATATATATATATATATATATATATATATAAGTAAAACTGCTTTGGGTCAATTTTCGTATATAAGTTTGCCCTTCGTGTCACATAGCTTCTGTCCTATCTATAATTTGTATAAAGATATCACCCTATTGCCAAAACTATATAAGTACCTATGCGTAGCAATTAATTTTCATTTTATTTGAATAAGCACTGTACCTTCCGATATTGTTATTTTTTTCATGCAATTGGTCTTCAACATTTTTGCTGTATTCTTCATTTGCGCTCTTGTCATCTGGAAAGAAAATAACGCTATTACCAAATAAAGGAAATATATTAAACATTTTTTAAGAATATCAGACTTACCGCATCAGTTACGCTTGTCAAAGAAATTGCAAAGATAAGCCAGCACAATTTATTTCCATCCATCACGAAACCTAGAACTCTATTGAATTCTTACGGAATAAAAATGTCTTTTAAGAGACAAAGCCATATATATATGTTCTTCGATTATAAGTCCCAGATATGTATTTAGTTTGATTCACAGTATAATTAACTATGCTAAACACACAAATCAACTATACTACCGCAATTAAGGAATGTACACAACTAGAATATTGTCTCGAATAATGACAGAGAACAACTACAATGAAAGAAATTGCGGATTAAAGCAATAGTTCTACTGCAATTTAGTAAGCGATATTTACTTAATCTATTTTACCAATTATGTATACATTATATACCTACAATAGTAAAATACAGTTGCAATGAAAACTTACATTTTATCGCCATTATGTTGTACTCACTGCTGAATTTATTCCTTTACCACTCCATTCCTTACAAATTCAACTATACTAAGTAGATGGTTACTGTCGATCTAACTAATATCGTACCTGCAGCTAAATTGTAATCAAATATTTGGTGTGTCTATGTCGACTTTAAGTCAAATAGAATCACATAGTATCACAAATTATATGACAAAATTTTGAACAATTATTAAAAAACTAATAAAAGGAGATTCTGCAGGCAATAGGGTCTCATATAAATCCGACACTAATATTCATTACATGCAATAATAATAATTTTATTATCCGATATTATTATTCATAAAGGACCATCATGTCTTAAAGCATCACCAACACTATGTCTTAAATCTCTGTGTCTGTTTTTGATCAGATCGCCAAATCAAGAAACGCCTGATTTGATTCATTCGTATGACTTCATTGTATAACATAGTTCATCCATGCAATTATAAGTTCCAGTTATATTAGATATGTACTTATGTAAAAAAAACGCAAAAATGATTTCTCGAAATCCTTTATTTGTACCCAAACTGTCTATGTACCAAAGTTATAATAATAACGTCCAAAACTAAGCGAAAACAAAATTGTTTGGATCATATTCATAGATGCACTTCGCTGTCCAAAATGAAGCTTCACAGATATCTTTATAAGTCTTAGCTGCAAAACGAAATTTACATTTAACAAAATTGTATTGATGGCAAGTATGACTTATATTAGTAATATTCCATTCTATTTTGTTTATTAAGCAGCAATAGACAGAGACCATGCATAAAACTACGATAGTACTGCATTTGTAGGTACTTAAGTTTTATAAGAATTGATAACCTATCTTGTGTTAAGTCAAAGTTAAAGAACTGGATTAATTTACTGTAATAAAATAAATCTGTCATTTAAGATTGTATTTAGTAATATCATTTAATCTAGAATTATTAATATGTTTAACTATTTTGCAAAGTTATTATCCCTACTGTTTCTAGAAGAACCAGTCCTTATATAATAAACAGAAAAGAACTTATAAACTCACCAACACCTTTACAGTTCTCAATAGCAGCTTTTACTGGCTCTTTCATATCCGAAGGAAACATCATGTCTACCTGTTTTATCATGGAGTCGTGCATTATCTTGTTATTTTTTATCTAAAAACAATATCAAAAACTAAAGTATTTAAAATATTTACTAAAATTACACCATTTGCCCAAAATATATGTCACGAATAATGTAAAAGTATTTTCTAGAAATCTCTATAGTAAAAAAGCTAAGCTATGGTATTAAGATTACGCAATTCACCGTAAATAAGTGTGTATTACACAAAACTGTGGTGGCTTTTATTAATATCTTTATACAACCTTCGTAGGTCAGGAATGCTATCCTACAGCTTTTCGCTTAACTTACTGCCTGACTCATACTGTAGACACAAGCAACATAACACATAACATTTCTGTCTTCAATAAACTTTCCTTTGTCTATATCGCCAATTTGTTCTGTAAAAATAAAAATCCATTTTGTAAAGGACTAGAATATTTCATAGCCACCTTTTTCAACATATGTATATACTTTTGAAAGGTAATTTTAAAGAAGTAATAATTTATAACAAATTACAGGCTCACCTTCAGTAACATCATTTTTCGGCATACATGAATTCCTGAGTAATTTTCCCGAACCCTTTAATTGTTTCCGCGTCATCTATATTTAAGAAAAGCAACACATGCTAAGAAAAGTCCGAGGGTCCGAAATACCTCTGACTTATCTAGGTTACACGTGTATAGAATAGTTAATTATTTATTGTTCTCTATAACGGTGAAGGAAAACACACGAGTAAAATCTGCATATCTCCGTAAAGGCCAAGCCAGTTATGAATCATCATGGTTGACAATGGCCTAGCCCTTCGCGGACTGAGAAGTAGACGGGTTTATTATTTACTACTTTTTTATATATACATATTTTGTTGATAGTAAACATACATTTTTAAATTTTAGTGTTCTTACGAGTATGTTAATGTAAACTGACAATGGAATTGGAATTTATTTCTTAAAGAATTGCATTTCTTCACAAAACTACATCCTAAAATATGCAAATCAATCTTGATATAACGGGGTTCACCAATCGGTAAACCAAAATCCTGAGAATCAAAACTTTATAATGACGATTTTTATTACACGCTTTTTTGTATTTCACTTACCGAGTTTACGAAAGATTTGTTTGACAAAGAAAAAAGAAATGCCACGAGTACAATGTAACTCGACCACAACATCTTAACAAAAGCCTTCGAATTCAGTACAAGAATTGATTGCAGCAGCGTAGACACCGGGTATATAAACAATAACAAATGTTTAATTACTAGGTAAAGTGTTGCTTGTCAATGTTACCATTGAAGTTGATCTGACAGCAGGGTACATTAAGAATACTGACAATTAGATAAACAAACAGCTTGGCCCGAGATTACGATAATAAAACAGTTACGAAGTGCATATAACAGAAACGAACTAGATCTACGGAATTCAAAAACGTAAAATAAATAATATGCTTTTATTTGGACTATCATTTATATTAATATAATTTTGTCAGCTAATAATAGTAAATAAACTGACACAATCAACACTGGTCTAATACCTATCTCTGAAAGTATACCTAGGCAAAGATGAATTACCCAAACATTTTACCAGCTATGTTTTAAAGCCTACAAAATACAATCCTCTAAAGTTAGCTAGCTCCGTGATTACTACTCAAAAATTCTGCATAATAAGCACAATAGCATTTTTCCCGAACAGAGAATCGAACCCCGATCCTACAATCGGTCGCAAATATATACCATATTACTAAGCAGGCATATTTGTTTACCTGAGTCTACGTAACCTTTCAATATAGATATATTTTAATGGATTCAATAAAAAGTTCGTTGCAAAATAAACCTATTAAAAGGCGTAAGTGACGAAGTATACGTTTCTATGATACAGCAAATCTATTATCAATATATATGTATCTTCTTTGGTAATAAATATAAAATGTTCATCATTATAGCCTTTCAAAATTTAAATAATATTTGTAGTGTGATGCTACAGTTGTAGACGCCAACGCAATCTTTAAATACACTGATAAAAAATCTTCAATATCTTCAAAAGTACCTGACGAAAAGACATGAAATAAAGACTAAAGTAAATAATAATTAATGCCATATAAAATAATATATAAAACCTTTTTATTTATTTTCGATAATTGTATAAAAAACTGAAAATGTAAAATAATGGTCGTTTTTGAATTTTCCAAAAATTCAAATCAATTGTTTCGCGTTTGTTTTAGTTTTGCAATAAAAAAATTATAAATATGGTGTCTCTGCCTTATGAATTTTATTATTCTGAAACCATCATGTCCTTAACCCCTGAAGAATGTACCAGGATCCTGACAATGCTTGAAGATGGGCACAGTCAGCGAAATATAGCGAGAACTGTGCGGTGTGACTCTTTCTACAGTTCAGCGAGTACTCCAGCGTTTCCATGAAACTGGATCCAATTTTCGAAGACCAGAAACAAGCCGAACAAGGTGCTCGACGGCGCGGGAGGATCGCTAAATGGTGTCAACAATTTCAGAGAAATCGCTTTCTTACGGCTGTTGAAGTAAGGAATCATCATTTATGAGCTGGAGGAAACAATCTGACTACGGATACAGTAAGGCGGCGTCTGGCTGAAGCAATTTAAAGCCATTAAGACCTGCAAGTGGCCCAAAACTAGAAAGACACCACAGAAACTCAAAGTTGAGTTATGGTAGAGAACACGAGAATTGGACTCTGAATGACTGGTCAAGAGTTATGTTTTCCGACGAGTCTAGATTCTGTTTATACAAATACGACGGCAGAAAAAGAGTGTACAGAAGACCGGTAGAGCGCTATAACCAAGCCTGTATAGAAGAAAAAGTACCATTTGGCGGAGGCTCGGTTCACGTGTGGGCTGGGATTTCTTCCGAACGCCGCACTGAGCTAGTGGTGATAGAAAATGGAACTTTAACTGCAGAAAGATATGTCACTGAAATTCTGAACGACTACGTTGGTCCATTTTTAGTGGACATGGGCGAGAATGCCGTTTTTATCCAAGACAATGCCCGCCCGCATACAGCTCAGATAGTGTTTGCCTATTTTCAAGAAGTCGGTATCACACACATGGAGTGGCCAACACGTAGCACCGACTTAAACCCCATTGAGCATGCATAGGATGAACTGGGACGACGTGTACGTCGGCGGAATCCGCCGCCATTCACGCTACGTGAATTGAAAGAAACCCTAATAGAGGAATGGCAGAATATTCTACAGCATCACCTCAAAAACCTAGTAAAAAGTATGCCAAATCGCATAACAGCAGTATTGCGAGCTTGCAGAGGTAACACAAAGTACTAAAATGCGTGAAAACGGCACATCTGTAACCAATCTAGATTTACTGGAAAAACTACGCATTTTATTTATTTTACATCTATTAAAAATAAAAAGCTTGAATTCATTTTAATTTTCATTTAAGCACATTAAAATATTCTTTAATTTAGTCTTTATTTCATAAAGCTAGGTTGGGTACTTTTGACGATATTGAAGATTTTCTAACCGACCCTTTTTCTTTGCGGTCCAGTGAAGATACTACTAAAGTATGCCTAGCAGGTGTTTTAAAACAATAATTAGAAAAACGATTAGATTTATTAATTTATTATATAATATAATTACATATCAAGGGAAAATAAAGGCATTTGGTTCTGTTTTATACAAACACTTTACTGACTCGTAAATTCCGTCGCACATATCGCTGAACTTGTCCTCTGAAAGCAACAGTTATAAGTTAATTATATTATTTCTCCAAACCCTACTTATTATATAAATGTAAGAGTTAGATCTTTGTCTAACCCCTGCAAAGACTTTAACTAAATTTGATACACAGGTATGAAGAGTATTTTGAGTTTTATGTTGCCAGCACAGCGATACTTTTGTTGTCAATATTGCAACACGCGAGTTTACAGTAAGTCTAATGGTAAACAGTAACACCCTGGGCTTCATTAAAAAGAAAACGAATAATGTTGCTAGCATCTTATAAATGTCGTAGACCTCTGGTTTATTTAATAGATTTTCGATATTGTTTACTTTCTATCAGCTTCGGAACGTATACTGAGATTTAAAATATCCCATGTGTTAATACAGGTTTTATCTAAATCCTGCCACTACAGAAATCTTCCAAAAATCAAATATGTACACATTATTTTATAACATTAGTAAAAGAAGCGACTCAGTAAAAGCATGTTCTAAGTCTGCCAACACACAATTTATAGCTTTTCCCAGATCACCCCACAGAATATCTATGGTCAGGGATGTGTACATAATATGAACCTCGATAAGTTTTTCGTTAAAATTATTAATGTTGTACATCAGTATCGTTGCTGCCTACTAGTTGCAACCAATATATAGTTCGATAAAATTTTTAATGTTGTAAAAAATAATTGTTGCAGTCAATTACCACTGCAACCCATATATTTAAATTGACAAAATTTCATAGACTTGAAACGTGTTTTAAGAAGTATTGTTATTATCTCCTATTAATTCCACGCTACTTGATTGTAAGTAGCAGTTGACAAAAATATGTTACAAAATTTCGTGGTAAAATTTGATAATCAAAAAGTTCAGTAGAGCTCCATATGAATAAAGTAAGATACTTACGGATATGTATGCACTGAGCGACTGCGTTTTTGGTTGGTTCTTTCAATTCTGGAGGATAGAGCATATCAACTTGCTTCGATATAAGAGTCTGGTCCAATCTATCATTCTTTAGCTGTAAATGGATTTAGGCATTTATATCATTTAAAAAAACATATATAGATAATTTTAAATATCATTTATCGGTGTATAAAGTGTTATAGTGTATAAAGAGCACCGTATCCAAATTGAAAATATTTTTGATAATCACGTACAAATATTTCATGCAATATTAAGGAACTGCGTCATAATTAAGTGATTTAATATTAATATTTGTACACCATGTATACTCACCACTTGTAAGTTTTTGTAAACACAGACGACATAGCATTTTACATTGCGATCTTCAGGAAAGACTCCTTGCTCGATTTTGCCGATTTGATCTTAAACAAGGGTTATCATGATGTCAAAATTATGGTATTGAAATCGCTAGAATCATGTCTTATAGCCGTAAAAAAAGCCGTGAAAGTTCTCATTTTAAATCTGAATCAGGCAAGTCTCGTGCTCTTTTTATTCTTAGCTCTTTTGACTTACTAAGCTATTGACTAAACTGTCTAATTAATGTCAGCTTTACTGCTTATTGTGCTTCGAGAATCGTATGCTATATCCATATTTGACTAATTTTATAGGTAGGTATACCTTTTGCCATATTGCAAAATATTGGAACAGTAGTAATCAAGAACATTTTTTTAATACAAAGACTATAATATTATATCTACCTTCAGTTACTGAATTCTTCGGCATGCATTGGTTTTTCATGATTCCCATCGTCTTCTTAACCTGCGCTCGCGTCATCTATAATATATCACAATTCAAGTAAACCTAGTTATCCTATTACCTAGTAAACTTGGTGATAGTGATACATACATTAATTTACCTCAGAATTATTAGAAGTTCATTTTCGGTAAAACTTTATTTAAAAATAATAAATGAACTTACCCCATATGTATATCCTACTAATGCAAGAAACAGCAGTAACCGATACATTATTCTTAGCAATTACGCGTATCCACAACGTATTCGATACACGTCTAATATAAACTGAAAATAATACCAAAAGATACTTAAAATTTATGTTGAGTTACCAAAAAGGCAAACATCTATTTACGAACTAGAGACTTATAATTTGATTCAAAATAATCATACGTTTACTAAACGGTTGCTAAACGTTGAAATATAATTAAGTTGTTTATCTTGGGGACATTTTTACAAATCATAGCGTTGTCAGTGATCATATTTTATAAAATAGTTCGCTATGATGGACATTACGCACCTAATACCTAGGTAGGATAACATATGAAGCTAATTCCGTGACTACAGGTATTTTTAGATAATGTAACCTTTGGCTACTAAATTAATATATCAGATGTCATTAAGGACCGATAAATTTACTATTATAATAAAGAAGCGCAATCTTTCGCGCTTTCGCACTGTGTTTTCCCCCTGAAGGGAGTTTTAAAAATAGATATGTGTAAAAAAACTATTAAACTATTATTATTAAATAAAAATTATGATCTGTGTAGAAGGCAACACAACGGCATTTATAATATGACTAAGTAGATGAAACTTGGTGATAGTGCTGTGCTAATAAGAAGAGTTCGATATTGCAAATTCTTTGTTACCTTAAGTATATAATTAAAAAGCATATTTGTGTTATGGACTGTAAATTACTAATAACCTCTAAAAAAAGCAGCGATAGCTCAGTGGAGACCAACAGACTGCAATGCAGAGGGTCTCGGGTTCGAACCCACGTCGCATACCTCTGGCTTTCGGAAGTTATATGACTTTTCGAAATTATGTGCGTATTGATTGACAATTATCGCCTGCTCCGTGCCTCGGAGAGCACGTTAAGCTGTCGGTCCCGGCTGCCATGAACATCAATGGTAGTCGTTATTGGGGGAAGTCGACACAAAAGATCCCACTGGGTCGAAGTGTCGCCGGTCTGTACTGACTGGCCCCACACAAGATAAGATAAGATACTAATAACCTCAATAACTTAACGTTCTTCGTTGAAGGAATAGATAAATGAAACTTTATCATTACGTCATGCTACATTTATTAGGACTTTATTCATATCTTTAATCCATGAGCGGCAACAGCCCGTCGACGTCCAGACACAATTAGTTTTTAAGTATGTCTGGGTTCATAGCAGTTGACAGGTTAAGGAAATACAAAGTTTGCCGCGTCATAATCGTACATACATTTAGCTGTCCAGTATGAGGACTCACATAAGTCCTTGTATTTTTTAGCTGAAACAAGAAACGAAAGGTCTTTAATGCAAATCTGTAAGTACATTTCAATTTATACTCTAGTTTTTTGACATTACCAAAGCATCAAACAAGTTTTTGGCCAACGCGGATCCCAGGGTCTAGAAACAAGCCTTTTTCATTATGTCTGATTACCGGATGGTTGACGAATTAATTACAATAGGCTACAAGTAACGGCTTAGTAGATAGGAATTGCACGAGTGGTTAGTATACAAGTGTTTAACTAATCACTCATGCAATGCCTATCCTAATAAATGAATTAAATACGGGATGACATGAAAAGAATGGAAAAGCACAGTATGTGATCCTCCTGAACTAGTCACATCTGAAACACACTAGCGCCGGTTTCCTGCAAAAGGCGGTATTTGCCCGGAGAAACCATCTCATTTGTACTTTACCAAATAATTTGCATAGACCTCGTGATCCATCTGTCGAATATAAAACAACAGTATAAGAACAACAATTGAGATAGCTGAATTGCAAGTTAGTTTTGCTATAGGGATCAAAGAAAAATATGCGATTTAATTATATTAACTACTCAAGAATACAGTAATCGTTTTATTCTGTGACAAGAATTTTAAGCTTGCTTTATAATAGATTTAAGTTAAGAAGTGCAACAACATAAATTATGCTTATGATTACGAGCGATAGTACGAGCTTGGTTTCGGTTCCCGTATCGACAAATGGTTTTCCTAGTAGTAGATTATCAGTTTCAGCACGGACTCTATTTCATGGAACGCAGTAACATAACTGGCTATATTAGCGTGTAATCTACCTCTATCTGCGCCCTCAAAATAAATTTACTTGAATCTATGTAAATACTGTACTATAAAATTTACTATTAGGTTATAATACGATGCATGTAATCCACTTTTTTGTCAACAAAGTAACTCCTGAACCACCTAACTCGATAAACGAATGGCAAATCATTACAGCCACGAAACAAAAAGTTTATCAAATCATTCAATCGCCATTTAAATTTACGGATGTGATGAAGGTCAGAAAAACATGAAAAACTGGTATTTTGGAATTGAAGTATGTACTTTAACATAATTGGATATATAATTTATGAAGACTGGAGTTTAACATTGAGAGGATTAACTTAAAGTATAAACGAACGTAATGAACGCTTGGAAAATGATCTGTCCAAGCTCTGATCTGCCATCCGATCTATTCTCTCAGAGTCAGTGGGACGGGCCGCTCTGCAACATGGTGAGAGAACATCTCATGAACACATCTCCTAATGTTGCTGAGCGTGCCCGTTTATTGGCTGTGGGGAAGTGGGAATCAGTTCTTTGGCTTCAAGCACTATCTTCTCTTCTTGCCTTCGTTTAGGTGCTCCATGTGTTTCTCCGCATCGATGTCACTGTGGTGAAGCTGTCGATGGCCTTGGCCACCATAGACTATCATGTAGCAGGAGTGCCAGCCGTTTTTCGCGGCACGCCAACCGTAATGACATTATCTGTCGTGTTCTTGTCACCGACGGCGTGCCAGCTCATCTTGAACCTAATGGTTTGGCACGTGACGATGGGAAGAGACCGGAAGGTATGTCACACACCAGTCACACTACCAGTCGACTGTGATGCGGAGGAATTCTATGACGCCTATAGGAGGGTTTTAGTTTTCTTTTTCTTTTCTATTTCTGTTTTATAATATTTTAGGTATAAGTTAGTTTTAAAGAATTGTGTTTATTGTAGTACCCAAATAAATATGCGTCCTATATTCTAATTATAAGATAATTATTATAAAACATAATTAACAGCGTACATTAATAAAACTAAGTATAAAAAATGTCAAAGCAACATTATGTATACTAATATTATAAATACGTAAAATTTGTTTGTTTTATATTACTGATTTTAAACGTTTTCTCTAATTAAACGCTACGCTATCCTTGGTAACAAAGGCTATATTTATTGAGGTTTTCACACGCGAACCATACCGTGGGTTAAAGCTAATCTATTAAATAGCAATGACGTTGAAGAGTTAATAGTAACAAATAAATCATTATTTATTCCGTAGTTCACACTAAGTACATAATGACGGCAATTTATCTAACTGGTCGTGTTTATCTATGGCCTTCCATACATCACTGATTTGTCAAACATTTCGACAGTGGACGCTCATACTAATACCGTGGAATAAATAAAACATAGAGATCTAGGGACTGTTGCTGGGTGGATCGGCAGAAAATATAGAATGACACTTGCTACAATCCTTAGGTTTATCTTCCATGCTTAGATGGGTAGGCTCATGCCTGGTATTCCCGTAGGTTTAAGTTATGTAGAGCTGTATTACATCCATACTACACCAACAATAATCGTAAATTTTACGAATTTCGAATCGACCCCAAAATTTTAATCATGTTTCATCATCCCTTGATCGGCTGAAACTCAAACCATAGAATCAAAGAGACAGAAATTGTAACTAATATTATAAATGCGAATGTGAGTTTGTATTACGCTTTTATGCCTTAACTAGTCGATCGATCATCATAAAATTTGGCATACACGTTGTCAGAGGTACAGAAAGAGACATAAAGTATCTTTCATCCAAGAAATAAGTAGTTCTCGAACAAGCAAAGCCGCGGGCAAAACTAGTTACATAATAATTGAATATTTATTTACTTTTAATTTTAAAAGGATAATTTCCGCCCTCTGAATAATTCCTGTGCCACAGGGGACTTTACAAACAATCAAACAACGGACACAAAGAACACCCAGACTCGGAATAACCATTTGTAGAACACATATTTTTTTCCGTGTGAGGATCGAACCCACAACACGCGGCGCGGCGAGGCGAGGCGGCCGCTTAAACATTTACGCCATCCGTGCAGTCATAATGTGATAGTAATATTATTCAGTCCGAATTATAAAAAGTTTTGAATCTATGATACGTACTGGTGTCTTTGCAATGAGTAGCGGCTGCTTTGACAGCATCTCTCATTTCAGCTGGAAACATCACATCCACTTGTTTAATAACCGCCTCATAGCTCAACTTGTTGTTTTTCACCTGTAGGAGATTTTAATATCTTATTATATAATAATACAATAAAAGAACACTCTATCTTAGGCTATATATCCATAATTAGTTTTAGATTGACGGTGATAAGTGTGTGTTTAATCTAACGCATCAGAACTTTCAGTTTCTGGTAAGAGGAATAAAGCAAGCATGTGTAGGAACAGCTGCTTGCTTTATTCCTTTTACAAGAAAACCGAAGTTCTGATGATAAATTACTAGCCTCATAAGCGTTAAGAAGAAAAAAACAGTAGAAAAACACAATGGCACAATATATACAAATACTTTGTTATGGTATACCTCCCTCTTTAATGAAATAATTTATTTCTCTTTTTTTATTCCGTCTTCCATATAAAATTGTCACACACGCTTGATTTTATATTTTATTTAACTTTAATACACATAAATAATCTATATTTAAAATTGGCAATGCCTCAATATATGTAGATATCTATGAAACTTTACAATTATTCTCGCACTACCAAAATAATTCAAGTTACTCTAAAATAATGTCAACCCAAGACTTACGACTTGTGTCATAGTGTAGATACAAGCGACGTAACACATTACGTTTCGGGATTCTATGAACTTCCCCTGTTCAATTTGACCAACATCATCTAAAATTTGAAAAAATATTGATATACTAAACACAGCACAGAAATTATATTTAACGCGATAGAATCATAAATAATAGTTAAAAAAAAACTAATATTGTCGTTACCCTCAGTAACATCATTTTTGGGCATGCAGGATTTTTTCATGAGTTTGCCAGAGTTTTTGAGCTGCTGTCTTGTCATCTAACGTTGAAAAGAAAGATGATTTACAAAGATTACATTATATTATATTATATTTACATATACTTTACAACGAGCAAATTCAAGGACTTGAGGCCCATTTACATAAGGAAAGTTGCTTGAACTAATTGTGGTATCATCTTTATCTAATTTGATGGAAAATAGTACATTTGCTTCAGAAACGTGTCTAATTGCAATACAAGTCACTCCAATATGCGTTACTGGCTGGCAACTTTTTTACCGCGGTACCTTTTCCTTTTGCGCTATTGGAGTCTTGCTCTTAACCCCGTTCTAATCAATGGTAGACCAACTAAAAATATAGAGAAAAGATTCTTAATACAGGAGTTAAATAGGATTTCCCTCTTAATCCAGCGTATGTTTCAGCCGTTTCGTCAAACACCAAGCAAATTGGCGTTTCGACTTAAGTCTAAAATAAATTGTCCCGATAGTTTTAGTGTCTAGGTGTGAAAGACAGCCATGCAAATACGAGTACATGAACCACTGTTACAGATAACTAGCAAAATTCGTCTGCCACAAAAGGCAATAAAAATATCTAACAATGAAAGTTCATTGGAGCATTTTGAATATCACATATATTTTAAGTCGGTTCCATATTTTGACACATGGCTTGATACATTCGTAGATTACTTGTGCTACAAATAACATTCTAGAACCCTCTTGCATTTGAGATATAACATAGAAATCACTACTAGTAAAGCTGTAAAATTAATTAATTAAAGCAAAAAATTATCATAAATGTATAAGTTGTAATTATTTAAAATATTCTTATAATTATCATAAATGTATTACATAGTTGGAATTATTTAAAATATTCTTTTAATTATCATAAATGTATGTGATGTATGTAATTATTTAAAATATTCTCGTAATTATCATAAATGTACCTATTAGTTGTAATTATTTAAAATATTCTTGTAATAATAATTATCATACATCATCATACATTAATATGGAATTATTTAAAATATGCTTGTCATTATCAGAGTTTTTTAAATTATTTAATAGATTTTTCTGTGTCACGCTCAATGCTTTTTTTAAATATCATAATGTAAGCGTATAAAGATAATAGAATTCTTACCGCATCACAGTTCCAAAAAAACAAACCAACAATGAATATAACATAGCAAATATGTTGCACTTTTTGCGTATCCATAATTGCGTTCGTCTTGACAATGTATAGAAAAAAATCACTTAGTGCTATTTATAAGAAGGCGTTTACCTACTTAACAGACATTTGAATGATTGATTACAGGGAAATTGTTCTCCAAGACAAATAAATAACGAGTTATTTAAACATCAGTACTATAAAAAGACACTTATTGCGTAATGATGTCCTAACAATGGGAAATGAGAAACCTGATGCATAGTGAGCTACAAGCCCGTACGCCCCTTAAATTTCGCCCCCTTCCATAGAAAGACGGGTCCTATTTCTGGGTGGATTTTAAGAAGAAACCTAACAAATACCTACTAGGTGGCGAACGGGCTCGTATCTGCACAGTGATGACGACGTCAAAGATATAATTTAGATTTCAATTTAAATTCGAGCTAATAACTTATTAATAGGGGTTAATCCACATAAATTAAATTAGCTCTTTATGTTGTGAATCCACTTAACATAAAGTGCTAAATATAATAAAGCGAAACCTGAAAGTTCTAGAAAAGATAAAACTTTTGGGAGTGCAGTCGATAACATTAATGTTTTAATTTTCTATTATTAAAATATTAATTGAAAATTAAAATTACGTACTTAAATAATATATATTTAAATGATATTTACACGAATATCTTTTACAATAATGACTGAAAGCATTTTAACGGTTCTGTACCACAATAGTAAAGTTATGGTGCGACTTTTTTTGTTCGTATTTCTGTCTGTTACAGCTCTTTATTTTAGCAATTACTAATATATTTACATTTAAATTTAAGTAGAATAACTTAGTGGAAGTGGTACATTAAAAATGGAATATTTATGCTACATAATTTCCAACTTACGACAAATAAATAAAAAACCATTCCTGAAATATAAAATAATATACTATTACATATAAAAACGCTCTTTTTTGAGCACCTACTTTATATTTATTGTTTTGAATAAAATAGTTTGGTGCCACTCTCAGATGATGAGAAGTACTTTTGATAGCATATAGTTATTGAAGTATATCTTCAGTATACGGCGAATTTGTATAAATATAGACAACAAAGTTGCAATGCGTTAAATGTACCACACGACTCAGCAAATTATACCCCGTCAACAAGGAAGCCTAGACGCCAATTAAAGATTACTCTGCCTGATGATCACACAAACGTGTTAATAGGGCGACCAATATCAAGGATTTTCAATAGACAAAACAAAAGCTAACACTAGACTTTCTTATTGGTCCTTTAACATAAGATTGAGCTTTTATTACCGTTTTGTACTTACTGTTATTTGATTTTTGTAATTAGTCTGGAAATATGTATGATAATAGACTCACTCTCATCACCATAAAACACAGCCGTGGACTACGTGGGTATAATATATTTCAATCCTTCGGACATATTTCAGGCATATGTAGAATCTAATCTATGTATGTATATACTGTTACTTTAAACGGTGAAGTCCAGGAGTACATTGCCCTGAAAAATAGCCAATAAGTGACTTTTTATAACGCTGTCAAATACGGAGTAAAAGCGATATTCTTGATGCTTTTGAGGCAATAGTAGATTAAACAATATCTTCAAGTCAGGCAAACAGCAAATCATTTGCTGGATTCACGGCAATCATCACAGATGGATCACGAATTGAAATCAAAAGGGCTCCAAAAGTCACTTAGCGACCTTCTATTACAGTATATCTATACTAATGTTATAAAGGTGAAGAGTTTGTTTATTTGTTTGTTTGTTTGGTCGAACGCGCTAATCTCAGAAACTACTGGTTCGCATTGAAAAAATATTTTAGTGTTCGATAGGCCATTTATCGAGGAAGGCAATAGGAGCAGAGCATCAATGAAAAATGTTGCAGAAACGGGGAAAATTCTCTTATGTGAAGCAGACGAAGTTGCGCGGGTCAGCTAGTATAATATTATAAATGGACTGTACTTCTATCGTATTAGGGCAGCATGATATAATGCATTGTGACTTAGGCTCCTCAATAAATGCATAGAAATGATTTAAGAGCCAGATTTTAGAGCTCTCGAAAGCAAGCTTCATTAAATTCATATTTTTAGGACGTTTTCCTAGCGTTGCTTTATAGCTCTTTTTCACTACATGATTCATGGTCACCTGCACCAGAATTAGGTGTTAACAGACGAATAGTGTAATTAACCAATTAACTTTGATATATAGCTGTCAATCAACATCAAGGTTTCCTGAATATTAGAGACATGGTTATGACACGGCTTCAGAACAAGTTTAGAACTTAACAAATATGCTTCTAACTGCACTATTGAACTTTATAATATTGCTCGCGTCTTGTGAAGCGGTGAGTTATTTTTGTGTTTTTAATTAACATTCGAAAATATCAAAATATATCTCGATATACTCTTAAACTTTAAAATAAACTTTACACCTTGATACACTGAATAATGCGTGTATGAAAAAGAAAAATTATATAATATAAAATATATCCATATTATATAAACTTAAATTACCACTCACTCACTCACTGACTGACTTAGAGAAATAGAAGTCATACAAGTCATACAGTCGTAGGAAAAAAGTAAATATAGCGTCGTATAGAGAATCGTTAAGAAGGCCCGGGAAAAATGCCTGACCTTCGGAAGATCAGCTCTTGGTGGTGGTACCCCATCAGATCTCGGAGACGGTGATATCTACGGGAGTCGTTCTCGAACAAAATCTTCCTAAAACCGTGGCAACTTTTAGGGGGCGGCGAAAAAAACATGGCTTCTATACAAAAAAACATGGCCGCCATACAAACTTTGACCTCTAATATCTCCGAAACGGTTAGAGATAGGCTAGATAGGATATAGATAGGATAGTGTGTTCGAACAAATGTCACAGAAGTAGACGAGATATTTCCAAAAAAGGTCATTTTCAAGATCACCCGGGTCATCGGTGACCCCAATGGTCCTAGGGCGCTTAATTTTTGGCTTCGAGGGTTCTCAGGGTCCTTAAATCCGAATCTAAAATTAGTTTTTTGATTCCTTCCCCCTTCGCTGTACACCCCTCCACGCGACCACGCAAAATACTAGTAGAATATATAAACTTGTTATATAACATTTATATAGACAGAAGATATTCCATTTACATGTTATTCAGAAATTGATTTTAGAAATAATTCGATACCTAGTTCTGTTGTCCATTTTTCTATTAGTCTTATTTAGTAAACAAAGAAACCAATATAAAATCATTCAGTTGCTGCCTTCACACTATATTTGTTCTCTATAAAATAGAAAAGACAGAAAAAGAAGAAAATAAATAGAGATAGTGGTATTTATATACTGTATCTAGCTACGAGTATTCTATATTTCTTTACTAATAAGACAATTAAGAAATATAAGTATACTATAAATACAAGAAGTATAATAGTAGTCTTCACAGTAGTTGTAGTAGTCTTTATAATATTATCATAAATGAGATAGAACAATCATTTCAGATGACAATGAAACAAATTAGAAACACCGGAAAAATGATGAGGAAGTCGTGCCAACCGAAGAACAACGTTGAAGATGGTAAGATCAACAACTTGTATCCGAGCCACTACGAATAACTTTTTGGACGAGTGTAGGTATCTCATGTCGTTATAACTAATCGTCGTAAAAGATATTCATGTTTGGCCATAATGTTTAGTAGTTAGAAGTTAATGAAATAATGGCAATTTCTCCAGAATTTTCAATTTCTGCTACTATTTGATTGCCTCTCACGGTTTCATCTACGTTTATGATTACTGCTCCGCTCCCGTGGCTCCTAGCGTGATGTTAATTACAAACAATCAATAAAAAATACAACTAGGTATTTTCTCTTTATAATATTAGTGTAGATGAAAACAGAACAACAACAACGTGCTTTGCTAAGCGTATAAGATTCGCGCGTTGTCGATACTCAAAAAGTAGTCAATCTACTGACAGGGTCAAGGATGTTATGTTACTTACCTATAAACTTACTTTATTTCAAATGGATTTTGTTACGCTTTTTCACGCCTTCGTTTTCTATAGTAGATACTTTTTGCGGCAAAAAATCTTAGAACTTACATCGCTATAAGATCATCATGAATATCATGTTTAAGTATTTGATACATTGTGACTTTAAAATTAAAAGAGTTTCTACCTTAATGCTTCGCCATATTATGCAAGTCAGACATTTTTTTACTTTTAATAAGTTTGTATACTACATGATTTTTAATATAATACATACAAATATACCTCAAAGCTATGATTTATTTATAATATTCGCGCTTCGATCTTCTCTAGTCACACTACTTGCATTAAAGTGAAATCCTGCTCAAATTGTAGCGGCATGGCTGAAAAGTACCTGCAGCATGTAGGAAATCACGGACTTATAGATACAAACTCTTGAAAGATGTCAGCAGCAGACTTTGTCAGCACACTAACAATTTTTAAAAAGATTGGCTTTGTCCGAATGGTTCTCCTTGGTGAAGCAAAACCTCTAGCATAAAGTAACCGCTTACCATCAGGTAGAAAAATAATAATAGAGCAAAATTATGTGAACACTTTTAAAAAGTTGGACGTTATGTACTTAAAAATAATAATTTAAAGAAGGAACACGTATTTTTATACCAGGGATTAGACAGTTGAATAGAGAAAGTCTTAACGAAAGTACTCTAACTAAAACAAAAACGCTCTAAAAAGGTTTGGATGAATTTCAGAATAAAGAAATTCTAATTAACGCTTGTTTAGGCAAATAACCAAAATGCAAAAGGTTCATTGTCGTACGAATCTGTGGTCATTGCCTATTCCACCAGCAAAACAGACCAGCTGATATATATATTATTACTTAATCCAAACTTTTGTTTAGAAAAAATCGACCACATCATTGATGGCGTCTTCAACGAAGATAAAGAAGTAAAATGCTATATAGCATGTATCATGAAGATGGCTAACACGGTAAGTAATTCTTTACTATATATTGTCAACTTAATAAAGAATTTACACTGGTAACAAGATAAATATACCTAGCTGATTCATCATCATCATCATTATCTCAGCCGAAAGACGTCCACTGCTAAACATAGGCCTTCCCCAAGGTTTTCCACACATACCGGTCCTGGGCCACCTAGCTGATTACCTAATAAAAATTAAATATAGTTTACATTCACACATTGAAAGACCTGCACAGTCGTTAATTAAATTAGGGTAACAGAATACAACAACGATAAAATAAGTAGATACATACATAATATGTACCTACGTATTTCATTTGTTAAGTCATCAGCTTTATAAACTTAAAGACGATGACTTACAAGTGCTGTCAGATACACATATACAAAAGTAGGGTTTATTGATCGGTATTACGCGCTTATGTAATATAAATAAGTACCTTTTACCCTAACACTTACACATTACTGACTGCATACAATATTCCATATGTTTTTATTGTAACTTATGCCAGCTACAAAGCTTTTCTCTTCCTCTGACCCAAGAGCATCGGCTAACAAGATTAATCAATTCTTTGTGTCCGTCGATAGAAACCTCTCTGATATTGAATCCTTGAATCTAACTGTTGCAATGATCTCACGTACGTCGATTCACAGCCTTTTTCGTTCGCCTTAATGCCCACAGAAGAAGTAGAAGTTCGACACATAATAGCTAATTTAAAAAAGAACAATACCGTGGGCCGTGATAATATATCTGGCGCATTTCTGGAACGGTATCACCAAATCCTAGTCCAAGCTCTAACACACATGTTCTTATCTTATGTTTAGTTCTGGAGTCTTCCTGAAAGTGTTTAAATTAGCCGATATTATTCCTATCCATAAAAGTGGCGACACGGGCTGTGTCAGCAACTATAGACCTATTTCGATACTAACTACCATTTCTAAAATTGCTCAAAAGCTGTTGAACTAGCGCCTCTTAAACTACCTAGAGACCAAGCATCTTCTGTAAGGTCTCAATTTGGGTTCAGGGCTAACATGTCAACAAGCGATGCCGTACATGAACTGACCGATCACATTGTTCGTAAACACGACCAAAAGAAGAAGGTGGTAGCAGTGTTTTTCGACTTGGTCTTTGGCTTTTGACACGGTCCGTGTGCCACTCCTACTAAATAAACTGGAAAAATGGGAATTAGAGACATCCAACTTAGGTTATTTAAAGATTACCTAACTTGCCGACAGCAAAGAGTCAGGGTTGGTGATATCGTCAGCGATGATCTGCCGTTTGATTGCGGAGTGCCCCAAGGTAGCGTCCCGGCATCTACGCTCTTTCTCACCTTCATAAATTACCTGTGCAATCTCCCTCTCGGAAACGGCAAGATTGTTACATATGTAACATTAATTTTTCATGGTAATTCTTGGGATGATGCTTTTGTGTCCACACAGCTAGGTTTTAATGCGGTGACCACATAGCTTAAAGGAAATGGACTCACTCTTAACGTTGGAAAAACACACTTTATGCTATATTCACGATCAAGCGCAAATCATCACCGATAAATGACAATCATGGTATAATACATCATACATGCTCACCTAGCTGTCCTTGCTCCTGTACTCATCTCAACGCAGCATCCAATGTTAAGTACCTAGGAGTAGTATTAGACGATTTGCAGAATTTCAGTCATCACCTGGAACTACTTTCCTCCAGAAAGCGGAAATTAAAGTTTATATTTAAAAACCTGCGGCATATAGCGGACGCACAGGTCATCAAAATGATTTACTTGGCTTTCTGCCAATCAGTTTTTATCACTGTGTGGGGCGGAGCATGTAAGAATAGCTTAATTAAATTAGAGAGAGCGCAAAGAGCAGTCCTGAAGGTTAGTCGGTCCTTGCCCTTTCTTTTTTCCACCATAGAATTGTACCAGCTTACCGACGTCCTGACAGTGAGGCAACTGTTTATTTTAGGGATCGTTCTGAAGCAGCATTCTACGCTTACTTTTGACCTCACTACTCTCACAAATAAGCGTCGAAAGCATTACACTTGTGACACTCTAAATGTTCGATGGAAGACAGCGTTCTCCGCAAGATTTTTGGCTTCTTAGGTGGTTACCTATATAACAAAATTAATGAAAAGATCAACATTTACTCATTCACACGCTTCAATTGTAAAAAGGTGGTAACAACTTGGCTGAAAACATTCAGCTACGACGAGACAGAAAACCTGATACACATTATTTCCTGAATTGACATACACCCCCTCCCCCTCACACGCACGCGAACACACACACACACATACACACATACACACACACACACACACACACACACACATACACACACACACACCCACACACATACTCACACAAACACACACATACACACACACACACCCACACACATACTCACACAAACACACACATACACACTCTCATTCATAAGCTTATGCATACTGCCAATTGGTAGTAATGTTTATACCACCAAGTCACCTGACATTCTTGTACTGCTCGAGTCCAGTACCTGGAGAGGCTGGTAATCTGTCATACAGGTCTCCTAGTACAGATACCAGTCTCTTACATAGTAGCAAAAACATGTCTAGACTAGTCTCTTTTGTGCAATTTTGTATTTTGTAGCTATGTGAGAGAGGAACAATAAACTATTATTATTATTACTATTATTATTTTATTCACTGCTCTTATGCAGAATCCTTCTACACAATTAAATAATAATTCAATTATGCTAATCAATTTAAAGAAAACTATAATAACAAGAAAATATAATCCTGGAAAATTTACCATCGTCTAAACTGATTCAATAATATCGGTCCAAAAGACTTCTTTATAATATTAATCGTATTTATATTGCAGTTGAAAAATGGCAAGTTGAATTACGAAGCTGCTATTAAACAGGCCGATTTGTTATTACCGGAAGAAATCAAGGAACCAGCAAAAGCAGCAATAACTGCCTGCAGAAAAGTCGGTAAGTTCACTAAATTATAAATAACCGGCCAATTACATAATTAACTTATGAATGGTAGCTAAACAAAATATGGATGACGTTATCACGTATAGTCGACAATAAAATTGCTTTAAATGTCGTTTGCATGTCACAAAACAATAATGTCTATATTTGCTTGCAAGTGACATCAGTACCACAGAGTACATTTGTATATAGGAATATAGAGACGTCACTCAATGAATCGGCGATACTAGCGCCAACTGGCGTTCGGTTCAAGCAACTTTTTCAAATACAAACATATGTGTGGGTATATAATATATCTATTATAATGATGTAGTGATTAATGAATTTTCAGACTAGCGAAGTTTATAGTTAAGAATGTGTATACTTAACTATAAAATTCGCTAGCCTGTACATTCACTTAAAAATGAAAACCAAGATCAGGGCAAGTATGGAATTGTAAAAAATAAAACAAGGTCTTGAGTTTATTATTCAAGAGAGAATAACGGAATGATAAAATGTCAAATTTGACAACAGCTTTATCTATGTGACAGGTCCGAATCGTTCAAAAATAAATAACATTAATCAAATATGGTAAGCGATAACTTTAGAACTTCCTTTTTGAAAACAAAATTATTGTTTGATAATAGTTTTATGTATTAAAAGCTAAAAATTATTACGATAATTCAAAAATTGGTAATAAAGTGAAATTTTCAGAAACTGATTTCCCCGTCATCTAGCGGTTGTCACATGCAACTTTCAGAGTATAATACAACTAAATTGAATATCACTTAGTTATCTTATAGAAAGCCAACATGGTAACCTATATAATTTGATTACGTTATAATTCAACTGTTTTCTTCTAAGTTTTAACACCATGATCAGTACAGTGACAGTTGTCATCAATGCGCGACGTCAGAGACGTAGAACTATTTATGAATTAAAATAAAGTCTATCTCTTTATAATATAAAACAAAGTCCCGCGCCGCGTCTGTTTGTCTGTCTTTTTTTCACGATTTTGCCACTGCCTACATTGCCAGTGGCGCGGTAGCGTAGGTGTCCGCCGCTGAGGGCGGCATTTTTTTTTTTGCCGCCCTGTTTAAGTAGTTATTTCAATTTAAAGGACAAATTTTCAGTACAATAATTCTAAAGAACTTTTCGGCAAGAACATTCATCATTATTGTGTACTAGATTTTGCCCGCGACTTCACTCGCGTAAAAGTAGGTTATGTTAGGTTTATAACAGTAGTTTTTTCTGGTTGAAAGGTACCCTTTATCCTATTCTGTACCCCCAACAAAGTGTATGCAAAATTTCATGTTGATCGGTCGAGTGTTAAGGCGTAAAAGCGAAACAAACAAACAAACTCACATTCGCATTTATAATATTAGTAAGGATAAGGATTCTACAGTTCAAATATTTACAAGATATTATGTATTGTAAAATTTCGCCGCCTCCTAAAAGTGCCACCCGGGGTGGGCCGTCTCTGCCGCCCCTACTACGCTACACCGCCGTGCATTGCCCCTCATGATATAACTTCGGTACTCTTCTGTCAAACATTAACGAAAATATTCGACACTAGCTGTCCCCCATTTTTATCCCCATTTATGATTACTGTCCCGCTCCCGTGGCTCATAGTCTGACGTTGTATAGCTTATGTAACTTTTGGATAGCAGATTTCTAATGCTAAACAATTTTTGAAATTGGTTCAATCGTTTTTGAGTTTATTAATCACAAAGGTGGCAAATATACAATCCATCTGTACCATCAGGTATTTCTGCCTCCTTTAGCCAGTTACATCAAATAGTAGACGCATTTAAGCGCAGAAAAAATTGTATATGTGAACCGCCGGAAACCTTAGTTACCGGGCGTAACGCAGTCACAATGTTATTACTCTTACGCCGTTTGTAAGATGGTGCTGCGGCAGCCAAACCAAAGTACTGCCACCAAATAACTGGCAATGATGAACTCTTCGTGTTGAAACAAGTTGTATATGTGATTCTCACAATTGTTTGTTTTGTCACATATTATTATCGAACCTTTAACGCATTGGTAATATCAAGTTGACATAAAGTAGATACTTGTTATGAATATATACCAAATATCGCTGTTTTGTATCTGAATGATACCAATTTTGTGTTTTGTATCTGTTTTCAGCGGATAACCACAAGGACATCTGTGACTCCTCGTTTTTCGTCACCAAATGCATCTACGAACACAACCCAGCCGTTTTTTTTTTTCCCTAAAATACGTGTAGCTCTAAAAAATCTATATATTATATCATCATACGTGCCACGTATAAAACTCTGGTTTAATTGCCTTATTATGTAAAAATACAATATAGCTATATATGTCATCTATAATTAATATATTACCAGAAGGCACTTTAAATGTACACCTTTAGAATCCTGTAATTAAAAAATGCCATTTCTAACAACGTTATAATTCTTTCAATCTTTGTTAATTATTCATAAACGTATTATCTCAAAAAACTAAAATAAAATAATGATATCTGTTTTATTTCCACTTTTAAACGCGGTGGTATCCTAACGCGTTCATAACTGAAAGGTTGTTGGTTTGATATCTATCTGATGCACTATCAACGGGTACGGTGAACCCACTCCTAACATTGACATTTAGCTTAGCTTACTTGCAGGTAAGTATAGCTTACTCTTCTTTCATTCCACTACCGACGAAAACCCCCTTCTGACATAGGAATTTATTCTAGCTGTAAGGACAAAGATGCGTAATATCTGTATTAGGGTTTGGTTTTAACAAGAGTACCTATTAATAATTTACAATCCATGTATTTGATATCTTTTTAAGCAAGATTTACATAAATGACTTGCAGTCATACAGCATCATATTACTAACTAATAGCCGAATATTATCCCAGGATCTTCTTATTTCATTTAGGAACGTAACTTTTGTCGGTAAAGTAAATACCACATGTCTCTGTCGTCTGCTTTCCTTTAACCTCCCGACCCGATTCCCACTTTTTACTTTGCTTGTTGGATAAAACATGTTGTTTTATATTCCAGAATATAAAACATTATTCCCGTTTATATTTCTTCAGTCCTTAACCTATTGAGTTGCAGCGGCACATCGACGGCCGGACACAATAGGTTTTTAATTATATCTGGTATTCCAACAATTGACAGGTTAAACCATATTACAATGAGACTAGGCAAGCAATATAATTAATATGTTGGTGCAAAGAGTACAAGTCAGTTGTTCGTGCCGGTATTTATGTACTTCCGCCTGATACGCACGAATACCGTCAATTTACAAGATAATCATCCGTTAGCTTGAAATTTTTCCAACACTTATTTATAGTTTCGTACCTACATGTGATTCTTGGAATAATCGTGTACTGGAAATTATACCTTACGGAACACATATTTAGATAATGTAACTGGAAACTGGAGCCGTACCTGTCTTGTATAGTAGGTATTGTTATACAAGCAAGCAAGAAAGAGATGAGGCTATGCACTCTATAATGCACTGTCTCGTGCATGCAATAACATTGATTTTAGAAAATAATGTTGTACTTTAAGTAATACATTTTACTTTACCATGGATAAAACGATAGCCTAGTGGGCGACCGTTGGACTACCATGCAGAGGTCTCGGTTTCGATCCCAAAGCGCGTATCCCTCACTTTACGAAGTAATGATCGTATTAATACATCGTGAGGAAATCTGTATGTCTGACAGTTCTCCATAATGTCCTCGAAGATATGTAAAGTCTGCCAACCCACACTGAACCAGCGTGGTGGAGTATGGCCTGAACGTTTTTATACTGAAAAGAGGCCCGTGCCCAGCAGTGGGGCAGTTTAATACAGAGCTGATACAATATGGATAAAACATTTTTTTATAGGTAAATAAATTTTGGTATCTGACACTAACAAAACTTCATAAAAAAGAAACAGAATATTAATATGGTGGTGTAAAAATTTATTTACTCAACTACTAAAAGCCTCATATTGCATCCAGTGCTACTATACACTACGAAGCTATTGCGTTTGATGCATGAATTTATAGCTAACCACGTCGATTTTAAAATTTGATACCATCAACGAACGACGCGGTAAATACAACTATTGACCTTCTGTACAAAACCAACGAATCGTGACTAATGTCGTGGTAGGTATTAGGCCTGGATATAATAATGTTATATTTGATACGACGATTATGCTTATGCTACGCGCATGTTTACACAAAATAATTATTATTTGCTTATCTCATGTTTTCAGTTTCCGTTAATTTGTGTTTACCTTCAACGTCCTTCCAAAAATGCTATTATGTATAACTGGTTGATTGACAGGAATTTGTTATAATTTAAAATTGTATTGTATGATACCTGCTGACCAGCCCAAGGCGCTCGAGCTATGATATTATGTTTACGATACCGAAGTATGCTGAGTTCTCCGCCACCCACACCTCCTTGGCGTGTGGCTGGAAACTTGTGTACATATTTATTTATGTTAATGAATTGCCAAATTTATTTTATTTATTTATATCTATAAATTTTTCTTTTGACATTTTTCTGTATTTATGTACCTATATTTGTATTTCTTTTTGGTAATTATTTATATTAGTAATCTATGTAATGTTATTTTTTAATTATCATTATAATTTATGTGAATTGTTATTAGCATCCGTGCAGTCATCAAAAGGATCTAGTTGAAAACCAGCGCCAGGCTTCCTTAGACTTTTTTTTTTTACGTGGTGGAATGCAATGACGCATATCCCTCCACGGGGGCGGGCGGAGGGATTATGTCGGACTCGCCGGGGTAAAATAAAGATGTTAAAAAGATAATGTACCTCCCGGTTTAGTCGGTAAACCTACCACGGTGTTCCTCGACAAAACCACTATCGACGGGGCCGCGCGAATCGCTTTCGCATGCGGTCGCGACCCCGCTGAGGTTTCGGCCCGCCGTATGAGACGGCAGGCCACTACACAAAAGACCTACCCAAAATAGGCACTTCTTCACATTAAACCCTATTGTCTCCCCTAGAGGGGAGACGGACTCGACACAGAGGCGCGCGTGGGAACACGCACGCCGCCTCTCGGGCCTGGTGCTGAACGGGTGGCGGGCAGGCCCGCAAAGCCCGCCACCCCCAGGTCAAACTTCAGGGTGGCTGGAGGTCATCTCGCGCCCTCCGGCGCCCGGCTCTGCGGTTGGTTTAAACGCTCCCTCTCCCGCTCCGCCGCCTCCTTGATGGAAATCACTTCCTCGCAAAAGGAGGCGACGGCGCTCCACGACCTCTCACTCCGGACCATAGACTGAACTACGGCCGGGAGCGAGAGGGCAACCGATCCGACTGCCGCGATCAAATCACGGCGCTGCGATGCCCAGGCGGGGCAAACCGCCAAAGTGTGCAGCGCCGTGTCCTCAACAACGTCGCGGCAGTCGCCGCAGGTGACAACCGGGCGTCTCTTGCCGGCGTATACGACACAGGAACTGGTCAAAACAACCGTGGCCAGTCAGTACCTGTGTCAGCCGGAAGGTGAGGGCGCCATGCCGCCTCTCCAGCCACTCCTCAAACACGGGACTTACCGCCACGATCGTGGCGTGCCCGAGGCTTCCTTAGCCTGGCATATGCTGAACTAGGTCCCATTTGAAAATTTGTTTTTAATTTAGATTGTTAATTTTTTTTGTCAAATAAGTAAATTTTCTTTCTTTCTTTTCTTTCTAAAATAACAACCTTATTTTACATAGGTCATTTAAATGTAGGTACGCGTCGACTTCAAGCCCTTTTTCATTACTTTCATCGGTATTAATTTGTAGTTATCGACACTAGATATAGGAATTAAAGATTCCCATCTTGGCGAAAGGAAAGGAATGCGAATGGCAGATTGTGGCGCCGGAATTCTTAGCCATCGACCATAGCCGAGTAAAAGTGCTACTATTCCTACGTCGGTTGTCTTAAGGGAAGGCGTTTCCTCGAACCGGCTTATTCTTACCACTGCGAATTTATTGGCAACGACCTGCTCTTCCATTCTACAGTTGAGCACGGGGTATCGAATTTAATTAATTTTTAGTTCTGCATGATGTTTATTTTATACTTAAGCCAAACTGTGTACTGCAAGGAGAATTTAAAGCATTGTAATTATTTAATATTGTCTTATGTTTACGGGAATGCATTGAAATTAAACACTTTATACGGATTTTGTCGCGTTGTTTATTTTACTTTAAAACACTTTTATTACAAATTTTGAAAAACTATCACTGCTACTACTATTATGTATTAAAAGTGTTTTAAAGTAAAATAAACAACGTGACAAAATACGTATAAAGTGTTCAATTTCGACATTGTAACTATTTTTTTAAATTCATTATCTACAGAACAACTTGAATTATACTAATTATTATTTATTATACCTTAAATTATAACAGCCTTATTTATAAACGTCAACCATGCAAATTTATATCCGCAACTTCGGGCTGAACGAAATTGAAGTTTCTTCGGATTTCTTTCGTTCAAATGCTTTTACTCCGTTCTTCAAGAAAAGCTTAAGGACAAATGAAAGGTTACGTACTGAAATTTAGGATTAATTTCGGAAAAATTAAGTTCACTGTACGAACTGTCGGTCTGAAACTTCGGCATTTACGTTTCATAGTAAGTTCCTACTGGTCTACCATACAATGGTTATAAGCAAATTGTACTGCTTAATCTTGCCTATATAAAAATAATACATGTGGCGTTTCGGTGGCTCAACTGTAGTGTAAACGATTGCTGTACATGAGGTCTCGGGATGCGATACTCGTTTCGGAAAAGCATTGGGTTATTCCGTCAAAAATATTTCTGCAAAGTGACTGAAATTATGCCCAGTAAAATAAATAGACTCGCTCCCTCGAACCTAAAAAACGTAGTCGGCGAAATGTGCCTACCTCTGCGGCGACATAGGTAAGCGTGAAACTTTGTAGGATGCAATACATTTATGTATATCAGCAGCTGTTACCATTTAAATGGAGCAAAATATTAAATATCTTAAATAAACAAAGTAGAATCAAACTAATTCAATTATTGAGATAGATACTATTCTTATTATTTACAACGACATGGGAATCTACTCAGCAGCTGTGTTAATGGCACAATGCTCAGGACCATCCACTCCTAGTGTCTTAGCAGCCGCTGTGACAAGGTAGCGCGGCAGGACACATCAGAGTGATCGTAATTATAAGTATGTATCGTGTATTTTTCTTACTTGTCTTATTTGGTAAACAAACTCCTTAAAAACTTTCAATTATTTTTTTTACTAAAAAGTCGAGAGAAAAATAACGACTATACAAGGATGTCTTTACTCTGGTGGAGAAAAGGGATAGTTGAAGTCGTCACAAAGGGCCTGCGGGCCTGTAAACGAAGAAACGAATTGCATATCATGTTCTTGAACCTATCCAAATATATCATATAGACATGGGAAGGAAACATTTGAATTACACTCAAGAATAGTCGTAGTTGATCAACTACACGCTAATGCAGCTTCGACGGTTCGAGCATAAAGCAGATCCTAATATGCGTACTTCAGAAGCTACATACATCCAACAGATTCCCCTTAGGCACATGACCATTTTTATCAGCCCAGACTTTTGTCCGGCAGGTATAGTGCAGGTACCGTACAGCAAGGAACCTAGAAAAATTACTATAAGTAATGCGTTTACATTTATATGATAAAGCATTTTTATTATACCCATTATGAATCTATGCAACCGAAATAAATAAATAAAATTAGTAATTTATCAAAAAGTCAGATATCATAAAATTTTACTTGAAAATTTAATTTGTAGTTGGTAGTACGAACTACTTTAGACGATCGTCAAAAGAAATCGCATTACATAACAAATAAGTGTACCTACCTATGTGCTCCATTTCATACATGCATGTTTGGGTAAATCATAGGGCAGCACATAGACCGTTCAGAATTTATATACTTAATATACTATTCTCATTACCAATATGTATTTATATTATAGGTAGGTAATAATAGAAGTAGGTATTATGTATAATAATTCAATGTCCAACAGGTAGGGCAAGCTGTATACCTACTTTATTTTAATATAATAATGGATATAAGGTTAATAGACAGTTTAATGATAAAGCTAAATAATGACTATAAATAAATTCTTTAACCTTGTATCTATAATTAAAATACTATTTAGGCGGTAAATACGTTTAAAAAGCAATTCGTGTAAAATATACAACAATACATAGGTAGATAAATTATGCTATCGATACTGAATCTCTTCCTAATAATAATAAGTTTAAATGTGCAGTCATTAAAATATAATAAGCTGGAACCAGTATAAAAGGGTTATGATATATTCATCGATACATATAGTGAAATATCATCAATTCGGTAATCATGTTTTTTCGGTTCCTGTTATGTTTTTGTTTGGTGGTTCAGATAATTCAAGTAAGTTAAACCTTGTTACATTTATTACAACATTATGTTAAAAAATATATGTTGTTAAACTTTCTGTACTACACGACCAACAAGAAAATAAAGGAAGAAGCCAAAAAGTAAAACCTGGAGTTTCTTCAAATAAAATCAAATCAGTTTATTTGCAATAGTATACATAGGTATAAAATATTCTTATTATACGAAATGAAGCACCTCTACATTTTGCCACACAAGGCGTGCAAATATTCAATACATATAATAATAAAAATATCAAAGTAAATTAAACTAAGTCAAAATTCCATACAATAACGTCAAATTAAATTTTCAATTGTCAAACAATGTCTATGTTAATAATTAATCCATCGATGCATAGCAATTATTTTACAATACGATCAGAATTTGAAATTACTCATATTAACTGTGTCGAATAAATAATCATTAATATAAATAGTATAATAGCATTTGGTAATTAAGAATTGTTTAATACATTTTTCAAATTGAGTTGTACTTAATTTTTTATGTAATCTGGTAATTTATTATATTTTTTGTGGCATGCAAAGAAAACTTTTGTTTAACAGAGCTGTTGCACCATTTTTTTATTATTTTTTTACGTAGAAAAATGCGCCTGATACATATGACGGTTATGTCCGGCTCTCCCGTACTTCGGGCCTACGGACCAAAACCCCACGGTGTGCACGCTCGCTGCCTTGTATAGTGGATGGGCCGCTGGCAAAAATTACTACCTCAGCGACCCACCCAGCAGTCTACAACTCCTCGGCGACGCCCCGGCACTACATAGGCCCTCGGACCGACTCAATGGCTGGCGGACGGGAGATCTCCGTTCTCCCGCCCGCGGCCTTCATTATGGCGGCATACTACGCTGCCCGGTTCGCCGGCGACGGCTCGGATCCGTAAGGATCCTTTCTTAACGGATCCGTAAGGATACTTTCTTAACGGATCCGCTCCGTCGCCTCCTTCTGCGAGATGACGTCCTCGCAGAAGGATGCGACCGCTGCCCACTTCCTCTCGCAGTCGACCATGGCTTTGATCACGGCCGGCAGCGAGAGATCTTCACCCACAACCTCAATGAGTTCATGGCGCTGCACAGCCCAAGCAGGACATTGCTCGAGCGTGTGCTGCGCCGTGTCCCCCTCACAGTCGCAGTGGTCGCAGACGGGACTCGGTTCCCTCCTAGCGACCGTGTGCAGGTATTTGCCAAAGCAACCGTGCCCTGATAACAACTGCACTAGCCGGAAGGAAAGGGTCCCATGCTGCCGCCCTGCCCACCGCTCCAATACCGGCTGGAGAACCCCGACGGTTCTGAAATCAGCCACGGACATCTGCAGCCGCGCCTTCCACTTTAAAATCATGCCCTGGTGGGCCCGATTGCGCGCGCACTCAATCACTGTCGGGAGGGGACGACAACCCGTCTCCTCCCGCACCGCCTCACTCACTGCAAACACTTCGGCGAGCACTTCAGCCTCCAAATCCCACGGGGGGAGCTGTTGCACCAAACGTAACCTCTGGATCTAATCTATTTTTATCACGCAATTTCCTGTGATGGCTTTTAAATGCAGTGTTATAGAGAGCAGATTTCTGCCTAACAAAGATGCTCACTTCATAAATAACGACGGCAATGTTAACAATTTTAGGCCTTTAAAGAAAGGTTGGCAACTCGTTGTCCTGTCTATTATTTTTGGCCATATAGCTCTGATGCATCTTTTCTGGGCTATAAAGACAGCTTGTTTCGAGACTGAATTTCCCCAGAATAAATATTAAGTCATATCTTATAATGAATACAACATTGCCATGGTAGGCACTTAAAACAGCTTCTCGGTTGACTATTCTAGATAATTTATATAAAGCAAAGGCGGATTTATTCAATTTCTTACATATATCATCACAATGTGCTTTCCACTATAGATTATTGTCTATAAATATACCTAAAAATTTTGTTGCGCCTATTGAATTTACAACTTAACCTAGATGTCTAATATTCATGTCTTTGATATTGGCCTTCTGATGGAAATGCATAATATTGGTTTTGCCTAAGTTTATTTTCAAATTGTTACGCTTTAACCATTGTATTATCGTATTTAATGTGTTACTTATTTCGGCTTCATAGTTATTACGATTATCACATTTTATTATCACCGTGCTGTCATCGGCAAATAATACCATAGGATGTTCAACATATCTTAGAAGGTAATTTATCTATATAATAATCTATAATATCTAATCTATATTAGGAAGAGCAATGGGCCTAAAATGTAATGTCCCCTGTGGTATTCCATATTTACTAATTTTGGGATAGATTAATATTTCTGCTCTTTAGCGATTTTTGGACATATCTGACAATGATATTCTAGTAAAAGATATGTTATGAGCGCGCGCTAGTGAAGACTCGAATACATCCTAATTAGGACGTATAGTCTTTAGTCTATGTCAGGCATAGCGACGAGCAACACGGTTTGTTGCGACAAAACAAAATTTAAAAAATGCCGTGTGTTCTTAGAAGGTGTACCAATTACGATACCAAAGTAAATAAAAAGCAAGGGATCTCATACCATATGTAAGTACGCAATATTTATTATAATTTACTAAGATATTTAAAAATTTTTCTAGTATTCTGATATTTGGAGGTTAGAAAAAAGAAAGAGATGGTAAATACAATTTTTACCGTGAGGATGACAAGGACGCGTGCACTCCGGACATAGATTATAAGTACAGATGTGAATATCTTAGGCAGTAAAGTTACCTCACAGAAGTTTTCCTTTTTTCTAGCCTTGTATTAATTACCTAATCATTGAAATTAAACTACTATATACGGATTATATCGCGTTGTTTATTTAGCACTGTATTACAAAATTTTGAAAATATTACACTACTACTACTATTGATTTTATTTTACTAATTTATAAGCTAATAAAATTATTTAAACTATTAAATCTATTTATTTTTCAACCGAAACGTCGGGGAAAGTGTAAACCAAAAATAAATAGATTTAATAGTTTAAATAATTTTATTAGCTTATAAATTAGTAAAATAAAATCAATAGTAGTAGTAGCGTAATATTTTCAAAATTTTGTAATACAGTGCTAAATAAACAACGCGATATAATCCGTATAAAGTAGTTTAATTTCAATGTATAACATTCGCGTCAATAGAAGACAATATAATTAGGTACCTAATCATTTTGTATTGTGTAATAATTGATACAATTAGAAATTAAACATCTCATGTGTGGGAAAATAAAATATAAATGGTTTAACATTACCATAATACAATATATCACTGAGAATAATAAAATAAAGCTATTTCAATTTTTATTACCGTATTTAACAACTTTTCGTGAATATTAGTTTACAGTTCGACAACAACGAGTTTAACTATTTATTGTCTCTTCTTTGTTAAGGTTTCCAACTAATGAGGTCCGGCGTCAGGAATGGATCGCAATTGTTTGTAAACAAAGAAGTGAATCAGATTGGACGCCTTCAAAATGCAGTAGAATTTGTAGCAATCACTTCAAGGTCACCGATAAATATACTTCGAACAAAGGTCGAACACTTCTCAAAAATAATGCTGTTCCTGTTATAGAGGTAATTAAACATTTAGAAATGTGTATTCCGTAGCCACTACCAACAATTGCCGAAGTTGAAATTGTTCTAACATTCTAAGTAAAACTGTAAATATTATTCGATTCACAATAACGTTTAGTATACTAAAATTAAATCGCTACGTGTTTCCCTTCATATAACGTCACATGTATTTAACTTCATTTGTTTTATTTTCCAGGAACACGTACATAAAAATATTCAGAACTCTCCGACAAGTCTCGACAATGTCAGCATACCGGACTTGGAAGATATTTTTGAAACACCCAGAAAAGCGGCACTTAAAAAACGCGTACGTGAGTTAACATTTAAGCAAAAAAAGTTACAGAAAAGAAATAAAGTACTTGCTCAGCAAAATAAAAGACTGAAGAAACGAGTTGCCACCGTAGACGTGATATTGAGAGATTTAAAGACAAAGGATTACATTTCAAAAGAACAATTTTCGCAACTTAATTTAAAGACTGAAGTCCTAGATTTAAATAGAATATATCTAAAGAAAAATCTAAGAAGTCATATCGCGTAAAGTATCCTCCCGCTCTTAGAAAATTTGCACTTACTCTTAATTTTTATTCTTCTGCTGCTTACAAATATGTAAGAAGTGCGTTTGATACTGCTTTGCCACATCCACGTGTGTTAGCCAAGTGGTATGCAAATACTTCTTGTTTGCCAGGGTTCACGCATCAAGCCTTTGATATTTTAGCAAAGAAGAGTTTTTTTATCAGGTAAACGCCTATTATGTACCCTTGTAGCAGATGAAATGGCGCTTAGGCATCAAACGATTTGGACTGGTAAAAAAACTGACGGTCTTGTTGATTTCGGTATTGATTTTAGCCCCAGCAGTGAAATTGCAACTCAGGTGTACGTTTTCATTTTAGTAGGTCTTAATGAAAGCGTGAAGTTGCCGGTAGGTTACTTTTTTAATAATAATCTATCAGCAGAAATGCGGGCTAATTTAATGAATACTTGCATAAGTAAATGTTACGATTCAGGTGCTGATGTTGTCGCGGTCACATTTGACGGCTGTCCAAGTAACTTAGCTGCGGCTGAACTTTTAGGTTGTGATTTAAAGGCACCAAATAATTTAAAAACTACTTTTATACATCCTGATTGCGGCATTGAAGTAGCTGTATTTTTAGACCTATGCCATATGATAAAATTAGTTCGCAACAACTTTGAGGCAAAAAAAGTTATATTCGGGAATAATAATAAAGAAATAAGATGGAGCTCAATTGTTGCTTTGAATCAACTTCAAACCAATCAAGGATTAAATTTTGCTAATAAACTCTCACAAAAACATATTACCTTTCGCAACCAAATAATGAAAGTTAAGTTAGCCACACAGCTATTAAGCAGAAGTATAGCACGTGCTTTAGAACTCTGTGAACAGTTAATAGTATCATCAAAAATTAAAAATACAGAACCAACCGTAGAGTTTATCTCAATCTTCAATGATTTATTTGATATTTTTAATTCCAGGTCATCAGGAAAATATGATTTTAAAAAACCCATTAGTTTAAATAATTCTGCGCAAATTTTAAATTTTTTAGAGAAGGCCAAAGAATATATTTTATCATTACGAATTTACAATAAAACAAAGCGCGTAATAAGACAAAGAATTATAATCAACTTATCCAAAAAATCCATAGTTGAATGCAAATCTAAAACTGGCTTTTTAGGTTTTTTGATTTGCATTCAAAGTTTAAAACATCTTTTCACCACTTATGTAACTGCAACAACATTAACAGCACACACTCCAGCATTAACGTACACACAGCGACACACCAACTTAGACTGTTTGGACTTTGAATTATTAGAAGTTGAACGCTGCAAATCGTGCGAGAGAGTGCGTTATATTTTTGTTACGCTCTATATCCTTACCATTACATCGACACCACTTTGCACTGTCCCTTTCCGACAATTCTCTATTTTGTATGTAGCGTAGTTATGCGTATATAGGGTGTCTAACTTGATGTGTAGCCGTGTGTACATCGCAACTTACCGATTAAGTCAAGACCACATAGAAACATTTTTTGGTATTATCAGGCGACAAGGTGGTTATAATAATAATCCAAACACCGTACAATTTAAAGGATTGTACAAAAAAAATTTCAATCACCTAGAATTACGCAGCTCCTTTAGTGGAAATTGCATTCCTTTGGAACATATCCCTATACTTACATGCTCATCATCAGGGATCGAAAATATTAATTCATCATCGGGACTTCGTGCTTTAGATTTAGACGAAACTGAAAATATTTTAGATATCTCTACGTCTGATGACAAAAATTGTGAAACAATATTAATATCCTGTCTGAAATGTTGAATAGTGAAAATTGTTCAGACTCAATTAAACAAATAACAGGTTACATTTCTGGTTGGATGGCACGAAAATTAACAAAAATGATTAGGTGTGAAATCTGTGTTGATGCTTTATGTACTAATAAAAAAACGTGGTTCCACAAATTAGTCACAATCAGAGACATGGGAGGTTTATGCTATGCATCAGAAAACTTGTTTTCAGTATGCCTAAAATCTGAAACAGTTATAAAATCTCGTTTAATTGAAAACGGTACCCATTTTGTTAATAATCAAGAAATTGAGAGACTAAAATGTAATATTTTGAAAACGTTTTTAAATTCTAATGTATTTGATTCACTTTTGGAACATTCCAAACAACAGGCACCTGCTTTTAATCATCGCATACATTTAATTAAAACCATAATTGATAAATACACAACAGTTCGCCTCCATTTCGCTCATAGACATAATCCAGAAATAAAAAAACTCTCTAAGAGACAAAAAAGAAATAAATTGAATCTTTTCGAAGGTGTATGATTGTTTTTATTACAAGATAAATATTTTTTCTTTTACATCTTGTTTTATTTCTCACCAACCTACCTTTAGTACTATTTATTAGGCTGTGTTATGTTTGTATAGAAACCATGCGGTTTGTACCTTCTGTCTCGTTAAATTTGTTAGTCTTTGATACCAACGTGCGGTGATTGGTGGACAGAATAATGTTAGTTTACATTGAAGCGCAAGTGACAACACTAGCTATCTCTTTTTTTCTCGTTGGTTTTATCAAGCCATTTCTTTTGCACCATTTCTACGTGTTGTGAAAAGTAAAATGAATGAAAAGTGTGTATGTGTACTGCCGCTGCAACGCGGAACACTTTTTTCGGTTGTTTTGTGCGTGTATAACATATCTGTTTACTAGAACATCATTGATATCTGAGAGATTTCTGTTATTTGTATTATTTTCCTAGGTACGACTGTATGATGATTAAAACAGTACCTCGTATTCCATACGTATGATTTCTTTTTAAATTTATTTTATGATTTACACAGTCGAAGGCTTTTGTCATGTCCTTATAAATTGCGAAAATAGGAATCCTTTTATCCATGTTATACATGAATGGTTTCGTTCTAACTTGACAATAAAATATAAAAAATGATGACACGGGCTGAAAAAGAAATTAAATTTTTCGGTAGCCTTGTTATCCAGTGAAATACCATACATCGATCAGAATCTTTTTGCTCTTATTCATATATCCAGTGAAATAACAAGCATCAAATTTTCTTTTGGATTATGACTCCAACCAGAGTCATTGACATGAGTTTGGTACAAACATGAGTCCTTTGGAGTCATTGGACAGGGCGTGTCCTCTCAAGATATGTTCCGTGTATAATACTTAAGTTAAAAATATAACTAAGATTTGGTCCTATTGTTTCTGAGACGTATTTTAACCTTCGTACATATAACATCACAGCCGACACTATTAGTATTTTTAAGTAATTTTATTTCTCTTATTATATCTTGCGAATATTGACAATAATTAAATATATTAAATTTATTATCTTTTATGTCAGTATTATTATTGTCGGTAATAATGGGTCAGTAAAGAAGTCGTTAAATTAATTAGCTATTTCTGTGGGACTTATTTTTTATTATTTTAGCACAGCAAGTATTATCAAACCTACAGAACAACATCATCAAAGAAATAATCTACTAAATAACTATTTCTGTATTTTCAATTAAATAATTTTTTTGTCTAGTGGGAGAATTATGACAATATAAATAAAATAAAATAATAAAAATATTTTATTCACAGGCTACCTAGGCCCACATTGTGTTAGTTCTACATTATCTTATAAACTATGTTAGTAAATATTAGGAACACAGAAAGAAAACAAATTATTATATTACGACCACATATATTTTCATCAAGCCCCATGTAATACATGAAGCTTGATGAACCTATCCATGGTAGGCCCATCCAGCCTTTCAGCAAACACCCTCAGGATACTGTTGGTGCTTCCTCCCACTCTGCTTGTCAACGACGCCACCTTCTTACGCATTATTGCGAAATAGTCGTCAGTGTGCGCATCGGCGAACATATCTGACGCACTACAATAGGGTGGAAGCCTCAACAGCACCCTAAAGGTATTATTGTATTGTACTCGCAGGGCATTGTTTGCCTTTTGGGTATGATTAGCCCAAAGGCTGCTGGTGTAAAATGTTTGGCAGTAAGCCTTAAAAAGTGTAATTTTTACTGGTACTGAGCAACCAGCAAACCTTCGAGCCACCATATTTCCCCGCACGGCCAATGCCCTGCGCTCCCTTTCCATATCTAGGTTGTCTTTTAGGTCTTCGGTAACAATGTGGCCCAGATATTTAAACTGGGTAACTCTCTTTAAAACTGAACCGCACAGCGCAACTGCAGGGATATGTGATGGACTTTTATTTGTACCTCTAAACACCAACAGTTCACTTTTCGTAGGGTTGTACTTTAGTCCATACTGCTGTGCATAACCCTCACAAACAGAAAGCAATTTTCTAATTCCACAGATAGATGGGCTCAGCAACACCATGTCGTCTGCGTAGCTTAAGTTATTGACACTAATTCCATCTATGTGGCATCCGACATGTGTGTTGCTGAGCTCAACCAGTAGTTCATTGACATAAATGTTAAAAAGTCGGGGGGAGGTCAAACCACCCTGTCTGACCCCACACTCTAGTTTGTACGGGTCAGAGAGCGCATTTGACCATTTTACAAAATTTCTCTGCTTATCATACCACATAGATAAAGTGGACACCAACGAAGCAGGAACACCAGCCTCCTGAAGTTTTCCCCACAGGGCATTATAGGAAACCAGGTCAAATGCTTTTGACAGGTCCAGGAAACATGCATACACAGGTGTTTGTCTATCCGTATAATACTTGACAGTATGCTTCAACGCAAAAATGGCACTCTCAGTAGACAACCCAGCACGAAAACCAAACTGTGCGTCGTGTAACTGGGTATATTTACCGAGGTGGGCGTCCAGCACACTGTCAAGTACCTTGGCTATAACGGTCGCCAGTGAGATAGGCCTATAGTTACCCTTGTCTGCGATGTCCCCTGTCCTGTCCTTCACAATAGGTATAACTACTGTATCCAGTAGCTCTTGTGGTAAGTGAGAATGTCCCAAGCAAAGATTGAAGAGCATAGTCAACACTCGAGACAGGTGTATACCAGCGTTTTGAAGATGCTCGATGCTGAGCCCGTCGTGACCAGGAGATTTGCCCCTCTTCATACTTTGAATAATAGATTTTATTTCTTTACATGAAAATCGTAAGGGTGATCCTGAACGACAGTACTCAGCACCGGTCCTCCTCGGCCCTGTACCGAGAGGTGAACTCATTTGAAAGTGCTCTCTAAAGGTATTCGCTATCTCAGTGCAGTCATTCTTTCCCTCCACGCTAGCCGAAACGCTTGGGGTATTATTATTCAGTTTTTTAGTCCCTTTCCAAAATGACGTGAAACTTTTATTCGAATGCAAAGTGGCTAGAATGTCCATTTCAATTTTGCTTTGATTTTTAATACACCAATTTAATTTTGATTTAAATATTTTCCGCGTTATTTTCATTTCTTCAAAAATAGGCCCGCCAGTGGGTTGACCGTGCCACATCCAAATTTTAAACTTAATCTTTGCTTGGGCGTGAACTTCCTTTACATGTTTGTTCCAGCCCTTTATACCTTTATTTTTTCCTATAATGCCCCTAGAGGTCTTACTACTGCTGGCAGCTTCACTTAATACATTTACAATTTTACTATACATTTCATCCAACAGAATTTTATGTTCGGGCTTATCACAATATTTATCCGCACACAGTATAAAGTTTTCAGGGAAGTCTAAGCTCTTTAATTTATTATTACAGTGCAACCAGTATTTATTTATTTCTTCCGAGCTTCTTTCACCCCAACGTATGTCATTACATACTTTTTTAACAAATGTTTTTTCTCTAATTAAATTAATATCACATTCCAATTTCAGTGGAAAGTGATCTGACCAAAAAGAGTCGTAAATCACCTCAATGTTCACTATTGTTTTGGACGCCAAACGAGTGACAAGACAGTGGTCAAGCCAACGTTTACACCCATGTGAGTCACTAATAAATGTAAAGGTAGGCGACAACATACCTAGAAAATTGACATCCGCGCATAATAATTCTTGCTCGTTACAGAAATCAAGAAGTTCATTATAGAATGACTCACCTGGGTGGGCGTTGAAGTCCCCTAGAACAAACACAGATTCCACATTATTACTTTGTATAATTGAGTACATTTCACTGAGACATCCCGTAAAGTCTAACAAGTTCTCACTGCAATCCGTTGGCATATACACATTTATCACAATAAAAGATCGGTTGTTCACCACTACTTTGACTGCACAGATCCTATTATTATTACTTTTCACTATCGACACATGATTAAAAGCACTTTTTCGCCACAGTATGGCCACACCACCATATGGTCTACCTTTGCAAATACCAGCAGACGTGTCTATTGAAGACTTTGCGGTATAGCTGAAGCCTTGATCTATATTTTCGAGAAAATGTAAATCATGTGGATACAACCAAGTTTCCTGTAATAAGACTATATCAGCCTTCCTGCACAGTGAGCGCACGCAGTTCACCGATCTCTTCACATTTTTACAGTTAAATGTTATTATGTTCATGTTCGAAGCACTATCCATTAAGTTTTGGTTTTAATTTCATTTCCTTGAGAAACACTCTTGTCGTCCTCATCTCTTCTATTTTTGAAGTGTACAAAACGTCGAAATGTGATGCCATCAGGCCACATCTTGTCATCTAAAAACGTTTCCAGCTTGTTTTTGTTTACAAGTAATTTGAATGCATTGTAAGGCCTGTCTTTCTTCATTTTAATTTTCTCCAGTGAAACTACTTCCGATGTTTTATTTTTTATGTACAGACAGATATCGTTTTCTGCGGTTTCTTTGTTTACATTAGAAATAAACAACGGAATTTTTACTTCAGCTGCTTTAAACTTTTCAGAACAGTCCGTGGTCGCTTTCCCAGTTTTACCAACAAACCGGTTTCTAGTCCTTCTTTTTTGGACTGTTATCCATTCCTCGTTTGGTTCGTTTTGCATTTTCCATTCACCTTTTCTCGTAATGTCCGCCATAGAGGGCTGTCTTGTTTCATCAGTCACTGCATGAGACACAGCTGATTCGGGCATATTCGTGCAAAACTCGTTTTCCATAAGCGTCGAGTTAATCAGTGCAGACGCACTCGGCTTATCTGTCTCAGTCTGTGCGCGAGTGAGAGAGCGATACTTCGGTGACTCACTGCGCTCGATGCTCGAATGTCGCCTCATCACGTTGTCACCGGCCGCCGGCGATAATCCGATAGGCCCGCTATCCAACACATACCCTCCTCTTTTTCTTGTGTTAATATTGCGGGTTAAAAACGAGGCAACTGGCCTGCTTGATTCCAATTCCAATTTTAGGTCATCCAATTGATTCAATGTTACATATCTGTCCTTTATATCATTAATTTCTGTACGCATAATCAGCAAGTCTTTTAATAATTTGGTAACATCGACATGGTCGAATGTAACGGGCGGTAATTTTTGCAAGTCACGCGCCACAAAAATCGGCATAAGGTCCGGATCAGTTACTTTGAAAACACATATCATATCTTCAAGGTTTCTCTGCTTTTTTCCCTCTTTACGCCTGGATACTTTCTTCTGTTTACCGTTCAGAGAGTGAAACAGTAAATCTTTAGCACATTCTACCTCCTCCTCAGAAAAAGCAGATGAGCAAATTCTAATTAAACTTTCGTTATCTATCACTGAGATCTTATTTTGAATAAATGATAATAGTTCACTTATTACTATATTACAACTCACACATTTTAGCGTATTCACAGGTATCGTCGCGGAATTTGCCATATTCGAACCGCTCGCGAGCGCGGACACCGGACGACTGAAATACTTATTATACAATACTTATTATATTTTTGTAAACCAGGCCAAAACTGATGAGGAAATAAGAACATGGTTTTTCAAACAAGCGATGGAGTGCAACAAAGATCATCCGGTCACACCTGACGAGTTGCAGATGCTTCAGAAGCACAAGATGCCGGACAGCAAAAACGCCAAATGTCTTCTTGCCTGCGTCTTTAAAAAAGCCAATTTCGTAAGTACCTAGCATAAGATTACAGGCGTTTTAAGCCCTACAATTAAATTAATATTTTAAATTATATTATATCCTGTTTCAATTCGTAATAGACGCACATTATGATCTATAATTATGACGAGCTGATGTACTACGGACACGACTCGACACCATCGCCTGATTTCTTCATCTCAGACAAACTCTTTTTGGACATATACTCAGTAGCTAAACAATCATGTAGCGTTTTAATTTCAATAATTTGTTTTGCTTTGCATTTTACTTGTAATTCTCACATGCTGCAGTATTATCAAAGCATCAGAGAAGCACTTACGCGCTACAGAAATCGCAATATAGCTCGTGTTGAGAAAGAGGGCCTCGAATATGGGGATGCCAGGCTTTTTAAGAAAACAATGTGCTGTTAAAAAGACTGACATCCTTGTGTTGTGATCTTATTGCCTTCGTGTTTTATGCGCTGACAGCAAAGCTTTTTGACAAGTTAGCAATGTACGAGATTTACCTCTGGTGTCGCAAGCAACCATAGGTTATAATAACTGGCTACTATCAGGCGGGCCGTAAATGTTCCCCAAGATTATCATGGAAAATCACTGATGTTCTAGTGATTGAGATAAAATGCTAGTGATTTTTCTTTGCATTTATGGTAGTCATAAATGCAAAGAAGTTAAAAATTGGTACCTAGTTCGTTCAAAAGATATAAAACATAAACTTTGGTACCGCCATTTTAACGTCATAATGACGGAACCACACGAAGCAACAAGTCGAAGTAGATAGTGACTTAAATACATTTTTACTGCCTATATGCTACCTACTAAAACGCTCATCTATTTTTAATTACATCAGGGGATATACAATGATATATAAACTATAGATACGTTGCCCGCGCTCTATAGTGGCAATATGCGAATGCAATTACCAGAAGTCCATTTAGTCACGCACCAACCAGTGCCGCGGGTGTACGTGACATTAAAATAACTTGAGTTAATAACTTATTCAACAACAAGAAAAATGCCGTCCTGTGATTTTAGGAAATGTAAAAATTATACTGCAACTGTGAAAGATAAAAGTATAATTTCATGCGTAAGTGAGAAAAGGATTTTATTGTATTCTTTCGATGCCTTCTAATGGCGGCTGGCGCCTGAGGTAAGTCACGTGTTCACGCTCGGCCAATGAGCATGCACCACAGAATGACAACGTAATTAAAGAAATATATTTATCTCTCTCTAACAACAGGAATTCCGTAGATGACATTTAATTTTCTTTCCCTTTCTTGGCGGGTCTAAGTAGCTGTCTAGCTACCGATAGTATTTACGCTGTTTTCGAGTGCCGTGATGTTCATGCATGACGCGTCTATTTATATTACATCATTGTATATATAAGTTACTATCTACTTCGACTTGGGGGGCATCCATTAATTACGTGAACTCAAAATAGAGGGGGAGGGGTTAGTGTAAAATCTCATCAAATCTGATTTAAACTATAATTGAAAATCTAACGTTAACTTTTAAAAAACATAAATATGTATTTTAAAAAGAATTAAATAATTGCTTTCTCTTTGCTTAGAATATCCCATTTTGTACGTTAAAAACATCTCATGGCTGTTAAAAACATTAACTTCGAGAATAAGAAAAAAGTAAAAAAAAACGTACAGGATTTTGTTAAAGAAAGAGTAAATGGCAAAAAAAAAGCAGCGATAGCTCAGTGGAGAGGCCAAAAGACTGCAATGCAGAGGGTCTCGGGTTCGAACCCACGTCACGCACCTCTGACTTTCGGAAGTTATATGACTTTTCGAAATTATGTGCGTATTGATTGACAATTATCGCCTGCTCCGTGCCTCGGAGAGCACGTTAAGCCGTCGGTCTCGGCTGCCAAAATGTCTATGGCAGTCGTTATTGGGAAGTCAGTGCCCTATAATATCTTGACACTAGTCTAGCCTTAGGGTATCGTTAGCCTTCGGGTTGTGGAGGTCAGGTGGCAGCCGCTCCGTGTAAAAACTGATATCCAGTCAAATCCGGTTAGACTAGAAAAGCCGACCCCAAGTGACTTGGGAATAATAAAGGCTAGGGAGAAGAAAGAGTAAATGGCATAGACAATTTCGATTATATTCTATACACGGGATTCTTAGAGCGTAAATCTCACGTAAGGGGGACGGCGGGACCCACCAAATCTCATCAAGGGGGAGGGAGGAGTCCAAATTAAAAGAAAAACAGCTCATGTAATTAATGGATGCCCTCTTAGTGCTTCGTGTGGTTCCGTCATTATGACGTCAAAATGGCGGTACCAAAGTTTATGTTTAATATCTTTTGAACGAACTAGGTATCAATCTCTTAACTTAAGGTATCAAATAATATAAATTCAGGAGGTAGTATAACTAACACTAAGAAGTTTTAACATTAAGAGATTGGTCCCGTGATTTTGACGCTAATTACCAATCGATTGATATTTCACACATTAAATAAATGGTAATTGGGTAATTAAATAATGGTAAAATTACAGCTAAATGACAAAGGTATGTTCGACCTGGAGGGCGCAACAGCTCATGCTGCAAAGGACCACGCAGGTGATGCAACCAAGGTTGAAAACTCTAAGAAACTTATGGAAATGTGCCAGAAAAGTAAGAGAAACGAACATTTTATTACATTTATATATTGCCAACCTAGGAGTACTTTCGCCACTAATTTACTGGTACTAACCCAATTGTTTTATGATTGCCATAGCTATGAAATATTTATATTGTTTATATACCTATCCATTATATAGGTAGCCACTATATACTCGTAGGTAGGTAATTTTGGTTCGAATAACCTCAAATTTACCTAAGCTAAAAAAAAATAAAGGAGCGCTCAATCAGGTTTTGTCAGGGACCTCTTTTGCATTTCAAAATATACGCTAATATGTATGAGGTAACTATAAAGGGATTAAGTGGAGTCCGAAGAGTAATTGGTAATCGCTTTCTTAGTAAATTGTTTGTACGTAACTACCACTTGAACTCTTCTTAAATGGTGTAGTTGGGCTACTTACAAATACTTACTTTGTAGGCATTACAGTTATGAGTTAGTCAGTAAATATCAACATGATTAGATATATAAAAGATACATTTCATAATCTCAATCATACTCTCTACATAAACAAAACCGTACCTAACATTTTTGGAAAAATAGTCTGTAAAATATTGTACTGATCGACGTTCCCGCTTATTTCCAGTAAACTCCGAGACAGTCAGCGACGGTGAAGAAGGATGTGAGAGAGCAAATCTTCTATTTAAGTGTTTCAGCGAGAACGCACCGCAGGTACTTTATCCAATTACTTCACTTTATTCATTGTTATCAAACGTTTTTGTTCCGTGTCATCTACGTCCACTTACCTGAAAAATTATTGTGGCTATTTATTAAATTCTAACAATTACCGTGATAAGTATGGTCACAATGATTAGTAAGTAATCGGTCGGTAAATTCTTGTACCATGGTCTACTTTACAAAATTTAAACAGACCCTTTGTAAACACAAAGAGCACCCAGACTCAGACGACCTATTTGTGGAAGATACATAAAGAGATGACACGTTAACTAATATCCCATCTGTACAGTTTACAATTATTCCCATCTACAGAGCACAGACAAAGAGCAAAGTGAAGATCTCCGAGCTAATGTTAAGATTTTCCTAACAAAAAGCTCATTACCGCCCAGCCTGCAAAACAGCGGTTCGACCTGAATTTATTATTATTACGCCTCTGGCTCTGCCCCAACGCCACAATTATTGTTCTTAGTTCTTAATCATTCCAAGCTTATAATAAGACTCTATCTATAATCATTTCTGCTAGCTTGTGTAGGTATTGACCGAGTCTGGTCTATTTAAATTAGGAATCAATAGCTCCCTGTACAAAACGGTGCAATTTTACCAAAAGCTCTACGACCACCGGCTTAAGCGGGGTGGTTCCATGGGAATCCCATTAGCGACTTGTAAACATGTTACCATAATATCTGATCGCCACCGCCTGCTTTTAAAATGTGATCATTTGAAAACGAAAGGCAGCTAAATTAATAGTCCAACTTTGCAAATAAATTACATAGGGTATTTTAATGAATGAATTAATTGGTTTGTTTTCATTTCAGCTGGGATTCCCGATGCACGCGATGAATTAACTAGTATATAACCACAAGGAATGCTCCACATACACATAACAAATAAATTGTAACATTATAATAAAATAACATTGATGAGCAATAATAATTTTATTTATTCGTTTACCTTAGAAAAACACTTTAAACAACAAGGACTCTAAAATATTGAATACAAAATATCTATATTATACGTATTCTGCAATGTTCTTAGGGATAATATTATGTCATATTGATATCACACTCTACTACAAGATAACTACATAATATAGGTATAACATCAGTCTAGTTCGCGTTATTACAGGCTTTTAAATATAGATTGTCGTTGGGCTTATGACGTCACATCTGTCATCTATTTACATAAGGTATCCCTTACACACTTAAACACATGTTCTGTCAATAAAGGATGATATTTAAATTTCGCTGAAGGTTCAACAAAAACGCCGCTCAGTAATGTCGAGCGAATATATATATTTGGGTCGGCATTGCCGATTAGGCAGAGATTTATGGCATGCACATGTTCCTTGTAAAAAGGAAAGAGTTTACTGCCATCCCTGCCTACTACAATCGTCGAACTTGCAGATAATAATTTGGCATAAAAAGATTGATTTCGAAAAGGTAACCGAACTAGGTATCTAACGATCAGCTAGTTAGCTTTCAATATAAAACCAAGCAGTCGTAGACAGGAACAGAGGCATAGACAATGTAGTTAAACTAAAACCTTATGAAGGCTTGTATGGCAACAAAAATAGAGGTTCAATGAGATTGATGTGATCAATTAATTAGATCACATGATGTCACGAAGAAAACAGAACTTTAACTACTGATGTTATCACTATATCGCAGATCTATAGTTAATATAAAACTAAAAAGTGACGTGAAGTGAACGGTGAACGAAAACTTAATAATTATTTTCTATTGAAAATATATCTTGAAACATTTTCATCGTTATAATTAAAGGTGATTGGATTGAAGAGTTGCTGTACATGTAATAGTGAAAAATAACGCAGTGTTACGAACATGAGCTAGATAGCTCAATAGTAATAAATAAGTCATATAGACGATAAGTGGTGACTAATCCTAATGCTTAATATTAATCCTTAAAGGTTTAGGAAACGTAATTATTTCACCAACTGCGCTTAGACCCTACGTAACACTAGCGTCTTACCGTCATCTGGTATTGGATAAACAAGAACTGTTCTAGACATAGTGTTGCTAAGTCTATGTTGACAAGATCATAATCATATCTTTAGCTATTTGCAAAAATGTTGATATTTTGTTATCGATCAGGCTTTTGTAAAGATTCTGCATTATTATGTCTAAAACTGTTACTTAAATACATTGCACAGCAAACTCATGTATATTATTACAGATATTGAATAACTTAAGTTTCGGTAAGTTCGCCATTGTATGTCGATATGTGCCAAGAATGCCTGTCGAATTATCAGTAATATTGATACTGATACTTGACGCGAATAGATGGAAAACACAACAGGTGCAAATTAATAATACGGGGTATTTGGCGTGAGTGGATCTCGTCGGTGGTTCATTACCCGTGCAATTGCCTTGATGTGTACGCGTTATGTGCAACACTAGTAAAAGTCTTTAGCACAGGCATAAGACTCGTAATATCAATTAACGTTTAACTATGAAAACGTGAAGTAATTTTTTTTAAAAGACACCTACAACACTCGGGACTGGGCAGTGGCGAGGCGACCTCTTAAACCATTACGTCACCCGTAGATTCAGACAATGTTATGACGTCGATAACAAAAGATTTAGTATCTTAACATACGATTAACTAAAGCCTAGCTGAAGCCATAACTACAGCTTGTTCTTCTTTTCTTTCTTTTCGTGTGGTTAGTGGCCAACCTGTTGTCAAAAGTTGTTCAAGCCGTCCGTAGGCCTCTAACATGGCTTAACGACTGCTGTCAGTTTGGCAACAACCGGGACCGACTTTTTACGTGCCCTCCGAAGCACGGAGACGTTCAGATGACATACCACGAAGCGGTCACCCATCTATAGACTGACCGCACCCAACATTGCTTAACCTCGCTAAACCGATCAGTGAGTGCAACTAGTTAAAGACTGTCAATAAAGGCGGATCCCCAGCTGATAGAACATAAATTGATTAGATTAGTGATTGTTTCAGTGCGACAGCAGGCTGTATGAATTAGCTTGAGTTAGGCTACGGTTTCATAAAATTGATATTAAGAATTTTAGTTTCATACAATTAGACGAACTTACTGTATCCTAGACTTTATATGTATATGATAATAAACTTTTTACATTCTGCTATAGATACTATCATATACGACAGTATGATCAACAATTGAGTTATGGTAACACGTTATTCAAAAAAGGCAAATAAGTATGCGTAATACGTCACTCAGGTTTGTTTTTATTAACACGTGTTAATAAAATACCCGCACACACAAAATAAAGTATTGCTTTCATCGGCATTACGTACTTATGTTTAAACCTGTTACCCTAACTCTATTAACGTCTGTGCAAAGTTCGATTAACATAAAATAGCAACATCGATTGTTTATTAACCTTAATGTAGGTACAATTGAAACATAAGTGAGGGTGTAAAACAAATATAACAAGCGTAAAGTGCGAGAGGTGAACCTAATAATGACTAGTGCTTACAATACGCATTTACATACACATGCTTTCAAAATTCTAATGAGAGATTCCAAACAGTCACATCAAATACATTTTTTTATATATTTTGTGCAAACATTGGTTAAATATGCAGTTCGATATTATTTAGTCCTTTGGACATGATAGCCTAAGACTGTTAACACCCGATTCCTAAATTAACGATGCATCGTTATAGTTACTATTGGTGAAATATCAAAAACGCAATATACAGCTTGATAATATGATATAGGAAAAATAATAGTATACATAAATATAATTTTTATTTACTGCGTTTCACAGTATATAACATTCATATAGTATTTTTAGCCGACGACGGCGAAGCCAAAAGGAAGGGTAATGATTTTGGCAGTCTGGGTATGTAGGTATGTTTGTATGTTCCACCGTAGTGCCTAAACTACTAAACCGATTTTAATGAATGAGGTGTCAATAGATTCGTAATAATGGCCCGGGTTACATAGGCTATATAAATTTTAAATTTTTAGACCCCTTTTTCACGTAGTCGGGTTATAGTTTTAAACTTTTATATTATATGTTTTAGTGTGCGTAACTAAAATATATTTTTCGGTGTGTATTGGAATCGGGCATTAGACAACCGTTTTGCCGTACTGTATGTCTTATATACAATATTAAATCAGTATGGCTACAAGATTATACATAATCAATTAAAGATATAGAATTACTTTAATATATAGAAAAAGTATAAAATTATAAGCGAAGTACGAAAATATTTCTTATTGGTCCAAAGATTTAAACGATATAATGTGTTGATATGCACCCTCACCATACATTAGAAGTAGTAAAGAGTATGATTAATCATTTAAAAAATATAATTTTTCCATTGGGATAGAACAACTGCCATCTTTGAAATTATTTTAGAAACTATATACCAAAAATGAGAGTATTTATAGGATATGTAGTTCATTTATTTAATATTATTGTAGCCATCTAAAATGGAACGGCGAGAATACAGATCATCACATGATAGAAAAATGGCATCGAAATATATATACCTATGCTTATACAATTTTTTGCATTAAATACTTACGAAAATAGGAAGCTGCGGGGTAGACATACCGACGATTCGCTTTCAACATATTTCTGTAATTTGAACTCTAAATCACACTACATAGAGTATCAAATTAATCATATCAAGAATTACCGGCAGTTGTGCAGCCATATATAAAGACAATAGATAAGTAGTTTGAAATAAATTATAGTAATACATAGAGCCCCGGGCTATCATAGTTTAAATAAATCTAATAAAACTTGGACATTGGCACAATTGAAATTGTCTATATTATATCAGAATACGAGAAAATAATAATGAAAGTATTAGATTAAAAGGAGGGCTGCCTAGCGTTCTTTAAATGAATATCGGTATAAAGACCAAACAGTTCACTGGAACTTTTTTAATCATAGTTATGGTCATCAACAAAAACAGGTTTATGGATATAATTATTCTTATAAATTCTTGGCAAGTCGGCATTCCAATTAAAGATAGATCAGTTAATCATATTATTTATTTTATAAATGTAATTTTTTTTATATTTATGTTAGTTAAACTTAATAACAATGATGTTATAGGGCAGATAATTTTGCCAAATATTTGTAAAAAAAAGATAATGGGTACTATAATTTTACTTACATACTTATATAAATTAGGCGCCCATTTATTCTTAATATAATTTTGATACATGTTAGACGTTTATAATATAAAATATCCATTTATTATATACTTATTTGATATATACGTGTTACGAAGACATTCTAATTATTTGTATGAAATTCGGTAATATATACGGTAAAATTGAGTGATTAACAAGATTTGTTAGACTAATGACTTTAATTTTAAATAACAAAACCTCAGTCAATCTACTCTCTCTCACACACTGATTAGATCTGCGATCAAATTTTACGTTCGAATTTTAAGAATATTAAATTTGATTATTTCTAAACATGTATTTAAAAAAGAATGTCTTAGGAAAACTGTTGCTGATTATTCGGACCGTTACAATGATCACTTAATTTAATTACTTCATGATATTCACCTCTTACTATGTAACACTCGGCTAAATGATCGCCGATAATACCTTACGCGGCCAAAAATATAATCCAACGCTGGTCGGGTGAATATTATATAAATTGCGAGGCGATTGCATAGCATAGTAATCGCCACTACAACTCATACTAATATAAGCAGTTAGAAATTTAGATACAAATAATTTAAGTCCAGTAACAATACAGTCCCAAACTTAATTATTGGTGGATAGTTACTGCTCAGCTTCAGATTTTACTAGACCAACAAGGTCTACTATTTTAAAGGCATGCTATGCCTTGCACAACAATAATAGTACATTATGCAATTAATTGTACTTCCCGAGCGAAAGTTTAATATGCCGTCCTTCAGTCATAGCCGTTTTCAAATTATAAATACTCTACAAGACGACAGACGAAGTATACAGATACTATTTACAGAAAGATGGAAATATTAAAGAGGATCATACATTGACGACATTATGTAGTATCGCTAAAGTTGTTGTTTGAGAGCATATGTACCCGATATAAAACTTATGCGTCAGTTATATCTTAATGGTAACTTATGACATAGCTTGTTCCCAGTTGTGCAAGGATAAAGGATTGGTCTTTATTTTTCTAAACCATCATTTACCCCATCGGCGCAATTAGTTCGAAATTTAAACTGGTCAATACATAACCTCTTTTATGAGCAACTAATTTTGAATATAGAACACAAGCCAAAAGAAAAGTAATTCTACCGAGACGCAAATATAACCTCAGCACGTAGAAAAATAAACGAGAACACTTTTAGATTGTCTATTCGACCAAGATCAGCTGACCTTCGGAGAGGGTGTCTTCCCCCTGATGTTATATACTATCGTAGCTGTTGGGGTCAGGGGACACTGTTTGTCCTGATGCACGAGCTGGTAGTTTGAAGCCATTGGCCGCGAAGAGCCAGCCATCCTGAAAATATCAATATTTTGCTTTATTTGTTGCACTCGTAATTTCAATAATATGTATCTTTGATCTTCCTTAGTTTGCTTTTTACAGGTTGGGTTTAATTACGTACTTAGAATAACTGTCAAGCATTGTCATTTAAGTAATTAATCAATGTATAAATGTAAATTGCAGTAAAAACCAATTAAAAGCACATTATAATTACATGCCTCATTTAAAACCAGTTTGCTTTAAAGAACAAAAGTGGCAATTAATTATTTAAATGGAATGATTGAACATTGGCAAATTACGAAATGTAAAAAATGTGCTTGTTATATCTAATGTTAATTGTACTACAGTGATTATGAGAATAATTAGTTTGTCATTTGCCTATCAAATATTATCCTCCAGACCGAATTTCAGCCACGGCGCCCAGTCTTAACGGAGACTGGCCAATTACGCAGGAGACAATATAGTGCACAAGTGTGTGCACAAACACAAGTGCACTCTCTGTTCCCTAACTCTCATGATCCGATAGGACGGTAATCCGACACGACCGGACTTTACGTGGGAGAATGCTTTGAAGCATACCTCTCCGCGGAAAAGGGGAGCGGAAAGGTTATGTCGGGCTCACCCGGGAGAAGATGGAATGTCCCGGGTACTACCGACTAAACCCACCACGGTGTGCCAGCTCACTGCTTTAAGCGGTGGGTGGGTCGCTGGAACTGAAACTACATCAGTGACCCACCCAGTAGTGCCCAACGCAGGCAAGGAATGCCTGCGGGCGACGACTCCTGGGTGACGCCCCGACACGACAGAGGGCGTCACTTCGAACTAATGGCTGACAGACAGGAGATCCCCATTCTCCCGCCCGCTGCCTTTACTATACCGCAAACCTCCTAACCTAACTCCGGGCTGCTATTGAGATTACATAACTGAAAAACCCAATCACTTTTAGTTGGCCGGCCTATCAAATAACTATTATTTAAACTCATAATTGAGGCAACTTGAACACCAAATCCTAACTTATATCTGTTTAACCTCTCAAGCAATCCAGTTATCAAAAATACGAAAAAGTTATTATACAAAAGTAGACTATTGTAACAAAATTTACGTTTTATGGTAATGCCTCATTAGTAAGTTGCGTTGCATCGTCGCAGCGGAGCAACGCATTGTATTGCGTTGCGTTGAGTTGCAACGACGCACTACAACGCAGCGCAAGAAGACGCACGTCCGCTGTCCGTAGATTACCTCAGTCAGTCTCCACAATGAATCAGAACAAACGTGTTCTATTGTTGCTTTCATTGCGCCACAACCGAAATAAACATAGAAACAATAAAAGATTGTGGATATCTCCCTTGATTGCATTAAGAAATAGTGATGGTCAGTTTTTAACAGTGGTACACTGTCCGTCGTCCCACCGGTGCCCCGACAAAGCAGCGCATCACCCTCTCCCCGCTACGTCTCTCGTCCGTTGATCCGTTGAAACGTCGCGTGCGACGACGCAACGCATTAATGTGGCATGTCACAAAAAATATATGTAAAACGAGGCAACGTCGACGCTGCGAAGACGCAACGCAACGCACTAATGGGGCAGAGCTCTTAGTCTAGGTAAGCTCGGATGCTGGCGTCCTAGCGTTGGTTAAGAGGTTAAAGAAAACAATAATCTGCTCACCTTCACCAGATTTGGCAAATCCGACCAGAAACCAAGGTTAGGTATGACTTCAACACCCGTGGCGCCCATGAGGAATTTCTTCGTACAGATGCCAAGGACCAGGTAGAATATGACGAACGAAAAGAATATGATCAGAAGAGTCGAACCGAACGACCTGCCAACTTCTTCTACTTGTTTAAGGCAAGCATCTCTTGAGTAGAATGCTAACACCTGTAATACAAAAAATAAACAAAATAAGTAGGTAATAATCACTCATAATAACATCAAATTTTCCGCAATTATTATTAATTAATCATCCATAATAACGAAACTTAAAATCTATGTAGCAATTGCATGTACACAGCAAATGACACAAAGATTATGAGATAACCCTAATTGAAAGATAAATTATAACACAGCTGTTGTTACATACAAACACTTGTATACACTACCTATTATATTATAATATTCTAATAATATTCTACCACATACACACAACACTATCTAGCCCAAACTAAGCAGAGCTTGTACTATGGGTACTAGACAATGGATAAACATACATATATACTTTTTTTTTTGTAAATACATACATATTATACATAGAAACACCCAGACCAAGACAAACATCTATGTTCATGCACACAAATATTTGTCTTGTGCGGGAATCGTACCCGCGAAAGACTAACTAACTAAACTACGCCATCGAGGCCCCCAATTATTACAATACATGTTTGTATGTTTGTCAAGGTGGATGACTTGCTATAATACAAAATATCATAAGTTGGTAACAGGCCTATATTATGCTGTCATTTGTGTCTGTGCAAAAGTTTATATTATTATACAGTAGTTCAAATAGTACTTGCTTAGTGCCAGATACTGTTTTTTATTATTTGATATTGTCACAGGTACACAACAGTAATGCGACTCTCGGGTCGAGCAAAGCGTTATTGAATTTATAAAGAAATTTTCAGTAGCAGCACAGAGCCCACTACTTTGCCCGGTAGATGTAGTACACCTCTGGTTACCCTTTCCGACATACAGGTATGAGACTATGAATGTATATTGTATTACTTCACAATTGACACTATAATCACATATAGTTTAAAGCTGCCATGTTTTACTGTTTTCCTATAGAGAAACTCAAATAAATAGCTTTGAGTTAAAATTACCTTAGGGGAAATTTCAACATTTTCCTTTTGTATTATTCAAATGAATAACAAAACACTGATGTATATCTACTATAAACTAACATATATTATGTTCTTTAATGTTAAGCAATTATGATTTTTTGCATAAAATAGATAAAAGATAATTATTATAATAATACATTTTTATGGTCCAAAAGATAAAGCTCTCCAAAGACAGGGCAGACAAATAGATGACATACTTTGAATAATATTAGTAGCTTTTGGTATAGCAACTCGAATAAATAAACTAGGAAAAATCGGAACATAATAGGTAAGTACACAATTAAAATAAATTCTCATATCGCACTTTTAATAAAACAGCGACTTAACTGGGCAACTAGAACTCTAATTGTGTGACTATAATTCTAATATTATATTTGTGATAAGTAATTGCAATAGAGGTGTTGAAATTTTAAATTTGTTTAATCCAAAATCCTCAGATAAGTCTCTCTTTTAATATATTTTAAAAGTCGTGTGACTTTTAAAATATATAACCAAAGCAACTTTATTATGCAAAATAAAGCAAGCTATGGAATAACACCAAATTAGTAATCAATGCTTAAATAAACCATTAGTTTATTAATGATAATATGTATTCATTATAATAGGGAAATGAATGACGAAAGCAATACCCAATAGTTTCAGTTGTTTGACCACATTTCAATTGAGTTACAAAATGATTATTTTATTTAAATTGATGAGTTGGATTACCATACTTACTTACGGAAACAAGTTGGCCTTGATAAAACATGTGTTCGGTATTATATATCATATACACATTAAGTTAAGTTATTATATTAAGTAAATAACAATGACTTACAAGTTTACTTGGTTCCGTTAAAGAATACACTTTCAGCTGACTATCTGTTTGAGCGCACTCCAGAAGAACTATTGTTTCTCTGAAATATAAGTATAATTGTCATTTTAAAAGAACATTGAATCTGATTAATTGTTTATTTAGCTGTCATAATGTAGGTAAAAAGTAAGACAATATTTCCAACAAAAGAAATTAGTTAAACAATAAAGGGATACAAGTTTTCTGCTCCCAGACTAGTTATTACAAGTGCCAGAATATCCTACTAATATTATAAATGTTTGTTACTCTTTCACCCAAAATCTACTGAACCGATTGCGATGAAACTTGGTATGTAGATAGCTGGACACCTGGATTAACACATAGGCTAATTTTAATCTCAATATTTCAACAGCATCGGAGCATTACGAGGGTCAAACCGAGGAGCGCAACTAATTAAAAATATTCCAAAATGGAGATGTTACTAATGTCTGCATCTCCAATTGTTCAATCAACTATTGTTGTAGATCTTTCCAAATGGATTATACATGTTTTAACAAGATACTCAAGATGATATACAATAGGTTATTGTTAAAAGTAATTTTAGAGGCATAATGATGTCTGTAAGAAGTTTCTTGTAGAAGGCAAGCTATAAATGTTTAGCTCACCCGAAAATTATTAAAATAAATTACTTACGATGGTCCATTGGCATAAATGATTGAGTCACCTTCAGCTGAGAACTGTGAAACATTAGTCCGTCCCAAAAAGTCATATGAGCCAGCATCCAATTCATATTTGTTTGTTGTTCCATTAACAATATTCATTGTGTGTACATAACGACAAATCTGTAAAAATAAACACAAGAAAGTATTATTTATTTGGTATATATAAAAATTTTACAAAAAATATAATACAGAACAGAAAATCAGATCAATGGTTAATAACTATTGTTATTTGAATCTATAAATGAAGCACTATCTTAGACGGGTCAATTGTATGTATTTATTTATTTATTTATTTATTGGACCATCTACAAAGATACACACAACTTAAAGCTAAATACAAAAGTGTTAAGTAATATAATAAATGTGCACCCTCACTTACAGAAGGCCACAGCACGCAAAGTAGAAACGTACATACAGTTGGCGAAATTTGGCAAAGTTACAAATAGTAAATTACTAATAATTAATTTAAATAATGAATTACAAATAATGAAATACAAATAGCGATATACAAATAATGACATACAAATGATCAAATACAAATAAAGAAATGCACATAATAATATATAAATAATGAAATTACAAAAAATTATAATTATTATTCAATATTAAATAAAATAAAATAGGCTTAATCAATGCTATCAGTCAGGGAACAATACAGGTGTTTTTTGAACAAAAGTAAAGAGCTACTAATATCAATATCAGATGTCTTGGATAGTGAGTTGTATTATATATATATGTATAAACTATCTTACAAAAATTTTAGGGATCAACTGATTTTCTGCTAAATTTCATGATTGCCATTGTGATTGTTTTGTTATTTTCACTTTAAGTAACAAAGGCCTTACTCCTAAAATGGATTTTATTCATTTTTACAAAAGTATTAGTGGTATCATAAAAAGAAAAGATGCCCGAGAGAAAATAAAAATTATAATTGTGTAACTTTTTACAGAGAATCTATGATAAGGTTGCAGAGAGCCTGCAGAAAGTTAAAATAATTATTTTTCCTGTTGTTCATTGATTAACTTGTCAGTTGTTGTAACATAGTTAAAAACTGAAAGTCAATAAGTAAATGGTTGTCTGTTATTAAAGTTGCAGTTATCATAGTAGGTATCTATTATAAAAATATGTTATGTAACTGTTAAGGCACATTTAGACAAAGCAAGTTTTTAAAGAAGTGTCATACTATCCCTGTACCTATCATCAAATAAAATAAAATAATATAATTGCCTCAAGAAAATATCATGTAATAGGCTTTTATTATATGATATGTTGACTATAAGTAAGTATAGAAATAAAATATTTAGGTATAATATATAAAATTATATACCAATACTTATTAATAAATGAACATAATTATATAACATTGTCATATTAAACAGATTATGTACTGAATAGAATTTATGATCACTCTTAAACTGAAATTATTTCCATAAAAAAAATATCATATGCTTTAAGCATTTTCACCATAGATCATTATGGATCCAGTGATTAATATTATAAAAAGATACACAAGATTGACTGAGGTCATTATCTACATCAAATATTGACTTATTATAGTTTCAAAACACAAATTTCTACAGGAATACTATAATAATAGCAGTAATAATTTAAGATTTCCTGCTTGCCCAAGCAACTTAGTTTTTATCATATGAGACCAATTTTGTTTGATAGCAAAATGATCACGCATTTTTTATTATCAAACAGGTTTTACTCAATGTCCATAGGATTTCAAAACATGTTCTATTAGCATAGCATGCCATACGATGATACGAAATACGTTGAAGTTTAGATAGAGTTCATTTCATATTCATATTTTAACAAGGTATACTTACCGATAAAGGATCTGTACAACTATTTACAGGTGGTGGAGTAGTCGCATTTATTGGCATTGATACATCGTAGCACGGATGATAATAATATGTGGCCATTTCATATTGTGAACCGTTCATTTTCACACTGTATGTATCCGCCGAATAGAAACCAAGCGAAGCTGAAGGCGATAAGTCGATTCCGGTGCCATTTGGAAAAACACATACGCAGGGACTTTTCTTCACGCAACTATCTTGAGCCAAAGCAGATAAAACATACGTCAAATAAACAAAAAGAAAACAGTAAATAGGCACAGAAGCCATTTTTAAAAGAAAATGCTTCCTTTTTACGTCTGATTTCCTTTTTGCTCTTTGTGTACGACGTACAATTTATTGCCCAATCATTTAAAATCAACAGAATGAAATGAAGTCACTCACTGACGGAAACTGACATCAGTTGTGTTGATCTGTCAAAACCTTTTTTTATGGATTAATGAGAGCTGAAACTTGGCCTTTTGGTCAGTAATTATATTGGTATAATTATATAGTACGCTGTCGATTTCATTTATATTTAATATCGTGGAATGTCATCAATATTTTCATTAAATCTATCTAATAATTTGATGTCTTCGTTCATATCAGTGTTCAGCAAATAGCCTATGTAGTAGGTCTTTTGCATGAATGAATTGCCAATTAACCTGTTAAGGGTCGCGGAAAGTGGTTGGGTGCGTGTGGCCCAAGTGGTCTGTGTGGAAAACCTTGGGCGAGGCTTATATGTCCAGCAGATGTCTTTCGGCTGAGATGATGATGACCACTTACCAGTGCCATCAGTTTGAAAGAGAGAATATGAGTACGAGAACTTGAGTTTTGAGACAGTGTGACAAGTATCAGTTTGACGTTATTGTCAAATGTCATAAATTCTTAGTTCGTAAACATTGACCAAATAAAATACTAACTATTGAATTCATTTAATCTTAATGATTTTGTCCTATAAGATTTAAATCATGGCCGATAAAAAGAAAAAAATATTCAATTTAAAGGTATGTGACGCTTACGATTATTAAACGGCACATTCTTAATTTTCTAAAGTATGTAATTACTTGACTGCCTATAAGTCTAGTGGATAAAAGTAGCTTAATTATTAAATTATTATTTATTTTATTTTGAGATCGCAGATTCGGTTCCCCGCTGAGGTAAAGTATTATTCGATACTGGAAATGTGCCTAGTAGATGAAGATAGGGTTAATAGCTGATGAAATAGCATAGGTACACCACATTTTGCCAGCCTCACATGAGGCATACCTATGTATCTAAGCTTACCTTTAAAGGATGAAATTCCTAAAGCCATAGAATAAACATAAAAAACAATCCTTTTAAGTTATATATTGTTTACCTCATTTATCAGCTACATTAATTATACCTAGGTACATTGTTTGTTCTTTGATATTATAGACTAATTAATTATTTTTATCAAACAGGAATCTGCACCAAGGAGACCAGTCATATTAAAATCTGATCGAGAAACTACCAAAGATCAGAGTAAAGAGAAGCAAGAAAAAGAAAAACAACCAACCATAATATTAAAAACTAGAGAACAAAGTGCTCCTAAAGAGGAACAACCACAAAGTCCTAAAACTATAAAAAGTTCTGAACAGGAGAGCCTTCACCCAAGTAAAATTGCTCAGAATGAAAATAAAGAAAAGAAAAGCATAGGTAGCTATAAATGCAATCATTATTTATAATATGTATATAGTAACCTGGATTTAAGAAAACTGATGTGATGTTTAGGGAATATTAACTAATAAACTAAGCTTTATAAATATAATTAAGTTAAAAATGATTAATCATTACCATATCTGTAATAAATGCTGTAGTGGAATGTTATGGCGGCATAATAGCCTCGGGAATGTTATTACATCCCTAGCTAATAAAGATAAATCAAACATGAAAATAGACCATAAAATTATTATTTGATTGTGCAATCTGTTCCGTAGAACTTGACAAGGTGTCATATTGCAGTTTACTAGGCACCAGAGTAATAATACACCTTGGTGTGTAGTTTGGCAGCAATTGCTGCAAATAAATAAGTACCCTTAGTTTTGCAGCTGTCCATAGACTTTTGTAACCTCTTTCCATCAAAAATGTGCTTTTAATAGTAGTTAAAAATATTTGATGGAATACACTTTATTGTACATCCATTTAATTCAGTTTATATGAATATCAAAGTACAGTTTATGTTATAATAAACAAAGAGCAGCTGTATTGCTAAAAGAAATCCTGCAAACAAATTTGGATGGTCAGGAGTAGAATTAGTACTAAATAATGTGCAAGGGTTTATCTCCAGTGCAGTTATGTTTGTTGAGTACAGTGCGCCAAGAAAGTGGTCTTCCAGTTTTGACAAAAGTTTCTGTGAGATCTAATTAGCACTAAAGTTGACTTTTCTAACTTGACATATGATGTAAATATAATACATGATAAAGAGAGTAATAGTCATTGTCATAATGTTATTGCTAGGGGAAATCAATCTTGTTGTTTCATAACGTTCATATGAACCTGAACTGTAGGGTGGTTGACCACGTTTATGGGCGATTGTACATAGCTATTGATTTAAAATACTTGTACTAAGAGTATCTCCAATGTATAGCTATGTACAGCTAAAGATTCAAGATACTTTTTAATGCCTTGCAAACAAGCCAAAGGGCCATTGTTTGGCAAAAGATAATGTCTATTCAATCTATGTATGTATGTGTTCTTGTTTACAAAAGGCTCCCCTTTATGTAAACAAGAACACATTAGGACAGTTTATAGGCAGAATGCAAATCTACTTTGCAACTCAAAGAAACAGTATAGTCGTATCTTACCTGCTTGGGACTAAGTAGAGAAATACAGAACCATGAACTAGTCTTTTTAATAATGTGAAATATTAATTAACATTTTATATATAGAATTTATGCATGTTTGCAGAACATAAACCAAATCCACCATTGAAGGTCATGACAGAATCTGTGAAACTACTGGATGAGAACTTAGAGCTGAACACAGCTGCATTGGAGTTTCTACATGATTCAAGCACTAATTACTTAGTTGTGGGAATCATTGGTAATAATTAAATCTGTACTAAATTATATGTACTAATTTTTAATATTATTTGATTATTTACTACCTACATTTTAGGTAAGTATAGCATATGTATTCTGTCATATAATGATGGTATATATTAATTTTCTGCAACTTTTTCTTATATTATTACTTTAACTTTCTATAATAAACAGTATAATACAAAAAGATTATTCCATTTTGACAGGTAATGCCTGTGATTATCGTGTTTAATATACAACAAACTTTACATTTGTATAGACAATATATCAACATCATCATAATTATAACCATAAGCTATCTCATCAGTAATATGTTACATATAATAATAATAATAATAATATTCTACCACATACACACAACACCATACCATCTAGCCCAAACTAAGCAGAGCTTGTACTATGGGTACTAGACAATGGATAAACATACATATATACTTTTTTTTTGTAAATACATACATATTATACATAGAAACACCCAGACCAAGACAAACATCCATGTTCATGCACACAAATGTTTGACTTGTGCGGGAATCGAACCAGCCCCACCTTAGGCGTAGCAGTCGGTTACACTAACCACTCCGCCACCGAGGCCGACAATATAGGTATGTATGTATGTAGGCGTCTATATATTTATGTGTATATATTTGTTTATATTTTATTTAAATTATATGATATATTTAGGTATGTATATATTATGTAAATATCATTACTTTTGTGTTATTCTTTAGTTTAAATACATGTATGTTTATAATGCTATTGTATGTATATGCACCTACTTCTTTTTATCTCTGCATCACCCTACAGTTGACTGGTAGAGAATGCCTAAGCCCGCCAATGTATTGTTTTGTGCATGAAATTTTTAAATAAATATTTTATGATATAGCTTTTGGTTACTGTATGCTGTATCCCTTAAAGTTGACTATGGAGCATTGGATTATTTGTATATCACATGATTTATTTATTTATTAACTTGGACATTCAGTAGTTATTACTACACACTACACTTACAGCAGTTAGTTAAATGGGCAACTATTGTTAATATGCTAAATGCTACAGGTATTTGTAGCTGCTCTATAAATGTCTTCTGGAATGCCCTACTTAAACATTATTATTATAAGGAACATTAGGATGAGTTCATAAGATATTTTATTTAGTGTCAATGTAAGTAAGTGATAAGAATAAATTTTATTTTCAGGTACTCAAGGTGTAGGCAAATCAATGATTCTTAATCTAATTGCAAATAATGTACATGATCAGAATCTTTGCACACAAATATTGAATTCACATGAAATGCCAGTTGATAACACATTTGAAAACAACGATATGCCAGCTTTAGAAAATCAAATGGAAGCTCTAGATTATGCTGGAGCGGCTGAACCAAAGGTACAGGAGAAAAAGGACAGTATATTCAAGTTCAAAATGCAGGATATTGAACAAATAGAACGAGGAGTTCATTGTACAAAAGGTATAAAACAAAATTATTAAATAATTTTTCTGTTGCCCTCAGAGTATATATATACCGGAGAGACCTGTATGGAAATTATCTTCTCGCTCATTGCTGCTCTACGTGGTCTAGCACGTCTAGTAAAAACAGTTTCTAATGACATTTGAAGGTACAAATTATTGTGTGAAGTTAGAAAAAGGACTAACATGACGCCCAATTCCATGATAGTCATTTTCAGAACTAGATTAGGAATTAGAAAACTCAAAGGGTTGGAAATCTTTAGATTTCAGCTGTGAAATTTTTTAATCTGCGGCACCAGTGTCGGCAGTAATCAATGACTTACCTAGAGTTATTTTCTAGCCTGCCTGCCTAGGCCTCAGCCTCAGAATATATATAAAACCCTACACATGTGACTTGAAACCTAACACCCTAGAGTAGGCTGGTGCTGATGCTAAGGGGTAGCCAGGTCACCCCAGAATAGTCTGGTGACTATTCTGGGGTGACGTGGCTACCCCTTAAATACGCCAATGTCAGTACTCTAAGCGACACTAATTAATTAATTATTTTAATCTAACGGCTGTTTTTAATCTAATAAACTATTAAAATTCTGGATCATGCATTTGAATAAGCCTTTTGAGCTTAGGTATGTGGAGGGACTACCACTGGTCACATCATCGAGATATTCCTTACGGATCGATAAACATTTGTATAATATTCTACTGCATTATTCAGCTGGGAACAGCAAAAGATTTTCTTAACTAAACAATGCTGCTACATCTGCCCCTAACACTAGACTGTGCAACCATATAATGTAGTGTCTTAAAAATACATAGATACCATCCTAGTAAACCATGTAGACCATGTCCTGAAATTACCGATAGAATACTTTTATCCTAATACTTCTTCTCATGGCATTTATGCTGGTGAATCAGCTGGTAGAACCCAATAATGTAATAAATGAATCAAATTTAATCGAAAATTATACTGGAACATTTCAGGAATTGACATGTACGTCACGAACGATCGTGTGATACTCCTCGACTGCCAAGCGCTGTGGTCGCCATCTTTGATCGAAGAGTCGAACACGACGATCACTGCGCGCAGTGCCAACGTCGTCACCGTCGATTGCCTCCAAATAGCTTCATACCTCATGGCAATATGCCATGTACTTATTACCGTACAGGATTGGTTCACCGATTACAACTTCTTGAGGTATATAACTTAAACACTACTACATTTTTAAGACATGCTTTCACTAGCGACAAATCCATAGGGCTTGGGGTGCCCGACACTCCTCAATTGCTTTATTGATAGGTCTGATACCTCCCAATAATTTGTTCCTAAAGTACTAGTTACTAGACACTGAGTGCATGAGAAGTGACAAAAGGTTTATATTCTTTAGTTTTTGTTTACTATGTCACGGAAAATTATGATTACCTAAAATATATATTAGGTATATTAAAGGCCCTCCAATATTTTTATGAAGTTGACGCCCCTACATGCGTTATGTTAACCGAGGAAGATAAAAGTGTTGTGTACCATAGCCAGAACTAGCTTAGCTGCTGAAGTGAGCACATGAATTGCCAAGGTCGTAGGTTAAATTCTAGCCTCATGATTGCAAGTTAGACGAAGTGAACGATAAATGTATCTATAATTTTTATAATAAAAAAACCTAATAACAGTTTTGCCCCCGATGCCATGTCAGGCAAGTGTTCGATCGATAAATAATCGAACGTCTCTACACGCGAACATAGCGAAATCTTTTGTCATGGGTCCAAGAAGACAACCTTTATAAGCCGTGATAAACATTTAAAGGCTGCACGTATGGCGTATGGTTTATATAGTCTGCCTCACCACTGCCACCGCGCCGAGTGTTGTGGGTTCGATCCCCAAAGAGGTAAAAAACTGTGTGATCCAAAAATACTTGTTCCGAGTCTGGGTGTTCTTTGTGTCCGCTGTTTGAATGTTTATAACGTTCCTCGCGTTACAGGAATTATTCCTAGAGAAGGAGTTGTCGTTTTTAAAGAGTAGATAGATATGTCATTACTGGGTCGATACCTAATTTTGCTGTTGGGTTTTTCTCTATAGCTTGCAGTACAGTAACATGGAATCTAAAACGGTGCTGGGTAGATGACAGTAGGCTCACGACTGTACTAAAACGATAGCTGGCGAAATGTGATGTTAAACACACTTTTTAATACACTCTTTGCGGATATAGTTATGATACTCTATATGTATATGTATTATATTCACAGATATGGCAGACATATTTAAGACTTAGCTTTAAGATAGTACTTACATCTTTTCGTGGTGAAATATTGTGCAATAATATGATTATCTTTAGAACATTTGTACCGCCAATTCATGTACATGATAACTGTCGGTATGCCATATTATTACTATTCATTTCTTATAAAGTTTTATATAGTAATACATTCGGTTTATTTTCGAATAAAGTTGAGATTAAGATGATACTTGACGATACACGACTTTAACAATACTTATAGTATTGTTAATACAATAAAGGTGATCCCCATTTTTCCTACATCTTTCGGCCTACTTGTTACAGTCATAAAATTGGTGGCATGTGTTAGAGAAATACACTAATTATACTTCTGCATTATTTCATTAAAATTGACAGTTGCAATAATGAGATATTTTTATTCGAATATGTAACTAGGTTAGGTTAATTAATGGATAAGTTTAAAAGTAATTATTCTTACAGCTGATTTATAATGAGAAATTAATTGGAACCAAATAGCACCGATACTTAAACGAAAATGCGAATAACATAACAGAATATATATGTAACCGTTGCAAGTACATTTGATTTTTTGACGTTAAATGTCATTGTCAAACTTGAAGTTTGATGATTAAAAATCTGGCACCGTGTCTTTTTAGCTGGATATAATTAATGCAGTGTAATTAATTAACATAAAATATTATTTTACCGTCGTAAATTGAATATTGTCCTTTGTCATTTTGTGTATTGTTAAACTAACATACATTTTACAGTAAAAATATAGATTGTAACTGTAACTACAAATGAAAATATTTTATATTTCCTGTTTACCATTGTAAATTCAATTTGATTTTTATGATTTTGTTTAGTGATCAAATGACGCTGTTTTTGGGCATGTTCCTTTGAATATATTTCTTTTTAAAGACGCTTTCCGCACTAGGAATTATTCCTATGTCGCAGGGGACTTTACAAACATTCAAACAACAGACACAAAGAACACCCAGACTCGGAACAATTATTTGTGGATCTCACAAATTTTTGTCCCGTGTGGGATTCGAACCCACAATACTCGGCGCAGTGGCAGCAGCGAGGTGACCACTTAAACCACTACACCATCCGTGCAGTCAAATTAAGATGCAGATACTTGACGTTGTTAATACAATTCATTCGAATGAAATTGTCCATATCGCTGGTTTCATACGTCATACTTATACCTACAACCTTTTATCCAGATATATCCAAGCAGCGGAGATGTTAAAACCATCTCTATCAGCGTCCAACACGGTGGCGAGTACCCAGGAAGGATCAGAGTCCACGGCCGGCGGTGAAAGCCATCCACATTTGCTGCTGTTACACAATCGATGCCAGCTGGAAGACTTTACACCAGAAACTCTTACAATTATGCAAGATCATTATAGGTAGGCATTATAGGTTTTAATTTTTGATACGAACGAGATGGGTGTAAAAACACAGGATTTAACCTCTTCGTCTTCATGTGACCAATTTTTATTTCATCACCTTTTTTAATATTAAACGTAGTTTTGGTAGATCTTTCTTTGCCCGTAGGTAACAAAGTATTATTTGTCCACGCCTGCGGCACCATAAAGTATTTAATTTAACTAATTTGAATACATATGTAGTTATTTCATTATTTGATCAAGTAACATTGAAATTAAACACTTTATACGGATTTTATCGCGTTGTTTATTTTACTTTAAACACTGGTATTACATAATTTTGAAAACTCTAACACTACTATTATTGAAATTTTACTATTATTTAAGCTATATATTTTCTAATTAAAACAATTTATATTTGAGTTTACACTTTGCCCCGACGTTTCGGTTGCTTTACAGCAGCCATTCCGTGAACATGGCCACCTATATGGTGACATGCAGGCGTGAGTATATGTATATATCTATTTATATACTACCAAGGTACCAAAGAAGTATATTTCTTTCCTTAAAGTACCAGCAGCTACCGTGGTATGCCACGGTTACGCATATAAGTTGACAGTTCAATAATTCCTTAAGTTCCTCAAAGCAGCAGCAGTATTGCATGGAAAAGCAATACTGCTCATCTCAGTTCAGCAATTCTACATTACAAGATCATTTACACGCGATTTTTTGTGGAGATACTTCTTTATGGTTGCGTTAATCGTGTACGCAGGTTCCACTGGGCCGTGAACACAAGCTGACTACGTCGAGTCAGCTTAATATGCATGATCGCGTTCACACATATACATAACACGAATCGCAAAAGCTTGAGTTATTAATTTAAATCATCCCATTATAAAAATAGATTTCGATAAGAATAATAGGTAGCGGTATAGTAGGTATATCATTGAAGGACAGACAGTACTCATAGGCTTAATAAAGGATGTGCAGGGTCTATTAAATTTCAATGCTTGTTTTGGGGTTGCAAAATTTTCGTAGATTTAAGCCATAGTCCACCACACTAGCCCAGTGCAGGTGGGCAGACTTCACATATCTTCGAGAAAATTATGGAGAAATCTCACGTAACTTCGAAAAGTTAGAGATGTGCGTTTTGGTTATCGAACTCGAGACCTCTGCGTAGCAGTCCGACGATCTCCCACTAGGCTATCGCTGCTCCAATGTTTTATAAATTATCGAAAGAGATATAATTGTGGTATTATAGCATAATAACATAATACATATATGTAGGTATAAATGATTATGAATGCTTCGAGACTACCAATACAGATTACCTCGCATACATTGTAAGCTGATAATTATTATTAAAAATGTATCGGTTTAATTCAATGCAGATAAGTAGGTATGTAGTTTTAGTGATCACTCATTGGTGCATTATAAGATTTAAGTTTCGATAGATAGATTATTATATTTTAATGAGGGCTTTGAAATTAAATGCCTTTATACAGATTTTATCGCGTTGTTTATTTAACACTGTATTACATAATTTAGAAACTGTTACACTACTACTACCTACTATTGAACTTAAATTAAAATATATATTATTAAAACTTTTCAGTTTTCTACATTTACTTTTTGCTAAGCCACCGGCGTTACTGACTTAAGGCGGGTATTTTTAAAGACATAAGTTATATAACTTTCATCCTGAATATCAGATAGGTACCAAATAATCTACAAAACGTTCTAATCGCAAAACTGTTATTAAAATATTACGTGTCAGTTTTTGAAATGCCAGGCATAATTGAAAACTTATTGTGTTTGGCCGGCAGTGTACTGTTGCGATTTAATAGATCAATAGACACTGCACTTCTTTTATCAATCCTATGAATATTTTCCAGACATTATTAATAATGGTTAACTAATATACAAGAAGGCAGACAAGTGGGCCGAGATATTTTCTTCCTCAATGATATAGGTTGTCACCCTAATACGCGACACCTGCATTATTATAGACACAATCTAAGCTTTATTTTAGGGATAAGTAAAATCATTTTGAGGTTCCATCAGATAGCATCTACGCCCAACGTCGAGCCAAACTTTACAGAAAAAGTATACCCATGCTACAAAAGATCGCATCCGTAGGCTACGGTAATCGCTCTTACCATAAAGCAAATCGTATGCTTATTTGCCATATTGGAGGTATATAAAACAAACGGTATAGGTATACATAGGCTCACGGCTGTACCTATATAAGGAAAAAAGAAAGAAAAGATTATTTATAACCATAGGGTTAGCCAAAAGTGTATTTCGTAAACTTTCTTAGGTCATATTTAAAAGAGGCGACCGTATCGTCGTCAGACATTCACACTCTTTGTACTACTGATTATTAGTTCCCAGCATACAAACTTAATACTAGATTGTCTGACTCTGAAATTAAATATGTCACGATCATCAAAAATACGCAACTTTTACCACAGGACGAACCAATCAATCGTGGCCGAGAAAATAAAATATGAATATGTTTTGTATCAACCTATATACTATATCTTTATATTGTTTCAGGCAAGCATTCCTGAAGTCAAATCTACAGCTAAACTCGGGAATGTATATGTATAGCGATACGAACAAGAATGGTCTGAATGTCGACAGCGTGTGTAAAGGGTACAATGTTGGGACTTGTGGCACGCCCATTAATTTGTTCCTACTGCCGGAAATATACAGTGACTTTGGTGAGTTCAAGGCTTCGTTTGTTATACAGTACAGTAGTTATAGGATAGTAAATTATTCTGCATGTATATTAGCAAGATTAATATAATTAATGGAGTTAGTTGATAAGTTAATGTGCCTACGTTATTTAGAGCAGATTTTTCAATCGTCAAATATCTGTTATCTGACGTTAATATGGCGTTTTGACATATTTTCTAGACATAAGCTGCCAAAATGCCAAACATATTGCCGGGATAAAGGTTATATGACGATTGAAATATACTAACCTATTAATGGCAAATACTGGCCGGTATGAACATTAGTTCATAATTCTTAGTAGAATTCCCAATAGGCAGCATTGAGTCTGCTAGTTATGATTTTTTTTGTTTAGAAAGTCAACTCACGCCTTGGAAATTCCTGTGAGGCGGGAGACTTCACAAACATTTAAACAATGGACACGGAACACCCAGAACCAGAAAACATTTTCTGGATCTCAAAAATTTTTATCTCGTGTAGGGTGAGTTCAATACTCACAATTCTAGTCGCAGTAGGAGTGGCCAGGCCATCTCTTTCACCACTGCCCCACTGTTATTAAACAGTAGACTGGCCTTTTTGTTTATAGAACCAAAACATAAATATGCAGATGCAAATGTATGTTTTGTTTCTGCTTTAAAAAGAAAAGCCTCTTCTGGTTAACCGCTCAAAGATACATATGCGCGATTCTAAGTTACATTTATTTTCATGTATAATTTGTCGACCTACTTAAGTACATGAGTAAACTCAGTTAGGTAGACCTGGTTGATATAAATATACCTTGTAAGCTTACCACGCCTTGAACCGTTATTGAAGGACTGGGTCAAAGCTAAACCTTCAGAACGGTTGTCGACACGGAATAGCGCACCGAGGCTATGGAATTTAATGTTTCGACTTTATTCATGTTGATTTTTATCGGCTTATATGTTTTGAAATGATTCGGTAGACATATCCCATTCAAAGTTTTAATTAAATGTGTGTAGCACTTTGAAATTAAATTCATTTATACGGATTTTATCACGTTGTTTATTTAACACTGTATTACATATTTTTGAAACTGTTACACTACTACTACTATTAAATATTACTAATTTTAAGCTAATAAAAGCCATGGTCCCCGTGACCATGGCTGCTGAAAAGCAACCGAAACGACGGGGAAAGTGTAAACCTAAATATAAATAGTTTTAATAACTTTATTAGCTTAAAAAATTGTAAAATTCAATAGTAGAAGTAGTGTAACAGTTTCAAAATTATGTTATACAGTGTTAAATAAAAATCGCGGTAAAATCCGTATAAATGAGTTTAATTTCAATAAATAACATTCACGTGTATAGCACTTATTATACCAGTGTATAGATCTATAATTATATATAATATGCTTATTATAGAGAGCTCAATTCAGTTCTAGTGTTTATGTATTAAATAGTTAATTGTTTGCGTTATTTCCTAGTGAATTACAGCTGAGTTTTAACTCATTTTTGTTTTCACAGATAACCGCGAAATCTACCGCGGTCATCCTCCTTTCGAACAACTAGCTAAACGTCTACGATGGATGGTCCTAGGCGTCAACAGACATCAAATCACTAACGTACCGAATCTTTCTGAAAAAGGATGGTTCCACTACTGCAGCAAGGCCTGGGAAACTATAAGAAAATGTACCTTCTTCATGGAGTACGAAAGATTTCTACCATGAATATATTTTAGACGACAGGGATTATGTACAAAAATGCTTGAGCCGATAACTCAACACCTGCGTGTTATCTTGCTCTAATGATAAACACGATTAATCGATGAAATATTTTAATTCCAAACACTTGAAATAATTGAATGTACATTTGGTTATTGGTTATTGGACCCAATAAACACTTAGTAATCATAACGTGCAGTTTTATTATCATTGATAAACGCTGTCTATTAATGGTTTACGCCTTTGCTCAGGTGGTTTATACGCGTGTTGATACACGCTAGCTAAGCGCCAGTGTTCCGGGTACCCTGTAGCGTTCGCGTCTCGCCAAATACTGAATGGAGGCGCCAACGTCGGAATAGTATAAGACTTTTTAGTATAAGGATGCCGCATCTTTGGTATTTTTACTCCTTTAGAGTCAGTCGAACCTGTCACGCTCTGTACTGAATTAGGATTGCCCGCTTTAAAAGCAAATTTATAATCCTCCTTTTGTTTCGTGTCTTGGGATGTTTTTACTCCGTTACAAGACACGCAATTCTTGTGTTTAACGTTCGATGAATCACTGTCTTTAGTCGACCGTCGCGAATGTTGGTGGGATTCATTGGGCGAGCTGTGGTGTAGTTTCCCTTGGGCCAACGGTGTCTTCTCATAGGACTCTAAACTATGACGGTTACGATTTATATCGTAATTGTTGTTATTCTTTATTTTAGTATTCCACGCATCTTTAATGGGCTGTAATTTCTCTGGCCTTGTGTCGTCGCGGCTAGACTTACGGCTAATTTCACTTGGTGTGCCGCATCCATGTATTCCATCGCATTCTGGTTTCTTACCCGATTGACTCGAGCTTTTTCTGCTCGATGACGCAGACCTAGGTTTATCATTTGCACTCGCATGCTGTGGACAGTACTGAATATCACAAGAATCCCGTCTTTTATCCTTAGTCATATCCTTTTCAAAGTACGGCACGGGATGATGACCTACATCGCCTAACATACGGTTTTGATTAAAAATTGGATTGGCGTGACCGATAGGAGATACCTCGACCTCTTCTTTAGGTGTGTGAACCATCGTAAAGACTGCTGGTGCCTTAGAGCCGTTCGAACCGTCTATATGTTTAGGTGGTCTCGGTTCTCTTTTAGGGTCATCCGGCCTAAAATCCCAGCAGATAGCTAGGTCCATCAGGGTCATAGGCTTTTTGTTTTGTCCTCCTAAATCTGGGGCAGACGTCGCAGGTCTCTGCGTATTGTTCTTATCACCATCAGCTTTTTTCGTGTCGCATGTCTTAGGTCGGTGAACGCGCATCTTCGTGCAGCACGTGGGCCCAGAGGCCCCGTATCCTTTCCATCCAATAGCATATGGTTTCACAATGATATCTGAATCCCGATGCTCTGCAATCTTTGTCATATTTCGGTATCCTAAAGTATCAGGTAACGGCTGATGCTCCAGATTTCCGACATGCATTTTCTTGGCGAATTGAAAGTTGTGGGTGACGTTGACGTAAGGTAATTTGGGCGTTCCACTAGTTTTGTCCTCTCTCATATTCTGTTCCCGGACTCGATCATTTTTCTTTGCGTTTTCAGCAACTTTCCTCCAAAATTTATCGGCCTGGTCCTCTTGAGGTCCGTGTAACTGTTCGACAGCGTCTTTTACTAATATATCATGAGTGTCGTGTCGTTTCTCAGGATCGGTTAATGCGCCTGGGATGTAAGGAGTATGACCGTCTGCGTCTACCGGTTCTTTCTTTACATTCAAATCCAACGGATCATCATCTTTATTATTCGCTTCGTTGTAGCGATCTTGGTTGCTTTGTAAATGTCCTCTCTCACAAAATTTCTGATCCCTTGTTGACGTAGGTTCCTTTATTGCACAGACATGTAAAAATTTGGGAGCACTTATTTTGTATAATTGCACTAATATTTAATAAAATTTGGTAGAACCTATGTTGTATAATTGCGCTAATATTTATTAAAACAAAAATGGTACAAGTAAATAAAATGATGATAAATAAATACTGCGCTACTAAAAAGTGCCTCATTCGTCAATCACTCTTATTATTGGTTTCTTTGGATACTTGTGAACCGGGCATTCATATGGCTGAAATAAACGAAAACGAAAGCAAATTAAGAATCTAAAATAAAATAAATGCGCAACAAAAGAATTAGTGTCAGTAAATAAAAATCCAAGAACTTGAAATGACCACCACTATGAATATCATTTAAAATTCTTGTAAAAGCATGTAAAACATAAATAAAAGTTTAATTGTTAATGACTTCATGTAACTACAGCTATCACCAACAGTGACCTACTTGGCAACTCAAAAGTTTCAAGGCAACGTCCGTAAGCGTAACGTTGATTCACAATATCACGCTATCACAAACAAACAAGAGCACGTTTGGCGCGCAACTGCATCCCAAACGTAAAACACATGTAGCCTCATTCACTCACTTGGAACGTCTGTGCGTCGGGACTTTCAGTCAAAGATATTTTGCCTTTGGCGCGTTTAGCAGCGCGCAGGCGTGACCCTGCCGCCGTCGCTTTCGGTCTCTGCACGCGAAGATTCAGCCAATCTGGAAATCTTCCGTCTGGCGGCTCTTTGGCTAACTCCTCCGCTGGAACGAGACAAAGCCAATTTCGATAAATACTTTCCAACACAACGTGCTAAATTTAGCCGCTATCTACGTTCCATATAACACGTGATTCATGTCCTGATTGCAGTTGACGCGAGAATGTATGCAAGAAATCGCGTGCATACGTATTAATAGGTCATCGATTTTAACCAAAATCTATATTTATGCAGTCATTGAGCAAATAGTAAGTAGCGAAATATTCGGCAAGCAGCCACCTAACTACTGCGTAACACGATATTTTGGGACGCAGGAAGTGATTTGCGTGTATGTTGACAAATAAATGACAGAGCTTTATGACTTTCTGCAAGGACGAACAGTAATGATACAATTTATCAAAGTATCTGTGGAATGTTTTATTCGCCCGTAGCACACATTTTACTCACCAACTTTTCTTGTTATTTTTCGAGGAAGGTCCCATGTTCCGGTGTAATGGCCGAAACATCGGGAAGATCCCCGTGGCGCTCCGGGTAAAAAGTGTCCATTGATATCACATATTGGTTTAGGGTTTGGTCGGTATTCCAGCGGTCGGGCGCGTGTTGGCGCCCATCGTGGGACCTGCCAGTTTCCTAACCGCTTAGGCGTTGTTTCCCTGTTAAACTATTGACAATACGTTTTAAAATGCTGTAATAATAAAGATCTGAAACTACGCAAAAAACAATAAATATAATGCTTGCACAATTTACATTCGCGTTTTGCAAACAATATTTCATATACTAAAATAATGATTATTTGTTTTTGTTGACGGGGCTGGCACGTGCCTGTGGTGCAGGCCACGTGTCTCACACATTATCTAAAATAAAATATTCAACACGCTCTTGACTTTATTTCATGCAACTTTAAACTTTATTTGATGACAAAGAAGATAGCGAGAACTCATACAAAAATATGTCATTATCCTTTGTTAAGAGATCTCCAAAATATTAAAAAGGACTGGTTTAAAATGTAACAATAGTGGCGCTCTAGTGTCCCATTGATCAGGTGTCGAACAACCCCCGTTATGCAGGGCGTTATAATCATCCCCTTAACAAAGGGTTGCAAATTGTTATTTACCCCATACATCACATGTCCATTTGACTAAATTATAAATGGTCGCCATAATTTAGAATTATCATGTCTAATAGATTTTTGTCGACAAAGTGTATTGATTGTATAATAAGTTGGTGCACGAAAATAAATCAAAATTTTAGCGCTGCGCTGGTGGGTTCTACTTAAGAAATTTGTTCTATTACTGCGTGGAAGCGTTTTTGTTAAATGTATAGTCTACTGCGCTAGCCTAGAAGAAACTTTATACACCTGCAAGAGAACGGAGAGTTGTCACTACTCTCTCACTCTCTGCCAAGGCCACCTTATGATTATACACATAATCACTGAGTACACACTCAGTACATGCAAGTAAAATCATTTTAGCATTTTCACAATAATTTTTAAATAATACCTTGCTCAATTTAAAATTCTGTTTTGATGGTAACAGCATTGTAATTTTCGCCAAAAATGCAATCTTACTTAAATACAAAAACATACATAGCACAAATCGAAATGGCGGAAATTATCCAGAAGGAATTATTTTATGATCACCTGCGTGCGTAGTACGTACCTACATGTATCCAACACGCATGTATGGGTCGTTTTCATCAAAGTTACAATCGTTTTATTTTATTATGATAGATATCAAAGCAAACAAATGCTTCTTCAACGATGTTCTGAGAATTTACAAATCGTATAACGTGATCTATTAGGTTCTGTAAGGACATGCGACGTCGCGAAGGCCGAGGAGACATTGGATGCACGCGTCACCGTACTGAACAGTGGGAAAGGTCTTGTGGTATCTGCAGATGGTGAGTCAGTTTTATATTTGATCGTGTAGTGTTCTAAGATAATCATTAAATACTTCCTGAGAGTAGAAAACAGTCCACTAAGCTTAATTTAGTAGAATAAATTGTCTTTCTCGTAGGAACTCTTCTAATCAAAGAATGAAATATTACTAAGGTCACTTTACCAACTGCTACCATCTACCTATAAATTATATTTAGGTATGGTTAGCGTAATAAAATGCTCTAAATATTCTTACTACTTTTGGTAGGTAGGCATGTTGGTAAAGTAATAAAGGTAAAATAATTATGGTTATTTATAATGCATAAAAATTATGCATTATAAATAACCATAATTATTTTAATCCTTCTTACCTATAAGGCCTATAACACATTGTATTTAACATTAAAAGTAATAAGAATTGACTATTTATAAGAGTTTGAAACTAAAACAATGGATTTGAATTTATTATTTGACAAACAGTAGTTTGTTGTGGCATCATTCGCAAAAATCATTGACCGGTTTAATAGTGTTGAAATTAAACTACTATATACGGATTTTATCGCGTTGTTTATTTATCACTGTATTACAAAATTTTGAAGACTGCAAGACAACAAGCTCCAACAGCCGCGCCGCTGTCACAGATCCCGAGAAAAGCCAGCCACAGTCGAGCGCCAGCCTGCTATACTGCCTTATGTAAGGGGTGTCACTGACAAGATTGGCTACATCTTGAAGCGAGCTTCAATCAACACATACTTCAAGCCGCCAACGAAGATAAGTCAATTTTTACCATCCGTCAAGTGCCAATTACCTTTACAAGATGCAGGGGTCTATAAAATAGATTGTGACTGCGGACTCTCATACATTGGTCAAACCAAGAGAAGCATAGGCACCCGCATAAAAGAACACATAGCTGACGTAAAACACAAACGCTCGTTGAAGTCTGCTGTGTGTGAACACGTACAACAGGGGACCAACCACTACCTGAGATTTGACAAACCACAGATTCTCGCTAAAGAACACCGATTCCTGCCAAGGATGCTTCGCGAGGCTATTGAAATTAAAAAACATCCCAATTTCAATAGAGAAGATGGTTGGAATGTACCACCAGCTTGGGATCCAGTACTTCAAATAGTCAAACCCAAGAAGAAACAAACCACAGCTAGACTTCATGATACTTTGAGCTCATTCTGCGTAAATAGAAACACCAATAATTAAATTATGTTCAGGTACTTTGAAATAACTACACTGGAACATTGAGACAACTACCATCTTAGTCTCCCCGTGACCATGGCTGCTGAAAAGCACCCGAAACGTCGGGGAAAGTGTAAAACAAAAATAAATAGATTTAATAGTTTAAATAATTTTATTAGCTTATAAATTAGTCAAATAAAATCAATAGTAGTAGTAGAGTAATATTTTCAAAATTTTGTAATACAGTGATAAATAAACAACGCGATAAAATCCGTATATAGTAGTTTAATTTCAATGAATAACATTCGCGTAAACAGAAGACAATATTACGGTTTAATAGTGCTCTATTTATAATTTAAGATACATTTCATCTCATTCTGTTCTGTAAACTGGAGATAGGTAGTTTGGCCCACGTAAATCTCTGCCCGAGCAAACTAGATTTCTATGGGATGATGATGCGCGCATAAGCTAACATTCTCAAATATTTAGTTATTTTTATTGAGTGAACTAGTAGGTAGATAACGGTAGAATTATCAAGAGGCCTTTAAATGATTGATAAAGGTTTGTTTGTGGCTAATAGGCGTTTTTGATTGATGGATATTAATCGGTGAAAGTTGTTAAGTGTGTGACGGCTGATAACAGGTGAGCGCCAGTGAGCAGTGATAGACGAACGGTGGTTAATCATAGGTACCTTTATAGATAATTGGTCTTTGGATACCTACGTGAATGGCTTAAGTTAAAAGGTAGGTGTGTTAGCTCAGTAACAGGTGACTGATGACAGGGTCCTACCACGTAAATTCAACCGCTAACGAGTGGGATTTTTATAGGTAAAAACAAAAATATCCAAACTTGGTATGTAGTAGGTATACCTACATAAATTATGCAAGCGAAGACATAGGCTGTACCCGACACTTCGAAAAATATAGTATTTAGGTATACTTATACAAATATATTGATAAACCTGACGTACACATGGCTATGGTCTTGCCTTTATACCTACAAATGTTACATAGATATTAAAAATAAAATGTTTTTTATGTGGCAAGTATATTTTATCGTGGGTCCTTTTGAAAATACCTACTTCATACATTTTTCTTGCATAATTATACATGCTGAAAAGTATCCATAAACCTTTACGATTAGGTACTTTTATGAGAGTTTGCTAAGCAGATTTTTTGGAATAGCTGCATACGTAGCGTAATATACTTAGTTCAAAGTTTAGTTGTTTAAAGTTTATATTATGCCTTCTAAACTGAAAAAGAAGGAGACTTAAATAGATATAGATGATACTGTAGTGTTGCATGACTACAATAATGCCTACCTACTTGCAACTTGCCACACACGAGAATTTATTTCTAGAGGCGTTCTATAATACCTAGATCTTTAAGTAGGTAAATAGAAATAGCTAGCTGTATTACAAAGCGTCATATCATAAGTTCATAACAAATACCTATTATCATACTTATATAAGTATTAATGGCCATTATGCAATAGTTATAAAGGCACATTACGGTTATTGAACAGAAATGGCATCTAAATGTGAAATAACTAAAGTCGATTAACGTATATTGTGTTACGTGATGACAACCATTTATTCAAAGCGCCCCTGAACTTGATCATTAGTCAAGTCCAAAGTCACCCGTATTCAAATAGCTATTCGCCTCAGTTACGTAACAAACTCTTTTTGCATCGTCATTGTCAATATCCAAAAATAGAACCCTATTGACTAAAAACTCAAACTAATCTACGTACCTATGTGCTTTTCTTTATCGTTGCGTGCATGAATAATGTTAGGTATCCGTACTCAATAGTACGTCGAATGTATTGGTTTAATGTGTATTATCGAATACTAAAAGTTACTACGATAGTACCAAAAACAAACGTCTAAACTCCAAGATTCCATTGCGTTATTTCAATGGTAATTTCCATAATATTTGCATATAAAATAGCATTGATCTATAAAAAGAATAAAAGTCTTCGAGATTCGGCTTTCTAGTCAATTCCTTAGTACGACATTTGCATAGAGTAATCCATAAATGTCAATGGTACCGACTTTAAACAGCGGTATACATCAATTTCTAATTATTTCGATGTCATTTTAAAGCACAAACTTGAACTTATATGGCATGTCTTTATGTAATCAGCTAATGTTTATTAGACAATGCAATTTTCCAAAAGCGTTTTTAAACCGAATAACCGCAATAAACCTAAACCATCTGGCAATGAAAGGTAGCTATATTCAATTTCTATTTTACTAAGCACGATAGAGCTACGCAAAGAACCGTGCAAGTTAGCATTAGAAGAAGGTTGTTTCATGTGGAAAGTGTAAAATCAGTTCACTGAGTACCAACTCACAACCATATGAAGTTAGGTATCCTCATCTATGTAAGTTGTTGTGGTTATTTCGATGGACACGGAGTGCTTCGGCGTCACCTTTCTTTCTCCAGACATGTCGCATGATACATCGCCATTTCTGGCGGCTAGCTGCATTGCGACCATACTGTGTTGCAAGCAGACTGCCTGGTTGTGATTGGGAAGTCAATCCGGCTAGTTGATAACCAATCAAATGCTCTTATGCTCATGGCCATCCACCATAAGTCTCTCCATAGCGCTTTTGTTTTTAGGGAGATATGTAAAACAAACTTTAATCTTCAGAATAGCACAATTAATGAGCAAAAGACATTTCATCCGATTTTTTGGGCAGTGTTTATAAAGACAATAGTTTCGTAATAACACACGTTAAACTGTAATTAATAACAAACCCATTAAAGGTTTAAAAAAAGCAAGCCGAATACTATGAGCTATCCCTATACTGTGGGTCTATTGAAATACAAAACGCGGTGACTCAACGAAACTATCGGTAAATCGCGGCTTTGTTAATTCCATGCGAAGATTGAAACCGCATCGTTAGATACAATCATAGTTATATGTTGACTAACAAAACTAATAACCTAATGAATCCTGAGTAGATAAATTATTATAGAGGTTGATGGAGCGATTTTACCGATCAGCACCAAGCACCAATCGACTGTTTTCCATACAACATATCATCGTTGTTCCTTCCGTTTAAACTTCGTGACTTTGATAAATGTCTTCTACAAAAATAGACGACTATTTTAAGTTGTTAAACTTAAGGTCGATTCTCGATTATTAAACGGGTGGCTTCTGTTTCACCGGTGGAGGCATGACACGAAGCCTGCCGACGTGAAACACGCAGTCGTTAAGTCTTGTCAGGCTAATGAACTGAATGTGTACCTAGTAATTAACAATATTATTATACTTCTTCGTACGAGTTTTTTACACACATGAACAGGAACGCCATTTTTAATTTATATAAGCACCTATGTTTATTGTATCTTGCTTTCCATTTTTCTGCGAGTGGGTGTCTGGTTAGTAGACTAGCTCAGATACTAAAGAATGGCAATGTAGTGATCTATGGCTGACCGAAATACAAAGTTATTAGATGGATGTGTGTTTGCTGCACTTAGCTTCACAATAACGCCATTGTGCTTAAGTGACCTACGCAAAAGGTGATTGGTTGTCCATATCACCTCAGCCCTGTCCAGAAAGATGGCACAGGACCGATGTTGCACAATACGAAGTTGGTGTTAGTAATCCTGAGAGTAAAATCCAACAATGCCGAGCTCGATCCAGTACAGATGACTTTTTTTATTATTTTCATTATTGGCAAACTAACCAGTGGCCCACCAGTTGAATTCAAGAACAAGCCATAGCGCATGAAGAAATGCCACTGGGCCATCGAGGTATTGAAATGTATAAAATTATAGATAAATTTAGCAAAATAAAGAACTAAACATTTAACAATTAATATGTAAAAGGATTTTATGAATTAAAATATACTACTTACTATCAATAATAAACTATATTTTCTCTATTACTGCTATAAAAACTTACATTTGTTATAATTTTGAAAGATAGGCAATGTCGCTTGTGTGTATCGACTTCTGATGCTGACTGTACAAATTGTGGATTAATACATATTTCTTGCAAGGAGCTCTTTAAAAATACTTTACAGTCATAGGGTTATGCCTATAATAACTCGTGCGAGCCAGGCTACTCTAACAATCGATGATGCTAGCCCTGCTTCTCTTTCTCACTCTCTGCTGGACAAAGGTGCTGGCTAGTCAATTAGAACCATCTTGCAAACAGTTTCAAGTCTTTAGGAACTGCAGAATAGTACCTGTTCTCGTTTCCTAATCCTACTATAATTTTAATCTGCCTTTATTCTGCAACAGCTCAATTATGTTAACTGTTCCCTTAACAACTTGCTTCTGAAGCGCTACGAGACCATAGTGCCAAGAGAACTATGAACGGCAATTACCGCTTACCATCAAGTGGGCTGCTGGCTGGTCTGCCACAGATGGCAATTATTATACATATATTATTTGTGGGCTATAAATACATTACTATTAAGTTATATCCACACCTGTATGATAAGAGCACCTTATCATACAGGTGTTGAGTTGTCTAGTAAGTTTGGTTACGAATATTTTAAACTACGGGTAAACAAAGGATAGCCCCTAAGTATATCTCCCGTATGTGAAAAAGACTTTTCTGGAATATCTTTGTGCTATACATTACAAGGCAGGCGCCTCAGACTTTTCGAAGTTATGTGCGTGTCTATTAGTTAATTATGATTTATTACAACGATGAAAGTAAATCGTGAGGAAACCTACATGTCTCAGAGTTTTCCATAATGTTCTTGATGATATGTGACTTCTACCAACCCGCACTGTGCCAGCGCGGTGGCCATGGGCTAAACCTTCTCAAACTGAGACGAGGCCCGTGCCCAGCAGTGCGACAGTTTATGTACAGGTCTGATATTATAATATTATTATTATACCTACTATTATAATCCTTGGATATAACTAATAGATTTTATTTCAAAACAACAATACAGAAAGTTTTCATCGCAAATACCATAGAGCTATTAACGAAAGTCCACCAGCACGATGTGTCAAACAAGGATTAACATTGCATACAATGCCATAAAAAATTGTCATTCTCTCGCAAATAAAAAATCTCCCCAGTTTTCTATGACCGAAACATAGTAACTAAAACGCAAATTATTTTAAACTCTATGATGCTCAAAATAGAGTATATTTTTGAATAAGCAGATATACAACTGAGGATGCATAGGATGTAATTGGATGTATCTAACTTGGATTAAAGGAATTACAATTTGTAAGTAAGTAAAAAACGTTCTGCGTTATCCAATAGTTGGGGGACGGTAATGGGTGTTGCAGGTGCTGCCATGATAGAATACTGGGATTAGCATTGTTCGTTCAACTGGACACGAGTTGTGGGCTAAGCAGTCACTTTACTTGCAAATTGTCTTTACTGTATGTAGCAGCCGATGTAATCCAAGGTTGCAGCTAATGGGATATTGTCATTCCGTAGCTACATCATGCCATGGATGTTTTCATGAATAAATCATATAATGACATCTCGTAGACTAGATAAACATAAAGACTGCCTACTAAGTACTTTGTGATTTGTGACTATTCTTCTGAACGAAATTCGTGTTTGCTTAGATACACCACTTGCAAGGTAGACCCTAACCCTATACCTGTTGCTAAATTCATTTTTTTGGGAGATATTTATATTTTTAATACCTACTAGTCATTTGTTGTATTTACTACTTTGGAAACACCTACGCCGCCTACTAATGTCTTTTCCCATAAGAAAAATAGGTAATCTATAATAAAATCTACGGAAAATCCTAAATATTTCCACAATACTTTACACTAAGGTTCTGTTACAAGGAATAGTATTATTCAGATTTCAAAAAATAATAAAATTTTATTATGGTCGTAATAACCATATATTGAACAGGCAGTAATAAGATATCATATCTGCATGTGTAGAACACGTTGTAAATTTTTCGTTTATGCTTAACGTATTGCAACTTGTCCTTACAAAGGTATACAATATTATGATAAACCAGGAACCTACAAATTACCTTCAAGTAAACAAACAACCTAGGCAAAATATTTAGTAAAGTTTAAATACTTACTTGACCGCTATCGAAGTTGAAGGCCATACTTGAACAAGTTCAACACTTTATATTACAAAGATTTACAAAATACTTTTAATATATCACAGTTTTGAAAAGCACGTGCTAGATGTCAATAAAACTTGTATAAATGTCGAAAATCAGTCAAAATAGCAGTCAGGCTGCAATTGTTTGCCGGAAAATGGGAAAGTCTATTGGCCTAACTGCGTGGTCGGCATGGCGACGGGTAAATTTTCACGTGTGTCCGTTGACTGCGTAGGCTGGTATGGGAAGGTTCAATGCCTTCCCCTAATAGAAACTTCTTGCATATGCTATGAATAAATTAGGAGCAGTAAAAGTTTAATTTTATATACCTACAATGAAAAGCTATAGTTACGATAATTTTCATTAAAAGCGCATTTGTAATAATACTTTCGTTGTTTTCTTATTGATCACAAACGAATTTTAACACACTGGTCTACCCGTGTTTTTGTAGGAAATCCATATTATTGTATGTCTTGAACAAACAGCGCCACTATTCAAAATAGCATAAATATAATATTTTTTTTTATGGCCATGCTTATTCTATAACCTGTCAATCCTTGGAATGCTAGACATAATTAAAAACCTACTGTGTCTGGCCGCCGGTGTGGTGTTGTAATTCAAAAAGGTTAATCAAAGCAACGCAAATTCAGCTTTTTATGTATGGTGAGGTTGTATTTCAGAACAACGAAAATAATTCAGTTATCACATTAGTCACATACATCAGTCTAGTTTAGTTCTCGTTTAATAAGCATTAATTTAATGTTGTATTCTAAGCAAATTGACTGTAGCATGTCAGATGACTGATTGCTAGTTATTACTTGTTAAGGTAAAATAATGGGTTATGACTAAACGCTATTAATCCTATTTATAAGCAAGTTTCAATGTCAAGACTTATATCAAGATAAATACTTCTAGTACCTGGGTATCATGCTATAATTTTATAAACAAGCAGTTTTTAAAAATGTATTGTTTTGTCTGAAATTTTACATTGTATAATTTGAATTGATATTGATAAGATAACCATTACTATTATAGATACTAAGTAAAAAAGACATTCCTTTCGATTATCTTTGTAAAAATTCTACTATGATGAATCATAGTTCAGAAATGTGCTTTTCGATTCATTATCATAAACATAATTATATACATTGATTCACACCTGTACCCCGAAGGGTTAGTTATACAGGTATATTAACTAACTTACATTGCACCAGCTATGGTATTAATGATGGTTTCCTGCTTAATAGAGTGCGAGCTTATTGCCATATACTGGGCACAGAGAATTTGTTCTCAAAAAAACCCAATAACAAACGTAACGCGAACCGGGATTCAAACACGAGACCACATACACATATGTAAGTCGCATTGACTACTGCTGCGCACAACGAAGCGAAGAAGCACTTTTTGAATAAAATTATCTAATAGCTACATAGCTATCCTTCCGTAACATTACTTTTTCAACATCAAATTACATGATGATCGGTCGAGTAGAAGGCGTGTATGAAGCATAATAAGCAAACTCACATTAGTAAAGCTTTCTATAGGAATCTAAAACTGAATCTGTAGTTTAAATATAGTAAAAGCAATGTCCCAATACAATATAAATGGCAACATATAAGGAACACAGATTGGTAATTGCAACTCTATAATAATGGAATACAAAATGATTGCTTTATTTACATCGCGTGCTGCGCTTTTATGTCGCAATAAAGAAAATTAGCGTTTGCCGTGACCTTCATGAAATATGTTGTCAGTGTATTGTATTTGTTACGTATAACTGTTTATTATAGTATTAATACAGAATTGCGAACTGACATTAGACCGAGGATGTCTCCGAGCGGTACATGTTTCTTTGCATAAATTATCTTACTTTGTGACCGACTAAATCAATTTCTGGGCGGTAACATGGAAATGAGCAACGATTTAAATTCAGATAATAGCTTCGAATTTCGAATTTATTGCCAGTCAACGGTTACTTTTAGTTCTTAGGGTAGTTGTAAAATGACTGTAAAATCTTGTCAGAATAATGGGTAGGTACTATAACATACTAAATTCTATTCAGGTGCATTACTATAATATCTGAGCTATGGAGTATTCTACATTTGCTACATACTTCACGTAGGTGTCGAGTGTAAAAGATTCCACGATAAGAAAAAGCATAGACTTAGAATATTTTGCTAATGGCAAAAGTTCATACAAAATTTCAAATTAAAGACACGTTTGACTTTATAAATGGATGCCCAGCCAATTTTTATTTCGATACTTACAATTGCTTGTGGCTTTACCAGGGCTAGTATAGTATTATATCATCTGTGGCCAGGGTAAACTACGGTTCGTCAGCGATAATTTAAGGAAATCACACTTTTCCCATAAACCAGGGGATAAAATTGTGATTTCCTTAAATGGACAAAAGTGTGATTTTGTATGTGTCTTCGGTTGTATAGATCTCTTGAGTTTCATCCCGAGGCACGCACCTCTGACTTTGCGATTTATGTGCGTATTAAACAGTTACAGTACAGCAAATTACCAGATGATATGAGAGACACTTTTAGAATACACTTAAATTATATAGAATCACAATATAAGAGAACTGTACCTGTTCTTTTTGAGCATAAATCTTTAACCCGAATTATCGTTCGCTTTAACGGTGGAAAAACATCGCGAGATATCCTGCATGTCTTACAGTTCTCCATATTGTTAAGTTAAGTCTGCCAACCAACACTAGGTGAGCTTGTTGGACTACGGGCTAACTATTCTCAGACTGAGAACATACCCAGCAGTGGGACAGTTTATATAGAGGATTGATATAATATGTTTCGCAATTAACACAAGCTCGCTGCAAAACATCAGCCTCCTTCTTATCAATAGCGGCAATCTGCTCCTGTAGGTCTCGATGACAGAAACGATTTATCATGATATAAAGTTTCCATTTCTACTCAAGTCCTTTTTTGGCAAACGGGCTCAGTCTCTTTTACTTCGCCTTCCCTTCCATATTTAATAAGAATTGGTACCAGTCACATCATGAACACTCTGATTCTGAAAGGCTAATCAGCGTAGAGTCGAAATATAACTCACGCCAAAAGAATTAATCGGCTGTTACTAATTTAATAGTCAACCAATCACAGCAGTTGACATGCATCCGACCGCCTTTTATCTAGAATTGATTTGACATATCTTAGACCAAGTGTAAAACAATGATTGCTGCTCCAAGGACTCGATAGGTCCATGTTGTTTGACCTTGGTGGTTAATTTATCTGTTTGTTTCTACTCGCAAGTCTAGAACTTTGTTATTATGTAACAATCATTAAAACGGAGTGATTGTTATTCAACGTAGTGAGTAACAATGAGTATCGATAACAGATGCATTAAGAGGGACACCTACCCGATTGACATTGCGTTGTTATCAGTTAATCACGTGATCCAGATTAGATTAGGTATACTCTCAATGTGTCGCACCATTTCAATACTGATACGATAAACGAGCCTCAGGGATGCCCTGCAGGCATCACATACGTCTAAACCGCCGATATATTTTCGAGGGGTTAGCAGAGGTGATTTACACCCACATGTCACCAGAAGTTTTAGGTCAAACGTTCCAGACGTTGCTACTGAGTACTGAGAATTCTTTAATAGACAAGACTATATTTTCCTGGTCCCGGTTAAACCTGATGTCACTATTCTGTGAATAGCTTAGTTACTCGACATGTTGTGGTTTAATTTAAGCGTTAATTTAAGCGTATGCGTCCGTCTGATGGTAAGTGGTTATCGAAGCATGCAATTACTTGCAATATTAAAAATTTTATTTGTCCGTTGGTATCCTTAGGAAAAGGAAAAGGAATTAAAAACAGGATGAAAGAAAAGGTATAGGAATGTAAACCTTTAGCGGTTTTACCACCAGGCTAAACTCAGCAACAACGGTTTTAGTAACTGCTTCTGTGTTTCTCCTGACGCCTATTTTCTGTAAGAGTGGTGCCCCGAACTCAAATGCTATTGGTAGCTAGGGACATAATTACACAGAGATTACGTTGGCTATGGTCAGATCCGCTTAGCTTAAATAGTTCACAACTCTTAGCACTTCCATTACAAGCACAAACTAAATATTATGAAGCGTAACGTTAACCCTATCTATTTAATTCTGAAGAAACCCGTTTGGGAAAAATAGTTCAAACTTCAGAAATCTGCAACAATTCGTTATGAAAAATCTACTCAAATAAATTTAGAATGAGTTAGTTATTACATGTTGAGCAGAGTCATCGGGCTCATTCTTACCATCACCAGATAAGCCGAAAAATCTTTTCGGGTATATGTTTAACTGTTGAATGTCTGTTAAAGTAATCTTGGTTAATATATATTATAAATGTCGATGATATTTTAGCATAATTTACTGGAATTTTATAATAATAGATACAGTGAGCGACATAAGTAAATACAGATTTCATAGATATTTATTTGCTTTATCGTATAAAATATTTCCCAATTTTCCCTAGCAGTTAAAGGAAATTTACTGAATTACATTTCATAACAACAAAATAATAATTTTAAAAAGTATAAAATGTTTAGGTACTTTTGCCTTTGACCGTACATTGATTGGTGTTGTATTCAATTGTATCACATGTTTATTGCTATATTTATCAGTAAATATTACCTAAGCTAAAAACAGAGCACATTTTTATTATATTCTATTCTATCTATTCTATCACATACACACAACACCATCTAGTGCAAACTAAGCAGAGCTTGTATTATGGGTACTAGACAATGGATAAACATACATATATATATATATATTTTGTAAATACATACATATTATGCATAATTACCCAGACAAAGACAAACATCCATGTTCATGCACACAAATGTTTGACTTGTGCGGGAATCGAACCCGCGACCTTAGGCGTGGCAGTCGGTTACACTAACCACTACGGCATAGAGATGATTCATTATTTTAATAAAATATATCCAGATAACCATCGATCAAATATACCATGGTATATTTGATCGATGCAGATAACGCTATATTTATTTCTTACAACATCGTCGTTACTTTCGTCTATTGGACAAAACATTTTTGTTTGGCTCCTTAAACTTCTATTACAACCTTTATTCATTATTTTGGGGTGTTCGTTATGTCCGTTATTTGAATGTAAATATGTAAAGCCCTCCGCGACACAGGAATTATAACAATTGGCGTCACAAAAAAAAAAATTGGGAAGAAATAGGAAATAAGTAATATTTTAATGAAAAAGAAAGGTCTTAAGTTATAATTATGTCTCTTACATAAAATTATTAATTCAAATTAATTGATCAAAACTAAATTTCGACGAATCAAAAAATTTAAAATCCCTTTGTTATGATACCTAGGAAATCTCGATGCTTAAAAAATGCCTGTAAAATACAAATAATAATATAATCTTATAAAACGGATTTCCTTCGATATATTTTAAATAATAAAGCAACAACGAACGGCATTTATTTACTCAATAAAGTGTTTGTCGAATTATTCTAGTAGCTAAAGTTTGTTTATTATCCAATAACTCTACATCAAATAAACATACGTTTGTCATTTTTATGACTAACAGTAATGGTAATTCTTATCTCTTAAAATGTACCAACGTAAATGACATTTCTTCACATAAAATCTTTTGCTGCATTATAGAAAACATGGATGAGATACTTTGAACCTACGTTTGGCGCTATATCAATAGAACAACTTGTATAAGATATATAGAAGAAGTCAGACAGATTAAGTGAGACTTACAAATTTTATATGTGACTTGTAAGCACTTACAGCCTAGTAGGTAACCGTCAGACTGCTACGCCCAGGTCTCGAGTTCGATCCCAAGATACGTACGTAGGTTTAACTGAGAAGGGTTAACTGAGAAGGTGTACGTGCCCAGCAGTTTATAACAGGCTTCATATTATTTTTCATTATTATGTACATATTTATTGATATTACTAAGGCGGCAAACAAAGCCGTTTAATGGTAAGCAGTCACCATAACCCAGGATGCTTGTTACACCGAGGGTACCTCTCGCAATACCGACGCTTAAATATCACACTGGTGTCTTGCTGATAGCACGTCTTCCTAAGAAGTTAAAAATCGACATAACGTTGGCTGGCTGTAGTCTTCTGTATGATATAGTTTCTTCCCTCGTAAAACTACCAGCCAGCAACTTCAAATCTTAAAACTAAAACCACATTCGAAAGTCAATATTTTTGATAGTGGCTGTACCTAGTTTCGAACAGTCCAAATAGTTCTGAAAAGTAAGCAAGTACAAAATTGCCAAGACATTTGAATGTGGAGTTCAGGATAGAACCCATTTGGTGTCGTCAATTATCCGGGAACACCTGTGCCCGGGATCGATAGGCGGAGTCGGCCGGGATTGGCGAGCGCTACACTGGGCGGGACCGAAACAGATGCTGCAACGAAAGAAATGCAAGGATATGACTGGATTACAGAAATATTATTATGGATATGAAATGCATAACATACATAAGTAGTTGTATTATTAGTGTTGTTATGTAGTTATTGTGTATGTATAACTTCGTAGTCTGCAAATAATATTTCGCAGTCTCCATCTACTACCGATGATTCTGCCAAAATTAGCGCACTATTTAATTGATTATTATCAATGTGGTAGTCAACATTACATAAAACTTCATTAATCATTCATCACTCAACTTAACATATTATAGGTACCTACCTAGGTACCTATTTATTTATTTTATTTCTCGGCAATCAAAATGCGGGCTATAAAAAAACGATAGCCTGGCTGGCTCCAGCTCCTTTGTCGTGCTAGCAACACGATCAATGTTATGAGTTCGAATCCCGCCCGGGACGATTATTCGTGTGATTCACAAATGACTGTTCTAAGTCTAGATGTACTTTATGTCCGTCAATTGTAAGTTTTAAAATCGCGCGCGACACAATGAAACTAACTTAGTACCCAAAATAAATTTAAAAACATTTAAAAACTGTGTTAAAGCTCTGATTCCTGAACAAAATATAATATGACTAAATATGAGTCACTTTAACCTTTAGGTTTAGATGTTTTTGCTAATGCCCACTCTATTGATATTGTTTAAAATGGCATTGATAATAAAATGTTCTTAACTATTTTCTATAGGCAAATTATGTAAAATATGGCTGAAATGTAAATATGGAACAGAAAACTTTTAATCCAAAGTTCTATAAAAGACATCTTTATCAATGTCTTCTTATAATAAATGCACATAGATATTACGTATATTAATCGCTGGATATAAACACGCTCAGTCAGTGACAGAAGTAGTTGAGCACATGCAATTTATAAAACAATTGAATCACTAGCTGTCCCCAAAGATGCATCCACTTTTATGATTACTGCTCCGCTCGTAGCGTGATGTTGCATAGCCTATGAAACAACTGAATAGAGTAACGTTCAAAAAGTGAAAAATTTAAATTTACCAACGAAATAAATATCTTTCCTCTTTATATTATTAGTATAGACTAGTCAGTTCATGAATTTAACTTTATCTATACTAATTTTTACCTCTGTTATTATAAATAGTTTGTTGTGTCCAGAGCTATTATCATAGCTCTACATCAAAGATCTAACAACAGATGGTCTGTATAGTGGAAAAGCTGAATGATAAGCTTTGATAGCTCACCACCTCTACATGTTAGATCATCGGCATAGTCAAAATCAAAGTCAAAATTCTTTATTTCCATAAAAATGTGTAAAAAATTCTTGGACACCTCAATTAACTAATATAATAAATAAATAGAAGAAAATAAAAAAATTGTATTGAAAAAGCGTGTAATAATAAAAATATATCTTTTTTATTATATATTCGCCATATATACATAATACACGATGTATTATGTATATATGGCGAATATCCGGAACACAGCCCCAATTAAGAAAAATCATACATAAAACAGACATACTTAAGTACATTACTCCCCTTTGAATGGTGTCAGGTAAAAACATAGCATTTTATCTTTGTTATTATATCTGCTGATTAAGCCGTTTATAAAGTAACGTTTAATCGGTCATTGCAATAATTCTACATAGAAACAATTTATCAAAATTATAGATTAGAATTAATTATTTTCTGATTTGATTTGTTATCAAAAACTGCACGGTCGGCTTACGTGCGAGAATGACATGAAAACTATAGGCGTTGGTTTGTGTCAATGGCATGGTATATGTATGAATGTGGCGGGTAAAGGGCCAGAAAGAAAACTCGCTGCTTCATACAATGAATATGTTTGATTAAAGTAAGTAGTTTGTTATTATATACTAGCATTTTCAAATTGGAATTTGGAAGTAGACACCTATCTATATTTTCTTTCTTTGCATGTCTTACTCTGACTCTCCAAGTCTGGCATGTTTTGTTTAATTTGGTTTAGCAGCTTCAGGGATATAGATTAACACCTGTTTGGTACCAAGTAATCATAACCGCGCCAAATAAGTGATAGTGATAACTACCTACATAATCTATTAATTAATAGTATGCCGGCTTAATATAGGTACTATTATTTCTTAAGCTGTCTAGCATTTTCGAGTAGAAAAGATGTACATTCTAACTAGGTAGGTTAAAGAATTAAGAAAGATCGGTTAAATGATATAGACAACATTATTATTATATTTGTTATCTGTTTAGACAAAAAATACAGAATTAAATCTTCTTATACGGCGCAAAAAAAAGATTAAAATATTGTACATAGGTATTTAGAAGAAACTGAAAAGTTAAAAGAGAATATCGTGGCGAATGTTTTTACTCAGGAGGCACGTTAAGGTAAACTGCTGGTTTAAGAGTAAATCAATGGGAATCTATAAAGAATAATATAAAGAGAGAATATAAATCAAAATTAGTATATCAGCATCGTAGCAAGTTAGAGTAATATATGTGGTATGTCGTCACCTATGAAAAGTTATTCATTGCCTATGCCTACATTTTAAATCCATGTTATGCCTGACGTCAAAGTATAAGTCGATAAGACACAATGTTCAGATTTTGTAGGTACTAAAAGTGTTGTATTTTCCAGTCTTTAAATATTTATCCACATTAAAGCATTATATTGACTTATTGAGTTTTATTGTTTGTTTATTCAAAATATGTTTGGCACCGCCCTCCGGCTGTGAGAGGGCTGGTCCATCCCCTTTAAGAGGGAATAAAAGCGGAGGGATGCTGCGCCAGAAAATAGTATAACTCTGTGTAACGTACTGTGTGGTAATTGCAGAACTATTGCTGATTTGTGTGCAAAAAAGAAAGTCATATATTATTTGGTTTTGGAAAATAGAGACAATCATTATACTTAGTGTGTCAATTTTTTTGTGTTTTTTATAATGTGTTTGTGACTTATTTTACCAGTGGAGTAGTTAAAAAACGTAAGTATATAAAACATTGAGGATAGAAATATGTTCAAATTTTAATATATGTAAACGTAAAAAATTCAAAACCAGTGAATCGATATGTGTATTCGCCCAAATCTCTTGTTACGAAGACACTTGGAAAATCGTCCAAAACATTTGTCTAAAAATGTTTCAAAATAATAAGAGCTTAAAGGAATAAACGGTTAGATGTCATATATTGCTATTACTGAATGGCTGGTTAAGTGCCTATTTTTGCAACTATGCCGAACACAAATATATGTTAATATTCTTCTGTAGGTATTACAAACAACAATATATAAGCATTGTAACAATAACAATAGCGGTCAAATAGTTCACAATATTGTGGGAGACAGGTGCCCAAGCTAGGCCGAAGCCTGTGTTACAGTTATTTTAATATGGAAAGGACACAGCTCACGCACGTTTAAGTTTGGGATCATGAACTAAGTATTGTACAGAGGTTTTTGTGAGCCTAATTTTAGAAGAGAGACGGAATGTTTTCTGGCCTTCATCATGGACCAAGCTATATATATAATTAGAATATATACATATTTTAAAATAATGCTCTTTATATATAATCTTGCCCTACGTAGACAACGGATAATTTGTGGTGGATATATTTGCTAGTCAGATAATAAATAATCATAGATTATATATACAGATAATCCTACTGGATAAGCTATATGTGATTCATTTATAATACAGAATTGGAACTTTTAAAGAAACGTTGTAGCACATTATAATGAAATTTATAGATAAAGAAAGCTTAAGCACGGAACTTAGTTACCTGTACTGGTGATAAATTAGAATATGGAAGTAATTCTTATCTACATATATCTATCTGACATAATATGTGTGTGTACAATATACATAAATAATTGAAAATGTTTTAACGTAATCACATATAAATTCTTCTGTCTTAAATTTCCTTTTTCATAAAACAAATAAAATTAATGTACTATATGAATCTTGTGACAACATGACCATCGATCATATTAGGTTAATTTGATTACCATTAGTATTCGCCCATCTTATCATAACATTCCTTTATAAAATAGCAACTATTTTTCGTAAATTCGACATCAGCGAAGGAATCGATTGGATACGGTTAGCGGACATGATTCGATTACCAAAAGTACCAAAAGGGTTGCACTATTGGGGCGATATAAAAAGAATAAATACGGATTTATTATCCCCTAAAGAGCTCGCTTAGTGTGAGGTGTGAACGCTTGTTGTATTATTTATCTCAAGAGCTTTACCCTTGCGGCCAGTAAATTTGATTTGATCGGGAATCAAAACATACGTGTCTCTAGGGTTATTCGGCGAAGTAGTTGAAGTGCTTCAAATACGTGACCGGTCATACTTTTATTGAACATACAGCTTGTTTTTACATCACTAAAATGTTGCTATTATATAGGTTTCGCCAGTTATTACTTTTTTCGATAGAATGATAGTCAGACATGTTGAAGAATAATGCTCTGTTTAAACCTTCCTGAAGTATACAGACGTCATGCTACTGCAATATTAATAGGTTTCTTTCATAGATTTTCAAAGCTTCGATGTTACTCTGATTGATAGTAACGGTCGAGTAACCCCTGGTTTGTTGAAGGCAGATCAACACAAAATATACTTACCCGACGGTAGAGCAGCGATAGCTCAGTGGAGAGACCAACAGACTGCAATGCAGAGGGTCTCGGGTTCGAACCCACGTCGCGCACCTCTGACTTTCGGAAGTTATATAACTTTTCGAAATTATGTGCGTATTGATTGACAATTATCGCCTGCTCCGTGCCGTGGAGAGCACGTTAAGCCGTCGGTCCCGGCTGCCATGAACATCTATAGCAGTCGTTATTGGGGAAGTCGACACAAAAGATCCAACTGAGTCGAAGTGTCGCCGGTCTGTACTGACTGGCCCCCACACAAGATAAGATACCCGACGGTATATAACTGCTATGACTGGCTGACTAAACTAGACTAACAGCTAATTAAATCACTTGACTTGAGTTTATTATTTAACATGTCATGTAACGTGGTGTTAGGCTAGTATTTTATTACAATTTAGGTTCAAGTTTCTTTAAAATCATAAAAACAGTAACATCAATACTCTATACAAACTATTCCACTGCTGGGCACGGGCCTCTTCTCAATGTGAGAAGGGTTAGGCCTTGGTCCGTCACGCTGCGCTGGCTCAGTGTGGATTAAGGATTTTTATTTTTATTTAAGTTATATTTTTGTTTTAGTATTAAGGTTTACAATTATTAGTATGCTACAGATACGGGCACGGGTATTTGCATACGTGACTCCTTAACTATCGATTATTTGTCTTCTTCTTACTAGCCTTTATTATTCCCATGTCTTGGGATCGGCTTTTCTGATCTAATTGGATTTGACTGGATATCAGTTTTTACACGGAGCGGCTGCCACCTGACCTCCGCAACCCGAAGGCTAACGATACCCTAAGATTAGACCAGTGTCAGGATATTATAGGGCACTGACTTCCCAATAACGACTGCCATAGATGTTCATGGCATTCGGGACCGACGGCTTAACATGCTCTCCGAGGCACGGAGCAGGCGATAATTGTCAATCAATACGCACATAATTTCGAAAAGTCATATAACCTCCGAAAGTCAGAGGTGCGCGACGTGGGTTCGAACCCGAGACCCTCTGCATTGCAGTCTGTTGGTCTCCCCACTGAGCTATCGCTGCTTAACTTCTTCTTAACTATCGAATATTTGTGCTATTACCAAACACGATATAGATAAGAAAGTTTAAGGGTATTTTAATATAGATACAAAACGGATAGGATTATAGTCTGTAATCGTTTGTAATCGTTGTAGTTAACCGAAAGCAATATTCGTTAGGTACATAAATCTTTAACTAGGTTGTTCTTTTTAAATAAACACACTTTTTGGAAATTATAAATTCAGTTCTAAATACATGCTGTTTGTTTTTACAATAAGTCTTCATGCCGTTTTGTCTTCAGCATCGCCATGAAGAGTTGGCTGGAGACCGCCAGCGGCATGGAAGATGGATCACTGCCGTGCATGCTCGCTGAACCCCGAGAGGCCCTGCTGCCTATAACTGGCAGAGAAAACTTAGCTCCCAGAAAAAGGTAACAATAGCAATGAACAAGATGCATTATTTAGGAAATATTCTATCATATGATATTCTATATTAATATGTTAATAAATATTTCTGAATTGGAAGTTCGTCATAAAAATATTGTAATGTTGCCAAAGCACTAATTTTTAAATTATCAATTTAAATATAATAGAACTTACTCATACAAATCTATAATCATGATAAAACATGAGTTCTTTATTATAAGTGTTGTGAAATGTCCTTGTAAAGCTAAATATTAATTTTAAATTATAAACTTAAGGACATATACATATATATATATATATATATATATATATATATATATATATATATATATATATATATATATATATATATATATATATGTATAAGGCTGGAATTAAAAAATATTTCGACATAGTATTTTTGTAGGCAAATTAATATTTCACACACTTATAAATAAAAACTCATGTTTTATCAATTCGACTAGGTCTTAATTAATGAATGCTTCTTTACTGACATTTAATACACATTTATTTATCTCACAACTGCATAATTATTGACCTAGTATGACCGGCCTAATATGACCGGCCCCGCGACATCGCTTGCATTTCTTTTAAATGTATGTATCCCTTTTTCCGTATATCAGTTTTAAGCTTACCCTTACCATATTACCAAAATCTTTTAAAACAAACATGCAAGCAAATAGGTTGAATTTCATTAAAATAGGTTGAATTTCAGGCATAACAATACAATATTAGAAAATACACACATCCTCAGAAGAGAAATTTATAAAATACAGCTGGCATGTTGGCCCGTTGTAAATGAGCATAACCGCCAGAGACCTTTTCAGTCAGGAAATTTCCAGCAGGGCCAAAACCGTACAGACGACCATAAGATCGCTTATTATCTTGTGGCGAAACGTGGATGTAATCTCTGTCAAGACTGTTGTAGAGATACAAACGTTTGCACATTTATAATATTAGTAGCCCGCTTGTTAGTCGGTGGTCAACACTTACTAAATAACTCGCACTGTGCCGACTCTTAACCCTTAACTGCATGTAATTAAGGGTTAAAATATCCCAGATTGCACTGATAACAAAATAAGTTTAGCCCTAGTTACGTCTCACTGCTTAATTATATATAGTCCACCTCTTTGATTTCGATGACGGCGACTTTAGAACTTACGCATCATTTCTTTTATGAGCCATACCTAATGCCTGCTTAAAAAGTCTGTGAATCACTTCAAAACTCGAAAATCATCAGAGGCTTATTTTCCTGTTATCAGCCATAGTGTGAATTTACATACTCGCATAGCGTGCCTACTCACTGCCTTAGATTTAGATATAAGGGAAACATAAGAAAACTGACTCGTATTTTATTATTTCTCTATTATATGACTCTCCACTGCTGTATGCAAAGAACTTTCACCAAAAATCCACACAGATCGATCTTATATTGCTAACATCGCTACATACAATAATGTATAATAATGCATAAATACCAATAACGTAGAACGTTATTGGTATTTATAATGTTTATAACACACCCATGTTTACACCCAAAATCTTGAAACTACTATTTATAAATTAGACTAAGTTTTGTGCGGTCCAGAGACAGTCGTGTGTTACGTCTCATCAACAAAGGACACAAAGAAAATCTGAAGGGAACTTTCATTATTGTAAAACGGTTAATAACGTTATCACTAAAAAGCGGTATTGCTAATAATAATTAATTTGTAACATTTTTGCTATGCCTACTCGTATTATCGCGAAATACGTAGACAATTCCGGATTTAAAGTAACTTCTAGATTATAAAATCATTTATCAAATTAGTTTATCGATATTTTTATTTATTTATATTCGATTAAAGAATGATTTTAATACTTTGTTCCTTTTTATTAAATAAATATCATAATTTATACTGCTATCTTGAAGCCTATTGTGATTCACTGATACGGCGCATTAGCTGTATAAGGAAAATGCGATTCTTAAAACTGTTAGAATAATTTGCTACAATAAATTTATTTTCTACCCCTAGGTATCACCCATGTTTATGATTAGTACGACTCCATAGCCGTAACTCGTAGCGTGTTAAGTTAATATGTTACATCTGGGTAATACTTAATCCTAATCTTTCCAATTGTACTAATTTATAGAATTCGGTTCAGTTACCCTTTCTCTGTATAGATGACCAAAACCTGATTATTATCCTCAAGTGACACTTAATATTTTTTGTTACAGAGAAAGAACATTGGAACCTTGTGCGCTCTCCGAAGAAGCTTACCTCTCCAGTGGCACCGGCTCTCCTTGTGCTGGTCTTTCCCGCGAAGAACGTCGCAGGAGAAGACGAGCAACGCTCAAGTACCGTACAGCCCACGCTACAAGAGAAAGGATCCGCGTTGAAGCCTTTAACGCAGCCTTCGCATCCTTAAGAAGATTGTTGCCAACCCTCCCACCTGACAAGAAGCTGTCCAAAATCGAAATACTCCGCCTGGCTATTTGTTATATCGCTTATCTAAATCACGTGTTAGATGCATAACTCGAATGTTTCGTAATCATTATTAATTATTAACGGTATCATTATCTATCACTGGATTTTTGGATAATTACATTGGATACGCTTGAATGTGTTGACTCTTATACATTATGTAAAAACAATTTCGTAATTCATTGTGGCAAGATAATTGACTAAAGTAATAATTTCTTATATTGTGAAAGATTTAAATGATCGGGTTTCGTATTTGTCTAGTCCTCAGATCTAGTCGTTGTCTTCCTTATATTCTGTAAATATCTTTTGTATATTTCTGTTGTACTGTAAATACGTTAGACATAGGAATGAAACAACCAACAATATTTAATACTATGTATTTATTTATCACTTATTCTAGTCTTAAGTTAAAGTTGATACTATCTAATCCATATCATTTTAGTAAACAATTAATAAGTTAATCACAGGCGTTTTAAGTTCCATTACCCAGTCACAACATGGTACATTTTTATGGCAAGATCTAGTAAGAATCATATTTTATATGTAATGTTTACTAGATATTATTTCTTTGTTGTTAAATATTCCAAGTAACTTAAAAGTACTGGAAAGAAAATCATACCATGTAAAAATCCTAGGATTACTAAACTTAAAAACATTCTGAAGAAAAATATTTCAATTATTTCAGTATAAGAAAAAGCTAGGACTATTATAGGGATGTTAGTCAAAGTAATACCCGTGATTATTGTCGCGCCTACTGATTGTATGGCATCTTCAACTTTGTATCCTGGAGGACGCTTACTTATAGCAAAGGCATAGGCAATGTGACTGCAGAATTCTACAGCTATACCAATAGACACAATCAAGTTTACACAGGACACGGCATTAAGAGGAATATTCCAAATATACATAACACCCATCATATTCACAACGACCATGATAACAGTGCACAAGACAGCAAACGTAGTTAAAACATTGAATCCAGAAGTAATAAGGTTTAAGGCGATTGCACCAACAAGACTGTATACAATAGATAGTATCGTGTCAGTCCACATCGTCAAATATTGCTCGTAAAACACATAGTAAACTGCATAAGGAAACACTTCTACATCAAGACCGGTATGTTTGAAAATTGCTTGAGTTATGTTCTCACTAATTTCATAGCCATACTTAATAGAATCTATGTATTCTTTCGAGGTACGCGCTGGTGTATGATAAGCCATGAAATTTGTGTCATGAATAGATGCTCGGCCTTCTGAATCTAATACGTAGTTGACAGCAGGCGAGTAGCTAGCTAAACCACCTTTGTTACAAACTGTATCTGGTGCATCTTGCAGGAAGAATGGTATATATCTCTGGAAGGCTTCTTTACTCGGTCTCAGTCCATTACCGAAATCCTCATACCTATCGATGACACAGTAAGCACATTCTGGTGAACTATTCGTGCTCTGACAGAATCCACCGTCAATAGTGTTGTACTTACAACAAGCGCCGTACAAGTCACTCCAATCTATGAAATCATCTAACCATGAGTTTGAACTCTTAGCAATATGTGTTATAGAACTATATTGCGATGCCAAAAATATTTGTGTGATCAAAGAGTCATCATAACACAATTGCCCGCCACAAACTACATTTTGATGTTCGGGATTAGTGAAATTCAAACCAGCCTTTAGAACAAAATATACTGGTGCTCCAATTTTCATTAAATCATTAACTGCTTGTAAATAAGAGTATACATAAGAATCGGTTGGCAGTGCTAATTCTTGGTCTAATCCAATTTCAATTTGGGGAATCAAAATAATGCTAACAGAAAGCATGAGCATAAATACTATAGCTACTACTATTTTTACTCGCCAGTGGAGAAGGAGCTTGGAATATGGCTCCATTAGTCTTTGTGTTACTCCCTTGTGAGGTATTTCGGAATGTAAAGGATTTTCATCATCCACTATCTTTTCTTGCAAACAACAGAAAACATCGAATCTGTTTTGAGAAGCTCGTTTGTAATCAATCGATAATAACGCAACCACCGTAGTGATTTGGAAGATAAATAGAAAAGCTAAAGAAATGGATGCAAATACAGCAAATGTCACCACAGCAGGAAAATTAGCAAGACTACCAATTGCGAAACATGTTATTTGGGAGAGTGAGGCTGAAAATATTGATGGACCAACTTTACCTAACATTTTCTCAAAAACAAATCTTCTCTTCTTTTCAAAACTCATGTTCTCATTATAATCGCTAAATGATTTTAAATTGCTTTGTATGTCATGTAAAGTATTAACCATGAGGAAAACGTTATCAATACCGATGGATAAAATGAAAAATGGAATTACATTTATAGCCAATAACGTCAAAACAGTACCAGAATAACCCATCGTACCCATAGCACAAAAAATAGAAGCTATAACTACAAAAATACTACCCACTGCGACTCCTATTTTACTATCTATTAACCAGGTCTTACAAGATCTTATATTTCCCAAGGATACTGTAACGTAAATAAACATAAGAATATAGCTTATAGCAATTGGTATTGCTTCAGCGACAGAAACACGTTGAATTTCATCTTCGATAGATCTTTCTGTGCCAAAAGCCACAGAAACAAAATCTGGTTTCTTATTTTCTATATAGTCCTTTAATAACTCTATGAAACTGAGTTCCCAGTCAAGGACTGGTTTAAGCTCTTCCTGCAGAAGGAAATTCGTTATGGGAAAATTAAGTAGTAGAGTATTAGCACTCAGAACGTTGTCCCCTTCATATCCTCCAAATGCTATATCTGGGTCTGCACCGCCACCCCACGATGCTAAACAATTCAGACCAAAATGATTATTTAAACAGCTTTGAATACTATCTAGGTACGTTTCGTTGTTTAAATTATCTCTCTCGTCGCCTAAATAAGTAGATACAGAAATATAAACGCATTGGTCAAGTCTCTGCTCAGCACCGCGAGAGCGAAGAGGAGAATAACAAACTTGTGATAATCTAATGCCAGTCTCACTCTCCAAAGCCAATATAGCATCTTCGAGTTTAATTAATTCCTCTATTGCCTCAAATCTAAAGGCTGGACCATAGGTAGCATTGTTAGCCTCGAACGATTCTAAATCGAATGTTAAAAATACTTGAGCCGCACGGTAAAATGGACCAAACCTAGAATTAAAATAGTTCAATTCTGCACGACTGCGTGAATCAGGTGCCGACCAAAGTTCTATTGGATTCGATGTCAGCTGTAAGTTTAGCACACCGAATAACATAGCAAAGCATATCCAAGTAGTAACCATTATCATTAGAACAGGATTACCTGCGGATATACCACCAATTCTTGCAAATATTACTTGAATTGTTCTGACCAACCAATTTTCATTACCATGAGAACTATCATTAGGAGGCTTAGAATCGACATTTCTCTTTGATCTATATTCAGCTAGAGATATAATTATAAATACTATCACACTTAAAACAAACAGCGTTATACCTACAGAAAACCCAATACAGTTTACTGAAAGAACCGTACACATTTCTGGCACTACAGGTTCGGTTCCTGTCGGACACACGTCTCTGCAATCCACGCAACTGCAAGGCAGATCATCTCCGTACGTTTCGTTACACGCCAAAGCACGTCGATTCATGGAATCTTCTTCCGTTGGCCACCTCAAGAAGTTTATATGTACTGGCGTAAATGGATTAACTGTAGTGTCTCCAGTGAATCCGAACCAAGCATCTGCGTCACAAACCACAGCACTCCCACACATCATGTTTATAGCGGGCATGCCTGTTTGAGGCACTATTACACCAGAACACGCCAAGTGAGCGTCAATCATGAAGTCGTTAAATACTCTGTAGTTTATTTCGTTCACATATTCTATACCGTCTGAGGTAACTTCCGTTATTGTATCTACAAACCGCGCCTGATCTGGAGCACAATTCATTTCGCAGACTTGACTTGCGAAGTTTCTGAAGCATGCTGGACAGCGACCGAGGATACCATTAGCAGTCGTCAAACCGTCTAACATCGTGTGTAATTGTTCTGCTAAGCAGCAAGTAAGTATTTCATTGTCTGGCAGTCTATTACCTTCAGCATCAACGGTAAGCTCTGGACATAGATTGGTGAAGGTTGACAAAGCCCACTCCGCCTCCTCCTCGGACAAATCTTCAATTAAAGGTCGTGGGTCCATATCTACGGGGCATGGTTTCGGAAATCCGTTAATTGTAAAGCAATCACCACGCATACGACACCGCGCATCCGCGCCGCACCACACAGTCAGAAACAATAAAAAGCCAACGAAAAACTTCATTTCGATTGATTCACTTTCGACGCTTCAATATTTATTACGAGCTTCTCATGGTTGCGGTCACTAGACGAGTCAGTGACTGAACCGCCGATGTTTAAATAAACCATTAGTGGTGCAAGCGAATTAATCTAGGTTCTAATTCGTCCGATAACCTATCAAAAATGTGTACAGGTGTGAGATAAAACATTATCAGCGATTACAACTTTGTACAGTTTTTGATAGCTTATTTATCAGTAGGACGATAGTCATTTAAATTGCTTGGAATGGATACGCAGGTGTGCGTAGTTCCGCCTTGTCTCAAGGGAGGACCGCCGTCTCTGCCGTCCCTCGCTACAGCTGCTCCCCAATAACAAGCGAAGACTGACTACAAGACACCATACATTATTGACGTTATCGACAGTTGTAACATAAATAATAGAAGCGTGATAAAATATACATACATAGTATTTGAAAGGATTCAAAAATCAACTATGATCGATACATCTTTGTTCTTGCCTATGATTTATGTAATTGATTTTATTTCTTACATCTAATTAAGTGTGACGCCTTCATTTTAATACGACGACTAATAAAATGCATTTCGATAAATAATTGTACATATTATCATATACTTATTGGGAAATTCACGGGCATAAACGTGAGCAAAAATTAATTAATCATACAATCAAAAATGCAATTATTCGCTTGCACTTTCTTGTGTCGTGTCTCGCTCAGTAAAGTGAACAAAAATCTAATCCACAACTTTAATAGAATTGTAAGTGAATTTGCCCTAAACGAGCGCACACGTGTTCAGTAGGGATCTTGTTAGGGTGTACGATGGAATCGGCTACAATTTGATACATTACGGACCAAAATTAAGAAGAACTCTATGAAATCCAATAATTAAATTTTAGAATATACGATTTTATAAAAGTATGATAGAATGCAATTAAGTAAATAAATATAAAACATTTACCTATTACTTAAGTACCTACCTATTCAGTGATATATGTTTTTGTTTTTGTAATAATCTTCAATGTCTAACATTTTGAACGATAATTAATTCTGCTATTCTGTTATAAATTTAATATTGCAATGTTCCGTGGATAATCGTAAATATTATCGTGAATATAATTATATTATAAAATCCTTATCATTCAGTAGTTTAAAAAAAGTTGAACAAATGCAAGGAATATTAAACTGGCGAGTATCTATTAATTTAGATATTATATATCAGGAAAGCAATAAAGGGCCTTCTGGCAGTAACCATGAGTAGATATTACTTGCGATCCTGCAACATTAAGACTACTCCACGAAAGGTTTCCTTCACACAGAGTTTTCTTAAGAAGCGCAGAAACATAAATAAAATTCTTACGGCCAAATATTAACAGGTGCCTTACCAACTGTCATTGCATGTGCTAGCTCGAAACAAGGCTGTAACGCGCTGTTTCATTCTTGTGAAATCGTGTTAAGGCCCCAGGACATATTTTCTTGGAACAATAAGTTGTAAATATCTGCTGACAAGTCACGTGTTCACAAGATTGATCGCCAACCAATTGTTGTCTAGGGAAATCAGACGTGAGGACGCTGGGCGTGAAATGATGCTAATTTTAATGTAATTGATATCCAAGTGAGGGGTCATCGTACAACTAACAATTTGTTCCCACACTTAATAAATATTTATAAAAATTTGGTAACGTTCCTGGATGATACTAATGTTAGGTCTTTAACTATGAAATTGCAGTTTATATCTTACACATTATTTGTTGTTTCTGTACAAAAAGCAACGGTTATTTTAAAATTCATTTATATTCGAGAATAGACTATATATATTGTTAATAATAAAAAAATATTAATCATCTTCAATACAATTTGTATTTAAATGTATATCGTTTAATGTCCACACGTAGGTATTCGTTGTTATAATTCGTCATAACTACATGATGGTTGACGTTTCTGTCAATTTAAAACAAACCACTACAAGCAACTAAACATATAAAAATCATAGAATTCGAATTGACATTTAAAATATATTAATGAAATAGTTAGTATGAAAACCACAACCTCATATTTAAACTCCTATTATATTATTAATGCGACAGTAGAAGTACTTTTGAAAGAAAACAAATATGAATTTGATTTTTTAATTTAAAGCTGCCCCGTTTCGTTTTAAATAATAAGTCTCAGCATCAGTCATAAGTCTCTCATAAGCAGAGTTGTTTAAAACATGGTACCTACAAGAATGATGTTTAGCGCAGTTATATGGATAATAAAATATAGTATGACGCTTACAAAAGCGTATAAATTATTTATATTAATTTAGTACACATCATGTAAGCTCATATCTATGGCAGTTACAGTACAGGAAAAATATTATAATTACGTAGTCAAATACAAAACTTTGTTTTAACACACTGCATATCGTAACTAAAAAGCTACTTTTAAAGAAAAGAACTCATTTTTAAAGTTACTACGAAGTAAACGTGTGCAATTACATACAACGCTGGCCATAATTATATTCGAGATTTAAAATTGTCCTACAGTAAGTATAAAATAATGAATTGTTTATTTAGTTATAGCATTAACATAAAACGTGTATTTGTTAAAACTGTAGGTTATATGATTTATCATAATATCACTAGAGGCTAAAAGAATAATCGTTATAATTGTAACATTTTTGTAAATTTTTTTTGGTAGACGAATCCATTTTGTCGTTAATATTAGCGAATAAGGTAATTTATAGCTCAGCGTATTATTAACAACCACATCTTTTTTTTATTCATGGGAATGCTTTTATGCATACTCCTCCGCGGCGGGTTATGTCGGACTCATCTGGGAAAAGATAAAAGAAAGTCCAGGGTCGTATCAACCGACTAAATAGCTTGCCCTTCATCTGGAGAGGCGCGCTCTGAGCACGAATCGCCCCGTTTCGGGCCTGCTTCTGCTGGCGAATGACTGCCCCAGTTTGTCGCCTCAGGTCCTCCAGGCTATCGAGGCGTATTATCGAATTACCTGGCTTTGCTTCTCATCTGGGTCCACCAAACATCTTTCTGTCCGCCTTATTAAATTGCATAGAAATAGTGAAACGACTACTGTGCATGAAGTCTTGGGTTCGACTCTCGGTCGGGTAATATGTTGGTAAGTTTATCTGTGGTCCGTAGACGCCAATAGGCTCAATGGCTTGACTGCTGCAATATCTGGGCAGTAAATATACAATAATATATTTAGATCTAAATAATAGAGCCTAAGCTTAACTGAGTGTTTCGTTCGGTGAGTGAGAGTGGCGGAGGCCCAATCACCCTCTTTCCTCATTCCCACTCCTTCTCCGTCCCACTTCCTTTCCTAAAGGTTCGGCAACGCGCAAGTGATGCGTCTGGTATTGCAGGCGTCCATAGGCTACGATGTCCATAGGCTATGGACGCCTGCAACACCAGACCTGATGGTAAGTGTACCATCAAGTGAGCCGTAAGCTTGTTTGCCGTCATAAGTTGTATAGAAAAACCGGCTATGCAATTCAACTACTACTACGTAACTACGTGCAAATTATTGTCGATTTTCTTATAGAAAAAGCTAATAAAATTAGTAGGTAATAAAAATCGATGAATCGAACGTGTATCAGGAGACACGCTTGTATACATTCACCAGGTGTACACCATGATTAATAGCTAATCGTAATAAAATCAACGACTAATTTGCTTTCTTGAAAATAATCGATTAAAACAAAGTGACGATTAAAGTATTCTTATTTACATCTGGCGATGTACAAATGCACGATGATAATTCAATTACTTACAATCACAAACAATAATAATCATCATTGGTCAGTAACACTACAGAAAAATTAATCATTGGACCTAAAAACATAACTTCCATTTCTTTGCCTTGCTATTTGAATTCAATTACTAATGATATTACAGAACATAAGATCATAGCTAAAAACTGTGTGTTGCGGTGTAAGAGCATATAAATGACTTACAACCATCGAGATATAGGTACTTACCTAAGTATTTATATCTCAATGCTTACAACCGATTGCCGTCCTTTACCCGTGACACCACAAAATGACATTAACGGGTAAAGAACGCCGATTTCTAAATGGCAACTACATGTCAAAAACAAGCTTAATGATAAATGGTTTAAGGCATTAGCAATAATATTAGCACATATTACTAATGCCTTTAGCTAAACCCAACAGTTGACATGCGTTTCAACATCTGCTAATAAAAATGATGTATTGATTTACTTTTTAAAACTGTGTATTAGAGTAGGATTTGAAGAGGCTTTGTGTAGTCGTGAGGTGGACCAATTTCATCTTTCTTTAATTTATAGGTGAAAATAATACTCGCTGTAAAGCCATCGCACATTAGGTACCAATATGCGTTGGCATTACAGCGAGTATAATTTGAATAATAGGTATTGCAAAATGGTTCCCATCAGGCGCGTGGCATGCTAGCCACCTAAGAAGTTTGTAATATGTCAAATGAAAGTGGAATACCAAGTGTTCATAGCTGTCTCAACGCTCTCAGAGTCCCGACACGTTTGATCCACGACTTGTCTTACCATACATAGCATAAATACGCCTCAATCGAAAATTTCCTTGAACTAATCGAATCTATTCAACGAATTCGAAAGCTCATGGCAGACCCTCTAGTAAGAAGGTGTGCAGAACAGTTAAGTTTTAAATATATACCAGGTATATCTATACCTGGTATATATACTCTTAACCGACTATCGTGCATAATATATCAAGGGGAAATACTTATTCCTGCAATTCAATTTGCACTAATATACCGAATCGTATCAAAAATTAATGTTTTCTATTTAAATTAACCCTCTGGCAAATAAGCGACTGACTCTGCAACATATAGACAAACTCGGCAATTTTTAAATTTATTAGATTGCCATCTAGCATATTTTATAGGAATTAACTTAAACTGTTGATTATGACGATTTACACAGTTCTAGAAACTTGTGCTGCCATCTACAGAGTTTAAAATACACTAAACATGTATCGCCATCTATTGGGTAATAGTAAAACTTGTTACACTTATGATAGTTATGCTACTTGCCACTAGATGGACCAATTCTGTAAAACGTAAATTAAAATAATACCTTTAAAGGTTTATTATATCTACAACGTAATCATTTACCATAAAAAGTACGAAATTCCAGCATACCAACGATGTTAGTTACGGGGCAATTTTGATATTGCATATTAAATTGCTCGTTATACCTACTTGCGCTATAAACGTTGTCGATCTAGGCAGAGCTAAGAGCCTCGGCGACAGAATATGGGCAACGACAGATACTTATATAGAATACATTAAGATAGACACATGATTCAATGAGGCGACACCGAGGTCAAAGAAATTTTGTTCGTACATTTAAAAGAGCCCACTTTTTAGGTAGAGCTGAATGGGTTAATTTTAACCCTTTAATGTTATAAATAGGATTCGATGAAATTTGTAGAGTGTGTTTACCTTATGGGTATTTTTATAAATCGATAGACATAAACCTGATCAGAATTATAAACCTAAGTATGCTTACCTCCTACACAATTTATAACATCAGTTTAATATTGCTAATTCGATTGTAGAGTAACCCGCCTATCTAAGGCTGTCAAATTAATATAAAATAAAATCTTCACATTAGATAGATAGTAACTATTAAAGTAATTCATATTAATTAATATTTGACCTGTTTTACAAGAATTTAATTAAGGACTGAAATGATTCATAAACGACTCTACATGACGTGGCAATAGATATTATAACAATGGCGACATTTTAAACTAAACTTTTTCGCTATTACCTATTATAGAAACAGTTCGCAGCCGGATATCTAGCAATGAACTCAAGCAACCTGCAAGCATATATTCACGGGCGCGACTCGGGATAAACAGATTCGGTGCCAAGTTATGAAGTTACCGCATGTAATGTCGTCACGAGACGTATTTATGTGTGCAATGTCCAATTCAAACTACGATACGAAAATTGGAAAATTAACTCGGATTTATTGAAAAACATCGAGACATCAATGTGCAATTCATAGCTGCCGCTGCAGTTCACGATTAAATTTAGCCAAATTACTACTTTATTTAAAGGTATACTAGCGCGGAGGTGTGAAAGTATTCGGTCACTGTTTATTTATATTAATACAGCAATATTTCAACGTGTCGTCACGTAATACGGATACGGGAACGATTGTCGCAGCGAGTAAATTTAAAACGACTCGTCCCAGCGACGCCTGTGACGTTCAATGTCACGAGTATTTTGAAGATTTTGCCAATTGCGAATGAAATATAACAATATACTTACAAAACGTCCGATTATATGTATATTACTTAACCTGTAGATAGTGCAGCATTGCCTCTTTCGTACGAAGCACTTGAAAAAATTCCATGATGTAGCGGTATTGTACGTGGCGCGTATGATTACTTTTACTTTTTCTCTTGAACCATCTACGACTGAATTCTTAAGTGCTGTCTACAGAACAACAGGCTTATAAGAGAAGACACAATATACAAATGAGTGAAAGATCTTGACCAAATATGTAAGAGCTGTAGTCGTACCTACAAAAACATATTTGCACGTACAGTGTGAATTATTATGAGGCCAAATGTATCGCCATTAAGGACGTTCTGTTTATAAATTTATCGGCAAATTTATACAAATATTTCTCGAACGCACGATTAAACGTATCCAGTGCCCTGACATTTTATTTGAAACTGTATACTTATTCACTAAAATAAATTATGCATTAACGCTTGCTTTGTTCTTATTTAAAATTATTTCAAGTGCTCTTTATATTTATAGTTTCACTTTAACAAACTATAGTTACACGGGCATAGGTACTTTGAGTTCTACATATTTCCTCTATTGAAATGACTAAATCAATGGAATATTTTATAATAACTAACCACGTAGTAAATAATTGTTATGAAACCTAATGCCTTAAAACGTTTGCATTTTTAATGTAGTACCTACACATCAAAAAAGTTTGTACCCACTACCTCTTCAAGTAAAAACATCCTTTGCTTGTCCAAGTAGGTAATAAAGAATATCAATAGTAGGTACTTTTCTGATAAACAGCTTATCATGCAATTAATATGCTTGTGATAATAACAACACAACCCTGCCAATACGCATAGTGAACACAATCATTGCATATCGAAAATTATTTTTTTGTGGGAAAGCCGCATTTTCGTGGTCGCATTAGTGCTCTCATGACTCAATTATTGTTTATTTATTTTCAATGTTATCTGTTATATCAGTCGTTAACCTCCCGAGCACGTGGACGTAGTAACTATAGTATTTTGTTGGATTTGAAGCTGTAGCTCTGCATCAAGAAAACAAATTTTGCTTCATTCAAGCTCTAGAGAAAGACAGGTAACAAAAATCATTTGGCCGACGACCGAGAAGTATACATAGCACAGAGCTATTCGTAAAATAGAACGATAACTTGTTCCAAGCGAAAGAGACAGACTTATAAACCTCACGGTACGCTAAAGCAGTACAGACCGGTTAGGTCAGAGCGTCTGCGTTGATTTCGTGTGACTGAAATGCACATATACTAAGTGAGCTGTGTTAGAGCAGTACAATCGAAGGTTACATGTTTTATCGTGGAAATTTCCACTGCAGACAATTGAAACTTGAACGTTTGGGAAGGTTAGTGCTGGCCTTTTTTAAAATATCGATATGATTTATTTAATAGATATTTTTAAAAAAAATTGAATTTCTTATATAATATAACAATTTTGGAATAATAAAATAACAAACATGTTTATGTATATTAAAGTTACATATGTATAATATACTATGCATGACTGCATGGAAGGCATAGTGGTTTACGTGGACACCTGGCCACTGGCACTGCCCAAAGATTCGATTCACAAACGGGACAAAAAATAATTATGATAATCTATCAATAATTGGTTGCTTCGAGAAAAGGTGTTTTTTGTGATTGAATGTTTGTAAAGTACAGCGCACAAGATTTATTCCTAGTATTAAAAAATAAGCTGCTATAGTGAATTTTAATATAAAACAATTTATTGGCGTTGTATACTCAAAATACTATAACTCGGTCAATACAAAACAAAAATTATAAAAATATCGGTTCATAAAAATCTCACAAAAGAACGTATTAACCCTACTGACAGTATTTGCATAGCCATCGAAGGGGTTGAGAGCAGTAGGTATAAACAATTAAATTAAATTCTACTACATACTTATTGGCAGGGAACCAACAGCGGAGTTTATTTCTACTCTTACTTTCATAGCAAAACGTTTGTTGTTGACAAGAAATGATAGCAACACGTCTCGCTATGATAATCTTGTATGTACTTATTTAGAAATAATTTTGTATACTTTTAATATTAATGTAAATTATATAATATGAAGTATAATTAGATGGCTACATCGCATCAATGTTTCATAAAAAAGCGATTCTAATTTAATAGGGCATTCCTCTAAAACGTTAATTATAATAATATACGAATAAACTTAATCTAGAAGACTGTTAAAATTTTGTTGTCGGTTGCAGTAAAATACTAATAAATAATTTAAAAGCAAATTGCGACACATATTACCATCCTATTTAATAAAATAGGAAGGTAATATGTATCAAAATTATTATAAAATTACTTCGTTACTGAAGCGCGGTATTGTAATCGATGCCGTATTTATATTTAAGCTTTTGCGAAATAAAATTGATTGCCCCGAACTTTTAGGTAAAATTAAATTTCGTGCCCCCACTAGATATCCGCGTGCACCCATAACCCCGCTGTATCCACCACTTCGTAGAACCGTACTTGGTGCTAATTCTGCCATACCCCGTCTTTGTAGAACCTTAAATAAATACTCTGATGTCATAGACGTGCATGTAGACTCGCTTGCCACATTCCGTAAAAATATTATCAGTGTGTTGTAAATTCTAAATTTGAAAACTCTAAATTTGCTGTATACCTTATATTTAATACTTAGTGTTGTATAAAGTTTTATTAGATTGCATATTCTATAGATCTTACATATATAATATATCACCTTAATGGTTATTTACATACATATTGTTTCTAAATTAATTCTGTAAAGTCTGCTTATTATCTTTATAAAACTTATGCATGCTGTGCTTGCCTGTAAGAGGCTACTATACTATTATGTAGTTATAAATAATGTATTATGTATATGCATTAGTATAAGTAGTCGTTGGTAAGCCTAAATAAATAAATAAATAAAATTCTATGAAAACAATTGCAGCAATAAATAAAAAGGCGGCTTGCGATCTACACATCACTCACCAATCGCAATATCGAGTCAAACAGGCAAACACAATCTTATCATAAGCATTTAGTTTAATTAGGGAAGTTATTCTTAACGCTAGTAACTAACATTAATAGGGAACTATCAATTAATTACTAACAATGTAAGTCAAACACGGTAAACAAATCTCCAAAATTCTAAAATAAATTAATACCACGTATATTTAGACTTTTAGGTAGATGTGCCCAAAATCTGCTTTCTAAAGTTTGTTTATTCTCTAAAACATACTATAAACAAACCTTACCTAAGAGCTTATTTTAGATTGTATACTTCAGAACATTATATCTTTACCTAAATACAATGTCTGCTGACTTGATATCTAGGTGGTTAATAAATTTCACTTCAATATTAAACAGAAGTATCATTACTTAGGTATAGTAATTTTATGTCCTATTTGAACTGGTAAACATTTATTGAAGAAGAACTTTTTATGCTATAGTGGCGATTAGAAATAATTGTTTCGCAATTATGTATCACATTCCATTAATTAACATTAATAACTCTTGAATTAAAGTTTCATAATTTCATATATAGAACAACTATTTTCTAGAGTAACTTCCCACCCTAAATAAGTAATAACTGATAGATGGGTTCCCAATGAGTTTCTCTTGAGTATTACATAAAAAGCTTAAGCGCACGTACTGTCAATGATCAAGTTGATAATCGTTTTAAATTTTTACCAATACAATATTCGACCGCTTAACACTAACCGTTTCAAAGAATCTAATCTACAATAGTTTGGGGTAAATGAAAAGAGAATACTTAAATATGCTAAGTAATTAATTGATAAATAATAAGGATGATATCAGAATATTGTTATGAACATATTTATTTATATACATTAAAAGTTCATAGTGGAGGAAAATGCATATAATAAATAATATTTCAATAATTTTAATATCGATATCGACCAACGAATGACCTCGAAGTATACAGCACTATAGTCAGAGCCCTCGTTCGCGACTGCTTGCTGCTTGTCGTCTATTCCGTCGACTTGCAACTCACAGGCTTGCTTGCATAATTATTTTAACGGTCATACAATCCATCGGCTTAGCTAAACCTTTACTTACTGATAACATTTTTAAAGATGGCATCCTGCCAATCTCTCATTAGACTACATAAGCTGAAAAAAGTTATACGCCAATCTTATGTGCGTCATTAAAATGTTTTTTTAATGAGTAACAAAAATATAATAGCTACATATTTTTGGAAATATGCCAAACTATTTTCAAATTAGTAATACCTTATAACAAAATATTAAAATAATAACACCAGATTGGATATTTTATGTTACATAAATGTCCACGTGCACAATGCAATAAATACCTCACTAAGAATTAAGGAAAACGAGCGATTATTACATACATAATTAGTAATTACACATAAACGACTACGTCTCATATGATTACTAACCAGATAAAGATAGGTCAGGGTATTTCCGTCATCATTGTGAATAATGCGGACTTAAAATAGATATTTATCTTATTCGTATTAGTTTTATATACACATTGTAGTTATCTATTCCTAGGTACTACATACATATTTGTTATATGACTGCACATTATAGATACAATAAAATGAATAAAGATAATGCGACGTTAAATATTTAAATGATGTGCAATATGCTGTATAAGTTCAAACTAATCGTTTCTGTACTGAATAATTCACCAATGCCTCGCTTAGATATTAAAAAAAAAAACCAACATAACCTAAAATATTTTACAAAGTTCAGTAATTACTAGGCTTTCCATTTTACAATATATTAAATTAATAATATACCTAGTTATCGTCATCAAGGTATAAAATTACAAGTATTGTATGTTTCTTGTAATATTTTGGAGGCATTAAACGCAATTGAATCAAACCTAAAATATTTAGTTAACCTTCGTGTTATAAAGCCTTGTCTGATGAAATAGTATGTAATTCTTACTTATAATGTTTCGTTATATTAAATAAGTTATTACAATGTACATTATTTTCATTCGATGTTTTACTTCACTAGTACCTATTGTATTATGCCTACCTATATAAAATTTGCATATATTATATCTAAAAGGGTGCTAGATAATAACATTAATAACACACCTAATCTTAAATATTTAACCAACCTTCGCACAGCGTAACCTATAAAATCTTTTATGATGAAATAAAATGTAATTCTTACTCCTAGAAATAAGTATTTTTTAAATATTTTACTGTATTTTTCTTCATTCAATTAATTTTTAAATAAGCATCTGAATGTATCGTTATATTCGTATTCATCTAAAACATATGCTTGGAAATATTTGTCGCCACGTCTACAATACGTCTATAGCTGGGTTGTCTTCTATGTTACAGTGTTATGTTATATTACATATATATGAGTGTTGATGAACTCAACAATTATATTAAACGCAATCGACTTTCATTACATTAATTTTTAAAAAGGTCATGTTATATTAGTTTCCTTAAGACTTATGAAGTTATGACTTATGACTTATGACCTAGTTGCAGTCGGAACTAATGGCGATATCTAGAAAGATCGTATAATCCATTGTAACAAATAAATATTTCCTCTTGCGATTGATGTAATGGTTCCATTGTTAGTTAGTCACAGGTAATGTATAACCATAATATTACGAAGATGCCAATATTCTGACGGAACAATACGTGTGTTGCGTTTTTTCAAGAAGACACCGTGGAAAGTTTTGCGCGTATCTGTTGTTAATTACCTGTTAACGTTTTTTGAGTCAGTTTTTATGCACTCAAATAATATCAAAACTCAAAATACTAAGTATATATTTTTTTAATTATTATAATGTAAAATCGATGTTAAGGGCAACACACTGGTATTAACAAAATTTGAGCCAATTCCAGAATTCATATTGTAACTAAATACTAATTTAAATTAATATAGTCAACATGCCTGAGCCGGAAATGGGCATCTCACAAACGGCAGTAGTTCCCCTTATATTACTGTAGCTCGTGGTATTTATATTGATAATACACGATTTTCGTTACGTCGCGCGTCGGTAAGAATAAAGCAGGCACGGTATAAAATTTGCTTGTTTTATCGTTTTACAATGCACTTACTCGCATTCTACGAAACTATGGATTGGACATTATTTGTAATAAAGAACAATAATAGGTAGTTATTATATTATAAAAACATTCTAATTACCCAATATTCCTTTTGTTGCCGTGCCTTAGGTCGTTTCTCTCTAGCCTAGTTCTTGCATTTAATAGCACTGTCCTATTCTGTCGCTGTCCGTATCATCGGAGATCCAGAGGTCACGAGTTCACTGGAACCTCTGCAACTCCGTAGGGATATTGCCTCTTTGACATGTTTCTACAGAATATACCACGGGGAGTGCTCTGAAGAGTTATTCCACCTTATCCCGCCCACCCCTTTCCTATCCAGAACAACGCGTGCTGGGCTAAGATGCCATCCTTACACGGTGGAGTCGACTAGAGTGCGTACCAACAAGTTTGGGTCCTCATACCTCTGCCGAACGATCAAGGCATGGAATTCTCTGCCAAGGCACGTGTTTCCTCCTTCCTTCAATCCTGGGTCCTTTAAGCGGGGCGTGAAAAAGCACCTTCTCAGGCCGTCAAAGTAGAGACCTCAACATCGCCTCGGCTGCTATGAGGACGATGTGGAGGCCACTGCTCTTAGATCACACGATTGCTTGGTCATTTTGCCAAGCAAAATTAAAAAAAAAGGCCTACCTGAGGGCCAATTCTTGTGATAAAAAATGTCCAAAATAGAGATCCGATCTAGGCTGAATGTCACAAATATTACAAATGTAATTCTTATGAATGAAAATAAACAGGAAACTTGCATTTGATAACTAACCTAGCAGACCGTTGGACTGCCACACAGAGATTTCTTCATCTCTGACTATTCGAATTTAAGTACGTATTAATTAGTTAATTATCGCGTGCTTAACTAGTGCGTGGTTAACCCCGAAGGAAAACATCCTGAGGAAACCTGCGTGCCTGAGAGTTCTCCATAACGTATCCGAAGATATGTAAAATCTGCTAATTCACAGTCGGCCAGCGTGATTGACTATGGCCCTATGGCTTAACCCTTCTCACACTGAAAAAGGGCCCGTGCCCAGTGGGACAGATTATATTCAGGGCTGATATTATTATTTATTACGAGAATTGCTCTTAAGGGTAAAGTCATCTCTTAAACATCACTCCCAATATAAATTAAGTTAACATATTACTTAGTTTTGCCCGCAGCTCTGTTTGCGTAAATTTAGATTAGGTTAAGTTAGATTAATTTAGTAACAGTATTTTTTCTTGATGAAAAATATGTTCCTACGTCCTTTTCTGTACTCCTGACAAGGTGTATGTGAAATTTCGTGAAGATCGGTCGAGTAACTAGAGCATGAAAGCGTAACAAACAAACTTATGTTCGCATTTTTAACATGAGTTAGGATTATGATAGATATGGAGTCTTCCATTTGATTCGCAGTTCCATGTTGAGACTGTTACGTGAGAGAGTCAAGATCACAGCCGAGTTAATTCCGTTCGGCCTTGCGACTTTCTATTTTATTTGATCCACTAACAAGAATAACATAAATGTGTAAATTATTAAGGAAATAATGTAGATTAACCTTGTTCAAAGGAGATATATATTGTTGATGTTGTGTAAGAATTTTTAGTATGTTATTTGGTATTATGAGTTTTTTATAATAACTGTTGAATTGTAAATTTAATTTACGCGCTTTATTTCATCGAGTTTGACTTTCTTTATGATCTTATTGTAAAAAACATATGATCATAACTAGGCTCTAGGAAAAGCCCAATAATACTTTTCTCGGTCCCGGTAATCGAAACTAAAACCACTTGCACAATAGTCGCAGCCACTACCAGCTTCGCTACCAAGGCATTTAAAACACTTATTATTTTTTAAATATCAAAATTTTAATATTTGTTAGGAACTATTTCAGTACCTAGCCAGTCTATTCCCATACATGATGAACAAAGCGCTGATGCATCTAAAGTCTAAACCTATGAGATGGCATGGACGGAACGGTCGCGGGGTCAACGACCTACAAGTTGCTTTCTATTTCGTGTGCGCTCCCCGACTGCGTTCAGTTGCTCATATTCGCAGATCAGCCAATATTTATGTAACTTTAGTGGTAAACTAAAAAAAGTTACGGGCTTTACGCAGGCCGTACCATGCACATATTTTCGTGGAATTTAAACTATTTGGTTACCTACTTTTATGATAATTGTAAACAAACAGGTGACAAACTTTAATTTACGGTTTTTCAGTATAGAACTATAGAGATTGTTATAAGTTATCTTTGCGCTTTGTCGCATAAGACTGACCTGTACAATAAAGGTAGTAAACGAATAACACAGAGCCTATAGTAAGCAGTTTTTGCCACTTTTTGCAATACTAGAACTACATTTGAAATATAGCCGTTCTTTTAAAAAAGAAATTAATTATGGAATGATTTAAAGGAAAAAGTTCAAGAAATGAAAAAGGTGTGTATTCGAAACACCTACGTAAAACAGATGAGACACTGTAACAGCATTGCTAATGTTACACTCTAAGTACTATTGATCGTAATGGAACATTAATATCGTTGCTATACAAGAGAGAGGATCTTGTAAGAACTTAAATCAGGATATTAATATTTGCCTTAGTCGATAGCCTAATGGGAAACCGTTGCAGGTCTGACACGCAGAGGTCTCGAGTTTGATCCCAAGGCACGCATCTCTGACTTTTCTAAGTTATGTGCGTATTAAATAGTTGATTATCGCTTGCTTTAACGGTGAAGGAAAACATCGTGAGGAAACCTGCATGTCTAAGATTTCTCAATAATGTTCTCAAAGATATGTGAAGTCTGCCAACCCGCACTGGGCCAACGTGGTGGACTATGGCCAAACCCTTTTCACACTGACAAGAGGCCCGTGAAGCCGTGCCTGTGCAGCATTGGGACTGTTTAATATAGGGCTGATATTATTATTATTATTAGTCCCACAGATAGGTATACAGAGTATCTCGCCTATATATTCTGATTGAAATGAGGTACTTTACGTTTTTATTTCCATTGATAATTTCCTAATAAATAATAATAACATATTGCCTGACTTGAGCGCCCAACTTGTGTCCTTTTGAACCAGCCTTAAACGTTAGTTAGTTCAACGTGACCATCAAGACAGTCATAACAATAACAAAAATAAAAACAATATATGTTACACAAATATTGTCCCTATTCACAGCTATTTTTAGCTACCATAATATTCAAGGTAAAACTCTATTCATAAAATAACACTAAAGGTATCTTATAAATATAGGAGAGAGAATCCCGTGGAATATTTTTGTTCACTTCCAAACATCTTCGAGAATATTCTATTCATTATTTGCCATGAATATGGCATATCTATAAATAAAATTATAGTATCAGTATTTAGTTTATATATGACGTTGAAGGTTAGATTATAGAAGATTAGCTATTTCATATCTATACTAATATTATAAATCTGAAGAGTTTGTTTTGTTGAAAGCGCTAATTTCAGGCACTAAAAGTTCGAATTTAAAAATTCTTTAAGTGTTGGATAACTAGTTGCTAGTCTATAAATAAAATAGCTTATTACCTCACGCTTTAATGATAACGTGAAGTCTGCATATCTAAGAGTTCTCCATAATGTTCTCGAATATGTGTGAAATCTGCCAACCTGTACTGGAACAGCGGGGTAGATATAAACTGTGACTGCACACCGCGGTGGTTTTACTCGGTAGGTCCGAAGTTTCGAGACAGCCCGACATAAAATAAAACCTGTTTAGATTTAATTTTACACTTTCCCCGACATTTCGAGGCTTTTCAGCAGTCATGTTCATGAGAAGACAGGGTAAAATAAACAACGCGAGAGAATCCGTGTAATGAACACAATTCCGATATCAGCGTAAACGTAAGAGCATTTAATTGCCTTCCGAGCACATATCCGCGAGCCGCTGTTACAGAGAATTTTCTAACAAGAAAGCCCGATAACACAGCTCCAATCAGCTATCGACCCCAAGACCTCACTGACGGACGCAAACATAAGTACCTTATATCACGAAACTACCAAGAAAGTCAAAAGTTCCTTATTTCTAAAATACTCCAATTTAAAACTATTTAAATGTTTAAGTATTAGGACTAGAAGACATCCAGATAATTATGCAACTATGGCAGACAGACTGACGAGTGGACACAAAAACTTTATATATTAGGAGTATTTACTGAAGTCTTAAATTAACAATAGTTAGTATTGGTCCCTCTAATTTGAATTTAGATTGATGCCAATTTTATAAAAAGAGATTCCAATCAGTTATTCTTTTTATTTAATAACTAGATGTGCCCGTTCACCAGGGTTTATCTTTACTGCGCCGCCCCCGTGGGGTGTAGCGTGATGTTATATAGCCTATAGCCTTTCTCGATAAATAGGCTATCCACCACTAAAAGAATTTTCAATTTGAACTAGTAGTTTCTGTGATTAGCGCGTTCAACCAACCAAACAAACAAACTTTTCAGCTTTATAGTATTAGTACAGAAGAGGCTTAATATCTATCTTGGTTATTTAATCTAAATAACAAAAATTAATATGCCTACAACAAAAGATGATAACCTCAAAAAACAAATCAAGAGACGTTAAAATAAAAGCTAGCGATAAGGATAAATGAAAAGATAATTAAAGGTCGAGTCAAGTAAATAAACGGCATAGGTATCTAATATGAAATGTCACTGAAACATTGACCCTTAACATTTGACCTTAACTAGAATAACTGAATGTTATCAAAAATGTGATAATATTTTAAAATAATAAAATTATTATTAATTCGGCCGAAATAAATCTGCTCGTTATTGACATTGACATTCATGACATTATTCTATACAGATTGCCATATAATTCGATTTCTGGCAACGATGCCTACATTTCTTTTTTTAAAGAACTCTCGTGGGGGATTTTACAAACATTGGAGCAACGGACTCAAAGAAAATCTAGACTTGGAATAACAATTCGTGGATCACACATGTTTATGTATAGCTCAGTGGGGAGACCAACAGACTGCAATGAGGGTCTTGGGTTTGAACCCACGTCGCGCACCTCTGACTTTCGGAAGATATATGATTTTCGAATTTATGTGCGTATTGATTGACAATTAAGGAGTCTGACCACAACACCGTCTCATACCATGATCGTGCTAGGAACGTATCAGACACGAAAAGCAACACGATACGCCCTGCTATAGGAACTGCTGGTCGGTGACAGTGTGCATAGTCTTCTACATTTCCTTACAAAGAATATTTTTTTGCCTGACACGTTCCTACCACGGTCTTGGTATGAGACGGGCTAGTGGGCAGACTCCTTTATCACCTGCTCCGTGACTCGGAGAGCATGTTAAGCCGTCAGTCCCGGCTGCCATGAACATCTATGACAGTCGTTATTGGGAAGTCAGTGCCCTATAATATCCTGACACCGGTCTAGCCTTAGGGTATCGTTAGCCCTCGGGTTGCGGAGGTCAGATGGCAGCCGCTCCGTGTAAAAACTTATATCCAGTCAAATCCGGTTAGACTAGAAAAGCCGACCCCAAGTGACTTGGGAATAATAAAGGCTAGGGAGAAGACACAAGTTTTTGTATCGTGTGGGGCGCGGTATCGAACCTACGAAACTAGGAGTTGGCCGAATATTAGGAACAATACACACTACCCCTAACATAGTACCACAGATAGTACCATCTAACAAAAACACAAACTGCTAAATATTTTTTAATTCAGCGCGAATGGCGTAATGGCTGAAGTGCTATTGGCACAGCGCTAAGATTTCAGGAGATTCGATCAGAAGGACCCAAAATTTGACTGTCACATTTTTTAAGGCTAATTAATTTTATAAGGCTCATGATAATTTAAATAAAATCAAAAAATTAAAATAATTTTAAATAATCACGAGGTTTATTAATATGTAATACTAATAACATTCTCCAGAAATAATAGTGTTTTTGTACATTTAACCAATGTTGATTTGGATGCTCAACGGTTGGTTAACATTTCGGGCACGCCACGATCGTGGCGGTAAGTCCCGTGTTTGAGGAGTGGCTGGAGAGGCGGCATGGCGCCCTCACCTTCCGGCTGACACAGGTTCTGACTGGCCACGGTTGTTTTGGCCAGTTCCTGTGTCGAATATGCCGGCAAGAGACGCCCGGTTGTCACCACTGCGGCGACTGCCGCGACGTTGTTGAGGACACGGCGCTGCACACTTTGGCGGTTTGCCCCGCCTGGGCATCGCAGCGCCGTGATTTGATCGCGGCAGTCGGATCGGTTGCCCTCTCGCTCCCGGCCGTAGTTCAGTCTATGGTCCGGAGTGAGAGGTCGTGGAACGCCGTCGCCTCCTTCTGCGAGGAAGTCATTTCCATCAAGGAGGCGGCGGAGCGGGAGAGGGAGCGTTTAAACCCTCTCCCCAACCGCAGAGCCGGGCGCCGGAGGGCGCGAGACGACCTCCAGCCACTCTAAGGTTTGACCTGGGGGTGGCGGGCTTTGTGGGCCTGCCCGCCATCCGTTCAGCACCAGGTCCGAGAGGCGGCGTGCGTGTTCCCACGCGCGTCTCTGTGTCGTGTCCGTCTCCCCCTTTAGGGGGAGACAGTAGGGCTTTTATTTTGAGAAGTGCCTATCTTGGGTAGATCTTATTGCGTAGAGGCCTGCCGTTTCATACGGCGGGCCGTAACCTCGGCGGGGTCGCGACCGCATGCGAAAGCGATTCGCGCGGCCCCGTCGATAGTGGTTTTGTCGAGGAACACCGTGGTAGGTTTAGTCGGTATTCCGGGAGGTACTTTACTACTATTATTTCATCTTTCTTTTACCCCGGCGAGACCGACATAATCCCTCCGCCCGCCCCCGCGCAGGGATATGCGTCAATGCATTCCCCCACGTAAAAAAAAAAAAAAAAAAAAACTGTTTGTTAACATTTCCATTAGAACAAGGTTTATTATGTAGCTCTCACAAAGTTATGTTAATTCTAATCATGTTTTATGTCAATACATATACGTAGTATAAGTACGTAAGACTATTTCGCCAGCATCGGTAATTTATTTTCAATTTACGTTAGTTACATTACATTACTAGTATTTGTCATTCAGTAAAACAAAGCGACATTCACTACTGTTACTCATTAATATGTAGGCTGCCTCCGTTGCGCAGCGGTAGTGAATGCGACTGCTGTGCATGAGGTCTCGGGTTCGTATCCCGGGTCAGGCCAACAAAAAGTTATTGGGTTTTTAGGAAGTTGGCGGTGTGACACACCCTCGTGCCTCGGAAAGCACTTAAAGCCGTTGGTCCTGCGCCTGATCTCTCTCTGGTCGTGTTGGATTACCGTCCCATCGGAGCATGAGAGTTAGGGAACAGAGAGTGCACTTATATTTGCGCACATACTTGTGCACTATAATATCTCCTGCGCAGATGGCCAGTCTCCGTTTAAGATTGGCCGCCGTGACCGAAATTCGGTCTGGAGGACATAATTATTATTAATATGTAGGCTGTATAATTATAATGTCATCAGAATTATTTATTTCAATCGTAAGGCATTTTGCTGAAAAAGGCTGAAATGTTCTTGATTGACGTCATAAGTATTCATTAAGAGTTTTTACATTTGTTACGGATTAATATTACATTTACTGGTACGTCAATATCACGTCATTCCAACTAATATTATAAATGCGAATGTAAGTTTGTTTCGCTTTCAAGCCTTATCTACTAGACGATCATCATGAAATTTAGCATTTACAATTTTTTTTTAGCATTATCAAGGGTACAGAAAACGACATAGAATACTATTTATCCAGATTCATTCATTGACAAGATCTGCATTAATGCAAACGAAGCCCCGCCCAAATCTAGCTCTAACATAAACAGTCGGCCGAATATAAGGAACAACACGCACTACCGCTAACATAGAAACATGTAACAAAATACAACTACAAATTTTCTTTTCAATACTGTATGTATGGCGTAATGGCTTATGTGCTAGCGTTGCAATTGGCATTGCGCCGAGTGTTATGGGTTCGATCCCAAGGGCTAAAAATTTGTATGATCCACAAATACCTACATAGTTATTCTGACTTTGTGTTCTTTGCGTCCTTTGTTTGAACGTTTGTCAATTCCCCGCGACACAGAAATTTTTACTAGGACAGGAGCTGAATTTAAAAATTTGAAAGAGGTAAAGACACTTCTTTTGCTATCATTATATTTTGAACTAGCTGATCCGCGCAACTTCGTCTGCTTCACATAAGAAAATTTTCCCCGTTTTTGTAACATTTGTAACATTTATGCTCCGCTCTTATTGGTCGTAGCGTGATATAACATCACGCTATCATCTATAGCATCACGCATAGCCTATAGCCTTCCTCGATAAATGGGCTATCTAACACTAAAATAATTTTTCAATTCAAACCAGTAGTTCCTGAGATTAGCGCGTTCAACCAAACAAATTCTTCAGCTTTATAATATTAGTAGATATAGATACGAACATTGACCATAGAAAATTATGAATTTTATACATCGTCTGTTTTAATGTCACGGGTAGAAAATCCAATTTGTAGGCAGTTTGAAACCCCAATAACATGTCAATCATGTCGGCCGGTTGAATTTACAAGCCCGTGGGTTGACAGTACTACGAGTATACACCTGACCTTTTCATATAATCGAAACAAATCGCACAATTACATGATTTAAACCTCCGAAATTAAATGGATAGGTTAAAGCGTTGCGTGACCTTTCATCCTTCTATTTAATTTCAGACTGCGCGGGTGGCGTAGTAAAAGTAGTTTATATGGTCAACTCGCTACTGTCACTGCGTTGATTGTTGTGGGTTTAATCGAACAAAAAGACAAATAAAGTGTGCCGAGTCTAGGTGTTCTTTGTGTCCGTTATATGTAGGGTTGCCAGGTCTTACACCCGGAAAGCCGAACGGACCAGCCGGCTTAGCCGGACATTTGGGTACGCCCTTAATTTACACAACATATTTTTAGGGAGGACAGTGCTAGTCCGCTCGCCTGTGTTAGCGATACGAGGTGGAGCGGAAACCAACACATGACAAATGTAAAAATAATGGTCAAATTTAAAACCTGTCAAATGCCGGACGGTCCTGACACTGTCTAATTTGGCCGCGCACGCAACCAAAGTCCTAATGAAAAAAAAAATATGTCCTAATAATAAAAACCTATGTCCGGCTTTACCCGGGCGCCTGGCAACGCTAGTTATATGAATGTTTATAGAAAAACAAATGAAGTGTCGGTTTGTAATATCAAAATAATAATTTGTCTGTCTGTTTGTGCCGACTAATCTCTGAACGGGCTGGACCCATTTTGACGGCACTTTCACTGACAGATAGCTGATGTTAAAAGGAGTAACTTAGGTTAATTTTATTTTAGAAAACCTATAAGATTCCGCGACGAACAAAATCCACCCGGAAGAAGCCGCGTCTAGTTTTTAAATAAAATAGAACTGTGATGCCTTCTGTTTACCTAATTCATAAACTGCAAGAAAGAGATATGAACTATAAACATATAGGTACATAGAAATATATGGATAAATAATAATAAAGTAAAGATTTATATGTCCCATTTGATGGACGATAGCCAAATATGCTTCGTTTGGGCTATCCCAAGACATTTAATAGCTAATAACGGTTCATAGGTATTCATTCTACCTATTATTATAGTCTGTCAGAGGCAATACATACAATATGGCTGATGAATTTGTTTTATGGTTGAATGCGATAATCTTTGGAACTAACAGCCGTATTAAAAAAAATGTTGCCTTTATTATCCCAATTTTTGAGGAAGATTGTAGACTATGTAACATGAAGCTACGGGCCACGGAAACGTAACGTAACGTATATGATCCTTTCCGACAAGCGAACTTTGGTTATTTACGGGTTAAATGATAAAAAATATCGGAAACTATTTATTGTAACTAATCATTTATTTCATATCAATTTAAAAACATTACATATCAGTTGCTTATCCTTTTTAAAGGCCGGGAGCTATCTAAGAGGTAAAGGCCTATAACAAAACAGTAAATAATAAATGATAACTTTATAAATAAAAACTATGTTCAATAATGCTATACGTTATTTATTAGAATAACAGAGGCCAGAGGGCCAATTCTTGAAATAAAAGCTGTTTAAAATACTGTTCCGGTCTAGTCTCACATATGGTAGTCTACGAATAAAATTTTTTTTTTTTAATTATTACAAGTGATTTCTGCACTAATAGGTACTACAGTCAATTAAAACAAAATACTAAAGTCAAACAATTTAGCCGTAAAAATAGAAGTAACCTTGCAATTTTATAACCGCTTTTTCTCAGAAATGGTTAATGTTATGAAAAAAAGTGTAAGGACAATTTTTGTAATAATTGCATGATCTACAATTTTAGTCTGAAATATTTTTATCATAAAACCATTTCGCTGAAAAATCCAAAAAACTCATTTTTGCGAGCTTTGATCTTGAATCTAAAGTTTTGCAGATCCCATGACTGCAAAATTTTTTATCGATAAGGACTTTTCTTAATTTCATTACAATGGTGTCCCTAACGTCCATGCAAATTTTCGGCTTTCTGTGAATTTGTGCAAGGGTGCTACAATTCCTGTGTCATGGTAGTCTTATCAAACATTCAAACAATGGACAAAAGAAGATCCAGTCTCGAAACAACCATTTGCGGATCGCACAATTTTTGTCCCGGGCAATCCTACGTTTTATGGAGTCGGGGCCAGTAAACATTTCATATTACTTTTTTTACCTGCTAGAATTTATATCTTAATTTTCTGGAAGGTATGCTAGTTTACAGTACAGTTGTGTATTCTCTTTTTATATTTGCATAATTATGTTGAGAGCCTAAACCAATTAATTTTTATCGCTAGGTAGGGTACGTCTCCAGACTCCAGGCTACTACTGATTTTTAACGAATATTGAATTATGCTTTATGCGACTCGATAATCAAGCCAGGGTACTTGCATTAGGCTTTAAGTGCAAGCGCAATCTTTTCGCACGGTCAAAAATCAGTAATTATGTTGGATTAAATAAAAGTATTGAGTTATAATTTAAACTGGCGTCCTTATAAATCTTCCTGGTCGAAATAGATCAACCATGGACAATAAATTGTCTTATCTATTATTTCTTTAACTAGTGATGTTATAACCAAAGAATTTAAATATGGAACGATTAATGACTCTACATCGAGTGCGCTCACACGATACAAGCACGTGGTAGGCAAGGTCGTCGCATCGTAGCATGCGGTACGACGACGCCGTTTCGTGCCCCACTTCACTTTACCTGTACATAACTTTCAAACGAGTTTCAACCTTAACCTGTTGACAAAGTATAGATTTTAGAGTCTAAATTTGAATGGCTATGAATTTGCAATTCGGACAAGACGCATTTCTAGTTATGTAAATTGTCTGCGTTGTGTCTGAAGCGAATTGTTGTTTAGATATCAGATACTAAGTAACCAACTATTGTACAAATGTTCTCATATTGCATTTTGGCTCTCAATTTAATAATATAGTACTTTAAGCCTTTATAAGATATTTTATTGTTTGTTTATTTGTGTTTTCTTGATCTCCAAAAAAGATGACCTTGAAATGATTATCAAATAGTAGATAAGGTCGATGGCCTACAAACTTAAAGGTCTTTTAATCCAACGATAGTCTTGTTTATTCAGTGAGATCCCGGTTTCGACAGCTGAGTTGGAAAAGGATTATTTGGCTTTATATTTTCAATAGTGTCACAGGTGCTGATATAGTAGCTGGTAACATGCTAATTCTAACTATACTTAGAGATAAATAAGTATCATATACCGATGCTGAATCTTTTTAAATAGGGTTGATAGTATAAATTTGTACATGCATCAAAATATGTATAGTCTTGACCACCGAACATAAGTTAACATAAGTTTTTGACGGTAAGGATACGCCTCTGCCTAGGGAGATGCTGTACCTATGTTTGTAAAAGATGAGAGGTAAAGAGGTGAGAGGACAAATTATAAAATATAAAGAAAGAAAGAAATACATTTATTTGTAAGAATATAGTTACAATAAAGGTGTTATCAGAATTCATAATAAGTCTCTTATATTCTACCATATCTAAAGAATAATGTTACTTCTACCTAAAACTTGAGTTGGGCACCGGAGTCTCCGCACTAGGCATAGGCATAGATAAGTATGTACACAACGTTAGGAGATGACAAAGTAGGTATAAAATATAGAATACCGTTAGTCGAGCTTGTAAATTGTTTTACTGGTAGGTAGCTATGTATCTTCTAACTAGGGCATACGTTCAGTGTGTACTTTAGCTGACGTCATACACCTTCGAGAACATAGAAGAACTTAGACATGCAGGTTTCCCTACGATGTTTAGCTTCACCATTATAGTATGCTATAATTAACTTATTAATAGACACATAACTTTGACATCGTCAACAGGTGCATACCGTGAGATCGAATGTGAGACTTCTGCATGGTAGTCTATCGGTCTCCTAGACTATCTGTAATTAAATAAGATATTATACATAATATTCTTTCACGCTCCCAAAGGGTTAGGCAGCCGTGTACCGTACCCACATTTTGCCAGCTATGGTTTTAGGCATACCGTAATAAAGGAGAGACTATAATGGTTTATCGGGCACAGTTCTATATTCCGTGCTGCTATTGAGAATTTCTTGACCCGGGAATCGAACCAGAGAAATGTCATCGTGCACAGCAATCGCATACACAACCGCTGCGAAACCAAAATATACGATATGAAATGTAAGATCTAAAAATTACCGAATAAACTTATAACATAATGTTCTTTATTTAAAATATACTGCTAAAATAAAATCGTAACAAACTAAAGAGAGGTTTATAACCAGCGCGCGCGCAAACATGCACGCGTTGCATCTCAAGAACACACAAAAAGTTAAAATTATCGCATTCACGTCCAAGGTATTTGGAACATGTAAACAATATGTTGATCGACTTTTGACCTCATCCAGTCTAATTAAATAAGGAACACTGACTGTGCTTTTAAAATTAGACTACGTTTGAATTATTTGACCGCATGGATGACGCACCAGGCCATATTAATGCGAGTGACCGTTGCACACGACACGGACAATATGCGCAAGATGAGGTACTTGCGTTGTTGGTATGCATCGTATAAATGACCACCCGCGCATGTAGCTCGCTTGATTAAATTACGCATGTAGCCCAGGCAAGAAAATTGCGCATGTAGGCCGCACGAGGTCCTATGTAGCTGCTTCCGTCGTATACAAAGACTGGTAAGTTTAATACGCTTGCGAAGCCTTTTCATGGTTAAATGGATCACGAACTAACTGCCGTCCAACGGACAATATTTATCAGGACTTCGTGCTGTTAGTGAGAATTACCGAAACAATAAAACTGTGTACCCATGTATGCACCATTATTATGAAATCAAAGAGCCAGCCATACCATTAAAGTACGTATTTTCTATGTTGTTTCAAAAGCTTTCTACTATTATAATCACGAAAAATTGCGTGTGTGTGGATGAAACGAACGGAACGACTTTTGGTTAAACTTATAGTGTTATATAGCTTATACATCGGAATAATATAATATATTTATTTATCAATTAAACAATATACAACGTTTTCCTAAAGCTAAACACAGCAACGTTATATAATTATAATAAATTATATACTTCAAGTTAGTAATAATACATATAATATAATATAATTTTAGCTGGTCAACGTCTATACATAAGAGATAATTCAGCAAACTAATGAAAGGTTTGTTTATTAGCTGTAGTAGCCAAAACAATTATTATATGATTTTTCGTCTGTCTGTCTGTATTTGTAAGTGCATCAAGCAAAAATTGCTGCACTATATTTAATGCAGTTTTAACCGTTGTACTGCTGAAGGACTTACTTAAAACTCAGAAGCCGAGTATTAAGAAAGAAAATACAGATAGATACCTACTTCCGAAATCGACGCTTACGAAGGACAAAAACTAGTAGTTTATAATTTTCTTAACTTTAAGTAATAAGCATATTTACACTCGTGCGAGATTGTATTATCTGTAGATGTGACATTTAAAGTTAAATATAACACAAGCAAATAATATTTACAGTTACATTATCGTACTCTAGTTGTGAGTAATATTATTATAAACATTAGGTACAATTTATAGGTACTACTTAGGTACATATTTTTATTATCAAAGTAAACTTAAACGTACTACACGACATTACCGACAAGCACATACCTACTACAATTTGATTACATTGAAGAGATGTAGGTTATCTCGCCAATATAAATGTTTGCGACTTCGTTTCCAACACAAGACAAACACTTAAAAAATCCACAAATAGTTCTTACAAGTCTGGATTTATTATTCCTATAACCCCATTTGGTTAGGTTATTAACTAAAGGTAAAAAATCTTGATGTGACTTTTTACACTAACACATTATATTAAACAAATGAGCTACAGCCTAAACTAACGGTTCAATTGATTTAGTAATCGTTATTGTTGTATTTACATTGATCTTTAGCAGCGTTTTATGTTTAAACTGAGTTTTCAGATAAAACGATAAAAAAAGACATATCAAGATTGTTTACCTTTAGTTAAATACATAACCAAATGGAGTACAGTACTCAAGTTATCTTAAGAAAGCTAATTTTATCTTAAGTTCGCTTTAACGGTGAAGAAAAACATCGTGAGATAAATTTTGCATCATAGTTTTATAATTATAACAAAGAAACTCAACAATACGCGAAAATTCTTAGCTAACATTATAGATGCGAATGTGCGTTTGTTTGTTTGTTATGCTTTCACGATTTAATTATTTGACTGAGCATCATAAAGTTTCGCATACACATTGCTAGGGGTAGAGAAAAGGACATAGGAAACATTTTATCCAGAAATAAAGTATTGTTTCCGAAGGATAGCAATTTATTGACAAAGATCTAGATTAACGCGACCGAAGCCGAAGGCTAAAATCGAGAGTTACAAGCCCGTTCCCCCTCAAGTTTCGCCCCATAGTAGGTATTTGTTAGGTTTCTTCTTAAATCCACCCAAAAATAGGGGCCTCGCGAATCGGGCTCCGTCTTTCTATGTAAGGAACGAAAGTCAAGGGCGTACGGGCTCGTAGCCAAATCTAGTAATAAATAAATATAGTTTCGTGAAGAATACGAAATAAATAGTACTTTATTTCGAATAGACGATCTTAGATCGCTCTATAATGTTTTCGAATAGAGCGAATTCTGTCAACTATCATTTGGCCAACGCAGCGTGGTGAACCTATTTTAAGAGCAGGCTTGTGCCAAGCAGTAGGATAGTCTATAAAATAGAGCTTAATATAAATAAGAGCTATAGGCCAATATGAAACTGGCTAAGCAGTCGTGTCTGAAATCTAAATTTAAAACTCACGGCAGCAACTCTTGCTTTTTAAAGAGCTATATATAAACATCGTACGGTTTAACAGTGAAAGAAAACTCTATGAAATCTACATTCAAAAGAAAGAAAGAAGGAAAGAAAAGTATTCTCTCAAGCATTTCTCGCCCAAGCATTTATTATCGAGGAAGTATTTGCAAGCTATGGTTTTAAGATCCACGTAACAGGGAGCACGCCCGACTGCCGGACAGACCAAATAACAATACAGTAGCTGCATAGTGTTAATGAGAACTTTTTAACAGAAAAGCCCAATAATATTCTGCCTGACCCGAAAATCTAACCATAGCATTAACTCATAGCAGTCTATTAAACAACGCTGCTCCACCGAGTCTGAAAATTCTTAAAGTGTATTATATTACCTATATTAAGTAGTTTATAGACTGTATTCATATTTTACCACTGTAATCAATAAATAAATTATTATTATTATAGATTGGTCGTGTGAAATAAAATCCGTGCCTAGCAGAGGCAAGCTTTATAAACAAAACTGATGTTATTACTATAAAAATGTGTAGTAGCTTTTATTACAAAAAGGTCAAGGTTAAATCCATAACAAAATTGATAAACTGGCATGTACTTTCATAAAAACATCAATACGACGCGCGACGTCTAAGCGCTCGCTTGAGTGAAACAAAATTGTCTGTCAGTAAAGTCAGCAATAACAGTAAAATAACAATATGGACGAAATACGAAATTGAATTTCATCTAAATGCATGCATTAAATCGAATGGTGCACAAACATGAATCTCTCGCCAAACTTGATTCTATGCCAAACGTTTGACGTTTCTGCATCAAATTGATTCTTATTTTATTCCGCGTACCTACTTTTTATGTTATTCTTGTTATTGTTGAAATGATGCGTTTAAATAAATATGGCGATAAAACTGTCGTCATTGTTTTACTATAAGTACAGAATTATTTCTTTAAATTATATGTCCTCTTGAAGGAGAAAGGTATTCATATGTAAATATAAGAATAATATCATGCGCTAACATCCGCCGGTTTTCTCCATTTATATATATACACAGAGATTTTGTGCGTATCAAAATTCGCATGTAAGCTTGTTTTTCAAATAAGTTTAGGGATACTGCTACAATCATTTAATTTTCTACATATTATGTAGATATAATACAGATACATGACAGAATAGAGTCAAGATCAACACTGTGCATAAGATATCAGGTTCTATGCCCGGGTCGCGCAATATGTTATTGAGTCAATTCAAATTCTAGGTACCAGCACGTCTGGAAATGGGCTCTATAGATGGCCTACGACATGGAAACTGTGACCTTAGTTGGCGAGATAATATAAGTGTATTCACACATAAAACAGAGCCTTCTGATATATAGAAAAGTCTGATGCTATAATTATAGCTTAAAAATGTACTAGGTGTCTTCCGGATGCAATCCTAATAAATAATATATTTTCTTTATTTTTCTTGAATCGATAAATTTAATGTTAGGGTAGAACGTTGGCGACCCTCATCTCACCCCTAACGTTACCAGTAGCACCAACTTATAAACAACGTCTCGTATTTTGTATTTACGAGGGGTTTATAATTATTTTTTTGTCTGCGTGACCCCTTCTGCAAATCTACGCAAACCTCTTCAAGTATATGGATCATATTTCCAGATATATTATCATATTCATATTCAAAGACCCTAACTAAACACAGCGATTTACTAGTTTCTTAGTCGTTCATTACTATTTTGTGTGTTTACAAAGGTTGACTTTATAATAAAATAGCAAATTGTATGAAACTTACAAGTAACGTATTTATCTATACTAATATTATAAAGCTGAAGAGTTTGTGTGTTCGTTTGTTTGTGAGTTTGTTTGTTTGTATGTTTGTGAGTTTGTTTGTTTGTTTGCTTGTGAGTTTGTTTGTTTGTGTGTTTGTGAGTTTGTTTGTTTGTATGTTTGTGAGTTTGTTTGTTTGTTTGTTTGTGAGTTTGTTTGTTTGTGTGTTTGTGAGTTTGCTTGTGAGTTTGTTTGTTTGTGTGTTTGTGAGTTTGTTTGTTTGTTTGTTTGTGAATTTGTTTGTTTGGTTGAACGCGCTAATCTCAGGAACAAATTATTATTATTAATAAAATTATTTTAGTGCTGGATAGCCTATTTATCGAGGAAGGCTATAGGCTATATAATATATAACATCACGCTAAGACCCACGGGGGCGGCGCAGTAATCGCGGGTGAAACCGCGGGCACATCTAGTATTTAATGAAACAACGAATAGTCCCTGTTCACGAGGGACTTTAAAAACATTCAAACAACGGGCACAAAGGACACTCAAACAAGGCACAACTATTTGTGTATCACACAATTTTTGGCCCGTATAGGGATCAAACCCATTACACTCGACGCAGCGGTAGTGGCAAAGCAACCACTGTAACCACTACGGCATCCATCTCATGTCAGAGTATAAAATCTCGCCCTTGACAAAAATGAAGTGAAAAGGATTTAAATAAAATGAGTCATAAACACACTATGGTGTTCGATCTTCGAACATACAACTTCTTCAAACTTCTTGTCCGAAAAAGCATGCGATAATAAGCATTTGAAACTCAATTTTACGCATTATGTATGTACACACGGCTACTTGATGTGCAGCCGTGTGCATTATTTGAAAACAAACACGACAAGTAACTTACCTAAAAAGTACCTAAGTACTTAGGTATGTAAGTACAGACCACCTTTTTCCACAACAAAAACCAAACAAAAAAACAGAATACAATAAACATTGATAAATGATCAGCAAAAAGAACACTGGTAAACAAAATAATTGTTGCCTACCGATGTTTGGTGAGCACCATGAAGCAACACAATAAATTGTAATGCCTATTGACGGTATTGTCCTAAAATGCTCAATAAAAAGATCGTTGACAGCGTTAAGAATTAAGATATGATCACATTGAACATTAAGTAAATATTGCTTTACATTAAAACTCCTTCAGACTGGTTTTGGAAGGTTACAAGTGTAAAATATTGATAAAACCAATTTGATAGCATGAATGGCGCAGCGGTTTTTAAACAGACACTGCGCTGTTGCCGCGCCGCGTTGAATATTGTGGTAACTTGCTGCTTAGATTCACCCTAGCAATGACAGGTAATGTCCTGAATACGTGTTCGTCGGATGCAGGCAAACTTTGAAGCGGGCATAAGGTTTTAAAGACATAATCTTGAAGTGGTCACTGTTTACAAACGTTACAAATTTTGTACAAATTGAGGTCGCTAGCTCTGGCAGGTAAAGTCTGTTAAAAACACAATTAGAATTGTTCTCAATTATGCTTAGGCTTTGTAGATTATGAAGTTAGCGTTAGTTGACAGAATTAAAATCCAAGCATTTTTGTTTTATATGGATATCACGTGTTCCAGCCGTGTGATGGCTTAGAAAAGGTTATTTCTTGGCCAATGCTAGTGACCCAGGAGCTAGATGCAAAACTTTTTCATTGTACCTCAATTCTACCTAATTAAGTTATGAATCTGCTACAATTTAACTAAAGAACTCGTATTCAAAATATGAATCAATATTGACATTAAAGTATACAGATGAATATATAAATAGATGGTAGCAAGAAAGAAATACTATTTCGCGACGCAGCTACATTGAGTACTTTATTTTGGCTCCAATTGAACAATCATAACATCGGAGGCGCATTTAAAAATGTTCTCGAGACGTTTCTTTCAAACAAGATGTAAATAAAGCTATTGAAGGCACGTTCATCATAACGTTCAATTATTTAAGTACAGTAAATAAGTGTCACTCCCAGATGATGGTCGGTTCGCACAAGTACAATCCAGTTTCAATGTCACAATCTTTTATATTTATTTCTTGCCATTACATTCGAACTGATAAATACACTCGTATTATAGGTTGCTGGACACGACTTGGCATGGAAATGGTTTCCGCAATCGTTTTGCGACAAACTAATCTATGATTTCTTAATGTTTACTTTGCAAAATATATATACACGGACATTCCTGAGTGGAGTGTGTCGCTTAAAATAAATAACGTCTAAAAATAGCGCTGGGGTTGCCCGATTTCTTGGTATTTTCTTACGTTTTCTTGAATACTATTAATTGAATTTCGGATTTATTTTAATACATGTCTATTATCTTTAAACAATTTAAATATATATTTAAACCGTTTAGAGTGTTGCTCATGCATGTTTAATTACCTTTACAGCTGCCCTGCTCACAAAGAGATAGAGATGCAATTCTTTCAGATTGCCAGTTTATCGCAGTAAACTATTTATAAATTTCACTATCATTTACCGGGTATAAGAGGGTCAATGCTCGTAATAAAAATGTTTTAAATTGTCTCCGTGTCATAAATATCACAAATGGTATTCTTCTTAATGAAAACAAACATCAAATGATAAATGATGAACACATAAATTGCAGATTTTTGCTTTTCCCCGTGACCATGGCTGCTGAAAAGCAACCGAAACGTCAGGGAAAGTGTAAACTTAAATATAAATAGTTTTAATAATTGAATTAGCTTCACAGTAAGTAAAGTTTAGGTAATAGGAGCAGTATAGTGTAATAGTTTCTAAATTGTCAAATTCTAAAGTGTCAAATAAACAACGCGATAAAATCCGTATATAGTAGTTTAATTTCAATGAATAACATTCGCGTAAACAGAAAACAATATTATAGATCAAAACTTTATTTTGTACAACATACATCGCATCCAGTTATCGTAATGGAACGGAATTGATACAGCTCGCAAATTCTATTTTAACATATATTGAATCCGATGGATGAATGGATAGATTCAATAGGTTTTGTTGTAGTTCAAAAGCAATCAAGCAATCAGCCCACGGCAGTCCACTGCTGGACATAGGACATATAATTCAAAACATATTTTTTACAATTTATAAGTAACATAATAACGACTGAGTTGTGGCAACTCAGCCCAGTTACTGTTTAATAATAAAAATCCTGAAAGTTGTGGCCGCAATAGCAGAATGATGTGAAATCGCTTAGATTTTACTTTCAAAGACCTGAATGTACCACATGATCATATTTAATGTTCGGCGTACAATAATATAGCTAAGCTATAAAAAGTTTCATTCCGTTTTATTGTTCTTGCTATCTTTATGAGCAAAGCAAAAGGCGTACAAGCTATATGCAGCAAGCGTATCTTCGTGTGAGATAAAGAGTCGAACATGCACTATTATCAATAGAACTATATTCAGTAACTTTACAATCAACTCGTGAAACTTTTGCTGACTATGTCCTAAACATGATGCTGCCTAAATGTAAAGAATGGGTTCTTCTACACAATGTTCGTCAAGTTAATTACTTATTAACAAAAAAGCGTCAATATCAAATAATGTTTTCTTATTTTAACTACGTAAAACCCACTGTACATAAACATGTTTATGTACAGTGGCTTTTTCTGTAAGGAAATTTTCAATGACATGACATGATGTATTAACAATTACTTATCATATAATTATTTCTTACTTTTCTTTACTCCTTATACATGAGCACAAAACTTAGATCAAAATACTAAATCATGAAAACAGGGACATGTATAAAAGAAATGTAACCGTATAATACTCAAATAGTTTATAATCCAAGTGAAAGCACAAAACAATATAAACTCGTGAAATAACAGAGCAATCAATAAAAGTGAGCCTTCAGCTATTAAAAGCATACAAGGAATGTAAGTAGGTAAATGGGACAAGGATACATTCAGTGCAGTAAGATCGATATTCACATATTAAATATTTTATATCCATCCTTGTTATCAAACCTTGAGTGAACTAATAGAAAGAGGACCAGTGGAACTTAACCCTACCACATAAATACTTTCTATCGGATAGACAGTGTAACGAACTCAATTTTGGAAGGGAACCACAAAAACCTTTTTGACATTGTTGGATTTTCAAGAAGCGCTGTTACAATTTTGGTAAAATTTATATAGGATCTCTTATGAATATGATCTACCAAAGAAAAAAATCATCAAATTCAATACATAATTAGTGGAGTAATCGCGTAACAAACATAGAGTCGAATTGAGAACCTCATCCTTGATTGAGAGTTTGCAAAAATGGAGGTTCTCAATTCGACTAACACGGACGAGTTTTTAACTGACTGGTTAAAAATTGGACGGAGGACATTATCAGCCAGTGCACTTAGATTTGCATGTCATACGGTGTGATACTGTTGATACCGTTGACACATTGGTCAGTCTCTAGCGGCTTGGCGCATTGCGGTTAGCTGGATGGTTGGTTGCCTGGTGCTAAATGTGTGAAACCGCAATGTTCAGTCACTTTGAATGCCGTGCGGTTTCATATATTTTGCCATGTGTTCACTGACTGTGTGCGCTGAGAACTAATAGAGTACAGACCGATGCAGCTCAGATGCTTTAAGCTCCGTATTAAGGATAAGGATTATTTTAATTACGAACATAAAAAGGTTCAGACGTTAAAGATATTCTTTATCCACGTGTTTACAGCTGAAAATTTTTACTCTTAATTGAAAGGTCAAACTAGTGTTCTCTTTGAGGGCTAAAGCATAGAGGTTCACTGCTAGGGTTTGATTTAAAGTTAAGCAGCACGTCTAAAGAAGTACACTACAGAATATTGCAGTTACACAATCTTGTGTTTCATTCCTTCCTGCAGTAGGAGTCCCATTTCCAGCCTCCATAAGTAAAAGCACTATGTTAGCTTTAGGGGACCAGTCCCATTTATTCCTTGGCTTGGCAGTTCAGGAAATCATTTTAGAAGGTAATTTAAACACGGGTTACCACTTAGATAGCCAATGAGCATCAACCTACCAAAAAGAGGAAGTATACCCAGTTGCCAAAAAAGAAAATAATAAGAAAATACAATAAGAAAACTAACATTTCCAAGAGAAAATGTACATATTTTGATGATTTAATTTTCTTACAGCTTTGAAATTAAAAAGAACAAACGCTGAGATATTGCTTATGTTTAACCATTTACGTTTTCGGTTTTTTAATAAAGACAGATTTTGGCAGAAAGCCAGAATTAAGTAAGATAAACTATATACAGAAACACAATGTTTACTGGAAAAATAAATTTGTATCACTATATTACTACATAAACTCTCGTGGGTGGAAATTATAATTTAATCTATATAACGTTCTTTTGAAATCATCTGTGACTCGGACATCATGTGACCAAATGTATAGCAACGGCTATAATAGAAATAAATATCATGCAGTTTCCTTTTATATTTTATTCAATGGAAGGCTTATTTAAATAGTATTTACGCAAGTCCTGTCACGGACGTCAATCTTATTCAAAGCGAACATAATATTTATTACCTACTTACATATAATTACACTAACACGTTATACCTAGGACATTCTTGATGTGTGTGTATTGTAATAAGTTCTATGTCGGTGCCAAAACTATAGTACTAACTATATGTATGTTACTACCATGTAATGTAATTTTCTCTAGAGATATAGGTAGCTATATTTTTAGAGAAAATATTGACATTTTAATTCGTTAGTTCTTTTTATAAGAAGAAAATCTCCTTATTGTTCTTTATTTAAAATAAATTAGATTATGTCATTATAAAACATCATTAATAGTTTTAATTCTTTTTTTATAAGAATTAAAGCTCTATATTTTTTTTTAATAAATTGTATTTAGCTATCATAAAACAACATCAATAACCTCTAAGCAGTCAAAACTTTACTATAATTATCTTGGTAGATATTTTATTTAGTTAGTGGCATTTTACTAAAAGTACGTGTTGCTGTCGGCAACAAGTCTACTGAGTACATTTTACTATAGTTGCCAACCGCATCATCGTTACTAATAAAAAATAACTTCATAAAAAAATTTCGTAAAAATGTTGGTGAATGAACTACACATATTTCATCGGATGATTGACGTCAAACATCTACATTGTAAACAAGCTCCTATTTTAACGGCTGCAATTAAAATTTTATTATTTTGGTCGAAATTTCTGGAGTGTTTTCTCATACAAACTGTTTGAGTATATATTTATTGATTTCGTGATGCAGTCGCAATATCACACCCAAGGAACAATAGAATACGCAAGCTCGTTGCGATAACAATAGAAAAGAAGTGATTCGGCCGTTTTTATCCAATGACAGCAAAACAATTATATAAAAGAAATACTAATTCTTTGTCCACGCACTGCTGACTTTTCAAAGTGCGTATTAAAAAGTTAATTATCACTTCCTTTAGTGCTGAAGCAAAATATCGATAAGAGTCTGCATGCCTGAATGTTCTACATAATTTTCTTACATATAATTATGTAAACTGTGTGTGTTTTATGACTGATCACTTGCACAGACATAAACAGCAAAGGCTGTGGTGAGTACCGATGTATATAAATTGTTAATTGTAATTAATTAATATAATTATATTAAATAATAATAAATTTATTTTAAGATTCGCAAAAAAAGTCGTTAGTGTCAGCCAGTATTAATGTAATCATATTAATAAAATGAAAACATCAAAAACTTCTTACTAAATTATTTTTAGATTGCTAGACAAAACAAATAATAAAATCATTTAAATAGTACCCATCACACGTATCATTCCAAGGTCAATCCTTGCGTATGAGCTATGTGCCCTTGCCCGGGTGACCCAAATACAACGTCCTCTATGAGGTCCCCTCCCCGCTTTTCGCCCGCTATCCCGAACTGTATCACTGAATGATAAAGGCTAAAGCATTATATGATGACTCAGGCCAAGTTTGATACGAATCGGAGGAGGCGACTGATATAACGGCGATAATAGTATCTAACTAAATAAACATGATAGAGTGTTATTATGTTTGGGTTTTCATGCTTTTATCAACAGTCAGTATTATATTTACATGTGATAATGTAATAGCCAATTGGGTACTTATCGAAGATTGTATCTTTTTTCTACTAACCACATCAAAGTGAGATGTTTATAAGTTGCAGTGTACAAAAATATACTTAAATATAATCCCATTTTGTATTTTTTATATTTTGTAGGTAATGTCTCCACATGGTGGACTTACGACCTGGTAAAGGCTGGAATGTGTGGCTAACCTTGGGGGAGGCCTATGTCTAGCAGTGGACGTATTTCGGCTGAGATAATAATTATGATCCCAGCTAGAAATATGTATAATGAAATATATAGAGCTTCTCACCACCGGTTACACTCGCGTTGTATGGTATATTAAAATACAAACAGAAATAGATATAGTGTAAGCTTACTATAATTAGAAAAAAATCAAGTTGTATTTAAAGTTAAAAACTTCATACGAATATAACGATATTTTACGCAGATCAACAGTTTATCTGGTCTGAGAAATTCTAGTGCTTTTTGGGCATAACCGGATAAAATAACAAGTAAAATAAAGCTGGTCTAAAATCTTCAACGTCTTCAAAAGTATCTACGGCCGTGGAACTCAGTTACACAATACCCTTTTTTGGTCCCTTTAATATATTTACACGTGTTACATAATATAATATACAGTTTGTAAAACGTTACGTGTATATAAGTATATAAATAAAATTACAAAATCTTTTAAAACATACGCGTTTTATTAAATAAAAGTAATACGCATTTGTTTTGTAAGAAATTCCATCGCATTCGTAGGTATGTGATAAGCGGTATTATTAACTATTAAATTACAGTATCGTATAGTAAGAAATAGGAACCATATTTAGTATTGCGTAACTTATCGCCAAACATACATTAAACTTACGAACTCTACATGGAAAATTACTAAACAAAATACTACACTATATACATATATAGGTATTTTATTACATAAACATAAAATATTAAAGGTAAATAAAAATAAAGATAATATTATACACAGAAAAAAGCATATACTCTACAAACGATTTTGAGTTTACACTTGGAGTGCGTTAGATGGAAGAATTTTCTATTGGTCTCAACTCACAACCAAAATATGTTCAGCAAGATACCTTAGAAAACAGATGAAGTGGTATTTTCTAATAATACCTATCCTTTCCATGTAACCTTTGTCCATATTTATTGCACTACTTATTAGTTCTAATTGTCAACACGCAGTTTTAAGAACAAACAATGAGTGCATTACCATGAAAGTAATATATCTCGTATGATACTAATAATTTAACAAGGGTAGCAATACTAGTGCGTTACTTAGTCTGTGCATGTGACGTAATAAGCTACGAAGGCCTTCATACATAGTTGAAGATAGTTTCATAGAGAATTCTGTTTGACGGCGAAGGAACAGTACAATATCACTCCGAAAACTTTGAAGCTTGTATCCATTACATCTCTTGAGCCAAAATATTATAATATTCATTAAGCCATTAAGTAAGTAGAGGATGTATATCACTCATTAATGTCGAAGCATCACGTAGAGCTCGATTTATAAACCCAAAATGAATATTGATGTCGATAATCATGAGTGATAGTCCTAAATAAATGACGAGCTTTATTATAACAATATTATAACAAGTTACTGTATAATAAATATCAGCCATATATATAAACTATCCTTCTGCTGAGCACGGGCCTCTTCTCAGTGTGAGAGAGGTTAGGCCATGCCGGTTGACTGTACTAAAATTCTTTTTAAATGAATAAATTTATTTTAAAATTCAGATATCAATTGCATTTTAAAAAATTCATTTTTGAAGTCCTGACTCTTTTTATCTATTACATTCACCTAATTCATATAAGATACCGACTAGCGACTCCAAAATTACATTTCATGTAAGTCCTTCCTTTTATCAGTAATTCTTACTTATATAATATAAACCTATATCTAGGTAAAATTGAAAATTGGAAAAGTGAAATTGTATACACCTTTCCTTCCTGTTGAAAAGTCGTGGAACAACCTAATATTTTAACGAAAATTGCACTACTATTCTACGCAGGAAAATGTTACTCTGCAATAAACAAGACACCGTTGCCGATATACGAGTATTTAAAAACAGCGCGAAATTTTAAATATGCCAATACACACGGATGAATATAAAATAAATACGTTTACAACGTTAAAACCATTTAAGTTTCTCTTTATCGTTATCTGATAGAAGGAATTATGTTTACATATTAAAACCGCTCAGCCTTGAAGGATAAGTGTTTTATGCGGTATAATTACTTAATTACTCTCTAAGTCAAGAGGTAGCGGTCCAATTAAACGATTTAACTTGCCGATAGGTATTCTAATCATTAGAATTATTATTTCATATCGGAGATATTAAACGCAGTAGAATTTTACAGAAGCTTTTTCTACCACACTAGATTTGATATTTTCCAACATTCCTATACTTTTTGTTTTTTTTTTTTTACGTGGGGAAATGCGCCTGATGCATACCCTCTCGCCACAAGGGGAGGCGAGAGGGTTATGTCCGGCTCTCCCGTACTTCGGACCAAAACGCCACGGTGTGCACGCTCGCTGCCTGGTATAGTGGATGGGCCGCTGGCAAAATTACTACCTCAGCGACCCACCCAGCAGTCTACAACTCCTCGGCGACGCCCCGGCATTACATAGGGCGTCAGACCGACTCAATGGTAACATTCCTATACCTACTATAACTGTCAATACATTGGTTTATCTGGAGGCTGAAAACGGACACTATGTTCCACCAGACTGAATTTCGGTCAGCGGCCAATATCAGCGATGACTAGCCATGTGCGCAGACGATATGTGCCACATAATAACAAGTGTGTAAGTGTTAATAAGAAAAACGATCATAAATTATAAGTGACAGACATGTTCGTCTTGCCTGAAGGTTGATACAGTAGCATGAGGAGGAGCTAAAAACAACCTATGTATATTAGTTGGCCATTTAGTCTTTATAGAAATTTTAGACCGATAGGCTATTCCTAAGCTAGGAAACGCAAATAAGACGAGATATCTTACAATATAAATAGTCTATCTTCCATACGTGAGTCAGATTTCCACTAGGATCGAACGATCTTGCCATACATGTCTTTACTTATATTTTTTCAAACGTCGGCGTCATAATGAAGAGCTTTATCTAGTAATGAAGATAATTATACTTAAGACGATATATTTAGCTTTCCATTGTGTTGTTAAATTACTCTAAAAGCTTGTGCTTTGCTTCTAATCATGGGATCTAATATGGCTTTCGACACCGAACTCTAATTCTGGTTATATACGATCACATCGTATAAATGTGTGATCCAGATAAAGAGTGATTGTTTGCTCATACTTGTGGTGCAGTTGCCACGCTTAAATTACCGGTAGGTACTCTTTAGCTCTTTCGTGCCAGACAACAAACACACACATAAATCTCACACGTAATTAACAAAATATCTAGTGAATCGTACGCGTTTATATTTCATGTGGTAATTTTGGCTGAAACCAATACTTTGATGGGTCGCTAGGGACGCACTATAAAAGAGATATGATAGAACAAAAAGAACATTATTCTTGCTTGTGTGCACTTGCATTTTAACTATGTGCATTTGTTATTTGTTCAAAATGGCGCCATATTGACAGATATTGTGTAAAATATCAACCCTATTATGGTATCAAAAGATAGAACTCTTTGAAGACTGGATAGACACATGCAGACGGCATAAAAGCCTATATCGTCTGCCTCTCTGGTAATGATCAACAATTCAGCCAATATTGCATAGGCGACTCAATGTTACAACACCGCAAGTGTTGTGGGTTCGATTCCCAACTGCGACATTTTTTGACCTACATAAGTTGTACCGAACCTGGATTATGCCGGGTGTTGTCATTTGCAAATAAAAATGAATATGTAATATTTAAATTATAGGTAGGGTCCTATTGTCCCATTTGTAATTAGAAACCTTGAACGTCATTATTTACATAATAGCCGTTATATCTTGTTACCCAGTAGATATATGATTGACTTACGTGAGCTAAAACATTATTATCTTACATTCATGTCAACAATGGTTCTTCATGGTTGTTTAATGGCTGATTTAATAGCTATAGTACTTAGAATCATGCATTTAAATAATATAGATTACACAATAGACTTTTGTCAAGGACATCATTTGAAACGCAATAACCTGGTAAACTATTATAATATCATACCTTACAACTTGGACTAAAATATTCTTTTATGAACCTAATAGTAGTGTGACATTTGAACATAAAATTTCCTACTTACCATTTTTACTATTGACATTTAGCAGACTCACGCTCGCTTATTCTTAAAAAGATATCCTGAGGGATATTCTTTTAATACTTATCCAAAAGATACGCCTACCCCTCTAAAAATAACCCATAAGTCAATTTACCACTGGTCTATCACAACCGCTTTTCGTACAGGAATTTTAAGTTGCAGTACGGAGTCTAGAATTTTGTCCGGTAAACGATAATAAGCTCACTTCGTGGACATGAAATTTAAAACATAGAGGCGAAATGTAGTTGTAATACATCTCTGACAACACCTTCGGGCACATACAGCTGTGAGTATGCAGGTATGTATTTGTACATATTTTGTTCATAACAATTGACAAACATGTCCTATCTCGTCCATCCTTGGAATATCATTACACTGTAGAGGTTAAAAGGCGGCCATGCATTTCAAAAACTGATTCAGTTGTGTTTGCTTAAGCTACAAGTTAATCTTCTTTCTTGTCCTTTAATACTATTAATTCAGGTCTGTAATATAATGATTTTACATTCTAGTAATAGTTAAACTGAGAATGCTCAGTTTAACCATGCAGAGAATGTAAGGTTCTAGTTCTATCTGCAACCAACCACGCAAAAACGAAATGACTATACTGCTTTGAGGTGTCATTCTAACCTTTTGCTGACAGAACCTATCCTTTCAAGAAACTTGGAAGCCCTACTCACCACAGGAATACAACATTGTCTACGATCTTCTGTAGCGTCACCAGGTCAATTGCCCCAGTTTAAAATTCCATGTTTTACTGAAGAAAGCATTGTGCTCAACCTACATGTATGTTCTTAGAATACTGGTATTTAATTTATTTTACGTAGTTCCTAAAAATATGACCATATTTAGTACTTTTTACTTTTGGAACCACTCTTGGCACGCACTGAGGTAAAATTACGCATATACAACGCTGGAAACGATCGTGTAAATGCGCATTCACTCTTACGACATCTCGTAAGTGATGGTATGTCTATTCTTGGAGAAAACATTAATAACCGTAAGCCATTCATTTTGCACCAGCGAGACATTATGAGTTCGTAGGTATAATGACACATCGTTGTATCTGTGCGTGCCTGTGTGTGTGTGTGTGTGTGTGTGTGTGTGTGTGTGTGTGTGTGTGTGTGTGTGTGTGTGTGTGTGTGTGTGTGTGTGTGTGTGTGTAACACACTCATGTATATTCATACCTTTGTAGGAGGCTAGAAGATATTTCGCGCTCTGAATCACGCGAGGTAGTTATAAGTGATTCATTATGATAAGAGCACACTTACGGCGTCTTAACTCTTAATTACCTAAGAACATATACAAGCTAACGATAACTAATTTAGGACTATTGTAAGCTATTTTAGTCCTTAAAGTTTTAATTATATGGGTCATAAACGCCTGCATGCCGTGAAAATGATTATGCGTTTAATAGTTATCCTCGTTGCCTAAATTCTTTGATGGATTCAATCAAAAAATTTTATTGCCGTAGCACTTTAGATAAGCTATAGGCCTTAAGAAAAGTTACCAACGTAATACACTTAATACGTAGGTATATGATATTATAGAAACGTATGATCGTATTTATAGGTGGTGAGAGTTGTGACGTACTTGTAATACTACTAATAGTAATACTAATACTTATAAATAATAATAAACTACTTATAAAAACCTTCACAAGTCCTAACATAGTTGACAAACTATAATATATACTACGAATGCCCGCTTATCACAAGACTGGTATTGTTTTTTTTTATTTTACTATACTCTCCTACATCTCCGTTCAATTTTTTTTCAACTGTCTTTATGTGTCTGTCACATGCTATAAACTTATGATATAAGTAAAAATTGACATACTTACAGTATTGTGTAATGGAAGTTTTAATTACCTAAGATGCGAGTGCTCGTATTCTTTATAGAGGGCTCACGAAACTACTGGTCGACGCTTCGAATGTCATGGCTGTGACTTTTCTTGGTCTGTATCAAAAACGAAGTATTGCCATTCAACTACCAGTTTAGTGAACACTCAGAAATGAACAGTCGACTGAAGAATTGTACGATACCAAAAAAAGTTATCTAAACGTCACATTTTACTATTTCATATTACATACATACCTTATTTAAAATCCTGAATAAATTACAAACTAACTGTCCACTGAGGTTTGCTCCCGTGGCTTGTAGCATGATGTTCTAGATAAAATAGCTTTCTAATGATAAAATAATTATTAAGTAGTGTGTAGTGATTACAAACAAATAAATCATTCTTCGTTATAATATTAGTAAAGATGTAAATTACCCGTAATGTATAATGATTATATTACTAAAATAAAATATTTCGACGATTCTTTAGTCTAGCATTAATGAAATACATAATTTATTATAAATAAAAGCGTTACTATTAGAAGTGTTTTTCGAATGGAGAGTTATATTTACTAAGAGTGCACACTGCCGTGGGTATATTTATTATATTCGCTACAAGCAAAAATAATGCCGGAGGTGTGTTTAGTTTCATTCGGTACTAAAAAAAGTTGTTGGCGCCGCTTCAAATCACGTACAACACACCATTTAAATAGCCATCGAGAACAACAACATCACAAGGGTCAGAGATGTAAACAACATTGTGTATTTCAGGGTCAAGCTTGCACTCCTCACCCTTGGCCTTCATCATACCATCGGGTTCCGTTTCCTGTTGTTTAACTGACTAATGCTTCCAGGGGCCGACATACCATCTAGGCATCTCTTATAGTCGGATTATAATAATGTTTGACAAACACAAAATGTTATGAATTATGATACACAAATTATTATAGTTCTGCCTCATTCTCTCATTTTTTAAAGTAATGTTGCTATATCAAATAGTGTTTGTGCTTCAGGTGAGTAAAAGTAGTGAAGTTGCAGTATAAATAGTTTAAAATATGTGTCTAGATTGATGGCTGTGGTAGTCTTTAAGAAACCATTTGAAGAGTTAATATCACGAAAGTGATACATATGATGTTGCAGGCGTAAATATCAAACTGCTCTGACCGCCTTTTTAGGCGAGGTAGGCCTAGAGACATTATGCTCTTAATAGAACAAGCTGTCTGGGTAAATATCACTCTACAAACAATGGCTGCTATACAAACCAGCTCTGTGTTCCTGTGATGTGTGCGCTTATAGCCTTTTTTACAAGTCCGTAGGAATATTTCTTCATAGCGTTGGTAATATAGCAAAGCCTTTTTCAAAAGTCGGCAACTTGTAAGTGATGACTGATGAGTTCTGTTGCAAAAGAATAAGGACTGCTACAGTGACTGCTTACCATCAGGCTGCCCGTATGCAAGCATATGTACGAGTCGTACGTATAATAGTTTGTATATTTCGTGTCATAAATTAAAGTGCACCTTAAACCGGCGAGGGTGTATGAGGAATGTTATGAAAGTGAATGAAGCCAGAGAAGTATGTCAGGATCGTAGCAAATGTAAATCCGTAGTCTCTGCCTATACCTTTGGGAAACAGGCGTGAATTTATGTATGTATGTAAGTAAATGTACATACAGGGTGTCCGGTAATTAATGGATAACCTGGAAATGTCTTATAGTGGAACTGATGGCCGTTCAGAAAAAAATATGTAAAGAAATCTATCCTAACTACTACCTGAGACATGTGTTGTTTTTTAATTACCATGTATAACTTTCTTGTATACTACGACCATAAATGAATGAAATCCATCGGTTTTTTGTTGTTTTATTATTAAACACTAATTTTGCTAATAGATAGACAGCTCAGTCAAAAGTATGCTATGCTATATAACTTGCACTTTTTAATATATATATATATATTTTTTTTTTTCTGGATGGCCTTCAGTTCTACTATAAGACATTTCAAGGTTATCCATTAATTACCGGACAACCTGTATATAAAATGATAGAATATAGACTTACCCTTTACAATCATTGTTTAATAAAAGTTTACACATAGAAGAAACATCTCACCACAAACTATGCATATCCCAGCAGCTGTACAGCTTGTCAATACGTATAAATCAATGATCCAAACTGTACATACAAATGACTTTTTTAATTCTAAAGCTTTTACTAAATCCTTCTATCGTCATAAATCACCTGACGCCATTTCCTAAATGAGTTTATTTTCGCACAAAAATGTCCGCGTCATAACTCGTGCGCCGCTGCGTGAGAATGTGTTTGCCAACAAACTTGCGAATATGCTTTCGTAGGCTATTCGAAATTACGCTATAGGCACAGTTGCCATGTTGATAGCTTTACCGTTATAAGAAAATAGAATTTACAGATATAAACATCGACCTGCCTGGCAGTTCAGACGTAAAGTACAACGCTTTTTCATTTCTAAATGCTAGATAAATCTCTATTCTGACCTAAAAATCTTTAATGCACGCTATTCTAATTATTTTAATTTTATAAATTATTATCTATAAAAAGGAAGCAAGAGAAAGAAGAACAAAAACAAGCAAAGCTGGACTTGGCATCTGATCACCTGAGTCTGAAAAGCAAAGGTAACTAGAACATACATATATTTGATAGGCTGAGTATAGAAGGCAGCTAATAAAGACTGCTTCACCGACTCTGCTATATGTTTGCGATCGATTGGATTGGATTATCTTCTCGTGTGAAGTGTTATTGGGATTTTCAGTCAGAAAATGTGCCGGAAAAACGGCGATGTGCTCGCTCCGCACAAAGTTATAGTCGTGATACCTAAAAACAAAGCAAATACAAATCTAAACGAGAGAGAAGTATGAGGATTCGCAGCGCAAAAGCAGCAACAAACTCAAACGGAATAAATTGTTTGGCGTTCTAATTTTAAAGCCGAGAGTCCCTCCGGAATATAAACATAGAGTAATTCTATATGTAGGTGTATACAAAAATAGAATCACAATAGTAATATAGTATTATTGTATCAGGAAGACGTTTGTGGCGCGCTCGATCTAAATAATGGCTCGTTACATGATATAAAGTCGCGAAAACAACAGTGCTCTGTGCCAATAGTACGCGTTTTGATAGATTAAATTTAAACTAAAATTGTCTGGCGAATTCTTAAGGAATTTTGTATACACTTTAAGCTTGATATAAACGTTTGTTTTGCACAACGCGTGTGAGAAGATTAGCCGTCTGTTAAAAAGAAGAAAGAAAAAAAGAATATTAATTTATTTAACAAAAGAAAAACAATATTACAATATTAACATGTTAAATATAAAGTAAATAAATTTTGCCAAATGGGACCTAGTTCAGAATATGCCAGTCTACTGGCTACTGGCTACTGTTACTGTTGATCTAATATGGAATGCACGCATGGCATCGTTGTCACTTAGCCACAACCACTGCGTCAAATGTGGTCTGTACGAACTTCATATGGAAGCAAAAAGTGTTTAATGCCAATAAAGATTATCCAAAATTGTAACAATTATCTGGTTGATCCAAGTCTGAGTTTTCTTTGTTTGTTATCAGGCCTCGCAGATTCTGGCACTATATCTAGAGCAAGATTTCACGTGAATCGCGCTACGAACCATACAAGTTCTGACGAACGGGATCATCAAGAGATGCAAAAACTAGTGTGGCATTATCTAGGGCTAGTTAGTTATATTAGTATTAGTTAAGTTGATTAATAAAATGTGTATAGCGTGATATAATTGCATATACACTTTTCTATACATATAGTATATTAGATTTTGACTGCGGTTTCACTCGCGTAAATGTACGTTAGGTTAGCTTAGTAATGGTACTTTTCCCCCTACATCCTTTTGGGAGCATGCGAAAGGAGAACGCGCTGGCTTGTATGGATTCTAGTATCGGTTTTTATTGCTATAAATATTTTTTGTGCCAAGATGGAAGTTACCTTATTGTATAGGATATAGTAAATACTTTAAAGAAAAATAAATATGATTTACGAAAAGCTCCGAGATTTTTAGAAAACTCCAGTACGCCTAGTGCCACACGAGGCAGAAAGGAGAACGCGCTGGCTTGTATGGATTCTAGTATCGGTTTATATTGCTATAAATATTTTTTGTGCCAATATGAAAGTTATCTCATTGTATAGGGTATAATAAATACTTTAAAGAAAAATAAATATGATTTCAGAAAAGCTTCGAGATTTTTAGAAAGCTCTGAAGGGTGATACTACGATTGCCCATTCTCCTTTCATGATGATCGGTCGAGTAACTAAAGACTGAAAGCGTAATAAACAAACAAACTTACATTCGCATATATAATATTCGTTAATATACAGATTAATTACTGTTACGATAGTATAAATAGAAAAATGAAATCATGATATATATACATTAATATAACTTATGCTGAAGGATGATAAAATATGCGGATTACTCGCTGCTATGAAATTTTCACAGTGGGTTTGAAATCGGTGTTCGATCGATCGCGCCGCGCACGGCGCTGTTCGCAGATAGGCTGTACTTATGCATTTATTGATTGATTGATTGTATCAGTCTCCCTGTCTGTAACTGAATTCTTTATACATTTTTAATACACGAACTGTTCTTTCAGAAACATTTACTTTCAGTTTATTGATATTTAACACAGGAATAAATGCAGTGTAATATGAGTTCTAGTTTCTAGGAAATACAAGATTTGTTTTCGGATTATAAGCTGTCTACCATTTCTTTGGATAGCTTTTACGTCTTTATATATTTTTCCTTATACTAAGAACACGGACATCGCCGTTATATTGTAAAAAATCATTAAATATTCATTATGATTATCAATTACAATGTAAATAGGAGTATATTTTCCTTATAATAGGGGTTAAAGTATGAAGTTGCCGTTCTATAGTAATAGATACTTTGAATTGACATAGAACTTTCATGGTGTGAGATTTTCGAGTGAAACTTCTTGCACATGATACTTATGTAAAGATTCTTCTTTTAAAAAATGTGCAATATTCTAATTTCGACTTTCAATCGTTTTTTTTATTCAGCTTTGACGGGAAAGATGGATACTTCAAAAATCCGAGTCATTTATGATTACGATTTCCGACGCGGCACTAATGTGGCAGAAACGGCTCGCAATATCAACGCTGCGTTTGGACAGGAGACTGCTAATGAACGCACCATGCGTTTTTGGTTTAAACGCTTTCGTAAGGGAAACTTCGACTTGAAGAACGAACCACGTGGAAGACCGCCCACACAGGTGAATAACGCTGAATTGAAGGAGATGGTGGAAGCCAATCCAAGTCAAACTACCTAGGAATTAGCGGCATGGTTTAACGTTACCCTACCTACAATATTGGCTCGTTTGCATCAAATCAATATGATAAAAAAAAATTTGAAAATGGTTGCCTTATGATTTGACTAGTTGAATCAGTACGGAAATGAAGGAATATTGGATCGAATTGTGACATGTGACGAAAAGTGGATTCTTTGCGATAACCATAAGTAAAATGCAATAGCTGACCCCAGGTCAAACGCCGCAACAGTGCTCTAAAGCAAAGCTTACCAATAAAAAGGTAATGGTAACTGTTTGGTGGCCTCTTCATGGTGTTATTCACTATAGCTTTCTGAGGTTTGGTCAAGCAATAACAGAAAATGTTTACTGTGCCGAACTTCGAACAATGATGGCGAAACTGACAGTGAAACAGCCCCGACTCGTGAATCGATCTTCACCATTATTGCTCCATGATAACGCAAGACCTCACACTGCACAAGAAACCGTTGTAACTCTACAGGAGCTGCAGTTAGAAACCATACGTCATCCTCCGTACTCGCCAGGCCTTGCTCAGACGGACTACCATTTTTTTCGGAATTTGGACAATTTTCTACGTGATAAAAAATTTTCTTCCGAGGAGGCAGTACAAAATGCTTTCAACAGTCGAATCTAGATCCCCGAAGTTCTATCGTAAAGGCATAAATGAACTTCCGTTTAGATGGCAGCAATGTATAGATAATGTTAATGAGGGTAAATATTTCGATTAAATAACTTTGGTACATCTTAGCAAAAAACCAGTTTCAGTTTTTCAGTACAAATCGGCAATTTCATACTTTAACCCCTAATATTTATTAGTATTGATACTATTATTCTTCTCTTAACTCCAATAATTATAATGAAACCGTAGCAGTTGCCTGTAAACATATTATGTATAATATGTAAAATAGTATTATAATTATATTACTAGTACAACTATTTTAAGGCTACTTCCAACCATTGCCTTGGTCATGAAAGACTTTGCAATACATAGAATTAACGGACACAAAGTACACCCATACTCCAAACTATCACTTGTGGATTGTCATGGACACAATTGTATGCTGTACCTTCCGAGTTTTGTTTGTTATAATGATACAAGTGAGTTTACTGTTATACAAAATGAGAGTGGCCAGTCACAGGAAAGTTGTGTGATAGAGGATTAAGAAGGTTATGTAATGTTTGTAACGAATGGAACGGCAGGTTTGATACCAACACAAGATACCAATAGCTGTTCTGTTTTTCTTCAGCTTTATTATATTAGGTATAAACTTACGTTTATACTTACGTGTCCGCTCCTAGCTCGTAGCGTTATGTGATAAAGCCTATGTTACTTCTAAATAAAGAAGCTTACTAATGGTGGATGAATTATTTCGGCGAGGTCGCGATTGCATGTGAAAGTGATTCGCGCCGGCTCTGGTTATGTCGGGGAACACCGTGGTAGGTTGTCGGTATTACCGGAATATCTTTCCCCGGTGAGACCGACATAACCTCTACGTCGCCCCGCGGATAGGTGTACGCGTCGAAGCAATCACCGCGTAAAAAAAAGGTGGTGAAATAATTATTAAAATCGATTTAGTAGTTTCAGACTTTATGGATTACAAACAAACAAGTTTCGCCTCTTTATAATATAAGCATATACTAGTATGTACATATATGGAAACGATTATGTAACAAGCAATGTTTACACATAACTATATAAGTGGTGTAGCTTTATTATGTTATCATTAAAATTATCCTCCACCACTTAATAAGAGTTAATTGGAATGATAAATATCATATCTACATTTTGATAAGGCTGTTCTTCCTGTTACAATCTGCTAAGTAGCTCTGCGCAGTTAGTATCATACATGGATGATACGTGCATATATGTATATATATTTACTTACGTCTGAGTGCCCAAATGAGTAAGCAGAGGTGTTTTATATATTTATTAATTTCTTATTTCTCTAAATCCTTGTCGAATCACCTGTAGTCGGATCTCCATAGTTAGCACTCCACTTTTTTCTTAATATAGAGAGCTTAATAAAAAGGATTGTATTTTATACATACTTATATTATTTACTCGTATTTTCACAGTTTTAATAAGTAGTTTATATGTGTATAAATGGCTTGCTGCATGTTTTGGTTAGCACAGTAAGTGCAGTAAGCAGTTAATTATAAATAAATAAATATGATCAGCCAATTTACGTATATCGTCACTCCAACGAGCTGGATAACAACTGTGATATTAAAGCTCACTGGACTGTGTAATAGTTAAACTTTAACACACTAAAATATATTGACCCAAAGACCTTTCAAGGTTGACTGAATCTCTGCATTATTGCTCAATCATACAGATTTAACAGGTTAAATATAGACCAAACAGAATTTGTTATTTTAGTTGGTTACACGTTAATTTTATGAAGTGGGTTGCTAAAAGGGTATTGTTATATTTTAGTAGTTTTTTGAGACGTATGATACATCCCTTAGTCTCTTTATGATGCCCACGCGATTTCGGTTGTTTGTTATTCAAGACGAATGTATTGTTTTACGTTTGTGACTAAAACAAAGTTATTCTATGTAGCGCTACCTACACATATACGCGTAGGTTTTTCTTATTGAGTAAAGAAACGGTCATACATTTCGCGAAAGGCGGCACCAACGTCTCTTTGTGGACTGTACAGCACTGTACAAAAACGTTACTGGGTTTTTCCGCTACAAAATCTCTATGGCAGCCCGGAGTTAGGAAGTTGGCTGTGTTGGACAACCTCGTTCCTCGTAAAGTACGTAAAAACGTTGGTGCGCCAGATCTCCGGTCGGATTGCCGTCCCATCGGATCATAAGAGTTAACGGACAGAGAGTGTACTTGTGTTTGCGCACACAGTATAATGTCTTCTGCACAGTTGGCCAGATGGACACGTTAAGTTTGGACCCCGTGGCTGAAATTCGGTCTGGAGGACATTACCTATTTTTATTTTCACTCCGGAGTTGTGAAACGATTTTGAAAATTACGATCATAGGGAACTCCATTACGGGGAGACGAGCAGGTTATTTAAAGCTCTTTCAGCTATTCTAGTCATACCGCCTTAAAGATCGGCGTTCGGACCGAAGAATAATATTGGCGACTTAAGGACTCAACGGGTACTCAAAAGTTCTCCCTTTTAATCTAGCCGAACAGATCCTGTTATCTTAACAAGAAGATTATACTAGTATTTGCCAGTCATATTAAAAATCAGAAGTAAAATTAAACTGTACGCGAATAAATTAACGTTCAAGTTTGAGCTCTTATTACGGCTTAATTATGATAGACATTACCAATACCTATTCCTATTAATATCTAGATTTATATAACCTAACTTTATCAGACCTAAGCCTATACAGCCTATACCTAACTATACGGATAGGATAGTTCTCGGAGCGAACATCTTAAAGACGCCAAGAGCACTTGAAACCGCTACAAAAGAAGCCACTTTAAGTGGCCGTATGGCAGCAATATCTCGTGATCTGTTATGAATGTTATGATAATAAAAGCAACACGTTTCATTGTGTTATCTGTGACGGTAAGCAATTCTTCTGATAACCATTTCACAGTCAAAAGGATCGCTTACTGCGGTGTTCATAACATGCTAATTACATCATATGTTTCCTGTAACATTACGGCTAACTTTTAAATTTGCGGCTTAGCAGAGTTAGATCAACTCTATGTATAATAAGCTTATATATTTTATTCTAACTTTTTAATGAAGCTTTATACGCGATAAATAATTAAAATATAATTTAAAATATACGATGCTGACAGTCTAATAAAAATTCCGCTGTACTACCAGCAAAAAAGAGATAAAGATCTGTCCCCGTCTTTAAATATTTTATAAAAGCAATCGTTATAAATGGAATGGGTGCCTGTTTCGAGGGCATCTCTTCGCCCCTGTCGTGGCATCCTGAATTCGACTCCCGAGTCGGGTAGCGTGTAATCCGATTTTTGTAAGGAAATTCTCAATCACAACACGGAGTTAGACAATCTTCTTCTCCATAGCCTTTATTATTCCCAAGTCACTTGGGGTCGGCTTTTCTGGTCTAACCGGATTTGACTGAATATCAGTTTTTACACGGAGTGGCTGCCACCTGACCTTCGCAACCCGACGGCTAACGATACCCTAAGGCTAGACCAGTGTCAGGATATTATAAGGCACTGACTTCCTAATAAAGACTGCCATAGATGTTCATGGCAGCCGGGACTGACGGCTTAACGTGCTCTCCGAGGCACAGAGCAGGCGGTAATTGTCAATCAATACGCACATAATTTCGAAAAATCATATAACTTCCGAAAGTCAGAGGTGCGCGACGTATGTAGGTTCGAACTCGAGACCCTCTGCATTGCAGTCTGTTGGTCTCCCCACTGAGCTATCGCTGCATCTAACACGGAGTTAGACAATGTGCACGATAATCTTGCTCATATAATGATAGGTTTGCTCACATAATAACGAATGTAATGAATACACAATAAACTAAGGCGAAGGGTCAGGTTAAGAATACCCTAAACCGACGAAAGTCTGTAAAGTTAGGGAGTGGAGCTATAGAAATATGCTGACATGAGTAGCATCCACATGTAACATGCAAAAATTCGCAGTCTCTGTCTAACTCTTCGAGAAATAGGCGTAAGTCTATTTATGCAACGAAACAATAAATACACCTCTGTCTAAATAAACAAGTGTAGCTATCCTAACTAATATTTTAAATGCGAATGTGAATTTGGTTTTAACGCTTTCACGCCTTAACTGCGCGACCGGTCATCATGAAAATTCACATACACGTTGATACAGGTACAGAAAAGGACATCCCCAATGTCCTTTTACCTTCATCTAGAAGAAAAGAAAAGAAAGAAGTAAGTACTGTTTCCGAGGAATAGAAATTTATTGATGAAATCTGGATTAACGCGAGCGAAACCGCAGGCAAATATACTGTGTATATGAATAAAAGTGATCCCACAATTTAACTAGTACAATACATTTTTATTTCGCATACCCTAAAACAGGGTCACTCGTACAAATAACTAAACAACAGTAAAGACCCATTTCATTATATTTACACGCAAACAATCGACTCTATGTGACATAATTCGATGTTGCCATTACGTAAAATCTCTTTATTATACAATTTGGTACACAATATCGATGTCCTCGGTTGTCTGTGGCCAATTTTAGACGCACAAAAGAGCCACCACAGCCTGTATTATCCAGACAGAATGCTATTATAATAACATGAAAACAGGCTTTTAGTTTTCGGATATAACGAGAATGATGATGTGATATAAATTAATATTTGTATTAGTATTATTTGTTAGTTATGTCACGCGGTTTCAATCACGTTGAGTGCGGCGACTGCCGCGACGTTGTTGAAGACACGGCGCTGCACACTTTGGCGGTTTGCCCCGCCTGGGCATCGCAGCGCCGTGATTTGATCGCGGCAGTCGGATCGGTTGCCCTCTCGCTCGTAGTTCAGTCTATGGTCCGGAGAGAGAGATCGTGGAGCGCCGTCGCCTCCTTTTGCGAGGAAGTGATTTCCATCAAGGAAGCGGCGGAGCGGGAGAGGGAGCGTTTAAACCCTCTCCCCAACCGCAGAGCCGGGCGTCGGAGAGCGCGAGATGACCTCCAGCCACCCTGAGGTTTGACCTGGGGATGGCGGGCTTTGTGGGCCTGCACGCCACCCGTTCAGCACCAGGTCCGAGAGGCGGCGTGCGTGTTCCCACGCGCGCCTCTGTGTCGAGTCCGTCTCCCTTCTAGGGGGGAGACAGTAGGGTATTTATAGAAATGAGTCCTTTGGGTAGGTCTCTTCGCGTAGTGGCCTGCCGTTTCATACGGCGGGCCGTAACCTCGGCGGGGTCGCGACCGCATGCGAAAGCGATTCGCGCGGCCCCGTCGATAGTGGTTTTGTCGAGGAACACCGTGGTAGGTTTAGTCGGTATTCCGGGAGGTACATTATCTCCTTTCCATCTTTCTTTTACCCCGGTGTTCCCTCCGCCCACCCCCGCGGAGGGACATGCGTCATTGCATTCCACTAAGTTAAAAAAAAAAAAAACGAATCTTCAATAAATGGCTTAGGTATATGAAAAGGAATTTTTTTATAAGTAATATTAGGTATGCCTGAAATTAATTCTAACTAATAATAAAATAATTTTGCAAATGATATTAGTAATATTATATTAAAAAATATTTATCTTTGAGAAACAACATCTTATTTTATTCAGAAGGTATTTTTAAATTGAAGAAAGCTAACTCGCGATCTATATACTATATAAATGAACTGTTTGAAAACAACGAAATATTAACATATAATTATAAATTTCAAACACTTTCTTGTATGCTCAAGTGGTGTTTACCTATAAGTGATTGTTGCATAGTCGCTGGTATGTTAGACTAGTTTAGATCTTCAAGTATTCATGTAAACAATAGTTGGTGAACCATATTAAATAAGAAAATAGTTTGAGATACAATATTCTATGCCTGTAATGCCCTAAAGAGTAGGCAGAGTGAAAATAAAGTGTCATCTACTGGGGACAGTAGATGACACAAATACAACACATATTTTCGGGTCTGTACCCGAACTGTCCTAGTACTTTTAATTTGAAACTAGAAATTGCTTGACAGGAATCCAGGGACACTTCTTTGCCGAGAAAGGAACCAGAGACCTATTAATTACCAGTTACTCTCAGCTTCCTTTACCACTTTGTTGAAGCAAGGAATATGTAAATAAAAGAATACAGTGATTAAGCTGATAATGAATAATAAATTCATTTTACTGAGTACTGACTAGTTTTCTGTAGCGTAAGCACGAACGTCATATGCGATAAAGATAAGTTACAACAGTGATAAATAATAAATTAGGAGATTAATAAAATTATATTACACATCGCCATACTAATTCGTTTAGCACGAAACGATGACCTCATCATCATAATTCATATTACACGTCACTGAAACTTATCTAGAATACCTATAGGCCATTTTATCTTACTTGTTCCACGAAAACAAACACAGCATTATTAAATTATTTAGTTACCGCCTTCAGAATATATTTATTCTCTAAGTAAAGGAAACTTTATTGTTATTAATTGAGTACCTAGACACAGTTCTTATACATACACATACACTAGTAAATAGAGAATTTTATTATATTTTATTATATTCAGAATACCAACAGCTTGAAATACAAAGGATTAAAACATAAACCAATGTCATACCGTATCATGCCTGTCAACAGCTATGAGTTATTCACAGGTATTCGCAAATAATTTAAAAAAGATGAAAATAAAGGAAAGTTGAAACATCTCTATGTATTGTCTTTAGCTTTCAGTATGCCATATATGTTTACTAAACAAGAAAAGTAAGAAACAATTTTTACATATCTGCAAATAAACAATTGGTTAATAAGGCGATCTTCTTTATAAAAGCCTTAATTTTCACATATAAATATTGTAGGTACGGTATATACAAGTGTTTAAAACAGCCGTCTTAATTTGTCAGTTCTAATAAGCCTGCTGTGAGTTTTACTGTATAAAATAACTAAGTTGACAACGCTTTAGGGAGCTATCGATTAATAATATGAATGATTAAAATCTACAAAAATATCTAAATATTTGAAACATTGACGAATATTCGAATGCATTACACTTTGATATTGATTGATTAATTAATTCATTACGTATACTATGGCTGAATTAAACGTAACAAACATTTTCCTAATAAATAATCAAAAGATATATTTGGTTTTTAAATAGTATTTATAAAAGTATCTATTAAATAACAGACAAAAGAAACTGACGTACCCGTTACATTTTGAGCTCAGCAAAATAAATGCCTACTAAAAAGAGCTTTCCGATTTTCTTCTGACAGAAACCATAACATATGTATGTTAATTTAGAGGTTTTCAGAAACTTCATAGGGATGTGTGTCACGCACGAGTGGCCGTGCCGGCTAATAAAACGCCAGTTTAATATTTTCCACGCTCCAGCCGCCGGTAATTTTCCGTTGGATATGTCAAATTGCGCAAGTCAGTAGAGTTCGTCGAACTCCGATCGAATCGTGACGTCACGTTGCCCTAGGACTCGCATCTAGGCGCCGGGCGCCGGCGTCGTAGAAACAATGTTGTGACGGGCCGTAAATATAGGTAACGCTGATTGTATGAAAATATATGAAAAGGCAATGTTTATATATGGTGGTTTATTTCAATTCTTTACTCTTGTTATGTCGAGGTACATAGAGCCATTTACTATTAATTTAGTGTAAGAGGCTGTTTATTTTTACTTTACGATTAATGGTTAATTTTATGCCGAGATATGTTTGATGCGATGTAACGCGCTTCAAGGCTCTGAAGTTCTTAAAAGGAATCCGTATAAACTAAACGAAGTTATTTCACCTTTAAATGGACTCCAATAAAGGCAGTGAAAGGGCGAGAACTTTTTTTATTAACTGAAGTCCGTTGTAGTTTGTTTTAAAAAATAATTGTTTTCTTTTTGAGTCTGTGTCACCGTGCCCGTCACTCCAGAAGGTTTCTACTCGATGGAAACTTCTGGAATGTGCGGGCACGGTCGGGAAAGCGCAGCATGGGCTGTCCCTCCGCTACAGGCATAATAATAACCAGTAGTTACGTACAAGAACATTGATTTCAGTAAAATTTTAGAAACGGGAAATGTTATATATTTGTATTTTTATTATGTAGCATTATTCTTTTTTTATTGAAAACCTTGCTCGTTGGGTGTATTTTTGTTAGGTAATAAGTGGAAAACATTAATACAAATTCAATTAATTTATATATTAGTAAACATAGTACATGGTGCATAATATTCTAAATAACTCAACGTAATTTGAGGCAGACGCAACTGTAGGTACTATATTTTATATCTTGAAATATTTTAAAGAGTTCTAGATGTTTTCTTAAAGAATCCAATTTTATAAACATACGTAGGTAATTAGATAATAATAGAAGGATAATTTTATAATATTTGCAGTCCCTACAAGACTGGCTTTCTTTAATATGACTTAGGTTAATTTACTGGCCTGCTTAATATTATGTTAGCAACACAAAACCGAGCATTTAAATCACTTAGTTTATTTAAAATAAAATCTATGAAATTAGAATCTATTTATATGTATCTATTATAAATGGATTAAATTAGAATCTGTTATCAAAAACCAACATATTCATTCCGGTAGCTACCTAAGCTGGCCAATACACACAAATTTGTTGCCATGGATTCCCAAATCCGCTATGTAAATTGAAAATAAACCAAAATATTGATTAATTCTGTTTCTTACAACCGGCTCTATTTTTAGGGGACTCCTTTAGATGAAATGATGAATTATGCGATAATAACATATAACTGTATATCTAAAATAAAATACATATAACTGTTACCTCGGTGTTAGTATTCAGCTGATTGTTTCTCAATGGTACAAGTAATTATGTGATGATGACAGATAGCTGATGGATCTGATTCTGATTATTCTTTGTGTCCTTTATTAGAATCTTTGCAAAGTATACCGGGTCATTGAAATTATCCTTTGTGAGATGGCGTGTATATTAAAATCTATACTAATATAATAAAGCTGAAGAGTTTGTTTGTTTGTTTGCTTGAACGCGCTAATCTCAGGAACAACTGAACCGAATTTAAAAATTATTTTAGTGTTGGATAGCTCATTTATCGAGAAAGGCTATAGGCTATATAACATCACGCTATGACCCACGGGGGCGGCGCAGTTATCATACATGCGGGTGAAACCGCGGCCACATCTAGTGTTTCATAATTGGCGGCGGTAGTCTAATGGATAAGGCCTTGCACTTGCGAACGAGGTCGTGATTACGAATCCCACCCATTGCACTATCGTAAATCCACGTCTAACTAGCATATTAGCTTAGATAGGGTTAACAACAATACCTACTAGAAATTTGTAACACAAATAATGAGATATAATAAAAAACAATGCATAGTATAAAGAGTGCATAATTGTCCTTGATAATAAAATGTCTGGCTGATTAGAAAAAAATATAACTATTCATATATCGAATATATCGCACAGTAATAACTTTACAGCGCAATGGTGATATTATTTCTACGCAGTATATTATGTAACCGCTTTGTGCCAACGGAACAAATTACTTTGAAACGCTGTTTAAATGTCTTAACGAGTATTAAACGTAGGTGTGACCTTTAGTTGGAGCCAGATTAAAGGCATTTGGGAGTACTCGAGCAAATGGCAATTTTCCATTCATAATAAAATTAAAGTTGTTTACAGTTTGCTCATTGCTAGATAACACTTTTTTGCGAAAAATATGTTCAGAGTAACCTTTGATAATACATAATGTATCTGAAAGCACCTTTATATACTTACAGATTTTTAGCTTTACAGAAAGTTTTTGTAAAAATGTCAAATAACTGAACTTAACAGACTCTTTTGCTGGTAATTGTTAAAAATCTTTAATATATTTAAGTACGAAATCTTTAGAACTGTTTTTAAATGTGCTATGAATCCCTGTCAACTATGTTTTATAGTGAAAACGTTTTCCTTTAGATATAACGTTGCCCTACCCTGTCCCAACTCAAATTGACAACGTGCACGGAGGCGAAAAAAAACAAGAAAGATCCTTTTTTGTTACACATCTAGCTATAACTAATCCTTGACATACACAATAAGACCTTTAAAAAGTTTGTTTCTTCAGTTTAATATTTACACCGACTTTCTTTTATTCAATTAAATGTTTTAACGGCCAGAGGAGCATTTGTCGGGCTTCGAGGAAACCATAAAAATATAGTTAAGCTCGTTGCAAACTTCAATTTAAGTTAGAAGTTAAATATTTGTTCTGAATGTAACTGCGAATTTCGTTCACGTGGATTACGGACATATTTTTCGTTGAAAGCACCTGTAATATAAACGAACATACTTTTCCATAGAGTTCTGAAATCAAAAATATTTCCTAAGAAGTATTATAAATGTGAATATGAGATTTTGTTTGTTTTTACGCTTTCACGCCTTAACTAGTCGACCGATCATCATGAAGTTTGGCATATACATTGTCAGCGGTACACAAAATGATATAGGATAACTTCCATACAGAAAAAAATATTGTTCTCGAGGGACAGTAATGTATTAACTGACTACATTCACGAAAGCGAAACTGCGTGTAAAATCTAGGAAACCATAAAATATTTAAATAGCTTATAAGATCGCTGTTAATCTTAAATCTGTAGCATGGATTTTACCATAAACCATGTACAGGCATAATTAATTAATTCTCAGAAAATGAATCAATCACGCATAAAACAACGCAATTGAAATTCAAATACATTCTATTTGCACACCTATACAGACATTACGTAGAAATAGGAAAATCTTAACTATAATACGGACATATCGGCACTATGGGAACTCCCTAAAATAGGTGAATGAAAATCGTAATGAAATCAAACACATGTATTTGGCAAAAACTAATAACTGCGTGAGACAAGAGTTATACCAAAATGAAAATATAGGTTTGTCTGTTTGTGTAACCAAGCATCACGCATAAGTATATCACTGGACACAAACCCAAAACACCAGGTCAATATTTAGGCTTTATATTACTACGCTATTTAGCATGAGGTGTATGCTCACAGCTCATTCTAAATATAAGGAATAATGTATTTAATCCATTATGCATTATCTAATGAATATTACTAAATCGACCTTTATAAAATACACATTTTTCTGCGTCGTTCTTTTCTAGGCATAACTCAGGCTGTAATTTTTTTTAAGAAATCTACCACACTAAAATCGAGGTTGGTGTAAAAACCCAAGATTAATCTTCGTCTTAAATGTAAAAGTAATGAAAAGAAATAACCCCTATATCTCGGGGATCTTTTGACCCACAGGGCCCATATTCCCAAACTCGACCGAGGTATGACCCCAAGGTGTCTGCACACGAAATTATAAGTCAATCGGTCCAGTGGTTCCGGAGCTATGCCTGTCACTAACAAACTATCACTAACAGACAGACACACAGACCCACATATTGTTTTCATTAACCTTTTCAAAGAAGACTCAGAGGTTAATAAAAGCTAACAAAGCCGCGGGCAACAGCTAGTAACAGTTCAAATGACGCACAATATCAGCGCCGAACTGTGCCCTCCAGGCGCTCCCGCTGTTTCAATATTTGTTGACCTTTGCTCTTAACCTTTCAAATAATAAATATTGATTTCACCAGACAGCCTCTATATTGTCTGATTACATCGTTACGTATCTATGGCAATAATACGTAATAGAAAAATCGGTATCACATAGATAAAATAAAAAAGATAAAGATCACATAGATAAAGTAAAAATGAAAACAGTTTTTAATATAAAAATACCATTTAATGATAGATAGCATCACCTCGCGTAAATATAAGTTAAGTTTCCTAACTTAGTAACAGTACTTTTTTCTGGATGAAAGGTACCCTAAGTCCTTTTCTGTACCCCTGACAACGTGTATGCGAATTTTCATGATGGTAAGTCGAGTAGTTAAGGCGTAAAAATTTAATAGACAAACAAACAAATTCTCATTCGAATTTATAATATTATACTATATAGTAATAGTAAGAAAGGAAGAAAGTAAAGATGGTTAGGATTAGGATATATGGGTGATTCTACGATAAGAGGTAACTTACGCGGCAATCAGTTTAAAATCGTTTTTTTATTCTATGTCTTGTTATTTTTTGCAATTAATCACATCATCTTAATGTGCTTTATTAAATAACATCACTATGAAATGCCAAATTACAGCACATTTTTCTAAAATTCCTTATAAAGCCTAATAAAGTCTCTACCCTGGCCTGTCCCTTTGCCGGTTTCAGTTTTAACTTGCAGACAAAACATACCTTCTTTGTATCAGTTGCTAAACAAAGTATGTTTAGCACAAATTTAAATAAATATACTTTATTATTACAAAGGAAAAATACAACAACATTTGTATATTTTCAAAAAAAATTACCCTTTACTTTTGTCCCGCTTTTTTTGTGTATCTACCATGGCAAATTTCGTTCCGCCACTACAAACATAAATAAAAGACTACCATATTCCAAATAGCCCTCAAGGACATCTATCGACGTGAAGTTCGTAATACTAAACACACGAACAATTAGAGCGCCGCCATTTGTTAGTTGTTGCGATGCGACAGTGCGGTGTACTGGTTTCGCAAGGTGATTGTGTCTCTCCTCTGGTAAGTTGTAAAAGTTATAATATCCACTTAATTTATTTGCAATTACTATCCTTATTTAATAATATCTTAATAGTTAAAATGTGATATATAATTAACCCAACAATTTCTTATGTTAATTAAAACAGTTACATTTTTCATGAAAACGTCTCTCCCCTGCCGTATTTCCCCTGGCAAGATAACTACCAGGGGAGAGACTCACTGACCAGGGGAGATAATATGCATCATAAGATGCTTAAATAAACTAACTCAGATATAGCTAACTTCTATCAACGACTGTTTAAATAACTAAATACCTAATTATGGTAAATTCTTATGATAAAAAAGTTAAGTATGTTCTCAGTTCATATTGTTATTATATTATTGTCTAATATGGTTACAGATATGGTACCGCGCTTTCTGCTTGTTAAATTAAAAGACAAATTTAACAGAAAGGGCAGCTGTGATTAATATGGAGTTCAGTGAGAATGACTTAATTAATTACGCAGAAGATATTCAGGTATTCCATTTTGGAGGTTTTCGTCAACAGATAAGTCTGCAATGGTTGTAACTTAAATGAAAGAAGAGGCATCAGATGTAGTAAAGATTAAAAGCTATTGTTCATTGTCATAAAAGTTGTTACATTCGTCTCCAGCTCTATGGGCACACTTACAGCCAATTTTGAACAGCTTGCCACCCGAAGTCGAAAAATCCATCTGACAGTGAACAAACCATAACACCAAAAGGTGGCAAGCATCAGATAGAGGATGAACAACAGCAGTCGACATCCATAATATACACAAATGGCGCCTTTATTCTAGTCATACCACTATTTAAAAAAAGAGTACCTTTAAATGGCTATGTGTACGGGTTTGAAAGATGACGAGATGAGAGGAAGTTTTCTGTAAAAAATTGGACAGAACTGGAAAATTATTTATAGGTGACGAACAAGATATTTTAATCATCTCAGAAGATCAGATTGTCCGGACAATACCTACGCTAAATCTTATTTTGAAAGGACAGAGGATGTTTTACTCCTTCAAGAATTCATTAAGTTTGAGAAAGCTTAAGCATTTTATATTTTATCAATTTATCATGGAGGCGAGAGACTGCCTTTATTTTTATCGTAATTTTTTAAATTTTATGTTTTGAGTAAATATTGTTCATTTAATTAAACATAGCTACATACACAGCTAGTATACATACATATACAGCTAGTATGAAAATTATCCTGATTATCACTTAAAAGGCGTTAGTCTATTTAATTAGTTTTAATAAAGTTGTGAATGTGCGATGTTGAAGATGCGATGGCATTCCAAGTTATATATGTAACTTGGAATGCCATCCATTTTTGTGAATGAAACTAATGACACTCTTGTTTTAAATTTAAGAAATGGCTATAATATGATTGTCTGATTATAAGTTAAGTACAATGTTTAATAAAAGTAGACCTTATTAATTGTATTAATTATTTTATTGCGTCAAAGTCTCTCCCCTGGTCAAATATGTATCTACCCTGATGTTGATGTCTCTACCCTGTCCGATGTATTTACCCTGGCCTTCTAAAAAGTAACAAAATATGTATAAAGTGACTTGCCCTTCCGTGAAAAGGTACATAAATGGGACATAGACCGTGATATAAGTGATAAATGAAAAATCTCCAACTTTTCTCCTTGGCCGTATCCTCTATAGACTTGAAACCTCTTATCGTAGAACTACCCATATACATACATATGTATATAGATTCACATCTGTTTCCCAGAGAAGTATATATACATATCCATATATATATATATATAACAATATGTATATATATAATATATAAAACAAGCAATGTAAAGAAAGTAATTTTAAGCTAATACATTCTTCTTTGATTACTGCGGTATATGTTTAATAATAAATAACAGACACGCCAGATTTTCCAAAAAATTTTTAATGCGGTATTAGTACGGGTAAGATTAACGACTATGGTTTCGTTTAATTGCAGCAAAGGTTGTAATTTGTTAAAAAGGTAAAAAAATAAATAATGGTCTAGTAGCGTCTAGGTTATAATTGCTTCAGTTAGGTCCTTAAAAATGCTAAGGTTTGACAGATAAAACCTGCAAACATCAGCTAAAATTCGCTGTATTTTGCAGCAACGTACGTAAAGACATTTGTTCTGAAAGTCATAAAGATGTCACATATACAACATGTTGCCAGTCAGTCTAAATTGTATAGATCGGAATTATTTTCTTCTTGGGCCCGAGACTAGCAAGCTACTATAAAAAACTAACGTTCAGCCGAATCTGATTAAACTACGGGATAGTTAGGAGTAATGTGTCCAGATCAGATCCAGATCCAAATTTAATTTAACAGAACAATTTAGTTTACAAGAAAGCAAAACAATGAAATACGTCATAAATAAACGTCATACAAGTAAACAAAGCGTCATAGGATTTCCTTCTTTCCCAAATAACCTACGTCGCAATAGGTGGTAAACTTGCCTGCCCTTTTACAAACTGCGTGTAAACACGTTCTTTCCTGAAACGTAATACATCATGATAAGTCATAAAATGACGACACGTAAGGCAACATTAACGTTGCATACCAATCGGGTAAATTTTCCACAAACTTTAAACAACTGTATGACTTGTGGTACAGAGATGTAGGTTGACTAACCGACCGTCAAATGGTTCGATAGGCGGATAGAATAAAAGTGTTTTGGAGTTTTGCGATAAGCAATTTAACCACTAAGCTTGGTACCGTCTACTGTTGGCAGGAATAAGGATGCTTCTTAGGTATTTTCTAATCTGTACTGCTGCCAATTGTCAGTAGCAGCAGAGAGCCTGAAAATGTGCCCGGTTGACAGCAATAAGCTCGGTCAGTACCAATAAATCTTACTTAATCTGTTAGGCAATTTTTAACAGGCTTCATCACTGGGTCTAGCCCGATGAATGACACCAATAAGCACCGCTCCTTATTACGCAGGACACTAGCTAAACAAATCTGGATGTACTATTGTGAAGATACATATAGCCTGTTATCCACTGTGGACGTTCAACGGTTAGCCGTTATCGTGTGCTCGCCAATCTTCTTTAAAACCTACCGTGCTATTGTTTTAGTGCGAACATTGTCAAACTGTAATACTTAAACTCATTAAGTTAATATGTACTTTACGCACTCTAAAAGACAACTCAACTACTCAAAATTATCAAAACATAGTACCATGTGTTTTGCGATATTACGCAATAATCAATTTTGCACTCAAATGTATCGTTATAGTTAATGCAAGGCTCAGACTAAGGCCCAGTGCCTATATTAAAAAAACGAGTCATTTTGGATGCGGACACTTAATTTTTGAGAGATTTTCATGGAACATGGGTCAAAAATTTACTGTCCGTAGGTAAAACCACTCGTTTCTTAAATATAGCGTGCCTTAGTTAATTAGGGAGCATGCACTCTTACGTGAGTTGCAAACAATCTAGTTGAATTGTCGCCTATAATACATAGTACATACGCAATGCATTGACTAAACTCTAATGACTATGGTGTGATTCTATTATGTGCTGAAGCGTAAATAACTGACGTGGCATTGGTCACGTACGTTAATAGGGATGAGACCTAGACTAATAAAATAAGGACAATAACAAACCTTGAAACTGTCTTCGGTATATCACTGATAGATAAGATTAGTAATGTAGACTGAATTTGACTGATAGCTTGTATCTATATGGAAATTACTTACTCATCAGGAATGTTCTTAACATTTATTGGTATCAATAAGATAATAAACAAGCGTATACCTTCCTAGCATTCAACCATTGGCATATCTAAGAGCTACTAACAGTACTAAACCAACTATATAAGATCTATCTACCACTCCGATCTCAAGCGAATACTGTTATTATAAGTTTTTAGTAAGGTCTTTAAAAAGCCAATAAATTCCAAAATTTGTTTCGTAAACGGCTTATGCGGCACTACACTACCGTAGACTTTGTAAGTATGCACTATCATGGTTACTGTCCGGTCCCACATTAAGAAGCTCTGTAAACCCTATTCATGACACACACACCTCTGGGTTTTTGCCAACAATTATCCATACAGATTCTTTTTTTAAGACCACTCCCGCACTAGGAACAATTTCTGTGTCGCGGGGGACTTTACAAACATTCAAACAACGGACACAAAGAACATCCAGACTCGAAACAGTCATTTGTGGAAGACACAATTTTTGGTCTTGTGTGAGATTCGAACGATCACTTAAATCACGATCAATACACCATCCGTGCAGTCAGAGAGTTCTAGATCTATATCTAGTCTAAATTAAGTTCTAAGCTGCCCCACGAACATTTTGTTAGACTCGAAAGATATCTCGTTAAACTCACATTGGACTTTACAGATAGGCGCAATACGCACTGTGTAGTTAATTTATTAGTGCTGCTTCGAAGTAAGGCGAAATAATTCACGGCATGAGCTCAAATGAAAGAGGTTTAGATATGGTATTAAAATATTTGGACAAAACAAAACAGTTAACATGTCATAAATCAACTTTATTCACGACATTTACACCGGCGTAATAAACAAACATGAAATTTATACCAACTTTTTAATTTAAGTCATATCTATGTATAGAGTAATACTGCGACAGATCTCGACGTATGTATACTTTCAGACTGTTTTCATTACGGATTAAATAGTCGAGTGCCATCTATAACCATTAAAAAACAAAAATCTGTACATAAGTAAAATATTCTATTTCTTGAACTTCTGTTCTGTAATTAACTTTCTGAAACCGAATCTACATTTTATTGTCTTCATATTTTTGTTTGCAAACATACTATTAGGCATAGCTTAGGGAAAATATAACAATTTTCTATCAGACGGGTCGTTTACTTGCCTGCCAACGAGACAGTATAGAAGTAGGAAAATAATTGCCTTTGCATACATTTAAATTGTCGACTGTAACGAGCACAAGATTTAACCTGTTATGAATAAATTAAATAAGAATAATGAAGTATGAATATATATTTTACGTTGCAATCATTTACATATGACAATGGCTCATTCTATGTTTAGGCGAAGTAACCTGACACGTTTAACATCCTAATCCTAATAAATATTATAATTTATAAATGTGACTGTTTGTTTGTTTATTATGCTTTCACGCCTTAACTACTCAACCGATTATTATGAAATTCACGATGTTAGGGGAACAGAAAAGGACGTAAAAAAAAAGTAATCTTACTAACCTAACCTAACCTACATTGACGCAAGCGAAGCCACGGGCAAATTCTAGTTAATTTATAATGGCACGTCTGTCTCCTATGTTCAGAGGACAATCACATGCTTTATATAAAAACACGTCGTTATTTTCGTTGGTAACTTCACGCTAAATAACTTTTAGCATTTATTTGATAGGAGTTGCTAACTAGTCGGTACAAGGGGGCTACTAACAAGCACGGGACTAAACTCACTAATAGGTTTTATTCCGTTAAAGAATTAGTGATTGTCATTTAGTGTTATGTCTATAATTTTGTTAGATAAAGTAACGTTTTATGGAGTGTTTACTCACGATTATTGGGTGAAACACCCCAAAACAGGTTATTGATAAATGTACAAAAAATCTTTCTAGAGGTCTTGACTAAATTTATTTCATATATCTACTTCACGCTTGTGTGCAAACAAAGGTTTATAACACCGCATTTCTTCAGTTCGCTGCTTCCTATGTGATATCGGGCGAGAGTATTGTTGATATCATTGAAAACATCAGTACTGCCACTATCAATGATGGATGCCATATAACTAGTAGTAAAGGACAAAATATTTTTTAAATATTTGTTTTTTATAAATAACACCATTCTGCTATTATAAGATTACTAGATCTTGCCCGCGGCATCACTCGTGTAAATGTAGAATTTGTAAATTTTTTATACCTTGTGAAACCTACCCTATGTTTTGTTTATACCCGTGACAAAGTGTATGGAAAATTTCATGATGATCGCGTCGAGTAGTTAGGTTGAGAAAGCGTAACAAACAAACAAACACATTTACTTTATAATATTATTTAGAATATAGAGATTGGTGAAGGAGTCGAATCTCCATATAAACTTTAATTCTACCAAATTATGCATTTTTCCGTGCGCACAATATGCTAAAAAAGGGGATACAAAGCTTTCTCTTCATTTATTAATAATATATAGATTTGTATTATTTCCCCTGATATAAACAACAAAGTTAATGCGCAGCTACAAACGGTATGCGGGGATTTTCTACTATAAAATATATGCATGCAATAACTACTCTGCGACAGATGGTAACAAGCAATACATGACTCAAAACTTCTGCTGATACTTGCAAATAAGTTTGCTTGGTACGTTTATGCTGAACTCATAACCGCAATAGATATCATTCCAAATGTCTTCTTACTTTAGTGTAATAACAAATACAATTTCTATAACAAAATAATGTATAATAGATTTAACTTCGTCACAGACGTCATTAACGCAAATAACAAAATGCATTAAGTGACCACTTCCATTGCACGGAAATTTTTAAAACGTGAGATTTGAAGCTGAATTCCAAGCTAATCTGTGTACCGCTTCATGTACTTATTGCATGATACCTAATCAAATAGATTGGCAAAAATCTTAAACCATTATTTCAAATTAAATGTCTGTAAATTGTTAATACCAATATGGTTCTTCAAAACTATCTTTAATGTACAAATACTACTTCATTACAGTCTTGTATTTTAATTATTCAGGCATCAAATCAAACGCAACATTACACATAACCTAATTAAAATCAGTGATTAATTTTCCACTACAAAAATGTAAATAGATTCTCCATAATTGATCTTTATCGTACCATACAGCTCAGGCTTCAGTCTCATGAATCGACGAAGTATTTCGCATGGAAATTTCCTACAATAAAAATGTTACCTACCTGAATCATGACGCAAGAAACAATAGCTGCAGTCATAAATAGCGTTATCGGTTCATTCGAATCTGCAAACGCATTAAGTAATCTACCGCTTTTAGATCTCCACTTTATATTTTTAGATTGACGCAGTTATTTGGTATTAGAAAACTGGCGAAACGTTATTGATGTGATTTACAGACCACCTTCAGATAGAGGTCAAATAGGCCTACCCCCCACAGAGTTGTCTGTTGCCCACCCTAGAATGTTAAGTTCTAACTCAAATTCTAAAGTAGGCCATTGCTGTCTCCTGCTCTCTGATCCTAATCCTCCTCTCCTGGTTGGGTAGTATGATGAGTGGGCCATAGTTATGAAGGCTCTTCTCTGCTGGAAAATTACTCCAGATACGCCAATGATGACATTAGTTAGAAACTAGAGACGCGCCACTTGTCATACTTCACACATTCCAAGCTTGGTAGTGACCCTACAAGGCCTTGACATTTATAATGTCAAACTTGCACACTTATAATGTGAAATTGCTGTCTGCGCTCAACGCCATCCATCATACGACACGTATATTATTATTACTTTCGACTCCAGTAAAATACGAAGCGCAATATTTCGGGTTTTGTGGTTTGATTAATAAAATGCTAGCATTTCTAGAGCAGTCACACAAATTAGATGAATACAGAAAACTGCTTTAATAACATGGCACGAAATATGACGTTGTTAAGTACTAATATCAGCTCGGGTGGGCTGAATGTCATTTACTGCATTAGACTTCATCCAAAACGGCTGCACTTAAAAGTTTATGTGACAGTGCGCTTGCTTCCGCGCGTGAGCTGCATTGAGTCTTCCAACTATATTTCGTCGCAGCAATATCTGTACTTTAAATAATATATAGATATAAACATCGTTAGAATATGTCTGTAACTGACAAAAAAAAGGTATTCGTTATGACCGCATTTCAGTAACGAGATTATAACACGCTTGGGGCCGTAGCGAAAATATTCGAAGTCCATGCTTAGGGCTGTCATCTAGTAACTACCAACTGACGAGCGCGTTACAACTATGCAAAGATTTTAAAAGGCAGTTTTGAATACCTAATATTGCACATTGCGTTTTAAAATCTTTGCATTTACCGTATTCATACTAAATTCCTGTAACAGTTACAGACCTGCTTTTGCAAAGCTCACAAAAATAAAATTATGATCATACGCGTTGATACAGATATAAATTGTGATACATGTACCAGAATTTTCTATTTTGAAATTATTAGAAGATGACGTTTCACGCTGTGTCGTCCTTCCTATGGGTTATCCTGGAAAAGGTATCTGCCCGGTTGGATTTCCTTCGGTGCTATGTTAGCTATGTGAATACAATAGATATATCAGTTATTTTGTTCTTCTATGGATTCCTTTTATGCCATAAATAGTATACCTTCCATTCGTAAATGTTAAAAAGCCAAATTACGTAATTCTTAAATAAAACCTCTTAAGCTTGAGAACAGTAGGTACGTTAAAGCGTTTAAATTACGCATTTTAAACGTTTTAGCGTACTTTTGCTACCTATTGTAGTGTATAATGGTGAATCATGCTTTATAATATGAAGAAAAATTTCAGTTCATTTGTATGGAAGTAACCGAAACGACTTATCGACGGTCGACGATATACATATATGTTATCATTAGTAGCTAAGATTACAAGAAGCCGTTACAATTAAAATAAAACCTGACACTTTATACTTATAAACGAATATAGAAGAAACCCTATATCCAGTAATGAATTGTCTAGTTGCTTATGAACGCTTGCAATACAGAAAAAAGGAATAAAAGGCAAGGAATGAGGGAAATACATACATGTGAACCTCTAGAATTCTGCGCAATTCCTCCGGAATTCTGAAACGCAGTATAAATTTCTATTCTTACGTTACTTTTCTCTAAAAAACGGTAGAAATCACCCTGGTGGGTCGGCTCAGTCATATCATCACTAAATTGGCAACAGCAACTACATTATTCAGGCCTATTCTGAATTCTGAAGTGTGAAAATTTATAAGCTACGTCATTTTGTATTACTTTACAAGTCATGGAATTATGCAGTGATTTCCCAAGGTGATTTATACATATAACCTGTGCGACTTAGTGTTTATTGTTTTATCCATTCAATTCATGACAAATATGTACGCACTATGAAATAGCAATAAAGTATTTATGACGACCTTTGTTTAGTAATGGAATTGTAGATGACGCTCTTCATCAGTTCAAAGGTTTCAATCCCAGGATTTGTTAATATTATTGAGTTTTCTCCGTCACGAAATTCCCAGTAACAACACGCAGTCTTCACCTAAGTCTGCCCGCTAAACAGCATTAAGTTTGAGGCAAATGCCGCTTGAGTACATACAATATATATGATACATCTTTGTCTAAACGTCCGTGATATACTAGCGGGATGTGGCAAATACTTTCAACTTTATAATACGATCCACGTCTTAGAAACAAAATGTTAGTCTAAATTATTCTGTTCACTAATGTCTGTATAAGCGTGGCACTAAACACAAACAATTCTTTTTATTTTCAAACATTAGCATTCTTGCCTCTTTAGATGTAAATTGTTACCTTTCCAGAACGTTCCAAATTTCCATTCAGCTCGGAGCCTTACATAACTTAAGAACCCATCAACCTTTCGGGTGCCAAGAATTGTTCCGAAACTCGTTGTCCCCTGTAATAGCATCTCTGTCCCACAAAAACTCTTATTGCACAATTATTTGGGTCTATTTTCGTTCTATCAGTGTTTGATGACTTCAGGCGACAATCGCTCGGGAAATAGACTGTTTATGATGTTTGAATAGGTATTATTTATGTAATACTTACGTACATAATTTCGCAATAATGATATCGATAAAGAAAAATATTTTGTTGATATTTAAGATTTTTAAAGAAAATTTATAACGATAGTGATATCGAATTGCCAAGGACCTACAACAAAGGTTATATAACAACCATTGAACATATTGGGCTACATTTAAATCCTATCGAATAATTTAAAAAAAAACAATATACAATGACAAGCTTATTAGTTCGCTTTATAGTATAATATATAATATGTTAAACAAAGACAAATCTATGTTTTAACAATGATTCAATTTAGATTTTACTATTTTCAAATTTATTTTGGCAATATTTATTATATTATTATTATATTAGCTCTCCTATAAATATTGTGTTCAAAAAGCAACTGTTATGTCTACAAAGGAAATGGTAAATTTGCATATTTTACAATTAGAACAAGGTATAAATAAACGGGCAGCAATTATTTTAATAAAATTAGCCACTTGCCTTGTGCGCACTTGCCGCACAAGTAAACAAATAGAACTTCCCGACGGAAGACCTTGTTGCATAAAATAGCTGCAGAACTAGGAAACTATATCTCGTTCAATTTAGATTAAATTACGTACTGCACTTAAAGTCAAGACCTGAGACTCTTAGATACTTGCCCATCGATGTCTGTTTTGATCAGGCAGCGGTCTGTTTTGTAATCAACACCCACACGTTCTATTGATATTATTTTGTTAATATACAGTAACACGTACGTATGTATCGAAGATTACATTCTATATAGGACTGTTGTCAACCCAAATTAAGACTATAAGATAACTACGACTACAAAAAAGTCACGATTTTTTACACGACCAAGCGCAAACAATAGTTTCTGTGACCGTCAGGGAACTGTATCAAGCCTGGATATGCTTTGTTTTCATTGTTTTAATCAGCATAAACGCCCCAGTAGCAAACCATAGCTCACGGTACAGTTACATAATTATAAAACACACTTTTTTGTATTAAAATATCTAGGAATTAATTAAACACATGTGACTTGTGAAATCAGGCATCGTCCAACATTTACTCTAACATTTTCAAACGTCATAAACTGTTCCATACACACATAACTATACATTATTCGATAAAATTGGCGGCATTCCAACGGTATTGCATTATGTTGTTGTCTAAGTGATTTCATTGTCGTATTAGATTAGACTTCTAGACTAATTGAAAATTATATAACAGTTAATTAGCATGCGGTAGTAGACCATGCAAGTATTTTAATTGCATTGTGTGTCTTTCATCTTTGCTTCGGAGTCATACACATGTTATGCGAAGAGTAGAATATCAAGTTCTTGACATCTCATTTCTTATAGGGCACTTAGTTATCCTCAACATGACACAAAATAAATCATTTTTAAACGTGCCAATATTTCATTAGGAACACGGTTTAAATGATTTTCAAAAGCGATAAACTACGCTCGTTAAAATCACGTAAAATTGTTTGGCAAGAAACTGCGTTTGAAATCTACTGCTTTCAAAGATTTCGATAAGCGAAAAGAATTATTAAATTTATAGTTAAACTTAGAATAGGAAACGTACAAAGTAATCATTATTGAAGACGAAATGTAAAGATGGAATATATTTTTATGGCAAATACGAAAAAGACGAAAATTTTTATTTCGACTATCTCATGAGATTAAGATAAGTTTAACTACCTATCGGAAGTCATGGGTGTTCTGGTCGACAAATGTGTTATTAAGTTTTTCTGTAGGTACTTACGTAAATTCAAATTAAAAGCACGAAGTCTAAGAACTGTTTGACCGATGGCAATGGCCTCTCTGCCGATTACGTGGAACTTAAATATAGCTGAAGTATGGGTATGATAACCTGTGTCTAACTTTTCAGTTATGTATTTACAAAATTACAATATTTAACGCCTGTAAACAAAAGCAATACCAGCTATAAGCTCTTTCAGGAAATCAAAGTCACGGACTCAAAGGCACCCTTTTCAATACCCAAGTAGTTTAATATTATCATTATATTGTATAATACAATGCAAATTATATTTACTAGATTTTGTTTGCGGCTTCGCTCGCGTTTATTTAGATTTCTGCAATACATTTCTATCCCTCGGGAACAGTATTTTTTCTGTCCTTTTCGGTACTCCTGACATCGTGTACGCAAAATTTTATGATGATCGATCGAATAGTTAAGGCATGAACAAACAAACATACCTACTCGCATTCGCGTTTATAATATTAGTTAGGTTAGTAGGATTAGGATAAGTATAATTTCTTTCTTTCTAATAAAATGACGTATGATTTTAATGCTAAAGTGGGTCGACTATGACAGGCCATACTCCTTCGAAGACCAGTTATTAAAAAGTTGTACTTATTGTCAAGTGATGATAAATGCATTCTACTCACACCAACACATTAGTTCAATGGGTGTTAGTGTGAGTAGAAGGCATTTGTCATGTCACATGGCAATAACTACGACCTTTTAATAATTGGCCTTCGCAGAAGCATGGCCTTCCATGGTCCATCTACCGTATATTATTCTTTATATGAGCTGATATGTATTAAAGAAAAGTAAATGATAGTAGTAGACATAAATATCTCACATTAATCTTATTTTATTGGATGCAAATAATTAATAAGCTGCCAAACTTTATGTAGAAGATAGAACTGGCACTCGACTATCAAGATAACATATAATTTGATAAATAAACATAGACTTGTTAGCACATGCACATTGGCAATGAATGCACGTGCTGCACGTGGGTAAGTCACTGGCACTACAACTATCCAATGCACGGCGTCTATACCTGTAGTATATACCTATGTATGATCTTCACATGGTACAAAATGTGTCTAACTCAAAAGTCAATCCAGGTCTGGGTATAATTTACTGTACTAGGTACCTTTTCCAAACACAACACTTGCATAAGGGATTATACCTGTGTGCGAGGAACTCCACAAAGATTCTACTAAGGAATACTTCTTCAAGGTGTTGTTTGTATTGTCATTTTACTATCTTTATTACCTGGTTTGTTGCTTAAAATATAGAACAATTATAGGGAATAGCACTTAGTACTTTTTAAAGGTGATTATGAAAATAACCACCTTTAAAAAGGATAAGCAAACAATGTCATCAATTTAAGCACCACCAAGGATAATCTGCTAGAATAGCCTAGAAGACGGATTCAAAGATTACTCAGAAAACAAAAAATAACTGGCCCACGATTGTCATGTCATGTCATTTTACGCAATGTAAGCGACAAACAAAAAATATATTTTATTCAGCTATCTTTGTCAAATAAGAACCAAAAATAACATCTATAATACTTAAATAAGAAACGAAAACGTAACAAGTTTTAACATGTTTATGAGTTAAGTACACCAAAAGATATAAGTGTCCAGCAAATCAATGTTAACCTAAATATTAAGTTAATGTTCACTCACATTAGATTTCATTTAAGTACGCTCATAAAGATAGCGTGGAAAGCTGTAAGGTCAAACGAATCCTACAGCGCCCTAGACGTACTAAAGTCGTATGTACTAAACTTTTATTGGTAGCTTTTATCTATTGAACGATGAGACTTGTATATTAATTAGCTTTTCACTCATTCAAGTTAGGATGCTGTTAGAATTGTCGGATTTCTCTAGTAAGTTGTAGGTTATCATGCTAATATTATCAATGTGAGTGTTTCTAGGTAGTACGTTTGTGTTTCAATCGCGCGTCAACCGTTCAGCGGGATTGGGTAAAATTTGGCATACAGATAAACCACGTCCCAGATAAACAAACGATATACATTTTATCCCAGTATGCATTCCCGTAGGATTTAAGCGGGAAAAGATAATAGTATAATAGAATATAAGATTTTTTCGGCAAATATAAACCTTTACAAAACTTTTCATATAATTATGCTTATATATAAATAAATAAGCTATTATTTGACTTCAATTTTACGTATTACGTATTGCTCGTAGGTAGTTTTAAATACTTGAAGGGCTTGAAAAGACATCGTTATTTCGCCAGGTATAATTTGGTTTTACTATCCACCAATACAGCACCAGATTTAGATTATACCGCAAATCGTACGTCAAAAAATGCCAATTAAGTTAGCTCGATTTGTCCGGGCCCTCTCTATTGGCAAGAAACCTTACATGATCGAATGTAAAAAGCAATCGTTTATATTCCACAGGACAAATACATCTCTGTTTATAAACATTGGATTTTATCCTGTTTATATAAATAAAACGTTATATCAAACAAAACATAAAAATATATTAAATTCATATACTGATACAGAAATAGCTACGCTTATATTTTATCAGAAATTATATCATTGATATAATATTCACAATATTACAAAGGAATTTTCCGCACAAACTTCACTGGCACTACAAGGATATTACCGTACAAAATTCGGTCTAATAATTGAATTATATAACTTTGAACGAGATATGACCATAATAATATCATAAAGACAGCGGTATATTCCACCCACATTTCGTCAACTACGGACATACTTATAGTGGCAAGCTTATTGCCGCTATAGGTATAGTTGACGGAATGCCATCTATCTATTATTGTTAGATTCCACGCTGCTACCAAGAATTATCTAACAAAAAGTTTAACCCGGGCATCCAACCCGCAAAGTTATGCCACAAGAATGATGAATTAAGAAACACCGATATATTCAGATGTATCGTTTTAAGTATAAATTTATAATTTCTATCTTCTATGACGGAAAGCAAACAGAAATGATATATATGTACCTATACGAAATTTATAGGAGATAAATCCTATTGGATTTATCTACAAAATGTACTGTTCCCGAAGGATGGCTAGTAATTAATAAGCTCCATATAACGGAACACCAAAACATGGGTTAATAAATGTAGCTAGAATAGTATCATACACCATACCTTACCTGTCCGGGATGGGCGTGAAACATCAAGCCTGCACATAATAACGTAAGTGGGAACGAACACCCATTAGTTAAGTGCCACGCTTGTGTGGTACGCTTAACATGATTACTAGAAGATCCAGTACAAAGTGTGCTAATACCATTAGAGCAATTGCCTGTGTACCCGTCTGGGAACGTTTTCGTAATTAGCGAGGATACAGGTCACACATATGTATCTACGTGACATAGGTACGGAATGAGTGTGGTAGAAAAACCGTGGAAAGTACGAGAACAATTTTTAGTAGGTATAATGTTTATTACGTAGATGTAACATACGTAATTTGGTTATTATGTTTTTTTTCCTATTTACTAAACGTTCTTATCCTTTTAGTAGTTATTGCGTGATGATGGAATAGATAGACAGAACGACAAGAATTCTAAAATCATTTCTTTTTGATTCAAGGGCCTTTTGGCCTTAGGGAATAATTCCTGTGTGGTGGCTGTCTTTACAAACATTCATACGACAGACACAAAGAACAACTACACTTGAAACAATCATTTATGGATCACACAAATTATTGTCCCGTGTAATCTAACCCACAACACACGGCGCAGGGGTATTGGCAAGGTGACCACTTAAACCACAACGCCATTCGTGCAGACAGTTAGTTAAAAGATTGTAATGACAACCCTTTAACTAACTAGTAAGGATGCGTGACAAAGTAAAAAAGCTTTCCCGTTTTCGTGCATCCAATTATACGGGTGCGTTTCCAGTGACGTGGAGCTGGACGGAGTGGAGCGGAGAAGAGCAGTGACAAGTAGCAAGTGTTTCCATTGAAGCGGAGTGGCGCGGGGCGGAGTGGAGCTGAGCAGACAAGAGCTACAATGATCTCTTTATCCGATGTCTTCGCTATGATTTCCCACACTATATCGTTGGTTACATTGCATTTGTATGTTATCAGTCGTGTATCTCATAAACATGGAAATTTTTTAACACTTTCAATTAGTTTCTCATCCATTTTGATTCACATACAATGTCGATGACGTGTGAAGTGTATGACGTAATATCGCTAACTAAACTAAAATGCAGTGCACGAGTCCTTCCCTGACAAGTCTACACTAGCCACCGCGCCACACCGTTCCGCTACCCTCCGTTCGGCACCACAGCCCGCTCGACTCCGTTCTGTCCGGCTCGGGGCCGCATGTTCACTTGTTTTATTTGAAAATCCGCTCAGTTCCGCTCCGCTCCATTTGCACTGTTTCCACTGATGCGGCGTGGAGATATCGAGCACTGTGATTGGCCAGTTCACGGTCAGTGGAAACGCACCCTATTGCTTGAAGAAGGTGTGTGATGTGTTATAACCTTATAAGTCCCTGTGGCCAGCAAACAGACAATTACATCAGTTCGTTTTTTTAAATATTCTTTTTCTCAAACCGACCTGGTGCACAGTCTTGCTTCACTTTTACGAAACTAAACTATTATCAGTAATCTTTTATCCTTTTGATCTCGAGTATATTAAAAGTGAGGCGTGTCACGTGTATTTTTTTTTTTATTTACATTGTCTATGCATGTTATAAAATTGTAACTGGTCGATGTCTGTACATAGGAGATATTTATGAAAAATTTATGCAAGGGGTATTTATAAGAGTCTCTGTCTGTATGTATGTCTGTACTCGCTTCACGCAAGAACTACTTGCACGAAAATGAATGCGGTTTTTATAGTTGCATTGCTGAAGGTCGAACATAAAATCTGTTGCATGCTTCATGCGCTATTTTTGATACGCCCTGCCTAGAAGTCGAATATTGTGTGCGTAGATCAGTTACTTCCTACATACAAAAGAGATAATTAATATGTACCTATTGTAATTAAACAACTTTATACGGATTTTATAACCATATTCACGGGGAGATGGCGACTGAAAATCAACCGAAACGTCGCGCTTCGGAGAAAGTTTAAAATTAAATCTGAATAGTTTTTATTATTTAAGCTTAAATAGAAGTAAACAGTAACTAGTAAAATTGTTTAACAATAGTAGCTTAAAGTTTCAAAAATATGCAATAAAAGCCGTATAAAGTTGTTAAATTTCAATGTATAACATTCGCTTAAACGTAAGATAATAATTATTATGATAGGTACCTACTTTCAAAGTCTATAAAATAAATAAATAAATATTCTACCACATACACACAACACCATCTAGCCCAAACTAAGCAGAGCTTGTACTATGGGTACTAGACAATGGATAAACATACATATATACTTTATTTTTTTGTAAATACATACATATTATACATAAAAACACCCAGACCAAGACAAACATCCATGTTCATGCACACAAATGTTTGACTTGTGCGGGAATCGAACCCGCGACCTCAGGCTTAGCAGTCGGTTACACTAACCATTACGCCATCGCGTAGAGGTTCTAAATCTATTATGTTATAATATAAATCTACAGACAACATTATATATGTGCATGTTTAACGAGCTCATCTTTATTACAGTAGTCACATAATTTACATTACTTTTGTTAGAAAGAGATAGTATTCATAACAGGTAGTAAACAAGGCTAGATCAAATAAGATTAAAAGTAATCTTCGCTAAGAGCAGCGATAGCTCAGTAAGGAGACCAACAGACTGCAATGCAGAGGGTCTCGGGTTCGAACCCACGTCGCGCACCTCCAACTTTCGGAAGTGTGCGTATTGGTTGACAATTATCGCCTGCTCCGTACCTCGGAGAGCACGTTAAGCCGTCGGTCCCGGCTGCCATGAACATCTATGGCAGTCGTTATTGGGGAAGTCGACACAAAAGATCCCACTGGGTCGAAGTGTCACCAGTCTGTACTGACTGGCCCCCCCACACAAGATAAGATAATCTTCGCTTATTTGTAACTGCTTTAATTTATCACTAAAGCTAATGTTTGTTTTCTTCTTTATCACGTTTGTCTTTGTGTATCATAAAGTGATATATATTAGCCCTAACTGTGACTCAGTTGGCTGGTAGTTTCACTCAGATCAAATAACGTTTTATGATTCTTGCTCAATACAAAAGTAAAAAATGTTTCAAGTCGAATCTGTAGTTCCTGAGATTAGCATTTCCAAACATATTCTTTAACTTTATTACATTAAATAGTATGTGCCTCGGTGGCAAAGCAGTAGTGAATGTGACTGCGGGGTCGCGGGTCTCAAGTTCGAATCCCGAGATAGGCAAAGGGTTGTTAGGTTTTCTAATTCTAGTTTGCCTAAAGCCATTGGTTTAGTCATCTTAACGGTTTATTCATTGCATTTTGCTTCTTTTTCTTCCAGCGGGTCTTACTTCTTATTAACTTGATTTGACGTCATTACACTATGAAATGTGTACTCACAGGTAAGTTTACTGACGCCAACAACTATCGATAATAATTATCACTTTTGATACTCGTAAAAGCAAGAATATTTACCTTAGATTTAACTCGTCCGTGATAATAAATTGCTGGTCAACGTAAAGTCAACGTAAGAACGTTAATTTTAAAAGTATATAAACTGAATGTTTAATACATACATTCTGTAAATATATGCTTACCTTAAAGGATTGGTGCACTACCCATCTTTTAGAGCTAAATGCGCTTGGAATTTTACTGTTTTAAAAATATGTAACACAAAGACAAGCTTATAATAAAGAAGTTAAACGTTACTAGTAAAAACGGACGTATACCTAAGGAAGAAGAAAGTTTATAGAGATAGATTTGTTAGAGATACTATTAAAGTATCTCGCTACTCTGCTGAACTGCAATAGACCAACTGCTAAATAGCAGTTGGTCTATCGCAGTTCAGCAGAGTTAAATCCATTGACATGTTTATGTAAATAATTAACTTAATCAATTATATTGTAGAAAGGTCACAACCATTAAGGTAAAAGCATTTCGTTATACATACAATGTGGATAGTATACGAAGGGCTACTTGGAGTGATCTTATAATCTTAAATCAGTTTAGACATTTAATAATAACTACTTTTTAAACAACAATGGTAACAAACAACTTTTATTGTTGGCCGGATGGCGAGCTTTTAAGCCTATGATCTCATAGCAGTAATGAGAAAAGGAATTATAGATGGGATGATGAGAAAAGGAATTGAAGGAGAAACTATGTGTACTGTGCCGCAACTCTTACTTACTGTACAAAACGCAGTAACGAAATTACCAGATTTATGCCACTTTTTAATATTTCGTAAAGGAGCTGACATATTCGTATCGTCACCAAATAGTTGACATCAGCAAGTTCTGTCTCTCATAAAGCTGTCTTTACACAAAAATTTGTACAGATTTTCCACCGCTCCAAAATAGATAGAGCAATCCTTTTATTAGATGAAACAGAAATAAAACCTTTGTTAACCTTTACGTAAGCCAAGTTCGTACTTGGTATCTGATGCAAATAACACAAAGGGCTAAAAATATCCCGGTATACAATTATCAGTTATCTGATCCTCCAAGGATCCTTGTGGTCGCAGTCACATGTTTGTGTCACGTCTGTTCTGTGCATACATGTTATTTATAGAACTGATGTGTATTGACAATAATAGAGGTGTGTTCAATGCAAATTACTTAGGTATACATTTTCCTAGGATCAAATAGTTTTAGTATATAGTATACCGAAGCCGTAAAGCATTATTATTGTATCTCTAAAACAACATTTGCTGTATCCAAGCAAAACTCATATTAAGGCTAACATTAGAACGGCTTAGACTTTTGCACATAATGAGTTAAAGTTTGGCAGATACTCGTTCCAAAAATGGCACGTCTACCTCTTATATTTTACAATTTATGATTTTTTGGCAACACAACGTATTTCGGTAACACTCCAGTTTTACTTTCCAGCGTCGATATGTACTGTTGAGATCAATCATTCTATTCTGTAGAAGTTTTAATCTCGAACGCAAATGTTATTCGACAGTTACCATTTATTGTTACTACAGAATTTCTCGAATTTTCATTACAGATTTAGAAGTGTTTTATAGCCAGAGTTTATAGAGCTCAAAATTCGCATTTACTATGAACTATTTAACGTTAGTTGACATCGGTACATAAACGTCAAAACTGACTGTCCTATTTGTGCCATGGCATAAGTTTATATTGGTGGATCTAATTCAGCTTCTTATATTTGCCTATCTTAGATTTAATTCGATCCAAACGTTCATTCAAAAGTGGCTATTAAGTTAGTTATAGTGATTGACATCTAACATACTCTCGTTTATTATGATCCTTACAAAAACAAGTGTATTATATTAATATTACAAGGTAAACAGATTACGCTGTCTATATTTATCTTGTATTGAAAGTAAAAATATGTGTTATCAACAGCCTACCACAAGTTTATTAAATCAATGTAACACAATAACAATTTATCTATACCTTATCAACACACGGAAGAAAAAGAAATGGGTCACATTATACAACGTGTAATGATATTTGAAGGTCCTTACATGTTTGTGCTAAATGGATATAACCTGCAGCATATGTATTTTAAACCTACCTGTATACCATTAACTTAATATCAATTTCTGTGTTTCTTTGTAGAAAACTTCTGCGTTAGATGTATCATGGCGGCCTACAAACATTAAAACAATGGACACTAATAACACTCTAACGATCCGAAACAACTATATTTGTAGAAAACACAAATGTCTATCAAGTGTGGGCCAAGCCATAGATATCAAGAACTTTAGCGCAACGGCAGGCGCCAACAAAACTTTTCTAAAAACATATTTTTCTGAAACATTTTTTATTTTCATCAACTTCTTAATATGTCCACTGCTAAGCAGAAGCCTCTATCTTGGACTTCTAAATCACTCTGTTGATAAATATTCCATTGAGTTCTGAAAATAATTTTTGATCTACTAAACTACATGTTTTGTTCCTTGTAAACCATTACACCCTCTGCGTAGATGTCATTGCCTATCCATCATGGGGTTACACCAAAACATTTTGTTACACACTGTATATTGATAGAGCTGAGGTACTAAAGACAAAAGTCCGCTTGGATACGGCAACATTTGTTTTTCAACCTACTTACATATATGGCCGGTCATGTGATGTGTTATTATCGTGATCTAAACAGCTTGCTTACTCGGACAAATACGCTCTAATTCCAATGTTGTACTTAGGGACAATAAGAGAGCAAGGCAACCATTTTATTTTTAATATTTAACCTATATCTGCTAATTGTGCAAATTCAAACTATTCCAATTGATCAACCTGTCAGCTTAAGAATATCGAGACATAACGATAAAAACATTGTGTCTGGATGCCGGCATCCAAACGATAGTTAGTAGGTAATCAAGAAAATTATTTTTGCGTTTGATAGACCAACTTTATTCTTAACGATGGTTTTTTTTTATTTATGTGTTTTAGTTGTTGGACTCAGATGGCCATTTTAACTTTACGCGTACTATGGGTGAGCGCAGAAAGCTCCCAACCCGTTCTTAAAGATGGTATAAGTATATATCATTATGCTACGAGCCACGGTAGAGAAGCAGTTATCATAAATGGGAAACCGCGGGGGACAGCTAGTCAGATATAAAGTTATGCATGATTCTATATTACTATATAAATGTTTGATTTACCTCGGTTGTATGGCCAACACTGTTATTGAGGTTTGTAGCTAGTACTCCATGAACTATTGACGACAGAACCTTAAAAGAAAGCTATTCCAATACTAATCTTATAGTAAATTGTAAATTAACTTACATGACACCTTAACGTGTCAATGCTTGGTATACCAGACATATTGAAAAGCTAAGGTATCTAGCCGCCGGTGTGCTGCTGCGACTCAATAGGTTAAGTACAAAATACAAATGTAATTAATATATTTTATATGATTTTTTATTATTCTCATTAGATTGAGAAAATAAAATGAACTATTATTAGTATTGGAATATCTCATAAAGTTTAGAAATGATCGTCGGTTTACACTTATCGCTTCCACCCTGTGGTTATAAACATAAACATGCGGTCAGTAAAAGCAGGCGCGGCGCGCGGTTGCGTCAATCAGACTTCTTCGTTACTGATAAATTACACGAATAGTGCAGTGGTTGAAGTCGTCACCTCGCCACTGATAATCTCTTATTATATAGACTACTTTAGACATCACTCCCTCACTGGGTCTGCGTCGTACAAACATTTTAACAACAGACACAAAGTACACTTAGACTCGGATCAACTGTTTGTGGACGACACATATTTTATTGCAGCGACTAGGCTACTAGTGGAAACCGTTGGACTGCCACGCAGTGGTCTCGAGTTCGATCCCAAGGCGCAATTCGAAGTTATGTGCGTATTAAATAGCTAATTATCGCTTGCTTTAACGGTCAAGGAAAATATCGTGAGGAAACCTGCATGTCTAAGAGTCCTCAATAATGTTCTCGAAGATATGTGAAGTCTACCAACCAGCACTGGGCCAGCGTGGTGGACTATGGTCTAAACCTTCTCACATTGAAAAGAGGCCCGTACCCAGCAGTGGGACAGTTTAATACAGAGCTGATATTACGTATACATATTTTGCCATGTGCGAACCCACAACACGCGGCGCGGCGGCAGTGGCAAGGCGATTACTTGAACCACTATATCAATCGTACAGTAAAAAATTCGCGGAGTGTTACAAATTTAATACCTGTACGATGACGGACAGATAGTTGTGTTGAGTCTCCTTAGGTATTAGATATTCTTTAAATTTTGTATGTATATACCTATGTAGGTATATCACCATGGTGATACAGGGATAATCTCCCGTTCACATACTTTAAAATTGGTAATAAAAAATAAATAAAAATGCAAAATGTGGTTATTTTATGTCAATGTTTTAGCTGAAAGTTTGCGTAATAAACATTTTTAAGAAATATTTCACTGTTTGAAACTTATTTAACCAAATCAATATAAAGTATTGCCTAATTAAATTAAATAAATATTTTCTACACCAATATTATATATAAAAATGTAATGATGAATCGGCATTAACTCTCGGTAAAAAAACACGATGTTATAATGTGTTACATTGACGCAGTGGTCGACTAGCAAATCGGTTCATTAAGGCAGCAACAATCATTGTAAACAAACACAACGACTACGTACACCATGCTTGATAAAAATGCTTAAATTGTAGCTCATATACTTTATTCGAAGTACATACATTTGTGCTACCTACCAGCTTAGTTGACATTGCTCATGCTTTATTTGCCCAGGGTAGGTAGAATTGTATTGCACCCACATTTCACCAGTTTTGTCGTCACACAGTAGAAGGCACGCATATTTTCATGTACATGCACTCCATATTCTGATTTAATCTAGCAATTGTTCGAATGCCAGACATAATTGAAAACCACTCCATAGGTTAATACTACAATACAGAACATTGCTCAAACTCAGAATCAAACTATGTACAACTTATGACACGAGAGCAACCTGACAGTTATTATATGGCTGCCGAAAACTATACGCGAAAACTTACTATCGCTGTACATTATAATGCTATTTAAGAGGAAACACAAGGGCCGTTTTTCCATACAAATGTAGTCCCCTGTTTCCTCCCTGGATAATGCCAGTAGAACAATAATATTTTAAAAGAACATGTATAGCCTCTATTAGCATGTCCCTATGTTTTCCTTTTTTTCATTAATTAATTATTAAAAGAGATATGAGCCTTCAAAAACCTCAAAAATTGGTCAGATTTTCCGCTGTGTTCAAACATCCAGAAAACAAATTTGAGTAGATTATATAAAAAAAGAAAAACATAGAAACACGGCCAAAGCCTTTCTTCAATTTTTAGTGAAATATTTAGTTAAATCGGTCGAGTGTTGGAGAAGGAATCAGGGGACTACGAAACGTTGATTTTGTGTACTTTTATAGGTATTTTCGGTCCAAGGTGCAGTTGTCTCTATCACGCTCTGCGGGCACTGCGCGACAGCAATAGATTTTACAAATACCTATTTTTCAATTCTCTCGCCCGTGGTGTTTCCTCTTAATATACCGGTGACATAGAAAGGCAAAAATATTTTGACTAAAGAAGTCAGTTTCCTTACTGTACGATGTGAGGAAACTTAATCCCATGGATGAAAATAAAAGGAACATTTGTAACTGTCGTCCGTCAAACTATCTCCTTGACAGAAATAAGATGGCAAGCGGCACTACATCAATAATCGAGGAAACCTTTTGTTCTACTGTAGAAACCATACGTATAAAATAATAAAACAAACGAACGCGCAACTCTCCATGTAACACCCCAAATTACAACAAAAAGTTATCTTTTTGTTGTAAGTTGGGGTGTCGGTTTCATTATTGAAACCGCCTGTTCTCTCACTACGTGTAGTGCACAAAACGTTCATTAGATTGTCCTACACAGCGATTAAGCGTGGCTACTTCACAGTCTGACAGACTAAAGCCGCCGGAACCAGTGACGACGTCCGTACAACCGCCTCGAACCGGTTCCTGAACAAGAATATGGCGAGAAATTACTGAATAAACGCCATGTAGAATCAATAGCTGAGAACTGTTTAATGCGTCATACTATTGTGTTAATTTAATTTAAATCATAATAAAATGAGCATTAATTAAAACTATTAGGTACGTTTAGTCCGTGTGAGTAGTTTACGTACTTGATTATGCAACTGTTATATATAATTAAAGCGAAGTAGTCCAGGTGGGGAAACGGTTAGACTATCACGCAGAGTTTTCGAGTTTGATCACATGGCATGAACCTCTTACTTGGCGAAATTATGTATACAGCTCCTAGAAAATGTGAATCAAATTATAACGGGAAATTCCTTAGGCAAGGAACTTTAAAAAGTGTTAACAAAAAAAATTATGAACTTTGGTTAAAATAAAAAAATCATTATTTAAAAAAAGCAAGACTTTGCCATACTTTTAACTACATGTGCTTCGTTTATGGCTAGGTTTCATTTTTTTGACTATTATTATTTGTGAAGGATTGATTCGTCAAACTACAACATTTTTTTAAACTGTCGTATTTTGAATTCTCATTGCACCAAAGAAAATCTTGTACGTTTGACCAACAACACAACATCATTTTTTATTTAGCACATTTGATAGGTCCTTACGTAAAGAATCTTCCGTTACAATTTGATTCACATCTTCTAGGACAACCGGTATATAATAATAATATATTATACTATAAAAGCGAGCAATAATGAAGAAAGTATTTAATACACACATAACTTCGGAAAGTCAGGGATGCGCCTTGGAATCGATCTCGAGACCCCTGCGTGGCAGTCCAACAGCTATCGCTAACTAGGCTATCGCTGCTTTTTGTATGTTCGTATTAAAAATAACTAATGAGTACTGGCTGTACATAGAAGAAAAATATCATGAGGAAAGCATGTCCAAGATTTCTACAAAATGTTCCTATATTAAGAAGGAGCTTGTGTCCAACAGTAAAAGCATATATGTATAGGGCAGATATTGATAACATGGATAAGAAAATGGCTAAATTCATTCTTAGCATAGTAATGAAGAGCTGTCATGTACAAAAGTCGATGGAGACTGATTATGCTGTCATCAATGTTGGATATATACCGGAATCATAATTTAAAAAAATAAGAGACACGTAGACTTTCTAAGAATGAAAAAGTTCTTTAGATTTTATATTAATCTTGTAAGATATAAATATGTCTAAGATTCTTAAATGTCAACTCGGGCCTCAAATGTCGAATCTGTTTATAATGGAACAAAATACAAACATTGTAAACAGTCCAAACAATAGACATCACTTTGATTGTTCGGTTAGATTGTTAAGTAGACCTACAATAATAATAATAGTAATATGTATGCACTACACATCTTCGTCTAGTAAACGTGGTAACGGCAAGTAGCTTAATCCTAACTAATAATATAAATGGGAATGTGAGTTTGTTTGTTACGCTTTCACGCTTTAACTACTCGACCGGTCATCATGAAATCTCGCATACACGTCAGGGATACTGAAAAAGACATAGCTTTTATCAAGAAAAAGTACTATTACTTACCCCAACATTTATGCGAGCGACGCCGACTGCAAAATATAGTATACCATAATTAATACAACCATTTGAAATAATGACATATCTTATCGTATCCGAAATTAAAATATAGTTAGCTGCATTCAAAAACCTGTATATTACTACTTTTATACAATCTATCTTGGGTCAAGTAACTGCAACAAAAGCAACAACATTTAAAATTATATAAAATGGGCAAATACTAACAACTTTAAGACTTCGCCAACTCATTTACCGCAGCGTTAAACCACGTGTACCAATAATTTATTACAGAGTTTAAAATAAAATACAATTAAAACTAATTTTGTTGTAAATCTCACGTTTTCCAGCAATGTTATATTTAAGCTAACTTTGTTGATCTAACTAAGGAGATTTCTAGAATTTTCGATGTAAGAGAGTAACCGAAATGTTACGGTGAATATATTGAGAGGGTATTTTTCCAGTACATGTACGTTCGTTTCATTGTGATTCTACTAACGTCCAAAGAAAGAATATATTTAATAGGTGAGCCCCGAAGGTAATATTACAACATTATAACCTAATTAAATCCAGAAACGGTATAAGAATATCCTAATCCTAACTTAATATTATAAATGCGAATATGATCGGTTAAGTAATCAAGGCGTGATGCCTTGATTACTTAACCGATCACCATAATAAATTCATATACACGTTGTCACGGGTATGGAAAAGAACATACCTTCGTCCAGAAACAAAGTACTGTTCCCGAAGGATACAAATTATTGTTAACATACAACACTACTTTCATTTGATTTAAACTTTAAACTATTACTATTTAAACTAATTAAGTTTACACGTTACTCGGCGAACAATAAGACAAAAGGGGTATTTTAGGATCCTGTCAAAGCCAGTAGAAACCTGTACTCCGACTACCTCTCGTAGTAGACGTAATGCAATCTACACATAATACTTATAGGCATGCTGATGCAATGAACTAATGGTGATGTCGTCCAAACATTAAAGACATACTCACATAAATCTCTATTGCGTATCTATTGCACATTTTATTACACAAAGAAGCCATCTCAATGTACTCATGTCCTATATAACCCGATATCACATCTCCGAGTGTCCCAAAAAGCTCGCCAAAACTCCGTCACAATAGAATTACATAACATACATGAGTTCACCTCCTGTTATAAATTTAGGTACATACTCCATATTAATAGCACAACATCTCCGTTAATACGAACTACTTGATACAATTTGTACTATTTTACATCATACAATCTACGATCATAATTATGCCGATTCTACCTAATATTATAAATGCGAATGTGAGTTTTTTTATTTATCTGTTTGTTACGCTTTTAAGCCTAAACTGCTTAATCGATTATCATGAAATTTCGTATACACATTGTCAAGGAAACAGAAAATAACATAGGGTACCTTCCATTCAGAAAAAAAGTATTGTTGAAACCTAACCTTACCTACATTTATGCGAGCGAAGCCGAGAGCAAAACCACGCTAGAAATAAATTGAAATGTTTGTGAGTCAGATACGTCAATGAAGACGATGAATTAATAGTGATATGACATGTATAAAATAGTACAATAATAACAAAGCAATGTTTTAAAATACGTCATTGCTTTGAAATTCTACGATTGATAGGTCTAACAGATCAAAGTAAGAATAGATAGGTAGTGAATGATTTTAATAGTCTTGACAACTGAAGGACGAATGACGAAAAAGTATTAAAGGCCGAAGTCTTGTAAATATAATATAGACAGAGAATGTAAATAAAAATTCAGACAGAGAATAGATGCTTTCAGAAACTATTCGGTGTTAATGTGACGGTGTAATTTTACGGGTAATAAAAGTATTGTTATATATTAGCGTATGACTGTAGAGTGGGTTCATATATTTCGCAAGAAAAGAGATACGTGACTTCGGATATCAAAATGTTCTTTGCATAATGTTATTTTTGACACTTTTCTCAAATTCATGAGCTTTCCTTTTTAAAATTAAATCATGCATACCTAGTTTTATGCGTTTATACCTGAAGCGGTAGGCAATTGTGTGTTTCACCCATATTTCGACAGCGATGGTGTTAAATCCCAAGTCAAGGGGTGCGAGAGTGTGAGAGAGTGCGTTTTGTGGCAGTTAGTTTTAATAAATTTTTATTGAAATTTCGAAAGAGCTCGACTTAGGCATCAAATCTGAGACCTCAAAGCTATCAGCCGCTTTCACTACCACCGTAGAGACAATCAACAAAAAATAGATATGAACAATTTATTAAAAATGACATGGCAATCCTAACTGTGATATGCGCCTTGAAGCTGTATCAATATGAGCGTTAAGTGTACATAGAGTTCTAAGTAACGTTTTATTAGAAAAGACAATAAATGTTACTTGTGATATATTTTAGAAACGCCAAGAGAAAAAGATATTTCAGGTTGTTGATGTATTATCCCATTTTAAATTATCAAAAATCTCTCATGCATGGTTTAGAAGCAAACAGTTTATTTATAGCACCAAAATAATATTCCGTTATTGCATCTATCCTGTCACCTTCGCTTGATATATGCGCCAAAATTCGCCTTCCCTATGATGCATATTATAAAATTAGTAAACCACATGAACACTGCATGCTATGTTTATTCTAGAAAGATGATTATTACTCCAGCTAATGCAACAAACTGTACACCGTCATCGGTGAACTTCAAACGAGAGGTGGAAATGAACACGCACCTCGCCAGACAAGGATCCTCGTCACGCGATTACTAGTGACGTTTATCGTGTTACGTATATTTCAATCGATTAATTAATACGTCAGTCTGCGTCGGCTGATTACGAATAGGTCACGCTTTACCTTCGTGCACACTTCACGAAGATACTGGTATCGATTCTGGTGTAACGAAGTGAGCTAATTTGAATATCACTGCATCTCTTTCTGTGCATATGAGCAAAGGATAGATTATTTTTAGACTTAATGCTGAACTGCCGTATACGTCTCTTCACGACATGAAAGGGTAAGACTTATCTAATATTACCAGAAATAAGACGTCGGTTCGTATTCGTACTTAAATCGGGTTCTCGGAACGGAGGCACAGGAATATTTCACCAACATTTCGCCAGTTATAGTTTTAGGTCCTACGTAATTGGGGGCCTATTGTCGTCTACCGGGTACAATTTCAAACACCGTGCCTCGTACTTCTGAGAATTTATTGAAAATCTGATGAATGCATACACGATCTCATGCACAGAAGCGGCGGCATTCACTGTCGATAGCTTATGGATGCTTTACTTAGTAGACCTTGGTCTCCACCAAAGTCTACTAACCTTGGTGGAGACCAAGGACTTCTAAGCTGAAGAAAAAGAAAACTGAACTTATCATGTCATAAAAAAAAGAAATAATATAATCTAGCGGGTAGGAAGTAATCTGGTAGGTAGGACGCAACGCATATAGTACAGAATTGAAACCAGTACATATGATGACCAACACATGACGTACGACCAATACAGTTATACGCAGCAAACATTTGTAGAATAGTTTGGCACGGAACCGTGACAACTTTGGCTGCCAGCATGATCTTGACATTAACCCTTTGAAGTTTGAATGTGCCAATGCACAACAAGAGTTGGATTCTTTGGCGCCTTCTGTGTCATCTTTTCACCCGTAGACTTGTATGAACGTACAACAGGTATACATTTTATAGATGGAAAGTATTCATGGGAAAAGAATTTGCAAAAACGAAGGACACATATATTTTCAAAATAAATGAGGATTATCTCATCTTCTTTCGAATCGGTATTGCAGCCAAAATTAATAAATAGGATAAAGATGAAAATATTTTTGTAACGGCAAAAACATTTTTAATCATATATTTAAACTTCTATACTAATATAATAAAGCTGAAAAGATTGTTTATATTTTGTTTGTTCGCACTAATCTCTAAAATTACCAGACGAATTTAAATAATCTTTTTGCATTTAATACCCTAATTCTTTAGGAAGTCTATATATAGGCCATATAAAATCACGCTACGAACCACTCGAGTGGAGCAGTAATCATGAGAGAGGGATACAACCAGTTCAGGATAAGATTATAAGTTGTAATCAAAATACAGTAGAAAAGAAACCAAAGTTTAAAAAAAGGAAAGGTAGTCACACACAGTATAAAATATATGAAGCACTTAAGCGATCGACAGCGAAATAATAAATGTAAACATTTCAATTCGCCCCACTATAGATCTACAGAGAGCACTTTATGAAACGATCTCATTCTATTGGATGATCAAATACTTCACAATTGACGACACAGTCCAGTTTCACCGCAAATAACTTGTTTACATTGATTCGTACTAGATTCACTAACGTATTAATTAGTACACTAATAATTAAAGCAATTAATATGTGTAATTTGAGATGTTTAAATACAGCTTCATTTTGATAATCTCTGACTTATCATTAATACTTATATACAATATTTACAAGGAGATGAAAACAGTAACATAAGGTAAATACATGTGAATGGGACTGTTCAAGGGAAAAGATCTTTCCGAGCCTATAAACGAATTCTAATAAAAATATATATATAAGAGACCTTCTGATATATTATAGGTATATAAAAACCGAGAGTTGTAGAAGATTATTATTTTGGTACTATAATAACATTCTACTAGCATTCTGTAATAAGAGAATTTTCCCTGTTTTTGCAACATTTATCATTAATGCACCGCTTCTATTGGCATATGTTCTTATATAGCCTATAGCCTTCTCCGATAAATGGGCTATCCAATACTAAAAGAAGTTTTCAATTCGAACCAGCAGTTCCTGAGATTAGCGCGTTCAACCAAACAAACAACAAACTCTTCAGCTTTATAATATTAGTATAGAAACAGACTAACGCCTGTTTACGTCGTCTAGGCAGAGATGAATTAAACTATATTTTTGGGCTCACTTAATAAAGGACAAGTCTAATGCTGTATGCATTGCCTGACTCCGTGCCGCAACTGAGAATTATCTAACAGGAGAATCTAATAACGTTTTACCAGTGTGCCAGATTTAATTCCCGGAATCTGCACTATACAATCTGTAGCAAATATATGCCACAAGTGTTAAAATTAATTTCAATTCATACTTGTGCTTACCTTGTTGTGCCTACTCTTAAAGAAACATGATTTTTATTTTTGTATGGACGATGCTCTCTCTGTAAATATTTCCTGTGTCGCAGATTACAAATATTCAAAGGACAGACACAAAAAATACACACTTAAAACAGCTATTTGTAAATCACACAAATTTTTGTTCCGTTTGGGGATCGAACCCGCAATACTCGGCGTAGTGGTTGTAACAAGACAACAACTCAAGCCATTATGCCATACGTGGACTTTGATTATTTAGAAAACCTACAATTCCATGCACTGTAAATGCTCAAAGGCTCACTAAAAAGCTAGTCTATCAAACAAACATCAACATCAACTGTAGGTTCAACAAACCGAAAGTAACGTCTGAAATTCAATCAAGTCTCACGTCTACGATATCCGACGTGACCTAAATGTTACCCATAATTTAATTTATAAATAGGTTGCAATACCCATTTATTTTATATTTGTCGTTTGTTTTGTCTTTATAGATGTTTTATTATAGTAAAGTATTTTGTGGTAAATACTTATACATCGGCCAAATAGTTGTTTATTTCGATGCCGAAGATTTTTGAGAGTATGTATTCATTTATATGCGAATACGTACGTCTGACTGTAAATAAAATAATTCTTCAAAGGTTTATTTTTTATATCAGAATAATGATTCAATATTGATAAAGTATAAATTAAAGTCTACATAATAATATGTCATAAATAATATAAAATAGAATGGAATCTCAATTAACAAAATCCATTACATTTTCAAAGGCATCACGACAATTACATTGACATATAAATTCTGGAAGTGCGCAAAAGGCATCACGACAATTACATTGACATATAAATTCTGGAAGTGCGCAAAAGAGATATTCAAATTTCTAAAATTATCCAGACGGCCGTCGAGAAATACCTTTACGCAGAATTCCTGTCCGTGTAAGGTTCATGGCAAAGTATAACGAAAGCGTGTGCCGGATAAGTTTAGATAGTGTTTGGAATAAATTATCTTAATAGAGGCTATGAATAGAATCTATTTATGTTTAATATGAGAACAAGAAAATTCGTGGAAGGTCGAAATATACAGTATTTGTTCTCAGATAGTTCAAATAGAAATAGACAGGCAATATGTTATATAGACTGTTTTGTGGCGATCCTGCACACGAAAATGGCGAGTTAGGCTCCGCTAAAAGACAAAACTGAGAGTAACCAATATCTAATCAAACCGAACTACTACCTATCTAAAATAAATATTTTAAACTTAGATATTAGATGAATACTTCTACATCTTTATATGACGTAGTACTAAGTATTCTAACTAAGTATCGCCCAACACATCAGTCTTCTATAGAGTAATAGAGAGAGAAACTGTATAATATTTTCCTTTAATGTTTATATCTGCTTATTAAACATAGCTAGTACGATCTGCCTCAGTTTCTGATCCGGTATCGGCTAGCGAAAACAATAAATTGATTTTATACTTCATTAAACCAGTTGTTATAACAATACTGGCCACTTGTGATAGGTAGTTTCATTTCAATGGAACATGCATATCCTTCTGTTGGCAAAACGTGAAACATATGATCGGATTGTGCCAATTTAATTTAAGATGAAATAAATATAATGTTCATTCTTAAAATGTTGAACTTAAAATTCTGTTCTACATTAGAATAAGACAAAAACTGTTTATAAAACGTATAATTAAATAGCAGGTTTTGATTTTGATTCCAGAAATAAACGAATGTATTCGGCATAATTGAAATATAGATTTGGAAACTTTTTATCGTTGTGATTGATTCCAAAAATAAACTAGTTTATTTGGTGTAGGTACTAAATTTTCAAAATAAGTAACTCGCGCAAACCGAATAAATTATAACTTTCAATACTTAGTTAGTTTCACACAATATGTCAATGGGAAATAAGTAGTGAAATCTGAAATGATTGTAAATTAAATTTATTTGACTTTTTGTTTATTTTAGAGGTAAAGGTGCATTGTAGTTTTGGTCTACATATTTTGTAAATCGGTGATCTAGTGTGGAAAATGTTTTAAACTATATTATAAATATTCTAAAATACCTTACTAAATTCCATATATCCACATTTCACTTACAAAATGAACTTTAAAGAACCAGTCTAGAAAATAATGTATATCTATAACTTACTACCTATTTAATCAGTTTCAGTAGAGTGCGAGAGAGTAATTGCACAAAATGGTATGTATGTAAATAAAATGTGTAGCGTCGTTGCAGATGTTATGTCGAAGCAGCTATCAATCATGTTGATGATATGTCTGCCACGTACAACATTCTTGCTACATATGCCCAATACCACTTCGTTGAAGAAAACCACAGTTGAATAATTGCCATGTTTTTTAGGTTATATATATATGTTGTTTTCTGTATTCAAGTTAAGGTAATAAAATTTATTTTCATAATCTTAATAAATGAATTATTTTTAGTATTTTCTAACATAAAAGTCTAATACCGACGTCGATCTGAGCCTCAAACGCGAAACCTCAATATTGGCAGTTGAGTAAACGGTTGCGCACTAATATTATTAAACGAATTTTATTAAAATATTCTGAAAGTCCTGTAAAAGTTCAAGGGTGGCCCTTGAACTTTTACAGGACTTTCAGAATATGTCTCTAAAAAGACCAAAATTATTAGAGGCTATAGGAGAATCCTTAAAAATATCTTTATTGTATGACCTCGACAAATAAAGTATTATTTTTAAATTCGAAATTGTGTCTGTTACATTCTTGGCAGCAATTGAGTGTGTACAACTTGGCACGCCCTTAAACGCGCTCAGACACTCATAATGAACTCATTCGGTTTTGGCGGCCTCGATGGCGTAGTGGTTAGTGTAACCGACTGCCACACCTGAGATCGCGGGTTCGATTCCCGCTCAAGTCAAACATTTGTGTGCATGAACATGGATGTTTGTCTTGGTCTGGGTGTTTCTATGTATAATATGTACGAATTTACAAAAATAAAGGTTTATACGTATGTTTATCCATTGTCTAGTACACATAGTACAAGCTCTGCTTAGTTTGGGCCGATTGGGCTAGATGGTGTTGTGTGTATGTGATAGAATATTATATTATATTTTAAATACGACCCTACCGGTTCTCTTTTATTATATTACTAGACTAGCTGACTCGCGCAACTCCGGCTGCTGCATATAAAATAACGACGTAGCTATTAAAATAATTATACATCTATATACCTATATAAAAATCAATGCCACTTTTCGTTGTACATAATTAAACTCCTCCTAAACGGCTGGACCGATTTGAATGAATTTTTTTGTGTTCAAGTAGATTCGAGGATGGTTTAAATAAGGTTTTTGTTTCATAATTTTTTTTTTCGCCTGTGCAGGACAACGTCTTTCGGAACAGCTGGTATGTTATAAAACTATAACTAAAGAAATGCCTAATAAATAAATAATAAGAATATTTAACTATGCCTAATAATACTTCAACTAAAGAAAATAAGTCTAACTACACCTATGTATATATAGCTAATACTTAAAAACTACCTACTAAAGTACTAATATTTAAAAATTACCTACCTATATGAAAAAAATTTAAGTCGCGCTGCTAAGCACAGTTTGTCTTTGTTTACGTTAGCTAAAATATGTCGTTGTGTGTGTTATACAAATATCAACCGTATAGCATACTTACGTATTGCACGTTGATACATTCGCAAGTCGCAAATCACCTACCACACCGTAATTATTTGAAATTTTATTATATGAAAATCTTGTGTGTTTACAAAGCGATTTCTATGATAATTTTTTTTTAAGTCTACTTTTTGATCGTGAGGATGTTGTGAAGATACAGCTATTTATAATACGACCTTTTAAATATTTTAGTACATTCTGAACGAATTAAAAACCTCGATTCCCAATATTTTTGTTGGCAGAACATGTATCCTATACTATATACTACCCAGGATTAATAACTATAACTGTACCAAGTTTGATTAAAATCCCTTCAGTAGTTTTTGATCCAAGCGTGCACATACAGACAGACAGACAAAAAATTTACTGATTGCATTTGTGGCAACAGTATTGATTACCAAGCACCCCCTAATAGTTATTTTGTAAATATACTCAATGTACAGAATTGACCTCTCTACAATTTTATTATAAGTACTAGCGGACCCGACAGACGTAGTCCTGTAAACACGAAAAAAAAACAAATCTAAACCATTCTCAAATCCACTTGAACACACACAAAAAACATCATCAAAATCGGACCAGCCATTTAGGAGGAGTTTAATCACAAACACGCACAGAAGATATAAAGATAGATAGATTTAGCTCGCAGCTTCGCTCGCAATAGATTTTACCAATAAATTTGTATCTCTCGGAAACAAAACTTTTTTCTGGATGAAAGGTACCCTATGTTCTTTGTTGTACCAATGACAACGTGTATACAATGACTTTAGAGTGTAAATATTAAACAAACAAACTCAAACTATAAGTAGTAAGTTGTGTTCTATGTGTCCGTTGTTTCAATATTTGTTATGTACTATCGACATGAGCGACGGTAGACCATTTCAGAAAAAAATTCGCTTACTCATGTTGACCAGTTGAGTTTGTATCGCCTTAGAATCAGTAAACAAATGTAAAATGTAAAAAAACTCAAACAAAAAAAGGGGCGTGTCACGGGTGTTGGCCTGCTATGCGATTTTAACCTTAGGAGTGGTCAACCGTCGCTCAAGTCGATAGTACCTCACAACTTGGCATTTTATCTAACCTCTTTAAAATTTTAAGCCGCTATAGGCTCGAAACTATCGAAAACAATTAATGTAGGATAATAATAAATTGCGTAATATCAATGAATCTACTTAATTAACATTTATGTTCACATAAAATGTATATTAACGCATACAATAGACACATTTACAAAACATTCACTCTCTAATAAGTTTATATATAATTCTTCTGTATTTCTTTAATTTCCGCGCATAAAAACATTGACCTGATTTTATAATACACTGTTCGCCATTTTATATTAATCCAAGTATTTAGGCCATCGGGGAACTGTAAAATTGACACTAATCGAATCACGGCGGGCAAATAGGCACGGGATTAAATTTAGCTCCGCTAGGAAATATAAACCTGGATAGTAGATCTAACAAACCACTCGTAATATAGTTTTTTGAATGTCGAATATATACCACATGATTTATAGTCTATACTAATGTTATAAAGCTGAGGAGTTCGTTTGTTTGGTTGAACGCGATAATCTCAGGAACTACTAGTTCAAATTATATTATATTATATTGGATAGCCTATTTATCGAGGAAGGCTATTTAACATCACGCTACGAATCACGAGGGCGGCGCAGTAACTATAAACGCGGGTGAAACCGCGGGCTTAGCTAGTATACTATAAAACGGAATACTAACAAACTATTTTAAACCAAAAACCAGTGCGCGAAAACTATGAGGCTATTTTTGTTCTCTTTGAATATAGATAAATTGTATTGAACATATAATGTGTATAACCTATTGAGTAATGGCACACCGGCAGCCGGACACAATAGATTTTTAATTATGTATGGTATTCTAATACTTGACAGATTAATTTTTGCCTATGTTTTCTTATGCAGTAGGTAGAGTCAGAAATATAAATTTATACAAACTTTCGAAATTCGATATGCTCTTTCGAAAATACAATAAGAATATAATATAACATGCTAGTTTTTAGTAATAGTAATACATAGTTGATTTAATTATAATTTAAAAAACATAGAATAATAATTAGGACTTTTAATTCATAAATTAATTTTACAAGTTTATTGTTCAGCTACTTAAGTTGCTGACTGTATACTTAAACAGTCGAATATGGCATTTGAAACATATTCCGGTATCTTTCTGCAAGGACCCTATCTTAATCCTAATATTATAATAATATTTTACTATTGTATTTTCTTAGTATGTATGTATCTGCTGATACAAGATATTATTAACTATAAATAGCCTGTACAAATATTAAATAAAGATAATTTAAGAGCACAATATTATAATAACCCTACAATACATCCGTGACCTGGCGTCATATCACTACAAATGTTACTTTATTTTTGTAGTTGCATTAATTCATATGCACGTGTAATGAATAAAGAATAAGAATAATATCAGCCTGTTTATGAACTGCCCCATTGCTGACACGGACCTCTTCTCAATATGAGAAGAGTTAGGCATAATAAACCACTCTGGCCTAGTAACTAGTGCCGACGTCACAATTCTTTGAAAACTTTATATAGTAATTTCCAGTATAGGTTTTCTCAAGATGTTTTCCTTCACCGTTCAAGCGGGCAATAACCAACTATTTAAGAGGTGTTTAGAAAATTCAGATTTCTTCGGATTGATCCCGAGACCTCTGCGTAGTTTTCCAACGGTCTCCTACAAGCCTTCGCATATACAAATATAATAAATAATAAAAAAGTCTTTAAACTTCAACTAGAGAACAACTAACCAAGTAATACAATGAGAACATCATCAATGTAGTCGAAGTCGACCAAATACGCATAGTTAAGGATAACTCAAAAACGACTGGTCAGATCTTGAACAAATTTAAATGGGACCACATAAGAAGCACCAGCTTTCAAATAAAAAGTTACCTATACAAAATTTCTGAGGTAACACACATAAAAAAATACAGACGAATTAAGTCAAAGAGTCAGAAATCTCCTCATTTTTTTAAGTCGGTTAAAACACATTTTACCTAGAAGTTGATAATACTGCTATTAGGTTGTACATTTAATTACCTATATGTATGAAGATTTATTCATAAAACACATATTAAAATGAAGGAGAAAACTCTGCTTTATTTATCTTCGCATATAAATAAAAACATTATAAATGTACGGCCAATGCAGTAGGAATTTTATCTTTATTTATAGCAAGTACTCGTAGCTTGTCTAAGGAATCAATTTACATAATGACTGTATAAGTAATCAATTTCCTATGTTGAACTAGTAACACTATCCAATTATGGTGTTCCCCTTGTCTGTCGACCTTTAAAAGGTGCTTTATAGAACCTGATATATTGTATCCGGCTTTTAGCTATTTATAGACTGATGTACAACATAAAACCCTTTTTTTAAAAGCGCAGATTTTATTTTTAGGCATGTTGTGTTAGTTTATAACATCTATAGTGTAACTCTCTATTATAAACAAAAGGAACAAAGAATATACTTAACGTAAAACAATGAATTAAGTTTGTTATTGTATAAGATGCCATCGTTTTAATCGCAATATTTAGAGAGTAGTAGATAATTAGTAGCGTTGCGCAAAATTGCATTCGAATGGTACCAAATTCAAAAATTCGAATTTCATATACAGTTCTGCACAACGCGATTCCTTTCTTGCATGACCAAGAACGCAGCGCACATACTAATTTATAATGTTGTCAATATATTCGAATATAGTTCGAGTGCTTAGCCTTTTAAACTATAAGTGCATAAGTAAAAATTTTATTTTTTTGTAACTTGTGTATCTTTGAATCATCCTGCAACCGAACTATAGCTCTACAGAAATATAAGCAACTTGCACATTTTCATGCAAATTTAAATTTGTTTTGCGTCTGTAAATGTAATGTACTGTAAATGTAAATGTTGTTTAATTTTATGAGTGGACAGTTTCGGTACATTACAGCGGTAAATATACATATATGTAGATGATTGATAATATTAATTGTTTGCCACAAAGTTTATTGTGCGTTCTAAACACACGGGACAATTAATTTGGTAATACACAAATTATTGCAGGACTTTATACAAAATAAGTGAATGTTTACAAAGTCCTCCGCGATACAGAGCTTGAAGCCTAATGCGAACTTTGTCTTAAAAAAAGTACTCTATATTCTACATTGTCGATGAACATTAATACAAATATTTGCTCATGATGTAGGTAGTTACATCAATATCATAACGTATTCTAGTCACAAGCTCACAACCCACAACCTTACCAGTATTAGATGAGTTTAATCTAATTATGTGTACGCTGGAAGCCTTAGTGGGCGTCAATAACATGTGCAGCGTATGAAATTGATTTAACCTTACTATATAAACTAATTGAACTATAGTTAAATAAGATTATACAATTTTTTTTTAAAAGCAGCGTTTACTCTCTGAATTTACGGGCAACTCTTATTCAAATAAAATATCTGTGTACGATTTTTTTTTAAGTCGTAGTCAAAAATCATTTATTCATTTAGGTAACAAATTAACTTATGATCGTCAAAATCTATTGGTTAGTGAGTTTACAAAGTAATAAGTACTATCAAGTACTTTATATTCGGTAATAACAATCTAAGACTACACCTACTGGAACCATGAGTCGCCTCACCACTGAAAATCTGTTTCAGTAGCGAGGTGACTCTTGATTCCAGTTAAACTATTCGCAGAGAGAGATAGAAAGAGAAAGCAAAAAACTATCTTGCTGTAGGGTAATGCTCTACTGCACTTGCCCGATGGGCTACCAGGCCTGACTCTACAAAACGGCAGGATAAAAAGAGGCTCTCCCAACCGACGTAAATAAAAATTTCATTCATGTTCGGCAAAAAGGTTTTGATTTGCTTTTCAATATCGTGGAACCTTCAATGACACACTGATAACGGTAGTTAACCTACTACCGGCGGGTACAATCTCAATCCCACAGGAATGACAGGACACGGTCAATCAATGTGTTAAGTTTCATTAAAATCCGTTCAAACTTGAGATTGATCAACAAACACCCAAGTCCCAAACTCCTTTGCAAACTTGGACATTTATTATATAAGTAGGATGGGACAGGATCCTTACCAGCCTTGTCTAAAAACAGTTTAATTATATTTGTCCATTATGCCTGCAACACGTTTTGAAGAGAAATGAGTGTTAAGCTTCTATTTATTACGTATTGTTGGCTCACAAGAATTTGCACTAAAAGGTAAACATACAATTACTTCAATTATCATAAATATCTGTTACATTCTCGTACGTCACTTTATATACGTATGTAAGCACTTTCAAAGAATGAGTGGGCAATATAAATACGGTTCCATTATTTCAAAACGTACGATACTAAATTATACACTTATAATTATATTCTTAAAAATCACAAGTGTTTACATAACTTGTTATATTTCACCTAAAAACAATGTACGTATTTTCCCTATGCTCTTTTTAGAACCAGTTTTCTTAACCGATCTGTGTAGATTCTAATATAGCTCCCGGTTTTCATTTTAAACTATATTTTGTTTTATACGGATATTTTCTGGAAAATCTGGATGATTCATCAAGATTATTTATTACTATTGATAATATTTCATGTCAGTTGATTTATTTGAATATATATTTAGAGTATCAGCATTTGAAGTTCAAAATATCAAGAAGTGAGCTACTTTTCGTGTGCAAATCTTAGTGGTATCCAGAATTCAATTTTTTCATAAAGTGATTCGGCATTTAGTTTATTTAAAGAGTTTAAAACCTTGCTTTCAGAAACCTGAAATACACACACGCATTTAGACAACAATATAAATATCTAATCGAACCTGGAACCTCATCGTCACATGCTAACCTCTTAAACTCGAACTACCTCGAACCAAACAAACACTTTATATAAATATAGCCTTTTATTTACTAGACAAATTAATGAATATGCTCATTATTATTTATAATGAGTTATTATTATATTACATGAGGTTTACCTATTTGCCACATACTTGTTTATTGTTATACATGTTTATCACAGCACGCCCACCATGGCGTCCACCAGGCGTTGTAATTAGTCCCTAATGGATCATTGTACAGTTCAATGGGAGAGGCGAGATGCGACAAACAATGACGCTTTGATTGGAAACTTTGTGTCTATTACTTGATCTTCAATATTAATGGAAACGTGCTATATGTAACGTTCTTACTATTACAATAGTTGATGTTATGATATGAATCTCATTCACATTTGCTTTTTCCGTCGTGTGCATGACACATGTGCCTAACCACAAACAATTTAAAAATAGGTTACTAGCAATCTAGATTATAAATTAATAATATTCTAGTAAACCCATCCAGCTAAATTAGAATAAGTAACTATACCTACCAAATTATAACTAAGGCTATTTGTTGTCGAAGATATGACCTATCTATGGGCCGAAGCTAAATATGTTCAATAGCTTACGCGTGATTAAGTAAACATCCAAATATCTTTACAAACGTCTATAATATTACTTTGATTTGCCCGCAGATTCGCTCGCATTAATGTAGATTTTGTCAATTAATTTTATCCCTCGGGAACAGTATTTTTTTACTGTATGAAAGGCCTATGTCCTTTTCTGTAACCTTGGCAACGAGTATACAAAATGTTATGATGATCGGTGGAGTAGTTAAGGTCTGAAAGCGTAACAAACCAACTCACATTCGAGTTTATAATATTAGTAAGGATATGCAGCATCAAACATCACAACTTCTAGTAATAAACCCTAAGCCGCATATTAAAAACATATCATTGTCCATACTACCAATCCCCATTTTATGATTTTTAACTCACCTAACGCCATTCGTATTGCTAGTTATAACCACTATAATAAATAAACATTATTATATAAAATCGTATTAGTATATTGAGTAAAAATAGGCCAGTACGCAGCCAGTATAGCTTTATACAAAGGTGAAAAGCCGGCTTTTGTTATCTGACCCTCTTTGATGAGTTTGGTCGAAGCCGAGCCTTTCCGAAATGATGTCTTTACTACTGATAAGCCCCATTATCCCTATCATCAAGAAGCTTACGTTTCTATACACGAAAATCACTGATTTGTGATATAGGAATAATATTATGATACAATAAAGCTAAAGAGTTTGTTTTTTTTTTGTTCAATCGCGCGAATCTTTGGCACTACTAGCCTAATACCTGAAGGAGGTTAGGTTATATAACATCTCGCTACAAGCCTTAGAGGTGGAGCAGTAGCATGGATGAGACCACGAGGCACATCTAGTTACTGATGTAAGTATATAGTTGTGATCTTACACAACGTTTGCCAGAAATATTCAGGCTTCTTTTAGAGTAACGTATATAAACACTTTTTGTTTATTATATGTTAGCACTAACATTGACTGGCTTGATGACTGCAGAAATACGCTATATGTACTATGCATGTGATCTAGAGTATAATTCCCGGATCGTGTAAAGAATTCAGCAGTAACAAGGGATCGCAAATTGTGTCAGGTAGACGGCAATAGGTTTTGCAACGTAGAACCTTAAACCGAAGTTGGCAAGTCTAAATTGTAAAACACCTTTGTTTACCTCGTTAGGCATAGTCTGAAGCCTATATCCTAGAAACGGATAAGTAAATAATATGCAAAGAGGTTGCTATATATAAAAGCTGTAAAACTATCTATTCACTAATTGTTTATAGTCGATTACCTTTGCTTTATATTTTAACTCTGTATGATGTGTCCTTGCCTTTTATAGCGCCTTGTTTGTACATTGTGGGCGTTTAAGTAGGAATAAAATATTATACATAACAGTGAAACATCCCACTTATATATTAACGAATAGTTACATAAATAGTGATTTACTCCCAGATATCGTAAAAGCATGTTCGTACGAGCCTATGGCTGTCTGCGGCGCACAAGATTCAAAGTACATCATGTCCATTTCTCTTCCCCTGACAACGTGTATGCGAAATTGCATGATAATCGGTCGAGTAGTTTAGGCGTGAAAACGCAACAATCAAACTTACATTCGCATTTATAATTTATGATTAATTTATTTTTAGTTAGCATGGAGAAATTCTTCTCCATAATTGAAAGCTTTAAGTACGCAAAAGATTTAAATCTATAAAATATGTTGAATAAATAACGTCGGTTTCTTGCACTGGGCTACCACTAGAATTTTTAAATATTTAAAAATTATTTAATGTATAACATGGTTGTGTTAAGCGTAGTTGCCTATAACGAGCACAAGGCATGTGTATGCGATCCATTATTCAATTTGTGTATCATTTGCGACAAATCTAAATATTTTATAAATTATATTTATTTAGCTAAACTATAATATACTTGGCTCAGATATTCCTCACACAAAGCGGCAATTTGTAATTCTATTAACCATATTGATTAGGATTACATGCGCATAAGAAGTAGGTAAAAGCTATAAAATTATACTACCTAATATTTGATGAAATGATTTTCTTGTACATAAGAATATCATAAAGTTTACATAACGTTTTATTGCTGGTTAATATGTACGCTATTAAAACTGCTATAAAACTTACACGCAAATTCAAGTACTTAGTATTTAATAGTTATATTTTTAGTAATGTATAGTTGAATTGAAAATTGTTAATACATAATTTAATTATATACTTATTAAAATAATTGGTATAGTCACTGGTCCTACTGGTTAAAGATGCCTTGTCTGTTTGAATACCACGAGAATATTATGTATAAGGGAACAAAATTGTTAACCGCTTACACAAATTATTATCTGTGTACCAAGTGTGCAAACAGGGATAAAAAGTACACATAGGATACTTTCTGAATTGTTGTAGGTACTATAACTTGAAGAATCGTTGTGTTATACCAAGTTCTGAATTGTTACAACACTCTCTAATTTGACTGTGTTATATTATAAGTAAGGTGAACACAACAACCGAAAAACTAAACACGAAGACATAGAAATAAGTAATTCCATTATTTTATTATAACATCCTTAGAAGACACAATTATTCTATATCTAAACTATCTAATATTATAAAACATCAATTTCTAACTGCACACATATGTATTTTCTTTAGCTTTTACTCGCCATATTGGCCTTTTCTAAAGTAAATGACGCCTTTGTCCAGGTTTCAAAATATCTCCATTGTCAATACAAAATACTACCAACATCGGTTTAGCAGTTTATGTGCGCAAATGTTACTAAACAGACAACGTTATTTTCTCATATATAAATAAATATGTTTTATATTTATACGGATTTTGTAACTATTAAAGTAAATGTAGAGTCACATCAGTGACATATTTAATTTAATAATTGTGCTACGTATTAAATAGGGAAAACCAAAACTAATACCTATATTTTAAACGATCTGTGATCATTAATAATAATATATAAACACAAATATTAAACACCTGCGTTAGCTCTCTATATTTATATAAAAGAATACTTTTAAAAATCCTGTTTCGATTTAAACTAGTAGAAGAATGCGGTATAACGAAACACTATTTAATAGCACGTCGAATATACATATTTTAGGAGAACATTTTTTTGCGCCCACCTCTTTTTAATACAAAAATAGCACGCACGTGCCAGTTATTTTCGTTCAATTTGTATTAACCTGTAGGCACATTAAACATCCATGCCTCATAAACATAACATATATATTATGTGTGTATTTATTTTGATATCAAACGACTTCTCATGGTTCACGGTCCCGGACAAATACTGCACGTGATCCAAGACTTCCGAATCCGTACAATCATCTTTATATAATAATATTATAAATTAGAATGTGAGTTTGTTTGTTACGCTTTGACGCCTTAACTACTGGATCGATCGTCATAAAATTTTCTAGCCACGGGAACAGAAAACAACATAGGTAATCTTTCATCCAGCAAAACGTACAAACTTAACCCAACCAACATTTGCACGAGCGAAGACGCGAGCAAAATCTAGTCACTTATAAACAAAGTAAAGCATAACAAAATCTACAAAAGTAATTCAATTTAATTGAGTAATATACTCGTAGATGTTGGCGCATACTGCTTTACACGGTTCACGCTTAAATCGCACTTGTTTCAAACCAATTACGAACTCGCAAAGAAAGTGATTCATTTATTGGTCACTTGATTCTTCAGCGCTTATCGTGAGGAAATTTCCACTGTAAACTTTATCGGAACATTTAGGTTCAGTTATTGAAGACTGTGTTGCATACAATCGAAGTAAGGTGCTATGAAACATCGGGTTTATGTTATCGATTATCAGATAAGGAATGTATGCTCCTAGGTACACTTATGACGTAATTTATTGCGTTGTTTAGAATAGGGTCTGTCATTCTGTGAAAGTATGTTGTGTCGTTAAAATCGTAATTTAAATTTATGATGTTTTTATGGATTGCCATTATTTTATCATTATATATACATATATATATATGACGTATAGAAATGCCAATCAATTTTAAGACTAATTATTTGTCTAGAAAGTAAGTTAGGGTAAAATAAATATTTCTAAATATTACGTGTCTCTACATACCTAACGCACCACAAAAATGTAACAAGCCAATGGAAATATAAAGGTACATACGTCAAATTATGTTACAGACTTTATTCAAGCACAGTTCAATCTTATGTACCTATGTTATAAAGTTATGATAAATTCTTTATGTATGTTATAAATAAGTAAGGGATCAAAAACATTCTGACTAATATTTCATTCTAAATCAATCCAAAATGCTCTACATGTTTTTAAAACGCCCACAATCCTTGAATCTCATGCAGAAAAGCAGGTGTGAACAAAGGAATAACGGTCCATGTTATGTTTATTTCGCTTGAATGAACATCTGAGTTCAAAGTGTGTTAATGAGTACTGAAGTGTCATTAGGAGTCACTTCGGGTCGCGGCTCGCCATGGCGTGAATGCGAGCGTTGCGAATGTTCGAGAACGGTCTGAGAGTGATGGTGTCGAGCTATCGATCGCGACGAGCCTACTAATGCACTTAGCATAACGCAAGTCGCAACGTGCACTCCGTTGTAAAAGCAAACGAAAATTTGTCAGAAGAAAGACATTAAATAAAATTTAGGTCATGTTGAAAATACATAAACTCCAATGCAATTTACTTACCTAATGAGTTTATTAGTATGAATAATTATAAATTTCTTTTCTTAATTTGCTGCCTAATAAATACAGTAACTTTAAAAAAATAAGTTGGTCATTATTGCACTCTTTAGTGCAATAATTACCAACTTATTTTTTTGCACATTGTAAGTTGTACTGTAATATTTTCCTTGTACGCTATATGTTCTGAACCCACCGAATTGAACCGTTAGAAATTGAACTTTTGAGAAAATAAGGTACAAGTGGGTAAGAGAGCGAGAGAGCTGTCGTTTCTATAAAGTTTTTTTTTAAGTATAGGATGTAGGTCCTTTTTTACCTAGTGTGTAACCGACTTTATTTTTTTACTTAAAGCGCCACCTTTACTTTCCAGTCCAAATAAATACAAAGGTTTTATTTTCAACGGCAGTACACGTGGCCAATTAACATAATTTATCATCAGTGGCCTGTGTAATGTGCGTGTTGAGCCAAAACATGAACGTGCCAATATCTCACAGACATACCTCTCTCATTAATCATTGCATATTATCACCTCAGACGGCACATGGCGATGCGTTAAGATGAGTATGTAGGTAGTATGAAAGGAAATAAAAGATTTCTTTTTCAGAATAAGCTTTATATTTAATAGTTTTTAATATTTTAAAAACCACCAGAACAGACATTATTGACAATTACATGCACAATTGATAATTTTTGCAAACAATAACATTCAATCAATGGCAGATGTAAAATTTTGAATTTTAAATTATACAAAACTGCGTCTATCTAAAATGTATACCTAGGCCTATCAGACTACCAGCTGGCAGTTCAATAGACAAGAGGAACTTTGATAAGCGAACAAAATAATACATCGAAACCTCTCCTGTTTGCCCACAACGAAATCTCATCGAGATATGCCTTAACTTTAGAATTTATTGTTACATTTTACTTTATATCACTATTATCGATTTCAGTTTCACTGATAGATAATACTATTTAACAAAGCTGGTCCAATTACAGTCATCAGTTAACATCGTATAAAATCAAGCGAAAATCATAACAAAATAAAATATTGTTGTCGGGGCCGAAGCCCCGGTCATAAATAAACTTTAATAATTGTAGATATTATTTATTACATCGATGACTACGATAGGTACATACAACACGCTTACAATTATCAATATCGACAGTTTGCGCTACGTGTACATTCTCATTATAATATAAGTAAGGTACTTTCATTACATTTATCTACATGCAATACACTATTCATTACAAAACTCTAATTCTCCATGGCGTTCATTCTAAATTATCAATTTCTTATCCATTCCCAAAAGGAGCTGCTATAAAATAATATAAAATTTCTGATCAAATTATGCAAATTAAAATGTTGTTTATTAATTAATGTCAAAAGGTTATTATTATAACATAAAGGATTCGCAAACAATAATATTGTATGTATCTCCCCTCAGCTTAAATAAATTAAACCACTTACAAATAACGAATCACAGTTATCTACCCTTCGCGAACTGCCATAAACTAACTAGATACCTGTGGGGCGACTTTTAATTAATACTCATCAAACCCCAGGGTGTGCTTAAACTAAACGCAGTCTTAAATCCATACAACGTACTTTCTTATTACAACCTAGTACTGACAACCTGATCATTATGAGTATACGGTGAACGGTGGCGACTAAAACATGCAACAGTTAAGGAAAGCGAATCAAATGTAATGATGAACAACTAAGACTATTGCATTGTGTCGATGTGTAACGTTCAAACGTTAGGTTCGCAGCGTCCGAAACACCATAGGCGGTTAGTTAGCACATTCATCAAGTGTCTACTCATCTCTTCGCGTTCACTATCGGGAACATATCACAGATAGTGTGGCGGCGCTCGCGGCTCGTGTCACAGGTAGGGCACGCAGGCCCCGCAGCGCGAGCGCCGCTCCGGGGACTCGGCGCGCGCCCTGCACACAAGCACTCGTTAGCTCACGAGCTCCTCTCCTCGCGCCGCGAGTCCGAGCGCCCGAGCGCCCGCTTCAGCTTCTCCACCAACCTGCTGTGGAACTTGTCCTCGCGCGCCGCGCCCTTGGGGCTAGCCGAGCCCTTGCTGGGGCTGTCGGCGGGGCGCAGCGAGGCCCGCGACGGCGGCGCGCGGCAGTACGACAGCGAGCGCATGGCCGGCGCGCTGCGGTGCGGGCTCAGCGCGTGCGAGCGCGGCGACAGCGCCGGCCCCTCCGACCGCGACTCCGACACCTTGCGGACGCGCCCGCCGCCCAGCCCTGCCTTCTCTGCCGACTCCGACGTGCGCCGCGACCGCGAGTTGTAGATGTCCCAGTCGTTCTTCACTACAGGCATCATGAACGCCATCTCGGCGGCGGTGACGGTGACTCTTGAGTTTTAACGTTTTTGGAAAAATATCGACTTCGTCGACGCGAAAACTGAGTCCGATCGTGGGAAATAGCTTTCTGATCGATAGTTGTAAATAAAGATTGGTTACCACTTTATTTTGAATTTTCACGAAAATGCAATATTTTCTATGAAAAGATATTATTTAATGTTGTCTTTTCCAGGAAAAACAATGTTATATTGCAGGAAATACCGGCTTTCACTTCAATGTCACACACTGAACTGATTAGGATAGGATGTTAACCCTAGGACGAATTGTGGTAGAATGAAGTATACGTGAAAACACACCCTGATTATAAGGAAAATATTGGCGCTACCGTCGCAGCGGTGATTATCCGAAACTTGTATCTCTTGTTGATGATTACATATCATGTCATGTATGATGGGTGTAAATAATGCGCTAACAAGGAATAAATAAGCCGCCTTAAATTTTTAAGTTACTACCTATAAATAATAGACATAATAAAGATAAACACTCATAAATCGTATAATTGTAGCTCATCTACTACTTGAAAGATGGCGCACTAACACATTTACATTATAAACATTATAAATGCAGCTATCCGACAATAGATGGCGCTGCTATAGCGATATGTATGCCTTACATCAGTCGGTTGACGATTTCAGAAAAATCTAATAGATGTCACTATTATAAAAACTTGTTAGAAATTGAAAAATGCTGCTACGGTTTTTTCAAATTCTTATACGAATGGAGATCCATCGCCAATTATTTGGTTTCGATACGTACGAGCCGAATTACGCAGCGAATTATGTCCTAGTCCTACAAAAAAAGGATGTAAAAATACTAATACTGTTAGGTACAGCGTTTCGCCGTTTACCAGCAACTTATATTACTTCTTTTTACCTATGGTCAGCAGAGTTCTAGTGATACCCCAGTCTCAGCAAGCGATCATAAATTTCAATAACTGCTTACCACTATTAGGCACGGTTCCTATATTTACAAACAAGTCGTTTTACATACGCACAGTAAATTTTTAACACATATTGTATAAAAATTACAAAATGTAACTGTCCGTAACTAAAACGACTTGTTTCTTGAATAAAGGAACCGGGATTATATGGGCCGTATGTTTATTTCCTACCTTTGTTGTATAAAAGAATTATTATTTACATTTGGTCGTTTCATATTTTAAGTTCATAAGAGAATAAAATATTTTATTAAACACATCACTCACGTGGGTAAATGGTTTGTATGTTTAATAATAAATATTTACCAACAATTCTGCCCAATATCAATCCCGAGGGACAGATCGCCCCTGGCCATTGGCATATATTTACAAAGGGGAGGAAGTGAGCCGTGCACAGAATTGTTTGGTGTTAGGTTACAACCCAAAATTCTAGGGTTCATATTGCTGTTTATAGGCCGATTCTAATCATAATAACCTATACGCGAATGCCTCTGACTAACTACTCACAACAAAGCAGATAAACAATGCCAATTGGGTGCCACCAAAGCTTCTTAATGAATAGCACTCCATTAAAAACATATTAAAAAATAAAACATTACTGAGAAAATAATCGTTTATTCCAATATACGTTAAAACATAATCAATTGTATTCATTCAACGAATTTCAACTCCAATTTCTTCATTTAACGAATATTTTATTATTTACATAACCCATAATTAACATTTAGTTTGAAACTCAACATTCACTTCTAGTTAATCACTATTACAATTAGCTAATGATTACATTAACCAACTTCATTTAATAAAATAAAATAATTATCACATGATTAATAGGTGGGCAGGTAATAATAGATCAATAATAAAGTCATGGACTATCTTTGTCTTAAATCATGAGTAATAAAAGGTATACATTAGGGGGCGTCCATAAATTACGTGAGGTGTTTAAGGGGGGGAGGGGGTCGAGTCAAATCTCATCTAATCTTACGTTGGAGAGAGGGGGGGTGTCGGCAAATATCACGCAATTTTTTTTTCTGATTGAAACAAAAAAAAAATTATACTATTTTGGTCCATTTAATCCAGATTGTACATGCATAAGATTTAATCTTAAGCGTAATCGTAATACGATAAAGATCATTCACGAATTCGTTCAAAAGAAAATAATTTCATTCATACTTCGACGTTATACATTTACTTACTGTCAAACCACCATATTTGTTTTATACCAAATAGCTTTGGACATGTTGGTTCCAATAGTCTCTCTTGAGACCGTGCATGATTCTCCATGGACTGAATTAGAGTAGATACTCTTTTTTAATCTAAGTAGTTACGATTTAAGTATTCTATTGTTAAATTTTTATTACACTTATAATTAAACTCTCAGCAACATTGATTACTAGTCATAACTATTCGTAAATAAAAGCACGAAGCATATTTGTTTTTTTCTTTTTACAATAACAATCCAACGCGTTTACGTAAGAAACTCACATTTTGAAAAATCTCACGTGAGATTGGGATATGGGGGAGGGGGTTGAATAAAATCTCACGACATCTCACAAGGGGGGGAGGGAGGGGCAGAAAATTAAAAAAAACACCTCACGTAATTTATGGACGCCCCCTTATAGAATTTGTGCGGAACATATTATTATTAACAAGGAAATATAATTAGACTACTAAGTTTCTACCTAATACTAACAACTAAATAAATAATTACTTCGCAACACGATCAATATAAAATTTGTTGTATTGGATCTTAGGCATGTATAAAATTACTCATCAGAATTTATATAAACCAATCTTTATACAAAAAAAATGTTTGATATAAAAATCATATTCTAATAATTGTTGCTTCGGATGTTTGACAATTAGTCTCAAATAAACAAGATACAGTTCCTTGATGTGACCCTCTGCTGGCATTTGACTTTATTAAATTCTTATGTTAGTATTTTTATCTTCATTAATTGCATCTTCATTTTTTTTTTATAGTTAGACAATTTGGCGCAATATACTCTATGACATGGAGTATTATAATATAAATAATTCAGTATTTAGCCTATTAAGGTATGTTTTGCAAACATCCTCAATGGCTATAAGACAATCCTCTACTGTTTAATAAGACGAACCAATTTTGTATGCTTCACTAAGGTCTTAGGCAACAAATAGCCGCTTCAAGTTAGGACAAAAAATATATGGTGGAAGACTAACTTATTGGAAAATTCACAACAATCGACTGTAGACAATTTCATATCACTAACATTTATTATAGGTATTCAACGATGTAACCTTTGATTGCCAAAATATAACTTAACAATATCGTCCCCATCGACAAGGTATTCTTGTTTTTTAATTCTAATATACGACAACAGATTAAGGAAATGCTTACATAAGTCCGAAATAATTGATTAAATCAAATAAGAACTTCACTACTGAGTTTCTGTGCTTGTTTTGTTATAACGACACCCACCAGAATATATATTCTGTAGCGGAGTCGTCATAACATTATTTAGTCTTTATCTCAGAAATTAATACGAGCATGTAAATCACAGGCATAACATATTTCGAGACACAAAACAACTATCTAACGATCAGACAAACAATCTGACTCGCTGCACGAACCTTACAATCAACTAATACATCTGTATGACTCGTAATAAAACATTAGTAACGTTTAACATAACAATAACATATATGTTATATTTACGCAGTGGACTGAGCACTAGAGTTATGTTCCTCTTTAGTCTTGTCCGGATCGTAGTACCCGTTCAGATTGATCATGGTCAGTAGTTCGACCAAATGTCTTTGGTAGCCACACTCCATAAGCTTCGTGACTACTTTGTGTAAGTATTTGGCAAGTTTCTCAAATAAATGGAACAGTTCTTCCAATTGGGCAAAGCTTGAGTGTGTGAAACAGCCGTTCTGTTCTTTTTGCTGCCATTCTCTAAAAGATAAGACGTTATTTAAGTTAAAGTGTAAATATAGTGTCATTTTCTATTAATTAGTAATGTAGTATTACAACACTGTAACGATGAAATTTCTGTACTTGGAGATATTTTTATAGACTAATCGAGATCAAATATTCAGAGGTATCTAAACTTAAAACAACGATTGTTGCTATTTTCATTGGCAACACCGAGTTTAGAACTGTGCCTGTAGAGTGTAGGCAGTCAGCAAATCTCAATAGCAATTAGCAATCCGGAGTAAGGAAGTTGGCGGTGCTACACACGTAAAGCCATGTAAGCCGTGTTGCCTAAAGTTGGTCCTGCGTCAGATCTCACTCCGATATTGTCCAAATACCTAATATCAGAATATGAGAGTTAGGGAACCGAGAGAGCACTTATATTTGCTCACATATTTATGGATTATAATATTTCTGCACAGATTGCTAGCCTTCGTTAAGATTGGCCGCCGTGAGCGTAATTCAGTCTAAAGGACAATATTACTCCTTTGTTTTACAGGTTTGAGACTGCAATAAACAAAAATTTTTCCACCCTCCTGTTTTATTAGAATCTAAGCATCTCATATGAAGTTAAAGGAACTTACCCAGCTTTTAGAACCCGGCTGAACTTCAATATCACAGTAAACATATCATTCAGTAGCTTCATCACGGGCGTCGATCTATTGTTCAATAAACATCTGAACAATACTTTCTTTATATAAGCGACGTGGCACTCGTAAAGGTCATCTAACGTTCGAGCTTTCTTCAAATCGTTTTCGAACTCAGTCCAGGATGTTAGAATGCATGTAGTGACTATATAGTTGTCAAGAGCTCTTATCATGGAAGCCATAATGTGACGGTATATTTGTATAGAAATATACTGCGGCGATTTAAGTAGTTTGCGAGAATGCTTTCTTGATAGTTTGACTGATAGTTTCAAAGCCTATAAAAAAACGTTTTTGTTAATATGTATAACAACGGTATTATAGAGACCGTTTTGGTTTCAAGATTATAGAGATCGTATTTTAAATATTTTATTTAATGGATGTTGCTAAATTCAGTAAGTTCACAATAATCCCAACTCATTCATTCATTCATTCGTTTGATCGCCTATTAAGAAATTGTGCCTTTTAGAAGATGGGTAGCAATCCATTAACCTACTAAGTCGTTGCGCAATGTTTTATTTCCATAGAATAATTTCAATTATAATTGGGACACATCAAAGTTTTTAAATATTGTATTTAAACTAAATACTTACTTCAAAATCTTCACCTAAAACCCAGAATATCCTCCTCATCTTGACCAGAAACTGGAAGACCTTAGCATATCGTAATAAAGCTTCTTGCGATAGTATAATGTTCAAAGGCCAATTGACAGAGTATGTCAGAGACAAACATTGCAATACATCTGGCGAACTGTGTTGGAAACTCAATGGAGATTCTGTTATCGTAAATGATAAGTTTTCTGAAAACTTGTGTACATCTGCAATGAAAAAATTATGTTGCTATTTAAAGTTACACTGGAGAAAAGTAGTAACAATATGAATAAGCAATTGCAACATATTGAAACTGCAAATTCTTCACTAATAAAAATATATAATGCTCATTTTTTGCCAAACTGTCTTACGGATGCCTCACGCTGAGGCGAAACACATATCGACGAATATTTTGTGTTTGAAGGGGCCGTTCCTTATCAGAAGAGTACCGTATTATTAACCTTATTCTATATAATATATTACCATGCAGGTACGCAATATATCAATCATTCCAGTCCACATTTGAAGGAACTTCTCTGTAGCACAGATAATATAATACTATACTAGTACAGATACTCAATTTTATATAAAAATCTTGGACACGCCTAACTCTGGCTATTTTACTTGCTATTTTGGTACCTATCATTTTACACTAGATGGTAGTAAAAAACTAGCGTCACTGCTGCTATCTACCCTCCGCAAGTATACATATCGAATCCTATTTGATACCAGCTCATAAGAGATGGCGTTGTGACAGCAAAACAGTATATATTTAAAATAAAATGGTAGATTGATAACCTTTGTGTGATGTAAAAAATACTGATCTAATGTTATCTTTAAATCATAAAATAAAGGCGCTTACATACATATGTATATGTCCGTTAATTAAATATGTTCAATGTTTATTTACAATAACACATTTTGGTCAATTTCTTTCCTATGTAGCATTTTAATTATTCTTAATATTAACATTGGTACTCATAGTGCCATCTATAATCTATTTTTGGAACTGTTTACTTTTTGTTCCAATTGGTACCCCATGACTGTTCAATGCTTGTACAAGCAAAAGAAAATTATTGATGTTACTTTAGTGTAATTACACGATTTATGTATCGTGTAAGTACACTAAAGTAACATCAATAATTTTCTTTTTCATTTATACTATAACTAATAGAAAAGATTTGTCATATTTTTAAATCAGCTCCTTCTTGCAAGGCTTGTACAAGCATTGAAACAGCTGATACAAAGCATATTCATACTTCGAATGGCTATGTTTTGTTGAATGTACAAATTATGCCATATAGACATCGAACTTGTGTATCACAGGACATTAGTAATGGCGAGATGAACACTTAAAAACTATACCATTCCTAAAAGCAGTATATTATTAAAGATTTATAACAGGTATTGTGTAATTCTATAATAGTGAAACTATATCTGTAGCATATAAGTTATAAAAGCATAAAAACTTACGTGATATAGAAGATCCTAAAGCCTTATCCAGAATATTATGTAAAGTAGCAAAATTTAACAACTCCTGAGGATTCAACGTCTTCACCAACTTTGTGAACAAATTATGACAAATGCTTCTAGAAAACTCTCCATCCATCAAAAAGAAATAATCCTTCAAACTCCTCAAATGTTCATACATATCGAGATTCACGAGGAAATATGTTAAAATTGAATTATTTACGACTTCAAGTTGGTATGTTAACGGTAACATGACTGATCTTTGCAGACAAGCTGTAAGAGTAGCAATATTATCGCATGTAATCTTTTTGTCATCTTCTTCAACATGAGAATTAAAATGCGAAGCGAATATATTCGCATAAGGCCGTTTCTTTACCTCCGCCATAATTATAGACGGATGGGTGTAACAAGATGTCGACATTTCCAAATTCATCTTACTTGTAAAGTAGTCTCTGTTAAATTTCTTCAGATCTTTTACTCCGAAAGGATCGAAGCCTTCGAGAGTGTACGACCCGTCCAATATATTGAAAAACGAGTATTTAGATTTTAAATTATTGGCTGCTGGCGATTCAGAAGCTTTCGACGGAGAAATATCAGGAGTATCGCCAGTTTGTATATCACTAATGGCCTCGGATTCGCCAATTTCGTCTTCTATTAAAGGGAAATTAAACCCGTCGGCTGTTAGAAATTTGTTGTCTTTTGGTTTAGCCGATTCTAAGTCTTTGCTGGCTTCGCTTCTTGGTGTGAATATATCTGCAGTCATCGCGCCTTCATGAGGTATGTCGGCTGTAGTTGGTGTTTCCAGGTCCAGCTGCAAGGAATCGTTTATAAATTACATTTTTCTTTATGAAATTCCTATCGTCAATATCCTAACTAATATTATAAATATTTGCATTTATAATATTAGTTAGGATATTGCCGATAGCGATTTTGGCAAAATCCTAATTGTATGATTCATCCAGAAAAACTTACTGTTTCCGAGGGATAGAAATTTATTGACAAAATCTAGATTAACGCGAGTAAAGTCGCGGGCAAAATTTAGTAATAATAAAATAAATATTACTTACTCTTGGAAAAATGTCCCCAGGAGTCCCCGCTCCTGTATTAGGCGTGATTCCAAGGCTATATCCATCTGAAGTGTCGTCACCATATGGCTTTAAGTTTAGAGTTAAACCAGATCTCTTAGCGATATCCCTTTTGGGCAGATCGTGATCCGAATTTTTGTCAAAGTCTGCACCCAAATTATTTCTCTTATTCTGAACTGCTTCTTCTTGCGCCTTGTTTGCGGGTTCACGGCAAATAAAAGGTTCTGCAGGAAGGTTATATTCAACTCCCAGAACTTTTTGCTTATTTATCAGAGCCTCTCTATGTGCATCTGTTTTTGGTTCAGATATTATAGGTGCAGTCTCAGGTTTAACAATATTAAATTCTGTTCCAAGTACTTTAAGTCTATTTCTTTTGGCCTCTATGAAAGGTAACAAACCATCTTCAACATTGTTTTCTTCATCGATTGATGGGAGGTGCAACAATCGATCTTTTACTTCATTATTTTCCTCATCAATTTGGCCGAATTCGTGGGACATTACTTTTTGTTTATTTAGCAGGGCTGCTTGTTTTATGTTATGAAATTGTAGATTATCGTTAACTTGGTCCAGCTTGCTACCTATATCACTTGATGATGTGGAGTGTTGCGCAGAACATTGTTCAACTTTGGTTTGAACAATATTTCCTTGTTCGTCAAGCTCGTTGTTATTGTCGCACTGATTACCATGAGATTTAGAAACACCGAAAAAGCTTTTAGCTACATTGCATATTGCACTTATCATGGTCGACGAAGTTTGTGCCACGGTAGATTTATTCTTCTCGTCTGTCGGATTACGTATTTCTTCAACATCTTCCATTACAACTGATTGCACTGAGTCAGTCATTTTGTCTCCTTCAATTTGCAAATCATGATCTTTTTCTTCAGTTTCTTCTTTATTATCAATTTCATCATCTGATTTTTCACCATCAATACTCTGTATAGACATAGCCATGACCTCTTCGTTTTTCTGATGTTCGAGTTCTAATTTCTCTCTCTTTAAATTTCGTTCTTCAGTCGATAGCAGTTGCATTCTACTTTGGTCTAATTGCAACCGCTTTATTTTCCATTCGGTGTGGATTTTACTCTTTTCAACTTCCATATTCAATTTGGAATAGTATTCCATTATTTTATTCCTAAAATATATTATATTAAGTATAATATTGTCTTTTCTTAGTACAATAGGTATCTGGAAATCAAACTATCGAGTACCTAAATACTTGTATATGTAATAATATAATACCATATAAAAGTTAGTTATTTACAAAGCGATAAATACCGAAACAGGTAAACAGAGATGTTACACTCACATTTTGACAGCTTAATTGTGATTTCAACTAATTAGAAAGTGAGCCTTTTGTCATCTAATGGACAAATAAGTTTGCTACTGAGAATTTCCAACTGGCAACTAGGAATAATTCCTGGGACTTTACAAACATTCAAACAACGGACACAAAGAATATCCAGACTCGGAACAACCATTTGTGGATCACACAAATTTTTGTTACGTGTAGGATTCGAACCCACAACACTCGGCGCAGTGGCGAGGCGACCACTTAACACACTTAAACCATTACGCTATCTGTGCTGTCTGAAGAATTATTAACATTTTACCCAACCCGAACTCGAAAACGAACTCAAAACCTTAAGTTGGTAGTAAGCGTACCTAAGTCAAAACACCAAATCTAATAATTTGATACCTTTCCACATCTCTGAGTTTAGAATCCAGTTCGTCGGTAGCCCTTTCCGCAGCGTGTTCTAGCTCGTGCCGAATCCTTTCTCGTTGCTTCGCTTTACTTTTAGCAGCTTTAGCTTCTGCCATCGCGGCTTCGAGGACGCGTAACGAATGCTGTTTCTCAGCTATTATTAATTGTGCTAGTCTTTTGCGTTCGGCTGGAAGTCAAAATGTCAGATACAGTGCTCTGCTTCATTTTATAAAGCACAACTGGTACCGATTAAGTAACAATGGGATTAAACTGATAGATAATCTTTTATTTTATGGTAATTACCATTACCATTTAATATTATATACCTATTGCGTTTTTGTTATAATTTAGAGATACCACTGAAGTGGTGATTAAACTAAAGATGCTTGAATTTTCTATTATTATTAATAATATATTACGAAATCAATTAATTAATTAAATTACTGAGAAGTCTAACAGTTTATTAGATTATAATAATATTTATTTTATAAAAGATTAATTATATACCTACATACATATATTAGCAGCTTCATAACTAATATAATTAAGGCGCAGAATGCTTTACAACGCAGCATAGTTCTGCACGCCGTATACCACTACACGAAAGGCAATAACAAAAACACTTTTACCCAATACACTTATGTATCTATCGATATAGATAGTTCCGATGCACTAGCACTCTGCTCTTGCAAACCAAGAATTTCAGTTACAAAATAATACGAATTTTATTTACCAACAATCTTCTCCATTGTCTCGGCTTGTTTGAGTGTCGCCATTTCAGCGAAAGCCTTCCTCTCGGCTTCCCTCTTCAACAGTATTTGATCAAAGGTCACGAGTTCGCCGCTTACGAACAGACACCTAGTACGATACACGTCTAACACTTGTTGCTGGCGTTCCAACTCCTCGAAACTGGCGCAGCATTTTACTGATGGATGGTCCGAAGATATTAGAAGGACTAAAGGATCCTGTAAGTATTCAAAATATATACTACGAGGGTGCGTTTTTAAGTTCGCGGAATGGAATAGAAGGGGATGAAATAATATTACAAAATTATTTTTCCTTTTCAATATATTCACCTGAAACCCTAATACATTTCTCAGATCTATGAATTAACTTATGAATACCTTCATAAAAAAATGTTTTGTCTTTCTCTGAAAAATACGCCGAAACTGCATCCTTCACTTCTTCATCGGTTGAAAGTTTCTTTCCTCGAAGCTCTTTTTTCAGATTTGGAAAGAGATAATAGTCGCTGGGAGCCAAGTCTGGGCTATAAAGTGGGTGATCAATGATATCGAAGCCCACCTTGTGCAAAGCAGCCAACGCAACTCGACTCTTGTGAACAGGAGCATTGTCGTGCAAGAGCAGGACACCTTTGGTCAATTTTCCTCTTCTTTTTTTTCTGATTGCCTCTTTTAATTGCTCTAAAATTGAAGCGTAGTGTTCTCCAGTTATGGAAACACCTTTTTCTTTGCAATCAACCAACAAAATTCCTTCTGTGTCCCAAAAAACTGTCGCCATGAGCTTTCCCGCCGATTGCGACACCTTGAATTTCTTAGGCGGTGGTGTACCCTTTTTATGCCACTGCATGTAATCTTGTTTAGACTCAGGTTCATAGTGATGAACCCAAGTTTCATCCCCAGTAACAATTCGCTCCAAAAAACCATCCTTGTCTTCATTACACTGGCTCAAAAACGCACGCGAACACTCGACGCGCTTCTGTTTTTGAGGCGGTGTGAGCATTCTAGGCACCCATCTTGCACTGACTTTTGTCATGCCGAGATGATCATGGAGAACCTTGAAAATGGTCGTTTCAGATACTCCAACCATCTCTGCGATTTGTTTTTTCTTCAAACGTGCATCCTCCAATATTAATTTTTCGATTTTTTCGATAAGATCTGGAGTGGTGACCTCAACAGACCGCCCAGGCCGGGAATCGTCTTCAATTGATTCCCTGCCTTGCTTAAAGAGGTTGTGCCACTTGTATACCATGGTTTTTCCTGGACAAGAGTCCCCGTATACAGATGACATCTCTTCCAAAATGGTTTGAACATTTTTTCTTTGCTTGGTAAGGAACTTTATAACGGCGCGGAACTCGATTTTCTCCATACTTCACAATTTCTTCCAGATTGAGTTGCTTGAGGGACGATAGTTCAAAGACTAATGACCTCATTATGATAATACTCGGTATATATACTAATTATTAGTTGCTAAACACGTTAGTGACTAAACAAGCACCCCCACCACCTTCCATACCCTCCATTCCGCGAACTTAAAAACGCACCCTCGTATTTCTTATTTAAAAAGGGAATCATTTCTGTATTGTAGAGGAATTTACAAACACTCAAACAACGGACACAAAGAACAACCCGTGTGGGATTCGAACCCACAACACTCGACGCAGTACTGCTACTGACGAGGCTACCACTTAAACCAGTACGCCACCCGTGTTCCTACTGTCCTACTGCTGGGCATGGGCCTCTTCGCAGTGTGAGAAGGTTTGGGCCATAGTCTACCACGCTGGCGCAATGCGGGATGGCAGACTTCACATATCTTCGAGATCATTATGGAGAACTCTCAGAAATGCAGATTAACTGTTTAATACTCACATAACTTCGAAAAGTTAGAGATGCGCGCCTAGGGATCGTACTCGAGACTCTGCTTGGCAGTCTTACATTCGTCCACTAGGCAATCGCTGCTTTTTTCAAAATATAATGTAAGTAAATAACTATAAAATATAATTTTTAAGTGTAAATTTAATAAAGTATAAATACTGGGTCAGGCACGTCGAATGCATCGAAAACTATAAAAGCTCTATGAGAGACCTTCTGCTTAACCAGTTGAGTCGCAGCGGCACACCGGCGTTCAGACACAGTGCGTATTACTGGCATGCCTAGACTTGACAGGAAGAAAATTATACTTACAGTAGGATTACACAGTTTCAAGAGCCTCAACGATTTGCCGCACAACAGTATAAACTTCGCGAGGGATTTCAAAAATTCCGGCACTGCTACACTCTGAGTGATATGGAATCCTTTGTCCCAATACCTTTTGGATCGACAGTTCACATACTGATTGTCTTTGCGAATGAAAAACTCGTTGTACCTGTCATCTAATTCGCCCTCGAATATGTATCTTTCGATAAATCTGTAATATAGTCAAGTACAGTGATTAAATATCTTAAACTGTGTATCGCTTTTGTATGTCACAACATAGAAATATATAAAAATAAAATATTTGGCTTTAAGTAAAATCTTTTTGTGCGCCTGGTAGTCTTGCTCCCTTGCTTGTAATAAAAGCACAAATTATATTATTCCAGTAATGGACCAAAATCTGCTGAAATGTTATTTAAATTGGTTGCTGAAGAGTTCTTTTGAATGTTCAAGTAAGGTATAAATAGCAACGTTTTCCATAAGCAGTATGTTAATTAAAATTTAACGAAATAAATAGTATGTTCTGTTCAGAAAGCTTTTTAGCTGACATACATCTTTCCGCCTGGTCAATGTTAAGTCTTTGTATCCAAAATCTGTCACATATTAACTGTATAACTATTGTAGACACAAGTAGTAATACAGCAATAATGGAGTATTCTGCTTTAAAGCTTTGAGGCAACCATTTGCCAATTTGGTAGACGTGACATGTGGTAATGCAAATCTGTGTATTTGGTACGAGCATACATTCTGCGCTAACAGCTTATCTGTTGTTAACCGGTGACCACATTATATGAGCATAACTGTTCCCTTGTCATTAAAAAAGGAATACCAACAAAACACAGCAAAGTTACTGCCTGTAGTTACTTGTGAGCAGCGACTTGGATGTTTCTAAAGCAAAGAAGGAACAAGAAATGGAGGGAAATAACGTTGGATCTTCAAATCTCGCGCATGGGAGATATGGAGTATCAATGGATTGAAAATAGAGCCTATGCCTATAGCCTGTATTACCCCTGGACAAGTTGTAGTACAAGTTACACATATAATACAACTAGCTGACCCACGCAACTTCGTCTGCTTCACATAAGAGAATTTGCCCCGTTTTTGCAACATTTTCCATTAATGCTCTGCTCCTATTGGTCGTACCGTGACGTTTTGATGATCACAGAAAGAATTTTTCAATTCGGACCTGTAGTTCCTGAGATTAGCGCGTTTAAGCTAACAAACAAACAAACTCTTCAGCTTTATAATGTTAGTATAGATATAACTTACTTAAAGTATACTTTGCAGATGGTGTACAGTGAGTTATAAACAGTAAAAGTTGTCTGTTTGTGTGTAATTAACGATATTTCGTTGAACAAATACGACATCAGTTCAGCTCCATGCGGAATTAAAGTTTTGGTATCTGGAAAAAGTAGAACGTTTACTTTTTTTATTGCAGCTGATGATCAGTGGTGACAGTCGGTCATAGACATAGCTGTGTTCTCTGGGCATAGGCAGTACCGATGCCAAGAAGACACAAGCCGCTGCCTGGCAAGAATGATTATGTTAATATAATAAGTACATACATAATTTGTTTATGATGTAAATTCAGGAAAGCATAATGTATCTAAGCCAAGAAGGTTATTTATCTAACCATAAAATAAATAGTAATATATTATACCTACATATATCATAGTATATACTTTGGTGTATCTATTACAACTTGTGTAATATTATATTGATTATATTAATAGTAAACAAGTGAGAAACGGCAATAAATTGCCGTAAATCTTATAGTTCGAAGAAATGGTTCAAGTAATATTCAAAGGTCACGTGGTATCACGTGAGGTCAGAGGTCAAAGGTCATAGTCATTTCGGGGTATATCGATTATGTTGAGTCGAATGGCGTCGACCGCGAGTCTCTAGCTCTTACGGTTCTTGAGCTGTTGAAAGTTGTTTATGAGACAGACGGACGGACAAAGCTGTTGTATAAGTTTTTTCGAACTCTAAAAGTTGAAACAGTGTCATCGCAATCCCACCAGGATTCGAACCTGGAATCTTCTGATCCGTAGTCAGACGCGTTATCTGTTGCGCCACATAATTCTTCTTCCTATCGATTATTAATCCCAGCTTATGCCAGGCTCCGCTTATTTCTGGTATAACGAGATTTAGCTAAATATCAGTTTTGCTTTCCGACGCACGTTGGGGGTGAAACACCACCAACTTTCTAACTGCGGGCTATTTATTAAGAACTTCTTAACAGAAATTCTTAATAAATTGCTACTAAGAAATTCTTGACAGAAAATCTTAGTAACGTTTTCCATGCCCGACCCGGGAATCGAACCCGAGACCTCATTACCCGCAGTCGTATACACTACCACTGGACCAACAGGGCAGTTGCGCCACATAAGAGAGTGTATTATTCTTCAGTGTGTGTCATATAATGTGCAAACTTGTTCTAATTTTAATTGCGCCTGCGACATGTCCTAGCTCTTCATATTAACCATGTAATTATGATAAGCATGCCTACTATGAGAATATTTTTTGTGATAGCAAAGCAAATCTATGATGACCATTTACCTTGCCATTATAAACGACTTTTCTTTTACTGCCATCACATTCTTAATGCACCCTCGCCGGTTTACAGTACATTTAACTTGGAGTTTCTCTAGAACATCTATAACCTAATCATAGAACATTCGCCCAGATATTTTCCTAACAATATCGCTATTATCATCCCATATCTTAACTAAAGGCGTTAATATAAATACGTAGAAGCTATATTACCTATATTAACAACTTTGTAGATAGAAGCAATGGTTTCTATCTCATATTTGAGCGGCTCCATATGATACAGTATTTGCAGTAATGTCGGCATACAATTCAATTCTTCGTTGCTAGACTTGCAGCAGTTCTCGTAAATCTCAGTTGCCGTTAAACGGAAGTCTAGTAAATATCTTCTTACTACTTCTCTTGCGGCCTGAAAAAAATCAGCTGGTTTATTTTAGTCATAAACTTTTATTCGGCTACGCATTTTTATTACTTTAAGTTAAAGAAGCGCTAGTCTTCTTAACATAAAAGTGAAAGTGCTGTGGAGGTGGCTGAACTATATTTAGGTACCTCCACTGAGACCTTAACAATATACACATAGTCTCACGTTATATACTTAAAAAGGTAGGGCCACACCTCTAGTGTACTAAATCCAAATTTTGTCAACTATGTTTTTAGGTCCCAGATCCCGAAACGAGCCATTGCCGTTAACCGGAAACAGTTCCAGACTCCGTGCTGCTACTGAGAATAGCTTGACTGAAAAGCCCAATAACACTTTGGCATCAAACTGAAACTAAACCGGGAATTGAACCTAAGACCTCTTGCACAGCGTTCATATACACTACTACTGCACCATTAAGGCAAGAAACAAAAAGTTAAGTTCTATTTTTATGTCATAATAGTTTGACAGAATGTTTTTTTTACAGACTGTAGCAATATATGAGCAGATAATGATAAATTTCTGTACGAAAATGGGTCGATGTATTAAACGATTCGTACCCCATAAATACATAGTATTGCCTGCTACTCCGAGAAATTACATTAACAGCATTATAATGCGTCAAATTGTACATAACCTTAGCTTGTTACAGTTTTCATACATACATATTCTAGAACAGGTGCATGTTTAGTTAAAAAATTTACGTCAGCCAAATATATGAGACATAATGACACCACTTAGAAACAACTCAAGATAAAAATCCTATTCTAGCTTTAGTAAAGAATTTTTACTACACACAGTCAGTACTTCCATTACTTATCACATTGCCTGCATTTAGTCACTCACCTCATAAACCAATCCATTGCTATGAAAATGATCCTCGAGCGTCTCATTAAAGGCAAACTTATAAAGCCGTCTGTAATAAGTGCCCACTAGTAACAGTTCTGATACATAGTTGCTGATATGGTCTTTTGATATGCCCTCTAGCACCAAGTTCTCTTTCATACAGTAACAATTTGACTCTTGATTGAATGGAAATGAACTAGTTTCTACTCCAACTGAAATACAAAAGAATAATAAGGATATATAAATACTCATATACCTATATCCCTGAAAGACTAGGCAGAGCCATGTTATACTAGCTAGGTTTTGAGTCCTACGTAATAAAGAGGGAGTTTATGTCAAAAAGTCAAAAATCATTTATTCATTTAGGTCACAAAGTAACACTTATGAACGTCAAAAATTATTGTTGATGATAATGAATAGAGATACAGTATTTTAATGTATTTATTTATTTTTATGATTAAACAGCGTTTGCACGCGACTTCGTTCGCGAGGAGTACATGATGCCCATATGTATGCATTTTATCTCCAGTTCTACTCAACGTAACTAGATAACTTTCATCTAACTTTTGTCTACGATACCGCCGACTGATCGTCATCGATCACGATCTATCTATCAAACACGATCATTATAATGTGAATTATTATCAAAGATATCGAACTAACATCCTCATGCGGGGTCACACAATATTCTAATTTATTTTTAGTTATTGCACATCACCAGTTTACTATTGAAAGTAGGGAATATCTGAAACTTCGATTGATATCTATAACTTTACTTTATTAAATCTTTTGAAAAATAATACCCTATATATTTCTATATCTTATCTAGTTTTCTTTTTCTCCAGAATGCCTCTGATCTGATCAGAACATTTTATCTCAATTGCAGTTAATCAATATTAATATTGGTGTCTACTTATTATCTTTTTCGATAGCTACAGTAGCAAAACAGTACATTTTCCATAAAAAGAGATATCCACTAAATATTATGTCTTACTTACTTATTAAATACATGATATGTCTAATAAACTGTTTCTCAGATATAATGTTTAGTTCAGTGAGCATATCACCGTATGTTTCTCGCCAAAGTCGCACTTCCCTTGACGACGAGGCAATGAGCTGTCGCTCTTCAATTAGAGGTAACTTAGCTGAAACAAACAATTGAGATCAAGTTTAAAATACATACAATATGTTTGAATGAAAAGTGACCTGAAATTTTAAGGTATCATTGGTATTATACCTTAGAATCTAAAATTAATAGCGCCATGTTTAAGCTATGCTTAGACTTAAAATTCAATTTTATTGAAACTAAAGTGTTCCTGTGTATAATTTGGTTTACTATCAATTAGGCTATTGTTGGCGATATCGGTTTTGTCGAGGAACACCGTGGTAGGTTTAGTCGGTATTCTGGGAGCTCTATTTACATCGTTTCAACATCTTTCTTTTACCCCGGTGAGTCCGACATAAACCCTCCGTCCGCCCCCGCGGAGGTGTACGCACCAAAGCATGCACCAAAGTAAAAAAAAAAGAGGTGATGAGATGTTAGAAAATATTTATGTTGTGACAATAATCAGTGTCATTTAAGTGTATACTTACCAACAATATCCCATATGTCATCAGGAATGCCCTTATCAATTTGTGTGGCTAGCTCCCATATATCTACAGATTCATCATCAGTTTTCGCCCTAAACACTTCCTTCACATCAGACTTAACATTTGTACTTGCCAGTGATATCTGCAACACAACACTAAACGGTGATAAACTTAAAAAACTATACTAAGTTAATTAATAACAACTAGCTTTTGCCTAAGACTATGCTCGGCAACAATCCTTTTTTTTAATGAAATGTGCCTTGTTATCAATGATATGGAAAAGGACATATCCTTTTCCATATCCCTGATAACATGTATGTGTAATTGCATGCTAATTGATTACATAGTTAAGATGTGTAAGCGTAATAAATAAACAAATTTACTTTCACATTCATAATATTAGTTTGCTATAACCATGCAGGTATCTTATTGTATATTTTTTATGTATGTAAGTGCGGCCTTGACTGCGAGTATGCACATACTTAATATAATATTAGGAATACATTACAGCTGGAGCATGGAAAAATCTTATACAGTTTGCACTTGAACATAACCTGAAGATACTTAACACTGTATACAAGAAACGTGTAAACCAGCGATTCCTAAAGTGGGTTCCATAGAAAAGTCACCAGGGTGCCGCGAAATTATTTATATTTGGCTATTAAATAATACCACATTTTTTCAGTCAACTTTGCTCCCACTTGTCTCAACTTGTTGTTGAACAGGTTTTCAGCTTATACCTACTAAATACAAATAACTAATTCAGGTCGAGATAGGATGCTTCCCCGGATATGCGCATACAATAGAAGACATAATACCAAACTATAAAGCAATTATTGAGAAAACAGTGAAACAATTTCATTCTTCACAATAAAAGTTAAAGTAAAGAATGAAAGTGTTTCACTTATAAAATACTAGCTTATGCGCGCGTCTCCACCCGCATGGTACCTACATGAATAAAAAGCAGCCTATGTCCTTCCCCAGGTTTTAAACTATCTTTGTACCAAATTTCATCCAAATCAATTGACTGGTTTAGCCGTGAAAAGGTAACAGACAGACAGAGTTACTTTCGAATTTATAATATTAAGTAAGGAAGTAAGGATTTATTATGAAAGTTTTTGTTCTTATTTCATTTGTATTATTATTTTATTATTTGATTATTATTATTTTTATTTGATTTGTAATCATTTGATATGAGGATCCATTAACTAAAAGGTATTTGGTGAGAGGTCCGTTATCTTAAAAGTTTAGGTACCCCTGGTGTAAACAATAGGTGGACATGGATCTCACCAGATGGACTTTATTCTTACCAACAAAGCCAACCTGTTTCAGGACTGCAGTGTCGTTAACAATATCAATTTTAATAGTAACCATAGAATGATCAGAGCCAAACTACAACTCAAAGCTAGTAAAACTAGACCCTTTAAGATTAAACACGTTAATAATATACCACTGATGAACTCGGAATAATTAAATGCAAATCTAACAGACTTCATAGAAAACACAAAACATTTGAATGCGATAGAAAAATACAATGAATTTGCAAAGTATCTGAAGGCAGAAGAGAAAATGAATGCAAATGAAGTGAAGAATAAAACAAAATGGTTAACAAACGAAACTTAAGAAATGCTGAAAACCAGAACCAAATTAATTTCTTCATCTGAAAAAACAGCAAGTACTAGAAAAGAAACAACAAAGTTAAGTAACCAAATAAAACAGCAGCGATAGCTCAGTGGGGAGACCAACAGACTGCAATGCAGAGGGTCGCGGGTTCCAACCCACGTCGCGCACCTTTGACTTTCGGAAGTTATATGACTTTTCGAAATTATGTGCGTATTGATTGACAATTATCGCCTGCTCCGTGCCTCGGAGAGCACGTTAAGCCGTCGGTCCCGGCTGCCATGAACATCTATGGCAGTCGTTATTGGGGAAGTCGACACAAAAGATCCCACTGGGTCGAAGTGTCGCCGGTCTGAACTGACTGGCCCCCACACAAGATAAGATAAGATAAGTAAGTAACCAAATAAGAATGAACATGAGAAAGGATCGGCGAAGACAAAAAGTGGTGGTGTCAAAAAGGTGGCCAAACAGCTGTAAGGAAAAATTGGGTATCCAATTTGGTAGACAAAAACCGCAGACAACATACAAGGCGCCCAGAAATCATCTCAATAGCAACAGACTTTTGCCGAGATTTGAACTCTAGCAAAGATACTAATCAATAAATCAACCTAACTAGTGGAGTAGACTTACCAACAATAATAGCTGAAGAAGTGGAAAATGCTGTAAATTCCCAGAATAGAGTCAAAGATGCCAGCTCAGACAACATTAACAACGAATTCCTCTTAGAAAACAAAAACGCCCTTGTACCAATCCTTACATACCTGTTCAATGAAGTGATACAAAGCGAAAACATACCAGACGAGTGGACAACTTCCACAACAAGAAGGGTGATAAAAACAACATAAACAACTATAGACCAATCAGCCTAATGTCTAAAGTCTACAAAGTTTTTGCAAAAATCATCCTAGACAGAATAACCATATTGCTGGACGAAAATCAACCAAGAGAGCAAGCTGGATTCAGAAGCGGATACTCAACCATGGACCATATCCACACAGTGCGTCAACTATTCGAGAAAAGCGAAGAATTCAACATAACCATCTACAGTTGTTTCGTAGATTATTCCAAGGCCTTTGATTCACTGGAATACAATCAAATATAGGAGTCACTTCTGAATCAAAGTGTAGAAAAGAAGTGCATTAGAATTGTCCAAAACATATATGCTAACAGTAAAGCTAAAATAAAACTAGAAAAGGAAGGAGAACAAATAAGAATCGAAGGAGGGGTCCGCCAAGGACATCCAGTATCGCCTAAGCTATTCACAGCTGTGCTGGAAGAAATATTTCGCCAACTGGACTAGGACAAATATGGGCTAATAATCAATGGCGAGAATCTGTATTACCTGAGGTTCACCTTGAAGACCGAGACGACCTTGTGGTAATCTCAACATCAAAGGAAGAGCTTCAATGTTAAATGACTTTTTTTTTTTTTTTTTTTGTTACCCAGGAAAAATGCTTCATGCACTACCCGCCGGCTAGGGCACGGCACCGGCGGGGCGTGTGGGACTCCCAGCAAGAAGACGCGCTGGTATACCCACTAAAAAACCTGGGGTGTTCCCTCTCTCACCCAATGAGGGGGGGCCAGTTGGGAACTTAAAAGATTCAACCATAGCAGGCCCCCCCGTGTGGGTGCCGGCCGGGTCATTTTTTTCGGACCCGACCACCTCTCGTCCCCAGGGGAGAGCCTGACTGCTCTCCCCTTTCGACATCAGAAAGGCGCGCGGGAACACCGCGCGCGCCCTCTCGGGGCTTTTAGTTTACGGGTGGCAGGGTCCCCTGAGGCCCCGCCACCCGGAGCCCCTAGGTGGGGGGCAGGAGAGCGACATAAGCGCGTCTCCTGCGCCCCCTCCTCCGGCGGCGGACGTCCGGGGCGTAAGGATCGTCCTCACGCCCCCGCTCCGCCGCCTCCTTCTGCGAGATGACAGTCTCGCAGAAGGAACTCATTGCGCCCCAGCACCTGTCGTCGCCGACCATCTTGGATATGACGGTCGGCAACGAAAGGTCGGGGCCAATCACGGTGACCAGGGCACAGCGCTCCGCGGCCCACGCCGGGCACTCCTCCAGCGTGTGCTGCGCCGTGTCCCGGTCACACACCTCACAATGGTGACATCTGGTTGTCGGCTCCCTACCGGCTATCTTGCAGAGGTACTCTCCGAAACACCCGTGTCCGGAGAGCACTTGAGTAAGCCGGTAGGTGAGCGGTCCGCGCCGTCTGTCCGCCCATTCTCTTAGTACTGGACGGACAGCCTCGACTGTCCTCACCCCGTAGCGGGGCTGGGCCAGTCGCTCATTCCACCTGGCCTCCAGGACCAGTCGAGCCTGGGACCTTCGCGTCTCCACCGCCCTGTGCGTGGGCTCCTCGCCATGGAGGCGGAGGTCAGCGCGCCAGTAATACACTGACGCTTGGACCTCCGCCTCCAAATCCCACGGCGGCGATGCCGCCAAAACGCACGCCGCCTCATAGGAGACGGTGCGGTACGCCCGCGACACCCTGATCGCCATCGCCCTCTGAGGTCTCCTTAGGAGGGCGACGTTTCGGCGATTCAGGGCGCCAGCCCAAATGGGCGACCCATAAAGGGCCATCGACCGCACCACCCCCAAATAGAGGCGGCGGCAGATGACACTCGGCCCCCCGATATTCGGCAGCAGAGAGCTAAGCGCTCCCGCCGCCGACATCAGCCGGGGGGCCAGGCGGCTAAAATGGACTCGAAAGTTCCAGCGGCCGTCGAGGTGGAGCCCCAAGTATTTCATACTCGGCTCCACCCCGATGCGGACCCCTCCAACAATGATGTGGGCATCTGGTGACGGCGCCCTCCGAGGCCCGTGAAATAGAAGGGCCCCGGACTTTTCCAGCGCCACCTCCAGTCCCAACATCCTAATCCTGCCGACAACCAGAGCCACTCCAGCCGTGGCAAGACGGGCAGCTGCCCCGTAGTCCTCTCCCCGGGCCGTAACCAGCGTGTCGTCGGCGTAACAAGTTACGCCGACGCCCGGGGGCAGGGCGCCCAGCAGCACCCAGTCGTAACCGATGTTCCACAGGAGCGGACCCAGAACCGATCCCTGTGGAACACCGCACGACACCTCCTCCGGAACGTCTCTCCGTTGCGCCCCACACAGAATACACTTCTCTGGTGCAGGTAGTCCCCGACTATTCGGCGCAGGTAGGGAGGCACCCCATGAAATCGGAGCGCCTCCCTAATAGTCGCCCACGGCAGGGTGTTGAACGCGTTGGCGATGTCCAAGGACACCGCCAACAGCACCCCGCGCGAGGCGACCGCCTCCTCCGAGAGGGCCTTGACGCGACTGATCGCGTCAATCGTCGATCGGCCCTCCCGGAATCCGAATTGGATTTCGGATAAGCCGGGGCCCACCCGCACCAGGTGCTTGGAGAGGCGGGCAGCCAACACGCGCTCAAAAAGCTTGCCCACCTCATCCAACAACACTATGGGGCGGAATGTTAAATGACCTAGAAAGACAGAGCCGCAAGGTAGGACTAAGCATGAACACGAAAAAGACCAAGGCTATTACAAATGGGGAGCAAGAACCTATATATGTAAACAACAACGAAATCAAATATGTAAATGGGTATGTTTATTTGGGCCTAATAATCTCCATTACAGATGTAACCTCAAAAGAAATGGATAAGCGCATAGCAAACACCTGGAAACAGATCTGGAGCCTGAAAGAGGCTTTCAAAAATAAAGAAATGAGCATGAGCATAAAGTGTAAACTGTTCAACACATGCCTACTACCCATACTCACATATGGATGCCAAACATGGGCTCTAAACAAATCGCAGTATATGAAACTCGAGACCTGTCAAAACACTATGCAAGTATGTATACAATGATTAGGAAACACACAAAAATAAAAGATGTCACGATAACCAATAAAAAGCTCAAGTGGTAATGGGCAGGCCATACTATCAGAGGAATAGACAAGTGGTCGAAATTAGTGATGAACTGGCAGACCACTCAGGCGATGGGTCGACGAAATTAAGGCAGTGGCGGGCGGTGCTTGGACATCACTAGCCATAGAAAGAGAAAAGTGGAGTCGGTTGGAGGAGGCCTTTGCTATAACAAAGCACACAGATATTACAACCAATGAAACAACTAAAGAACCTAACCAATTGTGAAATATCTGACAGAAGGCTTATAATAATAATAATAAAAAACATTACAGCTTGACTTGGCAGCTTTTTGAGCAGAAAGTTATTTAAGCCTTTTTAAGGCTAGGAACCAAAATAAACTCAACATACCTTAACAATAGCAGATGCTGAAGTTGGTATCTGCAAGTCTCTTGGTTCTGTCAATCTTGGATAATTGAATATTGTACTTTGAGAGTATGGTGACAAATGAGTTGATGTCATAGATGCCAGTGACATGGGACTGAGGAATGTCTTTACTTCATCTTGCCCTTGCATTTGAGAGTTGGAGAAGTCTGGCAGAACTGTAAAGTAAATGTGCATTTCAGTAATATTCTACAGGCAATTAATCTTATACAGTATTACACATAAATAAATAGACCTATATAATCCCTAACGTCTAAACAACGATGTCATTCACCATAACATTAGATTGAATAATACAGAAGGACTACTACTAAATCAATGTGTATTGATCCAATTTATCCAAGAATATTTTATTTAATTAAATTTAATCTAAAAACCATGTTCTCAATTGTTTTATTAAAACAAATATTCTTGTCTGTTGCAATATAAAAGAAAACACAACTAAACATTTAAGCACACAAATCTAACAGTTAAATATTCTGTAACTCCCATTTATCCAAGAATGTTCTTTTTAATTAAATTTGAATCTAAAAAAGCATGTTCTCAATTGTTTTATTAAAACATATTTTCTTGTCTGTTGCAATATAAAAGAAAACACAACTAAACTCAAAAAGCACAAAAGTTAATAAATATTCTATGTAGTATAATAGTCTTTTTTTATAATGAAATTATCTATTTCAGAATGTGAATACACATGTTAGGTATGTGTAAAAGCCCGTGTTTACATATAGTAAACAAAAAAACTAAATATTAATAGGATAACAAACTTTGAAATTAAACACTTTATACGGAATGTGACAAAATCCTTATAAAGTGTTTAATTTCAATGTATAACATTTGCGTAAACATAAGACAATATTAGGATAACAAACTATTTACAAATAGTAATTATCAACTTGACTTACGTGATTTGGAATCAAAACCCTCCAATGTGTACTCTGTATACATTTGAGATTTTTGGTTATCTAATGCAGCCCCTTGCCTCTTCAAGGAGTATGGCAGTTCAAATACATGTGAAGGAAAGTAAGGGTAAGGCTGAGGTGACCCAAATACTTCCCTTTTAGGCTTAGGTAACATCTCATCTAGAAGTCCAAAGGTGAAAGGATTCTGCAAGAAAAATATTCTATTACAAAGATGATTCTATATTTATGTCCTATACAAACTAAAAGAATGTAAACATTTATTCCAAGCCTGCCTTATGCAATACTGCTTGCATAAGTTTTAGATATACATAATCTTTGAACAGCTTACTTACACCAATTTTCATAAACTGTAACTTGGTTAAGATTGTTCACTACCTATCTGAGTAAGTTATATCAATACTGTAACTACAAAGATATAGTTTGATCAATGTTATTGACTAGCAACAAGCACGCAACAAGTTACTTACCTGAAACATTTCTGACGACAGATCTTCTATAACTGTGTTACTTAATCCAATGAGAAATCGTATAATACTGTAAATATTGTCTTTATCTTCTCCAAAATCTGTTTGACGAATAGTACTTATGATTTTCTTTAATTCCACAGATCTCTTGTACTCAGCGATGTTTCTTACATTTTGTTGATACACAAGATAATATGATAACAAATCAACTATGGGCTCTCCTTTAGTTGTGCAGATTTCTTTGGAAGACTTCTTCAATATAATTTCGTAAGCATTAGAGCGCATTTTGGCCATAAGTTGCTTTTGCGATACTCGGTTTTGATTGCAGTATTTGCTAGCAGTTTTACTACATAACTCGGTAAGTAGATTGAAAACACCAACATCTTCGTTATTCCTATTGGTGAGATTATGTGTCATTGTCACGGGCTTTTTATATTTATATACTGGCTACTACGTAACAAAATATATTAATACTAGCTAAATAACCATATTTTTAAAGCCGATGTAAATTGAAGAATTCCTTTTAGAAAATTGTAAACAGTTGCGGCTGTTTATTTCACTAAATGTCAAAAATGGATCCATAGAGTACAATATTTAGTGTTATCCAAAAGTAAAACTATACCATTGAGATCGATTGAGATATTATTGTACCGTACAATTAATTTGTACTTCCAATTCAAAGATTCAAATAATATAACATAATATACTACTTGTACATGTTATACTATTTGAAAGGATAAAATAATAAATAAGTTTGAAAGAATAGTTCTGCCAAGTAAGTACTAATTAATATTTTATAGATATTTCTATCTATCTATGTAAAACTTTAATCAAGCTGCGCGCCGCATGGAGTAAATAAGTACTACGTATGTACTACAGGAAAGCTCACAATGGAATACTCAAAATAATAGTAATAAGACAAAGGCTCAAATAGAAATCAAATCAATTACCTACACGTACAAGAAGACAAAATATCTTAAATTATAAATTCTGAATATGAATCCGAATATTTGTTTACATAAAAAATAAATACTATAAAGTGTTAAAACATATATTATTATTTATTTTATATAAATTTTAAGTATTTGTGATATCTTAATAATTCACTTTTTGATCATGGATTTTTGTTAAGTCCGCTGTATAGTATGGCCACAGATAATAATTATAATAGTTATTAAAGTATGGTTTAAGGCTTAAATGTCAAACATACGGAAGATAACCTAAATTTGTTGGATTTATTTTGCTATATATAACATATATTATATTTCGAAATATCTGTAATAGAACAACAAATAATACTCTCCATAATTATGAATCAAGCCGAAGTGTCCAAGTTGGTCTCAAAACTTCGTATAAGAGTACCAGCAGAATATCGCAAGCTAAAAAATCCGAAGGGTCCTGAAGGCAGACTAGATAAATTACGTAAAACTGTAACTGCACTAATAAAATATGAAAGAATTGAACTAAATTATAACAGAGCTGATGAGGCGCGCCAGTACACAGAGAGGGTAAGTAATTATAGATATACAGTTAGATCAAAGACAACTGGATATTTACTATATAATAATTCCTATCGTTAAATTGTTTTTCAGCTCATATCTGAGGCTATACGCCATGGCGACTGTCATAAACCAACAATGGAAGCGGCAGACTTCTGGCTATTTGAAAAACAACTGGTACACAAACTTTTCAAGGTGTTAGTTCCAAGATATGAAAATTCTCATTTATCTTATACAAAAATGTACAATGCACCAAAGCCACAGTTTGCTCGAGTTCTTGATAAAGCTGTCTTAGAACTTAGAGGGAACCCTTATCCAGAACTTCTAAACAAAAAAGCAAACAACAAATATTTAATACAAAATGTATTACTTGATGCTGCTAAATATGACTACAGGCAATCTAAATATGCCGATATGGCTGATAAAATTGGAACAAATTCAGATAAAAATATTAAAAGCAAAAGTGAAAATACCGAAGTGACTGAAAAAGCTACAGACAGCTGAATGGATAACCTTAGTTTAAAATTAATTTAACATGTAAAGATTGTAGAAATAAACATTATTGTTACATCTGCATAATTATATTTGTTGTCATTGAATGTTATTACAATTTATTTCAATCTATCCACACCTAAACTGCACTAGAAAGAAAATTAAAGTTTTTGTACTTTCAGAATATTAATGATTTTGATGACTGGCTTTAATCCTTTGTAGTCTTCCATGCCTCGGAAAAGTACCCTTATAGGATCACACTTTGTCTGTCTGTTCCAACCAGTCAAAAATTTAAATTTATATCATACCACTCTGTTTGATTTTTCATAACTCCAATTCTTTAGATGTTAAAAAAATATTTTAATTCGAGAGCAATCAAAGATATGGTCATTTATCTAACCATGCTAACCCAATTAGGTACTCTCTATTTACCTAGAATCATGTAATTGTGAAATCTACAAAAATATAGTTTTTGTAATAGGTACACTTTATTGCCATTACTTACATTAGCAGTACCTATACAGCCCCAGCTTTCAACAGCGAATTAAGGTCGGCAGCCACTGATGGTATGGCATGGCAAGAGATTTTAATGTCAATTCGCTTTAACTTTTAAATTTCAATTTGATTGTAATTGCATAAAATTTATTGTTAATTAAATTATTAATTTGCATGAATAAATTCACGAATCTCTTAAGATTTACATGCTTGTCTGGCAAGGGGTTGGAACTATGAAAAATGTCTGGCTAATGAGGAAACATCTAATTATTACCCAAGTATTTTACATAAAAATCAGCTTTTAACTTCATTTCTCATCAGAAAAATCGAAACACTGCAAGTTTATGTTTTGTAAGGATTATCAGAAAAATGTGTATATTTAGGAACCTACCTATGTCAAATGTCGTTTAATAGTGAATAATATGAGGTTTTCAAATCCTAATGTTAATGTACTAAATTTAAATAGGTTTCGTATTTTGTTTAACAAGTCATTTTTACCCTGTATGGAGTATGAATGAAATTGATAAAACAACACACGTAAATGAAAAAAATAATTAAATTAAATTAAATTATTTTATTTCGTTTCAACAATAAATATCCTTAAGTTAGTTTGTGGAGTCTCCTTTTAAGCATTTAATGCTTGTGTTAGGAGGCTCCGCTCTTCCATACCGTAAAATTACATATTTAAAATAAAAATTATGGATAATTATTATCAATTTACAATGATATAAAATAATAATATTAGACATTATTTGACATATACAGCAAATAAAGTCCTTACAAAACTGATTAAATTATTTATTTTTTGTTTACAATTTTATTACTATTAATATAAATTAATGCATGCAATCTTTGTGTGTTAGTGCAGTGTGTGAGTGAGTGTGTGTGTTTGTGTGTTTGTGTTTGTGTGTGTGTGTTTGTGTATGTGTGTGTGTGTGTGTGTATGTGTGTGTACGAGAATGTGTAAGTGTTTGTTTGTGTATAGCGGACTGTAGATGGGAAGTTTGTGATGTGTTGTAATGTGTTTTATTTTACGTGTTGCAGCAGTGCTTCCGTTTCATCAAAGGTAAGTGTCATAACCCAGCCAATTAGAGCTTTTTTAGCTACCTACGTAATATTTTTGTATATGTATGTAAATTTCCTTATTTATTTTATTATATAGTTTGGCAGCTCGTTTTTTTAATTGATTACTGGCAAATATGGTGTTTGTCTGAGGAGTCGGTATTATTACGTCCTTTCTCCTTTTGGAGGTTCTATCAGAATGGTATGATGTAGTCTTATGTGTCCTTAGAATAATATGCACTATATAAAGTTTTCTAACTGAGAGTAAATTACTTATTTGGTATAATCTTTTGGTAGGGTACGTAATCTTTTTAAAATACATTAATTTAATAAGTGCACGTTGTGCTCGTTCAACGCCGATAAAATGGGTTTTAGCAGCACTTCCCCAAATGGGGATATAGTATACAATGACGGATTGAACTAGAGCGATATATATTTCATTAATTATATTTCTACGACTGTTTTTGGTAGTGTATGCGTTTTTAGGAACAATATGCCTCAGCGTCCTAAAAATCCAACTTAACTTTCTCACTCTATTACCAACTTGTTCAAGATGGGAATACCAGGTTAATCTCTGGTCAATTACTACACCTAAATATTTAGTTTGACTGACTTTGGTAATCGTGGCACAGTTACAATTTTCGTTTTCAGTATCTCCGCATACATGAACCTTTATGCTATAATTGTTACTTGGCTGAGTACGGTTAGTAATGCTAAAACAGATATAATTAGTTTTGCTTATATTTAAGGTAAGTAGATTTACATTTAACCATTGAGCAATTTTAGACATCCCCATCTCTGTTCTAGCCTTAACATCACCCCAAGAGTTTCCTGAGAACACAACAGCTGTGTCATCGGCGTATGAAAATATCTTTGCATTGCTGATGTCCATGTTACAAAGATCGTTGACGTACACCAGGAATAAGGTCGGTCCAAGAACGCTACCCTGGGGCACGCCATACGATACCTCTGTGTCATCACTGACGTAATTTCCTATTTTTACCCGTTGCTTCCTACCCAACAGATAGTCTTTAAATAGCAAAAGTGGAGTGCCTCTTATACCGATTTTTCCAGTTTATTCACGAGAGCAGGAACAGAAACGGTGTCAAAGGCTTTTTTTAAATCAATGAATGTTGTTAGGCATTTATCTCCCCGGTCAAGATGCTCGACAACGAGAGTACTTAAAGCTGAGACTGCATCTTCAGTGGATAGAGTTTGTCTGAAACCAAACTGCGTCGGTGATAGGATACGAAAATTGTTTAAGTAATGTTTTAAACGGTTGTTAAGTAATTTTTCAAGTATTTTTGCAAGTGCTGGCAAGACGGAGATTGGCCTATAATTGTTGACATCGTTTCTGTCTCCGCTCTTGTGAACTGGAGTGATAACGGCCTGCTTTAGTGGGGCTGGAAATAAACCCTTTTCAAAGCACAGATTGGCAAGGTAGGCGATTGCTGGCACAACTTCTCGTTTTACGTGCTTCAAGAATTTGGTAGAAATATCATCCCAGCCCGGTGCACTTTCAGACTTTAAACTCGTTAATATTGTATCCACTTCTTTAGTGTCGGTGTCTAACAAAACGAAGGAGGATAATTGTGTAGGTTGTTTGGTTAGTTGCCTGTTGGGATAAGTGTTGAGATCAGTCCGCGCCGTGATCTGTTGTGCTAGCTGTTTTCCAACGTTAGCAAAGTAGTTGTTTATATAGTTGACTGACTCAATTGGAGACGACTTTATGCTCAGGAGGTCTGCGTTTTGGGTTTTTAATTTATTTGTATACGTAATATTTTTTATATTTTTCCAAAGTAGTTTGCTATTTGATATAGAGTTTGTAATTAATTCCCTCTCATATTTCCTCTTTAGTTTCTTTAATAATGCGTTACAATAATTTCGATATCTATTGTAGGTTAATTTTAAAATATCATTAAAAGGATCGTTACGACTTTGCTTTTGAAGTTTATTTCGGTTCCTTATGCACCGTAATAAACCAGGTGTTATCCAGGGTTTAATGATTCTTTTTTTGTTAGGTATGATTTTAGTAGTAATATTTTTATTTATGGTATTAATTAAGTGATTAATTAGTTGGTGTGCTAGGATATTAGGATCATTACAAAACAGAAGCTGTGAAATATTTTGTTCCTGTAAGTCTTTTAAGGCTTGTGCTAAGTTTATGGAAGTACTGGTTTTCCTGACGGCAGATGCATTGTAACACTTAGATATAGATAGAAAAGTTATATAGTGGTCAGTGATGCTAGTATGTAATATGGCAATTGAAGCTAATACCTTATTTTTGTTTATTTTAAGCATGAAGTGATCCAGGCAGTTCCTATCTCTCGTCGGTAGCGTGTGTCCCGGGAGTATCCCATAGGTTGAAAGCATGTTTAGATAACTAACCCTATTCCTAAGTTCGTGATTAGGTTCTGTTTGTTTAGGTTTAATATTGATGTTTATGTCACCTGTTACTATTAAGGTTTTTTCAGAAGTTAGCGTTTCCAAATGCTCGCTGAGTGAATTAAGAAAGATGTCGGTATTTGCGTTCGATGGTGAGCGATATACACATAGGATTAGACTGTCCAGTATACTAAGTTCTAAACAAGATGCTTGAGAAAGCTCAATTTCCTTTAATTTGTGTTTGAGTGAACTCTTAACGTACACAACTACGCCATCGTTTTGGTTTAGCTGTCTTGTAGTAGAGTAAGACGTATATTTGTCTATTTGCGGTATAGGTTTGTTGTTGTGTAGCTGACATTCCGTGAGGACAATAACATCTGTTTGGAATTTAAAATCTGCCAAAGTTAGTAAAAAATTATCAAAATTACAATAAATACTCCTGATGTTTTGAGATAAAATAGTGAGGTCATTTCTATTTACATATATATATTTATCGAGATTTGAGGAGTCGCATTCAACGGAGCGGGCAATTTCAATATTATCTAGATCTGAAACGGTTAATAATGTGTCAGTCATTTGTAAAATAGCTTAATAGAATAAATATGTCCAGATAGTATGTATACTGGTAAAGTAAATATGGTAAACAAACAAAGTATCCCAAGAGGTTTGGTCATCAATGAGTGAACTGCATTTTTATGATGAAGTGAAAGCACACGTGTAATATTGTAATTTATGCATAAATACTGTAGAGAGTGAGTTAGTAAGAGAGCGGTTGAGTTTTGTGTGTAGTGTACAAATGTAAGTGTATGTAACTTAACATAAAAAAATCGCAATATTAATATTACTATAAACAAAATTCAGAGTGTAATATTCACATAAAGCAAAACCTGATAAACAAACTCTTACGGTAAACAACAATGTACTGCAATGTATCCGTAAAAGTTTAATTAGCTTAGAGAAGTAAATAATAAGCCTGTCTAGATATGTTGCATACAATAGTCATACCTTTAATAATAGTTGATGCACCTGTTGTTCACTTCTGATAGTAATAGAAGGTGAGTTATCATCTTTTTTGACATATACCTTGCCATATGCTGTCCAGCAATATTTGTACGCACCAGTTTTGGTAAGGTCCCGTGCTAAGAAGTGGAGGCGAGATCCTTTTGGAGTTAGGTGTTCTGACAGGAAAATCGGAGTATCTTGTTGGGTTTTAAGGCCCAGGTGCTTGCAGCTCAGCTTAAACTGGTTTTTGATGTTATGTGCCTTTGCCATTTTCATTATCGTAGATCTTAGTAGGGTGGAGCTGGTTTCTACAATAATCGGCGTATTTTGCTTTTCGGTTTTATTGCCACGCACCCTATATATATCCTTAATGTCGTATTTATTGATGTTGCACTCTAAGGTACGTGTGAGGTTCAGAAGCATATCCAAAAGGTCTTCTTTGGTTTCTCTATCTTTCGTAGGTACATTTTTTAGAACGAAATTAATTTTTCGGTTTCCCATTTGCATGTCTTCAATTTTGTTTTCTAGAATAGTTATATAGTTTTGGTCCTTTTTAGCTTGCCTCTCCAGCTGATCTATTTTTGCTTTTAATTCTTCGTTTTGTGTCGTTAATGTTATTGTGGAGGTCTCAATCGCAAGGTTAGATTTTTGTATTTCCTTTAAAGTTGTTTTTATTTGCTGAATCTCATTCCTATATTTATCTGTAGAAAGTGAAATCATTTTTCGGATCTCTTCTTTAAACTCATCTAATTGTTTACCAAGCGCATCATCTATTTCCTCTCTTCTTCTTTAATGCGCTGGAACACATAATTAGGCGATTTTTTTTTTATTTTATTCTTATTTTTCGCAGCACCACTAATCATTGGCTCATTGTTTTCGGTATCTGAGTGCGAATTATCTTTATCAGACTCCATTAATGTTGATGAATCCGTAAATAAGAAAAAGCAGAGCCGGTTTAACGCACTACCGTTCGCCTTCCGTAGTACAGCTGCACTCCTCCTTCGGTAGCCTCGCGTGGAATGCTATGAATGACCGCGTAACACACCGCGCGTGACGTCAGGCCGCCGAGCAAGACGGCAATTATTACGACGTTCTCTTTTCCTCGAGACGCGCGGGGGACAAGCGGGGTCGCGTCACGGTGCAGCTGACCGGTTAACGTTTGTACCGAAAGAATAACCATGACGCTCAAAATAAGCAGCATTTTCGTATACGCTGATTTATTTATTTTATGGAGCGCGCGGTAACACGTCTGTACTCAACGCTAGTTCGGACGAAACGTTTATTTAATAACTTGTATTCTCTCCCCGAGCTCTTATTAAGTACTGCTTCCATACATTTCTTAATCGATCGGATGAGAGTCACGATCAAATGTTGTGGCATTCCATTCCATTCCTCTTGGATTGCATTGTGCAGCTGGCTAAGTGTTTCTGGGGCAGGATCTCTTGCACGAATTCGTCTCTTTAATTCATCCTATACTGATGTTCAATCGGTTTCATGTCCGGGCTTCTTGCTGGCCATTCCATAATGGAGAAACCGACTTCGGTAACATAATCTCTACTAGCAATGTCGTGCATGAATATGAAACCGTTGCCAATAAAATGTGCATAGAGCATCACGTGAGGCTCACGACACTGTTCGATGTACAGATGACTGTTTAGTGTAGGCAGACGTGGCCCAGACACAAAGACAAGCTCTGTCTTACCGTCGGCGCTGATTCAAACCGTCCACGAACCGCCATCATAGCTGACCTTTTCTTTAATGCAACATTGTGAAAACGTTCTCCATCTCTTCTATAGACCTTGTTCTTTCCGTCGTTACCATACAGCATAATTTTACAATCATCAGAAAAGAGGACTTTGTCCCACTGGGGGAAATAGAATTCAAAATACCATAATGACCAACTTAGGTGCTCACGTGCAAAGTTAAGGCGCGCTCTTCGATGGTCTGCAGTTAATTTCGGCCCATTTGCTGGCTTGTGCGGTACCAGTCCACGTTCCTTCAACCTTCTTCTAATTGTAGAGTCACTTACAGCGACCCTACGTACAACATGAAGCTGCTGCTGCAGTTGAAAAGCATTAAGGCGTCGATTTCGTAAAGAAGTTGTTACAATAAATCGATCATCTCGCTCAGAAGTAAATATGCGTCCGATATCACAAAACGTAACTAAAAACGGTTACCAACCCAGTAACTAAACATATCGATATTCAATAATTCAGTAGGTAACCGCTATCACAATATCCACATTAAAGTCACGAATGAAAGTTGGTAGCATTAGCAACTTATAACTGAAATAACCATGGCTTCTCTCTCTAACGCTAACTAAATATTATGTGCTTTAATGCGTAAAAGACATAAAGCGAATATCGACGCGCGATTAGCGCGAGTTTGGTTGGCATTTAAACGCATTGAGTTTTGTAAAATGGACTTTAACTATATGGACATACGATGCTATTTTGATTTTCGAAGGTTTCGTTATTAGCTAGCGCTAAGTACCTATGACAATTAGATTTATTATATCTATATTGTTGTCTATATGTGATATGTTATGAATAAGCATAGATTACTGTGCCATTTTTCTTATCTATCTTCTAGAAATTTACCTATTGTCCACCAAACACGCGTTCCTTCCGAGTTAGATAAATATTGGACTATCGATTCAATAGCTTGATAGCTATGCAACCAATCCAGTTTGTAGCTATCTAACTAACCAAGGCACATATTAACCAACGGTTGTTGGTATCGATATTAAAACCAAATATCGGCTATCCAAAGGTTACCAAATTTATAACCGATAACGCCTAACATGTCTACTCAGAAGTGACCCGATTTCTGCCAGATCTTGAACAGCGCGTGAACAAATCAGTCTCTCGATAGCGTTTGTAGACTCTATGAACAGACGACAGGCTTAGATGCAATCTGTCAGCAACAACACGCTGACTAAGTCCAGAATCCAGTAAAGCGACCACTTGGGCGGCTTCTGCGGGCGAAGTATCCATATGTTTTAGAAAAATCTTTTTCAGACGTCCCAAAGTCACAGTACACACACAGTATACAGAACACAGAACAAAAAGTTTTAAGATAAGCGCTAATTTTTAGTTTTCAAAGGTGAAATGTACTCCAACTAGGGTTGCTAACCGTACTTTATAGTAAAGTATTGTACGTTATTTCGGGTAATCGTAATCTATAATTTAGTAGGAAAATAAAGGACGTGACAATACTTTATTTTACTTAAATCCGGTTACGACTTTCCTTGATAATAAATATTTGTTAGATTTAACTAGCATCAATAAAAATATGGTTACCAAAAGACAGGTTAAATAATTATCAGATCATGTACTTTTTTTACCTAAGATAGTAAACATACTCTATTTGTTCAAAATAAAGTTGGCAACCCTAACTCAAAACACACATTTGTCTCAAAACAGTGAATCATTTTATTTATAGGATAAACAAATTAGTCTAATTTTGAATTTAGCATTTTCGCTTATCACTGTAATGGCCAAACTGCCAGCTATACAATCATATGATTTTTTTCATGGAATGAATACTCTTTTGTGTTAAATTAGGACAGAAACCATAAAAACGGAAGTGTTTCGATTTTTCTGATGAGAAGTGTATAATGTAAGTAGAATTATAATTTCATGAACATTAAGGGTTTCTGGCATGGGGTTGCCACGAAGTGACGACGTCAATGAATGACGTGATTTTTAATAATATTCTGAAGGTAATACCAAAAAGTCATACTTTATTATTTGATGAATTTAGATCGGTATTTTACACACCTTTAGTACTGTTTACCTGCCAGAGCCACGGTAACCCAAACTTCATAATGTTCCATTGTTCTTACATGTGTTGGGAGTATGCGCTGACAAACTTTCAGCGTTTATAAAATAATGAAGGTCTGGGGTTCACGGGCTCATGCTCTATATGGTGCGGTTAGACATGCCGTGTAATACTTCGACAGCCGGGATAACGTAGGGTGCGAGAGAGCGCCCGCGTTGTAATTTGCAACTTTGTTCTTATTACGTGTTATAACGTTACAACCGTTCCGGACTTACATATTATGTGAATTGTGAAAAGAGGGTAGCCTCTTTTCACGATTCACATAAGTCCAGAGTTTACGTAGGCCAGAATACGATCGTCGATGTTAGGTACGGTTAAGCGTGCCTAAGGACGTCGCGGCAAAGTTGCCATTGGTGTCTGCTTTCGTGTAGAAATGCCGAAGAATCTCCGTGCCTTGCCCTTACCATACCGCTAGTAGACGCGGGGCGAAAGTTTACTACGTATTTGACTGCACGGATGGCATAGTGATGTTAAGTGATTACCTCGACACTGCGGAGTGTTGTCCTAAAATTTTGCCCGTGTAAGATCCCACATTAAAATCTTATTTTTGATTTCTAATAAGAATCATTAATTTTTTCAATACTTGATAAATAAAATAAAAAATATTTTAAAAATTTAGAAATAAATGATAGTTGATGTAGGTACCGATCGTGGCCCACTGCGAGGAGTGCGACCGGGACACGGCGCAGCACACGCTGGAGGAGTGTCCGGCGTGGGCCGCGGAGCGCTGTGCCCTGGTCACCGTGATTGGCCCCGACCTCTCGTTGCCGACCGTCGTATCCATGATGGTCGGTGACGACAGGTGCTGGGGTGCAATGAGGTCCTTCTGCGAGACTGTCATCTCGCAGAAGGAGGCGGCGGAGCGGGGGCGTGAGGAAGATCCTTACGCCCCGGACATCCGCCGCCGGAGGAGGGGGCGCAGGAGACGCGCTTATGTCGCTCTCCTGCCCCCCACCTAAGGGTTCTGGGTGGCAAGGCCTCAGGGGACCCTGCCACCCGTGAGTGAGAACACATAGAGGGCGCGCGCGGTGTTCCCGCGCGCCTTCTTACGTCGAAAGGGGAGAGCAGTGAGATGCTCGCCCCCGGGGACGAGAGGAGGTCGGGTCCCATTGACCCGGCCGGCACCCACACGGGGGGGCCTGCTTTGCCGGTTGTCACCACTGCGGCGACTGCCGCGACGTTGTAGAGAACACGGCGCTGCACACTCTGGCGGTTTGCCCCGGCTGGGCATCGCAGCGCCGTGAGTTGACCGCGGCAGTCGGATCGGTTGCCCTCTCGCTCCCGGCCGTAGTTCAGTCTATGGTCCGGAGTGAGAGGTCGTGGAACGCCGTCGCCTCCTTTTGCGAGGAAGTGATTTCCATCAAGGAGGCGGCGGAGCGGGAGAGGGAGCGTTTAAACCCTCTCCCCAACCGCAGTGCCGGGCGCCGGAGGGCGCGCGATGACCTCCAGCCTCCCTGAGGTTTGACCTGGGGGTGGCGGGCTTTGTGGGCATGCCCGCCATCCGTTCAGCACCAGGTCCGAGAGGCGGCGTGCGTGTTCCCACGCGCGCCTCTGTGTCGAGTCCGTCTCCCCCCTAGGCGGGAGACAGTAGGGAATTTTGAGGGAGTCCTTTGGGTAGGTCTCTTTGGGTAGTGGCCTGCCGTTTCATACGGCGGGCCGAAACCTCGGCGAGGTCGCGACCGCATGCGAAAGCGATTCGCGCGGCCCCGCCGATAGTGGTTTTGTCGAGGAACACCGTGGTAGGTTTAGTCGGTATTCCGGGAGGTACATTATTTCTTTTCCATCTTCTTTTACCCCGGCGAGTCCGACATAATCCCTCCACCCGCCCCCGCGGAGGGATATGCGTCATTGCATTACACAACGTAAAAAAAAAAAAAAATGTTTGTAACGGAAACTTTGAACATGATTTTGACCCCCTTCAAAACGTCGGATTATCTCGAAATTTGGCATACTTATCAAGGACCGATGACAATACAATAATGTTATTATTATTAAAATTATTCTTTTTAGTTTGCTCTTATAAAAGCGTGTTTTTTAGATTTTAACTATTATTTATTTAAATTTTTTTAAATTTTCATTTCTACTTTAGAGATAGAATAGAGATACTAAAGATAGAATTATAGCCAGGAAAATAAAATTTATGCATAGTCTCAAATTCGTATGATAATAGAGTAAAGTTTGAAATTAATTCTTTTTTACATAATATTGTCTTATGTTTACGCGAATGTTATACATTGAAATTATAATTATTTATTATGTAATAACAGTGTTATAATGTAAAATAAACAACGCGACAAAATCCGTATAGTGTTTAATTATTTTTGTTATTTTTTCATTAGTGATTTAAATTATTGTTACCAATAGTCTTGATTATTAGTCTTTTAAACTCAACAAAAGTTTCGTAGCCATAAATGTTTTCATAACTGGTTATGGCATGGGCGACATAATTCTGGTCAGTTGTAGGTACAATAAAATGACTGAATCTAGACGTCTGTTCAAGGAAAAATTTAAATGGTGTCAAAATAACCAACTACAAATTAAGATGGATATCGTTGCACGACACCATTCAAATAATATTTTTTCTAAATATTGGAAATCAACTAATAAGTTGAATATAAAGCCTAGACGGCCCGTGAGTGTCGAAGGTGAACATGAGCCAGATGCCATTGCAGAATTATTTAGGCGTCATTTTAGAGTTGAGCCGGTTGACAATCTTGCACAGTGTGAGTTGAGGTCGGTGCCCAATGCTGGGGTAATACCTGGAGATATAAATGTAAGATTCACTGCAAAGAATGTTGATTTAGTTATCAAATATATGAAAAGAGGAAAATCTCCAGGTCACGATGGTCTCAGCATTGAGCACCTGCGGTTTGCTGGGGTACACTTGCCTAGAGTCTTGGCCCTATTGTTTAATCTTTGTATTAACCATGCCTACCTGCCTGATGATCTGATGTATACCATTGTGGTCCCTATTGTAAAAAATAAGACCGGAAATGTCTCGGACAGCACTAACTACAGGCCTATCTCCTTAGCCACGGTTATAGCGAAGGTACTGGACAGTCTGTTTGACGGCCATTTAACAAAACATTTAAAACTGCATGATGGCCAGTTCGGTTTTCGAAATGGTCTATCTACCGAAAGTGCGATTTTGTGCCTCAAGCAGACTGTGCAATACTACTCCGCTCGTAAAACCCCAGTATACGCATGTTTCCTGGACCTCTCCAGGGCATTCGATTTGGTCTCGTACGACCTGTTGTGGACCAAAATGTACCAAGACATTAGTATGCCCCGTGAAATTATATCTATATTTGAGTACTGGTACAAAAATCAGAAAAATGCTGTAAGGTGGGCGGCTAGTAAGTCGGAAGATTACGCATTGGAGTGTGGAGTGAGGCAGGGGGGGCTGACCTCACCGAAGTTATTTAATTTATATATGGACCGCCTGATTGGAGAGCTGAGCAGCACCGGCATCGGATGTCATATAGAAGGGGTCTGTGTAAATAACATAAGCTATGCGGATGACATGATTCTGCTTAGCCCTTCAATCGGTGCACTGCGCAAGTTACTCCGTATATGTGAAGATTATGCGGCGGCCCATGGGCTCCGATACAATGTGAGAAAGAGTGAGGTTATGGTATTTAAATCACCTAAAAAAGAGGTCAAAACGGTACCTCCCGTTTTACTCTATGGTACACCTTTAAACCAAGTCACTCATTTCAAGTATCTGGGCCACTGGGTCACCGAGGACCTTAAAGACGATATGGATATGGAAAGGGAACGCAGGGCGTTGTCTGTTCGCTGTAACATGTTGGCACGCAGATTCGCACGGTGTACTGAACAAGTGAAGATCACACTATTTAGAGCTTTCTGCCAGACCTTTTACACCTGCAGTCTGTGGGTCAAGTACACGCGGAGGACATACGATGCCCTGCGTGTGCAATATAATAACGCGTTCAGGGTGATGATGGGGCTGCCGCGGTACTGTAGCGCGAGTGGTATGTTCGCGGAGGCGAGCGTGGACGGCTTTCACGCCGTCATACGCAAACGAAGTGCGTCTTTAATGGCACGGGTGCGCGGTGGCCCCAGCGCCATTCTGACTGCGTGTGCTGGCAGGTGGGACTCATTGCTGATCAGGCATTGGATAGGCCTACATGCGAAAGCAAGCGCCTGACACGTTACCTTTGTGAATGTTATTTTTAAGTTTATAAATATTGCCACTAACACTAGGTTAAGAACACTGTAACTAACTAAATATGGAAGTAATTCTGAAATAAAATTTATTATTATTATTATTATTATTATTATTATAAATATGGATACTTCATCCGAACAAGCCGCTAAAATTGTGGCATTGGTGCGGGAAGGCTTGGCTCAACGAACGATTGCTACTTAGAAATTTAAATTTAAACCAGTCTACGGTTTCTAGGGTATACCGAAGGTTTGTAGAGACAGGTTCTTACAAAAGGAGACCCGGTACCGGCAGAACTCGAGCAATCACCCGTCGTGACGATCGATTTATTGTTTCAACTTCCCTACGAAATCGTTTCCTCACGTCAGTAAACATCAAAACAGAGCTGAATGAAGTGCGTGAAGTAATGAGTGCACGAACAATAAGAAGGAGGCTTGAGACTGTGCCGAGCGTAAGATTATCTATGGCGTAAGACGCGGTTGGACTGAATGATAGAGCTCGATATTCAAATCGGCGCGCGCCCGCCATAGTGGAATTGTATGGAGGATTTGAAGTGCTTTTTTGATACATATGTATCTTTATTGTCAACCAATAACTTAAATATTTGGGACGGACAAATTGTAATATAACTATTTATGTTTCGTATAAGCTGTAAAATAGGATAAATTTCTACTGATATAATCTAAAATCACGTAATACGAGCTTACGTTTTTGCATTTTTCGTGAAAATTTACGTAATTTTGTAGGCGAAAATATTAATTATTTTAAGTTTTTTACACGGAGTAATTGTAAACACATTCATTGTTATGGTAAATGTATATTTTATATTTGTATTAAACAAAAAGTGTCGATTTTATCAACTTAACTGTGACCGCCTGTTTTGGCACATTTCGGCGCAGAAGCGACAATCGCCCCTTTTAGACCAGCAAATGGTCCAAAGCTGTCTGCAGCTTACAGACAAGCTCGTTTAAGATTTGCGCGTGAACATCTTAATTGGGCTGAAGAGCAATGGGTCTCCATATTGTTCACCGATGAGTGTAGGTCATGTTTAAATGGTGCAGACGGTCGCAGAAGAGGCTATCGTCGAGGTGGGGAGAGATATGCTCAAAGTTACATTGAGGAGCGTGTTCCTTTTAGAGGCAGTTCGTGTATGGTGTGGGGTGGTATTTCGATGATCGGGCGAACAGGACTTGTATTCATCGACATGGTTCGTCAAAACGGTAGAAGAGGTGGTTTGACGGCACAACGCTATATAACAGAGGTTTCAGAAGCTCACGTGGTACCTTACGTGGGATTAATAGCGAAAATTTTACTCTAATGCAAGATAATGCCCAACCACACGCCGTTGCACAATTTTTCAATCCAACCAAAACCAGTAATGCTGCATAATCTAGTACCGTGAGACAACTATTGTCTCTATCCGAGAAAAAGCATCTGCTACTATGTTTTGGTTACCGCTTATGTACCTGTGCTAATATCTGTGCTAAACTCACTTAGGAATGAAAGTTGAAGAATTCGTTTGGGACTTTCTTTATCGCTGTTTACTTTCGTGAATGCGTATATAAGTGGTTTATGGTCGGTAAATATTGTTAACTTTCGGTCATCTATTAAATTATTAAAATGCTTGATGGCCATAAATATTGCTAACAATTCGCGATCGTACGTAGAAAATTTCGTTTCCGTTTGAGTTAATTTTCTAGAATAATATCCTAGGGGTTTCCAACAGTTTTTGACTTATTGTTGCAGGACCGCACCTAGACTAGTATTTGAAGCGTCGCACATTAACGATAAATTAGCATCGGGTAATGAATACGACAATGTAACGGCGCTTTTTAAGCTTGCCTTACATTTCTCGAACGTCTCAATGGCCTTTTCAGTCCACTTAATCAAAGATCTGTCACGTTTTTTTGTGTTATGCAAGTACGTGTTTAATTCTGCCTGGCAATCGACTGCCTTAGAAATATGCGAACGGTAGAAATTTACCATACCGAGAAAACAACGATTGCTCGATATTATCGGGTCTCGGAAAATTTACAATTGCCTGTACTTTATCGTCTAATGGACGAACGCCATCTACTGACACTTCATTACCTAAAAAGTTTAATTTTGACACTCCAAATACTCATTATGAAATATTTATTGTGGTACCATATTCGTTGAACCTTTGAAAACCGCATTCAAATGCTCTATATGCTCCTCTTTGGATTTACTAGCTATACATACATACGTCATCTATGTAATTTGAACAAAATCGAAACCACGTAGCACTATCGTGTCCATGAACCTCTGGAACGACTGTGCTGCGTTGCGCAAGCCAAAAGTCATTCGCGGGAATAAGAATAAATCGAAAGGCGTTATAATTGCGGTTTTTCTATGTCATTCGGTGCAACGGGAATAAAATGATACGCCCTATTTAAATCTAACTTACTAAATATGTTTTTTTTAAATCGTTAATACGTGGGATAGGATAACGATCGGCCTTCGTTATTGCATTCAATCTTCTATAGTCCCCGTAAGGTCGAATTTCTCCATTTCTCTTGGGCACTACGTGTAAGGGACTTGCCCAAGGACTTTTAGAAAGCGGCAAATACCTAAATCTAACATATTTTAAAATTCCGCTTTGGCCTTCTTGTATCTATCTGGAGGAACTGGTCTCGCCTTTGCAAATATTGGGGGCCCAGAAGTTTCAATATAAAGGCACACCGAATGTTTAGGTATGTCCTTATATGATACTGGCCTGGTAATATCTGGATAATTACTTAATATATCATGCCACATATTGTTATTAAATATAGTCTTAACCGACGACTCACTCTGGCCATGGCTTACGACTGACGCGATAACATTTAATCGTGTAACCTGATCTACTAATTTACGCGCGCTTAAGTCAACTAACAACTTATAATGGGTTAAAAATCTGCCCCTATTATAGGTTGTTTAACAGCCGCCACTATAAATATCCATCGGAAAGCTCTCCTTAAACTAAAGTCTAAAGTTAAGGTACGTACACTATACGTTTGTATTTCGGTCCCATTAGCCGCGTATAGTTTATATTCATCACACGCGAGTTTTTTAAACTTAATTTAGAAACTGGAATAACCGAAACGTTTGCACCCGTATCTATTAAGAACTTTAGTCCGCTTTTTCGGTCTAGAATACATAGGCGATTGGATGAGTTGATAGATACCTCCGCCACAGGCTGTATCGCCGCTAGTTTTCCGACGGAGTGGTGTATTTCGGCTCCTTCCAATTACACGGTTTTAGATACTTAGTAGCTTTAGACCTAAACTTATAGTGATAATAGCACAGCCATTCCGGATCCTTGCGACCTCTACTCACGTCTATCGCGCGTGACCTTGAGCGACGATAACTGCTGCTGTAGTCTCTACCGCGCTGTGGTTGCCGAGCGCGTCGCAGCTCCGTGACTTCGAGGCTCAGCTTCTCCAACGCCACGGCCAAATCCGCCGTTTGACTGGTGTCCTTGGGGCTGGAACTAGGCGTCACCATCGCTATCGCCGCTGGACGAGTCGCCTCCATAACTTTATCATCTACGACCGCACAAGTTGTCCAGATCCTTAACTTCCGTGACCGCAAACACAGCCTGGACAGCTGCCGGCAGATGACTGTTCCACATAATTTGCAACGTGGGATCTGGTATCTTCGCTCGCACCAAATCCCTCATCCGCCGTAGGAGTTGCGACGGGTTTTGGCTCCCAAGCTCCATCTCTCCCAGTAGCTTCTGGAACTGGCGGGTCTTTGATTCTTCAAAGACTTGCAACAATCTATCCTTTAAAGTATCATATCTGCGCGTCTCTGGTGGTGCTAAAAGAAGATATCTGACCTGCTGAATAGCGCTCTTGTTCAGCTTCGTTACGAACAAACTGTGGTTTGCAGCGTCACTAAGTTTGTGGTTTATCATAACCGCTTCAAATTGAACGAACCAGAGTCGAGGTTGGTCCGCCCAAAAATCCAGTATGCGCGATGACACAGTTATACTAGCCAACGCTGACATGTCCTCAGCACGTGGCTCAATTTTTGGATCCACCGCACGCTTTACCGGTGGAATTACTCCTGGAGTAGTCATTATCCAAAATATTACGGTTTACACGGGTCACCACTTTAGGTAATATGTAGAATGTATATAGGGTTAACTAATATATTTTGGATTATTAAATGAAAGGAATATACGTGTTCACGTAAACTGTCTTTATTCTCGACTAACTTACTCGGCGGGCGCAGCCGCCTCTACATGTTTACGTGCATAATCGCACGCTTAGGTATATCTAAATACACACTGTGTCCTTTCAATTTATATTTAATTTTACATAGTTCTGATGGCAAATTGAAGCAGGATCTTTTGGAATCAAATATAAATATTTGTGGAAAGGGCCTGCACTAATTTTTCTAAGCCTTTTATGAGAGAGAGATGCTACAACCATAGATTGCCCTATTCATCTCAGGTCAAACGATTCCCATAATATTATCAGCACTAGAACCAGTAAAGAATCTTTGAAACTGAATAAGAATAAAAGAAAGTGATGTTCATTATGCCCACCTACTAGAACAGCAAAGCCTGCACACTTATGCAGTGATTACAAGTTAATTATTTGCATGACTTACACTAAGAAAATTCATTCACTTTGACCATTGTCAAAATTTTTATAGGAGAAGTTTTATATTTTGTTTTGCTATGCCATTAACTAGCACATTCGGAAGTTTAAAATTAAATATCTATTTTCATTGTTACCATTGCTTTTATATTTTTTTTGGATTTTATCCGAATACCCTGTTTTTTGGCTAGTAAAAATATATTGTTTCATTAAGATCAATAAGAAATACTAATATATCCTCCTATTGTTTGTTTTTGCATACAATTACCTTAATGAATGTTTGATTTTCAAGAGTAATAATAAAAATGAACAGATTTAATATTTTTATATGTTTTACATGAATTTAAACTAGGTGAGTCCAGTGAACCCACGACTATAGAATCGTAACAAGTTTTCACCACTATAGTTAAGGGTTAATTTAATCAGAATCATGAAAATTCTGATACTCAGTGCTATCAGCAGCTGTGTAGTCAACATCGTGGAATGATGGTGATGTGAAAATGGCGGAGTCAGGGGACAGTTGTAGTTCAATGAGGAAATCTACCAGTTCTGCAGAAAGAGATCTAGCATTCTTAAATAGTGCTTCCTTGAACGTATTGATAAGAGGATCCGATGATATCAATAACATATTTAATGAATCCCTATTGCTATTAACTCTAGACGTTTTTGTGTATTACATAAACTAAACGTCTATAGTCTGTGTTCTGAGCCTCTTGGGCTTCTTCTGAAATCATGACAAAAAAATTTGATGCAAACTCGTGCGGAATCAAACAATAACTGATTTTAAATTAAGAGGGTTGTAGCTTTAAAATAAACTAGGTTTTATATGGTTACAAAGGTATACTCGTGTTTAGATTCTCTGTGAAAGTTAAGAAATGGGATTTTTTTGACGTATGAAATAGGTTAAATTCAATTTTCTTTTCCCCAAGAAGAAAAGGGATTACAAATCTACAAATTCAATCAATAAAAATACATACTTTCATTAATATTCTCCATTTTTCTTTCACATTCAAACACTTGTGTTGTTACTTATCTTATAAATATTTCTCTCCTCATTAGTGATAACGGGGGTGGGGATAGGTCATTAGTAATAGTGTTTTTGAGGTCCCTGGTTATCTGGAAATCATTAAGACTATAAAAAACAACGTAATTAAGTAATGAATTTCCGACGTGTAGCTTGTATGAAACGATCCACTGTGCGTTGCAGCGAGCTGTTTCCTGCGCAAATGGAAACCATTGGTCTTGTCTTGTGGTGGCGTGCGTGTGCAGTTCAGGGCATAGATTAGAATACTGTTATAGATAGGCAACTCTAGCCTTGCTAGAGGTCTGTTTACGTGCTGCCGCCAAGTAGGCCTATCATGAACTAAACTGAAGTCGTCAAAATCGTAACAACCTATACATACATACGTATATTGACATCTGCATTATTCCTTTAATTTTTTATAGTAATTTTATTGTATTTATATGCTGTCTATATTTGTATGCATACAAATATAGGCAGCATATTAATCAAGTTACAAAATGGGATTATATGGATAAGTAACATGAAAAGAATAAACATAAAATAATGTGTAGATTTTTTATTTTCTTTTATGATTCATATTATTACAATAATTTTGCGCTGCGACTTTAACAGCATTATCACAGTCCCAAAAAGTGGTCTTACCAATGAGTTCTTGGTTCAAAGGCTGGTGTAAAGACTTACACCAGTTATTAAAAAAAAGCGGCCAAGTGAGAGTCGGACTCGCCCATGAAGGGTTCCGTAGCAGCAATTAATATAATATAAAAGTTCTTGTAGTTCGTTGTAACTTTGATCGATGTTTTAATAATAGTGTATTTTTACAGATTTATTATTAGAAAATAATGGTTCACGGTTTATGCATAAGGTTTATATTTATGAAATCAAATGTTTATTTTTATTTTTATATTTGAGTTGTTTGAATGAAAGGTAATTTGCGGTTTACGATTTACGACGTATTAAAAAATAACTACTTACTAGATCTCGTTCAAACCAATTTTCGGTGGAAGTTTACATGGTATAATATACATCATATATTTTTTTTAGTTTTATCATTCTCTTATTTAAGAAGTTACAGGGGACACACACACACACACATTTTACCACTTTGGAAGTGTCTCTCGCGCAAACTATTCGGTTTAGAAAAAAATTATATTAGAAACCTCAATATCATTTTTGAAAGACCTATCCATAGATACCCAACCAAACGTATGATTTTGAAGAAAAAAAATTTTTGATTTTCAGTTCCAAGTATGGGTTCCAAAATTTATTGTTTTTTCTATTTTTGTGTGAAAATCTTAATGCGGTTCACAGAATACATCTACTTACCAAGTTTCAACAGCATATTTCTTATAGTTTCGGAAAAAAGTGGCTGTGACATACGGACGGACAGACAGACAGACATGACGAATCCATAAGAGTTCCGTTTTTTGCCATTTGGCTACGGAACCGTAAAAACAATCGATTTCCGCACTTTCATTTCACATTTCATTTCACAAATTACACTTTCGAGGTGTCTTTTGACAGCAATTAGTGGCTTGGAAACTTTTCTGGGACCTGAGTAACAAAGAAAATCTAAATCAATACAATAAAAATAGCAAGTCATTAAATAAAGTTGAGCCGTGACGCGTTAGAAGTATGAACGGTTTCATGCATTTAGTATACTCTGGAGCTGTAAAATCGAATTACGTTTTCTTTTTCAAATGCCACTCCCTCCAGAAATAAATCCTGTATCGCGTGGAACTTTACAATTATTCATACAATAAATATAAATATCTAATGAATCAATCAATGATTTACGGATCATAGTGTAGTTCCGTGGGGACATCGAACTGTTAGGAGACCGTCCCAGATTGTCTTTTTAAAAAAAAACTACTTTTCACACTGCACTGTACTTTAATATAAAACACTTATTTTTAAAGATACAGTTCTACTGGTACCGATTTCCGAACTTCCCGGAGCGAACCGCGTTTCGCGATGGACAGAATCTAACTAACTTTTGTATGAAATAAATTATTGAAGTAAATGAAAATGCTGACCAAGTAGTCATAACACAATGGAAATGTACTAGAATAAGTAAAATGCTGATTTAGCGTTAATAAGGAACTATCTCGGGTTATAACATCTCCCCCCTTAAGATGAAGCTTTATCAATTTTAAGATGAAGCGTAATTAAAGAAAATAGAAAATATAGAAAACGATTGGAAGCTTGGAAATCAGTTTACATTAAAATAAAAATAAAATATAGTTTAAAAAATATAGAAAATAAAGAGCACAATATGTAGAATATTGAATTCATACCAAAAAATAATATAAGACAAATTGAATTTATCATGAGTACAAAATTGTTAAAATATTATTATCTTAAGTTTAACACAAGGTAATATAAAAATAACATTTAAGTAAGCTACTAAAGATTAACAGTGTACTTGCAGTAACATAATAGTTAACATTTGGCAATCAGCTAACTGTTTATACCTTATCTTATTAATATACCTATGAGATAAACAACATAGTAAATGATATAATATTAACGACTTATAGTATAGTATAGTAAAATAGAAGGCAGTTTAACGTAACTTAAAAGTTCAGGTTTCTTTTACTTGAATTGAAAAAATCGACTTTACGAATAGTGTCATAAGAGTTATGATGCTGTAACGCGGGCAAAGATTTAACAGATTTCTTATCATCATCTGACGTAGAGATATCAGACATCTCTATGGAATTAGAAACTTTGGATTTATGTTTAACTGACTTCTGATTATGACATTGATTGAAAATTTGTATACAGCATCCGGGACCGTGATTACGATTCTTATAACAATTGTATAACTTATAAAATAAAAATAGAAATAAAGATACAATTAAAATATATGTAAAGGTAGAATAATAGGTTCCGTATTTAATAAAATGAGATTGCTTTTCCAAATTATTGATCTCATTCTCTAAATCATTCATCTGATGAGATGCGTATTTCAATGAGTCTAGGTTAATTTTACTCAAAGATATGGGAGACAAATACGGTAAGGTTTTATTGATTTTTTCTCTGTCGCAACAATCATCTAATGTAATATTAAAAGTTATATCTAAAGGCGACTTTATTTGAAAAGATTTTACACTAGTTGGAGTTAACTGAATAGTTTTAGAGTAACCAACACAATTTTCGGTTAGTTTTACAGAACCTGTACCGACAATAGAATAATCAACAATATCTTCATCACATTTTACAGTTAGTTTATTAATATTGGACTGGACAAAAATCCATTCATTATTTTTCAACTTTTGCCAAATATCAATATCTCCAAATAATAATTTAGAGTTACACTCAGTGGGTAGTGACAAGGTCACTTCCGTTAGTAATCTAGATTCACAATTAGGATTAAGTATACAAGAGTATATTGTTTGCATTTCACAAATAGAATATTGGTAGTTAATTGTTTTACACTTATCTAAATTATCAAACATAGTATAATGCATTCTATCGTCACTTAAAGCAGTGTAGGCATTAGAAGGTTGAATGAATGCAAATGTTTTGATATTGGATCCGTTATGTGGAGTTGGTAATGGTATGTTCTTATAGATAACGAACTTGTCGTCACTTATTAGTGGGATTCGCAACACAAAAACGATTTTATTATTATGGTAATAAGAGTTTAATTGCGAAACATCGATAATAGAATGAATATTATTAATACTTAATTGCACTGGGAAGTCTAGCCTTTTATTGATGTGACCGCTCTGTCTATGTAGTTCATCGTAAAGACTGATAGGGCTTATAACACTAGGATGTAGAACATTTACCTTAGAAAATAAAATAGCATTTAAAGTAGTATCTAATAGGTTAGAAATAGTAAGTAAAGAGCTTTCTATTATATTTAACAAGCTATTTATACGCGAAATATTGTATAACAAATTATCCGTCTTAGTAACTTGAGATAAGATCTCATTCATAACGTTTATTTGAGAGTTTAACTTAATCTCGTTTTCGTTTAATTTATATATGGTAGAGTTAAAATTATTTATTGTCGACTTAACAATATGTATATTATCTTTCATGAGCCGGTATAGTTCAGACTCGCTCTTTTGGCAAGATTCTATGGCGACGTCGTATTTTCTGGCGTCGTCGGCATCCAAAGTTCCGAAAAAGAATTTTAAAATTTCACCACCGAATTCTAAGGACCTTTTGACCTTGGTTGGTGTTTGATTTATAGTTAAATGAGATAACGATTGTATCTTAAGAAGGTTAGACTGAATTAGTATTTTAATAGGGCTAGAATAATCTTTACATTGCATGATATCTTGTGTTTGTATTTTACTACAAATATTTTGAGTTTTACGTAATAAAGATTCTATATTAGTTAAATAGGGTTCTAATGACATAATATCAATATGAGTTACGACATTCCAGTAGTCATTATAAAAACGAATATTAGTAATAGGCTCGAAGTAGATGCCGGGACTATGAGTTATCGGAGTTATCTTCGATTCGGCGTGGCAGCCGTGGCACAAGGCTCTGAAAATAAGACATATCAAGATACAGCGGGCTTGATTTCATTTGTGTGATATTTAACATGTTTACGGCCCACTTGTAACGTGACGTTATGTTTATTATGTACTTTAATTATTTTGTAAGGGCCTTTCCAAATAGGGGACAGAGCTTTTCTTAGCCTGTGGTGATGTTTAAGGTATACCATATCGCCTGATTTATAAGTAACATCGCGGGATTTAGAATCATAATATTGTTTTGAACGTTCTTTGCTGTTCATAATATTTTGTATAGCTTTTTCTCGGCTAAGCCGCATTCGATATTGCAAAGCGCGAATATATTCATTGTAGGTAGCGCTGTTAGAAGTATCATACAACGAATTAGGAATAGTGGGTTTGTAACCGTATAAAAGTTCGTAAGGGGTGAATTCAGTTGTACAATGAGGGGTAGTATTATAGGCTAATATAGCAGTAAATAAGTAGCAATGCCAATCATTTTGGTTTTCATTCACGAAAGATTTTAGATATTCTTTAAGGGTGGCATGTGATCTTTCTAATGCACCATTCGTTTGCGGATGGTAAGGAGTAGTAAAAAGAGACTTTATCTTAAGAATTTCGGTAAGCTGTTTAAATAAATCTGAGGTAAAGCATGTACCAAGATCTGTTAAAATAGTTTTAGGGAAACCAAATAACGACATGAAATGTACAAGATTTCGAGCTATCTCTTCACTTGTAGCAGTGACCATGGGATAAGCACTTGAAAATTTTGTTAAATCATCTTGGAGAGTTAATATGAATTTAAAATTTTGGAAACCAGCATCGGGTAATGGACCAACGATGTCAAGAGCTAAACGTTCAAATGGTTTAGTGGAAGTGGAAGTGATCTCCATCGGAGCTTTGTTTGACTGCCTTAATGGCTTATTTATTTGGCATAACTTACACTGTTTAACATACCGTTCAATATCAGAACGCATGCCTTTCCAGTAATATGCGGCCTTGATACGATTATACATGCGGCGCGCACCTGGATGACCAGCAATGATAGAGTCATGATTTTCTTTCAATATCGTAGGGACCTCGGCAGGTGTCGGGTAAATCAATTGGTTTTTATAAATATGTACTTTAATATCCGTGTTATGAAAAATATAGGAAATCATGTTGTATAATTTAGTATATAAGATTTTAGAAAAAGGGTCTGTAAAATCAGATATCGCAAGATCAGTTATATTATCTAGTAAGAGCATATGTCTTAATTTAATTAGTAAATTGTAAATATCTTTGTATTTTGTTTCTTCATAGTGATGTATTTTAGAATAAAGGAAATAATATGTTTTGTTATCATTAATAACCTTATGCACTGTAAACGGCTCGCGTTCGGAACTAAGCAATTCAGCGGAATTCTCGAGCTGCGATAGTATTTCTTCGCAGTGAGGCATAGAATAATCAAAGTCTAAAGAGACTGGACATGCGATTGATTTTATTTTCGATAGATGTAGACCTTGACTACATTCTTCGATAATAGTGTTTGATGTAGGTAACTTATTTGTAAACTGATCTTTAAAGTATCTTTCATAGGTTGAATTATTAAGACGATTTGAGTCAATGATATTTACCGGATGACGAGATAACGCATCTGCGTTAGAATTGAGTCGACCTTGTTTATAGACAATTTCGTAGTCGTACTCCTCAAGCTTTAAGCGCCATCGGATGAGTCTACTTCCTGGGTCTTTATTACTGAAAAGCCAAACTAAAGGACGATGATCTGTGACAATCTTGAATTTGCGCCCAAATATATAGGGGCGGAAGGTTTTCACAGCAAAAATAATAGCGAGGAGTTCTTTCTCCGTAGTTGAATAATTACCTTCGGCTTTGTTAAGTGTTCTAGAGGCGTAGGCTATAGGTTTATCTTTGCCTATATCGCCTTGAGATAATACAGCGCCTACGGCGTAGTTTGAGGCGTCTGTTGTGATTATAAACGGAGCATTGAAATCAGGGTATTGCAATAAAGGAGCTGTGGTAAGTTTATTTTTAAGGATTTGGAAAGCTGTTTCTTGTTCAATGGTCCAATTAAAAGTGACGTCCTTTTTTAATAAGGATGTAAGAGGTTTAGTTAACTTCGAAAAGTTTTCAATAAATCGCCTATAATAGCCAACAAGGCCAAGAAAAGATTTTATTTGTTTGACATTAGTAGGAGTTGGAAATTCGGTAACGGCCTTGACCTTATCAGGGTTTGGAGATACACCTTTATCGGTGATGATGTGGCCTAGATAAGCAACTTCGCGGCGTAAAAACTCGCACTTATCTGGCTGCAATTTCAGATTGAATTTTCGCATTCTATCAAAAACTAATTTAAGCTTTGTAATATGATCTATTAGCGTGTGGGAGTAAATAATACAATCGTCTAAGTAAACGTAGGCGTGGAGACCTTGAAGTCCTGAAAGAGCCGTATTCATGAGCCTTTGAAAGGTTGTGGGAGCGTTTTTTAAGCCAAATGGCATCCTAGTAAATTCGTAGTGTCCGGAGGTACTAGAATTAGTGTTAACGGTGAATCCGGTTTTCGGCGCGTCCTTGGAACTCATCCTAATTTGGTGAAATCCGCTAGATAGATCTAGCGTGCTGAAATATTTGGAATGACCTAACTGGTCTAAAATATCAGTGATGAGAGGCAATGGATAACTTTCAGAGACCGTCGCGTCGTTAAGGCGGCGATAATCAATAACTATTCTCCATTTCTTTTTACCAGACGCGTCCATTTTCTTGGGAACTACCCATACAGGGGCACTCCAGGGTGAAATAGAAGGGCGAATGATGTTTTGGTCCAACATCTTTCTGATTTGGGAGTCAACTTCCTCCTTATGACATTCGGGGAAGCGATAAGATTTAACATGGATAGGCGGCGTATCGCCAGAGTTAATTGAATGTTCAACGGCATTAGTAAAAGATAAGGGTTCACCTTCCATATGAAAAATATCAGTGTATTCAGAACAACACTCTAATAGTGCTTTTTGCTCCTCCGAGTTTAAATGAGAACAACGAATAAGGTCTAAAACCCTTTGAACACGATCAGATTTGGAAATAGAAATAGAATACGTATTTAGGCATGATTCAGAGTTCAGATCGTTTTGTTCGAGAGGTGTCAACTCTGCGTAATAATCTTTGATTTCAACGTCAGAGTCAGTCGTGTTTAACACCGTAATATTAATTCTTTTATTTGACTTGATTGAGACAATACAATTTGCGACATAAACACCACTACATATGGTATGATCTAGAACAAGAGCTTCATTATTAGAATAAAGTTCAGGAATGTAATTAGATATCGCGCATTCAATTACTGCTTCAGATCGCGCGGGAATAATGTAAGTTGGTTGAATATAATTTATAGGTAAAATATGACCACAAATATTCAATGATTTAGAATCGTAATTGATATTAGTTTTGAAATAACCAAGAAAATCGCTACCGAGTAGGCCATCATACTCAAGACTGACGTCATTGTTAACCATATGAAATTTGTAATTAAATTCATCATTAGATATAGTAAAATCCATTTGAAATGTGCCTAAAGTTTGAGAACAACTTTCTAAGCTATTAATTCCTTTTAATTTAACGACTTTGCGAGACAAGTCGGGTGATTTGCTTAGTACCGACTGTTTCACGAGGCTAATGGCGGCACCCGTATCGATAAGAAACTTTAAGGGCTCTTTAGAATAACTAGAATTTAAATAAATATATGGCAAAGATATTTTCTTGATTTTTATATCAGTTTCATAAATTGGAGTAGGTTTTATAATATCACAAGATTTAGTAGGTATAGAATTATATTTAGGGATTGGCATGTCCAATTTAATTTTTAAATTAGCATCATTTTGGCAAGTATTAGTAGAACTAAGCTTTATTGAATTAGAATAGGGCTTTGTATGCTGATGACTCGAGATCACGTCTCGAGGTGTAATTATAGAGTTAGTATAGTTATAAGAATTGGAATGACTCAGATTTGACTGAGATGTAGATTTAGTAAGACTCAGTTGCTTTGACTGAGGTGTAGATTTAGTAAGACTCAGTTGCTTTGACTGAGGTGTAGATTTAGTAAGACTCAGTTGTTTTGACTGAGATGTAGATTTAGTAGGACTCAGTTGCTTTGACTGAGGTGTAGATTTAGTAAGACTCAGTTGTTTTGACTGAGATGTAGATTTAGCAAGACTCAGTTGCTTTGACTGAGATGTAGATTTAGTAAAAGATTTAGTAATAGAATTAGTAGGACTTAGTTGCTTTGACTGAGATGAGGATGTAGTAAAAGATTTAGTAAAGGGTTTCGTGTCCTTTATGCTAGTCGATTTCGGCAGACACGACACCGAAATCTTATTTAGTTTAAATTATTGTCTCGGGAATCGAACCCGGACTCTTCGGCTTCGCAGAATTTAACTACGCGGCCATCGCTATCGCGCGGCGATTGCTCACGTTGCACTTGGTTCGCGTTCTCACGGCGTTTCATATTATACAGACGTTTGCGACACTGATCAATCGTATGACCTATATTTTTACAATAATTACACCGTATATTATTAGCATTAGAATAGTTATTTGAAGGAATATGGAAAGATTTTTGATAATTATTGTTACTTGTACTTGAAGGTTTTTTATTTTTGTAGCACTCTGAAGCATTATGCCCAGGCTTTTTGCACGTGCTACATATACGTTGGAATTTAGAATTAGAATTAGATAAATTATATAACTTTTCCTCTTCGATTGCGTGCTGAACTGCCTCGTTCAGTGTCGAGGGGTTTCTACACCTGACAACATTACTAATTGAGTGATTTAACCCTAACATAAAAGTATTCAGGGCTAAATCTTCCATAGCGGCTATCCTACCTGGTAGTTGGGTTTCATCCTTACAACTGTTGTGGATATCAGATAATATTCGGGTTAAAATTTGCTCGATTCGTAAAGAATACTTTGTGACGTCTTCGCTACTAATTTGTTTACAATTTTGCAAATCCACTAATAAATGAGTCGCATGCTTTTTCTCGCCAAATGTAGATTTTAAGAATGATTTTATTTCGTCCCACTTGGAAAATGATTTTAAGCTACAAGCTACTTGGGCTTTACCTTCAAGTTGGGATATAATATATTTACAGAGCACATTCTGTTGGTCTGTTGAAGCTAAGGACATAGCATTATCACTATTTGTGAGGAACGCGGGGAGGGAATCCCGGTCCCCATTATAAGGTTTGATGAATTTGGTAAGGACTGAGAGTGTAATTTTTTCAGCCATTTCAGGTTTTGCCTTTGGTTCTGATTTAAGTGACATTTAAGTATACAATTGTAATTTTATATATAGAAAATATTACCGTAAAATCGACACACAAAAATACGATATGGAATAGAAAATTAGTGTTATTGTGTGTATGGAAAAATACTTTAAAAACTCACATAAACACGATCACTGCACACACTTTCATCATTCATGGGAACGGAATCTGACACGCTCGGATAGCGCGGCAGGGCGACCGCGTGCTCGACGATAGATGAGTGCGGCGCTGGCGTCCACGTGCTGGTGACACTGGATGAGGTGGAAGTGTCGGCTTCGGAGATGACGAGTAGTGTACTCGTTATGATGATGTTGATGAGTTAGATCTGCTGCTACCGGGATGGTGCAGGCTCACACGTTGCGGTGGAGGCTGACTGTCGACCAATCTAGGTTTCGCGGCGACCAGTGTGGTGCGGGCTCTCGCTGCTGCGCAGAGACTTATCGTCGACCTTGGAAGAGTGATGCGGGCACAACTTTGGGTTCTGTCTTACCGTCGATCACACAAACTAGGGTCTCTGGGATTCGGATCTCTAGGTATCAACAGACACCATTTACGAGATCCCACTTCTGACACCAATTTGTTAGGAGACCGTCCCAGTTTGTCTTTTTAAAAAAAAACTACTTTTCACACTGCACTGTACTTTAATATAAAACACTTATTTTTAAAGATACAGTTCTACTGGTACCGATTTCCGAACTTCCCGGAGCGAACCGCGTTTCGCGATGGACAGAATCTAACTAACTTTTGTATGAAATAAATTATTGAAGTAAATGAAAATGCTGACCAAGTAGTCATAACACAATGGAAATGTACTAGAATAAGTAAAATGCTGATTTAGCGTTAATAAGGAACTATCTCGGGTTATAACAGAACGCAAAACATCTTGGCGCAGTACTAAGGCGCGGGGGCAGCTTAAGCCACTTCGCTACCTGTTAGGTATGGTTTATGCGTCGATTATGTATTTTTATTTACCTTTATTTAAGGGAATGCTTTGTACAGCACTTGTTGAAGGACATTCAGCGACAGGTACTTCAGCAGTCTGTGTCTCAAGATGCTTGAGGCCACATCTCGGCTCATCTGAAATATATAGAAAACTTATTTTAATTTGTGCTTAGACGTAGTTTTAATATCTTCTTGATATCAGTTATACTGATATCAAAAAGCCACAGAATATCGTTTTTTATAATTGAACCGACCATATCTTAAATAAATTACCCCGGTGTTACTAAGTAACAGATAAATGTCTCTTAATTGCTCAGTTAACATAGGTACACATCATTAAATATATACAGGATTTTAGATCATTCACACATTTGATATGCTTCTATTTCAAAGTACCTACACTGTACATTGTACAGAATCCACCATACCCACATTAGTTATTAAAAATTATTTGTATTTGGCATAATGACTATGTACTATGTTATCAACATCATTTTAGCATAAATTTTAATGAATATACCAGCCATCAACCGCTTACGCTTAAAACACACAAACAGATTCTGCCAAACTGTGCTTAATTCATACTTAAGTAATCATTGATTGAATAATAATCCTTTCGGATAAGCTGACTTTAAACAGCTCTTTTAAATTTGAGTAAAGGTAAATTTATAATAATAATAAGCCCCCTAAATCCCAACCATTCGTCCAAGTCGAACACCAGACACACGTGGAGGGCGGACACACGAACATTTTTACTGGCGTGGCTAACGTGGCAATGGTAACCCATTCAATATGGAGACCCGTTCTAAAAAGAAACTGAGAGGACCGCTACCCGGGGACGATCGCCGGGGCACACCTGGAGCTGACGCTGGATGTTTCAGCATGCGAACCGTCAGCGGTGAGGGGCTGAACAGGCGGGCTCCCACGGATAAAGTTGCTACAGCCGAACCCGCAGACAATATTGACAGACTGAGAGACAGGACAAGTTCCCCAATTGAACCATATAGCCCAAGTACCATTTCTTATACACCATCAGTCCCAACATCACCTTCAATATAATATATTGTATAATTATATTGAAGGTTGTAATTACTATTCGTTATAAGCACTTGTAATTATAACGAACAGAATAATACAGATCCACTTATTAGTAACAATAATAGAGTCGTAACTCCAGCTGAGAATGTTTCGCAGGACGCATCAGCCACCTGTCCTGCGACCACCAAAGCTGTCAAACCCAGAGTGCGTATGCAATAGAATGACGAAATCAATACTTTTATCATGCGCACTCACTTTTATATTACTAAATTAGAGACAGATATATGACTATGTACTGCAAAAATTTCACGACCAATTTGTTTTAAAATATCCACACTTACAAGTATCAGCACAACGAATTGCAGATCAAAGAAGGGTGATAATTAGATATAGAAGATTATCTGACGATGTTATTAGTAAGTTAAAATATGAAGTATCCGAACAACTCAGGACAGAAAAATTAGAAAGTACACTGTATTTAGCATCAGATTCAGTATTACCACCCGTACGAACTCCTCCAGAATATATTTTGCAACCTACATCAATCACATCATCCAACATCTCACTTACACAAATACCCTCTACTACGATAACAAATTCGCAGATGACATCACTTACTCAGGCGCATGTTTCTACTCAGACGGGGTCTGATTCAGTCACACAACTAACAGAATATACATAGTCGCATCAAATTACACAAATAGACACAACGGCACAGAATTAATAAATCAAATAGAAACCGCACTTATACAATACAATGGTACCGACCCAACAGTAAACTACCAAAACATAGAGAATGCAGAAATCTTTACGCATATATAGATATTTTTAACAAGCAAATATTAAGCAGATTTTTCTCAATTGATTCCGATTTAAATCATATTCACACTTTGATCTACTGTAGCGCACTTGTAATTTCCGAGAACCTGGGATATAAAATTCGAGCCCCTAACGCTAATACTCTGTATAAAATCTATAAATCTCTAAACTCCTCATGGCAATCACGAATGGAAAATGACATTAAAAATTTAAGAGCAGATATATGCAGGTTAACCCAGTACATTAATAACAATAGAAGTAGAAAAGTAATTGCAGCAGTCGAGGTAATTTTCAGAAGAACAAAAGTACACACAATTCACGAACGTAATAACATTAGACCAGAGGAATATGTAGACACATTAAAACAAAAACTTACAGTAAAATTACAACGGTTAGCCAGATATATGAAAGCATTGCAAAGAAAGGAAGACAACAAATTGTTTATTACAAATGAAAAAAGTTTTTATAGAACATTTAGAAAGGATATCATACAACGTACACAAGAAGTGCCTAAGTCAGAAGAACTAAAAAACTACTGGACCAATCTTTGGAAGAAACGGCATGATCATAATGACTCAGCAGGATGGATAAAAAATGAAGAATGTAGAATGATGAATGCGGAAAATATTGAATTCTGTGATGTTACGGTAGATGATGTAGAGATAGCTACAAGAAAAATTAAAAACTGGAAGGCAGCAGGAACAGACAAGCTACATAATTTTTGGTATAAAAAGTTCCATACTTTACATAATATTTTGGCAAAGAACATTACAGAAATCATCAAAGGTGAACAAGTACAACCCAAATTCGTAACAATAGGCATCACTTATAAGCTACTCAAAAGTAGTGACACTGTAAACCCATCACAATATCGTCCCATTATATGTTTACCAACCAACTATTTATAAACTTATTACTTCATTAATTATACATAAAATTAACAAACACTTAGAATGCAATAACATTACGTCTGAAGAGCAAAAAGGCTGTAGGCAAGGACATAGAGGATATAAGGAACAACTAGTTATAGACTCCACAATTCTAAAACACGCCCATAGTTACAAAAGGGACCTATATATCTTATATATAGATTATAAAAAAGCCTTTGACAGCCTCATTCATGGTTAATTCGAGTCCTTCACATCTACAAAATCAACCCTATGATAATTAGCTTTCTGAAAAATGCCATGTCTGATTGGAGAACAACATTACACCTATCTAATGGTACAGATACAATCACTACAGATGAAATCAGCATCGGAAATGACATACATAATATTGTCTTCTGTTTACGCGAATGTTATTCATTGAAATTAAACTACTATATACGGATTTTATCGCGTTGTTTATTTATCACTGTATTACAAAATTTTGAAAATATTACAATACTACTACTATTGATTTTATTTTACTAATTTATAAATATAAATTAGTATAATAATGTGCAATACACAAAATGACAAATGTAGAAAGTGTTATCACGCATCTGAAACCATCCAACATGTTACAGGGGCCTGCACATCTCTTGCTCAAACAGATTACACCCACAGACACAACCAAATTGCTAATATCGTTCACCAAAAACTAGCCGTAAAATATAACCTAATTACAAAAACTGTTCCCTACTACCAATATACCCCAAAACCAGTGTTGGAGAATAGCAACCACAAAATATACTTTGATAGAGCAATACTTACAGATAAAACTATACACAACAATAGGTCTGACATAACTATGATATAATAATAATAATAATATCAGCCCTGTATTAAACTGTCCCACTGCTGGGCACGGGCCTCTTCTCACTGTGAGAAGGGTTAGGCCATAGTCCACCACGCTGGCCTAGTGCGAGTTGGCAGACTTCACATATCTTCGAGAACATTATGGAGAACTCTCAGATATGCAGATTTCCTCACGATGTTTTCCTTCACCGTTAAAGCAAGCGATAATTAACGATTTAATACGCATATAACTTCGAAAAGTCAGAAATGCGCGCTTTGGGTTCGAACTCGAGACCTCTGCGTGGCATTCCAACGGTTTCCCACTAGGCTATCGCTGCTATGATAGATAAATTAAATAAACATACATATTTAATAGACATAGGTTACCCAATACACACAATACAGAAAACCATAACAGGAAAAATACATAAATATACAGAATTAAAAGAAGAAATAAGTAGAATATGGAAAATGAACAAAGTATACATCGTGCCCCTGGTGCTCTCCAGCACAGGCGTCATACCCAAACACCTTCTTCACTATTTACGACAGATAGAGCTACCCACCAACCTTTACATCACTATGCAGAAGGCTGCTATACTCAATACCTGCCGTATAGTTCGTAAGTTTTTGGAGGACGAGCTCTGTGTAATAAATAATGACCCAAATGAACCCCACTCGGTCTAGACCCGTGGTTTTCATTAAATACCGAATTTTATTTCGAGAAGAAACAAATTAAGCTAACCAAAATAATAATAATTATTTATTTATTGATTACAGTGGTAAAACATGAATACAGTCCATAAAGTACTTAATATATGTAATATAATATGGGTGCGTGTACTAGGGTAAACCTGTGCCTCAGGCGTTAACTTACAATATACTACTAGGAACTAAGTTATATACAATTAACCATACTTATTATATAAATATATGCAAAAATAGGCCAAGATTATAATTATTATCATGGAACTTGTTATTACTTATTTAACAACAATCAACAAATCTTCAGTATCCTCATAATTTAAAGTTTGTATGTACCGACAGACTATCCGCTTAGATCTTATATAACTTAGGTCATATAAAGCTGTTTGTTTATTTATGTTGTTATAAAGAAAAGGCTCTAAGAATGCGAAAAATCTATTTGTAAAAACATACTTTGATTCAAAAAGTGTGGTACAGACAATATTTTCCCATTTTTTAGTGTTAGTAAGGTTGATGTTATACGTAAGCGTTGCGTGCTGTTTAAGTACGGTGTACATTATAAAAAGCTGTCGGACAGTTAATACATTACAATTTTCATTCAAAAGATGTGTGGAAAAGCGGTAGGGTCGGCGGGATGCTACTTTTAAAAGCACTCTTTGTGCTCGTTTAATATTGAACATCAAGGATTTTGCGCTACCGCCCCATGAAGTGATGCAATATTGAATTAAAGACTGACATAATGCCTTATAGATCTGTATGATGAGTTTCAGATCTGCAATAAGCGTAATTTTTTGAAAAAATTAAAACAATTTGCGTACTGTTAGTTAAAGCAGTTATGTGTTCTTTAAAGGAGAGTATGTCGTCTAATATAACAGCTAAATATTTAATATTAGGTAGTGTTAGAGATAACAGGAAAAATGCAATCAGTAATGTTATTACAGTAATGTGCATATAAATTAATGTGGCTTAAATGAGGTTGGTGTCTACGCATACAAAATGTAATAAATTTTGTTTTTCCAGTATTTTAGGTGAGTAGGTTATATTGAAGCCATTTGTTTACTATATTAGAACCGCACTCTGCATATTCATAAACTTCCGCAATGGTGTCAGCGGAAAAAGGAGCGCAGTATCATCAGCGTATGAAACAATTTTTCCATGATGTAGACTTAGATTACATAGATTGTTAATGTACACCAAAAAGAGGGTGGGTACCTCCGAGGACGCTTCCTTGAGGAATACCGAATTGGGGGTAATTTCAAATCGGCACTGACGATATATATATGTCGGAATCGCTTTGAGTTGGCCGTTATTTTCGGACATTATGTGGGCTTGCTGCAGGTATCGTTCAAACAAAACGCGGTGTGGTAATTATACGAACACTTTTATTCCGTTACTGAGGCACAATAATCACTGCACTTTATTATTCTAATTGAATCTATCACGAAGCGGAATGACAGATCCGTGTGTTGCTCCGTCGAGCGTCTAATCACAAGTGAGCTCTATTGTGCCACGCACGACTCCGTCAAGTCACGCCCGAAGTCACGTAGTCGTTTGGCGCCTTTCCGTTCGTTGACAGTTGGACGGAAGTCAGTCATTTTGTGCCTTCCATTCATTGATAGTTGTCCGGATGCGACACGGCCATCCTGCGTAGACACACGTCCTCGTGTGTTAGTCTGTAACAATGACAGAAACAAAGCAAGAATACCGTTCGGCCAATCCTGTATCATTCTGATAGGAAGACAATAATTACTAATCCTGTCTGTCCGAATAGCTCTCAATAATAACACAGATTGCGCCTAATTCAAAGAAATTACTAATCAGACTAAGTGTATACATTCTTAGTCATACATCACACAGAATTCTTAGGTCGAGTACCATTGATTACCAACAATTTTAGCGATTAACATCATTAATCAAATCACACTTATGTATCTGGCAATGTATCTTGCCTGTGATCAACAACCAATCTTATGCACTTCCCGCTAGGAATGCCGAGTCGTACCATGACTCTATGGGCTTCGCTACAAGGCTAGACCCGACTATACCACCCAGAGCTATCGCCTGCTGAATTCCCACGGACTACTCAACGAGCAGACACCGATTTCTACCGGGCTACAGCTACGATACTCTGGTATAGTCTCCACACACAACAAACTAGATCACAATGCCACTTTACTCTAATATAGTCTCTCCCTCTACTACTTTACAACATCAATTGGTACTTGACCCTCAGGCATCCTAATACGATCATGAGCGTACTTGTAGGTACGCTTGTTTGTCAGTGACTTTAGCACATACCGATCACCTTCTAATACTTCAATTATTTGAAATGGTCCTCTATATTTAGCATCTAGTTTCGTCTGATTACGTTCCTCATTTTCAATGAGAACGAATTCACCGACCGAGAATCCACTAACGCTAGCCTTAGTTTTATCAAAACGCTCTTTATCATAACGTGCTGAACATAACGGTCGCTCAAAAGGAGCCCTTGTACTAGGGTCTAATTTTGTTTAGTTATGATCTTCGTTTTAAAATAAAACAGTCACCGTTAGAAAGCCGAACTCATTGGGCCTTGATGCCATCAAATTGCACATTGATCTGCAACTTCCTCGTGTCTACCAATAGAAAGCCGAAGTAATATGGCCTTGATCCTGTTAAATCGCGCCTTGATCTGGAACGTCCCCTTGTGTATCTGTAAACAAAAAAACATCTTGGAGTAAATTATTAACCTCGGTCTACCTGATTAAATTGTGTTACGGGAACTTCTTTATTTATTTGCAACAGTTAAATGTCTTATCCTTTCAGTGAAGATCGTTCACAAAATTAAATGAACTAACGATTGTAAGTTAACTTATCTCGATCACATACAATGACATGGCTTGGCTTTCTCAACAGCTAGTGACTAACAGTCCCCCATACAACTATCGCTTCTCGCGATACAACCATCAACCCATCAACAATAGTCTCCTTCGAGACCCAGGTCCCCGCTGCACCACCAGCTGCCCATCGCCGCCTGATTAACTCAACCGAGTTTCAGTTACGAATACAGGCCAGTGTGTACAGTGCGATCAAATAGCCATGGTATGTGTCTACGTACTCCCAATGGTACCTTCGCCAATGTCCTCAACATCGGATTCCCAATCAAATTTATTACAAAGTTACCTTCTACATTACATTCTTAACTATTATTGGAGCTGGATTCAGAGCATCACTGACAATACAATCAATTACCATAGACTCACGTTACAATCAAATCAAATAACTAAAGCTCTACATGTGATTCATAATAATTCAGTAACCTCCAGTTACTAAACTAGGTACTCAACCAGTCACTCGGTTGATACTCATTTATCTGCGCATCCTCACAAGGATCGCCAAGTCCCTACTGGACTTTATGGTTTCCTACGAAACCCCAACACCAGAGTTGTCTGCCTACCGCGTACTCACGGACTACTGTTTACACAGTTGATACCGATTTCTACTGAGCTACGGCTACAAATCAACCTCTGACATTGAACTCACACAACCAATCAACATGTAAGCTTAGTTTTCTACTGTCTCGTCAGTATTAAGGTTCAGAGGTCACGCTACACATCTTGTTAAGTTCGAGGTGACTATCACTTGTCACGCGGTACACGTCCAGCTTATGCTTGCTCCAAAATTCGCCCGCTTTAGCTCTAAAAGCATCCTGCTATGATTTATTACACGGTTTTTCAGAAGATAGTATTATCTTTAAACTAACCTGTGCTACCATTTTAACCAGTAGCAATCAAATGAAAGTTAATTCAGTTGGACTCACAAAATTCTAAAATGTTTGCTGGCAAAACCTTTGTCAGCGACTACACACAACTGAGTACCCAAAAGAAACGTTCGCCTTAAGAGCTTTACTAGTCCGGTATGCCTGTAAGCCTTAAGGGCCTTGATAGTCCACGCTTATACGATCACTACCGTTGCACTTATTAACTAATAGACTCGCAAAAGTCTAAGTAATAGGACAAATACTTCTAGCTTGTAACATTCATTATTCGTTAACTTTAGTACGGTACAATCTGCCTGTCATCTAAACTTAATCGGTATAGACGATGTTTAACGATAAGATCCGGATTGATTAGCCGAATAATCACACGCATTTTTCGTTAACCATTTACAATGAAATTTAAATAGCTAAGCAAAAACAACATTAACTTTTGCATGTTGTCCTAGTAGAGGAAATCAACATTATGAAAACTTGTTACTGAAGGTACTTCACAAATAGTAACCAAGTTATTGTAAATCCTTATTTTAAAATATCACGGCCTCTTATAACCTCTTGTTTTATAGCATAGTCTGGTAGAATGTGAAACAAAATTGCAAGATTATTCTCATTAAAAATAACCTCAATCAGAGTTCGTCGGTACAACAAATAGCGGAATTATCAATACCAGTTATTTGAACAGAATTATTTTAACGACTGCATTTAAATATGTCAGCTACAATTAATTAGTAATTACACAAGAGAACTTACGGCTCCGGAAACAAAATAAAATGAAAGCGACCCACCTGATGGTTGTAACTATCCGCACAGTAACCATCACGCAGCTGTCCACGCGGCGCTCGCTTGTTGAGGTATCAGGAGTTCAGATCCCAATTCTGATGTCGGAATCGCTTTGAGTTGGCCGTTATTTTCGGACATTATGTGGGCTTGCTGCAGGTATCGTTCAAACAAAACGCGGTGTGGTAATTATACGAACACTTTTATTCCGTTACTGAGGCACAATAATCACTGCACTTTATTATTCTAATTGAATCTATCACGAAGCGGAATGACAGATCCGTGTGTTGCTCCGTCGAGCGTCTAATCACAAGTGAGCTCTATTGTGCCACGCACGACTCCGTCAAGGCACGCCCGAAGTCACGTAGTCGTTTGGCGCCTTTCCGTTCGTTGACAGTTGGACGGAAGTCACAGTCATTTTGTGCCTTCCATTCATTGATAGTTGTCCGGATGCGACATATATATATATATATCTTGATACATTGGTACCTATCTTGTATATAGTCTGTGAGAAGCTGTAACTCTGTGCCCCTAATTCCTAGTGCCTCCAATTTTCTTAGAAGCATAGGAACAGACACGGTATCAAATGCCTTCGCCAGATCAAGAAAATTGCCAATTACCTGCGTACTCTTCCCAAGTTCCTCTGAAATATATGTACTGCGTCTGCTGTTGATAACTTAGGTCTAAACCGAATTGCATGTCGGAGAAGAGGGAGTTGTTTTCAAGATATGATACTAGCCCTTTATTTAAAAAAAAAAACAGTATTTTGGAGAAAGAAGGTAACAGTGAAATGGGCCAGTAGTTCGTCACGAGATTTTTAGTCTTAAGGCATCTGGGAAAGATGCCATCCGAGAGGCAATTTAAAAAAATAGTTGTCATGAACGCACCAGAATGTGCTTGCAAGCTTTGAGAATATTAGTGGAGATATTATCCCATAATTTTTTTGTTTTCTTTCCTTTTTTATTTAGGGTCTTTTATTGCTATGGCAATACACCTCTGTGTCCAGAACCGCATCGAGCTAAATGAGACAGCGCGACTTTTGCTGTCAGTAAAAATAACAAAGCGTTGGTAACCCTTACCTAATGCATGTGATATTGCCTCTGAGATTGCAACCAACTGTACAGACATTATTGAGACATCAGAATTAATTGCAAACATACCACTAGTGCCACTCAAATGATCATAGAAAGCTGCCCCTTGCCCATTAACATATCTCGATCCATCCGTATATATGTGATGCCACTTACTAAATTTTGTATCTATTTCGATTAAAATACTTTTTTTTTTTTTCATTAGATTATAATCCTGGCTAGCTTTAGCTCCTTTTACACTTGAAAGCTCCAGACCAATATCTAAACTGATGAAGCTAACCCATACACTGAGGTTGAACATTTCTAGGGGATATGATGAATGTATATTTTCGGCACAGGTGTCATTATAAGTTGATATAAGCAAGGGTTTCTTTTTCTTTTCCCAATAATCTCGAGAACAAAGTGCAGAAAGTTTGTTAAGAGCTTGACTAGTCACGTTGTTTGCCCACGATAAGGTTCTAAGAGTGTACTTGTAAGCCAGATACCGTCTTCGTAAAAGCAATGGTGGGACGCACAATTCATTTTCCATGACATGGATTGGTGTAGATTTTATAAAACCTCCTATAACTCTCATGGCTTGATTCTGTAATCTATCTAATTTTAAGGAATGGCTTCTCGCACAACTATCATATAGAAAACTTCCAAAATCAATTCTACTTCTAATCATTGAGATATATAAGGTTCGTAAATGTTTCGGATGCATGCCCCAACATGACCCGGCTAATGCTTTCAGTACATTCAAATATTTATAAGATTTTTCAATAATTTCATTGATGTGTTTCCCCCAAAGTAGTGATCTGTCTAGCCACATGTCGAGATATTTAACACAATCTGAAGATGACAAGTAATTATCATTAACAACCAGTTCAATTTGCTTTTGCCTGTGTCCCCGACTGAACACACAATATTTTGTTTTACTATCCGAAAGTTCCAGACCAAGTTGTTGTAACGAATCGCTTATAATATTGATTGCTTGTTGAACATAAGCTTGGTAAATAATTAAATTTTTATTACTTGTATAAATTACCAAGTCGTCTGCATATTGTGCTATAGTTACATTCTGTTTTTTTTTACATATTTCAATGGTTACGATATTGAATAAAAGCGGCGAAATTGGGTCACCCTGAGCCAGTCCTTTGTCGGTACATCTAATCATAACTTTACCGCTTCCATCATTTATCTTAAGAAATCTATTACTTAAGAAGGACCACAAATACTGACAGAGTTTAGATCCAACCCCGAGATTATCAAGTATACAAATAGCCTTACTAATTAAAACATTATTGTACGCATTTTCTACGTCTAGGAACGATGCTAGTGTAGGTACATTTGTTAAAAATCCAATCTGTATATGCGTAATTAACCTTGTGAGACAATCTAGACAAGACTGTGTTCTCCTGAAGCCAGTAGTAAAAGCAGATTGAATTTTTTCCTTCTCGATATACCATTCAAGTCGTTTTCCTAAAATGCTATGGAACAACTTACAGAGACATGAGATCAGAGATATTGGTCGCAGCTTCGTATCAGAATTATGATCCGTATTTGGCTTAGGAATGGGTACGACTATGATGTTACGCCATTGAATTGGTACATAACCAAAGCTAAGAATATGATTGTACAACCTAAGTAAATAAAATTTACCGGACCCTGGAAGATTATAAATCATGGAATAAGTTATCTGATCATCTCCAGGAGCCGTCTCCCTCTTTTTCAAGCATCTATTCAATTCATGAATCGTCAATTTTGACTCAACTAAATGATTTTGAGATTCGAATAAGGGTGGCTGATTGACTACTGAATCTGGTGCTAAAGAGCACAGAAGTTCTGCACTTTTATTAGTAGGCACATATAATTTATTTGAGCAGCGTCCCTTTAACCAGCGCATGCGGTGCCACATATCGGTTACAGATGTAGCATCATTGATCTCGTTACAAAACCTTTTCCAATTTCGAGACTTTGCTTGACTAATAAGTTCGTGAGCTTCAGCAATTTTCGCTTCTAATTTAGATAAATTAATGGGAGTAGGGTTTTGCCTGAATTTCTTTAAAGCAAGTCTCCGCTGTGCTACATCTTTAGACAGGCTTGGGTTCCAATAAGGCTTAGGCCTAAATTTGTTTGCTGGGCCATTATATATTTTAACTAATGGAATATGTGCATACGCGGCTTTATTAATCTGCTCCTCAAAAAAATCGTATGCGTTCTGAATATCGACAGTATTTAACATAGAATTTTTGTTATAAGACAAAGGTTCATCCAAAAAATCATGGTATGCTTGCCAGTCTGCCAACTTAAAGTTTCTTTTTCCTATTAGTTGTATGTTATCTTGAAACTTCAAAATTATTATGATTAAAAGATGATCACTGCCAAGGCTCTCATTCAACACTTTCCAAAAGAATTCCGTGGCAATATGGGATGATACGAATGTGATATCCGGCAATGACTGTTGTAGGTTGCCATTTACAAGTTTAATTCTGGTGGCTTTTCCATCATTAATTGTTGTAAAACCGTTCTCCATTGAGGAATCCATTAAATGGTTACCTCTTGTGTCGTTTTTATAGGACCAATTCGTGTGGTGACTGTTAAAATCCCCTGCAATTAAAGTTTTATTTTTAAAAGTTGAGAATATAGTTTCCCAATCTTCTAAGCTGGTACGGATAGATGAAGTACAATATACTGAAATAATATGTTCTAATCTTTTGCAGTTTAATAATTTAACACACAAAATTTCTATTCCAGTGTTACTCAAATGTATAGGGATTATAAATATATATGTGCTTGAATTGATTTGTGACATAAAATTGCCACGCCACCATACGAATCGATCCTATCTTTACGAAATACATTATATCCACTAATATTTAGTGAGATTGTTGGATCCAACCATGTTTCACTTAAAATTGCTATGTGAACCTTATTCCGATTTAAGAGTATTTCAAAACTTTTTAACTTTGGTTGAAGACTTTGACAGTTCCACTGAATTATATTGACATCGATATTTTTTGTAGACCTATTCATTAACAAAAAGGAAAGTTTTCAATAATTTTGCTATCCATGAAATAACTCATTACATAGGATTTACATTCATCAAAAATAATTTTAAAGGTTTTGATAAGCTTATCTTCTATGTTGTTACGGGACATAATGACTTGCTTAATCTTACGCATTAATCCCTTAATGTCAAAATACTGCCTGTTTTCCTTTCTTCCCCTTGTTGTGTTTCATCATCTTCAGTCGCCGTTGCCTCTTCACCTTGTTGGTCACAAGTGAGTTCTCGTTTTAGTCTTCTTTTACCTTTTTTTCTTTGTGGACCCATCCTTGAGTGGGTTTGTTAGTTTTGGGTTCTTGGTGATTGAGTGGGACTGTCTTTGGGTTGTATCTTTTTCCATTTCCTCTTATACAAAGTTATCCAAACGATTCGTTTCATGGTGAGATTCCATGTTATCTCCAACAACCACATCTCTGTACGAAATATACGTTGTATAATTTTCTTCTGCTATATTTATGTTATTTTTGTCTATGGCTCTTACCATCTCATTCTCTTTTTTATTATTATTCAATTGTAATATCAATGCATTTCTATAGGAAACATTCTCTGCGCTCATAATAGACCTTATCATCTTTTCTCGAATAAATATCGGACACTTTTTATCTAAAGACATATGTCTGCCTTTACAATTATTGCAAGTATAGTCTTTGGTTTCGCAGTTGTTATGCTGGCCCCCACATTTAGGGCATAAGTTCTTGTTTACAGGGCAAAATTTTCTTATGTGTCCAAATCGGCAGCACCCTGAACACTGAGTTACTGGGAACACGTACGGTTCAATCTTAAACCGGCACCCATACGCATAGACATAAGGTGGCAAGGAGTTACCTTTAAAGCTCAGTCTAATCGTCTCACTCTCTATCCATTTTCCTTCATCATTTTGTCTTCTTAATCTACGAGCTTCCAAAATATCTTGCGTCGAGTCTAATGCACTAAGTAGCTACGTATTATCCCATCCAACTTCGATACCCTTCAAGACTCCATGGGTTATATTATTTTCATTTGTAAACTGTCTCCGATACTTTAAATTAGTAAAACTTGTTGATTCTACAAACTCGCTTGCACTTTCTTTTTTATTAAAATCAATTAAGACTTTATATTGGCTTTTGTATTTTATTTTGACAATATCTTTAATATTTTCCTTTCGAAACAATTTAGCTAATGCCATTTGTTTTGGTAAGGGCTGAAGTGATGTTAAAGACACCTGATAATATTCCTCAGATTTATCCATAAAAGTATTTGTCATTACGTGATCTGCGTTACCTTGCTCAGTTATAGAATAACTTCTTATCAACTGTTTTTTCTTCCTACGTGTCACAGTAATAAAATCCTCTTCACTGCTTTCATCACTTTTTTCGCGGGCCCTTTTATCGTTTCGTAAAAAAGTACTTTGATTACTGCATACGCCATCAATATTGTTCTTTTTCATTGTTATCTCAAGGTTTTCTCCGCAGTTACTAATACATTCCACACCCCTAACTCCACTATTAGATCGATTGGTTTCATCATCTTCGTTATTATCACTCATTTTAATAATTATGAATAAGGTAGGTAGCGTAACAAAACTTTAAAAACTACGCGGTCACCGGTACGTCCATTCGCAACACCGTTCGCGCGCAACTGATCCCATCCTAGAGCACAATTATTTTTTTATTTTAATAAGCTGTTCTACCTCACTTTTATCTGCCTCTAACATGACATAGGATTTGCGAGTTTTAAGATGGGACATATACCCTATGTATCGTCATGTCGTGAGAAAGTATCGCTTGTGTTTCTACCGCATTGATTTTGAACTTTTTCAGCTAATGTATTGCCAACGTTTACAAAAAACCTATTTATGTTGTTAATAGAGGACTACGGAGAGCCATGTGTATTCAATAAACTCGCATTTGTCGTATTTTGGTTAGATGTGAAAGTAACCTTTTTAACGTATTCCACAGTTGTTTGCTGTTATATGAAGCTTGATGTAATTATGATTTTCATATTCTATTTTTAAGTTTTTCAGTAGATTATTACAGTAATTTCCGTATCTCTTATAAGAAATTTGTAGGATAGAGTTATCGGGACACTGCTTGGCTCTCTTATGTAGTTTGTCGCAGTGTCGTATGCATCGGACTAGTCCCGGGTTTGATATTATATTTTCTCTTACTTAGTTTAGTTACTATCGTGATGGCTAAAATAGATTGTTGTACTTTATCAATAACGTACGATATGGAAGTGTTAACGTCAGCGGTATTGTAAACTGGGTTAAAATCGATGCCGCATATATCACGTTCAAGGTTACTCATGTTTATTTTCGACCTTAGTTGTGGACGATGTATATGCTTAGACTGCGATAAATAAAGTGTAAGTAGAACAGCGCAGTGGTCAGTTATTTATGAGTTAGCGACAAGTGTTAAACACGGAAGCCTAGTATTGAGCATAATATGATCTAAGCAAGAACCACTTATGTGTGTCGGATAAGTATGTGCTGGCAATATGCCGTAGTACGCACAAAGATTTAAATAATCATGCGTCCCAGTGTCACAATTCTTATTATTTATGTTAATATTTAAGTCATCGGTTATAATAATAGTTTTATAAGATGTAAGGCTTTCTAAAGTATTATTTATGTCATTAATAAACATATCTAATTTTCTAAACGATGGTGGTCTATAGATTGCTATAATCGCGATATCTGAAAGAAAAGAAAGAAAAGAAAATACATTTATTTGCAGCAGATTATGCACTACATACATCAGAAAAAGTTAATTACAAAAAATCCCTATTTTAATGACGAGACAGTTGCAGTCTTGGACTTCTGGCTCCTCAACTGTGGCAAATAGGGATTTCTTTGTGTACACTAACACGCCATCATTCTGATTAAATGATAACGTAGTATTAAAAGTATTGTATTCTGGTAATACTGGAAGATTGCAAATTCTATTAGACAGTCAACATTCAGTGAGAATAATGACATCACATTCTAAACTAAGCCTGTGTATTAAGACGGTTAAACTATCTATGTTATTATAAATACTGCGAATATTTTGGGTTAGTACCGTGGGTTGTCATAATCGGAAAAGAAATGTCTGCAATTTTCAGTGTCACGCACTTTTGACTCATAAATGTGATTATTATCTATATCATTAATTGAGTGTTCAGCCATAGATTTAAAACTAAAATGAAAAATATACAATTAAAAGAGGAAGATGAAAAAATTAACCAAAAAAGTCATTCTCTGAAATGCCCAGCGCCTGCGACATACCTTAGTATTTGTATGTTTTGTTTGCAGCGAGAGACCTAAGTCTTGAGGAATCCGATAGTTCCATCCCACCAGATTCCACAATCTCACCTCACTTTTAATACATTACCGCACACTTGTCAACACCAAACTCCATTCTGATAGAGTTACTAAAATTTACTAAGTAGTTTACCTTTAGTAACTCTGTCAGCTGACGATGGGTGTGGGCAAATAATTTAAGGTCATCCATGTAAAAAAGGTGAGATATGACCTGGCCTCTACTCTGCAAACGATAGCCTAGTCCAAACTCTCCAGTAAAGTACCTACTAAGAAGGTTTAGAGCCCGGCAAAACCACAGTGAACTCAGACTGTCACCCTGGTATATACCTCGCTTGATCATTATAGGCATACCATCACTCTGGATCCGCCGACATCCCGGATAACGAAAGACAGTCTTCAAGAAAGTGCATAAAGTTGTATCTATTTTGTACAACTCCAGCACCCTCAAGAGCCATGTATGGGACACAGAGTCATAGGCCTTCTTATAATCTATCTAACATGTCGTCAGATCCCTTCGGTGACGACGTACCTGTTGGCAAAATGGCCATGTCAATAAGAAGTAGCTTTTTGGTACCACGACCACGAGCCCCATTTCTACATCCATTTTGAGATACGGACATGATATGGTTAGTATTTATGTTAATAAAAATTTTCAATGTTAGACTTCCAGTGTTGCCAGTTATTATTATTATTAAAAACCGACACTCGACGAAATAACTACAAGCTTTTTTTTTTATTTTTGGGTGAATTCTTGAATCGTTCTCACATGCAATCGCGATCCCGCCGAGGTTTCGGCCCACCGTATGAAACGGCAGGCCACTACACAAATAGACAACCACACATTTTATCCCTACTGTCCCCCCGAGGAGGTGGACGGACACACGACACAGAGGCGCGCGTGGGAACACGCACACAGCCTCTCGGACCTGGTGCTGATCGGGTGGCAGACAGGCCCACGAAGCCCACCACCCCCAGGTCAAACCTCAGGGTGGCTGCAGGTCATCTCGCGCCCTCCGGCGCCCGGCTCTGCGGTTGGGGAGAGGGTTTAAGCGTTCCCTCTCCCACTCCGCCGCCTCCTTGATGGAAATGACTTCCTCACAGACGGAGGCGACGGCGTACCACAATCTCTCACTCCGGACCATAGACTGAACTACGGCCGGTGGGAGCGAGAGAGCAACCAATCGGACTGCCGCGATCAACACGCACATCAAACACGATCGATCGAAACACGATCAACAAACACAATCACGATGCCCAGGCGGGGCAATCCGCCAAAGTGTGCAGCGCCGTTTCTACAGCAACGTCGCGGCAGTCGCCGCAGTGGTGACAACCGGGCGTCTCTTGCCGGCCTATGCGACACAGGAACTGGCCAAAACAACCATGGCCAGTCATTACCTGTGGCAGCCGGAAGGTGAGAGCGCCATGCCGCCTCTCCAGCCATTCCTCAAACACGGGACTTAGCGCCACAATCGTGGCGTGCCCGAAATACCTACAAGCTTCTTCAAGCTCACGCAAGGCAGTACAAGCAAAACAACTTCGTTCACACGCTTGTGCTTGTATGGACGCTTGCTGAAAACTATAGGTATGGATTCATGGACTGGACTATAAAGAAATTATAAATAAGAATATAGAATAACCTAGAACCTTCGCTAGTAACTACTTAAGTACTTAGTTACAGTAAGTACCTACCTGTGATTAAATTTTCTATAATAAATAAAGATAAAAAAACAGTACCTACCTCTACCTCAAATAGCAGAATGAAATCATTTAATGCAATTTATGGCTAATACAGGCAACATTTGTTTTAATTTGCTTGTAATTTATGAAGTGTGACGCGTTGTCAGTGTTGCCAACTTAGTGGATTTTCCACTAAAACTGGTGGTTTCAACCCCCTTTTAGTGCTGAAATATTGCTTTTAGTGGTTGGTGGATTTTTCTAGTGGTTTAGTAGAATTCAGTTTTAAACACTGAAAATGCGATCACTATCACTAAGTCATTTACACGTTTCTAAATATATTATTACTTCTACTTCACTTAATTTTCAGGAATATTTACTTTTCCTGTGTAAGGCTGTAGGCAACACTGATCCGTCAGAATGACATGACATCAAACCACAAAATACCAAAAAACTAGTGATTTCTCGCTTGATACACTATTACGCGGGGATTCCCCATAGAATGTTTTTACAAAATCTGAGTCTACTCGGCAATCGGTCGATCTCTGTCACAGTGTGTTGTAACATTTTCGCAAGTTAATTAATGCGTAATTATGCCGAAACCACAATATACGCACAAGTTTCGGGATTCTTGGCTTCAAGACCCACATATAAAAGATTAGCTTCAAGTTATTGAAAGCACTACTGGTCACGTAGCGAAATGCAAAATCTGCGGTACGATTTTAAGGAGTCACTACGGAGATTTGCGGTCTCATGGGATGTCAAAGAAGCATCAACAAAATAAAAAGTTAAACGAGTGTTTTTTATTGGTTTGGTTAGTCGTTCATTGGTCTGTTTTACATCTTTGACCACTGACATTGAAACAGTAGGCAAGTGACATTCTAACATATCAGTAACAAAATGTAGGTAAGCGCGCTCAAAATAATTCCCGCACAAATCAAACATTTGTGTGCATGAACATGGTATGTATTTACAAAAAAATAATGTGTTTATCCATTGTCTAGTACCCATAGTACAAGCTCTGCTTAGTTTGGGCTAGATGGTGTTGTGTGTATATGGTAGAATATTATTATTATACTCTTTATTCAAATATTTTCAATATACTTTTCATTTTTAAATATACATATACCTATAAAAATACATTTAAAAATATAAAATATATGGTACCCCACCGGCATCGGGACCAGGGTCCAAGCTGCCGGTGGTTAGGGTTCCAGAGATAGGAACCTCCTCACAATGCGTGCTGTATCTAAAAGCACTGCCTTCTGCATCAAACCCTTGATCCAAGCCAAGATTTTAGATGGTGATCGAGGCTCTTGGCTATTAGACCGTTGACAGATATGACTATCGGCACAATGATTGCCGAATCAACATCCCACATGTCGACAACCTCGCGAGCCAAATCGAGATATTTAATTTGTTTATCTTTTTCAGCTTTCGCGAGATTCCCGTCATGCGGAATGGTGACATCGATAATCAATGCGCGGCGCTCTGATCGATCTATCACCACAATGTCAGGTTTGTTGGCCACAACAGTCCTGTCTGTATCATTATGCCTATATATATATCTATATGCCTGAGGGACTCACCAGGTAGGTGGCACGCCCGACAAATGTCAACCGTACCATCCCTCAAGATATATCTCGGGTAGTTATTCGTCTTGATAACTTCGTCCGCAATAGCACAGACAAACCCTTCGGTTTCCCCAAAGAGGTCACCGAAACGTAGCCAGTTCACGGAGGCTAACAGGTCTACATCAGCTCCATATAGAGCCTTGTAGAACCTACCGTGAAGCTCCTTGCTCTGCCATACATCCCTGCGATCGTTAGTGCTAAGTACTACAGGCTTGCGCCAGTTCTCTTTAACCAAACTGAGCGGGGTGAGTCCGATGTCTACAGCAACTACATCCCGATGCATACCCACGTCTGCCTGGAGAAAGTATTCTCTGAGATACATACCTCGCGGTTATGAAGGGCCTTGGCATTCAAAAAGCCTCGGTCTCCATATTTCCGCGGGATATACAGTCTCATCACAGACGAACGTGGGTGATGCATACGGTATGCCGTCAAGAGTGTACGGACACGCCGGTCCAGGGCATCCAGTTCAGTCTGAGTCCACTTAAGTATGCCAAAAGAGTACATGAGCACCGGCATGACCCAACCTTTACAAGCGCGCACCTTGTTGCCACCTGATAAAAGACTATTTAAAACTTTTTTCAGGCGACCAAAGAAACGCTCCTGCAACGATTGCTTCATGTCAGCCTCATTGATACTTAACGCCTGTGACATACCCAAGTACTTGTAAGTATCGGTTACAAGAAGTGATCGTAGGTTAATGGAATCCGAAAGTTGTGTTCCTTCGGATTCCACTATCCTTCCTTGCTTTACATGGATACAGCACATTTGTCCACACCAAAATCCATACTTATAGACTTACTAAAAGTTTCTATTATTATTATTAAAGTTATTATTATTATAATATACTACGCCAGGTATAGCACTCCGAGAAACGATGATTACATGAAAGTCTCCAGTCCGTCAGTCCGCCTCCGTCATCACACCTGTGGTATACTACAATTAGTACCTACTACAATATATGGAATTATGGTCATTTTCTGCCATCATTGTGATAAAGAAACAGCATTCTATTTCTCATTAATCGTTTGTCGTACAAACCTATACGGACGGATTAATTCACGTATAATTAAGTCTTTGACTAAGTACATTATAATTGTTACAGGTTATAACTACGCAGCCTAAGATTCCGTTTAAACCAGAGCCCACTGGAAGTAAAAAAAAAGGAAAAAGCCAGACTTGCATTATTCACAGCCATGCATACTAGGATACAAGTAGTTGACTACTTGGGAGAGGTAATGAATCACAGTCATGAAAAAGATACCGAAAAAGTTCAACTGCATCGAACTAAGTGCACCTCGATTATAAAAAATGTGTTAGCATTGCATTTCACTGAGATTCTAAAACAAGATTTTAAAGATCAACCATTTAGCCTATTAATTGATGAATCTACTGATATTGCTGTACATAAATACTTAGACTTGATTATAATTTATTACAGTAAATTAAACCAAAAAATAGTATCTACATATCTAGACCTTGCTGAGCTGCATGAGTGTAATGTTGAAGGTATTGTCTCTGCTATAAAGAAGACACTTCATCGATTCGACCTGCGACTTGAAAATTTAATGGGAATTGGTACAGATAATGCTTCTGTGATGGTAAAGGGTGAGTAAATAACAGTCTTTACGAAATTGAAAAAAAAGTTTTCACACCTGATTTTGGTGCGTTGCTTGTGCCATTCCTTACAACTGGCTATTTCAGCTGCTGCAAAGGAATTTTCGCCAAGAAATTTGGAATTTTTAATCAGAGAAACATATGATTGGTTTAGTCCCTCCTCTTCCAGATAATCTCTTTACAAGGAGTTGTACAAAACCATCAACGATGGACAGAAGCCGTTAAAAATAGTTCAAGCATGCCAGACGAGGTGGTTGTCAATAGAATCCACTGTATCGAGAATATACACACAATGGCTAGAGCTAAAAACACATTTTTCCGTAGCTAAGGTGCATAAAAGGTATCACACGGCAGTTATTGCATTCTATGTATGCCAACGATATGAATTACGCATATATTTCATTTTTATATCCAATATTAATTGATATAAACAGAGTTACAAAAATGTTCGAGTCAAAAGATACAGATCACACCAAATTTTGTGGTGAGTTGACCAACCTGATAGATATGCTGTCAGCAAAGTTACGTTACCTACAAATAAAGTTAATATTTTTACTCAAAATATTCGTGATTTTTTGGATCAAAGATGTTATCTGGGATTCCGATTTATAAAGCAAATACTTGAAATGAAAGAAAAAGAATTACCACGTAAAAAGAAGAAATTATGCGGAATCGGTGCGTAACATTTATAGTAAGTCTAAATGAAGAATTAAAAAACAGGCTCCCCGAAAATTTAACACTGATGAAAGAAAAATCCCGAGTAAGTGTCGAACAAGCACTTAATCACAACAAAGAAAATCTAATTAACATAATGGCTCAGTACAACAAAAGTGTAGAATTTTTGGCAAAAGTCGACGATCAGTGGCGACAAATTCATTTGTGGAAATGGAATGAAGTATTGCATTTCAAAGATGCTCAAGGGCTATCTAGATTTGAGGAATTAGCAAATTTTGCTATTACTCTTGATACTCCCTCATTCCAATGCCGATTTTGAGAAACTATTTAGCTGTATTGTAATAAAAAACAAACAGAGGAATATAATGAAATTAAACCTTTTAGCTGCTCTATTAAGAATACGCTGTGGTTTGAGGTTGGAAGGAAAATGCCCCAACGGATATGAAATTCCAAGAAGCGTTATAAAACGATTCGGTACCAAAGAATCGTATCAATCTGACACCGACAATGATGGTGCAGACAAAAATGATTCATCTGAAGAAGACGAATTAATTTAATTTTAATGTTTCTCATCTCGACTTGATGAACATTACGTACGCAGTTAAGGAAACTAATTACATAAATAGGTATTTATAATTTATTTCTTTCGTAAAACCTATAAAAATTTTGTGGAAAATTTTGCGATTATGAGAGTGGGTCCGTTTTTGGTTAACGGTTTTAAGAGTTGAATTTGGTGGAGAGCTAGAGTAGCTGTTGGCAACACTGCGCGTTGTTATCATCATCACTGTATTATCGATGTGCGTATCGTAACAATAATTGTAAAGTAGTAGGTGATAAGTTGATGTAGTTTCTTGTAATTCACTCTAGATAACTAAACTTTTCTTCCATTTTGTATACGAGTTCTGTATTTGATCTACAGCTTTCTAAATAACTACGCAGTGCAAGACAAGATAATAATTAAATAAACATGTCTAAAATTGTAGTTATTGGATCTTGTTGTGTAGATTTTACAACGTACGTACCTACATCTTCACTACCTATAACTTTAGATCACATCGATTATGTAATAATTGAGTACCTTTATGTAGATACCTAGACTTTGGTAGATATTAACCAAAGTATACATTGTTATTTTGTAGTAGGCAGGTATGTCAACAATATCTTAAACACAATGTTTATTAAAGGTAGAGGTTTATTCTTCAATTAGATCGATAAAATGATTTATTAATGTTATTAAAATGTTTTAGATATGCAGCAAGATTACCTAAACCTGGAGAAACACTTCATGGAACCAAATTTACGACTAGTTTTGGTGGAAAGGGTGCTAATCAATGTGTGGCAGCTGCGAAATTGGAAAGCAATACCTACATGATTTGTAGAGTAAATTTATCCAAATTTTAGTAGCTCTTTGTCATAATTATGACTGTCACAACTATAAGACAGATGCTTATCTCCTTGACATTTATTTTTGGTTAGAATTTCTCAGATAACTTTTATTGTATTTGCAGCTAGGTGATGACCAATGGGCAGCAAAATACAAAGAAAATTTTCAAAGCCATGGTGTGGACATTGAGCATGTTACTATTACACCAAATGTAACAACAGGCATTGCACAAATAGCAGTAGCTGATGATGGTGAAAATCAAATTGTGATAGTTCCAGGTGCAAATAGTTATCTTAGTTTAGATGATGTGAAAAATTCTTCTGATTTAATAAAGAATGCTGATGTACTTATTGGTCAATTAGAGACACCTTTTGAAACTACATTAGAAGCTTTTAAATTGGGAAGAGGTGTAAGTATATGAAATTTAATAATGTACATAACATAATAATGTATATGATGTACTATCAACTTGAGCGAGGGTTGACCATTTCAGAAAAAAAGTTGCTTACACATGTTGACTTTAAGTGACTCCACCCTTAAATAAAACCCTTGTAAAAAAACTCAAACAACTATTGGCCTGCTATGCGATTTTAACCTTAGGAGTGGTCAACCGTTGCTCAAGTCGATAGTAAAAAATAATGTATCTCTATTTACTACAGATTAAATTGCTTAATGCAGCACCGGCTCAAGCCGGCATTAAAGAAATATTGCCATACTGTACAATACTTTGTTTAAATGAACCGGAGGCTTCATTACTTACTAACATGGATGTTAATATAATGTAAGTCATCTATAAAATTAATTTAGTATATCTAAAATACTAATTGTAAGTAGATTTAGCAGCAACATTAACTTGGTTTTAGGAATTCTGTCAAAGCACTAAAGAAGTTAATTGACACTGGATGTGAAACAGTAATAATTACTCTGGGATCTAAAGGAGCAGTATATTTGTCAAAACATGATCACCAACCAAAACATGTCTTATGTGAAGAAGTTGTGCCCGTGGACACTACTGTAAGAAAATACATGAAACACATTTCACTAGTTGTATATTTGTCATGTAAGTAGGTGTAATCTGTAATACTCTATTACAGGGAGCAGGTGATGCTTTCATTGGGGCACTGGCAACATATTTAGTGACAGAGAAGGAGAAACCCTTGCATCAAATAATTGGAGCTGCTTGTCATGTTGCTACACTCTCTGTGACAAAGGCAGGCACACAAACAAGTTACCCTACAAAATTTAATGCATTTAATAAGGAATATAAATATTATAATATGTAAATTGCCAATAAAACCAGTCTTTATTGTTTAAACCATTCCAGTTTACACTTTATTGAACTACCTAATTCTAAGTCCACTAAAAATATTTTGTTATTATTTGTGTCAATATAAATGTAAGTTATCATTAATAAAATATGCTTTTACATATGCATGTAAGACTTTGAAATATGTTAATATATTTATCTGACAATTTACTAAATACAAGTATACATAATAATTATAAGCAATGTCTTATTTTTTTAACAATAACACGTGGTGTTGCTAGTTATAATCTACTGGAAATCAAGGGCGTCGCCCAGGACGGGGATGGGGAAGCAACCGTCCACCTTGTAGATAATTTTGATATAAGTGATATATGGCCTATATCGTCGTCTTGGTCGAAAATTTTAAGTTCTAACGCCTCTGTTGTTTGTTCTAGGCATGCGTAAAACTTAAGATAAAAAAAGGATCGTCGAGAGCACGATCAATTTTTGATGATGACGAGCTTGTTTTTATCTTGCTTGCCTTCATACGTTGATAAATGGCTGTGATGCCTTTGCTTTCCTTACATTAACTACTACTACAAAGTTCTTAATTTAAATTAGCTTAGACATATTAGAATATTTTCAGACATATAAGCGAACGACCACCAATACTGACCAATATTGACAAGCTATATTTGATACAGTATGCAGATACAAAGTTCCCAAATAGGGATGGTGCATATACAAATTTATCCCGATAACCTTATTGCTAATTCGTATCAGCATAATAACTTATCTTTATGTTAGCCTTCAAAGTTATATATTAATTAGTAAAGCTACATATGTCCTAAGCTGTTTAATTTCACAAATAGGATTTTTTTTAAATACGTTATTACCTAAGCTGTTGCAGACAGACACATAATTTAGGGGAATCGGCTTTATTGTACATAGGTCAATACCATCTCATTGACATAAATTGCAGACATTTTGTTCATCAAGAACTACTATTTTACACTACTTAACTACTAGATTCATAAAAGAGTCTGCGTCGCTTGTATTGAATCGGCCTTTTGTCGAAAAGTGTAAATGCTTAGTCGTCTGGCGACTCAGTTCCTAACCGAACTCGACCAAGTTCAAGGCAAGATGAAGGCGAAAGTCGCCTGTGTAGCAACGCTTCGATCGAGGACGCTTTTGACATGCCGAAGTCGGCAGACGACCTAGTGTAAGCTAGCCTTAACATTATTGTATAGTCTGTGCTCGCCTCTTAAATTATTGTTTATATTTTATTGGGGATCGTTTATCGGTACGTCATTTAAGCGATTTTAAAAGGCGTTTATTTCTACTTTTCCAACGTTTCGACTGCTTTTTACCAGCCGTGCTCACAGGAAGAATATGATGGTGTATGTAGTAGTTTAAAATTATTTCATATAATCGAACCTTTGACAAAGAATCTATAGGCAGAGCCATGGCGTATCCGCGTGAAACAGCAATAATAAAAACTAGAGGATATATAAAAACACAGTAAGAAATTTGAGACAAAGTATTGCATCTGTTTTTTCATATGGTAAACTCAGATTTCCGCTTGGAGACTTTTTCAAGTTTGCCATAAAGGCGTCGCGCGTCGGTTTATTCGTATTATTCTAAGTTCTTGGAATAATTGAGACAGTTATTGTGATAGATAAATATACTTTGTTAAGTACTTTTGTTTATTGTACATTACACATCGTATTCTCTACAATAGACAGATTACAGTACCTTACAATAATTATTGGTGTTTTATGCACGACCAAGCTCTATTTTTATGTTTTTTGTCTGAGCCATCTATGTTTGTATTTATTTTGTACTACACTATTTTTCCCTTGACATGTCATTTGTGGGTAGATTGTCAACAATCTACCCACAAATCTAGTGCCTTCTATTACATTCTTACTAAAAATACGTAATTAAATAATAATTTGTAACATACTAGAATATGAGTACTACAAGTTAATTAATTTCTGTATTATATAATTTACATTTTAGTAGTAATTATTTAAAAAATATAAGGATCTCATTATGCAATTTGTCACAATTATCATAAGCAAGGCAAAGGTTTAACGTGTATGAATTGTATTATTTAATAATGTATCTTACATTATTAAACAATACAATTCATACACGTTATGTACATATTTTATTTTATTAAGATCGAGATTGTCTGGCATGATGGAGTAGAATGTCGCAAAAGTCAACCGTCGCGACACACAAAATAATAACTCGATTAATCGGCTTTTTAAGTTATTATGTTAAAAACTGATTATCTTTTCGCGCTACTGATGATGTCATAATGATAATAAATCTAGTAGCTTAACTATTACTAAATATACCGAGGTTTTATGCAGAGTTCTCTAGTAGTATAAGTGTACAATAAGTAGAATGATAATTAAATAACGGTACATGACAGGAATAAACAAAATAATCCGTGATGAAATCTATTAAAACACCTTATTTTAACATTTGTGTACTACAAACCTACGTAGTAGGGTAGGGTATGTATTACGTAGTAACGTTTTAAGTTCGATAATGGAATTCTGAAAAAAAAGAATGAAAATAAAGCTTGATACAACGCGTTGTATCAAGCTTTAAAATGTTGCGCTAATTGCGCGCAACATTTTGTGTAACCTGAGTACTTTTTGTACAAACCTACTGCACGCTTTTTGTCTCACATTAACGTAGTATAATATCCAGTAACTAAAGATATCTTATTGAAATTATCAATATTCAGGTCTTAAAATAATTTAGCACAAAAAATTAATATGCGGCGTCTTTTATTAAATCTTAAATAATAGATACGCAAACTTAAGTATAACATTAAAATGCAACATTGCAATTATATTTATCTATTTTATAAGCAATAAAGATTAGCATTCAGTACTACATGTTTACAGAGTTGTTGCCAATGAAAAAAGTCAATATATATTTTACGTTATCAATTTAAATATATCAATATATAGTTTGTTAAGCACCGAAACAAATATGGAATCATTTGTTCACGCATCTATCTTCAGAATTTTTTAAACCAATGGTCAGTACGTCGAGATAAAAACTCAAAATATATACTTATTGTAATAATCTGGATAAGAAATATAGTATCTAATATTTATTAAATATTTCTTCACGCAGGTATTTTTCCGTACGGAAACTAAACGTAGAAATTATAATTAAGTTTAAGCGAAAGTGTTGCCTTAAGAAAAAATATTTGGTAAATCATTAATTCATAATTATCGTAGTGAGTTGTTTAAAATCGCAATTTCAAATATTTTTTCTGTTATTTTCGAGTTTATCGTCATATATTCTGTGTCGGTGCCCTAATTAGTTCTTCGTGGCTCTCCATTACGTTTATAGTTAGCGTCTTGCCTCATAATTCTTAGATCGTCATTTTACCCTAGAGGAGCTGTTAGAAAATGTATAAAACACACGCCAACATCCAGCTTGAATTTCAGCCACCACTCAGCATAACACATATTTTTTACTTTTTCTTTTTAATTAGCGGTTTTATCTAGACATCTTTTGACCTATTAATTGAACTTCTACCTGCATTACAACTCATTAAAGAACTGAAAAACTATTCACTGTGACCACGTTATCTTAACGCGTTAAAGTACGTGCTTAAAACACGATCACATCTGTCAAATTCGTACTGACAACCAGGATCAAATTAAACTTATTAAGATAAATTTAAAACCTTATCATATAATTTTTCTAGTAGGTTTATACCACTGACAATTTAAATTAGCCTGCCCATTTATACCTGTAAAATGACACAAGCAAAATTATTATGTAATGATATTAAAAACTATATTTAAACATAAAAAAATTATGTCTAAATATATATTTTATGAGAAATTATTATAGTATAATTATATAGTTAAAATTAGGAGTGGCTATGCCCAGCAGTAGATTCTAACAGGTTAGATTGATACAGCCTGAAAATGTAATTTAAGATATTCAATGACAATATATATAATATAATAATATATATATATATAATGAATGAGTTGCTTCTGTCATTGAATATTGTATTACATTCTTTATACTGTTTATGTGCTAACCATTATTATTGGTAATGGTTACCATGTTAAACAGTGAATCATCAGACATTGAGGTTTAGATATGAGTAATTCTTACTTGCATACTAGGCAATTCACACATACAGTTGGTAAAACATATTTTCTAGTAGACATTCAACCTGTCATATTTCGTAATACCACCTGCAATAGGTCAGTGTGAAAAGCATACTGAGGTTTACCATTTATTATAGCCAAAAGAACCAGGATGTGCCACTGTTATAAATATTTTCATAATTTTGCAAGACTGAAAACCCAATACTACCTATGTTATGACTAAATATAATGAATAGTTACAAAGCCCTACCACTTCTCACTAAACATTCTTTAACAATTTATTATTCTACTGATCAAGTATTTTAGTAGGATCTTATCTATTCTTGTCAATTTATGGCAACCCAGTGTGCATTCAATCAAAACAATGAACTGAATCACCTATGGTACACAAACCAAAACAAATTACCTATTAAGATTTATTAAATTTCTAAACTTATCAAAATAGTAATATTACTAAATTGCAATATTTTATATTTTCAGAATAATACATAACGATACATATAACAATATGTAACTAATGTTCAATTTACATAATATCTCAGTCATTAACATAATGTTAATTTTATATCATTTGATTACAGCCACATTTGAAACAATGATGTCATTAAATCTCGATAAACGGCCCATTCATACCATTGAACAAAGTGTATCTACAAAATTATTAACAGAAATATTGAAGGCATTCCATACCTCCATTTAATTGTCCAGGCACTATGTTTAACAATGATGGGGTGACTTAACTATTTCATATTATGTACCATTACAATTTTTTGTATTCACTTGAAGTGTCAATGTAATACATATAAACTGTCCAGTTCGCTCTCATTAACAATTTGCAATAGCACTTGTAAGTCTTCTAAACTAGATATAAATTTGGGTGCTCCAATAAACTCAACTGATTTCCCATCTATTTCAATATCATATCTTAAATTCTTCGGACATGTTACGATTTTTAAAGAATCACCATCTTTAGTCTTTTTGAAAACAAGATGGGTGATCCCTTCTATTGAAGCGAAGGAGATTGGTTCCTTGACTTTGATGTCTTTAGATTCATTAATTTTGTTATCAATAATTGTCAAAATTACCTTTGTTTCAATTTCCTCTACTTTGGTCTCTGTTGTATCAGCCTGCTTTGTCTTATCGCTAGACTTTTCATCAGTTTTGACTTGGCTTGTGTCTAGTTCCTCGGTTTGTTTATCAGTGTTACAGGGCAAGTGTTCTTCAATGCCCTTTTGTAGAGCTTCATCGAGTATGGATGGACTATGAGGGTTTTCAATTTCCTCAATCATGTCTGAAGGGTTTGCATTATCCTGAGTCACATCTGAAGGTTTGTCTGATTCTTTAGTCACATCTGAAGGCTTTTCAGTATCCTCAGTCACCTCTGAAGGGTTTTCAATTTCCGCAGTCACATTTGAAGGGTTTTCAATATCCTCAGTCACATCTGTAACAGGTATTTTATTATCCTGTTCATTGATTATATTGTCTTGAATGACAGTAAATTGGTTAACATCTTCAATTAAATTACTCATGTCGGGATTATCAACATCCATGGGTGTAGGTGGCACAGGATCACTTGTGGGATTTGGCTTACCTAGGAGCATAGCTTCTACATCACTAGATTCTAAATTTGATTTAAATTCTAGGTTACTACTTTGGTCATTTGTTTTATTTTCATTGCTATTATCATTAAGAATATCCATGATGGATGGGAAGTCATCCACTTTGGTTTCAGTGTTGTCTGTTTTATCTTCAGGTTTAGCAGGTTTCTCACTGTACATTAAGTCTTCTAATTCTGCTGCTATCCGATCATATACTTTATCATCTTTAGGTTCACCTTTTTTCGGAAAGAAATCTATGCACCAGTCATCTGAAGGAAGTATGCTTTCATTTATTTGAGATAGTAGGTCAGTTAGGGTTATTTTGCAATTAGCCTCATTGTTAGGATTATGAGCCAATGGGTCTTCAAATACAATACCATACTGTTTTAAATTGGTCTTGCTTTTCTTCTTTTTGTCATCATAATTCGCATTTTTGTCTTTTAGTAAAGGCTTTTTTAATCTATTGTTTTCTTTCAGAATATTAGGTGTTAAACGAGCAGCCTCACTTTTGCTCTTTTTAGTAGCTGCAAGCTCTTTGACAGGGTGTTGACTGTAAGCATTTCTATGAATAAGGACCATACCATTCTCGTTACTTTTTAATCTAGCATTTGAGTTAGGCGAAGTAATTTCTGTCTTTTCTGGATTTTGTTTCGTTTTAGGCGTCGTGCTGCTTTCATATTGAATCTTTACTTTAGTAAATTTACCCAATATCTTGGCAAAGTCCATTCGGGTAACCACTACAGCACACTCGCGACATTTTCCTTCTTTATATAAGCGCTCTAGATTTTTTGGTAATTTCAATGCTTTCACTCTTCGACTTTCACGTATTTTGTTGGGAATCATTGTAATAAATTAATTTATTTATTATAAAACTCTGCCTTGTCTTCAAGACCAAAGTGATATTGGACGTAGTCACATTTCCCGCGCAGACAATATCACAATAACTATTTAACTGCTTGTACCACTAATGCATTTTTTGACTTTCATATCTATAAGACATTCCAATTTAAAGTTATTTAACAGAATAAGTAATTATATTAGTATATAAAATCAAAATAACTGAGACAATTCTACACACATCAGAATCAAATCCAACGCGAAAATGGCGTCGCTGTAGTGATGTCCACGTCTAATCGATTTGTTTACTTATGTTGCTGATTACGTTTTATTATCGATAACATTGAAAATGTATTTATTAATTTCAATAATTTCAATTTAATTATTGACATTTAATTCAATTAATAATTTATTTCGAATAATCTCTGTTTGATCCTGAATATTTTTGGTTGACTTGTGTAACTGATAATATTCATATTTCTAAAGAGAAATCTATAGAAATAAGTCGCATAAGATCTTAAAAGTATTATACATACACTGGTCATGTAGGTTATTTTGTAGACTCAAGGCAGCATAACACGTGAAGAAGAAAACAGGTTAAAATAGCTATCTTATGTAAAATTGTGCATTTCATTTTTATAAGCACTGTATTATTTTTTGTAAAATATAGATACCTTAGTAGTTTCTACAGGCCTCATTTAACACTATACATAAGAGAGCGAAGTATAAATGTTGATTGAAACCTTTTTTGTTTACACAGTTAACGCGAATGTATAACTATTAGGTACACTATTTAAGACCTCTATTTTCGCATTTTATTTTTATTGTTAATGAAAAAACAAAACAACTCACTGTTGGTTAAGATATATTATTTTAAACTATATTGATATACTATATTGACAATTGTACTGAAAGCAGTCGTTATATTTTTTAAATAAATATTTCATATTATCCAAACCATTAACACATATAACCCTTTGTTACTCTTTTTTCAAAGTTTTACTACCGTCATATAACTAATCTAAAATAATTAAGATAATTGGTACATTTAAGAAAGCAATTAAAAGGAAATTATGTATTAAAACTTACTATTCGGTATTAGATTATAAAGAAAATAAAAATGCGTAGGACTGAACTGCTTTTATCCGCACTCTATTTATAATACATATTATGCAAATAATGTTAATACCTAACTTGTGAAGGAGACCTGCTGTGTAATGAAACTAAGCATGAAATAATAATAAATAACATTAATTATTATTACGTGTTTAGTTTTATTACATTTTCAAATCTTTGCCGTTTTATATAATTCTTAAAATTATTTTATTAAGTCAAAATATTTTAGCTTTAAATTTGAACTGCTATAATAAGCCTTCCTTGTCGGGTAGCTTAGGAGGCCATGGTGGAGAATTACTTTTTCTTTAATTATTCGTACATACTTGGGGCAACTGTATACACAAAACCACTGTGGTAGCCAAAGGGCACGTTTCGAGTAATTTTCGTTTGTTGCTTCATTACAGAGTACAATCCGAGTTTATTTGGATTTAAAACATTTTATATTTTTGTGGACATTAATATCGGTGGGATTCATTTTCATATAGTCCAGATGGAACAACCGCCGGCCGGTGGGCGCGTTTAGTGTGTAGAGTACAGAACATTTTTTGTATAATAACGATGTATATCATAACAATGAGCAAGCAGACCATCGCTTATTTATTAATTATTCTGTATGCTTCAGAATTATAATGAAAAATATGATTAATATCTATAACCTTCAAGCTATCATTTTTATTGAGAGTTGTTTATTGTATCTATTCTATGTTTAATTGTTATCGATTACTACATGATCGACTTCAGTACGTCACTAGTAGATTCACAATACGCATGTCAACGTCAAGCCAGCTTAGCCAGCCTTACAAATTGTGTAAAATCAAAATGGCCGCCGTGTTTGATAGAATAAAATATATCGACCGTTTTTGTTGAGTAATGCTTTATTACGCATTTACGGATCTAATAAAATAGAATATTATATTTATTGGGGTGGCAAACAACCAAATACCTAATTATGTCTTGGCCTATGCAGAATCCGGGTCAATGGAACCCGGGTATGGCTATGGCACCTGATATGAATATGGGAGCATATACACCAGAACAATGGGCTGCAATGCAGCAGCAAAACTGGCAGCAATGGACTCAGTGGCAACAACAGTACGCACAATGGCAAAGTCAATACGGAGAGAAGGTAAGCATCAGTTTATAACAAGCCTTAAGCTGCTACTTAGTTATTATTTATCACGTACGAATGAAATGCCGGTGTTTTGCAGTATGCAGAGCAAATGCAAGCTATCCAAGCAATGGGTGGTATGCCGCCATTGCCGCCAGGAAACGCTGCTCCACCGCCCGCTCCGCCACCGCCGGAGAAGCCTCCTCCACCACCGCATGAAAACAATCAACCACTGTATGCTCACACTCCTAGTCAACCTGCACCCGTGCCAGCTCCTAATTCTAATCAGCATCAGAATGTAAACTCTTCAATGAATGTCAATTTAAATTCACAATCAGGTAATAATTCCAATTGGTCTAATGTTCAAGAACCTAGTTTGTCTTCAGTTAATGCTGAGGCTCTCAAAAAACTGGCAGAGGAGGAGAGGCTTTTTGACATTCAATTTCAGAAATGGGAGGAAGAAATAGAAAAATGGAAAAAAGACAATGTTAATCATCCTGATAAACAAGCTTACAAAGAGTATGAAGAAAAGTTTGAGTCATGTCGTGCACAGCTATTGGAACGGCGACAGCAGATGAATAAAAAGAAAGCTCGGCTTCTGGGCACAGCTCCACCACCTCCTCCTCCCCAACCAGCTAATACAAAGGCAGCTAATGTTAATGTTACTGCACCATTACCACTACTAAGTACACCCAATAATATATATCCAAATAAGCCACAAGGTTATGGAATTAATTCAGTTGCCAATCAAAATAAACTGCAGCAAAGTTATGGACATAACTCTGCCACAATTCAAGATAAACAACAGCAGAATTATGGTAATAATTATATGCACAATCAAATGAAACAAGATCAAAACTATGGTCATAATTCAACTCAAAATTATGCTGATCATAATAATGCTCAGAGTCAGTATCAGCAATACAATATGCCACAACATGCTTACAATAGAAACAATAATATTAATATACAACCTCAAGACAGATATGAATCTTATTCTCACACTGATAAATATACCCCAAAGGATAGTTTTACGGCTCCTCCTACTAATCCTAGCTTTTTACTTGCTGGTGAATCTATCAAAAAAGGTATACCAGGCTTGGACTTAGTTCCTGAGACAGATAAATCTTATGTAGCAAAACAGGAAGTAATTGACATAACTGGAGAGAAAACACAAGGTTCAACTAAGGGACCAGATTATTCCACCATTTCAAAAGGCATAAATAACATTCTTGGTGATGAAAAAATTATGAATATACTGTCTATGGTTAGAGGACAAGTTGCTCCAGACTCAATGAATAATTCGCAGACTAATCAATCAAATCAAAGAGGACATTACAGTAGTAACAATCAGAGTGAACTTCAGTATGATCAGGGTTATAGAAACCAGAATTACAACAATAAGCAATATGATAACAGGCAAAATAATATGCAATACAACCGGCAGGATAATAATTATCCTGTGCAGCAAAATTTAGAAGTTTCCAGACATCCTCCTCCGCCCAAGAGAATGTTGGATGATAGGCAAGATGAAATTCTACAAGAGCCATATGATAATTATGATAGAAATGCACAGTATGGTGGCAATGATATAAGTTCACCATATGACAATGGTGCTGCTAGAGGAGGCCCACCACCTGTCAGGTCCAACATGCCTGGTTCAAGGCCACCAATAAGACCTCTTTTATCAGAAACATCTGTTCAGCAAAATGTGAATAACTATCCTAGAGGCCCACCTGTCTCTGGTCAACAACATGCTAATGATTACACTAGAGGAATGCAAGGCCCTCCAAGTCATCCAGGCCATTCAGGTTCTTCAGGGCTTCCAGAAAGGAGACCTCTGCAAGAAAATAATATTAATGCCATGGCAAGTCAACCAGCTCGTCCTAAATGGATTGATGAACCAATGTTCTCACCATCTTTAATAGTTGAATATGAACACAAGCCTTTAAGATTGAAAGGTAATAAAATATGCAAGGATTTTTGCTTTATTAATTTTATAAATAATTCATCTTTGTTTCATTTGTTCTCTTTTGGTACCTATATTAAATTTCTGGCAAAGATGTAAAGGATAAAATGAGCTTTTGGTGTTACTTATCTCTTAGGTACATAAGTACTATTAAGGAAAACCCTCTTTGCTGCAATATTGTCATCTTGGTAATCTATTATCTTTGATAAGATTAAGATCTTAACGAATCCAACTTGATCAATACCCAAAGAGTGACCACATATACAAAAACTTGGCAGGCCAACTCTGCTGTCAAATATGCTATAATAAAAAACAATCTGTAATGTCTTGGATTGCCATCATTAAAATCAATGATGAGGACTGTATGTTATTAAGAAACCTTTTTATTTATATCCTTTAAAGTGTAGCTTGTATGCTTATACAACACCATTAAACTTTTCAGTGACTTCAATATTGTTTGCCTGATTCTGAAATCATTCAAAATTATTGTGAAGTAATTAATATTTAAAAATTAACACCTAATTATTGCCTAATTAATATTCTAGATTGTTATTTTACTTTCTAGCACGAGATTTTATTGAACCTGTGCATATGTTTGATTACAATCATAAATCAAAGGATGAAGATAACAAAAAGAAAGATTTTGAAAAAGAAGCAGATGAATTATTTTTAAGAAAGCCTCGGAGATTTGAAAAGGATCTGGATCATACTGGAGACAGGTATAGCCGCGATTACTATTCAAGAGATTATGAGAGACGCGCTCCGCGGGATGATTTAAGAGATGTAGATCGCCCAAGACTTCCATTTAGAGAAGATTTTGATGATAGAAGGAGACTAGATGATGATAGGCGGCGACTAGATGATGACAGAAGAAGATTAGATGAAGATAGAAGAAGACCTGATAGATATGATGATAGAAAGAGAGATGATCGCGATAAATACAATCGTCGTGATGACATCTACAGGGAACGTGATAGAGATTTTCATAGAGATCGAGATCGTATTAGAGAACCTGAGAGAAGAAGAGACGATTTTCGACGTCGCAGCAATAGTCACGACAGGGAATCACGGAAAAGGGCATTAAGCAGAGATAGTGAATTAAGTGATACATACTCAAAGAAGTCGAGAGAGAAAGATAATAATATACCAGCAGCTCATTTTGATCAGCCTAAACGTATTGTAATGATAGACGATATATTAGAGTCACCTGGACGAGAGATAAGGCCTGAAAAAATTGTTATTATCCTCAGAGGTAAGTGTTTATTTATCACATTCATTGTGACACTAAAATGTCTATATGTGTAATAGTCTGAAATCCTTCATACTTGATAATTATTCTTATTTTAGGTCCGCCTGGCAGTGGGAAGTCATATTTAGCTAAACTAATAAGAGACAAAGAAGCAGAACATGGTGGTACTGTAAGAATTATGTCAATTGATGACTATTTTATGCAAGAAGGTGAAGTTGAGGAAAAGGATCCTGCAACAGGAAAAATGGTATATCATTATTTGTTATTATATCATGACCAAACAGTCCATCAGACATAACCACTACAAACAAACTTAACAAACTCACAAACATTGATAACATTATAATGGATGACCTTATAATGTTATTTTTATTCAATTTATATTTTAATGTAGTAAAAATATTCTAGGTAAATCATATTAACCGCTACCCATGACTTTTACATTTAAAATCTAGCCTTCATTTTTCTTCAGGATTCAAGCAAGATTCATTTTAAAATTATAACATGTTAGATTGATAATTATATTGTAATAATGTAACAAACCACACTAAACAGTCTTTATTTTCACATTTATAAATATGTCACGGTGGTATTAAGGGTTTTTAGATTTGGATGCATATGGAAACATATTCAGATACCAAGCTCATGCAGATAATGCAATGACCAGCTATGCCATTAAATTGAAAGTAGCATTAGATATATACTATCATAGCAACTTTATCATTATATTATTCATACTTAATTAAATTAATTTGCAGATTAAAAAACCAACACTCAAATATGAATATGAAGCAGGTTGTGAAGAGGCATATGTGAGTTCTCTAAAGAGAGCTTTCAAGAGAAGTTTGACTGATGGTTATTTCACATTTATAATATATGATGCTGTGAATGATACACTTAAGAGTTATGCAGATGTTTGGAATTTGTGCAGGCAACATGATTTCCAGGTATGTAATTTGTATATGTACATATTGTCGAAACTAGACCTTTCATAGATTTAATTTACTTTAAATTATTTTGTAGGTGTACATTTGTACCATGGAACTAGACCCGCAAGTATGTTATAAAAGGAACATTCACGACAGAAAGTTACAGGACATAGAATTGATTTGTTCACGATTCTACCCCACACCGGCGCATCACATACAATTAGATGCTACGACATTACTACAGAGCGGGGCTATAACCGAAGTCCAAATGGAGGATGCCGATGACGAAGTTATTATGGAGGATGCCCAAGAACCAGAGGTGAGGAGTCATTACCAAGCTGCAGAGAATTATGGTGTTACTTATTCAACGGAACAGTTATGAGTGTACTTGCTCCCGCACCTATTCTCTCCTGTTATTTTTATTTATATAATCCTATTTTCTGTCTCATGCGTGCGGAGCGAACCCTTAAAAGGAGGGAGTGGGACAAAGTGCTTTTACTTGCTTAGACGCGTAATATGTTATGTTTGACGATGTGAGCGTCTAGATCTTAACCATACCCTGAAAAACACACATTAGTTATCTTCATGACGTGAACACTGAACCCAATCATGCCTGTTATATGTTGTCATATTTTATTTATTCAGACGCCTAAGTATCTGTATATATATTGTACTGTAATTCCATGTCCTTTGTTTTTTTGGTTAGGGTAGGATTAACAATTTTTATTACAGCATTGTAACTAAAGTCGTAAGGTGCTGCCCCATCACAGGTCGAAAGCGTTTTTACATCCAAGTGGGAGAAAATGGACGACGCTGCACAACTAGGTAGGTTGTTGGTTACACTTATTATGTATATTAAGAACTAGCATAAGTTTTATTTACTGGTGTATTTCAGGTAAACTGAGAAATTCTATTCCTCCTTTTGGTGGAGTGAGTAGTGTGTCCTGAAAACGACTAGTTGTTAGTTAGTAGTGAGTGCGTTTGTACATTGTTCCAGCCCGGCTCGACGGCACGAGCAAGCCTCTGCGGCCCTCGCAGCTCTCCATGGAGGACTACCTACAGCTAGACGACTGGGCGCCGGCCACAGCTAAACCAGGAAAGAAAACTGTGAGTATAATATCTAATATCTTCTATCTACATTTTGTCATGTCGTGCTGCATAGCGATATGGTTGTGGAAATGTGAATGGACTTTTGATGTCTAATTCACGTTGAAATAATTATAAGGTTTTCTCTTCGAAAACGAATTCTACTTGTTTGAGCAAGTGCCTTTTTAAACGCCGTTTTTCGCGGACATAATTTTTTTGATTTGTTTCTTCAGATATTTATATATTTATTTAAAAAAGAAACTTCGTCATTGGTGTTGATTTTTCACCCTTTGCCAATTATTTCAAATGATAATATTTATTATCACAAATTAACCTTTCGATGATTTTGCCGTCAATTGACACAATTTTCCAACCATATCCGAGCCTAAAATTCGGGCGAGTCTTGGCGTTCATTATATTTTATTAACGGAGTATTTATATAACCGTTCCAAGACTGAATATTTCATAAAAGGTCTTATTTAAAGATCTTTTCGAGAATTTATTATTTATCGAAAGCTTTGAATACCAAGCAAGTTTGTATGTCTATTAAAACTAGTTCATTTAATAATTAAAAGATAATGTTGAAGGTGAGTTTCTTTTTAAGTATTTGTCCATCATGTGACAGTGGATTTCATCATGTAATATTAAAACAGGTACGCTGGGCGGACATAGAAGAGCGAAGACAACAAGAAAAGATGCGCGCCATCGGATTTGTGGTAGGCCAAACTGATTGGAACCGAATGACAGATCCAACCATGGGCTCCAGCGCACTCACTCAAACTAAATACATAGAGCGAGTGAGACGCAATTAGGTTATTCGTAATTATATCGAATCTTTTGAGTAGACGATATTTCACATTTACGTTAAGGACTTACTACAAATACATTTTGGCGTATATTCATATTATGGTGTAGTATTACAATTTTCACGTAAACAAATTCCTTTTTTCATTTGTCGTAGTCGAATTGTATGATGAGCCGTATTACGAAGAGCCGTTAAAATAGTAAAAAAATTTAACAGATAATCTTCTGGTTTTGATAAATATACCAACCTACTATATTCCAATCAAAATAATATAGCGTAATAGTAGTAGCGAACTGTAGCGACGAGTGAGTAAAGGAGCTACGGTTATAATAAGTAACATGAGATTTAAAACGTATAATTATGCTGCCACATGCAGGCGATATGCAAATTGAATTATAAAAACAAGCACATTAAAGTAATTCGATTAAACGCTAAGGCCATACTCTAGCATACTACTGTATGCCTGAATTGTAACATTTTATTACATGGTATTGTAAAACAGTTCGATTGCTTGGCCTCGGCCCTGCATTATGGCGCATTAAACAACTCAACTGCGACATACAGCATATTAGCTCATAATGAGTTCACTTCAGACTAGAATATGAAACCTCAAATATAAGGATAGAATATAAATTTAGGTAATGTGAGTGTTTTTTTTCACTTTAAGGCAATAATAATATGAGAAACGGGTCTACAACCGTTTTAATTCTGAATTTCCGTAAGAGATAGTCACGCTTTTTTAGTTAATGAAAATGAGCTAAGGTAATAATTTGAGGTAATACATATTTTAGCAATTAATTTTTCATACAGTGAATGTATGTACATGTTCAAATAATAATAAATGTTATAAGATAAACAAGTGTGTTTAATTTAATCCGCTGGAACGGTTTATTCGGTCAGTTTCGTAAATATTTCTACATCTTCGAAGTTAGTCTTCATCCATTGCACTAACGAAACCGGTAAAATAGGAGGAACTACGGTTTGCGTTATTGTTAAATACATATTTGTACTTCTGGTCATCAGTTTTGGTGGCGTGGGCGGTCGTACGCACCTTCAATAAGTCTTTATTGTTCGTTAAATCAGCATAGTTATTATTTTTTACATCTGGTATTTTTTTATTTTGTTTATTCGTATAATTGCCGTAATTCTCAAAAGTAGGTTTCTCATCGAATTGCGTGTAACCGGTTTTGTCTATTTTATTAGAAACTGATTTTGAAATAGTTTCTTCGCCTTCTCTGCTTGAAGTCATTACCATTACTGGTTGCGTCGAACTCATTTCCATCATGTGATCTTTGATGCACTGCTGTAGGATATGAAGGAAGAATAAGAACGCAAGCAGTGTGAGAGCTGACATTGATGCGCCGCTTTTATGTCCACCTCCGTAATTGCTAAAACAAAAAGAGAAATGTTGACAACATAGTTCCGAATATAACGTTTGTCACTGTTAGGTATATAGTACATTCACAGCGCGTTATGCGACGTGTATACGTTTACGTCCATTGTTTACTTCTTCATTTGAAGATTGATTTCAGAGGTAGGTAATTGGTTATAAAGATAGATATTGTAAAAAGCGGTTAGGCGTTAAAAATAAATTTAAGGCTTTTTTTGGATTTATGTCTATTTACTATAAATATTAAATAAGACTGCACAGATTTTAATAAAGATTAAACTAATTTATAGCTACTATTGTAAGTTGTAAATTTAGCCATGCTTCATATAAATAAGTCGAGTCGTTCCCGGAATACAGTTTGACCTTTCTATTATTTGCAGACCGATACATGTCATAATTAATTAAATTAGTAATTGGCGTTTGCGTTAGCGATTTGATATTATGGTTTAGAAAACACTATTAAATTATGGAAATAAAATGAATTTAATTATTTTTAATACCTACTTTATTTTAAATATCCGTAACTTAGCTGAGCAATAACGCATAATTTCTATGGACCAAAAATCCGCACCTACGAAGTTTTGTACTCGTGTAAAGCATTCAAAATTTTAATTTTGCCTAATTTTGGTTCTTCGGTACCTACTAAACATCCAATCACGACCGCGACGTGTATTCTTATCATAAATTATATTGTTTTTTTAATATATCAATATTTTAAAGCAGCTTTTAAAAGAGATGTTCAAATACGTGACATCGCGTCATGAATTTGAGATCCTTGCCTTATCTGAATATAGTTTAACGGCCATCCTGTTTTGATCGCAATATAATTATAGTATTTTACAACTCATATCTGCAAGGTGTTGTTGTTCTGTGATAACACTGGTACTAATTGTTGTATTAGAAATGTAGACACATTATATTTGCTCTATGTTTTGCATCATTGTCGTGTGTCCAATAAGGAATACATTTTTTTTTTGGAATATGGATCCTCTAAAATCGTTTTAATTAAAGTGATTATAGCTTTTTTCAATCATCTGCGCAGTACCAAGCCCGTATCCTAAATTGTAGTACTCCGTGCTAAACTGTCTAGTTAAAGCACGGTGGCACGGAGTATTTTAGAGGAGGCAGTGAGTACACACTAGATGATCGACGATTACCCTGTAGGTCAAACGTCGATATAAATGAGTATGCAATTTATATCTGCGCGTCAGTGCAATAATTAATTAGACGTAATCTTATACTTATTCAAATAAATAAATTTAAATCAAATAAGTATAATAATTTTGTCTTCTGTGTTTACGCGAATGTTATTCATTGAAATAAAACTACTATATACGGATTTTATCGCGTTGTTTATTTGACACTTTATTACATAATTTAGAAACTTACACTACTACTACTATTAAACTTTACTAATTTTTAAGCTAATTATATTATTAGATCTATTTATTTTTAAGTTTACCCTTTCCCCGACGTTTCGGTTGCTTTTCAGCAGCCATGGTCACGGGGAGACTAAGATGGTAGTTGTCTCAATGTTCCAGTGTAGTTATTTCAAAGTACCCGAATATAATTTAATCATTGATATTATTGTATATGTATATAAGCATTATCTTTTAATAATAACACATTGGTCATCAACATTTACCTGTTATTTTAACTTTCTAATACTAGATGGGTACAAGTATTCTGTATCTGTGTATTTGTGCCCTGGTAAGTTACAGTATAAACATTGTTTACATTAACATACTATTAAATACAAAGTGCACTAACACTTTCACACCACCAAAGAACAAAATTTTAATGCTAATATTATTTTTATATATTGTACTAGATGTGCCCGCGGTTTCACCCGCGTTTATAGTTACTGTGCCGCTCCCGTGGGTCGCAGCGTGATGTTATATAGCCTACCTATAGCCTTCCTCGATAAATAGGCTATCCAACACTTAAAGAATATTTCAATTTGAACCCGTAGTTCCTGAGATTAGCACGTTCAACCAAACAAACAAACTCTTCAGCTTTATAATATTAGTATAGATTGTACTAGCTAGCTGACCCGACAGTCGTTGTCCTGTAAATCTATATCAAAACGTCAATAAAAATACCATTTGAATATTCAACGTGTACCGCGGATTTTAGGCTAGATGGTGTTGTGTGTATGTGGTAGAATATATTATTATTATTATATTTTTCGCAAATTTTCGTTCATACGAACCTTGTCCTGACAATTACAAACAACAATAAAAATATTAGCCAAATCGGTCGAGCCATTCTCAAGTGATGCTTCCTCATTCATGTGGCAATTGATTTTTATTTATATAGATTATTGCACATTCGGCATACCTTCGTGTTTTTTTGTGGTATCGTGGATACTTTTTTGAACTTATCGCGAACTAAGCCGATTGGTCAAAGTTGTTATGGACACCATAACATAATCGCGCGCGTACCACGCCTCCTTCACACTTCTAAATACTTTTGTATGTTCTGTAGTATAAAGTATGAACAGAGCCTAAACGTAGTGGGCCTTACAATCTTCAGAGTAAACGGTGTTATGCTAGCTGATAGATCTTTTAATGTGTTGGTAATTATTGCGGGATGACAGTTCAATTAACACTGTGTTTAATAAGTAGTTCTTGTGTCGCTGCATTGATTGATACCATTTACAACTATAAAACAATGCACTTACTGTTTGGCTGTGGCGATATGGCCGTGTGATGGGCCAGAGGATTCGTATGCATAATATACATGGTGATCGTGGTCGTGAGCGGGCCCCGTGTATGCAGAGTATCTGAATAACAACGAAACAATATACATATAATACTCTATCCAAAAAGATTTCTAGATCTAATGTATGATCTCTTAAGACCATTGAGTGTCTCGATAGGCGGAGTACAAACTTTACCGCGAACCTTGTTTTGATGCGTCTAAGGTACATTGATCTAAATAGGTATGTACGTTTTTAACGCTTTAAACGTGTGAGTCGTCCGCTAGAACAACGTTTTTGATACATTTTCTTACTGCACCCCTAGTAGCAAGTTATAACCAGACTACAGATACGCCAATGTGCCACGTAATCTAGAACTTTGAATGGCTACTCAAACTAAAAAAGCTGAATAACCTGGGCCTAATTGAAATTACAGTGACGTGCAAGAAGACTAAATAATCCAGGAGCTATTAATTTATTTGGTTTTTACTGAAAGGAGATCAGAAGAAATGGTATTGAATTTTACTATTTGGCCGCCTAAAATTTGGAACGCTACCTAATCAATTTTGAAGCTAGCACATAGCTTGAAATCATTTCAGTCTGCTGATTTCTAAGTAACGCGTCATTCAATCTAAAACATTCTGGGTAATCCCAGTATTAATAGGGAACAGTTGTCGCCAGGGAGAAGAAAGACATCAGAGTGCTGAGTTTTCATAATATCGGCATAATACTGGCTACTCTAGCAAATGTGTGGTTGCAGATATCGCTAGTCTGTCCATATTGTAAATGTAAATTGATAATATAGTAAGTGTTACTTTTACATTCATACGTGTTAAATGAATGAAGATATTTTGATTTTATTGGCATATTCAATTCAACTGTGTGCCATGAAAGTTATTGGAGCTTCACACTGAATTATTTTATCGCTTCACTGGGCACTCTAAATGTTACAGCACCCTGCTGTAACATTTAGACAATTAAGGTCTTGTAAAGGTCGTATAATGATTATATGGATTGTAAAATCACCGATACTGTGGAAACAACGGTCATGAATTCCTAGTGACAGTAATACATTTCGAGGATATGTACTATGGAACTATGTACTCGATGTTAGCTAAGAAATATCAATGCAGTGAGAAAACACGAATGGAGTTTGAGACTCAACTTCACTACAATTACACTTCAATTGGCCAGAGAATACTTCAAGATATAGGTAAAGGGTCTTCCAAGAGGGACTTTCGAACTTTGTTGACAGTTGGTAACGGCCATCTTGTTGCAGTTACATCTGTAAAATTAGTTATCATTAATTCAGTCTGTTTTGCTAAATCACCATGGACGGATGTAGCATTCAATAACACGTGCAAATAATAAAATTCTTTAATCAAAATGGGTGTTTTGTTCAGGGAACGTACCGCGCGCTTCGCTCATTTTACGGTCGCCATAATCGACCTACCGAGAGGACTATTCACAAAGTGGTGGATATATTTGAGTCCACTGGTTCACTAAACGATCAACCAACACCCGTACGTCGACGAAACGCAAGATCTGCCGAAAACATGCCGAAAACAACACACGCTGTCCGTGAGTGTGCAGGTGAATCCGAGGCAGTCGATTTCGCTTCGCCCACAAGAACTCGGCCTTTCGCAGACCACAACTTGACGAATTTTGCGTCGTGACTTGGGCCTGCACCTGTACAAAATTCAACTGACCCAGGAACTGAAGGTAAACGACCATAGACAACGACGTGTGTTCGCTGAATGGGCTCTGGAGCAGTTGGCAACTGACCCTAATTTTCATCGAAAAAATCAAAATGAATCGAAAAAAATGAAAATCACATGAGATGCAAGAGCGTCCAATGAATCCCGAAAAAGTCACTGTTTTGTGCGGATTTTGGGCTGGCGGCATCATCGGTCCATATTTCTTTGAGAACGACGTTGGCACGGCCATCACTGTCAACAGCGAGCACTATAAGTCGATGGTTACCAGCTTCTTTAGGCCTGAATTGGATGATCTGGACACCAACGACATGTGGTTTCAACAGGACGGCGCTACGTGCCACACAGCTCATGCCACATTGGATATTCTGCACGAGCGATTTGAGGACATGGTCATCTCACGTGCAGGTGATGTGAACTGGCCACCGAGATCGTGCGATTTGACCCCGTTAGACTTTTTCTTGTGGGGTTTTCTTAAGTCGCAGGTGTATGCAAATAAGCCACAAACACGGTCCTCAAAGCCAACATAATCCATGCCATCGGTCAAATTCAGCCTGATTTATGCGCCAGAGTCATGTAAAATTGGACATTTCGGATGCGCACCCAGAAAAGCCATGGCGGACATTTGAACGATGTTATATTCCACACATAATGGCATCAATAGGTCTTTCAAACGAATAAAAAAGTTCAGTATATCTCGCACATTTTGTTTTATTTAAATTTAAAGATAGGAAGCGCTTATTGAAAGACCCTGTACAAGCCATTAGTAAATTAAAGAGTAAAATTAATGGATGCTGTAAGCCAACGAAGAGCAAGAAGTCCGTATCTAACCCGTGACAAAGTCAACATCACTAATGGGAAAATATTATAAGGATAATAAAACCTAATAGCATTAATAAAAAATCGAATTCAATCATAGCGACAATGGTGACAAGATAAAGGCGAACATAATACTATACTTTTGTTTGGAATACTTCCTTAACCTTAAAATATTACATACATATGTACCAATATTTTCTTTAGAAATCAATATAATTTTCTTTTTACATTTCTTATTTATTTCACCATAAAACAGTTTGCCAATGAACTCATTTTCGCAATTACTTTATGTGAGCTTAATCTCCAAAAGTTAATAAGATAAGTAAAATTATTCTTTTACAACATGACAAAGAAACGCAAATTGCCAAACAAAATGGTTTCAATTAGCTGATTGCATGTCTACGGTAAGGAGACGGCTAAATCAAGTAAGCTGTAGAAGGTTAATTTTATCTATGAGTGTTTTGTTACCTTTTTAGCTTATTACACATTTCGATTGACCTTTTATGTAAAATTACCTTATTACCTAACTTAAAATATGCAAGTTTGTTATGCTGGACGCAGACGGGTGGGCTTTTCTGGTGCACATAAGTACATAAGTACCTACTTATCATACACCTAATCAGTGAACAGTTTTATCCTTCTATCCGAATGCCTATTGAATTTTCTGTTTGTTTTCTTTATGGGTAAGTATTATCAAATATTATTTAACATTTGTTGAAGTTACACTATACAACCGTATGTGGCAGAAACAGCTATTATCAAGAAAGGTCTCGTTCAATATAATGTATTGTAAGTACGTTTTACTATATAAAAGCAACTACTCAATAAAAAACGAGTTGACTGTCTGGTTTGCATTACTTTTTTATCATAACTTATGACTATGTGACTAACCTGTCCGTGAGCTGTTTCGTTCCTGTCCCTATTTGGGAAAGCAGTGTCTCCAAAGTCATGTCGAGTGTCAACCAAGGCGCACTGTCAACGAATGTCAAGGTTTGACTGACAGAGATGCGCTGGCGCTCATGAGTGCATAATACGCTCTACTTAGTTTTGCGCGGTCTATTATGTGAAGTTATTATAGCGGTATTTTCGTGTGATTTTCTAGAAAACACATTTCTATGTCACAAGATAAGAGCTTTTCATAATTCTCGCAATCGGGTAACAATAAATGAAAATCCACGTATAAATATTAACTTTTATTATTTTACATCACAAACACACAAGGACGTCCTCAATCACTCAGTCGCACAAAATATACATAAATACTAACTATTAGGTGATATAAATAATTATTTATATCACATATAACTTTTTACATCAGTCGTCAATTATCGAGAAACTGGCGAAATATTTCATCGTTTATACAATAAACAATGTGCCAATTACGCAAAATACTAAATACAATACTCATTTCTAATAAGGATTCATGGAATGGACTGTATAACATTGTAAGTAAGATATTTTAACTTTCAAAACTTTTACTCCTTTAAATCTAAAATAAGTTAAATAAATAAATAATTTAAATAAATTATTTAAACACTAGTTGACGCTTCTTCATCAGTGCGATGGGATCAGTTTTTAGCACAATATGTCAACATAATTAATGGCGTCAATAGTTAATACTCGTATGTCACCAACCTAAATTCAATTAATATTTTAATAATTTACTTTTTGACTGTTGTAACATGTCTTTTACTTTATGAATGATCATTATCATTGAAAACGAAAAGATATTCTGAAAATGCCAATTCCAAGAAGCAATACTTTGGAAAATATAATTCATAAGATTTGTTATCACTAATTTTAAAGTCGCACTAAAAGATATTTTGGCGGATTTTTCTGTTAGCGTTAAACTTCATTACACTGCAAATACATCTGGCGACAGTCGACGCCCGAGCGTCCCCGGCGACCCGCTTCATAGAAATCGTCGAAGGTGCCAGCAGATTGCCTCTCCAATACGAAACTTGCAGCATAGCTATGAACAAAAGGATTTGAATTAGCATTATTCCCATTACTTACCAACATTTAAGGAATGGTTTTTACATTTTAAAGATTTTTTTACTTACGTTCCAAATTGACAGAACACACTCTTGGGACCGATGTCGTCTGAGCACTCGTTGTTGGCGTCACATACGTACTTCTGGAGACACTTGTCGTCGTTGGTCCCAAAAGACCTTACGTATGTCTTTAGCATTGCGATACCAGCGAGTGCAGCGTCACTGACTGAGTCTTTGCGACCCAGGGATCGTGCGGCTAACGATCTGTGCGAGAATGAGGTCTTCAAGGCGTCCAGAAGATTTACCACGATGTTGATGAACTATGGAAAGATAAAATAATTTGTAATTAAGATCCTGGAAAAAGAAATAACTATACACCTTGCAGAATCTAAATTGCATTCAAAAATAAATTGTGTCGACTATTGCTATAAGAAAATTGGAAAAAGAAAAGAGATAAAAGTGATCGTCAGAAAATTAAAAGGGTAAGGAAGGATGGGTAGCGTACCTCTCCAGCCTGCTTTGCCATGGAGGCGACCTGGTCGGGATCTTTTGCACCGAGCATCGTCGACAGAACCGCAGCCAATATACCCTGAAGCAAGCGAGAAGCAACACCGTCTCCGTAACCAATTTTTACTATTTACATTCCAGTAGAAGGAAACACCTCAAGCAAATGTTTAGTGCTCTCGTTCTTTACAATAAAAGTACTACGAAACTTTCTCTGAGGTGATCCCTGGATGTGAAGGTACTAGTTATTTTAAGTGAATTAAGGCGTTCTATAAACTACTGAATGGATGATGACTGGCAGCCTGCTACAGGTGAGGGTCAACTTAAGTGGTGCTTTTTACACTATTATTGGAGTGAATCTATAGTTTCTAAATATCAATGAATATCTACATTCGATGCGATGTTAGTGGATCAGTATGGATAGATAAATAAATTTTATGTTTTCTTTTTTGTACATCTTAAAATAAAGCTTATGCAGTGTATATGTTTCTAGTAATTTTCTTATCAAGATATATATAAAAATGTAGTACATAATAATGATAACACAATGTAAGTACCTGCATTGGCGATGAACCGTTGTCTACTTTATCTATACCATCACTTGCGCCTCCTCCTCCAAGGATAGCAGTCAAAATTTTGAGACCCATCGAGAAAAGATTAGCCCAGGGAGAGGGTGACACTGAGTCGGTATCAAGGTTGTCACTCTTGTTAGGTCCAGTTGTGCCCGGGTTGAAAATCATTTGCATCAGCATACCTGTAAACAGCAACAGGTTTTAAAATCCAAATAAACACATATAAAACTGTTAGAGTTTGAATTAACAAAGGTAGGTATTTACCGAGCATGTTCGACCAGGAAAATCCGCCATCAGAAATGGAGTTGGTTTGTATTTCATCGATATCATCCAGAGCAACCTTTTTCAATGCATTAGGTTTCTCGGCGAATTTCCTCTCCTGAGCAACTTGTTCGTGTTGGGCCAGCGGCAAGGAGTTGCTGTAATACTGAGGACTGTGTGTTCTTACGCTACTCGTCGCCTGAAACGTGTAAGATGATATAAAATAATGATTGTTATTCTGCTTACTAAACGAAGGTAAATGATAAGTGTTTTCTATCCCGGCAAATATATCGCACACTGGGGCAGGTGCAAATTGAAAATAATTAACCCTTGACTGGTCTATTTTTATGACAAATTAGTTGAGGTACTACCAACCAGTCCCGTGTTTGAGGAGTGGCTGGAGAGGCGGCATGGCGCCCTCACATTCCGACTGACACTGGTATTGACTGGCCACGGTTGTTTTGGCCAGTTTCTGTGTCGTATACGCCGGCAAGAGACGCCCGGTTGTCACCACTGCGGCGACTGCCGCGACGTTGTTGAGGACACGGCGCTGCACACTTTGGTAGATTGCCCCGCCTGGGCATCGCAGCGCCGTGAGTTGATCGCGGCAGTCGGATCGGTTGCCCTCTCGCTCCCAGCCGTAGTTCAGTCTATGGTCCGGAGTGAGAGGTCGTGGAATGCCGTCGCCTCTTTCTGTGAGGAAGTGACTTCCATCAAGGAGGCGGCGGAGCGGGAGAGGGAGCGCTTAAACCCTCTCCCCAACCGCAGAGCCGGGCGCCGGAGGGCGCAGGATGACCTCCAGCCACCCTGAGGTTTGACCTGGGGGTCGTGGGCTTTGTGGGCCTGCCCGCCATCCGTTCAGCACCAGGTCCGAGAGGCGGCGTGCGTGTTCCCACGCGCGCCTCTGTGTCGTGTCCGTCTCCCCTTTACGGGGTAGACAGTAGGGCTTTTAAATGAGTAGTGCCTATATTGGGTAGGTCTTATTGTGTAGTGGCCTGCCGTTTCACACGGCGGGCTGAAACCTCGGCGGGGTCGCGACCGCATGCGAAAGTCATTCGCACGGCCCTGTCGATAGTGGTTTTGCCGAGGAACACCGTGGTAGGTTTAGTCGGTATTCCGGGAGGTACATTATTCTTATTCCATCTTTCTTTTACCCCGGCGAGTCCGACATAACCCCTCCGCTTGCCCCCGCGGAGGGGTAGGGACGCGTCAATGCATTCCCCCACGTAAAAAAAAACTACCAATGTTGTATCTACAACATTGGTAGTACTTCAACTAATTCAATTCTATCTAGGTTAACTGATTTGGGACCCTCCCCAAACCTTTTTATTTTGGGAGCTGATCTTTGACATAAAAATAAAACGTAATTAAAGAATTTTAAACAATATTTCGTTTTAAATATGTTTGTATACCTGTGATATGAGAGGGACATGCTGCGGATACGCCAGTGTGTGGAGGATCATCGAAGAGCTGATTAGCGCCAGGAGCGCCCATCCCGTAATCTTGTGATGCATCTGTCAACAACACAAAACATTTAAATGCTATTTATAAAAGAAAGACATTATTGTAATGTACAGAATAAAAAAATAATTTAATTGTACTCTAGCGCAATGGACGTCGATTAGAAAGTGTTCTGATGAGTGATTCGCGCGAATTGATTGCCTGCTTTTAGAGTTGTTTAGAAAGCGGCCCCTTGAGTCGCCTTCTCTGTATTTTTACGAGGATGCCTGAGTCTTTAATTAGAGGATGTTTGAAAAGTGACATTTTCTTGAGAATTTACTCTAAGGTATAAAAACAGCTTTTAGATTTGTCAAGAGCTATGTTTTATTCTAAAATATCAGATGGTTAAAATAGGTGGCAAAAGAGTTACTTTTATAATAAAATTATAACCCAAATTAATAATTTTTGACGTAATTCTTTATAACCTACTTTGTTAGGTTTTTGTCTTGTAAATTCATTTCTAATTAACGTTATGAATATTTCGCTTTCGTTTTTCTGCGACAGGCTTCATAATTTAGTGCTATTAATTAATTATCTCATTTTATACAAACGTTTGGTGAATTTAGAAATACGCAAAATACTAAGCGGTTTATTTTGATCACTCGCCAAATCTGATAATTCATTATCAGATTTAGATTTAAATTAGACGTAAGTATTTATCGTATGTATCGTTTTATATATTTATATGTCCACAGCCAAGCAGCTATTTATCGATTAATATCAATCGGCCTAGTAAGTGTTGGCTTGGATAATCCTGTATCCAATATACGAATATAATTTTATAAATAGGCATGTTTTTTATCTGAAAATAAATTACTAGTCAATACTAAATTACTAGTCAATGATCATGATCACCTAGTATTTAATTTGATATTGCTTGAAGAAGAAATCCGCAAGGCAACAGGGCTTGGCCATACCATGCCGCTATCCGGCATAGAAGTATGTTACAAGCCCTCGAATGCAGGTGACCCGGTCTTTGGTAACTGTTGTTCGGATGTCACCTCTTACCAGACTTAATAAGGTGCTAGTTATATAAATTGACGTAAATTTAAGTGCCCGCTAGTCACGAAACGGCCTAGTACGGTCTACTTTCTTCAACCGATAATGCGAGCTATTTACACTTGCTACGTCTTCCGGTCTTTGACAGAATTGTTGCATCACGCATACCTTCGTGGCTGCGTGTTGTCAGACACTTCAATGATTGAAAAAATATTTTATTGGAGTTCTCCAGTTATACGTAGCATAAACATGTAGTGTGTGTTTTAAAAACGAGTTACGCGCGTATATATTTGTTGTGGCTGGCCGGCGACGCCGGCGCACCGGTCGTCGGTGACAGCGGGTCCGTCGAGATTCTCTCTGGAGAAATTTGCTGTTGCAAGACTTGCGCCGTCATCATTTATGTTTTATGTATGCTTTGTTGTCTACATTTATTGATAAACCGATACATGCTATGCTATTTATGTAACTACGACGGACCTATTGGTATTATGTCTCAAACGGACATTGATTTTTGTTATTTCCATAGTGTATAGTATTTCTATAAGAATGATCACAAGATTTATCAAAAACAAAACAAGGGGAAAATATATTTGTCTTTGAAATAATTAAAAAAAAGCAATTCCTTTTGCGTTTTGCTGGGATTAAACTACCTAACATGTTTTGCGGCAAATTTATTGACCGGTTGTTAGTGATATCGTATCGATTTGTCGATGGATTTTACGGTGGCAGGCGGCGCCCTCATGACCCAGTAACCCTGCGCCGGCGCAGGTGACTGAACTTGACGTTACAACGAGAAATTAACCTCACTTTCGTTGCGGATCTTCACGTCCGAGGTGACCTATATCTTTATAAGTAATGTGAAATCTATCATTAATATTTTTGACAATCTACTCATCGTCTAACAGAAAGGTGTAAGTGACATTGAAGGGTTCTAACGAGCACGTAATTATTTATCATGTTAGCTTATGCTAACATTCATAGTACCCTTAATAACTCATGTCAATTCCAGTTCATTCCTGTTGAATGTTCTTTACATGAGTATTGCCGGATACACACACACATACACACACACACACACTAACATATATATACACACATATTTATATAGTTAGCAATTCCATTATCATCAGTTAGGTTTATTACCTATGATTATTTAGCCTAGCTAAGACGATTACTTTTTGAAATAATTATTAATCGTTGTGATAATATGTTTGCTGCGAGTAATAGACTATATTCAATCCTTGATAATGTGGATTAGAAGTACTGCCTGTGTTGTAAGTATAGGTATCTTTTAAAAGAACGACTAATTTGTTTATAATTGTTAAGAAAAACGAAAAGATAAACCGATATTTTATTTTCATATTCCATTACATTACTTAAAATACGTAATTGTTCTCTAAAAATCTTTACGTTGACGACAAGACAATATTCCAAAACGAATAACAATAATTTTACCGTTAAATAGATTGATATTTTTAAATATTCAAGCATAATTACATTGTCTAGTAACGCAGAACGGTGCGGCGCAAGGCGCTGGCGCAGGCAAACATGGCGATGGGTGAAAGCCACGCGGTCCGGTCGCGTGTGTGCCACTGCCGTGCAAGGTTAACGTTTTTCTAATTTCGGAGCGAGGACTCAGACCAGCTATTACGTTGTGACCAGCTCCCAACTTTCATCGGAAATTCACCGTGGAAAAATGAGAAGCAAATTTCACCATCCATTTGATAATTTTCGTCGTGTGCGTGCGTCGTTGATTCCAACGATTTTCTTATGATAAATCGTTATACCTAATACGACGCAGGGATACACGTGAACGATTTTTGTATATGAGATTTCAACTGAAATCTTATGTACAATGTATGATTCGAATATTTAGTTGGTAGAATGACATTAAACACTTTTAAATAACGTTTTAAAAATGTTATATCAGCAGCATAAACGTATTCTTGTTTCATCTGCCGCGTTTTATTGGGCTTTTTCGCCTGCTCGGTGACCGGTCCAGCGTGCAATGCGCTTTCTAAAACCATCCGTAAGTCTACAAGCGTGCGTGTTCGGCACACGGATATGAACGTGGACAGAAATTTATTCATTCGTAATAAACATACATCGTTAAAGCTACGTGACTAACACTATACTTACATATCGTTATGTTACATGGTTATATGTAAATAGCTGCATATATTTTTGACAGTCAGCCATTACCGAACATGATACTTTTTAAAAAGAGCCTATATTTATAAGATCCCAATTCTAACCATTTGAGTTATGAAAGTTAATACTACAATTGTTTTGTTACGCAGAACATAAATTATAGTAATAAAGCTCATCTGCAGGAATGTCCTCTTTACGATATAAGTACGGTACATTCTATATTTTAACCGCTTAGCATGGATTAGTGTAATAAAACATGATACGGTACCACGCTCACTCCATGCCGTCTTCTATTAATTTACATGAAGAAGGAAGTTACAGTGCGAAGTAATTTGTATCTACCTACCTAAATATTCAACGATATTATAAGTGAGCAGCCGAGTTAGTAATCGTCAGCCAAAAATATAGTAGGTATAACGACGATTAGTGTCTTTTATGTGACCCGTACATTTCTGCGGTCTAGTTCAAATTTGCAAATTACAAAGTGTGTTTTGCGTACCATCCCGTTAATGTGCGCCGGGCCTTCCGTTGGTAACTATGCATCATCGGTTCTTGCATTAGTTGTAGCTGTAATGATGTGCTCATATCGTTCCACAAACAGTGATCCGTAGGCGCAAGCGCGCACACCGTTATGGCGCTCTCGATGCGGATCAATCGTACGGTACACCTGATTCAAGATGCACATGTTCGATTTGGGTCGACACCTACTTGATTACGAATAGTGCCAATCATGTTTTGAACCTCAACAACTCTCAAGGTAGTTGTATCAGCTCTTGAGATTCTGAAATGAGTACTTAAATTTTATATGGATTTTCTTCTCTTTGGATTAATCTGGCTTTAAAACTACTTTGAATAAATTAGATTTATTAACTTGTTTCTACAATGTGAAATTTGTTTATATATTTTGTGCCAACACAAATTTGTAATTACGTCGTAGTAAACTTACTTATAAATTAATATTATGTATTGTGTTTTAGTGTACGAGTAACATGAAGCGATCGCGAATTTCTAAATTTTGTTATGTTGTATGTATGAACGAAAGCAAAAGAAACGAATTTCACTCAGCACATCCAAAAGGGTCGGGTGAAGCTCGCGGCGAAGCGCCGCCCGGTATGTAATTTTCGTTTTAAAATGATTTCGATTACCCAACGACGCCGGTGAATGACGAGATTGCCTCTCACGTCCGCCGACAACTTTCACTTTAACGTTTTTTGGGCATGAGAGTATCAAGCATTTGTTTGACGCGATGAGATTGCTACTCCGGAGATTAATCACTATGAAGATTAATCGTCACTAGCTTTTATTTTCGTTGAGTACTTTAGATTTTGCAGTAGTGTATTTTTTTGGAAATTTACTATTTTGAAAAAGAAGGATCTTGTTAAGGATGAGTAACGCGCATACTAGTACATAGTTTTGTTATAGTACTTATCATGATATTGCCCATATTACGGTGGTTATATCAAGGAACTGAAATCGATTTACCCATAACTTATAGCGGTTCTATATAATGTAGCCTATCAATATCGACATGCAAGCGTTATTCGCATGATGACATAACGTATTTTAATTTGTAAGAATACGTTATATTACATTCTAGTATATACGTTGGTGTTTGCGAGAAACGCAGCGACGGGACCGGGCGGTCGGCACGCAAGCGGATTATTGGCCATTCCGATCGCAGCAGCTTTCCTCGCCACTTTCAACAGAGCGCCGGCGCACGTTTCAAGACTTTTAATTACTTAAGAACCTGTCACTGAGTATCATAACACTCGTTAAGATCTCATCTGCGGTTTACTAAGTTTTAAGTAATAACGTCGAATAATTATGATTGAGTACCACCCCAAATTGAGATTACGGATTTATTTGATGTATTGGCTATTTGCATGTCTTAAAGCAGCTAAATTTGTCATTAACATAATGATTAGAGGAAAGTTAATTTTAAATCAAATGGAGATTCAATAGATTTTATGGTTTATGCGGCGTTTACTAAGTTGATTTGATCAATGCGTTTTGGCAGTTCTTTTTATGAGGAGCGACTGTGGAAAATTGCTGTTGTTTAAACTTGCTCGGCTTGCCTACATAAAATAAGACGCCGAAATTATCGCAAAATCATGGAATATTCTAAGTAGCTTGTTTTGCTTAAATGAGGATTTAGTTATTATCAGTAATAAGAAGCATTTTGAACTTATTACAAGTAAACGCACACGAGCATTGTCTGAGTGCTTGGAATATAGTTTATATAAAAGAAAAGAACTCTTCCTCATTCATGACACACTTTTCCCGTTGTCTATGAAGTGAACTTGAATATTGTTTCACGATAAATTGATTGGCTCGCTCTATTTAAAGAATGGAGCAATTAAACAAGCTACCGGATGAGAATCTTAAATTGATTATCATTTGTAACGCAAGTAACTATCATAAATCTAGCGTCTGGAAAAATTGGAATGATAGAAAATCTTGAATCAGAATTGTATATTGTATTCTAGATTCGCCATTGTAACGTCAAATTAGTTACTTAACAATGTTTTGTCTGTCTGTATTCTTTATATTACCCGTGACAAATTCAAAGCTAAGACGTATTATGTGGACATTTTCACATTTTAGAAAGCGAAGGTTCATATTTACATGACCAAGGCGGACAACTGATAATGTTGTGTGAAGACATAATAGGTGTGACATTTTTCTAACCAAACCGCGTCGTTTTGCTGGCGATTATTATTATGGTAATGAATTTACCATTCTTTTAGTTGTTTTCATGGTGTAACCCTGAATTATTGAGCTTTCTTCAGCCTTTGTTTTGTTTCGTAACATACGTAAGGTACCTAGCTCTTTTAGTCTTTTAAATTTCTATTTTCTTCCGATTTAATTAGGTTCAAATGTAGACATAAAAATAGAACGAAGAACAATGTACCTAGTTTCTTTGTTTCTGTTCAGAAGTTGCTTCGATTGTTTGAATGCTATTAGACTTGGGTATTGACGATGTGACGATTTAATCATACATGCATAGGTTTTGATACTTAAACTACGTGCTATATTTTTTAAACAATTAATTTAATCCTATGTTTTACTTTAAAAAGCTATGTTATTTATAATGATTTTCTTATATTAGAAACAGTATTATTTATAATAAATTCACTATAATAAATGGACCTGACATGCTACCATTTTTCTCCATAAGTTTATAACTAACTCTTAATTCTTTTTTAACATATTCTTGCATACGCAATATTAGTATAATATACCAAATATTTTGTTTTCACAGTAATTTAGATACAATTTTTGTTTATTGTCTTTAAAATTGTAACAATATGTAAATACATGACAAAAATATTTGTTTTATTGAAATAAACATGTATCACTAAATCACTTGTGAAACACCTTGTATATAAGTAATCACGTGGTCACTTGCAAGCATCAACGTCCTGTACAACTTTCACATGGTTTCCACGAACACTTAAATATATTCCACTGCTTATGGGATGTGCCTTCTAAAAACCTCTTACCTTATCTGGAATTTGGAGGTATATCACTGTAACACTGATTCACGTTATCTTCCACGAGGTAGCTATATCGACACCGCCGGTGAAAGTGCGTGTTGCTTGTGCGAGAGTTTAACTTGCAATGAGTGTTGCGCCTTGAACTTCACTATATATATATGATGACCCAGTTATGGTGGCAGCGGGCTAACTGTGCTAGTCGGTCCGTCTGTCCGTGTGTCCAACCTGTTCCCGTCCCGTTGCACGGACGGATCCCGAATGAACCTTGTCAAGGACATTCGGTTACCAAAGCGATAACTCGTCTTCCTGTTTCGTTGTAATTTGAATATTTTGAATGTTTTTGAGTTAAGCAAACCTACCTAAAACCATGTTTAAAATAGATATCACTATTCATAGAGATATTTGTTTGTTACAGGTACTTTATAGTGTAACAACAGGAAAGTATTTGTTAATCAGGTCAACTATAGGTAAACAAATTATCCTATATTTGAGACGGCATCACAGGTAACATCTACTTAATCGACACTTAATAACTAAATCTGGTATGGTAAGTTATCAATTCATGTTGTACAAAAAGAATATATCGGCTCTTGCTTTTTTTGAACAGCGTTTTTATAATAAGATTGCCAGTTTTATTATAAAAATACGGTTCTGAAATGGTATTGAGGTTAGTCTAGACATAAATCAATGTGTCAAACTTCAATACAAAGCTTTCGTCAGTTCTGTGGTGTTAAGGTAAAAGGGGATGAATAATAATATTAAATATACATTAGGTATATTGACTCATATCTTTTTTATTTTATTAAATCTTAATAATTAGTACCTATTCAATATCCGGGCCTTATCCTCTTTTACCTTAACACCACAGAATGCTAAACCCCAAATTTTCAATAACGTCCGTTGATTCTAGTTTGTCTGTGGAATATTCGATAAACGTCATTACGCCATATTGATTTTGAATTTAAATATTTATTTCATTTGTCGTTAATATGTTTGCCATCACACTTAGAACCAGTATTATATCTTAATCCTTGTTTTACAATATGACCAAGTACATTTATTTAAATAGAACATTAGTCGTTTTGTTGCCGCCTATTTGTTATGGGCTTGGAGCTTATAGGTCACACGATTTCGAGGTCTTAGTTTACAATAACATATACCTACTTAATTTGATAAATAGCGATGTGCTCGCTTCTTATCATATTGGCATCTGTAATGCCCTTAACGAACGAGGAGTGTTCGATATTAACCTTTGTTTAGGCTAGCAAAGGGTTAACAATAGACGTGAATTATTGGCTTTATTCAGATAGGGACCTACTAATATTATAGAAAGTTTTTATTTGTTATTAATAGCTTCATTTTATAGTAAGGTATCATGATTTTCTGTTAGCTATATCTTTACATTCATATGACGCTTTTTATATTTAAACTAAAGAGTTTATGTAATAGAATATCAAAATGCCGAGATTCTGCTGAGATTTGCTCTGGCCAATGACCAGCTGACAATCAATTCTCATAATTAGCAGTCAAATGTTAAGGCCGAATAGATAGAACTACAAAGGCGGAACGGCGCCGGATCACTAGTCTTAGCCATACCATTGTCGAACGTTTATTGACACCATAAAGACTGCATTAAGGTTTAACTACATGACGTACCTACTAGCTAACTACTTCGTTTAAAACATTATTTATAATAAAAAAAGCATTCAAATCCAAGACATTATGCTTCCAGCGATCATTTCTCCCACGTACGAGCAAGCTCTAGAATGAACTGTCTGCTTCGGTGATTCCCGAGCGCTATAATATGTCCTTCTTCAAACGAGGTTTAAAGAGAGTTATTCTTTTACGGTAGGCAGCAGGTTTGCTGTGTCCTGACATTACTGAAGTCCATGAACAGCGGTTACCACTTTCCATCAGGTGGGCCACATGCTCGTCTGCTTCCAAGGGCAATAAAAAAAAATTTTTAAAGGACACCAAAATAAATACAACTATTATTTCTGCATCATACGAATATCAGTCCCGAGTGAGATTTGAACCCACGATACTTCGCGTGGCAGCAATAGCGACACGACCGCTTGTTTGCAACGCCATCCGTTCAGTCAAAATATATAATATAGTTATCGGAATTACCATATGAATACATGCATCAGTCGCACCGCATATCTGATGGTTTATAGGTAACTTTTGCCAGGCACTAAATACCATCACGTGATTCCCAGCTAGCTTTGAATCAAATTGTAGTATTTATCAGCGAGTTTTCTCAGTAAAGCTGATGTGTCTCGTGGAAACTGAAGCGGTTAACGCCTCGACTCAATGGGCTACATTCTGCCATCGCTTCTCACGATGTCTCAAGTACTTAATCACGGCAATAACTTAATTGCTTGGGCATGCTAACATTATACTTAAGATGCTTTGTCCTCGTCTTCGTTGCAATCTTCATTAACACGCTTGTGAAGTATAGCTTTTGTTTAATATTGACCTCAATGTGAAAGGTCTCAATAATGTATCATAATTACGGATTTTAATATAATTATTATATATATTATTATCACAAACAAGTAAATGATAATATCAAAAGGTCACCTTCTAATGAAGGTTAATGCTTAAGGATAGAATATTGTTAGAACCGTTAAAATAGCCAACTTCTCATTTTTACAGCGACACATTAATAAATATTGTTCTACTCCAAGCACAATGTTTTGCACATATAAATAATATTAGTATTTGTCATTCTTAACATATGTTAAATTTGCATATCGGAATCCTATCTTTCGTTCCTTAAATAATAATAAAATAAAAGTAGAGACATGTCACGGTAATGTTATCTAACAGTATTCTATCTTCATAAAAACGGGCGGAACGTGAGTCATACCTACGCACCTCGAGGCCGGTATGCACTCGGTTCGCAACCTCAACCAATCGTGAATGCGCCGAAGCGATGAACGGACGGTGTGATGGTTTTGTAAGCAGTAAGCGTGCGATTTGTTAATATTTTATTGAAATAAGTACTTACATAATAATTATGGCAAAGTACAATTGTAAACAAAAGTATTTTATGTTTTTATTCGAATACGGATATTTTTTATACTATTAAATTTAATAATATAACTTTTCGTACGTCTGAGTCGAGGCGCAAATATTTTTTAGCCTCATGTATAAGGTTGTTTTTTTAATAAATCTAGATAATAATCAAAATACATAACACGATTTTTATTGAACATTTCCTATTTCATTCACAACAAATTACATTTTATTAAATAAAAAATATAATATTTACAATCACTAAACTAGAAAGAAACTCACGTAGGTAGATGAAATTAAAATACTATAGGTGGGCAGCCCTCTCGCGTATTCTTGGTCCGCGCGGTTGTAGGTTATTATTTCAACAGACACAGAGCCAAGTTACAATACTGTTAGATAGCATTACCGTGGATATGTTGTGTGAAACAGATTGGTTTAAGTGGCGTGCTAATAACCAATTCATATTATGTGTATAAACAAACAATCAATAAATTCTATTGTGATATCTATTTAGAGACTTGATTAGAACTTCTAGGTCTTCCCTAGCTCTGCTTTTCTATGTATTTTTCCGCCTTATAAATTCTGTTAAGTGCTAGAGAAAGTGGGCATTAGTGTCGTATCAAAAGGTCAAGATAATGGCTAAGGATAGAAAAGAGTAGCGATTGCTTCATAGACAAGGATACAGTTATGTTAAGAAAGCAGTACAGCACCATGGTTTGTTTTTATTAAGACGGGTACGGTTTCCTCGTGGGAAACCGTTGGATTGCCACGCAGAGGTCTCAAGTTTGATTCCGATGCGCGCATCTCTGAATATTCGAAATTATGTGCGTATTAAATATTGATTTATTGCTTGCTTTAACGGTGAAGGACTAAAATAGTGAGGAAACCTGAGAACTCTTAGACATGCGTTTATTGCTTTTCACTCTGAGAAGAGGCCCGTGTCCAGCAGTAGGACTGTTTAATACAGAGCTGATATTATTTACAGCCCAGCACCTTGTGTTTATTATGTGTAAATATTTGATAAGCAAATATTATTTTGCAAGCATATTAAGTAAGGCGGCTTTATATTTGGACATCGGTTAGCGTTCGTCTCATTTGATCATTATAGTTGGTTAATAAATAACATGCTGTATTGTAGTACGGTTTAAAATGTATTCTAATTGGAGACTTATTGACAGGAATTTTGCATTTCTAAATGCTACGTATGTGCAATGGTTGCCTGTCATCAGTTGTTAAGCTTTTGACCGCCATGGACGTCCATTCACGTCAAATTAAACCGTGCTCACGACGTCCCCGATGGCATGGCACGTTGAAAATACGACTATTTTACAGTTAAGACATACAAAAATATGTTTATTGTGTTTCTTTTTCCTATTATTTTTCCTTAGACATATTTATTATATTATTACATTTATTACACAAAGATTATAATAATTAGCCACACTAAAGGGAAAAGATCACAATGTAAGAACATCATGCAGAATGTATCATTTGGCGTGCAAATCCACGCCACGGACGTTAAGAAACGTCAGCTAGTGATGGGTTAGGAAAAAAATTACCGATAAAAGATTTATGAAATGTTTTAATTTCTTTGTGTCACCTTTATATAAACTAGGGGCCTCCAGATAAACTCCTTTAAGTAGAATTTTGTAAAGATTTTCATAAATTAGATTATGTTGTTATATGTGGAAATAACAATAAGAACCCTTTAAGATTACAATCTATATTATATTAATACTTAAATAAACTGTCGACACTAATGTTTTACTGTGTGTCACAAACAGAGGTAGATATTTTAGTGTTACTAAATTGCAAGAAATGTATTACTATATCTGTGCTCAGTTTAATCACACCATACTTACTGCACCTGAACTATATATATTAAGTATATGGAGTCTAACAAGTCTAAAACTAAAAACAATGTGTTAGTTAGTACATAAACAGACTATTTAATTAAACCTACATTAAAATCAGCAGAAACTCAAACAGATAATTTATTTCGAGACTAATAATGCATTCATCATTCTACATAACAATATTCAAGGTATGCTATCAAAAATGAGTGATCTAGAATTGTTATTAGAATCACGTTATATAGATGTTCTCTGTTTGAGTGAAACATTCCTCAAAGACAAAAAATGCTGACATACTACAATTACCAAGTTATAGAAAGACATCTTATATTTTCAGAAATAATAATTATTCATATATTTAACACTTCATCATACTATTCTAGTAATAGTATAATAATCACGTGATTATAAATTACATACCATGCAATAATATTGCTAAGCATGTCTCATCTCTACATTATTATTATTATCTTTAACTCAGAAGCGACAAAGTTTGTAAGCGCAGTGCTGGCCACGCCACTGACGTCTTTTCACGTCAGTAGATGTCGTCACAAATGAAATTACTGCAAAATATTTGAATTCCTTTTTGCCATAAAATCTGTTCTTATCTAATGCTGTAACTTCTGGGTAATGATTACCAAGTCGGGAAAGAAGGTGAAACACGGGTGAAATTTAATCCAATCCTATGTTGATGCGTCGCTGTGTGTACCACACACAGCGACGCATCAACATAGACTTTGGATTTTGAACTATTAGAAGTTGAACGCTGCGAATCGTGCGAGAGAGTGCGTTATATTTTTGTTACGCTCTATCCTTACCATTACATCGACACCACTATGCACTGTCCCGTTCCGACAATTCTCTATTTTGTATGTAGCGTAGTTATGCGTATATAGGGTGTCTAACTTGATGTGTAGCCGTGTGTATAAGCGCTTTTTATTCGTAAACCATGCACAAGTAAAATGTATCGATGTTTTATCAATATAGTCTATTTTTTTGTAGGTATGAAACAAGGAATTTGTCGCTTGGCGTGGAGAACACAGATTTTTGTTATTGACATGGCGGTCAAAAGGTTGATGAATTTTTAAAGATTCAGGTATGCTAAATGTAAATGTAAGCTAAAACATTACAGATTTCATTCAGATTATTATGCAAGGTCACCATAATATTATGAATGACATCTGTTGTTTTTTGAACCACTGTCAGATGTCTAACATAGACATTTTGGATATCTATTGGATCTAAAATGTTGTAAAATGCAATAAGACTACTTCGATCTTGTGAAAACACGGGAGCAGATTTCGGGTCGCGTCAAGCGAGACGAGGTTTTCCTGTTTAATTATTTTTAACAACAGCATCATTCTACGTAAAAATGGCAATCCGACGGGCTAATTTTGAACACGTAATAGTGAAGAAAAATATATTTGTTAAATATGTAAGCAATATTGTTTACTTTTTCCTTCTGAAGGAGGCCAATGTGACAAGGTTGCTAATATCGAACTCCTAGGTATGTTCTTGGCTGGTGCATAAAGGCATCATAAATCTGTCACGACTTAGAATACTAGACATACCTAAAAATCTATAGTGTCTGGCCGCCGCACGATAAGCTAAAATAGGACGCTAGTGGACTTAGGGATTCATAAAAATTAACATGAGATTCTTCAAAAAATGAATACGTATTTGGGTTCTACCCTTAAATACAAGAGATTTTTATAAATTTGCATTTTTCATCATATTGAATAGTTTCGAAGATATAAATATTTATTGATTAATTATAGCAGCAGTTGTACTTCGATTTTCTTCGATTTTAGAAATATTTCATTTTCCTTTCTCTTTTCCACACCACCCTAGAGATAGAGAACAAAACGCGTTTTTTTTATAAGTGGTATCCCTCGGAGGCCTAATCCACTCACACACTCTAACTTATACATATTTACATACATAAATACAAAGGTGCCTATCACGCTTTCCGCGTTACCGCGTTGTCGTATAATATATTTAGAATCAATCATCATTATCAGGCTCTATTCCAGGTATTGTGTCTATGTTTACTACATCAACAAATTCAATATTTTCTAAATCATCATCTTCATCAAAATTTTCATGTGCTTTGTGTTTACGAATCATTTTGCGTCTCTTCGTTGAAATGTAAGGGTCAGAAGTAATCAACAAGTTATTTAGGATATCCTGATTACTAGCCTTCCTGCTGAACTTACGCGAATGGTTTTCACAGTACCTTCTAAAGTCTTTATTTCTATATTCAGCAGCTTCTTCTGACAATTTTCCGATAGAGATTAACCCGAAGTTTTCAATTATATCTGCACTGTGAACAAGAACTTTATGTACACTGGAGGGCATGTAATACCACTTGTACAAATCTATGTATAGATTCATTGTGGCGTTTGTGTATTCCTTGAACTTAACGGTGTCAATTCTCTGGCCTGAAAATATAGTCTCTAAAATAGTTGCAAATTTTGTTATTAAATTTTTGTCAACACCAGTAATTGATGCAGTAATATCTATCTGTATTTGCGAAAAACCTTCGCGTAGTATCACCATCATTAGTGGTTCCGTGTCCTTGTTTCACTACATCTATCAAAAGACCCCTTTGGTTTTTAAAAGCTTCTTGAATTTCTTTCTTTCTGCTTTCCATTGCAGCTTTGTTCTCGCCTTTTGCAACCCATGTCTTGAATTCTACTCTATAGGCAATATGAACGATGCACTCCATAAAACGTATCCACATATGTAACGATGATATACCATATTTAAATAAATCATTATCGACTTGTTCCGCCAAAACTAAGCAAATTATTCATCTCTGTTGGAGTTGCTTTACATATTTTACAACGTTGTGTTGATGAATCCCATAAGACTGACGTTGCTTTGCCATCTATCATAGTAAGTAGTACTGAATGTGAAACTTTTATATCTTCAATTTCAGTTTCTTTTAAATTATTTATCTCTGCTTCTATTTCATTTTTGCATTTAAAAGAGGGGCTTTATCTTCCTTTTGGAATTTGAAAAAAATAGGACGTCGTGATAATGCTGAATTTAGTGAATCATTCTCCCATACGAGTTGGCCTCCGGAAACAATTTTGATTGGTACTAAACTTCCCATAAATATACTTCAATCATCCTCACTTCTCTCTGTACTACCTGCGGACATTCCTTGTTTATAGTTTGCCTGATTTGAAGCACCATCAAGCGTCATTTCTTTAAACTCATTACTATCTATTGTTACGAGTATTCTCTTAGTCGTTACATCTAAAAGCGACTGCAATTTTATTTTAGCTACTGTATCTGTCACAGTAATATCACTCTTTGGTGGATAAAATTCTTGGTTTGCAATTTGGACCCTGTAGTAAGAGGGGAATAGATCCATAATCTTTTTATTAATACTATAAGAAAAGTATACATATAGTAATAGTACAAAACAAGTCCCAAAGCTTCATTTGCAGTAAATTGAGTTTTTTTATTTTTATCTAAAATACGATGTTGCACTATTTGGACATCTTGTGGATTCTTAAGTAAGTGATCCAGTATTTCAGCAATATCTTCATTTCCATCTTCTCGTAATTTTGTAATATGTGAATGAAGTCATAGTTGTATACATATGCTCAGTACGTCTCTTTTTTTGCTTAGGGCCTAATTCAGAATACGGTTTTCTTGGTCTTACCATAGTTGATGTAGCGGTGGACACTTTTTCAGGAGCCACAAACTCAGTTGACGTACTAGCAACAGAGCCATCGTGATGTGCATTTAGGACATTTTTAATAAAATCTGGCCAATTTCTTTCGGATGCTAACCATTCATTATTATAACTTCCACTTTCTCTCAATATTACAACTAAATCAATGTTTGATACCAAATCAGTAAACATTGTCACGAAATTTAATATTATCTATTATATTCCGAATAAAATGTATGGGGTAGTCCGTTAATTATGTAACAACGTACTGAAGAGGATTGTTTTTCAGATGTAACTGTGCAGTTTGTTTACTTGCTTTTAAGTCTCCAATCATATAATAACACGTCATTCTTTGCTGCGCTGATTGGCCGACGCGATAGTGAAGGTCATCGCGCTAATGTGTTTTGTCGTTTTTGTATGACTCTTAGGAGTGGTGTGGAATTTCAGTGAACAATATTAACTGAATATTTCTTCTAATACAGTATTAAAGTGTATTTAATTATACGTAGAATACTTTCATTTCATACAAAGTTTAGGATCCTATATCTCTAAATTTACAAGAAATATAAAAAGAATATAATAACAAAAAAGGTTTGTATTGATCCCTAGAATCGAATAAAATCCATAACAATCCTTAAGGCCTTATTTCGCAATTTCAGCCCACTGTGCGCCGGTGTGCCGCCGCGATTCAATAGGTTAATACGTGGTTAATTAACTGCAATTCTAATAAGCAGTATTCGCTTCAGTAATAATACGTGGTCTTCGCAGCCACAAATATCAACCACAGGCCGACTTTTTAGCCAAACAGTGATCGCTATGCGGTAATAATATTTAAAATCTATTACCAAATCAAATTTTTATGCATATTCAAGTTATCGTATTAGTGTTGTAGGTAGATTATTTGTTTATTCTATCAGGTTAGGTACTGCGTTTGTTACTTACTTTTTTATACGATGTAAATATTCTGTATTAATATATCTATGTTTCCAGGTACACACATCTCTCAACTTTAAACTGTATTCAGAGTGAGTATTAGAGTGGATTTTATATCAGAAAGTTTTCTCCTTTTGCTACTTTTACATTTTTTAATAAACAAAAGAGGCACGGTTTGTAAAACACTAGTTGTTTATCTATAGCCCCGTTCTTATTGCGTCCGTCAATGTGCGTTGATCTGAATCTATGATTATGTTGCTTTGTCCGGTTGAGGAATAGTGGAGCACACTAGCCGCTACAGTCTTGTCTATTTTTATACTTTGAGAAATAAATGATGATATCACTATAATATATTGCGCTTTATTTACATCTAATCCCGAATAACCAACTAATATAGCAATTAAAGAACTGAAAAGTATATGAATTCTACATATTATAATAGTTAATTTATACAGAAGTTAATTAGGATTATTTACGTACTTCTTCTACGCTAGGTACAGTTACGCCATATTCAAATAATATATTCTTACTTTTAATGAGTAAAATAAATTAAAAATGAAAGTTGGAACGCAAGTAAAAAAGAATTTACTTTCGCTAGCTCCTGCACTCTGTAAAGAGGTCGCCAGTACGTAATGAACTTATTGAGGGTAATAAGCGGTTATGTTATTTTATTTTAGTGTAGGTAAACAGTAATTTGGTACGGATAATAAAAATATTAAGAAAGTAAATACAAGGAAAATAAGAATTCACTTTCGCTAGGTTCTTTGAACAGTTAGTCAGGGGTTGCAAAATCGTAATAAGCTGAGGACTCGAGCGTCGATCACTGACCCGCGCTGTGACTCATTTGATTGCATTTCACTTTCTTATTCAGAAAATCCCACAAGCGCCGCATTCGATTCTAGTAAATTCCTTCTCGATAATACGTCGTAGCTACTTCCAGTTACAATTTTCAATGAAGATTTTTAATAGTCATTTAATCCCACGAGCTAATCGTGGAATAACTTTCTCGATGCATAGAAAGTGACCTCGGAGTAAGTAGAGGGTTAAATATGAAATGTAAACTCGGTACAATTTGTATAAATGTGAAAAGTAGCCAGCTACGTTGTTGCACTATATGGTAAGTGTTAAAAGAAAAATAAATTATTGTTATATTTACGTACTAGAACATCTTCCCTGGCGGAAATAAACTACTAGATACTAATAATAGGTAAGCAAAGCTATTCTGAATTTAAGTAATGAATAATAGCTAAAGTAAGTCTGTCATTGTATAGTAGGTACCTGAAATAATAAGTACGAGTATATCTACGTATCGTTAAAGACTAGTTGTTCTAGCAGTAATTAAGAATTAACAGAAGTTTGTAAATCATTATTTCTTAAACATTTTCGGAAAACATTTGCTGCTAATGCGCTTACCCTCCCTCATGAAACTTAGGTTGCATGATAAATTCTCACACATTTTATATACCGGCTAGCTAAATATTACCATCTTTGTAATAGTTTTACATATTTATTGGAAAATAAAAATATTCTGCATCCTATTTCACCGTCTTTGATAACCAATAATTACTAAGTATGTATATTATAATATAATTTGATTACAGTTTTCATTTTAACATGTACATATAATCCTACGAGATAATTAAATAATAATATAACGTTCTCAATCAGATTTTAGATATTCCAAAATTCACCTGATAAAAATAAAAGTCTATAGGTACTTGCTGTAGCACGTAGTCCCTTTATATATAAAAGTTTACATAATTATATTTTTTTGGTTTTAAGCGAAGTATGCTACATACTTCAGTTTTAAATAGATCGGAAGTAGTAATAAATGTTCTTTGACAAGTTCTAGCTAAAGTGTCAGCAAAGCTGCGTGTCTGGTAATATTTGTCAATTTGCATGTAGGTAGCTGCGGCCTTTCGAGGGTAACTGTAAAGTTGGAATGCGAGCTCGACTCGCCTACCTACTTCTCTTCTCCACTGAACCAAATATGAGGCGCTGTTTCGATAATCATCGCGCAATAACACTCACTAACTTGATTATGGTTTGTATCTACTAGGTTAATTATACACGCTCGATTAAATTGTTGATACCTATTCAACTAGGTAATAATATTTGTTTTACCAATAAGATTTAGATAGGCTATTACTGTAGTAGATCGATCGAAATGCTTCGTTGGGTTACTTTATAAATATATCAATAACGTTGGATGAATTGCTAGTTTTATTTATGGATTTGTATGTGAAGCCTTATTTGAGAATTACAAAATTTGTATGAGAGGGCTGGCCCCTAAACAGCTAACTACAACGCTAAAATGTTAACATCCTTGAGTGGCAGTGTCGGCTCTACCATAGGCGCCAATCGTTAAGGGGCTATTTCCGCTCATTGGTGGTAAGAACAACATTGTTAGAAGCAAGCAAAGAGGCGGCATAACTGGATCTCTCCCTCTCTCCCTATCCTGAAACTTCTTCCTTAATAGGTACAACACTGGGTGGGCAAGGTCCTTCTAATAGAATATCAGTCCAGTCCAGTCCATCTATGTATTGTCTTTATATACCAGTAGGTATGCCATATTTGTTTACTAAATAATTCGAATAAGTAAAAATCTACAATCCTGTGTTGTGGAACACACAGAACACACATTAGTGTATACTGTGACAGGTCGCATTAGTAGTGCCGTGTTGATAAACAACTGGGCCATACGTGCAAATAAACTATGTAAAAATATACCTACACTGCTTTTTATAGTTCCACTCCACTAAGTATCTTCTTCATATCCATCTTTGCGCTGTAGAGCCTTATAAAAAAAGAGATATAGACCACACAGACTAGGAAATTGGCATTAGTAAAATGATCTAAAATAAAGCTAAAATGGTTTATTTAGAAATAATACTTATGACGGACATAATGATGATACAGAAAGTTTACACAAATTACAGTTAAGTGAGTTCAGGCTAGGAATAAAACCTAAAATATGATACTTGCTTAGAACTTACACCCACTCATTTTAATCACTATTAGATAAAACTTTTAGTAATTTACAGCTATGGAAGATATTGCAGCCCTGCATGCTGTTGAATACACAAATTTAAAAACTATTAATGTACCTAATGGAACGATTCAGGTTCCGATAGTAATTTATAATTCATACAATAGCTTGGTATGCTGGCGCATACACGCCATTTTGTTACAAATGCTAAAGCAATATTTAGATTTAATCGAGTAGTAGCGGGTTATTCGAATTGGTCGTTGGTTGTTAGAACTCTCTTACCAACGTAATATAAAAATTCTCAGGGTTGAGATTGAGTGCAGTTTTAGTTTAGTTTGGTTAAAAAGTCACATGATTTTGGCATGAACCCCAGCCATGTAACAAAGTTTAGACTTTGTTAGTAAACAACGACAGTGATTCATGGATCATAGAAAGTCTTAACATGACAACGAATTTATGATGTCATACTAATCCAAGGGAAAGCGAATTCATATCGTTTACAATTGACACATTTTGAGTTATAGCAAAGATCACTTTTAGTATCTATTCACGAACGGAACTTGGGAACTGGCACGACCCCATACCACCAACCGCAGAGGGCGGGCCCGGTACCAGAACTAGCTGATTCGAGTTGATTCAACTCATCACTGAGGTATGATGTCAACGATGTAAGAGCAAAGCTTTTGGTATCCGGATAATTTCTTCATAAACTTACTGAGATAATCTTATAGATTTTATTGCTGTTGAGTTCTTGTTGTAAATATACTATGTTTTATCTAAGAACCAGCTTTCAATTAAAATGTGTTGAACATATTTTAATGAATTGGTGATTGCCAAAGTTTATAAAGTCTAATATAGTTAATTATCACTCGTTTTAATGGGTAAGGAAACCTACATTTTTTAAGGATCTACTCAATGTTTTTAGAGTTCACTTGTGAAAGATGTGTGAAGTCTGCCAAACCGCACTGGGCCAGCGTGGTAGATTACGGCCTGACTCTTATCGACTTATTGCAGGCGATTGATGAGAAGGGACCACATTATAAGTTGGCAAACTTCTTTTATTACCTGTTCGAATAAAACAGCTGAGGTAACGCTATATAGCTGCTGTAAGAGCTACATGATGGCTGTTTAGCAACAAGACTATCTTAGCTAAACATGGAAGTTCCATGTCGCGTGAATAGAATAATTTTAGTATTGCATACCATCGCGCTTTAATGGATCTGTTAATCTGACTACTGCATCTATTAGGGTTTTACTGTACACTTGCCGGATTGGTACATTGAACTGAATTTATATTATGTCCGTAATTTTATTTGTATCTGTTAAAATTTTCTTTGTCACCTATTTTATTTAATAAATATACATATGTATGTATGAGTATGTTAATATTTTATACGACAACACTGTTATGATATAAATAGAGAGTGATAGAGGAAATCATAGATTAATTAAACACTACAGAATTCTAAGAGCCCTTGAGCAATGATAGGTCTTATGTTATGCAGAACAGTTTATATGTATATGTATATAAGACAGATATTTTTTATTAGATTCTTAAGTTGTTATACACCAGTAGATATAGGTACAAAAGTATGAAAGTACTTAATTTGGAGACATAGTGGTAACGGGCACATGGCTCGAGGTGGCCAGTGACTACGAGATGAACCGATACCCTCCTCCGAGAACTTCCTCCCAGTGGTAGGTACTTATATTATCGTACCGTGTACTGAATCTCTAGAACATAAATATTAATATTAAACTTTCGGTTTTAACTAAGTACGAAAATATATCTCGATTACGCTCCATCAGTCACATTGACTACTAAATTTATTTTTACTGTGTTTATATTACTATTTATCGTGCGCAGAGCATTTCTTCGCTTCACTTCTCTAATTAGAAACTCAAAGAGAATGCATCGAGACGTTTATGTCTAACAGTCTTTATATCTAGGACTTCTGTCAATCAACATCAGCTTACCTACATCCTGCTTCTGACTACATATACCTAATTATAATTTAATTGAACATTAACAGCAAAGCAAAAGTTTAAGTATTTCGATAGCTACCTACTCTTCGTTCATAGACCGATTGATAAGGATATAATTGTAATAATAAAGAAAAAAGAAGAGCCCCAAGATATCGTATAAGATATTGTACCCAAAGATATTGTATAACTAACATTTTGTACAAGAGACTTAAAACCATAATACAATTTCACTTTTTGAATAATATTGAAATACAAATGTGATAAGTACAAATACAGATAAAAACGTCGTGTTGTACGTAAATAAATATAATGCGATGTGTAAACACGGCGCGCAGTGGGCCAGTGGGCCATCAGCGAAATGTTAGCTTTCGTTCTTACTGTCAATGACAGCCTATTATCAAGGCAGCGTGACCTAGAAGGACACGCCGCATTCCAAGCAAGTACGATACTGCGATTTTAATCGCTAATCTTTATGTTTTGTCTGAGTTTCCACTCTAGATGTAACAATTTTATTCTACGATTGTTTTATGTTTATAGAGCTCCAAAGTAATAATCCATATCGGTTCACAGGGTGTAAAAAACGAGAAATACAAATATAGGTACATAAAATAAATATTGCGTCGAATATATTTATTACAACGAATAAATAGAAGATTATCTAACAGGTGGCTGGTAAGTAACATCTAGATACTCATATAATCAATCAATTAAATCAATTAGACACAAACTAAGAAAAACGCACATCGTGTCTGGGCTTCTGGATCTGAGCGTTAGCCAAGAAATTAAGAAAGAACGATTAATTGAGATCAACCGCCGCGTCTACATATAGAATAATATAGGATTTTTATTTTTGACTGTTATCTGTTTATTCCATTTTTCACGCAAATACAACTCACAGTCTGGCAGCTTAGATTTACACCTTAAATCTCAGCTACGTTTCATTAAATTATGTTTTACACGGGCGATATTGTGGTACATTTTGATTAAGGTTAATGACAGCACGGGCGTACTGTAGTCAAACAAACAAAGTCCCGAGTGTAATCACGTGTTAATTAAGTTCTAATAATTATAATCCTAACTAGTATTATAAATGCGAATGTGAGTTTGTTTATTGAAATTAAACTACTATATACGGATTTTATCGCGTTGTTTATTTAGCACTGTATTACAAAATTTTGAAAATATTATACTACTACTGCTATTGATTTTATTTTACTAATTTATAAGCTAATAAAATTATATAAATCTATTTATTTTTGGTTTACATTTTCCCCGACGTTTCGGTTGCTTTTCAGCAGCCATGGTCACGGGGTAATGAGTTATGCAATACAGTGCTAAATAAACAACGCGATAAAATCCGTCAATAGTAGTTTAATTTCAATGAATAACATTCGCGTAAACAGAAGACAGTATTGTGAGTTTGTTTATTACGCTTCTAAGGTGTAGAAAGAAAGAAAGAAAAATAAAAGAAGAAACTATTCAACCGATCACCATGATACATACACGTTGTCAGGGTCAAGGACAAGGGGTATCTCCATTCAGAAAAGGTAGATACCTACTGTTCCCGAGGGATAAAAATTTACATAACTCACATTTACGTGGACGAAGTCGCGGGCAAAAGCTAGTAGATAGTAGATAATAAACTGTGGATGCAATAATTATGAGTTTAAAGTAAACACTGTAGCAATTAACAATACGGGTAATTTACAAATATTGCTATGCATCTCAGCATCCGAAAAGTAAACACCGATAAAAAGGGATAACATAACTTATAACAGCATCACAGGCAGGTACATCGATAGTAAATTGAGTTTCCTTTTCTGTCAAAATATTTATAGTTTTCTGTTAGCTTTATCATCTATAGGTTTAAAACTATATAGGATATTTAGTTCAACTAAAAAAATCAAAACATACTTATAGCTAGTAAGTATTCAATAGCCTAAATACATATCCAATAATTATATAACCCAAAGATAGAATCTTAAATATTCATTTGAATTCATTACTGGAATTAATAATATGCCAATATTCTACGAGATTCGGATCAATAAAATCAACTTCCTCGTCTTGTTTTAGCCCTATTATAGTAAATTTTTTAATAAGCCCGCTGTGTTTCACTGTGAGGTAAAAGTTCCCCACTCTTTATTCATATTCCTCTATCTAGAGCCGCTAAGGACCAATCTTATTTAAAGGAGTATAGTTAATCTCAGTTTGTATTAAATATTTTTCTATCGTTTATTTATGTGCGGATGTGGAAGAAGAAAGGGTATTCTACTTTCTCCTTTTAAACCAATATTTTTATGATGTATGAGTTTACAAGATGAAATATTGTGGGTTATTTCTAATATCTTTTTACACCATTTAGAACACTAATTCTAAAGGTTATATGTTGACTTTCATTTCTGTAACTACAATGTCTATTAATCGTAGAGTCGAAATCATATATCGAAGGTGATATATCATATATGTTTTCACTCACGACATCAACAATGGCAAAGCAAAGGCTTGATATAAATAGCAAGTTGCAATGTCACAGTCATAGAAAGTGAAGACTGCTCCCAATGTGAAGCAGAACGGATCATTTGTACAAAACAACAATGGGTTACGATTGTAGACCATCCCTAATTATTAAGTGGCATCACTGCTTCGAGTCTACCATCGTATATAATATGGGCTGTTTAGTACTATCGCTGTTTTCTTTCATGAGAATCTGTTGTTTATTAGTACCAATTATTGTTAACATAATCACTGTCTACTATGATGGAAAGGAGTAGTATGCTATACGCATTTGGTCCAACATATCAATTTTAGCTTAAATTACAGTATAATTTTAACCACAGATTTGAATAAAGATATATAAATATAATAATAATATAAAACAGTAAAGATTTACGTAAGTATTTCAAATATGCGGCGGCATAAGTTTAAACTCTGTGGTTAATTTGAATTCATTCCAATTTCTATCCGCGAAATTCTACGTGAACACATACTGGGATAAAATGTATCCAAGTGTTAACCCAAAGGTATGTGTGCCAAGTTACATCCGAATTTGTGCAGCGGTTTACGCGTGATTTAATAATATCAAACATACAAATCTCCAAACATCTTTACAAACCTTTACATTGGTAGAGATTAAGTGCCTTTTTATATTAAGTATTAGTAATATATTAGTAATATAATTGGATTGTTGTCCCGTTTGAAGATTAAATATACAACACTGGGCGCATTGCAAGAGAGTGCGACTAAAGCCACTTAGCCGCTGAACTAGTCATATAGTACTTATAGCGATTTTTAGTAATCTTTCAAGATATGAATGTAATAGAAAATGTTTTGTAGATATTTATTATCATCCCTCAGTATTTCCAATAAGAAATATTTAATCTAAAAACCTTTCGACTGCCATCTTGACTTAAGATTAGTCTATGCATGCATGAGTTTTCATAGATCTCAAATACGTTGGACCGTGAACGTTGGCAGGCCTTGCCATACATATTCTAAACTAGATTTTGCGACATCCTCGTGGGCTATGTAGATCGTATTATATATCATAACTCCGCTTCTAGATGACGGATTCGTATGAAACATGGTATTTGTTGTAAGATAAATAGCAAGCGTTCAAACTATGAAATCGCATTAAAATATGTACATTAAGTCGGTTTAGAGTGACGCTGAACACATAGATAGATAAATCAATAAATCATTAATTTGGCTACGTGCAGATAATTATAACTAAAAAGAAGCACAACGTTCACCGTAATTGAAAGCTGTGAAAACTCATACTACGGGTACCTACTGATGGCGGTAAATTATATTTTTATGTCTTAATTATACGTTGTCCGCTGATGCGGTATTTGGAATAAAATTACCGCAGTTAAAAAGAAATAAATAAGCGGAGCGGATAACACCGATCTGTTACTTCTTAAATCGTCGGTGCAGTAGGTACACTGTGCCTCCAAACTAATGTGGCCGTGGGGTGCCCAGGAAAGCATGTGCGAGTGATTTTAGGGTAGTAAAATCGATAGCGATTATGTAATTACCGTGAAAGATGTTGCTGTCATCGTCTGCATATGGAGGCAATCGTGAAGAGTTAAATGTTTACAAATAAGCGAAGTAGGTGCCTTAATTCTTTAGTTGTACCCACAACTAAAAAATTAGGGCACACAGAACAACTATACAAGGATATGTTTGTTGTCTGCAGATATGAATACAATGTCTGGATGTTTGAGTATGTGCTTAGTCATGTGTAAACGTTGACTATAATAAGTACTTTTTGGAACTCAGTTATGGTCAAGGCCAAGTTCAAGATATGGGTGTTGCCTTTTGATGTCTCATAAAATAATATTATACAAAGGTTTAAATAAGTAACTTATAAAGCTTTAAAAACAAGCCTTTTTAAACGAAAGCTGTCTTAAATAAGCGTCTAAGCTTATTCAATTGGGACTTGCTGTAGAGTAATGCCCGTAAGTGCTAGCTAAGCTACTACGTCTTGTAGAATTATTATTATTATATATAGACAGCTATAGATAATAATAATTCGAGACGTGTACATTAAATATGACCAAAATATGTTTATTTTTCCCGAATAGTTATATTTACGAAATGGGAACACAACAGAGTGACAAGCGTTCAAATTTTGATATAATAGGTAACTCAAAGTTGCTAGTTATGATACATAATTTCTTAAGTTACTAAAAGTAGTTGTTAGTCGCAATGGTCTTAGACGGTCACAAGCGATGTAAGTACCTACCTACCTACCTAATATCATAATCTAGGCGGTCCTACGCTCAATTATCTCAAATGGTCGTATTTATATTACCTAAGATGTTCCATATACACTTATTACGCGTTAAAAGTGTATTAAGAATATAATTTATTCGTAATAACTGTACCCGCCGTATATATATGAATTCTAATTTCTTTAGTAAAAAGTGTAATTAGGTACGCACCTATTGTAATGTGTGTGTAGGTACGTGTTTCCTCATAAATGTGTAAACGACATAAATATTTAATTTCAGTGTGATTAAAGATTCCTTTTCAAGTTCCTTTTACTTAACTACTTGCAGGAAAGAAAGTAGAATGACGTCAGTTTGGCCTTGTGCGTTTTAGATACAGAGGCCATGCATGCCATCAATGTTAGGTGTGGTTCCATTTTTAGTATCAATCTAGAACATGGCATTGAATGTAATACCTTATTTGTGGACTAACTAGGCCATTTAGAACTAATAAGATTAGCACATATGTCTAAAGTGTATTTTAATCACTTGTTTGTTAAGGCCTTTTTTGAAGTTTTAAACGTACAGCAGGTAGTTAAATAAAAAATTATAATTAAAATGTACCAATGCATAATATTTTGAAAATAGAATACAAACTTCGTTGGCATATTAAACGTTGCCCAAGGCAAGCTATATACTATATGTATACTATGGCTCTAGTTTGAACCTCGATGGAGAACCTCATGGTGTGGATGTAGGATACTAAGATTTTATTGGAACCTAGAAATTTATAGATTACTAAATTCTCATTTAAAATTTGTTTTTGAATGTATTAAACATCAGGAAATACAGTGAATCTAAAATTTAAAAAGTGTCTGTAGTAACAAGGGCACTCGTGCAATCGTTCCTAAGAATCATTTAGGAACTGATTGCTTTCGCGAGTGCTATTTAACTAATGAACATGCGGTTGTATTGATGCGAGCTATCCAGCAAGAAATGTGCACGAAGTAGACATGTTCTAGGTAAATATACCGACAAAAAAGCGCTTCAATAACAAAACAAAAAACACGCTTATTTATTTCGACGTTTTCTCGTCATCAATCAAAGTTGAATAGCGTGTACCTTCACGGAAGATGTAAGAGTGATATGAAATTGCTCGTTCATTCAGACAAATTAAATTGCAATAAGTTTAAACTTGTGAGAAAGTAATGTTTGACACGATGACCTCACGACGAGAGAGGTAAATGAAATGATGATTACACCTTTACTGCACCTATAATGTGCTACACTGTCACTTAATACACGAGCTCTCCCTACTTATCGGTAAATTTAAAATAATTTTCAGTTCCGTTAATAAAATAGTGTACTGTGTTTTTCGTTGCAGCAGTTTACAAACAGGGCTTAAATTATTTTGATAACAATGTTTATGAACTGGGCCTTGTGAGAAGCGTTTAGCCATAGAGCACCACGCTGGGCCTGTGCGGATTGGCAGACTTCACACATCTTCCATGCATTACGGAGAATTCTCAGATGGCTTTTCTAACTATGCATTTATACACCGTTTAAGTTAGCGACGAGTAAATATATAAATAGAAGCGTGCTGTGGAGCCCAACGGTTTTCGCACTAGGCTGTCGCTGCTTAGTTATTGTTATGTTATTTATACACACAAAGAAGCAACATAAGCAATGTAACATAAGCAGACCGTTGATCTGTCGTGTCATACGTTTGCGTACATTTTTGCAACCGGTCATGATGCCGCGGATTAGATTCCCTAGTCAGGCACAGCGTTTTTAGTTGTATCTGTTAATTAATTAAAAAGTCCAGTAAACGACAAGATATGTTTATAGACTACATAATGCTGCCAAAATGTCATAGTGACATGAAGGCGTGAATATACATTTTGTTTGCCTGGTCTCTTGAGTACATGAGATTCTATCAAAATGCCAGGCAGAGTTATAGAATCATCACGGATTCTAGGACTGTGCTTGGTTGGCAATCTTGTTCGTCGCTTATTACGTGATTAGTAAATATTGGACCTGTGTAGGTCAGACGGCCATCATTCTGTGGAAAATCACATAAAGAGAAAGCCAATCCCAATATATTTGCAAATATAAGGTGATGAAGAAGAAGTAGAGGTATTCAATCACATGATGTTAGGTTACTGCGGCACTACAAAGTAGGATTAAAACAGATGCAGCCGATAGCCCTGTTTCAAGAGCGAGTTATGCTCTCTATTTCCTGTTTTCTATCATTTAATTAAACAATAAGTCAATTCAGACGTGTTTTCTCAGAGCTAAGATTTAAGAGAAGTTTCTTTATAACAATTTATATGAGATAATTGTTTGTAATATAAAAATATTGTCTGATGGAGTGTGCTGGAGGCAAACAGACAACATTGCTATGACAAAAAGTCTTGCATTACGTCCCGTATTAGTCTAGTGGAATGTGCTTTATGTTTACCCATTAGCAATAGGTGCAAGGCTTTACTGTCGTGAATGAATAAGTAGCAGACAAGAAATAGAATAAGACCAGTAACAATAGATTTTGTCTAATGTCTTTCGGCTCGGATCTCAATAGCCTCCTTAACTTAGCTAAAGAAATGTGTATATAATATCTATGCTTTTTATTCTTGGAGTTAATTACGCGGAATATACTTATAATCGTCGGTAGTTACACTGGAAACGCATAATCGACTAAACTAATTGTGCTGAAGACATTAAGTAAAATGTAAAACAATTACTTCAGCAGTTTCGTTGGTTGTAGGTGAACGTCCGTGTTGTTTGGTACTTTTTTGTTTTGAACATAATTTGGGCGGTTTTTACCGGCGCCGACTCCACCGGCCTCAGTCGCCTCACTTTCTCTGGCGACTCGCTTTGACAAACCATAAAATATATTTGAACAACTTACTACTTGTGAGAAATGATTGACCCCGATAACTGCATCGTAACGAGTTTCGTAGCCTTAATGCATCGGAAACGAATATATTCAAGTTATTTATATAAATTAATCTATAATCTTGACTAGAGGATTACCTGTTTATGAGCTCTAGAATGCCGACATAAACAGGTGCATATTTAATACATGTCGCCGTGGCTTCTTCGCTAGCTGTAAACATTCATATAATAGACAGATGACATACATATTTCTTCAAATTGTTACCTTGACAATTTTACAAAGGCGAACGTTAGTTTGTGTATTCTCTTTACAAGGAACAAATGATTCAACAATTACAAATGTCTTAGTTTCTATAAATACATAATACCGAAACTGCAAGTAAAATATAACATAATTATTTAAGGAAAGACTTGTACACGAAAACGCGCTGAGTGCTTTGTTTAAACTCGTTTCTTCGAGCGGCAACACAGCTAGAATTGTAATCGGCAGCTAGTACCTATCATGTAAATTAGTAATTTTGTTACATAATGAAGATGTAATAAAGAAGAAGACATCAATTACCTACTGTAAACATTTACAATATTAGTAGATAACCGTCTATGTTTATTCTCACCAATGATCAATTAAGTAATTGCTTTGAGTAAACATCTAATTAAAAGTTTTTTTTAATCATTCAGACAGGCAATAACGTAAATTCGTGTTTCACATACTGTCCGGTCTTAAGAACATAATATCATTTTCCTCAACACTTTCTACAAGATCAGAAAGCAGGAAAACACACGGAAATACGCGAAGAGAATCTTTTGTAGGATTTCTATCTAAAGTCGGCTACTTGAATACGTTATAACATGATTATTCGTGTCTATAACCTCTTAATTTATCACAACTGAATTAAATTGTCGTATAATTTAAATCAATGCGATTCACGGTACGTTTAGCGTACAAAATAATAAAAAAGTGTTTCAGAACTAATGGAAAGGTACCTAATACTTTTCCGACGGCAAGAAAAGTAGGCTGAATGCAGAGTACTGAGATATTATCCAGAGACTGGATTTTTGATCCGTTGTTTCTATTTTTATACATTAAAACAATGGACAAAACTAACAATCGGACTTGGAGCAACTTACACATGTATTTCATTACCATTCAATGCCTTGATAGCCAAGTTACCAATCAAAGAACCATGCGATCGATCGGTCAATTATTATTGACGTAGAATGAGGGCGGACAACAATGACGTCAACTTAATAAAAGAGGTGCAAAACGCAAAATACAATTTATTGGCATATAAATAACAAAATCCACTAATAATATAAAGATAAATACAAATAAAATTGCACATAAAAACAATTAATGTAAACACCAATCTAAAAATCGCTATTGAGTTCGATTCCTAAATATCTTCATAATTTGGGGCATTCAATCAATATTTTCTTTCTTATATAGCACATCACTTTTACACTTACGTGAGGTAACGAGCGTTTTGTAATAGTTAATTGACAGTATTCAGTGCCATAAAGGTAACTTTTTAGTATGAACTAATTTAACGGTTCTAGAATTGTTCTGTCCTATTATTAGAAAGATATTGTTAAAGTGTTTCAGGATAGGATTGGTATTTTTACCATATATGTTTCAGCCTTAAGACATTACCACGAAACAGATCGTGCGTGGTAATGACCTAAAGCTGAAACAAATATGTTTAAAATACCAATCCTATCATAAAACACCTTACCGTCCTAGGGATAATCTGTCACAAGGTGAAACTTTGCAAACACAGCACTCCGGCTAGCAATTATTTTTGGATAACACAATTGCTTGCCCCTTAAAGTGATAAAGTCGGTGGTTTAATGACTTTTAAACCAATGTGCCACTCGTGCTGCCAATTGTAAATAAGGCGTTACTTCTTGTATCATCAAACATCAAGTTTTTCCACGAGAACTGCGTCTCGTCATACACAATGCGCACAATATGTATACAGAATCATTCGAGTATTTTCTAGCGCAGCGAAACTATTACAATGGCGATACACACGTCAATAGACCTGAATACAAAGAGCTAGGTCTTTTTACCACCAAACTTTCTTCATGTAAGTAGTCAACCACCTAAATAATAGTTACGTAATACCGCTCACAGCGTCCGGTCATCGATCTTCTAGATATTATCTAATTGTGACGCAATCGTTTATTATGAAACGACTAATTTAAATATTAAGTGTTTTGGTGCACGCATATTTTTGTTTATTTGTCGTCCTGTTTGAATGTTGACAGTGTGTTTATTACTACGTTGTAGTGAGTATGCTGAAGCTGTATGGCTAGTGCCAGGTGGTAATAAAGGATGACGTGATGTGAATTTTAGTAACATTATTTTAAAAGTAAAATGCCATTAACTTGTATGTACGTGTTTGTTTATAAAACTAGCAGCTTGTAGAAAATAAGAGAAAAGTAAAATTTTATAAAATATATGTACTTAATTGAATATGATATAATACATAATTTAATGTAAAGTAACTTTAAATGTGAAGTGTTTTATTGTAATCTTTTATTGCAATCTTTTATTGCAATTTACTATCTATGTCTAACAATGACTATTTAAAAAGAAATCAAATGTATGTTATATTTTTGCTAATTTTTATATCTTTACTCAAATAATAAAGAATAAATTTGCATGAATACCGTTACCTTCCATTATAAATTTTGACACAATTTCGGCATTATGTCTGTTTTCTTACGCAACAATATTTGCACATTATGATTCTCCAAACCAAGAATAGAATAATAACAAGCTTTACACATCTTCTCTTATCACTTGCGTAAAAGGAGGTTCCCTTGAACCTAAAAAAAGAAAATCAATTTTAAAGTATTACAGTACTAACAGCGAATGACTTAATCAAAATTTTTGCACCGCAATATCGTATCGCGTTGAAGTCTTTTATATGAAAAAGTTTACTTCGTCCTTATTTACTCGACGTTTAAGAATTGCGAAAATACATTATAAATTAAATTTATTTATTTGCATTTTATTATATATTATATAGCATGTCGCTTGCACATCCTCGAATGGCTAGACAGAGAATAATATTTATTATATTCACTTCTAATTAAGTCATATTTTTCGGCTGTATTTCGATGCCACGCTTCCGTCAACTTTCTTGAAATAAAACTACTACTTGTATGGTTTAGATCATCAGAAATGTTAAATAACTTTGGAATTGAACAAGACCGAGTACGAACAGTAGATGCACTCATGGTTACTCGAACAGTGAGGCGGTCAATGAGTAAGTTGACCACATACATACATACCAGTATAATGGTTAACGTACACGACGCGGGCGATATGCTTAACACGTTAAACGCCGCCCCGGTTATAAATAGCCTAAACAATATATTTTCCATTGGGCCTGCTACATGGCATTCAATGTGTTTAGTTGTGACACTTGCTCATCGTGTACATAACCGACGCGAGTCATCCGCGCAAGTATCGCGTTTGACTAACTCACGCAAGTAGCCCACGCAAGTATCTTGCGCAAGTAGCTCGTCACCTACTTGCGTCATGTATAAGCAGGAGTATCAGTATAGTGTGTAGTTCGTGTTAATAACTGTACTATGTGTTCATATTGATCAACGATTAACGCGATCATCGCCGTTGATACGCTTAATACCATTCTCAGATCATTTCACACCGTTATGTTATACCATAATATGTGTTAATCTTTATTGTTTAAGACATGAGAATGTTTAATGTTATCGATCTATAGTGATATTAATAGATAAGTGATCTCGGTAATTATTTCCGTAAATAATACGGACATATCTATACTATTATTATAATGAGGAACGATTTGATTTTTTGTTTGTTTGTTTGTAAGGATTTAACTTAAAAACTAGGCAACTGATTTTAACAATTGTTCCCCCATTTGATATAGTGCTGGTGTGGTTTGCTATATTATCAACGAGTAACATGGGCTATATTTTATTAAAAAAAGTTCAGTTACTAATATAACATAACCTAACCTACTTTTACGAAAGCGAAGCCGCAAGTAAGAGCTAGTATTTTATAATTTATGTAAGTAGCGTTTTAAAAGTTGAATTATTTTCGTTATATATACTTTATGGAGATTTATTTTTTCATTTGTCCGGAAGTGTCTACGTGAGTCATATAATACATATTAATATTTAAAATGCGGAAGCATCTCTGTTTGTTACCATTTCATGGGTCAACCACTGAACAGGTTTGGATGAATTCTGGTATAGAGATAGATTAGAAAGACATAGACTATTTTTAATAGGCATACTGTATCATAAGTACAGGTACAGTACAGGCTGGCCATGTTCACGAGCTGACCAAAACATGCTTGTTGTTTTCAACTGCATAATTATAACCTACAAATTTTCTTAAAAATATATGTTAGTTTTAATTGTCCGCGTATGATTGATGTGACGCTTTAGGATTAAACATACCTATATTTATTTTATCATAGATCATCCGTCAAAGATTCATAAAGTAAACTGAATCTTATAAACCACTATTTCTTATACAAGTATTATAGTTACCTTATATTACGAGATTACCTCCGTGGTGCGTTAGTGAATGCGACTGCTGTGCATCAGGTCTCGGGTTCGAATCCCGGATCAGGCCAACAGAAAAGTATTGGGTTTTTCTATTAAGAAATCTCAATACGAGCCCGCAGTTAGAAAGTTGGCAGTGTTAGACACCCCCGTGCCTCAGAAACCATGTAAAGCCGTTGGTCCTACGCCTGATCTCTCTCCGGTCGTTTCGGATTATCTGTCCCATCGGATCATGAGGGTTAGGGAAAAGAGAGTGCACTTATGTTTACGCACATACTTGTGTACTATAATATTCCTGCGCAGATGGCCAGTCTCCGTTAAGATTGGCCGCCGTGACCGAAATTCGGTCTGGAAGGCATTATTATTATGAGATAAAAAATCAGAGCTATACACTGTGTAGCACTATCTAATTCTGCGTTAGCGGTAGACCCCTGGACAGCACCAGATAGAATCTTGCAATTACACACCGAAATTCTTACGATGTAGAACCTATTCACTGACCTAGCACTGATTTTCACATAAGATATCGACACGTAACTCCGGAGAAACTACGTATCAGAACTGATCTAAATTCTTTACAAGTAACTAGCCTTTGGCGCAGGTTTACTAGGGAACAGTACTTCTTTCTGGGTGAAATAGAAACTGTATGTCCTTTTTTGTACCTCCGACAACGTGTATGCGAAATTTCATGATGATCGATCAAGTAGTTAAGGCGTGACAGCGAAACAAACAAACACATTCATTCATTAGCATTTATAATATTACATATACATATAAGAAGACAAATAGTACAACTTCATAGTTTAGTTTTACTCAGTAGTCAAACATCTATACTAGTCTATATGTTGTTTATTTGTAAAGATTTATGCCGATTTTATGCTGTCATGCGCAAACGATGTACCTCAATGATTCGGCGAGTCAGGAATAGTTCCAACAATATCCTGGCAACTCGGGCGGAAGAAATTGATGGGCCATTTATACAGCACTGGGCGCGTAGACATGCGCGTGCAGATGACATGTCTTTAATTAGTTTAGTTTTTTATTATCTATTACTAACTATAGGCTAAGGTGATATTAACACTACATGGATCATTGGTCTGAAATAAAATTATTATTATTAAATCAAAAACTACTTAACCGATTTTAATAGTTCTCTCGCTATGAGAAAGCTGTTATCACCGAGTAACATAACCTATATTTTGTTTAATAAATAATTTCACTAACGTAACCTAACCAACTTTTACGCAAGCGAAGCCGCGAGAAAAGGCTCGTCTGGTATAAAAACCAAACAAATATTTTCTACAAACAATCACCAATAAACCAGCACGGACCGTGAAATCCGTGGTGAAATGCAATAAACGTATAATTACCAAAAATGTGTACAATAGACATCAATGGATTCTAACACATGTTTCATTATGTCATGCAGGTGTTTCGGCCTCGATGACGTAGTGGTTAGCGTAACCGACTGCCACGTCTGAGGTCGCGGGTTCGATTCCCGCACAAGTCAAGCATTTGTGTGCATGAACATGGATGTTTGTCTTGTGCATTTACAAAAAACAGTATATATGTATGTTAATCATTGTCTATTACCCATAGTACAAGCTCTACTTAGTTTGGGCTAGATGGTGTTGTGTGTATGTGATAGAATATTATTATTATTATAACAAGATAAATATTGACAGAGTCTAGTATAAACATTGAACTAATGACGGCACAATCGTCACTACTGGACAAAAAGACACGGGACAATTTGACAGCAATCCGTGACAAATCTCTTATGCAGCCGTGACAGTTTTAAGTTGGCAAATTTTAGATTCTAAAGGAAGACACATGAGTTTTTAGTATGACTTGTTTTAACGGTGAAGGTGAATTGTGAGGGACATGACCAATATTTCTTAAAGTTTGTTTTCGTCACACACCTGCGTGAAGCTCGTCGGCTATTCAGTAGTTAGCCAACGTAGAGGAATATAATGTCCTCCAGAAAGAATTTTGGTCACGACGGCCAATCTTAATGGAGACTGGTCATCTGCGCAGGAGATATTATAGTGCACAAGTATGTGCACAAACACAAATGCACTATCTGTTCCCTAACTTTCATGATCCGATGGGACGGATAATCCGACACGACCGGAGAGAGATCAGGCGCAGGACCAACGGCTTTAAGTGCTTTCCGAGGCACGGGTGTGTCTTAGACCGCCAACTTCCTAACTTCAGGCTCGTATTGAGATTTCTTAACAGAAATACCCAATATCTTTTGATGGCCCAACCCTGGTATTCGAACCCGAGACGAAATGCATCATGCAGAACAGTCGCATTCACTACCGCTGCGCCACGGAGGTAATGAACGTCCCTCCTGTGGCGACGTAGTATATTATACACGCTGTGAGAAATTTTCCCTTTTTAAGTACACATGTCTTATCTTTGATTTCAGTCCATCGCAGCAAGAAACTTGATCAAAATATGCCTTTAGGCCGGCGTAAATACCGAATACCGACTGTTTCTATCGTAACAAAAATATAACATTAAAAGCCGATTCTTTATATTATGTCCCTGACTTGTATCAATATCACATAACCTAGCACGTTCATGTTCCACAGAGGGAGGAATTGGGCGGTGAGGTCAACGCCCTGCATTCACTTTCTCCTACTGACCGGTACCTGTTGTGACGCCAAAGATGTCATGTTACTTATTCACAGATTAACTTGAGTTATTCATTGACGTGTGTAAAATGTCCGTCGAAGACTACCTGACATGTTATGCTACTGATTTATTAATTACAGAGATTGCCGACACGACTGTTTCGTGTACCTTTTAATTATCCTACTAATACCGCTAATATAATAAATTTGAAAGTCTGCGAAGAATTTTGGAGGTTTGGATGTTTGTAACTTATTCACGTGTAAACTGTTGAACAGATATGGATAAATGTATATACAAATAGACCATGTGCCGGATTTATGCATAACATTCCTTCTCTCCCGGTATGCGTAACCGTGGAATTCTTACGGGGAAAGGTGCGAGCAGAGACTAGTATAATTATAAATGTGAAAGTTCCTAAAGATGTTTGGATGTCTATTAGGTACTCAATAACGCGTAAACGCATAGGTTTGGACGACTCTTCACACTCAGATATACTTTATCTTGGATTAAAAGTTAGCAAATATTTTGCCGGGAATAAAAATGTTAACTCTCTATATATTTCTGTGAATAAAACGTACATGCATATTATCACGCCTATATAACCTAAAGGGTAGGCATACACCCACATATCACGAACCCTGTTGAGGATATTGGTACGAACCAACGGATTTACCTACGGAGGTATTGCCGGTTACCCAGCACAGTTCCAGACTCCGTTGCTACTGAGAATTTCTTGACAGTAAATTAAATAATACTTTGCAAGACTCCGAAATCGAATCCGAGACCATAAGCACACCAGTCGCAAACACTAATTGCTGCGCCACCGAGGCACTCTGAATAAGTGTTCGGCTAATCATACCAGGAATATGATTAAAAGAAAACACTTATATTTCGGCGTAGCGTGAGCGAAAAAATAATTTAAATTCGACGCCCATACTCATGAGTAAATAGCACTAATAGTTCAAGATCCAAGACCTACGTCGTTTGTATATTAGTTGGTTAAAAGTGAAACCCTTTTTATATGTATTACATATTCTATTCCAGATACATATTCTGTAAAAAAATCGGTTGTGCTAAAATTACATAGAGTTGACGTCCCGGGGATCGAAGTCTAAAGGAGCATTATCAAAACTAAAAGATAAAATCAATTCGTAAAGTCAGGCCATACGGTAGTCACACTCAGAAATATAGATATATAAATGTTGGTATTGTTAAGTATAACTGTGCTATTGATGTAGCCAGCTGCCGTAATAGGTTTTCAAGGAGTAAGATTTATACAAGAACAGATAAAAAGCTTTTGGGACAATATTTGAATGTTCTATAAATTATAACAGCGATATTTGGTACCAAACTTTTGTAGTAATTTATAAACTGTATCTGCAAGTAAAACGCTGCATCTATGCATTTTGCCTCATTTTCATGCGAATCTAAACTGACTGCTTTCTATAAATTATTTCAAAACGTGATGGGGTCGTATTAATAAGAGTTTATTATATAAATATATGTAATATTAATTTCAAAATAATAACTAATCTTTCAAAATTAAAGACTTTGTAAAATTTACTTGTTATTTTTAGTTAATTTAAGATAAACAACAACTTACCAAACTAATCTATAAACCATCTAATCAATGTCAAGAACTAACTTTCATGGAAATGAAAAAGTATACACTTATAAAGCATACAAAAAGTAAGTACACAAATAAAGGTACACGCTGTTGCATCCATTTATCAATACGCTAGGACTGAACCAACGCCGGTTTTCTTGCTATATAGCCGACCGATCGTTACTAAACGATACTCTTAAAGAGATAGAGAATCCAGAAGAATAAGTTCCTATTATGTTGCCACCTTAGCTGGTTAAAGAATAAACAATAATGCATTAACATTAAATACTATGTTAAACGGTATTTCTATGATATACTTATATATTGCAAGATAATCACTACATATTATAAAACTGCCTGTTTGTCTGTTCGCGATAATCTCAAAATCTACTAAACAGATTTTCATGCGGTTTCACCAATAGGCAGAATAAGAATAATGTCGAAGGTTTAGGTGTATAATTTCTTAAGGTTTTTGTACTATCCGTGCAAAGCCGGGGCGAGTCGCTAGTATAAAGTATATAGGAAAGAATAGTATAAAGGAGAGCTCACAAGCCCTTGGTTGTTTAAGGATGGGATATCATCAAATGGTCTCTCTATATCAGACTTCTATTGATTAAAACCACACCAATCTTTCTTTTCTTGCCCTTTAGATTCCGAGGCCGCGGGTATCCTTTCGGATTGCTCCGCGACCCAAGCTCACAAAATATAAGGTAACTTATATTTTGTGAATAAATATAGGTAATATATCAGTGAATAGTAATAGAGAAGATACTGACTAATGTGGATGACCTTCCAGTGACCTGAAAGTTTTATATGTACCTAAGAATATACTCAATCAAGATGCTAGCAGTGATTTACTGATACTTATACTACTTACCTCGAGCTGGAGGAACGCAAAAATCAAACATGTATAAAAGTAGCTCTTTTACCGTATTAGCAGTAGTTTAATTCGAATAGGAATATATTATATAAGCAGGGTACTATTTGATTTGTGAAACAAAAAAAAGAAGCACTGACGATCGTCAGCAATGACGCGCTATATATAAAAGGTTTGGATTAAGGGAACTGTGCGCTTTATTTGGTACGCTACTAAAACTGTTGGTGTATCACACCTTTACCTCACTCATTTGGGAATACAGGCACATACTTGCACGAATTTACATAGTATCGTACAAGTAGGCCTGTGTCCCATTTAGATCTATTTTTTATATATTGTTCTAGCGAATTGCCAATAAGAAAAAGAAATTGCACTTGTGTTAATTACTTTTTGGTTCTTATTGGTAGGAAATTGAGGCTAACGATTGAGCTCGGTACACTATAACTTCGCCTACAATATACAGAATACAAAATGTACGGTAAAGAGTGCATGTGTATTCTGTTTGCTAAACTTTTTTGTGGCGATCAACATACACACATACACATATAAGTGAACTTAATTGAAGTACAGTCTTCGGCAAAAAATCATAAATAAAACTCACACATACAATTTCGTTTCTCATTTCAGAAGACTATTTAACTATATTTCTGTAACATCTCAGATAGATCATAAATAATTACGTAGCGCTCTACATACTGTTATTTTTAAAATTCAATATGGTATATAAACTCAAAAATATGAACAGTGTATTCAAACGTAAATAAGACTACGCGTATTTTGTCCACCATGATATTAACGTCAAATTAGTATCTTGAATCGCGAAGGAGTATTTATAGGTAGAGCTTAGTAGACGTGTTATATACCTACACCTAGCTCTGTCAAGCTTATTGATTCTGATGAGTCCTTATTTCTTTAAATGCTTAAACTAATGTTATGACCATAATGTAAATAAAATTATATATCCAATTGGAATGCGAGACATCGCAACTACTCCTGTATAATGTATATTTCATAGAAATTTTCTCTAGTTGCCAACTAGCTAGTTCATTTAGCGTTTGCTAATGAACCTGAGCTTTCGACCTCGGCCTCCGAGTTGCAGTTAACAGCTCATTATTATTGAGAGAACAATACCATCCGTCAACGAGAGAGCTTTCTCTAAGCTTTGTTATAGTTATAGTCCTATGACTGTAACTCGGAGATATTTACAGTATATTGTTTATTATAATCTATGTTGTAAAAAGATATGATATTGTAATATTTGGTTGCAATTACGTTCAGTTTCGGCAATAGTTCATGGGAAAATAGCAGCCCTGCATATACAGCTTGTATGTTGGGCTCACGGCTGGATACGGACCTCTTCTCGGTGTGACAAGGGTTGGCTGAACATTCAGGCTTTTCTATAACGTTTTTCTTCACCGGTAAACTAAGCAAAAATTAACTATTTAATACGTACATAACATAACTCGCCTTGGGATCGAATTCGAGACCTCTGCGTGGCAGTCCGAAAGTCTTACACTAGGCTCCCGCTGCTTTCTTATTGATTATAAATTCTTCGCATTTTTGGATTCGATGATCTATATATGGCAGGTAGAGCAAATTATTATAAGTAATTCACAAAATAAAAAAGAATTATTTATGCAGTAGATGTCTGTATAATAAAATAAGTAAAATAACTATGTTAAAGAATATAATTTTATTAAGTGTTTAACCATCATAACTATAGTTTTTGCTATCTATTTCCGGATTTTAAAACCAGAATTATTTATACGTAAATGTTATCTAATTCAAGAATTAACTATTAGCGAATAGATGCTCAAGTTGTTAAGTGACTGTACGTATTTTAATTAAATTTTCACGTAATGCCGTAATGTTCGACGTCATAGAGGCTAGGCTCTAAAACTTGCTTAGAGTGGCCCCTACGCCGCGCAGTCTGTATCTGCAGACATATTATGTAATTTATATCAAAAATAGCACATGTATAGCAGAATATGTTTTACGAAGGCTGTTGACCTTAGCTTATGCAATGTTTGCTCGAAAGTGCTGTCCGGTGGGCTTCTTGTCAAGTCAGTTAGTATAGCAAATAAAATGAATGAAACCTTACATAAACGTAATATACGGAAAGATAAAGATGAAAGTTTAGCTAGTGTCTTAGGAATTCGATATTCCCAACCTTTTTCTATTGCAGTTGTGCTTGATGATAATCGGGAATATGGTAGAGATTGATTGAACATTACAAAATATTGAAACAGCTTTTTAAATTACAAAAAAATTAAAAATTACTCAATAGATATATTTAATTCTTAAAAAGTGTACAAAATGATCGTTAATCTAAACTGCTCTTGTTATTTAGCCTTAACACTAAAATTATCAATTTAAAGCATTAAACGTAGTTAAACAAATAATGTAACTAATAATTAATGCTTAGCAGTAGCTCATTCGTTTAGATTACAATCTTTATGTTGTTGTTCACAGATGTCGTTCCTAGCATTGATTTCCTCCGCAGTCGGTAGATGGCGATACATGAGAGCCGAACCACGAAGTTCTTTAGAAAATCTTTCGTCATTTTCCTTTTCTTTACCGAAAACTGTTTTCTGCATTCGATAAATAAAAGGAGTAACCTTGCAAACTAGGAGGCGAATGCAACTAGTTTCTTCTTCTGTTCCTTGTTCTTGAATTAGTTCGTCAATGACGTCAGGTAGGCTAGCGTTCTTGGAAGCAGCTAGGATATCTTGAAGTTTCCTCGAATTTTTGTTAAGGATCCAAGTTGTTGGATCCTCCGAACGATATGGATTTGATGGACGTTTAGGCCCTGCTAAGAAAGTAGATATCTGGAAAGTTGCATAATAAACTTTAAAATTACACACGCTTGAGAAAGTTAGGCGCTTAGTAAAAGTAATTAAATATTTTAATTGTGTTTAATCTTTTGAATTATTGAAGCTGTACTTAATCAGTTAATCACATTAGATTACCTACATGCTTAATTATTAATATAGCATGTTATTATTAATACCTATATCAAAGGGAGCCGTATTGTAGGCTTGTAGGACGTGAGTATTTCAAGAAAGTGGTTCCATGGCATGACTTACCAGTTGGGCTACAAAAACTAAAGCGTTGACAGCAACAGCGCTTATTTGGTTCGGCTGTAATCCAAACAGGCGAACCAGGTGTCGTATCGGAGTCAAAGGGCCCTGCGACTCATTGACGTCATAGTCAGGTTGTTTGTCTTGTGTGTATGTTTCACTTTCACCGTGTGCAGACTGCGATGTCTCTTCGCTGTTAAGATCGTTCTGCGGCCATCTTCTGTTAGATGTTTGGGATTTATTTGCTGTCTGGAAGGCTCTTACTACGAATTCTGCCACTTTTAAAGCTACCGATTCAGAACCTGGAAGTTCGTAGTATATTATTAATATCTTAGCCAACGCTCGAACTTTGGTACCCAAACACAATGTTTTTTTCATTGTGTTCGATTTCACCGTTTCTGGCTTATTGACTTATCATGTAAAATGTTAGCGTCAATGTATAACAATTAATGTTACTATTTGTTGTGATTAAAGGCATCTTTATTTATTTAGTTTACATTCATAATCATTCACATATGGAAAATCAAATCATAAAATTAAGGGAAATGTCTTTTTGATTTATATATTTCACGAACAATTCCATCTGGATCTTGGTATATTTAACTACAGGTGTTCAAACTGTATGTAGTTGGCGATAGATACATACCAATTGTACCTACCTCATATGAATATATTATTTACCTAATTGTTAGGAAGTAGCAACATAATATAGTTAGCTTACCTAGAAAATCCGTAGCAAGTTTCATAGCACTGCTTATTCGATCCATTATTCCTTCGTTTTTATGTCGTTCACTGCCATATACCAGTTGAGCCGTAAGAATTAATACACAGAACACTTGTGACGCCATCTCGAAGCTGCGACTTGAACTACAATGTGACTGTGTGACGAGAGGAGGCGTTCCATGGTTCGGTTCTTACTGTAATGGGTGCGCAGGCGCAATTGTCGTACTAGAGCATAACATTTTCATATAATTGCATGTGTGACAATGTATAGGCTGATAAAAATAACGACACCATTTTGAAATGATTTAAAAACACAATATTTGTTATATTATCTAGAAAGAAAATACCTTGTTGTTAAATATTGTAACAGATGGCGTTACTGGTTTTCTATCAAGAAATAGAATTTTGATAATCTATTTTAAATATTATAAACTAGTGACCGATCGTGAACATTTCATAATATGTGCTCTGGAGTGGCTAAATAACATCATACTGTATATTGCGAAACTCTTTACTTTAAAGGTAACAATGGATGCGGAAACGATAGTAAAGTTGGCAGTGTACATTGCTTTCATCGCGTTTAACTTAAGACATTGGTTTTAGAAATCTGACTGATGAAAATAAAAAATAAGTTCTTCAGACTATCTTCGTAGCACTGCGATAGTAAATTTAACCGTTGCGCACGAGGTCTCGGATTCGATTCAAAGAGCTAAGTGATATTACGATATTCCGTCAATAATTTTTATAACGGAAAACAGATACATATTAGCACGATCACGCTCAGTATTGAAATAACTTTTTGAAATGCGTTAATACCTATATTATATAAAAGGTAAGCAACAGCCTTCTTCCAGTTTTACGTAGGACGTAGCCACCAGTTCGGATATATACAATAGGTGTGAGATCGTGTAGGTATTATTTTCTAGAGCAGAAATTACACTATGCGTGGCAGAATAGTCTAAGTTGTATAATTAGCAAATTACTGCAATTATGAGCGTACAGCCTACTTTTCTAGTGCAAGCCATAAAATCATGTAGGTAATCTATCAAATCGAAGGAAGCAAACAATTTGTATTAGATTGCTGTCAATAATAACCAACAATTTTATTGAACTCTTTCTAATCCTTAATGTGATGAAAGTGAAAGATACAAGATAGACTGTTTATTTTGCTAGACTGTTAATCTTTGACGGCTAGTAATACTTAATGACTAATTGTTCACTGTAAGGCACCCCTAAGTAAGACCGAATGAGCAACTGTCGATTTTAAGCCCACAGGTTTGGTTATTGCTCATGAAAAATATTATGGGATGTCGTCAAATTATTATAACCAGCACTGAGTCTAGACTTCGGTCTAATTAAATAGATCCTTTAGTAAGTACTTTCATACACATAACATATATAATAACGTATGCACGTAAGTACGTGGGATCAAGACAAATTACATTGGATGTCGCACACTTCTGCAAAATCCTTTATGAATATAGTGACGCTATGTAGATTTTTAGGTTACTTTGTTGTAAATCTTTCTAAGCGTTAAGACGAATGCCAATTATTCAGTGTTTGGATAAAAAATACACTGTTCCATTTATCGTGACCGCTACGCGATTGTCGCGCTTAGCAGACCATAATGATCATGATCGTGAACGTTACCTCAACTTTATTTCCACACCTACCGTCTCATGAGTGACATCGTGCCACAATGTTTATTTTCTTTGTCATATTTGGAATCACGGCGGCCGAAATTGTCTCAGAAGATGTCGAATATCTCAACGAGTTGCCTCTAGACAAGCTTTTGCGACTAAAGTCTTCGCTGCAAGATCTTGTGACCACTGAATACGAGAATGTTACAACAACAACAACGCCCACTTATTTGCAAAGATTTGGCGCTGAAGCGATGGCTATCCAAGCTCAACCACCAGTTAAAAGAGGGGACTACGAAGAAGCGTTGTATAAAAAAGAAGAGAGCAAAATCAGCAATATATTTTCGATGTCGGTGACAACCCTTGCGTTTTTAGCTTTTGGCGGCTATCTGTTGTGTTTGATAGTGCAAGCAGTGAAATCAAAACATAGTTATAATACTGTAATGTCGACTGCTACGCAGCCGACCACGTTTTTCGTGAGTGCTGGGATTAAGAAGAGACCGCAGACGCAATTCACGTCGTCGTATGGCCGAAGAAGAAGAGACAATAGGTTGAGAAAAAGTTTACAGGTTTTGGATGTGCCTCCAGAAGAATTGTTTTCGGCATTGCTTCTGGTGTGTGAGGGTTACGCGAAATGGAGTGAGCCGCGGTAACAAATATAAATTAAGAGATCGTATAAGTTATACCTAGTGTGTGGTGGATTTAGCGAAGTAAAACAATTCATAGAACTTTTTCTCAGCCTTTGTTTTAAACGTTATCGAAGACATTTCAAGAATGCAAAATTGAAACATGCAGTGAATGTACCGTAAATTGGGGTGTATTGCAACTACTGGGGTGGAAAACAACATTTTTTTAAAAAGGTTCATCTTTATTATGACAAAATTTTCATTGTCTATAGTAAAAATTGATATGACAATATTTGGTTTTAATGTCAAATTTTAAACTTGGCAGTACTGAGTTACGTCATTTGATCAAATTCGCGCGAATTTTATTGTGTTGTTTTTCACCCCAGTAGTTGCAATACACCCCAATTTACCGGTATCTATTTATCTCTAGTCTTCGATGTATACGAGGTTTTTTTGTACATAATACAGACTTTTATTTTTAGTTTTATTTACAAAACCATCCAATCTTAATTAGAATCAGCACATAAAATCTATGAAGATATTATTATATTGTGCTAAAAATCGGAGAACCACAAAACGCTGTTTACATTAAAAGCAGGAAGCCAGATTGCCCAGCAATATACCTACAATCTGTAAACGTTTTCAAACTGTCAAATAATCACGCTAACACCTAATAATAGCTGCATCTTCGCTTTAAAGATTCTATTGTACATTCCACTCAAGTGAAGATTCGCTGTTTCTTTCTGTTAATCAAAAAGCAACTTAATGTAAAAACGTTATAGTTTAAAATTGTGTGGAGGGTATGAGATTTTTATGATATTTTAGCGTGTTGCAAGTGTTGGGTTTTGTTTGTAAGAACTGGTAATGAGGGGAGCTGTGTTCGGTCTGTCATCGCGCGTGCTCTAGTGTTTACAGGCGGGTGCCCACATTCACAGTTAGCACGATGCGAAATAGCTCTAACGTGGCTTATAAAAATAAAAATGTTATTTATCTACCGGCCATAAAACTGTTGGTAATTTACAAGAACTGTTTCATTCTCATAAAGGTTATTTTAAGCGGTGAACTCTTTAATATCTATTGTCTAGACATCACTTATATGGATGTAACACTGTGTATATATCGGTTTATTTTCTACTACTGTGACTTTAGGTAATGACAATAACATATTCTTAATAGATTAACATAGAGCTTTGATAAAGTTACAAATTATTTAGGTATTACATGCCAATAATACAAAAAGTAATAATAGCTACTGGAAATACCTTTTCTCGCATCGCATTCGATTGGCAACATGCGCAAAAGTTCGTCAGAACTGTCATGTTTAATGTCGTGCTTATTGTTCTGCTATGAAAATGCAAGTTATAGCCGTACTACTTCATCTTTAGAAATGTCAATTTAGTAAAAGAGACTGTTTTATACATAATCCATAGATCTATCTCATTAATAGGGAAATAAATAGGAGTTTAATTTAAAACAGATTTTGTCGTTTTCGACAAGGCAATGTCTCAATGCCAAAAACAACGCAATTTTAATCCATTACTAATAAAATAAAGCAAAGTTGATTAAAGCGTTTGTAAACGATTGTTTTACAAACTGCCTTTAACCAGAAGTGGTGCAACCGACTCTCAGCCGGTGGCATTAAGATAAGGGCTTTACACGCCACATGTCTTGCCACTGATGACGTGTAAACACAAGCTCCTCTTGTATCTCAGATAATTATCTCGAACCACCGCTACTGTACCAACTCCATATTTTTTATTGCTATGTAATAAAAAACCATCCAAAGCCAATAAATAATTTATTGCTGTTGTTTCCTTGATAGTCATTAAATTACATTGATTATATATTTTATCTATATTCTATAATAATAAAATAATAAATTGATTGTATTTAATGATGTGTTAAACAGGTCCTTGTGTTGTAGAGTTATATTGTAAATACCTAACATACTAATATTATAAATGAGATAGTAATTCTTTCTGTTTGTTACATTTACAAGGCGAAACTGCTTGATTGATTTTGATTAAATTTGGTTTTAAGATAGTTGGAACACTGATTAATGCTATGGGCTACTAAAGGAATACGATCGAAGTCTTGGATAACGGCTAGTACGTACCTATATAGCTTTAGGTAAAGTCGTGGACCTGTGCCTGATCGGAAGGAGGTCGTGTCGGATTGACTATCGAAATATAAGAATGAGGGTATAGAGAATACCCTTGTGTCTGCGCACATACTTGTGCCTTAAAGTGTGTGCTGGCTAGTTTTCGTTAAGGTTGGTTGCTCTAATCGAAATTCGGCTAAGGTGGTGGATTTTGGAGGAGATGACCAAAAAAAAGTATAAGGCATTATCAGTTCTCACGTAAATGATATGATTACCTTCTACATTATGGCATATCTTCTATCTATATAATTATTATATACATTAGAAGAGATTTTAATGCCTTTGACTATACTATACAACGTGTCACAGATATAACGCACAGCCTCAAACACCCCAATTAGATTATTAAATCGTAATAATAATATAATCATTAAAATGTTACTTTTATGTACTTAAATATTTTAATTTAACGAATTAGTTCTCCTTATTGTGCGCGGATAGTATATATATAATATATCGGTATATTACAATAAATCTAACATTTCTGCCTTTATTGCATAGAAAACCTTATTGCCTTGAATTATGATTTTGTCATGTTGAATTTGACATTTTCGTTTATTTCGACTGTTCAAAGAAAAGGATGACTATAATATACGTTGTTTTAATTTTTTTAGGACAAAAACTACCTATATTAATATGTCAGAAGTGGATTCAGTAGCCGAATCTGAACAAAGTACTTTCAGGAAGTGTGTTTAATATGTTACACGTTGTATACATATGGATCTTATTTAAAATTTTGAATATATCACATACTTGTAATTGTTGAATGTCTGTTGTAAAGCAAACGACAAATGTAGACATTTTAGTAAGTATTAACATTTAAAGGGGTGAAAAGCAAAACTGCAGGACAAACTTGAGGCAAGAACGCGACATCATTATCTGTCTATTTCTCTCGTATGCAGTAATAATGCTAGAAGAGTTGTTATGGCCGATGGCCTAAGGGACCTTAACTCTGTATACTTAAAGTAGAGATGAATAAAACTTGTATTTCAGATGTTTACTTTTTATATCATCTTTTACCACCCTGATTAAATATGTTTACTAATTAACCCATATTCTCTAACCTTGAAACCATATCATTTTTAAATAGGGTACCAATAATTGGTTGTTATTATCTTAAGAACAATTATTGGTCTTAAAATTGCTGTTTTCACATTTAGTTATTGGAATTATAATATTAAGAAAACAATTATGATGTTACGTTTATTTTTTACAAACTCTATGTGACAAACCTAGTTCGAGAACAATCTATAAATAAAATTTAAATCATAAAAATTGTATTTCTGGCTTCATTTGGTTACGTTCTATATTATTCGACCATAAAATTAATATTGAAATGAATATAAACAATTCAAAATAATGTTTACTAAAACGATAATCGATTGAATAATTTAACATTTTATTTTACTGTCTCGTTTTATTCGTGCTAATATGAGTGGAATGGCGTACACATAATGGAGTGTGTTTAGGTCAAAGGTTTACGATTGAGGACCCTCTAAACTAAATTGAATTCGACTCGGAATCGCGTCGTAAAAGAACTCATTGCAAGACTTTACAATCGATCACAAATGTTATGGGAGACGTTCGACAAGGAGTTGTAAAATAAAATATAGGAATGCAACTGCGCCTCCTGTTGCGTGAGCGTCATACAGCCTGTGTACTTCTACGACTGGGATAGGGAACAATTGCTGCTTAATAAAGAAGTACCAATTATCGCCTAGCCCTAACAATGTCTCTATCAATAATTTAGAAAATGGGGAATTTGTAAAACCTATAAATGGCTTTACTAGTATATGGCTTTACCTATGAGTTCGTGTTCATGTAATACGACGTCATTTACGTGGATCACACTGGGCACAATATTAACGAATTATTGAATATAATTAGATGAAACGTGGCTAAGTGAAACCTCAGGTTACTAAATTGTGAAATCTGCAATTAAGTGTCCGTGTATCTACACGGACACGTGTCTCTCACAGACTCGGTTCAAACACAATAATATTAAAATCTTATTTAGCGGCGGTAAGTGATCAATGATCATCTAATATTCAACTTTCAAACTTTTTACATTAAAAAGCCTATCCTAATGCATTTGCGAACAATAAGGTTAGGATAATGATACACACATATATATATGACAGATTTATTTCAAAATATAATCTTAATAGATATTTAAATATCACATATGTTTTTTTCGGGCTATCGATCAGGTGAAAATGTACAATGTGAACAATTTAACCAGGGGCAGAGATAGGCGCACAGATAGTGTGTCGGTATGCCTGTATTCGTCAGAAGAAATTTGTCCGCTAATGACGAAAGAGTATGTGTAAGCTACATTTACCTACACCACAAAATTATAATCCGTGTGCAGCTTAAAATCGGTGTAAATGTTTTATAAACATATATATATCAAAAACTATAATAATATTGTACGAATAATGTACGATTTATAATGCAGTTTAAGAATAACAGTAGCGTATACTTGCCTTATACAATGCAAATCACATAGGTAAAATTTGATCCTCTCTCTTCGATATTAGCTTGGGTGCCCAAGTTAATATCGAAGTTATGTTATGTAGATACAATAAACAGATATACATATATGATGTGTCTTATGGTGCACAGTAGTAAAAGCTGCTCATGCTCGGTGCTATAGCCCACGAGTAATGTGCGGCCATAAAGCAAGTTTGTACCATTCTATACCCTAAACACAGTGTGTAGGCTAGAGTATGACACAAGCATGCTGTATTATGTATTAAAAAAATATTTTTTAATTAAGAAACTAATTATACAGTAATATTACAATTATTTTGATTAAAAAGCAGTTTATGTTTGGTGCAATAGACCACGAGTGAAGTGATCTATACTCTATGTAACAAACATCTTAACTTTAACATTTATAATGTTAATAGTATAACTCGTATACTTATTTATAGCTTCGTGGACTTTTGTGCAAATTATTCACGTATTTAAATTTACAGCAGACAACTTGCAAAACGTGGACTTTAATGCGATAGTCGTTTTCAGGTATTATATAATAATGTCATGCTTTGGATAATACAGAGATAATAATATGACAGCAGATTGGTAACAAATATTTGAAAATTACGATGGATATATCACAAAATATAAGACAGCACTTCACCTATAACCCAAAACCCTAAAGGTTACGTAAATATACAAAATTTCTACAATGTGCTAAGCACGTTTAAATCTTTTTAAAAATGTTTAGTCGGCCTCGATGGCGTAGTGGTTAGTGTAACCGACTGCCACACCTGAGGTCGCGGGTTCGCTTCCCGCACAAATCAAACATTTGTGTGCATGAACATGGATGTTTGTATTGATCTGGATATTTCTATGTATAATATGTATGTATTTACAAAAAAAAAAGTATATATGTATGTTTATCCATTGTCTAGTACCCATAGTACAAGCTCTGCTTAGTTTGGGCTAGATGGTGATGTGTGTATGTGGTAGAATATTATTATTATGTTTCTCTTATCACAGGTATTTTCTAACATATCATATTAGAAAAAACCTGGCCCTTTGGGAGGCTTACACGGAGACATGGGTCCAACATGAAGAGGCCCTTCGAGAGTTTTAATCAAAGGTGGGATGGAACACCTACAGTGGCACTAGCCGCAGCAGGCGTAGGACTATTGCTACGTATGGATTCTAATATATGGGCTATGGGTATGGGTGTTTGAAGGACCGGTATATATTGCTAACTATGGATGAAAAACGGCGTCTGCCCTGAATAATCTAATAGCATCATTGCAATGGGCAGACGGTGACTCGCCAACTCACTAGATGGGCTCCCTGAATAGCCACTATAGGCATACAAGCCAGCAGTAGAGGGCAACACCGGTGCGAGTGGCTAGGGGTGTCGAGCGGTGCGGCGGCGGTTTCACCATCACGGGTCTCGTAACAACGGAGACCCGGAGCGGGTTTCCCCGTAGTTATGCCCTTAAAAATGACACTTCCACCCCCAAGCATATAGCTCTAGCGGCCTCCCTCTGACCGGCCGACCAAGGCAAGCCAAAGTTGAGAGTCCTATGGGCGCTCTTGAAGTTCCACCCCAGCCAACCAGTAATGGCAAGCCGGGGACGAGGTCCTAACCGACTCTCTGAGGCATTCAGGACCGCAGTGTCGCCACTCACATTCAGGTCGCCACAAGCTGCCCTGCGGTTTTATTATTATTATTATTAAATCCTGAGAAATACGGAATGATCCTATTGTCTACAAGGCACTAGAGAAGATCCTTACAGAAAAATCCAATATGAATTTAAGATCTGGGGCATTGTCACCATCTATTAAATCATTGCAATTACATGCGCAAAAACGAGATACCGCTCTATACTAGAGTATAGAGCGGTATCTCGTTCTTACTATACGGAAACCATTTCTTATCCGAAAAATGTATTTCAACACCGCGTCTGTATGACACTAAATCTTTTCTTTTTACTCGAAATTAACTTTAAGTAATAACCTATTTATAATTCTTCGAATGATGAATGTTGAAAGGCGAGTTTTGTAAGTTATTACATAAAGGTATAGCGATGTAGATAATATAATTAAATGTATGTCATAGTTAAACAGACAATATATTATATATTTGAATATATGTAGGTAGCCCGAACCAAAGGTTCTGAGTCTTACCTTAAGTAAGCTAAAACTGGTAGCTATTACTGTTTAAATACGCCTCTGATTTTGTTTTTGGTAAATCAGATGTCTCAAGTCAGAAGTCTACAAGTCAGATAGCCTAGGCCTGCCCTAAAACTCGACGAGCCACTAGAGAATTTTGAGGTCGCTTGTATGATATCAGAGCAAACGACTCCTGTGCCGAAATTTGTTCCTCTAGGCACGAGGTAAGCCTAGGTAAGTCCTTTGGGACTCCGTGTTTCTGAGACATTGCAGTTAAAAACCGGCCAACGACAACCGGCATGGTTGGAAGTTGCGAGGCTTAACGCGTGGGCTACATGCGAGTTACTCAAGCGAGCTATTGGCGCAGACATGCATCATTGTCTCAATTTGTGTTTACAATAGCTATTCTTTTACTAAACCAACGAAACAGGCCGTTTTAAATTAAGATGCAGTATCTTAACTATTCAAATGTTTCTACTTAACTATCTACCTGTACTTACACTAGTAACCTAAGTAAGTAGACTATTAAAGTTTTAAGTCGTTCTAATCGCGATAGATTTTTTTTCATTCTCCTTTAAGCCTGGCGTCTTGCGTATGGACTAGCGCTTCTGCGACTAATCACGTATGGAAATCTTCTTTGCTTACCTGAACATGCATTACTTATTCGTAAAATTTATTGCAATAGTCTGATCACGTTTACGACTAGACATATTATGTGTTTACATGTAAGCCAACACTAATGAATATTTATTAAGAAGTACTTAACATAATAATTAATGTCTGCGCCTATCAACCGTTAAGTAAACCACTGATTAATTTTCTATAAAGGTAGCTTCTTCGCTTTTCAGATTGTTGACTCTATATCACATTTAGGTGATAGTAACTAAATAGTCGACATAACAAAGTATTTGTTTCAGATATTTAGAGAAATATATTTTCTTTGCAGTTAAGGGTTATCTCAAATCTTATAAAAGGCAACTCCCGCACTAAGAATGCCTGCGTCGTAGGGGACTTTACAAACATTGAAACAATGGACACAAAGACATCCAGGCTATTTGGGGATAACCCATTTTATTATGCCGTGGAGGGATCAATCCCAAAACACTCAGCGCAGAGGCAGTGGCAGGATGACCACATAAACCACTACACCATGCGTGCAGTCAAATTATCGTAGTTTGTACTTCATACGAGAGAAAACCTGTTTATAAATAAATAAAAGGTGTACTTATTAAGATAATAAATTCCTGTGCCTAGATGTAAATAAATTGCATTAATAAATAATACCTCAATTGTATACACAGTCATACTAACTTTGTAGTATAATAAATTTATCTAAAATTAAGTAAAATGATAAACTTTGGTATTTAAGAAACTCTGGAGATAAGCTTATCTACCTCTGTAGATAAGTTTATCTCCAGAGTTTAAAGACTAAATTTTATCCTACTCTGTTAAACCGTCTTTACTTTAAGAGAAGTTTAGCTATATACTCGAATATACATAGAAAAATAAGCGACAGAGACGTAACAAATACCGAGAACAGAAATTAGCTGTATTTAGCTTGATTTTTCTATTTGATATTGCCTTTTTATTCCTAATCAGATAAACTAAGCTCCTTTAAATATAAACAGGACTATTCCCGCTATCATGACGTGCGCTTATTCTAATAAATGCTTTCTTGTTACTTGAAATTAGCTTTGAGTAATAACCTATTTATTATTCTCCGAAGGGCGAATGTTCAAAGGCGCATGTTGTAGGCTATTACATAAAGGTTTCACTTAACGATCGGTCTTGCTATTTTCCGCCCACTTATTCGCTCTATCTCTAAGGAATTTGTGATCAATCAATGACGTAAAAATTTAATTTGATTGCAAGCGGCACTTCTCATGAGTTTCATGTTTATTGTCTAAATGATTTTATGAGATTCTATAAAGTCAGGCTTTTGTAATTTTATTTCAATTTCAATCACCTGTGTGAAAACGAATTGCTCGTTGCAAGCAATCCGACTTCAACATTAAGTGCTGTTTCCTAGTTGTAAGTTGTAATGCATCCAAAATCGACCCTGTATTATCAAAGATTATCGTCTAATAATAAAATTAATAATTCCTTTTTAAAATGTTGGTATAGATTTTTTTCTTAAATTATCTTAATTAATAGTTCTGAATTTTTCACGGCGGCCAAGCTTAACGAATCTGAGCCATCTGCGCAGCAGATATTATAACGCACGTATGTAACAGTTCATTCATATGAATTATTCCACGGACATTGGTGTAGGTGATACGTTTTACTTATTTAAATATAATATATATAGTTCTATAATTAAATGTTAACGTATAATTGTTAAATATCCATAATAAATAAATATTTGTGTTTGCAAACACTAGGGCACTCTTGCCTCTCTCTCTTGTGGGATGGCAATATGACATAACCGAAATGAGATTAGATGCAGAAATAAACTTCATTTCGAAGTACAACGAAGGGGCTACGCGGGAAGGCTATTGGGAATTTCTTGACATAAGTTCCCAATAATTTCTTATTGGTTCCATGAGAGCTTCGAACTGGCACCTTACAATCATCCTTATAACTGTATAGCCAGATTATATAGAAAGATTGTTAATTTGGATATAAGAAAATTAACACTAACTCATTAGACCAACGAGGCAGACAATATATACGAATAATTAAAATTTACAAGATACAATTTTATAAAAATAATCCATTTCATAGATTAAGATAAAAAGATCTGTATTGGGCTTTACTTGACACTGCTATGGTCTAAACGAAGTTTTATATCTAATCGCAAGTCGTATCAAATCTATCGTTAGCAAGTCATAAAATGTTGGTCCAACCGAAAGTAAACAAACAATTTTTATTACAATAGGCAAGACTAGTTTCTATTATTAATGCTCTCCCACATATGATTAATAATTCTGCTAAAGCTGCTAAATTTCAAATCTGTTTTCACCAATAACATGTGACCTATGTCAACAAACATTAAATTACACCTAAATCTGCAATAAATAATAGTAAAGACAAGTAGCCGGTTCATCTACATCATAATAAGCGATTATGCGGATTAGCAGTTAGCTACTTAGTACAAGATGCTTAAAAGATAATTTGCTTGCTGATAACTAAGATTCATAGAGTCGTTACGGTCTTAGCCAATGCTTAAAGCAACTATAGTAATGACACCGATAAAATACTATACTGCGAAAATTTACGTAGAAATTAGTTACTCAATCTCTACCGATAATTTGAAATGCTTACAACTAGCACTTAAGTAAATGAATTTTCATAAGTGAGTGTAAGCACTGTACAAAGTATATATAAATAAATAAATAAATATTCTATCACATACACACAACACCATCTAGCCCAAACTAAGCAGAGTACTATGGGTACTAGACAATGGATAAACATACATATATACATTTTTTTTTGTAAATACATACATATTATACATAGAAACACCCAGACCAAGACAAACATCCATGTTCATGCACACAAATGTTTGACTTGTGCGGGAATCGAACCCGCGCCTCAGGCGTAGCAGTCGGTTACACTAACCACTACGCCATCGAGGCAATATATCATATCCGTAAATAATTAACAGCGTAAATAATTAGCGTATAGTTCATGAATACTTTATTATTGATTAACTGTACCCTTGCACACCTACATTGCGCCGCGATTTTTCTGACGATTAATTGCAATAAGCTAGTAATATTTTGCTTAACGAATTTTCACACTAAAAATAACCATGTATGTAGACTAATAATTTTTCGTTATATCCACAAATGGACGGATAGGCAAAGAGACGTTGCGAAAACAGACTGTTGTTTAAATTTTATCTAACTGCTAAGTATTCATAACTTGTAAATATTCGTGTGGGAATACTTTATATAGATAGTTTACGTGTTTTGAGTACTAACAGGATAACATCCAAACTTGGCTACAAGGCGCGGGCTTAAAAATGGTGTATACCTAATAATTTTCTTTATCGATCTCACACCTCTCGGCATATTGGCAGGTTTGAGAGAACTATTTAAACCTTTACACTAACTAAGAAAACATTAGTCTTTTTCCAATCTTTATATTGAATATATTCTGCTCCAAGGTCCACATAAGAAAAAACTACAGGTATAAATGAAGTGTCAAAACAATGTTCATGTTAGAGGAAATCGTAACAGATGGATAACGAGATTGCACCGACATCGAGGTCGTATAACCGCCATGAATCTCTACGAACGATACTTCTGACAAATACCTTCGTAAATGGAAACGAAATAGGAATATGTGTACATACATACATAGACTACCCTGTTGTGCGTAAGTTCCCTCAATGATGTTTCGGTCGAGCAAATAATTGCAATTACGTTATTCTGTCAAGAAATTCTTACTTCAATAGCGTACAAAGTCAAAAAATCTGTTCCATGAACACAAGCTCGCTCCCTATTGTGTGTGACCTGAAAACGTAACTGGCGAAATGTGATCGTGGTATTCTTCTGCCCACCCCTTTAGTGCAATAGACGTGAAACTTTGTACGTTTGCAGATAAACTACATACCTATAGGAAACGCTAAGGCATACGATTGTCTTTATTTTTTTTTCGCCTTTGTATTTTGGAAACAAATTAATAAGTAATTTAATTTGGAAATAGAAAATTCATTAGGTATGAAATTCATGTTCTATGAACGATACAGAATAGATACCAAACATAACGGCCTCTTTCATTTAAAACCCGAATTACAAGATTAATACGTTCAGTACATAGTCAAAATGCTCAATAGGCTTAACGTTATATAAGTATTCATATTATTGCATAATTATTAGACAAGCTAGGATTTTAAGCAGTTTTCGGTATTGTATATTTTCACACCTTGACTTAATAAGCTTGTTGAGGGGTTAAACTTTTTATCTCTCTGATCATGTTTGTGTATTTAAATATGTTTTCAAAAGAAATTTAGTCACTGATTGCTTTAAAAATTCTTGAGTGTCAAATATTTTAAGCGATGGATGGTTTCGAATAAAATAGTGTTTACTTGAGCTATCAATCGCTTTCGATTCACGTAACTCAAATGTATTAAGGGCTACTGAGCTATAGAAGAGCTAAAGAGCTAAAAGAGTGATATAGTTCTTTACAGTGAAAGAGCTACTCATTCTCTTTCTTTTGTGTGAGCTAATTCGCGCATGTCTAGTGTTTAGGCCATATTTTGTAATAAATCATAATTGTACCACAATATTAAACTGTATATAATAAACCAAAATACTAGATTGTGGTTCTATAAAGATTTACTGCTGCATACTAGCTATTCTTTCACAAAAAGAAATCGCGATATTAGAGCCGCGTAGTCCTACACGTCATAAAAATTACTTATATTACCAGTCACCCTTTCCCAAATTTGGAATATTTCTCATTTATGAAAAATAAATAAACATTGCTAATCTGTAAATGGGAAATGAAGTTTTCATAGTTTATGATGACTTTATGATTTACACACGAATACCCTAAAGAAACCTTACTATGGATCGATATAATCACAAAATGTTCTGTTCAAATTAATTTTATTTTAACTATTGCTAATCTAAATGGCCGGTTGCAAATAGATTTCTTAATATCGAATTTCTAATAGAAAGAAATGGTAGCTTTTATGTCCTAGACATTATTAAACATGACGGCCCTATAAACTAATGTAAAACACAATTGTAATTAACTGTTTTTGAATGATTAGGACGTGCGACACATAACATTTTCATATAACATAAACGTAACATTTACAGGCGAAAGGTAATGTCAGGCTACATTCTCTTATAAAAAAATACTTATTGCTTGAAGCACGCTTAAATAATTTGAACAAGTGTTATCGTTACAATCAGGAATAAATTTCGTTGTATGTGTTAACGCGATAACAGTAATTCTGTGGTATCTTAACAAAGCTGATATCTTGTTAATTTAAACCAGGAATAACAAATCGATATATAAATAATATGCAGAGACGAGCCGTGAATACTCACAGTACGACCAGTCTACTAATTTTAGTTGCCCAGCGAACCACAGATAAGTTTCTATATTAAAGAAACGGTCTATTTTAGCTACGGATAGTTAAATTTTGACATATTGTTCTAGAATATGTATCAAAAATATATTCTTTATTGAATAGGTGTCCGTAGCAAAATCGACTCGATTTTAAGAACCGGGCCTTAGAGTCAAAACCGAAATGAGTTAATTTGATAGAGAACTAAAGAGGCAATGTGCTGGTTATATTCGTCGAAAATAGTATAAGTTTATGTGTAGGTTATATAGAAGAAATAGCAACCGATGGTGTATCTTAAATGGACATTGATTTCTCGATAAATGTAGAATAGAACGCCCTCCGGGTGGGTGAGGTGATAAAGTCGCGTGCTGTGGTAGAGGCGCCCATATCTACCACAGCCTGGTTATGATTATATTGAATGAACTGCTGATATTAAAATATATTATGTGAAATAGTTTGTTTAATTCAGTAATTCTTTAACTGTTTTATTATCAGCCACGGGCACGAAGTGAAAGTAGGTATATAAGATGCGGGTGCACGATAATCTCTCGTGATACACTTCCAAGTCCAAATCGGTTCATAAATCCACCCATGAATCACTGCCATAAGTTTTTTCGTATACAGATTTACAACATAATATTTAACTCTCCAATTTCATGTTATAAGAGTAACAGTACATTATGCGTTGGTTTGTTAACGTGATATGTTTGCCAACGATCGGAATTAATAATCAATCTTACTCTATATCTTTATATTCGAGATTAACATCATTTGTTCTTATAAATTTAAGAATAATTTGAAAGATTTTGGATCTAATTAATTAATTATTCATTTTGAACGTAATCTACATTGCAGTGAAGTCGATACATTAATTATATTATCAGTTCTGAATAAGTGATTAAGTTTTCGACAGATTTCTGACAAGGCAAAATACTCATCAAATCAGAATCGAATTTGAAACATCTGCTAATTAGATAATTTATACAAATACAAGGATTTAAAAAGGTTATAGCCTTTTTATAGATATGCAAATAGTACCACTAGCCGAACGTCATTTAATACGCCAATCGCAATGTGAATTATTATTATGAACGCAGGCCCAACAAATTATCATTCAAAACGGCACGATGTTCATACGGCCGGCACAGAAACTCACTAGTTGCAACACTCATGTATGGCCGCATGCCCACTTAGGCATTACATTAAGAAACTAACAATAAATATCTCAGGCAACAAAATACATCGCGCACTCTGTTGACAAATCCTGCAATAAAATATAAGCATTTACAATAAAATTAATTATTATTTACACGGTGCGGTGGGCGCGAGACTCCAAGATCGCATACTGTGGATAAGCCCCGGAATATTTTAGGAATATATTCAATCACTACGATTTATGATATTATTTCATAAATTCAAGTTGTTCTGCCTCTAAAATCTCCGAATTATGTACGCAATCATTGTCATGTGAATAATTACAATGCATTCTGTATTACATACCTACAAAAGATCTACAACGTCGAACAACCTTGATCTCAATGTATGTAGATCATGTAACACATAAATTGTTAATGTAACTATGTTTCACTTGACTATTTGCTTTTATTGGTTAATACAGAGTTATCCTTCCTCTATTTTATAGAGAAGTCTATCGGTTTGAATTAATTTATAGTCTGAACACAGATCTCCAAATTTTATACTAGTCGTTTAGATCAAATCAAAATATTTAATAAGCCACCTGCGGCAAATAGAAGGCAACATATTTCAACACGTATTTAGAATAAAAACATATGTATTATTAAATATCTTTTGATAAAACATATGAGCAATCACCTAAATACGGTTAATTTGGTGATCCATAAAAAGCTACTATATGGACGATAAATCTTATTTTTTAATCAAAATGTCCGTTTTTGTGTGATGTTCCATTATTAAATTAAGCAGTTAGGTGATAATCATTTCATTTCGGAGCAGCTTTCAGAATCTGGTTACATATTAAATTGATTTTAATAAAAAGTAATTATGAACCTGTAGCATATTGTTCGCATATTTACGTGTGGAAATGCGAATATGGCTGCCACATAATAGAGCATAACTAGTCACAATATTTCATTGCACCTAAATTATAATTGTAGTGTTGAAACACGTAGTAAGGTCCACGTTATCCACATACCAGTTCCGCCATGCTGGAGGTCCGGGGACCCCGCGGCGCCTTGCTTTATCGCACGCTGCGCCCGCGCCGGACACCTCACGTCCCCCTCCTTACCGTGTAGGGTCACCATCAAATTCACACAGTTATAGAACCAAATGTTCTACAACTCGTGTAAACGCCTACGACCACAAATTGAGGAAGTGCTCATCGTTTACGTGCCGTTTTTGGTGATGTTCTATTTGTTTTTAGTAGTCGTCTAAGTTATACAGCTTTCTAAGATGACAATTTACAATAAAATCGATAAACATATGCATCAAGTCGAATTTTATTAGTTGTGTTGACGTAAACCAAATGTATGGGGATTTTAAAGTAGGCGGCATTTTTTGATCAGCGTATTTGGCTTTATGGTAACCAAAATCTTTAGTTGCTGCGTTTGACAGACCACTCTACGTATTGACAACTACACGTGTGCTTGTATGGGAACTAAGCAGTTAGTCATAATAAGGTGCAGTTTTGTTTCATACAGAGGTCTTAAGACATTTTTACAGCGTGTACTGCCTGAGAGCTGACATGAGGATGCGGGATCACGTACGCTGTAACACGCAATTAGCAAGCGTTCGAATTATGATACTGTCACAGAACAGCACCAACCTTTAATTGACAATTTAGTTTGCATATTATTATTGTAGGTTCCGTCAAGTTGTAAATCTTTCCAACACTACTGCAGCTGGATTGGAAGACTCGGTTTTGTGGCAAGAGACAAGAGCTAAAGCCATGAAGACTGTTGAAGAAAATTACTTGTTGAAGAGGTAGTACATTTTGCATTTTGACTCAGTGTGTGTAGCTTATCTCTAATAGATAACCATGGTATCCTATAGCGTGATTAGACTAAATAAAGACGTTTTGACACAACAGATTTAAACCAACCAAGCAAGTACTCTACTCCAAAGAACGCCAGTAGAGATACTCAACTAATAACGTTAAAGTTACATTCTATCAGATATTAATAAATGAACTGAATGATAATATAATTGTTTTACACATAAAAGAAAAGACGATCCTCGATATAAAGCAAGTAGCTGAAATACGAGCAGATTGTAAAGTGCCACAATTAAGGATAACCTCACACGCTCAAGTACACCTTCATATTTCTGTCATCTACCAATATGGAATCGTTTAAACACTAATTAATTAAATACACAGTACAAAATTGAGTGCACCGTACAAAACCGCTACTTCTGTGCTTTACGAGCGTCCCGGGGCAATCATAATTCGTCGTCTGCGGCCTCCGCCGGCCTCCCAGGCGTCTCGCCAGACTTTTATTGTGATTTACACCAGCACAGCCTTTGTTACTCCTTGTGTACCTTTTTTGCGCCGAGCACGATCTGAATTTACGCGGGTAAATGCCGATTCCGTGGATTGTGATCAGATCGTATACTATTAGACTAGTAAAATAGAATTTTGTAGCTAAATTATAAGTATCATATTATATCATCTTTTGTACTAAGTATTTTTATTTATAGAAAATATTTTAAAGTTTGTATACCTATAATAGTTTATATTATGCTGCTACTGTAATTCTTACAGGTAACACGTGTGTTACTGGAAAGTCTTTACAACACTAACAGAGTCTAAAACAATGCAAAATCATGTGGACAATTGCTTTTGAAGATATAACACTGTTATATTGGTGCAAACGAAAAATATTTTCTACATAAAATATTTTTGTTGATATACATATATACCTATTATTTGTTTTGCCGGCGATCTGTGAAATTAGGGAATTAGGCAAGCAATTAAAGGAAATATCAAAATAGTTCTACTGCGTACCCTAGTTAAATCGCTCACAAAAACTGGTATTATAGCTCTGTAATAAATATTTATGAATTCATATAGTAACCAATATAAATTAAATATTATATTGGTTACTATAAATATATAAATTAAATATTATTATTAATATATAATCATATTAGTTGCTATGATTCTGATATAACTTGGTTCTATTGACGCCGCGCTATATCAAGGATCCAAGATATGTATATGTAGGTATATGTACCTACAAAAATGTTGGAAGCAGTTTGGAAGAATTTTCAATGTTTATGTTTCTTTATGTAAATATTATAATAAAATATACCAGCACAGAAAATAGAATAGTACGTACCTACTTGCAACGTAATACAAGGTAGGTACTTAATAAGTATTTATAAAGCATTATAAACTTATTATACGTCAAAGCGTGTATTTAATTAATTACCTACATAAGGTTTCTTTATCTTTGTATCTGATATTTAAAGACGCTCGATGTACTAATCGTATATTACACCAAGTACTTATTGATATTTTAAGATGCGTTAATTTATAAATGTTCCATCATAAAATGAATGTCCCTGATATTATTGGACAACTGATTCCACGGACGAACATCAAAATTAGTTAATAGAAATCGAAGACCTCAATAAAATTAATAACTATAAAATTAATAGCGAAGTATAAAATTAAAAAATAACAAAAAAATCAAGATGGATGTTGAAATTTGAAATCTCTATCCTACGGTATGCTTAGCATAGCAATAAAAATACAATTTCCTTTTCCCACTTAGTTAATGCGATATGTATTCCCAACGTCGATTAATAATATTTTATTGATTGGAGTTAATGATTTTGTGCATTTATTATTATAAAAAATCATTTAAAACATGTATATTGAGCTAATTTTCATTATTAATGGGCGATTAATATTGAATTTCATATAGAATATTGTATTAAAATGCGATTATGCAAATATTATTAGTTCTTAATAAACAGTTTATACATTTGATGGGCGCGCCACACGAGTGGATCATTGCGGCGCAAGAGCAGCCTCTCGGAGCGGACGCGCGGCGGAGGCCCGCGCTCGGTCCTAATTACAATAAATACAACAACACATTAGAATCGATCACATCGGAAAGTTATTCGTGTTATTTATCGGAACTAATAAAAGTGATGAACGGTTATCGGCTTTTATATATTTTTAGGGTTCGACCGTTAACTTATTCGAACTTGTATCACACAAATGCCAACTTGAATAAGAGTCCAGTTTAATCGCATTTTTTGTGACCATCTTTCTAATACCTGCTTAAGATTTAAATTTAAAATACATGCTGTGATGTCGATAGTTTTAATTTGAAATCAATTTTTCTAATCTCTAGGTGGGAGTTTTAAATTGTTTAATTTGGAAGAGTGGAAGCTGAATTCTTTTTGTCAAATCTCTATTATAAATCGCGATAGTTTAATTGCGTCAATCTATAGAATATAGTGGGTCGATGCGGATATAATGTAATGACCAAAGAAAATATGATTATGATCATAACTAAGTACATATTAGATAGGTTGCATATTGTAGTATTACACTAAATGTGTTATTCAATACTGCGCTTATTACGATTTTTTCCTAGAATAAGCATCTCAATATTATCTGGTAACTACGGTGAAAATTATATATCGACATTTAATTTTGATCGTGATATGGGCCCTTAAAAGTTAAAGAGTGAGGTGTATCTTACACCTGACTCTTTAATTTTTAAGCATACATATTATTTTATAATGTCTAGGACTATAAAATCTCAGAGTCAAAATTAAACTAACTATATGTACTACTTTAAACCCCGGGGCCCCAACATGCTTTTTTCTGTCTTCCGGTCTGTCATTGTCTGGTTTCCGGCTAACTCATAGTCGTGAGTTAATGTACAAATCGCATCCTTCAAACATATTCATGTTCAGAAACATTACAATCTTAGCTACGATTATTAAAAATACAAATACATTATACAAGGAAATTTAAAACGAACCCCTAGGTCTAAAGAGTCTGGTATATTAGGTAAAGTATTACGTCATAAGATCCTACGCTATAAAACCTTAAAGACTTAAAATTAATCTTGTGCTTACACAAACAAATAAAGGCCAATAAAACAAAACACAGGGAATACTGAACCAAATACAATTAAAATGCATAATGTTTTGTCAGGTTGTTTTATTGCTTGTAGGAACAGATATTTAAGGCGGTTGTTATAGGATCCGTGGCGAGTCTCACACGATCCGGTATTATTTATTGCGTTTATTGGGCGCGAGCCCGTGCCTCGGTATAAAGCATTTCCTCGGGCGACATACCCGGCGACCCGAAGGGAGTCTATTCTCATATTCAGATAAATTATGCTAATTATATTATCGATTGCTTCGCTAGTCCAGAAGCGTAACCATATACGTAACTTACGATCGGTTTATAGGAAATTCTCAATAGCATTAAAAGTCTAGAACTAAGGCTACATTGGACCCGGTTTATGTTACGTGGAATCTATCTGTATTTGAGATATTGTCCTAGACCTAGAGGTTTAAGACAATATCTCAAGCTTTTAGCTAGAGCTAATCTTTAGAAAATATATGCAGAAAGATACGAAACGTGGAGAGGTTTTTTTTTTACAGTCTTAGTTACATAATTCAATGTTGGGATTGGTAGGTTATATCCCAAAATTATAAACTAAATTAGATTTGAAGGAACTATATCGAACAAATTAATGTTCCTATTGCTCAGCAATACTGGAGGAAAAAAGCTTAAACTAAGAGTAATAGGAATTCCGTAAATTAGTCGGCATCTGAACCATCATAATAACGAAATATCAATGGAACATCTATACATATAAAAGTTATACATATCTAAACAAATACCTTGTTTGACGAATTCACTACGTTATATTACCTTGTTATACGATATTGATGTTGTTAATGTGAAATTAATAAACCGATTCGATGTTTTATTGGTTTACAATTAACAACATTATGGAAAATGACGAAAACGCGAAAGACATAAAATTTTTAAGCGTTTTAATATTTGACCACGTGTGTGAAAAACAAGTCTTCGTGGTATTCGAATTACATATTGGAAATAGAAATCGTTCAAATTATAAAGTTTATATCTCTGTTTAGCTCTATGATTATCATAATAATTTGGGTCGACGTTCAATAGTATATACTATTGAATGTCGTGCATATGCACACGGTGACAAGTGCATGAACATACATGACATATTCTTGCAACTTGCTAAAAGAGTGTAAGATTACTTGAATTCGAGACATGCATTCTTCAAATTCTTCTTATTCACTAAAGAAAAGAAGTCGCTTAAAAGTTATAAGATAAAGTTAAAAGGTAAAAGTTATATAATCAATAGTTTATTATTTAACTATTTATTAAAATCTTAGTTAAATTTAGTTTTCTTAGTGTTAAGGTACAATTCAGATCCATTCACAAGCAGTTCATATCAGAAGAATGCCGATCAACTCAAACATTTGTTAGCAGACATTCAAACGCATATCACCTATTCATATTGAGTTTCATTTTGACACGTTGTTTATTAAACTTTTGATTGCACGGCCGGCTTAGTGGTTTAAGTGGCCGCCTCGCCACTGCCACCGCGTCAAGTGTTGCGGGTTCGGTCCCCACACGAGACAAACATTTTTGTGATCCACATGTAGTTTTGCCCGGTCTGGGTGTTCTTTGTGTCCGTTGTTTGAATGTTTGTAAAGTCTCCCGCAACACAGAAATTATACGTAGTACGATAGAAATCCTTTTATAAAAGAAAAAATCAAACGTGATTAAAACGCTTTTATAAAACTGCTCCATTCCTGCAAGACTAAAATTCTAATATATTCTAATATTCTATCACATACTCACAACACCATCTAGCCCAAACTAAGCAGAGCTTATACTATGGGTACTAGACAATGGATAAACATACATATATCCCTTTGTTTTGTAAATACATACATTTTATACATAGATACACCCAGACCAAGACAAACATCCATGTTCATGCACACAAATGTTTGACTTGTGCGGGCATCGGACCCGCGACCTCATGCGTGGCAATCGGTTACACTAACCACTACGCCATCGAGGCATACATATATTTGTAAAAATTGCTGTTGTTGTGTGATAATGAGAAATCTATGCGCTTGCCTAATGCAACTTGTAATGCTAAAGGCTCGTGAGTTTGATAACAAGCTAGCAGACTCAGTAACCAGGTTCAGTTAAAATAATACAAACCCTTAGGTAAATAGCAACCAAGCGGTAGACCCCGGATTTGATACTTGGGTAAAGTGAACTACTTTCTGTGCTCATATCGTCAGTAGTGCAACCTTGACTGCTCGATACGGCAATAAATTTGCACTCTATTACGTAAATCCTAAACATAGCAGGAGAAATTCTGATTCACTTTTTTAGAATATAGAAGCACTAGCGATGCGCCCCGGAAACGCACGGATAGTACAATCTTAATAAATTATACACCTAATCCTTCCCCATTAATTGGTGAAAACTGAAAAAGAAAGAATGTTTTATAATATGTAGTGATAGTAATACATAGTACCTAGATGCCTACATTCTGTAAGGCACTCAACCTGTACTCTATGTGAGATATTGCTACCTCGATTTAGTATTAAAACGAAATCTGTCAAAGTCAAAGTCAAAAATCTTTATTTCCATAAAAATGTGCAAACAATTCTTGAACACGTCAATTAACTATTAAATTATTAAAAGATAATAATAAAAATAAATAGAAGGGAAAAAAATAACATTGAAAAGAAGTATCATTTTCATTATAACATGCTTTAATTGTTTTTGTCGTAGATAGTCGATAATAGTCCCCCGCGATCTCCGTCTTGTTCGGCAGACTTATGAGGATAATTCAAGTCAACAATACACTTTATTAACAGTTAGTTATGCGCGCCGTGATGATATCGCGCCTACAATTAAATATTAATATGTGTTCGAAAGGTCGTGGGCGATTCCGACACGATTTATCAACTGTTTAAATGTCTCTCTATGCTTTGTAACAACGCGTTTGTCATATGAGAGATTGGATTTAAAGCCGAGTTAGCTTTTGATAGTAGTGCACTCGCGTTGCCTGGAATCTTCAGCTAAATGCACATTCGATTGCGGAATTGCTATGGAATCCATTCATCGTTCAGATGGACAATTTGGGACAAGGCTGTGGCTTCTTCTTCTTAATGATCTACCTACTTAGCCTGGAAGAGGTATATTTCACCCATATTTTGCAGGCTTGTTTTGGATCCAGGCTGGTTTATGGTTGCCTACCAAGCACACTGCCAGACTGCGTACAGCTATTGCGAATATATATATATATATATATATATATATATATATATATATATAGTATATATATGTATATGTATATATATATATTGACAGGAAAAATATTTAAGTATACAAATCATATACAAATATCTCTCAAAAATTTTATCTCATTTATTCATTTATGTCACAAAGTAATATTTATCAACGTCACAGTTTTTGAGTTAGTGAGTATAGAAATACATTTATAGTACGTTTGTATTTATTTTTGTAATACTATAATTAATTCATCCCAAGCCAAGCAATTATTAGTTCAGTTGCTTTTTCTAGTCTTACCAGATTCGCCTGGATATCAATTTTTATTATAGAACCTACACCTCCAAAACAAAGGGATAACAATATTCTAACAGTTGTGTTGAGTACAAATACAATATAGTCTGCTGTGAATTACCTATTTAGAACAGCTGAGACCGATTGTTTTACGTAGGTACACTGACGGGTTTGACGTTTTGCTAACGGCATCCAATGATTACGAATGACGCAAAGTTTTAACTTCGTGGATCAACGATTGCACGATCGCTATTGTTTCACGGAACTCTTTAACTTCATTTTAGAAGTATTAATGTGTAAATAGATACCAGTACCTTACATTATATTGCTATTCATATTTATAATTTAAGTAGCAAATATTAGGTATAACAAAAATTTTTAAAGAAATGGATAACCGTATTTGTCTGATTCCACGAATTAGAAAAAAGTAGATCAAGTTATTTTTACCACGATTTTATTTACTCACTCTCTTGTCTACATATCTATTCGATACCAATTTTGTAATAGATTCACATTAGCATTTAGCCCATCAATCAATAAACAGAATCGGCGAGCGTCGGCCTTCTCCTTTTATGCGCGGTTAAAGCATTTCCGAAGATTTCTAGAAACGTCATACCCGGTATGTAAACAGTACGAATATTCGAGAATGTGCCAGCGTTCTCTCTATTCTTCTCGTACCGACGAACTACGTAGTTCCGTAAGACGTCAATAGATGGCGCTGTAATAAAGATTGATTAGATGGAACTGCCGAGTCTGCCCCATAACGCCGAGAGATGGCACTGGGTGTAACAGTATAATAAAACAGACCAAATTCAATGACAGTCATGTCCAATAATTTTGTTTATTAAAAAAGACATCTGCGCTATGAATAATTCCTGTAACACGGGGGGCTTTACAAAGATTCAAACAAAAGACACAAAAAACATCCAGACTTGCAAAAACCATTTATAGATCACACAAATTTTTGTCCCATGCGGGATTCAAACCTACAACTCTCGGCGCAGTGGCCGTAGCGAGGCGAGAACTTAAACCACTGAGTCATCCATGCAGTTTTACAACATGCATTCATAGCCACACACCTCAATCCCTGAAGGGCTCGGCTAAGGCACCCACATTTCACTAGCGTTGTAACAGCATGCCCTACGTAATACGTCGAGCTTAGTTTTGTTAACCGGGCATTGTTGTAAACTTCGTGCTGCTACTGGATCTTTCACGACAGAAAATCTCAAAAACACTTTGTGCAACCCGGGATCGAAGCTTCTGACTTCTTAACTTGCACAGAAGTCGCATAAACATATGTATACCTAACCTCTGCGTCACTGAGAGACAAAGTATCATAATAATAATTGTTATTACGAGTATTCTATGGTGTGAAACCACAATATAACCCTTCTCTCACTTTTTCTGCAGTCTTACTTTTTCTGATGCCTATGGTTAATGGAAATCACTTCTTTGTTAGCAGTTCATCCTTGTCCCACGGTGTCTCTATATAAGTTAATTTCCGTACATAGCTTTAGCGTGCTATATAATTTTCTGTTCAACTAACATGGCCTGTATTTCATCGACCACCAGTGCGCATATTAACGGTCCGTTAATATCTCCTGAATTTAAGCTATACTGCACTTGCCTATAATAATTTTATACTAGTACCTATGCATTTTCTAAAAGTAAAGTTATAGTACTTCTCAAAGCTTCTGCAGTTCCTAACTTCTGTATTCATTAACTATTTTATTTTATTTCTTTGCTCACAAAGAACGTTATAAAAATTAAGTGGTAAACATACTACGAGTATGTATTATTTAACATTATAATATGTACAAAAAGGTTAACCTAAGGAGGAAAAACAATTCTTTGGTATTAATTTATTCCTTATATCAATTATATGCATGAAGCATGTCAAAACTAGCTATATATATTGCATAAAGCTAAAGAGATTGCGATCCTCCACAGCCGATAGCTACATGTTTAGTGGAAATTGAGGTCTAACGGAAGATTGATATTACGAAGCGTATATACCTTTATCCCTCCAACAGCCTAAGTAGATACGTTGCAAAACTCACAGTCTGAACTACGTTGGGTTATGAAACACTGAAAATCTTACCGGTTATAATGCAGTGGGCTGAGGAATAATAAAGCCTACACAACATCAAACACAGGGACAGGCGTAAGTTGAATTTATACGTTTTCAAACAAAGCCATTGGTCTTTCACTATTAAATTTATTGTCAAACAGAGCTAAGCCTTAAAGGGTACTTCGAGAGGTTTAACTACACATAAATTGATTTTCGAAAATATGACTACTCATAAAATAAAATTCAATGGCCTAACAGGACTGCGGACTGCTAATACTTCTGAACTCGGAGTTTAGTATGAGACAGAAGATTAAGTCACGCAAAATATACCGGACTCGTACTTTGTCAATTATTATGTATCTAGTTTGTTTTACAACTTTATTTTTAATGATTTTTACTCATATCGTCAAAAACATTGTTATGTAAAACTTCGCAATCAATTATTGGATGCAATTTTATATTATAATATATGTAAATAATAACAAGGAGTAAAATATATACATGCTTTTAGTGTTATATCTTGGGTTGTGGTTGGTATTGTTGGGTCATTAATTATAACAACTTGAGTCTAAAATATGTAATTAATAAATATATATTTAGGGAATAAACGCCGATGATACCGTCGCATAATAATAATATTATAATGTACTCGTATGTGTCTACGTCATTAATTTATAATACACTTACATATATTATAAGTAAGTACTAGTAAGTACTTTACTTATAGTAAACTGAGTACTTTTAATTACCTTATTAGGTCATTCATTCATTCATTTATAAATAATTAGCTGAACGTCCTAACAACCGCCTTTGACTAAACAAAATACTATCTTAGATTTAAGTAGTTGGATATAGTTACCACAAAAATGCAGTCGTGGTGTTAATTAAAAAACGCTTAATAATTTATGTATAACACTTAGGTCATATGCAAATGTATGCAAGTATTCATGTTCCATTAATATTTAACAAGCAATCAGAATTATAGCATACTGTCGAGAGAGAAAGCTCGCGTGCAAGAACACTGCCTATAATATAAGCTTCATAAGGTCCAACGAAAAAACTGAATATATGACCTCCTCCCGTACGTAAACATGTCGTCGCGCGCTCTCGTAAACTGTAAGGGGATATTTTTAACTGTAGATATTTAATATTTATTGCGACACAGACACCCAATATGAAAGCCATTTGTATAAATAATTATCTCATATCGATACTTTTGATATCGAATCTTGGATTCTAACTAAATAACCGAAGTTATTCTTATTCATGTTTATTATGCATTGAAATTAAGCTTTGAGATTTGTTAATGCAATAAAATCGTCATTGTGTAGAGAAATTTAGAGAGGTTTGATAATGATTTTAAAGAATTTTGGACGAACATTACAGTTTATTATTTTGTAATAAACCTTTTTAAAACAAGTTTTAAAAATAAGCTTGTTATGTGTAATTGTAAATACATAGGTACCTTAATAGTACCTGGTAGGTACACCTTTACTAACCAATTATTGTCCGATGAAATAAATTTGTAACTTATTTTATGAACATTTCGAGAGACAAGCATGTTTGCGTTTTTAAAAGGTTTTTCTTTTTGTATAGTGTGCTTTTGAGTTAGTCACGGATGTTTCGCGTCCGTTCTATTAACAGTTGAGGAGTTCCGTCCTACGTAGATATCCAGATTGCATCAGTAGTTAGTGGTGACAATAATTTAAAGCTGTCGAAGTTCAACAAATATCTACTTATGAGGAGAACATTGTAGCTGCAGCATCAAGTCATCATAACTAATGCGAATGTGGGTTCGTTTGTTTGTTACGCTATAATGCGCCATAACTACTCAACTGATAAAACAACTGTTTTGAGGGAAACAATACCGTAAAATATCATTGTAACCAAACTCAAAGACGTCTGCGAACTTTCAGTACAATTGGTTGGGCGCAATTGGTTTAAAATTCAGCTACAAGATTAAAAACAATTCATACTCACACATAAATAGAAAGAAAGAAAGAAAATATTTTTATTTATAGATATAAATAAAGGAGATCCTTTACACAACACAATAAAATATAAATACATACAAAGCACTATATAGTATGGAGACCAAATTAGTTACCTGCGTCAACTATTGTTGCAGTTGAAACAGCAACGCTGGTATTCTCGCAGGACCTATACAGTATGTGAGCAAATTACAACAGGTGAACAGCAAATAAAACTTGTTTTAGTTTAATTCGGTGATACAAATTACAATATACAACGATTATCGTAACGGCCCTCCTTATTTAAAAATCAATAATAATAAAAATAGCAAAGCAATCAATATCTTAAAATATATATTACTATCACAGACATATATTTTATTAATAGTGTGTAGAAATAAATAAAGCTCCTTAAAAGCTATACATAAAAGTACATAATGCATTCAGTTTTAATTGGCCTTTTACGTTAGAACAAACACGAGTTAAAAGAAACGGAAAGACCAGTAGCTGCTTATTACAAACTAACAACAAAAAAAGAACAGATACTAATTGCCAATATATCGTAGTAACTTCTCTCCTGTTGCTTCAATTGTAACAATAACGTTTTAACCCAACACGTGCGTTTATTTTTTCAATAAATAATCATAAAAGGAATCACGATTATAATCACATATACAAAATTGTATAACAATCGTCTAAAAATAAAGGATACAATGATCGGGCATCGCTCCCGAAGTACTGAAAGGATGCGGTGTTTGTTGACTCACTTATTTCGATTCCGATGGCCTAATTGTGCATCGACGTAACTCAGTAGACATGTATAGACGTTTACGGTGATTTTATTATCATACAAACAAGAACAGACTTAATAAATCTCCCTTAACATGTGATTTCCGGAAAGCTATTTGAATTAGAATGGCGATCGTATAAGGAAGTCGTTCCAAACACCCGCTGCAGCTATTCCGATTAGATACCACTATTATGTTTTTAATTCAAGTTACGATACGTGCGTTATGCTACCGCCTTACGCTGCTTTTACTAACAACATTTACATTTGAAAATTACTACGGTTTCGATTACCGTCGTGCGGTGGTACAACTATCTACTTACATATACAAATGAGGTTAATATACACGCCTTATTATTTGACTCATTGTATACTACAAATGCTTATGTTTGCAGTTTTGGTTCCCGTCCGTGGTACGCATATAAACACTTCATTCTTTCTCCTAAATCAAGCAAGTTCTCTTAAATCAATTTGGTTAAATTAAGGAGGATTGGCTTAGTAATGTAATTATTTTACATATAAAATATTTAGTATCTTGTATATAATATACTTTAAAATGAACCTGATTTATGTTCGAGTGAGAATGATACGTAGATACGCTATTACTTTAAGACTTCATAAATAGGAAGCTACTGTAAATATATTATTGTATTATTTTGGGAATAAAAAGCGTTACACGAGTTCGGATTCTAAATGAGGACCCTGAATCTACAAGTAGTTATCATAATTATTCAAGATAGGCAGTTCAATTCAGGATACTGACAGTTTATTTGTTTATATTATAATATATATCTACCTTATTTATCATATTTAAACAAACGATGAGAATTGTAAGATTTCTTGAAAGCTATATTTTTATGCGAAATGATTAATCGGTAATACTTATCCGGAACAATAATATTGGGTTTGTTTAAAATACATATTTAATATATGGTCATGATTTGTAAAAATAGATAGATAACTGTAAGTTATAGGTACTGCTGACTAATTGGGATCCACTTTAAATAATATTTATAAAAATAACTTGATAGAGACATGAAACATTGTTCAAATTGTAAGCTAATGGAAGTTGATTAATCCCTATCCTAATTCATGTATAAATAATCAGTAAATTACTTTAATATATAACCTCTACGTTAGGTAAATAAACTATACCTATATTTTGCATACCCACCTACATACGATTATATTATAAACCTAAAATCCCTCAATCTGTAAAATATTTTTCTTGGTTTATAATATAAGAAGATTAACAAAAACAAATTATCGGATATCATAAAATATATGATAGCAAAATAAACCGTAGTCATGATTTAATAGAAGACTAACCAAATCATTCACACGTGTGCGAAGGCAGTACGTTCTCGTGCAAATCTTTTGATCCTATTGGAACTGCTTACCTATTGCGTACGACTGACACCGATAGTACAAATTGTTAAACAACACAGTGCCGGGACCGCGCCGACTTACTTTGACCGAATTTACTTTTCTCTGCCGATTAAATGATTTCACTTTTTATCCAAAGGCAGAGTGTAGCACTGAACGCAATTAAAATTTTTAGCAAGCGAAGAGTTTTCCCTCTTCACAACATCACAACCAAACTTTGTTGGATTCTTGTCGTAAGAAGAATTTCCAGAATTGATTTAAGAGTGTAGACTCTCATTTGGTCTTGTTATAAGTATAGTCTTCTAACAAGCCCAAATGGTATTTGCACACTTGTGCAAATCACCGCAGGAACTCAACCAAATAATTTGCTTGTGATATGCTGTAGAGTGCTAACCCAGCTAATCCTGCAGAAAAGAGTCTTTGTGTTACCAAACGCGGGGACTCTTTTTTTGCATCGTTAGTTCAGGGTTAATCGTTATTTTAACCAGGTGACACCTAACATGGTTAATCGACATGTCACATTGACATCTAAATTTGAATATTGGTCCAATGTCTTACTACTTGTTCTTGGTTAGTTTGTTTAAAACTAGCTACGAGTTATGAAAAAAATTATGTGGTCTCTCTGTGCCGAGTGTGATGTGGGTTCGATCCCCACATGGGACAAAATATGTGATCCACAAATAATTGTTTCGAGGCTGGGTATTTTTTGTGTCTGTTGACAGTATGTTTGTAAAAGACACAAAAAATAATTATAGAGCGGAAAACGTAATTTGAAAAAAATTACGTTATGAAGCCTGCTCGCTCTTTTTTACCATTGATAAGTATTTGTCCGCATATTGATGCCGATATGAATTATTGACGACGAATTGTAGTTCACCCATTGTTCATTATTTATATGATAGTAGAACGATCATACGACAGAGACTCGTCACTTGCCCCTTTTGGACTGCCTACGTACCTTATGGAGGTAAACTACAAAATATACGAACTCATTCCGTCCGTCTCTCGTCCATGCGTCGGCTCCGATTCGGCTCGCCCCCGCTCCGGCACGGTGAAGCATAAATCATCCCTAATTTGACTCTAAACTATATTTAATGATTTATGCTCAGCCGATATGGACCATGAAATTCTTGCATTTAATACGACTAACCTTTTACGTAGCAAATATATGACGTTTGCTGTGGAGTTTTATGACTGCTTAGGTTTGCTTAGATAGTTTGTTCTGTTTACTGGAATTGCATTTACAGTGGAAATAAATTTTTATTCCACAAATTACCACGACAATAAAAAATATAAGTTACAGGTACATAATTTTTACAACATAGTTAGTTAATTTAATATATAACTGCTAAAGCTTTTTGTGAATGTTTATTATTGCATGAGGTAAACTATTCCAAAAGATTGGTCTCGACACCCAATAGCCGGATGAAAAATGGATCGATATATTTATAATGTAGTAAGAATTACGACACAATTTGATAATTTTAAATAAAATATAATTTTATACCAACAACATTTTTTACGAGGGCACTTTCATGCCTTACTATAATATTTTCAGATGTGTGGAATATGCCCATTGGTACTTGAATACCTATAGTCTTACACAAATTTTAACAGCAAAGGACGGTTTATAAACAGACTTTTATTTTAAATTCATATTTGATACATTTCGTCCCGTTGTCCCGTCAGCCACACTGGCAGCATATTGTCTATACGAATAGATTTTAAAAAGTAAAAACTTCAAAGTCCACATCTGGCGTCTATAATTAGTACATAAGTATACCTACTTACATGCATAATAATTCGGTTGGCCACAGATCATTGATACTTATCGAGTAAACATTTGCGCACACGCATGCCGACGCTTCGTAATGATGGGATCTATATCTGTTGCCGCGGATGTAGCACAGGTGTTCTCTGACAAGCAAAATAAACTCAACCGTAATCGATTTGAGAGTTTTAGAGCTAACAGTTGTTCTTAAATCGATTCATTCTGTATTATGTTTAGGTAACGCTATAATCGAGTGCGCTTCGATATTCAGTTTTATTCTTGGATCTGTTTTGTGTACCTACTGGCAAGTAGGAACCCACTTTCTTATCCGATGGAAAATATCTCAGTGTCTCAAATTTTATGATGGCTAAAAAAGGCTTTTCTGTTTTTGTTATTTTGTTTGATGTGACCACCGAATTATTGATACAAACATGATGTAATAATGATACCACTGGCAAATACCTATTTTATTTGACTGGCAGACTAAGCCATTGCCAAATATTTGATGAAAGTACGAATAAGTTGGTTCGCCCTGGGAAGTAGCATAAGCAACCGGCAATAAGAGTCATTTAAGAAACTACTGCGCCGGTATTGAAGAATAAAATTAACTTTTCATAATTTCGTTGGGGCAAGGTTATCAATGTAACTGCTGTGCATAAGATCTAACGTTCAATTCCAGGATCACGCAATGTTTTATTGGGTTTTTTGACAAGAAATATCAACATTTAGTAGGTATGTTGCTGATCACGGTAGACGGCAAAAGGTTGTCATCAATTACGTGACCTCAAATCGTAGTAGACGAAATTAATGTTTAACACCTATGCTTATACCCTTCATGGATATTGGCCTAAGAATATGAATAATGTATTTCTAAAATATGAGATTGAATCTTACTTTCAGAACTTTAACTGCACAGACGACGCATAGGTTTAAGTGATCGCCTCGCCAGTGCGCGCATGTAATGGATTTCATTATCACACGGTTAAAATGTGCGTTTTTTGTATTCCTTGTTTAAACATAAACATTACACATTGCTTACATACCATATCTACCTACATAGATTCCCGCTCAAACATGTCTTTCTAAAAAAAAAGAAACGAATAAAATTCATTGAAAAATACAAATTTCTTAAAAAGTGGTATATTTTTCAGCAAAATTTTATTTGGTTCTATAATTGTTAATATTTATAGTGAAATTTTAAGTAAGCGGGGGCATATAGCACGTTTCCCTCTTGTAGCATAGAGTAGCCTGAATATTGAATTACGTATAATAAGTACCTATAAGAAACCCTACTAAAGAACAAGACTGCAGCCTATTCCCCTTAGTTTACGATTTTGCGAGATATAGCGGTTCTAGGGCTCTTTGAAGAGTTTCTACGCTGTCGGCAGTTTCACCAGCGATCTTTGCCTTTTGCTCTGTTCGTCTAGCGGTTACATTTAGGGGAACGCGGGAATGACACGTCGATGTTACAATCGCACATCTAAAGTCTCACACAAGGAATAATTCCTGAGAAAGTCCCCCACGACTTTACAAACATTCAGACAATGGACACAAATAACACCCAGACTCGGAACAACAATTTGTGGATCACACAAGAGTGAGAATGAGAATTGAACCCACAACACTCGGCGCTGACCACTTAAACCATTACGCTATCAGTGTTACAGGGGGAAAAGTACCTAAATTTTTATGGGTAGGTATAATCAATATATTATAAGAAAATATAACTAACTTCTTTCTTAAAATATAAATATATATCTAAGTACTTAAAAGGGGAAAAAACAAACCACGAACCTTGAAAAGTATCCAAGAGGCTTTTGGGCACTTTTTAATAGTACAAGGCTTGTTTCTTTTGCATTTGCATTCATTGCTGTATAAAATCATCTACTCGTATAATTTTGACATATTATTCAAAAGAAAATGTTGTTTGATAGTGCAACATACCTATCTATATAAATAATACTAACGTACCTATTTACGATACACTTTAAATGCCAGCTTGAATTGTTAATAAGGAAAATGTTGTTACATATTAAAGAGTATGTAATACACAGTTCTGTTGTAAGTTGTAACAGTCACTGGTAGCTCGTCTTTGTATTTTATTTCTACCTATTAATTAATTCAAGCTAACGTAAACGCGTAAATTAAGTAGCCACGTCCAGCATAACTGGTTACTTTCTAAGGTTTAAACATTTTGTTTACAGATTGTTAATAACTATCTTGTTGACTGAACCTATCTAAATCGTTTAATTAATCATTTAAATGTATCTGTTTGAATTCTGTTTAATCTGTTACATGTTGTTAATTGATGTAGGCATCTAAACTAAGCAGTTTTAAAAATACGTAAGCTGTAACCAATAAAATTTAATCTAAATTGCAAAGTCATATAAAACACATTAACCAGAAGTTTATTATAAACAAGTGCAGTTGTACCATCACGATCAGTCAATGCTGGCTCACTCCATAACTAGAGAGCAACGCCCAATGGCCGCCGACCAATCGGGCCGCTTCATTAAACTCACCACGCCCCCTGCCTGCGCTCGCGCCGATAACAACTCGCGACGCTTGTCAGTTTTTCAGTTGCTTTCATAACAGAAGGACCCCTGATGGTTTGTTTGTGAAATTTTGTGACAATGACTTCTTTAAATGGTGAAATTAATACGGCGAGTAAACTGAAGTTTAGTGTGGACAGTATACTTGGGAATAATGATTCGGGTCATTCACACTCGAGTGCGTCAGTGGCGGAGATGCCGAGGAGTCAGGAGCCCCCGTGTGCGGGGTGCGTGGCCGCGCTCTACCGCTGCTGCAGGGATGAACCACCCCTCTTGCAACTACCGTTGCCGCTTCCTTACACACATTTACATCCAGCTTTAAGGCCTACCACCGGTACGTAACTAGAATGTTTAATTTTAGACGTGTAGAAAACTAATAATTTGTAATGATATTAAAGTTAGGTAATGTAATTTTAATAAGCATCTCGTGACAAGTTCAACCTTAAACAACACTTTTGGTGCATTAGAGAGGGATGGACGCGGGAAACACCAAATTCAAAAAAATATAATTAATGATAGTGTTGTAAAAAACATAACCTTTAAATTTATAAAATAAAATTGTTGGACAAGTGTATAAAAATAATAAAATTAGTAAAACAGGAAATAATAGATAATTATCCATTGATAAAAGTCCGGTTCCAGTAGCAGTAGTTAACAGTATCTACCTAGTCCAGAGCCTTGTGCTTGAAGGCAATATAAAAGAAATAACTTCATATTGGTCTGAATCGCTTCATCTGATACATTATTTTAGTAATTTATAATAAAAACATGATGGATACAGAACAACAATCGTTACGTGTGTGACAAGTGAAAGAAAAGATTTCTTACGTTATCTCCCAAAATATGATAGATACTTGTCTAAATAATTTTAAGTAACCCTATTATTATTTATAATAAATATACATATTTTGTTCTTTAACGTTCTTACGATTAAATACGTCAAAAATTTAAATAATATTGAATTTTATAAAACAAAATTATAATTGTGGTGTTTAGACACAAGTCGTTCGCCAAAAATATATCTACAATATTAATTATTTTTGCATTTGTATTCATTTTTTTCGTTTTAATGTAAATTTGCTATTGTCACCATGAGGGAAAAATTTTGTCTATTTCTCGATAAACTAAGCAACATCCATGCTACGCCGGTATATAAAATTAAACATGAGCGGATTTAAAATTCGAATGTTTTGATATTTAGTCTATAATGGCATATCATTATTTGGGTGTCAAGCTTGCCATACGTATGTATAATAAACCCTGCTTTATTTGCAACTATACAATGGTTTGTCTTATGAAAACTTTTATCTGGGGAATATGTTTGACGTATTGACAGGTTTTATACCTATAGAAAATATGTCAAAACGTAAAGTTATTTAACAATTGAACAATCGGCTAAGGATTCACTAAGGAGAAGTGAAGAGAAATAAACATATACTGAAAAAAAAAGACATCTACCGCACTAGCAAGTTGTCTTGTATCGCTAAGTATTTACGAACATTAAAACAACAAACAACAACACGCAGCCTTAAATCGACTAATTGAGACTCATATAATATATTGTCATAATATAAGAATCGAAGTCATGAGATCCAACGCTTTAACAGTAGTGACGTGATCAGTTAAACTATTGCGCCACCCGTGCAGTGAAACTACTTTTGTAGTTCTACAAGTTAACTATGGCGTAATGGAGCAGGCGGGAGCTCACTTTCTTCAGACATTCGACACGCATAATATATTATCTGCTTAACCTAATAATTGTGAACCAACCCAAATTATCTTTCTTGCAAATTAAGGTACCTACTAGATTTTTCCCACGGCTTCGTTCACGTTATAGTACATTTTTCAATAAATTTCTATCTCTCGGGACTTTTTTTCGGGATAAAAGGTATTCTATGTCCTCTACTGTACTCTTGAGATCGTGTATGCGATATTTCATGATGATCGGTCAAGTGGATAAGGTGTGAAAGCGTAACAAAACAGACTGACATTCGCATTTATAATATTAGTTAGGACTCATTTCATACAATATATGTACATACATAGACTCATAATACAAATAGACAAAGATATATTATACTCTCATTTCGTCAATAGTTATAATCGAGTGTATTCTCGTCCACGTGCACATACCTACATAAAATCAGTGCAGTTTCTTAGAATTTGCTAAAAAAAGACTACTAGTCAAACTCAGGTATCAAACTCACAGTCACGGTCACCCGTAAACATAAACACAAATTACTAACAGGACAGTTTTTACTGTTGATAATAATTAGAAATACGTCCAAATAATTCTTGTCATTTGTTGGCATTAAGTACGCCGAACCCGTTTATGTCTTTTGTTATGATAATGTTGAAATATCAACTATTTAGAAAATGAAGTGATTGTACAGTTGTATAGGATGCAAGGAGTTGGTGCAAGATCGATACACGAGTTACTTGCGCGAGTTGATTGTCTGTTCGGTTTGCGTAGTGGTTTCAACTTTTAATGGACGCCTCGCCGAGTGGCTTCGATTCCTGCATAGGAAAAAATGTGTTCCACGAATATTTATTCCAAGTCTTGGATTTCTTTATGTCCGTTGATCCAATATTTGTAAAATCTCCAGTAGTATAGCAACGATAGCCTAGTGGAAAACCGTTGGACTGCCACGCAGAGGTCTCGAGTTCGAACCCAAGGCGCATCTCTGACTTTTCAAAGTTATATGCGTATTAAATAGTTAATTATCGCTTGCTTTAACGGCAAAGGAAAATATCGTAAGAAAACCTACTTGTCTGAGAGTTCTCCATAATGTTCTCGAAGATATATGAAGTCTGCCAAACCGCACCAGGCCAGCGTGTTGGACTATAACCTAACCCTTCTCACACTGAGAAGAGGCCCGTGCTCAGCAGTGGGACAGTTTAATACAGGGCTGATATTATTATAAAGTATCAAACAAGACAGGAACTTTTCCTAGAGCGGATGTTGTCTTTAATAAAAGAAGAAAAAAAGTCATACAGGCTACTTGCGCGGTTGACTCACTTCTTCATAAACTAGCGCATTTTTACCCCGTCGCGTCGTGTATAAATGCAATTTATAGCTGAAAATTTGTAAGACGTAGATTTATATTTAAAACGCAGAATGTGATACTAATATATACATTAATGATGAGTCTCACGATAACGAAGCTTTTGTTCTCGTGAGAAACCAAGAACAGTTCTTTATTTTTCTAATGCTCTATGACATTTCTGTTTACTTCGTCACTTAAAATAAGATAGAGTTGCCATATTCTGTACGTTTTATTGGTTTACTTGCTTGTCATTGTCTGTGTACCGAAATAACCTGAATATTCGAAAGTTACTATAGTATAATCTTAGATAACCAAAATACGAGTATATATAGACACGGAACGCGCACGTCGAGTGCTATTTTATTTTAAAAACAGCTGACAAAAAGTATACTCCCTGTGTCGCGAGAAACTTTACAAAAATTCAAACAATGGACATAAAGAACACCAGAACACCCAAAACCACCATTTGTGGATCACACAAAGTTTTGTCCAGTGTGGGATTCGAACCCACAACACTATGCGCAATGACATTGGCGAAGCGATCACATGAACCACTACGCCTGTGCAATATCTTAGATTCAAATTAAAATATATAGATTTTATGCTTAATATTACCAACTACTTGTTTAAACTAAGAAATTGATATTTTTATCAATTGGTCATCATTATGTTTTATATATGATGATGACAAATATATTATAATATATTGTTTTAAGGTAAGCCATAAAAAAAATATTTTCCTAATATTTTTTATTAATTGGTTTTCCTGCTATTTGGTCATATTAAGTTAGTTATGATCCATCACACGACCTTACGAAATGACCACAATCTGTATATTATCAGAAGATATAAGCACTAAATCATCTTATTTCTTTATCTGAGTATATACAAATAGCCCCGTATTTCAGGTTCCTCTGTATCTACTCTTGCCGTGCTAGAATGTGTACTTGACCAATAGTATTCAAGACATGTGTACTTTATACCAGTTAAAGGATATCCCGGCAGTTCCTTCGTGTGCTAACAGGCAAGGTAGCGTCTGCGAAGCATCAACATAACTGAAACTGGAATATTTTATCAGATCAATTATAATATTCCAGTGGCAGTAACAGACACTACTGTTTGTCTGCACGTTCCTTCGCGAGGAATTTGGAAGTAGGTAACTAGCTACATTTTTCTTTCTTTGCATGTAAGATGAAGCAGATCTACACACAATAATATAGACCTATAGATAGATATATTTATTTATAACACCTATACTTACACACACACACACACACACACATTTATAGGCTTGCCAGAAATAATAAGGTAGAAATATCTTAACGTCTCTCTCGGATCAGGATCCTTTAATTATTTCTTGTTGAAATTAGGATTTCATTATTAATACTCGACTTTTTCAGCAGGAGTAGCCCCCATAAGGTGGACTGACGACCTGATAAGAATCGCGGGAAGCGGATGGGTGTGAGTGGGCCCAAGACCGGTCTGTGTGGAAAACCTTGGAGGAGGCCTATGTCCAGCAGTGGACGTCTGTCGGCTGTGATGATGACTCGACTTCTAGGCAACGTATCGAGATGAAACTTGCATCAGATTTTTAGTTAGACCAACAACAATGCAAATGTGAAAACCGCATTCAATTTCTTGCAATAGTTTTGGTGTGATGCGCATACAAACATACAGACAGGGAGACAAAATTTCTAAAAATATTTGCTTTGTCTTCTAATATAAAATCAGACCTCGACTAGTTACAATTTTGTTATATATGTAAATCGCAACATTATTATGTATGAAATTTGAACGGTTTAATGCAAGACATAGATTGTAACATCCCATGCCAACCTATATTTACAAATAAAGATTTCTGATTTCTGTAAAGATGCAATTAAGTAAATTTTTATTTCTGTTAATGTTGTGTGTAACAGTCAACCTTTCTGTTTCACCTATTTTCACTTCATTCCATTAGCACCATATACAGGATGTCCGGTAATTAATAAGACTTAAACTTTGAAATGTCTTATAGAAACCGTACAGAAAAAATGAAAAATAAAAATATATAATAAAAAGTGCTAGCTATATTAGTATAGCATACTTTTGACTGTCTATCTATTAGCATAATTAGTGTTTAATAATAAAACAACAAAAAACCGATGGATTTCATTCATTTATGGTCGTAGTAGATATACAAGAAAGTTATACATAGTAATTAAAAAAAAACACATATCTCAGGTAGTAGTTAGGATAGTTCTTTTTCATATTGTTTTCTGAACGGCCATCAGTTCCACTATAAGACATTTCCAGGTTATCCATTAATTACCGGACAACCTGTATAATCATCATATCGATATTTCACTCATAAAGGTGTCTTGCATTCAGCCGTAGCCATCGCAATCTTATTATGGCTGGAAGCAAAACATATATGTATATTCATAGTAGGTATGAGTATTAAAATTATTAGTTAAAATATGTCATATTAATACATTTAGTTAAAATATTTGCAGCTTGTCCCCTAAATAGAAAACAGGATATTTAATTCAATGTCAAACTTAATTTTATATTGCAGATAGCAATCGACGAAAATTATATAAACAATATAAAAATAATCAACATTTTTTTTATATAATATTGTCTTCTGTTTACGCGAATGTTATTCATTGAAATTAAACTACTATATACGGATAAACTCTGTATATAGTAGTTTAATTTAAAAAATATATATTTTATTTAAATAAAAGTAAAATATTAAAAAAAAATAGGATACATCTAAGGAAAACTTAAGCCATTGTAACAATAAATTTGTACTCTTTGGAGGCATCTACAAATCCAAAATATCAATTGTGGTTAGGTATTCCTTCAAATATTAATAATCAGGCAACACCAAGCTATTGTTAATAAATGTCGATAATCGGTGCACGTTGCAGTTGATCTAAACGGTAGTATAGGTATATTAAATGTATGGTACAGCCGACTTAGGGTCATTAATTTGACCTAATTAATGACCCTAATTTGGCTGTACTATGCATTTACCAATTTTCCTAGTTGCTGGAAGGAGGACTACATACAATGAGAAGTTTGTAGTAGTAGATGCTTCCGTAATGGCGTGTCGAGTAGATACTGGTAGTAAGCAGTTACTTGGAGTCTTTCTGCAATACATGCTTAAATATAAAGGTTAATTAAAAAAAGAGATATATGGAAAGGAATAGCAGAGGTAGATATGTGACGATCGGACTTTCTTATTCGTAGATTATAATGTAGCAGCGTTATTTACTCCTAAGTATGTAGTCGTGGGTAACAGTTAGTTAACTAATATTTAATATCCTTCATACAGAATTTCGGTCACGGCGGCCAGTCTTAACAGAGACTGGCCAACTACGCAGGAAATATATTTTTATTAATTATCTATGCTGGCAATCAAGCGTACGGCCCACCTGGTGGTAAGTGGTCACCGTAGCGTATGGACGCCTGCAATACCAGAGGTATCACTTGCGCGTTGCCGACCCTTTAGGAAAGGAAGTGGGAAGGAGAAAGAACGGGATGGGGGAAAGAGGATAATTGAGCCTTCGGCAACCTCAACCACCGAACGAAATACAATAGTAGGAATATTGCTATATTACGTCGATATTCTGTGAGAGGGTAGTCCTTCCCCGACCGAGCCGGCCCATTCATGCTGAAATCAGCGAGGCTCTACTACTCATATTATAGTGCACAAGTGTGTGCGCAAACACAAGTGCACTCTCTGTTCCCTAACTCTCATGATCCGATGGGACGATAAATTATATGTGATAAATAGATATGTGACGATTACGTGCTTTCCGAAGCACGGGGGGATTTACACCGCCAACTTCCTAACTCCGGGCCGCTATTGAGATTTCTTAACAGAAAAACCCAATATTTTTTTGTTGGCCCGACCCGGGATTCTAATCCGAGACCTCATGCACAGCAGTCGCATTCACTACCACTGCACTTGTATATGTCACTTGTACATTATTTTGTAAACATACTTAAGAATAATTTACACTAAAGAAATTTAATTGTCGAATTGTATCTGTATTCGTAGTAACTAAGCATTCGATCGCAGATAAGCAGAATGTGTTACCATAGACAAATTAATCATACGGTTTTGAAACCTAACGATGTTTGATCTAGTTTTAGAATAAAGTCTCTATCTATCCAGGTAGGTAGGGCAATCTAGAATCTTCTTTTAAGCCTGAACTGCTGACTGCAGCCTGATTAGGTTTGGTGCCTCCACCCTACAGTATATCCCAACTAAAAAACTGCGGCACATTGGTGATACGATATGCTGTCAGCATGGGGTGAGTGTGATCTCTGCCCACTGTGCTAACAAAACAGCGATTTTTTTATGGGTTGACAAAGCGCAAGATCTAACTGTGGTATTTCAAGCGTCCATAGACTTTAGTAAACTACGAACAAGAACATGCTTATTCGAAGTTTTCTCTATTTATAAACGGAAATTTAGAAATATGAATTTCTTTTCAGTATATCGTCTTCCCATCCCGTCTTCTTCACCGCCTCAACAGTCATCCGGGCCTCGGTGTGACGTCACATCAAGCGGCAAGAGAAAACGATCGTGGTCCCGAGCGGTGTTCAGTAACCTTCAACGAAAAGGCCTGGAGCGAAGATTCCAAATACAGAAATATATTACAAAGCCTGACAGGCGACAGCTGGCGGCGACGTTAGGACTTACCGATGCTCAGGTAAGGGATTAGGTATTCTTACTAGATGTAACATGCTGATGTCAGCATATACATATATACGAAGTATACCAGTTAAATAAGATTACTATACCTACCACTATGCATACTTACCGACTAGTAAGGAGTTGCTAATATACGGTGCTACCCAGAACTTACGCGATATGTGGGACTGAGCGATAGCCGTTTAAGTTGAATTCGCATGAGTCGGAGTATAATTTTGCATATTATAACATATAAATTATTTTAATTTAGGCCGGAAGCTGAAGAGAATAATAATATAGTATTTTTTTTTTAAATAAGATCTCAGATTATACAAATAAAAAATTGCCATCTAAAGTTATTTTGATGCAGATGGCTTAATAAAATATAAGAAAGTAGTTTTAAAATATCCCCTATTCCTGAACAATAGTGTGAAGGCAGTCTTTAACCGATAATCAAGAGTTGTGTGACGCTCAAACAAAAGACGAATCGACGAGATTTAAATATCGCGTAACTCTAGGTTCGCGTAAGTCGACTGGACAATTATATTTATTCAATTTAATAATAACACATGTTACACGTCATTAACACGAAATACCAAAGATTTAGATTAACCACGGGTGAAATTTGATTAAACTGGTTTGAAATTGCCGGCAGTTTCCGTTCACAATCAGGTGGCCCGCTAGCTTGAAGTTTGAGATGGGCCGGGAATTACACTGCGCGGTAACTGCCTGGTGCAAATCTCTAGGACATGGTTGTGATCCAGACAGCGGGCTTGATTAGACTTACTTTTGTTGCTTTGGTACTGCGACGTCAAAGATAAGGGAACATTAGCATGCCGCTGCCTAACGTAATAAGAAATGGGATCACGAACAGCTAATTGAAATTGGCAACTCTAATCTACATCGCGATTGAAATAGACAAAATAGTTCAGCGAGCTATCCTAATTAATAGAACTCCATTTGTTATAGTAGGCGAGCTAATTGCCATTTACCGGGCAGATTTCGAACCTCCGTGCTGCTACTGAGATTTCCTTACAAAAAAACTTAATAATACTGACCGACCCGATAGGTAATCGAAAGTCACGATCGCTTGCAAACATAGTTTTAAAATTATGCTACGGAATCGATGAGGTAAACACATAATGATATCATCCTACGCTCTATCACCTAGATACTTCAATGAGAAAATACTTATATAAAATATATGTATTTTCTTTTACGTTTTAGTTGAATAAAGCATTTTGTTTATCTCATTATAATCGGCCTGTAACAATCCACTACTAAATGTAGCGCTGTCCTAAAATACACCATTGAGCTCGATCATTGTATATCCGATTCCAACTGCAAATATACATATCGCAATTTGGGAATCGTAGTCGTATTTACAATCATAAAGTCGCGGGCCCCAACGCATATACATACATAGGTAGGTAGGTAGGTATAACCAGTAAGTACACTGTAACTTGAGCTTTCTAATCCTTCAAGTATCGTTTTAGTTTAAGGGGATTCCGTCCCAGCAATTAATCATTTTACAAACAGCGCTAATATTAATTAAGTATAGAATGATGGTACAATTATTTATTTAGATTTGCGATAATTTTTGATTGTATAAACGACCTTTAACTATACCTAATTCATCTAAGTAAGTATAGCCAAATGCTTATCCTCAATCAAATGCAAATAATAGCCATTTTTCTAATTCATACTACGGTAATATAAAACGTTTTTATTAAGAACGTTGATCGTTCTTTACATCCGAAATCTTCGAAGAGGTAGCCAAATAGAGCTATATTACATCCACATTTCTCCAGTTACGTTTCTAAGTTCAACGTCGTCGGCGTCTTGACGTCTTTCCACTAGACACATTTCTAAGATTTTAGGCCTAAGGGCGAAATAAAAATTACTTAAATCTACTGCACACCAGGAAATCGAACGCAACTGAGTCAACCGAGAATCTCAGCGCTCAGATCCGTAACATGTAAATATATTTTAAGCATACTTACCTACTTTTAATATCTCTGGTAACAAGTAATAAAAAATATAAAGCTTTTGTTTTCCTCCATGGTAATCCACGGAGGTTCTATCCAGATAGGTACTCCAAATACGTGATGTATCTACATATATACACAACTCTCGACGCAACTTTATACGTTTACCTACTCGTCATTGAGATCCCTTGGTATCTACCAATACGATACCAATTATTTTATCCGCTTGTGCTGGTCTAAGCATACAGAAGAGATCTTCTGTATGCTTAGACCAGCACTAGCGGATAAAATCTATAATCATCAATTCAAATAAAGATTAGAATCTATTGCTATTATAGATGAAATCGGTGATTTGATAGATACAGATCTAATCTAAAACATAATATGAGTGTTTGAGTAAATACCGCAATTTGGTGAACGTAGCGAAGGTACTCCTTTGCTATGTTCGCCAAAACAAAATAATGATAGGGATAATACCTAACGCATAAGGCGTACTACACACTAAGGCGGGTTGGTATATTCAATCGGGCAGTATTTGTTAAAAAAAAAGCCGACACGGAGCAATTACCTATTACCTACATATTCATCTAGTGCCGAACGGCATAGCTGCAACTAGGTATTCCATTTAACATACATTCGCTGAAATATTTTGAGTCGGTTCTGCACAATGCGGTATACGTTTGGGGTGTTGTCTCTAGTTATGTTTAACATGTTTGATAACGCGTTCGTAGTAGGTATTAAACGTCATCAACAAGTTAAACCAGCAAAAACAACAAAAGCTGCGGGAATTACACGTCTGCATTTTTAGGACTGAGAATGACCTGTAAACAGATATTTAAATAATTAGAACACAAACACAAACCGTTATTATTGAGCGCATACTTAACTGTCAATCGTATAGTTCTAGGCTTGAATTCACCGCCTGGGTAAAGTATTTACATATGTAGGTACCTACATATTAGCTTCTCCTGAACCGGAAATTGACAGTAATAAGTAATAACACAGCACGTTAAATCCCGCTCTATAAATATTCGGTAGGTAATTGCCAATAGTCATAGCCGACATTAGATACATAGTATGTAGGTAACCGAGTTGTAGATTTATCGAAATGTGTGGATTTTTAGACCTTACATAAATATGCAAGCATCAACCATAACCATGTCTATGTCCATCCACAGTAAGTACCTAATATAATGAAAATATTGATTTCCAGGTTAAGGTATGGTTTCAAAACCGCCGTATGAAGTGGCGACATACGAAGGAAGGTCGCGGCGGCATCGCAGGTGCAACAGGCTTACCAGGTCGTGATCCTGACTCCTCGACCATAGACGATAATGAAGACATCGATGTTGACACACTTAGTGACTAATACTTCTAAATTTGTGGTGACTAAGATTGTTAAACAAATGTAAGCTGAACGTAGCTAACTCATCATAATGATGAGAGAAATTGGTATATCTGTACCTTCCACTACTATGGTTTGTGTAGCTATTAAAGCTGAAGGCACTGCTTAAAATGTGGTGATTTAACCAAATTATATAGAAAGACGGTCATTGTAGACGTGAGCTATAAACATTCAAACTAGGGGTGCTATACCTAGGTACTGTGCATAGTCACTGTCCATAATACAAACAAGATTATGTATTACGCAAACTGAATTTCTTGCAATCTTGCTTGTTTTGAATAGATACAGCAAGATTGTATCACCTTACTACCATGGATTTGAAAAATGCTACATATCTATAATAATCGTAGTAGGTAGGTACCTACTTATAACCTACTCTTATGCTTCAAAATTTAACATAGTATAGATATTATTCAACGAGCAAGATATAGTCGTTAAATAAAACAAAGTATTCATTTTGTTGATTAAACCAAGACACATCTTAAATTTACGTTTCTTAGGGCCGGTTTTTCAATCGTCAGACATATTTTCTATACAAAAGCTGTCAAAACGTCAAACATATTCCCCAGATAAAAGTTATCTGACGATTGAAAAATCGGCTCTTAGAGGATAGGCACCCCTAATAGCATAATCGATTGTGCAGTGAAATTGAGAATGTTTCGATAATAGCTCACAGTAGCAGCACTAAGTCCAGAATTGTGCCTGATTGATATCGATAGACTCGCTCCTATTACGTGAGACGTGATATAATCTCTTCTTTGATTGATGATGATGATTTTTGATGCTCGTATTGATCTGTCCGCTTACAAATATGACGAAGTCACAGAAGTGATGAAATCTCAGGCCTACTATCCACAATTAATAACATAGCCTTATATTTACCGTAAAGAAACTCCAACCTCATACTTAAATAACACACCCCGAGTTATAATGATATGTAGGTATATCATTGAGTGTCTTTAAACTTATTTGAACGCGAACGGATCGTTCCAAGACAAACATATTAAAAATATTGGCTCATTTGCCATCTAGCCAGTGTTAATTACCTACATAATATAATATTCATTCTTAAAAAAAATACACTTTGTTTTACTTGCGCTTGGGATCTCAGTCTGCTATCTACCTTTGCATTGCAGCAAAGTGCCTACATTTATAAGTGCAATAACGTGTGTAGGTATGCTTTGTATTGAAACTACAATTATTTTTAAGTAGTTTAAAGTTTTCAATGTTTTCTTATCAGAGTATATTTTATAGATCTAATAATTTATTTTGCCTACGTACCTATACCTTTATTATATCATATATTTAAACTATTTTTAAATAGACAAACGTATTTGTAAGAATTAATAAACTTTTATATTTCTATGAAGTATTCGTTTACTTTCGGTTGAATCTAGTTTAACCTGTATTTATGTGTAAAACATACCTACACAAGACCGTTGACCGATTATTTTATACGTTTCGGACTCGCCACGGCTCTACCAAGCACATAGTGGTACCTATTATGCTTAAAGCAAAGCGCAGCACACAACTTAAATAAGTAAATATATCAATCTTATTTTAGTACACAACATTATAATTAAAATGTTAGTATACGTATATGTGATATATCATAAGATCTGATGATCTGAATAGATTATCTTATCATACAAAATGATAGGTAGATCCAAACTAGGTACCTCCTATTACTGGATGGTAACAGGAGGAAGATTGCGACGTGCTAAGGTTCCTCGGATTTTTATAACACTATAAACATATAGATATCTATAACATTACTATTTTCCTATTTAGTAACGAGATCCCATCTAACATCAAGTCTGATGCATCTGTTCAACAAACGAAAAGTATTTTTGTCAAACAAAACACATAGGTAAATGATCTCACCGAAAAAACTATTAAGAGGAAACACCACGGGCGAGAGAATTGAAAAATAGGTATTTGTAAAATCTATTGCTGTCGCGCGACAGCAATAGATTTTACAAATACCTATTTTTACCTTTAGTGCCCGCAGAGCGTGATAGTGACAACTGCACCTTGGACCGAAAATACCTATAAAAGTACACAAAATCAACGTTTCGTAGTCCCCCGATTCCTTCTCCAACACTCGACCGATTTAACTACATATTTCATTAAAAATTGAAGAAAGGCTTTGGCCGTGTTTCTATGTTTTTCTTTTTTTATATAATCTACTCAAATTTGTTTTCTGGATGTTTGAACACAGCGGAAAATCTGACCAATTTTTGAGGCTTTTGAAGGCCCATATCTCTTTTAAAAATTAATTAATGAAAAAAAGGAAAACATAGGGACATGCTAATAGAGGCTATACATGTTCTTTTAAAATATTATTGTTCTACTGGTATTATCCAGGGAGGGAACAGGGGACTACATTTGTATGGAAAAACGGCCCTTGTGTTTCCTCTTAAGTGGGTATTCAAACTATGTTAACAAATTAAAATTAGTGTTTTTGTAGTATTTTTATGACTGCTTTATTATTTAATATGTAGGCACTAATCGAAAATATAACAAAAAATCATGCATAGTTATTTTATCTGGACCTGTATAACCAATCTACTTTAAGCAGTTTACTGGAACAGGACTAACGCCTAACATAATTATTTTTGAGAATATATATCTCTAGCTATACACATCTTTCCTAAATACCTACCTATGCGTGAAGTTAATTAACTGATATTAAATATTTGCGGTGTTTACTTTTAAGTAATTGGTACATTGTCAGATTATAACAAGTGTATTACTCTTAAGATCTAATGTAAACAATTGCTGGTGAACCTTAATAAAAAAAATACAACCAAAATATAGGACCAGATAAAGATATGCATTCAGAGTAGGTAGGTTGCTACTGCACTTGATCCTCTGTTTCCTAGCTTTTTTAAACAGATATACACATTAACTTTATTGTGAAATGTTATAGTACCTATTATACTTTGTATACTTTCGCAATATATAACTACACATCAAATAAAAATTATACAAACACAATACAACATTGCCTCATCTTCTGATAAGACGCACCATAAAACTAAATTATTTTAAACCGATATTAACTCCACGACGTTGGTTCGTCGAGTCGACTTAGCATCTCGAAACCGTTTGCTAATTTCAAATGTGATGTCATCGCAAATATCTATAAATAAATAAATAAATAAATATTCTACCACATACACACAACACCATCTAGCCCAAACTAAGCACAGCTTGTACTATGGGTACTAGACGATGGATTTTATTTTAAATACATACATATTATACATAGAAACACCCAGACCAAGACAAATATCCATGTTCATGCACACAAATGTTTGACTTGTGCGGGAATCGAACCCGCGACCTCAGGCGTAGCAGTCGGTTACACTAACCATTACGCCATCTATATTAATTTTGTTTTTGTAAATCTAGGTATTTTCCTATATATGTATATATATAATTATATTAAAATAGATACCTAACTAATAAGTAGAATTTTTAATATACGTGTGATTAGAGTCGTTGAATAAGACAGTTTACTACTTTACGTGGGCATGTGGGATAAGAAAAGTAGAAGCTAAGCAAATTAAATAAATGTGATGTTGATTATGTCTGACTTTATTAGCTCAACTCTTTCAGATGATGAAAAATGTTCATTTCCTTAACCCAGTATTAACATGAATAGTTCTACGGCTTTTGGCTTAAAAGATACCTTGTCTAAGGGAATGATTTAAAAACAAAAATAATTACAATACACCTCTTTTATTACATTAATTAATTTACAGAAAAAGAGCTGCTCTACACAAAGAAGATACAAATTACAGCACAAGTGAAAAATTCAGAAGATTTAATTGCACAAAATATTATTGGAGTATCTCAAAAGAGAATTAGGAGAATGAAAGTCACAACTAAATAATTTAAAATCAGTATTCATCAATCGCCAGATACTCACCATACTAGATATTTTAAATAATTACAAAATTGTAAAACACGAACCGAAGTTCAATATATAGAACTTATATTCTAAGATATGTTTAACATAAACATACTAGCTACATAAAACATACTACATACAAATACATAACATTTCAATAGCTACACCACTTATTTTGGCATTAATATATTTTTAAATATGTCTATTTAGTAGTCTACAAGTTTCACTTTGTTTTTAGAATAAGATTCCTGGTCATCTCTTTCGAAATTTTGTGGGCCATTGTGCTCAGGTTGTTTAAAGCCATGGCCTTTATATCCGCCTCTATAACCATAAGGTCTCCTTCTACCTGGATTGAAATTTTCTTCTTTCCATCTATTATCGTAGCTTTGTCCTTCAAACCGGTTGTAATTATCAAAGCGATTATTTGGGTCACGATTTTGAAACTTATCAAATTTGTTTGGAAAGTTATGAGGTCTATCCTCCTCAAACCTTTCTTCTTTGCAGTCGGTATCCTGGTAACGTCTTTTAGGGTCTGGGTAGGGGTTATTAACTGGTTGTTCAACTGGTCTCGGTGGTCTATGTGACGTCGAAGGTTCTCTATTCGGCTCCCAAACTGGTATTCTTTTCTCTTGTGGGACAGGCGAAGCGCTCCTTGATTTACTAGGCCTTCGTTCCGGTTCTTCGTCACGAGTTTTCTCTTGTGATGGCGAATCTCTGTAATTATAAAAATATTCAAAGATAGTATTCCAAATGAATAGTTCTGATTCAATTTGATCAGAAAAGATAGTGTCACAATCATTGAATATAACAATTTAAGCAGATGATTATTTTGTGAGCATTATAGCTGTTAGTTTAATGGCATATTACACCCACGAGCCATAATAAAAATATATAATATTCTTAACAGAGATCGTATGACAAAGTTTTATGCCCACGATATTTGACCGTTTTCGTAATTAAAATTAGCGGTAGCTAAAATTATTCAACTATAAAATTTGATTACCTTGAAGATGAACGGCTACGACTTCTGTCGGAGTCGTCATCGCTTGATCTTCTATTCTGCTGGTGTCGCATTTCACGCTGCCTGCAACACAAACTACTATTGAACAAGTCTTCAATATATTGGTGCTATAAAATTTTGTACATTCGATATCATAGGCGTTTTTATAAATTAAACATTCAAATGGCACATAATATCAGGTGTTTATTAAATTTATTCTCTTATTTACGAGCATTGGCAATTCATCTCATATTTCGGATTGACGTGATATAAAATGCAATAATTAATGATGATTATTTACTATGTCTTTTATCTGCCTTGCTAATTGTCAAATTTAAGACTTTAAACGGATACCACTTAAATATTGATGAGAATTAACTATTTAGGTCAATTGCAAAAATATATTCGTATTGCAAAAGACCTAAATAAGAAGCTGTATAACATTAGTTTATAACGTTTAGGTCATATAACAATATGAACTGAACATTTAAAGCTCCACTGAAGGGCTTTATGGAAAGTCAATGTAAGTTAATATCTAGTGGCTCTAAGAAATAGTGATCACACATTAAGAGATAAAATTATGCAAATTTAATATCGAATACTATATATTACGGCGGTGATGTGATCTCGAGTGTCACATTACTGAACTGACGTAATGGTAAATATAATCCTAACTAGTATTATAAAATATGTGAATGTGAGTTTCGTTTGTTACGCTTTCACGCCGTAACTACTTGACCAATGATCACGAAATTTTGCTTATACATTGTCAGGGGAACGGAAAAGAACATAGGGTATCTTTCATTTCATCATAAACACATTGTGTTACTAATCTAACCAAACTTACACTTATGAGAGAATATCCGCAAGCAAAATCTAAAGTTTAATTTTCTTTTAAATTGAATGCTATAATTTACGTCTGTGATGTGATCTGTTGGAAAGTGACATTACTGAGCTGGTAAGTATAATAAAACTAGATTATGCCCGCGGCGCGTAAATGTAGGTTATGTTAGGTTAGTAACAGTTCAGTTCCAGCGAGCCATCTACCACACAGAGAGGCGAGGTGGCACACGTGGTGCGTTTAGTCGCTGGGCCCGAAGTCTCGGGGAGAGCCCAAAATAATCCTCTCGCCTCCTTGTGGCGAGGGGGTATGGATCAGGAGTATTTCTCCACGAAAAAATAACAGTATTTTTCTGGACGAAAAGTAACCTATGTCCTTTTCTGTATCCCTGACAACGCGTATGCGAAATTTCACGATGATCGGTCGTGTAGTTAAGGCGTGGAAGCGTAACGAACAAACGAACAAACGAACTCGCATTCGCATTTATAATATTAGTCAGAATATAATAATAAGATTTAGTTGGACAATGTCGTCATAAGTAAGTGTCAAACGTATACAGACTTGCGTCGCAGTTTGATGGCCAACTCCCTCATCTCCTCGTCGCGGCGCGCCTGGCGCCGGCACTCGCGCTCCAGGCGCTCGGCCTCCGCGCGCTTGTCCGCGCGCACTGCAACAACACCGCACGCTCACACTCGGACTGTCCCGCGGTGTACTCAGCACGGGACAGTACGCACAATACAGGAGACATACCGTCGTTGATAACCCAAAACCGCCTAACTATATTTCACAAAATTTGCAAGAAGAGGACAAACCTGATTTTCTAAAAAACTATTCCCCTGAATTTGAAACGAGGCCAGATTTAGGACCTAGCAACCAAGTCAATCACAGCGACAGCCGTATTATAATGATTATCAAATTGAAGCCGTATTTTCAATTTGCTAAAATCTATTTTATTGTCAAATACCGCGTAAATTGCTTTAGCTAAATTTCCAGAAGAAATACTGATTTTAACACAGAATTAGTTGCCGTCGCCTCACTTAACTATTCCTATGTATAGAAATGGATAGTAACTGAAACATGCATTTATGTCGAGTTCGATCGTTTCGGCCCGACGTGTGAACCATTGGCAACTAGAACCACTCTGGCTTTGTTCCTTTAATTTTAAAGCAGGATTTTACAAAAACTAGCATTCTTCTTATCGCTATCTTAGCCGGAACAAACAAAGGATTCATTTCAATTTTTCAAAATAAAATTTCCTGTAATTGTTAATGACTATAAGATTCATATTACAAACATTTTCGAAATCATAATCTAGAATTATTAACCTCCATATAGTATACAGATTAACGCGAGTACTACGAGACCCCTTCTCTTTCTCCTTTATAGTGTAAAAGATGTAGTGCATAGGGCAATATTGGTTTAACACTAAAATTACATCTTTGTATAGTGCTAATGCAAACCAAAAGGATAAACTACTAATATTTTTTAAATATTGCCGTAAATCTGTCTTCATTTCTGCACTTCATTGCACAAAACTATTTAGAATCGTCAAGTTTACCCTAAAAACATCGTGAGGTAACCTGCATGTCTAAAGTTCTCCATAATGTTCTCGAAGATGTGTGAAGTCTGCCAATCCGCACTGGGCCAGCGTGGTGGACTAGGGCCTAACCCTTCTCACACTGAGAAAAGGCCCGTGCCCACCAGTGGGACAGTTTAATACAGGGCTGGTATTATTATTATTGAGTTTACCCTGTACGTTAACACCATACATAAGATAAAATAGATGTTAATATATACAGTTTTAAAACTGGCAACATTTCGTATGTATGTAGATAATACGGTCGTATAGAATAATTTATTCATAAGATCATTAAATATGTGCACAATGGCTATATACATAATTATAAATATCAAATTTATTGATCCGGCAATACATTTATACGCCGTTAATAATAAATTTAAAATATATTATTAACTTTATTTGATTTACTTGTTTTGGAATAAATGTTTTGAATATTTATTGTTTTGTTGGATGGCAATTGTTTAAGATTATAATGTTTACTAAGCTGTTGCGATTAATTTAATATTTTGACATTAATGATAATAAATATAATTTTATACATATACGTTACCTTGATGTTCATCAAGTGTTTTATTGTGGCCTAATAAAAAACCATTTTGATTTATAAAACACAAAAATTAAGAAACAGTTTTCGGGCAATGATGTGCTATCTGATTTTGCTATATTCTTGGGCGAAGTGCACAATGTTTTGTCAAGAGCCTAAGAGCCTAGAGTTCATCGATTTAAAATTTACCAAGCATTGAACGCCTTTTTCTAAATTCGACGAAAATGTCAATGTAAATACAAAAGCCGATAATATGATCCCGTGTGAGATGATCAGAATTTGATTCACACAGTTCATCCATGTCTTACGACTCTTTCCAGTTTACGATTTTTAAAATTCTCCTAATGAAATCATAGGGATAAAAACAATCATATCTAAAGTTAAATGGTCTGTAACTTAACAGCTCCAGGCTATTTCAATTTCCGCCCAGCACTTCTATAAAGAGCACTCTCAAGAAAAGCATTATGAAGAAGACAATATTAAGGTGTAATTCTATTATCATAAAATAATTTACGGAAGCAATATACTAAATAATTTTATAAAGTAATATTTGAGATACTGCTTAGTAAATTAATTAAGATAAGAATTCTTACGGGTTTTATACCCCTCCGATGTCCATACTTTTTTTTACCTATTTCTTATATTTTATTTTAATTAAGCTTGATCGCGAGAAAATTTGTAGTAAAAGTGTTCTGTTTGTACATAGTTTTGTAACTTATATAAAACTCACGCTGCCTTGATAACTGCGCCTGCATTTTCCTCTTGAGCTTTTCCTTCAGCGACAGCGTTTCACGCGACGGTCCCTGCAAAAATAATTGTGTCAACGCCATTTACTTTGTTAATAGAGCCAACTCTTTACTGAGAATGGCTCCAAAGAAAATAGCGGCCAGGTGCACGTAAAAATGCCCGTGATAGGGTTCCGTAGCCGTCACTTTAACATTACGAAAATCTATAATAAATAATGTCTCCTAAAATAATCCGATTTCACTATAATATTTTCTTCTGAAACTGTATGATAAACTATTAAGAATCCGTTTTAATTTAAATGTTGAAAGACTTCTTGGAATTATATTACTACGTCTTAGCATTAATAATCATTGATAAAGTTGAAAATTAGTCATTAGGAAGTTTTTTGAACTTAAGGTTTTCGACTATAAACTGAGTTCGGTTTATAGTCGAAAGCCTTAAGTTACGAAATAACTATACTCCCAAGCTACTTCTTCTCTGCCTATTCAATTGGCCTCGACCGAGCATATCAATTTGCTGTAGCAGTCGCACTCGATCATTACCAATCGATACCGGATGGTAACACAATACACAGAGCGTGCCCAATCGATAAAGTGCAGCAGCGACGCATGATCGCCCTTATCAATTGTGATATCTATTGAACGACACAATCAAGGCATTGGCCTTGATTGTTCTCGATTAGGTCGAGAAGCACATTAAGGGTTACTTTTTCTACCTTTTCGATATACAGAACCCTATAAATAAGCATTGGATAAAATTGACATATATTGTATCCACTGACCGAGACGACCGAGGCTGATCGATTAGGTCGAGAAACGATAAAGTTCACCTTTTCAGCATACGGAACCCTATAAATAAGGATAGGCTAAATAATAGTGGTAAATTTTAACTACATGTAACCACAAAGGACAATAATTTTAATAAATTTACGCAAATACGATGAAAGTATAAATAAATAGAATATAGTATTATACTATTATAAAAACGTAATTTAAGTCAAAATCAGTTATTGAAATTAGACATGGCGAACGGTTGTGTCATTAAAGATAAATAATGATATAATTTTAATTTAATGGATATTATATATATCGTTATGGGTTTAAATAAACATACAATTAGGGTTTAGCAGGGTTGGTAACATACGCTGTCATATCGAAGATTGATTTCGCATTTTTAGATGGCACAAAATTGTTTGGTCTACACTATAGCGAAGTCGGCATACGTTAACAGAATGGCGTAAAAACGTACTTGGTGAGCCGTTAATGTAGAAGGTATAGTATAGAACAAACGAGTGGCTTGTAAAAATTATCTAACGATTTAACTGTCAATAAACCCAAAATAAAATTACGCTTCATTAACAAATCAAGAGATTAGGAACAAAAATGAAAATTATAATATAATAATAAATAAAATTATAGTAGTCTTATTAAGTTCTGATAACCGATGAGAGTAGCGATAGCCTGGGGGAACGTTGGACTGCCACGCAGAGGTTTTGAGTTCGATCCCACCTCTGACCTTTCACAATTTGTGCGTATTAATTAGTTAATAATTATCGCTCGCTTAAAGTGAAGGAAAACATCGTGAAGAAACGTCCATGTCTTAAAGTTCTCCAAAATGTTCTCGAAGATATGTGAAACCAGCCAACCCGCAACAGCCCAGCGTGGTGGACTATACCTTTCTCACACTAAGAGGCCCGTGTCCAGCAGTGGGATAGTTTATATACAGGGCTGATATTATTATTATATGTATCAAACAGCATTGCATGATATGTGATGCCTTAAAATAAACAAAATCGGTTGTCTATAAACCATTTATTTTAGTTAGTGTGACGAACCTAGTTTCATAGCTTGCCAAGCCCAAAGCCCATAACCTGACTTCTTTAAGACGTGTTATTATTTAGATACTCGCGTCACAGATTCAATTATTATATATCCTGTGAGACGAGCAATCTAGCAATAAAGTATCTTAGACTGTAATCGCATCGTCAAAGTAGGGTCTTCGTATCAAAGTATAGATTGCGAATAATCGCCCAATAGAACAACAAAAAGTAGCTAGTATAATTATAGGCCCAAAAGCGTAATAAACTGCTGTAGTATAATCTACGGGCCAGTTATGTCGTAAGGTGCTAAAATGAAAGCAGAACAAATTTATAAAAGCAAATGATTCTTACTGACTTTGGAGCTGGATCCAGACAATCGTAACTGATTCTGGTTTGTATTGGATTTATTGCCAACCGCCGTTCTGAAATTGTGAAATAATTGGATGTATTAGTTTGTGTTTACAAAACTGTATACTGATATGGATATTAATATATAATATTATAGATTCTATTTACAGTGATGTTATTATATGAATTAAAATACTTGATCATAATGAACCATCGTTGTCTTAGAGCTAGAAATACCCCGAGACTCATCTTATATATAAAATTCTCGTGTCACAATGTTCGTTCCCGTACTCCTCCGAAACGGCTTGACCGATTCTCATGAAATTTTGTGAGCATATTGAGTAGGTCTGAGAATCGGCCAACATCTATTTTATTTTATTATGGCAAAATAACGTTTGCCGGGACAGCTAGTATTCCATAAATATGTAGAAATGGTTTTCAAGTGAACATGTGTAAGGTGTATTAGCTAAATCCGGCATATAATTTAAAGTAATCCTATGATCACAGCAAAACATGCTTTTAGAAATAAATGTCGGTTTACAAATAGCTTTTTTTAAGTGCAGCTACGTAATTAATATGGTAATGTCTGACTGAAATAATCATTAATCATTATAATTATGCAAGAGTTCGGTGAGTGCTACGAATTTGGAACAACAAAGTGTATGTATGTATAGTGATAGCTGTTATTATTCAATATTTTTAAATGTTAGCAAAGCATAATCAGCAGAAGGTATGCAAGTGAGTACTTTTTCTCTATAACTTTGCCGAATAAATCTGATATACATGATTGTAAGTCAAGTCAAGTCAAATTTATATATCTTCTATTATTATAGGTATCAATAAAAAATGATACATTATGGTCTTTTTTCCTTTTTTTTAGAATAATTTACTTATAATAGAATAATTCATTCACAGACTAATAAATAACACTTACTTGTTTTTCGGGTCCTCAGCCGAATCACTAGAGTCGGAATCTATGGAGAGTTCGCTCGAAGAATGGTCCTCCTTGCGTCGACCGTAGTAACGCGGCACCGAAGGTTTGCTGTCACGGTATTTATCGCTACTGTAAACATAAAAAATAAACGTGAAAATAACTGATAAACCAATATACAATTACTTATCAGATCAAATAATTTATAACTATATCTTAAGACTTAATTCAGACTCACCTCAGCCTTTAAATATTACAATAAATGTCAAAACAAGCTTACCTTTCGAAGGACATCGACCTGGAGTTATTACGCTTTGCATAACCACTAGCATGACTGGAAAATACAAATATCATTAGTTTCAGTTGATACATATAAATTTATTCTTAAATAAACGATAGTAAATGCAAAATACAAACTTTGCCGGGCTTCGAGAGTATCTGTTTCTACGGTTACGTGACCTTGACCGTGACCTCGATCTTGTTCTTCTATACGCGGGGCTGTACGATCTTGAACGCGACCTAGAAGACATAGAACGCGATCTCGAAGAACGTGACTTTCTCCATGAACGGGATCTTGATCTTGACCGTGACCGCGATCTGGACCGAGATCGCGAAAATGACCTTGACCTCGAATTCGGTCCTCGGGGACCAATCTGTGGCCGAGAACGTCTGTCGTGTGGTGGTGGTGACCTAAAATTAATAAAGCTTAATAAGAACATGTCTTTTCGAGAATAGAATCTATTTCATGTGAAAATATACATATTAACTCAGAAAAGAAGCCGTCACATTTAACAGACTAAAAGCCATGTTCTACGTACATTAGTTCAGTAATTTATCTATATATTATATATATATTTACAGATCATTTAGTCGAAGAAGAAGTACACATAAGTGTAAATATCTTATATTTTTTCATAAAAGTAAAACTTATTTGTTTTTTTTTTATTGCAGCAACTTACCGGCCCCGCGGTTTCCGAGCTACATCAGCATATAACATCTTTAAATTTTGTTTAACTTTGTCAGCATATAAAGGCTTGCCTACAGCTGTGAACAAAAGCATAAAACCATAAGTTTCTTGTTTAACAAAGTAACCTTACCTAGCGCACCCGAAATATCGTTAATGACTTACGCGCTTTAACTTCTTCTTCTTCACCACCAAAAGAAGTTATGAATTCAATGTTTTCTCCAGCTTCTGGTGAAGGACTTCTGCTAGGTGATCGACTTGGCGAACGAGTTGGTAAAGATGATGGTGCTGCGTAGCTTGGTGGACTAACTACTCGCGTCGCTAACTTTTTGTCACTGAAAATAAAAAGATATTAATAAAATATTCTGCCTTCAAAAAAATGTTTTTATTAATCAGCAAACATCATTAATACCCGAGTATTGTACTAAGGTACGTCGGTATTCTGGCCTTGCCTCGATCGATAGAATATGTTTAAGTTAAATAAATATGGCCTAGCATTAGCATGCCTTCAAGGTGCTTTGAGCTCAACTAAGATTTATATGGAAAATGGGGAACAAAGAGAAAATAAAATTGATGTCCCTCATTTACTGTTAAAATACATTTATCAAGATTACCTCATTTTGAAACCAGGTACCCCTGACACTGAAATGTTAAATTACAACTACCACTACAATGGCATTGATATACCCTGGGTCTGAAAGTTTATGGCAACCTAACCTTTTAATCACAAGATTTTACATTGACTATATATAATTGAAATCCTTTTAAGTTATTGTACTCACCGATGCGCACGTCTTTCCCTTCTACTCTTCCTTCCAGAAAACATGGCTTTCTCTTTCTCTTCCCTCAACAATTGTTTCTGGTGTTCCGCATCATCAGCATCCCCAGTTAGGAATGAGAACAGATCGCAACCTGCCATTCCGAACTGCGGCCCCACTCCATTCAACTCGTGAGCCTGTGCTCATAAAAGTTTATATAAGTAGGTATAGACATTGCGATATTAGTTTTCTTAAAATTCCGATAGCTTTAGAGGAAATGTTCATAATCAGTAAGCTTAACACATTTAGTCTTCAGCCATGATTGTGTGATTTGTGAAGATTTGTGTAACGTCTTCCAATATCGTTATATATTATGCTCTCCAGTCAGCGCCACTAGTGAGTAAAGTCCTGACAATTCTGTCACAGCTGTTGTCAAAAGCCGTATTTGACGGTAATTAGAGTCGGTTTCTATAGTTATTGTTAAAGTGACTATAGAATATGAGGTCTTGAGACCTTACTATCCACTAGCAAGGCTAGCAGTGAACTCAAGCTCAATAGCCCTCATTAGAATTCGTATGTCGTGGCGCACAACTGTATACGAATATTAATCGAATGCAATTGCATTTGAGCGATATTCGAATAAATTATACGAAGTAATTACACGCATTCGAATATCGTTCAAACGCATTACTATATTACTTTTGTACCCCTACAATAATTTACTAATGCATTACAACAATATTAATACAGTGATGGTCATATTTATCTTCGGCGCATACTCTGTCTCATTAGCGGTCAGAAGTAAGTTTACTCTACAGAAGATTGCAATCAAAGAAACTCTAAAGTATTTCTCTGTTGAGTAAAAGAAACTGTAAAACATGTGTTTAGTAAAATTACAAATATCTTAAGGAGATGCTGTGCTATCGACTAGTGTGATCATTGTCTTTCGCGCAAAAACTAAGTGGCAAGAAGTTCTCTATTTGCCATTTAGTCGTCATGTATAAGTAGCAAAACAATGATAATATGGTGTACTATTTTTGGTACAGTCACAAACATTAATGTTTTCAACAAGCCTTTTGAAGCAAAATTCATTATAGATTACATTTTTTAATGGGTAGATATATTGAAAATCATGAGTCATTTGAAATAAGCAGTAGTACTATAATATTATAGTTTTATGATATTAAAAGTATAAGTATTTCAACACACACTTTTTAATGGGTAATTAGGTCATACACTTACAACTTATATGTATGAAACATGCACAGTAAACTTAAAAGATACCACAGCAAGTTTTTATTTCAACCTTTTCAATTTTGATGTGGCTCTAGCTTTATTGAGATGTAATCCAAGAAAAATATATCAGCAGTTTTATAAGTTGATATCATTAGCACATAGCATAGCAAACTAGAGTAGCTCCTCAAAATTACTGTCTCTGTTAACAGCCAAAACACCCATACTTGTCTATCAAGTAAGGGCTTGTCCCACCACATTCAAATAGCATTTATTTTTTAGATAAGTCTTGCCATCTCTCTTTTTGAACCTAAAAAGAGTGAGACAGCATGCAATTTATCTTTTACTTGTTAGTTTGTTGTTGTGGGACTCGCCATAAGACTAATTTGATATTTATTCTGATTCTCCAGTGTCTGCATTTACCCAATATTAATGTGTTCAGACATTAGGATGTGGTTTTTAGTGGAATGTAACATATAAGTTTGGGCTAACCTTTGGTGGTTGTTATACTAATGGATTAAAAAAACAAAATTAAGTCTACTTAAAAATACATTAGAATATGTAATAAAATTATAGCGAAGAGAGGAACCCGGCACGCATCCTCGAATTGCCCATACAACTATTGCAATAGAAAAAGGTTGACAATACAGAACTCCTCTGGATAGGGACAGCCACAACATGGGTCTATCCAGTTCAATGGACTTCCGCCAAGTAATGCCTACTTTGATTCAATATATTAGAATATGTTATTAGTTCATGTTGTAATAACATAAAGTCATGTGTACAGCTAGTTATAATTTGAGCCCTACAATAAATGGTTTCTGTGTTTTTTTTCATTGAAACCACTTACTAAACTCATTTAAAAGTGCCAATTATCAGGAAAACACCATTAATAATAAATAAGAAAAAAATTAATTAAAATTTTAAACAAGATATATTTTTTTTTTACATGTGGGAATGCAATGACGCATATCCCTCCGCGGGGGCGGGCGGAGGGATTATGTCGGACTCGCCGGGGTAAAAGAAAGATGGAAAGGAGATAATGTACCTCCCGGAATACCGACTAAACCTACCACGGTGTTCCTCGCTTTCGCATGCGGTCGCGACCCCGCCGAGGTTACGGCCCGCCGTATGAAACGGCAGGCCACTACGCGAAGAGACCTACCCAAAGGACTCACTTCTATAAATACCCTACTGTCTCCCCCCTAGAGGGGAGACGGACTCGACACAGAGGCGCGCGTGGGAACACGCACGCCGCCTCTCGGACCTGGTGCTGAACGGGTGGCGGGCAGGCCCACAAAGCCCACCACCCCCAGGTCAAACCTCAGGGTGGCTGGAGGTCATCTCGCGAAACTAGATTATAATACAACTATGTTTACTTGTAATTTGCTAGTTTTATTGATGTCAAATTAGTTCTATATTTTTGAAATTGAGTTAATATTTTGAAAAACAACAACCAAAATATAAAAGGGAGCACCCATCTGAGGCCATGAGTGGACAAGAGGCTAGATAAAAAAAACTTTCCAGTTGATTTTGTTTTAAAAAATATGTATTTACTTTCATTCAAATTGAGGCCACTTACACAATTTGAATATATTTTTTAGATATGTAATACTGTTAAGACCTTAAAACACTCCATTCTTATAGTAATTTTTTATGTCCATCTATGGGCTGAGACACTATGGAGAATAGGCATTCCCCTTTATAGTGCTGACATTTTACTCTATCCTAATGAGTAAAAAACTTATTATGAGAAACTTATTATTAGATGTAAATAACTTATTATGACAGATATCTTAGTCTTCTGTAATAGCAATGAAACTATTCTTCATTATTTTAAATTATGAAATAACTTGATCATGGCTGTCAATAGCAAAAAAAACAATATCATAATTGTTATCCAATTCCACAAACAATAATAGTTTCTGATAAACAATTTACACCTATAAAAAAGTTATGAATTTAAACCATTGTTTCAAATCTGTTAATATATATGTGAGACTGTGTACTTAAATAGATTCTATTGTTTAGGCTACAGACCATTTCATAAAAATAATAGTGTTATGATTTGATTATTATAACATATATCCATTTCAGTGTAAGTAAATTTCTCAGAGCTCCTAGCAATAAATTATGAATCCATTTGTAACCCTCACAAGTTCAATGTTTAAAATATTGTATTGACAGAACATTTTCAACTTTTAATAAAATTACTAGGGAAGTGTTGATGGGTGAAATACATATATTTTAATTATCTAGTTCAGACACATATTTTTGTATATTTTAAGAATCCATAGCCTAATCTGTAAAGTTATATATCTTTAAGAGTAGATACAATTTTTCTAGAGAAATAAACAATATTATTATTATATTGGGTATTTTCATATATTTTACAATCTTTACCTCTAAAAATAAACCCAGCCTATACTGACCTGCGAGGCTTCCATCTTGTTTACATCAATGCTCAAGTCAACATCAATGATCTCCAAATCTGAATCATCATCTGAATCTTTTGTTTCTTCTTTCTCTTTCTTTTGTTCCACTTTTTTAGTCTCAGGGCCTGTAATTTAACACTACATGCCATAAGAATACCCACAAAAGTCCCTAGGTTTCTACTACCTTGCGACCAAACATAGGTAGCCGTCAAACATCACAGCAGGTTGTATAGTAAAGCTGAATCTACCGTTAGAACTAGAGGGTTGTGCTCCCGGATCACTATAATTGTATCCTATAGCAGCACCCGTCCCTTTTTTTTCATGTAGCTTCTCTTTTTGTGTTTCTTTTTCTTCAATTGTGACTCCAAATTGTTCTTCTATTGCCAATTGCTGCAGGAATTTGTCCTCACCTGTAAATATAATACACAATGAGTAAAGAAAATACAAATGAAGACTATTTATATTATGGTAGTAGGAGGTTTAGGTTTCAGAAAGGGATGCAATTCAAATTAATTATTTAATTCTGCAAAAATTATATATAATGTATATATTGAAAATAACTGTCAGGATAGGTTTAGTCATTGAAACTGGTGTAATTTACTTACTTATTCCAAGAAAGACATTTTGTGCGAGGATCCTGTATCTTTCATAATTACATTGTCTTTCTTCAGGACTGAGTTCTTCTGGAGGTATATCTGGGTTTCTCACTTCAGGTATGTAATCTAAGTGAGCTCGGACATCAAACCGGTCTATCATGTTATTTGTATCACCTTGCCATGGCATCCTGAATGAAATGAGTAAAAGCAATTAATATTAATTTTATTACTTATAGCGGGTTTATGGTTAACAATGTATTTGATGTAAGATAAAGATTCAATAATTAATATAATTAACTTTACTAACATAATAGCCGGTCCTTCTCCTGCTGCAGCGATAGCCGGATCTAAATGTACTTTGCACGGTCGACCGTGCAGTTGTAAAAATTGAGTCGGCTCCGCTTTCTGGAAATGATTGAAAATATTCAGAACAATAAGTACATATTATGTTATGCACTACGGTATACTATAACGCGGATTAGTATAACGACACACAGAACTTCAGAGTAATTTATGACTGACAAAATAAAAAAGATAATAACAAACGATTGGCTCACAATTTTTTCATAAAAGTCCTTGCGGCGCTCCGCCCTTCGCCGATAGTCAACAATCATGCCGCGGATCATCCGCTCTTGCTTCCTCGCTTCGTGCCACATTTTGATGTTTTATAGATGAATATATAAACATGGATGGAAGGTAAATCGTTTATCTTAAAACTTCTACACAAGTTAGAAAATGTCTAAAGCACGCAGTGGAACTCGTCAACTTTTCCGACGTATAGTTTTCATTTCATACGCCATCTTGGTATATTGAGTTCAATAGTGAAGTGAAACATAGACTACAACGTTTCATTTCAGAAATAGTTATACATCACTAAATAGTAAATAGAAGCTGTAAATTTATACATCGCCTAAAGCATTAAACACATGTTTAAAGCTCTAAGTGCATCGCCAAAGAGTACTTTTGTATTACTTTATGTGCATCGCAGTTATCATAGATAATATACTATATAGGCTATAGATGAGCCACTCTCGTCTGGAGGACAGAAAATGTTTGTTTTCCTGGCTGTCTCAGAGATGACGTTAGTTATTAGTATTATTTAAATCCGAGGCTCACTAGATGGCGTATCGTGACTATAGCCACAATAATTCTTATATAGGTACTTATTTAGGTACATATTTTCATTGATAAATATTTAATATGAAAAACGCGTTATATTATTTAAATATTTATATTTTTGTTTCTTTATAACACGACCTAGCCTGTACTCTTACAGCATCACTTGGGTCAAAACTCTCAATTTTACCTTTTAATATATTATTTACGCCTTTACACCAACTGTGAACGACGATATTAATTGCCGTTTGTACAATGGACTTATTATGTAACGACCTATGTGCTTCACATGAAATCATATTAAAATTCACATCCATGTTAATATAATATCCGATTTTTCTTTGAAATATATTTCACATTCTTTTCTGCATTTGTCGCTCTGCCCTATATGAGGCTGAAACAAAATACATTGTATATTAATAAAATATTTTAAATTATCGGCTATAAAGTTAGTCATAGCTCAATATAATTATCGTCAAATGGACACATCCCAGGCCCCTAAATAGCTTCCGAGTTTTGGTTAATGAAAGAACAAATTAAGAGCAAGTTTATTTAGAAAATTAGAGGTTGAGGCTTGTCTCTATAATTTGGTGAAAATAGCAGAGACTTTAGTGCTTCAGAATGGTTTTTGATCTTAAGGTATACACTATACCCTGTATAACCTGGAAATGTCTTATAGTGGAACTGACGGCCGACTTTTGAGCATGGGCCTCATCCTAGCAAGGAAAGGGTTAGGCCATAGTTTACCACGCTCGCCAAGTGCCGGTGGCCAGATTTCACATAATATCTTCGGCAACATTAGGTAGAACTCTCTGACATGCAGGTTTCCTCTTAATGGTTTCCTTCACCGTTAAAACGAGCGATAACTAACTATTTAACCGATTCATTGCGGCCTCCCTTTTTCGAACGGCTGTCGTGTAAAGCGCCATATAAGTTGATGACACGGCTATTGTGCCATCAGCCATGTACAAAACAAAATGCCCTTTTTATGTTTTTTCCATTGTTTAGTCATAATTAAGTTCAGTTGACATCAAACATCGGATGTAAACAGCAGGTGACGTTGTGTAAAGTGGTTTTACAGTGACTAACTACGTGTTTTACTGAAAACGGCTGGTAAGTTAGGTAGTTTTTTATTCAGATGTTGTAAACAGTTCACATCACGTCATGTCTAATCACTTCGAATAGCAAAAAAGTTTTAAAATAGTTACAAGATGCGCCGATGGTTATTGTTTACTAGCCGGCCCGCAAACAATAATTTATAATTAATAATTTATTTATTTAAAGAAATGGGATTATAGGTTTACATTGATTTAGGCTAATAAGTATTACAGGTTTTCATTTATACTCGTAGTTGACAATATAAGTAATCTACAATAAGTGATGGGTAGAGTACTGTTTTCCTAGATAGGCTACTGAGTAGCCTGTTTAGGAGTACAATGGCGGTCCCCTATAAGTAAATTTCTATTTATGATGCACGTGTCTTGTTTAATTATTAAAATTAATAACAGTAGTAGTTTATCAGTAAGTAAAACAATTAGACAACTACATTTCTTATTAAGTAGTGTATGTGTGTGTGTGTATGTGAGAGAGAGAGAGTGTGTGTGTGTGTGTGTTTATTTTATTTATATAGGAATTCTTCGGTATTTTCATAACTAAAAAAAAGTAAAAGGTAATATTACTTTTGCAATGATGACAATCCGTAAATGGGACATACTGTGTTTTTTTGTTAAAGAGAGAAGGACCGTGATAAATGGCGATTTTTGTAATGAAAGAGGTGGGAGCCGTTTTGATTTACAGATTTTGTCTAAAGTGTAGATTATCAAATTATTACTTATAAGTATGTAGGGGTGAGCGTAGTCACACAAGCCACGTACACAAGTATATTGTATAACCTATTTAAGTGAACGCAACGTTATTATAAGGAGTTCTTATTAAGGAGCACTCCCTCGTACGCTGTCGCGTCGTAATCGCTGTAAACAATAGTGCTGTAAACCGTGAAGACTATTCATCAAAATGACTACCGCAGCGCAACGGCGTCTAAAACCATCATAGCTGTGATCGCGAAGTTGACTCGGAAGATCGAACAACTGGAACGAGGAAGAGCGCTCTATCGTCCCCGATGGAACAACAATCGCTCGCGATCAGGATCCCGTGCTCGCTGCCGCGACCATTCGGTACTGCGACGGACCCCGGAGAGCCATGACTGGCTTTGCTATTACCACAACAGATTTCGCGCCAGGGCAAGGAAATGCACAGAACCCTGTGCATGGAAGGCATCAAAAAACCAGGAAAACTAGGCGAGGCGCAGACAACGGCGGAGCTCTGTACCATCTCTCCTTGTCGCCGCCTACGCATCATGGACAGAAATACCGGACTATATTTTTTGATAGACACAGGCGCAAACGTATCCTTCTTACCGGTGAATAGAAAGAATTACAAACGCGAGTGCAGTGAATACAAACTTTACCCAGCCAACGGAACCGAAATAAGAACTTTTGGGTGAAGTCTTTAGTATTAAATCTAAATTTACGCAGACCGTATCGATGGGATTTCGTGATTGCCGACGTTAGACAGCCTATACTAGGCGCCGATTTTTTGAGCCATCACAAGCTTCTGGTCGACGTCAGCGCACGAAAGCTCATCGATCAGGTAACTGATTTAAATGTTTTAGCTTCTATTGTGAATATGAATGAACCGTCTGTACAGTCAGTGAGCGTAGATCATCCTTATCATAGTTTGTTGTCAAAATTTCCCAATATTACCAAACCGATGTCATTCGTGGAAAATCCACCTAAATCAATCGTACAACATTGTATAGAAACGACAGGGCCACCGCTAGGTATAAACACGTGAAAGACGAATTTCTCAAAATGCAGGCATTAGGTATCTGTCGACCTTCTAAGAGCGCTTGGGCGAGCACGTGGTGGAAAAGAAAAATGGTGATATTAGACCTTGCGGTGATTACCGCAGACTCAACGCAATTACCAAGCCCGACAGATACCCAATCCCTCGCATACAGGACTTTAGTCACATTTTAGCTGATAAGATATTTTCAAAAATCGACATTAATAGAGCCTATCATTTTATCGAAACAGCCAAATGATATCGAAAAAAACCGCGATAATAACGCTATTTGGCCTTTATGAATTTCCACGGATGACATTCGGATTGCGTAATGCAGCCCAAACCTTTCAACGACTTATGGACACTGTATTTCAAGGATTAGATTTTGTTTTCAATTATGTTGACGACGCAATAATTGCAAGCCAAAGTCCTAAATTGCATTTAGAACATTTACGCATTGTATTCAAAAGATTGGATAAATATGGTTTAACAATTAATTTACCCAAATGCGTTTTCGGTCAATCCAGTTTAGAATATTTAGGTTACATGGTCTCATCAGAAGGTATCAGCCCGACAAAGGAGAAAGTCAAGGCCATCATTGAGTACCCAAAACCCGAGACCGTCGAAGAATTACGTCGTTTTACAGGTATGGTAAATTTTTATCGAGCTCATTTACCCAACGCAGCATCATATCAGTCAGTGCTTAATAAATATATCGGCAGTTCGAAAAATAATGACAAAACTAAAATTGAATGGTCAGCGGAAGCAAGCTAAGCTTTTGAGCAATGTAAGTCTGGTCTGCCAAGGCCGCTACGTTGTCTTATTCACGGACTAATACGAAACTCGCGCTGATGACTGACGCTTCAGATTCATGTGTTGGTGGTGTTTTACAGCAAGTAGTTAACGGCTCATGGCAACCATTAGGATACTTTCCGTAAAAGCTCACAAATGCGCAACAAAAATACTCAGCATACGATCGTGAATTATTGGCCATTTACATGGCAATAAAACACTTACGCAAGCTATTTGAAGGACGTCAATTAACTGTATACATAGACCACAAACCACTAAAGTTTGCATTTTTAAAATTAGGTAAAGATTCCGGCGAAACCCCGCGTAGAATAAGGCATTTGCTATACATAAGCGAATTTACAACGGACATAAGACACATAAGCGGTAACAATAACATCGTGGCAGATTCACTATTGCGTGTTGAAACGATCGATTGTCCTACAGTTCTCGACTACGATAAAATAGCCGACTTGCAAGAAAGCGATGAATTCGTGCGTCATACACTAACTAATTCAAATAATAGCTCATGTTCTAATTTAAAGAAATTTTATTTACCTACATAATATAATAAACCGATTTATTGCGACATATCCATGAATAATGTAAAACCATACATACCAAAGCAGTTTAGGCGTACAGCGTTCGAAAGTATTCATAACATTAGTCATCCTGGTATTCGCGCCACCCGAAAATTAATAACTAAAAGATTCTTTTGGCCCAATATGAATTCAAATATTAATGAGTGGTCAAAGACGTATTTAAATTGTCAGAAATCTAAGATAGAATGACATACATTCTCTGAAATTGGTAAATTTTCGAAAGTAGATCGTTTCAAACATATTTCTGTAGACATAATCGGTCCATTGCCTATTTTTAGGTCCATTGCCAATAATTATAGATATTGCCTTACAATCATCGATCGCAATACGCGATGGCCCGAAGCATTCCCAATACAAAATATTAACGCAGAAACCGTAGCAAAAATGTTGTATAACAACTGGATAATATGCCGTTACGGTTGTCCCGTAAAGCTCACGACCGACCAAGGTCGCCAATTCGAAAGCCACCTTTTTCAGCAGCTTATGAAACTATTAGGTATTAACAGGATACGCACTACGGCGTCCCACCCGCATGCTAACGGAGCTGTAGAGCGTTGGCACAGAACCCTAACGGCCGCTCTTATGGCACGTTTGTGTGAAAAGTCATGGGTAGAAGAATTGCCGACAGTTCTGTTAGGTCTGCGCGTGGCATGACGTAGCGATACTGGTGTCTCAGCGGCAGAATTAACATATGGTCGTACATTGCGTCTTCCCGGCGACTTCTACGCCGCTACATGGGTAGGTTTTCTAGAACCTCATAGGTTAGTAGAACAAATACGCCAAAATATACAGGCCATTAAACCCATTCTAGAACCGCATAGCAACACGACCGAGTTTTGTGCACCCAGATTTATCAAAATGTGAGTATGTGTTTGTTCGGGACGACATAGTTCGTAAACCTTTGAAGACTTCCTTACGACGGCACGTACCGCGTTTTACAAAAAAGATCAAAAGTTTACGTATTTCAGTTGCCCAGTAGAACATCTTGTATATCCATAGATCGCTTGAAACCCGCATACATATTAAGTGACAAAGAAACACTTGCTAACGAGGGTACAGACTGTTCAAATCATGTAAAGTCAAGTGATGAAACCGAGTTGAGAATCGAACCTACTCGTCCACCGGCGAGTCGCACTACACGATCCGGCAGAATTGTAAAACAGTCAGTAAGATTTTTAACGTAAGATTTTGTACACTGAAAGCTAATGTAACGCTAAGCTATACTGTTTTCGCATCGCTAACAATTATCTTAGTACAACAAAATAAGAGATATACCATAGCCTTAAATCACTTAGCAGTGTAACAATAGGTTTATATTATAGGTTGAGACCTAAGCATATTTTTACTTTATATACTTTTATACGTTTACATTATTTTACATAGTTTTATCGCTTTATTGAGCACAGTTACGCGTATACTTACCGGTTTGTTTGTCTTTGGGCGAGCTTAATAAACAATTTTTTGTCAACTAGTGATTATTTTTTTGTTTCTGCTTATGAATAAAATGACTTTCAAGTCGATAAACAATTTTTTTTTGAATTGTTGTAACATAAGTCTACTCAAGTAGTGTTTTTGTTATGAATGACTCTTTCAAATCATATCGAATGTTTACATTTAGTTTCTAATTTATTATATTTAGACGATGCCAAAACATTTGATACCGCTTAACAATAAGGCAGTCTTGACTGCCAGGTGCAGAATGTTTTTATTATAATGTTAGCTTATGTAATTGTTATGTTGTACTTTATAATTATGATGATGTATTATCAATTTATCACTGAAATTTATGTACCTATGTTATTATTTCTGTTTATGTTTTTAGAATAAAATGGTAATTTTATTTTTCAAAAAAGGGAGGAATGTTGTAGGGGTGAGCGTAGTCACACAAGCCACGCACACAAGTATATTGTATAACCTATTTAAGTGAACGCAACGTTAATATAAGGACAAGCACCAGTGGTATCACAGTTGGAATATCTACATTTGACAAGTGATTGCAGCGCAAAAGCGGACAAATTAAGCCCGTCACAGACGTAGCTATAATATAATTATATTAATATATCGAGATATATATTATAGTATAGCAAGCTATCACACACGGGAGCTATACTATAATATATATTTTGCCCTCACTCGGTCTGCGGTCGTCCTTGCAAGCGCACGATTTTAAAGCTTAATTTCTGTACAGGATGTTCAAATATTGAAATAACACTGTAATCAATCTAGCTACCTAAATGAATTCGGCAAGAGCACTTCTTTTAGATCTAATTGAAAATACCTCAGAGTATGATTTCGATGCTGAATGATATGCATATGATGCATGTTGCCTTGTCAGGTGGTGTGCTAGAACACACAATTAACTTTAATACACAACAAACACTATACTGCACTTTTTCACTGTAACTGCTTCAAACTCCGTAGTATTTTTCGCTTCCGTTCGCTTCGATGAACACTTGATCGCTTACGATTATAAACTGACTCGGCGATGCGCGTGCGCTCTATTTATACGTGGGTAAAGTGCTTCTGGAGTTTGCCAGAAAACGTCACACACGGCACGCAACAGCGCGATGATTCGAGAATGTGCCAGTGCTTTCTTCACTGAACTCGTACCGACAAATACGTAGTTCCGTAAGATATCAATAGATGGTGCTGTAATAAATTATTATTAGAAACCGCCGACTCTTCCCTACAGTGGCGACAGAGCCATAACGTCTCAATAAATTTATTAAATTGTAGCTGGTGTCGCTCAATAAACAGAACTTTGTCTGCAAAAATTACCTATGATGGTGAGGATGAAATAAAAAGTGCAGCTCAATCGTACTACTAAGCATAAATCTATTAAATTAAAATAGCGCCTTATTCCAATATCCTCTTTATGTTTTATTTGTGAACCATTAATTTCTGTAATCAATAAAGAATTGGTATGAATAATAGCTGTTTTTATTTTAACCCTAAAATAAACACAATTTATGCATACCTATATTTATATATAATATACACGATTTAGCTACAAATATATATATACATATATACACACATACAGCTATCTCTAAGTAGGTACTTGCATATAGTTCTTAGAACCAAATAAAAGATGGCACTAGCGGGCGATGAAAAAGAGGTGGTATGGCAAAAATTTTGCTTGAGACTGACTCTGCTAGTACTAATACAAAAAAAACTAAACCAAATCATGAGACCGGCAATTTTGATACAGATTCAGATGCTTCAAGTAGCCATGCTGAACAATAAAACATAAAAAAAGGGAAGAAGCGAATTCGAAGACCAGAAAATTGGAAAAACATGTCAAAGGACAAATTAAAGGACCATTCTGTTCGCAAAATTAACGATTGTCGGTGTCACTGCAAAGAAAAACTTTCTGAAAGAGAAATAAATACAATATTTCAGAAGTTTATAAACCTAATACGGAGCAAAATATTTATTTGCAAGGTTGCCTTATTGAGGAAATGCCAAAACGTTATCGACCACGAAAAAAAGATAAAGTCAGGAGCAGGCGCTTATTCAGGTATAATTTGACTGTGAAAAACAAAACTATAGAGGTGTGTCAGCAAGCTTTTCTGGCAGTCCACGGCATTAAAAGAGACCGATTGCAATGTAAAGTTCAACACCTACGAAAAGTTCCGAAATATATTCAATACTGACTACAATATTTTATTTGCAGTACCTCGCAAGGACATATGCAGCACATGTGAAAAATTTACAATGGACATACAATCTGCAGAAATAAAAAAGATAGGGAAAAAGCAAAAAAAACTGAAATTACAACAGGAGATGCATTTGAGAAGGGCTGAAGAGTTTTTAAAGAGTTGTAGTAGCGCTGAAAAAAATCATGATGGTACAAAATTATCAATATGCTTTGACTATCAGAAAAATCTTCCTCTGCCAGTAACAAACGTAGCTGATGAATATTATCTCAGGCAGTTGTGGTTGCACAATTTTGGCATACATAATTTGAAAGATAAAACCGCCACAATGTACATGTATACAAAAGTTTTGCAAAAAAAGGGCCAAACGAAGTTTTAAGTGCTTTGAACGATTACATTTCTAACAACGCGAAACCATATCATAAACATTTGGAAATATTCTGCGACAACTGTTTCAGTCAAAATAAAAACAGATATTTATTTACATTCATGGACCAGTTATGTGCGATAGGCAAGTTTGAACGGGTTTCGATATTCTACCCAATACCAGGCCACTCTATGCTGCCAATCGATAGGGATTTTGCTCTGATTGAAAGACAAAAATTAAAACACGAGAAGATCTATTCACCAGAGACATACGTAAAGTTTGCAAAAGATAGCAAACTTTCAAAGAAGTTTGAAATAGTTTTCATTGAAAAACATTTAGGAAAGTCATCTGATAGTGAAAGAGTTATAAAGGTTAAAGATTACAAGAAAATGTACCAGGAATACATCAAACCATCTATACCAGGCATTTCTACAAATCGGCGACTAACATTCTCAAGATTTTCAACTCCTCAAATGTCTGCTACTATGAGTGGAGATAATTTTAAGCCTATTCGCTTGTATCGCCAGGGAATACAGAGAAATATTAGAGAAACACCTAATGATTGTTCAATGGTGGGTGTAAAAGAGTCAAAAATAAACGGCATCAAACAGTTGATGCAGTACATTCCAGAGAGCAAAAGGGCTTTTAACGAAGAAATTTTCTAAGAAATGGCTCTGCTGAATAATTTTAATAACTCTGATGATTCCTGCGATGATATTGAATAAAGAAGCAAGCAAGAAGCAGAGCAGTCACATTAAATTACGTTTTATAATACTTTTATAATTTTTTCTATTCGTCAAAATATTTTATTTATGTTGTCAAAAATATAATTTTCTCATTGTGATTGTATGATCTCACCTAGGTTAGTTTATAAGCATAACAATAAGTTGATTTTTGAGAGATATGACTGATAGAATTTGATTTTTTAGTCTTTTTATATTAGTATTTACCAATTATTTAGTAGCTTATTAAAGTTATATTTTTTTTAATTTTAATTACTCTGCGTAGGCCCATTTCAAAACTCAACAACAATGTTCATTTACAAACAAAATAAATACTTAAAAACATGTTTTATTATTCAATAATAATGATAGTATTTTCATAGTCACAGTACAAACTATTTCTAAAAACTAACTAAGTCCATAGAAAACTGCCAAAAACCCTCTTAGTCCAAGAATTTGAGTTAAGTCAATAAACATTGTTGATTTTTATTATTTTTAAGCAAAGTTTACAGTTCTGTTAATTTGGTCTAATAAATGCTTGTATTTTTTTCAATTTATGACAAAGGTTTTTTATTTCTAAAACTCAAAGGGAAAGTTTCAGGATTTATTTTTAACCTTTATGCGCCTGTATCTCAAAACGCAAAAAGCGGACTTAGGGATTTTCTGTGTGGTCGCTGGATTTTACGAACTGGTGCGTCCATATAGTTTTATGTCCATAATTCTGATGTTCTTAGTAAACTAAAATATAGACTCGTGTTTGTGTTGAAATTTGAATGCATTTTATTGAGAATGTAAACAGATATAGTCGGTTGAAGTTGAAAACTGTCTCACCTTGTATGCGTTGACGGTAGGTATTTCGTTGTCGTAAAATTGTCTGATTCGCATTATATACAGAAACGAAGACTATAGGCATGATCTAAATTCAAAACAATAAATGCTTAGTTCAAGACGCACCTCTTAAAATCTCAATTTGCGCGAGTTCTAAGGAATTTAAAAATCACACGACACTTGTGTCACCCGCCATATGGGAAAATAAACTAGGTATGGCACGCCTGCCGTGTCATCCGCAACGAATCGGCGCACATACCTACCTAACTTAGAAAAGTCAGAGATTCGCGCTTTATGGTCGAACTCGAGACTTCTGCGTGGCAGTCCAACGGCCTATTGGGCATGCATATTGGGATCACTGTGTAAGGTGTAATTGTTAATTATCTCAATATGCTGATATGTTCTAAAAATACACCCTACAGAACACATATTTTGGTCAATTCGATGCACGGGTAGGTAGCAACTAGCAAAGCACCTTAATCAACGGTCGTATCAGTAATTTAATACGACAGGAACTGTTGACCGGTTACTAGTACGACACAATCAGATAGTGTGTACCTACACTATCTTATTGTGTAGTACGTAGCCTAGATAGAGACGCTAAGTGCATGTGCGGTCCGTTCTCAACGGATAGGTACCTAAGCAATACCTGCCTTGCCTTGTTAGTCTAGCTCTTGAGGAACATGGAGTGCCGAGTACTAATCTCATCTTAAAAAAAATAATTTAAGTAGTAGCCCTGCAATACGAAGGTTGCTCTGTTTCCTAACATAAAGACGTTGCCCTGCGTCATGATCTCATCGGGCTATCGTAATATGAGAGTAAGAGAATAGTGTTTACTTATGTTTGCAGATATATGTGCAGTATAACCGCTATATAACGCCACCATCGGAGAAGCCATAAGATTAGCCGCTGTGACCATAATTCGTCTGAAGGACTATTATATTTGAGGCAGTGTCAGCTCCTGTGGCGTCGAATAATCATAGAGCAAGTCCTAAATAGGTAGTTGTTATATTATATTGTGCAAGCATCTCTGTACTTACCTGCTGTAAGTAGAGATTTAAACTAGAAGTGCTTAAGTAATTCAGTCTACAAATCAATTTGTAAATATATATCTTCTGATCCCAGAGAGGCTATTTAATTTTAAAATATTTAGGCCACAATGCAATGGTAGACCAGGCCATGCGATCTGACAAGTAATTGCTAAATGAAAGTTTTGGCCTATTTTATAGCAGCAGAGATTATTGAGTAAATTAATAGGCCTGATTAATTTTGGCATGTCAGGGATAGCCACCATATATATTACACCAAGCTGAAATATAGACAAAATATAACAGGTATTTTATATTTTTATACTTACACTCTTCTTGTAACCGAAAATGTATCCTTATTATTATGAATCCACCCAGGAACAAAAACAAATAAACTTTATAATTTTATTTTAATTTACTGTATATAAAAATAGATCACTGCAATCTTCCATATCAAAATATATTTCATTTTCTAATTGATTAGGTTTACAAATACTTAACCAATTTATTAATTCTTCAAACATATCTAGATTATCTAAAGTATCAGACATACTTCTGTTACAAACTAGGTAAGTTCCTTTTTTAATATGCTTTTTGAAAAACTGCCACATTTCTTTATGTTTTTCATTATCCACAAAAAAGTCTAACACATTTATGATAATAATATCAGAGTTGGCAACAATGTCACTGCGTTCCATTACATCGGAATGAACCACTCTTATCCTATTACCATCCATTGAAAATTGTTCAATTATCCGTTGTTGGATGTCACAGCACTCTTTATTCATTTCTATTCCTATAATTGTGCCTGCACTTGAGAAATTATATGCCTGAAAAAGTTAAGAAAACAGTAATTATTTTTCATGTAGCAGGTAAAAATGCAAATATTTTGCAGATTAATTGCCAATCAGAGAACAGAATGCCATGTCACATTTTTGATTTGATAATAAGTGCTGCTTTGAATATTATCTTGGTGATAAAGAGACATAATTATGACCTGTTGGTAAGCTGTTACCACAGCCTTGCCATATGCTATCCCTTAAAAAAAGGAATTGCTGTGCTAAAAAACAAGATAAAAAACCAGTAGCCTTCCTATGAACAGCACATCATTATACCAAGTAGCCACAAGACCCTAATTCTGACATATGCACAATAGAAGGCTAGAAGACTGAAATCTTTTGTTAATAGTTTGAGTGAAATTCAGTTGTAGTTGGAAATTTATAAGTTAACATCTAATTTTTACTACTTACACCATAAAGGACTGCTCCTAACCTGGAGCCGACATCTAATATCTGCTTTTCTTCTAAATCACTTGGAAGCAGAACTTTGAAAATGTATTGCAGTTGTTCTCTTGACATCGAGTGTGAAATATATGTAAGATCCTAAAATGTTATCATTATTAGTTTATATTTAAAGTGATAGCAAGCACTATAGTTAATAAATCTTTATAAATGTATGTTTAATTATTAATAAAATTGTATAGAATTATTCTTTATGCTTCTATATTAATTAAAATATAATTACTTCAATATTCCTTGAGCAGCAATCTGTGCAAAAATGTCTTTTTAATTTCCCCTTTTTCACCAGATTTTCCACTTCTTCTTCATCAAAAAGAAACTGATCTACATGGCATGTGTTTACATTATTACAGTCAGCTAGATCACCAACTGTTGGTGGTGTAATAACTTCCGATGGCATTTCTGCTTCAAAAGGCACTATTTTCTTGATAGAATTACCTATGTTTATTAACATTTTTTCAGAACGCTGCAGTGATTTTTTGTGTTCCAAATCTAGAAGAAAATTATGGTTTAATTTGATCACATAACATATAATAAAGAAAGATGATCGCGAATCATTTTACCTTTCCTGTAAGAAAGACTACAGATCCACTGCTCAATTGTATCCATGTCAGCCTCATCTAATTCAGAAAGTAGCTCCAACATGCGGTGTTTAGTGTTTACAACGCTGTCCTCTGACATCTTTTAGGAAATAATTATGACTCGAGAGCTTATAGATTGTATTACGTGATTATAAACTGAGTAATATAATCCCAAAATTATTGAGTCTTCTCTTTTTGTAATCTTGTTTCAATTTTCCAAATAAGAATCCTTTTAGTTAGCTAATATCGCTGTCTAAGACAGAAACCGACATGTGCTCAATCGCTAACAAAAACAAATGTCATATTGACATTGACATTTGACTTATTGCCGTTGTGAAGCATTGTGGCAGCTGTATAAAAAAAAAAGTATAAAATATATATATATATATATATAAAAATATAAAATACTTTGTCACAGATTATAATTTAAATGTACACATAAATAAACACTTTTTTTAGCGTCATCGTCGTGGAATTCGTACGCATCCAAGTTCACATTACACTCGACTGTTAGTGTGCCCAGAAGACTGATAGCTTACAGTGACACAGACCGCAGTTGATCCTAGTTGCCATGGCTAATTGTGAAAAACGTCTTTTGTCGTGGTTTTAGAGTAGCTTTTCATATCTGTCTTTAACTTGATCTGGACCTGGACCTGAACTAGAGCTGTCTCAGAGTTAATCTAGATATGATTGAGTCTAGCAAAATATAATGTATGCCGAACAAAACGACTTTCTGACATCGATGTGAAACAATACCGTACTCATAATAATTGCTTTGTTGACCATAAGTAAATCAAGATTAAAGCCAACACTAGCAAACGCACACAGCAGTCTACATCACTACCTAATATCTATACATACTCCAATTTGACATTTGTATTAGACAACAGTCGCTCACGCCGCGTTCTTGTATTATTGTTTTGTGAATTCCTGGTTTCTTGTAGTTTTCAAGTATTATTGAATATGTTTAGTATTATAATTCCCTCAAGGTTAATTGTTAAGTTATTATATATGCCTTGAGTCGAAGTTCACTTATAAATCTTGTAGACACAACTGTAAATAGCTAATTTAAAACCGAAGACATTAAAGTCATTTTAATTCTTGTGTTTCGTAAAGCTTTACGATGGAAAGTTGTATATCTCATAGTAAAACCATCGGGCTATGGATGTCTGATAAAAAAAGTCAGAAACTGAATTGGAAAGAGCTGATAAATGCCTGCGCTTCTCATGGGTACAACCTCGTAAAAGTACGTATTTGATCTCTTTTCATAAAATTTGAATTAACTAAGAGGAATAATTATTTATGTAACATGTAAATGTGCTTCCTAATCATATAGTCATTGGTATTAAACTAATTAAATATTATCTATCTGTGTATTAAAGTATAGTACTTATTCAGGATCGTAAATTGTTGTGATTCGTAAAATTAAATATATTATCAATTCCGAAGACATATGCATTACTTATATATGTTTTCCCTTGTAGTTGGACCTGGAGAGACCTTTGGAAGAACAGGGCCACATTGATGTGTTTCTACACAAGTTAACAGACATCATAGCTGCTGCTGATCAAGGAGCTACAAAGGTAATTACACCACTATATATGTATGTTATACTAATTTATGTGAGTATATGAAAATTCCACATTTTAGATGTAAGAGTTCTATAAAATTATCTCTTATCCTTGTAGTGTGTGTGTCATTGTGACAAACATACCTAGGTACTATATTTGCATATATATATCAGTTTTGTAAGAGCTTAAATCTGCTCCACTGGTAACTTACAACTGTTCCATGATACAAATATGTTTGACTGTATGGATGGTGTAGTAGTTTTAGTATAAATGTTGTGGGTTCTTATTCTGCACAAGACTATCATAACTGTACTCCACAGATAATTGTTCCAAGTTTTGGTAGTTAATGTGTCATTTATTTTCAATGTATGTATCATCTTCTGTGAGATGGGTTTTACCAGAACTTATATAGAAATAATGCATATAAAATATATATTGGCATTGTAAGTAAAACTAAAGTGTATTGGGTGGATTTTTTTTATTTTATTAGTACTAAAAAACTTAGTTTATGCTCATTATCTTCCAATACTTTTGATAATTTAAGTTTTAAATGTTTCAATAAATTTACACAAGTTGTGTTAAAATGTCATTGAAATAGGCGGTTCTTCAATGAAAAACTGTTTGAATAAATTAGTTTCAGCTGAATGCATATCAGGAACTAATTGTTTTCTGGTAATTTCAACTTAATTTGTAATCTATGTCAACAATATGAGTTTAATCTTAAAACAGCCTGATGCATAAATACTAAAGTTTTACTTTATACTTGTTGTTAGTGTATGTTTATTTTGTTGACATTCTTTTACACAGGTGTACCTTTTGCTTTAGATTTGCTAACATGAATGCATACCAAGATTCAGTTGGATAAGTAAACAGTAATTGTTTTGAAAACTCTCTTGTATTAATTGTAATAGAAATCAGGAAATAATGAGAAAAAGAGAACAAGGTATTAGTGCTCTATAGGTTCATACCTTCAGAGTATCAATCATAAATATGTATATAGAATATGTATTGATTTGTATAATATAAGGATATTATCATCAACATAAGGCAAATCGTAGAGAACTATTGGCATAACAATTATGCTGACATGAGTTTACACATGCAATGTTGTTATAATATGCAATGACTACCCTTATTTGTGTCATTTCAATGACAAATACCTGTACAATATACAGATGAATAAGTAATGACACAAAAACAAAACAGACAAATGATTTTTTCCTTAAGCAATGAAGTAGTCAGAATTAATATCTGCCATGTTAATAAATTGCTGGGTATGATCCTCATCTCATTTCCAAAGAGTTAAGCAAAATATCTCTAATATAGCTTAATGTAGGTTGGTATACTTCACTATCTTCAAGAATCTTCAACATGCAGGTTTTCTCACAATGTTTTCGTTTACCACTACATATAGCAAGTAATAATTAAAAATGTATAAACTGTAAAAAGTCAGAGGTGTATGGTAAGTGAGCCATATTATTTCTATAGCAACTGTTGTTATCGACTGCGTCGGTGGCGCAGAAGTAGTGAATGCGACAACTTAGCATGAGGTCTCAGGTTCCAATCCTGGGGTCATGCCAATAAAAAGTGTTGTATACATCCGTGCCTCGAAAAGCATGCAAAGCCGTTAGTCTTATGTCTGATCTCCGATTGTGTCGGATTGCCGTACCATCGGATTATCTGAGTAAGGAAATAGAGGGACACTTGTGTTTGCGCCTACACTTGCTCTCTATAATATTATCTACTACATGAACGGCGAGTCTCCATTAGGATTGGTCGCCGCGACTGAAATTCGGTCTTGAGGATATTACTTATAATCTCTGTTGTGTCTTATCAGGCCTCAACAATCATTAGCAGAGTGAAACAATACCTATCAAACCATCCAAACATTACAGTCATTGATCCATTGGACAATGTAAGGATTCTTCTGAACAGGTATGTGTATTATGGAATCCATATATTAATAACTAGCTGTACGCCGTGGTTTCACATAACGTTTATAATTACTATTAGGTTCTCGTGGCTTGTAGCGTAATGTTGTATAGCCTATGTTAATTTTGAATAAAGTAGCTCACTAACGGGGATAGAATTTTTAAAATCGCTACTGTTGTTTTTCAGTTTATACATTACGAACAAAAATACAAATCTCTCCTCTTTATAATATTTGTATAGATAAAACCGTAAACATAATGTTTGTCTGTGTGTTTTTACACGCTAATCTAATAGTGGTAATGGCTTAACCAATTTAGATTATTGTTCTTAGTGCTCTACTGAGATAAGCTTGGGTTAATATTTTGTTTAATTTTAATCGGGTGACTAATAATAAGATACGTCAATTTTGCAGTGGAGTAGAATCTATATATTAATACGTGAAGCAAAAACTTTGTACCCATTTTACGAAAATTGCGTGGACGGAGAAGTATCAAATTTGGCACAGTTAAAGTTTATATGGAGAAGGAGGGGCGAATCTTAATATTTTTATAAAATATGCATTAAAATAAATTAAATTAATGAAAAATCAAGACAGGCACACAACCATGCATTTGACACACGCAGTCGAATCGCGTTCGTAGTATTTCGGCATTGTTCGTCTGACGTCGTACAATTCTTCGTAACTATGGTTACATATACCTTATTATTATGCAATAAAGAAAAAAGAAAACAAAGTAGCAAGCTTAGGAATATCGTCAATGAAAGAGTATAGTTAAGTAAATAATAATTTGTTTGAAACAGATAGGTAAATTAAACTGTATAGCCTTGGCGAAATCTAAATGTAAATCTAAATCTTAATAACGATCAAACTTAAAATTTAAATCAATTATGGTCGAATTTTGACCACTAGACGACCACTAGTCAGTACCTAATGTATAAAATCGAGGACACAGTTATGAAATACATCAGATCATAGATCCATCGAAACTGGAAATCCAATTCTGGCATAAAAACAATGTGTCACCTTAATGACGTCATCAGTAGGTATTAATTTTTCCGTTATTTTGTTTAAGCTGTTTTCCTTTCTTAGTCGTCATGCTAAAGAAGGATAAAGAAACACAAGGCTTTTATTTCTGTAGTTAAGCCATAGTTCTTGTATGTTAGGTGGTGGTGGTTCACGTCTACTGCAATAGGTGGGTCGAATTACGAACATAGGTATCAGTCTAACGCGGTTCCACCTCTAGGATGACTGATTTACTCCCCGTGGCTCCTAGCGTGATATTATATATAGCCTTCGATACTTCTGGATAAATTAGCTTTCTAATGCCAAATTAATGATTAGAATCGGTTTAGTACTTTCAGAGTTTTTATTTACAACCAAATCTTTCTTCTCATATAATTTATATGTTTTTCAATTTCAGATACTGCTACTACACAATACTACAAGATGAACCATCATTCCATAAACAAGGGATATTCACGCCATCATTTGCCGAGTTTACTACTAATAACATACAAATGAACATAGAGATTATGAGACAAAGAGGTGTTGAGTTTCCAGTCATCTGTAAACCGACTATTGCTCATGGATCGAAGTCAGCGCACGACATGATTGTAATATTTAATGAGAAGGGCCTACATGTTTGCAAGCCACCGTGTGTTGTTCAAACCTTTGTGAATCATAATGCAGTGCTGCACAAAGTTTTCCTAATAGGAGACAGGTTAGTAAATATAGTAGTAATTTTTTCTAGTTAGTAGAGAGAGTAAAAGTAGACGTTTCGCAATCAATATATTTTATTCGAGAATGCTACGTTGTATAGAATTGATATAATCCTAACTATAATATTATAAATGCGAATGCGAATTTATTTTCTTGTTACGCTTTCACGCCTTAACTACTCGATCGATCGTCATGAGTTTTGGATACACGTTGTCTTGAATGTGTTAGACAGGCACTCGTATTTCACCGAGTGCCAAACTACCTCCGTCGTATTGTCAGGGCCTATTTAAACGAACGATACGTTATCTACCCGGGTCAAGCGGTTGGATGGTTCCGGCGAGAGATGTCGTGCAGTGTTCCACAGGTCCTGTTCTTGAGCCACTCCTGTGGAATATCTGGTACGACCTCGGAAAGGACCACCGTTAGGGTCCAGCATAATGGTAGGAGGCGTTCGCATCGGCATCGAGGCGACGTTGAAATATTTGGGATTGGTCCTTGATAGCCGATGGAACTTCGGACAACACTTCCGGAGGCTGGACCCAAGACTCATGGGTAAGGCCGCCGCTCTTCGCGGCCTCTTCTTAATTTTGGGGGGCTAGACGCCTCTTGCTCTATAGTGGGATCGTGCGGTTCATGGCGTTATACGGCGCCCCTATTTGGGCGCCCTCACTGACGGCCCGCAATGCGGCAATATTACATCCGGCGCAACGCGCGATGGCCGTCAGAATTATAAGTTACCGCACGATCTCGTTCGAGGCGGCGAGCCTCCGTGCCGGCACTCCGCCTTGGGATCTGGAAGCGAGAGCCCTCGCGTCATTACATCAATGGCGTGGGGAGGCGCTGGGGCGCGACCTGCGCCACCTTCTGCGCGAAATAGAGGCGCAGCGATGCGCGCTACGGCAGATCCTGATGGTGGACTGGAGAGCGCGACTTAGGCAACCAAGCGCAGGGCACGCCGTGTTAGTGGCGGTAAGACCCGTCATGCAGGAGTGGCTGGAGAGGCGTTTTGGTGCCTTCGCCTTCCGGGCGACGCAGGTGCATGTGTGATTGTGTCGCATTGGCCGAGAGGAGACGTCCCAGTGCCATCAATGCGAAGACTGCCCCGAGGACACGGCGCAGCATACCTTTGGGGAGTGCCCAGCCTGGGTTGAAGAGTGTCGCGAACTCGTCGTGGTAGTTAGGGTGGAGCGTCTCTCGCTACCGGCCATGGTAGATGGTCACAAGCGAGAGCGCATGGGTAGCCGTCGCCTCCTTCTGCGAGAAAAATGTTCTGTACTATACCCGAGCGAGCGAATCCGTGAGCAAAAGCTAATTATGCTATTAGCTTTTGTAGTGATGGTTCTATATGTCCATTTTATTTATGTGGCGTTTTTCTGTTAGACAGTTTTCACTAATAGAATGGCCACCGAAATTGTACCCAGTCATCAGACACATGTTAAAAATTTTAGGTATAAGGTTTTGTGGTGCTTTGTGGAAGATATTGACGTTTTTTTAGTTCACGCATCGCTAACAAATGCAGGGCCAGAAATTACCGCATGACTGTGGCTTAACTGGTATTGTTGCAAAGAATCCGTATCGCGTAACTAATCTATAACCTACATTTGCGTTTAAAGTAGGATGTAGGACGGGACATTATGCTCTAATTAAATGAGTAATTAAATGCATAATTTGAATCAAACAATTTTAATAGGCCGGAGCCGCACTGGTACGACAACGGCGACGTGGCGGCAACTACCTAAAAACATACTAAAACAATAGCATCGTAGAATTATAAATTATGATGTGAATGCAAATTGATTGACAAAAAATTGTGTGATCCACGCATCATTGTTTTGACTCTGAGTGTATTTTATGTCCGCTGTTTGAATGTATCCATCTTCTGCGATTCTGGAATAATTTTAGTGCGTTTGTTACTTATAAATTATAAATAAAAATGTGTTTTTGTGTCGCGTCGCCGCCGCCGTTCCAATGCGACCTCGGCCTTAAAGTACAAAGCGTAAAAAACAATAAAATACATTGTTTCCTCGCTGAAATGTTAAAGTGTTATACGACAGTAGGTACCTTTACGCGTATAAAGTAACACTTAAGCTAATTGCTTAACATTAAGGTTTGCAATTTGCAAAGAGTAACTAAATAAAAAAAATTGTAATTGTATTTTTAAAAGTACTTAAAATAATTAACAGAATTATTTTAAGTACTTTTCACATATTAATAAAAGCCGCAATTTCAGTAATGCCTTAAATATTCAACTACCTATAAAGAAAACACCTGTGCCATATAAAGACGTAAAATCTAAATGAATCTTAAACAACGTTTTTAAAAGTGTCACATTGACGCAATATATATTTTATACGCAATATAATATTTAATTCCGCGCATTATGATATTATTTATTAAATTATACTGCGAACATAAATAGTAGAAGGTCCCTTTTGTGTCAGATAATTTATTATATTCTTTGACATCTATGATTTACCTACATATTTAACTCAATCAAAATATGTAACCTTTGACACACTATTTACATAATAATATCTAAATAAATATAACATTGACTGACTCTTTGATGAAAAATAATTTTATGAATGAGAATTTACTTGTTATTGTAATTAATTGTGATTAGAATAACTATCATTCAACTGCTACTGCAAACAAAAGGGGAATTGCCATTATTGGCTACTGGATATTAAATGTAGGTTAGTAACAGTAGTTATTTCTGGATAAAAGGTACAGTATGTCCTGTTGTAACGTTTATGCGAAATTTCATGATGATCGGTCAAGTAGTTAAGGCGTGAAAGCGTAATAAATAAACGAACTCACTTTCGCAATTATAAGTTCGGATTATAAAACAATTCAAAAGTTTACGCATGTTTGTCGACTTATGGCAGTGACTGTACCGTGACATTTTTGACTTGCATTATTGTGTCACACAAAGGCTTTTCTGTCAGTGACAGGCATAGCTCCGGAACCACTGGACCGATTGACTTGTTTCTTGGGGTACAGACACATTGGGATCATCCCTCGGTCGAGTTTCAATTTGGGCCCTGTGGGTCAAAAGACCTCCGAGATATAGGGGCCCAAGGTCATAAGGTCAGGGGATATCCACCAACAGAGTGATTTGGAAGTTCAAGGGAGAGGCTTTCGCCCAGCATTGGGACATTATAAAAAGTGGATGGAAAAATTAAAAAAAGGTCACATGAAGACGAAGAGGTTGAATCCTGGGTTTTTACATCCATATTATAACTAGATTTTGTCCACAGCTTCGCTCGTTTTCATCTACATTTTGTCAATTCTATCCCGCGGGAACTGAGCAAAGTACCTTATGTCCTTTTCTGTACCCCTGACAATGTGTATGCGAAATTTCACGATGATCGGTCGAGTAGCTATGGCGTCCAAGCGTAACAAACAAAGTCACAATCGCATTTTTATAACATTAGTGAGGATACAAAGGTGATAGTTATGACGTCATGTGTATGTAAACATAAATTACTTGTACATACATTTCTGCAATGTCTATATAATGTGTATGTATGCTTACAGTAGCTGTATGTTTTTTTAGTGTTGACGTCTTAGTACGACGTAGTTTTGAGAATTACAAGGTTTGGCGAAGGACGTTTTATATTAGCTTTTCTTACGTAGTATGTGTATACTGTGCGATTAACTTATGTCGCCTTAAAACTTGAAAATAAGCCGTGGTATGTTTGTATCAATCAAGGTAGTACTATCTAGGTACTTAGAGAATATTATTCATATATAATTATACTAGCTGTGCCCACGGTTTCACCCCCGTTTACAATTATTGCGCCGCCCCCGTGGGCCGTAACATGATGTTATATAGCCTATAGCCTTCCTCGATAAACAGCCTATCCAGCACTTAAAGAATTTTTCAATTCGAACCATTTGTTCCTGAGATTAGCGCGTTCAACCAAACAAACAAACTCTTCAGCTTTATAATATTAGTATAGATACATACATAGGTATGTATATAATTACATATGAATAATTTATTCAAGTGAATACCTCTACACAATTTCGATAACACAATTATAGTTTTACAAAATATTTATGCAATATAATACAAACAAAACGTTCTTAAAGAGGCGAATATTGCTTAAATATTTTGTTGGTGTTCACTTGAAAGTCGTTTTTATAAAACTTGTCTTCGAATTTCTAATTGGAGAAATTTTAAGTTGGTACTGTTGCCTCGATAAACATGTCTAGGCAGTATTACGTAAACTTAATATGTTTTATTAATTCAGAATTATCGAACACTTGTCTTTATTTGCTAAACTAATTTTCATTTGAATTGGAATTATATAACACAGTGTTACATTTATTTATGTCTAATAGGTGAATAAACCGATTCTAAGTTTTGTTATAATTCTGTTTTTAATAATCACGAAATGCGAATGTTACTCATTGAAATTACTTTAAACAGATTTTATCGCATTGTTTATTTAACACTAATACAAAATTTTGAAAACTGTTGCTCTACATAAGTAGAGTAACAGTTTTCAAAATTTACTTATGAATCATTAAGACAAGTTCATCGAATTTATTGCAGAAATATTTGTCAATTAAATAAGTAAAATAGTAATGGAATAATGTTATGTCTATGAAACTCTGAAATTGCCGATTCTGTTAAGAACTTAAAATGTTTAAACAGCTCTTTATCAAATGCAGCTGAAAAGCGTCCTGAAAAATTAATTTTCAATTTACTAAACCGCGTTAAAATCGGTTACTCCGTTTATGAGCGATAAAGCCACAAACAGACAGATGTAATCGTTAATCTTGCAACACTTTAATATAGTAATTATTAAAAATTGCTTAATTTGGGTATAAAATAGCACTATGTACATTTTTCACGTTTGTTTTGATCACTCACATTTCATAAGCAATATTCTATGTTCTACGGAGGCAGTGTTATCTAATCGTTTGCGACAGTATATCTAAATTCATACGTAGCAATCATAGTAAGCTCCGCCCACTACAATGACAGGTCCTGATATACGCATGACTGAACGGATGGTGCAATGGTTGAAGTGGTCGTCTCATCCGAGTTTTCTTTGTGTCCGTTAACGTAATAGAGTGGCCAGTGGCACTGAGATTGCCGGAGCGCGGAAATTGTTTTTTTAAAACAAAAAAACATCTTCGGTTGTTCTAAGCGCTTTTTACTATAGCGGATATTATCTCCACTTCCTTACTCCTTCCTGGTTGATTTATAAAAAACAAACAAATGTTTCTTGCCAGTGTATACTTTACATTCATAACGCAGTGCGTTCGATGCGACGAACATTAGTATGATCTATGAATCCAGTCCGATGATGATGGTTCATATCATAAATCTTCTGCCATACATTCGATAATTCTACAGCATTACTACTGTTCAAAGGCTTAATTTAATTATAGACTTATTAGAATCTGATATTAAGTTAATTAAATTGTTGCCGTGTTCTAAACAAGCTTTATTGATTTTAATTATTTAATTACAGATACCACATCAGCGAACGGCCGAGTCTTAAAAATTTCTACGCATCTGAAGATTTGGAGCCAATATACTACAGTACCGGCGAGGTATGCAAGGCAGATAGCCAATCCACATTGTCCATACTCGACCCGCATGATAAGGCCGACAATACAATGAAACTTGATGAGGACAAGATTAAAACTATAATAAGAATATTGAGGAAAAAAATCGGCCTACTACTAGCTGGGTTTGACGTTGTTATCGATAACGTTACAGGTGCACATGCAGTCATAGACATCAATGTCTATCCCAGCTATGATAGCTTCCCCAATTTCTTTGAACATCTGTTAGATTCTATAGAAGAAGTAGTACAAAAGACCAATAAAGTTTACACAAATGGAGATTGCAATGGTGTGTATGATGACGACTACAGCCATAAAATGAATGGGTTAATAAATGTTGGAATGGATCCAATTAGATTCGGTGTAACCGGTATGAATATAAATTGATAATATGTGTTAAAACACTTGTCTGTAATTACTGTTATTGGTAAATATGAGTCATGTATCGTTAAGATATTGTTATCATTTGTTTAAATGTTATATGAATGGTTGTTTCTGTACACCATGTACGAATAAGTTATATTTTATGCACGCTTATAGTATGTACATTTTAGATAAGTATTGTATAGAAACAATGGTTTCTTTATGTTAACAAATTATGAATAGACCGTATTATTGTCTGGTCGTTGCCTGGTTTATTCTATATATTAAGTTAAGCGAATTCACAGTCGTTTTGCTAAATATGCCATTGAATGACCTTGGTCTATTTGTCATAAGACTATCGGTCTAGTCATTCAAAGGCACTTAAAAGTAAGTTAATCGAACATGAAAAATTTATGTAACTGCTAAATAAGCAAAGGCTTTTAAACCAGGTCTTAATCAAAGGCCACGAAATATACGCCGCAAGAGTAAACGTTCAGTATGTTAACTTGCGTTATGTATCTGAGTATTGACGCTTACATACAATTGCTGCGATGACTGCATTCGTTTGGAGAGATTCTTTCGTGGTCCTCGCATTAACTTACAAAAGTCAAAATATAATTGTAGGTGAGACGTCTGAAATTATTGCCCGAGGCATTTATTCCGGAACGAACCATTGGAGAATGAACAACAAAGGTCGAATTCGAAACTGTTTTAAATTCGAGTGAGCCAAACTGCCTCTGTTTTGTTGCTAATGGATGGTATTTTAATAACCATACGTAAGCATTTTGAAAGTAGAATTATAATAGTGTTCATCAGTGTTTTTCAATTATAATTGTTCAATATAATCGATCATTATACCTATATTTAAGAACAGTATCTTTTGTTAGTTAATACTTTTGCTGTTCGTAATGAAATAATATTCAAATTTGCAATTTGGACTATAATTCTATTAGACGCCGTTTGTATTTTTTTATGGGATGAGCCTTCTGTTGTACTTTGATATTTAAAATTTGAATTCAATATTTTGATTCGTTAGGCGCGGCATTATGTTTAAATATTTTATTTTTCCATTTAAACCATTGACGAACTCGTTTTAGTACGTCAAAACGTATATATGAACAGTAGGTATAAATATATAATTTTAAAACAGTTTCCAAGATTATAGTCATAATACTCATTGTAAATATCAATTATTACAGTCATGGCAAAAAATGTATACACCACAAACTTTCAATAAAGGTCATTAACGTGTTCGTAAATGCGGGAACACTTAAATGTTTATAAATAAGTAGACATTGTTTAGTATATGAGTATCTATAAGATAAGTATAATTATAAGTTCTTGCGTGTGTGAGCTATACCTATATCTAAGTTTAATAATGTATACATGTTTAAGAGTATTTAAGTGAGTACGTAATATTGTGCTATATTTAATAATACATATTTATAAAACTCTACCTGTATACACATTTTTGCCTTGACTGTATATTTTATGTATACAATCACCAGTTAAATAAACAGAAGTATTATCTCAATTGAATCATTTACATACTGTAAATGATTCAATTGAGATAATACTAAGCTTTTAGTTTGATCATTTTTAGTCCATTGTATTTTAATGCATTGTATAAAAGCATTTCTGTTGCATTTCATTGTGTACTGTTAGATATCACCATGCTGTATACAGCCTTTACCTTAGATTGCTGTGTCAGCAAATATCGTTTATGTGTTTACACCCTATTTTGGAATGTCATGAAGATGTGTTGGCTGTTTCGTCTTAGAACTGTAACATTATCTGATAGCGGTACTGTGAGCATTATAATGGGGTACCAATATATGTAGTTGTTCAGCATTTAATTAATAAAATATATGTTGGACGTTAACAATAATAGTCGATTGACTACATTCTCGACATTAATTTAGAGGGCTGTTCATTTAAACAGTAAGACAGGTTAAGGGGTCAAAATATGTATCAAATTTTTATCCCGTATGTAAAAAAACAACGTCTATCTCCTCTCTATATTGTCTTAGGGCTGTTATCATATGTTTCAGTTGCCAAAGTTTTGTATGCTATTTCTAAGCTATTTCGCCATTTAGCAGTGCCGACCCAATTACTTTTATGTGTTTTTGGGTCGGTATTGATTGGCATAGCCGAACGAGTAATCAGCTGTCAACATTTATGCAACTTTGGTAAAAAGCGCAAATACACTTCTCATCAGAAAAATCGAAACACCTTGCAAGTTTATGTTTTGTAAGGATATTCAGGAAATAATATGAGGTATTCAAATCCTAATGTTAATGTACTAAATTCAAATTAAATTTTTATAGGTTTCGTATTTTGTTTTACAAGTCATTTTTACCCTGTATGGAGTATGAAGGAAATTGATAAAACAACACACTTAATGAAAAAAAGATAAGAAACGTTTATTTAATAACTTGTATTCCCTCCCCGAGCTCTTATTACTGCTTCCATACGGTTCTTCATCGATCGGATGAGAGTCACGATCAAATGTTGTGGCATTCCATTCCATTCCTCTTGGATTGCATTTTACAGCTGGCTAAGTGTTTCCGGGGCAGGATCTCTTGCACGAATTCGTCTCTTTAATTCATCCTATAGATGTTCAATCGGATTCATGTCCGGGCTTCTTGCTGGCCATTTCATAATGGAGATAACGACTTCGGTAGCATAATCTCGTACGACGCTCGCGGTTTGAGCCCTACCATTGTCGTGCATGAATATGAAACCGTTGCCAAGAACATGTGCGTAGGGCATCACGCGAGGCTCACGACACCGCGATGTGCCTGCAGAGTTGCGACTGTATAGTGCGGGCAGACGTGGCCCAGACACAAAGACACGCTCTGTCTTAACGTCGGCGCTGATTCCTATCCAAACCGTCCACGAACCGTCACCATAGCTGACCGTTTTTTCAATGCAACATTGTGCGTTCTTCATATCTTCTGTAGACCTTGTTCCTTCCGTCGTTACCATACAGCATAATTTTGCACTCATCAGAAAAGAGGACTTTGTTCCACTGGAGGTATGACCATAGGTGCTCACGTGCAAAGTTAAGACGCGCTCTTCGATGGTCTGCAGTTAATTTCGGCCCATTTGCTGGCTTGTGCAGTACCAGTTCACGTTCCTTCAACCTTTTTCTAATTGTAGAGTCACCTACGTACAACATGAAGCTGCTGCTGCAGTTGAAAAGCATTAAGGCGTCGATTTCGTAAAGAAGTTGTTACAATAAATCGATCATTTCGCTCGGAAGTGACCCGATTCCTGCCAGATCCTGAACGTCACGTGAACAAACCAATCTCCCGATAGCGTTTGTAGACTCTATGAACAGACGACAGGCTTAGATGCAATCTTTCAGCCACAACACGCTGACGAAGTCCAGAATCCAGCAATGTCACCACTTGGGCGGCTTTTGCGGGCGAAGTATCCATATGTTTTAGAAAAAACTTTTTGACGTCCCAAAGTCACAGTACACACACCGTATACAGAACACAGAACAAAAAGTTTTAAAATAAGCGCTAATTTTTAGTTTTCAAAGGTGAAATGTACTCCAACTGTAAACAAACATTTGTCTCAAAACAGTGAATCATTTCATTTATAGGATAAACAAATGAAATTCTAATTTTGAATTTAGAATTTTCGCTAATCACTGTAATGGCCAAACTGCTAGCTATACAATCATGTGAGTTTTTTCATGGAATGAAAACTCTTTTGTGTTAAATTAGGACAGAAACCATAAAAACGGAAGTGTTTCGATTTTTCTGATGAGAAGTGTATGTATTGTAACTCTAGGACAATTTTGAATATTGCATGTCACAATTATATAAAACGTCTCGCTTGAGCTATGTAGACTTTTAGGTAAAAAGCACATTTTGGACTTTCCAATCGTCTTAGGCATATAATAAACGGACTATGAGTAATTATTGATAGCATAAAATAGTAGGTTTAAAACACTTATCGATATTTGTTGGCACAGTGATGATCTTCTGTTAACAATGTCGATATAATTTGAAGTTTTGGTGTATACGTAGTCTTCATTAGAGTGGTGTCGTCGAAAATATATAACTATGTATATTATATGTATTACTAAGCAGGTAAAAGCACTGTCGTCCGGTTTGCTTTATGATAAAGTGTAGATTTGTATCGACAACTATCGTTACAACTTGCTTATATTATAATAATAGTAGTTATTTTAAAATGTATTCGTTTTTATTCCAATTTATGATTAGTAACAGGTTGGCATGGCCGAGCGGTAAAATCGAATATATGTAAATAAATATTCGATAAAATGTCGCTCGTGCTCGCATGTCAGTGTCGACAAATAAAAGTTAATAGAAAAACATTTATTTAGTTATATATTATTTTTCTAAATATTTATTTATAACTTAATCTGAGCGCCATTTTCTAGTCGGTAATTATTGGCAAAACAGGACGAAAAACGCAACTTATGCCGATCGGGTTTCGCCGAGCGTACCGAATACGCGTAGAAGTGTTTTTGATCGAATTTTATTGTTTCTGAATGTTGTCTGCAAGTTGTAGCGATGGTTGGCGTATTAGAATGGGCTTAAGACTGATATAATCATTATAAATATTAAATAAGTATTGTGCACAGACGCTTATTATATGGAATTGAGAATTTCGGTAAATTAGTCATAAAAATATGTACCTCCATGTTGTTCAAAGTTTCCATACTTTCAGAAATATTTGTCATAAATGTTTTTAATATTAGATTGAAAAGTTAGTTTAATATACCTATGTGTGTTAGCGCTCGCTCATACGACGAGGGATTAAATGACGAAGTTATGTGGGTTTTAAAGCTATTTATCCTTTAAGATTGTCCGTTGATCCAGTGGAATGTCTTTACGCTTACTTAACGTTAACGAATACTATAATTGGATTGAGCAATGGAGCTCAATCGCAGAAAGTCCACTTCGCAAATGTCCTTTTTGCAAAATCTCACCATTTATTGTAGTGTTTGTGATATCTATCTAAATAAGATGTTGTCATGGAACGCTTTGTACGCGAATCTGATCTGAACTTGATCAGTTTTTAACTGATACCAAGGCATTGGAAATAAGGGACATTTGGGGAAAGAGACATATTGGAAAAGGGGCATTTTACGAAAGGGATATTCTGAGGAAAGAGACATTTTGCAACCTATAGACATTTTGTGAAGGGGACATTCTGCGAGTGAGCGAGCTGTGGTTCTCCAGCCTGTAATGGCATGGAATCAGTAATAGGTAAAGGTATACATCAATAGGCTTGCTCTCTATTACATGTAACTAAAGTATATCTGGCGAAACGTAACTGTTCTACACTGGTGCTTAATCTTTCTGAAAATATAGACAGGATGTTGTTCACAGAATATTGTACTCTAATTAGTGTTGGTTAAGGACTAATATCTATTATCGTTATTATAAAATTCGCCGCCTCGTACGTTTGGGCGGAGCTCTTAGATGGCAAGAAGTTATTTATCTAATATTGCCGTGTCTTTGTGTACTTTAACGTGAATGATTTCCATATTGGTAGTAGGATATTTCTCTTCTAGTCTTTCTTGTATTAGATATAGAGTTAAATATATTACTACCATTTTTACCTGATTGATATACGATAAGGGAATATGCATAGTGTCAAAAAATAATATTTCAAGTTAACTTATAGCAAAACATTTTTGTTGTTTAGTCTGCTCTCTGTTCTTATTTTGTTGTTTAATAATAAAGTAGGTCGCGTTACGATAACTTTGATATAATCTATATATTAATACGAGAAACAAAAACTTTGTACCCCTTTTTATGAAAATTTCGCGGACGTAGGAGTATGATATTTGTAGGAGGGGCGAATCCTAATATTTATATAAAATAAGCATTAGAAATACATTAAATTTATGAAAAAACATTACATGCACACCAAACAACAACCATGCATTTGACACACGCAGTCGAAGCGCGTAACTATGGTTACATTCATCAATATATAATGACTTATATCAGCAATATCTTACCGGCAAACTTAAATTAAAAAAATTTCGAGCACTCGGCGACCGCTAGTAATTTTAAACACATAAAATATTTATAATTATTAAAAAATATTCATATAACTACCAATATAAGATACATCATAAAATGTAAATTACATTAAATTGATAATTATAGTATCGTTAAAAGCCAACTTTTATTCAATACTATTTAAACTTACCATGCATTCTAAAATTAAGTTGCTTGCGCATTGACTTACGGTTTGATTTACCTATGGCACCGATAGCCTAGTGGGAGATTCTTGGACTGCTATGCAGAGGTCTCGAGTACGATCCTAAACGCGCATCTCTGTCTTTCCGTTAGTTATGTGCGTATTAAGAAATTAAAATTAAGAAAAACATAGTGAGGAAACTTGCATGTCTGATAGTTTTCCATAATAGTTTCGACTAAATTGGACTGGACCAGACTAAATTGGACAAAAACTGAGTACAGGGACGTGCCTAGCGACAGGACGGTTTTTATAATGGGCTGATGATATATATGGCACGCATTTAAAATATGAATTTAAATTGGTTTGGTGCAATGTATATTCCCTACAGTATTATACATTGGGTATGCAGTTGGCGTCAAAAGTTCTGATCTGGAAATGTGCTTTGACTGCTTATTGTTCTTTACTTTAAGCGTTGTAATCATAGAACTCTGTATAGGTAAGTCTTTAAAAAAGCATTGAATTATGGAACCAAAATTTATAAACATTGTTGAAGGTGTGTTTAGTGTCAATGGTTTCAATGTTTGTGAAACCATATACAGGGTCTCTATTGCCTAGTATGAAAATTGGTTTAATTTCTTCTAAAAAGACATTTCATGTTACACTAGATAAGTACTTTTGTAGTCAACTTAAGATACTATGGTTATCTAATAACTTTAATATAAATGGAGTGTTGTTCGACGTATACTAAAAAAATAAAAAATGTTGTGATGTTACTAAAAGAAATAGTTCCTGGTTTATAAATGCCTATCTTTGGTGTTGTATTATGATTACAATATAATAAGAAACTGTAATTTATACATTACTTTTGCGTATTCTAGATGCACATTATTTTTATATACTCACGCTGGATAATTTTACAGTAGTCGGCACTCACGTATATTTTATTATTTTGTTTGAGGGTAGACATAAAGCCTTTAATTTTCAATGCAATCTTGGTTGGAAAATGTTTGGTCTATGACCAATATATTCGTGTATTACTAGTGGGTTGGCTTTAGAAACGGGCTGATCGAAACGGGGTTGGTGCTGGTAGAAATATGTTGGGGGTGGGTTTTCCAACCCCCAGAAACCATTCCCACCCCGCGCACTCGCGTAGTTTTTTTATTAGGCATTTTTATAAACACGTGAAATGGAACGGCTTTTTGATGACACCAACGTAATTTGTTTCGTCTTTTTTTGATATAATGTGATACAAAGGCCTATTTTTAATTATTTATATATGTAACAAAACATTTATTGTAAAATGATCATTTTATTTCACCAAATTTGGTAAAAGATATTATTTTTACGTGAAACGAAACATAACTTTTGTCGCGCCAGAAAAAAATACCGATGTTAAATTCCTACTTTTCACTTTCTTTTCAAAGTTAGTGCTCTTAAAAATTTACCACTGAATCGATCCACTCCTTAGCCTACCCCGACTCTCCCCAGTACTTTATGCCCTACCCCTAGAGTGGTTATAAAAAGCCAGAGGCGCGGAGGCAGCCTCCGCCAGCTAGAACGCGGACGCTTGCGTTTTGTTACGCAATGGCGTAGAGACTGCACTTCCCACAGCGCCGGAGACGTCCCAGTTATAAGTTGCTTCCAAAAACAGATTTTATGCAAGTCAGAATATAAAATGTCACAATTTTGAGGTTATGTATGAACAATTTTCAATTTTTTCTCGGGATCTAGACATTTGCGCACGATTGGGGTAATCGGGGGAGGTTTAACACTCCCCCCTCTCTCCCCTCAAACACTCAACCCTTAATTAAATCGGCCCGTTTCTAAAGCAATCCCTTACTAGTTTATATACAATTGGCGGATAATGACAAAGAAAATGGAAGAGGCATTTTTTGCAATATCGAGGTTTACAGCATGTGCAATTGTCCGTTTGTCCGCCAATATTATTGTTATTATTCATATTCTCCGATTAGTATGCTAGATGTACAACGTATGTATATTGTATAAGTTGTTTCTATATCACACGATTTGTGTATCATTCCATAAATCAAATTTGTCAAAGGTATTATTTTGATGGAGACTGATTTATAAATTTATTTTGTGAATAATTGTTATAGCATCTTATTTTTATAGTATGAAAAATATAAGGTCGGCATTGTTATACTGCATGCGTTTCTTTTATTTACATATAAGATTTTTACCCGACTACGGCGAAGCCAAAAGGAAGGGTAATGATTTTGGCAGTCTGGGTATGTATGTTTGTATGTTCCACCGTAGCGCCTAAACTACTGAACCGATTTTAATGAATGAGGTGTCAATAGATTCGTAATAATGGCCCGGGTGACATAGGTTATATACATTTTAAATTCGTCCTTTTTCGACCCCTTTTTTACGTAGTCGGGTTATAGTTTTAAACTTTTATTAAAAAGAAACAGTTTATTTCCGACGATTAATTCAAGACTGCATATCTCCTTATAAATGTAAGGTAAACGAACTATGAAGATGACGAATGTAAAGGTAAATATATAAAAAATAAGAAAATAATAATATGCGAAATGACTTCTCTTTAGATGACTCATCAAGATTTATGTTTGTATATGAATTTGAATTTATATAATTCATATATCACCATGCCAACTTTGGTGATATAGCATAGACAGGTCAGCATGTAATAATATGGATAAGGCGCAATAATACAACAAAAACATATTTTAGTTAATTAATAATTATTATTAAATGCTTTAAACGCAGTACAGACAACAGTTAAAACCTTTAATTATATAAAACCATCGAAGGGCCTTTTCACGTTGAATCCATATCTCCGAGTAAGCCTTCCAAAGGGCCAGGTATTTTTCTAATGTAATTTGTTAGAAAAATACATGTGATAAGAGAAACATATATAATATAAACTTAATACATTATTATAACAGACATAATTTGTTGCGTCTGATTAACTACTATTTGCAAGGAAGCAGAAGTGAAATGCTCCACCAAATATTAATATGTTTAATATTACTGAAGCGATGGTTCCAGGAAACCCGCAACTGTTCATGTTTATATTGCATTAATTTATCTACAATAACATAACATCTACAATAATAGAACCATTTAAAAGTCTCTTAATTAAAAATCTAGCTGGACAAAACAGTAGTAGGTATGTTAATTAAAGTAATAAAATGTAAAAGGAAGGTATCACTGCCTCCATAAATTAAGCGTCCGGCTGGTGCCGGAATCGGTATACACTGACAAAGTTGCTGTTAAATTGATAATTTGTGGGTCATCCTAGTCAGCAATGATCAGAAATCAAAGAGAGATGGTTCAAAGTTAAAAAGACTAACTTACATTTTACTTTGTACAAGGCTAACTAAGCCAGCTAGTTTGAAAGGATTCGTAGTAATCTACCCGCAATGTGCATAATTGCTCCGAATTTTAGGATAACACTATACATAAGCACGTGCACTGTTCTTAACAATGTAAAGTAAGTATTGCGTTGTAAACAACTCTATTCTAATATAATTCAAATAAAAATTGCGCACCAATAAATTCTAGAATTTTTGAAGGAGATTTAAACTAATTCACTGTAGAATTTAGTTTTAGTCAAGGATGCAATTGCTAAATTAAAAATGTGGTTTCTAAGTATTTGTTGAGAAGGGCCTTTGGTCAGTATCTAATGCCGGCCTTATAGGTTTCCATGTATTATTTATAGATGTAGATATAGTTATTTCCAGCACACCATTTTACCATGATAGCCAAAACGCTGAAACAGATAGGTTACTTAACTTTGATATTTTATCTTTTCGTTTCTGTCTATTACCTATAAATCACTGAGATAATATTATTGACCAACTTATGAGATACAACTAATTAAACAAAATCGTATATAAAATTGATAAAAATCGTAATCCTGTATACTCTAACCTACCTAGTTAAAAAGGTAGGTTTCATGTTAAACAAAGAAATAGATTTTAGATGTTGTGACGTGAATCGTTCGTATTGGTAGAATATATTATATTATATTTTTATGTCTTAAATACGTAATTATGGGATAATCCCCATAGATGAGACAACTCAATGGAGATTTGTGAACTTCATGTTGGTTTTGTCCATAAATCCCCATTGCTAAGTTGATTTTTTATTTCTTTTATTTTGCTCGTAATGACCACACTCCACCTGCTGGTAAGCAGTCGTGTGGTCTAAAAGCAGTGGTTCATGATTGGTCAATGAGTATTTGTGGACAAAAAGTTTACAGAATCCCATTGATAGGGATATGTGGAATAACCCTAAGTGATGTCCAGTTCACTGAAAGATGTAAAAGTTCAAAGAAGTATTAGAAACTATAAGTTGAAGTGAATTGAGTTGAACAAAAGTGGTAAATAAAAATGTATCATACAAACAGAATAAATTCATAGTAACGGTAAAGTTGTCCATAGGTTACATTAAAGCGTGCCAAGACCAGCTAGGACGCAACGTCTCTTCTTGTTTATGGTGCTCCCACACAGCTGTTACAATATGTTTACAAACATTAGTAAATATTTTTAGCAAACATTTGATCACAATGTTAAAAAATGTTTTAAAATGTTTTCATGTTAGGTAATGTTTATTAAACATTTCTAAACAAAATTGTTTGTTAAAAATTGTAACAAATTAAAACATCTGTTATAATTTGTTCGTAAACCTTCCTCGTTTATTCAGACGACATGATGGTATACTATACTTTTCTCTAGCTCTTAGCGTTTGGCGCATCCGGTTAGTTTTCTTTTTTAAACAAAAAATAAAAGCTAAGCCAACGAGCAAATCTTCTTCCATTTTCGTGTAGTCTATGCTTCGGGACGTAAATCCAAACTGCGAACCGATATCATGCTTTAAAATGTAAAAATTTTTTGTTAACATTTTCCATCAGTGTAGGAGCACTCGAAACATCTAACAACTTTAACAGAATGTAACAACTCCTAACATTTGTTACTAAATGTTTAGTGTTAATAAATGTTTGTAAACATTTTGTAACAGCCAGTGTGGGAGTACCATTAGGTATAGGAACTCTTTGTCGCCTGCGTTATCTACTGGGATTTTCATCTTAGCCCTGTTAGTGTTACAAAGATTTCTGACTCCCATCTTGCTACCTATTTAAACAGTAGCCAAATTTAAAAAAAAAAACAATATGTTAGAGCCTATTAAAAATAATTTACTAATATTCAAAATTAGGTAATTTTTATTAAAACAACTGTATTCCAACTTTATGCAATTACAATTAGTCAACATAAAAGACCACGTCTTCTATGTTCAGCAATAATATGGTGCCTAAATAGGTGATATTAACGATTATAAAAACTTACCGTCATTTGTTACTATATTATGTTTTATTAATAAAATGCGTAAGCAGAGCATAATCTCGAGCTCCTTGTAGACACAATATATGGTATATGTAGGTACATATCTGTCGTTGATTAGTTAGTGAAAGTTCAAGTACTATTGTAGAAATAAAGTACCTTCGCATTAAGTTGGTGAAAGTTGAGCATTCTAAGAAGTTACGTTTGAAGGAAATACCCACAATAGATGAAAAGTCATTAATTTATTTTCTGTAGCTAAGTAAGATATTATTATGCCTGTTTGGAGAACAACTAGAAAATTATTTTCATTTGAAGTTTGAAAACATAATTAATGACATATTCTTATTATAACTTTTATATTAATTAGAACATTTGTTTTGTACAAGAAATATTAAACGTTAAGTGGCCTATCAGAATCCCAAGTTCTTCCAATAAGTACTAATATTAGACAAATTGTAACAAACATCCATAACAATAAACACCTGATGCCAATAGCTACGTTGTTTTAATTTTAAATCACTTTAGGCTAAGTTATTGATCGTAATAGACCATAGACTCCTACATAATAGAGCCAGTCGTCTTTGTTAAAATCCCACGTAAGAGCACAATAACGGTCGTGTTCGGATAACGTTACCATAAAGGCGGTAATTGTTAATTCGACACAGTTCTGTACATAAATCACATCTAGTTGCAGCGAGAGAGGCGAATCTGTACAATTTATTATACATTACCTACCTCTGTAGTCTGGCTATACTTCGTACGCAATCGCGGCCTGTACGCAGGCTCACTTCGCTTCGTCGTCGTATTCAAAACACAGGAAGCGATTCTAGATCGCAAATTCAATGTCATTAGCGTACATAGGTCTAGATCGAGTTTCGCAATAAATTGTTTAATAATACATTTTAAACAGTCCAGCTTTTTATGTTGTTCACCATGGGTTTTTATACGTCACTTTATTTCCTGTGGTTTATGCATGTGATTAATGACCTCGACTATGGCTGACTTTATCGAAAGAAATAAATCCCAGCGGATTTATTAACTGTATAATGTCTTGAAACAAATTATTTAGTTCTATCTACTATAAGGATCTATTATTTTATGGCATATCGTGATCAATCAGTTCTTGAGGTCATTGTTTGTTAGTGAAGATCTATTACAAGACGAGTGTGGACATTGCATATATCAAAGGTGGTTAGCGAAAAATTGGAGGCTTGCAGCGTTGTTTTGAATTGCGATTCAGTCAGCTGTCGGCACATGCGGGCAAAGCACGCGCGTCGCGCGCGCAAGCCGCCTTGCCTCCGTCGCACTTTTCGCGCGCTACGAACTTATATCGAGCGATTTTAATTCCTTGCAATTATTTATTTTAAAACATATGTTCGAAACGCGGGTGTCAATTTAAATGTGTTAAGTGTTCAATTGGATGTATAATATGTGAATTGTGTGTACTCTGTAATTGTTTTATTGTTTAATAGTATATCAATCTGCTTGATGCATTGTGTTACTAACTATCTGTCAATGTGTCAGTTAATTAACTTATGAATGTACGTAATTGAAAGTACTAATTATCGAATCTGTGTCAAAAGTGTTGTGTGGAAACGGAAGTGTTAGTGATAAACTTGTTTTAACATCGGACGGAGGTAAGTTTACGGTATCGTGCTGTTGAATGGACATAGTAAAATGTGTAAATTTTATAAGTAGGTAGGTAAATAACAACAAAGATCCTAAATGACAAAAGGTGATTTTAATTCTGTACTCTACAGATAATGTGCTAAACGTAAATGTTACCAGATTAAAAGCAGGACGTTGCAAAATTAAATCACCGGATTCGGTAGCCGGAAAATATAAACTTCATTTAAACCAGAAAGCTCCGCTCAAAACATGCAGACAAAAAAACAGTGAATTTAAAATTGAATAATCTCATTTAAGAATATTTGAGAACAATATACCGTGAGAACTGAAGTAACTGTTTCACGAATATGTAAAACAGAGCGTTAAAAAGAACGTTTTACTTGTTAGTGCGTGAAGCATGTACTTTTAGGCGAGTTTTATTTTGATTATGCGCGGTCACTAAACAACTATAGTTTATTGAACTATGCAATTTAATTTAGATTACATAATAACATTCCGTAGTAATATCTTAGTGAACTGGACTTGTCATTATTTTGATTGATGACAAGATAAGGGTACTTTGCTCAAAATAAATAATGCTTGTCTTTTGTGGGTAGGACATCGTATATATTTCTGTAGAGAGGACAGAATTGTTACTAATTATCTCTTGTATATGCCGAAGCAGCGTACGGTCGTGCTGCGATAAGCCCTGAGAAAATGTATGGAATACGAATCAGAAATAATAAGACTCCCTACTGTTACGTTTCTCACGGGTTAAAGCGGCATTAATTTGGTTAATTAAACATAGATTTAATGTGAAATGTGTCTAATGCATAAAATATTTATTTGCCTTTCGTTTCGAGCTTCGATTTTAAGTGTCCTTGTTGAATTGCGTCGAATTATCGCGTCATCGCTATCACGATCCACAGTCTGGTGGCATTGTCTGACGTCCAGAGTTAGCGGCAAGTTGCAGAACGAATTCGGAATTGGTCCCACTCGAGTTCTCGCGACCTTCGAATACGTATCGTTGCAGAATCGAATCGTCTCGTTGTAACTGTAAAACTAGTTTGGCTGTCGGCCGTTTCTCTAATAGGATCGAACGCGTTCATACTTTTTCTATACTTTTTCTCAAGCAATTGCGTATACAAGAAGCGGATGGCACGCTCTCATGTTGTCCGAGAACGAATCCAATCTTCCATGCGCTAGCGTTTGTTTTGTTTGATTTTGTTTAGTTTTTCTGTGTATGTAAACAGTGATGCTTGTCGGAATGATAAGTCAAATAAACCGATTTTATCTTCTACCGTCTTCTCCCGTTTTACTAATAGGCATAGTCTGGTTAAGGTGAAAAAATACCAAGAGTCCCAGGATCGAGTATATTGCTGATGAATATGCTGGCTTTAATGTATGCTATTATCACTTATTGGATAACAAAATTAACATAGGTATGTAGATACTTATTTCATATTTGAACAATAGCTTCACACATGGTTATTGACGACTCGTGCTTAATATAATAACATTTTAATATTCGTTTTTATTAGTTTCTTGTTCTAGGATAAATATTGATCCTCATTTTGGACACGGTCCGTGTTGATAGAGAAAACACCCGAAAGATCAACGAACTGTGAAGTTATTTTGTAGGTTCACAGCCATCTGCATTATTATGTCGCCTGTTGCGGTATTGGGTGCGATGAAACAATATCGTTCAGTAACAGCACCTCCCTCGCATAAATATGTCTCCTTGCAAATGCAACACATTAGAATTTTCTAATAAGCCACATGTTTGCGATTCAATTTGATTGCGAACGTTCAATCTGTTATTATTACGTTCGGAAGTGAAAGCTATAATAACTGTACAGTTTCCTCAGCGACATGTATGTTTTTATTATCTATCGACCAAAAAAATTATGATGCCAAAGGCTGAGGAGTCAATTAATTGAGTAAATGTGATTTATGGCACATAATTACAAACATTTTGCAAATTAAAATGCGACATGTTTAAGTCGTTATTAAAAATATGATAATTTATCCATAAAATCGGATACCTACATCTAAAAATCAGTTTATCTATAGTATCATACAAGATTGATAGTAAACACGGTGTAGAGTGGGCGTTTTAATGGTGGTCTAGAGGCGCCTTTCAGGTTGGTTCTTTAGCAAACTGTTATGTGCGACGTAGGTACTTAGGACTGAGCAAATATTGACAATGCTCGTCGGTAGCGAGATGACGGTTCGTTTGGCGAAAATAAAATATCTACCGTTGTCGCCATAAAAAAATATTAGGTTCTTGTGTACACGTGTACCTACATAAAATAAATATAATATACGCGAGATATACATCTGATCGTGCACAATGCTCACGTATTCTGTTGCTTCCGTATCTTTTTAATTGGATGTTTTAACTCGGGCAGATATTTCGTTCAACGCTTGTCGAAAAGTAAATTGATTTTCAAATATTTCGTAATATATTGATGGTCCACAGCTTAAAAGCATAGCTATTTCACACGTCATTTGTAATTCTAAATGTAAACCTAATGAATATCATTGCTCAACGTTTTTTGATAGATTTACTACAGATTACATTGTACTGACGTTATGTTAAATACTCCGTGTTACTGTATTAGATTAGTGTTGGCAAGGTTGCAGGTCAAGGGTACCGACGTACAAATTGAGTATATCTCACTCATTTGACACAAGACAGACACGTGTGTGACCCTTGTGAGACGTGCCTTTCGAGTACTCTCTAATACCTCCGACCTCATAAATATACGAGTAATTACAAGTTTCGAGACTTGACAACTAAACATACCTACCTACAACAAATGAGAAAATTTTCTTGTCTTTAAAATTACTTGCAGACTTCGTTACAGTCGCCTGTGAATTATAATAATTTAGGTGGGAAATAGGAATATTAATTCAAATGCACATATCACGTTTGAGTTTAACAAAAACCTCGCGTGCCACAAGTGTAGCTCAAATCACCATTTTAGCAAACGATTATAGTAAAAAATGTGAACTAAATGGCAGCGTCAACATTTCTTATTGGATAAAGATTGGAATTTAATAATTTTATAATTATTTATTTAATCATTAATATATTTATTATAACAATTTTATTTCAAATAATTTTAAAGTTTCGTCCCTGTTACACTGGCTGTGACCACGTCACAAGCTCACTGGGTCGGCGATGTCATATAATGTTAGTATTTAAAATTTACGCGCATTACAATAGATGTGTAAACTAATGTTTTGGGCAGAAGTTTAACGTATAATACCGTAGTAACGGACAGGGGTCATATTGACATATGCATTGGCAAACATGATAGCAACAGTGAAATAAACGTCCTAAATCTAATTACTATGCACATAAATTACTCGACAAACTCTCGTTTAGGTACTGTATTTGACTGTATATCGTGCAGTTCTCAATATGGGATATAAAGTTCAGTTCCGATATCGAAGGCAGTTTTGAAACTTCGCCGTAAGTGGCATGAAAGTTATTATAACGTTGAGCTTCTGTTTACGCTTTTGGCGCAAATTCGAAATTCGCTCCATAATTATATCAACTTTCCTCCTTTGTTTGCTTGCAATTCATATTACGTGCTTTATTGCAAGCAATAGAGAAGTTTGTTTTCGTAATTTCCCTTTTGTTTCTACATAATACAGATTGAGAAAAGCCGATAGGCCTGTCTGATTCACACCATGAATCGTATTTGAAAGATTGAAAAGTTAAAGTAACCTTCTTTGTTTCATATATTGATAGGATATATTTTTATTTGTAAATATTACATTTGATTTACTGAAAGCATAGTTGTGCTAAATTTTGAGATGAATTATATTATTATAAGAATTACAAAAGTTTTGGTAGACGTTCATACTGCGACTGCGTTCGCGCGTTGACGCAAGACGGTAAACATGCCTTGTTAGAATACTATTAGATACGAACAGGTCGCTATTGAATCGTATAAAATTTTTATTTTTGCTGCCGATAAACATAATGTTTCTCTTAGAAAACCATAGACAAATAATTAATAATGTCGATGAATATCACGTTACCAGAAAGTTTTGTATATCCCTGTCAGATATGCTCTTGTAGTACGATCACAGTGAGCTGTTACTCAACGATGATATAGTCGCCTCTTTGTGTAACAAAACCATTATATCGGTGTGTGTCTGCTTGTCTGTACATGTAAATCTACCGTTCACGAGAGCGCCATATCGGGTGTTTGCGCCTCCGCTGGCGGCCAATTGAGAAATGTTTGAACAATATGTAGGTTTTGCGCCCGTAATGTTGTAGTTTTAATCTTGAAACTTGCGGCTCTATCTGTATTTACTCGTTTCGACACTGTTAACGAGCACGTGGGGGTATGTACTTATTTGTGAAAGTTATATTTTGCCGTGGGATGGCTCTTCGATTCGTGATTTTGTTGGTTACAGTAAAAAGGTCGAATAAAGAGACTTCGTTTAGGAGTTTCCCATAAACCTGGCAAGCAAAAATTCCTAGAGAAAGTTATTCTTTAGACATTTTTTATGTAGATATACTTACATACTAAATCTCATTTCGGCATGAGAGGGATTAAAGTGTTGCCTTGTTGTAACTATACGCGGAATCGATACTTTGACTTTCAGTGGTAGTTAATTATTTTTGAGCATCAACTTGATTTGAAGAGTAAGTTAATAAGATAATAATTGCGTACTTATTATTATTGCTCTTGTTAAGTACCTACTCCTCTTTTCACTGGGTTATACGCTTACAGTACAGCTATTAAGCTGTACAAACGTAGAACCTCGCAATATCGCTGATTCTATTGCGGGATCTCCACCAAATCACAACAATTAACGGAATAACCTTAGTAGGTATCGTAATGAGCTTAGTGTGCTAGACCTATTTTGTTCTAACTTACATAAGATGAGGTAGCATTGTAGCTCACTCCACCGCATACTATTGGCCGTAACGAATTTTTACTTCTTATCCACACTGTGTGATTGTCATAATAACAATGACACATGTACGTTTATGGCTATCTTAAATCGGTTGACTAACAGATAAGTGATATTAATGTACACTCTAGAAAGTAATGAGCCACAAGATGTGTCGTGAGATATATCGGACTCATCAGCTGGTGAAACGGGTTCAACGCAAACCCATGTTTAATAGACGAGATAAAAACAGTAATTAGTAAGCGATGTTTGAACTTTATTTCAATGAAAGTTATATTGAACATGATTTAGATAAGTGTAGTTTAGAATAGACGTGGATATTATTTAACTTAGTTGCTTCTCAGTTGATATTAGCTTATACTGTTTCTGTCATTTATCACAATTTTATCGCGGAAAGAAAGATCATGCTGTGCCTGATGATTACGCAGTGCACGGCTAAGAATAATTTGCCATCATTAACAATAAATTAAACCCTTTCTGCGAATAATTATTATAAATTGAACCTGCTTTCTCTTCCTCTAGAGGCGCATTATATTTAGCAAAATATATTCGGCCTACTTTGCGAAACATCTATGTGATATTATTTGACTAATTTTCAGTTATAATATGGAATAGCCTGACGAACGGGGATTGACGTAACGTTTTTTTTTATTTTACTGATCCTATTGACAAGTTTCACGACTGATCTTATTCAAACTAAATTAAGTTGATCTTTTCATTCAAATATATTCAAACAATAAAATATTGTTTATAAATTTACCTGTTCTAAAATTAGATTCAACGGAATAACGGATACAAAGTATGTATAAAGCTGATAATTGATAATAATAACAAAATATATATTTAGAGGTAATCAATGGACAATCGAAACTGAAAGCCTACACATATTTTGTATATGTTTTTCAAATAAACTTCCTACCATTAACAACTTACTTTCCTTAGTTAAAATAAGTTCTAAATGTAATTTTATAAGTTTCTTTATAAGTAAAATACCATTTAATGGTTGTAATTTCTTATGAGAATACTGTGGAACATGATAAACATCGTCCCGTACGTACACTCGTTATAATTTTCAAAGCCACGATACTCGTGAAGCTAGAAGCAAGATTTCTGCCAAGTAAGTAATCCTTAGTAATTTATACGAGACATCCCTCGGCAATTATGCTGTAATATTTAGATGTGCCCTAGGGTTCCGTAGGATCTAAGGGACAATGATAAATATTATCTAAATTATTTATGACACCTACGTATTTTTAGCGTACCTACTTAAAATATACATATACGTATGTTTATTATGTAATATATTGTTGTAGGTACTAAAGCATTATAATTAATAATTATTTATTTATTTTATCATTATAAGGTTACATAAAAATTATACAATAGTGCTGCACTTGAAACAATATTTACAGGTATTAATTGATCTATGACCCCCAGGCTAGGAAATTCCTGCGTTATGAGAGTCATCCATCCGTCTGTTCTAATTTAGTACTTATTTGTTTTTAAGTGAACTACATTTTCTTATAACAACAATTACGTGTTGGAGTATTATAAGGATGATTCGAGAAAATCTATGTTTTTTAAAAATAAACACGTTTTAGTATATTATGCCAAACTGTGTGTAAGTACGTGTAGTTTGTGATAGAGTGTGTGTGTGTGTGTGTGTTTGTGTGTGTGTGTTTGCGTGTGTGTGTGCGTGCGTGTGTGAAGGTGAAATGCACAAAAATATATTGTTTTGAACTAGCGTAAAAATAAATTCATTAATGATTGAATGTACCTACCTATATGTAACTAAACTAGAGAAGCACATGCAGGAGTAAAATATATAGCTTTAGTTTTAAGCTAGAACTTCTAGTTTACGAAAAGCAAATTTTTTAATTATGTTCCTAATACGTTTTGATACTATTGTGTAAATGTGCTGAAATGAACTAAACTAACGTTCGTATCAGCGTATTTAAATATTAAACCTACTCTACGCTAGTCCGCAAATGAAAACATGATGCTGACGCATAGGTACATTTGGAAATAGATGGTAGCACACATATACATTGTTTAGCTACTTTAATATTGTTTTTTTGTAATGTTACCCCTTGTTTAAGCTTGAATTTACATTGTTGTTACACTCAGTCGTATTTAAATCAAGAAGAATGTGCAATGAATACAACTCGTGATCATGGACAGTTTGGTAAAGTTTTCTTTTTGAGTCTTTTTCTGAGTTCGCATGCCAAGGACCGTCATGCTCACTCAAATGTCATTGCTTGTGGTGGCGTCATGGACCGGGTTGTTCCCTTCCCTTCAATATGGCGAGGAGGGCGATGGCTGGCCCATGCGTCGTACTCGTGAACGGGTGCTATTTGTGGCGACTGGTCGACCTTTCGTGGAATTCGATAATTTACTTACTAAATTTTTATTTAAACAGTTAGATTAAACTCTTCTTCTCCCTAGCCTTTATTATTCGCGAGTCACTTGGAGTCGGCTTTTCTAGTCTAACCGGATTTGACTGGATATCAGTTTTTACACGGAGCGGCTGCCACCTGACCTCTGCAACCCGAAGGCTAACGATACCCTAAGTCTAGACCAGTGTCAGGATATTATAGGGCACTGACTTCCCAATAACGACTGCCATAGATGTTCATGGCAGCAGGGACCGACGGCTTAACGTGCTTTCCGAGGCATGGAGCAGGCGATAATTCTCAACCAATACGCACATAATTTCAAAAGTCATATAACTTCCGAAAGTCAGAGGTGCGCGACGTGGGTTCGAACCCGAGACCCTGTGCATTGCAGTCTGTTGGTCTACCCACTGAGCTATCGCTGCTATTATATATATCTATATGCTAAACAATTAGATTAAACTACGGACTACAATCATGCCTTGTCTTGATTATTTATGTACATGTAATTGGATGCTCCTATTTACCATACTGCTGCTTTAGAGGCTACCATCAAATTTTATTAAATGCTTGAGTATGTTCAGTAGCAGTTCATGGAGAAATGGTTGCAGCATCTTACAATTATGATTTATAAACGAAATATTATTGTAAAACTTGGCGATTAAAAAGAGTGACCATGAGTTTATTGCCCGTTATTCTCATGAGCCCTACACCCTTGCTTTGCTGAATGTGGCAGTAAATGTAAATTCACAAAAAAATAATAAATTGTAACTATAAGTTTTACCTTGTAACCTAACTTGAATAAATTTATTTTGATTTAGATTTTAGCTGGCTTCACTTTTGAGTTTTCACCAACTTAGTACTTTCTAATTATCACCTTGCGTTTTACTTAGGCCTATTATTATACACTAGCTTCTGCCCGTGGTATCGCCCCAATAAATTTAACAGAAACGTATATCGACATAAATGTCCCTAAGTATAATTATGTTAATCTAGAACATGGCCCTATCTACATAATATGTGCTAATTTACATCCAAAACTTTTCGATGGTTCGCACGTGAAATCTAAATATCTTAAAAACTATCACAATCATATTTTATTTATTTGATTCAAACTATCATATTTATTTGCTTTAAATCCGACGCAATTCGCATACTGTTCGCATTTCACACTTGACCATTTTTTGCGTCATACACGGCGTGTACTGTGCGGTTGACCGACGTTGGACGTTGATTGTTTTTCTCTATTTACCCATCGATGGTAGCACGCAGAACCAGACTGCAGTCTGCGCACCTGCCGTGTCAGCGCTTCAGAATAATTTTACGCTTAATGAGTGGCCGATGATCGCAGCCAATTATGTACCATAGCTACTGCTCTGACGTAATCGGCATCCATTGTTGTTACGTGTTTCAAGTTAAACCTTTATTTCATACACACGTGTGTAATTATATTTAATTTTATGTTAGTCTCGGTTATTTTTGTTATTGTTGAACCTCTGATGTGGATCGAGGGTCGTTATATGCTTGAAGTCTTTGTTTGTTTTGTATAGTATACCTAATATGTATAAAGAGTTCAATTAGTGCGGAAATTTACGGATTGACTATTATCCGCGTATTTAAAATTTGTAAACAAACATTTATGAAAACGTTGATACTTATATTTCGTGGTGTAATATTGTTCATCTGTATTAAGTTAGTCGATTTTAATCAGAGGTCCCTTGTTATTTCGATTTTATATCCAAAAAGGCAACAAGACGGAAGGGAGAAGAAGGGTTCAGTCAAAGACATTAGAAGAGATGAATATAATTCGAGAAAAGTCTTAGGCTAATATAGACCAAACAAAACTGTATTGTAGCTATTTATATATTTAGAGACGTACATATCTTCTTACTTACTATCCATTCAAGCGAAGCCTATTATAGACGTCATAATATATAAATTAATAACGTTCTGCAAAAACAAACCATTGTGATAATATCGAACTGGATTTTAAAGGTGCGGTTTTCGCAAAATGGTCATATTCCGTTGCCTTACAGCTGAATGACTTGCTGAGTAGACAAAAATATTCGTTGCCAGTTTTTCCTGTTCCGTGGTAGCCCCATGACTTAGACAATGGATGCTTAATTTTCTATTAATTAACTAAACAGATTTTTATTTTTTAGCTAATGTAAGATTTACTTCAAGTATCGATGAACGTTTTGATATAACAATCAAGTGTACATGGGTATATAGTTAGTGAGAAGTGTAATAGGGTAAATAAATAAGCCGGGAAAGCGTTAGATACGAGTCCTGGTACTTGCCGCGTTGTGTGAGAGCACTCACCTCTTACCTAGTTATCTAGCTATTCGTATTTCACGTATTGTGGCGCAAAGTGAAGGTACAACTGCCGATATCCACGTCTTTGTGACAAACGAGAAACCTCCTTGACATACAGTTGGATAGGGTGAAATTTTGTCTATAGAGCGTGTATTGTTTCTATGGACAGAAACGATTTTAAAGGAGGATTACTTTACTTGTTTTTGATTGCTGACATTTTTCTAGACATTAGGTATGCCTTTAATTAAACCCTGTATATGTAGTGATATAAGTCAGTTATTATATTCTGCGACTTTACATAACTATGTATATATTAGTATGACCTTAATAAAGTATTTTAATATATGCTACGAATATCATCGCTTGAATTCTTTGAAATATATTAATCACCCATTAACCTATTAAGAATATCCAAGTTTATAAATAGTTAGCTACCTAACAATATACTACATGTTATGGAAAAATTGCTGTAAGGAAAAGAACATTAGAATGTTATCAAGATCGTTATACTAATTAGTAAAATTAGCATATTTACATGACGTATATAAGCACGTACGGCACGCAACAACCTTCACTTTAAGACAACACGTCAAAGCCATGAACACGCACTGCCATTTCATTTCACTAATTTATTTACTTATGCCTTTTACTCTGTCATTACTTTATGAAGCATGATATTGGAGAAACGGCAGTTTATCTCTCGAGTAAATTGGAAGAGACGACACGACTTTGATTGCTTGGCGACAGAGAAACAAGCTCAATAGTGATTTTCACACGCTTCTGACAAGTCACGCCATAACACCAGTGGGGTTAGCACGGATCAGCTGAAGCGACATAATAAGTCTCGGTAACTCGCGTGACTTCGTTCGTCCAATGACGACAGACGATAAGAACTTACTGCAAATTACGACAAATTTGACAGGTTTTTGTGACCTTTTTTCTAAAAGTCGTTTTTTATTTCATTGCACAGTATATATGAATGTGAATTGATTTGAAATTGTTAGAAGGCCTTTAACTTTTGGATGAATAGGATGACGTTACATACATGTGAATTTGTTGTGTTTTATTTTTATACAGCTATGATCTATTGCATGTAGACTATCCTTTCAAAAATAGGTTTAAGGAAAATTTTGCTCTATCGTGAAGAACCCATGGTTAGTTGTATAATTGCGCGTGTGTTTTCTGTACTTAAGCAGCTTAAAACCCTTATGCATAAGTGGCGTGCTGGTTGTCGGTTACTTTACCACCTCAGTTTTAACCAGAAAAACAGTATGTGACCGATGACACCCACTGCATTGCAATCATTTATGGATTGTGAAAAATGTCGTATATATGCTCTAAAGATTGAGGCTTGTAGTGTTTCTATTTTACGACATACGGTTACTATTGTGCAATACCTCCTTCTTTCATTCACCCTAATAGCCTTTTTCTTAAAGGTACGTCTCTGATTTCGTTAGAGAATTGAAGTTTAATATTATTTGAATATTATTGTGGTAAATGATAAAAATTGGAACGATTATATTCAGACAAAGTAAAATTATTAACATTTTTATATATCGCTACGGTTGTATCAATCTATAAAGTTTCCCTTGTACTAAATAAATATTCAAGCTTTTGCCTCATCCATCACAATACATATATTACATATTATACTTTTTTGTGGACTTTCACATACTTATTTCACTTATTAACGTCAAGTGATATGACGCATTGATTTAAAAGCCGCTTGTATATTTTATAAAATAAAATGTTCAATTAAACATTTTAGTCTGAGGTCTATCAACGATCAAAATGATTACACCTCGCCATCAAATGAGCTGAGAGCTCCACTACTAGGTTTAATAGAAAACCTACCTATTATGTTAACGTAATTTATTAATGCAAGTTTATATACTACATTCTTGCTGTGTTTGTACTAGAAAAGGCCGGCATCAAGTTTGTTTGCAAAATGTTCTATTTAGTATTGTCTGCTTTCAATCTCGTCGCCATCGTCAGAGATAAATACAAAAAGTACAAAACGCCTCGCGAAATATATACTATGAAAACTTTACATGGTATATTTTTGTTCAATATAATGATTAACGTACTTAAAATGTGATAAAGTAACTTTTATACAAAGTTACGTACTTGCTATATATACAAGTATATGATCTACTGTGGTCTACCACATGAGTTTCCTTAATCTTTGATACATCTTGACACAATAATTATCTGTCTTTCCATACCTCTTGATTAGTACATCGACGTTAAGGGCGTTTATAGAAAATTTATGGCAAGGCATGTAGACGATCAATAGTGTCAACTTATGTCAAGATCTATAGAAACTCGTTGTAGGGTGTACGACGTGTTATACGCAGATAGCATAAATATTACTACTACCAACAGTTTAAAAAAATAATAGATAATTATTGTAAGGTGTTACTTATTCACACATTTATCATCGAGACCTTCAGACCTTCATCTATTTAGTCGTGACACTGAATCATTACAAGATCGAAAGCAAAAAACATAACATGAGGTCAATTTACTGCACGGGTTCTGTGTTCACTTCGCCATTAGGCATGAGACAGTGCAAAGTTTTTTATGTCTAATCTTAGCATCCTATTATAAATATTTGATTGAGGCATAGTAATTCAGTCTCTGCATGTCTTTTGTTTCTTTTCTAAAGTCCAATACAGGGCTTGCTCCAATTGTAGGTAGTCTTTAATATCTCTTGAAACTTACTCTGGCGTCCGATCAGTTTATCAAAGTCAAACGCCTCAAGTTAACGTGCTTCGCTTAGCTCTCGTAGTCAATGGCTGCCCTTAAGAAGTGAAAGTATGCGGCCGCTGCGGGTGGATGCGATAGCATCTAGTCTCATTAATGACCTCACGCTTCATCTAATGAGCATCGCGACACCTCGCGCCTCGCCACGAAACGCCCATTGTTGCACTTTGACTCGCTTGAGTGTTTAATTACCTGTATCGATGACCCCCAGCGACAACGGCACTATTGTGATGCTAAAAGGCTAAAGCTTACGTGTTACAGCCGCTGATATACATACATACACTCAGTTTTCTAAATACATACATTATGTTGTGCTTTGGTGGTGCATTGGTAGTGAATGCGACAGCTTTGCATGATGTCTTGGCTTCAAATCCCGGGTTGAGCCAGCAAAAGAAATTGGGTTTTTCTGGCAAGATATTCTTAATAGCAGCCCGGAGTTACGAAGTTGGCGGTGTCGGATACTCCAGTGGCTCGGAAAGCACGTAGAGCCGTTGGTCCTGAGGCCGTCCAGTCGTGTCGGATTGCCGTCCCATCGGAATTTGAGAGTTGAGTGTATAGAAAGTACACTTGTGTTGGTTATCTCTAGTCATTCTTCTGATTTTTTCCTACATGCTCGTCTGTTTAGCGTAATCTGTACTCTAGATTTTCTCCAGTTCATCTTTGATTCGGTTTAAGCATCTTTACTGAAGATTTCGCCATCTAGATAGCGTGATTTGTAGTTGATATAACTACATCGGTCCGTGTAATATAAGCGACATAGGACAAGATTCGTTTAACAGCTTGCCTGCGACGTGCGATTTACTGGATATTGCATTTTGTGCCATAGAATACTTACTTAGAACAGGAATCGCGATAACACATTGTGACAATATTGGCTATACATTCACGCGTATGACACTATCCTTGATTGGATTCGGTATATAAATAAAGATTTTAATCATGTGTAAGTAAAACAAAAGTTATTGTATAACTCTTGAGTAGTTCTAAATTATATGAAAAATGAGATACCAAATACAATCACGGATGCACTGGCGAGACATTCCGTTTACTATGTGTAGAGCTTCAAAGTTTGTTGTAATACAAATGTCGCGCGTTCGGGGACAAAACGCGCGCTTCGCGTCCCACGTCCCGAGTGCTTTAACTTTAACTGTTTGTCGCTTAAGCGGGTTGAATCAATCATGTTAAAACCGTTCAGAAACTACCTCGGGTCTGACCGTTAACTCCAGCAATTAAAACTAACAAAACGTAACACAAAACTTCACAGATTTATATAAGATGTTTTATTAGGTAGTTTCACGGGAAATTCAACTGTTATTTAATAGATAGTCTGTCATCTTTATTCATAGCGCATGTTCATGAATAGCTAGGTACGCGGACGTTTTGATACTTCCCTCATAAAAATTCTATTTTCGTTGAGCTGACCGACAATGCATGCATGCACATGACGACTGCAATATAACTTTTATGTGTGCTCGCGCAGATAGTATAATCGGGACAAAAGGTGTGTTCATATTTTGACAAAATTTCCGGTTAATCTCCTGCTTCTAATACTGATTTCAGATTGACTGAGTGTATTATACTATTGGCTCATGTGAGGTTGATTAGAAGTTATATTAGTAATTATCACGACTGACTGAATTTAAGTTTCTATTTATATTTTAAAAATGCATTGCATTTATGTATATTCACGTATATTTCAAAATATTTAAGTATGAGTGTATTTCAAAAATACTGAACTTTGCAATACAAATTGTTTCTCAAATATCAAAAATAAGTAGATATTTATTATACATATTTGAGAAACATTTTGTAGTGAAGATGCGCTACAAAATGTTTCTTGCGCGTATATATGCTAATGCATAAAGCTAAAATTTAGAGCAAATCCACAAGAACAGACTAATTTCATACCACATTAACCCTAAATTATCGTTTTGCAAAATTATAATGCAATCAGTGACTATGGAAATAGGTTCATCAATTTATGAGTTTACTAGGTATACACATAAAACTTTACAAAATAAGTCAGAAAGAAATAGTTTGTGATAATGTGACGTATGTTTACAATTTATAAATGAAGTAATTACTTACAAGAATAACAAATAAACAGCGTTTTGAGTATTTTCGTTTTATTTTTTTTGCTCGGGCATCGCGTGCTCGCTGTTCAATAGCTGTATACCGTTGTTTTATTAATTATTAACTGTAACTCGAGTAGTTTAGAGGTCACTGACTCCACCTTGTGTACCTAGCTATTATATTTTTATGTGTAACCAATTGATTCTGCAACATAACTATGATTTAATATGTGGTATAACGTATACTACCTCATTGTTAAGTCACTATTTATTGTACAGTATGTTTGTGAGTAGATCTAGGAGATTTTTTTTTATCATAAATAAACATTTGTGAGAAATATTCTAGTCATCGAGTATATCGGGTATGCTTTGAATATCGGTTATAGTATCCTTGTTTTATTATAGATATCGTTATAAGCACCACGTGTTCGTTAATTGTCAGTCAGTCTTAGCACTTCCTAAACATAGACTGATGTCGATCTAAAGATAAGAAAACGGAGAACTAAAGTTTTCCTTTTTTTGCTTGCCTATTAGGGTTTATAGATATAAGCAAGATGGCATTTATTATGACGTTTGATTGCTGGCATATGACGTTTGATTGCTTGAGTTGCTTATTCAAGCTATAGCTATAAGATCGCTTAAGCTTTGTGCATTGTGTTGATGTGTGTTGTTGTGTCGCAATACGTTTATTTAAAGAGACAAATAACGTAATTTATTCTAAATCTAGATATTCCTCGGGTACAGTACCTACCTACTTTTTTCTGGTTGAAGGGTCATGTCGTTTTTTGTACCCCTGACAACGTGTATGGGCAGTTTCATGATTTTCGGTCGAGTAGTTAAGACGTGAAAACGTAACAACAAGCAAACCCACATTCGTATTTATAATATTAATTAAAATTGGGGTCATGCGGGTAGCGAAAATCAACGCCATCGCTCCATTGCAAGTAAACGTACTATGCGGCGTCGGCATTTAAACAATTAACCAATTAAGCTGTTATTGTTTGTATTGGTAATTGGTAAAGATAGTCTAAGCATTTTAACTGAGTCGACATTTAACCTTATTTCGCTTTTATTTGCTGGTTCTAAACACAAAAGGGCTATCGAACTTAACGACTAAAAGTGGTTATCGTTGTTTATGTAGCAGATAAGCATATGTCCCATCCATTTACAAAGGCCCCAAAATATCTATTAAGAACAGTTCTTCCTTTAAGGAATCTGGCAACCCTGCTAATCGTAGAAATACAACACAAGGCTCTGATTATCGTAAGGTGGCAGGCCAGTTTTTAGCGAAATCCCAGGTCTAAGCAAGAAGAGCACTAAGCTCGAATCTTCATACTCCAAATGTAGGTTAGGTTAGGTTTAGTTAGTAACAGTAGGTACTTTTTTCTTGATGAAAAGTACCCTATGTTCTTTTCTGTTCCCTTAATAACATGTATGTGAAATAATAATATAATAATATGCCTCTCGACACCCCTAGCCACTCGCACCGGTGTTGCCCTCTGCTGCTGGCTTGTATGCCTATAGTGGCTATTCAGGGGGCCCATATAGTGAGTTGGCGAGTCACTGTCTGCCCATTGCATTGATGCTATTAGAGTATTTAGGGCAGACGCCGTTTTTTATCCATAATTAGCAATATACCGGTCAACCAAACACCCAAACCTATAGCCCATATATTAGAATCCATACGTAGCAATAGTCCTACGCTTGTTGTGGCTAGTGCCGCTGTATGTGTTCCATACCACCTTTGATTAAAACTCTCGAAGGGCCTCTTCACGTTGGACCCATGTCTCCATGTAAGCCTCCCAAAGGGCCAGGTATTTTCTAATATAATATGTTAGAAATTACCTGTGATAAGAGAAACATAATAATAATAATATTCTACCACAAACACACAACACCATCTAGCCCAAACTAAGCAAGACTTGTACTATGGGTACTAGACAATGGATAAACATACATATATATAATTTTTTTTTGTAAATACATACATATTAAACATAGAAACACCCAGACCAAGACAAACATCCATGTCCATGTACACAAATGTTTGACTTGTGCGGGAATCGAACCCGCGACCTCAGGCGTGGCAGTCGGTTACACTAACCGTAACAAGTTGAAAGCGTAACAAAGAAACAAACTTATATTAGCATTTATAAAATTAGTTAAGATTAAGATATCGTTCTATATACGTACGTACATTGTTGTCAAGCAAAGAGCTTCTTGTTTATACGAGATACAGCTAAATACAGTTTTATCTGATCATATCTAAGACCATGTATACTAAATATAAACTAATTATCATGATGTTTGGCTTCTTGTTGCAAACTTTGTAAAATCCTACAAATTTTATGAGTCTTAATGTTTGTAAAGACATTTAGTTTGTAACCTTATCACGTATAGGCTGTTAAATGTTAATTTAAATGAAACCTAACACACAGATAGACTATGTCATGGATTAACGTATAGGATATACTTATCTCGGATTTTTATCCCGGTAATACGTCCGCGTGGGATTCGTGGATTTGGTTATCGCCATAGTTCATAAAGACAGTAAAATCACAGTTCATGGTAAATCATGTACTTACTGTATTTATTGTCTCCAGATTGCGAAAGAGTATCTATAGTTTATACTTATTGATAACTAGCAGCTGATGCGTGAGTGTCTTCAGATTCGAAGAATTTGTCGAGTCTATTCTTGAAGCTTATCTAGTTCATAAAGTGTTGTGTTGCTCAGCGCCGATGCTTTTATCACACTTTCAGGAAGCCTGATCTACGCTGTGACTACGGTTTGCTAAGAAATGTGTTAAGGAACCCCTTGAGAAACAAAACATTTTCCATGCTTTTGCAAGATATTTTGTTTCAATGTGTGTGTGTGATCATCAATCTTGAAAAATGGCGTAGTAATCGTTGCTTTACCTTACCTTATGATGTTGATGGTCCTGATTATCAATACTTTCTCTAAGTATTATAAAACTAAATTACAATCCTTATTAACATTTTAAACGACAGAGTGTGATGTTAGGTTGTCCTTCGTTTCTGCAGCAACTGAACAACGGACCGTTTATTTTTTGTATAGTTAATAGGCTGGAACGTGACATATAGGCTTTAATACAAAAAATGATATTCCCTGTAGGATAGATCAATAGAACACAGTAAGCGAAGCCGCGGGTGAAAGCCAGTTTTTTAAGAGTACGGCGTTTTAATTTTATAAGCAACAAGATCTGTAACATAAACGAAATAACCGTATAATTAATAGGTTCGTATAATAAAAATTATTAACTATTAAACTTAATTAATATAAATCTCATTAGAAGTGTACTATGGCTTATATTACGTAAGTTTTACAACATTAACATATTAATTATCTGAAACATATTATTATTAATTCGTGTGTGGTAGGTAGACCACGACTACCTAATCGATAACTTCTAGTTAGATTTGTTTATATACGACGATAGCGACTTTGTGTTATAAATAGCCTTCCTACCCGATTTTTAGTTATGACAGCCTGAACCGCCGAATAGTTCTTGTATTATTCGACACTAATATACGAACGCCATCTTAGTACCTCCAAGGTGATAAATAAGCTTGCGGTTAGCATTAGCTTAAGCTTAAAAGTTAGTAGACTAGTTTCGCTCCAAGGAAAAACAAAACTGATCAAAATGTACCCTATGTCCTTTTCTGTGTCTCTGACAACGTGTTTATGAAAATTCATGATGATCGTTCAACAAACAGCAAACCAACTTAGATTCGCATTTATATGATTAATTAAGATTTGTAAATTATGATTAAAGGTAGCTGCAACCACATGCGACATTTTATACTTATGCATGCTGCTTTTAATAAACCTATAATAAGTTAATTAGGTGGCAACCAAGCACAATGGGAAAACCTTGTGCCTAGGTTGGGACTTTACTTGCCAAGCCTAAGACCTGGGGGTCTTAGACTTGGCCAAGAGTTTATAAGGAAAATGATTATATGTCATAGCATACGATTAGAAATCTTGGCTTCGATATAATATCCTAGCATCGCTAAAAGTGGATAAGCAATTCCGTGCATAACTTAAAGAGTAAAGCGGCACAGCGTAATTAAGTAAGCAGTCTTTATCTCGCGGTCTGTTCAACGTACCATTTGTTTGACACCACAGACAATTTGATTCGAGATAATTAAAACACAAAAATTGCTTACGGCCGCAGTGGGCGTCATTCAAGAGTGAGAATAAAACTCTTGAACTTCAAATAGGCCAATTATCACTGACAATAAGCATTTCAATTAACTGCTATTATATGCCGCTTGTTTAATAAAATTATTAGGTATGTTCGTGATGACTTGTTCACGATGCTCAATGCTGAGAGCGTTGCTTGCACATAATTTTTACTGACGTATACGTCTAAATTATTTTTACAAAAGGTATTAACATACTGTTATAATAAAAATGGTGTTCAGTTTTTTGAAAAAAGAAAGAGCATATGCTTTGAATTGTTCTACTTTTAATTATTTCATATTTTTCCTAAAATTTAATATCATAAGAGAAAACTATTCTTAGCATTTTGAGCATTAGTAGTTGCAACAGCTATGATAGACAGATAAACTTCCACCATAAGTGCTCTTTACGTTTTTTTATCATTTTGCAGACTTACACCATAAAGATGCCGTTTTTACTAATTGGATAGGTACACGTGTCCACATTTGTTTTTTATTTATACGCAGAATTTGTTAATATGTGACCAGTCATATCAAATGCCACTCGTCGGCCCAGTCAATCATTTTTACTCAATCGAGTCGCAAGCGCAATAGCGCGTGAATAACTGCCGCCAGCAGACATCAATTTACGTAACTTTACATAAATATATGCGAAGGGCGATTGTTTTTATAAATTTAATGGGGGAAAGTTTGTTGCATGTAAGTAGGTTATAAAAATAAGGCCTATAAACTGTGTAGTGAAAGATTTATACTCATGTTGATCTCAGAATGAAAGGGAACATAGATTGTATCGGGTGTTTATAATGCCAGCTGTGGGAAACGGGTTACTGTACTTGGTATTAATCGATGGACGAATCACTATTGCAACTCTTTAACTGCGTTATAAAAATAAAGGATGGACTTAAGTAAGCAGCTGAAAGATTTATTTCCATCCTGTAAAGTAAAGTGCACCTGGTGCATTGGTTGTTTATAACCCAAGCGGCTGACTTTGTACCATGCCGTGTTATAATGGATATTCTATTTGCTGTTTTCTAAATAGTCGGTCGCTCATTCCGGACTAGCTTGTAAGTCAAAGTCAAAGTCAAGTCAAAGTCAAAGTCAAAAATAATTTATTCACTTAGGTCACAAAGTATCACTTATGAACGTCAAAGGGATTAGTGAGTGTATTATATTTACTGAATTTACATTTATGTTAGTTGCAAGGTTCAGGCAAAAGGTTGAGCCTATGAGAAGATACCTGCAAGAAACTCAAGGCCACTCTTTTAAATCGCCATCGACTTATAATTCCAGCATTTTACAACTCATTTATATACCAGGTGTTGCAGTCATTATGCCATATGTCACTGTCCATATAAAAGTAAATTCTAAAATAAAGAAAAGTTGGTAATATTATGTAAGAAGCATTTAAGATTTGAAATAATATTTATCAGTAGGTAGCCATTTGTAATAGACAGTAGTATGGCATGAGGACGCATACACTTACACTTTGTGACATGAGAAGGTAGTTCGTGACTAAATGTAGTTAAAACAAAATTTACGTTAATACTTATAAAGTTTGTTTAAAAGAAAAGAAAGATACTTTAACACCACAAAATAAACATGAAGTACCTTCACATAACTAAATTGACTTATATAATACATACATTGTTTGAATCCTGTATGAAACAAGCAATTGATTGAATAATAGCCCTTCCGGATAAGCTGAACTTTTAAATTTTAGTAAAGGTAAATTTATAATATCAATCGGTAGTTTATTAAACAAGCGTATACTGAGTCCCGCTAAAGGAATTGTGAACTTTATGTAAACGATGATACGGACATACCAACTTATGCTTATTTCTAGTGTTTAAGTTGTGAATATCACTATTCTTATTATATAAGTGAATATTATGTTTTATAAACATAATATGCGTAAATATATATTGCGACGCAACAGTAAGTATACCAATTTCTTTAAAACGCTCTTTCAGGGAAACTCGTGGGCCTAAATTATAAATGCTACGTACTGCACGCTTTTGAAGAATGAAAATTGTTTCAATATCAGCTGCCTTACCCCACAATAGTATGCCATAGAACATAACGCTGTTATGTGTGCGTGCTGTGCTGTTGTAATTTGTTTATATTTGAATTTGCCACGAAAATTATCGTTTGCCACATCAGCTATACAGTTGTAAATACCATTGCAAGGCGTAACCTAAAAGCATCTCTTCCACTTTCTCGTACGAGCATTTTAATGAGACCGGTCATTTGCTTCGTCATCAAGAGGAATAAAAAATAGGATTGACTATATAGCTATATAATTTCCTTGCACATGCAAAGGTTAATTGAATCAGGCTTTCTCTCGTAACTGTTTAAATCTAAGTCAAATATACGTATTACAACATCGGTAAACAATAGTGTTCATTCTATTGTCACAGGGCGCGTGGGCTTGACTAATGAGACGTGCAAGCTTGCCATAAAGGTAGGAGCAGACTACCAATACTTGACGGCAGCCGATGCCCACCCAACACGAGGCTATTGGCTGCCGGATAGAACTGGATAGAGCATAGAAGTGGGTTGTCAAAAGCCATGCGCGACCAACTTGTTAGTAAATTGTAAAAAATACCAACTTCCGCTTTTTACCCATACATACAGAATTCTTTTACCTCGTAGGCGCCGCGGTTTGTGTTTGCGTAAAGGTTTGTTAGAATATTCGCCAGAAATCTGGAAATGTGCTCAGTAGTCGTCAATTGGCTCGCTCCTTATTACGTGGGATTTAAAGACACAGCTTGCGATTATGGGTAATATATTCGTCTACCACTACGAGAATATCCATTCGCAAGTATATGTGTAAATGCTGATATAAAGCTGCAACTGACTATTACCTAAAAGGAATTTGATAAAATCACTCTTGTTGTATTGTGTTTCTGTGGATACTTATATATACAATTAAGACATAAGCAATAGAACGTAGACTGTATTTTGGACAAGATATTTTAAAAAGAATTAAATTTACATTTATACTCATAAGTAACCTTTTGGGTTTGCTTGCTGCTTATGGATATTAAGTTGTAGTTAGCTTATATTCGGCCAGAATCGAAACATAAGAAATATTATTTAGTTTATATGGAGTCAAGTAACACAAAAGTCTCACAAGCTTAAATGCCATTTATAGCAGTGACCATTTTTGTCAATTGTAAGTCATGTGGTATATGATCGTTGTCAATGAACAGGCGCCGTTGTATTCAAATCGAGTTACTGGATTGAGTTTATTGATCGAGTATTGATAAAGTATCGCGTGCGATGACGGAATCGTAATCCGATTGGTGCTTGAAAAAGAAAGTTATTAAACGTTTTAGTACTTTATCTTGAATTTATTTTAATGAGGCGAATTAAATCTTCAGGTTCAAAAGGAGATGCTTAGAACAACAGTTCCTCTTAACGAGTTCTCTAGTTTTAGTGTTTACACTTTAATGTTGATATCTTTAATATGAAAAAGGAATGCATGGTTTACCTTTAACGCACCTACAATGTCTCGGTTCGCGAGGTCACAATCTGCCTAGGTCATTCTTAATTAAGTTAATATTTGGTCAAATTGATTGCGCTGCTTAGAAGATAAAATAGGACAGAGAAAATGATATTTGATGATGAGATTAGTTTAACGAAAACGCTGTCATTGTACATATCTATATAAATTCGATTATAATGTAAAACTAACAATGCTTTTCTTATACATATACATATAAGAAGAGCATTGTTGTGGTCTATTTTTCAGACCTTTGACGGTGTGCTTTTTGGGACTCGGTCTAACTTTCATTCAAATGGAAAGCTTAAGACATGAGCAAATGACAATCATCAGTTTTAATATAATAGATTGCAATTGGTGTACAATAAGAATATTCTGTCCATTGAATTGGACTTGCACATGTAAATTTGCCATCTGTCAGCATCAGAAGTAACGTGATGCCAAAACGATGCTTATAAAGTAACTTTTGAGTTGAATATTACAAAACCCTTTTGTCCCTTAGTAGAAAGAAGACGGTTCCTGAGGGGGAAACTATTGGGATTTAGGATATACCGTTTCGAAGCATATTTTGAATGAACTCTGGAACTTTTAGTCCAACTTGAATAATGAAGGCTTGCAGTTTAACGTATATTGTTAAGCGCTCAGGCTAAAGTTACAATGGAAATTGCCAACAAAATAATATGTACGAAGTTGGTGAATTTCCAAAGATACTTTCGTCAGGTGGCAAAGTAATAATGCAACTTCATCTTTGAGATCCGTCTTTCTACTCATACTTTAAGTTTAGTGTGCTCGTTATCGGTAACTTTGTAGTTTTATGTGACCTTTTGATATTTTTGACCCGACTTTTTAATGTCCTTTGTGCCAGGAAATATGGAAATTCATCCAAGTATAAACAATTCGATATTGTCGTTGAAAATATCAACTTTCTAAGAAATCATGATGCTATGAATCTGACGCCACAATATATTTAAATGTATAATTGAAAAATCTACAGTTTCTGCTGGCATAGCGACGAGATTATATGGTTTGCACATTTTAAAGGCGAAACAGCATGTTATTCTACTAGGATCATAACTTTTAAATTGGTTAAGCAATATGAAAATACATAAGTCGCGCTGTTGTAAGTGAATTCGCAATGTAATTGCCCTGAACGAGAATATAGTATTTTTTACTCTTATAAACCATGCCCCTTTACTGTCTTAACGGTGCATCAATATAAAAGAAAATTAAATATATTTTTAAATTACGTATACCCATATCCGTTTATGAGTGCCGGTCTATTAATAATTAATTATGGCGATGCAATTAAGAAATTTTTATGGGTTGTTTAAATAGCGGCAAATTATGATAAAGCGTGCTTGACTGTGGTTTCATCTGTGTAATATTTGGTATCTGCCTTTATAATCCTCTTATAATGTAGTATAATATAGCCTTTTAAATTTCAGCAACCAGAGCTGTATCTATCCAATAGTGAAAGAAAATTGTCCTATTGTACTTTCGAATGTCGGATAGAGTCGATTCGGTCAGTCGATTTAGAATGCTCTAAATGTTCTCGACTTAATCATAATAGCATGCGCGCTGATTTCATTTGCTTTTAGCACCAACATTAATTGCATAGATAAAATATTAATTTGAACACGGGTGATTCTAGTTCAGTGTTTATGTCGTTTGTTTATTGCTTAGATGCATAGAATTATGCTGCGAAATTTATTCGTGATTGCGAATAATTATGTTGTTGTAATAAAATTTAAATGATTATAATTTAACAGATTATGTTTGCGTTTATTTAATACTTTACACATAATTGATATTAATAGTAAGTATTTACGTTTTAAGTGGCAGTCCTTCTATTCAATGGGTATCTAAAGGATATGATAATACAGCAACGAAAGCTTCAAACTTCTAACGATGATTATCGCCTATCTATATATCTTCTAAAACAAAAGAAATAAATTACCATAGCCATCAGTATAACCATTCAATACGAAACAAGGACACGCCATAAATACAATAACAACAAAAAAGCTTATTTTTCAAAATAAGTCACAAAAAATTCGCTCGACCTTAATCGAGGTCTAACGTACGAGTTAACGTTACTACGTTTAGAGACTTGATATGGAAGCAGAACAATAACCTCCCACGGAAGTAGAGTCTCGCAAATCGTAGGCGGACGGACTTGAAATGCTCTGCCGTGCGTTCATTCACGAACAGATGTACTCCGTACCGAGTCTGTACCAGATTGGAAGCAACAGTTGTTTATTAGTAGGTACAAAGTAATTTTACTAGTAAAGGAAGTAAGGCAATAAACTATAAAGATCGCAGCCGTTGATAGATGGATATTGAGCATGACTCATACCACATACGCCGAAGAAGACGGGTATACGATACCTAGTAATACATAGATGTTATGTAAATGAGCATCGTAAATAAACAAGTTTTGAGTATTTTAATGGTGTCGATTATGTTACCGTACTAAAAATAATTTCGCATCGTTTTTACAGAAGGCTCATGTTTTTCTTGAGTCATTACTAAAATAAAGATAGTGAAAGAATATTTAATCGAAGACCTTTTTGTTGGCAGCAGCGATATAAAAAATAATTTAGTACGTAGACATCAGAATCGCCATCAATATTAAGTAGGTACGAGAATATCCATATCTCGTGGCAAGCCCTCTGAAGTGGGTGTGTTAAGTGGCCACAAAGAGATTTTAGAGACGTATTAATTTTTATATGTTTATGTAGGTGTTCTGATAAAGTTTATCCGATTAACAAGAAGTTTTCACTATCATAAAAAGTTTACGATACGATGCTTTCCAATAGTATGTTTAATATTTTCCAGATCATAAAACCAAAAATATTATTGGTTTTGATCAATGGTGTTGTGTGTTTTTTAAATAAGTAGCTTGAATACAATCGTAATAGAGCTGATATTCACCATCATAATTCATATCGTTTATACAGTGTGGAACTCGTCTTGTTACTGAGCTATTTCACAAACAACCCGCACTAGTTAAGTGTAGAGTATGTGACCCTAAAACTATATGTAATTCAAGTATTTTGTATGCTTTTGTTTGCTTTTATCTTGGATAATAAATACTTAAGCGTAATTATATCACTTCTAATCCTGTAGCTCTACAAAAGTTTATCTTTTTACTTTAACACTATAATGGTGATTATCGGGTAAACATCTTCCTACCAGAATGTAATTACTTCTACATAGTTGGATTCAATTCGTTTTGAGGAACAAGTTAGATGTGACATTCTATTATGTCGGCGACTACGATGCAGTTATTTTTTAAAATAGGAGTTTTCCGCTTCTGTTCAACTCTTTTCAATTCAATATTCCTCGGAAACAGCTGTTACTCTGAAACGATGTTAAAAGAAATATAATTTAAGATTGTTCATAGTGTTCTGCGATTGTTGAAGAAGTGTTTCTACTTTTCAATTCAGTAACGTTAGTTTTAGATTTTAATGAGAATCATTTTGCAAAGGTACGTTGCTAACTAGCACTGGCAGGACACATAGTGCAACAGAAATATTGAAACGAAAGTGCGACTGTCTCGGTTGGTAACCGGGCAGTATTATTTAGTATTATGCAAATTGGAAAATAGCAAGCACGAGTTATGTGTGTGTACATACTTATTGTAAGAACATAATGCAAACTCGAGAAACTTTGTTAGTGTCGGAATAAATTACAATAAATATTTAAGTTGACAATGAAACTTAGCCGTGAGGCAGTTAACGTTTCTGTAGGAAACACGGTATGGTATCTAGGAAACCATATATCAGCAGGCGTCGTAAACAAAACTCATGGCGAGTAGTGAAACCGACATTCAAAGCTGCCCATATAATTGGAATTTACGAAAAAGGAATGTTTAAAGTTCGTTCGCATATAATTATCATATGGCAGCTATAGTTTATTGATTTGTACACTTAAACTTAATTTATTAGTCATAAACTTCATACTGCGGCGATGCTTTTAAATTAATAGATGTGCTTTCCTTGTGACTTCATTAGACGGTTTAAAATATTTTAATTAATGGACTAGTAGACGATAAATGATTAAAACAACAAGCACTTTACTATTATGATAATATATACACGCACGGAGATGTTAGGTGTCGAAATACTTCCCAAAACTTGATTTTAATAAACCATTTAAGATGAATACTCATAAACTCGTCACACGACGTTTACTTAACAAAAGTAGGTAACTTATAAATCTGTATCCACATTCTTCATCTAAAAGTAGGTGAGTAGTCACTTACAAGAATTCTTTTGTAATTGTTAGTTATATATAGTTTAGTTGCGTGACATATATGGATAATGGGTTCAAAATATGAACTTCAATGGCCTCTCTACAATTAGCCAGCCTTATAGTTCATGTAGTTAGGATTTATGCAAAGCCGTTTGCGTTGCAAATTAATCTTGGGTATCGTCGATCAGTGACAGATGTTGATTTGAGTGCGTTTGAATAATCGCCTGTGTGTCACGACACTGCTCTCCCACTGTTTGTTGTATTGTCAAAGAGAGAGATATATACATATGTAAATGTAGGTGTAGGTATATCTGTTATAATCGTGTTTGATTGTGGACACTGGAGTGAGCGTGAACTACTCAACCGTTTGGGCTTATTCGTGGTAGACTGATGGTTTATTGTACAAACCGATATGTTATTGAAACATGTCAGAAATATATTTCTATGTTGCAACGTAGAGACGCGTCCTGAATCGGTCCCCTTCAAATGTCATCGCAAAGGAGACTAGATTGACAAACGTGATCCACGCTTGCAATAGTAACCTATTTCCCTATATTTCATACCATAACTTAATAAACAACGTGACTGATTGTGGAATCCCTTTTTTATGTTACGAATATTATATAAACTTCTATATTATATCAATAAAGATGACATTGTACGATGTGACTGAAATGCAAATAGAAGGAGGATTCGTTTTTGGGTCCTTAAAGTCATACACATTTCAATCATCTGATAAGGACAAGGCTTTTTTCAATTGTGATAGAGGCATTTGATATTTACTCATGACAAATGTGCGTATTGCGTATATAGGGTATTTAATTAATTATTTACAATGCAATTAGTTACTGAACTATATATACATATGTATGTATTGTTATTTAACTCATTTTGCAGATAGCCTTAAACATGTGTTTTAACGTCTTCGTATTATACCAATGTTTAACCTTGTAACCTCTTGTTTTCCAAACATGTGTTCAGAACAAAACTAGTCATATGTACATATATGTATCTACCATAGATCGTGTACCCACATCAAGGCTATGACAACAAGCCTCAACGAGCCGTGAGTGACCATAAACGCGTCGTTACCAAATTTAGAACAGAGTAGGCACCGATACAAAAATACTATTCAGCTACCGTATGATAATTGAATTATGATGTGTCTAATGTGTATTTTCCACATTTAGAACGGCCTTTGTATATACACAATAGCAATAGAAATATAATTAGCATAGGAATTCTTAAATCTAAGTCAATGACTCTAGAGCGTAGAATAGTATTATAGATACCTATATACAACAATAACACAAAATATTATACATATCTATTACATACTCATAAGAATAGACAAAACGAGGCGAGCTATTATGCGTTTTTGAAAATAAGTTCGTATTGAATAGTTCATTTCCAATTTCCTGGTGAATAAAAACTTTTTAAGGACATCCTGGACGTTTAAAAGTTTGCATGTTTGAGACATTTGGCGAGCGTTGGCGTAACCTTTTCTTATACCAATAAGATTTATACCAATAATATTTTACCACAAACACACAACACCATCTAGCCCAAACTAAGCAGAGCTTGTACTATGGGTACTAGACAATGGATAAACATACATATATACTACTTTTTTTTAGTAAATACATACATATTATACATAGAAACACCCAGACGAAGACAAACGTCCATGTTCATGCACACAAATATTTGTCTTGTGCGGAATCGAACCCGCGACCTCAGGCGTGGCAGTCGGTTATACTAACCACTACGCCATCGAGTTTGTAAACAGTGTTGATCTTATTATAAAAAAAATAATTATAATCCTGATCCAACATAATATTGTCTTATGTTTACGCGAATGTAAATTAAAAAATTGAAATCAAACAAACTTTATACGGATTTTATCGCGTTGTTTATTTTTTATAAACTTACTATTATTACATAATTATGAAATAATATAAAAAAAACATAAACCATGTGACAAAATCCATATAAAATTTGTATAATTTCAATCCTGATCAAAATTAATATTATAAATGTAAATGTAAGTTTGTTAGTTTCGCTTTCAGTCCTTAACTATTCGACCAATCATCATAAAAAAACACTGATCCCGAGTAAAGCCGCAGAAAAAGGTAGTAAACTTCTAAAAACTCTGAGATTTTATGATATATTTTGCTTAATCCTTCAGGAAACATACGTCTGTAAATATTTTCATTACATGGCAATTGATAAGGAACTACCGTCAATTACAACTACGTTAACAGGTTATCAAATCATACGTTCAGGCCTACGTAAGAGCAGGCTCAGGCACTTACTAGCTGTCTCGGTATTATTTAAGCGCTATAACTTGTCCTTCTTCAAACCTGGATTAATGAGAATATTACCATCCCGGTAGGCAGTAACTTGTCTTGGGTTTGTTTACACTTGACTTTGCCAAAGAACATTAACGAACCGCTAGGTAGCCTGCCGATAGGGGCTATAAAGAAAAACAGCCTGATACTATATTTACCGAATAAAAATTTTAAAGTAGTTTCGGAATAATTTCCAAGTTTCTCATATTGAAAAAAAAAACACAAATTTTTCTGTCTTCAATTTATTTTACATACAATTTTCTAGGACATAACTCCTTAACTCTTGTCTCATTCGTATTATCACTAAACGGGTTCAATGCTGATCGGTGAATTCACTTACATCAAGAGCTTGCAGAGTTTAAACGTCTAAACATGTTAGCAGAACTAAACTTGCTGTGACGTACATTACCCCACTCAGGATAACTTCGACAGGTCGGTCCCTCAGTAGACTCCCACAAGATATATGTGACGATAAGTCACCGACATCTTCTGTTAGAAAGAAGGCTTTTTATTTCATTACTAGATTTCAATATTATGATACTATAAAATAGTATAGATTTGCCCGTAGCTCTGCTCGTGTAAATGTTATGGCAATTTGCTTTCCCATGGGAACAGAACCTTTTCCTGCATAAAAGGTACACTATGTCCTTCCCTACAAGATATAAATCCTCTCCGACAGCACAGCAATACTTAGAGCACTAGAGAGCAATAGCTGCAACTCCAGGCTCGACTACGAATGCCACCATGCTCTTGAAAGAATTTCGAGGAATAACATTGTGATTTTACAATGGATAAAGAGGCACAGCGAATGACTGGGCAATGATGCTGCAGATGAGTTGGCTAGAAAAGGATCGGGCACCACCAGGGTAGGTCCACCCTCTTTCCTCCCTTTACCATTCTCACAACTAAGAACATGGATGCGGCTTCACACTCGAGCCAACACAACGAACGCTGGGCACGGACAACGGACTGCAGACAGTCGAGAGAAGCCCTGCCGGCCATCTCACCACGTCTGACACACCGCCTGCTCAACCTACAAAGATTGGACCTTCGGACCATCGTGGGACATTAACAGAACATTGCCCCCTGAACAAACATCTGTACAACATCGGAGCAACGGACAGCCCACTCTGTAGGGGATGTCTGACCGAAGAAGAATCTGCTGCCCACTTGGTCCTGGAATGTGTGGGAGTAACAGCACAACGTAAGGAAAACCTTAACAACCCGAGGTCACTCCGCGAAGCCTGCGAAGACCCCAGGAAACTTCTGTGCTTCTAGGTGGAGTTGAGCTGGCTATCTCTATAACCGGCCGACTCTCACACATAATGGACCAACCTGGAGTTCAAATGCGGAAAAGGGAGTCCAACTACAATTACAAATTACACTATATCCTTTTCTACCCCTGACAAAGTGTACTGTGTATGCGAAGTTTCAAAATGATCGCTCGAGTAGATAAGGCGAGAAAGCGGCACTCCCTTACTTCTCCTAAAATTTGCCCGAAAATCATTATCCATAACACGTTTGCTATAAACTTTAGTAACTTCACTATAATGTTCGAAAATTCTAAATTTTGTTTCACATAATTATCTTTACTTCTAAAACTATTCTGTCATTATATCGAGTACTATAATAATTGAATCTCCTAATTTTGCATGAAATAAAGTCATATGTCCTAAGTATTGTGTTATATAATGTGTATTATTCCGAATTTTTATTTATGATAAAATTGTTAGTTGTAAAACATTTGCTAAAAGTTAGGTTTTAGTCACGGAAACGAATCGCTGTAAATCCGACGCCACGCTGTCTTGTCTGCCTTACCCCTAGAGTGTAATTTAGAATCGCGTAGGCGCGTAGGGGCGCCGGTTCCTGTGTCGTATACGCCGGCAAGAGACGCCCGGTTGTCACCACTGCGGCGACTGCCGTGACGTTGTAGAGGATACGGCGCTGCACACTTTGCACACGGCGGTTTGCCCCGCCTGGGCATCGCAGCGCCGTGATTTGATCGCGGCAGTCGGATCGGTTGCCCTCTCGCTCCCGGCCGTAGTTCAGTCTATGGTCCGGAGTGAGAGGTCGTGGAACGCCGTCGCCTCCTTTTGCGAGGAAGTGATTTCCATCAAGGAGGCGGCGGAGCGGGAGAGAGAGTGTTTAAACCCTCTCCCCAACTGCAGAGCCGGGCGCCGGAGGGCGCGCGATGACCTCCAGCCACCCTGAGGTTTGACCTGGGGGTGGCGGGCTTTGTGGGCCTGCCCGCCATCCGTTCAGCACCAGGTCCGAGAGGCGGCGTGCGTGTTCCCACGCGCGCCTCTGTGTCGAGTCCGTCTCGTCCCTCTAGGGGGGAGACAGTAGGGAATTTTTGAGGGAGCCTGCCGTTTCATACGGCGGGCCGAAACCTCGGCGGGGTCGCGACCGCATGCGAAAGCGATTCGCGCGGCCCCGCCGATAGTGGTTTTGTCGAGGAACACCGTGGTAGGTTTAGTCGGTATTCCGGGAGGTACATTATTTCTTTTCCATCTTTCTTTTACCCCGGCGAGTCCGACATAATCCCTCCGCCCACCCCCGCGGAGGGATATGCGTCATTCCCCCACGTAAAAAAAAAAAAAAAAAAAAAAGGCGCGTAGGGGCAAGGCGGCCCGCGAGCTGAGGAGCAGGAGCAGCAAGCTGCGGTGGTGAGCGAAAGCCGTCTGCGACGACTAGCACGCGTGGGACCGCCGGAGACCCGCAGCGCCAGAGCCGTGACAAAAGCCATATTGCATTTGCATCTATCTAGCTTTTTAATACATATTTGTTTTAAAAACATTATTAGGATAAATAAACATTAAATAATTTGAATTTAGGACTTATAACTTTTATTGAAAACGGTTGTGTCTTTTGTATATTATTGCTTAAATATTTATGATAAACAAATTTAGGGCATATTGTATTTAGGCATTTCAATTTTAAGGCATATGATTTTATGTGACATTAAGTTCGGGCAAGTTATCATTCAGATAAATGATGATTAGGACAAAAAAAATATGTCACTTTAGATTATGGATAAAAAAGTTAGGGAACACAATAGAGAACCCGTGAAAGCTTAACAAACAAACAATCAAACTCACTTTCGCATTTATAATACATATAAATAAGGATTTTAATGTTAAATACTTAGGTATATCTCTACATCTTTTGTTTTTAAAGCCTGTATTGCGGGGAACTTTGCAAACAATCAAACAACGGACACAAAGATCACCTAGACTCGCAACAACTATGGATATATGGATTCATCCATCCAAATCCAATTTGGTTTATGACATTTTCAATTATGATTTTTAAAGTATGTATATAAATTATGTTAACAATTCAGGGTAGGCTGTAAAGTAAACTACAGGATAGCGAAATTTATCCGGTATTAATGTGTGATTGAGTATCACACGTCCGTTTAGTAATTACGTAAAAAAATAATACATATATAATTATTGATTTAAATTAATGATTAGACGATAAAATGTAAATTGGCTTGGTATTTTAATCATGTTTCCGGACTGACAGCCTATTATTTGAGAGAAAATGAGCGGATAAAACCTTTTGCTACCCACTATAACATTATCGATATTCTCAAGTAGGTACGTTTTAAGATAGGTCAGTATATAAATCCCAACTCTAATTATGATTGATAATTAATTCTTAATACTAACATGTTTACTTAGGTAGGTCTTGGCTTGTTGAATATGACAGTTTTCTATATGTTATTGCTTAATAATAAGTAAGTTAGTTTTCATGTCAAGGGTCAGAAAGGCAGGGTTACGCCAGACAGACAGATTATACGAATGCTCTTTGCGGGGCTTCCAATACGGCTTCGTATTGCTACTCTGTGTATTTATTGTACGAGGGTCCTACTTAGGATAAGAATGACATATTACATCACATTAATATAAGAACTACATTTTTATGTTTACACCTTCATTTCCATATCAGTATTTTTCTAGGCAACCGTAAATAAGTCGTTACGACATTCCTCTTAACTTTTTGTCACTAAAACATTATCTAAGTGGCACTTTATTACATTGGTCGAGATAAGTACAAAGTAAGTGACCAATAAAGATACATTTATACGGCTTTCAAGCTCACAGAGATCTTGCAATATCATAAAAAGAGCAGATTCACTTTTAAAGAATTCGATTTGGTCGATAATTTTATGTTTTATCTGACATACCTTTTTATCTCATTAAAGCGTGGGCAATTTGTATAATATTACTAAGAGTATCTAGAGAGATACTAATGTTGTGAAGTAAATAGTGGACTTCAATGTTCGACACCCCAGTTCTGGGATAAATTCACGAGTAACTTAAAAATTAGACTTCATAATATGAAGAAACAGCAACTTCGACTGATTTATTATACAGTTGTAACAACGGGCCACGATAGTTTACTTGCGCCTTGCGATGAAAGACTTTCACGGACATCGACAATTAAAAATAATAAAATTCAAAAATAAATTTAACTTGAAATACGAAAGCCTGTTACCAATGCCAATATTCTCTATCCAGTTTAGTATAATAGTTTACGACTCCGTTTCTTGCAGTCTAGGAATAACAACCTATACTGTGACTGGCCATAAATTATGACAGCTAAGTAAATCCATAGGCCACGAGGCTAGCCATCGTTCACGTATAGAATAAAGAGGCATTGCAATAGCAATTTGTCAGGTACGTGAGACCACGCACAATCAATTTCGCGGCACGCGCCTATCAACCGTTCATAATAAAATGGTCGAATGAGAACAACCACGTTTTCAACATAAACATAGCTATAGCTACGCTCTATCTAATAGTTGGTCTTGGTACTGTTAGTGTTGTTATCATTTACTATAGAGCTGTATTCGGTTATGAAATGTGCGAATACCGTGCTTGGATTCGAGCCAAGTGTCTTATATGTGAACAAATAATTGTAACATCGCTTGTATACCAGTGTGTCTGGGTCGTTTATAAAGTACCTAACTATAGTTGGTAATGCATTTATTTAATAAATATTGTAGTATTTTGTTCACTTATATTGCAGACCGTTGTCCCGTGCAATATAAGCAAGAGAATATTTAATAAAGTTCAAAAAGTATATTTTACGAAGTTCCAATTTTTGTTCTTTGGTTTTAATACTTGGTTAAATAAACATTTGTGTAATTATTCATCATTTTGTAGGATTTAATAATTCTATATAATTGGTGATTTCTGGCGTTGACTAGGTATATGAGGCGAATACGGGTGTATTCGTCTCAGTCTACTTAAATAGTGAATTCTGGTTAAGAGTTGCTTTTTATGAATATCTTATAGATATAGAATATATTTTTATCCCCGGAAAACCAGGTCGTTAGTCATGTAGTCTGACTTCCATTCGCGGAAGGTTACACAAAAGTATACTTTACAAAAAACTTTATAATTAAATTAGTTTAAATATTATCATCAAAACATTGTTTTAGAAGCAAAATCAAACTCAGAAATACTTTTGATTTCATGTCTAAAACAATGTTTTGACACAAATACAAAAAGTGCTCGTATAATATTATGTTCCGCATCTCACAATGATATATCTTGGTTGGATTGAGCCGCGGTAGTATAGGATGTCGCATTTGAATAGATCAAAGTGAAATTGAGGGCACGCGGAGGCGTTTCCGCGCCGTCTTATATTTCCAACGAAGATATAAATTTCCATTCAAAGGCCGGTACCAGTTCATGCTGCATAAAATGCATTAATGCCGCCATATACGGGTAATGTGTTACTAATGTGGCGTAATTGTTGTATATATAGGGCGGCCGTGTGAAAATGTCACATATCGAGCCTGTATTCAAATTAATTGGTTAATAATTGAGGGTAGCCACTTATGTAGGTAATTTATGAGACTGGGCGAGTTATTGAATACGCACTACAGTAAACAGCAGCCGGATAACCCTAGGTTATGTTTTTGTCGTGGTTAGGGTTTTTGGAGTTCCTTATTAGACGCTGCTGTCAGTGGGACCAATGGTGCCTCTTGCATTGGCAAGGTGCAATGTCTCTTACTTTACTGTGTGGGCAATTCGTGAGTTCGCCTAGTTTTGCAAGTGACTCTAGTCAGTCGCGTTATATAACTAAGATGGCAAAGAAATATGTTTACCTAAGTAGTATAGAAATACTTAAATAATAATAATATCAGTCCCTTTGTGTCAATATCAGGCATGGGTATCTTCTCAGTGTGAGAAGGATTCGGTCGCAACCCACCACGTTACCCTAGAGCAGATTGGCAGAGTTCACTAATTTTTAAAACATTTTGTAAAACTATCAGACATGTAGGTTTTCTCCCAATGGTTCACCGTTAAAGCGAGCGATAATTATTTAATACACACATAACATCGAAAAGTCAGAAGTGCTTGCTTTGGGATCGAACACGAAACCTCTGCCTGACAGTCCAACGGTTTTCTACTAGGTAATCTATATAAAATAGACTAGAAGAGTATTATTCGGTGCGTATGTACTTCGGAATACAAGATTATGAAGAAGATTTGCCATACATAACTAATTCGCTGTATGCATATGTTTTATCTGTTTAGCCGCAGGCGGTCATTTTAAGGTTTTTTTAATTCAATCAAATATTTCCAGATCATTAAATCAATGTGTAAACCATTGTTGTGTTTGCTTATAATTTTTTGTTTGACTTCTAATGGAGTCATTAAGTTGTTTGTGCATGATCATGAATGTTAGCTTTTCTTGCTCAGCGTTTAGACGTAATTGGTATGATACAAATAATCTCGCCTATGTCTTCGCACAATGTTGTTACGAGTGCGATGTTAGAACCATTTATTCTATTCTTGTATTAGTTTTACAATTTGTTTTGTAGCATTACGTTTTGTTTGTCTTTGTTTAGTCATGTTAAATATTGTATATTTGTTTAAGTAATAAACTTAGGATTGTTGTTTAATGTTTCGTTAATTTTTAAGTGGTTTTAAAGCTTGGTAAGAAAACTTTATATTTTAAAACGGTATTGTAGAAATGCCTTTAGATTTCATACACGCTTTTAGTTTTGAAGTCCTTTTAATTAAAGAGCGTAGGAGTCATTATTGAGATTGCATTAGTAGGTATAGCGATATTGTTTGTAGAATTGGAGTACGTGAGACGACAGTACAATGGAATACTCACGAAGGATGGGGAGATTTCTGGCATCTCTCTATTCTCGATACGGCGGAATGGCACGACACATCTATAGACAGCAATTTCTCTTTAGAAATACGATCGATCTAATTAGTTCAGACTTAAATTCCAGCCATTGCTTAAATTGCAGTTAACACTAATAAAATGTATGGTACGGGGGACAGATATGTTGAAATTACAAAGTTAACGACGGATACCTAATTCAATGGCTACGGAATGGTACCTACGATCAAAAGGTGTCCGTTGTACGCCGAATTCTTATAAATCCTAAAAGAAGAATTTCGTTAAGTACAAAATGTTACATTTACTACTATTTAACTAGTTAAGTATAAACAACAGATGGCGCAGTGGGTAAGGCGGCCGACTCGCTACGGCCGCCACACCGAGTTTTGTTGGTTCGATCCCACAGGACAACAATTTGTGTAAACTACAAATGGTTCCTGTTAGTCTGGATTTACATTGCGTCCGTATTTTTGAATGTTTGTAAAGTACCCTATGACACAGGAATTATTCATAGACCAGGAGATGAATTTATAAAAAAAATAAAGAAAGTTTAGGATACCAATGAAGTTGATCGAACTCCTAATATAGCATTAAAATATTTGTTTCTACCGTACAAAGATTCTACACGAGTAGTCTTAGTACAGTTTAAATTAAATGAACTCTCAGTCCATTACCGACCATGTAAGTAGCATTCACTTAATGTAAGAGCCACTCTCATATCATAGTTACTTTCATAATGTATACCGCCTTATTGTAGGTATCAAAATGTAGTAAAATTAAGGTTTAATGATCTCTCTCGGCCCCGTGTTGTCATTTTAACCGGCTGCTCATACATTTATTATTGGTGATAGCCGCTGACGTAAATAAAATCCATTAAAAAGCTGTTAATATGTAAGGAATGGGTCATAACGAAAGGGCAATAAGGACGGTTTTCCACTTTAATCGTTGGTCAATTATATTTGATCGAATATGCGATTTTCGCAATATGTCTCAAGTGAGGATAAAAATATTGACAAGTCTGCTTGTCGTGTCATTTACGAAAATAAATATGTTGCGTTATTGCTTGAAGTGGTATTAATGGAAAAGGCATTCCACTTGTGGTTCAGAGGGTTGCAGTTCCACTTATTGCACTTGAACCTACTTTACTATAAGATTATCTGGTGTATGTGGGTAGTAATGGTAAACTATGAGACAGAAATAAGTCATCGTCTCATTTACGTGGTTTTATTTGATATTTTGTCTGTTAGATATATGTATTATAAATCACTTAGCTCAGCGTACCTATCATTTGCTATTAATTTATTGAGATGGATTACTGAATATTATATTAGTTGCTTGAGCTACTTTAGATTACAGAACTTATGCCATTATGTTGATTTGCGCTGAAGACACTTTTGAATAATTCAGGATAGAAGTGCAGAAAGCAAAAACATATTAAAAAAGCAAATCAAAGTTATGGCCAAATTTTGGATACAAGTGCAAAAACAAATTCATTTGTTTTTGCACTTTTATTTTAACCTTCAGGTTATGGCCAAATATTAAAACCAAGATTAATATTATTGTACGGCAAAACACTATTTGTGGTCCGTTTATAAATTACGGGGCCCTACAAATAATTGCGCACCGCACGTAAAATAGCTACATCGGACATTCACATCTCGCACAAAAGAGCTGTTAGAAATCGGCTTTTCATTGGAGGTCAACGACCCGCGACTGTTCAGGATATGCACATAGACAAAACGTCGCGCGACAAAAGGCAGGCGTATCACCGACGCTAAATACTACAGTTTTTTTACAGTCTCGACTTACCTGTGTCGTGTTCGTGTGTCGTATGACAAAACCGCACGTCGCGGTGTCTCGTGGTGATGCGTCAATGTGGCGTCGATCCGCAAAACATCAAGTTTCGTATTACGTCTTAAATTACATCTGACTTACGTTACCTTATACAAATATGTTGGTGGTGCGGTTGATATGAATATCATCGTCTACATTTTTCGGTAAGGTCAAAAGGAATTTAGTTTTGTAACCTGTCATTTGTTGGTATGCTAAACATAATTGGAAAACAATTGTGTCTGGCCGTCGCGGACTGCTGCAGCTCAAGACGTTAAATTTGGTCTGACCTTTACGGTGCAGGAACAGGTTACGTAATATTACATCTGTAATGCCTAAGGCTAAGGCTAAGATGTAAAAATCAATATTTTGCCGTTTACATAGGCTCTTTTTTATGGAGGAACCTCGAATTGTTTGATTTGCCGCTAAATATTATCGACGAAGGAATGTCATAATACTTTGCCTTTTTAATTTAGCAACCACATATATTGGGGGCGTTGTCGTTTTCAGTGTTTAAACAATGTAGCAAATATAGGTACTATAATTATTGCCGCAACCAGTTGTATTTTACTCGTGATGGTGAAAGCAATCTGAAGGTTAGCAGAAACCTTTTCTTACCGTGATGTTTGCTGCACTCCAATCTGCAGCAAGCTAGATGTCTCTCGCTTAAAAAATCGCTGTGGTAACTCCGTGTTCTGTTTCTGTCTAGACTGTTCCTTAACTCAATATACATATATGTAATTAAAAGTATTATAGTTAAGTCCTTGTTCAGTAATGATGTCTGTCAGGCATCTGATGTAAAAAGACCGACTGCAGGGATGACTCAGCGAGCAAGCGGTCGCTCACCACTGCCGCTGTCGTGGAATGGTGTGATCTACAAATGATTGCTGTCTGCATGTACGTTTTGTCTGTTTTTTAAGCGGCTCGCGACACAAGATACCGTCATCAGTGCGGGAATCGTCTTTCAAAAGAATAATGTAATACACTATAAATAATACAATACTTATTTTTATTGGGTTTACAAGGCCGTTGTGTTGTCTGCTGGCTAAAATGAGTGTATTATTTAGACCAGTGTGATTACTTTAGCAAATACATATGAACGTGAACGTGATGATGTAAGAAGCTTCGTGGAAACCAAATTTAATAATACACTGGTTTGTACGACTCTTGACTATTTTAAACTGTTTTATTGCCCTTAGTGATTGACAAGCAAGCAACAAACTTTGTGGTAAGTGATACCCACTGGTGATGGACTTAGGCAAAGCCAAGCCACTCCCTACCGTGCTACCCTGATATTGAAACACTGTTTACACCACGTGTATACAAGGCCTTTACTCACATTCTTGCAACCATAGAGTTTCCTTTTGATGTTCCAAAGCTGCTGTTGAATGGAATATGAAAAACGGCGGCGCGTTTTGGTTTATAAATGTAGGTTACATTGCTTTCATAGGGTTGCAGCTTGCATGTGTGTTTGTTAGGAAAAGCACAAACAAGAAGGTAGAAACTTAGGTCCTTAATACAATATCTTGTACATGCTATGGCAAATTGTCCTCCTGGCAATAACTTAAATTTTAATTAACCTAAATTTCAGAAATCCAATTTTAGTCTTTTTAATCAGCATAATCAACTTTTGATTAAGGCGATAAACAATAAAGTGTCTTAAAGCTACAAGCATAGACACACGCTGGTAGTTACCGTAGTCATAGGCATTGTATACAGTAACTACGCACTAAAACTTTAGACTCTTAGAAACACTAAGAGTCAAAAGTGTTAATCCGTAGTTACTAGGCAGAGACAGCAATATCAAGTAACTGTTGATTTATATATATATATATTTATATATATAATAGCGGATATTTTTAAACTGCTATATGGAGTAAGTCGCATTGAACACGGCTTTAAGTCATATAAATTGTTACAATAGTTTATTGCCTTCACAGTAAAGTACAAGTAACGAGGTTAAGCTTATCGTCATATTATAATGACATCAATAAATCAGATTAGCCTAGAGTAGAGTAGTGGTGCGATTCATCTCGCTGTAGTGTGACTTAAAGCGGGTGTTATTCTGGTTAAATGCAAGCTTTTGTATGATTTGAGGAGAGTTGTTCTGAGTTTTCGGGGATCGCACTGCCGGAATTTTAAAATACAACTTCCGGACTAGAAATAAATTCTGTATAGCGGGAGAGTTTACAAATATTCAAATAACGGACTTATAGAACACCCAGTCCCGGGCAATCATTTGTCGATCACACAATGTTATTGTTCTGTGTGAGATTCGAATTAATTCGAACCCATAACAATCAGCGCAGTGATAGTTGAGAGGCGACCACTTATGTAGAGTACTACGTGGCCCTGATTACGTGGGAAATATAACAGACTGTTAAATATCGGAAGAGCTTACTACACATATGTACATCCCTGTCTATCCGACAAGCTTGAAAAGGCGATTTCTTGAAGTGTTTCTTCTAATCATTACTTATTCATACTTCTATATTATTCTTATTATGTTTGTAACGTGTGCATCTCTAAATGGACATTTATAAATTATCTGTTTCCAACGAGACAATAGGTATGCTACATTTCCTTCTCTGTTTAAAAAAGACGACTTCTGCGTTAGGGAGCGTGTCGCTAAGCATTTACAAACAAAATATGTAGTAGTATATAGTTAAGATACAAATACATGCAGCTTCAGAAAAATACTTTTCGGTCACGTAAATAATTGTCCCTTGTGAGATTGGAACCCGCAACTCTCGGCCCGGCAGAACCGGGGAGTCTATCACTTGCTCGCTAGGTCACCCATCTTCATCTTCTTATTGTAATAACAAAACTTTAGAGCACTCCAAGAAGTGAAAAAAATAATTATTCTTTTACGTTTATCTACAATATTGGTTATCAAGAGATTTGCCATAGTATTCAATAATCACCGGCTTTTGATTAACGAGCTTCGTTACAGTTTGAATCTAGATTTTATCAAGATTTTGATGGGATATATTGGCTTTGTTATTTTTTAAACAGATCGATCATAACTTATCAGTAAATTTGTTATAATCATTAGGAACATTGATGTTGTCAGATTTTTAATCAAATATTTTTTTTGTATTGGATATATATACATTAACCAATTTGCATAGTAAAAAGTATGTATATATTATGTTCTTACGATAGTCGGGATGAATATTAACAGCATGAGTGTTGACGTCCTGAAGTAATGGACAATACAGGTGGTGCTAGACACTTAACAATTCCATCCGCTCTCAAACGAACCGCAACAGATACCGCGTCAGTTGAAAATACGAAATGGTTCATTGAGTCATAATGTGGCTTTCTCGTGGGTCCCTTATGACCGATCGTGACTTCCTGGCTACCTTTCCCGGGTCGGGTAAAATGTTATTGGTTTTTCTTTTACAAAATTCGCCATAGCCGCACGTAGTCTGTAATTGCGCTCGGAACATGCCAAAGCGACGGGTCCCGGGCCACACATTACGTTGGACCTAAACACAGCTGGCAAATGTGGGTATTATATACCACCTTCCGCGTTACTACGTTACGGTATGTGCTCAGAGCTTTACTAATGGTTAAGGAAAAGGACCGTACGTACAAATTGTACCTGTCACATTGTAATATAAATAGTTTATTATTTGTACTGTATTATTTACTTTCTCTCTACATAATTTTTGAAACAATATTTTCTCTGGCTATTTTGCTTAAGTGTCATATTACATGCTGTTATTTAATTACTTGACAAATAGCTAAAATATTAAGTCTCTGAAAAGGAATCGTACTTGCATATTATCTTTTGGACAGCGGCATAGATTATTACATACATAAATAGTTTCACGCTTATGGTCTTTAAGGGTTTGGCAGGCGTATTAAATAAAGTGGAATCTATCTTGGCTCCTCTGTATTCTTTGATGTCACTTTTATTCCATAGATGAATACTCCGAAGCACACAATAGTCATGGTCTATATCCAATATTAAGTAAGCTTTTCCCGCGACGTCGTACAAGTGGAATTTAGAAGTAGCTTACAGTCCATTTTTTTTTCTTTGCATGTAAGAAGAAGCTTATCTACACACATAATACTTAACTTCTAGGCGGTGTATCAAGATTATATAGGCGCTAGCAAAACAACTGTGAAAACTGTATTGGATTTTGTGCAGCAGTTTTTGTGTGTTGCGCGCACAAACATAGATTTATACAAATAGAGAAGAATCCAACCATAATCGTTTTGGTTTCTATAGCTTTTATAAAGATCCATCTCATAAATATTCTTATATATCTCCAACGTACAGACATTGACCAGTTACGATTTTAACAAATGCATAGATATTAAGTAATTTCAACAAAGCATCTCGGGCTTATGGGCTATGAATATATGCGATAGGGTTGGAGTGTTCCAATATGATGTACCATAACATTGGAGTACTCCCTGCCATTTGCATTATGCAGCTATTTGTATGTGTCAAATGTAATATGGAATGCTCGTCGTGTAGTCAGAATGCACGTAGCATCTCGTCGATCTATATTGCAAGTTAGTTCAGACAGTAAATGTAAAGCATGATAACTTATGTAGCTATTTTAAATGTAAAACATTACTTATAAAATGTATCTGATGTTGAGTGCGGATGGACTAGTTAAAGCAATCGCCGCCTGATGGATTGATGAGTTTCATTTTTTCTTTTTATAAGACAGTTCTTGTGCGAATCCTAACTAATATCATAAATGCGAATGTGAGTTTTTTGTTTGTTACACCTTAAATATTCGACTAATCATCATAAAATTTCGCATACACATTGTCAGGGTACTATCCAGGCCAAATCCAGTAATCTAAATATTGAGATAACATCACACACATTTTTGTCTCATGTGCAATTGTACTACTCAAATCCACATTAGGTGTGGTGAAGAGGCAAGTTGACTGTGACTTGACTCCATATCAATTACATTTACTTTTATTATATTTCTCGTGTCCTTTCATGCAGCTATAACCTACTCTACTAATAAAATTTAACGTTCAATGGCCTTAACAATCGTGACCACAGGCTACTGGAGTGAATTTGCTTATAAAGCTCACATTTAGATATTGTATTTAAAAGGAATTGACTACGATAGTTAGATTTGTTGATGATAAAGCGTCCTCTATCTATTATTGGTCAGGTTAATAATAAAAGAGGTCTCCACTTTTATGACCTGACCAATAATAACCCCTGAATTCAACTTCAGTGACCAGTTCTCAGATCAACGGATCAGGTTACGGTTAGCTGGCTACCCCGTGCAAAAGTGACCTTCAGATAGGTCCCGGAGTAATGAAGAGTACATCAGAATCCTCGCAAAAGTCTAGGTGCTCAAGTTCAAAACGGAATAGCTCAATAGGAGATCACTATTTAATAGTTTAGTGTAGCTGTGGCGAGTAAGAGAACCAGGCTTCTCAAGACTTGGACCTTGTGCTGTTAGCAGGTAGGTATCTAGATACCTACTACAATAAACAATTAAATAAATTGGTGAACAGCGAAGCTGTACAGCTTTGCTTTTGCGGTTTTAATGTTTGGCAGCGTGCAATTATCTTAGTGTTGTACATAGGCAACAGGAACTGCTTGTCACCAGGCAAGCCATAAGCTTGTGTAACGTTATACACCCAGACATCAAAGCAATTGAAAGTATTGAAAAAGCCAGGGACTTATTGTCTGTGTCTATTTTTAACCTCACCAGCAAATCTTTGCATATTTCTCACGGAAGGCCAATGATACAGTTCACTGGTCTCAAACTGTTCACTGAATAGCGGTGTACTGAAAGTGTAAGTACCTACGCATGATCGATTACGTCACCTGATCCTCAGCACCTCTTGAAAACGCGACATGTTAGTGTCAACTACCAACGTTATCATGTGACGTTAGCCTATATAGGCCGTCGAGTCAATTACATGGCTGCAGTGATTCGACATCGTCTGGATTAGACATCGTTTCTTCGATGTAAATTCTAGATCAAGGACATATCAAATTGTCTTTTGCTGCAGTAATATTTGATAATATATATATTAAAATAATGGTAGTATCGTTTGAGTATGCTTGCATGGTGGTCGTCTATAAATGAAATGATAATCGGTCTAAGTACTTTGAATATATTCCATGAAGCGCAATATATTTAACAGACATACTTACCGTAATTGAGCTTTTATAGAGAGGACTTCTAGTGGTATGGTGCTATTTAAAACGTAATAAAAAAGCAATCATATATTGCCTAAATCTTACGTCACTACTTTAAAAAGTAATTCCAAAAAAGCGCGCACATCTGTAAACTGTTGTCTCAATAGTACAAAATGAGATGAATACAAGTGACATCAATTTGTGAATTTGTGAACTAACTACTAATACTCAGAAACTTGTAGCAAATATTTCAATTGAGAATATTGTACCTGAATAGGTGTGCAATTTCTTAATAAACTTACTACAGGGTAACTTCGGGCCTCGCTTCGGAACAAGCCAAGTTATAGTGTTATACCTGCGAAAGAATAGATATATGACTTTCAACTTTGATACATACGACATAAGGTGCAATATGTCGTATATTGTAAGAAAATATACATGAAGTTACAGTATTTGACTTGATGCTTGTCACAAACAAATTTCGAAGTTTCGAAGTTGTTATACTTCGTTTTATTTGTATCGTATTTGTGTTTAATATTAATTGGTTTGGCCGGCGGCTCGACAATTGTTGAAGAACACAATGAAATCCGGCTTGATCCGAGACTAATCGTAACTCACAAAATAGCTTAGAAGTGACGAAAATATACTAAAATGTATAATTTTGATAAACACATTGTTTTTGCAAATAGTAGTTTTATGGTTGGTTTCAATTAATACACTAACATGTAGTGTAACGTACTTATAGTGAATGGCATAAAATTTCAAAATCATATACGGGAAACGTTTATTGATGTGACGATGTACGTGTGAATTTTGTTTTGAAAATTGTAACATTTGAAGAAATTTAATACCTCTCAATTTTGAAACCTATACTATGCATATTTCACTGGGTATTTTTTGGTCAATTCCAGTATCTCGTCACACAAATGAGACACACTATAAATTTATATTTAATAAAACGTAACCAGATAATGTTTCTCATTGTGTTTGAAATTTTGTCAACTTAGATATTTTTGATAACAATTGGAAATAAACAAGACCTACTCAGTTCTAAACTTATACATCAAAAGTCTACAAATCAATCAATATGATTTAGAATAACTCTACATAGAGTTTGTGAAATCAAGTCGTATCAAAATATTCGATTCAATAAATTGTGCTACAACAGTTCGATGTTACGTAATTAATGGTGTAGTCGGTGTATACCCTTATTGAATATGTATGTTTTTATTGTTGTACAAAAATAAAACTCTGGTTTGTATAATTGCGTTTAAATATTCGGAAAAATCTTTTGTATATTTTGAGGCAATTTAAATACAGTTGAAATGTTAATGGTCCTATTGTTAGCGAAACTTGTTCGTTGGGATCTCACGATAATATTTTTATGATCGGGTTGCGAAATACGCAGCAGTTTGCCTTGATGATCCTACTTAAATTGTAATTATGTATCAACGGATTTAATGGCGCTTTGAAGTGTTTACAGTGTTGCAAACCGCAGCCAGTAATCTGATCTTCGGTGGGTTTGGCTGTAAGCGATATCAGGCGTCGATCGTCGCTCCAGTGGCCTCCATGCCTGCTCTCGTATTTTACTTCATTGCTACTACTTTTTGTACGTATTGACTAATCTTGTATAACGTGATAAAAAGTCGACTTGTAATGTCTGCAATGTGACACTGTCAGTAATTTAATTTGCACTACAGCGTAACTTGAAACTTGTTGACTAAAATATGTGTTGTACTTATAGTCAGAGTAACAAAATGATTATTTGGGTAGAATCTGTGGTTTATTTACGTACAAAATACCTTTGACTTTCTATGTATCAGTTGAGCCAGCTAAGCGACTAAACTACATCTATGAAGTGCTGTGCAATGCCATAAACATAACATAATACTATAAGTTTATTAGACGTATCTATTTGCATAGTCCCATTTGTGATTTCTGCAATATCATTAGGTGATTCTATCAAACAATTTATTCGTTTGTAACGGCATTAGAAGAGATAAATGGAAACAAAACGTGTGACACGGATAAGCTGAGAAATCCGTCCGCCATTGTTCTCTGGGCACGGTGACAAGTGATATATTAAAGACATATCTTGCACATACTAAATGTTTGAGTACACGGGTCTTGTTTTCCTGGTTGTGGTCATCTGAATGGGATGATAGACTGAGTAATGGGATCTGTCAACGTGGCCTGCCGTCAGTCATTTACAGCAGCCGCTCATTCATGACTGAACCTACGTTTGTCAAAACGAATACCCTCGTTTGGTAAATATATAATAGTTAGGTATTCTTAATACATGACTACAACAGGCAGTTATTGTTTCGGTTACATGAAGGGAAATATTTGGAATATAATAGGGTAGTTGCTTATTTATATTATTGCATATTTTGTATGTTTTTACACAGCTCTCTTGTGTAAAAAAAACATACAAAATCAAATTTACTGAATGCAAACAGTACTATATTATATATTATAATATTTTAAATTAGACTATAAGAAAGAGTGGGACTGTAGTGGGGATATCACGCTTTCTCCCTAGGACAGCAACATTTACATTACCAAAAGGTAATGTAACTGTTTGACTTAAATAATAAAAAATGTGAGTCTCTATAAAGTCTTTTCAAGGCTTATTATTCCCAATTGTCTAAGTAGCAGCTTTCAGGTTTCATAGGATAGATTGAGGATTAGTTATCTACGGAGCTGCTGCCAAATGCCCTTCGCGTCTAAAAGAGTATGTCCCTAGAGACGTAAAATTCCTATATCTAAATTAATCGATATTATATTATTTATAAAAGTGAAGATTTGTAATTTAACTAATAAATAACGCATCTAGAAAAGGAAGATAAAACGCCCAAATTTGTCTGCACAGAATATAGTATAACATGGTAAATAGACCTCTTTACCATGTTATATTATATTCATTACTACCATTTAGATTTAATCTAAATCATCCCGTCCACACATCCAAGACATTTTTATAAAATTTTGATAAACACAATTATATAAAATAAATTTATAGAATCAAGAAATATTTATCAGATAAAGTTATGGTTTCGTGGCATATATTAATACTAGCTGACTCGCGCAACTTCGTCTGCTTCACGTAAGAGAAATATCCCCGTTTTTGCAACTTTTTTCATTTATGCTCTACTTCTTTTGGTTGTAGCGTGATGTTATATAGCCTATAGCCTTCCTCGATAAATGGACTATTCAACACTGAAAAAGTTTTTCAATTCAAACCATTAGTTCCTGAGATTAGCGCGTTCAACCAACCAACCAAACAAACTCTTCAGCTTTATAATATCAGTATATAGACATATATGTAACACATAACTCAACGAATCACAGAATACAGTTTGACTAATATTTTATCTAAAATTTCGACATATATATGTTTTTGTTGTCCAACTTTCATTGAATTAATTTTATTAGGTATTACGTCAGAATTAACTAACAAACTGACAAGCTTTCGGATTTATAATAGGCATTAGTTAGATTAGCTAATGCTCGCGTGCATCGTGTTAATAAATAGCTTGACTAATGAATTAAATAACTACAATGCATAACACATCGCCTTTCTTTCGTTGCTAGTAACGAACAGTATACTATCAATTAATTTAATTAATCCATCACAACAATTGTGTGAATCTTGTAGTCCTACATTAACATTTTTAATCTCTTGTATTATATAACTAAAGCTTTCACCTATGTACGTGTGAAATAGTTGAGACTTTTAATAATATATTGCTATTGTTACGTCACTGACACGCTCGTGTCGTTTATCAAATTGTTTTCTTTTTATTGCACGCAGCGGATTTGATGTCATAATATTCACTATTGTATGAAAACTATTCAAGCGAGATGCTGTTGATAAGCGACTGCGTAATAGACTCGACTTGTAATTTGTAATGGATAAAGAACGATTATGTCGCTACGTGACTCTGAAAAATTAGGAACGGAAATTTAACGTCCATGTGAACTAACCCAATTTTGTTTTAATGAAATTTGCAAGCTAGCTAGCACGTTAGTGTCAAACTCATGCTTACATGATACAAAGTTCGCCGAAATTCATTTACATCGCAAGCGCCAGCGAGATATTTTGTTTGAACACGAGAATTTGTGTAATCAAAAAATATTTATGATGAAATTTGTAAAGCTGCGTACAAAACATCAAGTATGGCTGCAATTTAGAATATTTGCAGCGTTATTTTACTGTCGTCACGAATGGGTGTTGCACGCACACACGACTTCATGAGGGGCCTTTGTGAAGTCCGCGCGTGGCTGTAATTTGGTTGTTGACAGATTTACAAGCTTCATCTCTCAGCTGCGAGTCGAACGTATCGAATGCGGTCAACGTCACACCAATAGAGTTACTGGATGGGCTTCAGATTTTATGAGAAGCGTGACTAACCGTCGCGAACAACCGCCGATCGGGTTGATAACTCACATAAATTATATGAAAACCAACGTGCCAAATCAAAATTATGTGATAATCATCCAGCTTCACTACATACGTAAGATATTAAACGTTAATTGGTTTATAAGTTCGGCGTATATTGGTTAGTTCTTACACAAAGTTTTGTAGTTGTACTTCGTAATAATTCTTGTTTTGTGATAATGAATATACTTCATATAAAGCCTTCTGGTATTGACAACTGCAGTGTGCGACACTGTTTTCATATTAAATTTATTACAAAATTATTTAACTACTACTGTATTTTAATATTGTATTATAGAGCAAAAACTACAGATTAGAATTTATACGCGCAATACAACAACATGTGATACAATTATAAGATTTAGTTAATTATGCTATTATTCTGTTCTGTCGACGTTATTATAAATCATTTTATTATCTTCTGATGAAATGAACCAGTATACCTATACTCAGTGCACAAAATTCCTGGCCAGAATACATTACGAGATCAAATCGATGTCGTTTCGAAGTCGTCAATCGTTTCTAGACACTTATTACGACGCGAGGCGTGCCTATCGTTCAGACAACGATCAGTCTCCACTTAATTATGTGTCGATCGAATACCTACCGATTGATATCCATCGATCATCACTATCTATCTCGATTGATTGTAATTTTAAATCTATTCACGCCTATATATTGAGGGTCTCTGAAAGCGACGTAATGATTTAGCAGTTTCTAAGGATCGTGCCTCACTAGCTTTTCTAGTGTAAATTAGGTTTTGTATTTATGGTGTACATGACTGAAGCAATCGCCGCAAATGGTTGTGATCTCAGCGGCAGATAAATGTAGTAATGTGAAAATATTATCTAGTGTACTCCATACCTTTCGAAATCTTCACCGTTGCCCGCTGCAGAATCTACCAATCAGGTTTGGTTTTTATGTCGTCACCTAAGGGCATAGTAACACAATTTATTGCCGGCAAGTAATTTGTCACTAATATATGAAATTATGCGTCACGTGCTGTCTGAAATATAGGACGTATTTATGTAATGTAATTAAATTGTTATGTGTCCGATGATTGGTAATTAGCCTTGTTTAATACCGTGTTTGAAGTTCTGAAGCTTAATTTATTTGATTGAATTATTATAAGGGTAAATAAGTAGGTATTTTAATTCGAATATAAACTGGGGTATATAACTTGGCAGCTTATGAATATGTTACTTGTTGTAATGGTACTTGGAGCGGTAAGTTTTTGTATACGTAGGGATTTACTCGGAGAGATGACCTATTTGATTGCCACAAACAAGATCCTTGGAAACGCGTTCTACTTGACAATAATCTGACTTTTTACTGATAAAGCAAACTAAATTGGCGTCTTATTTATTTTTGTACGGAATATGTATTTCTTTTTGTAAATGACGTTACACCAGATGCTATTTATATTGACGTAGTTACTGCCTGTACCTCCGAGAAATAGGAAATAGCATGTATGTAAGTACATATATAATCGCATGTAGTAATAAATAAATTAATAACGCAGAATAATAAAAGATGGAATTTATAAATTAATTTTAGGAATGACTGGCAATTACTTGTTGCTTTTCTGTTATTTAAAGTCTGATTGCATATCTATCACAACAAAATATTTGACAGCTACAGGTATGTATGAACTGTAGATATTTAAATATAGCCTTATATTTTGGTTTAGTATAGTGAATCTTATCACCCTCTAATAAACATATGGCGTTGGTCGTTAATTATGTCATGAGTGTGAACGCGACACAGCTTTGCATGAATAATGGAATACGCATGGGATTTATGTACGGAAATTTCAACTTCCTATGGGAATATCGTGTTTTTCACGCTTGAACATGAACCTTTTTTCCGATCGACGATCCGGAAGGATTTTGACAGTATCCATATTCAGATCTGAAATATTTTTGCTTATACTTTAAACAGAAGGTTGCTTTACTCATCTTTTGATTTTCAGTTCTTTTACAGTAAAATGTTAATGAATTTTTAAAATGGATAAACGACATAAATATCTATGTAGTCTTAAATATCAGATTTCGAATCTGGGACGTAAGCTTGCATGCGATTGTGAAGTTCAGAGATCGATTTGCGAGTTGTTCGATCTCTGAACTTCACAATTCTTTTAACTTCATGTTATTAGGCTTTTCTATTCGATGATTTTAAATAGCCTCTAGAAATGAGGCCTTGGAAGTTAATAAGTTCACTTTTTATAAAGTCTTCTTAAAACAAATAATTAGGATAGCCGGCAGGGAAAGACATCGGTGAATGTTCTCTGATCACATCGTAAACAATCAGTAAAACATTCTGGGCTGTCTTGTACGCCCGTGTGTATCTATTTATTTACATGCTTGATAATAATTTTAGCTATTGTCGACATAGTCTAGCCTATCTTAAATCCATAAAAATATGGATTGAAGCAATATAAAGCAAGTTCGAATGTCACTAGTGCGTCGAATTTAAATTGCGAGTTGCTAATTCTGTACATGTCTTGTTGTTTTACATATGATTACGATGTTCAATATGCGTTTGTCTTTCAATCGACATGTCGGTTAATAATGGATTCGACGCTGTGCGCAAGAATACATGCAAATAATACTAAATTGTTTTGTATGTGTAGGTCCTAAATAGTACGAATTTATGACTGCCATATCGGCCCATAGCATAAGTTTGTTTGTTAGGTCTTGGGTCGCCGACGGCGCGGACCGCTCACCTACCGGCTTACTCAGGTGCTCTCCGGACACGGCTGTTTCGGAGAGTACCTCTGCAAGATAGCCGGTAGGGAGCCGACAACCAGGTGTCACCATTGTGAGGAGTGTGACCGGGACACGGCGCAGCACACGCTGGAGGAGTGCCCGGCGTGGGCCGCGGAGCGCTGTGCCCTGGTCGCCGTGACTGGCCCCAACCTCTCGTTGGCGACCGTCGGATCTAAGATGGTCGGCGACGACAGGTGCTGGGGCGCAATGAGCTCCTTCTCCAAGGAGGCGGCGGAACGGGGGCGTGAGGAAGATCCTTACGCCCCGGATGTCCGCCGCCGGAGGAGGGGGCGCAGGAGACGCGTTTATGTCGCTCTCCTGCCTCTCACCTAGGGGTTCCGTGTGGCAGGGTCTCAGGGGATCCTGCCACCTGTAAATTAAGAGCCCTGAGAGGGCGCGCGCGGTGTTCCCGCGTGCCTTCTAGCGTCGAAAGGGGAGAGCGGTGAGGGTCTCCCCTGGGGACTGAGAGGTGGTCGGGTCCGTTTGACCCGGCCTGCACCCACACGGGAGGGCCTGCTATGGATGAATCTTTTAAGAGCTCCCAACTGGTCCCCTCCCAATGGAGGGGACCAGTTGGTTCGTTAAGTTCTCACCCAATGGTGAGAACTGGGAACACCCCAGGTTTTTAGTGGGTATACCAGCACTTCATTTTGGGAGTCCCACACATCCCGCCGGTGCCGTCCCCTAGTCGGCAGACAGTGCATAAAACATTTTTCCTGGGAAACAAAAAAAAGAAAAAGATCTTGGGTCGCTCCTTATTACGTAGGGCCTAAGACATAGATAGCGAAAAGGTTATAAAATAGTATATATGAACAACTTTGTGGTAGACCGTTGGACTGCAACGCAAAGATCTCGACTTCGATCACATGGCGCGCCTCCACCTACCTCTGACTTTTAGCCCGCTTTAACTGTAAATGAAAACTTCGTAAGGAAACCTGCATGTCTGAGAGTTCTCCATAATGTTCTCGATGATATGTGAAGTTTGCCAACCCGCTGGGTCAGCTAGCACTATGGCCTCTCCCTTCTCACACTGAGAAGAGGCCCGTGCCCAGCAGTGGGATAGTCTATTACAATGCTGATGTTATTATAATAATATTATGTAAATGTATATCCCAAAGCTGTAGGCACAGGTGCACCAAGCGTGGGTCTATGTATGTGTGTCAATTATATTTATTTGCAAAGCTGAATGTAATGTAATGACAGTAGTCTACTACTACTCATATAAAATAATACGACTAAGCGTAATTTCTCGGATTTCTAATGCTACTATTAAGTTGAACATATTATGTATGTACTCAAACCGGTGAAACATATGTATTTATATCAACTGAAGTTGTTTATTAAAGATTTTATAGAGATCGTTGTGATGCAGAATACTAAATAACAAATGAACATAGTATTCGGTTTGGTAAATTTATTTGTATCGGCAGGAGGTGAATTGATTGATTAATTGAAGATTTATTCACTTCGTATAATTTTGTCACGTTAATATGCGAAATAGTTTAATAAAATGGGCATGCTTGTTCAAATAACAATTCGAGATAAGAAATCACTGTAGTTGTTATGATATATGATAAGAATCGAGAAATGTACGTTTTAGTGGTCCAGTCAGGCGGAAAGGAATGAAAGAAGATTGGCGGGGCGATACGGGTGAATGTGAGTGAAAGGGCCAGGTTGAGTCGAATAAAAGTCCTGGAAGGACATTTCGTCTAGTATTTTGTAAAGTAGGACGTGTCAGTGAACTCTTTACAACTGTAAATTTGGCCACTCCATTGGGAACGCTATTACTGTAAAACATATTGCCGGCGAAAGTATTTTCCAGCACATATTATAATATTGGGCTGAAAACATGAGGCAATTTTGTTAAAATAAAGGCATAAAAGCGATGTAATGTAGTCATAAAACGTATTCTGATGAAACAATACTTATAATAATTCAGAGGAGAAAACCGCACGAGTGTTGAGGCTGTGGTTTTCGATTGGTCTCAAATAAATGGAGGACGTTGCATTTTATAATAGCTGTAAAAATATATACTTACACACGTATTTACGTAAACAGTTGTAGTTATATACCGTTGATATCAATCAGCTACTGCGCATTTGCGGCCATTTAGCCAACAATTTTCTTTTCTTCCGCAAGAAATCTAAACTACGTGTACTATTAGACAAATTGGTATATTCATCAGAAAATTACTTCAGTAGTATTACCAACTCTTAATCAACTGTATTAGTCTAAAAATGTAATCTAATAACAATGATTACCCAACGGGACTTAATGACTTAGACAAAACGGATTATGTCTATTACTACAGCACAGTTATTTACCCTTTGTCCGTTTGCACGGTGACTCTTTATAAAATGTTTCATTTCATAAGGAAAAATTTTCCAGAACTCGTTGTCATATTTCCAATTTCTTGGACGTCTTTGATAATTAAGTGCAAATTGAGAGTACCGTAGGATTCGCCCTCTGTTTGATCATTTTCCAGAAATACAAAGCAAGTATCAGTTACCTTCCTTTTGACAATTCACGGCACGTTGTTTTGAAGCTGTGTAGATAATGGACTACTAACCTTTGTTCGAACACCGACTTTGGATAGATATCTACATACTTAAACCAGTATCAAAATTCCGATTGCTATCATAACTTTTTGTCTTCCGCATATCATCAATTAAAATGTTTACACGTGGCTAAATGAGGCAAGGCGGATTCTTTGTAACCGGTTTTTACAATAGGTTTGTGGGAGAGTGAAGTTGGGGTAGCGCCACCAATTTAGTTTGACCTTTCTTAACTTCTTCTATATTAAGTGTGTAGTTATTCATGCGTCTTATTACCGTTTGCGAGGGGTCAACTCTCGATGGTTATGGTGTGTGTAATGATCTTGTCTTCAAGGCGACATCTCGTTTCGAATACAATAAAATTAATAATGTGAGTTTTTGTGTTCCATTCAAGGATTCTGAACAATCGTCGCATTGTGGGTCTCGAGAGCGATCAATATGTACTGGGAATCGCTTGTCAGTTTTGCTATACGGTGAATTTGATGTCGTTTGTTGAATAAGGCTTGAGGAATTGCTTTTGCGGTGTAAGCCATTTAGATTATATCTTTTCGCTACAATTTGTATGTCGTTTCCCTGATTGATGTGGAACTCTGATTCTAAAATATTGCTCTTTGTTCTTGTTTTTTGGCTTCTCAAGATCTTAGTCATGCGGAGTGCCTTGACCTCCTAGTTTTTGCCTTCATTTGGCGTTGTAATGGCCTTGGGCAAGTCTTTGTATATTTCCTCAATTAGCGATACGAGCTACCCTGTTGTTACTCCCAATTTATGTGCCATTTGTCAAATATTTGTCGAATGTTTTAACTACATACCTTTCTTTTGCGGGTTTCTTGTTTATTTGTAGCAGCTGCGAGCATAAAATATCCAATGATAAAATGTGTTAGGTAATAATTACTATTTATATAAAACGGAATATAGAGTTCTCGTTTTAATATAAAACGGAATATAGAGGACAAAATATGATGTGATAAAAATATTAGTAGAAAATAGAACGCGATACCGATATTTTTTATTATAAACAAAATTTTCCGCGCAGGCTACGGATGGCGCAGCGATTATACCTTGCTATTATCAATGCGTAAAATATTGTAGATTTGCGATGTCTATGCGGGTATATATGGGTACTCACATATTATATGTGAGTAGTTGGGCTAAGCATAAATTCTTTGTGTTGTAAAGTCACTTGCGAATTAGCTAGTGCGATGCATACTATTTGTAATAAACAACAGCAGTTTTCTGATTTTCATTTGCCGACATGATGTAATTATTTTATGAATCCAAAGACGTAATGTTGCCGGTCCCGCTTAATGTCTTTATACGGCTTAACTCTTGCAGTATAATGACTATACATAACATACATATGTACTTTACTTATATACATACATATGTATACGTAACTGGTATCGCATTGACGACGGTGCTATGTAATTAAGTTATAAGAAAACTTATTAGATCATTATTCTTAGATATCTAATTGGACGTCTCTTATGATTTTCTTTTGAGATTTCATTACAAATAATTTTCTAACGATTTACGCAATTAGTCTAGTAATAGTTTAACGCAAGGGCATTTTTAATTTTAGAATGAAAGCGAATTTCTATTCATAGAAATTTAATACCTCTATTTTCTAGTTGGTATTTTTTGGGACAGACTATTTCTAATTTGGTAATTTTAGATCTCTTTAAGCTGCATAAAACGCGACTCAGTGATTAACTTTAATGAAAGAAATGAATGATACAATTGAAGAAAGAAATTCTTTTGTCAAGTTTATTTATTTTCTTAAAATAAATGCGAATTTATCTTTATTTTAACATAGCCTTCTCTTTTCTAAAATTATCTAAAGAATAAAAAAGCACTTTAATTAATTAATAGCTATAATGAATTAATGAAATCAGACTGTTAAAATCTGTTTAACAGCCCGATCGTTCACACGATAATGATTTAATTAGTTTATTGCAAACAATGTTACATTGATAATCATGAAATATAGCTAATTGTGGATTTAAAGGTTAGCTCTAAGTTATTGCTTTTAATTATATTATGCATAATATTGCTTTGCGATAAGGCCTTATTTTGTGCGCAATCATATTTTGTAATGCATATCACATTTATCTTACCTTATTTTATTACCGTAATATAATATATAGATACATGAGAAAATGACTGATTACCTCGGTGGCGCATCGGTAAAATAGCGACTGCTGTACATGCAGTCTGGGTTCAATTCTTGGGTTGGGCATAGAATAGTCAGGTTTTCTGTAGCAGCACGAAGTCTAGAACAGTGCCCAGTCTAGCCTCGCCAAGATACCACAGCTGGCAGAATGTGGCTAGAATACAACTATGGCTACCCGTTTGGGGATAAGAGTTACATAATTTTACATAATTCCAGTCTCACTTATCTCGAAAGGTTCACAAATTAATACATCATACATCACATCCTATGTACGATGTTATATTTGTATATTGGTATTGGTGTACTGGTGTATCAAAACATTTCTAAATTTCATTGTGTCTAAATTTCACGTGTCCCATTTTACTTCTTCTTTGCCGTGAAATATCTATTGCCAAACAGGTTTTCCACAATGAGTCTTATTGTGTTACTTGCATACAACTGATTTCTATTCCCTTAGCTACGTCAGGAAAGTACTGATAAAGAACGACGTGATTCAAGTCTTGCAATGACGTCAAAATGTAATATCATGGGACTGGATAAACTTTTTGTGTCGGATATTATAATGACATGATTTGGCAGGTTGACACGGATGTCCCCTATCCGTTAGTTGTCAGCAAGGTAGGATCAGAATATAAGGTTGTATTATTGACGCAATTAATGAGGTATATTCTTTGTTTGTCCCGAAGTTAAAGTAAGCGCTTGCATTTACCGCCGTATGTGACGCTACAAGTTTAATTCTTCTTGTCGGTAGTTTTATTCTCAGTCATTGATATAAATACCAATCTATGTATATTATTATGCCGGCGGTGTATATTTTACTTTACCTAAAACAATAAGACATTATTAAAGAAGGTGATGATGAATATGAAAATTTTGGCTAATGAGTGTGTTATTATTTAGTGTATTAATTAGTGTGTTATTAGTTAGTGTTATTTAGTGTATATTTTCTAATTTATATCTTCAAGTACATACATATAGGGTGTCCGTAATTAATGGATAATCTGGAAATGTCTTATAGTGGAACTGAAGGCCGTTCTGAAAAAAATATGAAAAATCTGTCCTAGCTACTACCTGAGATATGTGTTTTTTTTTAATTACCATGTATAACTTTCTTGTATACTACCACCATAAATGAATGAAATCCATCGGTTTTTTGTTATTTTATTATTAAACACTAATTATGCTAATAGATAGACAGTCAAAGTATGTTATGCTAATATAGCTTGCACTTTTTAATATATATTTTTTTAACTTTTCTGAACGGCCTTCAGTTCTACTATAAGACATTTCAAGGTTACCCATTAATTACCGGACACCCTGTATATCCAAAACTTTCATTCAAAGCTTATACCTAGGTACTACACACTCTACTATTACTGAAAATATGCTGAATCACTTGCAAGTTTTTTAGATTACCCGCATATTTTATTTCATGGTTCACGGTTCTTGGTTCAGACCCTCGTGGTACAGATTTACCCCTTCAAATATTATAATGTTTATTATGGTGGCATGTCATTGTGCTACAGGCCTCATAAAATATGACCACATTATTCTGTTACACGTGTATTGCAGCAGGTCATACCTCTTGGACATATCTATTTATATAATAGTAAGAATATAAACAAATTTCGGAGAACTTTTTGCTTAATTACAGGCTCATGTAATTCACATAATTGGTTCAATTGTTTTAAATGTTGAATAACCTCAAAGTTCGCACGATAACACATTAAGTTGTTTGTGAATTCAGTGAGTATAAAAAACGGAACAGCCTTATCTACAGCCTTGAATATAATAACGCGGTACGTGGCATTGAAAACGAATAAGATGGGTTTGTGTGCGTTCATAGTTACAACATATTTTTTTATTGAGTTAGGATTTTCGTGTTACCAGTTCTTATTTGTCAATAATGACAATGTATGTACTTTGTTATTGACATACAAACCAACAACTTTTCTGTTAATAAATTGTCTGTAGTACGTAGTTGGAGATAGCGATATTTCGCCCCCTATTTCGTTCGACCAAACAGCTTCTTAATTGAAAGAGCATGCCATGGTAGTCCCTTTTGTTGATTAGTTAGTAATAATACGAATGATTTGGCTCGCCCGGGTTACTACTGTGTTACAAGAAACCGGTGTAAGACGCTATTACTGCGATTCGCCTGACAAAAGTACAAAGGATTATCTACTCCTCCCATTCCTTACTTTCTTAGACCAATTTTGGAATTTTCCCTTAGGATCGATCATGCGTCATTCCCGGTATTGTAAGCAATCATAAGCTATATTAATCGCTTATCATCATGCGGGCTTTTGCTGGAATACCTGGTGGCATATGTATGTAACATACCTCTTCGAAGACCTAATCGTGAGTAAATATAAAGATAAATCAAATTAGCTACAGGCAGTAAAATGCCTTACTCAATAACATTTGTATTCGAATGGCCCGGAAGGTAAATTGCTAATGGCTGCTGAGGGATGTAAGGGTTAACTAATTAAGTCCAAAGTATTTTGTATGGAGAATATATTATGAAGATGATAGTTTGAATTTACATATATATTATTTTATTTGATATCAGCTACTCAAATCGCTTTGTAAATCGGCCTGTATGTTTTTCTTTAGGGCTATATCTATAGAAAATTTCATCATAATGGCTATAGAGGTTTAGGCGCGAAATCATAATAAACAGATGCTTACTTTCACATTTACAACGTTTTGTATATATATAATACATATTAAACAATGTGTACTAATATGTTTTATATTATTGTGTATATTTATATATAATTTGTGTAAGTTTATATTTGTTACGCTTTTTTGCTGACATAGGGTAATCATATAAAGGGTTTAAACCGAAGGGTTTCCAACTCTTATATTTTGTCAATTATATTTTAGGTTCCACGTGATAGCATCATCTATCACATATACTGAAAACGTCTTACTTTTTAGGATTATTATATTTATACTATTAGAAAAACCCTATCATAGTATTCCTTCCCGCCACCGAAAATCGAACATTTGCCCTCAGAATCTGTTTCAAGCGTAGTACGGTACAAATCAGTAAAAATTATAAAATTTTATATTTCGTAGGAGTGGTAACCCTAAACCCAAAGCTCATTTTACAATAGAGTGGCTTTAGTGTAATTGTTCTTTGAATGTCACATGATTTTATGCGAAGATATTTACGAGTGGGTATGTAACAATCTATTCGGGGATTGCCTGCTTCCAAGGTTCGCCTTAATTGTTTTTAAATGAGCTGTGTAATGTTTCTGTTTTGATGCTACTCTCTCTGAATAACTGGAAACTTACGCAGAATAGATGTACTAATTATTGTTCTCTTGGTATATAGGAGTGTATTATACCTATAATACGTTAAATATATTATTAGATAGGTACTATATATTTCGTGATGCTTCTTCTATGAAAAACATGTTGTCCATTTATTCGTACCCGGGACCATTGCATGCAAACTTAAACATACACAGTGCCAACAAGTTAGTTCATTTTGTTGAAATATATTTATTTAACACCAGTGCAATGGCAAGCTCAACTGACATGCAAATAAAATATTCGTCTATGACACTCAAATTTTATTTCCTTCGGGGATTGTACCAGCAACATTCAGGACATTAAGTGATAAATCACTGTTCTTTGCGCGTACTCTATATAGTTTTTGCTATTTCTCTGTTTCAATCTAATATCTCGTAAGAAAATAGATTATTTTCATCCAGAAATTTTTAGTAGCAGCAAGGACTTAAAAACTGTGCCCGGTAAACTTCAACGTGCTCGCCCTCTACTACATGTGATATAAAACCATTGCTGGTGAAACGTGTGAACATAGACCTCTGCCTATCTCTTTGGATATAGAGACGAGAGACAAAGCATACTAAAAAAGTTAGAATCCTACTATTACATTAATTTAAAAATACATAGAGAATTAATATACAGCGTCCGATTTGTAATATAGTTATGCGATATATGTAATCACGAGAAACTTTTTTTACAAAGCAATATTCCATACATTGCTACTCGATATAATTTTGCTATCGATTCAAATTTCTTATTACGTCACCGTATAATAGACACATGTACAATGAATATTCATTAGCTGTCTTGTTACTAAAAATAATTACAATATTGCGTATATATTATTTACGAGTCGCAGTTCAATAAAATGCAAAGACTAATCAACTGCTTGTCATTCAATTAAAAATAATATGTTATATAAACTATTTGTCACACAGGTGGACCAGTTCTTGTGTATATGTAATGTAGACGTACTGGTAAAATATATATCTTAATGCCTGATGCAGCCAATAATATGTTGTCCGACTGCACGGATGGCGTATTGGTTCAAGTGGTCGCGTCGCCACCGCCATTGCGCCGAGTGTTGTGGGTTCGAATCCCACACGGGACAAAATTTTGTGTGATTCACAAATGGTTGTTCCGAATCTGGGTGTTCTTTGTGTCCTTTGTTTGAATGTTTGTTAAGTCCCTCGCGACACAGAAATTAATCCCAGTAAGGGTGATGATATCAAAAAATTAAATTTGGGTCTTTCAAGTTTGTGTCACAAAAACTGTTTTTTATCTCGCACCATAATACAAGGAGTTAATCGTTACATAGTTTCAAATTCATTTGACGGTATATAGCTTTCCTCATACATGCTCTTTGGGTGGTCAGTCAAAACCAATACTTGTTAATAGAAAATCTTTGGAACGGAATAATTCTTGGCGAACACATATTTTCTTTACAGTTAAGTTAAGAAGTTGTTTTAATTCGATTTTAGTTTAAAATTATATGTAAATAATGCCAGATTGAAAAAATCTTAATCTATTGTCTATTTCTGTATCTATTCAATAAATAAATGAGTATAAAATCTATGTGGAACCAAAGATGGATCGTTTAGACAAGTTAGTTGAATGAAGGGGTCTTGCAATACCGTAAGGGGAACCAAACGAGAATTGAATGACAGTTAGACATTTCAAAAAGACCGGTCTTATCTAGCAAAACATAAGTGGAAGAAAACTAGTATGGCCTTTGCCTTGCAGTATGTCACTATCCCAAGAAATAAATTATGGAAACTACTAAATAATAGGATAAAACTGTTCTTAGATACATTGGCTAAAAAAATTATATAAATTTATACTGCCTTACTTTGTTGCTAAGTAGATGCGTGTTATTCAGGCAGTTGCATCCTAGCTGTGTAAAAGCTGCATTACGTTTTATCTTTGTTCGTAGGGTAGGTAAACGTTTAAAAGCCAATACTATTATCCTGTTTATCGATTGGTGGTGTTCCCACGGGCGCCGGCGTCGCACCGACAGACGGATTGACAGAATGATTGGGCGTAAGTATCGGAATCCCTCGCCTCCACTGCACATACTAAATGCCGTTTCCACCAATTACATTTGGCATTCACTCACGAACTTACCCTGGACAACCAATGACCGTGAACTATAGGGTTAAAAAAAAAACGTTCAAACGTTCCTCATGCACGATTGAAGTGCTCACTTGTATTTCAAGCTGGTTTAAGGCTTTCGCTTCTTAATCATCCGATCTTCTTAATGTCCGTTTTGTTTTACAGTACATACTCTTACATGTACAGATATAAATACTATACTTATGGAATTTCTTTTTAAGTTGGCGTGTCTGTAAAACATATATATTGTAAAAATACCTAAAGCATAAAATGAAAATGAGTGATTATGTCCAACTTTATGTGACGTTTACTAGAGTTTAACAGTAGCCATGAGTGAGCAAGACATTTTTCTTGTAAGAGGCGTGTAAAACAAAAACACCCATTACAAGGTCTGTTCACGATGTGAACTCACAGATGAGTGTCTCAAGTGCGAATCGAGTGCGATCGGTACCAATAAAAAAGCGACGTTTTCATGGTCACAATTTAAATTCGAGGTTCTTAAAGTGTCTAGAATACTTGTCGCTCTAAAGGACCCTTGATCACCAGTAAGTAGCCGTCCAGACGTTAATCCTTATTCCTACAACGATAAGTGGCTCGTTTACAGGGTGGTCTGAAGAGCATCACGGTATTAAACACTCGGCCGGAACGAGAGACTTTTAAATACACTTTTAATCTCATACGATAACGTGATTAAGGAATCATTACGACACTCTTTTAAGTCGATCTTTATTTAATTTAAAAGTGCTGTTATATACCTACCTTTAATATTCTTATAAAATAAATCATGTTTTGCATGCTTTGCGTCATGTAGTTCGATATATAATTTAGACACCCCAATATAGCTTGATATTAGTGTCACAATACGAACATTTAGGAGGCAAATTCGGCGCTCTACTATGCCATTGACCGATGGAAACATTTGATAACTTCAGTAGATCACGACCCAAATAACCGCTATAAAACATCGGATGCCACTAGAACGGTACTTCCGAAATGTTAGTAAGAAGGCTAAGCTTTCCAGCCGGAGACCCACCCTCGATTGTGTCGGTTTATTTCATTGTATGCAAATCGCTCCACCGCGCCCGTCCGCTACCAAATATTTCACGCTGACGGCGGCCTGCGAACGACGCGTGGGACGGCCAAATTACGCGACCCCACAACTATCGAACGATCCCATAAGCATTCCAGAAACCGCGCGACCACCAATTTGTCCCTTCTGTGCCAGTGATTTTGTCATTCCCGTAGGCATCGCGCTAATAAAGAGCCGCCGGCCAGTGCGGCCGGTTCTGTGGAAATAGATTTCCTCTATAAGGGATTGAATCTCGGTGTCCTACTGAATATTGGAGATATCTAATTAATTTTATCTATCCGCAGACCCAGCTATGGGCTCCGATTCTGCAATATCGCTCCTTCGAAACTATCTACTGGGATTTCAGATTTGTCGTTTTAATCGAAATGCTGAACTTCTGGTGTAAGCGCTGTGGTAACTTTAATTATGATAAAAACAGCATGATGTAAATTATTTATAGACATAAATAAGCTTTATATTAAAACCCTTTGTCCTAAAAGTGTTTTTGTAGGTATGGTGAGGTAGAAGACGAATTGGCTGTCAGAAATAACGTAATGTCATTGCCATTCAGATGTTGAATGTAATTTGTAGAGTCACCGTCATGTCGGCGCGGTGGCGCTAACCGCCGCTATACCTCACTGTACCACGTTTCAACATTGCCCACTTAACACCTCACACCATTCCATTCAATGTTTTGATAATAAACAAATATGCGTGCCATAAACGTCGCCAGTTGTTGTTACGTTCGAATGTGTAATTACAAAATGGCGTGCGCAGCCGGCTAACTCGACTGTGACTAATGGTTTCCAAAAATTATACGCTATAATTGTAGCTAAAAGATAAAGACTGATAATACTTTGAACTGTTATCTATAGAGTCGCAATAAAAATGCTAAACCAAATTGCAATAGAAACGTGTCATATTGTAGAATAGCTCGTATACATTCGAATTGAGAATGCATTTCATACAATATCCCACACTCTTCCTGTCATTACAACACTTTCATTATGATAACTATTGGTGTTTTCACCACGCCTACGTCACAGTACTACTACTCGTCTATTTCTCTGTTATGCCGACTTGTCTTTAGAAATGAAATCTTAATAACACGTTTTATGTCACTCCCACACGTTCGTATGTCGCGTTTGCGGTTTGAATGTATGAATATTTAGCACGCGAGATGTGTTCCTTGAATTCTTATGTGTACTGAAATGTCTTGAAGTAATACGAACTTTGAAGAAGTGCTTTTAGAAACAGAGAACGACTATCAAACATTCATAAGAAGTAGTGCTTAGCGAAATCTACTTAAACCTGGGGTTTCGTTCAAACTAGGTAATGCAATTCGGGAAGTATCTCCAACTTTCTGAAGATTGCTAAACCACTTTGTGTTATGTTTTAGCGGGGAGAAGGGTTTCCAGGTTCTTTAAGAAGGGAGAGTGCTATTAGTGGAAGGTGGCGTAGTTGCATACGCGCTGGCAACCTAGTATTTTTTTAAGGGTTAGCATCGTATAAGTGTATCCTTGGTGTTGTAAGCGCCCATAAGCTAAAGAAACCGTTTATCACCAGGCGGGTTATACGCTTCTGAGCCATTTGGTGATATAACAAATGGGTATGAATCTTAAGTAATGCATGGATTTTCTTAACGTTTATATCTCGTTGTCCAAATCTAGGGTTGTTAAACTAATTAACTTGTATAATATTGCGTTGCATGTCGAGGCGGAGCGTTTGACGTGAAAAAGGCGAGGCTAGTAGATGAATGTACGATAAACTAGTTAAGATTGTAATACGGTTATTATACAGGGGCTAGGTCGGGGACAAACAATGACTCGAGGCCCACGCCCGTCTTAAAACTAAGCAAATATGATTCAAAGCTGAGATGTAACAATACAATGTACTATGACGAGGTTTTAGCATTAATGTTTTAACAGCAGTGTTGTGAATGTAGGAAGAATCATTTTTATAATCTATTTCGTTCTTGTAATAGTAATAGGCATTTATTTCCTCGGATTAAGTAAGCGTCACTAGATTTGAGGATCGAGTTGGGAACTTGTTAAGTTCTCTTGAGAAATTTCGACCGTTATAATCGAGTGTGCGTTTGTAATTTGGATATCCAAAGGTTCATTATTTTATCATCCGCGATAAAATGTGTTTGTACTTGGGTACCTTACGTTGAAGAATTAGGCAGTTTACTAATTTTTCGACGTTCATGAGCGATAGCAATTGACACATGCCACAATGATGTGTTTCTCATATTGCCAATTATGCCACACGCTTTACATGAGAAATAGCAATGGACATGTCTATATCCCACCAAACGGGGCATTGAACTTGTTGCCTAATCAACAGTAGCCGCGGAAGATGATCGGATATGTTTTCAAATTTAATTTCTTCAAGAACCTATTTGTTTTTTCGATTAAGCAAGAAGAGGTACAGTTCGTTATTACCTTGAGCTACTCTATGGATAAGTATTTACGGTATCTGCAAAAGGTCCAAGCAATTTCCAAAGCGGTTCACATAGCTAATGACAGTTAGTAGGTAGTTAGCATAAAGTAGGTATGTACGTCGAAAGAAAGTAGTTCAACGGTAGCCACCCAGCTTCCTATCATTATAGATCAAGATCGGGCCACGAGTACGCGACCGGTTGCGGTGCTATAACCACGCTGCATATTATATGCCTTAACATTTATTTAGCTTTCATACATTTAATCGTAATAAATACATATTACTATAGTAATTATATTTTGACAAACTGCTTTAATAAATTGTTTGGTTATTTTCTATCATAGGTTAATAATAATACTGTCACAACTATGTTTATTTCCGCAATTTATTGTGATTGATACACTGACAAAAAATTAGGCAGTTGCATATTTTGTTATAATCCTGTCGATCTCTGAAATACGTACATATTACATACATATGTAGACATAGACTTAACTAGGTAGGCCGCAGACCATATTTCAACATCAGCTTAGTTATAATTATAGTATGCGGGTCTATTGATATCTTTATGGTACATTCTAGATTATATTTAAATAAATTTTTAACAGTATAATCTATAACCCGCTAATCGAGTTTTAGACCTAACTTTAGCGTAAACTTCCACTGCGAATAATGACTTGTACGACAGACTCAAGTATGATTGTGATAATTTTCATATCTCCAAATGTTTACCAAAACTATACCCATAACGTTTCGCACCCATACATTCGTACCCATAACACAAGTTAGGTCTTACATTGGGTACCAGAGTTTATTGAAACACTTACTTTGTTTATTGTTTACAAAATTTTATTGTTTCACCAATATTATTTGTAAGTTTAGGTACATAGTTTTGTACATTTAATGGTAAATAAATAATAATAATTATTAATTATTATTATTATTATAAAACATTTCAGTCATTATAAATACATTTTGAAAGTACCACATTATGATTAATATTTATAGTTCATAGCACCTCATTTAAAAGTTGTCATTTCCATCAAATTAAAAAGTAATTATGGTTGTTGCAGGCGTGGCGGTTGATTAAGGGGGAAACACACATGTCCCCCAAAAATGATACCGGTGAGTACAAGAATTGCACATTTATCATTACTGGAACGCTTACGTATGTAATTAATATAGATACACATCAGTCAGGTTTGAAGGGGTTCGCAGAAATTACGACTGCGCGTATCGATTGATCTAAGTTAAGGTGTTTGTAATTTCAGGACTAGCAAACTTTATTATTGCTTTCAATGCTAACCGAACACGTTATGTCATCAGAAGGAGACTGGAATGGATTGAACAGTAGTATTAATAATTGGCGAGAAATGTGCCGAATGCGACGAGTTTGATCTCTGCACAAAACAAAACAAAAAAGGTATTTCTGTTTCCTTTGTTTTAATGTTTCTAAACTTCCCATTTGCGCATGTAGTAGTAAAGCAAGTGTTCCTTGTTGTGCGCAAAGAATTTACATTAGTTGTTGCGTTCTAACAGCTCGACAGCGTTAAAACTGCAACATTGCAATGTCCACCCATTGGAAGTAGTTCAAGTAGTTAAACTGGAAGTAAACTCATTAATTCGACGATCTTAACGGGTTTCTCAAATATATCAAATGACACAAAGCACATTCACACCTAGCATATAAAAAGTAAATAAATACAGACATATAAATAATGAGAAATTTGCTTAACGCCAGTCAACCCTTAGAAATAATTACGCCGACATCTGCCCGAGGCAGCTGGCAGACTTATTGCTATCGTAATAAAGGAAGCAGGACGATTATTGAGTGCCGAGGGTCTAGCTTTTTCTGCGTATTTAGTTCTTCCTACTATTTTATCGTTAGCCATATATATTAAGATGTAATTTCTTTACTTTGCTATAGCCTAATGGCGTAGCGTAGTATATTATGTGAACGGTAGCTGTGTGGTCTGCATATACTATAGATGAATTCCATCGCCTACTTTAAACTAACATAGAAGTGGAAGTATATTGCGAAAACATAGATGAAGATTGTTAGGATGTATCTTTGCAATTACCAAAGTGCTAACCAAGAATTAGGACTAGTATCTGCCTGGCTGGCCTGCTCTAATTTTTTAATGTTACATATAACTCCGGTTTACTATAGAAAGGCAGTTAGGATAGCAGGATTGGCTAAGTTCCGTATATATCTATATACAAAGTGGCGCAAATGTTATCACATTAATTGATACCACATATATTATATGGTATTCTTTGACGATTTACAAATTATGAACCAAATGCATTCAGTAGTTTAGCCACAGGACATTTTTTTTGTTTTTATAATTTAGAACATCATGCGTAATGCAGAGATAAATGTCAAAGACCTCAAGCAGCGATATTAAAACAAAGCAAATAAACGACAAAACCGCAAAAAGAAACAAAAAACAAGAACAAAAGGAATAAGGTCCATAATCTTGTGATGAAAAGAAATAGGTGCTTATTACAATGGTGTTACAAATTTGTGTAAAATATTATTTTATTAATGTCGTTAAAAAAAAAAACTGCAAAAATAGGTAGGTTTTTTGTTTATGTTAACCATATTATATCAACCAGCTTAATCAGCGGCAGTAACTATATATTAATACGTGAAGCAAAAACATTGTATCCCATTTTACGAAAATTGCGCGGGCGGAGTATGAAATTTGACACAGTTAAAGTTTATATGGAGAAAGAGTGGCGAGTATTAATATTTTTTTTAAATATGCATTAGCTATACATTAAAATAATAAAAATACTACACGCATACTACCATGCATTTGATACAAACAGTCGAATCGCGTTCGTAGTATTTCGGCATTGTTCGGATGATGTCGTAGAATTCTTCCTAACTATGGTTACATATGTATGTGGACTAAATGAAATGTGATTATAAGGGTATATTTATAGACAATAAAGCCTTAATAACGATCAAACTTAAAATTGAAATCAATTGTGGTTGAATTTTGACCATTTGACGACCGCTAGTATCATTTAATGTGATACGTTTCGCGCCACTTTGTATATGATATCCTACATATTATATAAGATGCGTCCATTCCATAGGGTAGCTGTCAGACGGTGCTGGTTTGCTGTCATGCACTTTTCGTCGTATCTGACAAGCATATCTGTATAGATTTTTGGTTTCATGTTACCATGCTTTTATATGCTATACCTGTTTCAATGGTATATACTGTATCGGCTGTTGACGCTACAAATTTATATACAAGGCGCGCTATTGTGTGTGCGCAGCGCAGCAGTCCTCTCCCCACACCCGCTGTTAGGTCGCTTAATTATGTAGTTTATTTTTGTATATCTATTATAAGTTTCTGGTACCAGTAAAGAAAGTATATATCAATGTAATCATCATTTCTTCCACCTCACATCATAATATCGCCCCTACAATACCAATTACCAATCAATGATCTTATGTCATTTGAGTAAAGATAAAGAACTCGTGGTGCTAAAGTTACACTAACTATAATTGTGAGACTGCTCTTTTCCACATGCATTTCATATATGGCATGTATGGCAAACAAATGTACGTCCAATTTAATAGTAAGCGGTTAACATAATCTATGATTGCTTGCAATGACGCACATGTACCTCTGAGTTTCTACCATGATGTTATTCTAAAATAGGCAACGACCGCTCTAAGTATCAAGCGTCGTGTTACGAGGGACTTTATAAACAGACACAACTAAGGGACACAAAATACACCCAGTTTTACTTACCAGGCGATAAGTAATGCAAGAAGATGGTAGGTACGTCTACAAGCGAACCGGCCTATTTTTATTGTCACCAATAAGTAAGAGAGATCGACCAGCTCTTCATTCGCCATCGACGTTTATTTCACTGAAGTTATTTAATTTTATCCATCCTCTAACATATGCCATGTTACATACTTTGAAACTGAAAGTCTTTTTTAGAATGATCAAATAAATGTTAAGTAGGTGGTTAAATTTTACTGTCACCAAGTCTGTTTTGGGTTGATGTAGATTTATCTATCCAGCTTTGATATTCTGGTTTTATTCGGTGGCTCTTATATACATATTTGACTTTGAATCTACGCTTATTAAAATTGAAATGACATAGTTTATTTTCAGTAAATTAACAGATACCTTAAATACTTGTAATTAAAAAGCTGTGTTAGGAATCAATATACACACAGAATAAAAAAAATTGTCCCGGCTTTGCAACACATCAATCAAAAAACAAAGTTCATAAACATATAATTTTTTTAAATTAGAAGACCTGGTTTTAATAGATTATAATCCGTATAAAGTTTTAAATAATAATAATAATAATAATAATAATAATGTTTATTCATCCAACAAAACAATGGTACAGTTCATCTATCTTAATCTAACATATCATAGACAAAAATAGGATTTACACGCTAAAACGATAGAGTTAAACGACGGTGTCTGAGCTAGTAAAAAACTGTGTTACAGACACCGACGCCCGCCCCTACTATACAAAATGATCCATAAAGGTATTAATGTGATATCGAGATGTAAAATGAATATTATGTCTAAATATACGTTAACACAACTGTAATGAAACTGACATACCTAATTACATATTTGACTGTTGGAACGAAGGACAATAAAGAAAGATAAATTTTGTAGTTATGGAAAAAAAAAAATACTATTGGTCATGCAGCACAGTGATTTTGAAAGTTTGAATGTATGTGAGTATATGAATGAGTGTAGATGAGTGTGTGTGTTTGTAAGTGTTGAGATGAAAAAATATGTTGTAGTAATTGTGATCATCATTAATTGATACTAATGAAGAAAATTATGTTACAATTTCAAGCAGTCTTTCTGTCTCTTCATAGGATAGTGTTTGTAAGCCCGCTCTAAGCACTTTTTTACATTCGTGTTTGGTTAGGGGGAAGATATTATACATTTTATTGATTTTATTATATAGACGACAGCTGAGATTTTGGAAATGACGGCCAGCCACGGTGGTCTTGATTTTAGGTATTGTACACACATGAGATTTACGACGCTTGTTAGCCTGTGAGCCAGCATAGGTCAGTGAGGAGTGTTTACGTAGGACAATTTGGAGAAAGCAAAGCTGCCTGACGGTAAGCACTGACATGTCCCTATAGAGCTGGACTGTAGGATAGCGAAAAGGCTTACTTAAAAGAACCTTTATGACAGCGCGCTGGGCTCTCTCCAGTCGCAACATAGAAGTTTTGTAGGTACCACCCCAGACTAATATGCAGTATGTAATGAGAGACTGCACTAATGTAAAATATATATTTTTTAGTAGTGGGGTGTCGACAACATTTCTTAATTTTTTTAGCGGGAACATTAGTTTGCGCACACGAGCAGTCGTGAGCTTTACATGTTGGTCCCAACTTAACGTAGAGTCCAACTGTACTCCCAGATATCTAATGTCCGAAGCTCTTTGAACGGATGGACATGGACAATTAGGTGATATTGCTGAGCAGCTGTGTGCTTTCAAAGTAATTTCCCTCGGTTGGGTAGCAGTGTTAGCTGTAAAAGCAACGAACCGAGTCTTTGTCACATTTAAGGTGAGTAAATTTCCATTTAGCCAATGCATCACAATTTTTAACGCATTTTCTGCGGATTTTGTTGCACGACTCCAGGTTTGGTCACTTATTATAAGAGCGGTGTCATCAGCATAAGCTAGTATTTTGCAGTTTGGAATAGATAACATACAGAGTGTGTTGACATAAACAAGGAATAGAGTAGGAGCAAGCACGCTGCCCTGCGGGAGGCCATATGTGAGGGTTTCTTCGTTGCTAACGCAATTATCGACCTTAACACGTTGACTTCGGTTGGTAAGATAGTCACGGAAGATATCTAGGGCACTATCTCTCACGCCAAGATTCTCCAACCTTAGCAAAAGGTTATGTGTAGAGACCGTATCGAAAGCCTTGGCCAAATCTAAAAATATTCCTATAGTTTTAGTCCTGGACTCAAGATTGTCAACGATAGAGTTCGTTAATTCTAGTAGCGCATCTTCAGTAGATTTATTCTTCCTGAAGCCATATTGATTTGGGGCAAGAGCATTATTGTGTTCTAAAAAGTTGAGCAATCTTTTATTCAGAACTTTTTCTAGAATTTTTGAAAGAACAGTTAAGACTGATATTGGCCTATAGTTTTTGATGCGGTCCCTATCACCACTTTTGAAAATGGGGTGAACAAGTGCTGGCTTAAAGACATTTGGGAATACTCCCTTAGATAAACATAAGTTACAAACGTGAGTAATCACTGGAATTAGGATATGTCGGGTGGCTTTGATGACAGACACTGGTATTTCGTCATACCCGACAGCACCGTTGTTTTTTAAGCCAGAAATTATAGCATTGATTTCGGAGAAATCTGTGTCCAGTAGAACGAGGTAGTTGCCCTGTGGGTTAATCAAATTATTCATTGGGAAGTTATTTTGAATGTGCCGTTGGTTTTGTTGTATATTCTGGGCTAGGTTGGCTCCTACATTGGCAAAGTAACTGTTAATGTAGTCAACAGAAGATTGTTTATCACTACGCATGTTCATGAGATCGTAAGTAACATTATCGGATTTGTTATTTAAATAACCTATTGATTTCAGGATATTCCATGTGGCCTTAGGATTTCCCTTGGCTTTCTGGAGCTCGTGTTGGTCGCATTTACGTTTAACTGCCTTCAGTGAGTTGTTGCAGAAGTTACGGTATCTTGTGAAGATTAATTTAGCGGTAATGGATAGCGGTATGTGGATCTCATGTTAGATCTTAATAAAACATGGTCCAAGCAGCTATCGAGACGTGTGGGGAAGAGGTGAGCCGGCAGAAGGCCATGATAGGCAGTTACGTTTAAATATTCCTCGGAGCGTAGTGTCGGAACCGTTCGGACAAATGTTTATATTTATATCACCTAGAATAGCCACCGTGGAAAAAGATGCAGCTGATGACAGTGTAACATTTAAAGAATCTAAGAACTTTTCTGTATTTCTGATAGATGGGGATCTATATATTGCAACGATGGCTATATCTGGATGTAACTTCAGGATTATACAATTTGCGTCAACGAATAGCGGCTGCGTAATTGTAAAGTTTAAATCAGAGCGTATGTAAATAACGACACCGTCGTTCTGGTTATCAAAGGTAGACTTGGTGGAAGCGTAGCCCTTAAGATTAGGAATATGGTTAACTTTACTCAACCAGCACTCTGTGAGGACAATTATATCGCATTTAATATCCATAGATTGTAGGAGGATGGTTAAGCTATCGAAATTACAGTTTATACTTCTGATGTTTACTTGAAGAATATTTAACGAGGATTTTGTATGAGTTAAGTGCTGTAGGCATTGATTAGGGGAACATATCAAAGATTTAGATACGTTTAAGGATTCTACTGAATCCGCGAACTCTCTTATATTGGCCATTTGAACATCAAAGTAATAAGGGGTACGAGGTAGGTGATCTTGGTTTCAGGAGAGATTTTAGGGCACAATAATAATATGCAAGATTAGTGGCAATGTATGAAAGCTTTGGGGTTATACTTATAGTCTTAAGTACTGCATTAAGAAGTGATGGGCTCCTATAGGTTAGGTGGTGTATATTGACTTTGCTGAAATTGTATGAGTCATGGTATGTGTGTGTAGTGAATTGTTGTTTACTGTGAGCATGATGATGGTATATATAATACAAAACGGAACTAGTTTAAAAGTGTTTAATTTCAATGTATAACATTCGCGTAAACTTAAGACAATATTATAGATTATATTGTTCTGTAAGCATAGGTTTAGTTATTTATTAAAAGCCACAATCTTGTAAATCTTAGCTGTAAATATTAAGTTACATAAATATCGTATATTTTCCATTTGATGTATTGAAGGATAGATGGACAGTTGTGTTTATATGACAGAGACGGCAGCCATGCCACATAGCACAGTAGCTTTACCGTACAGAGTTAGACTCGTAATGATGTGGACATTATTTATTGATGGCCCTCGCAATGAATAGGGCGTTTCAAAGTATCAAACGGAGACACACCGTATGTTATGTAAGCGTTTGTCATTTTTTGACGTTCGTAAGAAATATTATCTCTTTAGTAGTGATTGAAGTTCTTGAGGGGATTTCTTATTTGTTTTTGGTGTAAGTATTTATTCGGATTTAAACGAGGATTATTTTAAAGACTACTGCTTAAATGATTGTTTCATTACTATAACACTATTTAACTTTATACCTTTGACGACGCTCTGATTGTTTTCCAGCCAAGGGGACACGGGAATATTAAGATGGTATTTGTCTGGATGTTTTGAAATGTTATTTTAAAGTATACAATAAGTATAGTATAAATAAGTATAGTATTTAATACATATATAAGTATAGTATTTAATGATTGGGTGTTACTATTTATTTAGAATGCACTTTGTTTATTATTTCATGTGAAAGTCTTCTTTAAACTAAAGTAATAAATCGACGCGTCCATTTTAGCAATAGGTGCCATGGATTATACAAACTACGAACATTTCAATTCACCTAGGACGTGCTCTCGTCTGTCTAACCTAGAAGGATTAGGTTGGGGTGTACCGTGTGGGTTTGTCCACATTCGAATTTTGAATTGACATTTTGAATCCTATAAGTCGGCTTTATACCCGCCAACTGAGCATATTTTCAGATACCATGCTATGCTATGCTATCCATGCATAATGTTCACTAAGAATATCTTAACAATATTGCTCGACACGGAACTCGAACCTCTATCCTACTATTAAGTTGCACCTAAGAACAAATTTATGTCACCAACGAGGCAGTTATCCAGGATGTACTTAACAGAAATCAACAAAACTGACTTATATACACACATAAATCTCTAATTTATAGTCCATAGCAGGTAACCATTCTCTTATCAAAAATATATAGGTGTGCCATTCAAACTCTCCCGTGATAAATTCTTAGGAGAATGCCATTGACAATGATTCTTGTTGGTTGATTTATTAACTGTTTATATAAAGCCATTGAGGGTTTATATTCCAGGAAGGGGCTGGTATACTCCATACCTTAGCTTTCTACGACGCAGTTTTGCACAGAGCATTAGTAATTTATTGATATTTGAAAGTCGTTTTATTGCATGTTTCATTGCTTTAGCTACAAATGTTTGGTCAAATCACCTCTGGCATTTTGGGATCTTCTCTTCCCACATACCACCTACTCATTTGACTGTTAACCTTCTTAGAATGTATTTATAGCGCAAACATTCAGTGTTGTGCGAAGTTTCCGTCGACGTCAAAGGGGAATAAGGAAATTGTAGACTAGAGTTTACCGGACGATTTTAGTTTTAGGATTGTATTATTTTACAACTCGTGTATTAAAATTCGCAATAATAATATTTCGAGTGTTGAATATTTGAACAACTGGTATGCATGAGGGATCGGGTTTGATTCTCGGGTCCAGCAAAATATTAATGGGTTCTTTTGTTAGTATATTCTAACAGCCTGGTGTTAAGGCATTGGTCCTGTAACTCAAACATCTATGTACCTCAGAAAGCACGTAAACTAATGAGTTTGCGTATTTGCCGAGGCACAGAGGTAGACTGCGCGAGGAACAGATCGCCTGATCTCTGTTCGCTCGTCACAGATTGCTGTCGTAACGTCCAACATGACGGCAATCCGCCGAATGCAAGTGAGGGAATAGAGAGTGCACTTGTGTTCTCTAATATCTCCTGCGCACATGGCTAGTTATGCCGCGTCGACTGCCCTTACCGAACGCCAAATTAAACGCCAGTGTAAAAGGGAAGCATACACCTAAATAAAGTATTGTAAAGTAGTGTGAGTGTAATAGTGTTGTCATGACTCAGTTTAATCATTATGTTAATAAACTAGTATTCCTGATAGCTTCGCTTGCGTGAATTTCGAATTAATAAAGTATTGTATATATTTCCGAGTAAAATGATAGTTTAGTAAAACACTAAAGTATTTCGTAACCACGTTTTATTTTTCAAATACAATCTAAAATCCAACTTTTAAGAACTATAAATAGTATAACGGGAACCTAGAATAAAGTAATTAATACATAGGAAGTTATACAGTAGCCAACTTCTCTAGGTTGTTGTTGAATGAAATGCCTATTAAAACCATTCCTGTATGCAAGGGGAGCAACCAATCAGTGTCAAGTAATCGCCAACGAGAATTAATAAACCTGCCTTATGATCTGAGGTTTGCTTGCAAGACTCGGACTTCGCAATATGTACACTATTAGTTACACAGTGAAAGTGCTAGATATGGGTAATATGTATGTATTAAGAAACATTGCAGCCAACTTCTAATCTTTTATACTTGTGATTAATGGAAGTATGCAGTTTATTCGACTGCGTCGATGGCGTAGTGGTTCTGAAAGCGAGTGCTGTGCATCACTCTTACTCACTCACTCAGTGTTCTCGGGAACTGATAACAGACAAAATGCTTTTAGTATTTACGAAACGAATCCGATATACGATATAAACCCTTGAATATTGGGATTATCCTACAGCACCACCTACAGAGTCAGTTCGACCTGATGTAGAGTGGTGCTACACTCCGGAGGGTGGCTAAAAAAAGCTAAAAAGGAGGTGGTAGGATGGCACGTAGTATTTTACCTTGTATACTTGTATGCGTTTTGTTTCTCTGCAGAAGCATTAGAGAACTTTACCCCGTTATTGAAGTTATGTTTTATGAATATTTACTTATTACTATTTACTCTGCATATGCAGAGGTAATGTAGTAGGAAGTATTATAAACTCTCGATATAATTAAAATACCGATCGTATGTAGTAATTGTAAAAACTGCCGTAGTAATTGAATTTTCACATTGTCGAGGAAAATCGATTTGTTCAATCGATAACATCAGGAAACGATTACATTTTATTATTTTTTAATATGACTTTATTCATATAGTTTTGTAAATATACTCCTTATCTCACTAGGGTTAATCATAAGAATGCACGAAATAATAATAATATCAACTGTGCTTATAACCTGCACCACGGTGTGGGCACGGGTCTCTTCTCAGTGTAATAAGGGTTCAGCCACAGTCCACCATGCTCGCTCAGTGCAGGTTTGCAGATTTTCTCAGACATGCACGTTTCATCACGAACTTTTCCTTCGCAGCTAAAGCGAGCAGTAATTAACTATTTAATACACAAGATGCTAAAAGGCTTCGTTTGTGTGCGTCTATAAAGAAGATTTTCTCCGACAGCACCTGCTAATGTAGAAAGTTGTTACGTACATAAATAGAAGGTGGTGCCTGCCATATACATATATAAAACTGTTTTAATTAATGTTGTTAATACTAAGTGGTGATAAACAAGAGTACCATGATGGGTGCCAAAGCCAATCAATGTTTGTAACACATCAATTAAACGTAGCTCATCTCGCAAAAAAGTGATAATGCGCGATCAGTTGCTGAAATAAGCAAAGAACCTTCATAAGAGGCTTCACTTATTACGCATAAATTTAGGTCATAGTTACTTAACAGTCATATTTGTAAAGATTTGAGAGGAAATTTCGCTGTGTTTAACCTCTCAAATATGTTCTTTTTAATGCCAAGTCCAAAAGTTTGGAATAAACTCAATATCAGACGTTTTTTAAAGGAAATCAATAAAAAATAAAAAGACATCAATTCTAATTGCTTTTACCTTACCTTTTTCTTTGATATAACGTTTGTTTATTGCGTTGTTTCCGTGGCGTAGCACAAGCGTAACCACCATTAAAGATCATATCCTAAGCTTCCCGATTTGATTTCCGTACGGTTTCTAATTATTATCAAGTTGTTTTCTGTCAGGAAATTAAGCAGTAGCATGAACTATGGAACTAAGTCTGTAATACAGCAGTAAGTTATTATTGCACGCGTTTAAACTAGGGTTAATGGAAAAAGGTGGACGTGACACTCCTTTAACTAACTTTTTGCAGCGATATGATAACAGTAGAATTATCGTGTAGGAGTATTTAAATATTTCAGGAACATACTATACTAGCGCAACTCTTGTGTTATAATTATATTTAGATTTGAAGTCGGTTTTTGTATTTTTCAAATTAACTTTAATTTTCAATTTTAGTAGGAAGTAAGTGTATTCGTAATGTTTATTTATCCTTATATTTAATATGGGTAGGCCTACTAAATGCGCTGCTCAAATGACAGCGCCGTTCGGAAGAAAGTAGATCTGGGTATATATTTTGATTTTTGTTGATTTTCTCTAAAAACGCTAAATCAATTTCGATAAAATATATAAGGAACCTTTGAAGTATGATCTACCAAATAAAAATGTATCATCAAAACCGATTCATAATTGGCGGAATGATCGCCTAACATACATACAAAAACCTACATACAGTCGAATTAAGAATCTCCTCTTTTTTGAATTTGGTTAAAAAGCAAAAAGGTTATAAAATATTTCAGTATCTATATACATTAAAACGTTTTGCTGTTGGTAAATCAATCAATCAATAGATACGACATGAATTATACAATTTCAGCGTGCATTTAACTGATTTATTATTCTAACTGTACTCTAGGTTAACATACGATATGGGTTTTAAATTCCAGTAAATTATGCCAATGTTGCTGGAATGATAAAGTATAAGAGTACATACATGGATAAATTGTAGACGTGAGATCTTGAGTTCAATTGCCAGGAACACATGAAAGTTTGTTTGGGGGTTTCCTACCAGAGAATTTTCTGCTGGAATGGCTCATTCGATAGGCTGAGCCTACTATTACATGAAGCCTAAAAACTGTTGAAATATCATACTTAAATATATCTCTGTTTTGCCCCTTAGACAAATGCATGTACGATGTTATGTCGTGTGTAGTTAAAGTCAACTGCGAGGTGGACTTAGACCCAAAAACAAATTTACGTTCTTGTGCATAGTTATGGGTATATTCTTGTGAAAAATAAGCTGGCATGGATTGATATATAAATAGCGCAATTTAATCTTGCCCTTCCTGCTTTATTGAATTAAAAAATATATTTCACTGTGAGTCACCATCTCATAATCCCGCTCGGCCCTTTTCATGGGTTCTTAAGCGAATTATTTATAAAAAAAAGTTAAGCTTGTTTTAAAGGGCACCGGAAGCCGGAGGCCGTTGCATGAGGCTTTTTGTACTCATAGCACCTTTAAGCATGGCTTTAGCCTTCTAAGTAGTGAGAAAAAATATAAAATTGTCGTTGGTAATTGATACTGGCCTGTATAATTGTTGATGTTAGAACTTTTTGTACCGATGTTTATGTTTTAGGTATTCTTTAATTAGTCTTTGCTAACTTGGTTCGACATATGACTGGAATGTCGTTATTTGCAGTTTTTTTACTAATGTTAAATGTTAATTGTTTGTCTGCCATACTTGATACAGATATTTTTGTATTAACTACAATGTAGGTCGCTTGCGTTATTTGATAAAATAAAACCTATAGGTTTTTTTTATAAATGGTCTATATTTGAACTGCGTTTCGATTGTAAATATGAAGACTAGATGCAGTTTTCATTTATTTTTATTGATTTCTGTAATACAGCGGTGGTGAGTGTGATTTTTCCGGATCAGCCAAAGTGTGAATGGGATTTTTAAATGTACATCTAGCAAAATGTAGTTGTCATTCACCTCTGCCTGAGACTATGTATGAATGTTTTTGTTTGTGATCGTTTATAGGGGGAAGATACTTTCCGTATTTGGGCTGCTTCAGATACTTAAAGTCAATGATGCTCAATACAGAATGAAGTGTAAATTGCGTCAAACAAAAGTACATCTATATATTATATACATACATATATTCGGTAACATCTAAATCAAGTACAAACTAGTCCCTTATTTTCTCAGAAGCCTTATAATTTAAGCTTAAGTTCGTTCAACATCAATAATTTCTAAGATTGGCAAGTTAATAGATAGTTGCTGTAAAACTGTTCACCCCTTTAAAATTCTAATGTATTATTCACCCCTTAGTCATGGGAAGTGATGAGGTAGTGAGCCATAACCGACACGGAGCTTGTTATTTAGAAATCGAACTAAATGTAAATATATTTTACTCTAAGAAGTGCCAGTAAAGGCCTACTAACACGAGACAAATATTGTAATACCTGTTTCGTGTTATGTAGCATGGCACTTGCTTCAAGAAACTTGCCTCGTGTGAATAGGCTTTAAGGTATACAGTTTACATAATTATAAAGAAGTCGTCAACTGAACGGCTATTTTAAACTAATTCATAGTACTTAAGAGTTTTCAATTTTAGTATATAATACAATGCCTATAATTATATCCTCAAAAGGTTAAGCAGCAGCTTATTTTATAAGTACGTTTTGTGACGTATATTAAGGTCTCACGTAACAGCCGTATAAAAAGAGCTAATTGCAATCGAACGCGGGACCTCACGACGTTGCACAAAGTGCTAATGCTTACGCCACTTTATATACGTAGCAGTCATTTTTATTTTCTATTTACTGGCATTGCTTCGGCCTCATGATTTCCCGTTGTAGAAGCAGTCGCGCTAAGTGTTGTGAAGTTTCCCTGACAAAATGTTCTGAGTAGCAGCATGGAGTTTGGAACTACATATGTCCGATAGTCAGATATCGGTGCTATTACGTGGACCAAAAAACTGATATATAAACACTCTGTTTACCTCTTTGGGAATATAGGCGTGACATGAATATGTTTGCATGTATTTTAGTTTCCTTAATATTTACCAGAGTTAAATGTCTTCTTCTCCTTCCTAGCCTTTATTATTCCCAAGTCACTTGGGGTCGGCTTTATGGTCTAACCAGATTTGACTGGATATCAGTTTAAACACAGAGCGGCTGCCACCTGACCTCCGCAACCCGAAGGCTAACGATACCCTAAGGCTAGACCAGTGTCAGGATATTATAGGGCACTGACTTCCCAATAACGACTGCCATAGATGTTCATGGCAGCCGGGACCGACGGCTTAACGTGCTCTCCGAGGCACGGATCAGGCGATAATTGTCAAGTAGAAGTAAAAAAGCTATGCATTTATATACAACTTTCTGAAAAATATAAGTTGTTGTTTTGTAACTTACTTAAAACGTGGGGACAGAACGAACTAACACAGTTGTTCTGGCCATATCCGCGAGGAAAGGAAATTAAACGGCACATTCACACTATTGTAGGAAAATAAATTAATTCTATTATTTCCTTCACTGTTTGTAGCGAGCTGGCGTACTTAAAAGCTCACTGAGAGTAATTTCATCGGTTTCATTAGAAATTTTTAGCAAAAAAAAAACTCAATGCTTTAGCAGGCATTGAGTTATAAATATCTTTACTTTTAGACTAATATTATAAAGCTGAAGCTATAGTTTGTTTGTTTTTTGGAAATCTCTGGAACTACAGACAGCTGTAAATACATATTTTTTGCGTTTTATTGGCTATTTATAGTGGAAGGTTATTGGCTAAACCCCGGGGTAAAATTGGCTATCTTTGCGTTTTATGTAGTCATAGACTATCCGTCGCCTACAATGCTTAAGTAATATCCATACCAAATGTCATCAAAGTAATTATGTGTAACGGGTTGACCGTGATAAAGTATCTACCAAATAAGAAGTCACTCAAGCGAACCTTATTTATACTTTCTTTTATAAAAATATTACACCCGCTCTTGGAATTATTCTTGTGTCGCGAGGGACTTTACAAACTTTCAACACAAAGAACAGAGACGGCACAACTATGTGTGGATCACGTAAATTTTTATCCCACTGAGGGATCGAACCCACGACCGGCGACCACATAAACCACTACGCCATGTCCATGAGTGTGTTTGTGTATGTTAGGAGTAATCTCTAGTATTACTAAACCGATGCTAAAAATATTTTTCTCAACGAAAGCTTCAGTAATTCGAAGTTATATAGGCTATGTTTTAATAACATATCTGGCGAACAAAGCCATAAGGGGCAGCTAGTATTAAATAAAAACAGTAAATGAGATAATTTACCGTATCATGTTTCATTTTTTAAGTAAATGTGGGCGCGTAAGTACCTTTCAAGTAATATAATATTCTTTTGTAGAATAAGACATTCGAGACACAAGCCGCAAAAACAAGTTAAGTTACTCATAAATAATTAACAGCTTGTTAATACCTTAATAGTAATATGTTCGCGTATACGCTAAAATTATGATAATGATTGTAGGTGTTTTATAAACAGCATATTATAAACGCACATTTATCACAATTTAACATGAGGGTACCTAAAAATGAATATTATTACTAGTCACTATAACTACATTCATAGCGTAAAAGTTTATCTGATAATCTTAGCAATACCATTGTAGGCCGAGCCCCATACCCTAATTAACATTATAAATTCGAATGTAAGTTTATTTGTTAGTTACCCTTTCACGGTTTAACTACTTGACCGATCGTCATGGAATTTCGTATTGACAACATTTGATTGACAACATGTAATGTCAGGGGAACAGAAAGGGACATAGGGTACCCAAAAGCTAGCGTGATATTCACTTGAGTGGTCCAGAAATAAGAAGGGGCAACTGTACGTACATTTAAATAGCAAACACGTCGCCATGACTGTTATTTATTTATCTAACAAATATTTGCCTCGTTTTGGGATCAAAGAAGACAATAAAATCTCTTGGCAGTATAATAAAATAAGGGCATCGTTATTAATAAATGTTCCAGATCTAAGCCTCACTAATTACTGCAAAGTTGTTTGGCATTAAACAGCTGAGTAGAATTTAACTACATAAACGTTTCCATAATATTTTATTAATTTTATAAACTTAGCTCGGCTGCGATTAAGTTCTGGAAAATTTTCTGTCACTAAAATTACGGGGTGAGGTTGCACTATGGTTGGGTGTTCCAATAATGCGATTTTCCGTTAGTTTGTCGGCAGGTGGCGCTGGTGCGCGCGCTAGTTCGCAACTCGTTAGCACTGCCTCCATATCGTGCGCTCCTTGTAAATTGCCTGTCCTCCATAGTTTTCTTCAGTTTTACCCTCATGTATAAAATTGCCTTGAGAAGTTGGATGGTGTTATTGAAAATTTATTGCGCTCAAGTTAGATTTAGGTTTTAAATTACCTGCGCGTACTCTGAGGAAAATTCTCTCTGTTATATTTCTTGGGAATTGCAAAGAAGTTTGGCTTATTATTCTAGACGTATTCGTAGTATCCATTCTATGTACCTACTTAGGTAATCCTGTTTGTCTGTTACGTTTTTGCGACTAAGTTGGTGGTTAGCTGCTTTTGATGATTTTTGGTAAATCCTTTGTTAGCTTAAGTAAAATATAAATATATTTTAATTAATTATAATAGTTTATTGATGTCTAATTATATTATATTCGATAAATTTGTGTATATAAATAATAATAACACATAATAACACAACGCATGTTTGCATATGCAAGCTATGCGCGCAGGCTACATGCATACATGCGCGGGTGGCTTGTATCGTCGCGCGTAAATCTTTGTTGATGATGTGTTTAAATACTTGTTACCGTTGCGACTGTCAGTTTTGAAACTAGCGAAAACGAACTATTCTAAGTACAGATACGAGAAATACAAAACCTTAATCAGAAGAGGCAGTGTGTTTTCATTTATTATTTTCTGTGTGGAGCAGTCCACTGAATATGCAAGTCCGGTAGGGTTGATTAAATTTCTCTAGTGTAGGTTGAAAAATTCGGATAGCATTCGAACGGTTTAATGGAGCTATTGGGAAAACGCGCCGCTCTGAAATATTGAGTTGTGGACATTCAGATAAAATATAAACTAAACACATTTGAAGAAGCAGGCCATTTAGGTTAATAGTAATAGTATATACCTAGTTATATAACATCGAAATAGTAAGCAGAGGCGGCTATACCCACATTTTCTCAGCAATACTGTTTTTATGACCGTTTCCGTGACGTGTATGACGGGACAATTATGCGTGATCGACCACTGTGTGAATCACATATAATTGTCTCGTGTGAGTTACGCCTTCTGTGCAGTCAAAGATATGGATTTGGCTTCCACATAAAAGAGGTAGATCTTTTGCCATCTACGGGATACATTGCTGTATTTAATGTAACTGGGATAACCTTACAGAAAAACATAATAATACTTCGACTGACTCAAGCATCGAAGTCGGGTTCTCGGGATTGCAAGGCAAATTTTGCAACTGGACCGATGGCGATAGAGCAATCGGGTGGTTATAACGATGCTTGGTCCTGGTATGGTGTCATAAAAAATCTACAGATTTTTTGTAATTGATGGTAGATAGACTTAAGCTAGACTTTACAGGTGTCTCTATTGTTTTAGAAGTATATTTCTACAGAATTCGTATTTTAAAACAATTTTGTATTTTAGTAAACCAGTTTCTTTTTCGCCTGCTGGTAATTAGAAAATGTCTGCGAAATGGCGAGTTAGAAAAGTTATTTTCTAGCATGAAAGTTCGATGCGAAGCTTAGGTTTGATTGAAGGCTTACGTACAAACATATACACGTGCCTGTATTTCTCAGAATTCTTCCCACGAGCTGTATAACAGCAATGTTTTGCGAACATTGTTTTAGAGGGCGCGCGGGCGCCCTCTGTCACGTATGTGTGTTAGCATGTGCGTGTGTGTAACACTAAAACATATTTTAGAAATGTAAAGTAAAATATTAAAATGGTTTCAAATTTTACTGCACGGATGGCGTAGTGGCTTCTGTGGTCGCCTTGCCACTGCTACTGCGTCGAGTGTTGTGGGTTCGAATCCCACACGGGACAAAACTTTGATCTACGAATGGTTGTTTCGAGTCTGGGTGTTCTTCGTGTCCACTGTTTGAATGTTTGTAAATTGCGACCGCGACACAAAGGTCTGTCTATATAAAAAAAACATATTTACTTATATTATTAGGGCTTAAAGTATGAATTTGCCGATTTCTACTGAAAAAACTCTTTTTTGTCTATCTTAGAAAAAAACGGTTACATTTATTTAATCAAAATATTTACCCTCGTTATCTATACATTGCTGCCATTTAAACGGAAGTTCATTTATGCCTTTACGATAGAACTCCGGGGATCTAGATTCGACAAACTGTGTAAAAGTAAAAGCACACTTTGTACTGCCTCATGGGAAGAATTTTTTTTATCACGTAGAAAATTTACTAAATCACGAAAAAATGGTAGCCATTTGGAGAAAGGTCTGGCGAGTACGGATGATGACGTATGGTTTCTAACTGCAGCTCCTGTAGAGTTTCAACGGTTTCTTGTGCAGTGTGAGGTCTTGCGTTGTCATGGAGCAATAATGGTGAATATCGATTCACGGGTCGGGGCTGTTTTACTGCCAGTTTCGCCAGCGTTTGAAGTTAGGCACAGTATCTAAACATCTGCTGTTATTGCTTGACCAGATCTGAGAAAGCTATAGTGAATAACACCATGAAAAGACCACCAAACAGTTACCATTACCTTTTTATTGGTAAGCTTTGCATTGTTGCGGCGTTTGACCTGGGGTCAGCTATTGCATTTTCGCTTACAGTTGTCGTAAGGAATCCACTTTTCGTCACATGTCACAATTCGATCCAATATTCTCTACCGATTCAACAAGGCAATACAAGTTTTAACACGCATTTCTTTCTGCAGATCAGTCAAATCATGAGGCACCCATTTTTCATAATTTTTAATCTTATTGATTTGATGCAAATGAGCCAATATTGTAGGTAGGGTAACGTTAAACCATGCCGCTAATTCCTGGGTAGTTTGACTCGGATCGGCTTCCACCAACCCTTAAATTCAGTGTTATTCACCTGTATGGGCGGTCTTCCTCGTGGTTCGTTTTTTAAGTCGAAGTTTCCATTACGAAAGCGTTTAAATCAAAAACGCACGGTGTGTTCATTGACAGTCTCCTCTCCAAACGCAGCGTTGATATTGCGAGCCATTTCTGCTGCGAAAGTTCCGCGTCGGAACTCGTATTCAAAAATGACTCGGATTTTCGAAGTATCCATCTTTCCCGTCTAAGCTAAATAAAAAAACAATTGAAAGTCAAAAACCGAACGTTGGAATTTTTTAAAATAAGAATCTTATAGGTATCATGTGAAAAAAGTTTCACTCGAAAATCTCACACCATGAAGGTTTTATGTCAATTTAAAGTATATATTACTATACAACAGTAACTTTATACTTTAACCCCTATTATTATTCATCCTCGAGAGTCATTATCTCTATCTATACACTTAATATCTAAGTTACTTTACCGGCATTTCACAAACTCTATCAACCAGATATTTTCTTAATATTTCATATGAATATTGCTATAAGTGACCACATCTTAATGTTACACGTTCTATGTATTCTCAGTATATATTAATCATCAACAAATATAATTTATTTTGGCATTCCCGTCAAATCCCATAGCGCTTAACACATCGTTGATCTTGCTTGATTTCGTAGAGTGGACGTGTAAATGTTTGTCGTTACAAATATACGACGAGTCTGTGGAGATTTATAATATTGTTTTAAATATTGTTTATCATCCTACTGTTTTAATAAAGTAAAGATTTTTGATAAGTATTTATTGTACAACAAAATATTATGTACAGAGAGCGATACGTCGATACATAAGTCGATGAACAATTACGCGAGTTGCTTTGTCAAACACAATAATGGTAGTTTCTGGTCTTTTGCTGCGTTAAGTTAAAGAACAGTTAAAGAAGAATTATTTAATCACAATTCTATATTATAGAACATTAATAAGTAATTTTTATTCATAAAACATAGTTATATTTTTTAATATTCAACTACTTATGTCACTGACTGCATCTGTGTTTGAAGTAAATATGTTCTATGTTTAACAATATTTTACATACACATAGCATTACACTTATATACTCCGGTTATGTTAGCCAACGTACAGCTTAGCTTAACACAAAAACCATTTTTCACTAGTTATGCTTTTATCCTAAGTAATAGGGAGCGTATTGTTGCCAACCGAGCACTATTTAAGATCCTTTTAACTACTAGAAAAATCCATTACATTTTAGCCGACACCGGCATTGAACTCAGGATCTCTTAATCTGCCGCAATCATAAGCGTAAACTAAAGTTACGAAACAACGTTGGCCAAAACTGCCTCAGTTTTAGCCATGATTGTCAGTTAACAATATTTTGTAGTAATCAGTGAAAGAGGTCAATAAGAACTACAAAAATAACTGTATTTATAACTTTTTCTGAACCTGTCAATTATTGGGATGCCATCCCAATAATTGACGGTACATAATTAAAATCTATTGCATATGGCTGCCGGTGTGCCGCTGCCGCTCAATAGATTAAGCGTCTAGTGTCACGATCTTCATTTACGCTGTAGATTCTAATAGTTTAATACCTGTTATATGTACAATATTTTCGAGAATAAATTGATTGATTGTTTGTCTTGGTCACATGATGGCATCATGTAAAGTTTCTTCTCTTTTAGCAACTAATATAGTAGTAAGGTGTCCTTGGACTTTTGCCAAAAGAAAAATTCCTTCAAAACTTCGGATCCTTTAGCCAGAAGTCGAATGTTAAGCTTAAATTACATGAGAAGAAGTAATTTTGTTGTGTGTAGATTAATTAACTACGCAATCTTCCTAAACTAATTCCTTATTTCGAAAAATTAATTACTCAGTTTTAATGACACACTGTGTACAGAATTTTCAATTGATGACATTGTGTCAGAGTATTAAATTAATTATTAAGACTTGATATATTATGCTATACACATGAAAAGTAAGAAATTAATGTTAATTTCGAAATAACTAACATAAAATAAAAACAAAAAACCCGACTGCTTAAAAGTAATGAACTGAAAAGAGAAAAACAAGTATCACAATATCTATATAAAATTCGACTGACTAATGCATTGTTTTGTAAGCTTACTTTATCAAATAATAAAATAACTACATATATGTATGTATATTCATATTAGTTAAACTAAATACTTTATGGTGCCGCATGCGGTGACAAACGTAGTTTTGGTAGATTTTCTTTGCCCGTAGGTAACAAAGTATTGTTTGTCCCCGCCTGCAGCACCATAAAGTATTTAGTTTACAAAACAATGCATTAGTCAGTCGAATTTTATATAGATATTGTGATACTTGTTTTTCTCTTTTCAGTTCATTACTTTTAAGCAGTCGGGTTTTTTGTTTTTATAATAATAATTTTATTTCAGACTTTTTAGTTTTATTAAGCGAGTTTTTTTTTATATATGTCATTCCTGAATTCCTGACTTGAATAGATTCTTGCTAGAAAATGATACTTCGGGCGTCCCGATATACATATAATTGGTACGCTTTTTGATGATTTGTGTTAAAACAGTAATATAAACGTGATATGATACATATATTTTTGAAATGGTCTTTTCACGATCTTTCATTTGATACCCATATTGCTAAGGTAAGACCAAAAAACAAACTCCCTCCCCCTTTTTTCTTCATTTGCGAGCGCCATTGTGAAAATTTATTTATGTCCCTACCACAATTCTGATGAATTCAACGACACCTCATATATCAAAAACCGTTCAGTCGTTTGGGCTGTAGGGCGTGCCAAAGAAATGGACATACATACACACATACATACGCTCGAAAAACAATACCCTCCTTCTGACGCAGTCGGGTAATAATATAAATAAATAAATGTTTATATGGCGAATAATACATCCAATGGATACACGATATAAAATGACTGATTATTCTGGTCACTGGCATGATTCTTTTTCATAATTTAGATTAAAAAAAAACAGAAATAATTGTTCCAAATGGTACTCCATGAGTCCGTTGTTTGAATGTTTGAAATCTTTTCGGTGATATAATGATTATCCTCAGTGCGTGCAACATCTTCTAAAAGAATATTATATTTATTGAGGCCTCACGTCGAAATAAAAAATAATTCAATTAATTTTATTCATATGGGTCAAAAAGTAGCACCTATGAACATTCAAGTTACAGTTACAATGTGAATTTATATTTTCCTGTTTTTATAATTTGGAATGCAAGGGCGTAGAACCTTCAAAATGGAACAATCGCTAACCAAAACATGTTTGTATATAAAAAAAGATGTCATGACTCACTCGCTGACTGACTCATAAATGCTCAGCTTAGATCACTGGACCACAAAGCTAAAATATCTAACTTTTCAGGATATAGGGCATCAATAGAGTTAAGTTGCCTTTTTAACTATTGTATTATATTTTATTAATAGAATCTTCAAATTTGCATGTACACTAGAATCTCTTTTTATGTTTTTCTTTGGGGAATACGATAGAAAGCACTTACCAACTAAAGTCATTGAGGACAGGATCGCGGTCAATAGCTAATAGTCAATGAGTATATTTAGTTTGGTATTTGCTTGACGCTGTTACGATTTCTCAAACTAAGCCCAAACTAATTTTAGGGATAAGTTAGAAGAATTGTGTTTATTGATAGTATCCAAATAAAAATCATTTTTGGAAGCTCAAACTTGTATTTTGGGATACGGTGTCCACTCAACATTTACATTGTAGTACGTAGGCTGTAACAAACTTACGTAGTGCGTAGGATTTAGAAAGCGAATAACTAATGGATAAATATCAATAACGCTATCCATTTTCTTATTCCATATCATGGAAATAGCTTCTGGCCTTCTAAGAACATTTGAATATTACTGGCTATCCAATATGGACGGAAACAGAGTGAGTATAGATCGATAGAACAAAAACAATTATTTAGCAATTTCAATATGTATAGTCACTGATATTATACTCAGAAAAGAAGCAGATATGTTATTAGCGCACGTGCAAAGTGATAACTATTGGTCTATCGGTCTTAAAACATAATCAGTTCAACAAAATCCCTTCAAATAAATAATAACTACCTTCCTAATCTTCACTCTCAACTTTTTTACGTAAGCTCTTTACAAATTCAATGCGTTGCTTATTTGTTTAAATTGTCAATACAAGTGCAATTATTATCAAGAAAATATTCTAAGCACCAGATTTAAGAATGAACTAATGTTTCGGCGTCCATAACGTAGGTACCTATTGTCGTAAATAACAATTGGTAAGATATTAATACAAATTTATAAAGCAATAAATAGGGTCGTCACAGCGAAACAAAATAGGACTCTTATTTTATAAAACATTCGTTCACCAAAATGTGACTCTGAAAGGCATCGGCATATTACGATACCTGTCAAAAGTTGTTATTTTTTTGTTTTTCTTTCCTTTTTTATTTAGCGACTTTTATTGCTATGGCAATTCCATTGTAACCAAAACTAAAACTACAATTAAAATAAATATAATTTAACCTACCAGGCTAGATATTGACCTAGCAGCCTCACTCATTGGTTCGGCCAATATACTTTGGATGCTTCCCACATCAAATCTATTATACTTAAATTTATGGAATATGCTTTGTCGATGTCTCTCGTTCTTGACACAATCCGTCAGCAAATGGTATACATCCTCCACTGCATGACAAAGCTTACAATTTGGGGATTCACTTTTACGCATGAGGTATGTAAACTTAGCCGACGGATAATGTCCTGAACGGAGTCTATGCATTTTAACAATAAAAGAACGTGATGTTTCAACACTACTGAACCACGGCACCCGAAGAGGTTCCGCCTGCATGGTTCTATACCAGACTCCTTTAGTTTTAGATATATCTGTAAAGTGTTTTTCCATTCTTCATATACTATGACTTTATATTTATGTAATACTTCAGAATGGAGAGAGACAATAACACGATCAATGCCCTCAGTCACAGCTAATTTTGCAAGTCGATCTGCCTCCTCGTTGTCTCTTAAGTCTATGTGGGACGGAATCCATTGTAATCGCAGTTGCACATTGTTATTATTACATATAATAATCTGATTTAAAATCGCGTAAGCTATCGATACACCTCTGTGTCCAGAGGCGCATCGAGCTAAATGAGTCAGCACACTTTTGCTGTCAGTAAAAATAACAAAGCATTGGTAACCCTTACCTAATGCATGTGATATTGCATCTGAGATTGCAACCAACTCTACAGACATTATTGAGACATCAGAAAAGAGTTGTTATATTGTGGAATACTAGACGCGTATTAAAAATCAATTGTGTCTGGCCTCCGGTTTGCCACTTAATAGGTTAAACGTTGTGTTACTAACTTAATCACACGCTGTGGATTCTAATATTTTAATACCTATTATATATTATTTAAATAAATAAATTGATTGATTGCTTGTTTTAGTCATACAACGGCACTATGTAATATTTTTTCTCTTTTAGTAAATAGTAAAGTATTAAGGTTTTCTTTTACTTTCGCCAAAAGATTAGTTTCTTCAAAACTTCGGGTCCTTTAGCCAGAAGCCGAATGTTTAGCTTAAGTTAAATAAGCAAATGTATTTTCGTTGTATGTAGAATTAATCAACTACGGAACCTTCCTAAATTAATTCCATGTTTCAAGAATTAATTATTCAATTGATATATAATGAGACACTGTGTACAGAATTTTCAATTAATGACTTTGTCTCAGAGTATTGAATTAATTATTTAAGACTTGATATATTATATGTTCAACATATGCAAAGTAAGAAACAAATGTAAATCTCGAAATATCTAACATAAAACAACCTTGAATAATAAAAATATATAAATAAATAAATCTTTATGTCGCCAAAGATACATCCACTGGATACAATACTCGAAGTTCCAGTTCTGGTTTCTGTTGAGACTACAAATAGGGGTCTACGAATATTGTGGCTTCCTATTTAAGACAAAAACTTGTGACTAACAAATAGTTGTTCCGAGTCCAACAAAATCCAGCCCAGATCATTGGACCAAATTAGTTGAAATCGTACAAGGACTCCGTTTACAAAATATAAACAAAGATTTTTTTAACTTCTCTTAAGGTTGAGTTTTGAAACCAAATTGCATATGTCACCTAGCTATAGACTACCCATCTGTCAGATTTCAATTGCATAGTTCAAGTAGTTTTGAAAATTTCGTGTTTAATCAGTAAGTCAGTGATCTTTCGCTTTTTTTAGTAGGCCGAGGTTTTTAATAGAACCTTTAAATTTAGCATGTAGGTAGGTAGTCTCTACTAACCATTTTTAGAAAGTTAAATATTTCCTCGGGGGGATACGATAAAAAGCACTTAACAACTAAAGTCCACGCAGACAGAAACGCTGCCAAAATCAAGTCGTTAAGAAGTATAAGTTTGATGTTTGACACTGTTACTATTTCTCAAACTAAGGCAACGCTTGTAGTTTGGGATACGGAGTCCAGTCAACATTCACATAATAGTACGTAGGTTACGTAGTGCGTATGACTTAGAAGGCGAATAACTGATGAATTGAAATATAAATAACGCCAACAATTTCCTTATATGGTATGGAAATAGCATCTAGCTTTCTGAGAACTACTGGAGATTACTGGCTATCCAATACAGAAGCGGGGTAAATTTTAAATGATAGAACAAAGAGAATTATTCAACCATTTCAATAAGTTACAGAAAAGAAGCAGATATTTAATTAGCGCACGCAAAGTGATGATTATTAGTCTATCGCTCTTAAAACAAAATCGGTTCAATAAAATCCCTTGCAAAAATGATTGCCACCTCTTCCAAGTAAGCCATGAAGTAGATTTATTCCAAAGAAGAAATTTTTTTTGCGATTTATGAGTTGCTTTGTTTGTATATTACTACTTAATGTACCTTAAATATTATTTCCTATTTTTTAATATAACTCCGGTACTATGTATAACTTTTGTATCACGAAGGACTTTAGAACCATTAAAACAATATATATAATCTTCATATTTCAATGTATCACACACATTTTTCTAACGATGTGACCCCGTAAACCTTTGCGCCATTCGTTACATTCGTACAATCTAAAGGTCACATTACTCTTATTAGTTAAACATTACATCACTTACACACTATTCAGGAAATGCTACTGTCGTTTTTTATTCCTCGAAGTCATCATTTTATAACAACCAAGTACTAGTCAGCTCCCGTGTAATGACCATCGCAACACGGAAAGTGAGCAACAGTGCTAATTAGAAAAAATCTCACAAATTATCGTCGGAATGTAAATGAGTTGCTTCCTCGGCACGTTGTATCCCATAAGCTGGATAATAAGACGCGTTCAAATAGAAAATTTTTCTTTGAACTCCAATAATAACATTACTTAACATGTAAAAGCGAAAGCTTGTGAAAATAAATGTGTAAATCGTTACTTTTACATACTTTTGTAAAGGTGTGAAGATTGTATGTAAAGACAATGATTTCATATTTTTGAAGTAAGATTGTAGGGTTATCGTACAGAAATATATATATCCACATGAGGTCCTTATTTTGCTTTCGGTGTAAGTTTAGCCTTAGCTTAGTAGAGTTAAAAAACCTTCGATATGTTAAGAGAGTTTATAGCGTCTTTATCTATCATTATTTGATGATAAAATGGCTGTTTTTACAATGCTAGCTATCGGGAACAGTACTTTTTCTTGATGAAAGGTATCCTACGTAGTAAATTTATAGTACAAGAAATTTCTATACAAGTATGCGTAGTAAATTTTATAATGATTGGTTAAATAGTTTAGGCGTTAAAGCATAACAAACAAACAAACTCGCATTGCTTTTATAATTCTACCTAGCATTGCGACGTTATTAACGTATACATTGGACAGACATGAAAATTTCTCAAATGTAACTAATACGTGTACTTTGAAAATAGGTTCCTGTAATCGTCACGATGCAGAAGGCGGTAAGGACAAATAAACAGAGTGGGTGTGAAATGCAAATTGGTAGTATCGTCACGGAATAAATATAGTACTAACGTAGTATCTTCGCACCCACAATTCATCGATTGAATAAAGAATGTGACTACGTTAAGAGAGATTTGGCTTTCTGACAGATGTTCAACGCCGTGGATTTCAGTTGTTGCTCGTGGATTAATTGCTCAACGTTCTTGGAAATTGTGAAACTTTTTCTGTGGTTTATAGTTAACTCTTATTGTTTATATTATCCATTATATACTATTGTAGAGCTTTCTTACGTTGCTGTGCGACTTAGAACATTTAATTACGTTTAGGCGGTTTAATTTCTATATGATGGGAGAATTTCTGTTATAAAGTATTTCGTATTCTCCATGAATATTGTAGTCTGTTAAATTGACTTCAAGCTGCCTTAAAAGTAGCTAGTGCGGGCTACAGGCATAAGCTACTCACACGTGTTACTTAAGAAGGTGGCTCGCGCCTTTCATGTTCACTAGGGCCTCAACTTGCACTACAACGTGGACAAGACACATAATGGTAAATAAATAATATCCGATTGTTTTAATTAGTATGGATAAATCAAATTCTGACTAATACTATAAATGTGAATTTGAGTTTGTTTGCATGACTTTTACTTTTTAACTACTCGAACGATCATAAAGAAATTTGCCATACACGTTGTGTGGGGTGTATAGAGAAGGACGTCTTAGGGTGACTATCATCCAGTAAATATAAAAGTACTGTCAGAAGGCTAGAAATTTATTTACAAAATCCAGATTAGCTCGAGCGAAGCCACGGGCAAAAGCTAGTAAACAGGAAAAAATATTGTAGTTTGATATAAACATTTACACCATAAAAATAATTGATTAATGATGATTGCTTTATTGGAATAGGAATTGCGTTTGCAATGCTTAAGGTTTCGGGTTTGATTCTCGGGTCAAGTGGCAACTTATTGTGCTTTTCTTTTTGGCGGCCTCGATGGCGTAGTGGTTAGTGTAACCGACTGCCACGCCTAAGGTCGCGGGTTCGTTTCCCGCATAAGTCAAACATTTGTGTGCATGGACATGGATGTTTGTCTTCGTCTGCATGTTTCTACGTATAATATGTAGGTATTTACAAAAAAAAAGTATATATGTATGTTTATTCATTGTCTAGTACCCATAGTAAAACCTCTGCTTAGTTTGGACTAGATGGTGTTGTGTGTATGTGATAGAATATATTATTATTATTTTCTGTCAAGAAAGTAGTATTACGGCGTCTGGAAATGTATTCGGTTGACGGCAATAAGTTCGTTCCATATGAAGTAGGACATAAACTAGAGCTGGCGTATTGTAATTGTAATACTCCTCTGCCTACCACTTAGGAATAACAAGCTTTATTCAATGAATCATTTTACCTGTATAGTTGATTTTGAGTTACTAGAGTTCGTGAAGTAGTTTTTCCGTGACCGAGTCATCTGCCCTCGGCTAGTAACAGTATGCCTCTTTTTACGTGCCCCGTTTTTCCCACTAATGGTTACTATGGTGGACTGGATTTTACTTTTCAGAAACGTGAGTGTCTCTTTTATAGCATGCGCAGTATGCACTAGACCCTAAATTATTCTTTCAGGACACAGCATCATGCCTTTATATTCGCGTATTTGGGCAGTCACGTATTGCACCCGCATCTTGCTATGCCTAATAAGGCATGAGCTAATTATCGCACAATAGACGCGTGATAATTACACACGTTATAGATAGTTTCCTAAAAGAAATCACCAACAACATTTTGTTAAACCTGGGATGCGAATTTGAACCTGCTGCTGGTCGTTGCGCAATGCGCATGGGATTATTCTTATACCACTGGAGCAACGAGGTATTATTTAAAATACTTTTATTGATATCATATATTATGTTAACCTACCCAGGATTCAACTGGACCTAACCTGCTTCTGGCCTATAACATTGTATCTCTACATTTGATGCTATAACTAACTTAAAACAAGATTAAAGTGCTTGTTACATTAATATAACTAAGTATATAAAAATATTTACCTATCAAAACAAACTTACTTATAATATCGGATCATAACCATTATTTCCCTCAGTTAACCGCTAACTGGGATAAAAATTCAGTGCGAACTGGAACAGTAGGATATATCAGAATTGCAAATTCAAATTGTAAGGAAACTTGAACAGTTTACTGCAGCGGCAGAGCGTGTAGAAAATTGTTAGCACTTTTATACCGACGCGTCGCGCGTCGCCATAATGCCTTCAAGTTTTGTTGGGACGCAAAAGAGATAAAATGTATTCCTACCATTTCGTACGAATTTACGTCCGTATATTCGGCTGATAAATTCTTCCGAACACCATCGAGTAACTATTAGTCACACAGGCATTCCACTTATGTTCGTTCCTTTCTGATAAATCCAAAGGTGTTTGTATGAATAGTCAAATTAGCGAGTGAATTTGCTTCAGACAAATTGTGGTTTAAATAAGGCTGGCCCTTATTAGGCGTGCCTGTTTGATAGAGGTCTGCTCCGTATTTGTGGGCTTCTATTATTACGTACATTGCCGTGGTGCCGGCCTATTGTTGTGCATTGAAATAATGTGTCGAAGTCCATTGTGCTCTTAATTTAGATTTTAATATATGGCCTTAATAGGTCGGCTGTTATCTGCGGTGGTGGTGGCCGAATTCCTGCTGTAATTAACGTCCGCATTCACTAAGCCTCGTACTAGAAGACCCAATACCGTGTGCCGTGTCCCGGCGTCTGTACTTTATGAGCAGTATGTAGCACTGAGTTTAACAGCATTTGTGAGTCAAGTGTTTGTTATAAGTGAAGATCAGAATTTGCGTCGTTGAGTACAGAGGGGTTACGATAAGTTTTCATAGCTTTCGACAAACCTCGCATTGTTTAATCGTTAGGATGTCTTGCCAAGCATTTTGACTAGGTCATTGACATATGCAATGGACGTTTTTTTAAAATGAATGGTCAGGAATGTTTGCAATCAAAGATGTCGAGAAGCGTCGAGCTTGGTGCGAAAGAGCAGGTTTAGAATACTTACATTGTATGTCATCGTTTTTATTTAAACTTTTTCTATAAACTTAAGAAGTTGAATTAAAGTTTGAATTTAAATTGGAAGCAAAGCTTATTGTCGCCAGCTCACTGTTGTCCATTCTAAACTATTACATACACGCTTTTTGAAAGTCACAAAGTTAGAAGATTGTTGAACTAGAATTTATCAATGTATTGCTTTAGGAAATGAGAATGAACATTTCAAAATCTCGCGATTGTAAACCAATATACATTTGTAACTTTCTGTACATGTTTTAAGAAACCCACCTTGTATGCAATGGTAATCTGAAATAATTATTCTCTTCATAATTGTCTACACTAATGTTGCCTTTAATGTGATCTTCTTTATTTTAGAATAGAATTTGCAAGATATTTGAAAAACTAATTGAAAATAATCCTAGAATTTTGCCTCAGTAATAACATCATATTATATAATTCATTTTGAGAAAGTAAAGGCTGTCTAGTCACGATTTTCTTAGAAGGAAAATCACGCAATGTTCATAGTACTAAAATTAATTATATTAGGTACAGGTAGATCCAATAAAGTGATTAATTAAAGATAATATTTGGATTAAGAAATTTATATAGAGCAGAAGAACATTGTATGTATTCCATACCTGAGTTTCGTTGAAACTTGGTTATATAATTATTATTTGATTTTACGAATATATTATAATCCCATATGCCTAATATTTAGCTATAGACTATTTATCAGGCATTTAGTCAACAGCTATTTCGCCTATTATTTATAGAGCTGAATTATGTATAAATAAATTAAATGTAAAAACCTTTTTAAAAAACAAGCTTTTATTTAAATGCGCTAATAAGAAAAATTAACTTTTACTTTAAACTTTTACTATCAACTTATAACGTCATTACACAATTTATATGATATAAAAGCTTGTCGCGAGATTTACTTGTGTAGATAAACAAGGAAATTAAATAACTTGATATGATTGATTTTAACTATTAACATTCAAACTAAGTAAATACGAGTACTTAAATCGCGCATCAGCTTTTTAACTTTTAATTTATTTTTTACTTTTTTAGTTATCGCTGGACACGTTTCTCAGACTGTTCATCTCATTCAACGCATCATTGATGCATGGTCGTTTGCCGGTTAGCTCCGAACAGTCTAGCTCTTCAATAAGGAGACCTCCTAATGATTTTACCCTACTTAAGGCCACGCGTGCTTGACCAGCAGCAAAGAGCTGTGGCAAGTTTTCTTGTCGTTTTAATTTACATTTCTCCAGCCTTCTCTTCCTTTGTGTTGATGTTTCTGTTTTTCCCATGTTGTTCCCACGAGTACCGAAGAAATATTCGTCGACCCTCCCAGAGCTTCGCTTAGAAGGGTAAGAGCTAATATACAACAGGGTTCGCCCCGATGCCTTGAGGCGGTACGTTCACGACATCATAATTATTACACCCTGATGCCAGTCAGTCCTCGGCACGCCCTCACCTTGACTTGGGTGTTTGGAGGAATGCGTCACTTATTTCAGCTTGAAGCTTACGAAAGCTGCCTTCGAAACATAGTTCCGGGCTTGATTTTGGAGTTATCCTTTTCCTAGACAGGTTGCAAACCAATGCTATTGACGCCTATATCAGCAAATTACACAAGTCAATGTTAACCAACTGATGTTACAGACTCGAACAATTCACACGTACACCAAAATTCCAGACGGATTCGAGCAACGGAGTTTATGTTCAGCATCTTATTTTTTTAAACTCCCATTCGTATTCTCAGTAAGTTCTTTCATTTGATACCCATATTGTATGCAAGTATTAAAAACTTAGTCCGCCATATCGGATTTAGAGTGACGTCACTTTATTTTTCGACTTATTCTCAGCAAGCCCTTTCATTTGATACCCATATTGTAGGAATGCATTAAAAATAATTAGTCTACCATCTTGGGTGTTCCACCATGTTGGATTTAGAATGACGTCACACAGTTAACCATGCTTTATCATCCAAACTGAACGTGTATACAAAATTTCAGCTCAATCGGTTGAAGATATCTGTTTCAATATTGAGTTGCAAGATTCCACTCGAACAAACATACATAAATACATACATTGCAAGTTAAATAAAAGCTTGTAAAAATAACGAAATCACTCAATTTATGACTTTATGTTTAGGTAGTACATTAGATTACGTAGGACACAATAATCACTGTAGGCCCAGTTAAAATGTCATCGCACCTGTGCCAGTAACCTGTGTTGTGTCGAAAGCGCGTTTGCAACAAGGCCCAAAAAAAAATCCACAAGTTGTTGTTTCAAAAGTGTTCTCTGTACTGATAAAAAGAACAGCAGAGTTCAGATGATTATTTGTTACATATTTTTTTTTAATAATTTTGCAGAAGTATTTCATCTAATGCTACAGTGTTTTATTATAATCAAATCTTTAATCATCAATCAATACAGTGTGTCGTGTCCCGGCGTCTATCTATTCAACGATTACATTTTGATCTTTATATATAACAATTATAACAATCACAAATTAATTAATCATATCGATGTCACTGTAGTGAAGCCGTCGATGGCCTTGACTACCATGGCCTATCATGTAGCAGGAGTGCCGGTCACTTTTCGCGGCACCCCAACCTTAATTACATTATTCGTCATGCTCTTGTCATCGCCGGCGTGCCAATTCATCTTGAACCTAATGGTTTGGCACGTGACGATGGAAAGAGACTGGATTGATTGATGCCTTGGAAGATGGGTAGGCCCTTGGTGTGGGACGCAACGTGTGTCGACACCCTTGCACCATCACATCTTCCCAGCACGGCGGGTTGTGCTGGCGCTGCTGCTGCATCCGCGGAGACTCTCAAACGGCGCAAATACAAAAATCTGGCTGTGGATTATGTTTTTGAGCCGTTTGGGGTCGAAGTGCTAGCGTTTACCCTTACTTACCCTAGGGTCATGGGGTCTCAGTGCTTGTGCTCTCTATAGAGACATAGCAAAAAGGTTGATCGATGCTGCCCGTGGCCAGAGGACTGACCTTTATTTCGCGGAAAGAATAAGCATTGCCATTCAACGTGGTAATTCTGCCAGTCTTCTGGGCATACTACCAGTCGACTGTGATGCGGAGGAATTCTATGACGCCTATTAGAGGGTCTTGGTTTTCTTTTTTATTCCTGTTTTATAATATTTTAGGTATAAGTTAGTTTTAAAGAATTGTGTTTATATGTACATGGTTAATAATTTATATTGTAAATGTCTCTATACTAATATTATGAGTATGTATGTAACCTCTTTACATGAAATAAATGTCAACCGATCTATCATATTAAATCGAAACTTAAGACGATTCCATTGTGAAATAACAATACACAGAATCATAACATTTTAACAATTATACCTACCAAATTTTCTTCTACGTATAAAATTATCAGGCGATGGTAATATTTTGTCGGTATTTATGTGACCTTTGTTAGTTGTGAGACCCCTGACTTCCGTGTTTGAATTATACACCCTGGGACACTGGAATACTCGGCATTCCCTATATTGTTTTGTGAATATTACATGTCCTGTGATATAATCTAACACCGTATATTCGATCGGATAAGAAATTTATGTGTGAATGTGCGAATCTTGTAGAATTGACGTGCCTATTTAAAATCAGCTGAAACAATACACCTGACAAAATCAAATCGCAGTCAGTATGACAATCTATTAATCACATGTTATTTCTAAAATTGAGTTATAAAAGTAAATATACATTGATACCAAAGCATTCTTTTGATTTTAAGTAAGGAATTAATTCTAGAGACAGATATTTGTGGTAGTTGGTGAAGCATTTTTAGCATACGTCAAATTTAACCGTCTATTTTGGCCAAAAGTATCATCACAAGAATATATACTAGAGTATATATTCTTTAAAACATGACTACGCCACAGTCTTATATACCACAGTAAGAGAACATGCCAAAAGATATTCAAGAATTTGTAATACGTATAAGATTCTTTGTTTTAAATTATGATAACAGACGACATTTAAACATAGGCGTTTATGTACCTTTAATTTTTATAGCCAAGTTGGTAATCATCCCATTGTAATTGTGAGTGGCAACTTATAAACGCTTGCGATATCAGGGCTATCATTAATGGTGCCGACAGAAAAGGAGTCACTGTGCTGCCAGCAAAAGTCAAAGTCTGCCGCTACTATTTCCTATGAGGAGGTAGCAGTGGATTTTGTCTCTTGCGCTGCGCCTGCAAAGCCTGTATATTGCAGAGACACAACACAAAGATATTTGGTCGGAATCCTCTGAAGATACTTACCCAGCCACGATGCTGCAGTTAGGCCGAAATCTGGATTTCAGCTTACAGATCTGGATCCGAAAGTTAAATCTCACTGTGTTTTACCTCTCTTAAATGTATTTGTTGTTCCAGATGATAGTGCGAGTGTGGTGCGAGAGCGGCGCCGGTTGGGCGCCGACTCACGTGCCGGTGACGCCAGACACGACGTGTCGCGATGTGCTCGACTGTTGCCGGGAGCCTGGCGACGAACCCTGTCTGCTGTTCAGCGTACACCCGCATCACGGAGGTACTGCTACTAATAACTTTTAAACTTTCGCTTTGCATGATATATATAATATGTAACGGGCATTAACGCCATCATGCCTAATGATCACATCGGCCGTGGTCACAAGCTGCTAGTGACCACGGCCGGTGTTACCGTGTCGAAACGTCAAGCATCAAAAGAAAAACATTATGTATGGTACTGCCACTGTCTTAGTTTATACACAAGCACCCACACTGGACGATAGCGTAATGGTTTAAGTGGTCGCTTCGTTACTGCCACTGTGTCAAGTGGTGGGTTCGTTCCCACGAGGAACAAAAATTTATTTAAAACAAAATAGTTGTTCCGAGTCTAGGTGTTCTTTGTTTGAATATTTGTAAAATCTCTCGCAACACGAGAATTACTTGTAGAGTGTCCTTTCTTACACTAAAAAACACACCAGCATGTTTCTATGGCTGCAATAATACGACGTGTTTAAGAATTCTGTATTTATAATATCACGCATTAAGCCCGTTTCTAACAAAGCGAAGAGGAGCTGTGCGGCATTAGCAATTAGCTTTATGTTTATAATTAACGTGAAGCAATTGGCTGTTTAAGCACATCTCCTCTCCACTGCGCTTTGGTGGAAACTGAGCTTTAAGATTTTCATTTCAAAGGGTGTAATCATGAGTTTTGATAGGTTTCGTCGCATTTTAAGACGTTTGGTAGACGGCATGTCTTTCTAGGCAACGAAGAGGCCAAAAGATTTTGCCGTATGCCCTATTAGTTTCGTCGATTATCTGAATCTGTGAAATCAGGAATATTAAACATAATATAAAATCAGGAATATTAAACGAGTGTTTGCATAGTAAAGCTTTATGTGTGAGTTTAATGTTAATTGATACTATAGGTCGCCAAGTGGCCAAAATTCGACCATAATATTGATTTAAATTTTAAGTTTGATCGTTATTAAGATTTTATTGTCCATAACTTTACCCTTATAATCACATTTCATGTAGATTTCGCCAAGGCCACACAGGTTAATTTACCTATTTTTTTAAATTATTATTTACATTGACGATATTCCTAAGCTTGCTTATTTGTTTTCTTTTTCTTTATTACATATGAATAAGGTATATGTAACCATAGTTACGAAGAATAGTACGACGTCAGACGAACAATACCGAAATACTACAAACGCGATTCGACTGCGTGTGTCAAATGCATGGTTATGTGCGTGTAGTGTATTTTTCATCAATTTAATGTATTTCTGATGCACATTTTATAAAAATATTAGGATTCGTCTCTCCTTCTTCATATAAACTTTAACTGTGCCAAATTCTACACTCCTCCGCCCGCGCAATTTTCGTAAAAAGGGTATAAAGATTTTGTTTCACGTATTAATATATAGATTATTATGTACCAATTTTGTTATAAGAATGTATGCAAGGTTTCGAGCATATTCATTAGTAACGATTCATCGCATCTTAAACGTGTCGAAGACACAGTGTTCCTCGATCTCGTTCTAGATCATTTCACGGTCAATCACGTCACACATGCCAACATTGATAGTAAAAACGTTAATTCCGATAGTCTCAGGTGATTCAGATATCTTCTTATTTTTTATAGTGGATCTATTTTTTACCACATCAGCTTTTGATTTGGTGACAAAGGCGTAATTTTTTACAATTTGTAATAGCGTAGCGGGCGTGCAAACTCGCACGTAGAAGTTTATGGGCCGCTAGAGAAATGAGGCGTTAAAATTACAAATCCAAAAAAATACCAATTGTCGCCATGTGAACGGTATGTGGTCAATATACGCAGATTGTGAAGAACATGCGAATAGTTTCATCGAATATTATGTCACCGCCTTGTTGTTTGTCTGGAACGTAGAATTTATTTGTTTATTTGACTCAAGCTGTCTCGCTCCCTATGCAAGTAGCGATATGTTATATAACCCTAGTTATTTCTGGTTAAATAAGTTTTCTAGTAAGTGGTTTCTAAAAGTCATGTAGTACCAAGATTTCAAAGTAATGGCAGAAAATAGAGAGACACGAAAGAGGCTCCACCGACAAGAGCAAAGCCTTTAAATTGACTGGCTTTCTGATGGTAAAATAATTATTAAAATAGGTTCAGAACAGACTTTTATCGATTACAAATATGCAACAAATCTTTCCTCTTTATTATATTAGCCTAGACATCAAGGCAACCAAGTCCAGAGTGCCCATCGGATGTATGTAGTTACTTTGGTGAGTACATCTATCAAATAGTACGCCAGACATTAGGACATGGAATAGTCGCTATATAGGAGATTTCTTGGAGCGGATGTAAGTGGTGGAACGACAGAATGGGTACACGACTTCATGTAGCGAATATAGGGCATCGTCCAACTAGCCAGAGTGACTGTTAGGACAAGCATAATAAAAGGGACATATATTTTAATATTCGCTGTAATTTCAAACTAGAATTAGGAGTTAATTTTGCAAGATGTAGAATAGGTATAGTCATAATTAACAGCGTCCGATTTCATTTAGTTCGACTATAGTCCAATTCGTAATTACGTTATATTAAACGCAATGGTTTAGCAAGCTTCATGGCTAAAATATATGAAGGAAAATCAATAAATTTTCTGGTGTTTGCATAAATATTTCACAGAGAAATTTAAATGTATTGTGCGACGGGAGATGGTGTCGTTTGAATGGTGACAAGTATGTATACTAGTGAAATAAATATAATTGAAGTAAATATGTATACAATCTGGCTAAATTTACAGCAAAAACAGCGAACGTTTAAAGTGGTCATCTCAGCATTAGTAATGTTTCACGTGTTACGGGTCGGGTTGGACCTCTCTGTTGATTTTAATATTGTTTTTTAGAGAGTATATATAGTTATATAATTATTTAGTTTACAAAATACTCCTAATCATTATAACATCTTAACTTAGTTATATGCTTCTGTTCGGTCTTCAAATTGTTCTTGAATAAATAAATAAATAAAATGATCAATCGCAAGTCCAATGTCTTATAAACTAATGCACCAAACTTGGTAATTGTTTTTAAAAGTGTTTTGTAACTTCAATGAATAAATGATTTGCGTTTGACTTTGAATAACTAACAGGTATATTATTACCAGCAATACATATATAACAATATATAAGCAGCGATAGCTCAGTGGGGAGACCGACAGACTGCAATGCAGAGGGTATCGGGTTCGAACCCACGTCGCACACCTCTGATTTTCGGAAGTTGTATGACTTTTCGACATTATGTGCGTATTGATTGACAATTATCGCCTGCTCCGTGCCTCGGAGAGCACGTTAAGCTGTCGGTCCCGGCTGCCATGAACATCTATGGCAGTCGTTATCGGAAAGTCAGTGCCCTATAATATCCTGACACTGGTCTAGCCTTAGGGTATCGTTAACCTTCAGGTTGCGGAGGTCAGGTGGCAGCAGCTCCGTGTAAAAACTGATATCCAGTCAAATCCGGTTAGACCAGAAAAGCCGACCCAAGTGACTTGGGTATAATAAAGGCTAGGGAGAAGAAGAATATTATTACCAACAATACTTACTCGTTAACAAAGATGTACAATTAATTTGCTTCGTAGTTATCCAAGTAAAACCATCAGTTTGACTACAATCAACCCGTAAACATGATTCGTAATAAAGTTATGTTGTCCATAAATTGAGACATAACCAGAGACAAGTTCATTTTGGCGTGAGTGAGTACACTATATGATTTTGGCGATGATCTTCCCATATAAGTGTACGCCAAGAGTCCTTCGACCAGATGTTAACCGTAATTTCTTTAAAGCTCGTTAGCTAGATTGTTCTCTTACAATGTGCACTAAGCCGTGTGTTCGTGACAGAGATAATTGTGATGAGCGATCGTGTTCCAAACATTACATTATATACAGCTCATCAGTCAGTACGATACGTGTAATTATTATGTCTGCATCAGTTGTTGCGATATAAACAAGGTATGATTTAATTAAGACAATCATGAAACTCCAGTCTTACTTGATAAAGATTGTACTTAGATAATGTTCAAGCCTATTTATTTATAGAACTAGTATCAGTTTGAATCCCACGGGAATGAATTACTCTATAAAATTGCGTATATACATATGAGCACACGTTCATCCATATCCGTAAAGCCTTAGGTAACAAGATCCAAAAATCTTCACAAATTTTCACATTTGTAATTTTACCCTGAAACATTTACATAATTTTGGGATTCTGATTAGACTTCTGCGTTTATATAGTACCTATTGATGACATTCACACAAACTATTATTTAACCTGTGTTAGTAGCGAGCAAAATTTTTCAGGGTTCATATTATATCGAAAGATTGCAATAATATTATGTAACCTAGAGCATTTGGTATATAGTAGTATCGTAAACAGTGGGTAAGTCATATCTAACAAAGGACCCATATAATATCAAAAGAAACTAATCCTTAATTCCGTTAAATACGATTATAATGTATATATTTATGTTCAAAGACAACCCACACTATATGTTATTCCTAGGTAGCGACGACTTTCCCAATACCTACAAAATAAAAGGACATATGTATATTAAACTCACACTCAGTTTAACTATTTGTGCTTCGCACCAATGTTTTTTGTGTGGGTATCGGACCTAGAAAACTCACTGTTCTGGCATTAGCTAAACGACCATTTAAACCACTAGTCAAACAAGTAAACCTATAACTAAGCCTAAAAATATTTCAGTTACATACTAGTGCAATTTAAGTTAGCATATTTTTATCACTACATTACCAGTTAAAGACATCACTATTTATGTAACAAATGAAGCAAAGAAAATGGTAAAGTGAATACTAAATACCCTCGTAACTAGTGTTAGAACATCTAATTTCCTCTGACCTCTCTTAGTTCAGAGAAAAACACATGTAAGTACATCCTGTTAGATTCGCGGTATCTGGTATCGAACCACGAGGCTCGCGATGTGGATACAAAAACGTCTGTCCGTTACAGCGAGATGTCACTTTAATTCGCCTTAACAGTACTTGATGGGCCTACGTCTAACCCTGTGGGATACCGGGCTAGTTGGCCTACTTAATGTTGCGTTATTTACGCTTTTTCTATCTGCGATCTGAGATTTTTACCTTTTTATTTTATTACTGCGTATGTGCAGCAGTTGTTAAATCCACAAATGTAGCCGATCGTCAAGTTGTATTAAGCTTTTTTAAAGGTACGTACGTGCCTATAGTTTCTAAGAGTGTAACTTGGAGTAACATAATTATTATTAACTATTATTGTGTCAGTTTTCCAGATAGAGAATGAAAAATTTTACTGTTTTGAAAAATTTTACATTTTTTTTTGTAGTATTTTGTATGACTACTATTTGTGGAGCAAACAAATTTTCTTCAGGATCAAACCTACCAAGCTCGGCGCTGTGGCAAGGCGATCACCGTGCAGTCAAAAATTGATAGTATTGTTACGTCGATTTGTTTATTTTAATTGTCAGATCACACGTTGCCGTGCGTAATGCACAGGTTATAACATAATAATGTTGTCGGCCAATATATTGCAGCTACAAATTACAGTAATGCCCGTTTCCATAAACTAAAATAATTGATCAGCTATCAAAGAAAATCCATTGTTATATAAATGTAATTTAGTTTAACTTGTGTTATTTACTTATTTCTATATAAGCATTTAAGCACCATTATAAAGACGCCAGTTTGAACTTTTAAACTACTTAAACTTTTCAACCGGTGACCGGGTGGGAGTATGTGTGGGTGTTCGTAATTTCCCCGATGGTCCACTATGCAGTATATAACCTAACTATACTAGTGTTGACTTTACAAATTTCGTAACTGTTGGGCTATGACCTAAAAGCCTTTATAAACATTAACTTTTACATTTCATACTAATATTTTGTCAAAGTTCGCAAACTTTGAATCGTGTTAGATAATGCAAATAAATGTGGTAAATATAACCACAAAAATAAATTATATCAATGTAAAACATTCGGTTGCTAATCTAGTGTGGCTAATCAAACAAACTCGAACGAATCAAAGCTAATTAGTGACCGTGTGTACATTTGTGTATTGTAATTAACTCATTATGCTTCATTACAGTTATATATGTGGAGTGAAAACGTAGTTTTATAACAAATTAGATTTAAATTTTAAATGAAGTACTATCTAATTTTGATGTTCGTCCACATACCTACTTTGCAATAATGAGTGATTGACATGTACGATAACAGGGCATGCTCGAATAAATTATCTCTAATATCTAACGCCAGTCTCTATTACGACGAAACATTTCTTGTTTTTGTATGAACCGCATTATTTCCGTGTCGTAACATTTGCATATTATATCACCGTTAGGCACTGTGTCACTGTGGTGAATCGATGATCGGTCGACGGTCGTACGCCTCGAAGAAAGGGTTCCTTGATTTACTTTGATGCAAAAACTTGACACGTAATTGCATCCCGATCGGCCAGTCCGTGGGAAAGATATGCCCGAAATGTCATATTCACTCAGCGAACGCGCCCGTCGAAATCGTTTTGACCTTAAGATAAATGATAAATGCGTGCTTTCATTTATTTTTAAACGGACTCTGCAATGTTTGAATAACAGCTGACTCGTATGGAATGGTTTATCGAGGAAACGGGCCATTATTGAATCATGGTTAACTGGCAATCTTGACGTACAAATTGGCTTATTCCAATAATCCAGTTCAGATTGGTGAAACTATTTAGTCAATAAAACATAGGTTTTTATAAAAAGTGTAATTTGTTTTTGAGCCTATTGTTTTTGCGTGTGTGAGTAATATTACAGCGTCAGTATATTTGTCGAATTAGTAGTTCAAGCAAATACAACATTTTAAGTACCTCAGTATACTGTACATTATTAATTAGTTAATTCTGAATTTTAGTAATATGATCTGTCGATACAAATGCATTATCATTATTCAGTCTGGTCCGAATCTGCTTAAAATAACGTTACAATCCAAAGTTTACACATTATTGAATTCAAATTAGCTTTGCTTAATATATTTGCTCTATAATCAATTTAAGAACGAGATTTACCATGAATATTGCGTAATGTCTTTATATTATATTGTCTTCTGTTTACGCGAATGTTATTCATTGAAATTAAACTACTATACGGATATATCTATTCGTAAATAGAAACACCAATTACTAAATTATGTTCGGGTACTTTGAAATAACTACACTGGAACATTGAGACAACTACCATCTTAGTGTCCCCGTGATCATGGCTGCTGAAAAGCAAACGAAACGTCGGGGAAAGTGTAAACCTAAATATAAATAGATTTAACAGTTTCAATAATTTTATTAGCTTATAAATTAGTAAAATTCAATAGTAGTAGTAGTGTAATAGTTTCAAAATTTTGTAATACTGTGATAAATAAACAACGCGATAAAATCCGTATATAGTAGTCTTTATATTAAACTAGCTGACCCGCCAAACGTTGTTTTGCCATAAAAAAATGTATTGACCAAAAGATTTAAAAAAAATGTTAGGGGTGGACAACCCTTATCACTAAAGGGTATGAAAAATAGATGTAGGCCGATTCTCAGACCTACTCAATATGCTCACAAAATTTCATAAGAATCGGTCAAGCCGTTTCGGAGGAGTACGGGAACGAACATTGTGACACGAGAATTTTATATATAAGATGTTAATTTTACTAAAACTTTTATCCTGTTGTTTTGGACATAACATAGCATATATTATTTTGGACTACTGTCTTGTAACGATACCACTATAAGAATCGATTTATTCTTAAAGATATTATCTTTTACAAAAAACAATAATGTTACTACACCCAGCAATGTTTGCTAAAACAAGTAAACTTTTTAAAAGTAACTTCGTAAAACACATTGTTTGTTATTTTTATGTGTGTATATTTATTCTATTAATTACGAGTATGCAATTTTGTACATCATACGAATACCTAAAAACGCAAAAAGCATAAATCAAGATCAGTAAGCGAAACTAAACTCAAACGATCATAAAAGCAATCTGCATAACTTTATAATTGGCAATTTAATTGACAGTGAAGATCGGCGGATACCGTACATTTTCATATGTGAATTTGGGCAAGTGAAAGTGTATTAAAGCCATAATTATCCGCGCAGATGTTATCGAGGAACAAGCTCCGTCTACAATAACCTCATAAATATTTAGTCGTCGTGTCCATGTTCAGTGTAATGGTGCAAAGAGCCGCTTTAAGGCGCATTCGTATTTAACTAACTGTTCGTCGCGGAAAGTTTGCTAAAGTATGAAAACATTCAATATGTTGTCGTTTATAAAATGAGATTTTTACAGGCATGTTGTTGTTATATGCCATGCAAGATAATTGTAGGGGGTCTATTAGTTAGTAGTGAGTAAGCGGCAAATATTAAAGCGCGAGTTACAAAAATTTAGAAGCTAATTTAGGATTCCGCGTCACAAGGGCAAAATGGGATCATTTTTGGTAATATTTTGTCCGTCCTACTGTCTATCACAGCTGCTTAATATCGGCATCTACCAATATCATTGATTTGCAATAGTTATTGATCTGGTAAGGGTCACGCGTTTGGATACCCATAGGCCATAGGTTTTCACGTCCAGCAGTGGACGTCTTTCAACTGAGATGATGATGATCGATAATGTTAATGAACTTTATTCAAAATTTGTTTGTATTTTGTGGAAAAGGGGCTGAAGAGGAGCTTTTCAGTTTGAGCTAAACATACCGCACGTGAAATATTTTTTTAATTAAGAAAAGCGTTCCGTTCAAATATTCAAACACCGGAAACAAACGACACTCAGACTCGGGACTACTATTAATGAAAGACACTAATTTTCGTCGCATGTGGCGATCGAACCCACAACATTCACAGCAGTGGCAATAGAAAGGCGACCACTTAAACGCCATCCGTGCAGTCAAATCGACAGTTTCCATGAAATCAGAAAATATTAATTACAAACAAACTTAGTTAAGCGGTCGGTATTCAAGCAGTGAATAAAGGGTTCAACTAAATATCTTTCTATACGTCTCTGTAACCGCAGCAGTAGTGAAAGCTAGTGCTGTGCAGCACCGTGAGGTCTGGATTCGAACGCCGCGTCGAGATGTGCTGTTGGATTGTTTCGTCAAAAAATTCTTAATAGCATCACGAAGTTTAGAACTGTGTTCGGTAAGGCTGTAATAGGCTCAACGTGCTTCGACGTGGATTTATAACGAAGTGGTGTAATATACCTCATTTTTATTTCGATGTACAGACATGTGCCTATGTATGTATCTTTCAATACATTTTCTTTCAAGGTACAGAACCCTCGATCAGCTAAACTGACCCGGACATGACCGGTCTTTTCTAAAGTAGCCTACGTCTATAATGTTAAAGTAATTTCATCAAGATCGGTACTGTCCTTTAGGTGTGAAAATAAATATAACAAACAGACAAGTTAGACTGTTACATTCGCTTTTATAAAAATATTTTTATAGAGACAGAAAATTATTCGTGAAGGTAAAGTACTAAATCCCTTTGCCCTTGCTTTTTTAAATATAGCGCGCCAACTTTTAATGCTATTTGTGTCCGGTATTAGTTTGTTTATAAGTGTTATGCGACACAGAATTATTTACACGTTTGTAAGATTAGCAGAAATTATTACAACAATGTTAGTGCAAATTAGTATAAAAATTATAGTTGCGCCAAGTTTTACTGTTACTATAAATTGACTGTGAGCATAGTGCGAACTCGTCCTAATTGTGCAAAGACCCTTTATTATGCGACACATGGTCCCAAAGTCGTCACCTTCCTAACCTTTGTGAGGTTAGTTTTATATGGAAAAGTAAACGACGCATGTTTAAGAAATTTTATTGACATAGATAAGGTGTTACACCCATATTGGGATGTTACGGTTTCGTAAACAATACGGATGGATAGGTACTGGCTTTTTCTGCAAACTTAATGTGTTTGTGGTTTAATGCTTAATGGTTTAGGAATAAATGGAATGTTTTTATAACGGTATGCGTACCTTTAATGCAGCAGCGTATCTACATGTATTTAGGTCAAGTACTGCCTCAAGCTTTTTATAATTAATTCCCGTGTATGGTATTTTGTAGACATTTTTATAAATTGTTATTATTGTTTGGGGCGGCAGTCAAGGAAATCAAAGACTTAAGCGGTATGTTGAGTCGTTACTGATAGAAAAATGATAATTATATCGACATTTCTAGGCGTAGAAAAGCCATTGTAAATTTGAATGAACAACATTTTGCCTCTATGCGCGAGAATCTGTTAGTTACGTATTGATACTTTTTATTCATATTTATAACTTTTAATTAAGTACATATTAATCATGATCTTGTGTTAGAATATAATTTAATAGGGCAATCTTTCGGCAATCATCGGCACCTATAATTTTAGACCTCTATTTATTATCTTAGTTATCAAGCGCAATAATACATTGCGCTTGCATTGGTAACGTGTCAATTAAGGATGTAGGTACCGTATTATGTAATATTGGTAAATAATATTATTTTTTAATTGGATCGTAGTATGTTTACTGTTTGGTTTCTATTGAAATATCTACGTTCTTGTACAGACAAACTGTTCCTTTGCAAATATGTGTATGCTTATAATATAGTAGATTCGTGTGATAAATCAAACATGTATTCACGCAGACAAGTCGCGGGAACAAAATACATGATAATGTTGTATCTCATCAACGAAACATACATTCGCAAATTGCAACATAACCACTATAATTTGATATAATGAACTTACATTCGAAGAATGGTCAAGATAAGACTAGCACGCGACGGTATAAAGGGGTGGAATAACATTGTGAGAACCTCTTATGAGCTCGTTAGCTTTCCTTTGTTTTGACGTTTGACCTCATTTTATGATGCTTAATTGCAATTTTGAGTATAAAGGCAATAATCGTAAAACCGTGTAACAACGTCGAACAACTCCTCAATAATATCCCTACGCAATCGTTTATGATGTGGTAATTATTGCTTACAGAATTTGCGTAGGCGCTTCGCAGATGAAAACTATCTTTAGGCTTTGAAATAATATTCGGAACTCGTAACATGGTCCTAGTTTGTGCTCTTGTTATTGGAGTTTACGGATTAGAGAACACACATAATGGTGCCAATTCTGTTGTTACAAAATTCTCTTATCTTAGCTAAAAATCTCTAAAATTTAGTTCAGTCCTGTCAAACGACATTTCGTATTCTGAAATCGCCAAAAGATACATGACAAAACTAAATTTTAGAGATTTTTAGCTAAGATAAGAGAATTTTGTGACAACAGAATTGGGACCATTATATATTAAAACTTGTTTCATTATTATTAGTTCTAAGTTCTTGATATTTGTTTTGATAAAGTGTAGCTAATGATAGTCCTGTGTCTCTCTTTGCTGTGATTGATAACCTAATTATATTCAAGCTTTATGAGTAGGATTTTATTTCAGTTCTCTGTTGATTTCTAGAAAATATGTTGGAACATTTTCTTGGCTTTTCTTGATAATAAGGACTGAAAGATCATAGAGCTGCGACCCTGCAGCGTTTAAAATTTAATCGCACCGTTGTTCGCGAGGTACCTATAATATAAAGTCCCACATACGTTTCATGTTAATTGAAGTATTTTAATAGAAAAATTCTCACAGCCGCCTGTGTCACCCTCCGCTTATAATTATTTAGTTAGGTACGCTTTTATTACAGGGTTATAAAATGTTTATGATGATTACGTGAATTACAACGGAGAATACAATCTACAGGCGCAGTTATATTGTTGATAATAATGAATTATGATGATTGCAGTTAACAAGTGTATTGTGATTATATTACCTTCGTTATTTTATTTAGGTAGGTTCCTACATCAGAATTATGTTTACAGTAATTGTCTTTTATTTATTTACTTGCAGAAATTGATGAGCATAATAGGCAGCTATATTTTATTATGTAGCCGCAATGGCCTAGTGCAAAGACCATTGAACTGTCATCCGTACGCCTTGAAATCGATCCCACGGCATATTTTCTGACTTTTTGAAGCTATAGTAGTATGAAATAGTTAATTATTCATTATTGTTCGTTGTGACGATGAAGGAATACTTTGTGACGGATCGTCCGTGATTATGAGTTCCCCATAATGTTCACCAAGATATGCAGTCTTCAAGTTGCACTGGACCAGCGTGGTAGATTATACACAGATAATAATAATAATAATTTATTTATTGATTACAGTGGTAAAACATGAATACAGTCCATAAAGTACTTAATATAGGTAATATAATATGGGTGCCTGTACCAGGGTTAACCTGTGCCACAGGCGTTAAGGGCACTTACAATATACTACTAAGAACTAAATAATATACAATTAACCATACTTATTATATAAATATATGCAAAAATAGGCCAAGATTATAATTATTATCATGGAACTTGTTATTACTTATTTAACAACAATCAACAAATCTTCAGTATCCTCATAATTTAAAGTTTGTAAGTACTGAGAGACTATCCGCTTAGATCTTATATAACTTAGGTCGTATATAGCTGTTTGTTTTTAGTTTATCTTGTTATAAAGAAAAGGCCCTAAGAATGCGAAAAATCTATTTGTAAAAACAAACTTTGATTCAGAAAGTGTGGTACAGACAATATCTTTTCGTCTTTTAATGTTAGTAAGGTTGATGTTATATGTAAGCGTTGCGTGCTGTTTAAGTACGGTGTACATTATAAAAAGCTGTCGGACAGTTAATACATTACAATTTTCATACAAAAGATGTGTAGAAAAGCGGTAGGGTCGTCGGGTTGCTACTTTTAAAAGCACTCTTTGTGCTCGTTCAATATTTAACATGAAGGATTTTGCGCCACCGCCAGGTGATAACCTGGAAATGTCTTATAGTGGAACTGAAGACCGATCAGAAAAAAATATGAAAAAAAATCTATCCTAACTACTACCTGAGATATGTGTTTTTTTTAATGACCGTGTATAACTTTCTTGTATACTACGACCATAAATGAATGAAATCCATCGGTTTTTTGTTGTTTTATTATTAAAAACTAATTATGCTAAAAGATAGACAGTCAAAAGTATGCTATGCTTATATAGCTTGCACTTTTTAATATATATATATTTTGAAATTAAACACTTTATACGGATTTTATCGCGTTGTTTATTTTACTTTAAACACTGTTATAACATAATTTTGAAAACTCTAACACTACTATTATTGAATTTTACTACTATTTAAGCTATATATTTTTTCTAATTAAAACTATTTGTTTGTTTAAAGTAAAATAAACAACGCGATAAAATCCGTATAAAGTGTTTAATTTCAATGTATAACATTCGCGTAAACATAAGACAATAATATATATATTTTATTGTATTATTATTTTTTTTCATTTTTTCTGAACGGCCCTCAGTTCTACTATAAGACATTTCAAGGTTATCCATTAATTACCGGATACACAAGTACAATGTACATGATTTAAATAAGGATAGCTACTATCCTTAAATCATATACGTTGTCGTAGCGACAAGACGACTATTGCGTTAGTGTATTTTGAATATTGGGATGGAAATGTAATATTTATGTCCGGAAGAAATATTTGCTGGGGCGCCGTTTAAGCAAAACTTGCTATTTCGCAATTGCTTAGGTTGTTGAACGTAAAGGTCTTCCCTGGAAATTGAAGGATGGTACATATCTATTAAAAATACATTTCCTGTGTCGGCAAACAACAATTCTGATTTTACAACTTTTAAACGTCCATAGAGGATTGTATAGGATTGCTGTCATGTCATCTTTTATGCCTAAGGCATCTAAAAAACGATTTATTCTCGTTTGTCAATATGTTTGACTTAGTCTTAAACTATATAATACCACATAATTTATGTACATTGGTTTTTCGAGGGTTGACAACTCCGAATTATATCCTTGGTATTGCCAAGTGATTATAACGGTAATTATTTACCATCCGGCTTGCGTATGCATGCTGCTCATCTTGTTGGTACAGATATGAATATTTCAACAAAGGACAGGTTTACTAAGTTACTGTCCGGTAGTTTTGTATGACACTATTACCTTATTCTTAGTAATAGACTAACTTAGTCCAGATAAAGCATCTAAAGACTTTATAATAATAGCTTAATATCAGTGATTCCTTTAATCATTTGGATTTGCATTGCTCAGGTCAATTGGTTTTTCTTTAAGACAATGTCTATTTTGTTCTTAATGCCTGTGTCGTAATTGATTTTATAAGCATTCAAACAACGGATATAAAGAGTATTTATTCCAGTTTTAGGACAATTATTTGCGAGTCACATAATTTTTGACCCGTTTGGGATGAACAGCCACAGCACTTGGTGTAGTAACATTGTCGAGGCGACCACTTAAACCGGCGTAGTCCACATTTTAAAATTATTTTAGTTTCAATCCTACATAACTATTAATCTGTTATACACAAAATATATTGAGTACTAGATGTTGCCCGTGACTCCATTTTCGTAAATGTAGGTTATTAAAATTTTCTTTCCCACGAGACCAGGGTGAAAGGCACCCTAAGTCATTTTCTATATACCTGACAAGGTGTATGCAAAATTTGATGATGATCGGTCGAGTAGTTAAGGCGTGAAAAAGTAACAAAAACAAATAAACTCATATTCGCCTTTATAACATTAAGATAGGATAACAGAAGCTTCTGATAAAGGATTTCGCCTAATTTGACACATATAAGCCTCCAATAGACAACTGACCTCCTTGCTAGCCACGTTGGTAATAAAGAGAGTTCTGGATATACCAGTAATAGTGCGCTCTCCACAACAATACTAGCGCAATCAATAACTAACTTACAATTATAATAACAAGGATTCTGCTACGACCTCTTAAGTAACGTACAAATCATACATAGCGACGTGTTATCTAAAGATTGTGGCAAGTACAGTTTCGACGTAGCGGTCTCACTAATATTTCATACTTGTTCATAAATTATCTTATAACTCGAGGGCTCAACCAATTGGTTTAGTCTGGGTCGTCTTTGCGCTTGTTCAAACAATCAAGAATTGCCGCGTTGTTTAATGGAGAGAACAATGGCTAGTTACATCTCAAACAACTTTGTTATATAAATCAGTAAAATTGGTACTTCGGAAAGGGTTTGGTTACTTTGTAATATTCCAATTTCAAGTATTTATGTTTCATACAGCCGGTTGTGTTGGCTTTCGAAGTTTTGCCGATGAGATAATACGACGATTTGATAAGCGAGTACCTCTTTCAGTTACACGTTCTAGAGCGCTTTAGGTAACTGTTATGATGAGAAATTGTAGTGTGACTTAACTGATTAATTAAATAGATAGGTGGTCTGTGAATATTGTGATCGAGAAATAGAAAATTTCAATCGTCAGTTCTCACGAATATTATGTAAAGGCTAATGCATCGTGACTCACGTGACTCACGGCACTCACGGGTCTAATAGTCTTAATGATTTTCCACTACTGGGATTGAAACCTTATATCATATCGCGTTCATACATAACCGCTAAAGTGTGCAATTGTACACTTCTGTAGATTTTGTTTTTTTTTGTTTTATTGATGACTTGCTGCTATTTTATTCGCTTTACTTTAAACAGGCCTACGTTTATCCCTTATGTGAAGCTTTCTCAGAACCAATTGCATCAAAATCAGTTTAGCGGTTTTGGCGTATTTGAGTAATTAATATACAAACTTTCACATTTTAGTAAAAGTACGCTTTGTAGCATTGTTAGTTTTACCTGCATACTTTCTGCAAAATAAAACTTACGCCGTATGTATCTTCGACAAATATTATTTTATATTTTCCTTGCATGTTTATACCTAAATTTATACTCTTGCATTAAAGTCAGTTTAGCTTACAAGATATTTTCTTGAATCATAAAAAGAAAATAATCTTGTCTTTTCGAAAGTAGCTTGTCCTTTATTATTTTGCACAATCCGCGTAGCGGTTTAAGTCTTCGCTTCGCCATTGTCACAGCGCCGAGTGTTGTGGGTTCGATCTTCGCACGGGTGAAAAATTTGTGAGATCTACAAATACTTGTTCCAAGCCTGGGTATTCTTTGTGTCCGTTGCTTGAATGTTTGTAAAGATCCCCGTGACTAAGGATTCAATGCTACTGCGGGAAAAGAAGAAAATAAAAATTAAGGAATTTATTCAGGGTCCCAACAAAAATATAACTTGCATAAGTTCTGCAATACTAATATTATGGTCTGTGCTATTACGGAAGACCAACACAAGTTTATACATGCTTGTATTACTAAGATACTAGAGACACAGTGTGTGATAGCAGAACTAACAATAACTTTGATGACGCGGTCGAAATTGTAGCGAAGTTCACGTGTGAGTAAGTTTATAGTACCATTTAACCAAGTTAGTAACGTTTACGGGCCGGGCCAGCTTCGGTCCACAAGGCAGAAGTTTCAGATATAGCTAGCCACTAGTAGCCGATGTCACTGCAGTATTGGCAAGATCAACGGCTGCCGTATCTTGAAAGTTACACCAACAAGATTTATCATCAAATATGTTTGTATATTTTAATATGAGATAAATGTAGGCAAATTAGAAATACTACTTGTGTAGGCTCTACCGTAGGACGGCCAGCAGCAACTCGTATGGGAAAGTAATTCTGTCATACAAGAGGTTCTTGCGCTGGGCTGATGGGCAAAGTAAATATCTTGCCTATCAGCCCAGCACAAGAACCTCTAAGATTCTAAATAAAACTCTTTAGGAGACGATTCTATAGAGAAATTTACCAAAGTAAAAGTTCTTTTATTACATTTACATACGTTTCATTTAAATATGTCTGGATTTGTTAATAGACTATGTCTGGAGTAACGAGGGAAGCAATGATGTGTCAATTACAAATAAATAAACGACATATAGGCTTAATTCAAAGTATTATTATAGTAAATATTAGCCGTTGCGAAATCGGATGCTGTTATAATGTTTTATAGTTTGGCCTCTAAAGCTTCTAAGCTTAGAAAGATAAGAATCTATAATAAGTTCTAAAATTAGGTAAGACTGACGTATTTAAATAATAAAATTTCCTAAATTAATAATGAATAATGGCTGGCAATGTGTATGTAATTTATGGCATATAGAGCCAGAGGCAGGTTATTTTCTATCTGAAAGAATATATACACGCACTTCTAATTCCTAATCATTGAACTTAAATAACAGATCACGACAAGAGTAAAAAAATCACTATATTATTATAACATTATGGTTTTCACCTCAGTGCAGTGGTTGAGATTCTAAAATCCTAAGTGATGGAATAACATGACGTACTAAATGTAGGTGGCCACATTAAATATAATGAAATTCGGGATCAGGTGTAAAGAGGCGCGCTAATGTAAACGTAGTCCCTTTGATCTACAGCCAGTTATGAGCGTTACGAGTAGCACATTATACGTTGTGTTAATAATTAAATGACTTTCCTAGAAGTACTTTGTTCAGATTCAGGAACAAAATTTAAGCTATGCTGTACATATTTGATTGAATTTTAATTTAGGCTCGCCGACCCGACTAACTTCGACTGCTTCGCATAAGAGAATTCTCCCCGTTTTTGCAAAAAAAGATTATTTATGCTGGTCTAATTGGTCCTAGCGTGATGTTATATAGTATTTCCTCGATAAATAGGCTATCTAACACTGAATTTTTCAATTCGAACCAGTAGTTTTTGAGATTAGCGAGAGATCAACCAATCTTATTTAATCTTAAAATAGAATATTAAAATTATTTTCATTGATTTAACTTTTACCTTTATCAAAATGTTATTATAATGTTATTGAACTAAAAATAGTATGTAAGAATTTTCGCGCTCGTACAGGTATAGCCCAGTTTGGGCAGATATCTATAAGTGCACTTTGTATGTAATGGTTAAGATTTCATTTTAAAACTTAGGATTTTTACTAAATAAATAAAAAAAATTTATATTATTATAATTCACTAACTAGAATATTGAACACGAAAGCTACGGTACTAAAAAAGCTGACAAAGAACTTATAACCTGCGTCTCATACAATAGTACCGCACGGTATTCTTAAAAAGCATCACCTTGGCTCTTGATCTACCGCTTCTCGTAAATGTCAAACTCTTAAAAGAGGACACAAGTACATCAGAATATTTTGTTGTAAGAGGTGTTATCGAACGCATTCATAAGGTTTACGTTCACATTGAACTATGTATAATAATTACTAATAACTAGTCAGTAATCTATCATCGCACACTATTGTGTGCTTGTGATAACATTTGCTTGTGATTATATATTATAGATACATATTACATATCTGAATAGTTCGGCGATGTAGCATGACATTCCGGGTTAGGTCATTCTAAAGTAACATTACAAAATTATAATTTTACATGCGATATGGCAGTAAGCTTGAATTTTATATACTTATATGAGTAATTATTTTAAAATTCACCGAAGGGCTTAATAATCCAATATAAATAAACAAAAATATAAATATGGTCCAGCTTAAATTTGCGAGTCTGCATAATATGTTGTTTACCTCATAATTATTATATCACATTTATCATTTATCAACCTCGATGCAGTGGTTAGTCTAACCGACTGCCACGCAGGTCGTGGGTTCGATTCCCGCACAAGTCAAACATTTGTGTGCATAGACATGAATTGTCTTGGTCTGGGTGTTTCTATGTATAATATGTAGGTATTTACAAAAAAGAAACTATATATGTATGTTTATCCATTATCTAGTATCCATAGTACAAGCTCTACTTAGTTTGGGCTAGATGGTGTTGTGTGTATGTAATAGAATATTATAATTATTAAAAAAACTGTAGAAATCCTAGTTCTGCTAAAATTAAGCTAGGAAGTCGTATTTGAATCATGATGCATTAAGATTTTACTAAAACAAATAAGTTTACATTTGATGTAGCAATATCATCTGATCAAAAGGTGCTGAAAACAAATGTTTTTTGCTATAGGTACTTAGCAGAATATGATGATATGATAAGTTTAAGGTTTAGCTACACTGTGGTATTATGATTCCACATTACATCTTTAAAGCAAAGAACACATACGTTCTTTGTTACCTATGCTAATATGTACTTATTTGAAACCATAGGTAACCTTCTTTTGGAGGTTGTTTGTAGAAGCCGTATCGTAATTGACCTTTTTTATACGAGTGCCTTTAAATAACGAACCACGGCAATCTTCCTGTTTACGAATACTAACTTTAAACAAGAATACTTCTCTATTTTCCGGGAATATTAATGTTTAAGTAAATATGATAAAAGCTCTGATTGTGTAAGCATTCAACGTTACCGTAATTGAACGAGCGACTTAAAAGGCATGAATGAAATGGAAAATTGTGAGTAGGTACCTGTTTCTGAAAATCTATTGAATAAATTTAAATCCTAAGTGGACGGCAGTATGGTGCACCAGCTTATAAATGAAGTCAATTTCCAACTAAAACTAATAAGGAAAATCGGAAAGAGAAAACCAGGACTGCGTGCGTATTAGTATGTGAAAGGACTGTTGGTATAATGAAATAGACGTGATAACATTTGCTTGCGATAATAGATAATATATCATCCAGACGACAAGATGGCGTTAAGAGGAAAGATTTGATTTCTTGTTTGTTTGTTTATAAGGAATTAACTCAAAAACTAATTAACCTATTTCAAAAATTCATTAACTTCTAGTAAGCTTTTAATGAATGGAATGCATTGACGCATACCTCCTCGCGGGGCGACGGAGACGGATTCACCGGGGGAAAGATGGTGTGCGATATCCCGGTAATACTGACTAAACCCACCACGGTGTTCCGCGACATAACAGCACGGGCGGGGCCGCGCGAATCACTTTCACATGCAATCGCGACCCCACCGAGGTTTCGGCCCGCTTTATGAAACGGCAGGCCGCTGCACGACAAGACCTACCCTATGGTCACTTGTAAATTTTAACCCTACTGTCCGCTTGAGGACGGACAGACACAGAGGTGCGCGTGGGAACAGGTACGCCGCCTCTCGGACCTGGTACTGATCGGGTGGCGGGCAGGTCCACGAAGCCCACCACCTCTAGCGCATACCTCAGACTGGCTGGAGGTCGTGGATTGCGGACAGGGTTCAGGCGCTCCCTCTCCCGCTCCGCCGCCTCCTTGATGGAAATTACTTCCTCATAAAAGGAGGCGAGGACGTTCCACGACCTTTCGCTTTGGGTCATAGACTAAACCATGGCCGGGAGCGAGAGAGTAACCAATCCGACTGCCGCGACTAACTCACGACGCTGCGAAGCCCAGGCAGGGCAATCTGCCAACGTGTGCAGCGCCGTGTCTACAACAACATCGCGGCAGTTGCCGCAGTAGCGACAACCGGGCGTCTCTTGCGATATATATACGACACAGGAACTGGCCAAAGCAACCTGGAGCAACCAAGCAAGAAGGTGAGAGGGCCATGTCGCCTCTCCACCCACCTCAAAAATGGGACTTACAGTCACGATCGTGGCGTGCCCGACCTCTAGAAAGCTACATTATATATTAATATAGCCTATGTTAATCAGTGTAACGTAGGCTATATTTTATTTAAAAAAAGTGCTATCACTAACATTATCTAACCTACTTTTAAGCGAGTGAAGCCGTGGGCAAAAGCTATTATTTTATATAAAAACTACGAAATTTATTAGAGTAACTCATAGCTTTTCAAAAATTTACTTCATTAATTTTATATTCAACATCAATACGGTTTGGGCGCTCTTCTGATAAGTTCAAAAAACCTATGTTAGAAAAGTCCCCTCTTGTCCATGGCTTGCATTATGACAATAATAATACAATAATATTCTACCACATAAACACAGCACCATCTAGCCCAAACTAAGCAGAGCTTGTACTATGGGTACTAGACAATTGATAAACATACATCCTTTTTTTTTTGTAAATACATACATATTATACAAAGAAACACCCAGACCAAGACAAACATCCATGTTCATGCACACAAATGTATGACTTGTGCGGGAATCGAACCCGTGACCTCAGGCGTGGCAGTCGGTTACAATAACCACTACGTCATCGAGGCCGCCACAATGTAATAGTAGTATAGTTTTTAGCGCAGCATTAGAGCTCAGGCATGTGTTTTCGTATCTCATGCTTAGTTTATGGACGTTTCCTCTAGAGGCGCTTTTAGGTGTAGCGATTTAAGTTGTCGCCTCACAACTTGCCACGTGCTGAGTGATGTGGGTTCAATCCCCACATGGGACAAACATGCTGAGTCTAGATTCTATCTATTTTCTAAATATTTGTAAAGTCACTACACAAATAAGATAGTGCAAGAGTTGTCATGAAATAAAATTACAATTATATGCAACGCAATTTTACCCGCGGCTTCGCTTGCGTAGATGTAGGTTAGGTTAGTAACAATACTTTTTTCTGGATGAAAGGTGCCCTATGTCCTATTCTGTAGCCTTGAGAAAGTAGATACATAAGAAATTTCATGATAATCGGTTGAGTAGTTAAGGCGTGAAAGCGTAACAAACAAACAAATAAATAAACAAACTCATTTTTTTATAATAACAGTTAGGATGATTTCTGTATTCCTATTACGGCCAACTCAAAACATTCTATGCGTTTTTAGCTGTGGCGTAGTGTGGGTGTCAGCCGCCCGGAGCGAAAGAAAATTTTGTCGCCCTCTCATTTACGTATTTCAATTTAAAATATTATAATATACAGTCATTCTCGGTAAGAACAGTCATCATTATTGTCTATTGAACATCTGCCTATTGTTTTCATTCATCATGAAATGGTTCAAATATTTACAAGATATTATTATTAATATTGTGAAATTTTGCCGCTTCCCAAAAGTGCCGTCCGGGGCGGGCTGCCTCTGCCGCCCCCACTACACTACGCCACTGGTTTTGAGTTGGATTTTAAAACATAATTCTTTAAATAGTCATATGCAAAATATTAACTTATATTCTATAATATGGCTGTTATTGTTGATTAGTAAATTGCAGTCATACATTGCAGTAAGCCTATTTTGAAGCACCTTTACAAAGTGTGTGGTGTAGTCTCATTCTCACGTAAAGTAATATACTGTTATAAGAGATGGCACGGCCCCGTATGCGCAAATTGCTATAATAACTTAAAATAAGTAATAGTTATTTAATATTAGGTACTTATGAACCCACACTTAAAGTATTTGCCAGATGATAAATAGATGTTGGTTCAACATTGTAATATTGTCGTATCATTGCATTAATAATTCAAGTTGCCATAACCACGAGTATTCTGAAGAGACACCGCCATTCTAAATTTTATTTTGATGTACGTTTAATTAAATACAAACAAGCGTTTCACAAAATTAGGTGGGTTTTCTATAATATTTGTATTATTATATTCTCATGCTTACGTCTGTTTTAATCAAACAATGGGCCAAGGAATCTGTTTTGTGTACCGACGCGGTTCCTCTTGAAACGTAATGAGTTCAATTCAACGCTGAAAAAGTCCTCACTCATTTTTCTTTCTTGATTTTAAAAGCCAGACAATTTACGTTGACGTGATGAAAAAGATTTAAATGATATTCTTTTAAAATACTTATCTAGATATTGTCTTAAATTAAATGTTTTAAGGATTTGTTTATTATGCTAAGTACAGTTTTGGTGTAATGTTTAGTCAACCTACATATTACATTTAAGTAATGTGTTCTTAGTAAGTAGCGATAGCCCAGTGGGATACCATTGGACTGCCACGCAGAGGTTCGATCCGAGGCACGCAAATTCGATTATTCGGAATAATATGCGTATTAATTATCGCTTGCTTTACGGTGAAGAACATTGTGAGGAAACCTGCTTGTCTGAGAGTTCTCCATAATGTTGTAAAGTCTGCCAAACCGTACTGGGCCAGCGTGGTGAGCTATGCTAAACCTTCTTACTCTGAGTTAAGCACGTGCCCAGTTGAGCAGTTAATGTTTTTATATAGGGCTGATAATAATATCAACCCTATATATAAACATAAACTCCTTTTATATATAAATATAAAAGGAGTCAAGGAAACTACGTAACAATTTTAACGAAGATAGATGATTGAACTTAGCTGTCTATACGTTTATATTCGATCCTACCGAAAAGTAGAATATCAGGCTTTTAACAAAGAATTTGTCATTTTGTTTGAGACAAATGAAATAAATAAACCATTTTGTTCACAGTTCACGTGATGCGAGACACAGAACTCCCTTTAGAGGTGGCGTCGGCCTTAGGACCCGACGTGCAGTTCGTACTCAAATACATCGAAGGTAAGCACACAGCTCATAAAATATTACGATTCAAAACCTCCAAAGTCTTTGTATTATATACTTCTGTCAATCTCGAATAATGTATCTAATGAACAGCAAAAGAATTTTCTAATACTTGCAATGGTTACGGTGATTTGACATCCATACAAGCGCACAAAATTGGCGGTTTCCCTATATGAAATGAAATATGCTTAAAGATGAGTTTTAAAGTTACACAAAGTTAGGAATACTAATGTTAATATTAATGTTGTTAACGTGTGAAAGAAAGTTCTTAAAAACTCATAGCTATTATATTTTATCACAACTTCAACATAATATGGTCATCTATGTAAATCATTAAACACGTAAACATTATATAAAACAAAATATAAATTAAAATAAAATAGTAAGAAACTTTATAAAAAGAATAAATAAAATAGCATAGATTAGCGGGAATCCCACCCGGCAAAGAAAGAATGAGGATGGATGTAAGAAAGATCAAGTATGCGGCCTGAAAGTGCGAGAGGAATATATGCGAGAAATGGAATGTATGACTAACAAAGCTAGACAAGGACCCGGTGATCCTATGATCGGGGAAAAGCAGGAAAAAAAAAAAAAAAGAACATAATATGGTCGCTCAGGGGTCGAAATTATACTGTAAATCATTAATTTTATTACTTTAGTTTTTATAACCATTCAAATGTTAACTATTTCACATCTCAATATCCTACGTGAGCCTAATATTTTTAAAAGGGGTACAAAGTTTTCATTCACGTATTATTTTAAAGATAGCTATCTGTCGCTGTTTTTATGCTTTGGGCTAGAAACATCCTATACTATTTTCCAGAAGATTTTCTAAACTACATTATAAAGTTAGTATGGTGGAATCAATTCGTACTGAGCACAAACCATTCATTTAATTAAGCAATACGTTTCAGTAGATAAGCGTTTAATTTATCGCGAACTTGGTCCGTAATTACTTCGTTTATTTGTTCCTTCCCCTCATTGACACCATAAAGCTGTCAATTGAATTATCAGTTCCGTTCTACAAACACTTCAAACGTTTCCAGCAACGCCTACATTCAGTGTGCAGTATTTGATTTACTTTTCTTTCTTTATTTTTGTATTATGCCTGGAGTTGCCTTTACTTCTGCATTAGGAATACTTCTTGTGTCACAGGAGTCTTTACAAACATTAAATCAACGGAAACAAAGAGCAGCCAAAGTTGAAACTATTATTTGTGAATCGAACAATTTTTTTTGTCACGTGTGGAGTTCGAATCCATAACATGCGGCGCAGTGAAAGTAGTGATTCGACCACTTAAACCATTACTATTGATTCGTAAAAAGAAGCTTGTCATTTTTGGTGCTTGTAATATACATACCTGTGCTCCCTAATATATAGCTGTTTAAGACCAACTTGGGAAACAAGACTACAGCCTACTATATAGTAAGCTGGTGTAGCAATCTACTAAAGCAAAGACCATCACTCGATTGCCACACCAAGTGGAACTTTCTCGCGTTGCTTACTGTTAGAAAAAGGACTTAAAGATGATCCTCGAAAACAGAGTTGCTGTACTGCCAGCATAAGGTACAAGTACTCCTTGTCCTGAACCAATAACACAGCGGCTCCTCAAGGCGCCTAGAAGTCTTATTATTAATATAAGAACGCAACACAGGGTTGTTTAGGCGCGATCTTTAGCAGAGTTGAGATATTTCCTTAGATGAGCTGCTCTAGCTTCAAATAGTTTTGCAGGAAAAGATCTCGGTTTTGCGTTCGGGTATCCTAAAATCGCTATCTGATTTAATTCAGAAAGAAATGAAATAGCACCCTTAAGCAGCGACTACAAATGCTATTTTTAGGTAGCCAGCTTATAAAATGGTTTATTCGCTTTTAGAATAATGATTAAGATAAAAAACAGCACACGTATACATTTAGTTTATTTGCTTGACATGAAGAAAGGCCAGAGAAATACTTGCCTTCGCTTTCAAAAGTTTCCAAGTAAATAAAGTAAAGAGTCCAAAAATATCCCTTAATTTCCTCCTCTCTCACGTAACTTCGGCGTATTTGTACAAAACTTTGCCGGCTGCGGGGCCCTCTAATCATCCAACTACCTATAAAAGCAATCCATCTGTTAATAGGTCCACGGATATCTACCGAGGATTATTGTCACTTCGGTCATCCGATATCTTCTTAAGACGTTTCAAATGAATTGCTTTCTTATTTTTGCTTGATTTTCTCTTGAATGATGGACGGATAAAGATTAATGGGGAGAAGCTCTCTTTCTAAATTGGTCTGCCTGCCTCCGAATAGATTATTAGTTTTCCCTCAGTGTCGTTCGTTTACCGACAGTCGGCAAGGCACCTAATTACAATATTTATTCATGAGGCGACAGACTCTTATTAGAAAACAATGAATACAAAGTGAATTTATGTTCGGGACGGAGGACATGAATTTAAACCGGACGTCTGGTAGTGCTCCCCTTGCATTCAGATAACTGTTTCGAAGCTACAGCACTGGGAATATTTATTTGCCTCTTATATTGAAATAAGTTGAAGTAACGATAGCGCAATGGTTACAGTACATATATTGAATTAAAAATACTGCAGGTTTCTATTTTTATTGTTCTGTATACTATGATGAAAAATATGTTCATGATCTGCCTGGTGATAAGCGATGACTGTATGTTGCCTATGGACTTTTGCCACATCAGACATATCACTCGCAAGCTGCTGACATTAAAAACAATCTCCTATAATGAGCCTAGAAATGGCAGTGTGTGTTTAGCTGTGGTCTTCTGAAGAGCACTTCGTCAATCGGGATAAGGTCATCCCGAAGTGCCCTACAGAAGTACAACACACATCGTTATCCGGACTTAAACCTGGTATTACTTTAAACTAGGTAGTATAACGTAATTTTAATTACGGATTAAGTCCGAATACTGTTGTGTTGCTATTAAGAATTGTAGTGCCGATACCGCTGAGCTATTACTGAGATTTTTTTAACACGCTAACTTTTTGTTAATGGGTAAATCTTGACACCATTTACCACTACTATTTAATACTACCATATACTATTTAATTACTGCTAAATACCTTAGCACTTAACTACTACTAGTAGGTGAAATATAAGTGTATATTTTGAAGATGTCAGAAGCGGGATGCTTTTAAAAGTTAAGAAACTTGCGCTATGAAGTTATTAGTTGGCAGGCCAAAGCGAAGTAAGTACAATCTCTCGGTGAAGTTTTAATAGTTGCGGTGTTTTAAACATCTGATATCTTTCGTGTACAAAGGCCTTAAAGTAAGTCCCGTACTATCCTTGTTGTTCTTACTAATACCGATAAAATATAAAACGTAATCTTTATATTAAATACGTGAAGCAAATACATTAGAAATACATTAAATTAATGAAAATCACTACACGCACACAACCATGCTTTTGACACACGCAGTCGAATCGCGTTCGTAGTATTTCGGCATTGTTCGGCTGATGTCGTGCAATTATTCGTAAATATGGTTACATATCTTATATAAAATATGGTTATATAGCTATAAACAATAAAACCTTAATAATGATCAAACTTAAAATTTCAATCAATTATGGTTAAAATTCGACTATTTGGCGACCGCTAGTATAAAAAAAAGATACATACTAAATATACATAGATAGTTTTACGCCTATATACCCGACAGGGCAGATAAAGGAGGAAGATAATACATACAATACATATAAACAATAATAACACTTTGCAAATCCTAGGAATGACCGAACTCAGGACTTCACGGGACCAACGAAGCATTCAACACATAATATAAAAGTATTCAAAATTAATCTAGAAGTACATCATATCAACAAAAGTTTCATTGGTCGAGAAGCTGCCTACGTAACAATATTTTTCATCCAATTATTTTTGCGAATAAAAGCCTTACAAACAGAGTTAATTTACTTTTCTTGATATAAGCGCGACGCGACGCGACGGCTGACAGAGTGCCCGTGTCCATCAGAATAGATAAGCCTCATTTATTTACTCCAAACGAATTCTGTAGTTTACTTTTCAATTGGAATTCAAATTACATTATTTCTATGAATAAATATTTTCAAGATAAATAATTGTTGTTCCGTTCGTCAAATATTTTGGTATTATCTTTTATTTAGGATACGTTTCCATTTACCAATAACGATGTTAGTAATAAGAACAATGTCTATTAAAAATAAAAGAACTTTAGTGCAATATTTAAATGATTTTCTTACCATGTATATTACTTACCATTAATATAAGTTATTATTAATATGATTATCGGGATTTTTATATACCTGAGCCCTAAATGGTAGAAACAATAAAACGTTAGATAATAAAATCTATTTTTGGATAGTACTATATCTATACTCTAATTATGAATAATAAATAAAAAAATATTTGAGGTAGATATCTGTAGATTTTGCGTTTATCTCCCTCCAGTTTCGTTTAAACTCAAGCAGCTCGACTGAAGAAGTGTCACGGTGAAACTTCATTAGACGTGCTGGTCAGGTTTTCAATCTTCTGTAAAATGGTGATACTGTCACTCATTCACAAACAACCATTGCACATAACAATTCTGCATAGAGTAGGTATGTTATTAACAAAGTTGACATGATTCCTTATGAAGTCTCTCAGCTTGGTATGAAATTAATTTGAATTTGAAGCTCTTTAATGCTAGCTTCTTCAATATAGGTCTTCGTAAATCTTTACCGCAGTAAGCTATGCTAATAATTTTTTACATCTTCCTGAAGCAATTACCGGTGACCGACAGGTCTGTATTCCAATCGTGCGTCCGGTTTTAAGTTTCCTATCTATAATTTTAGTCCCGGTTTAGAACCAATAATCTTTCGAAAATTGTTATGTGTACATGTTTTAACTGCCAACCGATTAAGAGTTTTCCGGTAAGATGCCTGGAAGAGCCGGAGTTGTTATTAGGTATTCTATTAGACATTTTAGGGATCCGTTCTGGATGTCAATCGTACCCGATGACCGCTATAGGCTGTTGTTAGTCGAAATATTTCTAATCTAATTGAACTATATTTTGCAAAGAAAGAGAGGTCAAGTAGGTTCTCCAGTAGTCAATGCAGGCCTAGATTTACGACTGTATGTATGTGAGATAGAGGAAATACCCATATTAACTACAATGTGTGATACAGTACTTGTAAGAGATAGTGCACATTGGCGTACGAGGTTCAAGAATTCCGCTTAAACTGAAGCTGTTTGATTAGGGAATTACCACTCAACAGAAGGTCGAAGTTAAACAACCTCGTGTTGTATTGCGGCGGTAAATAGGGTAGCCAGCTTCCTTACGGAAGCCCTGTATTGTCAGAGAGACCAGTGGTATCTTTACTCCCGGTACTGACAAAGACTTGATTCGTGCTTAGAGACTCATTTTTTTAAAGGTTGTATCGCACTTTCATGGTTGTCATACACTCGCGATGTGGTATCGCTTTGCTCTGCTCTTCTTTTTCTTGGGCTGCCTTTAAGCAGTGAAGGTTAGCAATCGGCTCTGCATACATCTTTGGCAACGCGAAAGTGTTCGGTTGCTGTTGTAATTTCCATGCTAACCGCTTTCAATCAGACGAGTTGTACGAAAAAGATAAAACTGCTATTGTTACTTCGCAAGGTACGTACTTTACAGAAATCCACGCTTTACCTCATCTTTATTTAGTTAGCATGAAATATTGTACAATAGACAGCGCCACTTGCAACCCTACCATTGAGGCAACCTAAACAAAGAATTGTACTTAACTCCAAACAGTTTCTCTTTTCATAACATTTTAAGAATTCTGATGTTGTTTATTTAGCTACACAACAGGAAAATATTGATTTGCCCACGACGTTTAATACGAATTCCGTGGGTGTCTTCGAAGATATACGAAGATAAAAACAAAAAAAAAATAGCATCAAATAGTCATAAGAATACTTATCGGCATAGTTATACATGTAGATAGATGTTAGATTAAACAGGTAACATTTATAATCAAGTTGAAACGTGTTATTTTTTAGTATTCAAAACATCAGCCTGTAAAGAAAGGCTGCTGTAAAAATTTATAGGCTATTTAATTTCTGTCACGCCTAGTTTATCAGCCTAGAAACATTTAAATTGTATTTAACCTTAATAAATAACACTAATTGCATACTAGACGGATCATTACTGGCGGAGAACTGATAAAATAGCGCCGAACAAAATACTACGTTATCATTAAACCACAATCAAGAAAGCACGCACACGTCGTTAGGCCGTCACACGCACACACGCGCACAATTCACCTGTTGCTATGGTTGTATTGAGAGGCTTTGCGCAGGCGCAGGTTGTAAGTTCTCCCACTATACTGGCATAGTAGTAGCCCCGTCACGTTCTCGTCGCTACGTTTAGAAAGAGATGGAGCGTTGAACTTTTCGCCATCGGTAAAGCAGTTCGGCCTGTTGTACCGACCGCCCGACTGGATCAACGGTCTTTCTCGCGTAGCGGACCTAACTTAGTTTTAACTTAACGTTGTAACGCAGCGTTTGTTTTATACGATTTAACGGTCGGTTTTCAGCAATGTTGTGTTCAACACGTCACAATTTGAATTAGAGAACCGTTTGTGTGATTTTTGTGACGGCAAAAGTGCGTTTTGTGTATCGTATGTGCCCGGTCTGGTGTTGATACAGCCTTCGCTGAGTGAATGCTTAAATCACGCCATGTACCTCAGTGCTATGTAGGTTCGTTAAAAGTGCCAGTGCAAAGTTAAAATTCGAATTTGTGGTGGAGATAAAAAAAGGTTCTAACACGTTTACTTTGTGTCAGTTTTTGTGGATAAGTGCACAGATAAAGGATTGAGATAAACTTCAAAGTAAAACAGGGTATGTACGTATGTACTAAATACTTTCTACTATATCGATTTGTGTCTATCTACTAACGGTATCGATATTCGAAAACATCTATTGATACACGTTAGATACGTTTTGTCAAACATTCTTTTATAAAATCAATAAATATTCTCGAGCTAAGATCCCGTTTTATAAACTAAGTTGCGAATTTGTATAGGTTCATTGAATGTTATTATTATAATATATTGATAATACAACCTGTCTAGTGGTTTAGAGCGGCACGAGAACTCGTATGGTCGTGGATTCGAACCTTGACACCGGTATTTACTATCGTGGCTGAACGAGTTACGTATCGTAAGTGGGAGGGTCAAAAGAAAATTAAAATAATTCTTTTGTGAAATGAAAGTTGCATAAAATTTTTATATAATGCTTTGAATGGTAGCAAGTCACGAAACTATTATCGGTTAGATTGATATGTAAGTCAATTTTTTCTGCAAAAATACTTCGATATATTTTTGATCTGACGTTTTATGTTGTGTAGGTATTAACATAAAAATCTGTTTATAAAATTTGAAATGTAGGTAGTTTGAGAATAGAAATATTATTATCCATATTTCAACATCATAATTATAATAATCATATAAACATATTATAGTAATGAACGTAACTTCATTGATGTGTGCACTTTTATAATATTGTTGTCTGACCACGTGCATAAACAGAAACACACAACCTAATATTTACATGCTAACACATATATCTACTACTCCGGCGACCATTCTCTTGTCCCTCGTACTTAAATAACTTTGATCAAACATAGCTTTTCACTTAAGTATACTATTAAAAAGGAATATAACATTTATGAAACCGTCAAATAAGACCACTTTCTTATCAATAACATGACGTTACCGGCGCAGAAATATGCAGCAACATTAGAATTTTGTTACATGTACGCAAATGTCGTAGTTTTTCATTTAGTTTTAACGCAAATGATAAATTTGCATTAGAAATAAAATAATATAATGTTATTTGCGGTTTATTTTAATATTTTCATTGGAATTGTAACCTCATGTTTTGTATTCTTAGTATAAACATCAATTGCTAAAAGCCATATTTAAATTTATATAAATCCAAAATATAAATGAGATGTTATGATACATAATCAGCACATTAATTCAACACTTATGAATCTAGGTAGAAGATAATGTTATTTTTGATGCGTCGAAAGAATCGCCTTAAAACAACATCAACGCGTCGCATATTTAAGGAGCGGGCTAGCCTCTTGCCATGAATGTTAAGTGAACATTAACACGTTAAATGCATACTGCAGTATATTTAATGTACTTCTAAATTGTATTTTATATGCATAGATATTCAGAGTATATATATAGACTTATGCATATGTCTCATGGTCATTTAATTGATGAAAAAATGTTTGATAAGTAAAAAAGGTTGGGTAACGAATGATACCTACCTACCTACATAATATTTAACACAACAGTTCGGTATAAATAAAGGATGAACTACATTTGTGTACATTGTAATTATAGATAACAGCGGGTTTCCAATGCTACTTCTTTGCTAATGTATAAATGTTACTATTGTTGTTTTAAAATAAATATACTTTACAATTTCTTAAATACATTTCAAAATTAAAATACTATAATATAAAATACTGCTGTTTCACGACTATTATTATCATCCTCGTTTATACAGAGCCAATGTCGATAGTGTTACGAGTGTGATTAAAAATTTCCGTGCGTAATTAATTAAGTGTATAATTGAATGATAAATATTTAATTATTTTTATGTAATGTGAAAACTTCTATGTTAATTTCGTATAGATAGATATCAGTTTTATTAAACTGGATATTAAAATTTGAGATAGTATCATCGCAACATCCTGTCACAACCTTTCATTTAAGTAAATATACAAAATTAGACAACATTCCTTATCACCGAAGATCGATCACGTCCACCAATTAACAGTTTCTGATTACAATCCAAGTGTGAACTTAAACACGATCCAATTTATGTCACTATAAGTATTTTATGATACCGCTACGCGATTGATCTCATTCACCCCGGCTAACTGCACAACGCGTCAACGTTAGACTCAGAATATACATATATAATATTATATTATATAATTGAGGGTCTCACATTTCCGCAAACTTTTGTTCAGACACCGTTTTGAAATCAACACGCCTGCAATGAGTCTCAAAAACAATTAAACACAAACCACTTCAAAGACAGTGTCAATAATGCTAAAATTTTCGACAAACTGCTACAAATTACTATTGTTCAGTTTTCAATTACAAATCCATTATACACTTTTAAACAAATAACAACTTTATTATTAGGATGTTTAAGTAGAGAATTGATTGTGTTGGATGCCGGATACGTAAAAAATCACCCGTGCCAACGCAGCACATTCCAGAAATGCCTTTAATTAGAGGCAGGTAACGTTGGGCGCGCGGCATTGTATTCTACCGTGACATTTATATCTTAACTCGCACGGCTGTTAGCTGTTTACAAATATAATCATACAAGCTTAAAGTAATTTTATTTCGTATTTGGAAATATTTAGTCGGTTCTCAAGCCATCGTGACGTAAAATCGTATTACACATATTATAATATCATATTATCAGGTCGTAAATCTTACAGTCCTATTAATTATACTAATTATAAAGCGAAGCATATATTTAAAAAACGGTTTGCTTTATGCTTACGTACCCAAGGATCTTTCTGTATATTTCATAAGTACGGTACAAATACGAATTAGTACGAATTCTTGCCTTGAACAACAATGGTTTTGTCAATTAGTCTACGTGTTTTAAAATTTTTTGACAAGCCTTTATTTTATTCCATCTTTAATTGTATTAAACATTCATCTCTGAGTTATAATATCTGACGTAAGGCTGTAATAAAATATGAATTATTCTCGAGCGTCTATTGTAGCATAGTTGTACTGCTTTAAATACAAAGGCGTACTTATTAACTCATTGAATATTTTTATGATCACGTTTAAATACATAACAATGGCCGGTTACTTGTTAAGAATATTGAACTCTCAAAATATAAGGTAACAGTTTCCCACGCAAATATAATCATGATTTTATAATCGCGAAAACATACTACGCGACCTGAGTATTAAAATTTTTAAATAATCGTCTAGTAATAACATACGGCAGGATACTCGAAAAACAGGCTTTAGCTATTAGATAGCAAAAATTTATTACCTCCTTTACAAATTGCCAGATACAGAATAAAATTAAATTCATTTAGTTACCGGTTCGTTATAGATAAATAGCATTATTATCATTATCACGAATGCGAGCAAGTGGAGCTGTTACACACTAAGTAACTTTATTGCTGTGCCAAAATAAAATTTTCATACGAAGGAAGTAATTTGTTATCAATACAATATAATTTAACAAGCCTACTTGAACTTTGAGGTGCTTGCGAAGTATAATAGGCATATTGTTGCTTTGTGTTCAGAATTAATAAAAGGCTCGACATCAAATGTAAATGAAATGAAAGCTTTCCCGAAGTTTCAAAAGCACTTATAGCAAAGAAAGTGACTAAAGGTGGAGGAAACAGGAAAAGAGGCGTCACAGCGGTGTTGGCACATCAACCGCGTAACCCTCGGACGCGATGTCAGATGTTCACACGGCTCGTAGGCCGCGCCGGCCGCGTCGAGCGCCACGCCACCGCACCGGATCGCTGGCGCGGGCCTCAAGTGGAATCTCGTGAAAGTTGGCCAACACTCGCTCAAGATCAAGTGGATGGGTCGCCGGAACCAGTTTTGTGAATCGGCAAGTGTAGGCAACGATGAGTTAGGAATCTACGGCGAAACTGGCCGCCTCGATAAACAACCGACAACTGGTCCGACCGAGGAAATAGATCATTAATAAAAATATTTATGAAACTGGAAAACGAGATTTATATTATTCTCGCTCGTGATAATATCGCGATTCTACGTTACGAGCGATGACAGTAACTGCGTCTATTTAATTTATACGAAAATATGTATTATTTACACAAATAAGCAGAGTCAAATGTCAGGTCCATTGTAGTATTGGTCGGATGCGTAGCCGCACCCAGGCGGTGCGGTCCACGCGTGCCGAGTTGTGCTTTCACGTGATCGTTTGGCCTCCGCTCTTGACTTTATGAAGTGATATATATACCTACTGGAGACGTGCGAACATTATAACGTATTACCATAACAAAGAATATGTAATGATTACGATATAGTTTCGACTGAGTTCAATCATTAGTTCTGGCTCAAACACGGCGATAAATGCACTATATCCGTAGCCATCAACTACCAGTATTTTACGTCGACCTATTCAAACGAATGGAGGAAAACCTCTCATGCGATTCCTCTCACGTGCCATTGTGAATTGTTTCAGCTATCTAAACGCCGACGTTTAATTGTTGTGGTCTCATTGTCGCTGGTATCTGCGATCTCACGGCAATGATACTGAGAGACAGACACAGGACCTAGATTATGAACAATTTGTTATGTTTGTAATCAGCGTGAAAAGTACAAAGTATTAGGAAGGAAAGATGTCATGAGTAATGATGATGGATTGCTTATATTGCTATATACTGCGAAGGTATCGATGTCTCTAAGTTGCGTAGCATCCAGCTTTTCGTTATTAATGTTTTGTTTAAGCAGTATTGTATTACACCCTTGATTTATCGTGATTGTTCGACAGACTACAAATTAGTGGCAGATTCTATATAATTCTTTATTTAGGAAGATTTATTTTGATAGATATATCTAGTGACTTGAAACACGTTGTTAGAGGATTGCGTTCTATTCCGCTACGCCATAAAATGCAGTATTTATTGCCACAGACACGTATTCATATGTCGATTCCGTGTCCTATGTAGATTTGATCGACTTGACCTCTTGAAACATAGGCTATATCAAAATCGCGAACAAGGTCGTAGTTAATTACTAATATTTTCTTAAAATAAAAGTGTATATGATGGATATAACAGTACATTAGTATAAAAATATTGATTCATACAAAAATTAAAAAAAATTGTGTAATATAGCACTCTGGGATAGTAGTTCATATTACTAAACAAAAGAGAGCACTTGAAGCAACTCTATCTAAGTTACCTGATTATAAGTTTTGGTTTGTGTCAGCCTGAACATAAATAAAATTTAACTTGCGAGTAATGGCTAGTCTTACACACATGTATTATATTATACGAGGAATGTATAATATAAGAAAATCAAAACGTAATTAGCACGCTATAAAAAATCAATACCGGGTTTGAAGAGTTCACTTATAATGGAATACAACGAATGCTCATTCAATAAAAAAAAGTCTTTGTAATCCATCCTTTGTATTGATGTACATAATACTTAGTTGAATAATAAATATACAATAGCTGATATCACAGTGTAGCTAGTAATTCTAGTTTATACAGTTTGTTATCGACTATCAATAGTCTAGTATACAGGTAACAGAAAGTACCAGCTGATCGAGCTATAAGCCGGTATTTTCTCCCCCGTCTTGACCCGTTGGTTAGCTCAATGAATTTGCCTTAGCTAGTCTGTGGTAATAGGTTAGATTCACACATAGATAATATTTTCAGATTACGTATGTGTGAGCAAAGTTCTACTGGATTTTGAGTTCACTAGTTGGCCAGTCTCAGTTGAATAAACAAAGGTGCGAATGGTTGCCCAGCTTATCTCAAATATTTACATTTAAATAGCTATTGGTTACCGTTCAGTAGATCTTATCGAGTGTCTAATTATATTGAGCAATGTGGGAGTAGAAACTATTCCATTGATTAGCGCTTTATGTCGAACTTTAGCAATTATTCTTAGAGCTATGTCGTGTAATGGCATTTGTTTGAAAATATTCCCGATCGTAGTATGATAAAAGAGATAGATGTATTTTGATTGAGTTACAAAGAGCAATGGGTAAGTTTTAGAATTTATGGTACGTACTTGTGAACTTGAGGAATGTTTCGGAGTGGACACGTTGTGTGGTCTCGATGACGAATATGCTTTTCGATATACGTAATCACAAATATTTGTATAGTTAAGCAAATAGCAATTTCGTGACAGTATGTGAAAACTATTATATTTTTAATGTAAGTTATTGATGACATGTGACAAAATATTTTTGCCCTAAGCAGAATTTTCTTATTTAACAGATTTTTATCTGAATAAATCCATACATAACTACCAAAACATCTTCGGTCATTCTAATAATATTATGAATATAAAAGTTTATGAAAACTTACTGGATTAAACGGTGACTAATATGAGTGTCCCACTGCAAAGTAAGGACATTTTGCTTTACCACGTCTTCCTGTTATGCGCTACTTCACATCAGTCACCGTTTTATCCAGTAAGTTTTCAGAAACTTCATATTATATGTATTGAATAAATAAATAAAAAAAGAGCGGACGCTTGTCTGTCTACTCAGTCACCTGTAAACTGATAAACTATGGCCTAGATTAACAAAAAGAGATTTATGCTCTGTATGTGTTCCCGTGGGATATGTACCTACACGCGGGCGAAGCCACGAGCAGAAATTCAAGCGAGAAAATAATTTGCACTGATTCGTATTGTATTGCTTATCAAAATAATACAATATAACAGTGCAAATTATTTCACCGAGGCCACAATGCGTAAGTTTCAGTTGACATGGATCTTTTATGCGTAAACAAGGAATCACATGTTATAAATATTAGCTGTCGTCTTTAAAACAGTTTAAGGCTACGTCTACACTTTTATGATATCATTATAACGCGTGATTCGTACTAATCCGTACAAATCCAATAATGGCAAATATTGATTTATGATGGCTTTTCATTAGATTCTATTTTACATTCATAATCGAATCACATTTCTATGCTAATATCATCAACCATATATGGAATAATAACAGCGGCCTTTGATTAATTAATGAAATAAAGATATTATTTAAAACTTGTACGTTTTAAACGTTTTTAAAAGCTCGGCAATAATTTTCTAAATTGGGAAATCTTTCTAAATGTGACGACGAGTTTAAATCCATTTGATTACCGAGCACCCTCGTTAAGCTGTAACCCAGTCAATAAAAAAGTATAGTAGGTAAGCAGTAATACTAACCGATATTTCATAAGAAGCTTAAAGCTACCACCTAGTCTTGTTTCATCTTTCTTCTTAAACCTGTTCCGATGTGGACCAAGTGGTCCCATAAAATTAATAAGGTCATTCAGACACCATCATAAATTTTATACAACACACTATTATGTGCTATGGGGGATTACCATGGGATGCGTTTAGTGTCGACCGCAACGAAGGAATTTTATCTACTAAGTACTAGTTGTTTTCAACGAGTTTCGTCAAAGAACATGTATTATGACCCTGCTTCAAATTTCGGGCACATTTCAAGTAAATTCCTTGGTTTCTGTTAATCCCAAAACAATAGGAATATTACCTACTTCAGAGTTACCTTAGATTCGATATTTATTGACTGATAAAGCCAAACATGATAAAAAATACACGATAAAAATATGGAATAATATATAAATGGCAGGTTATCCTAAACTCCTTTCGGTTACATTTACAAATAAAATTCTTCTGCGTCGTCTTAGGAGCGCTTGTTCCGTATTTTCGGGGAATTGGCACTGGTTTCGTGGAAACTCACGCAAACACACGCTCACACTGAAATATTTATAAATATCACGGATTCTCAAATAAGTCTATTTATTGCTTTATTGTACATAACTGTATATGTAGTGGAAGAAAAAAATACCGTAGAAATCCTAATTATTTATTCACGCATATTTTCTTGAAATCGGTTTTATTAATTATTTTATAATTATATAAATATCTCTTATGCCAAATGTGCTCAAATCAAAGAAAAGTACTGAATACCAGTATAACAAGCAGTGAAAAATATTGTTGAATTTTGAGGAAATATTTGATATCTCTGATCGGCAGTTATTGAAACTGGCTCTTTTTATAAAATATATACATGTTCCCTTATCAAACTGTGACAGTTATGAAGCTTTTAACTGACATGCCCCGTAATCTGTTTGCGTTGACTACTCGAGTCGATATAAAGTAATACGTAGTATAATATACCGGACCACATTCTTTCGACGACAAAATTTCATTTAAGTCAAAGTAAGTTACGTTAGATAAATTTAATTGATTTTGTTAAATGCTATTAGAACATTTATAAACTTAAATGAAAAGGTGTTGGTATTCAAATAGAACTTTCTTGAAATATTTTTATTTGATTTGTAAAGATATGACGGTAATTTGTGAGAGAAAGAATGATGAGACCTGAGCCATTCAAACATCGAAATTTATTCAAACTTCCCTATAAAAGTAAGTAGTCTATTTGTAAGCAAATTATTTAAAGTGTTCCCTTTTAATCTTAATGTAATAGTCTCTCGAAAGGTGTAATAGGCTTAAAATAACAATCAATTAATTCCTGTCGTCGACAGGGGTCCATTTAAGGGCTAGTTAGACAAGTAACCTTTAGCGTCAAAGGTGGTATTGACGGTTTGTCAAGACGCGTGCTTGTCCATTCGCACCTGCGTTTTTTATGAAGCTGAACAGCTGATAACGTGCTGCAAAGAAGGCACGTGTCAAGAAGAAAATAGCGATATTACTCTGCATGATAGGCATAATAACAAAGCAATTATCTTGTAAGAAATGTGTAAGTTAAGTATTGCTGATTATAGTGGCGGTAAAATTACGTAGAATTTTCTAGCACGAATGAGAAACAACATAATATGAGTATACGTAAGTTTAGTCAGCGATTCTCGCTGTTACGTCTATTACGTATATTAACATTTACAAGTGATATACATACATATATGAGGCAAGTATAATTACGTCTGTCAAACGTAGCCTTAAACTCTATTAGTTCCGTCCAAATTTGTTGCATTAGCACAATGCGGTAAAATTCGTAACGAAAATGTTTGATAACTATATGCAGGACTCGAGATCTGAAGATCGATGGTCACAGTTGCTGTCTTCCAGGCCTCGTGCGGGTAACTATGGTCAATTAGATTGTAAGCACTAAATCAAAGTCGCTAAATATTTGTGTTTATGAATAATAAACGACTGCAGTTCATCGGTTAGATTTTAACGTGGAACTATTTTGTGGTAGCAGTGATAGTCTAATAGCAAGTTCGCTTTACGACCAAAAGGTTGCGGTTTGGAATTACCTTATTGCATTACCGTCTCCTAGTACAAGAAATTTGCTTAACGGGGACACTGCTATGCACATTAACAAGAACCACAAGAATTCTAGTAACGTAGAACGTACAACTGGCAAGACTTAAGTTATGCTAAAAAGCGACCCCACATTCAAACATATGTAACTTAATACTGGAATTTGCCCGCGACTTCGTACGCGTAAATGTAGGTTACGCCAATTCCTTTTCCCTCGGGAACAGTAGTTTTTCTGGATGCATTTTAGAAATTAGCTAGGTATATAAAATAATGTTACCGTGAAGTTAAGCGGCAGAGCACTTGTAGATTACCTCAGACCTTTTTCTAGGTGAACCGATTTTGTTTAGGATGTGGTCATTGCATTGATATAATTAAGGACTGTATCTACAACTACTATACTACTATTTCAATGATAAATAGTATCTATTATATAAAAATTATTCTCTTTGCCAGCAATTACTGTTTAGTACAGCTTACCTACGAGGGTGCGTTTTTAAGTTCGCGGTATGGAGGGTATGGAAGGTGGTGGGGGTGCTTGTTTAGTCACTAACGTGTTTAGCAACTAATAATTAGTATATATACCGAGTATTATCATAATGAGGTCATTAGTCTTTGAACTATCGTCCCTCAAGCAACTCAATCTGGAAGAAATTGTGAAGTATGGAGAAAATCGAGTTCCGCGCCGTTATAAAGTTCCTTACCAAGCAAGGAAAAAATGTTCAAACCATTTTGGAAGAGATGTCATCTGTATACGGGGACTCTTGTCCAGAAAAAGCCATGGTATACAAGTGGCACAACCTCTTTAAGCAAGGCAGGGAATCAATTGAAGACGATTCCCGGCCTGGGCGGTCTGTTGAGGTCACCACTCCAAATCTTATCGAAAAAATCGAAAAATTAATATTGGAGGATGCACGTTTGAAGAAAAAACAAATCGCAGAGATGGTTGGAGTATCTGAAACGACCATTTTCAAGGTTCTCCATGATCATCTCGGCATGACAAAAGTCAGTGCAAGATGGGTGCCTGGAATGCTCACACCGCCTCAAAAACAGAAGCGCGTCGAGTGTTCGCGTGCGTTTTTGAGCCAGTGTAATGAAGACAAGGATGGTTTTTTGGAGCGAATTGTTACTGGGGATGAAACTTGGGTTCATCACTATGAACCTGAGTCTAAACAAGATTCCATGCAGTGGCATAAAAAGGGTACACCACCGCCTAAGAAATTCAAGGTGTCGCAATCGGCGGGAAAGCTCATGGCGAGTTTGAGAGTTTTTGGGACACAGAAGGAATTTTGTTGGTTGATTACAAAGAAAAAGGTGTTTCCATAACCGGAGAACACTACGCTTCAATTTTAGAGCAGTTAAAAGAGGCAATCAGAGAAAAAGAAGAGGAAAATTGACCAAAGGTGTCCTGCTCTTGCACGACAATGCTCCTGTTCACAAGAGTCGAGTTGCGTTGGCTGCTTTGCACAAGGTGGGCTTCGATATCATTGATCACCCACCTTATAGCCCAGACTTGGCTCCCAGCGACTATTATCTCTTTCCAAATCTGAAAAAAGAGCTTCGAGGAAAGAAATTTTCAACCGATGAAGAAGTGAAGGATGCAGTTTCGGCGTATTTTTCAGAGAAAGACAAAACATTTTTTTATGAAGGTATTCATAAGTTAATTCATAGATCTGAGAAATGTATTAGGGTTTCAGGTGAATATATTGAAAAGGAAAAATAATTTTGTAATATTATTTCATCCCCTTCTATTCCATTCCGCGAACTTAAAAACGCACCCTCGTATATGATAAGTCTACACCACGCTTATATGTTCATCAAGTTTGAAATCAAGATAGGAACAAACTTAGTTCGAGTCCTTGATGAGCGACAAAGTTCTATCAAAATAGACTCTTATTGCAGTTTACAATCAGTCGCCGTATGCAGTGTGCACCTGCACGATCATTGATATTTCCGTCGCGTGCAGTCGTACGTGACTCATACGGTATCGTGACGTTTACCCTACCCTGCTGGCGCCAATCCACCAGTGAGTGATTCGCTTTATAACACATCTGCATTAATTGTTACCGAGGATATATTACCGTGCAATACAGCCCTATATCATTAGGTGACAGTCGAGATCGATATAGTTATAACTCTATAAATAAAAATAAGACTAACGATGCCAATATTCTAAATTATTTTAGGCAATTATTTCTTGCATCATATTTACCAGTGTTATAAACGTAAAATTTGATAGTATTATTTTATTGTATCATTATTGTACATTAAAATACTTAGATATATTTAAATTTAACTTAAAATGCTTTAACTGAATAATAATTTCGACTAACAATGTGTTGAATAGTTATTCATTAATTTGAATTAAAGTTTCATATAAGTATACGCTAGTCGTTGAAGTCTATAGACACAGGGCCGTTCAAAATCAAATTAACAGTGACAGTGAAAATATTTTAATCCCTCTCTCAATGTCGGCTACATGTATGTATCTATACCGCGTGTCATTCGCTGATATGTATTTCAAAATGTTGTTGTCTTTAACGTTGAAAATTTGAAGGTAGTGAAAAATGCCATAACGATTGCAAAATATAGGTTACAGTAAAGTTGGCATCGTTTAAAGATCCTTCGTACTTTGTAAACTCAACCCGAAGTAAAGATTATTAATGTGCACCAATACATTTATTGGACAGGCTGTAAGAGTAAAATCTATTTGAACAAACTGCAGTACATTTGTTTTGTCTAAATGAAAAAGAACGGTTTACAAACATTAGTCTGAGTTAAACGATGACCCTTTGCTTGTTTGAACGAATTTGTCATTTCGGAGTTTACAAGCTTTTCTTGAGCTTAGTTTAAGGCAGTAATATAATTTAATTATAAATTGTAATTCGCCCTGGATTGTTATGGGTAGCCTTTTTAAGAGGGTTTTATTACGTCACCTTGTATTTAGTATAATGTATTTAGTATAAAAAGAAAGAAGTATAATTTAAAAAGTAAGTTCTGTTCTATGTCTTATAATATGTTTGTCTGATTTGGTTTACAATTTGGTCACTATAGCAAATATAATACGAAAGTTTACATACTTACGAATGATGAATATCATGAAGCTAAAATATATAAAAAAATACAATATGCTACAAGTATATTACTTATTCATATCTTTAGCTAATAGCTGTTTTATAGTATTGGTTAATAATCCAATTTTATTGAATACCATCGATCGTTATTTTTATAAACCAATCAAACTGAGTCTGCACAAGTACCTGCAATATACAGTTTCTGCTACTAAATTGGCGGTATATTTATATTCTATAGAAATAAACTATGAAACGGCCAGAATAATGGCAATTATTCTTTTACCGCTTGAAATGTACTTCGCTCAAAACGTGGTCATAGCCTTTGTTTTATTAAATTCGTTTTAAATAAAGTCATCCCGTCAGGGAGAGTAGGTTGGTATTATATTTTCATTCAAATTCAAATGTATGTTTTCGCCACAATGCTATTTCAGTTGCAATATAAATTCTATACCCGGTGTGGCATATTTTTAGAAAGATATTTTTATTGAAAATAAATTAAATTAAAGTAATAATATTTTATAAGTAGTTTTGTTAAATAATATGATAGAGTATTTCTACTATTACTGTAGTTATTTATAAATTTGATAAAGTGGTTTAATTTTGGTGTCGCATAACACTCGTGTAAACATTAGTCAATATTATGATATCAATCATATATGGCGCCGAAAACTATTGTATGAACTACTAATTCTTATTATTATTTTTACGCAAACTTGACTTGCTCGATTTAGACACCAAGAGGGAATAAAGATAGGTGTTTGAAGTGATAAAACATGAGGGTAAATAGGTAGTGAGTGAACACAGGTAGAGGCGTTTATTGAAGCGATTGACGCACGTGTTCGTGTCGTAACGTTATGTAGGCAGAGTTTGAAATAGTAGCTTATCTCTAGATAAGAATTTATTACCTTATACGTATTGTATAGCGATTACATTAGAATTTTTATGCCACAGCGACGTCTGGGGAAGAAAAATGGTTACTCGTATATTAAATCAGGCGTTTTCTATATATTTACTTTGTATTAGAATTTCAAATTACGTAACTTTGATATCATATTGTATTTTTAGTGACTGCGGTATGATTAATTTTACCTGAGGCCAGAAAAATAAAGTGATTTACACTTATAACAGAAATAATTTAAATTTACTATTCACTCGAAAATTGACGATCATAAATTAACCTGTTGTATTTTATTGAACTGCAGTATATTGACTTATCGAGTTGTTTAGGAATGTAGATATATTTATGTTCGGTGCCTAAAAACTAAATGACATGGGAATGTACGTTGAACGAGGTACAGTCGTGCATGGCAGATGGTCGTCAAACTCTATTCAACGAAGAAATTGCAAAATTTTCGAGGAAACAACAGAAATACCACCCTCCGCGGATTGAGCAAGCGAAATTCCAACAAAAACGATTTTATGCAATTACGCTTAAGTTGTCCGGAGAGTTATTACTAAACCGAGAGCTCGGTCACGCCGCCGTAATGTTCGCCGGGATCGCTCGTGCGAGTCACGAGCCTCTCACAGCCTTATTCAGCAACAGAATCCAGCCTTTTAACGTCTTTTTGCCCTTTGTAAAGGTTATTTTTTACGGACGCAAAATACACCGCTGTGATATTCGCACGTCATTTTTACGATGTGCCATAATTTTACCAACAATCTCTGTGAGCTACGTGACGAATTAGGCGGGGTTAAATGAGTATGTACCGCAGAATTAACATTCACACTGTCGGTTATCAACCGGAATAGAGATATAATTTCAAAGCACGTAAAGTGCAGCGTAGTATCACACATTGTTAAAAGCTTCACTGAATACTCTCGACAATATTGTTGTCATTACTTAGTTACAAAATAAATCCGAACAACAGTGGTTCCTCACTACACGAAGTCAAGAAATGCCTTCACGTTGAAAGCCTTTATAAGAGTAACCACACTCGCTCAGCTACATTATTAAATAGGTAGTCGCTCAACTTGGTACCTATGTGATGAAATGTTATTCTTACCAGTGACTTGTACGGGGAAGCCATGAATATAAAATGTAAGTAGCGTACACCGAAGAAAAGGATTATGTTTTATGCAGTTTATGAATGGTGGGATATTTCGTGTGTTTGGATGATAAATAGGATAGGGTTAGCCTCTTCTTAGCGGCATTTTCTTTAAAACCACAAATGTTTACCTGTACTGTTTTGTGTGGGCCATTTTTAGTTCACATCATGTAACTAAAAATGGATTCACTTATAATAACTTAACATGTTTGTTCAAGTTGTATATTTACTATATCGTTGCTAAGCAAGCAGACTTATTAGTATTGTAGGCTATTACTTGATTCCTGAGTCGAAAAGCTTAAATAATCTTTTAAAAATTATCAGTTGATAATTTGATGGTCCTAAATATGCTGTACATCATTGTGATACAATCTATATTTGCTAATATCTTAATGCATGTAGAAATCTTATATATCTATGTAGAGTTTTAACCCCTTTATTGAATTTACCACGCGGTGCATAACAAAAACACGTACAAATATTTGAGTAAGAATCATTTTCGAGAAAATTTCAAGTAGGTACAGCATGCGATATTATATTCGTGAAATTATTTTCGGAGGTTATCTTAAGAGCGTATAAAATTCCTTTTGTTCGGTTGAAGTAGGAAATGGGTCGCCCACGCATCGAGGATTATTTTTCAGAGGGATGAAAATGTATAGCCTCGGTATATTTTTATTGCTATCGTGAAGTCAAGGTCAGTACTTCGAGGGACGAGACAGTGAATAACTTTTAAGAAATAGTATTCTCTAGCGGGTATGGATTTGTTTCAAAGAAAACATCAAGATTCACTCTAAAAAAAGAAGCAAGGTTGGACAATTCTTCCTTTTTTAAATAAGGAATTCTTTAGTACGAATAAAAGTGATGCAATATCAAACTCACTTAGAAACGTTAAGAAATATTTTCCATGTTGATTCATCTTCATCATTTTGTTCACGGAAGAGTGAGATCGGATTACCATTCTACCGGTAGTCTCAAGATTAAAATGAGATAAGTTTTACGTTACGTATGCGTAGTAGCATAACGTTTTTTAAATAGGAATTTACTATAGACGCCTGAACGTTTGTAAGCAGAAGAGCAGATGTTATTAGTGTTATTACTTAACATTTGTAAGTAAGCTGTAACAAAGAAAACAGCCACTATCACAACAGACCACAATCGGTATAACCTGGTCGAAACATCAAGCACCCAAAGGAAAATAATATGCATGATCGCGTTAATTCTTGTAACGGACTATAATTAGTGGTTACAGTTGTTGCTTTGCTATAGTCTGTCAAGGGACATAATATGCCATTAGTAATAAATCGATGCCGTCGTCTAATTTCGAAATAGTCTTAGGATCCTTTGTTTTCTTCTTTTACATGTAAAATGATCTGCCTATGAAAGAGAATTCAGTGTCCATATCTACTTCAGTATGATCAAGAATATTGGTAAAAGTGTAGCGATGTAAAATTGCTTAGTTTACAGTAAGGCTGTACATGACAGCAGCCCTGCTGTGTACGATGTATCAAACAATTTTATTTTCCTTCGCCAGTTTTATGTATCAAGCCTATTTGATAGGCTACCGGCAATATTTGGAGACTCAGTTCATAGCGAGCAATTTCTTCGTAGACGATTTGCACAGTTTTTAATCTTTACTAGTGCTGAACAAATAATTTATTCGTACTATATCAATGAGATGGCAACTCTCTGAAAATCGAATGATATAACAGATTTTAATAAATTGGCCATTGGTTTATCAATTTCATCAGCTCTTTATTAGGAGATGTTTTTTGTTATGTTGTATTTTTTACTAAAGGCATACCGATACTAAATATGCACACGGGATAAATAGAAACGATTCAGTATATTGACATATTTTATGTGTATAATAATTTTTAATACTTGAACATCAACTTGATTATTCCTGATCAATAGTGCGTTATGTTATAAATATACCGTTAAAGAAAATACTTAACTTCGTCTTGGGTGTGTTTTTTGCATTTATAGGTTCTTGCCGACTTATTTCGTTTATTCGCTCTTTATGTCAGAATTACCCATGATTGCAACGTTTCAGTTATGACTCTCCATTAGGAGAAGGCATACAATGTAGCTAATGTGAGATAACATGGTATTTTTAAATATGGAAGACATTTATTGTTGTGTATGTGATGAAAGTAAAGAAATGAATGAGATACATATGTGCACCACCGGAACTTTTACTTACCGGCCGCAATGAAGTAACAGTGTTGCTATATTTACACCGATATTTTGTAAAAGGATGGTACTTCGTTGAGTGAGTTGGCTTATCTGTACTGTCACTAAACAACTTTAAGCGGTGGTACCCCAATAGATGCGATACTAAACTTGCGATACGAGTTCGCAGATTCAAATTTGACCCATTGCACTATCTACATGAACTCACTCCTAACAGAAGGTAGCTTAGCTAGAGAGGTTTTAAAGAAAACTTGTCATAATTATGTAACCTAAAATAAAAAAAAAACTTATAAAAAGTATATGGAAGATACAGGCTTTGCCACGCAAAGCTCGTCGATCCCTCAATCACCATAATATTGATAACGCAGGACCTAAACATAATTGGTAACATGTGTGATATACCTTACGATGGATATCAGGCGTTATTATGTTACATTCAATCATAATACAAGTAAGGCTTAGTTCAGTTGCAGCTAAGGTATTTATAAGTCTAGTGTGGACCGGAAGGCAATGTCCGTTGCTTGTATACACAAAGGTCAAATGCATCCGAACAATCTAGGGTGATGACCACAAACTGACAAAGTAATTTATTCATCCATTGTTGTCACTTCGCCTGTGAATCATCAAGGCATTCTTTTTTCAAAGTACTAAGCAATGATTCGTCTTGGCTACTGGCAGTAGACAGATTTAATTACACATTGTCTGTCTAGTCTGATCGGACGGTTTCGGTCGTCGCGTGTTATAAGTTTGCGTTTATGTTATTGGCTGATTGTGGTGTTCGATCCCTAGATTCGATTGTCTTGTGGCTACTTTTGTTAAGGTTTTATTGTCGTCTATCACGTCCAGTATCAGATATAGTGTTGCTACTAAGAAATATCTGACAGTTTATTACCAGTAATTGAAACTAGTCTCACAATCGGCAGTCACATTTGCATTAACGCGTTATAGCAGTCAACACCAAGTCACCGTCACAAAGACAACCCCAAGTAATCATCGTGTCAATAAGCACGTCTAATTATGTGCCCTGTTGATTTCGTAAATTTGATTTCTCGTAAGACGACAAAAACGATGACGTTTTCGCTCTCATTTATCATCCGACATTTATCCGAGACAGTTGGGGAGCAAAATTGAAACTTTGCTGTTTTTAAGCCCATCCCCCGAGGTTCACTGCTCACCCCTGTAATGTTTGTAGAGTGTGAAATCTTTTTACACAGCATTTTTACTTTTATTTTTATTGGCGTGCTAGCTTTTTGTCGCTTAAGTTGGTTTATGAAGTCAGTATTTTTAGGATATTTCTAGGCCTGGCGACTTTGTTAGAAGTATTACTAACTGTATTATTAAAAATAAAAATGTCAGTCTGTGAACAACCAATAAGCGTTTTTCATTAAAACTACTACACTACTACTACTAGCAATAGCTTACTAACGTAACTAAAATATCTTTATAACATTTGTCTTTTAAAAATATATGACATTAGTCTGTTGTCCGAGCCTCTTCGTGGTAAGTTTCAGGACTATCAAAACTTTACTTTATGTGTTTCATGTTAGATATGAACATGCTGTTCGGCCTCAAATTCAGCATTTACATTTTATGGTAAACCTACTGGTTTTGTGAGTTCATCGTAGATTATAAGTATAAACGTTAATGGATGTCAGTATCGATAAATTTTTGAATAGCATTTTTTTTTGCAATTACCGGTATCGTAAATAATTAATCTTTATTCATAAAATCAGAAGAAACTTGTATAAAATACGTATAGACTTCGATAGTTATAGCGATTTACCGAACATTAATAAAGCTCAAATATGGAATGTAGCTGTATTGTTTCAGTCCTCGGCCGGAAGTACGCCTCGTTGCGTCGAGGGATTCAATGACGTCATATTAATATCCGTTATAGCGGCACCCGGTTTCCTGTTTCCGGTTTTGTTGCATTTCGCTGAACAGTGTAATTACCAACTAGACATTTACCGCTTTCGAATATTTTTACTCGAATTTTGTTTTTGTTTACGTAATGCTTGCGTTTTTAGCATTTTATTAGCACATGTGTGGCCATGTAGGAAAGTTAAAAACGAAAGTTATGCTACTTTCTAGAAGTCTTACTTTGTATGTTTGCTCAAGAGTAACGGGCTAGTATACTGTATTTTTATGACGTAAATCTCGTATACTGTAAACTACACTTTGGCCGGAGGACCGACTATGATTTTATGCAGCTGTTTTCAAAATTCCGTAGTCCTATTTATTTTGTAAAGTGTATTCTCAAAGAAGCTATAATCTCTGTATCGGGTACTTAACAGACATTGTAAAAATAGACACAAAGAATACTCAGATTTGGACAATTTATGAACTCGTGACAATCGATGCACAACAAACGTGACAAACATTGCTAGTAGATTGGTGATTAATTAAGTCATGGTTTCCAAATAAAGTAAAAAATTAACCACTGGTCGATAAAGTAGTTGCTGCGTTGCCAGCGTAAGGTGCAAAAGTCAATCTTCTGGTCATGTAAATGAATGTTGTGAAATCTTCTGGAGGATGTAAACCTGGACCAGTCGGGCAGTTCCAGTTTAAGCTACATGTTAGGTTCTATCTCTTTTTAGTTGATTTTCTTATGGTAAATTTTTCTGATACTAGATAATGGATTATTTTTTAGAGACAACTCTAGCATGAAGTATAAACACTGTATCGCGGCAGACTTTATATACATTTAAACAACGGACACAAATAAAATCCGACTCAGATCAAAAGTTTTGTGGATCACACAATATTTTGCCCTGTGTGTGGATCGAACCCACAACACTTGTCGCAGTGATAATGGCGAGACGACCACGTAAACGACTACGCCATCCGTGCAGTCTTATTATATTTATTTTTATTAGTTTATTTTGATGAAACTTAGCGTATCCGCAAAATTTAATGTGAACATTTAAATATCAGTATTTAGTAAGTATACATTAATCCTGGATAAAATTATAAAATAGCAATTATTTATCAATAATAGTTGCTGGGATATATTACTGGGAGTGTACCAGCACCGAGTGTAATCTACATAAAATAATTAACTTTCTAAAAAGCACAATCACAAAAGCATAAAAAATATTTTTACTGGTTTTTACTTTTTACGCCATAATGAATACTGTAGCTCTATAATATCATGTCTTATGTTGCTTTCATATTTAATATAATATTTTACGGTAATTATTCTCTCTCGTGAGAATGTTTATTATATTAATACGCATTATTTACCAATGGATGACTTAATATCACGTAATTATGCAACATGAATATAAATTTCACATAGCTTTTACACTCCGCGTCATATTTGCATGTATTAACTGTTAAAGTGACTTATACTTTTAGTAAACGTTACATTATATCATATTAAATAAATAGTTAGACAGAGGCTTTCTTTTTTAAGTAAATATAGTTCTTGCATTGAGTTCAATTTCTACGGGGTAGTTTTTTGAAAAACTAATAAAACAACTACAACCAATAAATCACCGGATACAAGGAACACCCATACTTTGCGACCAATAACCCAGCCCTGGCTTGAATCTGGCCACTTAGCTAGTTTGCTTTGACGAAGTGACTACTAACACCATTCCACAATTTGTACAGTCATATAATAACAGAAAATTACTCTATTGACGTCTACCGGGCACAATGCCAGAATGCAATCTGCTACTGAACATTTTCATTAAGTAAATTGACATAAAACGTGTATTATGTACCATTACTGTCAACTGCTGGATATGGGAAACGAGTTCCGTGCCGCTCCTGTCGCTTGCCAGTTTAATATGATGTGTTTAAAAAACACGCTTAAGTTGCAAGTGAACTTTTTATGATATTTACATAATTCTTTCGAAAAGAAAATATGATATTAAATTTAGCAAGCCAATTTTCCATTAAATTGTATTAAGATAGGAGATAGTTAGCAGTAAGATTAATTATATTTACAAACGCGGCAGAGTATGCCACATCAAAAATAATTGAACAAACAACCATGTGACAATCCTTAAAATAATAAAACTAGAATAAAATTGAATGAAATTTGCATCGCGACGAGTGAATGCCATTTAATTTAAAATAGTAAACAGAGACGTGATTGGTTTTGTACACAAATTCGTGAAAATTGAAAAGTTTTTATTTATAGGTACCTGTGTAGATAAATAAATGTTCAATTTGCGATGCGACGCAATATTGGCATGAACGTGAGGATTACGGCAACTGTTGATAAACAACATAACGTTTTATTTGCGTATCAAATCGGACAAATACTTTCAACTGGTCTGTCGTGAGATGTGTATTAGGCGTGGCGAAATCTTTATTACACTATTATACACATAAACATAGACAATTTTTCAGATCTTATTTTGTATGGCTCTGTTTACTTAATGAGGCAGAAGCTTTCGGCTTCGGTGACTTTCTTCCTAGATCTATAGTTTTTACTTATCACCTTGCGTTAGCGATAAACACAACATCGACACCTGTAATTGTGACCGTTTTTTATAGTAGCTTCCTTACTTAGGGCACTATAAACAATTAAACATTTTATGAAGATCAGTGAAGCAGTTTAATCGTAACAATTTAACAGAAAGTTACCGGTACATTTGCAATTCGCGTCATGTTGTATGGGGTTGCTTATTGCTCTTGTACGCAACAAGGCAACATGCGCAAGTAAAGGTAACTGCGCAGGTTGTATGCTACGTGCAAACGACCGACGCGAGCAACCCGCGCAATTACACTATATGAATACCTGGCGTACCGTAAGTAGCGATAAAAAAAGTGCTTATTTTTACAAAAGTAACATAAATTCACATTTATCTTTACCTCCCTAAATATATCCCTAAATATAACCACCAGCAAATCACCTAAACATGAGAATTATTACGTTTACACGCACGATATGAATTTCTTAACAAATTCAAAAGAAAAATGTGTACGATTTACACGGGACACAAATCTCGAACAGCTGAATTATGTTCGTCGAGATTCAGGAGCTACATGAGATTACGTACTCATGAATGTTGCGATGTATGTCTGTCTCGTTAATCTTGTTTAACGTTATCGCTTCGCAACTTCCGCACTGGGGTCAGTAGGCGTCAAAGTCTGCGGAAGGTTTCACAACCGACTTACTTCTCTTTGCTCGCTTTAGAAGCGTACTATATCCATAGTACGCTTCTGAAGCAAAAGTAAAATTCGAAAAAGAGAGAAATGTTTGATAAGAATTTTAGAACTTGTAACTTTTGGGGTTGAGACTTTTAGGTTACGGTATTTATCTATAGATAAAACTGTTACACTACGCATATACTCTTAAAAATATAACACACATTTTGGTAGTTACATTAAGTTAAGTTTTATGTGATAGAGGTAAGTATATTATCGTTTAATAAGTAATTTTGGTAGCAGTGCCGATAGAGTCAACTTGCCAGGCTTAGTAACAACAGGTCCAATTACCAGTAGCGGCTTTGTTACGCAATTTTTAATCGAGTTGTTTTGTAGGTGGTAGATAGACTTGCCTCTACGTGGGACATAGTGTCCATAATGATAAATTCTGCCTGATTTACTGGTTGAATAGACTTGTGTTAGTTGGAAATGAACGTAGTAATGTTATTACGTATTAGAACTTATAATGTACAGTTCCTGAGTTTCTATGGTCTAAAGCTATTCCAAATTTGATCATTGTGCCTTGTGATTTATTGCGACATATCTATCAACCATCTGTGTAAACAGGGCAGTAGTATATGTGCTACTTGCGATAACTACTTAAGCAGGAACAGCAAATGATAACACTATTTAATGATGACGATGTTTAAAAAATGTTCTAGTGTTTGGTAAAGCTTTAAGCGGCGTAATTCAATAGTGGACCATTGTGTTATAAACGAGAAAGCAATCCGTGCATGTAGCTCGCGAGCATATTGTGTCTTTATTTGCTTTAGTTGCTTACATAAGAACCTTTAACGCACGTGCACATATGTAGCTAGATAGGTATTCGAAAAAGTACTATCTACGAGGACCAAAACTGTGGATACTAAAGGAAAGCATTTCAAATATAAAATAATGAACTTCAAAGAATCTTGTAGATATTCATTTCTCTACGCCAAAGATAGGGCCTGTTTCTATGTTCGTAAATAGTTCAACTGTAGCAGTTGTCGGAGCCTGTCACTCAGCCTCTCAGCGGCAATTGTGACAACTTTGTGGGCGGAATGTAGAAAGTATGTCTAAATTTATGGACGAGCTACGCCCTTAACTACCCATTGTCTCTTTGGCATAGAACAATGGAGGCGTTTTAGTGCGTTACCTATGGTTATTTTAATTTCCAGCGGTGACTTTAAATCTGCTGTTCTGGTCCGCTTCTTAAGTGGCCAGTTTTGTGTTCAGCTGTTAAGTTTATAGTGACGCGGACGAATTCTATGTGCGTAAAAGTCGTGGCGTTGAGAGTGATTCGTACTACTTTTTTATTTGATATGATTGATAGTGGAAATAGAGCAGTGGGATTTCTAGACCTTAAGTCAAATAAGGACATCTTTCAGCAAAACAAGTTTTCAATTGGAATACGTATTTTGAATACATATTTCATTTCTATACATTAGTGCATTTTCATTTATTTTTATATCTTGATAAGATAATGATCTTGCTATTCTAATGACGAAGTTTTTGCACATAATATTCTCGTTCTCGACTATGTTAACACAACGCAGTTACTGTTGTCAAAGAAACAAAGCATACTTTTTCATATTCATATCAAAAATTCATATAGGTGTAGTTAGAAAGCGTAATTTAAGAGCGTAACAGAGCGAGTTTGACGGCGCGAGGCACGGACGGACTCGGCGCAGCTTTACCTGTCTCTCTCCACAACGACTAAAGCTCTATGTCACGAGTTGGCGCTACTGTCTAGGGTATTACAAGATAGACTGCACCGACGACGGCCCTCGTCTCTGCATTAAACACTACATTAAAGATCGTGCTCTACCAAGCTAATAGTTTGCTGCCAACTGTTAGAGCGTGCAATACCTATTATTTTAAAGGAGCTGTCTTATATTGACTGTTCTGAGCTTTCTTGTAGTATGTGTGTTTAATAAATGTAAAACATGTTACATACCTATATTAGAATCCCGTATACATATTTATGCAATAGAATCAAATAACAGCATTATATCGACACTTGAAAGGTATCCTTACTATATATGTATACTACAGAAGAGATTTCTGATATATTTTATAAAATACATTAAATAACTATGTTGAGAAATATTTATTTTAAAGTTTATTGTCGTCTATCGGCCATATTTCTTTTCAGCTACGGTGAAATCAATTATGCCTTTACCAACCCGTTTATAGAACCCAGGATTTCACAATCGATCGCAAGTGTGTTAAACTTACGCTACAGCAATAATATATTTGTTTGATCCACAAATGGTTGTACCAAATCTACGATTAAAAAAATATCTTGCGATACAAAGTTAACTACAAGCGTCAGTTGTATTCTAGAAACATTAACAAAATATAATATTGTCTTCTATTTACGCGAATGTTATTCATTGAAATTAAACTACTATATACGGGTTTTATCGCGTTGTTTATTTAGCACTGTATTACAAAATTTTGAAAATATTACACTACTACTACTATTGATTTTATTTTACTAATTTATAAGCTAATAAAATTATTTAAACTATTAATCTATTTATTTTTCTATTTAGCTTTCCAGCAGCCATGGTCACGGGGACCCCGTGACTCCCCGTGACCATGGCTGCTGGAAAGCAACCGAAACGTCGGGGAAAGTGTAAACCAAAAATAAATAGATTAATAGTTTAAATAATTTTATTAGCTTATAAATTAGTAAAATAAAATCAATAGTAGTAGTAGTGTAATATTTTCAAAATTTTGTAATACAGTGCTAAATAAACAACGCGATAAAATCCGTATATAGTAGTTTAATTTCAATGATTAACAAAATATTCAAATGAAATCTACTTACTTTTTAAGTATCTTATCGCGGTTTATTTAAATTATAATTTTAAAGTGTGTTACTATTACTTTTAATACATTTTTCGAGACGTCGGTGAAAGTGTATAGTTATATAAATGGTTTCAAAATAAAATAAAATAATAATTTTAATATTATTAATGTTGTGTTATACCGCGATAACGTAAAAATAATTTAATATCGACATTCGCGTGAACGTAAAACAATAATATGGGAATAAAATATATGTATTTGCTAGGTGAGTGTAACTCCTAATGCACCTTGGACTGCTAATAGCTGTTTGCTAATTTTATGACGTCATTATCAAGCAACGTGTGCAACGTCAACGCGTTGTTGTTATGAATAGAAAGTAGGCGTGCTTACTATGACTATTATCGTTGCGTAATGTCCACTGCTTATTATTATTATCATTTCAATTTGTCACCTATCATGTCTTCGTGTGCATTGGTCACGTTATGCAACGGACATTTGATTATCATACGTGCTTTGGTATCGAAATCAGGCAATTAATATCCTAACTAACATTATAAATGCGAGTATGAGTTTGTTTGTAACGCTTTTACGCCTTAATTACTTGACCGGTCGTCATGAAATTCATTTAGATTCGATTCGATTTCAATTTGCATCCACATTATCAGGGGTACAGAAAAGTACATAGGGTTCTTTTCATCCAGAAAAAGTACTATTTCCGAGGGTTAGAAAATTGACATATCCCACATTTATGCGAGCGGAGGCGCAGGCAAAACCTAGCATTATATATTAATGTTATAGTTTTCTATTAATGCTTGACGTTTTTAATTAAATATAATTATGTTTATATGCGAGACGAGGATGCCAGAAGAAGTATACTCAAGCATGTAATTAATTGATATGTAAGGTATTTCGTTATCGTAAATAGCGGTATGATTATACAAGGTAGTTAAAATTAGTGTGAAACTACGTGAGCAATTAATTATATTAATATATTTGCGGTATTTTTGGGGTAATAGTAGTTATGTAATAATAAGAGACATTCTAATGGAATAATTTAGTCATGTCTGGCTAAAATTAATAAAAATATAGTTTGAATCAAACTTATAGGCTTTGGTACAACGATGTTTACTACTCAATTGCAGTAGCAGTAGAGTTATTGTATCATGGCACGTCACTTAATATAATAACAATCTTTTCAATGAAATTCTATCCGTTAAATACTTACAACTGACAAATTGCCAATCAGCTGCGTTTGATACTGACACTTGACCGTGCATAACTATTCTGTACACCTAACATATTCTATTAGGCTGATTGTACACATACAACCTTGATGATCGTCGCGGGATAGGATTGCGTGCGTGGATTGACCTCAGCGGATTGCTAAATTGTAGGGAACAGGTTTTGTGGCGCTATCCGACATTCAATAAAACGTAAACAAACGGAACATACGCACAAAATGGCCGCCTAGAGGCCCCATAGCGTACGTTCCATTTTTAGAGGGACAAAACCGTATTAGTGGCCAGTCTAGTTTTAACGAGTTTGCGCTAATGAACTCATAAAGAGAACTTGACAAACTATGCGTGTTGTAAAATAAATGTAAATCATTTTATGAATTTATTAAGTATGCCAAATATAATAAATATTTTCTTTACTAATAAAATTACAAAAAATTTCAGTCCTGGAATGTTGTAAAAACGTTTTAAGTAAAAATAACGTGTCATTCGAGATTAGACACATCTCGCCTCTTAGTTAAAGGAGTTATGTCATCCGTATATTTGTATCGTAGAAATAAAAAAAGCAAAACGTTCTGACATGAAACTGTCATTGTGACGTAGCTTTTAACGCAGTTTATTTTCACAATCCGCTCTATACAGGTGCGCTTTATTTTTTCATTTCCACAATATAGAGGAAACCGTGTTCCGTTACGAACTAGTGCAGTTATTTTTTGAATTTTCAATCAGACTAGTGCTGTATCTAATCCATTGTATTAATGGATTGATAGCAATTTGTCTTGGGGCAAGGAAAGCGCTACGGACACGTATGTACACTAATTCATTGTATCGAACCAAACAGAGGTATTGTAGTAAATGAAATCAAAGGTATACAATTCTCTAGATAAATAGTGTTGCCGTGATTTAGAGGTTCTTTGTGTTGAATTGAACAAAAGCAAATGTTTATTTGTTTAGAATTACAGATCCTTTATTATTATAGAGTAAATGATTTAGATGTTCTTATACTGGCAAGCATAAATATGTTTTCTTTAGGGAAATTAAGAATAAAACTTGTTTTTTGAATAGGCATAACTACGCAAAAATATAGAATATACATACAATATGATGATCGCTGAAATAAGATAGTTTCTTGAAGTTTTTAACGCGGTTTATTCATGTTTGCGCTTATTGCGAAATTTATTTGTATAAATTTTAATTGCGTTTGATTTGAAATTTGATGCTAGTTAGAGAAATAATTACGGTTAAATTCAGTGTGTAGCGCTTGCATAAGCATCAGAACATAAACAGTGACGTGTGTGGTTAAAACAATAGTTTCGTCATCAGCCTGGACAAATATCTCATGCACTATTTGACCACCACTCCGGTCTAAGTTGTTATGCACATACACGTGGGACAGCTACAATGAGCACTCAAATGGTCGCAGGTACCCAGGGATTGCGATGAGCATTGTCTGTACGCAGTAAACGTAACACTTAGAATGTTAATTGTGCCTCACCGGATCGGATTACACAAACGCCTTTGTTTATCAAACTCGGGCTGTGAACGGTATCTGTTACCTTACTACCATGCAGGTGCGTGCACAAAGATTTCTGGTACAATAAATAAATAAAATATCTTACCAAATTCAATTCAGCGACTTTTCGACACGGCACCATTGATGATTGTGTGTGTGGCCACCATGAATATCCAAATAAGTGACTGATGGTGAGAACAAGTCACCTAAATGATTACAAGGCCGTGAGATGTTGAGAGTGTTTTTGCGCAAATGAACAAAAATAAATGAACGAAATTACTAACATACTTGACTGTAGGTATTATTTTAATTTTTATAAATCAAATCAACGCGCCTATCTTTATTAAATAATTCTGTAAAATGTCGTCGTAAAAATTACAAGATCGTTTTAAAATCATTAAAAGTTCTTTTTCAATTGAAATCATAGACAAATCAGTGAGTCTGCTTTGGCCCTGTGTGTTTCGTAGATATGTATGGATTCTTTTTAAGCAAGAAAATGATACGTATAACGTTCAGCCGATGCGCTACTAACTGGAAACGTAACTCATTTGTAAACTTCGGGAAATATGGCTGTTAAATTGTATGTATGTAAATATTGAAAAGATCGTTTTTAATTCGTCTGATTTATAAATATATGCAATATTGATGAACATTGTCAACACCTCGTTTTCTTTTCGGTTGATCGCAATTTGGTTAACAAACAAAATACCTAGTTTATTTGTGTGTACACAGCCCGCTAGCCAGCTATAAATATCATAATACTTTTTATTAAAAGAACGTGTCGTATAACCTTTCTGTTGTTTTAGATCTAAATCGCGAACACAGCGTCCAAGAGAAATTATTTTATTTTTGTCATCAATAGACAACGTCGAGAAAACACCAGTTTTAATTTATTTAAACACACATCACCAACACAGATCTCACAGGTATAATTTTCCATAATTTACAGTAATTCCGGTAATTTCACTAATTATTTAGTTATCAATTACAAAGCGCTCAAAATCCCCTCGACAGCTCTGTGAAATAATTAATAATGGCGTACTATGCTATATTGCTAAAATAATAGGCCTATAATAAACAACAATTATGATGTTTTTGACAACTATTTAAACTGGTTGGATTTTCATTGTAGGCAGTGCCTTCAGTCGGCGAGCACACACGTGCATTTTACACACACAAGCAAAATATTTGTCTCGCAGACAGCGTAATCGATTGACGTTTAAATGTACTGCTAATAAGCAAGATTCTTTCTGCTTCCAGACACCTCTCTATTATATATTCTATTTGTTTAGTAGTTCGCTCAAGGACCAATAGATGGCAGTGGCACAAGCTATTTGTTTATTAGTTCGCTTACGGACTAATAGATGGTAGTGGCACAAGCTCTTATTGTATCTGATTAGTATTGTAGATAATTTTATATTATTATTTACATAGGCCAGCGAACTAGGGTATGCAGTGTTTATTTGCTTGTATGCAGCGCACGTACCTGCTACCATGAGATATCAACTACACACATATGTACATGTATATACATACAACGGCTGTTAATCGCGGCATAGCTAGTATTAGAATTAGCGCCACTGACGTATACTGTGTAGAGTCTATACTTGCATTAAAATTTCAGGTCGCTCACATTGGAATTACTCTAGCCGGTATCGCAATTACTGCTGAAGTGATGTTGGCTCGCAAATAAACGTAACTCCATTCGTCCAATATCGACGATATGTTGGTTCTGGGGTATAAGTTGGACGTCTATAGGTATAAATGTATTCTCGGGTTATCATTATTTTGTATTAGCGGAAAATAGACTTGATACTTTGAGAAGGAAGTCTAAAAGTTGTGAATGTTTATGAAGTCATGACAACGAATGCGCGTCTAGATATTGAAGATTGTTGCGTGACATTACACCAATCTAAGGAGATAAAGGGATAAACTAAGGTGTCCTGGTCATACCAATCGCAAGAGAAAAGACGTTAACAAAATATTGCTATATTAATTTATATTAACAAGTAGAAGAGAGGAGCGACACAATGACCCTATCGTGATTCACCGTAATAGTAGTTATTTCGGTCCTATTTAGAGGATAACTTACTTGCACGATCGTAGTCATGTAATTTTGACCTACCACGCAAAACGTAGTCGTTGCCATAAACACTTGAAGGCGTAACTAAACGAGCTTATGAACAATGTATGTAGCTTTTGTTCAATGACACTACTACAGTCATATCAATTTTGGTCACAGCTTATATCTTTAGTTTATAGCTTATAGTTCTTATATATAGTTTGTGGGCAATTATAAACGTCCTCCAGACCGAATTTCGCATACGGCAGCTAATCTCGATGGAGACATCTGCGCAGTGTGCACAAGTGTGAGCACAAACACAAGTGCACTCTCTATTTCCTCACTCTAATAGTCCAATGGGACGGCAATCCGTTACAACCGGAGAGAGATTAGGCACAGGACCAATGCCTTTGCCTGTTTTCAGAGGCACGCGAGTGAAACAATTCTACACTATTTCCGGGCTGCTTCTGAGATTTTCTTAGGAGAAAAACGTAATAAACTTTTTTATCGGTCTGATCTGGGCTTCGAATCCAAGACCACAATCCACAGCCACTAGACCTATCAATTCATTAAGAGCCTCATCTTTATCAATTGCCCAGATGGCATTTAGTGCATATATTGAAGCCCTACATGAACTAAACTACAAGCATCGATGTCACCAAATCACATGATACTCGGGACTATTCTGTTACTCAGTTACGTCCTTGTTTGTTCGGGACTCCGTAACTTATTACAATGAAGGTCAAACTGTCTCGTTTCTTAGTCAGCACTTTTTACCCTTTTAACCATTACCTTTTTACTCGTTTAGAAGGGACTGCGTTAAGTTTATGTATTCGCTGTCATCTTTGAAGTCAGCTTGCGGATTTATTATTTTATTGTCTGGTCGTAAAAGTGGCTAAAAATATGCTTCGTGTGGCTTCTAGCTGGGCCATTGTTCTCTATGTAGGTTGTAAGATTGAGGAACGGAATTAGGTTAGAAACTAAAGGTGAGTCAGACGGGCTGTTATTGTACTGCACGATCATACACTATGACGAGAATAATATTATGAAAGTACTGTGTTCTGCACGCTGTTGTTACTGGACTGTGCATTGTAGAAGCTCTGTTGTTCTTCAACGTCACGTATGCTATAGTATATTCGAGATCATATATTGCACCTATTTATGCTGTCCATTTTCTAAGTATAAAATTATAGAGCCTATCCAGTATTCATGTCTTGTTGACAGTCAGCATATACTGCCATAATGGAAAATGAATAGGCCCGCAAATTTTTTCACCGCCAATTCGAGTTACATTTACAAACTTCACTTTATATATACAGTGTCGCCCATGGGCATGTGACCGCCCGTAATTTTCTAAATATTCATGAAAAATATCGAAAATAAACTTTAAAAGAGGGGTTCTATCGACATTATATACATACTCGCCGCAGGAGCAGGCATGGGTGCGCCAGTTATATTTTAAATGCCCTACTAGTAGGCCCCCATAGTACCCAGTTAGTCTTTTGCTATAAACTGCAATAGATGTTAATTATAAGGTGGCAGTTAATAGCACGTATTACTTGTTCAGATGGCTCGCATCGAATGTTTACACGATGTATGCAACTAGTGCAAATGCTTTGCACATATCAACCATATCCTGTAAAAACATATGAAATCAAAGTTAACGTCAGGGTCGTGATATTCTAAATAATGTTATAAAAGTGAATGTGAGTTTGTTTATTTGTTTGTTACGCTTTCACGTCTTTTCTATTCGACTGATCATCATGCAATTTCGCATACATATTGTCAGGGGTACAGAAAAGACATACGGTACCTTTTATCTAGAAAAAAGTACTATTTCCGAGGGAAAGCCAATTGACATAACCTATATTTACGAGTGGAGCCACGGGCTAAATCTAGTATAAAATAAATAAATCTGTATGATGTTTGAATATGCACAAGAATGTACGCAGTAAGGTAACAGGGTGAAGACACGGTTACACTCGACCAACTCGAGCCTCACAAGTGCCCTCCAGCGAGCACGAGATGTGCCGTCGAGGGCCGTGTGGAGCATTGTGTTTTTAATACCTTGGCACCTACCTTACTAGTTGATGGTGGAATTTTTGTATTACACTGCAAATAATGTTATTATATTTTTTGCTGCTTTGCATTTCATTTAAATGTTGATCGGCGCTCAATATCTTTTACATACACATACAAATATTTATCTTTAAAAAGGGCCGCTGGAAATATTATAAATATTCAAACAACCCGGATAAACAATTTGTGGATCACACAATTTTATGACCCGTGTATGGGTCGAACCCATAAGACTACGTTCAGTGGCAGTAGCGAGGCGACCACTTATACTATACTTATACTAAGCGATCCATGCAGTCGATAATCAATATCTACAAACAATAATTAGACTCTCACACATATATTGGATAGGCTCTATCATTTTACAGTAAAGAAATGGACGTCATATAGGTGCTAGCTATTTTTTATGTCTCACGTAATGAGTGGTCAGACTATTGTCTTCTACGGAGCACATTAGGCGTTGCGTTGCTACTGAACGTTTTTAATAAGAGGACAGTAATCACCGGCTCAGTTGTCTTTCCTTGACATTATTTTGAAAAAAGAATGCTAAGAAAATACATCTAAGATAGGCGGTTACAGCTTACTATACAATGAGCCGCTCTGGATCATCTGCGGGAAAGGCATTTATAAATAACAGTTTAATATACGTATGTTTTTTATTCTTATAATTGTAACTTATACCTATGAATATATTTAGTCGATTTAAAACACTCAAGTAGATCTTTGCGGTAGGGCATTGAAGAACAGGTTATATTGCACTACTGTAACGGCAATGGGCCTTAATAGTATGCTACGCTGTGACGAGAAACACCTGGCCTGCATTTAAACGACCATTTTATTCTTTTAACCTATCTAATAGATGAGGGTAAACATGTATTGAATTGTGGTGAAATTGAACTCAACTGGTAGATGATATTTTTTATCGTGCGGCGGTTTTCTTTTTGGTTTGTTATGTCAACCACTACTATGCTTTGTATACCCTTGTTTTAGTCCTGTGAAGTTTGAGTAAGCACATGTCTAATATCCTAGTTTAAAGATTACGAGATTGATTTTCGGAGTAGATTCTCGGATCATACAAATATGCTTCAGTAATTAAAAGGGCGAATTTTGGTTCTGTACAATTGTAAGTATATCTGTCAGAGGTGGTACTACAATGATTTCTTTTCATATGGCGCCTATCGCTTATAATATATAAATTTATACTGCTGGTAGCGAATAAACATATCGTAATTGATCCGTCTGATGATAAACGCATCTACCTACGAAAACTGTGAGCCTATAAAGACTTCTTACATAAAACGTACGACTTACTTACATATAGTAAATAATATAAAAAATAAAGTCACTGTCACTGTCAATGCGGTAGCGTCTCGTGGTAATGTTGAAAGATGCAGAAGAAAGATGTAGCACGCTGTGACAATTTGTATTTATTCGGTTTACATACACTTTACATAGCCCTTTGAGCAACTATTACGCACACAGGGGTTACGTTTTAGGAAACCGTTATTCTATAAACCAAAGCTACAATCGTTTTTATCAATATAACCTTTTAGTGCGACTAAATTTCCAGGTGTTGCGCAGTGTTGTAATCGTGTAAACTTAAAAGGTAATACTAGGTTCGATATTGTCTACAACGCGAAAGTATTTCGGAATGGCTTTATTCAATACAATTCCGTTTATCGAAGTGCTCTTATTAATTTAGTATATAGAATATTGCTCGCGACAAAGGCTTAAACTGTACGGAATTTAAGCACTCGCGCAAGTTGACAGTAAAATTAAGAACACTGGACCGAACAATGTTTATGCGGCGGGAAAATCTGCAAATGGCTTTTGGATTTTGTACAATCAGATTTCGTGTTTCGCGTGTCATTTTTGTTGTTAATCCTTTATTATATTAAAATATGCAACTCTAATCAATGATCACCAGAAAATAAAGTAGTTTATACGTGATGTGCTGCGCTTATTCATATAAAAATTGATCAAAATAAAAACTGACAGAAACTATTGTCTTAAAGATGTACAAGAAAGAAAGTAGACAATAACCGGTGCACTTGTTATACGTCACATACTTAGAACATGTTAACACTTACCTAAGTATTTTAATTTTAAGGAAGATTTTATTAGAATCACCTCTTGCAAAACAAAAGATAAAACAGTGCAGAGCACAGTGGCATAGCTACTTCAGTGTGAGTACGTATGTATGTGTGTGTGTATCTTTGCAAAAGATCGCGTACGTTTACATTATGATGTGTTTCTGCGGTAAAAATGGTTTTCAAAACTCTTTGACAGAGCGTTGGGCTGGCAATAGGTTACATATGCGCGGCAAGCATAGCTCATATCCAAAGGCTACGCTAACTGCATAATGCGCGAGGTGAATGCTTGTTTAGCACCCTAAAGAAAACTATAAACAGCTTAGTTTTGTTAGTGTAAATATCCACACATAAAGACGTAAAACACGCAAACAGGACAGACCCGGCAAAATGTAACTTAATCATATAAAGTTAAACATACGAAATCAAAAGCACTAAGCACTTCGTAGCTAGAGACGACATTTTAATTGAGAACGCCGCACAAATTAGTACAGCCAGTCAATTTGCTTAGTCGCCTAGTCGCTAGTCGTAATGAAGCGATTATATGAACATTGCGATCTTTTACGACAATGTTCAAACACTAGGTACCCGTGTACTTGGTCTATAATAATATGTTAATTCGTGTTTGTTTTAGTGTTGGAGATTCTTGTAGCTAGACGCGCACGTTCGGATAAGCTCATTAAGCTCGTCTGTTAAAAGTGCAGCCAATTTATGTTGTGGACTTTGCTTTGGCAGTGCCGTGTCCTAATGAGCTTATTAGTACCAGCTGTAATTTCAGCTTAGTGTAACTTTTGTAAACTTTTCTGTTTTTCGATGTATACTTGTATATATTTAAAATTTTCTACGTACTACTTTTACGCGGGCTATTAACGTAATTAAAATACATATGTTCTTAATTTAAAACTTTTCTTTTAGCTTTTTAGTTCTTTTCAATTTTTTTACATGATTATCTTTGTTTGGTCGGTCTCGATAGCGTAGTGGTTAGTGTAACTGACTGCCACGCCTGAGGTCGCGGGTTCAATTCCCGCACAAGTCAAACATTTGTGTGCATGAACATGGATGTTTGTCTTGGTCTGGGTGTTTCTATGTATAATATGTAGGTATTTAAAAAAGAAGTATATATGTAAGTTTATCCATTGTCTAGTATCCATAATACAAGCTCTGCTTAGTTTGGGCTAGATGAATATGATGGTTGTGTGTATGTGATAGAATATATATATATATATATTTATTTGATAGGCCTATACCTGATTCATGCGTTGACATAAGTATAACGGTACATTAAATCACATTTCACGTATCGGCTCGTATGGCTCTTTGACGTAAAAAATATAATATGCAAGTATTTTCATATAAACAAGAATGCAATCGTTTTGTATTTTGATATGTACCTGTATATATGAAGCCGAATCAGCAAAAAAGAAGTAAACGCACGGTTACGTATAGTAGTTTATACTAGGCTTATTTGAGTCGAATAATTATATGAAATGTGTAGTGACGGAGACTTTAAATCAATACATTAACTGGACATTAGGCTCTTCCCTTATTAAGCAGGGATTTAAAAGTAATCGATAAACTGATAGTGATACACCTTTGTTTACTCTTGACAAGATACAGACGTGATGTTATGTGAAACTTTCTAGCGATTGCTGTTATATTCTTGCTTCCAATGCACATCAGAAACTCATTACTACGAGATTCGTATTCCGTTTGTCCCGACGTAGCGATTACGTGTGTTTATCAATGCATCAACTTATATAATTTGTATTTGTCTAAGCATCTCTCCACTCCATCTGGGATTGTTACACATAGATAATGACGGGCGTAGCTAGCTAGTCGGTACACTTCGGCATGACTCGTGTTTGTTCGTGACTAGACGATTTAGTTTCTATAGGAAAGTTATTACTGGCATATTTATTTGAATACGTGGGTGCTTGCACAATAGTCGCCATTATACGCTTGTAGGGTGGAGCTACCTATCATTGTCTCTAGGGTTTTGTGAACAAATGTCTGCAATAAACCGCTTAGAATTCGTTACAGTAAAACTTAAGAAATATTTATTTTCATTTAAGATATCTCTGTCTTTGCTCTAGTGCAATCCTAGGATTAATAACTGGGTTGTGGAGGACTTTATAAACATTAAAACAATGAATATCCAGACTCGAAAGAACTATTGATAGATCGCACAAATTACGCTGGACGCAGCGGCGAGGCGACTACTTAACCATTACGCTATTCGTGCAGACAAAAGGATAAATATATGTATATTGCACAAAGAAATACTATTTAAAATTTTGAAATACATAGTCTGAAGATTTTAGCATCGAATACCTCTCAATATACTGCATGGATATTGAGAGGTATTCGATGCTAAGATCTTTTTAAAAATGGGTTATCGTCTTATCATATGTAGGCCCTTTTCCCGTATGACATAAAACCTTTCGCGTAATCAGTTGTGTTGGGGTAAGATTCCTTTGTCCGGTGTTACTGATTGTAAAATCTCGCAGTGAAGGCCTTATTTTAATTGCTAGTATATGTGCAATACCAGTGCTGTATCAGCGTAAATTATTATAAAGATACAATAATTATATATGCGTTAAAACTGATTATGTAATAATTGTTTATGATTGGGTAATTAAGCTCTCTAGTAACTGCGCAACAGCTGTTTGACAACAGAATGCAGGTACGAAAGCTGTCACAAATGTTTAAATCGTTCTAATTATTGCAGCGAGAGAGTATCCATTATCTATCATTACGTGTCATTGTTCAAAGCGCAAGCTGAATGGGCAAGCATTAATTATGTCACAGCAATTACAGTTAGGTTCGGTTCACAATTCGTTGCTTTACCCTATAATGTACCTACGTAGTACACATGTAGTTCGATAGTCGTGATTCAGAGAGCAATAAACTTTAGATTATGACTCATCTAGGTGATGTAGGAATGCTTAGTTTTGGTATCTGTGGAGAGACAGATTATGTCATGCGCACTACGGGGAGCATATTGCAATTCCTTGGATATCAACCGGGGATTCCTCTAATGATGAACTATTGTTATTGGTGCTGTATACGCACTCTATCGATGATTGGGAATACCTTAGTTAATTTAGTTCATTTAGGTATCTAGAATCAGCGATAGCGATAGTGGGAGACCGTTAGACTGCCACGCAGAGGTTTCGAGTTCGATTCCAGGGCACTCATTTCTGACTTTCCGAAATTATGTGCGTTTTAAATAGTTAATTATTTATCGCTTGCTTAAACGGTGAAGTAAAACATCGTGAGGAAACCTGCATGTCTAATAGTTCTCGATAATGTTCTCGAAGATATGTGAAGTCTGCCAAACCGCACTGGGCCAGCGTGGAGGACTATGGCCTAACCCTTCTCACATTGAGAAAATGCCCGTACCTAGCAGTAGGACAGTTTAATACAGGGCTGATATTATCGGTATCTTAATTAAGCGCATTCTTAGTTGTCTATCTTTTGTTTACCTTGTGCCATTGTGGTGTATCCTTACGTCTCTGGATATAAAAAAACATGCCATTATCATTCTACGTAACTAGTAATTAGTAACTATTCAAACATTTATAATAATCCTCGGTGACGGTTACTTATAATGAATTCACTGAATGTGTTATGTTATATTCTCATGTAAGTGGCTTTGTCTTTTTTGAGAATAAATGATTTAAACCTAAACCTAATCCACAATGCCAAAAACGGTTGGGTATCATACTTATATAAATTTACTCACGCTTGTTTACCTAACCCTGAATTTCACAAGCGGGCAGAAAGGTAGCCAAAATAATTACATCTGCATTAAAAGATCTACGTTTTAAGTTCTATGTACACGGAAATAAATACACAAACACAAAAATCCTAAAACTTTATCTGACTCGTTAATTGAACCTAAAACTTCAGTCAGTGTAAACGTTAAGTTATGTCACGGTACTAATGAGATAATTTCAGTTTACGAAACTTGTTTCGATAAACTAGTATATCTACACATACATGCACACAGAAACACACTGACGCACCCACACAAACATAAGTTATAGTTTAAAATCATATTTTAAAGTCGTACACTACTGTGCTCGTTTTTTTAGTAGTTTTTTTTAAATAATGTATTTAATTAATGTTGGCCTTATATATTTCATAAGATTATTATTGTATCTAACTAAGGGCGAGGGCACTGACTCTTGTAACACAGGTTTATCACCTAGCACAGGTGTCAGGGACTTCACATAAACTGTTACAATTTTATAAAATAAATGTTATTTATTATTAAAAACATTATTTATTTAAAGTAAATTAATATGCAGTATACATATATATAAGTATATTGAGCTTTAATATACTTACTAAACTATATAATTAGGTATATTACTAGCAGAATATGAAGCAAATTAAAGAATCAAGCAAGACATGTTTAGTAAGAAATGTTGCTACATAAATAAGTGAGATTATCTACATATATTAAATGGAAGGACATCGCTTGCTATTACGCAGATCTTTCGATCTAAGTGATTAAGCAACCGTGCGTGTGGCCGGCTCGGCTTGATAATCGCTGTCTACATGTTGCCTGGACCCTTACGTGTCTCGGAAAGCACGTCGTCGGGTCACAACGTCTAGTGAAGGCTATGATAGGTACTCAAGTAATTATTGTACAACTCTCGGGTCTTGTATTCGTGTAAGGGATGATGTGGCACTTCCTCGTTTAAAGTACTGCCTGACTTTTTGATTCAATTGTAAATACTATGAGTATTATAGTACCCATTAGTAAGAATTGTACATACTTACTAATAAAATATTTGTAAAAATGGTTTGTTTAATGATTTGTTATTTATTCGAGCAACAGCACATTGGTGTGATTTTTGCCTTTTATCCCGGCGAAATGCTTAGTCCCTATGGGATAATTATTTTCTTAGAACTATGGGAGCGAATCGACGGGCTACAGATTATTTTATTACTCTTTTATGCAGTTAAGTAACTTTTATGTATCGGTTATAAAACATTAACAAATTTAATCACATTCATGACTTATTTTTATTTGTATATATATACCTCCTGCAGTTACTTTTTTAACCTAACATTTAATAAAATTGAATTATTTAAAATAAAGTCTGTCCATACATGCTCTTACTAATGAAACTTAAAGACGACATTCGACTTGTTTGACAGTGAAAATGTAGTGTTTGCTTTACTCTTACCAACTTCATTGTTTAAACTTTCAAGTCTCGTAATCCCATTATATCAAATATAAACAAAGCATATATAAATGATTAACAACTTATTTTGCTTTAATAAATCAAATCAGTCGTGTCTGGTAACTTCGGCTTTATATTGATTGATTTGCCGGGAGTAAGCAACCAAGAATAATATGATTTCAAAGTTTAATATGAACACGATATTAAATTCCCGGAGCTTTAAAATTATCTGTAACCAACAATGACTCTTGTATTCCTTTATCGGAGTATAAACCTTAATAACAACATAGTTACAATATTCTATAAAGTGTGCCTATTTATACAGTATGCGACAGTAACATGTGGTCGTAAATAAGACCCAGTGACTAACGTCAAACTTTCAAGTTTAAAAGACAACTTTTTAAACAGAACGTTAAAATGTTAAAATTAAAAATATGCAGTATTTACGTAGGTATTTTAAATATCGCCAAAACCAAATTTGCTTCCCCTGCTTCTTTTAATACGCACGCATCTATTATATGCGGATTAACAAAAAATGCATGACATCTGATATATTGTTAGAATTGTGAAATAATCCAATTCAAAGTCATTAACCGTGAATATTTTTGCAAATCACTTATGTAGGCATTCATTTCCTCAGATTATTCTTGCGGAACAATTGATTGGAAGATAAAGATTTGCCAAGAGGGTTTATGAGGTCCTCAATGAATAAATTCAGTACCAACTTTATAAATCAATCAATTTCAATAAGTGTACTACGAGATTGTTAGAACGATTCGGTTTGTTTTCTTTTGATTGTGGCTTTGGACGTCTTATTTTATTTATTATTTTGGAAATACCTTGACATTTTTATTATATTATTACGTTGATAATAACCTAAATTCAACTTGAGTATTGAAATTAAACAAACTTTATACGGATTTCATCACTTTTATTTTATAAAGCGCTATTATGACACAATTTTGAAACTTTAAACTACTATTTTAAACACTTTTACTAGTTACTGTTTACTTCAATTTAAGTTATATATATTATACAACTATTAAGATTTAATTTTACACTTTCCCCGACGTTTCGGTTGCTTTTCTCCCTGTGACCATGGCTGCTGAATAAATAGTAACTAGTAAAAGTGTTTAACAGTAGTAGTTTAAAGTTTCAAAATTGTGTAATAATACTGTTTTATAAAATATAAACAACGCGATAAAATTCGTATAAAGTTTGTTTAATTTCAATGTATAACATTTGCGTAAACATACGATAACATTATAAACTTGGGTATTCCAAAGCTTTGCTTATAGCTGGCACAATGTCAGACTGTAAGCTAAGACATATATGCCCGTTATAACTTTGTCCGTTTGTCGTAATTGCGCAAGAATCGAAACTTATGTTTTAAAAATTTGTTGTCTAGTCTAGACTATTGCTATAAACATTCACTTCTCAATTCATCACCAGTTTTGTAAGACATACAATATAAGCTTCAAAAAAACTCCACTAATATCATGAAGCTACATTCGTAGCGAAGTAATAGATTACTAGCGGTCGCTTAGTGGTCAAAATTCGACCATAATTGATTTCAATTTTAAGTTTGATCGTTATTAAGGTTTTATTGTTTATATCTTTACCCATATTACATATAAATAAGGTATATGTAACCATAGTTACGAAGAATTGTACGAGGACAGACGAACAATGCCGAAATACTACGAACGCGATTCGACTGCGTGTGTCAAATGCATGGTTGTGTGCGTCTCGTGTTTTTCCGTTAATTTAATGTATTTTAATGCATATTTTATGAAAATAATAGTATTCGCCACTCCTTCTCCATATAAAATTTAACTGTTCCAAATTTCATACTCCACTGTCCGTGCAATTTTCGTAAAAAGGGGTACAACATTTTTTTGCTTCACTTATTAATATATAGATTAGTATATAGTATAATATTTATTGTTAATAATACCGCCAATTGAAGACAGAGATAAAAACTACAAGAGCAAATATCGTGGCTTATATTATCATAAACTCCTCATCATTCTATAGCCATGTATTTGTTAAAAAGTCACATATCAAGCCATCGCCTTACAAATTCACAGTCCAATAAAAAAGCTCATACATGTGGAATGGTACAATGAACACTTCGTACATATGGATACAAGAGAAAGGCTTCCGGCGTTTTGAAACTGGTTTATTACATTGTCTCACTCTAGCATTCCAGGCGCAAAAGACAGGGCGGGGCGCGGGCGCATTGCATTTTAACTATACACTCAATAAGGTACAAGGCCGCCTCGGTCTGCTAGAGTCAAGGCCAAGACGCTTTTGCTTTAAAACTATGCGAGCCTTACTGAGTAAGTATACGACTATTTAATATTAAAACAATATTTAACAACAATTTTCTTTTTCATGCTATAGGAATTAAATAATAACTTTTATAATTTAAATAATTTTAGTTATTATAGAAAATTCTATAGCATGAAAACTATAATAACTATTAATAATAGATAATAATGCACATCTCAATTAAAAAATAAAAGATTTGTAAGGGCAATGGATACGGATAATATGAACTCACTTATTTTCTTCTTTACTTAGTATCAGAAAGGCATAAATCATTTGAAAACACACCAAGCTTTAAAATAATATATATTTAGTTTACAATTAAATCGCTGAATGTGGGAATTTGTCAGTCTCCCAAAAACGTTTGCTTTCTGTTAACCTGTTTGATTCTTTTTTGAAAGAATTATCCTAAATATTACAGATGTGGTTTTGCGAATACGAGTCTTTGTATGTTGATAAGTAATTTGCGTGTTGGAGTTGACTATCTATCAGATCAAATATCAAATGGCATTCACAGGACGTAGACCTCTAGTTATTCCGTTCATTCAGTCTGGGTGACGTCACCCAGTCGCCTTGTACGAATCTGATATTTACTTATTCAAATAGTGTTTGATCGGCAATGATATGCAAAATATTGATAAGTACTTATGTGTGGAATAAGAAATACGTTAGTAACATATTATGTAGACCTTTGGCACTATCGTGTGTTTTGTTATGATATATGATATGAAATTGATTAGTCATAAAAACACTACGCATATATAATATTAATAAGAAGAGGACTAAATACCAAAGTGTATTTTTCAATTTCACATGACAATAGATCGACGTCATTTTTCAGATTGTGCTATTTTCTTCTCCAGCGAATGACATAGGCTCCTTTTTATTTAAAACTAGCGGACCCGATAGACTTTGTCCTGTACAAACAAAAAAAAAACATTAAAACAACATCTAAACCATTCTCGAATCCACATGAACACACAAAAAATTTCATCACAGTCGGTCCAGCCGTTCAGGAGGAGTTTAATTACAAACACACGCACAGAAGATTTATACATATATATATAAAGATAGGTTAATGCGCGTTCTATAGAATATCCGAGCATGCTCTAGGCCCTTGAATTAAATACATCAATTCTATCACTAACATAAATATTTTAATACTAGTGATTGCCCTCGGCTTCGCTTGCGTAAATGTAGGTTAGGTTAGTAGCAGTACCTACTTTTTTGCTGGATGAAAGGTGTCTATGTCCTTTTCTGTCCCCTGGCAACGTGTATGCAAACTTTTACGATGATCGGTCAAGTAGTTAAGTCCTGAAAGCGTAACAAACAAATAAACTCACATTCGTATATATAATATTAGTTAAACAGACATAAAGAAAAGGTCTCTATGTCTGTCGCAGCGAAATAAGCCTGAATAAACTTCGAATATTAATTAATACTAGAGAGCAGAACAACTTTTAATAATGTAGATCTCGTTTTATATGAAATATTCTTATCTATATTTTCTTTTGAGCGCTAGAGACAATTGTAGTCCGTTTGTAGGAAAAATAATAAAACTGCCATCGGATCGTTCTAGATAGAACATTTTCTATTCATTTTGCCTTTATGCGTCCAATGTTAAAAAGGATATCTGATTCTAGCACTTCAGTTTTCATCGTGATTCGTTTCATAGGTTGGTTTGTGAAAGGCTTTCCTTGTCGTTTAAAATAACTGCTTCGTGTCAGTATACAGAGATTTTCTTTTTCGTAAAAGAATATATAAATTCTTTGTTTCTATGCAATTTATTTTTTCTTCATGATATATACATAATACCTGTAATGATTGAATTAGAAAATTTATAATACAATTATTGATATTAACACAGAACTGAGGATTTGTCTGTTCTGTTTATTGATCATATGCTGTATTTCTGAATTAAAGAGCATATTTTCATTAAGGTTTTTACATGGTCGGCAACGCGCAAGTGATGCCTCTGGTATTGCAGGCGTCGATAGGCTACGGTAACCATTTACCATCAGGTGGATTGTGTGCTTGTTTGCCACTTTAGGAGTATAAATAAAAAAAAATAAAAAAAGATTCGAATACAAGCATTCTCTGTTATACGTATATAATATAGTCTCGTGTCTATATCTCCGAAACGGTAAGCTAAGGTGCATTACACAAACATTTCGCCAATCATTTTATTTATAATAATATATTTGACTATTACAGTATAGCATAATATTTTATAATAAAATGTTTTCTGGACACGTACTAATATTTTTAGCACTAAATAAACGACTTGCTTTAAAGCAAAATACCTACGTATGCCCGTTATAATATTTAAAGCTACGTTACTTCAATATGCAGCATCCTTTCTACGCCGAGCAGATACTTGTTAGAACTCTCCTGATACAAACATTCAACTTCCTCACAACCAGTATTTGCGAGCTTGTAGGAAATTATCTTTGAACAAAGTTTAGAGTGCGTTCTTTGTACCTCATCTCGTTTAAAGTTCCGATAGTTTCTATCATGCATTTGTAAGGCGAGTGTGGAAAATTTTACATGAACTCTAAGGTACAGTTCAATTTGCCGTATCAAACTATGTTAATTACCGGCTGAAATCTATTGGGGCTCGGATCAGTATCTCATTAGATGGTTGTAGATGTATGTTACATTGATTAAGAGTTGACAGAGCTGGTAATGTTATAGACTTGTAATTACAATACAGTACAGTGCATTTCTTTATACAGCGTTATTTTATCTATTAAATAATTTTAATTTGGTGTTAGGAAAAGGAGGTGTAATATATAAAATCGCCACTCCCTAATGGTATTATTTTATTTGGAATAAGGTTCTTTAAGGCTTGATGCGTAGTCCATTGGATGCTCGCCAAATTGTATTGCATCTACCTTCAACAAGCTATTATCACGGCTGTTAGGTTAAAAATATTTGTTACATGTATGCAAGAACCACGCAAAGCTTTATGCGATCAGAATCTTAAAAAGTGAGCGTCGGGTCGATCACACAGGAAAGAAAACTTATCTATACTTTCGGGATAACTGAGGTCCTTAAAAAGTAAAGCAATATCTTATCCAACTAATATCATAACAGTAAAAGCATATTGACATAATATTTGTACTCAACCGATCTCTTCAACTATATTACGAAATACTTACGCCTTACATAAGTAACACCTTTTGTTCTTTTGAACAGCCAATCAAACGAACATTTACCTGGATAATATTATAACTTACAAATGCGTTCCCACTGCGATTGCTATAATAACACAATAGCGTCAGTTTAAATGCCACGAAAACAAAAACATGGCTGCTATTTAACTTGATAAGGAGAGGATTGTGAAGAGTGACTGCGCGTCAACCAACGCTCTCCGTAAACGTAGGTAGGTTTCCTTATACGGCCCGCCTCGTCTAGCTCGCACGCTGATTGTATAGAATGGGTACCGCAGTACCACCAAGTACTTTTGTTTACTTCACACTAAGTACTTAAGCTTCACGCTCAGTTTGTCTCAGTACTTGTCTTTTAGAAAGAGAGTTATTTTTCGTATAAATGTCGCGCTGTTATGACTGTAAGTCCACGCATGCGAATGTAAATTAAGTTCTTAACAAAACATTGCGCCTGTAATCTTTAACTGGATTTACAGATGTTAATATATGTAATATGACTTATATGACTATAGTTTTCGCTATCTATATTTTAAGATACATTCAATAAGAGAAGAACCAATAGTTGTCTCTTACATAGGCACATTGTCAGATTTCCGTGCTACTGAAAACCTAATAGAGAAATTTCATTCATGTGTTGGCCTATCTGACAATTCTATTTGATGCTTGACTATAGGCTACAAACGCATAGAACAAGACTAACCAGGTCGTCTAACTAAACTAGATTATCATAATGACTTGTTAAAGATCATAAGAAGTAGTCAAAGTATTTTTCTATTGCTCAAAATAAGTAACATAAAGATTGATAGCAAATAAATTTTGGCACAAAAGAAACAAGGAATGTGGTATACATTCAATCGAACTTTGCCAATCAGCGGCTCGTAACAAGACAGGGGAATCGTTAAGCGCAGCTTTGTTTACACGAGAACACAGACTAAAAGGTTAGTTTACCGCCTACTGCCGCCATCACACTGCCAGTGCACTTGAACGCTCGTAGCTTATAATTCTCGATATTAACTGAAAATTATATTATAAAGTTTATGAAGCGACTGCTCGCTGTAGACGTTAATTTGTTCCTTGCTAAACGGTTTCTTGAAAGGACTTATCACTTAAAATTGGTATTTCTAAAGTAATATATACATAGTATATTATGTTTAATATATGTATATATGAACACTCTAAATTAGAGCTTTTTTATACTTAAATTACTTTCCAGTTCTGTATTATTCTTTGTCTGGTATGAAAAATTATTATACACACTATCTTAAGTAATCACCAACCACATTGACCGGGGAAATGTTTTGATTGTGCTAAGCGCCTATTAAAAACCTCGCCTCTACCTAGTAATACCTACGGCATGTAAAATTAATTTGAGGGAACTTTAGGTATCATCTAGTTTTGTGATATTGCTAGTATTCTGATTAAACTCTGTAACTAAGTGAAGTATTTAAATGACATGCTAAAATTTAATGCTTTATAATTCTATAGGAACATACCTACCGCAGAGAATCGATCGAAAGTCCGTCCATATCCCCACAAGCAAAATAAATATACAAAATATTCCTCAATCGGGGTATTACTCACTAGAGACCAATGAATATATTGAACATATATTGGTTAACGGTGAAATGATAACATCAAGGCGGTTTGTAAATATCGGCTAGAGTAAACATCGAGAATGTGAAAACATTTTGTACTTTATTCCCCTTTGATTCCTTCTAACTGAATGTTTACAATAAAATTTAACTCATAAATATTATTGCGATGTGCGAAATGTAAAGTAAAACGATATAGGACTATATAAACGAACGCACAAACGGTTTCGGCAAATTCAAGCATTATATAATACATGTACGGGTGTATGTTTATGATCATTATAAATTGTCACTAACAGAATGTTAAAAACGACTCCCTAGAATTCCTTAGAGGTTTTTTTGGAGGTCCCAGCACTACAACGAAAATAAATGCTTTATGGTAAGGAATCTAGTCGTCACAATTGACACTAACTTTGTCAAAACTTAGTGCATGGTGGGTTATATGATCGCCTCGCTACTGCCCCTGCGCCGTGTGTTATGGATTCGATCTCCTCATGGGTCAAAATTTTGTGTGATTCACAAATAGTTGTTTCAAAGCCGAGTGTTCTTTGTATCCGTTTTTTTAATGTTTGATAAGTCCCTCGCGACACAGAAATTATTCCAAGCGTTGTCTTTGTAAAATAACAAACAAAAGAATCTTATCAAAAAAGAAAAAAAGTACTTACCCACTAGACAATAACTGTTTTCTGGATAGTCAAATATAGAAAATATTTGACAAGACTAGAAAATAGGTATTAACCATACCTATTTTCTAGTCTTGACTATCTAGAAAGCAGCTAGTGGTAAGGTTTAGCCTAGTCAAGTAATAGACAATTCAAACAAAGCACGGGTTTTCAGGTTCCGCAATAGATTGCTTCCCGGCTCGGGGCGCCTGTTCCGCGGTTTCAGCTTTTACTAGACGCCTTTAGGAAACGATGCTGATGCAATGAATCGGAATATTCCTTTTGATTCAACGCCAAACATCCTTTTGTTGGCAGTGACTCCTGTATATCAAATAAAATACGATGTTGATTCATATTTAAAGTGAAAATATAAAGATATGAAATACAAACAATATTGAAATTTATCTTATGTTGATGCAAGTCTATAACGATAATGTACACTCGAATTCGCAATGATCTACGCGGCAATAACCTTTACTAAGTATCGGATCAAGCGACTAGTAGCTGTTAGAATAAACCGTATTATTACTGGTGTACTCTCCGCAATTTCCGCACAACATAATACAAAATCAGCTTCTTGTAAAAGCCTGGTTGATACGCGTACTGCATTAAAGACTACAATTCGTCTAAGGATCGGTTTCATTGCTGACGATTAAGGTAACCACTAATGTCTGGTTGCAAACGTTTGCGCAATATACCAGTAATTCCAGTACGTATCTGCAAAATGGTCGTGCGTTGATCGTGTCTTGGATCTTCACCGCGCGCGCACGCCTACTTACATCGCTCTAGGGACCTATGATTCAGTATTAAGGGTGCCATTACGGGTTTGGTTTAATAGATAAGATTTAAGCGGAGAAAACAACAAAGAAAACTTTAAATTTTACACCGTTTAAAATCAGTCTTGTTTATTATGGTAAATTGTAAGCTTAAAACCGCAACGAGAATACAGAGGCTATGATTAACTTCATATTTATAATCGATACATTTCATAAACAAAAGAAAACATTATTCATTTAAACCAGTATCATTAAAAAACAAAGGAAAGCCATGGCTTGCGGGTGTATTCAGCCAGTTCAAAAAAACAAAATATCAGAATGCCAAGTGCTCATAGCTCATGATTTAATCCAAGGTTCGGGTGCAGACGGCAAGGGGAGGGGGTGCTGTACAAAAACTCAGAGAGTACGCCGTTTAATCACCAACTCCATATTTATGAAGCGGTGTGGCAAGATCGGCGACATTCTTAGAGCCAGCCTGGCCGAGCGGCTGACTCTATGGATGCTTGGCTAACTGAGATTACTAGAAACTTTTTATATTACTTTCTGTTTGTATCTACGTACGGTTGAAATATTATAAGAAAATGATTTTTTTTCTTAGAATATTCTCCAGACTACAGAAAAATATTATCATGAAATTGTTATGTCAAGCAAGATTCAATATACTTATTCACTTAGTATAATTATAGTTTGAAAGTAATGTAATAATGGTTCTTAGTAAGGTTTGGAATTACTTGTAATTTAATTGGTTGTCAGTATAGAGTCTACATTATCTTTTAATAAAATCATACAACATAAATTTTATAGAACACGCTTCATTTTATTCTTCTATTTTATATCTAACAAAGATAAAATGGTAGATAAAATTATAGCAAAGAAACATTAGATCCACATTATATTAACGTGGCTGAACCTGTTGAAGTAATTATGAAGAAAAAATCCAGTCGGGCAAGTAAGTAATCGTACAAAAAATCAGGGACACTTATCTAGTGATGGGAACTCGTTACTTTAATCTATCGATATAAATTAATTCGTGATTGACTTATTAACTGACAAATGCCGACACGGTGACGTATTTATGCAATAAAAAGTACCGCATGTTGTTATCGTATGAAGTATTTAGGTAGTTCTAACATTTATCACATGTTTAAAAATATACAATTACAATTAATATTATATTTAGATCAATTTTGCTTGTTGATGATATGCCATCATATATGGTCACAAGTTGGACGCGATGTCTAATTTGACTGTCAATCGTAATGACTACGAATACACCTCTATTCTCATAGTTAATACCCTCTTAGTTCACGGTATTGGTGCTTATTCTAGTGGTGGGTAGCAACAGCACAACGTGGAACGTACTTCCACCAGCCAGATAATCAATTCCACGTTACGAGGACAAGCTACATAGCGAAGAGACGTTTAAGAGTAATGGACTTCATACGACAAAATTATTGATGATAATAATATTTCAAGAATCCGTTGTTTTCAATAATCTGATAAAAATACAATATATAAAATTACCAGAGAAGAATACCATTTACAGAATATAAACTTGTACATTATATTATAAACGTTAAACAGAAACGGAATAAATCGCATTTGACTTGGATATATTTATCTCTACTTTCTTGCATGATAAACTACTGAGATAAAAAATTACTTCTAAGCCCTTACAAGTAAAAAATACGGTGTTAATAAACTCGAGCCGTTTCGCTATCGCATTACTATCTTATAAATGAATATCGGTTTATAATATATTAGGCTGACTACTCACTAACGCGGTTAGACGAAGTTCAAAAATAATAATATTATTAAAGGAATTACACCTAAAGGCATGTTCGGATAAATATAAGTGACGTTTATTGTAAGCCAGGTCTGAATACCTACTGGCCTTAGGGCTTATGGAGAATATCCACCGGACAACACTCCAAAGGCTTCAATCACGTTGCTAACTTTAACCTGAGCAAGCAATACGATCCAATTAGCATTTATTTAAGTGTCTTATCCAGTAGTTGTAGCAATATGACTACAAGGCTACAAGCGATAATGAAATTGAGACATTAAAGGCGACGCTGAACGTTCTGCTTGAGTGTGAAGCAAACTTAATGCCCTAAAGGCGATCGGTCTTGAACGACTAGCGAAGAGGCTCTTCGTTTCAAACAAATGTCAACGATTAAGCCTATTAGGCATGTAATCTGTGATTAAGGCTTCGCACGTGGGTGGGCGGAATTCCTGAACGAAAAATATTTATGTGAATGTCGTTATGATTGAATAATTTTGTTTTGATGTTATATAATTTAATGACGATATAATGTGCGTAGGTATATAAGTACGTAATTAAGTATTTAATATGTATGAACTTCGTCACGATTCACGACTTATTAAAAGTATAGGCATATGTTCCTCTAGTAGTGCGTTAGTGTAAGTCGTGCACTTCGATTGCCGTGAAAGTAGCTACGCAGAAATATAATTATGTTAAATACACTTCTATTATACAGTTGTATCCATAAGGAACCTTATTTTAATAGACTCTTTACCAGATCAAATATCTATATTTAATCAAACACAGGTTATCGAGTAAGCATTCGATTTTTTAATTAAATTAATATAGTAATAATATTCTATCACATACACACACCATCTAGCCCAAAATAAGCAGAGCTTGTACTATGGGTACTAGACTATGGATAAACATACATATATACTTTATTTTTGTAAATACATACATACATAATATACATAAAACACCCAGACCAAGATAAACATCCATGTCCATGCACCCACATGTTTGAGTTGTGCGGGAGTCAAACACGCGACCTCAGGCGTGGCAGTCGGTTACACTAACCACCACGTCATCGAGGCCGCCAAAAATTCGTTATATACTGCTTACTACAGTTCAAAACACAAATGTAGATACTTTTAGCTTTGAAGAGTTACGCTTCTTTGCGTATCTACAATTACACTAAGTTCTGAGCACATCTCATACCTACATACGCATAAAAAATATAACATGTCAATATGATATCACACGCAATCAAAATCAACGATCAAACAATTGTTATTGTTTGATATTAACAGCATTGATAAGACGATTGACAATTACGTGCGCTCCACAATACCTTGTAACATGTATTGTGTATCGAAGTCCAGGAATGATCACTCATCCGACAATCCGAAGGAATAATTAACCCACAACCTACTGCTTGTTAACAAGTTCACCCTTGTTGGCAATAAAGGTTTGAATACTAAGCCAATAATTGTGTGTTACCTTTGAAATATGTTTTATGGTTGTTCGTGTAAACTTTGGTATTGGGAAGTAATTTTGTGCTCGAACGATTTGTTGTATCTATTTAACTGTCAATCACAGCTTATTATTGTGGTATTAATTATGGTTCTTGGATAGACAATAGCGATGGTAATTATATATCAAGTCATTTCCTTATAATCCTTACGAAGTAGGATATTAGCTATGGTGTTGTATTGTAATTTAAATTTGGCATAGCTTACCAATCAAAAATATGTTTAAAGAACCATGAACTGTGCAAGTGTTAAAATGTAACTAGATATAATTTATTTATTTCACGGCCTACACATATGGACACACAGGTTCAAATTTATTTTGATTGTGCCACTGTACAGTCAGCGTCAAATAGTTAGTGACACTCAAGGTATTCAAATAAATAGACGCAACCAAAAAGTCAATAATATCGATACAAACAAAGTTTCCTTATTGTTTTCAACAATATAGTCGCTCAAAAGGTCGAGGCGTTTAAAATGTCATATAGATAGGTTCAGTCAATCCGCCAAAGTGTTCAAAAATATGGAACACATTAGAAGAATAAACTAGCATGTTATAGAAATAAACGGTTTGCCAAAGATGAAAACCTCTTTAGGCAATCTAGTGTGGCTTGCATGTCATTCAATTATCTATCAGTCATAACAATGTCAAGTGCAATACTAAAGCAAGCTACAAATAATATCTATTGAAGCAATAATAGTGTTTCATGCTTAAATATGGCTACATATCGCATTAGTGACACCAAACATCGAATTATATATTTGAGGTAGGAAGGTGTCGCCGTAACAGATATTTCAAATGAACTGGGAATATCCGTAAGTATCGCTTTAGATGAGTTACCTATCGAATTATTCGCATCTCTTCAGATTCTTTCCGCATAATCGCACTTTTTCGGATTCGCACTACTTCAGATTAGCATTCCTTCGGCATTTCTTTACACCATATTAGTACCGTGGCGCTGCGGTAGTGAATGCGACTGCTGTGCATTAGGTCTCGGGTTCGAATCTTGGGTCAGGCCAAGAAAAAGTTATTGAGTTTTTCTGTTAAGAAACCTCAATAGCAACCCGGAGTTAGAAAGTTGGCGGTGTAAGACACCCCGTGCCTCGGAAAGCACACGTAAAGCCGTTAGTCCTGCGCCTAATCTCTCTCCGGTCGTGTCGGATTACCGTCCCATCGGATCATGAGAGTTAAGGAATAGAGAGTGCAATTGTGTTTGCGCACACACTTGTAAACTATAATATCTTCTGCGCAGACGGCCAGTCTTCGTTAAGACTGGCTGCCGTGACCGAAATTCGGTCTGGAGGATATTATTATTACAGTCGACAGAATTAAGATAGATTTCTCGCTTTTTTTATACTACTTAGGTGGCAAACAAGCGTACGGCCTGCCTGATAGTAAACAGTCGAAAACAAAAGAAAATTGAAAAAACAAATAAAGTCTGAAAATCAAAAGATTTCTAGATAGATTATTTAAACGATATTTAGTTGTAAAAATAACAATGCAAGCTATTTTCAACATTATTAACATTATTATTATTGCTTGTTTTAGTTATTTATCTGCTCTAATACCTACCTTGTTTATATTTGAAATAGCGATTTTAATACAAATATATAAGGCCGAAAATCCAATTTTTTGCAAGCACTATCGATGTCTGATTACTTTTTAATAGTCTTAAGTTTTATCGACATTCCTTTGTTAAAATAAAATATATTTTCTTTGTCGTTTCCGAATGATTGCGAGTATGCGGCAATGAGAATTTGAAGAGAAGCCGATAAATCTACCTATCTTGTCGAATCTGAATCTAATTTTTATTCATAACATGTTCTGTATTTTATTTAGAGAAACATTGTAAACCGTTGGCTAGAGAGATGGCAAAGTGATGGTGCATTGCAAAACCATGTTTTATTTGGTCGTCCACGTCAAATGAGTACAAATCAAGACAGAAATATAGTGCAGCAAGCTATTAGCAATCGTTTTATAAACTCCAGGAGTATGTCTGTGGAATTTGGCACATCATAGAGCACAATAAGACGACGCCTGCGAGAACATGGGTTACGCCATCGTATTCCTGATAAAAAAGCCTATATTAACACCGAGACTTAAAGCGCAACGTTTACAATTCGCACGAAATTATTTAATTTTCAATTTTGATAATGTGATCTTTGTAGATGAAAAAGTTTTTTGTTCGTCTGCCAGGGACACTTATCTCTATACCAAACATCGAACACAAGGTATGATGAAAGAAATGTCCTTCCTAACAATCGCAGTGCTCGAAACACCTTAGGATTATTGAGATGGTTGACCCAAAACGGACCATGAGAGCTAGTCGAGGTGGGAGGAAGAATAAATAGCCCCCGATACAAAGACATCCTCGAAAAAATTTTGTTTCCGACGGCCAGGATTTCTATCCCCATGAAAGGATTAGGTTTGTCCAAGATAATAGTTCCATGTACAACTCCAGAGTTGTTCAAAATTATTTGGAAGGTAACAGGGACCTGGAGTTAATTTCGATGCCGCTTCATAGTCCCGTCCTAAACCCATTCGAAAATTTGTGGGGCAAAATGGTTCAGGTATGGTAACAGTACTTGAGGACGAACCACCGCAAGGACTCACGTCGATGAAGTTTGGGAGTTCATGAGAGGAGACAATTTTTGCTACAATGCGGTACAATCCATGCAAAGACGTCTTTCTAAAGTAATTCTAGCAGACGGTGGCTATACACGATTTTAGTTAAAAAATAAAGATAGTCAAAGCTAAAAAATTGTTGTTTATTTTTACGTTACGGACCGGTAACACCACCCAATGACACCACCGGTAGTGTACATCCGATGAGAGTTTTTAGTGTTCTGTACGTTCGAATGTGACTTGATCAAAAGTGCTCATTTTGTCGTTTATACGGAATGTGTTCATTTTAATAGGTACACAAGTAAAATTAAATACGAAATGATTTCGTATTAATATCAATTCTGGTTTAAGAACTTTAATTTTAAATTTGTGACATGAGCATAATATTGAAGCATAAATAAGCACTCTTGCTCTATGAGATATATACTCATATTCATTATCAATGAGGTTTACATCTATTTTCAGTCAGCTGTTTATTGCTTACAATATAGGTATCGTAAACGGCTATGCACGAAATTCTTTACAAAATTAAAGACATGTCTATGACGTCATGCTTAATATGAAAAGGACAGCAGTAATTTCTATCTCTTTCATTTTGTGTATAAATGTTTTAATATCAATTGATGTAAGAAATAATATTTTAAATATATAACAGAAAAGTTTATTTTCTAATGTGTTCTATATTTTTGAACACTTTTGGGTTACTGTACCTACTTAATGAAAAATATCAAATAAAAATTGCACATCTTAAAGCGATCTTTGCGTTCTGTTATGTCTATGCTTTTAGGATTTTATTTTATATATCTATCTGTTTTCGTAATTCTTGATTCAATATGACGTGTTGTTTTATTATCGGTTTTTAGTTTTTATTATGTCGTCTTAATATACTTTTAAAGTACTTATGCTTTTATATCATAGAAAAACACTATCAAAGAACTGCTTAGTAAATTAAAATATAAGGTCTTTTTCAATTATATTTATACGCGGTCTAATCTTGAAGCGTACTTTATAAATACTAGCATTATTAAGCCGGGGAGTTGGATAAATTGTTATTCTAATTTGGACTGCGTCCGTTACCCGGTCCATAGACCGCAGCAATATGCACCCACATATGAACATAATATGTAACATACTACGTATGTCTGGGGAGAACAGATATAGCTTTATGACCGCAAATAAACCAAAACTCGCCTATTTTAATTAAAACTTAAGCCACTTGTAACAAAATTAGCATAGAACCCTTCACATAATTTATACCTATACCTACCTGTCTTCTAGTAGTATAAGAAAGTCGAAAACTTAATTAAAGTTCCTTCTGAGAGGCCTAACTGTCTGTTAGTCCCTTACAAACAATGTTACCCATAGTCCAAGTTGCGTAACTACGTAAAAGATGTAAAAAGTCCCATTGTAAATACTGGTCTTAGTGTCTCGACACTATAAGAGGGCTTATACACTCACTGTTGCGTTACGGCACGCGGTGACACACTTCGAAATGCTTCGGCAGTTTATTTTAATAACGTGTTTTCCTTTCGTGTCAAAATAATAATAATATTATCATGTTTTGCAATTTGTTCCAATTTATAAATACAATCGGATGACACATTTTGTTTAACGTTTTGTAGCTATTCGCAGAAAGTAATAAAAATGTATATTTTGCGGTGATTTCACATGACGAATAGCTTTATATCGCTTTATATCCGGACGGGGAAGACTTACGTAATTCGTTACATATTTCTTACTTCCTTTAATGCGATGATATAATACTGTGGCGAATTGATCTATCAACATATTGCGTGTAACAACATACTCTAGCAATTAATGTTAATTAAATACTTTGGCTGCACGGCTGGCTCAGTGGTTTAAGTGGCTTCCTCGCCGCTACTAAAATACTGAATATTTCTTAAAATATGAGATAATTTCTTAAAATATATAACATACAAATAATTATGCAAAGGCTAAATGCTATAATTACATGAAATAATTAATTTTTATATGAAAATACGTATAATCAATCCATTCACAAATAATATTTTCTATGTTAATAGTATATGTTACTTTGCAGTAAAAATTGTTACATTAATTATTGGCCTTTATAGCCTCTATTTACGTCGTAATTTATCGTGACCTAATAGAACTCATAACGTATACAGAATCATAAAGCGTTATTTTGTACCTAAGAACGTCGTCGGTGTAAAAGTATTCTAAGGTTTGTTCAAACACGCGAGTATCTACCGCATTGGGCTAGCGGTGCAGACGAACTCATTATTCTCGCGTCTAACTGTGGGACTGGAATGGCATTTGAGGTGCTAATTGAACATGTATGTAGTACTTTGTACTTGTGTATTTGTTTCAGTTACACACAGGAGAGCGATTAATAAGTCATAAACGGTGTGAACGCAATGAACCGTTTATGACTGTGAGATCAAATATTGTAATCTGGTTATAAATACTTCAACTACTGGCTGCAAAGCCTTGAAGCAGCTTCAGAGTTATTTAAATGCTAACATGGATAATGATGAAAACAAAAGTTAAAATTCAAAACTAAAAATTAAATCGTGTTGAATACAGTAACGACCATTAAATATGACTAAGCAATAAACAAAAATTTTAACACAGAAGTAACCGACTTCAAAAAATATTCTAAAACAAAAAATGTACTAAAAAGTTAAAAATTATTGCGTATTCTTGTGAATAATTAAATTATTGTTATTAATGGTGTCACCCAAAGTAGGTTTGTAACTACTTAAACATGAGATGTCTTACTATAATCATAACATAACATTGGCATGCACAATTACAGACATAGACGCAGCACGCGGCGCGGGCGGCTGACACCAACTCCAAAAATAACAATAATTTAATAATTCACATAAAGAAAACATGCGGTCGAATTGAGAACCTCTTCCTTTTTTTTAAGTCGGTTAAAAAGGAAACTGTCGATAGCGAAAAAGATATTTATAAATGATCGGCCGACTGTACTATCACTTCCTAATTCGTTATTATTGCATGCTCGAGAACGAGACAGCGCGTTACAGAGTGTATATAGCGTAATCTCCTTGTGCATACAATAACAATAATAAGAAGTGGACCTAAAGTGTCTGGCCAAACACTGTATTTTGAGTATTTTAGTTAAAACTCCGATACGCCACAGCACGTACTCTTTTTGGATTATTTCGGTCTCTACCCAAATTTTATTTACTAAAGGTGTGAAATGAGAGTAGCTTATGTAACAATACATATACATACAAAAGGCTGATTGATTGATTCATTTGATCAAATCTTGTAGAATCCTTACTTTCAATGACGATTGAGTTTTGCAACAAAATATCATAATATATAACTACAACATTGCTCCTCACAATAAAAATAAAGGTGAGGGCTTTCAAACAAGATTATGATGAAAATAATTCCGAATGTATCAACACCACAAGGATCATCACGTAACATTTCATAAAATCGCACGGAATATATTTAATTTTTGCTAAAGCCACTTCTTTGCTCCAATTAGTGTTTATACGTGCACTTACAGACATAAGAGGTGCGGTAAAAGGACGAAATGTTGGCTTCACGACGTCATCTTACCTGACCTGTTTCACTCCGGCTAACACAAGATTCGCTGCGAAATTTAATTCACGGAGACGCGACGCGACGATTTAAATGAAAGAAGATATTAAAGCCAAGACGTTGTTAAATGTATGTTTTTGTAAAATTTACGTAAACTTATCTTAATTTACGTGTGCATTACATCTTGAGGGTACTATAACTTAAATTGATCTTTCAAACATTTTGCCAGTTTTTGTTATGGCCGAAGCGGCTATCTAGCATAATATACAGATTGCTACCGGCGAAATTTCATTGTGTCCAATCTGAACATCAGGAACTACTAAAACGTAACGCGTAGTATACTACAAAAAAAGGCAGGTAAATTTTTATTGTGACTTATTTTGTTCATAAATTGATCTATAAGACTTCTGACGTTTAAATTATGTTTTAACAAACACATGGTTACATGAAATTTAGATGTTAACTATGTACAAGATTTGTGTGTAGATTATTATTTCTCACAAATAACATAAAGTGGATGCTTTATTACTCTCCCTATTTATGAATCACAATTTCAAAGTATATTGATAAAATTCGTAAACATAAAAAATCTCGATTAAATCCGTAATAGCAGTTCAATTTTAAATCTAATATTTGAGTTTCAAAATGGCTATTTCAATCACTTTTATAATAAGGTGCTTTTTATTAAGCCCAATTATACATAATTGCTAATATTATAAATCTGATATGTTTATAAAAGCTCATTATAATATGATATAATATTGGTATAACATGTTATTACCTCTCAAAATTGCCTAATAGTTATAGTATAGTATATAATTAATCTGATTTTCAATTGAAATACGTATTATATTAAGCCTGAATATCGGATGCGGAGGTTGATTAGATTTCTATTTAAGAGATTATGTCACTGATTAATACACGCGTACTATAGTTTTGTCTTGAATGTTGAAGGCACGTTATATTTAAGGAAAACAATATTTTAGATCAATTATAGTATATATAGACCAATAAAATGTCGTTGTTAATCTAGCATATATGTAACCACATGTATAAATACTGCATGCGATATGTGCAGTTTTTATCTATACACAAAAACTACTCTAATACTCGGGATAATATTTATAACAATTTAATTTAAGTTATTGTCTTACTGTCGTTATAATTTCAGAGCTGTGTTTACCTTGAAATGAGGCTATCACAATTCGAAAAGGTTGAAATATCAATATAAGAAGTCAGTAAAAATATTGACATCTTTTAATTACAATAATTTTCCATGGTGTGTGTCTCCTTCTGGCATATAATTGTTTTAGTAGCATTCGATAAAATTGAATATAATTTATTATAGAAATTGTTATGTATGGTAGACATATCTTTATATTAATACGTCAAGGAAAATCTTTGTACCACTTTTTATGAAAATTGCGCGAACGGAGGAGTATGAAATTTGGCACAGTTAAATTTTATATGGAGAAGCAGTGGCGAATCCATATATTTTTATAGAATATGCATTAGAAATATATTAAATTAATGAAAAACACTACACGCATACAACCATGCATTTGACACACGCAGTCGAATCGCGTTCGTAGTATTTCGGCATTGTTCGGCTGATTTCATAGAATTTTTCGTAACTTTGGTTACATATATCGTAAATATCGTGAAATATGATTATAAGGTTATAGGCAATAAAACCTTAATAACGATCAAAATTTAAATTTAAATTAATTATGGTTGAATTTCAACCACTTGGCGACTGCATGTTTATATAAATCTATAAAATGGTTACAATCCCATTTTGGGTTTGCTATACTTAGTACCTGGCCAACAAACAAAATTCTGTATAAACCATTTATTCTGCATTTATAAAACCGGAATCAAGCGTTGAAGTAATATTTTAATCCCAAACCTATACAACAAAATTTTATGAATAAAAGTCGCTTATAACTGAATATTTTTATTTGTTTATAATGGTGTTTTCATTCATATACTAATGCCGGAAAATGGTTGTTTAAAATTAGTCACTTGATATCCCATTTATGGTTATACTATAAATATTAATAGTATAGTTAAGAAATAACGTGCTTCCGAAGATACTTAATTACGTAACTTTTATTGTTATAGACGTAAAGGTAAATAAATTATTATAATTAAATTTATATTTTATAGTACTTAATATAAACAGGGTTGACAAGTCTATTTAATGTACCTATTCTAAAATGGTATAGTTGGCAACCCTATGTATAAAACCGTTCTCAAATTTTCTACGACCGACGCTTCGAACTAAAACTAAAATTAATGAGTTTGTATTGAGTTTGATACAGCGAACGGCAATTTTAGCTAAAGCACTAATTGCTTGCATCATGACAGATTACACTACGAATGTACGGAATCGATAATCACCAGTATTGACACGCCACTTACACGGCCCATTTAAATGGTAATAACATGTTTATGTTTCGTAAAGTTAATAGCTATGGTTGGTTTTGCATGTCGAAAGAAGATGAATTGAGTATGTCTGCGATTCGCACGTTTCCCTTGTTTGTGTGCATATACTTATTATGTAAATGCAACTGTGAAAATAAATAACCTGTCACTTTTTAGAGTTTGTTGATTCATGCTTTTTGTTGTTTTCATTTTTTTTGTATAAATTGATACTAAATTCGCGCTGTATCTACCCGAATTCCAGAAACAACCGTTATTACCAGCAGGAATATATCCAAGACGATTCGCCTAATTTTAATTCTTATTGATCTTTTGATTTGATTTTTATAAAACATTTTACGTCATATTTGGTAAACAAGGAATGGACTGTGTGAGGATGGTTACGATCAGATGACGGGTGACAGAGAAGTATGCAAGAGAAGGACATACTGCGCTGACCCCAAATATATTGGGACCAGGGCAAGAGGATGATGATGATTTGGTAAACAAACAACTTATGTTATTGCCTTCAGTTATTGCTTTTAAATTATATTTGATCTCTATGCATGGATATGAATCTCTATGTATTGTTTTTCCTTTGTTTGTCTAGAGTTTCAAACACCATTAGTGCTATGACAGGAAATCCAAAAAGACATGGCTTGTCTCGATATTCGATGCCGGGACCTTACAGTTTGCATTACGCATTTGCCATTAGAACAACGACACGATTTTATAGCTCTTTTAACATTTATCGATTCGTGTATTGGAAATTTCATGGTTCATTTTATTGTATAGTAGCATCGTTAATTAGGTACTTAATTTATGTATTATTATAATTTATGTTTTGAAGTAACTTGCTTCGTTAGTCGAGTGATTTAAGCGTAAGTATTTATGCAAGTGACGATCGTGAGGTCCTCGTATAGGTTCCCAGATCAAGGAAATTATTGTTGAGTCTGTCGGCCAAGGCAAAATCTCAGTATCATAACGGTATCTGGTATTAGATCCGATAGATAACTATTGATATGTAATTCATTTACTAGTTTATATTTATACATTCATAAAGTGAGTTATTGGATTTCACATATTTATAACGAATATACGAGGTGTAATTATATATAAACTATGAACACAGTACAATAATAACTACAATTGAACGGCTCTCTATTTTATCTGTATTTTCATGTACTATTTCAGGCTCCATTATCGGTTTCCCGTTTGGAATATTAAACGGCCAAATGCTCAAAGCAATTAATAAACATTAGCAGGAAATATTGCTCAACTTATTCCTCTAAGCATGCCGCTCCGATAGTTTACGATCTAAAGTTATTTTAGCTGAATCATAATAAGGCTTTTCGATATTGCAGGATCAGTTTAAAATCGAACCAATTCATTACTGCGAAGACAGACTAAATTACAATCACGGCTAATATCCGACATGATTAATATTATATGTCCGGTAGAAATTGATTGATGAGCGAGTGTATGACGTGATACCGCTCCATGATAGTCTAGCTTTGACAGATGCTGAAAGTAGAAACAATAGTGGTTTATGTAACAGACAGTGATCGGTCACGGAGCCGAACGTGACCGTCGCCTCTGCCTACAAGCGGTAGCCGCCTTTTAATTGACGGCGAAAGTTTTGAAAGCGGTTCCCATCGTCAGTTGCATAAACTATGCCCGGTTTATACGCCAGTTCGGAAAGACCGTTGAAACATCTTTGACCCGTGATTTGTTACGTTATATTGTAACATCTCAACACAATCGTTGAATGTTTCCGCTCAGTGACATAATGTTCTCGTCGGCATCGGCTTTACGATTTACTTTCTGCGGTTAACTGTTATAAAACTGCGACTACTGTGCTCGCTATGTTGTGGCTAGACTTTATTGCTATGAAATAAAGATTGGTTTGGATTGCCGTGAAAAAACCGTTAATATGATATAATTTGCGTGGTCGCACGTAACTGGGCGTTACTTTTGTGGTGAGACAAACCATGAAACGGCAGAATTAGTATCTGTGGAGGATTGGACCGAACGTGAGACGAATAAAAGCTCTTTTATAGTCACATCGGTTTAATCATTATGCATTTTAATGTAGCTGCTACTCGGACACTATATGATATGTGTAAATGGTAAAAGGAAGCCAAGAGGTGAAATGATACAAACATTAATTTGCTTCTAAATTACGTTTTCAACGAATGCATGTTTGTGATTATTGATTTAATATTCCTGTATACGGAAAATATGATTATAAACGCGGGGAAGCGTTATTTTGACTATATTTACCCGTGGGAAATATTACGAAGTTTGCGTGCTTTATTTCGACATTAGATACTTTAACTTCCGTAATCATCATTTCCATATTGTTAGCGATTGTTTGAGGAACGAGCAGAGTAATGTACTTATTATACCAATTTATAAGGCATGTTCTGAAAAAATATCGATTTCGCAATATCTACTCAGTTTACTTTAGAAACATTATGTATTGCGATTGTTTTTTGTTCTTGATGATTGCTATCGTTAATCTTATCTTGGTCGTCCACGTACATTTCCTGCAATAACCCGTTTATGTAAATTTGACCTTATTTTTTAAATAATAAAGTTGAAACTGCGTTGTAAAGTGAGGTACAATCGTGAACGGCAGATGGTATTCTATATTCCGTGTACAGTTGATGGCATTATGCCCGCTGTGCCAATAAGCGAGACAATCTGATATGACATTTGTGTAGGCTTTGCACAATTGTACGTGTTCTAGACATTCTACATCTTTATTTCAGTTTACTAGCCAGCATGTGCTTTGATGGATAGCCGCGTGTTTGGACAAACATGCAATGATTACGATGCTTTGTCAAGGTTTATACTGATAACTACACAAATTTGTAACATGCATATACAAGTCAATGTTCGTGCATTTTTATGATAAACGACACAACAGTCTTTTATAATCTGAAATGAATTTACGTTTATAAGGCTTACGCCCTTGCACATTTTATTTCTTTTATATTCGAGTTTCATCTAAGAATCATTCCGATTAAACTTTCTTTCTAGTGTTATGATGCCATATACATACAAGCAGATTACAGTAGACTTTAAAATAATTATAATTATTATGACATCCCTAATTTATGGTCGGAATGCAAAAATATCTAAAGCAATAGATCTTGTACACAGGTTTCGTTATAAAATATAAAATCAATTAATCCATTGCAGTATTGCAACTCATAGTCTATTCCGAGTATATTTTTGCACTGAGTTTATTGCAGGCAGTAATTACTTTACAGTCGGTTTTATTGCAGGTTAATTTTATATCAGACTGCCATTAATTACCGGCTTTAAAGTTATATTGAATCGAAACTGTTTCAGTGACACAGAATCTATAGCTGTATTTTGATTGTCAATATCGTGTGTATTGCTAACTTAAAAGTTACTGTCACGCTTGTTAGCTCATTAAAGGTGCTTGTAGCCGATGCAAGCAACTGACACGAGCTGCATGCGCAAGTTACTCGCATATTAGTAACCCGTATGATTAACTCACACATGTAACTCACATGCATGAGTTAATCATATGAGTTACTTCCGCGGATGGCTCGCGCTGATCCTTTACACGATAGGTACACTCTTCGTAATGCCTCAACTAACGCATGTTACCCGAATCACGTAGCAGAGCTATTAGTATTGTTTTATTTTAGTAAATGTTTTGATTTTATTATGATTGTTTTATAAATACATAATATTTCATTATATATATTAGTTGGTTAACAACTATCTGACAATCAGAAGCGTCCGTCATGCTAACAGCATATCTCGTCCGTCAGAAGAAGCATTATTTCGGTTTGTAGAACATTTTACTTTATACACATACCTAAGTGAAAATACGTGTTTTAATAAAATAGTGAATTAAATCTATTATTCCAACCTAAAACGATTTAGATAAAGACAAATCAAGCTCGGCTCGGACTTAGTTGTATTTCGAGATCGTCGGTCGAAGTCGTATTATTATTCGTAACAAAATATTATATTGTTACGAATATGTAACAAAATATTATTTTGTTACGAATATATTTCGAGACAATGAAATGAATACCCAACTTTTAATAACGATTTGCATGCCAATATAGTTTGACTTTTATCAGGTTTTGATACTATAAAATAATTAGTTTTATAAATAAACTACAGTCAAACAAACTACAGTGTCGCAGCACAGCGGATAAACTCATTAAAATCCAAAATAAAATCGCTCGATGTAAATCCAGGCATAAATTAGTTAGTACACAAAAGGGTTGATTGAGCCTGTGTATGACGCAATCAATGTCGCTTCACAGGCGCTGAATCGAAACAAATTAACCCCACTTGTTAACAATATTAAGTTTAATTTTACAAAACTAATTACCTACGATAAAGACTTGTGTTCATTGCGGAACATTTTTCCGCAACGCGTTATTTCTCGACCATTGTGCTGGTTAAACGTTAATACACTTCATATTAAAGAAAGGAGCTCTAAAAAATTAAAAAATCAACGGCGCAGTACCTTATAAATACTTCTATTAAACCACAAATAAATAAATGTATATTATTAGAAGTAGGTATAATAGAAAATATAAAAGAATTAAAAGGAAAATGTAATACAAGTTCATTGAAATGCATAATCACTCTTAAATTATCGTACTCAAGTTATAATTTCGCCACACTTCTTCACAAATCGTTCCTGCTAGTTTTAATTGATTATTAATAATTATTTTAACGCATGAAACTATTCAAGCGGCTTTGCAAAACTATTTATTAAATTAGATTGTTTATAGAAGCTTGGGTTACCGTGTTGTTTCATTAGTTTTACCTAGAGTAGACGGAAATTATATCAATTTATGTAAAAATACTTTTAACATTACAAAACATACTGAAATAGGTACCTATGTTTGAACGTATTTTGAGACACGTTCTTGTGCAACAAAAGTTTCCTAGTAAAAGCTTGTCATAAACGTGTATATTTACATCAGAGTTAACCTGTTTACGAACGTAATCAGGAATTTAATATTTTTCATGATTATGTTATGAGAAAAGCCGTATGCCATGTCTGCGGCGCGAAGCCCGCCGCTCGGCGGCAGACATTTCCCTAAATGACATTTTACCAGTGGCATTTAACTATGAAATTTTTATTTTGTAATCAGCATAAATCTCTTATATTTAGAGCCTGTATAAAATATATTTGGGCTTTTTAAAAATTATTAGAATTATACCGTCGTGTTTTTTAAACTTGTTGGTAGAGGCGACATAGCCATAATGTGACTAAGCTCCGAATATAAAGGAAAAAATGTTTGGTAAAGATTTACAAGTTTAATATTCAGTGATTTGTATAGTTCATGGTCAACCCAATTAAATAAGAGCATTGTGCTACTATTGTTTTTACTATGTTTCTATCACACAACAGCTATATATAGAGTAGACAGGTAATTATCACGGCAAAAAGAAACTTTTAGATCATTTCTCATCAATAAAGAAACACTTTTAAAATCTAGGTACCTATTTATTATTCTTATACACCAATACTCAGTATTTATTCTAAAGTAATTCAAAATATGAATTGGTGATAGCCTTATGGTGAAGGTTTAAATGAAAAAAAATGGATGAAATGAATTGGTCTTGGGTCATGAGTTCAAACCTACGCTATCGACATGAACCCGTTCCTGACAAAAGCTTTTTAGCTTAACAAGAATACTCTTCATTCAAAGCCCATTAAAAAGGAAAGTGATGTTTTCATTTTAAATTTACTGAAGAGGTAAACCATAGTCAATATCATGGAGGTTTCAGTAAGAACAAAATAAGGGGGTGGTGGCATCCCATTACTTTATGTAGTTAATTGTGAACTTACTGTTAACGTTGGTTTATTACAGTTATTACACTAGTTTATCGAGCAGGCGACAGTCATTGCTCAGCAAATTGTATTACATTAATTTGTACGCTCTGCCTTAATGTGAGTTCGTGAATTAATTACCTACTGTGGCATTTTTGACGTTTCAATTAAATATTATATAACTGTGACCATGCGCGAATTTAAATTTGTGTTCTGTGTGTGAACGTTTCTGGTCTTCGTTAATTAATTTGTTTGTGTTCATATTATGTAGGACGTGATTAGGTAGCTATAGTTACGTATACATTAACCATATTATTAACGAAGCTTAGGATAGACCTTTGTGTTGTAAAACCAAACTGATTAAATATTTAGTGTTATAAATTCGTGGGTTTATGTTAGAGCTCTTTGTTTATCACAGTATGTTAGAAATTCTGGTTGGCTATACGTAAATGATGTGAGCTAAGTAGTAAGTATATATACAAGCCCCCGATATCAACCGTCGGGCCGCGGCCCGCCAGGAACCAATGTGGAGGAACAGGGTGTGATGTCCCGCCAACACAAAGGGAGGATCCTCCGACCAGGTTGGTTGATCGTGCCTGGGAGGCACTCCACTCCACTTGTGTCGCCACACATGTATCGTGGCGCCTATATTCCCGAAGGGATTGGCAGAAATGTATCACACCTACATTTCAATAGGTATAGGTTTTAGGGCTCACGTAGGGTATACCCTATTATCCTCTACCGAGCACTGTTGCAGACTCTTCTGCTACTGAAAATTCCTTGATGAAACAAAAACTTGATGGAAAAAACATCCTAGGGCGTCAAAGTAGGGACCTCAACATCGCCTCAGTTTATAGCTGCTGGATGGTGTGGAGGCTACTGCTCTTGGACCGCATGATCGCTTACCATCACGCGGAGTGTGGTCATTTTGAAGAGCAAAATTAAAAAGTAAAATTTAAAAACATCTTTAATTCTTTCCAAACTTGAACCTCATACTTCATGCACAGTAGTCGCATTCACTTCATCACTATTTAATACGCGTTAATTTCGAAGAGTCAGGTGCTTGAACTTAAGACAGATTTGTGGCACTCCAGTGGTCTCTCTACAAAGCTTACGCTGCATTAAGGAATGTTTATTTTTAATTTATATTTTTATTTATGGTTTTTCTTCATGTGAAGTACATCAAACCCAATTGTACCCGAAACAGTTATTATTACTGGGTTTGCGGTACCAATCGATAGAATGCCCACACTAACTTTGATGCAGGCTCATTTAATACATTCTGAATAAGTCCCACGTCCTTCCGCTCCAGGTCATGCGTTCTCAAAACCAACATCCTTTCCACCTCGTTCCTGACACACTCCATTAGATTAAAGAATGATACTAATTATATTCGAAACATCAATAATAGAAACTGTCTATCACGTGCTCAAATATGAGTAAGTTACATTATTAACAGCCTATTAATTTGTAATATCTTTCAACAAGCTCAAATGTTGTACATGTATCATACATTAATTATTAATTATATAATATTCACCCGGCACTCAGCCTCCTAATACATGTAAATTATATGTAAGCACAACGATAACAACGCCTTTAATATAAGATTGTCGTTATAATTAGGACATTATATGACTAATTGGCGTTAACACTAGAATACTCATCAATGTATTGTTAGTGATTAAAGTAAGAAGGCGTACACGCATATGACGTCATATATCAAGATATTTATGTCAGCTACTTGGTTTAGGTAATGGGTTGAACCTATGAGACCTGCAAGAAAATTACGATGACCCTTTTAAAGTATGTAATATTCTCATATATTTCTCGCTTTAAGGGTGAACGAATTCATTGTGAGGAAACTTGTATGTTTGAGAGCTCTCCATAACGTTCTTCATGATTTGTAAAGTCTGCTAATCCGCACTGGCCAGCGTGATAAACTTCCCGTGCGACAAAGCCTGTGCCCCGTAGTGTAATAGTATGTATATTTATACAGGACTAATATTGTAGTATTATATATAATAATAAATAATTCAAATAATCTGCTTGCAAATACCGAATGATGTGGTTGATGCATCGCTCGGCTCGGTTAGCTAATTAATGTTACATAGAGATTCATCAACGGTCGCCATTACGGTACGCTTATCATCTAATTAGTGATCTGAATTCACCATTTAGAATTAGCTATTTAAATTATTTACGATCGAATGATTTACAGTGATTGCCTTATTGGTATCGCAGCTAAAGTTTGCAGTTACGCAGGCAGTCGCTCGATACCACGTTCGATTTTTAGGTTAGACATGTGTTACTGGGTTTTTTGTTATTCTGAAAATGTGCTTGTTACAAGCCAATTTGTTTGCTTGTTATAGTTTAGGGAAAATCATAGCTGGCGTAATATACAGGTGTGAGTCTATGTATGTTTATAAGTTTACGTTACTGAATAGATGTCTTGTAATTTACCTTAGATAAGAATCCACAATAACATTATCCCCATAATACGCATTTAATATATTTTTAAACTCATAATATTTCCTGCTCATATTGCTAGTGATGCTGGTTTCATATCGATTTTGATATGAGATCGTATCGATATTGTTGTTGGACAATTTAAGGAGTGCAATGATCTCATTTCACTTTTAAATAATAATAATTTACACCAATAATACTTCGCTAACATTCGTATGTAGATAGACAGTGAAATTAGACGACTTTGGTTTACTGGTTTATCTTATTTAACCAGTTTATTATTGATTATGTATTTAAGTATACATGAATTTAAACATAGTAATATGAAGGAAAACATTGTGAGTTAACCTAGATGTCTGACCGTTATCCAGAACATTCTCGAAATAATTTCAATTTTACAATCCCGCTATGTGCTTGCATAGTGGACTATGGCTTAACCCTTGTCAAACTGTGCGTGATACGCGCAGCAATAGGAAAGTTTAGAAACAGATATTATTGTTCTGTTTTTAATATAATATTTCCATTTGTTACAGAGACGGGGAGCACGGATAAGAGCAATGGTATGAAGGAACCGGGATCACCTGAGGAATTGGTAAGCTTTATATTTATTTAATTTAAAAATAAAACAAACTGATTTTAATCTGCCAGTATGCGGTTATAATGTGTAGAATCTTTGTAAACGTTATAAACGCAAGCGAATGAAATAGAACTTTTTCCAAAGTTCACATGTTCAAACACATTTAATATGTATTGCATATAAAATGTGCTTAATCTGTGAATATTATCATAGATTGCTAAGGTTAAGCACTGTTTTATACCTTTTTGCCGAGACTATAGCAATCTATGTATATGTTTTAAGTATCGCACATAAATAATATACAATAGGTTATAATATATTGCCAATAATATGGCTCCTAAAATTCCTACTACGTAGAAAAGCGAAAGGGTAACCCGATGACGTAATCTACTTTATTCAAAATATTTGAATAACGGCATATAGATCACACTTGACGGCATGTACAATCCGTAAATCCAAATTCAGCTTTAGACATATCCAATCTGTAATATAAGATTTTTTACTCACAAATGATATAAAGAATGTAAGGTCTTCAATGTGCCGTTCGGATTGATCTTCGCAAAGAGACTCAGAGGTATCCGAAATCAGGCTCTTTCGATTCGTTTGTAATCTTGTTTGAGGCGGCGCAATCTCCTTGAAGTTTCAAGTTTTACTTTTTTTGGCGCAGTTGATACGCTTGTAAGGATTCGGATATTATGATTACGTAGATGTATATTTTATTGATATTGCGTATCGCGAATGTGAGCTTAAAATGTTGCATTTTTTATAATAACCAGTACCTAATTATGATTCGTAAGTCAGATTAAAAGATCAATTTAAATTTACGGAATAACTTCATTTTTAAATTATTTCGTTTTTATTTTATTAAACGAATTAAATCATATAATTTTATGTTTTTGGTTATATATATACTTATACATAAAATATTTTTGTAACTATAGTTAGCGAAACCTATTTAGAGAGATTATTTATGTTAAAGGACAAAATTCAAGTCAAAGAAAATCTTTATCTTATGTTTATCTTTTTCTTTATTTAAAACTAGCTTTTTGCCTCTGCTTTGCTCGGGACCAGACCTTTTTTTTTTGTACTACAGACTACATGTATGAGTGTGATTGTGTAATTTCATGATCATTGGCCTATAGTTAACGTTTGAAAGTGCAACAAACAAACAAACTCACATTCGCTTTAGATTTATTAGATAGAATTATCTTACGTTTACTTCTCCACTCCATAACGCATTATCAAAACCAATATTTTTATGGTTGTATATTTATATAGGTATACATTTATTATAATTCATACGATTTTAACATTATTAGCTAACTATTGGCAATTACTAAACAATGTGTCCGGAACAGCTACACGCAATATTACACTGTTAATACCAAAGTATTGAAGCGAGTTCTAAACTTTAAAGAAGCTCTATAAGTTTATATTATCTTATCTTAAAAAAACAAGTGCTCTAAATCTTAGATGTATATCAAACACAAGGCGCGAAATAGGATACACAGTAACAATACGACCCCCGTAATCTCAACCGCAGGGCATCCACCGTGTTTATTTGCCATTAGCGGCTATCACACATGCCAATCAAACGCGTTTCCATTACGATTTGGACGTTAGGGGTCGGGTATTATTCAACAGATGACCTGTCCAGTCCGACCGATGATAGATGACACTTGGCCTTTGGCGATTGTCCGCTTCATATTCTTGTTTAATTGTGCCGGATAAACTGACGTGTTTACGTGTTACTAGAGGCGAATATTGCTCATCTAGATTGGAAATACATATTATATTAATACTAGATTTTGCCAGTGGCTTCGCTCTCGTTAAAAGGCGGCCAACGCATTTTTAACTCCTCTGGTGTTGCGGGTGTCCATGGGCGGCGGTAATCGCTTACCTTCAGGCGATCCGTCAGCTCGTTTGCCAACAATAGCATAAAAAAAAACTAGCTTTCGTTAATAATTTTATATCCCTCGGAAACAGTACCTTTTTCTGAATGAAAGGATATATCTATACAACGTGTATGTGAAATTTCATGATGATCGGTTGAGTAGGTAAGGCGTGAAAACTAAACAAACAAACTTACATTCGTATTTATAGTGATGTGCGGTGTTATGAGTGATGTATGTAGCAGATTATTACTTGATTATACGCCAGGGACATTTGAAATACGAGATAATAACAATTTATTATCTCGTTTTTCAAATGTTGTCCCTGGCGTGTTTCGGTGACGAGCGATTGTACATTAAGCTTTCGAGTGATTCGAATGTAATCGATATTGATCGTTATTTGAATGCAAGGTATTAGCGATGCGTAGGTAAAATATTTCGTGCTCTTATAACTCGAATAATATTGAGGAGGTATAAGAGTATTACGCCTAAAATACGCCCAGTTATAACTATAATCGATCTAGAGGGTGCTTGATGACTTTCTTCTTTTTAACATCGATCATTGCTTGAATAAAAAAGTGTAAACCAAAAATAAATAGATTTAATAGTTTAAATAATTTCATTAGCTTATAAATTAGTAAAATAAAATCAATAGTAGTAGTAGTGTAATATTTTCAAAATTTTGTAATACAGTGATAAATAAACAACGCGATATAATCCGTATATAGTAGTTTAATTTCAAAAAAAATATTGACTAAAATGTATACTGCTCCTGATAATATTATACGTATAATGCACTTCTTTCAATCTCTAGGGTTATATGTAGGTGTCAGACTACGTATATATGTAGATAAGTGTAATTTAACAAGTTGCTCGTCTTAGAAAACGAATCCTTGTCGTCGCAATCAGCAGTTATCCTTGCCCTAACACTACTGTATCAGCGTGGTATTGCTGTTTGAACGCCAGAAGTCTAAACTATTTGTTATAATTATAACTGTCGTTATAAACTGTTTGATGAGGCGAGTCCTCATCTGTTGATATAATTAGGACAGTTACCTTGTAACCAAATAGTACTAAAACGATCAAATATGAATAGCAAACAAAGAATTTGATAACGGCTATGCGGAACACTCATTATTCTTTTTAAATACTTTGGCAAACAAAATAGTTACATATATAAAATATGGACGGGTGCGTGTGGCCCAAGACCGGTCTGTGTGGAAAACCTTGGGGGAGGCCTATGTCCAGCAGTGGACGTCTTTCGGCTGAGATGATGCTATAAAGAAGGCATATTATATCATTGAATGAAGCAAAATTGTATTTTATACCGCGTTTTGACACATTTTTTAGGTATTATGTAGTAGGAAACGTACCTTTAGACAGACATTTCCTTCATAAAGAAAATGTCTTTAAATAAAAATCCCATAATAATATGAGTCAGAATGCGAACTTGGGACTTCACGTTCGGGTGTAAATATCAGTACTAACCTACGCCAATGAACAAACGAATGAAAAACAAAATTAAAAGACCATACGAATTACACTATATTCTACAGACGCTTGTATAATCCAGAAAGGGTAAGCATAAGTGTATTATAACAACATTATGTCAGCTATGTTTTAATTACCTATGTGTGTATTAATTACCACATGCGAGTTTATTGCTGTTTACCGGGCACATTTCCAAATAATATTCTTTCTAAAAATCAGATAAATGTTTGCCTGGAGGCCGACGTGGTTCTTTGAATTATATATGCCTCCATTATCAATTATATTAATAAACAATGCACCTTAGTACCAATTATGTAAAAGATACACGAACACAGGAGGAAAAGCGCATGAATTGAAATAAATTCCTTAAAAAATGGGATTTGGATGGTCGCCAAAGTCCGCTGTGGCGTCGCGACGCGTTTATAAATAGTAAACAAAAATACGATCGTCGTTTGTTATCCAGTTAAAGACTATCGGTTATGTGAAGTTATGAGGTAGACAAGTATTGACGAAGTTTTTAGGTTAGAGAGAAAAACTACCAACCATTGATCTGTCTAGTACGAAAATATCTTGACGTTTAGGTATATTAATATCAACCCTGTATTGAACTATCCCACTGCTGGGCACGGGCCTCTTCTCACTGTGAGAATGGTTAGGCTATAGTCCACTACGCTGGTCCATTGCTGTTTTGCTGACTTCACATATCTTCGAGAACATTATGAAAACTCTCAGACATGCAGGTTCCCTCACGATGTTCTCCTTCACCGTTAAAGCGAGCGTTAATTAACTATTTTATACGCACATAACTTTGAAAAGTCAGAAGTGCGCGCTTTGGGATCGAACTCGAGACCTTTGCGTTCACATTTGTTTAGTTATAATTAAAAGATTTTCTGTATAGCACAGATGGCGTAGTTTATGTAGTCATCTTGTCACCAGCGCCGTGCCGAGTAGGTACTGTCAGTGTGATCGCCATATAGCACATAACATATCCCGTCGCGTCAGTAAAGACTCACACAGCACAGGGATTATCTCTAGCACTAGAGCTGTCTATTCTAAAAATATCTTCGCTCATACTAGGTACTAACAATATCCTTTAAGATAAGCTTTTTAGAATTGGCGAGTCTATAAATACCAGACGATAATAGATTCCATAACTAAATTTTAAATAAATTAGTTGCATGATAACGATGCGAAAATTGTAGATTTTATGTGCAATATAACATTGATAGATTAAATTCAAAGTTAAGAACATAAACATTGTAGTTCTAACATTACAATATTTATTTTCTTAACATTGAACTAAATTCGTCAATGTTAATGTTTGATTCTTCAATCAAACATACAACATAGTATTAGTTATATAACCTTCACCAGAAAAATCTCCTCGTAGAGTTTACAAACCAAAACACATCTAAACATAAACACCCCACACTGGTCATTAACTAAATCCTGTTTACTATCTGATCGTTTGTTAGAAAATCTCTTTGAGTCCAACACAGTTCGTTGTCAAAATATCCGATTTGGTAAGATATCTGTAATCTGCTGCCCATCGCTCACTGCCACTGATCATTTCCTCTGAAATCCAGCGCTCCTAAATCCTAACGTCAAACATACGAACATGTGAAATGTTCAAATAAAGAATTCTTTAGCCTAGATTACATTTATTCTGTCTGTGAAATGTATATAAATATCAGTTTAAACTTTTAGCACATATCGATATAATCTTTTTGATATACGTTTTGCTTAGTATTTTTTTTCTCACGTAGATACGCTTATTTTTACACAACAGTAAAGAAAATATATTAAATAGAGAATGTGGAATATTAACTTGGACGAAATATGTGCGGTTTGAATATATTGATACTTTGAAAACATATTTTTTTGCATTTTACATGCACATAGTATGTCAAAACGGATACACAGAAGAGTTAATGTTTAAATTTATAGATCACAGGATATTTTATCCTTTGTGGGATACGGTATTATGGTATATAGTACATTTATATGGTATATATTAAAATTAATCGTTCATAATAATTAGAAATAAAAATGTATATACAGGTTGTCCGGTAATTAATGGATAACCTGGAAATGTCTTATAGTGGAAGTGACGGCCGTTCAGAAAAAAAAAATTTAAAAATCTATCCTAACTACTACTTGAGATATGTGGTTTTTTTTAATTACCATAACTTTCTTGTATACTACGAGCATAAATGAATGAAATCCATCGGTTTTTTGTTGTTTTATTATTAAACACTAATTATGCTAATAGATAGACAGTCAAAAGTATGCTATGCTAATATAGCTTGCACTTTTTAATATATATATATTTTGATTTTATTTCTTTATAATTTTTTTATTTTTTCTGAACGGCCTTCAGTTCTACTATAAGACATTTCAAGGTTATCCATTAATTACCGGACACCCTGTATATAAAAATCTCGTGCCACGGTGTTTGTGGTCGCACTCCAACGAAACAGCTCGACCGATTTTTATGTTTTTTTTATGTATATTTGGTAGGTATGAGTATGAGTACCTATTGGTCGTAAAGTATATTTCATACCGCTAGGTGATGAGGGTGTCCTTAACCAGAATTTTTTCTATGTTCTTACCTAATTATTTTTTGATTAGGCTTAAAAACATGTCTATGTTCCTAAACCTACTTTTACGCGAGCGAAGCCGCGGGAAAAAGCTAGTTGTATTTATAATGAATACTGTCTCAACTTATCTATTTAGCTTCACAGTGTATTGTCATATAAAAAATACCATATTCCATTTTTATCTTGGTAAAGCGTTAGACTAAAAAATATTTCAGTTCGACCAAACCTGTTCTTGACATTTAAAATGTTATATTTATTTTCCCGGAAAGTTTTCAAACAGCCATGCATCAAATTCAGTTACCGGAGTTTATCTCTATTTTCCTCAAAATAGAGATATCAGGTTTGGATATTTTTAAAATATAAAAATGAAGTGCAAAACGTTTCAGATATCGGTTAAATGTCTGCCCGAGTTTCAATTTTTGTGCTTTAATTCAATATGTAATATAAATATATAATCTATACATTCATAATAATATTATACATAAACATCTAGGTAACTATTGTCCACTGGACAATTATGTAACAGTTGTCCATATCCGAAAAAGTAAGGGGGTGAAGGGTGCTTTTACTTTTTCAAATCGCGACGATAGTAACAGCCTACCTCGGACATCAGACTAATCACTAATTACAAATTTCACGTTGAATTTTAGTCGTTTGTATAAAGATACAAACTATTTGATTTTTGGAACTAAAAGTCCCAAAGGACTCCCTTTTACGATTTATTTCAAAGACAATTCACATAATCTATATGACATTTTTCCAAGCAATTTCCTTTTATAACGCACTACTTTACTTGCAAACTTGGTAAAGACGATTCAGGTCAATTTCCGAGAGCCAACAAGAAGCTGCATTGAGGTTAACACGTTTGCGGCCGGCCCCAGCAAATGGGTTCCGTCGTAACGGGCTGACCGACACCGTCCAAGCGTCATACGAGATCCGCGACGCACGTATATGTAGCTTTAACGCTATACGTTATTTGATAGCAATGACATTCTACGGAAGAAAGAATGGGCGTAAACCGCTTTGTCATAAATTGACCTTATGCACTCCAAGTGAGCCTTAGAAGAATGGACTTGGATTGGATATGTGTTCTTTGTCGAATTTATTTCCTTATACTTTTATAAGCTTGATAAGTGATTTATTACTTAAATATATATTATAACCAGTTTCTAGTAGGTTTAGCTCGCTTAATGTAGATTTCTTCAATAAAATGTTATCCCTCAGGAACACTTTTTCTTGATGAGTAATACAAACTTTCATGGTGATCGGTCGAGTAACACGCGAAAGCGTAACAAACAAATAAACTCACACTCGAATTTGTAATATTAGCAGGGATATTTAAATATTACATTAAGCAATAGCTCCAAAATGTCACGCAGTCAAAAACCTTTGTTTCATGATATTCCGTTTGATGCCGAATACAAGGCAGCCTTCGTGGTTCAATTTAATCATTTATATATGGCCCTCTAACAAATACCACACAAATACAATCACATAATACATAGCAATGTCTACTTGTCTTTAGAGTGTTATGAAGAGAGAAATTCATATTTATTTTGGTAATATAGCTTTAAGATTCCCAAGAGAAACATTAACGAAGCTATTAATAGCGTATGTTTGCCAATCAAAGCTATCTAAGCCAAGTGTCATTAAGTCGTATGCAGTATTGATATTCAATAGGGTAACAAGCAGAAGTAAACATTTCAAACTGTTAACATTCATGCATAATATTCATGCGTACAGTCAAAGTCAGGATAAGACGATTTGCAAAAGTCTCTCTCCAAACACGAAGTAATTATTCGTTCGGCAGTCGTTCCTAACAGCCGATCAACTCCTACGCGAGACTCCCGACACTTGTTCCGTGGCTACATTTAAATACGCCAACATTTGATTGCGTTAACAGGATCGGCGTGTCGGTCCAACCAGATTACAGCTTTTACGAGCCTTTGACTATGTTTGTGAACACGCCACGAACAGGGCTGCCACGTAATGTCACAGCTTGGCACTTGCGCAACCGGTCACGCAGTTGCTGAAGACACGGTAATCAATCACTATCATTATCTATAGGGAACTAATGAGTTGTTTTATGCTAAATAATTTAATCAGCGGTTAAAGTCAACCCATCATGATGGCAACATCACTGATTACAAGCGCGGCAATAAAATTTTATAGTGGTATTTAGTAAACAGATTAATTTGACTGTGGGTTACGTAATTTGTGTGGAACAGCCGTGACGAGGATGACCAGTGTTCATCTCTTCATTCTGACCGCAGTCGCAAGTTACATAATGACGGCGCCCATCTCCGTTGGTATTGATTGGCGTTTGACTGGCCCTGCATCGCGGTCGGCAACACCGGAGAGATTTTTGCAGAACTTTAAAATCTACCGAACGCCAATCTCTTCGTGAAACGAATAGACAGCTACCTGTTCATAGTTTGGATTAAAATTTTGTTCAGTATATGCTCGCAAAGCCATAACGATCCGGCTTTCAGAAGATTTATCTGATGGAAATATAACAAAAATATTTTTGTTACTTTTTGTGCTAAATCGGTGTGCGATAAACGCTTCGATAAATATTAGTCGTAGAGACTGTTGGGATTATATTGTTTTATCTTTAGTCACAAAATACTAATGTGGCTTTGGAACGACATGATATAATATCTATTTTAGGTTTAGAGTGACCGCGTAGGTAAACTTTAAGTTTGTTTGTTCACTATGATTGATTTTAGGGTTAACTTATCTCCATATATAGGTACATAGGTTATTCAATTTGTAAATAATACATGAACTCGGCGCAGTTTCGCTGATAAGGGTTATCATAAACACGTATTTCATCTTATATCGATCTTGATATAGGTTGTTTGTTTTGTTCACTATCGTCACTTTAAGCAGGCCAACCTTCCTTTTTAGCCTGGGTTGTCTCCAGCATTATTCAGATTTGATCACATTTAGGTCGTCTTTTCCAATTCATATAACTGCAGCCACATTCTCTCTACGTTGATATGTATAATATTTTACTTTCTGTTTAAAATCTTAATCAAAGTTATTCTGTATTTAATAAAATATAAAAACATGTTTTTATTCAGTAGATTACAAAACGTCGGCAACTGAAAAAATAATATAACACGAGTTGATTGTGCCGGCGTACATTGCATTGACACTTATAACGGTCTCGACCGTTGCCAATCCACTGCATGCATATGCGAGTGGCAATTACAACTCACGTCTCCTGTGTCCATCAATAAAGCAAGGGATATCGACCGCAATCACTGACAATTGCACTCTCACTTCCACGTATACGCTGTTTTATTTTTTATAATACTAATATATCATGTTGTCCAAAGTTTACCTTCTGTATTATACGTATATGTATAATACACTGGACCGCAAAGAAAAAGGGTCTGTTAGAAAATCTTCAATATCTTCAAAAGTGCCTGACCTAGCTTTATGAAATAAAGACTAAATTAAAGAATATTATAATGTGCTTACATTAAAATAAAAAACAATGAATTCAAGCTTTTTATTTTTAATAAATGTAAATTAAATATAAATGCTTCGTTTTCCCAGTATTTTCCTAAATGTAGATTGGTTACAGATGTGCCGTTTTCACGCATTTTAGTACTTTGTGTTGCCTCCGCGAGCTCGCAATACTGCTGTTATGCGATTTGGCATACTTTCTACTAGGTTTTTGAGGCCATGCTGCGGAATATTCTGCCATTCCTCTATTAGAGCTTTTTTCATTTCACGTAGTAAGATGGGCGATGGATTACGTTGAGGTACACGTCGTCCTAGTTCTTCTCATGCATGCTCCACGGGGTTTAAGTCGGGGCTGCGTGCTGGCCACTTCATGTGTGTGATACCGACTTCTTGAAAATAGGCAAACACTATCTGAGCTGTATGCGGGCGGGCATTGTCTTGCAAAAAAACGGCATTCTCGCCCATGACCACTAAAAATAGACAAACGTAGTCATTTAGAATTTCAGTGACATATCTTTATGCAGTTAAAGTTCCATTTTCTATCACCACTAGCTCAGTGCGGCTTTTGGAAGAAACCCCAGCCCACACGTGAACAGTTTCTTCTATACAGGCTTGGTTATAGCGCTCTCCCGGTCTTCTGTATACTCTTTTCCTCCCGTCGTGCTTGTAAAAACTGAATCTAGACTCGTCTGAAAACATAACTCTTGACCAGTCATTCAGGGTCCAATTCTCGTGTTCTCTACCATAACTCAACCTTGAGTTTCTGTGGTGTCTTTCTAGTTTTGGGCTATTTGCAGGTCTTAATGGCTTTAAATTTGCTTCAGCCAGACGTCGCCTTACTGTATCTGTACTCAAATTGTTTCCTCCAGCTCGTAAATGATGATTCTTTACTTGAACAGCCGTAAGAAAGCGATTTCTCAAAATTGTCGATACCATATAGCGATAATCCCGCGCCGTCGTGCACCTTGTTTGGCCTGTTCCTGGTTTTCAAAGATTGGATCCAGTTTCATGGAAACGCTGGAGTACTCGCTGAACTGTAGAAAGAGTCACACCAACAGTTCTCGTTGTATTTGGCTGACTGTGCCCATCTTCAAGCATTGTCAGGATCCTGGTACATTCTTCAGGGGTTAACGACATGATGACTTCAGAATAATAAAATTTATAAGGCAGAGACACCATATTTATAACGTTTTTATTGCAAAACTAAAACAAACGCGAAATAATTGATTTGAATTTTTTGGTACTAAATTCAAAAACGAGCATTATTTTATATTTTCAGCTTTTATACAATTATCAAAAATAAATAAAAAGGTTTTATATATTATTTTATGTGGCATTAAATATTCTTTAATTTAGTCTTTATTTCATAAAGCTAGGTCAGGTACTTTTGAAGATATTGAAGATTTTCTAACCTACTCTTTTTCTTTGCGGTCCAGTGTTGTATATACCATGCTTTTTAAGGTTGAAAAATGGTTTGATGGCATTTGTTTTTGTAATAGTTACATTTGATATGTATTTCAAACTGTTGGTATTTGTGCTGTGCTGCTTTTATTGCTTATTCTTTTTAATTTACTCCGTCCACACTAAAGTATAAGTCATGTCCATGGAGGACCTTACAAACATTGAATCATCGAATGTAAAGCTCAGACTCGGTCCAACTATTTGGTGAACATTTAATTTTTTTCCGGCGCGGCATCATATTACACGGAGACATTCGTATATTCAAAGTACGAGCAAAGTCTATGAGATAACGCAATGGTAAATCGCTATAAACGTAAATATATTTTACACGTAAATAATAAATACTTACAGCTGTTACCTCGACATATGTATGTGTCTTGTGCCACAGCAAGTTGAGTTACTAATCAACTCGGTGCATTACTTCTATTATCGAAAAATTACGTGCATCCAACATTTTTAGCGCCTTTTTTATCACATTTGGACAAGTCACTCCGGAAGATCTAAATAATTTACTATGCAAGAAAAGGATCTCAAAGTCATAAATGTTATAGAAAAGACGTCCCTTCGGCTTATCAAATTACTCCTATTTTTGGTAGCGAGAAGTGCATTCTTAAGTCAGCCGCCGGCCGTAGCCATAGAGCTCTAGTGCGATGCGTTGCATTGCGTCGTCGCAGCGTCGACGCTGCGTCGTTATCCATACATTTTTTGCATCGTCGCACGCGACGTTTCAACGGATCGGACGTCGTACGTCGTCGCAACACAGGTGTGGCATACAATGCGTTGATCCGCTGTGACGACGCAACGCAACGCACTAATGGGGCATCACCGTTAGAGGAAGGGCGTCACGTGACTCTGTCCTTGTTCTAAGACGCTTTAACATACCGTGTGAAAAAAATGTTTTTAAAATGTGTACGGTTTTGCAACGTCATTAAACCAAACGAGCTAAGTTATATCGTTTAAATAACATACCATTAGTGAAGTCTTTATTTTACGCGTTTGTTGCTCAAGCAATAATACTGGCCAAGGCCAAAGTATGAAACATCTCCTCTAATATTATCTTCACTGGCAAACACATACGCATTTCCGTCTATCGCTGTCCACCCACAAAAATCTTGTTACGAACAAGTTTTTGTTAGTCGACGGCTCTCCTGACTGATGAATGGGACAGGCCATCAATAGCAGATCACTTGGATGCTTCATAAATATGTACACGACAGTGTGACGTCAGTTTTTATGAGCTCAAAAGGACCCGCTCGCATATGATTGATGGTCGGCAACCCGAAGAGAGGTTTATTGATTCACTTGATTCGAGTGTTATGTGCGTTGTTAACAGAGTCATTAGGTGAAACCTCTACGTGGTCTAAATTGCCAATTTGGATTTGGCGTTTTTGTTGGGATCAAAATAAAAGTAGAATATTTTCCGTGTCGTGTGAAAGTGGTGTTTCGTGCGTTTCGTGTTGCGTGCCCAGACGGGATGCTTAAGTATTTGGCAAGACAACCTCATTTCTTACAGCTACTGTCTGGAAGCTGATGGGCGAACATTCAAATTAGGAACCTCAATTAGAAAACGCACGCGATGCTCTCATTTACAAAACGGTTCTATATCAAATTTTGCAAAAATGCGTTATCTAGAAAATTGCCTTTATCTTTTGATGATTATTATCTAAATCACGTTAAATCGCTATTCATATGTTTGTTTATTCATGTTCAAGGTAATCAAATCAAATAGTTTATTTGGAACAAGGTTTCAAAATTGACCATGACCTGAGATACTTACTTTGTATTAGATTCATGAGCAGATCATCACACTACGATGAACTTTGTTCTTAGCATATACAGGTACAATCCCCAGCAATTCCTTTTGCTATATACTTATAACTTTAACATAAACAGTTCTGTCTTCTTTATGAATATATCCAAGAAATGCTTCCATCCGAATAATTACCACTTACACGTGTAATAATAGTATATTAAGGACAGAATAAAGCGGTGTAGCGTCCATTGATCCGCCTTTTAATCTTGAGTAGGTAAATTGGCACAAACAATAAGGAAGAATACAGCCCCTATTGCGTTGAGCCTTCTCATAAGCTTAAACATAATTTGAGCAGGTAGTATCGGCGACTTTACGCGAAGCATTTGCATATAACATATGAAAATTAGTTGTTACTAAAGTAAACATTTTAATTCTTTTTTTCCTCTTGTTAGTAATTTGAGACAGTTTATGCTTACGTGTTTTTCTTGCGATAGTTATGTTGTTGTCTTGGTCGCTATAGAAAATGTTAGCCACATGAATAACATCGGTCAGTCTAATAATGGATGAATCAGCGTAATTTTCCACACCGTATCTGATGATTTTCGCTACGTATTTACTAAGCAAATAGTAATATTTGAAATGTGGGAAATGGGACGGCTAGAGTCACGCTTGTTGCTGACGATTCCACTACTATTATCGATTATACATTCTGACACGCTACGAGGTACGTACATTTTGGAACAATCAAAGTATGATCAGACGAAACAGTTATAAGCGAATTTGTTAGCTGACAATTAATTGACGCGGCTTTTAAGCGGTTATCAAACTTAAGATGAAAGAAAAGCATAGCAAAAGAAAACTGGAAGAAAATAAACATTTTTAATAGTCTATACTAATATTATATAGAAGAATAAGTTGATTTTCTTTGTTTGTTTGTAAGGTTGTAACTCAAAAATTAATTTGACCGATTTTAATAGGTATTCTTTCACCATTAGAAAGTTATATTATCACCGAGTAACATAGGCAGTGTTTTATTTTAAAAAGTACTGTTACTAACGTAGCCTAACGTAATCTACTTTTACGTGAGCAAAGCCGCCGGCAAAAGCTAGTCTATTAGGTACAATATGGAGGTATCGCCTACAGGAATCCTCAACACTAGAATCATATTCTAGTGAATTAATAAAGAGTATTACTTTGTGTTCACTATCATAAGATTAGATATAGATATAGATTACAAAATCGATTTGACTGCTAACTTAATTTAGTAGAAATATCCAAACAAATTCACCAACTTTCACATTTATATTATTATTAGGAATAATAGTGGCCGGGCAATATCTACAGAAATATTTTCATCATTCAAAGTGGAGAGTAATTAACGCTTCTCTCGAACGATAGAGCTATCTGAAGTAACGTTATAATGAGCGCAAATTTAATTTCATCGGCTGCACACCATCAAGCTATCGAAAGAACATTCAATAACAAATAATGATTACAAACACCGTTATTCTCATTAAACTAGAACACATAAAATCTAGGAATAGTAAGTCTGGAGTTAATCAGAGAATAGTAAAACGAAACATTCGATAAACAATCGTAAGAGCCAATCGAAATGCATTGGCTTATTATTTCGAAACGCCAACTGATTCTGATTACAATTTACAGTGAAACAGTAGGTGATTTAAATGGAAAAGCAACTGATATTTTATTTATGGGAATGCGAAGCACAGTGAAGGATTAATGCGTACCCACCGTGTAATGGTTTAGGCTTTCAGCGGAATTGATACCGGATCCATATGCATCCAGCTTTCAGGAGTAATTTCTGATAGAACCGTCAGAAAGAGAAGTGGTATATGGTTTTTTTAGCTGTGAATACATAATTCGGCAATAACTACAAGACCATGAATATCGTCCTAGATTTCGCCTGCGGCTTCGCGCTCATAAATGTAGGTTGGGTCATAGCCAGTTGCACTCACTGATCGGTAAACGATTAGCGAGGTTAAGCAACGTTGGGTGCGGTCAGTCTATAGATGGGTGACCGCTTAGTGGTATTTCATCTGAGCGTCTCTGTGCTTCGGAGGGCACGTAAAAAGTCGGTCCCGGTTGTTGTCAAATTGACAGCAGTCGTTAAGCCATGTCAGAGGCCTAAAGGCGGCTTGAACAACTCTTGCCAATAGGTTTGCCACTAACCACACGAAAAAGAAAAAAGAAGAAAGGAGAAAGCAAGGTTATATTAGATTAGCAGCAACAATAGTTTTTCCTGGATGAAAGGTACCCTATGTTCTTTTCTGTTCCCCTAACAACGTGTATGCAAACCTTTCAGGATGATCGGTCGAGTAATTAAGGCATAAAGGGTAACAAACACACAAACTTACATTCGCATTCATAATATTACCTAGGATAGCAGTCAGACATTAATATTTGACAAGGTAAACCAAAACAATATTCGTGGTATATAAGCATAAATCTTCGTACGTCCTATTGTAGTGTGTTAGAATTCACTAGAAAATAATGCTAGAATATATCTAGTGATTCCTATGCAAGAGTCTCGTATAGACTATTTACAAATAACTATTGTAGCGGAATATTGCAGTTCCGCCGCTTAGAAGGCACTAGCCATCGCAATTATGTTATTGGCAAACGGCTCCATACTACAACACCATTTGAAGTTATTTCCACTTATACTATCTACTATGATACGTGCACATTTTCATCACATAAATTAGAAAGGATCCCCAGGTGGAATAGAGATTTCATTAGAGAAAATTACTAGCCGACTCGCCTTCACACTTTCAGTAATTATCTTGCCATGCTATGAGTTATGAGTTTATGAGGTCGGCCTTGGGCTATTACGGACTGATTGGGATGACTTATTTCGTAATGTAGAATAACTACATATAGAATTTTGTTATAATATTTTCAATTAGCACCTTAACCCGGCGAGCGTGTATGAGGAATGTTATGAAAGTGAATGAAGCCAGAGAAGTGTGTCAGGATCGTAGCAAATGGAAATCCGTAGTCTCTGCCTACCCCTCTGGAAACAGGCGTGAATTTATGTATGTATGTATTTTCAATTAGATCGCTTGTATCGTAAAATTCGCGATACTGGACGCAGTTCGATTTTTCTGTATAGGTCTGGTCGAATAATATTATATCAATACAATGCAGACAAAAATAATAAATGGAATCGGGTTTTTGTTGACCTTTCCTACAGGAGAACATTCATTGACCAAAGATGACTGATTCACACTCTCTTGAGAAATATACTGAGGTTTAGTCAAGCAAGTTACATCACGATGTTCATTCACTGTTAAAGTAAGTGATAATTAAATTCTAATACACTGCGAAGTCAAACCTTTACCACACAAGTCATAATTGTGAATATAATATAATCTTTTTTACCATTAAGAGCGAAGTTTGCACGTAATAAATCATGTAAATCCGCAATAAGCTTATTTATATATCTCCGCAACATGTGTGCTTGTCGCCGCAGCCGGGATTTCGTTAGCGTTGTCGCCACAAACATTTAAACAAGCGGAGGGAAAACAAAAAACCGTCCCTTTGTTCTAACCGTATAAAAAGAAACAATTACCTGCGATACGCGGCCAAACTGACTATTCAGATCAAGGTTCATTACCCACTTTCTGAGCCTCTTCGCAAGTATGAAATTTCAATAATGGTGGACTCATTATCGTTTATTTTCTGACCCATTTTATTTTATGCTAATGAATGTGACGGTAGTGAATAATTCACACAGTTAGAGGATAATGCTTTGGACATATTAGGGGATTTACGCTGTCATGAAGATAAATAGATTGGCATTATAGCATCGTCTTGAGCAGAGGTAGAAGACAAAATAAATCCCGGATCACACAGAGTTCAATTGCATACTAGTTGATTGAAAAGAATTACAAATTGAACCGATATTTCACATGAAAGTAAAATTTACAAAGGTAATATAAAAAGAACAAATGTATTACATAGTTTTGTTGGACTAAAGCCATGTCAGCAGCCCAGACATGTAATATTTCACGCAAAGAGCCGCTTAATTGAAACTGATCTATAAACTTTAGTTTTCGATTCGTAATACTATTAACAACCGCCCCTTGTTGGTTATTTTCATGCACAAAATTTTTTTTTGTTAATTACCTCTATATATGATATATATATGATACATTAGGGATGTAATGATCTCTATACGATACATTAGGGATGTAATGATCTCTATATGATACATTAGGGATGTAATGATCTCTATATGATACATTAGGGATGTAATGATCTCTATATGATACATTAGGGATGTAATGATCTCTATCTGATACATTAGGGATGTAATGGCATAAGCTCAAATAATAACTATGTATTTTTTAAATATCTATTTGGAGTAACTGGTTCTATTATTAAGTTTTAATAATATTTGCCCATATTAACTACTTGACGATTGTTACGTGTTTAGTAAGTTAAATAAATAAATATCTTGTTGTCCCGTTTAACTTCACTTCAATAATAAACAAAATATTATATAATGAAATGGGTCTCCCCATAAACACGACTGCTGAAAAGCAACCGAAACATCGGAAAAAGTTTAAACTTAAATCTAAATAGTTTTTTTAATAATTTAATTAGTTTCAATATAATATTGTCTTCTATTTACGCGAATATTATTCACTGAAATTAAACTCATTTATACGGATTTTATCGCGTTGTTTATTTTCTAAATTTGATAATACAGTGTTAAATGAACAACGCGACAAAATCAGTATAAACTTGTTTTATTTCAATGTATTATATTTGCATAAACGTAAGACAATATTATCTTATTTTATCATTTATATGGTTAAAATCCTTATGGCATTAAATAAATATAGCAGTAAATATAATACTTTATCGCATTGTTAAAAATAATCGTAACCATTTTCTTTTTAATGATAGATAATCTTTTAAAACAATATATTTAAGAAACGTATTGTTAGTAAATTGTATATTATACCATTATTATAATCAACCCCAATAATGTAATATAAAAACAAACGTAATGTACATATTTGTCTTTTTCGGATTCGTATGTTTGTATCAGTAGGTATGACCTGGAATGACCTGGAATGATACACAATGCTTATTTTAGATTTGCTTACTCAATTCTTTTGAAAAAGCATAGGAGAGAGTTTCTCTGTGCTGGCGTCTCGATGTTTTCGTTGAGTGCAAACGTAGTCCTGGCACAAGCTCAAAACAGACGACGGACGAGACAAGGTCGCGGCTACTATATGCTAAAAACCACACAGTTTTAGTGCAACTAATGCGGTCTAATAAACAATAACACGTCATGTTCAAGGTTGTCTGTAGTTTTATGGCGTTCACAGGAAGATCATTAGAAGGTCTCGTTATAATCGCTGCCAGACATTTGGAGGAATTCCAGGAATATTCCCAGCAATATCGAGCTCGGATGAAATTAATATCAGGTAATGTGCAGATATAGATATTGGGACTTTGTCTTTGGTATGGTTAGTGACAATACAACTGTAGTCGTCATTGACGGTAGATGAACATTTGGTTTAAATAAGTGTCGAACGAACGAACATTGAATAAAGCATAGCTTCTTTGCAAAAACCACTTAGCAGTCTACCACGACAGCTGCACTGAACAATGATACAGGGCTATACTTGTACTTATTGTTTAATGAGTAGTAATGTGGATTTTCTTTTGTAAGTTTATGATAAAGCAAATAGGACGCGGCCTGTGTCATCTAAAAAAATATCGTATTCACTCTAATTTGATATGTGACGGGGCAAAACAAGAGATAACCGAATTTAACTGTGAAATACTCGTACATATATGTAGAATTCTTTATATTTAGGGACGAAGAACAGCTTATTTTAGTATAAATACAGAATAACGTGTTTATCTCGTATGCTACACATATATAATAGCTACATAATAAAGCTATTTATTTTGTATCTATCTAGGAAAGAAGACGGAGCAGCTACTATATTTAAATCTTCTGTGCCTTTGTAATACGGGGCGCCTAGTGTTCCGTGGACTCAATAAGCGCCAAGAAAAATCAACTCACTCATAATGGGACGCAAAAATTTGAATCGATGACTCATCACGGATGTCACCGGCTGTGAAAACGGGAAAATATACGCAATGTTATTAAACCCACTTCATTTCAAAATTAGAACGGTTCAGTCTCGATTCATCCCGCGCAGCGCGTGCGTCGACGTCGCGAGCATTTGACGTTTGAATCGGAAACTATCATTCAAACACTTTATTAAATAACATACTTAGAAGATAAATGTGAAGCGAATGTGACAAGTTTATCCGCAGATTAATAAGTGTAATTGAAATCGTAAAAAACTGGTTTGTTTTATTAAAATCGCGATTAGTAAGGTGATTTACCTGTTACATCAAAAAAGTTTATTTGTGTTTATGAATTACTTAATAATTTACCAATATTTCATACTGCTTAATAAATAGGTATATAGATTTTTAATTTGTGAAACATTTATTTCAAAATTCATCTTCCATTTTAGGGAAAGGAGTCCTTTGTTAAACTTTTAGAGCTTCTTGCTTAAGAGAATGTGAATCACAATAACTTTTTACGAAATAGGGGACTCATTAGTCATTACACTCTTTCTGTTAATTTGTTGCTCCAGTTATTTTTGGAAACACTGCATTTTGTTTATTTGTTATTATTTTGCTTGAAATACCTAACTATTGAAATGTGTTTATACGCATATAATTATATTTAACCAAGTTAAATCTGCGGTGATGAAGCCTATAAGTGTATACCCATAGTCAAGAAGATACAGTATTTATTTTATAACATTTTTCTTTGTTTTGCAATTCTAATAGCAATCAATTTACGTATACAATATTCATCGTGCGATCATCTTTGCTACTTTTGCTGATGATAATGATGATTACAAATTTGATGTGTTATTATTACCACCTCAACCTGCACTAGTAAGTGACGAAGGAAAAGGAAGTTACGATGACCTGACATGTTCAACTCTTCCGAGATATGTGCCTGCTCTGTTGAGGTGATCATCATATAGTTTTATTAAACTTTAACTACGATTACAAACAAATGACAATACCGATATTGATTCATATTAAAACAAATAACGTTTACCATTAGCTAACTTTGGCTGGGTTAGTCATATGTTTACAAAATAATATCAATAATATGTAATCAACTATTGTCAACTAGCCTATTGTAACTATGTTTTGTATTTAAGTGCCGTTCGATGTTTAAAATAATACATACACGCTAAACACACGCAGTGTGTACTTTATGTAAAATCATAATGGTATATGAGATAGGTATATAGATTAGGGAATCGAAGCATAAATAAATTGGCCAATATATCAGATGTGTAGTTTAACTTTTATTGTCTGTATTTGGTTATTTTGTTTGTCTAGGAGACCGAATCAACTTGCACGTAAATAACGAACGATAGGCGTTTGTTATTTACGTGCAAGTTGATTTAAAAAACGACGGTAGTAACGGTAATTCTTTGGACTTAAAACCAAAAGTACAATTCCAAAAGCGTCTTTTGTAACAATTACCGAAATTAAACTATTAATGCAATACAGATCTTGGTCTTTGCCCCACAGTGTAACATAAAGGGCTCATAAAATAAAACAGTTCTCATCACAATTATTAATAATGCTTTAAATATATTATTATTTATTGTTTAATTCATTTTGTATCTCTTCTAATATTGTTTGGAACTAAAGATGTTAGAATCCATTCATATGTCTTTCCATGGCCATTTTATTATAAAAACAAAAATAGACGTCTTTCAATTTAGCTTGAAAGTAATTAATTAGCTCTGTTTCTCGAAATTTCTTTGAAAATGTACGTCACTAATAGTTCTATAAAATAATTAATGATGTTATTTTTGGAGGATCACGACAGGTGGACACCTGTGTTTTGTAAATGAAATATCGTTGCAACGCATCAAGCGTCATACGTTTAGCAAGATCACTGAAAATAGATTTAATTGAACATTTTATGTATATACCTATACATAAACATAAAATTTTGCTATTTGTTTATTAATACTACAAGATGTACAAGATTCAGGACGAATGTAAGCATAAATAAATTCATCAATTAATGGGTTATGGTAGAAACAAGAAACGTCGTGACATCCATAATAGAACATAGTTTATCTTATTATTCTCGTTAAAGTATTATTTCCTCTGAGGAACGTGCATAGTTTAAGTAACGTTATAGCCAGGCAAGTCGCGATTTAAGCCCAGTAAATACTATGAGCAAATGATATTCCACTTTTAGTACATGTAATCTAAATAGATGTTCGGGAGCGATGACACCGTACCGAGTTTTGTTGCATGACATTTACGTTTTGGCCTGTCCCGTCTGGACTCCGTCTGATTTATTTCAGACGCCATAAGTAGCACCAGCAAATGCATTTGAACTAAGTATATGCTCCCAAAACAAACATAGAAATATATTTATAATAAAGAAAAAAATATATTACTCTATTTTGATTTCCAAAATTTTTATGTTAAGATTCTCACTTCAATCGAACGTTATTTTGCTAGAAGTTAATTTTTTGTTAGTTTTTGATATTTTATTTATTCTATGTCTGCATACTGATGATAAGCGACTAATGTATAACGTGTGGTTACCGCGATACAAGCCTCAAGCTTAGTACGGAAGCCGCTGTCAATTATAAAAAAGTGTAATGTAGTAAATAGATAAATAAAAAAAAAAAAGTAATACAATTTTACAATTATATCTTAAAATAATACTGTACACAGAGTATAAGGGTACTTCCATGAGACTGAATGTAGCTAATTTGAGGTGAGAGGTAGAAACAGGCCGTGGGATCCCTCGGTGACCCTTATCACCTGCCTTTCAACACCTGTAGACAGCATCGCTACATTTTGATAGGTACCCGTTTAAAAAACGTCAAAACATTTTCATATCCAACGTTTTTGCTACTTTTATATAATTATTCCGAAAAATAGCACTGAATAAGTTAAAAATACGAATCTCGTGGTGGTATATGAGGTCACGTGCATCGTTTATAAATTTCCTTATTTTCGAATAAAACTTTTTCCAAATGTCCTCGTGGTTTCAGAGAAAGATTTACCTTGTTTTATTTGTACGAATGCGAAGTTTCCAAAAATAATTTGTTTGCCTAGAGGCAAAAGATATATTTTAATATCCGACACGTGTTTGCGTGCACTGGTGAGATTGCAGATTGAAATCGGATACTGGATACGCCCACTTGTCGACAGACGTAATTTTTACTGTCACTTTGTAGGCATGTAACATACATATTAATGTTTGTTGAATAATAAACAAAGATATACAATAAGTGAAAACGTAATCCTGGGAACAATGGAGTGTGGACGTCTCACTAGCGGTCTGAGGTGGAGCGCATACATGTCCGCTACGCCAGATGTAAACATGTCGCCCGTCGTGATTGAGGACGTGTCCGACCAGCGCTGCGCGGCCACCGACAATAATTATCTTATAAGTTTCCCGGACGACAGCGAACCAGAATCGGCCGATGATATCAAAAAGCGGATTTCCGAAGAAGCAGCCATCGTAAACGAAGCTCCTAAACTTCTTAATCGTTGTTACGAAAACCCTCTTTTCATCCCGGCAAGCGAAGTTTTAAAAGACGAGATAAGTGACGACGGGGACAGTGAGGAACTAATGAAGAGTGAGGCAAAAAAGTTTGAGGATTATAAGTTTTGTGAGGCAGTTAACGACTTCGACATCGAGTTGGAAGCGGGGGAAGCGGTGCCTATAGTGTACCTGTCGACGACGCGGGCCGCGTGCCTGCAGAGGGCACTGCGACTCGCCGGATACAAAAAGGTTGGCTTCACTCCTCTTCATATTAATATTGCTACTGCTTCTTTATAAAAACATTTTTTACGTTTTTCCTTTCTTATTGTGCCGACCTTATCGGAGTCAAAGTTTGTGACGGCTAATTAACATTTAATTTTCCCTTTTTGTTGCTATTCACGTTTTGATGCCTTCAGTGAGATATTTTTGTTTGTTTCGACAGGATGAAATTGAAATGTCACAAAAATAACGAACGTTGCAACAACTGTGAAAACTTTTCAATTAGTGTACGGCAATAGTATTAATCCGGCGGGCTGTCCTTGTTTAGCTTGTTAATTACTCTTGTTAATATTTCATATAGAAACACATATGTAGTAACCTTAGCATAGTTAGCGTAAATGGACACTTTAGTCCGCTGCTCGCAACATATTTACATAGTAAAGCTCTGCTAAGACTGCTAACGTTTTCATTGGTATTGATTAGAATTGCATTAGAAGATTTGCAGCGCGAGCGTAAATGGAAATGCCAGTTAGAAAGATAAGTACAAATGAAAATGCTAATCTTCTTTAAAAAGGTCAGGCTATGTTCGTGGCCTATTGCTCACACTTATTGGCATACCATTTATAAAACAAATGCATATTTTAATAATATCGATAAATGAAAATGTTTATTTCATTTAAACATTACGTTCGACGTTCGTTTACTATATGCTATATGAAGCAATTATTTTATTGATGAAATAAAGAACCGCAATCTTACAGAGTTACTGTGACCGGCTATAACTCAGTCGTACATTGATATTTGCTTTTCTGCGCTGCACCTAGGACGTCCTTAATTAAAAGTAGCACTGTAAATAAAACGTTGGTAAACTGCACAGTTTCAATGTCTTTTATCTGAAAACTTGGTTTGATATATGAGTAATGCATGTGGTTTTGAAGATTTCACGATGTTTATTCTTTAAGGTAAAATGCTTATAAGCGTCAATGTTGCGATTGAATGGTTTGACGTTCAAATTTCATGTATTATTATATTATTTAATATAATTCTAATGTTGTGTAACTTTCGGGCTTTCTATGGATTAATCTGGCATGACGAACTAGCAACAATGCTAATGTGCAATAAGATTGATGTGAAAAGAGCAAGTATATATGTATATAGACAAAAATATGTTCTTTTTCGTAGTACGTACGTATATACATTTCAGTATGAGTGCCATTTTAAATCTAGCTTTTACTGTAAATAAAATCAACGGCCGAACACAGGTCTCTTGTTATTCACGCCAGCGGACGCACGCCACGAATTCACGGTATGTTGTACGATTTTAATTAGCACTGTCAGTGAACTTTGTAGTGCATTACAACTGCAAAAATCCACTCTCATTTATATGAGAAGAAAACGAAAACAATGTAGACGAGATTGGATCGAAATCAAATAAGCCTTTTATAGTATGAACCCGAGTCTTTAACATTCATTCGGTCCGTTCGAAAGGCTTCGTTTCCATCCAATATTGAGAGCGTTCAGTTCCTTAAATCCCTGTAAGCCTGTTTTTAAAGATGGAATAAAAACGTGGCTGGGTTGGGAGTTGCGTAACTAACTAGCCTGTGAACAGGCGATGTGAACTAAAACGGGAATGACTGGAATAGGTTTGGTCTCCACGGAGTTGCAAATAAATCGCAATCATCTTATCGAACGCAGACATAAATAGTTCTGCGATCCGACATTTTCTTGTTCTTACTCCATCTCCGCACTTATAATTACTTTTGAAAATATATCCTAAGATAGCACATATAATATCTTACGAAGAACTACTGCAAACATTCCGCGCTAACTGTGTCTCTCTCTATAAGGATGTTTAACGGTTACTAGAATTCTGTTTGACGATAATTAATGAGTATTAGGCGTTTGTCTAAAACATAAAGTGTCTGATATATATTATTTTCCATATAAGAATTGAGGGTATTTTATTTTGATACAAAGCAGAAACATACTAGGCAAATGCACTTATTTCAGGATTCAATATACTAAATCATTGTATATCTGAATCATACAAATAATTATTTTCACATCATTACTACAACAACAACTCCTAAATATTAAAATGAATGTCAAAACCAAGCGTGCAATAACTCGCTAAATTAATTAAGCTGGAAATATGAAACCAATTTTCCGATTCGTTGTAGATATAGTTCAATATAAACAGTACTACTACAATTAATCATCGGATAACTTAAATCGCTCATTAGAAGATAATACACAGACGGGAAATGGGATCGGATCATAGTCTCGAGATTCTTGAGAACATTTGTGTCCAAGTGTCATTGATGCGATGGACGGGCCTCTCGAATCGTGTAAAGAAAAGAAAAAGTGGCAGTAGATAAGGTAGATAATTTCTTCGGTGGATAATGTTACCAAGAAGACAAATGAATTCCACGCTTTTGTTCTCATAACAATAGCAATTAATCTATGATATGAATATTAATTAGTTGTTCAACTTAGTGAAAACTTTGTATGATTTAGAAGTTCAATATTTTTATCGCGACGTCGGTGCCACGTCTGAAAGCGGTTATGCTCTCCACCAATCGGGCAGTTCTGGATTCGATTGCCGAGTTGAGCAAACAGTCTGCAAATGTACTTAACACACAATAGGGCGCAAATTTCATATTACTTCGAATCTAAAACATAGCTAACTACGGATGTATCAAACTTCTGCCTACCCTTTCGAAGATACGTAGGTGTGAAGTGACAATGAATAGTAAAGTAATATTTATGTGTTATCATAAAATAACTTTTGCTATATGATCTAAACTCGGCCGCGATATAAGTCGAAACAAGAATATTTATTACAAAGAAAAGGTTGTATCAAGAATAAAGTATGAGTAGAAACAACTTCTTGGTTCAACAAACAATGTAGGTACCTAATTTACAAACTCTAAGTTTCTTGTTGTTCATGAATTCTTGATATATGCGAATACGATAGAATACCAAGAAAATGATTTATTGGAGGCAAAAATATTAATAATTCTTTCAAAAGCTTTTCAATTTAACAATGGGCATTTGTGACATTTCATGAGATGTAACAATTCATTTATGTTTATTATGTGACGAGGATGTTGACGTTTGTAGTATTATTGTACACAATGAGTATAACAGAAAAGTATTAGCTTTCAATATATAGATATACAACATGTCACTGATATAACGCACAACCTCAAACACCCCAATTAGGTTATTAAATCGTAATAATAATATAATCATTAAAATGTTACTTTTATGTACTTAAATATTTTAATTTAACGAATTAGTTCTCCTTATTTTGCGCGGATAGTATCGGTATATTACAATAAATCTAACATCGTTGCCTTTATTGCATCAAAAACCTTATTTCCTTGAATTATGATACAGTTTCGTTTATTTCAGCTGTTTAATAAATGGGTGACTATAATTTAATACGTTTTAATTATTTTAGGGATAAAAAATAACTATATTAAAAATTGCTGGAATTGATTCAGTAGCAGTTTTTGAACAAACTACTTTCAGGATGTGCGTTTATTATGTTACATGTTGTATAGGTAATAAAACGGTGAACACGTCTCGTTTGTTTGTCTGTCCGTTACACATACCATTCGCAATAATTGTTAAACTGATTAGCATGATGTTTTCGTCCACCTAATCATTTGGATTTGGTAAAACCAAACCTCTTACCGAAAACAGGCCTTAGAGTAGTAACACTGTTTCGTGTTTGGGTTTTTGTACTCGTAAAATCACCGAGCGTGAAACACAGGAACAGTGTCCCGGGACCTTACATCGCCTACCTCTTCCTTTGTTTTTTTATAAAGACATCTTTCACATTGGGAGTAACTCCTGTGTCGCGGAAGACATTACAAACAACGGGCACAAAGAAGACCTAGTGTGTCACGCACATTTGTGCCATGAGTGGCGATCGAACACACAACACTCGACACTGTTACTGCGCCGAGGCGACTACTTAAACTACTAAACCATTCATTGAAATTAAACACTTTATACGGATTTTATCGCGTTGTTTATTTTACTTTAAACACTGTTATTACATAATTTTGAAAACTCTAACACTACTATTATTGAATTTTACTACTATTTAAGCTATATATTTTTTCTAATTAAATCTATTTGTATTTAAGTTTACACTTTGCCCCGACGTTTCGGTTGCTTTACAGCAGCCATGTTCACGGGGAGACTAAGATGGTAGTTGTCCCAACGTTCTGAAGTGTAGCTAGTTATTTTAAAGTATCCGAACATAATTTAATCTTTGGTGTTCCTATTTACGCAGAATGAGCTCAAAGTATCATGAAGTCTAGCTGTGTTTTGCTTCTTCTTGGGTTTGACTATTTGAATGACTGGATCCCAAGCTGGTGGTACATTCCAACCATCCTCTCTATTGGAATTAGGATGTTTTTTAATTTCAATAGCCTCGCGAAGCATCCTTGGTAGGAATTCTTTTGCGAGTATATGTGGTTTGTCAAATCGTAGGTAGTGGTCCGTATAAAGTGTTTAATTTCAATGTATAACATTCGCGTAAACATAAGACAATATTACTAAACCATTCGTTCAGTCATTCCGTTCATCCCATAATCTACGGTAATTGCTTGTATTGCCACCTTTATTCAATAAAAAAACAAAAAAGAAGTCATTATAATTTTTAATTGCGTAGGGATATGCAGATAATACAATGACATTCGTACATATGAAATCGCAGCCACAGTTAGTTGAGAATAAAGACTAAAAGTAAATTACTTTATATGGCGTTGTCAAGTAAAAGCTTCTAGCGTCCCACGTTACGTGACCGCAACTGGACGTTTATGTACCTTGGAGTAAACGATGCTCTTAAACTACATACCACGACCACTGAGATTTCCATTTGTGTACTGTAGACCTATAAAACTGTTCCTGTACCTAAATATTACATAATATTGTCTTCTGTTTACGCGAATGTTATTCATTGAAATTAAACTACTATATACGGATTTTATCGCGTTGTTTATTTAGCACTGTATTACAAAATTTTGAAAATATTACACTACTACAACTATTGATTTTATTTTACTAATTTATAAGCTAATAAAATTATTTAAACTATTAAACCTATTTAGTTTTGGTTTACACTTTCCCCGGCGTTTCGGTTGCTTTTCAGCAGCCATGGTCACGGGGAGACTAAGATGGTAGCTGTCTCAATGTTCCAGTGTAGTTATTTCAAAGTACCCGAACATAATTTAATTATTGGTGTTTCTATTTACGCAGAATGAGCTCAAAGTATCATGAAGTCTAGCTGTGGTTTGTTTCTTCTTGGGTTTGACTATTTGAAGTACTGGATCCCAAGCTGGTGGTACATTCCAACCATCTTCTCTATTAAAATTGAGATGTTTTTTGATTTCAATAGCCTCGCGAAGCATCCTTGGTAGGAGTCGGGGTTCTTTAGCGAGAATCTGTGGTTTGTCAAATCTCAGGTAGTGGTTGGTCCCCTGTTGTACATGTTCACACACAGCAGACTTCAACGAGCGTTTGTGTTTTACGTCAGCTATGTGTTCTTTTATGCGGGTGCCTATGCTTCTCTTGGTTTGACCAATGTATGAGAGTCCGCAGTCACAATCTATTTTATAGACCCCTGCATCTTGTAAAGGTAATTGGCACTTGACGGATGGTAAAAATTGACTTATCTTCGTTGGCGGCTTGAAGTATGTGTTGATTGAAGTCGAGAAAAGCCAGCCACAGTCGAGCGCCAGCCTGCTATACTGCCTTATGTAAGGGGTGTCACTGACAAGATTGGCTACATCTTGAAGCGAACTACACTGGAACATTGAGACAGCTACCATCTTAGTCTCCCCGTGACCATGGCTGCTAAAAAGCAACCGAAACGTCGGGGAAAGTGTAAACCAAAACTAAATAGATTTAATAGTTTAAATAATTTTATTAGCTTATAAATTAGTTAAATAAAATCAATAGTAGTAGTAGTGTAATATTTTCAAAATTTTGTAATACAGTGCTAAATAAACAACGCGATAAAATCCGTATATAGTAGTTTAATTTCACTAAATATTACAGTAAAGTACTGGTAATCTGGATTCGGCTTTCAGATTTTGTATTGATACAGTTTTTTTACTTATCTACTTAATTTAGCAAAGTTTTTATCAGCGTAATATGATTTTAAGTCTTCTAAATATGGTAGATTAATGCTATATTAAATAAAAATAAAATAAAACAAAACTAAATATTGTGAAGCTTATTATATGTAGATAGTAGTCTTCATGTTTACGCGTTTACGAGTTTTGTTTAAAATACTTTCTGCGCACATAATTGCGATTGAATTTTATAATTTTCGATGTATATAACATTATTAAAAACCATTTATTACCCTTAACTTCTATTCTCACACTCTTCATTACAAACGCAATGCAACTTATAAATGGTTTATATGCTATAAATAAATTAAATCGTGAACACATTCGCTTAAATAGTACTACCTACCAAATTTCAATAGAGAATATTTTAATTCTGCTCATATGGTTTATGTTTTATTATATCCAGCTTTCAGAATCAATCGATCAAATTAAACTCAATCTAGTAATCAATGTTCTTTGGCAACTATGCAAATTCTACCATAATATGTATTCCGTTAAAAGCTCGGTTTTTACAAAACTATGAAGCAAATCTGCCGTTTTTAGTATTCAATACTAATTTCACTTTCATAATTCTAGCCGTTATTTCAGTAAAATGTCTTAACATACAGAAGGATCATAACATTACGATTTCGAAAACATTTCTAGAGAACAGCGCATCGTCCTCTCATGTGAATATAACCTCCAGCTTTGTAAAATCATTACAGCTTTCCACATAACTACTTTAACATGGACGCTCAGTAATGTCACCCGCATAGTTTAATGTTATTTACAACAATGTTTTACTGAATTCAAAGGCATCACAGCTCGTTTGGCGAGACCAAAGCTTCACTAGTTAATCCCCATTCATATTACCTGAGCTTGCCTTTCAAAGACTTTAATATGAACGTAGAGAGTCGGCGGCTGTTTTGATTAAGCGAATATATAAGATGCCTTGCAAGCGTAATGCACACCTCCGGGTTATACATATATCTGACTCTTTATACGTGTATGTTATATGTTTTACCTTCTTATTATGTTGTTTTCGTGTGTGTATTTAATGTAGTTTAAGCTTAAGCTTTGTTTCTTTAATGTTTCACATTGCATATTGTGATGAAATAACTGAGAGGATGTGAAACTAGAAGATATGCGTTTGCTGAAGTTTTATGGTTAACAAATGTTATACTAAGATGTCATTATTTTTACGTCACTATTTATAAGGCCTTTAAATTTTATTTTATATAGACTACCACTCGCAGGAGATATTATAGTGCACAAGGGTGTACACCAACACACATGCACTTTCTATTATTTTAATCTCATAGTTCAAGGACACATGAATATGACCGAAGAGATATCAGGCGGAGTATAATACTGCAAGTCGAAATTCTTCCTTTCTTGTACAAATTTATAATTACACGAACTTTGACATAACTTTATTTTTTTGGTGTTTGCGTAAGCTAAATATATTTTTTACCCGTGAAGGCCTTTGCCGTAATGGCTAAATACCATTTTGTTACGAGTTACCAAATTCATAAGTCTGCTGAAAGTGTTACATTTAGGAATGGCGAATTAAAATAATTATTTAATGGTTTGCCAAACAAAACTTTCTTGGTTTTAGGTTCAAATATATCGCTTGAACCCAATCGATAAGGATGGTGACGTTGTTTTAGCAAACAATCAAATTTTAATAATGTAACGTATTGGTCTAGCTGCGTTTCATCGCTTGAATACGGCGTGGGCACAGTCATCTTCATAATAAATGGAATTTAATTATTCAGTTAGATATACATATCATAACTCACGGCTAGATGAAATGCTTTCATTTGTTGTTACAATTAATCTCATTCTAATGTCAAATACATTCTGATTCAGCTTGACTTTGTATTAACGCGATTAATTGCGCTTAAACTTATGTATTGTAAATCAAACATGTTTCGACGAAATCGAATATGAGAGGAAGGTGTTTAATACAAAAAGATTTCGTTTTTATCTCTTATTTACCTTATGATACCCAGAACGCTGTCGCTTGCCAATAATGGGGTTCATATTTATCAGATAAGCGGTTTTTGTATAAAAAACAGAAGGCCGGAATTAATTAAAAATACATTGTGTGTTGATTGTGGCATTTGAAATTTTGTGAACAGGTTTTATTTAGCCGATTTTTTGCTGTCCGAAATATTATAAAAGAGGGTATGTTTGTTTAGTTAATAAAAACACGGGTATTAAATAAGCACTGCGATACCGTTGGGTACTGCAATAAGCTATCTGTTTAAACTAAAAACTAGATTAAAAAACCGTTCTTGGTTTTATGTTTTACATTTCTTGCCTGTTTGTTTATAGTAATGTAAATGTTAATATATATGATTAATACTGATTCTTCAGTTAGTCCAGTTCTGTCTTATTTAATGATAGAATGAGTTTATCGCTGTTTTCAGGCTAAAACTGTAGATATTTACTACGGAATTATTTATTTTAAAAAATACTGTAGCAATTTGTTCTTATTTAGAATCGAGTCGTCACGATGTGCTTGAAAATTTAAACTAAAGCAGCAACGGAGTTCCTATTATAAGTTTCTAAACGTATTGGCCATTTTAAGAATTAATTAAATTGTTGTGAAGTTTTGCAATTATGCTCTTTGTTTTTGTTTAATGAATAAAACAGCGATTGCATACCAAGTACTACGGTTGCATATAAGTAATTTCTATGTACGACAATAAACTAGATTTATAGCTATTTATTAGGTATAAACTGTATATTTAGTTTTATGATACACAGTTTGGTCCTCATTAGTAAAATACATATTTTAATTTATTTATAAGTAGTCCGCTTCGCTAAGTTTTTCCTCGACCTTTATTTACATAGTGGTTCGACCTCGCTAATTCGATTCTAAATTATATATACATATTTACATTTAAATCAACGGAACATGTGTATTTTGACGCAAAAAACGCGAAGTTCCAACTAGCAAAAGCGGCCAATGACCCCAGTCGTTTTAAAGGTAGACGCGGCTGTCTCCGCCAGTCACTCTTAAGTGTACTTCATACATTTTTTCTACATACTCGTAGATACTTGGCTCAGTTCCACACGGGAAATGTCTTCGAATACCGGGCAACGTCTTACAAATATTGAGTTACTCCATACGCCGCTTACCGACACGCGCTAAATATGGGAAAATATAACTCATTGATATTTAAAAGAATTCTGAAAATATTGTTTACGTTAAAATTGGCTTATAAACGTAAATGGATATAGGATATATATGTATATATATATATATATATATTTTACATTGTAATCGATCTTGTTGAAGGTTTAATAAAAGCTTATCAAAATATTACATGGACAGAAAATATCACGTATTTTCCTCAGAGAATATGTGGAATAAGTTTGTTACATATATTTGTTTAGTGTTGGTATGTCTGAGGTTCGTGACCTGGCAACCCACGTAATATCGCTAGCGCAGTCAATCCCCGGGCAATTTCCTTGCCATCGATGCCTGCGGTACGAGACTTCGAGCATCGAGACATAACGACACCTACAGGCGGAAAATCGAATGGAGTTAGCATTTCCTTTCCAAAGATTTTAATTTAAACCTACAAGCTCATAGAGATTATTCGTTTAAGCATCTTTCCAAGCGAGCTACGGCGTTTAAAAATTAATGGATTATATTCTCGGTGTTATGGCCGTTTAATGTGTTATATGAATTAGGAAAAAAGGTTTTAATACAAACATTCTGTTGATGTTATTGTAATAATTTTAAATTAGATATTTGATGAAAGCTTCTTGCCATTCCGTAAATTAAATGTTAACGGTTAGAAAGGTAGAATTTTGTTATGATATTGGATTCGTCAGGTGGTATGGGTAAGAAGACGAGTATAACAACGTATTTTGACATAGTTAGGTATCTCAAAATAATTGCAGTATGAGCACGGATACCCTGAAACTGCGGCGATGCTCAACGTATTAAAAATCTTATCATTTAGTACTTATTGGTGCTATAACTAAATAACTATTGTCATTTAAGCTCTATGTGTTAATCAACTGCGGCTTTAGTACCCTAGACTAGTTGGTAATTTTTCTCTGTACTTGTCCATGAGTCCATGATATGGATTTTTCTTGAGATTCTCAGAACAATTAATTCTGGATAGCAAAAATGTTTGTCTCGGTTGGGATTCGAATATAGTAAATTAATACCTGCCGACATTAAAGAATGTGCTAACATAAATCTGTTTAAACGTAAACTTAAGGAATATGTACTTTGTAACCATTTCTAACACTCTGGAGGCTATTGTTTATTTATTTAATTTAATTATGTTAATCTCATTATAAGTGGACTGTAATGTTCTTATGAGAAATAAAGATCTTTAAACCTTATACTCAGCGTAGTGACAGTGGTGAAGCGACTACTTCAACCACTGCGTCATTTCTACAAAGAGCTAAGCAGCATTGTATCGCATTCTCATATCATCATGTATTTTTCAATTATAATGTTAGTACACCCTTTACCATTGGGCACAGTGTGCCAGATTTCTTACTGCTAATACACAAACCGAAATCACTATACACGACTCTGAAATCAAACCCAAAACCGTACCGTACTCGCTTCAGTTAGGTACGCTACTAATGGCGTTGCTTGCTCGTTTGTCTAAATTAATAAAGCAGTTTATTATACGTAGTATTAGCATAGTTCGCATTAAGATATGAACAATATTTCTGCATAAGATAAGATTAGTTTCTTTATGTCCAATGTACTCACTCAGGTAAAGAGTTTCCGTCCTTTACGTAACATATTTGCCTTTACAGATATAATGGCTATCCTTGCGTTATATTCACAAACAATACGACATTTTCTACAATACAGAATTTTCCAGCGAATGCATATGCATTTGTTCCAACGGTAACACATCATACAATGGTTTGTCGGGCCGATATGTCCTCACGATTTTCCATTCAGCTGCCACTGTTGTTGTCCGTTCTTTCATTATTTCCACTAGTAATGAAGTTTCGGCCTATTATGACGTAGCTTGTCTTATGCGTTTCAATAAGTGTGAACAGCACTCTCATTGAAGCAAGTCTCGCTTTTGCTACGGTTTTTATAATTAATGTGGCTGACGTAGTGTACTTAATGAAATGCACACAATTTAAATTGTATAATATATTAATAAATCATCTGCCATACTTCAAATTAACATGTTAATGTTTGTACAGTTTTATTGCCATAACAATACTCACGTCTATGTGTCTGAAGGGGTAAGCAGAGATGATTTACACCCATATTTCGGCGTTTATGTTTCGGTCACACGTCAAAATTCAAACCCATTTCGTGCGTTCCTCTATTCGAACTCGACACCGCTCTATCCTATAAATATACAAGCACAATCTAATGCTCGATACCAACTAGACAGTTATTATAACATCTAAATATAATTCTATATGTGATAACTAAAGCCACAAGCATTTTATATGTTAGTATTATGTTAAAATTATATCATACTTTGCCCGTATGTCGATGGACGCTTAAGATTTTTTATCACGTTCACCTCTGCCAATATTCTATAACCCAGACCATAAATAACTTGATAGCTTATCGAATCGCTACAAGGAACAACAATAGGATGATTTATTGAGCCTATCCACTCAGACTGACAATATAAAAACGGTATTAAGAAATAGAATTATTACGTAGATATATCGTTTCGTGATACGACAGGTATATTAGGATGAATGGCATACAGTCCCTTAATTTGAACTTTATGATGAACACGAAGTCTGCTCGTAACTCTAGCTATACAGGGTGATTTTGAAATCGTGTAATTCCTTTTAACCACGCATTCTACTGGTGATATAGAATAACCCTGACCATATTTTTATTTAATTAGATTTTTTTTTTTTTGAAAAATTATTATTCCGTTTTTTTCGTGAAATGGTGTCAGATAGTCATATGTTAACCAACCGAGGCAATTTTAATTTTTTACTAATTAAAATAAAAAAACATATTAATAATTAATGTCGTAAATAATAACGGGCGGTCCTTTTCATTGCCCCTTATTATTTACGACATCAGTTATTGTTATGTTATTATTTTTAAATTAGTAAAATATTAAGATTGTGTGAGGTGGTTAAAATATGACTATTTGAAATCATTTCATGAAAAAAATCTGTACTCTAATTTTGCCGAAACCATTATTCTAATTAAGAAAAAATATGGTCAGGGTTATTCTATATCACCAGTAGAATGCATGGTTGAAAGGAATTACACGATTTCAAAATCATCCTGTATATTCAACTTTCGTACTAATGTTCTTAAACGAAAATACTTCGCCACCCGACTTCCAAACTTTATATGGGCAAAAGTATTTTAATCTGCGGCGTAGGTACATATATCTGCCGAAGTTAGTATTAACATAAGATTAATGTTGAGTAGAGAAGTCATCTACTTTGCTCAATTAGTACGCGACAAAAGGGCAAAGTGCCACTTCAATAATTAACGATTTATCATTAAAGGAATGACAAATTAGGCAAATTAAAGAACAGCAGTGAGAAAGCTATGCAGGGAAGTACGCGAGTGTCTTGTTATGGAGAGCCGATTTGTGAGCCAACAATCTCATACATACATAATCCTACACCTATATTCCCGAAGAGGCAGATAGAGGTCTATTACACACTTACATTACATTCGCTCGTCTAAATGCAGGTAGTTAGGTTAGGTTAATAACAGTGCTTTTTTCTGGATAAGTCTTTCTCTGGTCCTCTGACAACGTGTTACATGCGAAATTTAATTATGATTGGTCGAGTAGTTACGGCGTGAATTCTTAAAAAAAAAACTCACATTCGCATTTATAATATTAGGTTAGGATATTATGTGAAACTCCGTCGTCGTATGTGTGAAAATCCGTTATTATATGGGATCTGTCGTCCAATGGGCACAGTCTCCCAAACATCGTGCTGGAACCCAATAAGACTTTCCTCTCTCCAGGGATCATACCCGGATTCGTGTAAACCTCATGTACAGCAATCTCATTACCTCTTGATAAACGTAGAACATTCTATATAATTAGCAGAACACGACTACAAAATAACACAATTACTTACATAAATGTGCAGAACGAGCTCATCTGTAAATTGCAGCGCTCGACACTAGAGCTAATGTTTTTTTCATATTTCAAATTACACGGAGCGGAGTTCAAATTACAGAACAAAGGTTATGAGCGAGCAAGACGACGGACAGACAGGCATTTTATTTTCAATTTCAAGCTGTCTAGGCACAAAACGTAGGTAACAATGTGCGCGTATATAGTGCACCATTTTTGTTATAACAACGCGCTACTCGGAGAACAAAAGGGGTGCCCACGTGGATACCGCCTAATTGGACTCCCATACAGAGGTGAGACACACGCGCTAGTTGTGTTTGTCTTTGTTATGTTACTTAAGTGTAAATTAATATTGTTGTAGAACACTCCATGAGTTCACTGTGCCTCATTTTCGGTAGCTGTAGCCTGCAGTGTTTAAAATAATTGCAACGGGAAGCTAGTTCACACGTTAAATTACTTTCGTTGATGCCTCCCCTGTTATATGCTCTTGTCTCTATTTCAAAACTGCATAGAAGCTACGTCTATAAATTCAAGTTATTTTGTAAAACTAACTCAGTTTGTTCTCAGTTATTTTCAATAAAATTGGTTAAGGGTTTTTTTAATCTGAAATTATGTTACTTTTTGCTTTATGTGTGTTTGTTTGTTCAAGTATTATGCAAAAACACACGGCAATGATTTGATGTGGTTTTAATGTTTGTTAGCTAGCGATTTATCTATACTCATTTTATAAAGAGGAAATATTTTATTTTTTGTTTGTAAGAGTTTAACTCAAAAACTACTCAACCGTATTTTAAAATTATTTTACTATTAGAAAACTATATTATCACCGAGTAACATAGGCTATTTTATTTAAAAAAAGTAATGTTACACCTAACCTAACCTACTTTTAAGTAAGCATAGCCGCAAGCAGAAGCCATCTTAAAATATAAGCGACGTTTACCTAATTCTGACAAGTATAACCAGAGTTGTAGTCCTCATTGTGATTTGCGTAAATGGCGTTGCCATCAAACTGTAGGTTATGTGAACCAAATCGCGTGCAAAGTCTACGATATAAAATTATCAAGGGAGTATGCTGTTTTTAATGTATAATAATAGAGACAAAGCGGCACAATTTTAATTAAGTCACAGATAATGTTAACTTGGTAACCTAGAACTACAAAAGATAAAGTGAGCCATCCGTCTCGCGTGATTATTAAACGCGTGGGAAGATAATCCACAGAGACCTTTTTACTCTTATGCTTAGATTAATGCGAAATGTTTTTTATTACATTGTAGGTTGTCGCACACGAATACAGCTATAGTAAGTGTTTAATTTTATTACTTAAATGGAAATGTGATGTGAATGAACAGTAAAGGCAACGACTACTATGCTGTTTTTGTAATACATTGGTATTTATTATGAAACTTTATTAGATGAGCGGGCATCAATATGTTTCTTTCTTATGAATGTACAATTCATAAAATTCTTCATTAGTTTACAAAATTATAAAAAATAAAATAGACTTATTATAGTTTAACTAATAGGTGATATGATAACATTTTGCAATTTATTCGGATGATACAAAATATAGAGATAGGTATATATTTTTCTAAGTTGTGTATCACTTAGAATATCAAATATATCGTATTTTACTCACTACTAAAAGAAGTCATAATATAAAAAGAAAAATTAAATTATATTATATGTAGTGCGTACATTAATCTTATATCTCTGAACATAAAGGCCTAATTCATTCAGCATCGTCATGACTTAACAAAAAGAGGTTTCTATGCCAAACTAACGATAGTAAGTCATTATTAAATCGGATATTGGTTGGGTAACAGGGCCGGATATAGGCTGGTTTTGTAAGAAATATATTGATGAGAGAGAACCTCAATAATGCAGACCATGTTAAAGTTAAATTTCACAGATTATCATGTACTATGTTTTGCTTGCAGCTTCGCTTTTGTAAATCTAAGTTAGGTTAGATTAGTAACAGAACAGTTTTCTGGATGAAAGGTTCCCTATGTCCTTTTCTGTACCCCTGACGAAGTGTATAATATCAAGATGATCGGTCGAGTAGTTAAGGCGTGAAAGCGTAACAAATAAACTCACATTCGCATTTATAATATTAGTAAGGATGTTCCACGGCAAAACAAACAGCTTTAATACTGTGGTCGATGTGAAAGTAATATCCGATCGTAGTTAATCATTATAAAAATTGGTGTTCTGAAGTTTCCTCGTAAATTCATCAATGTTTTAGTGTTGCTTTATCCTAAGTTTCTGTCAATAATTTTCTCTTCTAAACTTCCTCTCACTAAAGTTAATATATGTGGAGCAATCTTTGACAGTTTTCAGTATTGGTACTCTTCGAAAATATTTCCGTTAAAAGTAAAGTTTTTGATTCAACAGCCGATATATCATCTTAGAAACTCGAGTGATCATAACACTGTGCGCTAACCTGTCTATAGTGCTCGCCGGATATCGCATGCGATGTCTCAGATAAGAACTTGTCAAATATGCTTGCCTTGTATTGTAAACTGACTAGTTTAAAACTCCCCTAAGTTTAAAACAACTCACATTGTTATATACTGGTGACATGTGTCAAGTTTTATTAAAACCTGACTTATTTTGTCTAACGCTAACACGAATGCTATACATTATACATATACTTACGTCACAATGGCTGCTTAATAGCACCCGAAACGTCTAGGAAAATGTAAATTTAAATAGTGTAATAGTTTTATAATATCTGTTAGTACTGTCGAAAATCCGTATGTTATAGTTTAATTTCAATACAAACTGATGTAGCTTCTTATTCTTAATTAAATATTATTCGAAAAAAGAGCTGAGATATTTTCACACACGACAATGACAATCACTATTCCACTGATAAATATAAGTTTCATATCAGTAGATAATCCGTCTTCTGTCGACCAGTATGTATTATATTCCTATTATAAAGGTAGAATTATATATGTATTAGTAAGCTGGGATAGAAAATTATATACTTAACGTAATATAATCATCTAACAATATATTAGAGCTATATTAAACCGAGTCCTCAGAGAATATGTGCGGTTTACTACACGTTTGTACTTCTCGTGATATAATCTTGCGTCTATCAGTAAGTAATTGTTTTTGATTTGCTGTATAATTAAATTTATGTTGTTTCTGTTTAACTAAATGTTTAATCAAGCGTTGGTTTATAGAAATATAAAAGCTTGGAAGTTAAAATGGGCGTTTAAAGTATTCTCACACTTAGAAGATACCTGTGTTCAGCAGGGTTAGGCCATAGTCCAACTCGCTCAGTTGTGGTTGGCTGACTTAACAAATCTTTTTATGGAGATCTCTCAATACGCAAATTTTCACACAAAATTTTTTCCTTCATCGTTAAGCGATGATTAACTCTTAGCACACATAACCTCGAAAAGACAGAGGAGCCTCGGAATCGAATTTGAGGCCTCTGCATGGCAGTCTAACGGGCGTCCTAGGCTATCGCTTCTTAAATAAGGAACATAATATATTATACGTCTATATATTAATGATTGTATTCATTGTTCATGGGTATAGTTGTGAATCCCACTACACAAGGGCATGCAAATTTATACTAATATTATAAATGTGAAAGTTTGTGAGGATGTATGGATGATTGTTAATCTTTCACGTAAAATCTACTGGACCAATTGCGATAAAACTTGGTATGTAAATAGCTGGGGAGACCGGGATTCACACATAGGTTAATTTTTATCCCGATATTCCCACGGCAACGGGAATTATGCGCGTGAAACCGCGGGCAAAATCTAGTAAAAAATAAAAGGGAAAACATTTCGAATTTAAACCAGCAAAACTAGGCCTTTTATTCCATAGACCTGTATAATTGCTTACTGTACAATTTAATTTCAGTATTGTTCGCCTAAAGCTCCATAATTATTACTCAGGTAGCCAATACTCAGCTGAACACAAAGTGATATTATTCCAATTGGCAACAATTTTCGTAAGCGCCTTTTTCGATACAATTGAGTTTATTTTTGATTTGTCCGGGCTGGAAAACGATATTCCCCGAATTGTGTGTTAATTTTATTCCTGGCAACGTTTCAAATGACAGTATTGGGAAAATACCTGTCAGTGAACTTTATTTTATCTTTGTTCTTCATTTGATTGAAATGTCATAGTTAAAGGTGGGTTATTAATTTGTTTTTGTACAATAAATAAAGTAATGACTGGTATTATTGCTTCGATATTGAATTATGTCAAAAACATGATATAATGGATTTACTGGAATATTTTCTAATTACTTTATTAGTATTTAAATTAGAAGTTTAATTTACATTAACAGGTAAATAAAATTTAAATGGTGTAGTTTTACTGTTTTGTATAGTTTATATTTAATAATTATTGTTATTTATTTAGTAAAATCCTTAATTTTACAATTACATTTAAAATCCTAACTAATATTATAAATGCGTGAGTTTGTTTGTTTGTTATGCTTTCACGCGTTAACTATTTAACCGATCATCATAAAATATAGGGTACCATACAGGAAAAAGTTATGTTACTAATAAAATATAACCTAACCTAAGGCGAGCGAAGCCGCAGGCAAAATCTAGTTAGAAATAAAGTACACTATATTTCCCCTAACTAGTTTATAACTATTTTGAGCGTGATATTGTATAGTAGCACAAAGTAAGTACTGCGCTTGGAAGGTTATATAATATCTAAAAAGAGTTTAAGTTAATCAGTATTGTACTGGCCAGGTGTCTTGATAAGTTAGCAAGATAATTCTCTCAAAAATGTGCTAACTTTTAGAATTTCTAATAATCTAATAGAAGAAAAGCCCAGAGATTGAACTATCAGCACAAACGTTATAACTATCATTTCAGAATCTTGATTAAGTTTAGCCTTCGCATAACGCGATAAGGCTAAGTTCGCTTTGTGAAAGTTCTCGTTATCTTAGTTAGTGTGGCGGTCTCTTATCAAACTGAATTATACTTCTGGCATCTATCGACAAATTGTCAGTTCAGATGAAGGTGAGTTACGTCTTTAACTGGTTAAGTTATAGAGAGGTCGTATAAAACGAATGATTCATCAGCTTGAATAGTTGTTTCAGGTGTGAAAGTTTGTATCCATATTCACGAATTTAGGATAATGTGATATTTATTACACCGCCTAGTTTGGCCAGAGTCTGGTCTTATAGGGATGTTCTAGTTTGGATTCTAGGGTCGAGAAAGTTTTATTGGAATTTGGTTAAGGTATTCTCAATAACATTTCGGAGTTACGGAATGAGTTAGGTAGATAAAATTAAAAATTATACTCTTAGAAAGCCGTCTGTGGACCTGTTTTAATGGCGACTTACATAATTAATATTTTTTGCAGACCATTAAGTACAACCATGAGACTGCGTAAATAATATTTAGTTGTGAAATGTTCATTTTTCCGATAAATGTACTAAGATACATTTCAGATAATACTGAATAACAAAAATACATACAAGCAGACTTGTTTTATAGAGATAAGTGTATGTGTGAATAACTTGCACAGTTTATTGTAGTTTTTGCCTGAATTGGAGTAAGATGCTGTATTATAAGCTTCAGTTTAGCTGTTTATTACTCTCATTGTATTTCTTTAACGTAGCTCAATATAACCTTTTTAAATAGTAAACTTATCGTAACCATTGTTGAATAATTTAATTACTAATAGAGTGTAACTGTCTTTAAAACTTAAATAAAGCAAAATTTATAAGTAATTTATTTTATTCTGTTCCGATGATGTGTGTATATCATATTTGTTTTATATCGTTACTATAAAATAATTAAATCACAAGATCTGAAGACCTTTTAGAAACAGATGCGATACAATGAAGAAGTGGAAACGAAAGACAAGAAAATTAGAACTAATCACCTCAGTATATTATGATAAATGCTTAGGACAAAGACTGACTCAAATTTAATCTGTGTTTTTCCATATCATTAAACACTAATTCTTATTACGAAATTCCTGAGTAGGTATTACTCATATACTATAGCATCTACTATACCTACATTTATACTCACTGATAATCTCAAAGTTAATCTACTTTCACCGAAGACTGCTCCCTTGGCATCATCCATCACTGACACTGGAAAAATTAGCGCTTTCATAAAAGAACGACACTTGCTTTATATTGGAAACGTTATATTATTATATAAAAAATATTTATACCCTAATGAAAAATTTAAAAGTGCCCTTGTATAATCTGATATAAAATTGATCCAGATTATAATCTCGAAGTTGGTAGGTAACATTTGAAATGTGACGCTTTTAGATTAGACATTTTTACAAATGAGGGCTAAGAGTTTTAGTATTTTGTTTATTAAGCTTTATCAGCGATATGAAATGAGAGTGGTTTGGTACAGTAACAATTTAAATCGCATCATTTTATGTGTCAGACAAGATCTAGTTTAATATATATACGTGAATACGAGTTTGTAGGTCTTCAAAGCTTCTTTCGAGGAACCAGAGTAGCTTGTTATATAACCATATTAGCTTAGATTCTTTCTACTGACACATGGATAAGGACATTTTTATATGGTTTAAGATACAAAAAAGGTTTCTTTATCTTCATAGCTGAAGACTAATAAAATTATAATTTTTAAGTAAAACTTTACCTATCCTTTTCGTACGATACTGGTTAGCAAGATATGGAATATTTAAACCAGCTCAGTTTACAAAGGCATACTTTACTGCACAGCTTACATTAGTTATTTGAAAAGAGTCACAAAAGCAGCATAGAGTATATTTTAAGGGCTGATGACATTACATTTTTACTTTGCAATACAATACTCCGCTCGCTAAAATATAACAAAACAAATATTTTTACAAAGACTTTACAGCGTTCATTATAATTTTACTATCCACGTAATCTTTGGCGTTAAACTCCCGTCAAGTAGCTTTTAGAGAGATGAACTTCGTTCTTATTTTCAAATGAATCTTGGTCTTAATTCGACGACGATAATTGTAAATGAATCGGCCATTTTAACCGAGCGTCAATGTTTATTTTTGCTCCAAGGTTTATTCAGCTTCAAACTAGTCAAAACAATATTAATGTTTGGTACATCACTTATCTATTCCCCATTGTATTGATGTTAATATGTAGCCTAACAAACAATTGACTCCTAACGAGTAAATTGTCAAATTTAGCTCAATCAAAACCGTTAAAGGATATTCACATTTCCTTTAACGGTTTTGATAGAGTTCGGTTTTACTCATGTTGTGAGGTATTCAGAAGGTGTTGCTTTTGTGTATATGATTAAAATATAACCATAACAATTATAATATTGTCTTATGTTTACGCGAATGTTATACATTGAAATTAAACACTTTATACGCTGCTTAATCGAAATCAATAAAATATAGGGCCCAGCGATGGCATAGGAAATATCTAGTCTCTACATTATTGCCAGGATAAAATTATTTTAGTATTTAAATCATTGCATTGACTGTGAACTCGATTGATTGTTTTTCATATGAATAAAATAGTTACTCCTGTATTTATATAAAATATTACAATAGACACTAAAAACATATTTAAAACTTCGTAAATAAATTCGTAGCTTTATAAAATTAAATTGGCTTTATCATTTTTAGTGTCGTAAGCAAAAAAGGTCGGTGCCTATTTTCTCGGGAGATAGAAGGCTTTCAACCATGAAACAAATCACTTACGCCAAATTTTTCACACTACCCTCTTCTGCAATTTACTAAATGCCTACAGAAATAAACTGGCATGTAATTTAGGAGATTGCGTTCAATGGTTTTCGAGACACTCGCGAACAAACTTACGTTCACATATACTTACTATTAAAACATTTATTCTTCTTTAAGTATTTAGCAGATAATATCATTAAAGCTCTACATACGAGTCTCAAATATTTGTATTGTGTGCTCACACACCTAAGGAGACAAATTCATTACTTTGCTAACTATTCTGCCCGAAACACAAAGAAAATAAATCTTATCTTTAATAATGATATCTGAGTCTATTAATAATAATCACAGAGTACTTTCATATTGTTTTTGTATTTGCACAGCGAGCGACGCGTAAAATAATTAAGTATCTACTAATGGCTAACAACATCAATCTAACCTTCCCCGTTTCCTCTACTCCAATTATCTTTTTTCTTTTCTTTGACGTCACACCCAACGAACCGCAGCCGAGAACAAACTAATTAATTTTTACTCATTTACAAGTCGTTTACTTTAAGCATTCTTTGAATGACATTGAAAAATTATGCGGCTGTTATTCTCGTTGCGACAAGATAATTGTAATCCGTGATAATTGCTCTAATTGTGTCCATTCTTTTATTACAGGTACGTAAATAATAGCGCAACGATACGACAGCGTTATGACTGTGATAAAGTCATCAAAGGTATCAGGTAATTAATACGTAGGCATAATTTTTTTGTTGGGAACTCTTACTTCTTTAGATCTTAGTAATTACTCGATAATAACAAATTAAAGGTGATAATAGCAGAGTATTGTACATGCATGCAATCAAGGCTTTTCTTTCCCAACATGTTAAGAACATATATTATCCCTTCATGAACGATACATATCAGATACACAATGCAATGTTAGTGCGTTGCAAACTCGCGCTCTGAAGCTTTGCGTTAGTGTCAATTACTTTAAATGAAACATACGATTTTATTACTTTTGGGATTACAAAACCATGTAAGTAGTCATTTTCTGAAAGCAGGCCGGTATTTCTCTGTTTCATCCAGTTTACCTCGAACGTGAATACGAGTAGGTAGATGAAATCTGCGACGATATTTTACAATTAGACGACGATGTCTTTTATTGTAAAATAATTAAGATATACAGAGCAACAATACTGTCGCGCGACACAGTTTAATTATTGTTTTCCGAGCACAAAGTTCATTCCCCTTACATAAACTAAGCCAGAATATCTGAGTAACTCCATTAGGACAAAGCTAAGCAGAGAGTTTCGGTTGCAAGATGGAACCACTTGGGCAAGTTTCCTACTTCGACTTGCAAACTTACAACGATCTATGTGAATTAGAATGGGTCATAGTTATGTCCGTATTTCAGGACATTACAGTCAGTTAATCCTTAGGGGTGCAGGTTGTACCTGCTGTGAAATCGTAACTAAGATGAACGGGGGTCGTCGACCGCCGAATACAACCCCTTAGATGAGCGAGTGTTAAGGTGAGCGTAGCATCTTGGGACGTACCTAATAGTAATGGCAGTTGAGCTAAGTTAAGTACTTCTATTTTGCACATAATGGTAGTCATATAAGTTTACCTTTGTGTAAAATAAGATTTTAATACGAGGTAATAAGCTCGTAAGGTATTACCACTATACCGTTCTAAAGTTTGGACATTTACTTCAGTGCCTCTATTCCGTATAAGCTGTGATGGATTGGCTCTTCTAAAGTTTACGGGTCCGTGTCAGATATTGACCTATCCTAACTTGCTTTTGATAATTTAATCGGTTGATAAATAAAGTCTTTGTGAAGCAACAACATTTTTGGTATTTGAAAAATTTATGAATAAATATGATTTATCAACATTTAAATATCTCAGAATCTTAATCGTAATTTCAATTTTTAATATAAGAATATTAGGAGTTATAGTATGATATGTACTGGAAAATTTAAACGCGTTTTTTTCTAAGACGTTTCATATTTATTTCATCGAAATATTTACCCTCATTATCTATACATTGCTGCTATCTAAACGGCAGATTATTTATGCCTTTACAATATTTAGGGATTTCAATTTTATGGCAGGTGATATTATGTGACATTAAGTTCGGGCAAGTTATCATTCGTACAAATGATGATTACAACAAAAAAAAAATATGGCGCTATAGATTATGGATAAAAAAGTTAGGGAACACAATAGAAAACCGTTTGACCTGGGGTCAGCCATTGCATTTTTCGCTAACGGTTATCGTAAGAAATCCACTTTTTGTCACATGTCATAATTCGATCCAATATTCCTTAATTTCTGTACCGATTCAACAAGGCAACTCAAATTTCAACACGCATTTCTTTCTGCAGATCAGTCAAATCATGAGGCACCCATTTTCCATATATTTTTATCTTATTGATTTGATGCAAATGTGCCAATATTGTAGGTAGGGTAACGTTAAACCATGCCGATAATCCCTGAGTAGTTTGACTCGAATCGGCTTACATCATCTCTTTAATTCAGCGTTATTCACCTGTGTGGCCGGTCTTCCACGTGGTTCGTTCTTCAAGTCGAAGTTTCCATTACGTTTAAACCATTTCATTAGCAGTCTCCTCTCCAAACGCAGCGTTGATATTGCGAGCCATTCCTGCCGTGTTAGTTCCGCGTTGAAACTCGTATTCAAAAATGACTCGGGTTTTCGAAGTATCCATCTTTCCCGTCTAAACTGAATAAGAAAAAAACAATTGAACGTCGAAAATCGAACGATGCACATTTTTTAAAAGAAGAATCTTATAGGTATCATGTGAAAAAATGTTTCACTCGAAAATCTCACACCATGAAGGTTTTATGTCAATTTAAAGTATCTATTACTATACAACGGCAAATTCATACTTTAACCCCTATTATTAATTCAAAATTATGATAATTCGGATTAAGAATATTAAGAAATGCAAAGGGCTGCCGTTTTAAGGCTTTCCTGAGTAAACTTACTTAGTGAGCGACAAGACAAATTTGCTAAAAGTCCGTATTAATAAGCTATGCATTTCTACTCCAATTACTTTCATAATAGCACTTCGTTCTTATTTAGACAATTCAGAAACGAGTGGCTGTCATAACGAATGCACAAGCACGCGTTCAAATAGTTTTATTTAGTGTCAGAGAGAAACTTAAATGCGCTAATTAAAGTAAGTAATGTATTAAATGAGGCGCCATTTTGAAGTGCACGGTGACTGAGTTTTAATTGAAATAAAGCGCGCGCGACGTTCGCAAGTTTCCGACTTGACGTTTAAACTCATACATCTTACTTCATACATATTGAACCAACTCGATTATGTACTAAACTGTTACTTAAATTATATAACATGCAGTGTTGCAGTTCGTATTATTAAGTTTAATAATACAAAACAAAAAGTATTCGTTAAACTACAGACATGCTGTCCAAATTTATGATTCTCAATTTATTTTTGGTAAATAATGCGTGGAATGCGCTCGATTGACGACGAGACTATTTGAATAGTAAGGTTTACTTAAGTAATTAGTTGCCTTATTACTACTTAATACTGGCATGAGTATTATATGCGTAGAATCGACAATTTACCTTAAACATACCATATGGTCGCGTAGATCACATACATAATTTGACCTAAAACTTTGCATAAAGCGCACCCAATACCGAGACATTCGGTTTTTCCGTGCCGCGAAGTTTGACAATTGAGTTACGAGTTACAGCTGTTATTGTTATGCCATTTGTTCGAAGATTGCAGATGTTTTTTTGATATTCTTTTGTAAGTAGGTCATTTGATTTCCATATAATAAATTAGCATGCTAGTTTCAGGTAATAAAATGCAATTGTAAAAGAGTCATAGCAATTTTAATTCCGCACTGGATATGACAGTCAGCCGTAGAAAATGGGTTACTATAACGGTCGTTCGATGGTCGGTGGTATTCGTTCCGACGCACGTAGCTCGTTGTGAACAATTACGATGTTAATAAAGATTCCGAGCTACTGAAGCCGTATTTCATTATTAAAATTCTGCCTCATTAAAATGTGTTCTATTCTGTGGAAGTTTGGCGAATTTTAAAACACTTTGCGGACTGTTGGGAAGCAATTCCGGTGTCTAAACACGGTTTGTTTTACAATGGGCTTTGGCGGCACACTAAATATCCGCGTACCTCCATCCCTCCACATTTATGTTAATCTATTCCTGCATAGATGTGTTTAATCCTTTACAGCAGTGTAGCTTTACAGGGATCAGTCGGGATTTCGTTAATTTCGTCATTCATTATGCTAAGAAGGAACGTAATGAACGCAACGAGTCCTGGTAACTTGTCGTGATAGAATTTTAATTCACATCTTGTACAATCTATTATTTATGTTCATTACGATGTAATTCGTATGAAACTTCCTTGTTCGTGATACTTGACGTGCTTTAATTACGATCGTTTTTGGTACTCTTCCGTTTATGCCTATTGTTGTAATTTTTATAGGTGCTATGATAAACTTTTTTGTTTCATGATACGGAAAGAGTTATGCAATGTTAAAAAATCTTCCTGAAAACATTTTGATTTAGTTTTAAAATACTTATTTTTTGCAAATACGATAATTAAGAGAGCTTAGTAAATATATATAATAATAGCTTCATAAATATCGATAGGTTTTTATTTAAAGCATATAGCCAAGGCTCATGCGAAGAAACCTATGACCAATAGGTGTGGCTGATAGTTTTAATTGGTTAAGCTCGTGGTTAAGAACTTGTGATGTCATTTAGGTACATCAAATAATCGCATGGTTCTTTGGAATTAGTCAGTAGTTAGTACAAACAAATTATAGGCGTCTATATTATTCATAAAATAACCTACCCTAAAGCTTTTCATTTCAATTTGTGCACTTTAGGCTCACAATAGTCTAGACGCAATAATTCTATTTTCAAAATACATCAACGAAAGTCCATTTATAAAGGCTGTCGTAGAGCCAACCGCCATCCGTCCAAACGAGATGTGATTGTACTAAAAAACAGGCGATCTATCGTATTTATAGCCGTACGACGTTTTGATGTGGCGTGTAAATCACACGGATTACCTGCTCCAATATGAGCTGTTCCAAAAGTAAAGGGTTAGGGAGAGTGCGTATTATTCTTGGTATTGAAGTGTTTGATTTCGTAATGTTTGATGTATACTTTTGTTTTGTTAGGCGAGTTGTATTCTAAAATAATCTGTTGTGTTATGCAAAAGCAATAAAAGGTTTGTTTACCGTTAGCATAGTACTCACGTGCGAGGTATCCGCTTTGAGTGCAGACATTTAAAAAACGCTGCTTAATAAAACTACAAGCTATCTATTTGTGCAAATTACTTACTATAAAAAAGTCCTGTGTGTCTTAAGGGTGCCATTGCACGAGCATGAAGAAGGCAGCGCATTACAAAGGATATCCCTTTGAAAGATACGGGCACGACACTATGCCTATTCGTAAGTTCCTACCTATGAAAGGTATGTTTGACCGAGTACAAGACACAAAGTGTGGCAAGTACGCAGCACGGTGACCGGCATACCATTATATTGACTTCACAAGCGACAAAACGTGATGATATGTTCACTAGATAACAACAATGGAGCTGTACTCGTACGCGTATTTATGAAGTTTCAACAATGCTAAGTACAAACATTAACAAAACATTTTCTTAGCTCATTTTCTAAACATAAGTAATATTAGACGTTAAAATACAATGTTGTTTTATTCTGTTTTACAAATGTGACCTTCAGACTTAGAGAAATAAGGCCATGATTCTAACATTGCATGTATAGTCGAGAATATAAATAACATTCATGCCTGCAGGGTTCTCCCCGATCTGTCAAAGGTAATAAATTTATTTATTCTTAAATATAGCAATTAGGGTTACTTATCGCCAGGATGTTTGCAAAGTATGCAAACATTTGAGATTTAACCCACAACCTCTGTCGCAAGTCTGATCCCTTAATCATAGGTGTAACGCCGCTTAAATTCACACATAACTTCGAAGTAAAAAAAAAAAGATCGATCTCTTACTTTATCGTTCCGTCTTGCAACGCCAAAATTAAACTAACTTATTAAAGTATTCAACATATTGAAAGAAAATAACTATAAACTAGCCTCTATCGTGCTTCTTCCAAACTTTAGAAGGTATGCTGCGCATCAGAGCTTAGTCTGTGTTTGCGGTGACCACATAAAACACAACACTGCCTGTACAAACTGCTAAGATCTTTGCCTCTTTGTATCTTAGTAGATATGCGGACTAGACCCTTAATAGTCTTATAATAACTTTTTACATGAATTCTGAGGTTTTTACATTGTGTAATAAAAGAAGAATGGCAAGTGAGAAAAATTTATAATACACTAGATTTTTTCCTGCGGTTTTGCTCGCAGGTTAGGTTAGGTTTGTAACAGTGCTTTTTCTAGATAAAAGGTATCCTATGCCTTTTTCTGTTCCCCTGATAACGTTTATGCGAAATTTCATGATGATCGGTCGAGTAGTTAAGGCGTGAAAGCGTAACAAAAAAATTCACATTCGCATTTATAATATTAGTAAGAATTTTAATTAAATTAAGCTTTAACGGAAGTTGTTGTATATGTGTTTGTATCGTGAATTAATATTTGTACATTAATGTGGTATTCTCGGAACTTGACAACGTTTTGAGTATTCTGAAATGGGTTGTAGCTGACTTTGGCTTAAGTATATTTGAAACAATGTGCCTAGCAAAACATTTTGTTCAAAATTCGAATAAGATATATGCGGAGTTTAGTTTTAATATGTTATTTCTCGGAATGGCGGGCGCCAAACTTTCAAGATTATATTATTAGTAATCAGAAGTTTGGGAGTCTTTTAGACTACATTAGTTGTTTAACTAATACCAAAGCATTTCTTCAGAATTATGTTTCTTTAGTTTATTCCGATTTTACGATTATACATATTATATTATTCGTTATGTTACTTCAAGAACATAACGTAACATAAACTGACGTATATTGCCAAAGTGATAGACACATGTGTATATTACGCCAGCTAAGTTTTAGGTACTACATTTTAAGATACAAGTACAGTAAGAAGTAGACATACTTCCAGACTCTGTAACTTAGAATTTTCTATTAGAAAAACCCAATAACACTACCTTGGGCATCGAACTCAAGCCCACATTATTGCACACGAGCATAACCACAAACTTATGCCATATGAAAGCTATATACACCAAGATATACAAAAGTGCTTAAGCATACATACATAGATTCGCCTGTATATCTACTAAGAAAACAGTTGTTTTAGGTGTAAAGCACAAATATCTTAATGCAAGTCATATGTACTCCTCCTTAACGATCATTAGTTGTTCCTCATATACTAATTTCCTAACATATTTACTCTAAACAAATAATATAATCTAAAACCATATCCAACAAGTCGTAGTCTCCTGACCGCCGAAACAGTCTCAATAGTTAAAGACTCATCATATACGTAAGTAGTTCTCCGTAAGACATCAAAATTATTCAGTCGTATATACATAGCACCCGAACATAACTTAACCTAATTTATGGCCGTGTCGGAGCACTAAACTAGTTTGTGAAAATGACAACTTAGATTACAGCACTTACGTTATTTCCTTAGGGAATATAATACAGAGTGTGATTCCAGACGTCCAAATTAGTAGTTCGTAGGAAGCTTTATGATGCCAGCCTTTACGACAACTATTACAATACTACGTGTACAGGGTGGAATCTATAAGCATGGCAAGCCAATAATCCCTACAATATAACTCTAGATGTTAACTGAACTTGGAAATCTGTAAGATATAGCTACTGCTTGAGCGTTCGAACTGTCTTGATTTTCATTATATTCGGTTCAGTGACTTAACCGTGAAAACGTAACGAACAAAGGTATACTTTCGTAATTATAATTTTATGTAATATACACATATTTCCAAAAGCCACTTAACCTTTTAAGTCATAGCAAAACACCGGCGGCCAGATCCAACAGCGGATTTTAAAAGAATTGATACGTTACCTGTCAATTGGTTGAATGCCAAATGTATTTAAAATCCTAATGTGTCTGGACGCGCGGTGTACCGCTGCGACTCAATAGGTTAAACCAGATCACATACACAAAATAATTACAAAATAAGTCATAAAAATAATTTATAGTCATCTGAGTATTAATTATGTCTTATATTGAATTAAAAGTCGTCAAACCTCTCTTGCACATATTCTACCTATTGCATTTTGGTATCAGTGTGAAAAAAGCAACCTAATTTGAAATGCATAATTAGTATCAATAAAAAGTATTGTAATATGAATAGCTAAGACACGGATATCATTACCACCTTTATAAATGATAAATAAAATACCTAAACCGTAACAGCGATAGAATTTCGCAATTAAAAAGGCACCGCACCTGCTTTTTGTGAGTGCGGTGTTAAAGTTTCTTTGATAATGGAGCCGTGAAATTTCCCTTTTTGATAAGTAGGCCACCTTTGTAATGCAAAACAGCTGCACACCTACTAAACATGTTATAGGAATAGGCATGCGCCACTATGTTACGCCATGTTTTCACACGATGAAATACAAAATTCATCTGCCTGTATCGCATACGGCATCCGAATTCTGACACCCGAATTACCCAATATATTGGAAAAGAAAATGTGTCCGTATTTGTGTCTATATAAAACATCTGTTCGTATCGGATAAACCCACGGTGTCCATTTTCCTCGTCCTGTCACTATCACTTGCCATAAACTTCACGTGGCAGTTACGGCTTCGAGGAAAACGTCAATTTTCATTCATTTTATGTATCTTCCCGTTCTCTCCTAAATTAGAATTTATTCCAGATCATATTAGTGGCCGGTGGCCTACATGCACATACATTAAGCACTGTTCACATATTTGCGTATTGTGTGCCAGTGCAAACATAGGGTAGGCAGAGGGCACACGGTCCCATTACGATCTATGGCGCACCCATTCCGACCGTCCTCGGCATCTATAAGTCACCTCATACATATTCGCCCGTTTTAATCATGTTTATGTAAATGTTTGTTCTTGTTTTGTACATGGTTATATTTAGAAGTCCCGTTCTGGTTTATAATAAATGTTTGATGTAGTGTCCCTCTGTATAAAGAAGAATGATCCGTTATAAATATAGCTGCGAGGACGAGGACCATGATATAAATTTGTTTGGAAACGCGACATGTTCGCATATTTTGTGAATCCTCGCGTGTGAAGTTTTCTCGGAGTTATTCATATTTATAGCCGAATTTTGCCTCCGCCTTTGATCGCACTCATGTTAAGAATGCCATTTTTCAAACTTAACTTCAAACAACTGCTGATGTTTCTATTATTATCATATAATCTAAAAATAAATGTAATGTACGTTCGTTTGAATTGAAACTGGAAGATTTATGATTTTGGTTTGATTCACTTTTAACACTCGGTTATTTATTGGTATCTGAAAAAGGTCTTTATTTGAATGTATTCAATTTTAGGCTAGAGCAAATAAAATATAGGTTTCTGCTACGCTTTTCCTTAGCAGCAGAATCTTGAATAGGTCATAAAATATTATCTGTGTGACTGACACATGGGGTTTAAAAACCGCAACACAAAATTCATTTCTGTTAATTAATTGTTTATTTATTGTTGTAAGTGACGTTGATTTATGTGTGTATGAGAACAGAGACATCTAGCACTGAGATAAATAGTAAAGGGTCCTTAAGAAGGTCGTTACTGGAGCTATAAAACGTTTAATTACACTCAAGTAACGTGCCTGTAATCGTAGTGTATATTACCGATAGGATTCATTTTGTGATACATTATTATATGATGCCTTATGCGCGTTGTTTTCATTGCGACTTTAATATTATCTTCAATTTTAAGCATAATAAGTTTCATTCTAACTCGTTACCGCGATATCGGTACAATTGAATCGAAAGGTCGGGTATACCGTAATTTAAAGTGGAATGTGTAGACAGTGTGATCTTTTAAATATAATATATTTACACTGTCACTAATTTGTATCGTTTTTATAAAATTATACGAGAAAAGTAAAAGCTATGGCATTATTTTATATAGCAACGTAATACTTTTTACGGCTGTTTAATATATTTCGAATTAAGTCCAACGTAAGTATCCTACAAATGTAACTTGACAAGCATTCTCAGGCAAAAATAAAATGATATCCAACTTCGTTCTGTCTTGTAGTCGGGAACAGAAAATGTAAAGTGGACATTCAATTCATCGTAGCATTGTAATACACCCAACAGAAATGTAATAAGGCTTGTAAGCAAATAAAAATATACTGAATATCGTGGCAGTCAGCGAATTTCATTGGAAATGATTGAGGGATAGTTCAAAGGTTCTATTGATAACGGATCTTTTTGTGGCTGTATTTGATTTTGCTTCTGCGATTGACTTTATATAGTGCATCTGGTTGTCATCTTTAGTTAGTTACACAATTTCTTGTTATTTTTTTAATGATTATGAAATTGCGCAGTTAATGCTAGGTACTGGTTTTGATTAAAAGTGCAGTTTGATAGATGAATATCCATCGCCTATTGGGTGTTTTTTAGTATATTTGACTATTTGATCAACTACCGTAATTACTATTGGAATAAATGTAACAAGAGTTACGAGCAGTGGTAAAAGTAAATGTACCAACATAATATTACTTACAAGGTAAAAATATTGAGTTGGTACATTTACTTTTACCAGCGATAATATTCCGATAGAATACAACATTCTATGTCTAATTAATATAATGTACAAACAAAACAAATAAAATAATAAACTTGTGCTTTTTATGCCTAATTGCGTAAGTATTCATGTAGATTTTATCTAAAATAGAGCTAAAATCTATATAATAATTATAGTATTCAACTTCTAGTTTAAAGATGAATCACCTTATTTACATAATATTGTCTTACACCTAATTTTCTCAATAATTTAGTAATAAAATATATAATTTGAATTGAAATAAATATATAATTATAGTTACATATATTATGAATAAGTTATAGACATACAACATAGAATATAAATATTAATCTGTAGTATAAGTAATGTATGCCCAAATTTTATTCAAAACATGAAACATGACACCAATTGTTTCACTAATCACTGCGCCGCTATAGACATTTTGCCTCGTCCGGGAATAGAACTTAAATCTTAAACGTAAATTTAATTAACATACTATAAATAAATAAAATTCAAAACGAAATCCAATTGGTCGTTTAAAGTCTATTTTCCTCAACCCTGGTACGGCCGAGCCTTGTTGAGAATCGCAAAATTTCGCCTTACGAAGCTTTTGCCCAAGGGACTGACAAGCTATTACCAGAGCTCACACGAGACATGCACTTTTTAATTAACTCACAGTACTTTATGCTAATTAAACGTGAAGATAAAATATAATTACGTGTGTATGGGCTTATTACGTAACTAGTTGGCCTATCACGTAACTTTTTGTGGCACTTACCTACACTAATGTTCATATGACTGAAGACTGAATAGGGTATAATTATGTACGTAAATATAAATATATGCGAAGTAATTATTTTATGGAATCCTACATTTTTAATATTGTTTTACGTTTATGCGAAAGTTATACATTAAAATTAAACAACTTTATACGAATTCTATCGCGTTGTTTATTTTTTATAAGACACTGTTATTATTCAAAGTTAAGTACTTAATAATAGTGTTTTATATAAAATAAACAACGCAATAAAATCCCTGTAAATATATTTAATTTCAACAATATAAGAATAGTGATTTTTTATTTCTAATCAGGATACAACAATCTCGTCGTCGTGGTGAAATGGTAATTATACACATTGATACAGTCAGCAAAATAACTCAATACAATACAGCGAGCTTTTGACTTGCGCTATCTATAAAAAGTATGATAATATACTAGATTTTGTAGCAGTAATAGTAAAAAGATAGTTAATTTAAATAATTGTTCAATATCCCAAATAATAATTAAGATTCTTAAGTTATAAAAAAAGGCCCTTTACAATTTTTGTTTTACGTTCATCTACTCATGTACCTAATAGTTATTCGGCCAAATGGCACCTATAATAAATTGAACTAAATAGCTCCCTACTTGGGTCATGTTTATGTTAGATGTTGTCGAAAGATTTAAAACTAAAATGTAAAAATGATGTCCAAAGAAGTGTTAGTAAAGATATTGTAAAAGCCGCCGGCATGAAAGTTAACTATCTAGGATAACACGAGAGACGTAGAATGTAAGGCTGCTGGCACACTGCCAGGGTTAAGCTCGCGGCAGTCGGATCGGTTGCCCTCTCGCTCCCGGCCGTAGTTCAGTCTATGGTCCGGAGTGAGAGGTCGTGGAACGCCGTCGCCTCCTTCTGCGAGGAAGTGATTTCCATCAAGGAGGCGGCGGAGCGGGAGAGGGAGCGTTTAAACCCTCTCCCCAACCGCAGAGCCGGGCGCCGGAGGGCGCGCGATGACCTCCAGCCACCCTGAGGTTTGACCTGGGGGTGACGGGCTTTGTGGGCCTGCCCGCCATCCGTTCAGCACCAGGTCCGAGAGGCGGCGTGCGTGTTCCCACGCGCGCCTCTGTGTCGAGTCCGTCTCCCCTCTAGGGGGGAGACAGTAGGGAATTTTTTCGAGTGAGTCCTTTGGGTAGGTCTCTTGTGTAGTGGCCTGCCGTTTCAGACGGCAGGCCGTAACCTCGGCGGGGTCGCGACCGCATGCGAAAGTGATTCGCGCGGCCCCGTCGATAGTGGTTTTGTCGAGGAACACCGTGGTAGGTTTAGTCGGTATTCCGGGAGGTACTTTCCTATTATTCCATCTTTCTTTTACCCCGGCGAGTCCGACATAATCCCTCCGCCCGCCCCCGCGGAGGGATATGCATCATTGCATTCCCCCACGTAAAAAAAAAAAAAAAAAAAAAAAAAAAAAAATGATAATACTGCGAAGGAAAACACACTGAATGAGAATAAACAACTTCAGTGAACTTTACTAAAGAAATAATCTTGTAGAAAGAACATGAAGAGGAATTACTAGATATTGTAGCTAATTGCCGGCTATCTTGTATGTGTTTACCGTGTCATTAAGGACTAAAGTCTTATAAAATAAGTTTCTGGTATATTCTTACTGAGACTGCGTGCTCGGTAGTTAAATGAACTCTTGCTTGTATCCGATAATACTTTATGTGTTCATACACATAATATACATATAATCACAGGTTAAAATGTTTGAGGCACATTGTAAGCGAACTTAAAATGTTGTTTAAAATTCACATCACTATTTTAAAGAAAAGACAATTATATTATTTTGGATAATTGATAATGTCGAATAAAGATCAAAGAGAATCACTAAACTTAACATTATCGATGTAGTTGGGACTATAATTTGATGTAAATTTTTAGTTGTACTATTAATTAAAATAGTTATTGGAATTGAGCCTATATTTAAATTAGCATTGAGTTTGTTTATAAAGTTACTTAGTTTTATCTCACATAATTCGAAGTTATACAGGCCTAGAAAATAATTACCATTTGCTTCTACTCTACGCACTAGGTACAATCATACTAAATGACATCTAAAAAAGTACTGACAAAACCCAGTTTTATCAGCTGATGGTTAAGTCTTGTACTCTTTTCTTTACGAGGATTTACTTAAGATCCTCTCCTCTAGACGCGTGAGTTTGTTTTCGAAATAATATATCACACTTAGCTAAGATTACTTTAAGCTCCGTATAAGAAGATATATTGAAGGCTTACTACATTCAGGGTTATTTATTCTTTATTGGACAGGCGCAAAAGATAAGTTGTAATATGTCTAGTAATTAGCATCTTTGATATTATTTATAGTAAATTTAGCTTAACTTTAAGAAAATTAAGGTGACGCAGCGATAACTTATGATAAAATTTTATTCGATACTAGTATTTTGAACGTGTCGTTTGCTCTTCAAATTATGCTTAGCAGGTGCATTTAGCATTAGACACATACACCGATTGCCCAATTGTGAGGCCAAAGCCAGTATGTAGGCTATAAGCTAGAGTTTTTGATTACACGACAAACCATAAACGGGACATGCAGTACTTTGGCCTAAATGAAGTGCACAAGGCAAATATGCAATCTTTGCCTTCATCCAACGCGATGAAAAGATTTTCCCATCTGCACCGTTGTAAATTTTGACAAAAGAGTGAGATGAAAATACGTCGATATAACCCGTCAGATGAGAGCTTACTTCCATCAGGAAATGGTCATGCGACATCCTTTTGAGATCGTCGAGCGGCGCCTTCGTTGCGTAAAAAGAGAGTATTCTGTGCCTTCCTTATTCATATATGTAAATACAGCTACACCCTAATGTTGTGTCGGCAATCACAAATAGTGTGCTATGTTTTATTCTTGCGGGTTGGAATATTTTAGCTTGAGTTATAACTGGATCTCTGATTTGATTCGAGAACAAAGAGGTAAGCCATGTGCATTTTAAGCGTTGCTGCTCGTTGCCGCTGCATTGGCGTTTGCGAATCTATGGCGTTTATTTTTAATAACTACGTTTGAATAAATGTTGGAATATTTACCAAAAATACATTTAAATTTTATTGTGTACTAGGTTTTGAGCGTGGATACGCTCGTGTTAATGTAGATTTTATCAATAAATTTATTTCCTTTAACAAATCAATTTTTTCCTGGATAAAAGGTACACCGTGTCCGTTTATGCTCACCTGACAACGTGTATGCAAAGTTTTATGATGATCGTTCTAGTAGTTAAGGCTTGAAAGCGAAACAAAGAATCTCACATTCGCATTTATATCTAATATTGGTCAAAATAGGTTTATGTATAGTATAGCAAATCTGTCTAAGCTATCATGTGCTTTCTCTTAACTCAACTACACGTCTTTGGTCTAACAACAGATCTACACCCTGCCTAACCTCCAATTAGACATAGGCGTGTGTAATTTACCTTAAGCTAGATTTTACTCAATATATAAAATATACTATACTAGTCCATTCTTTTGCTATTAATGTACTGTACGTCACTATATTTATCGATATCTTATCTATAAAAGATATCAATAAAAATGGAAATTTAATTTCCATTACCGCTAAATGATTGCACTAATTTGACAGATCTAAAAATCTTTTGTTCTCTCCACAACGCCAATATTAGAAAGAATACGATCCAAATTAGTGTCGCTTATGATATCCTAATAGGCACCAATGTACTACATTCTCATTTCCCAATTGCGGTTATTGTATTCGACATTACATCGCACTATTCGACATATTACTCGCACTTAGATTCAATTCATAGACCGCAAACCACAACGGCATCTGGAACTGTTAGCTTCCATTCATAATTTATCAATACTTAGGCCCTTTTACTACCACATACACCACATACTACTGAGGTATCAAGAACGCAGGGATAACCAGGATATCGGGATGAGCAGTAAAACACCTTCGCACTGTTAGACGTATATTCCGACTGATTCACAAATAATCGTTAGTCTACTTTATGGATTTGTTGTATACCCACATAAATATTGATATTATTTATTATTGAACTACCGACGCAATACACATACATTACACCTCACCACTTAATCTACTAATTAGGTACATTGATAATGAATGGTGATACAAACAAAATACATATAATTACAACATAGCCATAACTAAAATAACAACAATGTGAATGACATAATATAATAACTTCCTTTAACATATATTTAGCTAGTTACTCTGGTTGGAATCTAACAACGGGTTTACGAGTACGTCTGGGACGACTCGCCGGTGGTGGTGACGGAGTTTTGAGCTTTGGAATTACTTGTTTATCACTTGCCCCATCTACTCTCCCCGTCATACCCTCGCTCAGCAGCTCCGCACTATCTACTTCCCCCGTCGCGTTCGATTCTGGAACGGCCTCCTCAGCCGTCGAAACCTGTGCTGGATTATGTGGCAAAGTATCCGAGATAGTACTATCAGAACCCATGAAATCGGACAATCGGGTTCTGCGTTTTATATGATCTATATGCTTCCTAGATAGTCGACCGTCTCCGTTATCTATTAAATATTCTCGCGTGCCTGCCCGCGCTTCGATTACGCCTTTTAGCCATTTATCCCCTTTTGTACCGTTCCTAGTCCACACTGTATCTTGGGGAGCTAACTCGCGTAAGACACCACCCGAATTTCGCACCTGTCGTTCTTGTGCTGCCCGCACCCTATCCACTAAGGTGCGGTCCGCACGTAATAGATCTAAGCGACTCCGCAATGAACGCCGCTGTAATAACATTGCGGGCGACTCGCCCGTTGTACTTTGAGCTGAGTTTCTGTAACTTAGCAAAAACGTTTGTAAGGCTATATCTATATCTTTGTTTTCTCTATACGCTTTTTTTATAACGGATTTGCATAATTTCACGGCATTTTCTGCGGCCCCATTTGATGATGGGTGGTACGTCGGCGAAAAACATTGGCGTATACCATTATTTTTTAAAAATTCACTAAATTCTCCGCTCGTAAACGGGGGTCCCTGATCTGATACTAATTCTAACGGTAGACCAAAACGAGCAAAAGTGTCACGGAGAACCTTTATTACCTGCCTCGCGTTAGTTCTCGGCATTTCCCAAATTTCTAACCACTTTGAACTTGAATCAATCAAAACCATGTACGTATTGCCATGAAAGGGTCCTAAGAAATCTATGTGTACTCTGCTCCACGGTTGAGTTGAGAAAGGCCATGGTTGCGGAGGTGCTCGTGGTGGTGCCGTGCCCTCCACCGCACACGTCTCACAGCTTTGACATAACATTTCTACGTCACTATCTATGTTCGGCCACCACACATAACTCCGAGCCAGCGCTTTAGTTTTGACTATGCCCATGTGGCTAATATGTAATTGTTTTAGTATCTGTCTTCGCAATGTCTGCGGTATCACTATCCGATAACCCCACATTATACACCCACAATCTACGTACAGCTCGTTACGCCTTACAAAATATGATTTAATTTGTTCATCCGGACAAGTTAACGGCCAACCTGATTGTATATATAAGAGAATTCTACTCAACACCTTATCTTTCTCTGTTTGTTTCCTAACCTCACTATTAGTCACAGGTAGAAAATTTTCTACAAAATTTAAATACGTGATTTCAGTATTCCCGTTTGCTTGTATACCTTGTGGTAGCCTTGATAAAGCATCCGCACAATTTTTCTTTGATGGCACATATTCAATTTCGTAATTGTAACCTGACAATAATATTGCCCACCTTTGCAACCTGGAGGCTGCCATAATGGGTATCCCTACCTTATTACCGAAAATATGTGTCAACGGCCGATGATCTGTCCTAAGTAAAAACCTCCTCCCATACAGGTATTGGTGGTATTTTCTTATACCAAAAACTATAGCTAGTGCTTCCCTATCAATCTGCGAGTAAGCGCGCTCTGCCGTGTTGAGAGAACGCGACGCATATGCTATCGGGCGCTCGCCTGCGGTGGTCACATGAGATATCACCGCGCCGATACCGACGCTGCTCGCATCGGCCGTCAGCACTAACGGTAAATCAGGTGAATAATGTATCAACACTTCACTTGAAACTAACAGCTGTTTTACGCGCCTAAATGCCGCTTCGCACTCCCTACACCAGTTAAAATGTACATCCGCCCTAAGCAGCCTATATAGAGGTGCTAGAAGCGTACTTACGTTCTTTATAAACTTGGCATAGTACATGGTCATACCTATAAATGCCCTCAACTCGGATATGTTTGAGGGAGCCGGTGTATCAATTATATCTTTAACCTTATCGGGACATGTTTGTATGCCATCTTTACTAATTACGTAACCCAGATATGTTATTTTCTTGGCAAAGAAACTACACTTCTCTTTTTTTACTTTTAAGCCATAAGACTGTAGACGATCAAACACCTTGTACAAATTCTTAATGTGATTCTTGGTTGTTGATCCTGTTACAACAATATCGTCCAAGAATACTCCCACATTAGGCAAATCCGCAAACAACTGTTCTAGACGTCTCTGAAAAATACCGGGACTAGATGATAAACCGTATACTAATCTATTAAACATGAACATACCCTTGTGTGTGTTAATTACTGTATATTTCTTCGATTCATCTAATTCAAATTGTGCGTAAGCCTGCGATAAGTCTATTTTACTGAACCGGTCGTCTCCATGTAGCCTAGCTAACAGATCTTCTACTCGCGGTAAAGGATAACGGTCGACTTCTAAAACTTTATTCAAGGTTATCTTGTAATCTGCACAGATTCTAATAGTACCATCTTTTTTTACCACGGGCACGATAGGCGTGGCCCAATCCGAGCGTTCCACCGGCGTGAGGATACCGTCCCGCACGAGCTGCTCCAGCGCACGCTCCACCGGCGCACGCAGCGCGTACGCCAGCGGGCGCGCGCGCATGAACACGGGCCGCGCCCCGGGCTTCACGTGTATGCTCACCGCACCACCGGTGAATCGTCCCAGACCGTCTTCGAACACCTTACAGTATCTGGAACTGAAATCGCCCATATTAAATTCCTCGTTACTCATTACCCTGTTAACTGGCACTATATTGCCATTGAGATCCGAATATAACTGTATTTTTAATTCGGCCATCCATTGTCGACCCACTAATAAAGTTTTACCATTCTGAATTATGTATAAATCTAATACCTTACAGATATTTTTAAATCTAACCTCTGGCCTAATAACCCCAATAGGATTTACGGTTTCTCCTGTATAATACCTTAAAATTAAATTACATGATTCTATCGGTAAATCATTAAACAACCGTTTGTATGTTCTGTAATCAATACAAGATACGGCGCTCCCCGTATCACACTCCATACTAATATCTTTACCGTGTATTATTAATTTTACATAAATTGGCGGGCATTCCGCTATTGATAAATTATTTATCTCAACAGTGATTACCTCGTCACTTCCTTCACTCTCCGATGTTCTAGATGCTGGTCGAAGCCCTGCCAAATGATGCTGACCCACTACCAATGGGCACACACGACGTAGATGACCCTTCTTATTGCATACGCGGCATACGTATTGCGAAAACTTGCACGCAGCCGTGTCGTGGCTCCACCCACAGACATTGCACTGCTGGTCCCGCCGAGCCCGCTCAGCCGGCACCTGCGAGTCCGCCGACGTATGACGCGTGCCGCGACCGCCGACGCGCTGATGGCCGCTCGGTATCGCGCGCGCTGCCCCTGTCCTTCTCTCGACTCGCGCCGCTGCCGGCGCCGCTCCGCGAGTATCCGCGCCGCGATGATTCATCGTCGCCATAGCAAGACATTCAGTCGATGTGTTTGTCTTATCTGTCGACTTAAAACTATTTGCGCTCTCAACAACGGCCGCATTTTTCTCGGCCGCTTCCATGCTCGTAGCCATACTATAAGCCTTGGAATAATCTAACGTGTCCTCCGCGAATAAACGTTGTCGTATTACTTCGCTACTGATTCCACAGACAAATTGATCCCGGATACTTTCTTCTAGCCACGTACCAAAATCACAAGACTTTGACATTTTCTTTAAAACCGCCATGTACTGTGCTACACCTTCGCCCTCGTTTTGTTTCCGTTGACGAAATTTATAGCGTTCGGCTAAGACACTCGGTTTCGGTTGCACATGCTTTTCCATGATGGCCGTTAGAAATTCAAATGTCTTCGTGTTGGGTTTATCTGGTGTACACAAATTGACCAGCAACTCGTAGCTCTCCGCTCCCATGACTGTTATCAGTGTTGGCACCTGCAGCTCTTTCTTGATATCGTTAACCACGAAGTAATTCTCGAGACGTTCAATATACAACTTCCAATCATCTGACTGCACTTTGAACTCTCCAATTTTACCGATCGCCATATTTTCGGTACTATTTTGGTACGTATGACACACCATATACTGCACACGTATGTTCTTATAAATCTCGTCGCCACTGAGGTATCAAGAACGCAGGGATAACCAGGATATCGGGATGAGCAGTAAAACACCTTCGCACTGTTAGACGTATATTCCGACTGATTCACAAATAATCGTTAGTCTACTTTATGGATTTGTTGTATACCCACATAAATATTGATATTATTTATTATTGAACTACCGACGCAATACACATACATTACAACTACATGGCCGCATAATAAAGCTATCTATATAAATACGCAAACATGTATATATAAATAGGTAGGTTAATTGAAATGTCGTCGGAATAGGTAAATACTCGCTTAATGACAGCTCTCAAATTACATAGCCTCCATGGTTGATTCAAACATGATGTTTGCCACCAGTTCGTATTGCATCTAATCAGTATCGTGTGCACATATTATTGCAGTGAAACTCTTCGTCAGTGAACTCGAATTTGTCTAGCTTACTGGTATTTATCAACGTTGACAACGTTGATTAATTCTGGTATGTATGTAACTATCTCGAATTTTATTCAAGTAGTTTTATTTTCAATACCATGAAATATCATCCATGAAATGTAAAGTGAAAGAAACTGCAGGTCCCAATAAGTCCTTTTCCAGGCCCAGGCTTGTCTCTTTATTTATATAATTATGTATTTAGTAAGTATTTCAATGGCCGCTAACGTGCCAGTCAGAATTCTGAAGGCAATTTTGTAATATTACTGCACTGCACGTTATATATCTAAATAGAACATCACACTGTGTGATCTTTGTCTATTGTTTAAGTGTCTATAAAGTCATTTATGATACAGGGATCATCCCTAGTGCATGAGTTGTCTTTTTTATTATTTTCTGTCAAAATGACTGCCTGGCCTGATGATAAATTGTGTAGTCCACGAGCAGAGCTCTCCACACCACGTCCTCAAATGAAGTAGTGCCGAGGATTTTTTTCTGAATAACCACATCAATAAGTAAAAGTTTTGTGCACTGTGCTTGTAATTACTGATACACGTGTACATTTTAATGTGTTTCTTGTGGCAACATTAACGTTCCGATAACACCCAAAATGGCGCCCTAATGGCATTTTAATAGTAGTTCAGGAAGCACTAATACAGTGATAAACACCACTTCGATACATTTGTGTCTTCGAACAAATTTAACTAACCATACCTTATACTGTATATTGTACAATCAGCGCCAGAAGTTGATAAACATTTACGTTGTTTTGGTTTTTTATTATAGGCTACGACTGCCTCGGTAGTGCAACGGTAGTATATGCGACTGTGTATGAGGTCTCGGGTTTGATATCCGGGTAGGGCAAAGTTTTATTAGATTTTTCTGTCTAGAAATTCTTAGTAGCAACGTGGAGTATAAAACTGTGCCCGGTAAATGGCAAATGGTTTGGCCGTATTAAGTGGGATTTAAAACAATAGCTGGCGAAATGTGGGTGCTCTACATAGTGATGCAGTGGCTTATCCCTTCGGGAATATCCCCGAAATAGGCCATTGCATCATTATTAGCACCCATATTTATATGCGCTTATATATGCGTGAGATTATGAACGTATTAATCATAAAACAATTATAATTTTCAATTTACTATTATAGCAGTTGGCAACCAATAAAAATATTTTAGATATTTTTAGAATTCAGAGCCTAATGTATGTCATACACTTTTATTCAGAAATTTATCTCTCGGTCGTAGTAAACAATATTCAGACAACGTATTGCATATTCAAAGTTCAAAATAAAATAGATTTAGGTATAATAAACGAGTAAGTATTTAATAAATATCTGCAATATCCAAAGGCAGGATTGTTGGGAAGGCGGCCAGACTGCTGGAGTTTAATATATCTCATTTTATGCTTATAAGGCATACCGGCGCGCCTGAAGCGACAATAGGTAACTTTAATCAGAAAATTGTATACATACACATATTTTCTCCTTTATATTTTTATGGGGATAAGCAAAAGTATATGCCTGCACTTTAATTTAGGAATAGATACACATTTATAGCTATATATGTTTATAAGTTCCATGTGGCGAATCTATTGCCGAACTGACGAGCACATTGTTGAACTGACTGCATGGCTTGGTGGTTTATGTGGTCGCATCGTCGCTGCCCCTGCGCCGAGCGTTGTGGGTTCGAATCTCACACGGGATAAACATTTGTGTGATCCACAATAAGTTATGCCGAGTCTGGATATTCTTTGTGTCCGTTGCTTGAATGTTTGTAAGTTCCTCGCGACACAGGAATTATTCCTTGTGGCGGAGTGCCTTTTTTAGACGCAATAAAAAAAACTAAATAGCACTTTACCTGACCCGGAAATCGAAACCGGGACCACATTTCGATGAAGTCGTCAAAATTGGTATTCACATGCTTATCGTTATTCCATTATTATCTAAATGGAATCATACTTAAAATTGGTCAGCTACGTGCAAATTCTCATAAGCGGCGAGCCATTGGGCGCAATTCGATAATAGGCGCTGCTATTGAGAACTGCCTAATACAAACAAATAACACACGAACTCAACCCATCCCGGGTTTTCCTAACGATAGCTAGTTGCGGAAACGCCCGCAGTTATACAAAACTCCGAAAGGAGGCGGTATTCTGTTAGTAGAAATCAATGGTCCATCTTTTGTGATGGCAGCGTAGTGACTCCTTATTCGAGAGGTCGGCAATACGCGTGTGAATCTTTTGAACTTCAATCAGTACCATTATCTAACGATTGCAGTACCGTCAAGTGGATATTTGAATCGTTTGATACTATACCGAACAAATAAATTTAATAGAATTCTTACCTATACAAAACAAAAGAGAAGAGAAATCTTAACTGACGAAATTTTATTTAGCAAATCTGTCAATTTGATTTCTTGTTTCTTATAAAACTAGATCTTGCCCGCAGCTTTGCTCGCGTAAAAGAAGGTAAGGTTATGTGTAACAGTACTTTTTAAAAATAAAATATACCCTATGTTACTCGGTGATAATATAAAAATAAACAACTTTATAATATCTATATATTAATACGTGAAGCAAAAACTTTGTACCCCTTTTTACGAAAATTGCGCGGACGGAAGTGAATGTAATTTGGCACAGTTACATTTTATATAGAGAAGGAGGGGCGAATCCTAGTATTTTTATAAAATATGCATTTGAAATACATTAAATTAATCAAAAAACACTACACGCACACAACAATGCATTTGACACACGCAGTCGAATCGCGTTCGTAGTATTTCGGCATTGTTCGTCCGACGTCGTACAATTCTTTGTAACTATGTTTATATGTAATAAAGAAAAACAGAAAACAAAGCAGCAAACTTAGGAATTTTGGTCGAATTTTGACCACTAGGCGACCGCTAGTTAGTATAGATAGACAATGAAAAATGGACCTTTGGTGTCGTAGTATAAAAAAAATGTTTTACTACAAAATGTATTCTCGTTTGCTTACTATTCCAATAGTGGTAATTTCACAATGAACCGAACAAAAAATCTTCGGGGAAGTACAAAATGCGTAATTGTGTTAAATCACCCGCGGCTATTGTTTTAATTACTGACGGCATCATGTAATATACTCATTAGTTTCTATTGCCAAGTTCAATAATCAAGTTATAAGTAAAGGGTCTCGGTAAACACAGAGTCTATACAGCTAATACAAAATGTATTTATTATAATTGCAAACAGCCAAATTAGGTCAATTTACGTAGTAGATTTATTACGTTGTTAGCTTTGCTTTATTAAGAAGTAGCTCCCGGTATATTGAAATCAATCACTGTGAAAAATAAAGTTATGCTCGGTTCCGTAATGAACTTAGTTGAATGAGAATACGTTTAATATTATTAGGTTTATGAAGAGCTTCAACAAACTTTATTCAATAAATAACATGAATCCTTATAACGACCAAACAAAACAAATCATTCTACAACTCTCTTAAAATCATAAATATTTAATCTTTAAACAACATCACTACGCTGCTGGTTAAAAAATACAGAACACACAAAACAATTCAGTAGATATCAAAATAAAGTTAGAGGAACTGGCTGGATTAGTCAGATTATAAAAGAAAAACATTAAACCTGTAAATTTTTGGAATGCTAGGCATATTTGAAAACCTATTTATTGTATTGCGTTTGGCCACCGGTGTGCTGCTGCGACTCAATAGGTTAATGTAATTTATTCCAAAATTAATTTTATTTGTTTGGTTATAGTATTCATTTATATTTATTGTAAGGAATAAAATCGCGGTTAACATAATAAAAAATATATATCATCTTTTAAGAACTAAATCTTTGCCGTTATCTACTATTTGTTGAAAATATAATTACTTATGTTTAGCGCCAAAACAATTAAATACGTTAAACATAACTTATAACTTACTTAAATAACTGCTGAGCTACAAAGTAAAGTAGTGTTGACCTTGGCCTACAAAATGCGCGACCACCCGAAGTGTGCGTACATAAAGTGCTCAGATCCATTCTTTTTGACCACAAAATGAATGGTTGTTTAAACAAAACAAACTTGGGCTGAATGGCCCGTCGGACTAAGCAAAGCTTTCAAGTCAAAACGAGGAAGTATAAATTAGAAGGGGGCGTCAAATTCCTCGGCTCGCTGTCAATCCTTACAAAGGCCAGTATGACGGAATTAAAATTCCATCCAAATGGGCATTTAAATAGGCGTGGTGCTGCATTTTACTACGTATCTTTTGGTTTTATGACTTTCCTACTTGGTTTAGTGGCAACCAAACATAGTTACACGAATAATCGATACTTGTCAGTTTCTTCTTCGATATTCATTGGTGCTTCTAGAATAGTCAATAAGGTTTCTTTTTTAAGGGTTTATAGAATAGGTTATGCCTATAGTATTATTAGCTTCGAAAGCAATTTTATCAGTATATGTAGTGATGGAGTATCGGTAAACAGGTATATCTACCACATTTACTACAACTGTCCAAAACATGTTCGAGAAAGGCATTTACGACACTTGGAACCCTTTTAAAGCGGAGTGCAATGCGTTATCGAGGAGTCCTTTAAGTGGTCTCAGAGACGTCTGCTTACCATACAATTCGTGATAAGAGATGTATGTCAAGGACTACCTTGGATTCTTGAGATTCCAACGGGGATGGGATCTTAAGAGTTTTCGACTAAAATACTGTTATACATTACCTGTTTTATCAAACCGGCTCGAGTAAAGAAGTTTCTGAAATTCTTTATTTATTTAAGGCATTTATGTTTGTTTTTAGAATTAGGTCAAAACCTGTTATCTAAGACTTTAGCTTTTCTTACTTCAGCACTTGTTTACCTCGTCGGCTTCAAGTTTAAACAATGTGAATATCGAGCTTCAATAACACTTACATTCTATATAAAAAGGAAATGACGTCAAGGGCGAGCCCAAATGCCATAATAATAATTCTCCACCATACCGTAGAACATAAATCTTCACATTGCTTTATGATGAGTATATCCTATCGACGAATTATAGCTGTCTAATAATTCACGAACAAGCCAGCAGTACACCAGTACATATATAAGTGGTGGTACCAAACAATAAATAGTATAAAGTAATTTTGTTAGTACCTGAGCTTTATCTACTTTTTAAGAATTCTAAGTAAACTTCAAAGATTATGCAACCTTCTTATATAATGTTATCATTTTTCTGTCTGAGCTCGTAGAGACACTGGCACAATAGCCAAATTGTTCCAACAAAAGAGTATCATCGAAACTTTGGGATGCGAAACCCTAACAGTTTTTGTTCGGAATACCAGCTTATTAACGTTTACTTTTTTTGGTGAACAAAAAATGGGCAAAGGAAACACTCGTGGGTCATCGGAGGCGGGGCAACTCTAATGTGTGCGAGAATAGGTCTTTAGTCTTTGCCACTTGTTACGAAATATGTATCTAATTATTGAGAAGATTGATGATGAAAATAATAATAATATTTTATACATTTTATATATTAAAATTATTGAGCGTCTGCCAAGAATTTCTTGACATCGGAAATATGGAAATCCATGTGTAGAATAAGTAGACCAAGTTATGATGGTTATCATAAACAAGCATGTATATACCGATTTAATACGATCTCTTCAATTACTAAGGTAACCCGACGCGGGAAGTCTAGTATATCGATATCTTCACGCATTTGCCCGTCAGGGGTCGCGTGAAAGTGTTTAAAATAACTTCTATGACGCGTGTTTTACATTTAAGGCCGCTGCTTTTGTATTGTTCCCATATTATTTAGGTATTTACATTTTTATTAGAATTTTAGGACCAATTTGTAATCAATTCCGTTGGTTAACTTCATGTTTAATTCCATTAGTATTTAATGTTATACATAAACAGTACTATAAAGGTTTGAAAACCGAATATGTTTGAAAATAAAATAAACAAACTGTAAGCAAGGGCCTATTTGTACACGAATTTACAGTTATAGATAAAATTTTAGACACTATTTAGTTTACATATAAATGTGCTCTCTAAATTCATTTAAATAAACGTTAATGTAGTTTTATTTTAATAAAACGATTCATCGTGATAGTACCTATGTTACTTACATAAATAAGATATTTAATTTTATTATTTTACTTATAAACTCTTCCAAGAGCTTTAATTTCATCACGTGTATCTAATCGACGTACATACATACATATTATAAAGGATAATCGTCAAATATTTTACACTGTTATATACGAGTCCAATTCTTTATTTAACGGCGTGCAATGAAGCTTTTAAAATAATTAAGTATTGCCTCATTTATTTTAAAGAGGCGACGTCAGCGTATTGTTTTATTCCTTATGCCCCCCCCATACATTCCCACCTCGGATTAATAGAGCACTAAGACTCGAAACAATTATTTGTGGTTGGTACTAATATTATATATATTAGTGTCATCATTTATTTCACAACCCTCGGCGCATCGACCGTGACGAGATGACTAGGTACTTACATTTATATTTCACCTCATGACTGGCGCACGGACACATTGTTACCACCCTTGGTACAATTGCGCCTAAATGGAAGTATTACAGTATACTATATTACAGTATAAAACAGAATTGGCTCTAATAACCTATCAAATCAAATACCTGAACATTATGTCGATATGATAGTTTTATAATCCTAAATTACCTTAGCTTTAATATAGCTGAACTAGCTCAGCCTAAACCCGTTGCTTTATCTTCATCTATTTGTTATCAATTACGCGAGCTAGCAAAGCAAAAGGTCCCTCAGTAAATCGGCTGTGATATCCCGATGTTTGCAGCTCATTAGATGACGTCGGGCTGATCTTTACATTTTCACGACATTGCTTCTTCGCCCTTTTGACGCCGACGAATTATCCCTTGAGCGTGTAAACACACGTTACATAAACATCACACGTTTTTATGTTTAAGTAAATGTTCGGATTTAAAAGACGATCTCATTTTATACCGATCGCTGTTGACTTTGGATATCTTTAAAAATAATTTTAATGTAAATCTTAAAGATAGATACGTTTACGTATCGTATGTTTAAGTATATATATCTACTTATATAGGTGTGAGGTATTGCAATGTATAAAAGATTTGAGTGTACATTCATACCTGGCAAGATATGACTCATTTTGTTTATATTTTAAAAGTATTTTTATTGATTAAATGTTTGGATTACAGTAACAATGTTGATTGATACCTGATATTGTTATGACATGTGACTGTTGACACAGATTCAAAACATGAATTTTATAATATAATGACTCAGTTTGAGACGAATCATTAATTTGTCCAAAACGTGTGAACTTTTAAAATAGAATGTTCTGTGTGCTGATCTTAAAAGTCGATTAGATGTAAAGGACATCAAAATGTATTATTTTAGCTACTCGTGTGTTTATTTATCTATTATTTAAAACTGGCGTACCTATATCTTAACTAATTTTATAAATGCGAATGTGAATTTGTTTGTTACGCTTCATATCTTAACTTCTCGACCGATCACCATGAAATTATGCGAAATTTGAAATTATGCACATCAGAAGGAAAGTAAAGGAAATAGGATACCTTTTATCCAGAAAGAAAGTACTGTTCTCAAGCAAGCGAAGCTGCGAGCACTTACACTTATTCTGGTTATTTGCGTATCTGTTTTTTACAGCATAGTTAGTTAACTATTTATAGACATAAACTGTTAAAGTAAAGCATAACATCCTTGAATTAAGTTAGTACAATTCTAAACAATTGAGAAACATTTAATCCGTGGATTATAACTATTATAATATTTAGTTTTGGAACACCGCGTAAAGGAGGATATAAAGTTTTGAAGTACCCAACGAGCACAGTTTACGATGCCTTATTAATTTCCGTATCAGCCCCGAAATGTTTTATCGTAATTGTGTTACCGTGACAAAGAAGCTATTGATTAGGCGACCTTGCTTATTATTAAAGTATCTTTAAATACTTTCATTTTATCGCTGTTACAATATTTATATATGTTACAATATGTACCCTTTATTATTTACTACTGTTGCTTAGCATTTAATATAAAATACAGTGTGTGAGTAAGTAGAGTTCTGACATTCTACATTCAAAAGCGTCGTAAGCTACCTAAAAACATAGAATATTGTAGACATGCCATCAGCACCTTGAAGAATCCGTTAACTACATTTAAAATACGACATAATTTTAAATTCGATGTATACAAAAATAATTAAAATTAAAAAGACTTACGATTGCGCTATGAGATGTTATGATTCATAATACCTAAAGTTAAAATGAAGTGAGTTGTGAGATCTTGTAGAGTACAATATCATTGCGGCGAGTACATTCGAGAGTTTCGACTTTGAATTTCGCTCATTGCAATAATGGCATGAATCTACTCCTAGCACAAGCATTTGGCTTAATTGGACCAGCTAACAGGAATACTCGCAAAGTGCAACCGTTACCAGTAGTAATCTTTGAAATTAAATAAAGTTGAAATATAATTGTATAACAGAGTAAGCAAATTAGAATGAGCATCTTATTTAAAAAGAGAGTCTACTACGTTGTTTGTACTAAATTAAAACCTCGATCTTCATCGAAGTAAATGAATGCTAATTATCCTTATATATATATATATATATATATATATATATAGAACAGTAAGAAGTGAGAATGCTGACACGTATTCATAACTTTGGAATAGGTATATGTTATAATACGTAGAATCTGTGTAGAAATCCGTCCTATTCTATTTAATTGTAATGTGTATTACTAAAGTAAACATATCAGAATAGCACGCCAATATGGATAGTTAGTATAGATAGATATATATGCTAAACTTACTAACATCTTTATATGTACTTTATAACAGTTTATAACAGAGGGCAAAGACAATCCATGAAGCAGGTCTTTAACCGGCGACCGCTACAAACCGTTTCGTTGCTCTACCAATCTATATACCCAAACAAAACACAGCTATGGCCTCGAAATAGATGAAATCGTCATAACAGCTGTAACTTTACTGTACACGATCATAAAACATATCACAGGCAAGTCTAAGTGCCACTATCAGTAGTATATCATACCGACCGAACTACTGCAGCTAAGATTCTTGGCAAGATGCCATGGGGCACGTGTCCCGACATCAATAGCATACTTGCGACAAACTTTTGAACTATAGAGTTATTATAAATTCCATTTTATTAGTTACCTTTAGTCTATTGAATTTAGACTGCCCTGTTAGGCCAGTAACGACTATCTGCCAACAACTTAGATTTCAGTTCGATTTTTCGATGAGGTAAAAATCTATAAGTAATTTTTATACCTGCATCCTGACACCCATGTATTCATGAAACGGTAGGCATTTTAATAGTTACATAGACGTGAGTATTACTCTCGTTGTAGAGCGAGTCTATTGTCACCTATCAAGCACATTTTCAGACCCTGTGCTTACTATCTACTAATGAGTTTTCTGGCAAAATATTTAAAAACACTGAACGAGTCGGAATTCAAACCATAAAGCATTTTGTAATCATAAACACAAACTTATGCTGTGGCATAAGTTTGCGTTTATGATTACAAAATGCTGGGTTCACTGGATCAACGAAGTAGCCATTTTCTTAAGAAATTCTTCTTTCGAAGTATATTATTTGGACTTAACCTTTGCTGGAGAAGTATGTAACTTATCTCTATCAAACAGCTTTTTACGGGCAGGATCTTATGTTATATGTTTAAATTCTTAATATAACTAATTTGTACATAGTATCAGCCAATTTAGTAAGTTGCTTAGCTATTTACAAGAACAAAGCTAAACTTTGTACAAATATTAACTCGAAGTTTAATTATCAAAGATATTATCATATCGTCTCAACATTTTGAAGATAATGTTATAAGGGTAGCTAAAATTAATTCTCATATAAGCAAAATAAAACAATATGTTTAATGTAAGCCATTAAGTTAAAGAGGTTGATTAAGTTAAGCTCCTAAACGAGGTGTCGTGCTGTCAACTTTCAGAAACACTTTGTAGTATTGTTTAATTCCCTTTGAGTGTTATTATATTAGTCATCTTCTCAAAGCAACGTCCAGGTCCTATCACTATTTTAGAATAGCTTACCGGTTAGCTAAGATTTTTCTTTATTAACACGTGAAGACAACTTTTAATGTAGCATCTCTTTTTAAGCATATTGCGCGAACGGAGAAGTTAAAGTTTATAAATACACGGAGTCCGGAAAGCAATATTTTCGATTTTCGACCACTGATGAAGATAAAAAAATGGCCACCAATTTCAGTTTCTTTTACGTCACAATTTTACACTATATAACTAGGAAGATTTTGCTAGTGCCGCCGATCGTAAAGTAAAATGGATGACCTATTATTATATAAGACCTAAATTTAACTGTAGTTATTGTGCTTCAATGTGTGTGTGTGCTGTGGTAGTGTTCTCTTGCATGTTTGTTTGGGGAGAAACAACCAGGGTACGTTATACCAGCACCATCCGTCTCACCATGTTGTTTTTCAAGTTTGCAACGACAATTTATTTTATTTTGTCTCAAAACTTATTTTTTATTTATCTTGCCAGAATTAATTACGAGCAAAAATTAATTCAATTAAAAAAGTATTTTAAAATTTTAAGTCTTATCTAAAAACTCATTTTACATTTTTGTTTATCGTCTTCATAATGAAAACACTTATATTTGAACCTTTTCGCTTTCCGGTTCATATTTATCTACCATTTCTAGTCCGTTTAAATATTCATCAATTCATTTCCATTATTTTAATTTACACTTCTCGTTCTATGGCATTCTTAATTTAGTTATTTATACCATCAAAATAATTTAAACGATAACAGTAAAAGAATCCCGTAAGGCAGTGTTGATGTAATCCACTCACGCGATGTGTCACATAAATATGGTCAATGGTATAAGAGATGGTCGCAAATTTACGACAGGTGCAAATAAAGAGATACCACAAATTCCTCAATGAATAAAGGCACCATACTTCTTTTTGCCCGGCGCGTCTTAGAGGCGGCCAGCCAACTTCATAATAACATATTTTATGCATCGATAAAGCCCTTATCTGGCAGCGCCCTTTTCTCAATAGCACATTCTCAACCGTATGAAAGATACAAAGTCTAAAGTTATTTTAGTAATTTTGGACCTTTTCGTTTGGATATTACGGTTGTTATTCCGCTTTTGCTTTGTGGCCGAGGTATCTGATTTACGGCCAGGTGTGGGCTCTCGTCGCCCGCCACTCTTCCATTCAGAGGTTGCACAAAGTGGGACACCTTTAGATTGGCGGTCTTCGTTGAATTCGCTCCATTTCAACGTCCAACTCACAGATTCGTAATTCTATTTGCGGACGAACGGTCAGACGAACGGTCATTCAATAATTTAATTTCATGCTTTTATCTTCGGTTTGCGTTTTAATCAGTTAGATCATTTTATTATTTAACGGTTTATTACGACTGTCACAGTTGAAGCGGCGGTGTCAAAACACAACTCATTCTTTATCCGGACATTGCGTAAAAATTACTCTCGAATTCCAACAACACATCGACGTTCTGTATTATTCAAACAGATATGAAAACTTCCGTTCGTCTCTTGTACCTGTCTCGACGACAGCGTCATACGAATTTAGTATTCAGTGTAAAGTTGAGCAATAGACTTCAGTAATTGAACGAACACCAAAGGATTTTATTTATCAACGAAGATGCGCTTCTGTATTTTGAGGTATTTAAATTAATTACATTACATCTGTAAGGAACATAAATGGCCATAACTTTTTTTTTTACTATTTTAATTAAATAATCTTGGATTTGTTTTCAAGGAAACAATTATATCTTTACGACATTATTGACAGTGCTAACAGCCTAGAATAACACACTAATATAGTGAGCGAAATTGTTCACAATGTCAGCTATCTGTTATGTTATGATAAACAACATTTAATTATCTCTGAGTTCCTTCCAACCATGCAAATACGAAAGATAATAATTACAGGGGTGGTAGATAAATGAATTCCAACAAGTGCTTCAGTACAATACAGGTAGAGCATTCCAGCTCGCGACCCGGTCCAAACCGTGCATAAACAAAGGACTAAATCTAACGCACAAGTAATTATGAACGTGCAACACTTCTTGCATTCTTTGCTGGACTTTTTTCGCTTTTAATGTGAGCATTTTTGGTGTGAGGTGTTGGGGAGAGAGGGTTGGGGGGTGCCACACTAGCTTTCATTCTGTCGTCGGCCTCCGGCGTGTCCGTCTGCGTCAGTTCAGTAGCTTCGAGCCCTTGGTAAGGGGTGGTTGTGCGCTCTCCCGCGATGCCGCAGTACGGCCTCTTTCGATACATCCGTGTATTCCAGTGAAGTTTTATTTTCAAAGACATTTTTTGTTCTTGGATTATGCGTGAGTTTAGAATGGGCTGGAAATCTTAATCGTTTTCGTTCACATCGGGCAATCGTTTGGCCTCGTTTTCTTATTAATTTTACTTTGAAGAAGTTATCTATTGATAAAAGATTTTCGATAATAAATCTCTTTAAATTAGATTTGTGTAGGTTCATTGGGCGGAAAAAGTCAAATTTTATTTATCTTTCTTTTCTACTTTTAAAATGTTAATCGCTGAAACTTGTAAGTATATTGTAGAACTTAAGTTTTGTTCTTTATACATTGTTAATATATTTTACGGCTTAAGTGTAGACACTTGAACTGAAGTTTTTATAAAGTTGCGTCAGGTCGATAAGCTTATTCATGTTGTAACCATATGTTACTACTTGAAATTTTATCGACTAGCCGAACTTTACGAGCAGTTTATAAGGCTTATAATAAAAAAAAATATTTAAATTATTATTTAAAATATTATATTATGAAGGCGATACATACTTACTGTTTTGTTACATTATATCAAAATGAATATTGAAATGATCTGTCACATTTTTCGATGTTATAAATACGATCCTTTTCATACATTAAGGTAGGCAAACGCACCTAATCAAACACCAAAATTAATTAAGGTTCCATACAATATCATCGCACAATAGTTGTTTATATCGTGAAACCTTAGACGACATACTTACATACATTTACTTGTACCTATATACATAATCTTATTTAAAAAACCACAGGTTATCTCTGCGGTTAGTTACGAGACTCTGTATCACATGTCCGAGGGCTAAGATACCCCTATAGTTAATACAATGGCATATACATCAATTATTTTCTTCTACTGGTATCTTTTATATTTTAAATTTGACGTAGCATAGCTACGTAGGAAGCAAGCCAGTATTTATCACTGTATTCCTTCGGGACTGAATGAAGCCGTAAAAAATACCGCTTAGCAAGTTGCCGAGTAATTTCGAATCCTTTATATTGCAATAATATACTAAAGTATTCTGTATACCTGCTTCGCTTACTATGCGGCTACGGTACGATTATCTAGAGGAACGTCTACTTCAATGATTTGCGTGGGAAGTTGGACAGATGATACAAATATTTGTCTGTTTTTTTTTATCTTGAGACCTTCAAGAAGTTTTAGTATTTAAGCACTTATTTTAATTTTTTGTGCGTATAGTGTTGTTTTTAATTGAGTCCTTTTGCCTGGTTATATACATACTACTGAAATATTTTTAAATGTAAAAGCAAGTTAAATAGCATCGATGGCAAAGCGGTGGTGAATACGACTGCTGTGCTTTAGATCTCTAGTTCGTAACCCGGGTTGGAAAAGAGTATTTAAATATTTCTGTCAATAGCAGCACGGAGTCTGGAACTGTTCTCAGTAGCAGACAATAGGCTAACTTAAAAACATAGCTGACAAAATGAGGATGTAATACACGGCTGCCAACCCCGAAGGGATATTACCGTGAAATTATGTGTATATGTCATACATATAAAAAACCATATAAAGGCCAGGTTAAGAGCACCTTAAACCGGCAAGCGTGTACCGTGTGAATGTAGCCAGAGAAGTGTGTCAGGATCGTAGCAAATGGAAATCCGTAGTCTTTGCAAATGAAAGTCCGTAATGTATGTATGTATAAAAAACCGTAAGCAGTGTATAACACCCACAAATCGCTAGTGACATAACCAAAATATATTTGCAAAGGGGACAAATGGCCTTTTAATACTTGAAACTTTTTCCGGGATTGTCGACTTTAGTATAGTTGAGGCGACTTTTGTCCCTTGTTGTGTCAAACTAGCGTTTATTGGGGCGACCGGGAGCCACGGAAGTCACACCTGGGACTCGGGTCAAGGCACCTGTTATAACTACATAATACGTATTATAAAATATTTATCACACTACATATTTTTGTAGGTGACTGTATTTTCGAGGGTCGTTTTTATGCTGAATTTGTTTAAAGTTGAACAATTTGATACACTCACGCCTACATTTGTCCAAAAGGGGTAGACAGAGGCATTACACATTTTGTGGATAAATTTTAAGCGTCATATAATAGGGACTGAGCCTGTAATAGCCGTTTATCGGGCACCTTTTGTGCTGCTACTACTCCATTCCTAATACAAACTCATACAATAGCACTTCGTCCTAACCAAGAAATGAACAAACACCTCAAAATGACGGCAAACAAAAGCAGAAACTTAGTAGTATAAGGTAACATTTTCAATACTTATTGGCTATCAAACTATAGTATAACGCAGTCATGTTCAGTTTAGAAGATAACTTGAGATTAAATGATACGCATACCGAAGTTTTACCAATAATGACTATAACATTGAAATTAAACACTTTATACGGATTTTATCGCGTTGTTTATTTTACTTTAAACACTGGTATTACATAATTTTGAAAACTCTAACACTACTATTATTGAAATTTTACTACTATTTAATCTATATATTTTCTAATTAAAACAATTTATATTTGAGTTTACACTTTGCCCCGACGTTTCGGTTGCTTTACAGTTTAAAGTAAAATAAACAACGCGATAAAATCCGTATAAAGTGTTTAATTTCAATGTATAACATTCGCGTAAACATAAGACAATATTATGACTATAACACATTTAGTTCATATAATTTTTAAATAATTTGCAATATTGTCAAAATACAAACTACGTAAGCATAACTTGAATACTTCTGAATTGCCATAGCAATGTACGAACTTAGTCAAATTAACTTACATTGAAAACTATTCTAACAGGATCGTGCTACATAATAAGAAAGCCATAAACTAAATAAGGCCGAAACGCCTCAGGTTATAAGTTAAACTACCATAATCCGTAATGGCGTCGCTGATAAATAGTCCATGCTAAACTTAATTAGTAAACACAGTTTATTAATGTTCCTCCGTATCTTATTGTGACCGAGACTTGTGATTGCAATTTATAGCACCGATCACAGCTTCGAGTTTCTGGTTTAGCACTTAGCCCACAAATATAGACTACCGGAGCATTAAGCGAGTTATTCGTTGCATTTAAATGAGAGTTAGAAAACAATATATCAGTTTTAAACTGTCTACACCCACCAAAAATCCCAACTTATATTATAAATACGAATATGAATTTGTTTTAACGCTTTCACGCCTATACTTCTTGTCCAATCATCATTAAATTTTGTTACACTCATTCAGTACCACGCAAAGTATACACGTAGTCAGGGATACACTAAAAGATATGGGGTAACTTTCATCTAGATACTGTATCTAAAAAGTACTGTTCCCAAACGAAGCCGTTGGCACAGGCTAGTTATTTATAAAAACTGTATGTGGACCATAAAATTGAATAAGGTGTTACTTGTCGAAATCCATTGTAAAAAAATAATTGCATTAGGATATTGTTGACAATACCAATATTACTCTGATGAGGGACAATCGCGTCATGGCATGCGGGTCCAACTTGCAATACTCCACTACTACCACATAATATGCGTTGGGTGTGAATCGTAAAATATCTGTACTTAAATATAGCATTCAAGTTCATGAGAAAATATGCTAAATGCTTTAGTATAATTTTTACGTAGTTCATGATTAATACAGGAAACGTAAAGTTATCTATCATGCACTATCTTAGTGTAGAAGTGTATTTACTCGAAATACAACTCATCTTTACGATGAACGAAAATATTACGAGGAGCACGACCGACAGTCAAATAGACCTTGCATCTATTCAGATGGTTCTCATAAAACCGTCCTCGTTCACGGTTAGCGTTCAAATAACTAAGGCTTTTTAAGGCTTTAGTCGATCTTTAAATAATACTTCGTGACGTCGCCATTTTTCTTTCTTTATAGGCGTCTAATGGCGCAGTATTTGTGGACTCCCAAATGGAATGGATGACTAGAACTTATAGACTCATTGCTATTGAATCATTATTGATTGATAATCTTTTTTCAATACATGGATGTCAATGGTAGTTTACTACTTTACACACGGAATAAAGTTTTGTATGATCCATTACTAGTTGTCTTGAGTCTAGGTATTCTTTGTGAAAGTTATTTCAATGTTTCTAAAATTTAACGCGGCATAGAAAAATATTCCTATTGCGCGCAATATTGGTATGTAAATAAAATACATATATACTTAAAACATTAGCACTGAGTATCGCTACACTCTGTAAAATGTAAAATAATATATCTAAAATACGGTTTTATTACTAATCTACAACTACATTTTAAAGATATTAGGTACACAAAACTCGGACACATACGAGTAATCAACACTGATGACTGAATGTTATATGAGATGGACAAATTAATTAGTGCAAGTTTACTCTACTTGTATATTAAGTTGTTTGCAAGCATGATGTGGATATTGCTATTGACATTGGCAATCAAAATTTCGCTTTGAGCGGACCAGTGTTTGCTGCAATGCAATTCTCTATATAAACTTGTACGTACTTGGAACTAGGCACGTGCCACCTCTAACATTTAAAGCGGCGTCATACATCATATTTACCTAATTTCAAGGACAGAAATCTCAAATAATAATATTTTTCACTACTAGTGTGGTGTATGATAGTTTTATTTTACTCATGCGTTACCGGATTTAGGTAAAGGACATAAAGTTAAAATAATGGGAAATGCTTGGGCTTTCCGAAGGCCTAAATTAGGGTTGTCTTGCGTTCCGCTGGTGACAGCGGAACGCTGTAACAAGGTTACTGCTCTTACGCCGATGATCTGTAGGAATATAATACTACTTAGTTCAAGCACAGCTCGGTTATACCGTCACCAGCTAATTGGCAATAGCACGTCTGGATATTTTAGGTGACAAACGCCAATTTTTTTTTTGTATTGAAAATTTTATGTAGGTTACTGCTCCGCTCTCGTGGCTGGTAGCATGTTGTTGTATAGCCAATGTCATTTCTAGATAAAATAGTTTTCTAATGGTGGGAGAATTTTACGCCTATTATTTTGCTATTATTTTGCCGAAAATATGATCCTTTTACTATTTTAATGTTTTTGCAAAAATGTACAAAAAGGACGATAAGAGTGTTGGAATGTTGCCGGATTTTAGCCGCAGTCCTTCTGTTTTCCGTTGGTATTTGTTCCAAGTTTAAATGTTTGGTAAGCTTAATACTTTACCATACGGATTTCAGTTCATTCGTTTGAAATATAACGACGTAAGAAGTGGCGTGGCAGCTTTGGTTGCATTAGAAGTAGGTATATTTGAATTTAGGTTCGCGATTACTATTATTGTAGCCACAATATACTTTTGTATTTCAATCGCATTAGTATCTTATATTCTTATCTTATGTGGGGGCCAGTCAGTGCAGACCGGTGACACTTCGACCCACTGGGATCTTTTGTGTCGGCCCCAAGATCTATCCTTTAGCTATCTCCTTATGAATGTACTGCATCCGCAAGGTACACTTCATATGGGGAAGCCTGAAGTCTTCAGGGTTTGGATATGCAAATCCCATCAGAGCCATCCTCAATCCAGCCAACGCGTCACATTCACATAGTAGATGCGATATGCATTAATATAATAGCAATTGAATACAAGCCTTTTACTATCTTCAGTCAATGATTTACAATTATTTGCAACTTTTACGTAATGAACAGAAGACGAATTAAATTATAAGTCATTGATATATTATATATATATATATATAGATGAGTAGAAGGATATACGACAGTGTTGCTTCGTCACGTATGTCAAAAGGATTATCATAAAACTCACTCCAGTATGATAATAAAGATCTGTGAGTAAATGTAAACAAATAGTTTTGGTAAGGGACACTCCAAAAAACGATTCCAAACAGCTTCTGGTACATTTAATGTACGCTACTTATTTATTTAGGACAGTATTTACTTTACTGAAACGTATCACTGACCTGGCTTTTCATCTGCTTGGAAAATGTCGATTGAAATGTCAACACAAAAATCTAGTGTGTATTATGTAATGTATAAACATTAATTTAATTTGTTACTCCGCTTTTGTGGCCCACGCTTTGTTAGCAATGCAATGGCGGAGATCTTTGAATCACGAAGTCTCATTGCGCTTTTTTTGTATCGGGCTTTTTAAAGTTATGAGGGTGCTACTTTATTTATAAAGTAGCATTAATGTTAATAGTTTACACTAATTCACTTTGAAGGTTAAAGAAAGAAACAACGTGTTTGCCGACAAAATTTATAAAGAGATTTAATAGGCAAGCAAATTGTTATCATTCTCGAGTCTGTGTGAGGTCTGTCGATTTTAACTAACTCATTATCATTAATTGTGCCGTAAGTTATATTTTCTAAATGTCCTATCGAGTATTTTATCTATTTTCTTCTCTTCTCGTCTACTATGTCTCAAATCGACCACAAAAATAATGCATTATTTTTTGTATTGTTGCAAAGATTGTTCTGAAATAATATACAAGGTTGATTAAACAGTGCGGCTTCATTTCTATCTACATAATATAGTATGTACCACATACAAGCTCTACACCTAATTTCAGTTCAATAGGAGCAGTAGTTTAGCCACAGGATAGATTTTTAGTTTTTGCTAAATTGCAACGAGTTGTATCTGCCCTAACAGCTGACCGAGAGTCTAAGTATAGGTATCTAAGGTCATGCACCTTAAAGCGACAAAAATGTAGTGGACGTTGCCACTCTGATACTTAGTATACATTATTACAGTAGCCAACAATCACGCCAAAGTGAGTCTTAATCTTAGCGCAATAAGAACGAAAACACAAGCATAACATTCGTTTGTAACACAAACGTAAGCAATAAATAAGAATAAAAATAAGAATAATTTATTTGTGTGACAACAATGAAACATTAAAAGAAAAACAACAATGAAACAATGAAAGACAATTTTAATATCCATGGATCATAGCAACCTTGTATAATAAAGATTTAAGTTAATATTTTACGGCACAATAAATAACCCATATATTATTAACAAAATAAATAGAGTTATAGGGCCCTCCAGGTAAATGAAATGTTCATTCTATACAATACATTTGAAAGCAATTTCAAATACGTAAAGTTCTAAAATAACTATGCAAGTATTTCAAACAAAATTTTAAAAAGGAAATTTTAGGTACCAGTGTTGGTAGGAATAAAAATATGGGCTAGATTTACGCGCTCACATTCAATCGGGTGAACGTTTCAGCGCTGAACAATCATATTCCAAATAGGGTCTGCAATTTTAATGTTATATAAGGCCTGGCTAATATAAACACAAAAGACGACCCATACAACCTCAGAAATCATATATTAATAGACGTTTTATCAAGGTACTAAATGAAATACTTTAATCATTATAATTTTAGCATTTACCTGATTTGGGTAGGTGTGTTGAGGGCAAAGAGATTTATATAGAGTAAATAAACTGGCTTAAAATTTTATAAGATCCCTCAAAATACGCAACGTAGGTGTATTAAAAGAAACAAAATTTTAGTAACATTTTTGTGGCGCGTGTTGAAAGCAAACCAAACAAAATACAAAAGTGTTAGTATTATATGAAGATTACATAGTATCATTAGAATATATTATTTGGAATATAGTCACCATTTGTGTAGTTCTTACTACACTAATGGTGAGATCCTTTGAGTATCGTTTTTAATATCAAACGTTACAATTTGAAATATTTAGTTACTACACCGCCAATATCTTCATACAAAGTAAAACTATTAAAAATATTTTAAATGCCTATTACAAACCATAGCCTCGGTAAAACAACGGTAGTAGTAGTAATTTCAATTGATTTCTTATTTACAATTTTACTCGGACTTTAAAGACGATTGACTTAAATACTTATTAAAGATTTTAATAGTTGACGAAGTCTCAAGTCCATATTAGGAATTATTAAACAATTTTTATGTAAATGCATAATTTTTGTCAGCGGTTATCATATTCATGAGTTCCTGTCACCATACGCTCCTGTCTGTAATACGTTGTATAATAAATATTATGACAGTATAAAACTACCCATCCACGACGGTTACGTAGGCATGTTCAATATAAGAAATACACGTTGTATTCTCAGCCGTGTCACCTTGCCTCCAGTATTCAGACAGGTTGCTTATCAAAATATTGAAAATCGATACGTTACAAGCTTCAATAACCGCAAGTATACCATAAAAATACGAGGAGACAGAAAGATTCTTGATATTCCCACGCGTTTCCTTTCGAACTTAGAACACGTAGCTGTCTTGAGGGACAGTTCATACTTTTGTTTATCTAAATAGCCGAGGTTTAGTCTATCAAGATGAGATATTCATACAAGCGTATTACCTATTTCTGTTTCAGAAGAGGTGGAGGAGTTAAATGCTTTTAGAACATTTATTTTATGAATATATAAGTCTTTTAGCCAAAATTAGACCGTTCCGCCGGCTTTTATTTCGGTATAATTTAATTTGCCTAGTTAGTTTGTTGATGGAAAAGTATTTATCGAGAAAGAACTTTCATTCCAAGTTTTAAATGGTACTAAATATTATTCCAACCACTTATAAAGCTGACCGTACATATAGTTATTACTAGATTATTATAAGATTTATAAAAAAAAATACCGTGAAGTAAGTTGTATGACACTTTAAACATTCAGAAGGTCTACGATTAAAAATGTTCGCTTTTAACCTATAATTACATATTATAATTATGTGTGGAAATATAAGTATCGGTTTTATTAGCCTAGAGACAGTAATTATGTGTAAGTGCTCCTGCTCAAGCTTGTTTAAACGCAAGTTTGCATAAGTAATATAATTATTGCCTAGCTTGAGCGTGAACGTTTCCGCATTTGTTAATAGTGAAGTACTTGGTTTGATCACCAGTTCCATCCTTGGGACAAATGTGTTTATCCTGCCAAGAAGTTGTCAGTACATATTTTATATCTGAGTTCAGTAGAAACCTAAAATTGTTGACCTTATTTACATGGAATTTAAATATAGTTAACGAAGTGTAGGTGTTGACTCCGTGCGTATGTGACGCTATACTTTGACAAATAAACTTATCCTTAACGTCATTAGGTTCAATGTCGACTACAAAATATCTAGCTGGCACACTAATTTTACCCCGACTGAGTAATGACTTTCTACACAATTAAATACTGGCACTGTAAACAGTTATTTAACTACTTATGTCGTATATATAGAATTCAATGTCGCTTAAAATTATTGTTACGCTATAAATTTTGTTAAGGTGTTTATTTAACGAGAAACGGGCGCAAAGGTATTTGCTTTTTAATTAGTCATCAACAATTTTACTGCGTTACTATAATTTTCCAGGAAAGGATATTGGCAGTATATGTTTTACTGGATGTTCGTTTCGCTTACGAACTTAATTTTCGTTCCCAATTAGCTACTGGTAGTAGGTACATTGGATACATATGGTCATTTATACTATGGAGGTTAGCAACCTGATGTTGATACGCTTTTCACCGCTGGGTTGCTAACTTCCATCTGCTTCTTACTCCTGGAGTCACAAACTTAATGGGTCTCTGCGACTTAAGCGTGATAGCAATAACTAAAATAAATTGCTGTGCTGTCTTTACAAGGGACATACTTTCCATCCATTTTATCATTTTCCCTTCGATCCTGAGTCCTTCAAGCGCGGTGTGAAAACCACCTCCTGAGGCATCAAAGTACCTCAGCACTATTTTTCGTGAAGACGTGGGTGTAAACGTCACTGCTCGTATAATACTCTACTGTTTACCATCAGACAAACAGTAGTAATATAGACAGCAATGACAAAAACGTACCATTGGACTCCTTTCTGGCCGCGTTCTGACAATTTGAGAAACTCTATGATAGGCAATATAATAGGATAGGCATATAAGAGGCAAAATATGTGGGAAACACCTTTAAAGAATTTATATAGGCATATTAAGACATGTTTATTTTTGATACATTTTTGTATTTTTAGAGAAATACAGAAACAATACGGACGTCAAGACATTCGCCCGCGGATGGTATCTTAACATGGTTCTCGGCATGTGGGCGTGATGTACCTTTGCCTAAACCCTTTGACATATACGCGTGTGTTTATGTATCTTTTGAGACATTTTCTCTTTGCACATTACTACGGTATCTGACGCTATAAACATTTTACAAATGTTGTGATGCCGGATAGTTATTTTGAGTCTAATTGAACCTTGTTTATTGTACGTACGTATGTAAAGTCTCCAGACACAAAAGATTGTCAACTAGTGGACATGATTTCATTTCTAAAAATAAACAATCGTTTCCTAAAAAAAATAGTATCTTAGCTATAATTAATATGTATAATACTCGTGGCTTGCACTTCAAACATACGAAAACCTTGAAATGTAGGACACTAAAACAATTTTTATTTTCTAATTTCGTATTCTCAAGCTAGATCGGTATGTAGATACAGATATACACATCTACATCTATTACAGAATCGCGTATACCATATTGATCCCAGTCTGAAAATATCCGTCGTCATTGTTGAAATAAGACAAGCGTTTAGTGCCTGAAATAGAATTGACCGTTTCATCTGTAAGAGCAAATAGAGGATAAGTTTTGGTGTATTATATTATTACCTAGATGGTAATTCTCTTAGGTTCCTATACAAAGACGTTATTGAATTTAGAATATAACTAATTTGTATTTAGTATTTTTGTCTGTAGTTTCTTTACTGTTCGTCGCCTTTAGAAAATGCCTGTTATGTTTGTATGCGTTTGCTATTTATTTATTTTATAGTAAAAAAAATATGCTACGCTCACAAAAATTTATATCTCGTGTGAAATCGAACTCACAATAAATACGACCGCATACATTAATACACCATCGGTGTGCAGTCACCACTCGTAAAGTATGACTAATATATGCAAACTTACAATGGCCTATGTTATGCAATATCATGGGTATTTATTATTAGGATTCGTTTGTTTTGTTTTAACTCTTTAGCAAGCCACATATATTTATACAAAAATGCTTCGGATAGAAATAAGATGATGATACTTTTTCGTTGGTTACAAACTTTTAGCCAAGTTCCTCGGTGCTATTCACCCACAATATCGCTTAAACGACTTTAGTTTTGGGTTTGTGAGACCTAAGATCAATAAAATTTTATTGGGTCATATAGACAGGGCTCGCGTGACAGCAGTGCCTATACACAGCAGTGCGTGTAGGGGAGTGATACTAGTTTCGGTATATTACATAACAAACTACGAATGTTACCCTAGCTATGTTTCGTGCTTATCGTTTCTTGGCGTTCGGCTGAAAATAAATAGTGTAGCATCTAAAAGTAAGCTCATCTCAATATGAAGCTGAAAGAAAGCCTCAGCACGAATTTGCGTCGTCCTCTTAAAATAATATCTAGTATAAAACCCAAAAAATTTGAAATTACAAATTTTGTATTGAGGAATCCTATAAGCTTGGATATTAAATTTCAAATTTAATATAAAATGATTCTTAAAAATGTCATTGTTCATATTAAAGAATCTTTATCCTCATAAAAAGACTTACATAAGATTAACAGTAAACAGTATATATCTGTGTAAATGTCATTGTTAAGATATTCTATTTCAAATCAGTACGTTAGAACAGAAATAAACACAACAAAACAATACTCAAATAGCATTTATAACTGGCAACTTATATAATAATATAACATGTGAAGTTAGAAACAAATCATGCAGGTTTTGGACACCCTTACAAGTGACGCTTTCCAGCACATAAAAACATCAGACATTTTTTTACCCTTGCTATATGTAGTGTATGCGTCCCGCAAAAGCTAATATTTTGTCGTCACTGATTTATTACATACACTCTTTGTCAACGTCTTAAATCCGTCTACGACGGCCTCTATCTTTCTCAGAATTACATTATGTGTTAAATAGTCACTTAAGGTGCTCTAAAGTCGTCATTATCTTTTGATTATATAAGAGCTTTTACGCTTTTAGTACCGGTCGTTTCCGTTTTCATAGCGTCTAGGCTAAATACATAAAGGTAAGGTACCGAGGGATGTATTGTGGAGATCTAGAGTAGTACTTTTTAAACTGTCTGCCTTTAGCATTGTGCCTTTGCCGAGGGACATATTTATAGAAATACTCTATATAGATATATACATACTTTCTTATTTATGGTTTCTTGACGTTAGACTGTACCAAAGTATAAAATAGAAGCACACAGAGAATATATCTTATCGGTTTATGTGGTGGACATTCGTATTCTGTGAGGCAACTCGTGCCCAGCAGCGTGATAGCATATAAACAGGAGTGAAATTGTTATTGTATTTATGCTCCTATATTAAAATGCAAAGTATACAGTTACTACAGTTTATATCTTGATTGGCATTCTGTTGATGCTTATTTTATAAAAAGCCATTTTATATAAAGCCATTGTAAGTTTATTTTACAAAATTAATAGCTGCCAGTATAATAGAATCCAAAAGCATAATTATCTCATTAAAATCAGGCAAATATTTTTAAAATGATATAACCCTATCATTAAAATACATATCGGAATATTATTATGTTGACGTGATAATGAAAGTATCTGAAATTTTCATCATTAATTTACGGAAAAGCGACTAAAATTGGCTAGTTAATTAACATTTAAGCACGACGTTTAATTATGGAACGTAACTTTATGCGTTAATGTACAGACTGCATTATTGTTCATAGTTATTGAACTATATTATTTTCGTAACTTAACTCATTCAAACTGTAAAATATTTATAAGCTACAGTACTGACAACTTATTATAATAGTTTCTTTACACACCAAAGAGCATGAAACTCGCTGTTTTAAGACTAGAGACTCGTTGTGTCCTCCTAATATAAATGTAAAAGATTGTAAATATGTTTGTTACTTAACCTTACGTAAACCGTTAAACAGATTTTAGTGAAAGTTGATAGACAGATAGACCATGTCCTGACTTAACACATGTGATACGTTTTATTCTGGTACAATTCAAGTGTATTAGTGACAACTACACATGCATTACAAATATAAAACGACGATTTGACGACTCGATGGTGTAGTGGTTAGTGTAACCAACTGCAACGCCTGAGGTCGCGGGTTCGATTCCCGTACAAGTGAAATATTTATGTGCATGAACATGGATGTTTGTCTTGGTCTGGGTGTTTCTATGTATAATTTGTATAAATTTACAAATAAATAAGTATGTTTATCCATTGTCCAGTACCCATAGTACAAGCTCTGCTTACTTTGGGCTAGATGGTGTTGTGTGTATGTGATAGAATATTATTATTATTAAATTATAAAACACGCAGCTTGCCTGCCATCCGAGAGTCGACGCAAATATTATTAATAACTTACGTCTCTAGCAGAAAACGATCCATGTGTTACACATTACTCTCTTAAAATCATTTATTTTAAGGTATTGTTCAAGACCATGAAATGATAATTCAATGGGCACACATTTTTAATAGTAAGTTGTCAAACAAATGTATGGTCCACCAGACCGTAAGCAGTTACTTAAGTCAGACACTCGTTACACCAGCAGACAGACTCGTACATTTCTGTCCCCTTAGAAACAATATTATGCCGTTTTTATGCGTATATTGTAAACACGCACCAACACCGCGTTGGAAAGCTCCTAGCAATTGCCTAAGCGTGCCTGGGCGGCAACTCCTTTGCAACCGCTTGATACGTCATCTTTGTACTTGTGTTCCTATAATAAACAATAGATCATACCAATTTTTATTAATCATGATTTTTCATAAAAATGCTGTTGATAAATATATTTCTTTGTAATATTTGTACATACTACGACGAAATATTACATTAAATAACATTTTGCTTGGAACTTTACTTTTGCTTGTTATTTTCTACCTTTAGATATAACAGCACATTTTTGCCGCACGCTTTATTCCTGCCTTTTAAGCAGTACTTAACTGTAATAAAGATTCTATATTTTGATATAACAGTTATGGTAACCCTCATTGAAAGTCAACATCCGCGCACGCAAATCACTAAACTCTTTATGTACACGTCACATCAGTCCACAAAATAAATAAACATCAAGTTCGGTAGCATTATTCCTTACTGTTGACAGTTGCGACGGTTTCCGTACAGATATGGGAAGTTTCCTTTTACGTAGTGTATCTGTGACGTACCTCCGCTGGGAGACATACAGCAGATCTATTGGATTTACATAAAGGGTTGAATGAATTCGCTACAGACTCATATTTGCGTTGACACGCTTTTTTCTTTGCTTAGTATTAGGTTTTTGGGTATGCTATTTGGTTTGCGGATTTCAATGATAATAGAAATTAAGTGATCATTAAAATATAGAATAGAATAGGATTATACTGCATGGGTCGTAGCCTTATAGAAACTGTCGTCGTTCCTGTATCATGTTTTCGCATCACGATTTCGTGTCTATCTTCGACTGATTTTGGTATAAAAGTCGCTAGTTTAAGCGACTGTATCTATGCTTCATTGCGGATCCTCACTTAACTTTAGCAGTGTTCTTTGCGATTCGTGTTTGCATCTATATGTATATGTTAATGATCATCCAATTTCAGATAAGGAACAATATAGTCCAAACTAAAAGTAGCGTGTACACATGCTATTTTAAAACCTGATGTCAATTCAGAGAGGAACCTATTGAAACCAATGACTGATTGAGTATCGCGTAAATATCAAAAGCGAAAACATGTTGAGGAAACCTGCAGGTCTCAAAGTTCTTCAAAATGTTCTTGAAGATCTGTCTACAAACCTGCAATCAGCCAGCGTGATAGACTATGGCCTTATTTTTCTCACACTGAGGCCACAAGAGACCTGTTCTCAATAGTAGGACAGATTTATATACACGGCTGATATTATCATATTGTAGAAGGCAGATATCATGACCATTAATAATTTTAAACTCATATATATTAAATACATAATCCATATTGTCATAACACCATTTGAATAGTCTATGTGGCAAAGTTACCCCCTAAATTATTTCAGTGTCGTATGAAAATTTTATATAACGAGGCATTCGTACTGTTGTCATAATGTAATAGCAGTTTGTTTGTTCTTTAAGTAGACTTTACTGACAATCGTTTCATTGAATAAGTTAAGGTTAAGTTAAGTAAAGGTTTAGGGTTATTTTTATTATCCAACCGGGACTATATTTTTAGTTGTTTCGTCTTTCATTATTCTACATATTATAGATATATTTATATAGTACCTTCTTGTTCTAGCTGCCTAAAGCGTAATTAACGGCACTTACGTAATCGAATTATCAAGTGCCGGTTTCCATTAACGAGCAGAGTAAGTCTTTTTCCTGTCGAGATACGTATAGCACGAGTAGCTGCACGGAGTCTGGTAGACATAAATATGTTTTTATCGATAATTCTCTATAGCTAAAGCAAAGGACTGCGTACGAACGATATTCTTATTAACTTAAAGTTTCACTATAACCAGTAGCCCATAGCTGGCAGCAACATAAGAAAACATAAATCGCATGTGCACGCTCAGAAAGTATTCTGTCACTTTATATTTGAAACTTTATTTCTCTCACTCCTGTAGGACTATTGCAAAGTTGTAGTTTATGTGTATTTACTTTAAAAACTTTTAATCAAACGCGAGTAGAAAGAGGTGTATAAATTAAAAATGTAGAAACTTGAATAACGCTAACTACTTCAATATTATCTACTCGGTCGGCTTTTCATTTAACTTTTCTCATTAGTATAATTTTTAAATATGTAAGTTGCCATTTTATTTATACACTCTTGAATTAAATCTGATCGGTATAGTCGATTTGTTTAGTCCTGATTCCTTATGTATACATTCATTAGGCGACATAGAAATGTGCGCATCGTATGCATCGAGTTCCAACTTCTAGTTCCCCCGAGTATTACAAAACAGTACGTGCCAATTTACCCAAAGGATCCACGTAATAGGCAGTTCTACGAAATAATAATACTTCATTTTATCCAAATCCTTTCACTTGTTCTTCTGACAAGGTAATAAATCTCTTGAATGAGAGAGAAAAAGCAAGGAACAAAATGCGTCATGTAAACATCTAAACACTTTTGGGGCCGGGCGTAAGCCAAGTAAAAGAGAGCATTAACTTAATGATCCTACCACATCCAACAGGTAGAATAATCTGTGTATAACACCGGCCAAATGTTTAGGAACTCGCCGCTCACGATTTTTACTTATCTTTGCGCATCTTCTTGCTACTGACTTATATAGTCATTTCCGAAGTACATAAGATACTTTTAGGCTATCCCGAGATAAAACGTATATGCTTTGGGCACGAGATCTTTACGATAAACAAAACGCTACCAAGCTAAACCGAGTGTAAGATTTTGGATAAAGTACCGTCAACATTTCGTCCATCTGGTACTTTTGTACATATTTATATGTTTATAAACAATTTAGTTACCTACTCAATTGTAAACAACAAGTTTTGATACGTGCCACATGTTGTTATAGTTACATAACCCACAAAACTTCCGAAACACGTTTCACGATCACAAGATAGCTTTACATTCAGTTATCTGCCACCCGTGGCTTCGCCTGTGTGCTATCCCGAAATTAAGAATAAAAAGGCAAGAAAATAAATGCGCAATATTCACATAGTTTATAAAGGTCTTTTCGGGAAAAACGATAACTTTTCAGCTTACCCAAGACGATAAAATTCGTAAAACAAATTAAATAATGTTCATACGTGTAAACGCAAGGAAGTAATAAGTAAATTATCTACAAAAAGAAACAATCTTAAATCTTTACAACGTTCATACGTGCAAGGTTGCCTCACAATGTTTTTATTTGTTAAAGAGTATGGTAATTAACAATTTAAAAACAACTAATTTTGCAAAAATAAACGGATCTATTGGGCCTTATGCCGCAGGCAAAGCAAAGGCCTCTACTAAGCCATCGCCAGTATTTCTTATGCGTGTATTTATATATAATATCACGGATGAATGAATGCCCTTGCTCTTAGAAGTCGTAAACGGAGGGTGAACTTGTACAAACATACGCTCTACTTTTGTAGTGATTTATTCTGAATGGTAATGGCGTATTGTTAAGCTTCGTGTTTCATTCATGCTTTACCGATTTACATTTTGAAATCTCCTTACGTATACGTATTACGGCAATAGTGAAAATTTTCACAAATCCCTCTGGCGCGTTAACTGGCATGATTATTCATTTTATGGAAAATGAGGCTGAAATAAAGTGTGTCAGGCACAGACGTAAACTATTACATAAGCTTTAATATATGCTTCAAAACGGAAAACATTTTTGAAAAATAACGTGTTATTTTTGTTAAAGCATGGGGTGAAAAATATAATATGGCTACGTTTATGAACTGACGGACGTTTCATTCACGTAGATGCTGACGTACAATTATTATTCATTCTCAATACATTATTGAGCGCTCTACGCTTTTGAGTTAGATTTTGTATAATACATTTTTTGCTCATGTGCAGAAACGAAGAGTTTTTAAATCATTGCGTCATGCATTATTTTGACAATTGAAAGTTTGTGAAGATGTTTAAATGTCTCTTCAAAATCTTATCAATCAGTTTTGATGCAACTTAGCAAGCACATAGTCCATCCCGCGGATAATATATAGAGTACTTTTTAACTCAGTATGCGGAGCTACACGAGCAAGCAGAAGCTAGAACTTTATTCATAATTTAGAACAATATTAGTATTATCATCTGACAGATTATAATCAAATAATGTATAAACACATTTGACAATATTAAGCTTTCTCATTCTTTGTTATGCAGAAATAGGCAATTTCCCATTTTATCAGTACCTATCGATATCCAATTATCCATACTACGCCTACGGTTACAGGGAAAAATCCTCCCCATCCGCAGCTTATATTCTGTCTTTTTTCAATCACGCTCCCTGTCTTTTACCGGGGTGTATATTACATTGTTCGTATAGTCATTGTCACTTATAATGTGTTAGGCTGGAGTCGTGCTCGGAAGCGTCGCGAGAAGCTCTGCAAAAGTTTACTTTACTCCAAGCGCTTCAACGTTAAGTAATTTATAAATTTCTTCGTACTGTAACCGCTTTAGCTTCGGTATTATCTCGTGCAACTGAATTCTTAATATTACCTACAATAGGAGCCGTGGTTTTGAATAAATTATTTTAAACTAGTTAGGTTCAGCTTAAAGTTTTGCTCTCGTGGCATGTCCAATGAGCTTTATTTTAATATGCAGCTTCAGATATAGATACATACTGCTATATATTTGTCTTTTGTCGTATTTTATATAACATTTAGATATTTTACTCGGAATAAAAAGTAATGTTTTGCATTTTTTTTAAACTACCATTATGTCTAATTAGTAGTAGGTCTCTCTAATGGTAATCGGTAACGATAACCTTAAAAAGCTTACAATACCGAAGGGGATTTCTAATGTGTTCTTGTATGGGTGTCCAAATGAAATAACTCCTGTTAAGTATGGATACATATTCACTGGTATCAGTTATAAATAATATAAATACACCAAGGATATTCCTCACATGTTGTCCTTTTGATACAAGAGTCGCTGGACTGCCCAAGTGCACTCAGGTTCAATTCACAAGTCGGGCAAATTGTTAATAAGTTTTTCAGCAAATTCCTAGTAGCAGCACGAAGTCTGGCGGACGGCAACTAACAATTGAATTCTATTTAATCATTGAATAAATAGTGTCAAGCATCGAGATAAAATAATAAAGGTAGCACCACGTAAGGGATGAATGAATATGTAGACCCGTATATCACTGTTGAGTGATGACACCTAATGGCCTCAAAGTCAATCAATCAAAATCAAAGCTGACCTACTGTTATCTATTGCTGAATATAGGTACTATTATTCTGCGCGTATAATGAAAGATTCTAGGGACGATTATATTATAATCGAAATTATTATAGGACAATACAAATTATATTTATAGATAATGTACTACAGATATCTGTATATCCCTAACAGGGTAAGCAGAAGTGTATTATATCAAAATTTTGTCATCTATGTTTATGTAATACATAATTAAAGACGAGGCTATTGCTATCTACTCGCTGCATTGACAGACCCCGGGCTGTTACTTCGTTAAGAATTAACAGATGTGACTACTGCCCCAGGTAGCAAACCAATGTCCTTACGATCGTTTACCATGCATCAAAAAAGTAGTATACAGATTGCAAAAATATTAATAGGTATATCAGGCACAAAGTGAAATCTTAAAATCTGGCAATGCATGAATACCTATGACTAGCGATATGGCGTTTCAATACCCTCAACTCACCCAGCCTAACCATGCCAGTAAGTCATGTGAGAAGCCATCAGATGACAGCTTCTTGAATAACCCCAGCATTGCGTAAACCTACGATAAGAAGAAGTAAATACATCACACTTTATAGCAGAATCCACTAAGGATGCGTCCAGGTATCAACCATATTACCAGTATAGGCTGCGATCTTTACAAACACACATAAACGTCCACGCACACACTCGTATCCTAGTATATTTACACATATTACGACAGTGAAGGTAATGTACGGGAACTCATTAAACCTCAAGACCGCACACTAATTAACGTCATAAATAACGTTCTCAATAGATAATTATGAATCGGCAATAGTATTTAATCATTCTCTTAGCGATTGTACTGCTACTGGTTTTAAATTGTTTATATCTTGTTATTGAAATAGCTTATAGTAATGCCTGCTGTTTACACCCTACTGTGCCGGATTATAAGTCGTACACAATGCTAGCAACGGAAATTTATAATTAAATGCGTATTAAATGTCATTCATAACTAATATTATAAATTCAAATGTGAGTTTGTTTGTTACGCTTTTGCGCCTTAACTACTAGACCGACCATCATGAACTTTTGCATACACGTTATCAGGGGTACACAAAAGGACATAGCTCTGTTATCACTGATGTTTTTTCTGGATGGCAGAGATGGAAAGGCACTTTCATTTAGAAAAAAGAACTGTTGCCGAAGGATATAAATTTATTAACAAAATCTACATTAGCGTCAGCAAAGCTGCGGGCATCTAGTATGGCTCTAAAGCACATCGCTTATCTGATGGTGTATAGTTGTTGTAACATCAAGGGTACATATAATACTATACAAGGGCATTGCTTGCGCTTTGCTGACCCTCCAAAAAACTTAATGTTCTTCTCGGAAAAGAGGTAATATAATGATAGCATGCTGTCGCTAAAAGTTCTGTAGCGTTACCTCATGAAATGTTTTTGCACGCTAGTAGGCCCAAAACAATAAATAACTAGATCTTACTTTTACCTTCGAATACATTAAATTCCGTTGTCCAAATATTGATCTCTAAATTGAATACACAGAGCAACGTACTAAGAGGATAATAAAGCGTAACATAGAATCAAAACAAATATAAAACGTGCAGATTAATTAAAAATGGATCAGAATGTTCCATATAAAATATATAGCAGTGAAAAGTTTTAAAGCTAAATATTATGGAGTTTCGCTTCGAGAGCCATTAAGTCGGTACAAGGCGTTCGGTAGAGCGGAACACTGGAGTAAGTTCTGAGCTAATTCCATACTAAGGATGACATGACATGGTGATACTTCCTCTCTAAATTACTGTTGCGTAATGTTGTTTATTTAGTTGATATTGCCTCAAGTTCTTGTTTTGTTAAAATCCTGGCTAAAGTTTCTAAGGCCACTAGGTTGATTAAGTAACGCACTGAGTTAATATTTTTGAATTATTTGAAGGCGTTTAATAGACAATTATAATATAATCGTCGGCTCCCACCGTAGCAAACATTAATTACCTATAACTTGCTCTAACGGGGACAGGTATATGCACGATTGTTCTCAATAAGGTGTTTTAAGGTTATGTACCCTTAATTTTTTTAAATAAGCACCTGTTTACAAATAGTAACCGACGTAAACGTGCCCTATTTTGTGAAATGTGTATATAGTATTTTATTTCATTCAACATTTACTACCACAATGTTATTATCTTACATGTAGTTCCTAGTTACGACAGTTTTCTTTACAGAAGTCGAACTATAACTCAAAAATTAACAAACATGTTATACGTTCACCGTTTCCTAGAACGAGTGTAAAGGAACGTTAATAAATTCTAGAATTTTCGAGACGTCAAAACAAAATATGAAGTCCATAAGTATCATATTTTCTATTACTCAATCTCCTGTAGATAATCTTTATAAAATAGATCACGCTCCATCGGCCTATTCAGATTAAGGAAAATTAATAATCTGTAATTAATCAAAGGAAGCTTCAGCTCTGTTTTGTGCATTATTTAACAGGCTCGTTCGACGCAAGATTAACTTGCATGTTCTGAAAAAGTTATTAAATTTATGGAAAATTACCTTTAACGGGATATCTTCCATCTGAATTGTTCACTTAACCCAATTAGAGGTATGAGCCACTGATTTATGACTGTTTAAAACTAAGCCCGCTTTCTATTAGATTATTTGGGTTTAATAATTGTCAGATTATCTATGGCCCGCCCGACGCACTATGTGAGGAGAGAATTATTTATAGTGCCTATTAGAGGGACGTAAAGTTATCGTTAATTTAGCTCCATAGAATTGTTTAAGGACGGAGGATGCGTAATTTATTGAGAACGGTCGCAGTACTTAATTGATTTTATATATACTGTATTTGTAAATATATAGATGCAAATTTTATCATTCGGACTTTAAAGTATTCAAAACCCAGTATAGCACAAAAAAATTCAAAATGTACTATTATCAATTCGATTCTGGTTGAATTTGTCTGGATTTACATAACATCGGCAAAGACGAATCAGACTCGGCAAGGACGAATCGAATCAATCATAGGACTAGTACTTCATGACACAAGAAGCTAACGCCAATAAATTTTTTAATTTTTAGAACACATATTCATACAGATTTCCTTTTTAGCATATTTACAAGATATATGGATAAGAGTGAACGTAAAACACAATGTAATAATATAATACTATAAAATAAATTACTATATTAATGTTAAAGTAGCTTCAGTGAAATTTTAAGACTAGTGTTATATGTTCCATATTTGTTACACAGGTTGTCCGGTAATTAATGGATAACCTTGAAATGTCTTATAGTAGAACTGAAGGCCGTATCCATTAATTACCGGACATCCGTTTATTATTTATTTATTTTGTTTATTTAAATAAACATAACATATCATATTTATAGGTATAATGTAATACATTTCTCAGAAGATGTACGCAGTAGTAGCATATTCTCTCCTCACCTTATGTAGGCTATATCTTCGTATAATTAGCTAATTACCACAAGTAATAAACCAATTACGGAGATGAGTAACAGCTCTAAGTTGATTCATTTTCTAACAAACTCACAAGGGAAGTGGAAGATTACAGTTTAATAATAAATTAGTACTGTATGCTACGCCATATATGGGTTTATTCAAAGATTGCAGTTTCATTACTTGTTATAATAATAGGAGATTGGGTTGTTATTTATATGTGGGGGGATAGGTACACACGGCAGGGCAACTAATATTCATAAAGACTTTTCGCCTCAAGGGAATATTGCACGCAATAAGTTTTGGTATTCGTATTACTGAGAATTTACAACAAAAGCAAAACTTTTGTAAAAAGAACGGGTATGGATGAATTCAGTTTTCTATTACACATACATATTATACGGGCTCGCGTGTATTTTCTATAAGAATGAATGAAAAACAATGATTTTCCATTTGTTGCAATTCTTACGTAGGTACTCCTTTTATCGTCGGCGCACAATTTACACACAGTATTTACCAACTTGACCTATGGCTCGAGATAATTTTGTCAGGTAATGTTTCGTTATACTGATACATAACTATTGGAATAGGGCGAATACTTTACAATTTTCAACACGCGTCAATTTAAACTTACTAGTTTCAGACTAGTACTCTAGTATGAAATAGTAATCTACGAGTGTAAACATAATTGACAACTTTCCCGTAGCTTAGAGTGCATTTGCGTCAATTATACAATGGGCAAGATTAATTTTTTTAGCATTTGATTTTAACTTTAATATTTTAGTCATTGAGTAATAAATTAACCACTCGTCAAGATCTACGCGAGACGCAATCCTTTTTTACCTGTCTTTAAGACACACACGAGAGATTTTTGCCTTTATCAGGTTTGTAAGTTTCTTAAATTGACAGATATGCCAACAAATACTGTCAAATCTCTTTCATTATTAATTCAGGCAACCCCTAAATGGTACACTGACTCATAGTCAATGGACATTCCAATATAGTACCAAACCACGCTTTAAGAGATCCCGAAGTTGCCAACTGAATTTAATCACTTCAAAAAGTTTTTCAATCTGATTAATTTATGAAATATTCCAATTACATTCACTGTTTCAAACAAAGTGTGATATAAAAATAACTTGTTCCAAAAATATGGTTTCATACTAAAGCTGAGCTCAGGGGATGAATTACTTATGTAACTCAATTTTGGTTGAAGAATTTATGTTCTTATACTGCAGTGTTATACAGTGTGTACAGTGTACCTACGTAACAATGTGAGTTTAAAATTGAACAGTAAAAGCTATACAAGAGACCGAGGAACTGAAATTGACTGTAGTCCCTGGGATACTCTTATAGTTTCTACAAGTCATAAAATAGCTAAAACTGTTCAGATGGATATAGTAAAATGTAACAAAATAACGACATAACATCGATAAGTAACCTCTCATAGACTGATGCAATGGTCTAATGGAGCAAGCGTTTGTTTATCAGCTTGGACAAAGCTTAACTGAGTTTTTGTATTAGGGAAATAAAACTTCGTGACTAGTCGGTAATCCTAAATCCTAATTATAATCGTAATCCTAATTATAGTTGGCGGTTTTTCTTGATGCGAAGTCACGGTGTAAAAGAAAGTAATTAAAAATAAGTAACGCCGAAATACCTGTATATGTATATACATAAGGGTGGCTACTCAATGCGGACGTGATAATTAAATTTCACTTAATTACGCGGAGGTCGATGGATGTACCCATCCCTATTTCATGAATCTTCGATGCCAGTCACACGTGCTCTTTTCATCTTATGAAATATAAAAGTTACCTACTTCAAAAATATCTCCAATTTTGTATGTTAACGATCTTTTAATGAGGATATTATAACCTCCATATTTCATTATAAAACCTTTAATTTTAGATGAGCAGTTTTTTTCTTAATGAAATCTTATTGCTTATTCAATTAAAATTATATCATTCCTCTTAATTGGAATCTTATCTTATGCAAATTACGTTAATTACTATTATATAAATATTTTCAGGACACTGGTACAAAAATATTAATACAGGTTTCTCATTTATCAAAAAAGTATAGAAGTATAAGTTTGTAGCTGGAATTAATAAGTAATGTGAAAAGTGACGTTGAAAAGACGAGACAGGATAAAGTTTACGTCCCGCCATCGCCCGCCTCCGTCCCGTCTTACCTTATATTACGAGATGCGTTGTGCAGTGATTTCTTTTGTAACAAAAATGACAATCCCGCTTTTTCGCTGCTTATACCACAATTCCCCGCCTACTATTTAAACATGAGTCATTTTTACCAAATTGAATTTACGCCGCAACTCAACTCTTCGCGGTCTCGTTTGTTTTTCTAACTGAAGCAAAAGCATAAAATGAAAATGTGCGCGTGGCACGGTGTGCTCTCTATAAACTAGAATTTTTTGATGGTTTGCTTGTAAAAAACGATATTTTTGCAATAACTTTCAATTAACAGCCATTGCGCTTCGCCCTAACTCTTCGTGATTGATGTCACAGTAAAAAACGCTTGTGCGAAGTTACAAGCAATTTCACTAACCATTGTGTGGGAAATTCTTCTTAATTTTCCGCTAGAGCGTTGGGTTGAATAATAACGCTGTTTTAATGGGGTTTTCCTGGTCTTTTATTTTGAAAGTGAAGTGTTTCTGGAAGTGAATCAGAGGGCTTTCACGAATAGATTTAATAAAGTTTTTTAACTTTATTTGAGTTAAAATTGCGGGTGATTACGAAGGTAATTACATTACAAATATGGAATGAGATTTTTCATAATATGTATTATTTTTATACCAGTCATATTGTACTTTTTGTACTTACAACAAACTATGTTATTTCCGAGCACAGTGCTTGAAATTTACCAAGCTAGTTGACGCTATATGAAAGGCGATGGAGGCAACGGGGAAGCGTGTGGGGGGAGAAGGGGGAGTCGGTTCACGCCGGCTTCCGAGCTTACTTCCGATGTGGCAATGTCGTGTGCCCTGAATGCTCGCACTTACTCTCAACTATATTCAGTCTCTGTGACTTTGGACGAGGTTATCAATGCTTTGGTGAAGTTATCAATACGTTAGTCATCTGTCACATTTCATGAGATGACTATACATTTAGAAAGGACCTGCCATAATGCTGTGAAAAATATTTATAGCAATTACTTGTTAAGATATAGTTTACAAAAGTATAGCCTTCCAACTCATTACTTAAATAAGGATTTAATCTTTAGATAGTAGTGCTATATAAAGTTCGCTTGCAACGCGGCTCATACTATGTACCATAGATAAGCTTCAGTTCTACTGAGTAGCTGATTTTAAATTAAGCCCCGAGTTGCCAAACTGTGGTCGCATCAAAATCCGTGCAGAAGCTTTGGCATAAAGCTCGACCAAACAGACATGAACAAAAAACATTTTGGACCCTTAATTAGTTGACCAGAGTTGGTATATTCATACATTTATTTTCCTATAGCGTGTTTACAGTTTTATAAATAGTTTAGATGCCGAACATCAGCCTAATTATAAAAATACCAACTTGTTTATTCTATATGAAATTAAAGCCTACGCAGTAACAGAATGTCGAAATAACATAACGCTCTCTACTTTCTGAAATATTAGGTAGACGTGATTTACACCCACGTTTTGCTATTTGTCTCTTACTTTAGGTAATATATTCGTACGAATACGTTCTGACAGACACTGAAATACTTAACTACTATACTGCTGCTACTAATAGCAGCAGCGCATCATTTGCGCAAAAATACTCAAAAAGTATAAAAAATTTGTAGATTACACAAAGTTTATCTATTGTAGTTACCAAATACACAACACTCAGCGCCGCGTAGTGTCAATGTGACCACATGAACAATTACGCCATCTATGCAACCAAAGTATCGATTATAAACACAAAAGACTTTGAATTCATATTTAAGGGTGCTAAGGCAAATTTTGTGTTAAAGCTTTAGACCAGAATAATGCCCGAGAAAGAAAACAATGGCTTGCAATTTATTTTATTGGTTTAATTTATATCGTATATAAGACAAAAAGTCTGGAATACCTAAGCTATATGCCTCACCGTAGACTCAATATTAAGCATTCCATTCACCTGACCATGACTGGATATTTCGGCGTGGACAGAATTCTCTACGTGAAAATTTTGCATAGCTTCGTCCACTTACGTTAGCCCCGTTTTAAATCTAGTATTTTCCACCTTAGTTTTATAAGGCGCAGTGCAAATAGTTTAGCCAGACTGGTGTACTACGCTTTTCTCCGTATTTTCGTTTAGCTAAAAATAGAGAAAATCTTCGCATGTGCTTTTAATTGCTCAGGTGAACATTGATGCTAACGCTAAAAATAAATTTTGTTGTATGATTTTAATTTGCCTCCTTTAAAAACACTACCTCGTCTATCCGTAGCATGAGCTTGTACTCACGCTTACAGTCGCGGTCGTAAGGTCCTAGGTTGATTACCCGGTTGACGGTAAGTGAAATCTCTAGTTAGGAAATTTTAAGTAGCAGCACGAAGTTCAGAAATTTCTCTGTGGATAGGCATAGTAGTAAATAAGTGAAAGGTATAAGTATATAGTATAAGTAATAAATTAGTATAAGTGTATAATAAAACGTAGGATCTAAAAATCACAGCTAACGAAAGGTGGGTGCAATATTCCTCTTCGGTATAAAATCTTTAGGTAGTAAACATAAAATTATGTAACGTTTTCTTTGTTTTAGTGATATCATACATTACATTATGTCAAAAGCGGCCAAGTGCGAGTTGGACTCGCCCATGAAGGGTTCCGTAGCAGCAAGTAACATAATATAAAAGTTCTTGTAGTTCGTTGTAACTTTGATCGATGTTCTTTACGACGTATTAAAAAAAACTACTTACTAGACTACTACTCTCGTTCAAACCAATTTTCGGTAGAAGTTACAGGGGGACACACATTTTACCACTTTGGAAGTGTCTCTCGCGCAAACTATTCAGTTTAGAAAAAAATTATATTAGAAACCTCAACATCATTTTTGAAGACCTATCCACAGGTATGGGTTTGATGAAAAAACATGTTTGAGCTTCAGTTCTAAGTAACCCCCAAAATTTGTAGATTTTCTATTTTTGTGTGAAAATCTTAATGCGGTTCACAGAATACATCTACTTACCAAGTTTCAACAGCATAGTTCTTATAGTTTCGGAAAAAAGGGGCTGTGACATATGGACGGACACACAGACAGACAGACATGACGAATCCATAAGGGTTCCGTTTTTTGCCATTTGGCTACGGAACCCTAACAATATACAACGTTTATTTGTTTCATTAAAATACATTACTCTGGCGGTATTTTTAATATCTGTTCGAAAAATGAATCTCTCGATTACTGGTGGTGCAAATAAAATAAGAAAATATACAGAAAACACAAAGCATATTGAGTTAATGTTATTTCATTTAGTATTTTATGTCTGCCCTACTTTTTGTTTCGTGACTATATTTTATGAATACCTTTGTCTTCTCCATCGACGTCGCCGTATAGGAATTGATCGTAATGTAAGTGATTCAATGTCCAATTGTTATTTTTTACGGGTACTCAAGTTCTGAACACCCAAAGCAAACAATCGGTATTCAAATGATTCACTTTTATTGCCCTTACCTGATTGATTATTCATATAATTATTCAAGCCGCGGATGTTCGAGATGGTCCCTTCCGAAAAATATTCTAGGCACGAGAACTTAAAATATGTGCTTTAATATTGATATATTATAGAGGCTAGCACCCTATGAATTTATAGTTACACTCAAGTAATAAGTATTGCGTATGTTCTATGCATTCCATTCAAAAACAGCGATTGAAATTATAAAATAACGGAAACAAAAGAAATTTGATCACAATTAAGGCTAAATGAAAGTTCCAAGAATGAGAAATTGTATAACTATGAAATCTGTAACCGATCTATATCACGATAAATACCAACCTTTCGACTCGAGACTCCGTGTGAACTCGCACATACAGAAAATCCGATAACGTCAACTTTTCACTCATGACGTAAGTACCTGTATGCGAAATAAAGCGGTAACTGGATTTTGAACTTTTTCTTCGGCCGGGAAAGGATTCGGAGACAGAATGTTAGCGGTTCGCTTTCGGTTTATTTTGTTTTGTAAACTCTATAAATGACTTGGAATATTTTAGATGCAAATACTCTTTTATGTGGGTTGAATTTTTAAAGCGCCTATTTTTTATACGTTCGTTTTAATCCCGAATGTATCAGTACCTATTTGGTTTTGTTATTTACTTAATATAACCTCAAAGCGTGTATTATGCCGTATACGGTTAAATGAGGAAGTCAGTTTAAAGTTATGACACGAACCATCAAAATTATGGCGATGATTACCGCTATTCAGTTAGAAATAGCATGTCTTCGTGTTAGCCGCGATATTTAATATGAGTATCGTACGTTGTATGAGATGCATTATGTGATATAATGTTATATTCGTACATTAATAGTTATATACTTACGTAACCGCCTCACGTACAGTGTCGCACTTAACTATGTCAACGTTTGCAATTTTCTTTTTATGATATTCTTTAACATTGCGCCCTATTTCTTTTTTTTATTGGTGGTATTATACAAATAAGATTTCCAGCCATACCTCACGTTCGTAATCTTTTTTTGTGCAGAGTCATATCGTAGCAACGTTATAAAACATCAAAATTATGTGAGTGATAATAGTGTTAAGTAACAAATAGATGACCGTTGAAAATGTTAGCTTGTGTGTGTCAACCAACGGAGACGGCGTTATTGTTTAAAGGCGGACCACCTGTTGCTATGGGGCCACTTGGTACTAACAAATTACGTCACAATACAGCCGATACCATGAAAGCTATCAAATTGATACCCACTTCTGTTCGGCGGTCCAACGATGACACAAAAGACTGTTCGCCGTCTCATAATTCATCGCCAATACTTATAAACGCCGCTGGCAGCTTACTGAATCTAAGAAAGATTGAACGAAAAGCCAAATCAACGAAAATCCTAGTTAACCCCGTCTGCTCCGACAGCGTTGGCACTAGCGATGATAGCAATCGATCTAAAACTGTCAACTCCAAGTGGAATGGAAAGAAAAAACGTCTCAAGTCAGAATGCGGTTCTAAGAACCACAAGAAAGACGAACGTAATCGTAATAAAAATGATCCAATTAGTAGGAGTGATGGTAAAGAAGATAAGAAATCGATATCTTGTTTCAAAATAAAAAGTTCCGAAGATAAATCACGTTCAGACGAAGACCAAAATTTAGGAAAAGAGAACTGTACAAATGAAAACGCCAGTAATCTGATGAGCGCCGTGAAACCCGATATTATTAACCATTCCAGGAAAAACAGCAAAGAAATTTTAGTAGATGAGAGTACTATGACCGACCAGATGTTGTTGAAAACTGACCAATTGGATACGGGAAAGACTGATAGTACTGTAGCAATTAAGGAAAAGAAGGTGAGTTATAATATTCATATAAATGTATTACTGGATATAATTCTCGTTTTATATGTAAATAAAATTTTATCTCAATCTCGTAGAAAAGTAGCGGAAAAGCAATTAAATTGCATCTCGGTTCGTTCAAAAGCACGTCTGTAGAACTTGAAACAGAATCACTCAGTTGTATATTGAATTGGGTTCATTACCAGCATTTCGATCGTCTCCGGCGTGTGGCTCAATCTGTATGCTAATGACTATGGAACATTCTCGGATTGCACTCATCTCTTCGCCTTTCATTACCACCCCCTGAATGGACTGATGACAATATTCATTATCAAAACGTAATTATTTTACGACACTGATGGAGTCTTTTTATATTCTTGTTGTTCTGCCTTTGATGATATTTTGTGTAATCTAATTATTTGTTCGAATAATTCTTCAGAAGTTTTATTAATTTCTGAATTTAATTACCGTTTTAAATATGATGTACTTTGACATAATATTTTGCCGCGACACTAAGCTATTAACGAATCGGTTTAAAAGTCTATAAGTTCTGAGTAAGAATTTAGCGATTCTTACTCGATGAGTACGAACACCGAAAATTAATGGGTAATTTATAATAGTGTGGACAATTGATATATTTCGCCACTATATTTGAATTATTTGCGGTGTGATTGTCTCTTGCCCATCTGTATGTAATATCCGGCGCCCATAAACCGGATAATTTAATTGCGGCTTCGCTAAAACTCATTGCAAATCGATTCTGTGTCGATTGCCTATCGAAAAAGGCTCTCTCAGTCGAATTTTCCGCTTCATTGATATTCTGTTCTATACCACGAATGATTTTAATACCCACATTAGCATAAATATTAATATTCTGTCCTTTCTAGATGTCTAAATAGCAAGAGAGCTGCGTTAGTTTATGCCCTAAATAAATATTCTCGAAGTATTAGCAATCGTTTGGCGAACTTTACTATTGGTACTCATTCGATTGTGAATGGAATTCAATATATAAAAATTGTTGCAAATGACTGTGTTGAACCGCATTCATTGCTAAGGAGGTATTGATTCCCAGTCAATGCACATTCTATAAAGAGTTATTGGAGCAACAGATGCACCAGCCATTCTAAATGTTCCGATGTAGAAGCTGGATTTATGGAAGGCACGCAATTGATAAAGCCTGTTGTGTGTGTATTCGGAATGTGGCGTTATAGTCGGTAGATATATGAGCTCAGAGCATTGAAGCACTATTACAGGAGCTTTCAGTGAATATTTTGTGCAATGTTGATTTGTGCTATTGGTAACTACGAGTAAAATTTGTAACGAACAGTCTATATTATTTTTTAATTTGTAGATGGAATAAAAGCTTTACCATGGTGGCGCTATTAGTCATATAGCGTTATTTGCTATTTTCTGTCTATATTAAAAAAATTATTTACATTCTGGCGACTCCGCACAGACGAAGAAGTTCAGCCTACCTTTAACAGATGGCGATACAATCGCACTTCACATGACGTAATACTATTCTGCATCGCACAAGTGAAGTTTACACAGCGATTGAGTATATATACAAGCTCCCGACATCAACCGTCGGGCCGCGGCCCGCCAGGCACGATCAACCAGCCTGGTCAGAGGATTCTCCCTTTGTGTTGGAGGGACTTCACACCCTGTTCCTCCACAACATCATCATCAAAATCAAATACATTTTCTGCAAACACTTTGGTGTCAAGCGATACGAACGTATAAAACGTTTGTATAAAAGGTACGTTGACATCGCTGTCAACAAAAACTCAGCTTGAGGATATAATACAACAATCTTTTTTTATTTTAATATTGTTCACGATAACTACGTTGATTCTTGAACTTGAGAATAAATTAAATGTTTCCGTTTTCGTTTCAGGTAAGCGTCTAAATAATGGCACCCTTGTGTACGAGTCGTGTAAAAGGTATTTAATTAAGTAAAGTTAATTTCTTGCTGCCGTGTAAATGTACTAAGATATAACTGAACCTGTTTTCATCTCATGTAGTACATAAGTTCGTTTAAATGAATTTGGATGAAGCCTATGTGTGAGTTAGTGAAAATATACTAAAAAGGTTTGGTGAAGAGTGGGAACTAATCGTTAAATAACCTATAAATTGATTGTCATTATTTTGATAAAAACCAAATTACTAACAAAATATTGTCTTTAATTCAAGTATCTATTGTTTTCAGCCAGTAGAATGTAATAACCAAACTCAACTTCGAAAAGTGTTGAGTAAATTCTTTTGTTAGGCAATAAAAACTTCAGCCAAATTAGATTGGCTGAGAAAACACACGATTTCCTTCCCCTAAAAAATGTAATTTTCTAAGGTTATCGGGGTAGGTAGGCAAAGTTCTTGAAGTCAATTATTCGAGTAAAAGCCTGTGTAAAAGTTGGCTCCATTTGATGAATAAACGTTTCAAAAATTCCAACCGTCGTTAGCTGTAGGTGAGATAATGGAGTTACCGTGCGGTGTGTAACATAAACTAAGTTTTCGCCGTGGAATAACCACTAAAACTGTTTACACTACCTGCACGGAACCTTTTACACCGTAGCAGCCTAGTTATTTTCTAAATAATTTCAATTATTTTAACTTTTGTTTGTATGCTTACAATTCAAGTAAACACCTACTATTAAATTTTCATTGAATAAAACTTGTTCTAAATTGGCCAAAAATATTTGCCATTTTATAATGTAGGAATTTCTCCCCTCTTCTGATGTATAGGCGACGAACAGTTCAGTCGCCATCCATCATTTCTCAGCAACGTTATTGCAATTTTTAAACAGATCATGTTTTTGAGTGGCTTCGAGAGATGCTGGCTCGTTTCACTTACCCTGAGGCTATAAAAAGACGGTACGAACTATGAACGCAAGCAAAGTAATACATCATGCTTGCTTATTCATTGTTTACGTTTAACTTTAAACATTTTACGGTGCGTTAACAACGCTTTATGTAAGTTCTATAGAAATAGAGCGACATTGAGAACCTGTTTCAATACGACAGGTAAGGAGACTCGAAGAATTAAAGAGTACTGTTTATATTTTTATAACGTAAGCTAGAATGAGGCGGCGTTTTAAGGAAAACGCGCATTCACCTCTTTTTTAACGTGAAAAGAAACGGGCCGAGTGATGAACGGTGTTGTTCAGGTTGTTTGTGGGTCGTGGCCTTGTCTATTTACAGTTGGTCAAAGGTGCCCTGTGGACTTTTGCTGCAGCTGAAATGAATGCTCTCAGATTAAAGCGACTTCTATTAAGGTTTCAACTGCCGTAGTGAGTTTTACAAAGCCTTGATATTTCCGACATTATACCAATAGTCTTAAAATAAAACCACGGGGTGCAATTATTATTTGTTTATAAAGTCATTATCGGTGTTAGCGCCCTCTTATCGTTTATAAAGAAAATGTTAAAGTTGTAGCTGAAAATTAAACATAATTAGATTTCATGTCTCACTGAATAAAAATAATGCCTTCCAGGTCCTTAGGTTTTATCAAGAGCATCACTCAATTAGACATTACCTCGCCACTTATTTAAGAAACCTGGGCAATAAAGCCTTTCCCTCGAGAATTTTGTTTTTCAATTAAAACTTTTCATTTGTTTGCGAAATTAAGTTTATATTTTTGCTTCTAAAGTTTCCATGATTCTTTTGAAAGTTGAGTAACCACTGAGGAAAAATGTTTTTCTGTTTCTGACTAAAGCGCTCTTATAATAAATAGCTGATAATATAAAATCTATCCGTATATTTATATTTAAAATATTTGTTTAACACATATAGTTTTAGGATTTAAAATATCTCTGAAAGGAAGTAGCACCTACTAAACAAGCATGGTCTAGTGCAGTTGCTAATACATATTTATTTTTATCTTTAATAATGTTTAAACTAATAATTGGTTTATAATGGTTATTAAACCATAAATCTATTATTGCAAGATGCATGTGAGTAGTTTTGTGTAAATGAAGTACCTACCTATTTATTGTTTTATTATACTTAAAAGTATTTTTGGCTGGAAGGTTGTGATTCTTATATCACATAAATAATCCTTCCTACTACCAATTGGTATTATCCAATGTCTGCCTACCTGCATTGGTCCAGCGTGGTGGACTATAGCCTAACACATCTTACATTCTGAAGAGGCCCACGCTCAGCAGTGGGACGGTGTATATAGAGGGCTGATATTATTATATTACCCTTTTAAATCGCAGCAGTGGCCATAGCCACTCTTTAAAAAGTTAATCTACAAACATTATTATACGGTGCATCACGGGCGCACGGCTTAAGTTAGTTGGGCTTCGTACTCTGATTAAGTTTACTTCGCTACTCGCAGCAAATACCCTGTTAGTTTGTTACACACAAATTCGTTGGCCAGTACTGTAATCCACTGAAAATATTATTAGTCTCGAGTTTTGTTCTTACTTTATGCGGGCTCGAAGTGCTTGAATTAGTTCTGAAGTTGGTTTAGTGCTTATTTCCTATTGGACTTTCAACGGGATTATGTTTTTAAAATAAGAATGCTACCATTGTTTTACTAAGGAAACTGTTGATTCGTAAACTAAGGTGATTTGTGGTTTTATTTTATTTTGTTTAGGATAAAAAAGTGTTGTTATGAAATATAACTTACTAGATTTTGTGTCAATATCAATACAATAATGTCAATACATTTCTATTCCTCGGAAACAGTACTATTTTTATGAAAGGTACGTACATATGTCCTTTTCTGTACCCCGGACAAAGTGTGTGCAATATCATGATGATAGGTTTTGTGATTAAGGCGTAAAAGCGTAACAAACAAACAAACTCACACTATAACAGTTTTATATAAAGTTAAGAATTATGTTATATTCTACATGTAGGACATATTTCTTGAAGGCATAATTTTGAATATAGCTTTACTGCGATAACTAGTCACACATCTCGGCATAATGGGTATTATCATTGTAGTTCCTTTGCTTTCTATATATTTAATTTATCTTTGCATCATAAACTAGCCAAAGTTGGTTGAAACCCACTTTGTTAATGTGACGTAGATGTCCGTCGATGACATAATATGTAAATGCCAATTTAAAAATATACCTAAAATAGAATATAGTATTGACTTCATCTTACTTTTGAATACAGACCATTTTGGATTTCAATACCGTTTCCATGCACGTAATATATAACAAAGCTTGAACGCCTAAATAGAAATATAATATGAAATTTATACTACCAGCCAAATTTCGTCTAGACGTTAGGTATCAGTAATAGAACCCATTTTTCAAAAAGAAAGTATAATATTAATAAAATATAATTAAAACATTTTTTAAAACAAACATTAATTTAGCGTGGTCACCGAGTCAACGTAAACACATGATTCTTTAACAATGCATGCATTGAATGAAAGCGGGGTTGCGCGCGGGGTGCGAGAAGGGCACAGCTGCAACACAAATGTCACAAATCGTAAATTTCGTTTAGTCGCGTGCGCACTTGTGACGCAATCGCTTACTTCCGTGTTTACTTTTCCCGCGCGCGCCGCCGCCCTATCTTTTGACAATGTATTCAAACCGCGAGTACTACGAAATGGTGCGTTGTTACATTTTGAGTGGAGAAAGTTTAAATGGTGCTCAAAGACTTTACGAAGAACAAAGTGTTCCTCGCCTCCGTAATCAAGGAGACGTAAATCCAACAGTGCCAAATCGTGAAACGATTTTAGCTGCTAATCAACGGCTGTTAGACTACGGCCAATTTACTACACCTTCGCATGCCCAAGGACGCGGCAGGCAGAGACTGCCTGCAGAAGTCGAAGACGAAATCTTCGATTTCTTTGAACGCAAACCTCGTGCAAGTACACGAGACGCAGCCCGGCGCTTCGGCGTGAGTCAGTATGCGGTTTGGAAACTACTGAACACTACCGGCATGCACCCTTATCACTTTCGGAAGGTCCAAGCATTAAATGATGATGATGCTATGCCTCGTCGAAGATTTTGTGAGTGGCTAATTGCACATCCAAATGCTGACATTTTATGGACGGATGAGGCACTCTTTACTAGAGCCGGGCTATACAATCAGCATAACGAACATTGGTGGTCGTTTCGTAATCCGCACATGATAAGGGAGACCTATCACCAAGTACGATTCAGTGCAAACGTATGGGCTGGCATTATAGGCAATAAAATATTGGGTCCATATTTTATTGAGGGACGTCTCACCGGAGGCACATACTTGGACATGTTGCGACATGTCATAGAAGATTTTATGGACGATGTGCCTATAGTTAATTATCGTGAGTTTTACTACCAACACGACGGTGCACCACCACATTATGCCACCTCTGTTCGTGAATACCTTAACGCGGAACACGGCAGTCGCTGGATCGGTCGTGGGGGTCCTGTTCCATGGCCGCCGCGTTCCCCGGACCTTACGCCGTGTGACTTTTTTTTATGGGGTGAAATAAAAAGATGTGTGTATGTGGAGGAGGCTGAAAGTCTCGAGGCTTTAAAAGAACAGATAAACCGTGCATTTGACGAAGTGAAAAATAACACTACAGTGCTAAATAAGCTAAAAAACAATGTGCAAAAGCGAGCAAGACTGTGCCTAGAGAGAAACGGATTGCATTTTGAAAATTTATTGAAGTACAGCTGAAGATGTGGTAAGTGGATTTTAGTTGTACGCCTCAACCAAAAACCTAAGCTGATTACATTTATTTTAAAACGCATAAATCCAACTATTCTACTTTATACTTTTGTTTTACGTATTTACGATTTTTATGTTGTGCCTAATGAATAATTCAATAAATACTTATTAGCTCTTACGTCGAATAGTATCTTGTGCAATCTCCAGCTAATGAAATAATATCTTGTGCAATCTCCAGCTAATGAAATAATAAAGAGTAGGTTTGAAATTGATTATGTTATCACTGATATACCGCCGGCCGCGCCGGCGACGGCGGGGCGCGGGGCGCGCGGGGTGTCTTGCCGCCTAACGCGTAGTGCATGTACCGCGCGTGGTGTCCATAATCATAGAAGTTTTTAAGACAACTTTGTAGTGGCTGAATTCATTAATTTTGTACTACTTAGCATAAAAATAAAAAATACGTGTCTCATTATTTTACTCAAAGATTATTATATTAAAGTTTAGACGGTGACTAAAAAATCAGGTTGTATAAACGGCAGTGTATGTCTGTGTCGTACTGTAGGGACTACTATAGAGTAATCCGTGGGGCGTTGTGATTGTGGCATTATGTCTCCTACACCCGGGGGATAATCTCTGATAGTGAACATTTATGAGCGTATATGATGCTAACACATAATTGATAGCCCATTTCGATCCCAACTCAGGGCAGTCAGGGCGCGGAGCTTTAGAATTTTTGACACAAAATTCTATCTTTTAATACTTATATGAAATTGTTGCCATTGATAAAATAAAATTATTGTTTTCAAAATCGTAAATCTCTTACATAAAATATTATCAACAGTCTATAATACCTCGGTGGCACAGCGGTAGTGAACGCGGTTCCTGTGTATAAAGACTCGGATTCGAATCCCGGGTTGGGCAAAGTGTTATTAAGTTCTTCAGGCAATGAGAGACAATGTCAAACACATTCACTTACTTTAGACAAAAATTTCGTAGCTTAAATGTCTGCTGCTGCTGCGTAGCTCTGGAACTATGCCCGGTAGAGGAAATAGGACCGGTCCATATGATGTGGGACCTGAAATCATAGCTGGCAAAATTAGAACCTCTGTCTACCCTTTTGGCAACATATGCGTGTGACTGTACTTAGCAGCATAATCCCAATTCATTATATAAAAACAAATGTGATCGGAGATCCGGTACAAAATCACTATTTACTCTTATGTAGGTAGATAAGTGTTTATCTTGGTCTATAAAGCCAGTGTACCTTATTCCGGGCTCGCCGGGATACTCGGCCCAGGGTACCGACATTAACGGACTCACCCAACATCTACTTACTTATTCACAGCATTAGGCCGTTTCCAGATAGACATTACACTGTTACCGAAAACGATTGTCGGAGCCTACACGTATCGGCCTAAACAAACTTGACGTGAATGTTAATGGGACGCCTCTAAATTTAAATCTTTTGAAGTGTGGACGTAGAAGTACTCTAGCTTTGTTCTATATATGTGTATATACCCCTACATGAACATAATACATATGTATGTTATACCAGGATTTAAAGGTCAGCCTTTTATTTGCCCACTTAATAAAATAAATTCCTCAATGGAATTAATTTCGCAAGAAACACAAAAGCCTTAGGACTTAGAACAACTATCTATGAATTATAAAAGTCGCAACAACTTGATGCAGCAAATCATGGATGATCACTTAAAGTACAACGCTATCTGACGATTTGATTAATTAATATTGTTATTTACTCTTGTCAGGCTCTAGGCAGATTTTGGTATGATACTAGAAAATAAGGTAAAAACACACTGTCTAAGAAATTATTGGTAGACCTGCTAAACCCTCAAGAAATTTGGTTTGCTTCCGATAAGCCTTTTGCAACGTTTGCTTAGTGGCAGGCCGGTTGCTAACGTTCACGGAGCAACGTTAATAATATTCTGTCGTATCCACTAGTTTTCATCATGTAAACTCCAAAGTTTTAAAGTTATCGATTATTAAACCAGAATAGACAATTTTAAAATAATACACGTTTGCTTTCTAGCTTAAACCTTGCATAACCTATATTTTATTTTATTAACGGTGACATCGGTATTTTTTTAGCCAGTCTTGTAGGATTACTATTACAGTAAACTCTTTCCAGGCTACCTCAATATACCACTTTATCAAATCCGATTTAGCAGTTAATGCCTTGAATAACAAATACAGAAAATACTTACTTTTGTATTTATAATATCATAGAAAGTGTGTAACTATTAAATACTATATAGGTATACACTTTATATGTTTCACATTTATAGTAATGGACGTCGAAAATCGAATCCATGCAATTTTGGTATTACTTACTGTACCTGTGTTGAAAATTTGATAAATAAGTAGCACAATCGATTGCAAAAAAGCTTACACAAAGGAGAACTATAATTCAATCAATTGTGCTTTGATGGTTTGCAAGGGATTTTGTTGAACCAATTTTATTTTGAGAACCATGTCTGACGTTATGTTCACCATGTCTGAGTCTTGACGTTTTGCCCTAATAACATAATATATTAGCTTATTTTCTGTATATAATATCATTGCATTTAAAGGCATATTGTTGCGGCCAAATTGCGGCCTGCAAATACCACTACAAAGTTTTCGCTGTACATAAATCTAATTCTCCCTACAAAACTTTTATAGTTAGTTATTTATTGAGTTCGCAAGGAAAATAAACTTTTTGCATGGTAAATAATTATTCTAGTGTCTGCTTGCAATGTTTTCTTGGCAGAGGATCGCCTGGCTCGCGCAATTATGGCGGTATTCTTTACCAATGTTCAGTAGAATGGATAAAGCTCTTCTAAAGCACATATTAGTTTTGAGTTATTAAGTTATCTAAAGTTAATACTATTATACTAACTTTACGTTCTTTTAAATATTACTGAACTATTATAAGAGTATTATGAGATATCTATTGTTGGTCCTTCATTAATCAGAAATGCTTAGATAAAAGAATAGTATGTCACCTTTAACTGAAGTTGCAAATGTCACGCATGATATTAAACTGTTTAATACTTGTTTTCACCACTATTTAATGTATTTTTTAAAAAAATTGCTCACTCGCCGCCATCTGAATACAATCTCTGTATCATAGGGGTTTTATCTACATTGAATTCGGATATTAATAATTGTATTATAATGTTTGGCCCCTCCGGTATTCATTTCCAACTTGCTATGCACTGGTTATTTACGAGTGCATTAGATAGTCAAAGCACAGTAATATTCAATAACGTTTATTATCTTCCCGGTAGCTCTCTTACTAGAGCATTATCGATTCACAAACGCATAGTCGAGGCAAAACAAGAACTGTAGCTATGCCATGCGGAGTATAAAATGCTGTTTTGGATTGAAATTTCGTAAAGCATTTTATTTAGTGTTGTATTGTAAAGGTATCACTTGCACGTTTTTTCAACAAAGGCAAGGACCAAGCAATAATGTGACATGTATTAATGCTTGCTATCGGTTTTTAGCGACGCAGTTGAACAAGCAGTCACGACTCGCACTCGGACAAATATCTCACCGAACACTAGCCGTTCGTTCCACAATCGTAATCGTGTCGCTAATCAGATTTAAATTCATTCTAAGCTTTGTCAATATAATAATTTAACTTCTAAAAGCGATAACCTAAAGCCTATACCTTACTATCGAAATGTCGTGGATTCTTATTCCAACTTTATCACACCATTGACGTGAGCCTACGCCTTAGTACCAGCATTTATATTACAAACTCGTTTCGTTAATACATTTGCGAGTAATTATACGATCTTATACCAGTGAGTGATTATACAATCATACATATCCTAAACGGGGAGGCAGAGGTACCTTGAAATTTCGCCGGTTATAGTGTCTAGTCCCAGGTTATAGGAGGCAAGCCTATTGCCATATAATAGGCAAATATGTATAAAAAAACAGCATTTATCCGTCGTTAGCAGTCGTTAAGTGCCTAAAATGCAGCGCCAATTCAAGAATCAGCGTCGACAACAGCTGTCGTCAATCGACAACATCAATCGTCACGCAACGACGTCAGTTAACGTCAGCTGTCGGCAGCAAAGTGCTACTTTCTTTAAAAGTTAACCCTTATTACTAATAATTATACATTTTTATGTCAAGTATTATAAACTGGCTGTTATAACTAAACACGTTAATATAATTTATACAACCACCTATGCTCATCACGTAGCTTTTCCATCGCAAATTGGATTTGTTGAAGTTATCTTCTTTTCCTTGTACTTAAATCGATATTGCTCCATTTGAAACGATAAAACTTATATCGTAATAATTCAAACCCAATTTTATTAACATAAGTTGCACATTGACTTTTGCCGGTATATACCTTCGCCAACGGTTCAAGTGATTTTCTCAGAGATATTTTGCATGCCATCTAAAGTCTGTGTAACATGCATTATATAAAAATGAAGTAAAATATCACGGCTACTGTCTTATCCGTGGGCTCTTAGACCTGAAATCGGGTTGAATTTATTGCACGGCAATAATAATAAAGCACAGTCGCATCAATGAAAGCATGAATAAAATATTTGAGTAGTCAAATCTGCATCATAACTATAAAATAAAGTATGTGTCCATAACAAAAATGTTTTTAAACAAAACAATATCTGCACTGAAAGTCTATCTAAATAAACGGTTACATGCGTCCAATATTTCATACGTCATGAACTCATGACTCAGGAGTCAATAATCCTAACTAATATTATAAATGCTAATGTGAGTTATTTTTTTATTCGTTACGCTTGCACGCCTTATCTATTCGACCGATCATCATGACATTTCGCATACACATTGTCTTCGGTACAGAAAAGGACATAAAGTACCTTTCATTTAGAAAAATGAACTGTTCCTGAGAGATCGAAATTTATTGAAAAATCTACAATAACGCGAAGTCGCGTAAAAAACTTGTTTTACAATCGTTTTCAAAGGTTTTTACTTTTCCAATCAACCGAAGCAAAGCTATCATACATATAATCTGTTGGGATTCACAGATATAATTATTATAAGGATTAGCACGCACACGCGTCCGCCGTCCGTATAATAACAAGGAGACGGAGATAAACTCCCTCCGTCGACATCCTTTACAAATAGGATTACGTGATGTGAGAATTCGTATTATTCATTTCGTCACCCAATGAAAAGTAGGCCTGGATATACATTATTACAAAAGCTGATATCCATACTAATTTTGTGAGAGGAAAGCCATCAGGGGTTTGTCTACACAAGTACTGAAAACGGAGAATATTGTCCATTCGGTAATTGTATTTTATACAATATCTTTCACATCGGTTATTCTTTTAGCAGTTGTTCATTAATCGAAAGATACCGTTTCAATAATCCCAAATAACACAGATTTTGAAAGAACTACATGAAAGTCTTCCACGACAGTTAGTATTTGTTATTTATATATTTTACTAATTCTTGGCCGCGGCTTCGCTCGCGTTAATGTAGATTTAGTCAATAAATTCATGTCCCTCGGGAATAGCACTTTCTTTCTAGGTTAAAGATACTCTATGTTCTTTTCTGTACCTCTAACAACGTGTAAAACTTCGAAAGATAACATAAATTAACTCGAAAATATTCTTATACTAAACCATGTTATTTAGTCAATTCCCACCAGTCAGAGGTAAGTAAGGTGGTGTGATAAGGGTGTAAGTGAGATAGGGTTGAGTCGGCCTCGGGTCACCACTAACTTCGTTTAGTACGGATGTAACTCGATTTTGTCTAAGAATCGGAGGGCGTCTTGATAGACTCCTTGTCTATTAGGACGCTCACGAAATTGTATTTTACGAGCGTATATATTTTATGATAGAATGCCATTGCTGGATTGATAGCATCTGTGTATCCTTATTAATTTTATGTTCATTGCCAACCTATTGTGTTTATTGTACCAAATCAATAAGCAAATGTAATAACATTTCTATTACATTACGCAGCTAAAGTGTTTGTTTGTCTTAATGCGCTAATCTCTATCACTACCAATCAGATTTGTAACATATTTAATTATATATATAAAATATTTTTGAGGAAGGTCTAAAAGACTGTGAAGATTATCTAACAGCACGCTGAGATCTTAAAGACAAGAGTGGTTCAAAGGTGGGACCCAGCAATTAAATACCTAATAAAAGAAGTCTAAGAACAGGAATAACCTAAATATGGAATTTCATATCTATTTTTCATACTGTACGGCTTATAATTCAGTAAAGCCTTATTGGTTTCATCTGTGATTCATCATCATATTAGCAACAAAATTGTAAGAACCGTTGTGAGCTTGGAATAGTTTATTATGATCTGTCTCAATCTCTTACTGTAGTATTAACCTACTTTAAACACACTCAACTTAATCGTAATCCGAAGCTTCTAGAGCTTTCTTTAATGTTCAGCTGTTTATGTCACTGACCATTTCCGGAAGTCCGAAAAAATAATATTTAAATACATAGATTCTAGAACTCATATTTTCGTACAGTTATCCGCGTACAAGTTAAATTGACAGGTGGCGTTATTACCCATAACGTGAATATGACAATGTCAAAAATCTTTGCATTATATCGGGTTAGACTCGTTAATTTGTATGGCGTTAATGTTCAGTTATACAATGCGTAGCAGAAAGGCATCTTCATAATATAATTAAGGCCCGCTATCTATATACATACCTATGTATATTTATTATTTTTTAGTAGCAGTAACTGCTTGGCCTTTTAAAACACTCAAGCAACGGAGACAGAACATCTAGGTGTTGTATGTGTTTGTTGATTGAATATTTCTTTTGAAATTTATGTGATCCACAAAAATTGCCAACAGTGCTCTAGACGAGGGACGACTTTTTTTGTGGATTACATAATATGTACATTTTAGTCTCATGAAGGAATTTAACACACAACACCCGAAGCACTGGCAGTGACTAGGATACCACTTAAAAAACTGCCTTCTTCGTTTTTTCCTTTCATCAGTGGATGTAAATTATTATCAGTTCATAAACAGTAGTTGTTATTAAAAATATTTTGAAGCAAATATCAACAAATATATAAGAGATTACAAAAAATGTCTAGACATGTGTTTTATGAGTAATATAAATATAATAAGTTTGGCTACCGAGCCTAAATATAGTAAAATAATGAAATGGATCATAATTACCCTGCCTAGACATTATAGGAGCAATTATTCTAATCAACCAATCTAGTAATGTGACAGGGTATAATAAATAAACCGGCTAAATCTAGTGCGAGGTTAAAAGATGATATATCGAACAAGCTCATACATATTAGAACGTTCACTATTTTTGGTAGTATAATTTTGTAGGAAATTACTGAGTGACCTCGGCGTAAATAATTCATCACTCGGCCAGAACGAATATGGAGAGTCTAAAAGAACTTCTACGTAGGTACATAATATTAATAGGAAAGAAATTGTTTTTGTTTTGGTAATTGCGTAAGATTGAAGTACATTTTGGAGTATAAATCGATATCTGTGTACTTACTGATATAGTCTTTAGGCGTATTGTATATACAATTTATATTTAGGAAGTCAGCATTCTCTACCGTTTCTTTGGACATCTTAACACATATTTATTACATTCATTTAGTGGCTAGAAAAATACCAATTATTCTACTAGGCAGTGTTCTCTTGTTCTAAATTATATTTATGTTTTATATTCTGATGTGTTTTATTTAATATACATATATCATTAGCATCCTATAGTAACAGATTATTAGTTCGTTGCTGTTGTTAGTGTGTGTTGAATAAATACATATAACAAATCCAATGTAATTCTGAGCCTACTTGGACCGGCTCCGTCAATGATGCCTATACTAATAATATAAAGAGGAAATATTTAAAAAAGAACAATATTTTGTTCTAGGCCTTTTTTTTTTGTAAAATGTCATATACTAATAGTTCATTCAGACTTATTGTCCGAAATAACTCACCTGGCCACTCTCTGGTATTTAGTCCACGACTAACCTAAATATACGCCTGTTAGCATTGTAAAGGTCAGCCGGTGGTTAGAGGTAGACATTGCGGTAACGTAACATACGTTAATACCATTCTACATAACCATCAATACAGTAACTTACATATTAACCACAACATTCCAACGAACGCACTACACGTGACATTGCAGCTTCAGAGTTATATCAGAAGATTATGTTACCAGAGCGACAGTGTTTATTTTTATTTATTTATTTATATACAATCTTACACTATAATAATAGGTTACATTACTTTTCTAGTTACTCGAGAGTCACTAGAAGTTCACTAATTCCGCCAAAGTACAATTAAAAATGTCAAGCCTTTGTGAGACGCTATTTATTAAACGTATGGCTCTTGTAACCGGAGCAAACTTTCCAATGTTAGTGCGAGCCACCGGGACATCGAAAATCCGCACGCTCAGAAGTAAGTGAGTCTTTTGAGCGTTGGCGATCAGGGCCAATATTATAAAAGCATTGTCACATGCGCAATAAGGCCCGGTTGCCGATCAAGAAACGAGTCCTTTTACATACGGTTAGTTGAATTTTGACATATTTGTTTTCGATTATGTGTAAAGAATTAATTGTCCGTAGGTAAAACGACTCCTTTCTTAATATAGGAAAGTTCCCTAATACATCGTATAATAAGTGTGTAACTTTGTCTCATTATCGCGCAGGTATTGACAATGCTTTCAGATATGGGGGTAAGGTCAAAGATATGTATGTTTTATTATTTATTTTATCAATGGAGACGCAACCAGTTCCCATTCAATTCTAATCGGTCGTTTATGATGATGATCAGGTGCAGCGAAATTGTTCGCAATGGCACTTAAATGTTTATTACTGCTATATACACGTACACGAAAATAAGGGTTCATTTTCTAATTGCCTTTATTGATTGTTTTGCTTTGCGATCTGCCTAAGCCGATTGAGCATAGCGTAACTATTACTGAAATAAATTCGAATGTAAATTTAGTACACAATTTTCGAATTACAATCGAAGTTACGAAAGCATTTATGCGTAGTGTAATACTTTAGTGATTACAAACGCAATACATATAGCTATCCTGATAATTGTTATTCGATAATATTCGAATAATTGAAACATTCGAGAGATTTTTGTACCAATCGCGCATCGCTAAGTCTATTAAAGTAGGTAGTAAAATTGTCTGCAAAGGAAATAAAATAAGACAGTACGTCTCGTTGTTAAGTTATAGTTTAATGTTTAGTTTTTATCGTTACAACCTGTGCTTTACTGATTAAAGTCGTTTCGAGATAAAACTGCTGCGTCATAAAAGTTTTAATTAGACGCTTATACACATATCTACTTAGTAATTGCTTATACAGGAGCAATTTCTTTTCAAAAGCTGACAGGAGTTTATATGTATATAATACACCATTGCCTTGCCCTTTGTCTCCCTCGTTTATGATTACTGCGCCGCTCTCGTGGCTGGTAGCGTAATGTTATATAGCCCATATTATTTCTAAATTAAGTACCTTTCTAATGGAAATAAAACGATCTCATAGTTATTGAGTTTATTTATTAAATACAAATCGTTTCTATCTTTAATATTAGTGTAGGTACGTGTCGATATCGGAATAGTTAAACAGAGGGGTGACCACATTTTGTCAGCTAAGTTTAGGTCCCACGTCATAGCCTATTGTCGTCGCCCGACCAGATATCGAGACTCCGTGCTGCTGTTCACAATTTTGAAACAGAAAGATCCAAAACCATATTATCCAACCTAGAAATCGAATCCAAGACCTCATGATCGGCCATAAATTTATGTCTCGGTACCAACAACACATAAGTTTCAGACAATATGTATCTATATTTATTTACTCAAAAATTTGATAACCCTCTTTTTTTTCTTTCTTTTCGTGTGGTTAGTGGCCAACTTATTGTCAAGAGTTGTTTAAGCCGCCCGTAGGCCTCTGACATGGCTTAACGACTGCTGTCAATTTGTTATTGCTGTTCCTTGCATACTCATCCAGACCATTGTTATAATTACGAGCTCTAAAATACTACTGTCATCTAAAATACCTAGCACTTTACTTCGAAGTAAAGTACCTGAATATGTTCTTTTTAATAGATAATGAGCTCATTCAATTTTACTCAGCTTAGTTAAGTACCAAATTTTATTTTATTGCTCACTGTAAATCAAGAAAATTAAATTATAACTATAGGCCCTGCTCCATAATTTCAAGTGAAAAATCTGTTTCTTATCTATAAATAAATGTTACTATTATTCAACCTATCAACAATCACTGACAGCTTGTCATTTAATTTTTGCTATGACACTTTGTTTTCTCATAATAACATTAACTTAGATATTGATGTTCTTTTTGAATATACTGCGATTACGATTATCAAATATAATTTTGCTTTTCACATCACTACTTTCAACGCAACAAAATAAAAGCCAGCATAAAATATTTACAGTATTCGAAAAGCAGAGCTCAAATAAAATTGAACGCGGCACGCACGTATTTGCGCATCGTTAACGTACAAATCGCCAGCTAAAATTAATATAAGGGATCGACGGAGCTGTCTCATATAATTTTATTGGCTCACTTGGCAATGTCGAGCAACACATTTACTAATTACTCTTGAAGGTGATTGGAGAGGAACCGACAAGATTTTTACACCTCATGTCTCCTACACGTGAGCAATGTTTGTCGAACGAAAATATTTTAGAAATGAAAAAGAAAAAGCGATGATGATTTAAGGAAATGCAATTTCAGTACCTTATGTCACAATTTTAGCAGCCGAATTGATATTTACTCTTTCTATCAGACGTAAAATTGATAATAATAATAATTCGCATCGTATTTACATTTCATTCCTCCCGTAAAGCCAAAATGAATTTTAAATTAATTCTGCCCACGGAGAAATAAGCTTAATTTAATCGTGACTCAGCAGTACGGACATGAAACTTTTAAGATGGCTGTTTATTCCAAACCATAATTTATATGTTAATAATTAATCAACTAGCTTATTCTCCTATAATCTTCTTTAATTAATAGCTTCTGTAAATAAATTCAGGCAATGTCAAGTAAACGAAACCGGACGGATGCTGTTAAAGATTAATGTTAAAGAGAAACTAAATATATTTTTTGTTGGATGTAAATAATATTTGCGGGAAAAGTGAGCAAATTTTATAGTAATTCTTATACTCCATATAACCTTCTGTTTAAATTCTAAACAACGAGCTTATTGTCGGTTTTATGAAATTACGATTCAGTATTTTTTGTTGTTAAACGAATTTACATCAGAATCGTATGAAGTGAAGTAACTTTTGGTTTTCGGTAATATTCAATGAGCCAAACGTTTACAGCGAATAAACATGATTATAGATGACTGAGCAATAAATTGCGATCGCTGAATTCCCTTTGCGATTGACGGACTCTGATTTGTAATATTTCTGTTAAAATTTGTAGATTTAAACTGAGTAACCCAGTGTGGTCCGAGGCGATAATGCAGGATAGTTAGTGTTGCTCGCTGAAACTAAACATTAACTCATAGAATATCGTGTTTCGGCTAAAGTTTCTGTTGTTGTGTGGTAGTTGGGAGTTTTCCAAATTCTCGACTTGCGAACACAGACGCTGTCTTTGCTTTAGTTCGCTCCTTAGGGGCTATTGTACGTGACTTGTCAATTAGTTAGGGTTGTATATTATTCAGTTTATTTGCCGCTTTTATAGAGGAAAAGTACTAATAATGTAATAAAATTGCGTAGCTGGCTGTAATTAAAAGTGGAATAAATTGTGACAAATGATGCAGTTGGTACCATTGACGAAGTACATATTAAAGTAACCTTTTCATATCACTTATCATTCGATCGGCTGCTACTTTCGGGGTACTTAGTTATCTATGGGACTCTTTAACATCAAAATAGTGGAAACCTTAAATAAGATACATTGATAGTGTAAGTGTGTATGTGTGTGTGAGGTGGCAACCAAAACAAGAGTTGCTGTCCTGCGAGCATGAGGAAATACTTTCAGAGTGCCACTACAAGGAGGCGAGCCCAGAAACTCTACTCTGTCAACGATCTTCAGCAGAGAGGAACTACTTTACTACTAACCCCAGTTTTAAACAAGGATTCCGCTAAGCCTTTTCTCCCTTTATATCCAAATACTTTTATCAGGCTCACATTCAAGTATCATTTCTACTTTCTCAATATTTATATTGAAATACCAAATCCAATAATCGATAATTGAAAGCTAATAATATAATGGTCATTCAAATTTTTCTCGGCATCAATTGTTTTGGTAGCTTTATGTAAGGAAAATGGAAATAATAAAAGACGATTATGGTAATCCGGTTGATTATTTCAAACGTTGTTATACAAATTGATTCATCTAAAGCGAATTAGATTTCAAAGAGAGAAACCTTGTTACGGCAATCACGATACATTGTGAAAGAATATGGATAATATTACGAGTTTCAAGGGTTTAAATAGATTATGGCTATAAATTTCTACGAACTGCAGGATTATTTCCACCTAGGTTTTTAAATCGCTCTATTACTGAGTCTTGTCATTGGCATGTTCGCTAACGATTAGCCGTAATATGATTTTGGAAATATCGTTTGTCTCTGGAAATAATCGTGTCATAGCTTTAGATCCCATACCCCAGATGCAATCAATTTAGTAATACTTATAATTTGTGCACTATATATATATAATGACATAGAAATCTGAGTATATATTTTAAACAATGTGTATAACACATATTGACATTTAAATAATGTGATGCCGTTGTTAGTAAATTATATCTATATTAAATATAACAGAAGGAATAGAAGGAAGGAAATTTACTCTAAATAACTTAGTGATTATATTTTAAAAAAATGCCCGCGGTACATTTTGATTTTAACAACATTTCAATAACGAACACAAATATAATTTTTAATCAAGAACTACTATTTTGTAGATTACTAAAATTTTGCTTCCTATACGACAATTGAAACCTAAGACTCGGATTTATTTTTAATCTCTGTTATACAGCTGTAGAATCCTGTAATAACACCACACCTCACTAGTACATGTATAATAAACCTCATTTGTTTTTGTTCGGAACTCCACAATAAACCTATATAAGGACCTCCAATAAATACGGGACGCAAACTTTAACAGGCTCGAATAGAATGATTTATTAACTAGAGCTTCTATCTATTAGCCATTCGCACACAAAGCAAGGGGTTCTGAAGCACGGCTAATAAATTTTATTTGCTGCACCTTCAATATACTTGATACCTGGTTCAAGTAGTTTTGTTCACGATCTCTATGATATACAGACTTAAAGTTCTCATATTTGCATTTATTTGTTTTGACATCACAATAGCACACAACACAGAACGTATAAATAATCCACTGTGATTTACACGCAATACTTTACAAGAACGAATAATACAACTCTCTTACTATAACGCTAGTCGCAGAACTTAACTTTGAATAAAACCGCTTCTGTGACAATTTCTTCCATAAAACCGTACGAAACTTTCCTTTTGATAGTATCAGTTTGATGAAAAGCACAATTAGTCGATCTTAAACTCGGCAGAGATAACACAAAGTAAAAGTTTCCAACTTGCATCAATCCTACAACTTAATTTATTAGAAACACTGTCAAGAGTCGGCTCAAGTAACCAAGTTACATAACCTAGTTTAGTCTAGAAAAACTAATACAACGGCCATTTGTATACGAAGAGAAATATTTATGGCATCGTTAGCACATAAAATCGTCGTTTCATTACCCCAGGAAATCTTATTCTAAAGGAGAAGGGGGACTAATGAATTGCGAAAAAAACAAGGCGCCCATAAATTCGTTTGCAGTTGTCCGCCGTATTAAGGTTTCCGTAATTGTAACCAACAAGGGCTCCGAAGGCTTTGTTTCGACTGCCACAAACTGTTAGACACGAGACGCGCTTTTATAGCAATTTATTTTCTTGGCAATAAAAGCGTTCTCATTTTTCCAGCAACGAATTGCGGTCACATAGTGCTACGTACCGAGACGTATGTATCCACTAGGCTAAGTGCAGAAAAGTGTCGGGATGCCTCGGCTGCTCGCGGCCCAAGAATGTCCGCAATAGGGCTTTTAAATGTCACTTTTTATTGAACGCTACTTGGCTTTCGCAATGGACCTTGTAAACTTTAATAGTCTAAGACGACAATTTCACAACAAAGATTACAGCTAAAAGAAAATAATGAAAATCGTTTTATAGGTAGACGTGGAACGCGAAGGCCTTGCAACATATTCTTGAAGCGTCACAATGCTTTATTTTTCATATGTAGTTAAAACTGGAAGACAATAGCAAGCAATAACGTCAACCAGAAGAATGGGGGTGGAACAAAACCGGCTGAAGTGGCGAGCCAGGGTCACTCTATTGTTGCTCGAGATATTGCTTGCACCGACACACACACACACACACACGCGCGCGCGCTATGGATCAAAAAGAATAACCTTACTAATTATTCCCGGGATCTTTTCACATCCCTATACTTTTTCATAAATCTTGCATAAATTAAAGAGATTTATGAATAAATCATTCGGGCTTGTGTAGTATTGTTCATTTGCATATAAAAATGCTTACTTATAGTATGTTGAAGTTGATTATTTACTACTTTAGTTTATATTCTAAACACAAGAGTAACTTAAATAAACATTACTTTTAACAAAAAAGACAATAGCACCCATAAACTCTGAAAGTTATCCAGTCATAACGATATTTCTTCGTAAAGCGCAGCCATATATCTTAACAATATTCACACACTTTCAGTTTTTACAGCGGCATCAAGGAAACATAAATCCCGGTTACCATCCCAAACATTTAACCAAAAGACATTACATTAGTTCATTCACCTTAGAACATATTTCTCGAGGTAGTAAGTTCAGATCGAGGGCAGTGGTGCGAGGGAAGTTATGACCTTAGCGAATGGCCCGGGACATGCTTGAACTGACTACAGCTGCGGAATATTGTCATTCTCATTGTTATTTTATCTCGTCTTCTATTGTCAATGACGAATATTTGGCTCCCGTCAACACGTGAGCCAAACATTCGTCATTCAAATTCAAAATAACGATTGCCTATGATTTATAATATCTATATATTGCATAGAATTTAGGATTGCATTGCGGTTTATATTAGTAATATATTCATAACATCCATGTATATTCCTATACAATTAGTTTTTATAATTTCAAGGAATATCAATGTAATTTTCGGTGCACTGTGTATATCACTAAAACATATTTTTACTGTTTTAACATATAAAACGTTTGTTACAATATAAATCTATAATATATTATACAATGGTAAACGTTTGATACTAAGAGATAAGCTCTGAAAGTACAGAACCGTTTTAAGAAATATTTTGCTGACTAGATCTGAGTTGGTTATGTTTTAATGGCATACTACTCAAAGCTGCATGTGGACGTCAGCAGTTTAGATGTGTTCCATTTTTAAAACAAGTTATTATATTTGGTGTTTTACTCGATTTAAATAAATTTAATATTATTGAACTTGTCTTTGCAGGTGGAACAAAATAGAATAGGTTTAGGATTAAGAAACATGCAATTAAGACCTTTTATCTAAAAAAAATAATCTTGGTCTGTAATTGCTAGATAGCAATAAAGTGTTACTCGAGAACTAAAATATAACCGATGCAATGTTACCAATACTACACTAACTTAATCATTTGGAAGCGTGTTAATATGGTTAAATCCATACAAAGAAGATTAATTTTAATACGCGCATATCCTATAGCCCACGCGAGTTTCAGTTTTGTTATTCAGATGATTCGAATGCTCTTGCTCCCTTCATATTTAACTTTTATGTACTCGTATGCGGTAACATTCCTTTACGTACTGGCCAGAATCCCAGTGTAATAAATGTGGATTGCTTTGCTGCGTACTTTTTATTAATCCAATTTTGTAACTAGCAATTTTGGATTACAAATATGTTCATTGAGTTTCCTCTAGAGATATTAGGAGTGACCAAGAGATTGGAACATAAAGAATACCGTCGTTGAGCAGTGGATTAATAAAAATATTTGGTACCGTCGTCAACACATTTTCCAGGTGACTGAGCACTTTTGGTCTGAGTCATGGAACAATCTTAGGTAGGTAGGTACATATATATCTTTATATATATAATTCTTCTGTACGTGTGTTGACAGTGAACTCCTCCTAAATAGCTGGACCGATTTGAATACATTTTTTTGTGTGTGTACAAGTGGATTCGAGGATGGTTTAGACTTGGTGTTTTTAATTTATTTTTTCGCTTGTGCAGGACACCGTCTATATGTATATATTTAAATTAACAACCATTAGATATTTATTTAAATACGATTGAAATTAGTCAACGTTAAATGAGACAAATATAATCAATCTTTACAGTAACCTAATTCGTACACATACATACCCGGACCATACAATATTTTACCATAGTATTTTCATGATTCGAATGATGTATTACCCTGCATCCAAATGTTGATCAGTTCTTGGATAGTGATTATTATTTGAAATGTAATTAAATATTCGATACGATTTTTAGATAACATGTTGAAATATGCTTTTTTATTCGTATTTACGTAGGTATTGCTAATATATGATCAGATAATGAATCAAATGAATGATTAATGCATGGTAATAATGCATGGTTTTGGATCAAATTGCAGTATGACAGACTGGCTGCAATACATAAATAGATGTTGGTAAGGAGCCTAGCCATAGATGCAGCTGAACTTTTATCCTGCCATACATAACACAGCCAGAAACGACACGCAAATACAGAGCGGAGCTTTAAGCTCCCAATTTTCAAATTAAATTCTCTTTACGATTTTTTACCACACTCATACAAAAACATTGATCATAAAAGTAAAGTCCTATTGGTGTCTATGTAAATAAACAAGTTTATTATGTACAGAGATACCGGGTACAGGTGCGGCCGGTACAGTAAATCAACGGCGGCTTCGTTTAACCGGTCTAAAAAAAAAACAGATTCAATAACAAATTGTATTTTATGTATGTACACGTGTAAAGGAAATGCGAACAAAATTATACAGTATATCATACGGAGAGAGTTTGATGACAGTTTGCTAAAGAGTTCTGTCGAGGGTATTTGGAGAAAATAGCTTTTCGTAATTTTCCTTTTACCACGAGTAATAGAGGTATATAACTATATACGTATGTTAGTACATAATGGTTTCTTGGTAACACATATAAACTAAGAACAAACATATTATACAAATAACGTCAGTACATATTTAATAGAAAACCAGTTACTTTTTAGATATAATAAACTAATTTGCTTTTAAATGTTATTAAAAGCAAAATTATACCGGACATGTTGCTTTCTATTTCATTAAATAATGACGTCGTTTCATCGCCGTTTTATTATGAAGACACAATTCCGAAATTATTATATTAGTAAGGATTAGCTGTCGCTAAATATGAGGTACCATAATTAAAATTTTAATCAAATTTTCATTACCCACTACGAGTATTTGAAACGGTCTGCTCTCGCCTGATAGGGCAACATTGTCGGCTCAGGATTATTTTCGTCCGTAATATAATGCTAGCTAACAGTAATATTTTTTTACTACAGATTGCTGATGGACGTATTTATTAATTCAATTGTAGTACTTCATCCGTTAATCACGAATTTATTGCAAAGATTAAAGGAAAATCGAACTAATTACACGATGTATTGGCTCACTGTTTAATTGTTTAAACTAAATATATATCGATATTACACAGAACATATCCGATTTACTGAGTTCTGTACACATTGATGGCTTAATGACAAATTAATCGAATTATTCATATAAAATATGTTGGTAAGTATCTTATATCATATTCAATATTAAAATATGTATCAGGAAAACCTAATTATTTTATCAAAATAATTACACAATTCGTTTTTAAATAGCTAAAAAGATAGGAGGAAATTATACATAATTTGGTTCTATATGGTAATTAGATCCAATTCAACTTAGAAATGGGGGTTACAAATGTTCGTATAATTTTTCTTATTATCGTGGCACGAAAAATGGAAAGTAATAAGGTAGACCAGTTTACCGCACGCTATGACCTTTTGTGATATAAGTTATATTCCTATAAATGTCACCTTGACCGACTTTGACGTATACCTGTTAAATTTTATATGAACGTTTCGCCAATTGTAATTTTGTTAGTCACTGAAAGGTTATTTGATCGATATTTTCATGGCACGCCTATGGCTTTTACGTGAAACGACAAATTGTATCGTGTTCCATTTGTATTGTAAATTAAGTTCATTTATTACGAGCTTTTAGTTTTTATTTACGTAGTGTTGGTGTACTAGTAATAGTCTAGTCGATGCAATTTCTTCCAAAATATATTTCGGTAAACGTTATATTCCAAGTATTTAAATATGCTTCACGAGTACTGCTTTGTTCCTTTCCACACAATAGAACATTTCAGGAACACGTGTTCGGAGTTCGTGTTCATTATAATATTTCATAATAAAAGGATTCGGAGAGTGAAGATTAAAACACATGTGCGATTTAAAATTTTCGTTTTATATGTACAAACAGCTATATAACCAGTTAACAACATATATAATTGATAATGTAATTAAATAATACTCTACGTTCAAATCGGACTGCATGGTATGGCGTAGAGGTTTCCGTAGTCGCCTCGCCACTGCCGCCGCACCGAGTGTTGCGGGTTCGAAGCCCTCGCGGGACAAAAAAATTTGTGATCAACAAATGGTTTTTCGGCGTCTGTGTGGTCTTTGTGTCCGTTGTCTGAATGTTTGCAAAGTCCTCCGCCACGCAGTATTTATTCCTAGTGCGACAGTTGACTTTATAAAAGATAGAAAATAAAAAGGATAATTTATTACAAATTGACCAAAAACGACGCGTAAAGTACCTACCCTTGCTGTCAAAAAGTTGCGGTTCATATCCCACTTAATAACCATAAACGTCTTTTACAATTATATAATCTATTACGTTGAGTTACTTTTAAAATATAACTAAATATACCTATCGACCGTGTGTATATTCAGGATCAGGTTTAAAGGACAACTATCCCACGAGGGACAATCTTTATGTCACGGGCCGCTGAACAAACATTTAAATAATGGATACACAAAACACACAAACTCTGAACAACTATTTATATATCACACAGCTTTTAGTCTCATGCATTGTTATGTTGCTATTTGAAAAGGGACTTCATCTATCATATTTACAGCGAGTGTAATAAAGAAAGTTTCTTCCCAACTATATATTAAGCACTAGATTTTGCCCACGGTTTCGCTCGCGGGTATGTAGGTTAACATTTTTATGATTGAAAGATTACCTATGTCCTTTTCTGTTTCTCTGACAACGTGTATGCGAAATTGCATAATGATCGGTCGAGTAGTTAAAGCGTAAAAACGTAACAAACAAACATTTAAAATATTAGTTAAGCTATACGTGAATGAAACGTTATATATTAGCACCTTATATAATTCCAGCATATTACTTCTAGGTAGATTATCTAATAACTAAAGTTCGAATGTACGGCTTCTTAGAAGTTAAAAAGAAAACTCATGAAACCAATATTAGTTTAAAATAACTATATCCTTCGTAATTCGATGGGTAAAAGGGTAATTAAAAAGCGCCTCAAGTATTTTTTTTTTTATATATCTACCTTTTAAAACTGAATGACGTCGAATTAAAGTAACTGGCTGTTTAGGTTGGTGTCGCATAATAAATGGCTTGGTTTTAATGTCTTTGCCTTTTACCGTTCTATTTATAGATTATTAATAATGTATTTTCATAAATTAGGTTTATTAAAGGATGTCTAAACAAAGTAGATTTTTACTTCAATAGCTTATAGATAGATCTGGGTTTGATACCTACCCGCCAGCGTCGTATTAATTGGTTTACATGATAGAAACTCAGTAACAGCACACTATTTGTGATTGGGTTTCCCACCTCATTCCCCAAAGTCACAAGTACACTCAAAATGGTCTATATCGTCTGTATTGACAACCTGTGTGAAGACGACGAGAGTCAATATAGCGCCGTTAAAAATACCAGTATAACATACTTATAATAGCAGTCCTGTGTAAACTGTCCCTCTGGTAGGCACGGGCCTCTTCTCTGTGTGAAAAGGTTAGGCCTTAGTCTACCATGCTGGCCCAGAGCGGGTTGTCATATTTCACATAATTTCTTAAATATTATGAAAATCCCATACATATGCAGTTTTCTCACGCTGTTTTCCTTCACCGTTAAAGCAAGAGATTATCTTATAAATACGCACCTAATTTCGAAAAGTCACTAACACCACTGCGTGGCAATCAAACATATAAACTTTACTTAAACTTTTGAATTAATCAAATCGTGGGTTGGTCCTTAGTCCAATCATCAGGGATGATCAAATATCCTTCGTGTTGTATAAGTCCATACGTTTATCATTTGTTATACCTCCTGTTATTGGTTGTGACCAAGGAAACATACGGTCCGAATGTTAGAATATGACTGTATGACTTGATGGGCACGGTCATATCGCAACCTATAAACTAGTGCACGGTGTGCTAATAAAGTTTTGCGTATAGCGTTCAGATCAGTGAGCTTTAAATATGAGGATAGTATGCTGGTAAAAATTTAATATAATTGTTTGTTATATTACCTAGGCTTCGATTTGCGAGCGAGTATCTCCTCGCTCGCAAAAAAGATGAGCTGGAATCTCAATATTATAGTTTGCTATGTGAACCAAAAATTATAGAGCTATTATTTTAAAGACTAATTCCGCTCTAGGAATAATGCCTGTGTCGCGGAGGACCTAATAAACATTTAAATAATGGACATAAAAACTCAAACTCGAAACAACCATTTGTGGATCACACAAAGATTTTTCCTATGTGGGATTCGAACCCATCCCAATACTCGGTAGTAACAGTGGCGAGGTCATTATTTAAACCACTACGCCGTTCATGCATCCGTGCTATTATAATATTGATCTTGCGCTCTAACCTAGTAGATCAAATGGTAGTCGTATTCTTCATGAGCTATTAAATATCTGCTTTTTATTTGTTTATACCTCGAGGTCTGACCGCGCCCTTAATACCATTATTTCCAGAAATTTATAAAACGGTACATATTACCTTAACGAAAGCATTCCTTTAACTAAATAGAAACCCTTGCGTGTTATTTATTACTCCCAGTATACCACAGTTTCTCCACTACTAGCGGCAACAATTAAACAAATAAACATAAACACATTTCCCCCGCGCGTGCTTGAAGTTTTTATTAAATTGCAAGGAGTCTTGGAAAATACATTACCTCGCTAGTAGGAAAGGTAAGTTCAGTGTCATCCATCATGCATCTATGCACCTTCGTTGTAACATAGGTATGTACATAGACTGATGCCTGTATATACCTTTGTATATACTGCAGAGTAGGTAGACATGTAGGTTATTATTATTTAGGTACTTTATTTAAAACATTAATCTCTTAAATTTTACATTTTAATTATTTAAAAATAATATAACTATGTTCGGAAGAGCCACCAGCATCGGGTACAGGAACCAAGCTAATCCGATCAATGCGTGCCGTGTCGAGCAATACCGCCCTCTATATACAGGACTTGAAACGGCCATTATTATTTTTATTACCATGTGTCTCCACATAGCTTTTTAAACAAGTAAGTCTACCAGGCCCATTTCACATCCTTCGCCGTAGGTATTTTTCCCTCTTTGGAAATCAAACCCTTACTTTACAATCTGTTTGATTTACAGGAATTATCCCTAGCTTTATTTCCGAAAAATAACTCAATGCTGTACGGTATTCGTTTTAAACACATAGTAAGGCCGCCATTAAAACAGTGCGTTATCCGTGTCGACATTAATTTATTGAAACGAAACTGGAACTCGATTAAAACTGTATAATATTGAACTAGATTTATTCATCCAATGAATATAAGGCAATTGAGCTTGTTAGTTGAACTATATAGTTGAAAGATAGAGCGGCTATGCCTCCGAGATCGTACCGTCGCATCCCAGGGGACGTACGATGTTGTCCATTCCTGCCAAATGACCAATGGACCCGCAGTATGTCGACGTAGTAATGCGGTTATAAAATATCCCTTGGGATACCTTTGTGATTCTGTGATACTTGTGTACAACTTTTACATAAAGCAAATGGTCAGCCTAGTGTCACTGAACTACAAGCGACAAAATTTGGTGGTCTTACAAATCCACTACACAGATTTTGGCGTAGTGGTTTATTCGCCTCACCACTACTTCGTCGAGTGTTGTGGGTTCAAATTCCACACGAGACAAATCTTTGTGTCATTCACAAATAGTCGTTCCGAGTCTAGGTGTTTTCTGTATCCGTTGGTTTAATGTTTGTAAAGTCCCTTTAGATGCGTTGTCTTTATAATGAAGGAGTAGAAATACTATGTATAAAGAATCCCTTGCATGTTCTTATTATCTTTCCCTAATTTCTACATTCGTATTCTCCTGAGGAAAGTTGAGCCCCTTCTAAATGATAATGCGTATTCTTGTAATTAGTACACAATTAAACTCATAAGAGTTTTTGCATATTTTGTAAGGGGAGTGCGAAAATTAATTGATAAAGTTCCCGACGACACGTAGCGACGCCATAAATATTAATCAGAGTGCCACTATGTACGCACGTACGTGTGCTAGGTGTTTCACAACATTCTGTCTAATTAAATTTATAATTATCCATACTTCCTAACTAATATTATAAATGCGAAAGTGAGTTTGTTTGTTTATTTGTTATGCTTACACGCCTTAACGACTCGGTCGAGCATTATGAAATTTCGCATACACGTTTTCAGGGCTATAGAAAAGAACGTATGGTACCTATAATTCAGAAAAAGTAGTTTGCAAGTAACGCTGTCTATTTAGTACGGTAGCCTGACTAAACCGCTCAAGTGATTTTGATATGTTGATAGCCTTAACAGTTGAAATTAAAGGCGATTTTAAAAAACTGCGGTCGAACACTAGTTATAGCTCAGCAGTTTTATATAAGTGGCATTGATTGAATTGCATTTTTTGATATACGAAAAGATAGCGAATGACACTACTCGACTAATCGTAAACTTAAAAATAAAAGCAACTCCTTTTCATTTCACAGTTATTACTTCATGAGTACCTATTAAGCAAGGAAATATGTATTTTAAGTGTTACCGAAATATATAAAAACAGCTAAAACATACGGAGCGATAAAACTTCATCGAAAGCGTATAAGCCTACAACTTTTCACGCGAAAATCCCATTCATAGTCTCTCATTTGCCATATACGACACCCCAGTAAAGGAGGGTGTCTATTTTTAGAGCACACTAAACATTTCCAGTGAGAATTTTCTTACCTTCGAATGTTCCACTTGACTGTTTATATTTTTTCACACTAAGCTGAATCACAAATACATTCATGAGACCAATGATCCTTGCAGATTTCATATTGTAATTCATTCGTGTCATTGACTAGTTTTAAGTTGAAGCTTACAGCGGGTAATCTCTAATAATGGTTTATCACATGACATCACTTAAATATCTGTCTGAAAAGAATCAAAGCTTATACTCTAATTGATTGTATATCTAAATCAGAATTGTATGACATATAGTAGATATATTATTTAGGTAGCATACGGTAAAACAATAGCAATTAAATTACTAACATTTAACGTTACATAGTTTCAGTTTAGATGGCATAATATATCTGAAGGGATAGAAGAACTTTGAGCATAAATAATTGAATCGCCGTTTCTGGCTCAGGTTAAAAATAACATCAACCAACCCTAATAGCATTAATAGAATATTTTATTCTCATTTTATGAACCCTTTAACTGTCAACTTGAATTTTAATTACACATAATCTAAATTAGTATACAAATAACTTTGGAGCACATTAAATAAATTGTATGAAACATTAGAAAGAAGAAGTCCACAATATTCCTTATTAATGATCGCATTATTTGTTGCGAGTAGGAGACACTGGTCGGTGTTATTCGACTATTAAAGCACTTCCAACTAATATTTAATAGTACGATTAAAGTTTATGATTTGCACCATACTTTTTCCTAAGGGCGGACTCACACGGTCGCATGTATTATTCAACGACCGATAGAAGGTTCCCTATCTACTCAGTCACTCGTTCGTCCACTCCATAGGTTTAATTACCTTCTGAACAAGCTTTTTGTACGTTTATTTTAACTTTATTGGCCCTTCAGTTTAATTAGTTAACATATAAGTTAAAAGTGTTTTACATCAGTTGATATATTGTTAATTAATTTTACAAAGCTGCTTTTATAACACGTATAGAAAATTCCTATATACCTACTCTTCACTGAATAGTAATACGATGAATTGAAATTAATTCACTTTTTTACATTAATTCAAAAGTGTATCAGAATTGCTGCAAGGTATAACAAAATAATTCTTGTGTAAAATTGTTCACGTTCATCATCTCAAAACGACATACGAACGACTATATTACGATTTGACTTGAGTGCTGAATACGAACATTGCTAGAGATCACGAGAAACTCATAGACATGTGCATGAAGGTAAAGTGCACAATTCAATCATATTCCGACAGACATTTCAGCTTCTTGGTACGTGACCATGTTTCATAGATGTACTACATTCAGAGAACTAGTTCCAGGTATAAACGCAGCCTTTACACATGTTTGTGCGCCAGAGATATCGTCTTAACCTTTTACTCATATGCACCTTATTCTAGCATGCATGACTAAGTACCTCGACTATGTTAGTTGCATCGAACAAACCAGTATCCTACATTTTAGTTAACTATACAGAATAAAAGGAGGTTAACGAAGTAGCGATGATAGCAGGTCGATTGACCCGCAGGGTTAATCAACGCTGTCGCTGTTCGCCACATGACCATTTACGAAAATGCTCGCTCCTCCGTCCCTCGTAGAGCACGAAATGCCGTCCGTCCCGGCCGTCATGTATATTTATATGTGTGTGAGTTAGTACCCGCAAATATTCTAATCTCACCTTATTCATTATCAGTATTTGCAATCTAATATAAGCATTACATTGCTAAGGTTTAATGGCTGTCACTCTGTGGCATAATTGATTTCTAGTCTAGCCTGGTTGACGTTTAAAGTCAACTAAACAGAACATAGAAAATATCCGCTGCGTATCTCTACACACCGAGTAATGAGTGCGAGGTGCCTCCGAGGCGCAGCGGTAGTGAATGTGACTGTTGTGCATGAGCTCTCGGGTTCAAATCCCGAGAGCTCATGCACAGAAAGAAATCTCAATAGCAGCCCGGAGTTTGGAATTTGGTCCTGCTCCTGATCTCTCTCCGGTCGTGTAGGATTACCGTCCCATCGGATCATGAGAGTTAAGGAACAGAGGGTGTGCTTGTGTTTGCGCACACACTTGTGCACTATAATATCTCCTGCGCAGATGGTCAGTCTCCGTTAAGATTGAATTAATCTGGAGAGATCTGTAATAATGATGACGATTATAAAAATAAAAATGTCAGTAAAACAATGTTGTATTTGTTGTTTTATACTCTGTATGTTGCATAGTTGCTAATAGTCTTAACTTCTAACTTAAACTTCTGCTACGTACTATCTCCACTGTGCTCTTTTAAGCTATCCTTTCAGTGCATTAGACGAATCTAATTGAAATAAGCGCCTAAGTAATTGGCTTGTACTAATGTGAGTACTTACTCCTAACTTTATAGTTACCAGAATCAATTCTATTCGTCGGTTCGTACATCCAAGCTAGAATACGCTGCTCAATTTTATAGTGTAACTGTAGTGCTAATGGAAATAGGTTTTATAGTACTAGACATTTAGAATAAGTAGTGTAGTTACAACTCGTCTGTAGCGCCGCCAAGTTAAAATATTGTTATCGTATGGTCTTCATGAACTAACGTAATAAATCGCAGATCGGTATCAATTGTTAATATTCATTGTTGGGGTACGTAATAAGTGATAAAAAGACAAATTGTTAGTTGAATAAAGCATTCATAAGTAAGATTTTGCGCTTTCCAAAGCATCAAGTCCGTGTTATAGTGGCGCCTCTAAAAAGTATAGGTTAACTAGCTTTTTGCCCGCTGCTTCACCCAGAGACTGTTTTTTCGTTTGGGAGAAATACCTTTTATAGGGTACTCTATGTCTTTTCTGCAACTCTGACACCTTGTTTGCGAAGTTTCATGATGATCGGTCGAATAGTTAACGCGTGAAAGCATAACAAACGAACAAACTCACATTCGCATTTATAATATTAGTTGGGATGTACAATTTATGAGGTTGTATTTTTGTTTATCATAGAATAGGCGTGTTTGATAGAGCTGACATTTTTAAGGCCTCAAAACAAATACATATTAAAAATATAGATGACCATTCCATTTATTTTATTAGTTGGCCTATTTATGTTTACATGTTCACAACTTAGTATGGTCACGGATTACCACTTGTTACAATCTTGATATGTTTACCATAATAAACTCCTACTACATTACTTATTCACGGTTACCCGAAAAGGATAATTTTAATCTGATTTGATTTGGGCTTTAGTTTTTAAAGTTCTCCGCCTGCCAACTGTCCCATTCGCACTAACCTTATATTTTTTGTCGTTAATGCTATCTTCTATATATAAAAGTCTCTGACATTTAAACACAATAATGAATTGTCATATTTGAAAGTCGAATTCGTTACTACACAATCAGTAGTTGCACATTCGTACAATGGGTTAAAATGTATTATTAATAAACATATTTCCAACCCACTCATATTTATTAATGTAATAGAAAACTTACATGTTTGCTGATATAAAATGAGTGAAAAAAATCTGTCTATATTAAATAGCCAACGCTGTCAGCGAAAGCTGCGCTAATATGCCATTCAGTAAATATTCTTTCATACAATTTATTCAGAAATTAAAACATGTGTGTAAACCATTAACAAAGTTTTGAGCTTGCAGCACTACAAGGGTCATTCCCGTCTGAATTAGACTGTGTATAGCAGTAGTTTTGCTCAGTAATTAATTTCTGAGAGCTAACACTGCCTTTGAAGTGACACTAGAGAAGCAAGGCAAGCCTTTAACAATTTCTGAACTGAACTTGAAACGCATTTAGAATGCATTTACGCTCTTGGATTATTATTAACGTGAACGTACAAAATTACGGTGATAGCGAAAACTATGAGCCACGCACCTTACAACCTATTTTTACTTCCCATCAAAATACGTAACCCTGGTAAGCCAAGTAGAGTGTAATTTTTGTTAATCAAGCTTGAAATATTTATCCCCTTGAAAATTTACAATAAATTCTCGTGACAGTGAACTTAATTATATTGTATTTATAGAGCTCTACTAAAAAGTAGCAGGCAATTAACTCACAACCACTCTTTTCAATTGCCAATGGTCTACAATGATACTAATAATACTTACATTTCTTTTATTATATGAACTGGTGTATGAAATTCGTTATTTGAAGGATCAAATAAGTAGATAAAGAGAACAGTATATTATGTAGTGATAGTAATCCTAATCTATATTAAAATGCGAATGTGAGTTTGTTTGTTACGCTTTCACGCTTTAATTACTTAAGCGATCATCATGAACTGTTGTCCGAGGCATAAAAATGTATGATAAAATATAGACTAACGCGAGCGAAACAACTCTCAAAATAATAGAGTATCAAAAGTTTAAGTTAGTTAAGAAAGGGTGCGGTAATACCCCAGTAGAATAGTAGTAACACACAATGCTCTGTAAACGTACACACACATGCACAGTGTACAGGCAATAAATTCACACTAATGCAAAAGTGTCCCTGACATTACATCGCACTAACTAGAAATTTACTCACACATACCTAAACGCGTCTTGCGCTTGCATCAAAGGCAAAGAGATATGCTGTCTCTAGACTTAATTACTCTCGTAAGTTCTGTGGTATAAGAGCGCTTATGTTTTCGACCAATCATTTGGGAAAAGTGTTATTTGGTTCTCTGTTAGTAAAATCTTTATAGCGCCATAGAGTTTGGTAATGTGCCGGTATTCTATGTATGATTTTAAGCTCCTCTCTATGGCGTAGGACTAAACAGCAATGTTATGTTTTATGCCTAGCAGTGAACTGTTATAGGTTGATTGGAATGTATCACTGGCTAAATGTGGGTTACATATCTACGTTGTAAAAAACGACAACTCCACTAGGAATAATGCCCGTGTCACGAGGGTCTTTATAAACGTTCAAACAACGGACACAAAGAGCATCCAGATTCGAAATAACTACATATATGTGAATCACACATATTTTTGTCCCTTGTGGGGATCGAACTAACAACACTCGGAGCGGCGGCAATGGCTTAAACCACTAAGCCATCTGTGCATTTAGATCTGTTTAATACCTCGAGGATAACGAGTGTTAGTGCTATGTTATGTTTTTAGAGAGCACAACACGTTCTACATCATATATCATGGACCGTAAACATTTTTATTAACAAATATCAAATACATTTCTACGATAAAGCCGTGCCACAATCCGTAATCCTTTTCATTTTAAATAGAAGCAGTATTTCAATGTATTTTACTCGACAGCTTGTTTATATGCAGCCGTGTCGAACATTCTTGACGCTAGGATTATTTGTTATCTGTGGATGTTGGATTAGTGCTGTCTGTATTGAGCGTTTGATCAACACATAGACAAAGACATAAGTTGATAGAGTTAAGCGTTGTTTTGTTAAGCAATTGCGACAAGCTTTTTCCATGACGTCTGTGATATAACAGTTAGTTCATATCAATACCTTATGTGTCAATCTGCTGTTGAAGTAGCCAATTCTGCTGTCGGGTCTGCCACACAGTGGCGGTAACGCCGATCTACTGTATTTTGGGACTTACTAATACTATTACCGTAATATGACCGTTCCCAAAACGTAACACACGCCGTGCTTCGACAAGCTTTAAGAGTTGAACATATATGATTAGTTATACGGCCATTCAGTAGTCTTAAATAATCTTACATCTGGTCAAATCTTGAATGACATTATTATACGTATTTGGGATAACTTAAAGGAGTTGCGAATATGTAATGGCAGTTACGCCGCGCAAAACAACAGACATTTCGAAACAACTATTGTATGAAATAAAATCACTGTTGCACATAAACATCAAAACAAAAACATAACGAGTGGAAAACATAAACGTTTCACGACTTGATAAAAAAGGGGTCCAAATTGTTTGAAGTTGATCGTCATTTCATACGCGTGTATATGTAAATACGGTACAATGCGTTCCTTCTACTCAAAGGCATACCCAATTGCTTTGACTTCCCATACAACTCTGTTCGAATCCACACAGTGAATCGAATCGACGATAGCTGGCTAGTTGAAAAATCACCACCGATGTTCTTTAACATAAAGTGAAAAGTTTCAACGAAAGATTGCACTTACCCGGACTTTATAGAAGGATTTATTTTCATCTTAATCCGTGTCCAAGATAATTCTGTCGTCGGGAAAACTCGTGAGGATTTGTGGAAGCTCTATAACGTCTGGTATACGATTGCATACTGGATTTATACATCTGCAAGCGTCTTGTGTATATGAGCACTTTAAAAGCATGCAGACAGAGTATTACGTTAGATAGAAAATGGGATTAGTTATAATATGCACTTTGCATGTTCTCATATCTCATTTCTGCTACATATCTATTAATACAATTACTTTAAAGCTGGTAGCTCTTTGCCTAAGCTTTTCAATGAAAGGCACGGCTCTAATTTGTTAAGCGACCGTAAGCATTTAGCTTGCGAGATTTTCTAAACTAGATTTTTATCATGTCACATCCTAACCAGTATTATAAACGCAAATCTGAGTTTGTTTGTTTGTTGCTTTCACGCCTTAACTAATTTACCGATCATCATGAAAGTTCATATATACTTAGTCAAGGTTACAGAAAAGGACAAGCTACCTTTTATCCAGGAAAAACCTACTGTTCCCAAATGAAGCTGCAGGCAAAAGCTAGTTTTGTGCAAGTATTAATTTTGAATGAAGCTATAACGCAGCAAGCTTTATTGACCGATAATCAATGTAGCAGGAGGCGCTTTTCTTCCACTTTGGAATCTGTCTACATTATTTTTATGTTAACACAAAGAAATGTTATCTCATCACTCAAAAATAACAAGGTTGTTACAAGCGATCGGTGGCCACCATTACTGGTCACGTCTTTATACATTATTCATCGGCTTGAAACCGCGGAGGCTTCGTATCCACATTTTTACAATGGCAAGACACCGAACTTCACTTACATTTATGTCGTACTAAACTATTCACGCGATTATTATATGGAAAGCGGTATTCGAGTTCTCCATGTTATAACCTAATATTTGTGTAAACTTACCGTAACGAGGATGCAATAGAAAATATTCTGTGAAGCAAAAGGCTCGTTTTTCAAATGCCAGCCTCTGGTATTTTTACATGAAGGTATTTTAAAGTTATTTTTTTGTTTGTTAATGGATGGCGAAGAATAAACTTACATGGTTTAGTTATATGTTTGCTTTTCACATATTGGCTGTGCTAATTTATTTTCATAACTAAACTACTAGAATGTTAAACTACCAGCTTCAGCCAGTCTGCGGGATGGCTATGAGTACTTTAGTTAGTTTTAAGAGATATACGAGTATGTGAGGTTTATAAATCATACTAATGGGAAAGGTTTGCAATGATTCCACCACTGACGTGCACATAAACGTTTAGCTTATTTAGAGGGATTTATAGGACCAAGACTACACTAGTAACCTAAATTAACAAAAATATTTTTGAATAAGGAATGCTCTAACTTTTTCTTGAATTACGGTACAAGCAAGTTACAAACGGCTTACAACAACAATCATTGAACCATTATTCGTCCACTGCAGAGTCGATAAATCAGAAAAATATTACGGCGAGATAAAATAAAATATACCACATTTTAAATTTCCTGGTGCATAAACTAATACTGAAGAGAAAATATTGTCGCATATAAAAGTGCAATTAAATTAAAAGACCGCTCCAGGCTCGGTTTTTATTACCAACGGCGCATATTTACGTGCCCCGCGCTGTTCCGTGGTTCATATGAATTTCATTTATTTGTAGATTAAGTAATCATATGCGGCAAATCTTATAATACGTCAGATTTATATCTTTATATATATAAATCTTTTGTGCGTGTGTTTGTAATTAAACTCCTCCTAAATGGCTGGACCGATTTTGATAAAAAAAATTATGTGTTTAAGTGGTTTCGAGGATGGTTTAGATTTGTTTTTTTTTTCGTGTTTATATGACAACATCTGTCAGGACAGTTAGATTATATATATAAACCTAAAGTATTATAAGATTTACCAAAAGGTTAAGCAGATATATGTATCATAGATAAGAGTTGTCACACTCACATTTTGCGAGCCATGTCCTCTGTAAGGATAATGCAAGACTTGCTTGCTTTCTTTGTTTCCATCTAAAGAGGAAAGTACTATTCGATCCAGGAGTAGAACTCGGTACTGTTAGATCGTCAATTACTCAAGCGCTCCCAGTTATTGCACCATAATTTTAAGTACTACATTATTCTAATTCATTTTGCTGAAGTAATTGTACAACTTACTTTCAGCAAATATGGCTTTAGTTGGTTTTGCAGATATATTTCTGTGAATTGGATACCGCGAAAAGCATACGCATAGTGGCGGTATATTAAACGGAAGCCTAGCAAACCGGCATACAAGAGAATGCTCTTTCAAAACTCCTAGGATGTTTTTCCTTTTTAATCTTTATTTAAGTACCACATTTGAAAAGTCTGATATGGGTATATACATATATAATTGTATATGTATTAATAAGAATAATTAAATAATTCTCCCAAGTATTGAGTATATACTTACACTAAGAGTCTATTCTCATAAAAATCACGGTAATAAGGATATGAACTTACACCCGCCACTCACTTCTTATCGCCGCCCATGTCTACCCTTACCTATTGTGCTGTCATCACTCAAATAAAACATGAAAACGTGACATTTTAAAAAGCAATCACTTTCCATTATCAAGCTTTTTCGCCATTCATTTCCATCCCGTTTATTCAACACTGTAAGATAAATAAAAGATAAACAGCCGTGGCTTTACGTTTTTTATCACACATGTCACATACCGCTCCATTCATTCCGATTTTCAATATGAACAGAGGTCATCGGCATTATACTTTTTCACGGGCTGACAGTAATACAATTTATCTTTCCGCCGATACATCAGAATTCGGACAGGGTCGGCTATCAACAAGTGTCAAGATATAAATAAATCGTACCCGCAGACGCCCTTAATTCTACCGATACGAAGGGACCACATCCAAGAAATTCGCACTGCCTGCCCACGAAATATCCCGTATGAAAACTTATGTACAATGGGATTTTGTTGTCTGACATCATACACGTTTTATGACGTATCATCACGGATCCTTCATAAAAGAAAACTAGTTACGTAATATTTAGGTAGAGCCTTTGTTTTTAAACATTTGTAACAGATACGTAAAAAGCCGTTGATTTGTTCTATTTTTAACTAGCTTAGTTATTTGTGAAATAATTAAGCAACAGTTTAAGTATTTGTAAAACATTTTTATAACGTAGACTAATTATAACATTGTCAGGAAAAGTTCGCCTTATGAGTAGAATTTAAAAATAAAATGCCTTATAAATATATCAGTAATTATGTACAATGGGATTTTGTTGTCTGACATCATACACGTTTTATGACGTATCATCACGGATCCTTCATAAAAGAAAAACTATTTACGTAATATTTAGGTAGAGCCTTTCATAAAAAGAGATAAATAACAATATTTACAATTACGTAATAGCAATATCTTTATTTAATGGCCACCTTCAATATTATTAACCAAGAATCTTAACTGATTATTATGTTGTAATAATAACTCCGCATTTTAAATCACTTATAATTATTTTACAAGTAGTTATAACTAAGGCATGAACGGAACAACGGTTAATATTCATTATACACAATTGTTTGAAGCCGCACGCTACTTAATTCCCGAAGCTATTTACAAACGAAAACGGCATAACTTCAACGGTCATAACAGGCAATGATAAAAATAATAAATACGAAATATTCGCGGCGCGCCTTCCTCATACATTACCGCTGAGTTATGGAAAAGGGCGACCTGACTGAATTACGAAGATAATTCCGAACAATCGTAGCCCACTAATACCGTATTTAAAGTCAGTAAGTCCTTTTGGGCGGATAAAACTCCTCATCCGCTGACCTACGGGTATCTTTAAAAGACACTCATATTTTCAGCACATATTCGCTAATCCGGACCATGGGATGGGAATTTCTGGTATACACAAAAATGCAATTACTGAACGCTACTGAAGTGATGCCGCGCGCTCTTGAAAGCTACGAAATACGTATACCGTAATAATACATTATGTGGTTCGTTCCCTTACTCTTATTTTTATTATAAATAATACCTACCCACTTGTAGTGTACCACATTTCTTTAGGGAACACTAGCTGCTTTTCTCCATTACGTTGGCGTGGATTACTTTATGAGGTTCTAAACATTCGAGCCAATCTAACCGATAAAGGTTTCACATAAATCGGATATTCTCTTTGTGGGCACTAAAACACAGTGATTCGGTAAGTCCCTAAAAGTACCTAGTGGTAAATAGAACACTTATATTGATTAAGCATTGTACTTTTAAAATGAATGTACAGTCTTATTTTAGTCAGTAGAAACATGTAAGTGCATTATTTCTCGTTGTCTCGACGGTAGTGTATATCTAATGCCACTTTACTTCGTACCCGCACCTGTACCAACTTTGCTGGGAAGCTTTCCTAAAGCTCAATATAAACGAAACAACAAGCTATAATAAACATTACAGTGATATTTGTATACTGTAAACGGAGCGAGACGATAGTCGCTTGAATATTTTACAATTTACATTACAATTTGGTCTTCCAATTAGAAAGGAACCAGGACGTCTGTAATTACCCTGAGGACTTTATTTCTGTTATGTATTTTTAAACAATACAAAATACCATTTATTTGAACTATGAACTACTTTATTGAATCCGTATCGTGTACAAGTGGGTCGCGTAAATGTATGTGCCTTGCGACAAGCAAACATCGATGATTAATTAATTCGTCGATATTATAGTCATGATAATACGTTATATTAAAGAACAAACAAAGATTGCAAAAAACTTTAGTTTGAAAAACTACAAACTAAACAATTATCATACAAATCACATTAGATAAATCATAAGAACATTGAATTGGAACACTGTGAACTCTCTCAGGATAATAACTCATTTGTAATTGTAGGAGCAGTCGATATGTGTCGTCACATGTGAAGTTTAATATGAAATATCGATATATTAAGCGCCTAGTCTTAATCGCTTGAAGTAATTAATATGATTCAGTGTTGTGTATGAAGCCGGTAATGAATATCGTTTTAGTTAGGCTATAGACCTATCTCATTTAGATAGGATAATTTGTAGATATCATTCAACGCTAAACGAAAACAGGCAGTCTTAGTACCTCTCTATATAGGTATTACTACTACTACCTATTACTTACTTGCGTTACCAATTTTTAATTTCTTAAGCCAGTTAAACCACCTGTCACTACAGATTGCAGTGTCCAGCGCGTTTTGTGAGTATGTAATGCTTATTCAAGCAATACCATAAGAATAGCAAACAATATATCTATACCTAAATATAACAATACATTTTAATTTAGAACTACCGTGTCTAAAATCCGCAATTAGTGAATCAGCCCATGTTAGTAGAGCAGCATTTCATTATTTTTTCTCATCACGATTGTTTTCTTTAATTTGAAAGTACTAATTAAGTAAAAATATACCAATAATATATAACAATATCAAAGCGAGTTATCAATTATTCAAGTAGATATATAATAGCAGCGTCTACGTTGGCACTTATTATTATTACATCAAATTTCTCTTAGGATAGACCCATGTCCAAACTAAAATGTAGACAGTTAAATAAAAAATCTACTTTATATGAAAATCTAGAAACATTAAATCAAATTGACATCTCGATTTTCAATCCTATCTACATTTTATTCAAGCTCGTACACGCTCAGAAAAGTTTCAATTGTGTGTGTCTAAAGAAAAATTGTTTAAGTTTCCCCTTTTAACAGTATTGAGGTGAATGTACAATGTCTTTTTCATGATAATAAAGTACGAATGGGATGTAGAAGAGATTTTTTACGTAGTAGCGCATTCTTCGGTGCCATTAAATCGGTGTTACGAAGATTAGGTTTATGATAATATTCTCATTATCCTTTCAGTTTATAGGAGCTTTAGTTACGGTTATGAATTTTTGTAATAGTCGAAAATGAATGTATTTTAGGTGCGCCCTTCTTATAAGGATATTTAGACAAATATTTTTGACAATAAGTTTTGATTGTTTGTACGAAAATTGTGAATACCCTATATAACAATTATTATGCGTTTTTCTTCAACTGCTTTGTGGTTCATGGATGGTTACTAAATCATATTATTGTTTTTTGCCAGAAATTATTCTAAGAAAGACAAATTAATAACAGGAGAGAAAAGTTATTATGCCACTTGATACGCCAAGGCAAATTTTTAAAACTATTCTAGAATAAGAATATGAAGTTATGAGAGGAAAACTGGGAGTGTACCCGCATCAAGAGGTTGACAAAGAAGCACAAGACAGGTGGCGATTACTCCATCCACTAAAACTATGTTCTTAAATTAAAGAAGTTTCTGCTTCTTCTAGGGAATGATAATGAGCATTAGTATGCATCTGTGTCTTGTTACTGAACTCAGCATTCGCCCCACCGCTCGCCGCTTAGCTATTGCGAATCAAAATGTGGTATACCTCTCTCTAACTCCCTAGAGCATATACGATACTAAGTTTCGTTTCGCGCTGTTCATGATACATTGAAACTAACAAAAACAATATAAACATGTTTGTTATTTGTGAATACTATTTCACTCACAATATACCCACAGTAATAGGTACTCATTACAAATAACAAACATCAATCAACACTGAACATTTCATAGAAATCTACAGCTCTATATTCAGGGTCATAACCGTCACGAAGAATGTTTGTTTAATTTCTAATGACGTGTTCCTTATGGGCTAGCGAGTAGCTTATAATATATTTTTGTAACACAATACACACAATAGTTTACTGCCTTTGCATTTTATTAGATATTATATACTTTTATTCTAAAAAACTGGCTTACAACTTATCTGATAGTAAATAGTAATTGTTACGTATATCGCTATAGGCTACCCCGCATTATGGTAGCCCATGAGTGCCGGTTGTCACTTAGCATTAGGTGGAACGTTAATTCACTTATCATCATGACTAGTGAAACAGCAAAATATCAAAGTAGGTATAGCAACTCACCGTTCCTTTTATGCGGTCTTTTTAACGAGTGATTTTCTATAAGTCACTTCAAGATCAATGAAGTTTCATATCTTCTATATAATATTACGTGAGAGAAGCCTTTGTACTTGCTTTTCTAATGTTTTGAAGTAAAGTATTAATTAAGTAAAGAATTTCGACCACTATTAAGTGATTAACACTTAACTAAAACTTTTATTTTGTTCTCCACAGTTGGGGGAAGGGGTGGAGCTGACGTTGGGCGAGCTGCGCGCCATGGCGTTACGCCAGCAGCAGCAGATCGACACACAGCACCAGCTGCTCTGCGCCAAGGAGCAGCGGCTGCGGTACCTCAAGCAGCAGGAGGCTAGGCAACACCAGGTCAGTTCACTACTCAACTACTGAGGGTACACTACCACGACAGGACTTAACTGCACGGATGGCATACTGGTTTATGTGGTCGCCTCGCCACTGCTACTACGGCGAGTGTTATGGTTCGAATCCAGTACGGGACAAAATATTTGTGTGATCCACAAATGGTTGTTCCGAGAATGGCTGTTCTTTGTATCAGTTATTTGAATGTTTGTAATTGCGACACATGAATTAAGGCAAGAGATGAAGTTGAAAAAAAGTTTTCACTGTCATGCACAGCTGTCATACTTACAATCGAATAAACAGCACATTCGAATATGCTCTTTGATTATATTTCGTCGATAATTCAGTTAGGTGCGCGCGCTCCGTCCTTGACCATGAAACTCGTAAGATCGTGTGGTGCGCAAGTGCATTTATATGATCGATTGTTATTTTGAATGCTGGAGCAAGGCCGCAATTAGTAAAGTAAAAGCATTCATGCGAATTAGAGTAGTAGTATACCGTCTATGTTATTTGAATAGTTGAATCAACATTTTTACCGTACTCTATTGCAGTTTTTATTTTATTTAATACAACCAAACCTCAAGCGGCCATACATAAGTTGGGATAACTAAAATTAGTGCAGTCAATTGCTGACATTTATGTGTATTTCTAGTCTGCTAAAAATTGCTAAAGCTGCACTTCGACTATTAGCCGTAATAAATGAATTCGGTTTGCTATATGCAAATCAAATTATTTACTAGCTCTTGAGAGTAATAAATGTTTGCTCCCAATTAAAAAGAATAAAATGCAATGTTAGCAAATAACAAAATAGCCTAGAATTAGTTTATAATTCAACTGATTGACAATAACCGCTTGTTATGCATATGGCTTTAAAACTTTCAAAAGCTATACCATCAGCCTCCATTTGTATGTAGGACTACTTATATCTATAGACACCAAACTGCCTTCGAGGCATTATTGAGGCTGTCGAATGCAGAAGCTCGGGCCAACTGAAAAAGACAGCCGGATACACATTGGCACAAAGCAAAGAATGCTTTATTATTTTCGTAACTGTATTAAAAATGACTGCTAAACTCCTGCTTTCGTTTGAATTTTAATTTCTTAGCTTCATTAATAATTAACAACTTACTGCCTTATTGCTAATATTATAAATACGGAAATGTTTTTATTGGTTTGTTTTTTTTAATGCCGCAATAAAGAAACGGATCGACTTCTGATCGATTTTTAACATATACATAGTTTATGGGTGCAGAGTGACATATTACTATTATTCTAAAAGCTGAGCATAATAATGAACTTGTATAGTTTAAAATGAGTACAGATAAATACAACTCTAATATAATAATGAGCTTAGCAATCCCGCCGATGGCCAAGCTGACTTCACTATTAAGCCTTTGATAGTGAAATTAGGATCTTATGATTTTACAGGTCTGTTTATGGTCATAAAATAGACAGCAGTAAATAGATTTTGCTGTTCATTTCCTAACAACCCTTTAGTCGCCTGTTTCATGAATCGACTAAGGGAATGTTTTAAATGCTTAACGGTACTATTTGGAAATTAATTATTGTGATTTTTGCCTTACTATTAGATACATATTTACTTGTCTCTGCCCTACAGCTAAGGTCCTGTATAGCATCAACTTGACTTCCCAAGACATTCTTATCTTTTGACATGATTATGCCTATCTTACCAGACGTTTGTATTCCTCTCGTCAAATATTTTGCTTAGAATATTTTGGGTGATCTGGTTATTTCAAAATACACTAAATATTGTTCAGAAATTAAAAAATGTATTCGAACTAATTGAAGCATAATCATAATTATTTATTGTTTTACGGTCAATTTACATTTGTAGTTCAGAATGTGAATTAATTCTTAACAAATTATTTGTTGCCCATCCGTAGCCTGTACCTACTTTCCAGAAAGCATACGTGCATAAATATAAACTTATAATAAACCCAACAAACCTAAGTGTCAATGCGTATAATAAATTAAGAAGTTACTAAATAGTCTTAATTTGTCGTTTGGTAGTTTTCGCTTTGATATCACAGAGATATAAATGAATACCGCAGTCATTCGTCCCAAGAGTTGAAAGTCCAGCTGGACAACTTTGCCCATAGGAATGAACAGCGTAATTGCGAATAAACTTTTTATGCATAAAGGGTTTAAATGCGAGTACCATGCATAAAAAAAAAACAAATACAACCTTAATGAATAGTTTGTCTAGGCGAAATTTATATAATTTAGGAAAGATAATTATGTCCATATTACACATGTAAGTAGCCATGGTAAAGACTATGCGTATGTCAGTTGCCATAGCTTAAGTGACAGTTCTGTTGTTTTGGTGGTGCTAGTTTGTTTTGATTTCAGGCAGGTTCTAACAGCACCAACTTAAATAGGGTTACTGACTTCTAGACTTTAAGTAGTATGTTACTTAGTACCAAAGAATTTAAGCGCTCGAAGACAATTTAACACGACCTACTAACTTAAAATCGTTGTCTCAACAGGCGCTCTAAAATAAAATATTTATGTAGTGCTATTATCTCTAATATACAGCTTTTATCTCAGAGTGTCCTAAATTTTGTCGGACTACAACGTTATAAACTTCCACGAGAGAAGACCTGTGCCTAGAAAAAAGCAATAAGTTATAATAAAAAAGAGACTTAGAGACATTTTATCCAACCCATTCTAAGATTATCCTGTAAAGATAAAGGCATTTCCAGACGAGAAAAAGAGAACATTACAAACAAATATCGATAGCGATAAAATATATATCACTCTAAAAGCAAGGCTAGAGTTGTAACTTTCTATTAACCTCACCAGGGACTTAGTGTACTTACCAGTTACGCTTTTACGATGTGATTATGTTTAGTAATGATGTTACATACACATAAACCTTACTAGTTAGTATATATAATGAACATTATATTAAATTATACCAACTCATCATCTAAAAGGTCTGATGACCCTACCGGTTACCTAACTAACGATATATGAGAGGACTACAGTCGTTCTGAGTGTTCTATGGCATCACAACACATGTCGACGACCGATCGTTAAATGACTATTTAATGTTGCGACGTGTCATTGATCTACGTACGATTGTCTAACTAGACTATCGATACGTAGACAGACCAACTGGGCTAGTGGCATAAACGCAAGTGTAACTGACAAACAGTGACACCGCATTGAATTACCGGGTACGATGGCGTGGTAATCGATTTAAGCGGCACAAGATGCAGTGACATTCAGAGGACACGATCAGCAGACCAACTCGACTGCCATCGATATTAATTTTCGAAAAAAGTTACGACAATCGGTATAAATTGTCTCAACCAACTTTTTATCATACAACTGAAGCTGTAAGTAGTACCAGTAGTACGTAACTTAATTAACTAAACATATGACTTACTGCAAATATGAATATGAAGCTGCTCATACTAGTGAACCCGTTACCAAGATCGATGCAAGACGGTGAAACGTCGGGCAATTGTTAGGTATATTATATTATTAACTTTAATATACCCAATCGTGATTAAGACCTAATTATATAAAATAAAGATATCAGATAATGACGTGTGATCAAGCTTTCTAAAGGCAGGAACCTGGGTCAGTCACCAGCTTGGCTTCTCTCCGATTGTATTGTATATGTATTAACGAAATAAAGTCTTTGTAAATGCACACATTAATAAATGTGATACTGCATCTTTATCATTATTCCAATAAATAAATAGCATATATTCACGCGTCAATTTTCCTATACCAACCTTACCCGGCTCAATATTATAGGAATAAATAACGCAGAATTGAAATTTGTATGAATATCATAATCATATTTAAACGTCAATTCTGCGCCTCAGGGCATAATCACTACTCATAATGCAGATCTCATCAGAACATAACTTATCATTCAAATGCAAATAAGGTTTAATGAAATTTCCTGTAAAAGTACTGTTAATGCTTGAATACTATTATAAGTATGCAGTCATAAATATTATGGAAGAACCTGAGCACTTATATTATTAATGACGGTGTAAGACAGGATAATATCACATAAACTATACACCGTCATATTACTAACTACGTACTTATATGAAATTAAAGGGCAAGGCATAAAGCTAAAAGGTTTTGTAAGTAATATTTTCTAAGAACGACATATAAGATTCAAAAGGACGCTCCGTGGGTTGTTTGATGGATTCAATTTGTAAAAGTAAGACTCGGTGGTAGTGAAATTTAATAGTCTCGGAGGACGTCGTTACCACGATCGCTGAGACAGTTCGCCAGTTTATTAAATAAACTACAACATAGTCGAGCAGAATTCTTTGTCGCCTGTCATAGGAATGACTATTGCTGATAGTGCAAATCATCTCCAAAACACGTTAATTTCAAGCTATGAACACCCTTTTATGGATTAACCTGTTTAGTCTTCGAAACCTATTGTGTCTTGCCTCCGGTGTGCCGCTGCGGCTGTATAGGTTTAAATGGACAAATAAGTTAACATATTTGCGCATTTATAATATTTCTAACGATTGATAAGCGTATATCATAGCAATGTCCGAAGTATGGAAGGTCAAATCAATCTTAGCTATATTACGACGGTAGTATTGGAATAGGTCGTCTCTCTACATCAAGGACGTACAGTTTTTGATGGACATTCCTACTATGTACTGTGTAACACTACGTGCTTATAGTTTCAAGACTGACATAGTTGAATAAAAGTATCTCCTACTTTAAGAGATACGGTCAGCATATTCTTTAATCTTAAAAACCACATTTACTGCCAGTACATTTTTATCTTACAAAGATTTGCTATACAACTTTTGTAGGTATATAAATTTGTTTTAGTAGTTATCGGTGGCGCGATGTTCATTATTTTCCCATTAAAACTAGTCTGCAATCTCTTTAAATTAATATTGATAATAATATGCGTTATTGCGACCCAAACACCAATTTAACTTCGTTGAACGTTAACAACTTCTAGAACTAAAGTAGGTAGTCGGTTCATGACCGAACACTAAAGTTAAATCCAGCGAATCCAAAATAACCTTATAACTACGCACTGCCATATATTACAAGCATATTGCTCCCCTTCTGAAATCCATATTCTAATCCTTACAGAACATACTGTATTACGTCATAAACTCTTTATTGGCGAACGAACAGAAAGTATAATCTCTATATCCATTCAATTATTTTCTCTTTTGGAGTCACGACAGGCTCGCCTTCACAGAAGCTTACTAAAAAGTCAAAGTAACGTAGTATTTTAAGATTTATTTAAAGAGATGAATACGCAGTGTGATTAATCAACTTCTGCGGATCAAAAGCACTTTTATTTTTCTTTGTGAGGCAAAAATGTCTAGTTTACTTTCCTCTTTTTTCTTCCATTCCCTTTAGGTGTTTTGTTATTGAGTCAAACGCTGACTTCGAAATCATAAATCGTTTTGTGTATATATTTTCTTTTGTTTTATAATAAAATCGTGAATTCATGTTGCCGCTTTTATCATTACACATATACGCGTATGATTTATATTCATTTTTCTTTATGTTCAGTTTATTTATTGTCTAGTAAGCAAGTATATTTTGCTAGTAATATTATTTTGTTTTCTTTAAATAGTATAATAATAAATACTATTATCATTTAACTTTCAAACAAAACATCTCTTTTAAAGGGCTGTGGTTTAATATTTTAATTTGTTATATTAAGGATGAGTTTTAAGATTCCTTAAGGAGGCACTTTACGGATTACTTTTTAAAGGTTTAGCAAAGCGTCTGTGTCTACTCCTCCATTCATTTCCTTTCAATTGGTCCGTTAAATATTGTCACATGCAACGCCCGAGTGCCCCTTGTATTACAAGCACTGGCAGCAAGTAAACCGTTTACCACCAGGCGTCTACCTGGATGGGCGATTGTTTACAAAGGTATACGTACAAAGAGTAACGAATTAGGCTCAATGCTAGAGCTCTCTATCTAGCTGTCAACGATTGCCGCAAGTCAAATTTATTTTGAAAGCAAACATTTTTCTAGTAATTTATAATAATATTACTCTAAAAATAATATTTTTAACTGTTACAATACATTGCTTTAAATATAAATTTAGATATGAATATATTGTTTTTGTTTAATATTTTCATTATAACGCTGAGCTGTGTCCACAAGACACAGCTATATATCGACAAGGTATGTAAATAAGAATGTATAAAAATCCACTCTAAATCGAGTCCTCTACCCACTGGCTAACTCCGCGGCGAATCTAATATAAGTAACTATTGTTTGCCTCAAAAATGTATTCTTGTATTAAACGTCTATTACTTATAAAAGGTATTTTCGTAGATGGAGGTAAATTTGGAGCTGAAAAGCTGTCTACGCGGTGCTTGTATTTATTTAATGGTTTGGTACGACATAATGTTACGTTGTCTGTTTTACTAGAAACCTTATCCAAGTACTTGGTGTTCTTTTATTGGACATTACTTAATTAAAAATGCAATTGACTATTTAGGTTTTTATCATTGGTTACATATAATCAAAATGCATTGAAAAACATTCCACAGGCTTACAAAAATCCGTATCAAATATACTGTCCGAAATTTGTCAGAAATTTTAATGTTCACTGACTTTTGTTTTAATTAAATCAGTACTATATTCACGCTTGAATAAGTCTCTTTGTAATTCTTTATGAGAAATAACAATAAAATTGGCTGAAATTTTATTTGTAAATGGGAGGGAAAAAGGCGACCCGTATGAAAAGGAAGGTGTGAATTTTTAAAACGGGCTTCATAAATCCGTAATAGGAGACAAAGGATTTATAATGAAGTACAAGAGGCTCGAAAGTAAATGGAACGAAAATTCTTTGTTCTCTGTTACGACTTTTGTGTCGAAGTTTTAGATTGCTTAACTGTGTTATTTATAATTTAAGTCTGCCTTATTTTCACTTCATAATTGACTCTAACAGTTTATCATTTACAAGTTGTAAGATTGAATATTATCATTACGTTCGTACGATTGTTTATTTTACAGTCGTGATCTTGGATCTTGGTTAAATTAATTAATCTTCATAAGGTCGGATCAGAATGGCGTTGTTTCGAATTGCGAAAAGCATATTGGCGTTTATTCTAATATTTATCGATGTACTAATTAATATATAACATAAAATAAAGTTTATACAGTTCGTAATTGAGTAGAGATACCAAGTCAGACAAATATAATTATAAAAAATTAAGGTTATGTGGTTCACGCACATATAATTATAGTTTTCTAAATCGCACGCCAATAAATTTAATAACTTTTAACGCTTGTTTTAAAATTAAAAGTAAGGCACCCTTGTTGGCCCTACTCGTAAATGTGTGTTATATTTTACAATTTTAGGAAAACTTACAGCCTAATTAATATTATAGATATTCTTTGTAGTAGTTTTCGTGGCCTGTTAGGCTAACACTGTACATAGAATAAGTAAGTGCACTGCAACCTTGATTACGCGATTAGGTATCTTGTTGTCGAATAAGCAATTCGGCTATCATTCGACTGTATTAATATACACATTGGTATTTTTAACCATTTTTTTTTATTTAATACAGTTTAAAAAGAAAGTCCAAAGTAATTATCGTATTTAGGTATAGTAATATAAATGCCAACAAAGTTTACTTATCATGAACGAAATCGGAATCTTTAGGAGAAATTGTGAACAGATAAGGGAGTAAAAAAATTAAATTTCTCCGGACTTAATAAATCTCGCGGGTCGGACCGGACGCGCGTTACCCTAATGCGATATTTATCGCTCGCCTTAAAGAAATAAACTGTTCTCACGCAATAAGTACGCCTATAAAATAAACAGAATTACCAAAGACGACGGCTTAGTACAGATTTTATTTTATATTCATTATATATTTCCCTTTCAACAAAATTATTTTATCGGTCTAAAATTCAGTATTGTTGAGACACTTTAATTTTGATATGAGTTACCCAGTGTTAATATATTTCTTTGAAAAATCGATTAAATTAGTTTGTCCTTAAACATAGCTTAGCCTAATAAGATTTTTACATATTTCAAGTTTATTAGCAAAATATTTTTTTAAATATTACTTTGCTGTCTGAATACATATATCGTGGCTTACATGGAAATAAAGATTGGGAAAAGCACCGTTCTGATTTCATGAGCTCAACCTCTTGTCTAAACCTAGTTAGTACCTTATCTAAACTTAATTACAGTAAACTTCTTAACCTCGGGCTGGTGACGCTCATAAGTGTTAGTATGTCGTCTAAATTAATAAATTTTATTATAGACTTGATTTGACATAAACATTTGTGCTGTGCCATAGTGATACTTGCATCTCGCATGCGTCATGGCGCGAACAATATAAACCACAGCGTTATATGTGCAGTTATACCAAGTTCATGAAATACTACAGCGCACAAATTTCAGTAGAGTAAGCCCTAGTTTTGTTTGTAGGTGGCGGTAGAAGGTGAGCGGCTACGACGGCTACGCGAGCGCGTAGAGGCGCAGGAGTTGAAGTTGCGTCGGCTACGAGCGCTACGAGGGCAGCTTGACAGAAACAAGCAAGCGAATATCGCACTTAGTAAGTACATAATTATGAATTATTAAAAATAGATTCCTACGTATTTACATATGGTGACTTTGTGTAATAGCTTCCAACTGTATTAGGTATTAATCGTTTAGATGTAAAATTATTGCAAGGCTTAGTCAGAGTTATAATGTTTGCTATCACAATTTTTATGTGGAAATGTTTTCCACGCAAATTCGTCGTATCTCAAACATATAAACAATGAAACATATTTATAATACGGCATGTATGTGTACGTAATAAACAAATACACTTTTTACACGAATTTTCTATTTATTTTGCTATGTATTTACATTTCTTAGTTCAACATATTGTTGTAGCCGTAATTTTATCATAGAATTCAGACCAACGTATTATTCCAGAATCGCTAGTCACGTATTCCTCTACAGTGCAGATTACATAAACCGCATACAGATTCGCCGAATGTATGCTAATATGTCTCGTTCAGAATTAATACGTGCGAGATTGTGTCAACAATCGCGCCCTATTCAATTATTACTACCATTTGAACGCGACTATCGAACAATATTGACGCATTAACGGGTATTTAGGCTCAATTAATAATGAGTACATGTGACATACATTTTAATTTACCTTGTCATCGAGATGAATTAGTAATAGCAATATCATCATGCACATTCTGTTGCTAAATAGAGACTTAAGTCCTTTGGCATACATTGTGGTAAATAAACGTAAATACGTCCGACTTGCTTAATAGTAATACAGGTCTACAGACGTAAAAGAACACCAAAAGCAGAACACACCAGGAGTAAAAGTGCTGACGTCACAGACCTTCCTTAACATATAGCATGTTAGCGGAAAAATCCTTGACCAAAAATCGCGTTTCCTATGCATTAATTTTTAAACAACCCTGTGTTTACTCGACAAAAGGTTTAAGGAATCCGGCAATTTTTCTCCAGGCACTCAACATAGAGTGTGCTGACTACGTCCTTCGTAATACTGGATGTACATTACGTTTTAAAACTAATCTAAAATACTTATAATAATATACAATCAACTCCTTTTAAAATTTGTACTACAGCTGGGCATGGGCCTATTCTTAGTATGAGAAAGGTTAGGTCATTGTCCACTATGCTGGCTCTGTGCTGATTAGCAGAGTCATATCTTCGGAAATATGATGTAGAACACTAAGATATACAAGTTTTCTCTCCGATATTTTCCTTCACCATTAAACCACGCATTGATAATTAATTTATCTAACACGCACATAACTTCTAAAAGTTAGAGTATTAGTATCGAACTCGAACTAAATTGTCCAACATACCAATACTCTCTATTCTTATTGATATATTTTCTTTGGCACCACATCGCTCTCTTGTTACACTTTTCCTTATTCTATAATTCAAAAACAGACTTGTAAACATAAGACTCTTATTGAAAGTATTATCTGCGATGAACCGAGTGAAGCATCTGTTGAAATGGTAATGGAAACGGTTTGCTCAGATTGGTAAACAGTTATAAACGCGTATTACATCTTTGAAACAGAATTGATCTGAAATCTTTTTCCCTGTTCGCAAGTGCTTCCTAGTTTACACTTCTCTCATTACTAGTAAATGGAAAAGGTTTAAAAGCCTCCTTATCCCTTTTTACGATTGTTATGGCACTATTACTTAGAAGAGCTTCTCTTGTGTTTTTCATTGATTTATTCATTGCCTTCTTTCACCGATCTTTGGGAATGCGGACATAAGAAACCATCGATGCAATCACACGTAACAAATTGTTTATTTACTTAGGCCTTAAAATATACTTCTTATTTGATTTGTTATACACCAGAGCAGTAGCATTTGTAACTATAAGCTTCCAAACTGCCTACATTACTAATTGTTCTTCTTCTTCCTAGCGATTATTAATCCCAGCTTATGCCAGGGTCCGCTTATTTCTGGTCGAAGGTAATGAGATTTAGCTGAATATCAGTTTTTACACGGAGCTACTGCCATCTGACCTCCGTAACCCAGAAGGATAACATCATCATTACTGATTATATCTTTTAATATACTTTTACACCATAATATAACCTAACACGCTTACATAATCACTCTGTCTAATATAGCCAACATCCTGGTTTAGTCTTCAATGATATAGTAGAGCAACCCAAACCAGATTGGATTGCAGTACAGGGTGAAAACAAGACATATTTATTACCAAGGCCACGTAACCACGATCATTCGTAGTTACTACAAGTAATACCTGTTCATAAGTATGACGCATGAGACAGCTATTGTTCTGCACGCCGTGCGTAAGTAATGGATATCCCAGTTCATCTTTTTAACATGAGCCACGTCATTGTAGCTAACATGACTGTCCTTAGTAAGTCAATTAAAAAATAGCGTTAATAATTTTGTGTATATACATATAAATAATCACTTAAAATGTTCTCGTATGTTTTAAGTATTATGCATAACATTACCTAAGTGTTATTAATAAGTACTGAGAGACGGCCCTACTTAAAATGAAATGATTAGAATTTACCTAATATTATCACCAATCAACGTATTCAATTTAAGCTCGTTACCACATGTAGCTTTACAAGCATGACTAATGTCCATAAGTCATACCCGTGAACGCATACAACAAAAAATTGTACACAACTATAGCGGACCACTGCATAGTTACATAAAATTGTTACATAAGCAAAGATCTATCGCTACAATTGAGCCTGAACATCAATTAATTATTAGTTGCATGAGTTTAACAAAACTTTATTGCACGCCCACGCCTTTATTAACATAAAATGTTTTTTATGTTCTAGGAAGAGCATCGTAAACTATCGCATGTAATATTCACACACTGTGCTAGCTTTACAACTAGGTCTGTCTTTAATACTTGTCATAAAACACTTCTTAACACAATGTGTAAGTAGAAGCTATGGCCATATGTGGATTTCGTGACGTTAATATTAGTTCACTTACTACCCCGAAACATTCCCTCTCTGATGACGCCAGCAGATTCAGTGCGTGTGATCTGATTGGTGGTGCAGCTGTGGCAATGTACAAATTATGGCGATGACGTCATCAGATTCGATCCGTGTGATTCGAATGTTTTATTTCTTTTTCAAATTTTAGACTGTAATTTCAATTGTTTCATGTTTCACATGTTTGTTTTAAAAACAGTCGAACATATTTTCTCAATAATAATATTATCGAAACATATATTTTCAAGCATATTTCCATTGTCTTTATACTTGAAACTTTAATACATTAATAACTAACCCCTCCGCTGAGCCGAGGTCATGAGTACCGATATCGTACATTGTTTGTGGCACATAATCAATACACGTAAATACATTATGAACCGGACAACGATCGATTCCGAAAGAGTTGTTTACCAGTTAACCCTACCTGGGTTAACTGGAAAAGTTTCATACCAAACTTAGCACGAATGTTTTAGAAGGCTGAGTGGAAGAAATAAGAAATGAATTAAAAGTAACGTGATTATAAAAGAAGTTAGAGAGATAAAATTAAGAAGTAAATTTAGATTTGTTGACAAGATCTTTTTTTGTGCAATATATCCTAAAGTATCCTACCTATCTTTGTATTATTATAACCTGAAATGTTAAAGAAACACAATTATATAAATTTCTTGTGCCTGTGTATACACACTATAAGGAATGGTAATATAAAATTGGTATGTTCACCTGTTTACTGATATCATATCACAGAATTATTAGACTACAACAATATTTTTGTTAATGTATGACACTATATACATATAAGCATGCATAACGATGATGTACAAAATACTGAAAGAATGTAAAATATTGGTGACCATCAGCAGTGAGTTTTAAAGTGAATATAACAAATATTTTACCGAATCTCTATCCTTACGCGATCCTGTCTTACTTAACCTATTACTAGTTCAAAGCATCTGATCCAGCAGTAAAAACAAAAGTAGCAGGCTATTAAGATTTTTAACAGATTTTCAATTTAAATGCATCGAATTCAGTCCTATAAAGGCAAAAGATTTTCCGTTTAAAATAAAATTGTAGTGTTGTTGTGATCGCCGAATCGTGTGATTTCATTGATACCGACGATTTTCATTTAACACGGCGCGAAAAGAAATTAAATGCAGCACGCCTTGATTACCATTGAAAATGCATCTATTATTAAAAGTGCTCTTGCAATTTATTATTATTTGTGTCATTTAAACTTTAAAGTATTTAAATATAATTTGTAGATTTGCCACTCTACTATGGGTTTACACTTCAACTTCCGAGTTGGACTTATGAAGTCATTCAAGTCTACTAAAAAACTAAAAAGATAGCATAAAGTAAATTGCCACTAAAAGAAGAACAAAATTATGCAAGAAATTGTATTTTACACTGAATACATGTCCACCTGTATATGTTTGCATAAATATTTTCCACAGTAATGATCCCCTTACCCTATATTCATACTCACCGTTCTCCCCAGCACGAGAGGGGTTAAGGCCGTGCGCCGACGTTTTCAATGTACCTATTTTTAAACCCAAATTGGTCTCGAACTATCCGAACCGGTGTAAATAGGTCATATTACTAGATCAAGAGCATTCTATTTGGAGTGCAGACGACCATTCTGTCATTGTACTTGCAGCATTGAGTGCAGTTCCAATAGCATTTAATATTAATAGAAGTTGATGATGTATTATAACATTCATTAGTCTATCTATTATCTATTAGTATATAGTCATCGGTTGTATAATTTAACTTAAGTGTTTTTCTAGACTGTGAATAATTCCAGGGAATAAACGTAAATATAATTTCCAAAAGAGCCGTCGTAAAGGTTTGTACCAATAATGCGATGTTTTGATATATATAGGTGCATGGATACTTATGCAAATAAATATAATTTGATTCCAAGAACATATATCTGAACTTCTCGATGAGATATTATCGAGTAATACATCTGATTAGATTCCCATAATATACATCTGAATATTCTAGGACTCGAATTAGATTGAGATTAGTCTCAATCACGGTTAAGTCCTTGTCTTAATATCGAATGGAGGGTAATGCTACTACTATCTATCGAATATATATTCGCTGGTGGTATTGCGAATATTCTGACTTTAAACATTTTATTCGAATCGAGTAAATATACAATAATATTCTTATTTGAACTAGCACTTAGCTTTACTTTATAGATTTATCTATTAGAATATTTAACGTATACGTCACTTCTGAATAGAAAATGAAGTAACCTAAAAGTTTATGACAATACTGATAAATGGATAATAAACACGCTGTAGGACTCGAAAAGTCGGCCTGACGAATATTGAATTAATAATGTCGCGCAACCCAGATAGAAGAATAATTTAATGGTAGAGGAAATCCTTTAATTCCCTGCCTTAAAGAGTATTATGGGGAATAAACGCAATATTATAGCCCTCCTTTTTATTGCAATATACCTCTGTTCTTGTCATGTTCTTTATTTCTAAATAAGTATAACTACGACAAGAAATAATTTAAAAAATATTATGTCTCGGCCTGGGAGTCCAAACGTGGACATAAGTCATATCACTATAGACTCATAAGAGTCTATAGTAATAATATTTTAGTATTTAGTGTATTTTTATTGTATAGATTTCTCACTTCAGGATATGTGTGAATTTAAAACTTATGTATGTAATATATTTATTGTTATTTGCATGAATAATTTTTATTCGAGGAACCTGCAAACACTTAATAATTATCTTGTTTTTACCAAAGAGATTTTAAGAAGTCAGCTGTTGCTACCAAGAACATGGTATACGGGAGCTTTTAAAAATGTGTTTCGATCTCAAGGACTTAAGAACAAGGGACACAATTTTTGATCTTGCGTGTGATGCAAACGTAAACTGCTTTTGCTAAACTAATAGTGGAAGCTACAAAATTACTGCGTTGAATGCAACCGTTGATTATTATATTCTGTATAAATATACAATATTACACATTTATTAAAGTAAGTGATGTATTTTAAATATTTAAATAGAAAAGGTAAAGGATCAGTAATACGAAAGTGAATTTAAATACTTATTTGATAATAAAATCTGTGTAAAAGCGCACTTGAGTACATTTTAACGATGAGGTTACGGAGTGGCAACATGAAGAGCTTGCTATAATCTGATTAAACCTATCTTCCACAGAACATCCCGATAGAAGATACATTTAATATAATTAAATAGCGCGAACGGTGTCAATGGTTTTGATACCGTTCGCGCTATTCAGCACTTAATTAATCTTTTGTATTGTCTTTCAAGTAGATAATTAAAAAGGAAGATGTTTTCCAGGTGTTATATTATATAAATATTCTTATTCCTTTATGTATCAACTGAAATATAACAAATCTACCAATTTACTATTTAACACAAAACGAATACCTACGTACTTCAAAGGTATACATCACACAAGGCTTTAACTAAAATGTACTGGATCTGAGTAAAAGGAAAACAATAAAACAATCATTTTAATCTTACTGCAGAAACATTATTCAAAGCTATTACTTATCTATATTAAAAAGTACGAGTAAGCAGCCAGTCCCGGCATTGTACGCCATTATTGTCTATTCCATTTTCAAAAATCATAACCGTTAACAGAAATGTCAATCCGGCGGTATCGCAGTTCCACAGTCCAAGTCCACGTCTAGTCGTTTTATCGCTTAGTGACCAGGCGCAATCGGTCCAATTGTCCTCTTCTGAATCAACAGGGTTAACTCAACTGCTTTGTATTACGTAATGCGATCTTTTGAGGCATTTACTTATCTATTATAATCCTTAGTGCACGTCAGTATAAAGTCGTATTTCCTAAAACTATTTTAAATGTATGTAATATGAATATTTGCCGACGTTTCTTTTTAGCTTTACGAATAAAGAATATCAATATTAGTATCAAGTATCTACACATTTCAGATTGATATAAAAATGCTCGAGAAAATATCTGTAATGCTCTTAAAAGTCGATGAGAGCTATTACTTAGTTTCCTACTCAATCTTTTAAAATAAAATGTTCAGGTAATCGTAGATACGGCGCGGCGAGTGGCGGAAAGGAAATAGCGTAGGTATATCTATACTAGTTACTGGGAAGATAAAATGTATTAACAGTTTACTTCAAACATTAATGTATACATTCAACGTTTTAAGGGTAATAATATTGTGTTACATTGCCGCGAAATGTTATTACTTGTTATGAATAAGACTACTATAATTATGACGGTTTACTTTAGCATAAAAATTAAAAATTTGTATTGGGCTATAATATATAATTCCATACTTAAGCGAAGCGCGAACCGATCATATAACCAAGACCGGTCTGTGTGGAAAACCTTGGGGTGGCCTATGACCAGCAGTGGATGTCTTTCAGCTGAGAATGAACCGATGATATGGAATTAACACGGTCAAGCATTTTATTTTGTAGAACTGACTTTGTTTTCCTTTAACATTTTTAACTTGATTGTGTTCACACATATTACTTCTAAGTGTACGTAGGTTATTTAGATTAGTATTAGGTTAGTTTATTAGTTTTAGTTGTATTAGGTTACTTGTATTAGGTTAGTTAGGTATTAGTATGTAGTGTGGGAGTAGACACTTTGTAAAAATAAACCAAAGATACGTAGAAGTTTTATCACATTTTGGAACGAATAGTGTCTTAATAAAATCTATTATATGGTTACTTTAACTAATCGACTCTCATCGACTCTCAATTAAAATCATATATATTATAGAAACTTAATTTAAAAAATATAATATTGAGAAGTATTAACAATATTAACGATTAGGTATATGTTTTTATTATATTTTAGTTGTTTTGCAATTGCATTACGCTTTAAAGAAATTAATACTGATCTACTTATATGTAACTATGAGACTTCTTAGAATTTCGTACGAGTGCTTGTTTACAAAATTTCTACAATCTATTTGTTCCGAGCAATGTTCCACCTGCGCACAAATACAGATAATATCATTGAGTTCATAAACGTGGCACTCGTGTAAATGCCACGGTTCGATAAATATCAATACACATGTACTTATTGGGACACCGTTTATAAAGTCTAAAGAGACTTCCTTTGCCTAATAAACAGTATTTGGAACGCTAGCAATGTTTGTTACAAGCGTGCCTTCATTAATATCTATTAGTCTACTTAAACGACCAAAGGCATCACGACACTCCATAATTATTAAGGTTAAAAATTGTTTTGCTTAAGTTAATGTTTTGACACAAAATATTTTGTATATTTAAGACTAACTTTGCCTGGTTTAATTAATCGCAGCACGGATTACTTTGACTAGGTTAATTCTTTTATAGCACGGAATAGAGAGCTCGGTTTATTTTTAAGTTTATAGTCTCTTAGTAAATATGATTTAAAAGCTTGTAAATTTTCCATCTATATAATATGTATTTCAATCAAATGACAAGCCTATCGCAGCACACAGCTGCGTAGGTACTACGTAGCATAGTTAGCTATATTTAAGCCTAACGTAATAATAGTGCCATACATACTTTACCCAACATTGGAATTGAACCCGAGACTTCACAATTCCACGCAAACATTAGTCCAAATAATATGCATTACACTGGCATCAGACCCGACCTTACAATTAATCACTACGCAACTGGTCACGCTTATACTTTTGTAGCAACAATACAGATTTTAGACATGGAATTTTCTAATACAATGCTTGATGAGTCGATTAGCCGGCAACCGGACACAATGGGAAACCATTGTGTTTGGGCCTCAGAGTCCGAGAGATGACCAAGAGATTAAACATCAAATAAAATCTAATAACAAATGAAAGACGCTTTTCCATGTATTTAACTTCACACCATGCTACTGTCTGTATAATAAATCGCAAATATTATTGAGTCTAAGTACTTATTTATCTTTTATTTTTATTTGGATTGGTATATTTGTCAGTAATATTTGGTGTAATGGCGGCAACACCTCGCGGATATTAGTTATAAAATACCAAAAATCAATGGTGATTGAAAAATCTGTTGGCCGTGAAATTCATTGCAGGAATTCTCTTTTACTAACTAACCTAAATGTAGCTTTAGTAACTTAGATAAACTCATAACCTTCTAAAGTTTGAAGATTATAAATATTACTTTGTAACCTAAATGAATATATAATTGCCATTTGACTTTAAAATTGACTGTAAACAAAAATCACCTGTAGTTTATGTTTTACTACATCAAAACGACGTGGAAAGCTAAAAAACACAAGCTGAATTTTTGAATTAAAATATCGAGGCCGGGCCCCTAGGAGTTGAGAGTACTCCACCAATCACCATTACATTATTTCGGGCTACTAACATTTCTAGGTCTGCAGTCAGCGCTGAAATACACTACCTTTTTTGTGGCTACCCTACATACTGAACGTAATCGTGTGTAATAAATGACGGTAGTATGTTCATGTATGATGGTTGACCGGCATTGATTTGTTAGTAACAATTTAACAAATAAATTGGCACTATTATGTCACTGTTTCGAAGACTAAGTGAATGTGATGGCTTTACATAACGATTTAATAAAGGGTTTTTTTTTATTGCCTGTTAAAATAACTACACTCTTCCTGATGGTAAACAGTCGTGTAGTCGAGGAGAAGAACCCACCACAGTCCTTACGTGAAGTGGTGAGGAGGTATTTACTTCGACGCCCTTTTTCGATTTGTTGATGTTTAGACAAATTTATTTCAAATTGTTTTTATGTTTCCTGCCAAGACATTGTCAGTAGTAGCACGAAGTCTGGAACTGAACTCGGTACATAGTAAAGTTATCTCCTATTACGTCGGAACTAAACTTTAGGTGGTGAAATGAGAGTGTAATATACCTTAAGCTATCGTTTCGGAGATATAAGCGTGATATGTACTATGTATGTTATCTTTGAGTTAATAATTACTTTAAAATAGAAGGTAAAGATATACGTTTTTTAGTCGTATGATAAATGTAAAACATTTTATTTGTTGTCTAGTAAAAATTGCAGTCCTTTATTGCTGTTCATACTAATGAATTCATCTTCATCAATCATATTAAAAACTCTACTATCATCAAATCAAACAACTAAAGAAAATTATAAACAGGTGCAATAATAATCCGCATATATTAAAAACTGTTGACAATTCAGTCTTATTTTTATTCTTCAGTTCAAATTTATAGAATAAGAACCCCACTACCTATAGTTGCGCAAGTAGATTAAATTGACACTCCATTAAAAACAGCTTACGAGAATGGAATCAACACATTTGTTTATTCAGTTAATTAGTTCATAACAATATTTAACTTGAACAATCTAACAATGCTGCTAGGACTGTATACTGAGTTCACAGCTCAATCATCAAAGCCAAACTATTCGCCTTCCCTGCGCAAATATGCCAAACGCGGGCTCAAGCTAGGCATAACACGGATAATCTGGATACGAGGCCCTCGAGTGACGTCTACCTATCGTAGAATGTTCTAGATCATTCTAAAATCGTCGATAATTAAAAGCACTCCGGCTGAGTCAAATCCAGTTCAGAACGCTAAGTAATCATAACCGCACTGCAATGCAGGCTTGCACTTGTATGCCAATTAATGTTTCAATAATTGGAACCAAACGATTACTGAATCGATACAAAGAGACTATTCAGAGGGTATTCGTGAAATATTGAATGAATGTATTTTTGCTCTTTAAGGAAATTGTTCCTTATATACCTATTTTATCGAAAAATTGTGTAGTGCTTGAATATTTTTACAGAAAAATGGAGCGCGTATTTGTTATGCGATAGAATTTAATGAAATAATAAATATAATACACAATATACCAACTTACCAACAAAAAATCTCTTTAAATGAGAACTAACTCACATTATCAGTTTTATATAATTTATGAATATTTTATTCATTCAAAAAGCAACTTAAAAATGGTCTAATATATTTAAATTCTTTATAAATTAGTCAAAGGCTTAAAACATTAAACAGAAGCAGTCATTTTATCGTTCATTAATATAATAATACCTTTATTATCATTCAATTTTCATTTGCTCATTGTAAAGTGTTTTCGTGACGCCCACATCTTGGAAAATTGGTTTTCCCTCAAAAGTATTTTATCACGGGCAAGTTTAATTAAGTTTCTTATTTTATTCGCACAGTCGCGTTGCGTAAATAAGACAGCTTGTTGTTCGTCCTGATTTGTCTGAGCAATACACCGGCACAGGTGGGTTTTATGATCCCCTGCCAAATCACCCTTTGAATTTTAAACCTATATACGTTCATTTCGGTTATTCAAATTTTGCAAATATCATGATCAATTTGCAGCTCCATATCCACATCCTATAAATATCAATAAATGACTATACACGCCGTACAATAGAAAAGTTAATTTTGATTTTTTATTGCTCGTAAATCTTTTATTATCCTCGATTTTGGGCATCTTTCGCGACATTCGTAAAGTTTTATAAGTGTTTTATTGCTTAATTAAAAATCGTATATTAATAACGTCTTAGACAGTTACATTTTTAGAATAGTAAAATATAGACTGAGACCCGAGCCGGAATTAAATAACTCGTTCCCAAGTGAATTTATCGTGACTGTTTTATTTTTACGTTCCTTCGTATATCAATGCGACTCCACTTCTAAACGGTTAACGACTTTATAATTAACGCAGTAAAATGTAAATTATTTGTTTCAAATTCAAAATAATTTCGTTTACATATAAATATTTAAAATTGACTTCCCGATATTAAGATATTTACGACGCGATATCATGAAATAGTGATTAAAATGCTTTCTTTATTGAGTAATATTACAAAATGCCTGGCATTCTTCTAATATAAAACCTTCAAATTTTCTCTATAAAATATGGTAGAAGAACGTGCTTATCGTCGGTCGAAGTTATCAATTGCTCTTTAATTCGGTAATAGATATTTCATTATCTTTTAAGGAAAATACTTTTTCATCAATCCACGTAAGGCTGTAGTTCATAAAATAGGATTGGAAGAGCTTCTAAATAAACAACGTCGACATTCTATGGACCATTGATTGGCCGATGGAGCGTGAAATTTGTGTTGTAACCACAGTTTATGTTGTCCTCTGAATAGATAAAAGTCTTTAGGTTCGCAGACAAGCAGGGAGTTTCCATTGAAAATTTATAGAAATTGCAACAATAAGTCTTGGTAACAACGCTGTGCAGTTATGTTATAGTTACAGGACTACAAAATAGAGGGACGAGAGGTGCGTCTAAATTTTGTCGGGTTATAAATGTGCTCGAAGGCAATTTGGCTCTCGTACCTTTAGTGACGTGATAGAGATAGATTGTATTTGTGAGCGAAAATCAAGTGATTGAGTAGTCCTCGGTTTTCTTCAGTGCCTTTGTTTTTTCTGGGTGCAGAGTAACGATTATATAGGTGAGGTTTTTGTTGACTCTGTTATTAAACGTATGTTTTACGTCTTGCTCTTGTGAAGCCGTTTAAAAGGAAATAAGGATGGCCTTGTATTAGGGGTTGAAGTATAAAATTGCCTATTTGTACTGGAAAATTGAAACTCGTTTTTTCAAAATGTACCATATTTATTTAATCGAAATATTTACCCTCATTATATATACATTGCTGCCATCTAAAAGCAAGTATTTCATTTATGCCTTTATGATAGAACTCCAGGGATCTAGATTCAAAAAACTGTGTGAAAGCATTTTGTACTGCCTCCTGGGAAGAATTTATTTTATCACGTAGAAAATTGCCCAATTCACGAAAAAAATTAGAGTCCGTTGGAGCAAAATCTGGCGAGTACCTACGGAGGTTGACGTATGGTTTCTAACTGCAGCTCCTGTAGAGAACAACGGTTCCTCGTGCAGTGTAAGGTCTTGCGTTATCATGGAGCAATAATGGTGACGATCGATACACGAGTCGGGGCTGTTTCACTGCTAGTTTCGCCATCATTGTTTGAAGTTCGGCACAGTAAACATTTGCTGTTATTGCTTGTCCAGACCTGAGAAAGCTATAGTGAATAACACCATGAAGAGACCACCAAACAGTTACCATTACCTTTTTATTGGTAAGCTTTGCACTGTTGCGGCGTTTGACTTGGGCCAGCTGACCTGTCAGCCATTGCATTTTTCGCTTTGAGATTTTTTTTAGAGTATTTTTTATCTTATTGATTTGATGCAATTGAGCCAATATTGTCGGTAGGATAACGTTAATTCCGGGGTAGTTTGACTCGGATCGGCTTCCACCACCTCTTTCAATTTAGCGTTATTCACCTGTGTGGACGGTCCTTCAGATGGTTCGTTCTTCAAGTCGAAGTTTTCATTACGAAAGCGTTTAAACCAAAAACGCACGATGCGTTAATTAGCAGTCTTCTCTCCAAACGCAGCGGTGATATTGCGAGCCGTTTCTGCCGCGTTAGTTCCACGTCGGAACTCGTATTCAAAAATGACTCGGATTTTCGAAGTAGGTATCCATCTTTCCCGTCTAAGCTGAATAAAAAAACAATTGAAAGTCGAAAATCGAATGTTGCATATTTTTTAAAAGAAGAATCTTTTTGTTATCATGTGGAAAAAGTTTCACTAAAACATCTCAAATCATGCAGGTTTTATGTCAATTCAAAGTATCTATTACTATACAACGGCAACTTCATACTTTAACCCCTATTATTATTATTTTACAGAGAAGTATAATAAAAATAATATCTATATATACATCAACTAGAATTGGTTACACAGTAATTTCTAATTCAATAGTACAGTCAGTGTCATAAGTCTATTAATATTCGAGAGATTTTAAATTGCTTCTTACACAATAATAGTAAGGTCTCATGTTATACTGCAGTTTCTATACAGTTTTTTTTTATAGTTACAGTTATACAACACAAAGGATACAAATTTCTATTTATAAAATACTGCTACAAAATTTTATCTTTGGCTAGTTATGTCGCTGACTGTACCTAATATACTTACTTAAACCTTTTATATTTTTCTCCATTATCGTAAAAAGACAATACGCTTTTCAACACAGTCTAATATCAATATCTAAGACCTCGGGCTTTGATTAAGAGGTTGCGGTTTTAAATCCTTGTTATTTTCGTCTGCTTCGTATAAGCTGAAATCTATTATTATACTTAGTTGGAGAGGTTAATAAATTAGCATAATGTATTATTATAAAAGCATACTATTCTCTGCCTTATAAAATTGCTCTTCGGCCGAGGTTTTACCAAAGTGGAATAGAAAGAAGAGGTATGTAGCCGCTAATAGTTTGAGGCTTATAAAAGACGACGTTATATTTTGTAAAACTACTATTGGCTATTGACACACATCTCTTATATCTCTTCTCCTCTCCGCTTGGTGAAAACCGGGCCTTATGCTTAAGGCTTATCACAATTTCTTTGTTCTATCCCTAGATCGAACTATATTTTATTGTGGTTTTCTAAAGAAACTGAGATATGTATCCGATTGATAGTGTAAGTATCGCCCCTATTACGTAGACTTAAAAATATTAGTAGGTCTAAATTACCCGCAACAGGAAACGAATCATATATTTACACCGAACGTAATCTAGTCCAAAAGGAATGAGATGTGATCTATACTAATTGTATAAAGAGGACAGATATGATTTTTTGTCTGTTTGTTTATAACGATTGAAATCAAAAACGATACAAACGATTTTAAAAAGTATTTCACCGTTAGAAAGTTATATAATCACCGAGTAACATAGGCTATACTTTATTTAAAATAAAATACTGTTACTAACATAATCTGACCTACTTTTATGCGAGCGAAGCCGCGTACAGAAGCTAGTAAGCTATAAAATTGTATAAGTCTTTGTTTTGATATTCTATATAGTAATGTTGTGTAGCAACGCAAGATGTTATAAGACCAGATTTTCAAGGTCAAAGGTTACGAATTTGTATCTTGTTCATTTTTCTACATATCTTGTTTTGTTTGCTTTAAAAAAAACATTTTTTGGCATTATTAGAAGAAAATGATGTAGAATATAAAATGCTCTCCATATTTGGTACCAAACAATTTTCATAGAATTAACTCGAGTCAATTCGATAAGAGTAAAAAACCGCTTAACCATTTCAATTATAATAAATGTAGATCGAATGTGGAATATATAGTACATTGTATATAAGAGTATGCATACATATTTGACTGATATGCATAAGGCCTGCAAAGTGATTTTGGTTTTTCTATCAAGACATTTTTAGTATCAGCACAGAATCTAGAACTTTTGGTTCCGCTTCCTAATATGTGGGCTCTAAAAGCAGAACCGGTGAAATAAGGATGTACAACATATCTCTGCCAAGGCCTTTGTGTATATAGGCATGCGATTATGTATGAATGTAATATTATAACTATTAAGAAACTTGAATTAAAGTCAATGAATTGATATCATAATGGTATCACCTATGGTCGAAATCCAATCCATTACGTTTGTAAAACAAAAAACTAGGTGCTGCGTACTCTTGAGTGTAATAATTATAACTATCCCTTTTAAGGCCATGTCTTGCTTGCTAGCTCTTCTCATTGGGTCTAAACTCTTGTTTTCCTGTACGTGATAACGGATAAATTTAGATATAAATTCATAGTATAGTTTAGTTAGAAACAACAACAAATTTAACATTCCTAAGTGTCATTTTTTGGCCTGTGTTACTTTGTAAATAGGTACTATTACAGATTTAGAATGTCATTTCAACAAGCATTCTGAAACCGAATACAAAATAACCGCTGCAGTAATAAAAATAAAAACGGATAGAGCGGCTAATTAATTTGTTGTATTAATTAATTGGAAACGTGTGGTGGCTGTGGTGTTCATATAAATAAAGTACCACACCAAATTCAATGATACTGGATATTATTAATCGCTAAATAAGTCGAGTGTAAATTACAATGGTGGTTACATAACTCATGAACATGACGATTCAGTTATTTGTGTTTATTTTTTATTCCTTATTAATATTGCTTTCTATCGAAGTATTTCAATTTTTCAATAGTGCAATACTTAATCGTTGTCGCAGTGACGAGAGTTGTTGGTTCGAATTCCGCACGGGACAATATTTTGTGTGACCTACAAATTACTGTTCTGAGTTTGGTTGTATTTTGTGTCCACTGCATATTTGTAAAGTCCCTGCAATGAAGGCCTAATCCCTATAGCGGGAGTTGTCTTTTAAGAAAGGCAGTGAAGTCTACTTTACTGTGCCTTTGTTTTTTAACCTTTCTCATAGTAGCAAATTTCTAGCTTAAACATGGTATTTAGTGCAGCTGGGCTGGGAAAATTCTCTACAGATCACACTACAGAAAATCACAGACGTGCAACGTTGTATTGTGGTCATGCGGTGGGTAGAGTGCCGAGGCTCTTTAACCATACGCTGCACTGTCAGCAGGTGACCAGTAATGATTATCTTCTGTGCTAACACCACAGCAAATCTCCGCTGTTAACAACATACCATCAGGCGGCCTGTACCTATTACATATAGGTTTTTTGTTTATTTGCCATCTTGGTTTTATTAACAACAATTCTGGTAGTCTGTTTTTGGATTTGTTAGTGACCGAAAATTTAAATATTTTTGTGATGCAAATTCTTTGCTGTTTAATATAACATGAAAAAAATTAAATATTTTATTTCAACCGTAATACGGATGCATAAATAAATATCGCCCTTCCGAGGTCGAGAGGTTCTCTGTCTAAAACTTAGGTCCTAAAATATTCCTTGTAAAATGTGGGCGTACTACCGCCGCCTACTCCTTCGGGGATATACATATGTACAAGCTCGGGTGTGTATAACAAGAAATACACAAACAGTTATATTCTCTCGCTCCGGTCGTTCTACTGTAACTGTCTCTATCATACTTAGTAGTGATTAGCCACTAGGCCCCTAATCCGCGGTGGGCAGCTGCGAGCTATTTTGATTGATTGATAATTTGCTACTACGCTTCGCGTACAATTCAAACCGAATTCCGAACTCAATATCTCGATTAGTACTAATCGCACTAAACATGATTGACGGCTACTGATTTCGCTCTACTGCCACTTAAGAGAAAATCCCCTAGGTATAATAAAGAACGATAATTATGTCTGACCCACTTATCCAAAAAAAGAACAAATCCGTACCGAGTATTGGGCTATTGCCTCACGGTTGGTATAGGTTAAATCGCTATCCGCACAGATTGTTCGATTTAGTGGGTTTATATCGAGTAGGCATTCGATTTTATCTCGCATTCAAGCAAATATCCAATTACTTAAGGAAGCGAGTTTTCTTCTCGGTTGATGAGAGTCATTAGAATGGTAATAAAACGTTATCCGTTGATCGATACTATTAATTTTTGTGTCGATTGTGTTTGTGTGCCACTTACCCTGCGGAAACATATTACATATGTATATTGCAGCCGAGATATATCATAAATATATAAGATAAAGTACTTACATAAAAAGCTATGTGTTTTTATTATCGAATACTCATCAGAAGACCACTTTAAATGACAATTACGACGAGTCGGCATACCTATATTTGCACCGATTATATTTTTGTTCCACACTAGCATTTTTGGAATAGGCAACAAAATAAAAACATAGCCAATCTCTAGGATACCCGGATTCTAAAATCCCTAACCATTGCTTTACAGTTTTTGTTCTGTAAACATTTCATTGAAAATACAGAAATAAAGGCTTACACGCGGCGAGCGCGTTTCTACTAAAATAAATATTAGTATCGGTCTATTTACTATGCATAGAGCAACACGGTAGACTATACTTCGTTGTAGACACTAACCTAATCGACTTTGTGAAAACGTTACATTTGAATAATGCCTACAGATAATACACGTTGAAAAATAAGATAAGCAAAAATACATGTCGAAAATTGCTTGCATAAAATTACTGGCAAGGCCATCCAAATAAGTTTATTAGTATAATGTCAACAAATGGCTTCCAAGTCAAAAGATAATTAAATTATAAACAGTAATTAAATAACCTTTTTCAGTGGCTTATATAAATACATTACACTACTTAGGCTAATATATAATTATTATACAAAGGTTAGGGACTCAAAGTAACCAAAGGCCACAAACATCAGAAGGCAGCATAAGACCGCGAAATTGGAACGAACAGAGCGTGAAGCGGTCCGCTTATGCAAGCTTACAGCGTGCTTTCCATTACACCTGAAACTTGTCAAAAGTTTTAGAAGTAATTTTGCTACGGTAGAAAATATAAAGTTAAATAATTTCCTACTGGAGGCGTAAGTAATATTAATGATAACGAAAAAGTTTACATTGACATATTATTTATATTATATCCGTGATTGAATGACTTGTGTAATAGATTTTGATGTATAAGTGCATTTGCAGATGGCTTATAACGCACATATAGTCGTGTTTTGCATTATGTTTCAGTATGACTTGAGCATGCCCTTAAAAAGACAGCGATATATTTTATTAATAATGATAAAACACAAAGAATTAAAGTCGTTACAATATTCCATATGATCAAAGGCTTACTGTTAGAGCTTTTAGCTCAAGTGATGCATCTATACATATATATCTCACACGCTCACATTTGCTAGCTATATCGTTCTATATTGTATTAAGTACCACGTAATAAAGAGCAAATCTGTTGTTATCTATCGAGCCGGATTTTAGACACCGTGTTGTTACTGAGAAATCTGGACAGAAAAGCTTAATAATACTTTGCTCGACCTGGGAATCGTATCGGAGACCTTTTTGACGGTAGTCGCTTTCAGACTATTATAATAACAGATGTTTGTAACTAAGCAGTTTTCTAACTCGCTACAAACGTTGCTGTAAACTCTACGTTTCTGAATCCCCAACCTAAACCGAAATATAATAAGGTGAGAACCACTCGAATAGCTACTAACATGTTTATTCTGTTTTAGTTTTGAGTAAGGCTAATTAGATTACGTTATCAATTTTGTGCTAATATTATTGCTCGTCTGGTGGCACAACATCTTAGCAAACTAATTAAAAATTATTTTGATTAAAGCTGTACATTGAATGCCGAATGAGCAAGTCTTAATTATTTTAAAATACATTGCGTTAATCTTTTTGGATGTAGAAAATATATACAGTTAATGAAATCTTACTCTTGTTTCTTTTTAAATATGGCATTGAGAGATGCCTCGTGTTTATGTTTATCGATTCTTTAAATGAACTATGATCGGATCAGCTACGAATATTTACTATGAAAACTAAAAGTTTTAAACAGAATTGTGTATTCACGAAGTCTAGAGAAAGTTCTCGTTTTTATTTATCGACGAACATTTCACATCTTATCGGTCTCAATAAAAATGAAATATTGCGAACTGAACACATAAAATAGGCTACATTACTAATATTGGCTGTAGTACCAGCCTTCAAATGACACCGCGGTCACGTATCGATTAACCTTAAGAAAATCAACAGCGTCATTCCCCATCGGAGTTGCTTTTTTGTTATTCTTCAACATTTCGATGCATCCCACTACTAAGTAACTTAATAAAAGAAAGTTTTCTAAATTCAATTATATTTAATGTTCTGCCATTTATTCGCTATGTGAACACAACGTTCGAAATTAAATTAAAAACAAATTATGCCAACTTTTACCATAACTGGAGTATATAATTATGTTCAAACAAAAAAAAAGCATAACGAGCGTTTTTAAAGGCTTTTAGATTTTTTCAGAGTAGGTTGATAAATGTTCGCAATTGGCAATTTTTTAGGTTAATTTATTTGTCGCTACCAAACGTTAAAGTAGGACGTTTAATAAATGCGAGCAAAAAAAATTTAACACATATTTACATGTTGCTATTTTTCATTCGACCTAATCGTTGTTAAAGTTGAAACTTCCATTTGTTTTCGTCCCTAGACATCAGTCTGTGTCAGCGCAGAGGTTTTTGTGGCCGCACCTTACATTAGCTACGCTCCTACAAATGTGGGTTTTAGTGTAGCGGTCCAACACTCTGTTGAGGCTAATCACTTTACAAGTTTTGCCTCATTAAGCTGATTGTGACTCGCACTAGTTCATAGTTCCCTACAGCTAATCTACTTACATTTGCTCCCTTCGAATTCGAATATCATTTTAATACTTCGTATAAAACAACAGATGAAACATGTTTCATTTATGCGTCCGAATTAATTAAAATACTCGGATAGTTGAACAACGGATTGAATTTATCCAAAGAACTGTTACATCCCATATTAATTTAATTTTCTCGACGTACAATTAACCCTCATTTCACGACGAGACGGAGCGAAAAATCTTATTGAGAAAGGTTTACAACATCAATTTTAACGCTAACCTTCCGTAAAGGTGTACCATAAAATAAATGTAAATTTAGTGAAATGGGTCACTAACTCTTTCTAGTAAAAGTTACACGGAAGTTCTTTGTACACGACTAGAGAAGAAACTGTTTCCTGAAGCTAAGTACATTATATTTGATGCGAGATAACGAGTGGAACAACCCTTTGCGCGTAAATTGTTACTAAAGAAAAAGGGAAAGAAGGGTTCTTTCTATTCGTACATTAGATACTAAAAGTGGAATACGTTCTCTTACAGACGCGTAGTTAAATCAATTTGGGCGGGTCGCACAGATAGCGATACATTCGCTTTGAAGAAATATACCATTAAGCGATTCTACAGCCTTGGCTCTTTTTGTTTTCGGTCGCTTTTCCCATAAACCTATGTGGCTTCTGAGACGGTGTTACGTGATTTGAAATTTAGAGCGACACAAATTCAATAATCGCTTATTTATACCCGTGAAAATTTAATTCGCTTACATACGACAAGGACATGTTTTATTTTAACAAGTCTTTTACTGAGTCGTTGCCGTATAGGGTGATTAACTAAGCTCTTTCTATATATAAAATCAACCTAATCGTATATCAAATAGGGAGGCGATGTTATTATTTTAGTATTTATATTAAGGCTTCATTCACACGTACCACAACCACACCACATAAACGCAACAAAAGGTGATCAAGCAGTGGTTACGTGTCACTGCAGCTTTTTGCAGTTGCGTTGTGGTTCCTACATAAGTGGATGTGGTTGAGTTGTCGTTAGTAGTTGCTATGTGGTTGCGACAACGCAATGAGGCTAACGAGTGCAGACAGACAGTTCGACACGGTTTTCCGTTCCGTGCGTCGAGGCAGCGTAGTGTCTGCGATGTGGTCGGGCGCTAGTTCGCAGTGTCGCTAGTGGTTGCGTTGTGGTTATGTTGTGGTTGCGATGTGGTCGGTATGACCCACGTGATCGATAATGACGGCAAAATGTGGTCCGTGTAAATTCTACTATTCTTTTTCATTACAATTGCACCCGCCCACGTGGTCTGGTTGTGGTGTAGTTGTGGTTGTAGTGTGGTTACGTTACGTGTGAAACAAGCCTTATACAAAGACGACGCAATCTAATGAAATTTACAAATGGCGTTATAGTTCTATATTTGAATGTTTGCTTTGCAGGAAATCAAATGTCTTGTATGCCTTTGACATGTCATAAGTTCTTCATGACTTAACCATATAAATGACGTTTATTCTGTTGCTGTTAATTCCATAGATAAGCAAATTGGCAGTAAACTTGGTTTTCCTTAAAAAATATGACGATCTAATTAGCCTTACGCCTTATGTTACGTTTACTACTAATATTTAAAAACCATCTTACTCATATGTATGTATAATTAGTTTAGCTTACTTCCATCAAAACGTCGTTTCTTTATTAATTCAGGAAGTAAAGTACTATGACAGCTATAGTACTACTTACAAATGTAATAGTCTCTTTAGGTAAGCCTAATAGTCTTTTATTAAGGTGTCTTTCGCAAAATGACGTACCTTGAAATAAATGGAATACCACTTTGGGTTTCCGTTTACATTTCCATTTACTTCAAGAAAACTTCGATACATTCGGACGGGTGGAAAATAATATTTTGAACCGCAAAATCAATTTCCTCGCCCTGTCTCCCGAATATCCAGAAATATCCTATTGTATCCGAAACAGCTTGTGTGCTCACTGATAACATTATTTGCACTCTTTATTTCACGGTTCGGTACGAAACATTTTGACTCGGCCAGTGAACCATTGCTGTTTAGTGACGTGTTAAGTAAATCACTGATAGGAGTGACCAATAGAAGCACCTTCCTGATCCTGATTTTTAGAAGCATCGCTTCGGTGGTTGCAAATTGGAGAGTATTAATAACTTGTTCATCGTCTGATATCGAAGTAGGTTGTACGTAACATTTTAATGTTACTACTACTACTTGAACAACAATAACAAAATTACAGGCGAAAGTCTATAATATTAATATGGATCTGCGCTTTTAACTTTATATAATTATGCTAGAAATGCATATTCCTGTTTGCTATTATAATTGGTTGCCTGCTTGTTTGTTCTATGCTCTGTAAGATATATTGAGAGATTAAACATGCATTCGAAAGAGATTCTAGTAGGTACGCCAATTTATAAATAAAAGAGTATCGTCAGTTTTAACTGGCAGCGTCGAATTCGAAATCAAGGTGTACAATTTATCATCATACCTGGAATTAGTCACGACGTGGAGCATCTCGATTAGGAAAGTCCCTCTGAAGTCTCCGCAGGGACTCAACACAAAGGTTGTATTTCTGTGGTGAGTAGGATTTAAGGCACCTTAATGATGCGCTGTACTGTCAGCAAATCACCAGTGTTCCTATTCCCTTAGCAACTTGTTTTCTAAGCAAGGGTATCGCGCCATTGGTACACTAGAACGAGTATTAAAGCGTACAGAAACTTCGGAAACTGCTTACCAATAGGCAAAATGTATACTTGTTTGCCTCGCAAGTCGACTAAGTTACATATTAGTACTGTAGCACGTAACTTAGTCGACCTGTATCTGAATTGAGTAGTAATATGTGAAAACGTGATAGATTTTACATGTACCCATTGTTATACTCATACCTGTTAATAATATAAACTGTAAAAAATTTTGTATCCCAATGGAATAAAAAAAAAAGTTATATAGATAGGTATAACATATCTAAATACCCGGTCTAATAATACCAATTTTCTCTTTCCATTCTGTCGTCGGCCAAATCACAGACCCATTTTACAGTGTCGTCGTGCAACCGCTAAGAGTTAGGCGTATTTTATTCTGTTTACGTATAATATTTGTATTTTTATTTTATTATATGACACACCATACATGCCTGTATATGAAAGTAGGATGTCAAGAAATTAAAATTGGCAAAGTCTTTCCATATAGGTGCAAAGACTTTTCCAATTTTGGTATTTGGTATTCTAGACCTAAGCTATAGAGTCTAGAATACAAAACATAGTCCAGTTATAACTATGTTTGTACATAATTATCTATTAACCACATGTTCAAATGTGGATTGCAAATCACGATACTGATATGCCCCAATGCTATCAACATTAATCCATCTCTCTCGAGCTTAAATTAACTCGTTATAATCTTGTTTATGTTAGCAAAGATTTAGCGTAATCTCCAAACAGATTGCGTGTAAACTTTATTAGATACTTTGTGAGTTCGAGGCTTTTTTGAAAGCTTTCCTCATTTGTAAGCTAGTCTATTAAATACATGTACTGCTAATACGATGTGACGTCAGACTGTGCGACTAATTATCTAGATGCCTCACAAAACAGATAGTGCAAGTGTAACAGATAATAGTTAAGAATATTATTATATTTATCATACATGAGTAAATTGAACACTGAAAATCGGAATCAATTATCATAGTATTTATTGGGTATTTATTGATTGATAAATTATAGAATATACTAATAGAATAATAATTAACGTTCAATTCAAATGACCATTAAAAATTAATGTGTAATTTCGCGCGAGCATTGAGTGAGGACACTTGAAATCGACACACAAAGGCAAAGTGTAAATGTTCGTTCAAACTTTGCACTTAATGACAAATTGAAAACCTTTAGTAGGTAGAGTAAGTAATTGCTTTTAAGAAGCTATGTTTCACCTCTACTTAAACCGGCAAAGAAATAAAACGAACTTCATAACTCGAACATGACTGTGCCTATTATTGTGTGTCATACATACCTGCTGCTATACAACACACCCACACATACCTACAAATAAATGGCACAAACGGTGAAGGGTTCACCCTCAAGCCATTATTTTAAACGCATACTCACATCGGCCTTTAAACCATATAGCCAAAAAATGATGGTACTCTGTCGAGACGTCGTGTACAAACGGGAGGTCTCCTCGAACAGATAAAGCCCTCTTTATTGTCTACTGTAATTGAAAGGTCGAAGGTATTTCCCTCTCGGAGGCTCTTAAATGTCTGTAAAAGCATTTTTGCCCCTCAGTACGTTAGAATTTCTCAATTGGTAACTTTATTCCGTTTCAAATTAGTTTCATTGTTGTTTTAATAGCAACTATTAGAACAAAATCTATAATTTTATCTATGTTTATAATCTATAATTTTAACTGCACAATTTGTAAAGTTTGGCGCTCAAATTGAAAGTAAACATTAAAAGGGCGTAGTTATCTACTTGTTACGTCGGCAGTGTGAATGGCGATGCCCTTTTCTCGATGTTTATGACATACTGTTTGTCTATATTAAAGTTAGGACGGTAGGCTATTCTAATTCTATTATGGTTTTCGTTTCCAGTTAAGTAATATTGACATTTGAAACATATAAATTATTATTGATGTATTAGATTTTTAACTTTAAACTATTATCGATATTATAAGCTCGGCAGCAAAAGTACTAGACAAATCAATAACTCATCTATATGTATACAAGTATACGGTGTACAATAAATAATGGAAAATAATGATCAACGTTATACAGAGATAATGTGATTAAAGTCAAACAATTTGCATGAAGGGGTATTTGTTCTAAAATGCAGTCTTGTCTTATATTACGTTATTATTACAAAACGTTTTCACCGAGTGTAGTCGGCGGGAAATGTCAACAACCACTGGGTTACGCTAAACGTTCGACGTCCGGAGCACCCACATAATGACGTTTTTTATTGTTTCAGTCTGACAGGTGATAATCATAATGTCGACATTCGCCCACAATTTTATTCACGCCTCAAAATTTCGTCTTATTCCCATCACATTTTTATAGGCGGGTGAGGGATAGATATAAAATTGTACTCGCCGAATAAACAGGTACTCGACAACAGATTCGGTTGGTACCTACATAAATGACGAAAATCATTTTATCTTTCACTCGAGATCTTCAAATATTTCAGTCTGTGTTTTTCTTAAGTTATGTCCTCTTGAAGAAGAATATTTTCTTGTATATTTAACGTAGGTATTATCGCTGTTGCTTCATTATATTTCCGTAAAATACAAATGTTATTTCGTGTTGGAATACCGCAGGATGTTATTTTCTTTGGATATTTAAATAGGTATAATCAGTAAGCGAAGAAAATTGCCCCTACAAAATCTTTCATCACGAACGTGAGTAGGAGTAACACAAAATTTTCGTCTCATATTATCATACTGACAAGGATTGGTAAATATTTTGGCATAAGTACCTATAATGAATTAACGGTGCGGTGGCGTAGAGAATAATTGCGCCCTGTTCCATTTACATACTAATTTAAGGCATACTAACGCCCGGCCGCGTATGCTAGAAAAGATTAAAACGTTTAAGTTGCGTACATTGGTAGGTATAAAAGCGATATATCAAATTATTACATTTACAATTAAACGAAATAATATCTTTGGGTCCAGTATATAGTATATCTGTTAAGCTGCATACAAATCGGTTTACGCGAATAACAAACACAAAATTTCACATTAATTAATTTGAATATTTAAAAAAGGTACAATAAATGGCTTTATAAATATTTCTATAGTCAGTCCATTCAATTCCACACCTGTGCCTTGCTTTGATTATAGTCAAATCTCCAATCAAAATCGTTTATGATCTTGGATCTTATGATATCTTCTTTGTCCACAGCAAGTGACCTAGAGTCAATACGAGCTTTATTCAATGAGAAAGAAAAGGAGCTATCCGTGGCAGTGGCCAAGGTGGAGGAGCTGACGCGGCAGCTTGAAGAGTTGAGAAGAGGGAGAGTGCAGCCCGCGCCGCCGTCTGCGCACGAGCTCGATAAGCTTAGAAGGGAGTTGATGGTAAGCAATATCAGTAACATTAATCCTTTAAAGCATACGCATGTATATGGCCGACAGGATAGAGAGAGAAATGTATTCCTTCTATCTTCCGCCTGTTATCGTTTTTAGACTTTCGCGATTTGTACACATACTTTATATAATACTAGCTTATTCCCACGGCTTCGCTCGCGTAAAAGTAGGTTAGATTATGTTAGGCACATAACATTTTTTTAAATAATATATAGCTTATGTTTCTCGATGATAATAATTATAGTTATCTAATAAAGAAAGAAACTTAAATTGGTAAGCAAAAATCTAATCTTTCTTCTTTATAATATTTTAGTATAGGCTAGATAACGGGTCTTACTCGCGATTAAGTATTTAAAAGGTAAAATAAAATCTATTGATTGCCCAACGTTTCGATCGACTTGCATCTATTTTCGTTACGTCAGTTTGTAATCAGCAGGATCGCGCAATTAGCTTTAAATATTGTCTTAGCAGAAAATTACAATAACTTTTGGCCTAACCAGTATTCGTAACCGGAACATCGCGATGGCCGTAAGCCTAAATTTGAACTTATGCCTCAGAACAAACAAGAAAGTCTTATCAAAACATTGCTATCTAAAAAGACCAAGTTTGTACTTAAAACGTTTAAAACTTTAAGTCAAGATAAAGTAGATTAGTTGTATTTTTTTTAACTTACTAGACTTTGCTCTGGAAGATTAAAGGTAAAAAGTTTATTTAGAAGTTTTATTATAATTGAATTATAAATTTTGTAGCTGATCTAAAAACTAATTAATTAAGCCTAAAGATGTCTGACAAAATCTGTAATAACTCATTATAATCTATTAAAACATAAATTATGAAAATTGTTATTACCATTTTTTGCTTAAAGAGGCATTTACAATTTTCATTATCTACCAGTGGATAATATGTTAGGTGATCAAATATTTACTCGCTAATGAAAGGTACAAATAATATATTTTCCATGTAAATAAAAGAGACACATACAATTCTCGCGAGGACTTACTCTGCTGGTTTATCGCAACGACAAGATCTATCAAAGAAAACTCTGTGTGCCAAGCAAGTGTTTTAAGCCAACATTCACTTGGTACGCATACTAGCATTTTGCCAGTTGGCGAGCAGTACGAGTAATCGCCCAACACACTTACATAACTTTAACTCAGCGACCAAACTAATCTTAACTTTATGTTTGCTACTTGTTTCTAGCTTAGCTTGCTGCTAATCGTTATCGATGGGACAAATGTCTCACAGATTATTCCATTCTCGCCTATAACCTGTACACTACGTTTGCTAAACACTGTCGAATAGACCCGTATATACACGCTGTAGGAGATTCGTGCAAATCAGTGACTTAATCTGTCAAGATCTTAGAAAAGAAACATAATTAAAATCGATTGTATGTGTTTGCCGGTGTGCGGCCGTGACTTAAAAAGTTATTCATTTTAATAAGTCACAATTTAAATGAATATTAACGCATTAAGGCCCCGGTAAGCGAATTGAGCTCCTGTACGGTTTACCAAAAGCATTAAATTGGGTTCGACTTTTCCATTGCCAGTTAATTTACTAAATTAATAATTTTGACGAACTTATTCAAAACCTGTCAAAACGGCATTTTTATTCCTTCGTTCGTGAATTGAGTAGTTTGATCGTTATTTAAAATACTGCAGTGTATGTAATATGGACAGCTACTAAGAATGTCCAAACAAGACAGGTCCTTGGATGCGTTTGTCTAATCGAAGAAGACATTTTGTGACAACAGTGATAAAAGCAATCTTAAAATTAACGTAAAATAAGGCATTTTTACTTATGTCTTCATCTAAAATAGCTCTAAATGTGTTCACCATTTTTACAAGTCCCTACACCGAAAATAATTACTGTAAAACAAAAATAACTCGGGAGCTCTTTAACAAAAGGTTTACGGTAAATAATATTATCATTCTTGGAAAAGTATTATGTTCGGTTATTTAAAAACCTTAACAAGTATAGCCTTCCCACGGGTATAGGACGAGCTTACGCGGAAATTGTTCAGGGGATGGCCAGTTACATTTGCTTGACTCTTATACATATATTTTTTAAGCGTATCGATTGCATAGGCCCTTTTAGAATGGTTCTTGTTTATCAGTTGATTAACACGAGCTTATTATATAGTAATAGACGCAAACAGCCTATATTTTTGGATCACACAAGTTTTCGTACCGTATCGATCCCATAACACTCAGTACCGCCTCGTCAATGACTGGCAACCACTTAAATACTACGCCATTAATCATGCATTTTTGATGACCCGATACTATGGTATCAGTGTCCATTCTTAATCTATTGCGCAATTGAAATGAAGCCGCTTTTACTGGGACTACAAACAAGCATTTAGGGCTTAACAAGAATATATACATATATATTAATACGTGAAACAAAAACTTTGTACCCATTTTTACGAAAATTGTGCAAACGGAGGAAAATGAAATTTGACACAATTAAAGTTTATATGGAGAAGGACGAACGAATCCTAAAATTTAAAAAAAAATGCAATAGATATACATTAAATTAATGAAAAATTATGTGTGGTGTTTTGCACACAACCATGCATTTGACACACGCAGTCGAATCGCTTGGTCGTCTGATGTCGTACAATTCTTTGTAACTATGGTTACCTACACCTTATTTATATGTAATAGAGAAAAACAGAAACCAAAGTAGCAAGCTTAGGAATTTTGGTTGAATTTTGACCGCAGGCGACCGCTAGTATAAGTAATTACGAAAGCCAAATTGCTGGAAATGTAAAGAAATTATATATAATTTTGTATTGGTTTCAAATTAGGATGTTCTTTGTTTGTATATGTAATCCCGCAACATGGGTATTGTACCTAGAGCGGTAATTTTTAATAAGTATAAAGTGCTTTACGTGGTAACTAAGACGTATAAGTGCCAACAGATTGTGTAATAAAGCGATTTGCATACATTACTTCTGTTTTCACGCTATACATTGAACGGAAAGGACAACAACGGATTAGGTAGGACAATATTTATGTTATCCGCTTCAATACAGCCGTTTATAGGAAGAAGATTACGCAACCTTAACGGCTAATGGTCTCTAAATGTCGTACCTTTTTAACATCTAGGCAGATTAAATTAGGTCGGCTTTTCAAGGGATATACTTACGTTATTTACTAGGACAGACATAGTCACGTCTACCTAAATATATGTACCTACTCAGAATGTAATCTCTATCAGTAACAACGAGTATTATTAACTCGATCATGAATCATCATCATAACATACATACCTTTTTAAAAGCTTGACGTATCGGCCAGGCTTGCGACCACGGCCAGTGCAACCTGGCTGAAACGTAAATAAATTATTTATGGTTCAGCAAGAAAAAGTATGTAAATAATGAGCATGTTCGCCTTATAATACTTGTTATTATTAATAAATGATGCAACGCGAAAGTATAAGAGTGATTAGAGATCGACTATTTTCTAGATCTCACGTAATTAGTTATTGACGTGTACCGGGTACCTTTTGAAACTTTGAATGCTTTCTGGATTTCCTTAATAAAACACACAACCTATTTACCAGGGTGTCAGAATTTAATAAGCGGTTGATATTCCTAGCGATATGTTTTGAAGCATCTGGTGAATACTTTCGCCATAACTTAAGCAATTTACTCACAAAATAATTTAGATAACAATGACCTATTTATAAGGTACATTATAAACTTGACTTATTGCTTCCCCATCTTGTTCAAGGCGAGGGTGGAAACTTCCGACAGCGGTTTATTTTATCTTAATTAATTTAAATAAGATAATAACCGCACGTCTGACTTTTAGATAAGCGCGAAACGTTCTAGAGCACTTAGCTTAGAATCTGACAAAACCGGTTATTTTTATGGTTATGTTATAGAGAAACCTATGTTAAGTGTTCGAATGATATCCAAAGACAGTCTTTTTAACGCGATACCACTTTTAATGATTAAAGATACAGCGCAATTAACCATGTATATTCGAAAATAATCCGAATGCGATTGCATAACGGCAATGTGAAGTAATTTATAAATGGAATTCAGCACTTAGGTTGCATGACAATAACTGTATTTTCTACATACCATAATAGGTGTGGAATACCGCCAGTATATTCCGTCAGACTTAGATAGGGATGCGTTGAAACCATATTTTGTCTGTACTTATCATTTAGAACGCGATTCACATAATAGCAAGCATATAAATGCTGATTACCAAGTACAGTTTCATAATAAGTTCAGATTTTAGGTTTCTTGAAGTCGCAGGTCTATGCGAATAAACCACAATCGACCGATGCCCTAAAGGTAAACATAACACAGGCCATCGCTCAAATTCAGCCGGATCTATGCGGAAGAGTAATTGAAAATTGGACCACTTGGATCCGTGCCACTGTAAGAAGCCGAGTCGGGCATTTGAACGTCAAGTCATATTCCATATTAAATGGCATATATGAGCCTTTCAAATGAAAAAAGAATTTTATTAATACTTCACACACAGCTTGTTTTATTTTATTTCAACAGCTACCCGCCCTTATTGGAAAACCTTTTTATTAGGGGCTAATTCTGAGATCCAGAATTCGATTCCCCAGGCGGCCCATGATATTAGGTTTTTGTTAAAATTCTTAATAGCAGCACGGTGTCAATAGGTTGTCAGTGGGTCTCAAACCATAGCTGGCAAAATGTGACTATGTATTACGCCTCCCTTCGGATTTAAAGTGAAAGTATCATACTTCACATATGTTAGGTAAGAATAGTCTTTATATCTAAATCACAAAAATGTGCAATGAACATTGTGACACTAATATAGGTAAGTTCGCAGGTATGTATGTATATACGTATTTACGCTTTCCTGCGTAACATTGTGATTGTTTTTGTCTTGCTCTGTATCGGTATCGGGAATATACTCAGCGGAGACCCCTCGTCACATATCAGATCCCTCGTCAGTGTCCAAACCGAACATCGTTGACAGTAACAGTCATGATATAAATTTAAGTGGTGACACTCATTAGGAGAGTCTAAAAATCGAAAATTGTGGGGATGACAGACATGAATTCTAGAGCTGAAAAACTTTTTATAATCCAGATATACCTGATCAAGACGTATGTAGGTACGTATATGTGCCTTTATGGAAAGTCTAGACGGCTTGTGATCGAAAAACCGTATGAGTCAGTAATGGATTTCATTAATATTTCGTAACGCACAAATTGAGCTTTGGATACAAAGGCTATACAAAGTGTTGTTAGTATGACCTCAATAAAAACAGAAAACAGTAAATGTACTGAACAATGAAAAAAAAAACTACCATATACTTTTTAACACAAGCATTGGCTGCATGCATTCTATTTTTAAAAAGCAGCTATATGTTAGTATAATGTTTTAAAAATAAAACACTTGTAACTAGAATTTATTTCAGTGTGCATAATTCGAAAGAACTATTTATTCAAGGAAAAGCATGTAAGCGTTGCGTATTATTATTTCCTCTACATTTTAAATACAGATTGAATTGCAAAAGCAAATTTAATGTGTATTATAATTAAAAGAGGATCAATTGGCAAAATTATCAATTTACAATTCACAGAAAAGTGCACAAGACTTGCCAACTCTCGATGACCTATTTAAAAAGAATATTTTCTTTGAACTGTCACACTTTTCACGCTAGAAATCATCAATAATGGCCAGTACTAAAGAAAGCAAAGAGATCACATGAACCCATTCACTTGCCATAAATGCTTCGGATTACTAAACGAGTTCGCTAACACATGGGACAGTAATATTTACAGAGAGAGTCTCACGCCAACTAGGTTGCGGGCACTCGGCCGCTAGAACCCGCATCTTGGACTTGATGGTTGGGTGACTATTCTAAAAACAAAGTTATTTATTCTCCTCGAAATGTTATTATATTATAAAATAACATGTAAATATTGGTCGTGTATTAAAATAGTATGAAAGTTGTAATTTGCTGTGCCCAATATGTGCTACAAAATTATAAATTATGCACATTATGGATGTACATATATTATTTTGTACGACTCCTATAAATAATTTTGTTTAAAAATATCAGCCCCATATTATTATATAAACTGTCTCACTTCTGAGCACGTCTTCTTATGCATTAGGCCATAGTGCACCACGTAATGTTTTCCTTACCCGTTAAATTGAGCGATAATTAACGATTTAATATGCACGTAACTTCGAACATTCAGAGATACATGCCTTGGGATTGAACTCGAGACCACTAAATAGCAGTGAGACGGTCACCCACTTAACTACCACCGTAGTAAAAAGTAAATTAATAATAAACATCACTTCAATTCTACACCTGTTATTTCTGAACGTAGTCAATTTCCGGCAATACTAGAAATATCCGCAGGCCATGCATACAAATATTTATCCGCCATTGCCCCATTTAGCTTGTTAAAACATGAGGCATATTTAACCATAACGCTGCAGAAATATTGTAAATATCCATACCACCATGTTAACAGTTTACGCTTTGCTGCACAAAATCAATTAATATAAATCCGCTGTAAGCAATAAATTGCCGGGAAACATATATAAATAACCAAAAAATAGAATTATTCTTATCATTGTTTTCGCCAACATTTATATGTATGTATTTTAATAATATAAACTTTAAATTAGGTAGTGAAAATAGAATTGTATTCATAATAATATAACATATGAAATACATTTTCATTAAAAGTGGAGGCGCTCATAGCCGGTTGCACTCACTGATCGGTAAACAATTAGCGAGGATAAGTCATCTGAGCGTGTCCGTGCTTCGGAGGGCACGTAAAAAGTCGGTCCTGGTTGTTGCCAAATTGACAGCAGTCTTTAAACCAAGGCAAAGTCCTTCGGGCGGCTTGAACAACTCTTGAGAACAGGTTACAGGCCACAAAAAAAAAGCTGGGCAGTCTTTGGGAACTGCCGATAGAAGTGAAAACTAAGTAACTAGCGTGCGGTGGTAGTTTCACGCATTTTGTTCACCCATAAAGTACACATATATACACAGTATATATTTAGCTCCTAGAAAACGTTCGGTGACGATGACGCGAGTTCCATGATTTTTGTTCACCCAAAAAGTGCTCAACGCGCCTAAAGACGTTTTCACTTCAAAAATTAAAAGTCTGTCACCATTAAGTCATCGTCACCAATTTAGTACGCATCATGAATAATAATAACCATAAACAATAAAAAGCAAAACAACAACATTAGTTATAAATAGAACGAAATGTTGAGGATAGGCCTCGTTTATATGAGACGACATAAAACTTGTGCGACGGCCTGAGATGTATTGCCAAAGAAACAATACAGAATTCGTCGAACTGGAATAATGAGACATGCGTCTAACAAGACTCTTGGTCTCACTACATTTTCCTGTAGACAGAAACATCCGACGCCTAGTGTACTACAGGCTGAAATAATAAAAGAAACAGAAACTCGAGATAAAATAACCGGGAAAATTCAAGGTGACATTACGCAATATAATCTTTTTCTTCGGTTAGTTAATCTTATAAACGGGTTGAAGTATTACCATAGGATATAATAGTAAAGAAAAGTCCATTATTATTCTTTATTCCCAGAGCAAACAATTAATAAGCGTTTAGGCAGTAAAATACTGGCACATAACAATAGTAATAACTCTTTGCAAGGTCTTACAATAATAGCGTGTCGAGTTTTCGATTTAAATATTAATAATAAATTATCATTCCGTCTAATTAATGAACATTAAACAGTGTGATAAGCACTTAGTATTAATTCATACTAACACTCTGACTATTCATTAAAATAATACGAGCTGACTTTCGGATAAAATAAACAACTATAAATTACATGAACTGCTTTTAAGCTATGAACTATGATTACAAATATACTTTGCAGGCATCTTGTCCGGTGAAAACATGATTCTACACTAGTTTACGGTCGCGACTTGACATTTTCACCAGTCAAATGTTTGTCTTTGGCCATTTTGTGACAATTTCTCGTTAATTAGATTAATTTATGCGTAGGTTAAAATAAAAAAAATCAATCCTCATTTAATTTACCGTCTATGCCTGCGTGAAATTATAATGAATTAGAATAAATAAGTACACGATGTCATCCGCGCTATAAACTGAAAATAATATTTACCAGACAGGCACTTCCTAACATAGCACCGTATTTATTTACTTTTATTGCATTTTTTATTAGATGAAAACTGGTAGTATAACTTGATTTCTAAAAACCACGCCTCCTATGCCTTTTTTAACGCAATAACATAATAAACAAACAAACATTTCATTCATAATAATAACTGTGAATGAGATTCATTATATCAGACATCTATATTAGCGAGCTATGAAATTTTGACCGTGATACTTTATGAGCTAGGATAGAGTGCGAACGTATGTACAATACGTAATTAGTTAGCTAAGGTGTTAGGGTTGAGAAACGATATAGCTTATGATGATTTGGGACCAGAATGTTTCATGAAAATTGAGGAGCGTGTGAAAGGTCAACCGTACTGATATTTCAGAAATTCTTACACCACAAGTTACAAAATCAAAATAAACTATTATATTTCCATGACTTTTTTACCAGTGATTTAATGAACAAGTTGTCTTATTATTGTAGACTCGCCTCCTTTTATGTGGGACGTAAAACTGGCTATAAGAGGCAGGCTGTCTACCCCTTAAAGAATGAACAAGCATCAGTCTATGTACTTTTAAACTTTAGCTCCATGCACACATCAAAAATATTACCCAAGTATAAACTTTTAAACACTATTAGTACTTAACCCGAGTATTTAAATAAGATTTAGAATTTATGAGAACTTTTTCATAAAATAGTAGGTAATAGAATTCTAGGGATGTAGGTAATATGGATTCTTAAACTAATGTTGGAACAGGTAAATATGCGCTGTTTTCTCAAGGAAGGCGCATAATTATAACTGTATCTGGCGTTCTGGTACGGTACCACTAGATATGTCATCGAAGCTAATGATTGGTTATATGCTATATGTAGAATACGAAACGAAGTATGAGTAGTTAACATTGAATATTATGTCATTAGCTGCGGTAGGTCAATAGAGTACGTTCGCCGAGGAGTTATAGACTGCTGGGTGGGTCGCTGAGGTAGTAATTTTGCCAGCGGCCCATCCAATATATAAGGCAGCGAGCGTGCACACCGTGGGGTTTTGGTCCGTAGGCCCGAAGTACGGGAGAGCCGGACATAACCCTCTCGCCTCCCCTTGTGGCGAGAGGGTATGCATAAGGCGCATTTCCCCACGTAAAAAACAAAAAACAGTTCAATAGAGTACGTTGCGTCGATGATTTGTTTAAGTTAAATAACAGATTTACAAAAACGTTTTCCCTCCTTTTATTGCTTACAGCATTGACTACCTCCTATGATCTATCTGCTTATCTGCTTTCGAACGATCGTGAGGTCGATTCTAGGATCAGACGAAGTTTTATTAGATTTTTCTGATAGATAATTCTCTGTGGCACCACGATGTCTCGTAATGTGGCCTTTAGTGAGGAAAATATGAGGTGCCTGACACTTTAGAGACATACAGGCGTAAGTCTATAGAGTTCTTATGTACCTATTCCCAGAATAAATAAAATAGGCAACCATATATATAGCTTTCGCTATGAATACAGTAAGTACATTCGGTTAAGGTAACGTACAGTACGCGGAAGTTTCAAAATCGAATTCTTGGTTCAATATATAAAAAAACAAAATCTATATAAGAAAATAGTCTATGTTCTTGTATACAGTTGTTTAGAGATCCAAAACTTACGTGTCAAATAATATCTATATACAACTCGTCACAGAATAAGAACATTTATTCTGAAAATAACTTCAGATACACTCTTACAAAAACAGTTGACTTATTCTTACAAAGACATTCCCAGGTACTTTCTAAGCAATAGTCATTTGTCAATAACCACATTCTCATATTTATTATATTGTGTCACAGACGTTTAAATCTATATATAATATTTGCTACAAATAACGAGAAATAGTTATAAATACGTACAGGTACATGACGAAAATATACAATTGTAACAATTTCTTTTTGATGTCACTCAATCAAATAGAATAAACGAAAGAATTTACCAACTTCGTTAAGTCAAGTGCCCAAGGCTTATAGAGGTAATTGTTTTAGGTGTTTTTGCAGACAGCTATTGTCCTTTATTGATTGTTTTTGCTGTAACCGTTTATATATTTATGTGCACGTCTGAGACTCACATCCCTACAGGTATCTACTTACTACTAAACCCACGTCACGCTACTAATTTCGTTTGTGCGTCTAATGCCAACATTTTGATTCAGACTCCAATTTGACAATTTAGTTACCGACGCGACATTCAAGCGGCCTAATGTCCCTTCCATTGACCTTACAATAAATACTAAAGTGAATCAATACAATACAGTGAAAATATATTATTTTTTTTATTTATTGTTACGTGTTTAGTGTCTGAAATAAACCAAGTGGGTCGAGGTCAAAAGGTCGGAATGTAAGTAAAACAACTAATTCTGCCTGTGGCCATTTCAATTTATATCATTTATTCAGCAAAGTTTTCTGTTTTGGAGTTTTGATTTATTTATGCGAGGTGAATTGAGTTTCATTGATTTTCTTTATGATAACAATCCACAAACAGTAAAAAGCTTCTAAAGAACGTAAGGATCTACTTAGCCTTTTATTTAAACTTGTAAAGGACTTAAGGAATTTTAGGTCCCTGTGTAGATCTCAAGAATTTTTATTTTTAAGATAAAACCTATGCATCTCTAAAATAAAAGTATGTACTTTGAAAAAGGACTACTCAAATTGTTTTATCATAAATTAATAGAACCCTTTTATTTGAATAGGTAGCAAAATCCCTTTAGTGACAAAATTATATTACCAGTTGATACGTGGAACTATTTCCAATGCCCCCTCAAAGTAATTACCTACGGATACCCTAGAGGCGATATCCCTACATCAGATTAATATCGTCACTTTGAATCTTAGCTGTTTAATTCGCTCGTCGTCTAAATTTACGGTGTCAATCTACTGTATTACTTTCGAGATGGGACTTGTTAAGAATGTCAGCTAGGTACCTGAAAGTATACAGAGCTAAACAATAAATTACTAAAATGAGCACAAAAATAATTTGATGCGAGTTGTGTTGTCAAGGGATAATAGGATTTTTAAAAGACTATCAAATAGACGTCACTTTCAGTAGCTACATTATAAAACTGATGAATAAATGGCCTTCATATTCAGTGAACATAATATAAGTACCCAACAAATCATCGTTTGAATACCAAATTTCAAATACCGTCAGTAATTAAAACCTAATATTTACCAAAAACAACGTCATATTAAATTCATACTTAAAAAAAATTAAGCTAATAATAAAGTTACATACTTAAATCACTCGTGAAATTATTTAATATACCTATATACAGTTCATACAATTCCTTCTTCATTATACGTAATAGTAAATTTCTGTATATTACGTTTTCGTGTTCACCTTAATCCACATTATGGCCATAGTTCGTTGGCCAATCATAATTATAGTCTGCATATAATTATGTCAACACATCAAAATATTAAAAAAAAATGTTTCGGATGAACTACTAATGATATTCTTACTTAGCAAATTTAAAAGAAAACTGTTTTCTCTTTTTTCACGTGAAAACAAACATTAGATATATTAAGTTAGAATTGCCCCAAATTAAAGTCATTATCTTACCTAACTGTCTTATCTAACGAAATGTAGGCTCCCCAAATGTATATTAAGTCCTCTGGGACGCGGATTGCCTCCAGTCAAGCTTTAATTTTCATAAGTCGTTGTATATACCTAAGAAGGAGAAATGTCCTTCCACAGTAAAGGTGCATTTATACGGGTGAATTTGTGCGGCATGTGGTTGAAATTGATACGAGCCGCAGGTGACTAAAATGTTCGACAGGGTGACTAACTGTGCGAAAGGTATCGATCCGTGAAAATGCGTTTAAATTTGGGTTCATACACATTGTCCGGCAGGTTCTAGCTTCAAGTTTCGATTTTCTAATTATGTACAACTATCGTAATATACCTACCTCTTTGCTCATCATCCACTATCATTCTTCTCGTATATCCAATTCACTCATTGTAAGTAGCATTTCGTAAATAAATATGGGACTAACAATGTTAACTAGATACCACCACCGATAATTTGTGTGTTGTAAAATTGGCCAACCTTATCTTAACGTTTTGTACTCACTAAAACTACCTACTAAGGATTTGTTTGATGCATCCTGGCCTGTTGCCAGAGACAGTAGTGGAAAATAAAAATCTTGAAACTAGTTCAACTGTAGGTACGCGGCGGAAAGCCTGGCTTAAAGAATACGAAGGCTTTTAATCACATAACTAGACATACATAAAGATAATGAACCTACCAAGTAATTAAAAGGTTAACGTTTTATAGGCGCACCTATATCTTGTTGCCTTATTTACTTATTGCCGTAATACACGTATTAAAAATTAAGTTAACCGAAAACAGTGGTGTTAGGCATACTTATCAGATCAACTACAAACAGTCAATGCAATAATTAAGCTTCCTACGAAAAAATAAATGTTCCAGCGTTCTGACTTCTGCAAGTAGTTTTCCAATTTTCTCCTCCCTAAAGCTATATGAAACGAAAAATACAAATCGCTCTCAATGTTGACCAAATAATCACTGGCATGGAAAAATCATTCATATGGAATCGATTTAGCTTAAGAAAGAATTCGTGGTCAGATAAATCAGGAATATAATGATTTGGATTGATCTCTGTGTGCAAAAGATTATATCCTATTTTCGAGCTATTTTTACGTTTGATAAGTATTTCCTACTAGGTTTTATATAGTTATTTATATATTGAGCAAAGTGACATTTAGCAAGCCACGAACTTTAAATTTAAATTATAAATGTTATTTATATTTTGATACTATTCTATTTTTGTATTAAACACCTACATATTATGACTTCGCGTGATTCTATGAACTAAAAGCAGCTTTATTTAATGTGTTTATGTATTATGTATTTGCGCCTTATGCCAGTTCCCAAGTGCAATTTGCTTGCATTTAAAATGAGCGTGGGTTTCTTTGAAATAAGTAGTTAGGTAGTTCATATTGAGGTTAACTATATGCATAATTCAACTTTTATTCGTTTTTATTATTACTAAGCGAACGCTGTTTCCGTAGTTTAATACGTTTCAATTAAGCCAATAGCTATATAGATAGGTAAGTAGAAAGATGCTTTTAAATAAAATTATTTGAAAATTACCAGACGTGAAAGATATCACAGCCCTACCAACCCATGTTTATATAGGACCTATCTATATAAAACCAATTACCTCAACCCAATAATACTATGCTTTATTATCGTACAAATAAGTAAGTAGATACTAAAGTCACTGATGGCTACTAAACAGCAGTCCACGCAATACTGACCTGCGAAAGTCTTCAGCTGTCTGTTCTATTAACATTTACAAGGCTGTTAACACCGTGAAATAACTAACAGCTGAAGTTGGAAACTATATTTTTCTTTCATTATCCCATCGGAAAATGACTCTGAATTAGTAGTTAGTTAGAAAGTAGTTAGTAAGTTGGTAATAAACCTATACCTACGTATAGGTAGTATAAATCTTAACCTTGCTTTTTAATAAAAGCGATCTATAGGTTCACAATTATGCTTTATACCTGTATGTACTGAGAAGCTGGTAGATTATGTTCAATAACTCACCGTCGTCATGTGGGTAATTCAGTAGACTGCTCCGAATTTTCGCTTCATTATAGCCGCTCCACGTTGCGCCGATAATTATCGAGAAGTCTAGAGTTATGTGAGCAATTCTCTAGGCTAATTGCTGGCTGTATACCTAGCATAAGTACCTACCTACTACACATTTTATACTTATGAGAATAGTGTGTATTAGGTTTTTCAAACCGAACGTTATATAGGAACTTACTCGTCAGGAAACATTTATTTTTGTAATCTTAAAGACTTCAGTGAGATAGTAAATGTGTATCTTATTATTAAGATTTTATAAGGTAACATTTTATAAGAGCGCTGTAACGTTATCGTTACAAAGCTTTTATAAAATGTTACCAATAGTTGAAATTTAGAAAACTATGTATCAAATTATTATGACTGAAAAATTATCATACGTAGGTAGGTACCTAGATTTCGGTTATTGTATTACTTACTTAGTGATTTAATACTTCGCAAGTGGTATACCTACTACTTACCACGTTTTAGGTCATAACCAGATATCCAGCATAACAACATAATAACTTTTTCCCTTTGGTTACCCATTTTATTTCATATTTCCAGTACCGCAACAAACTGAACGAGCAACAAAACGGCAGGCTGTCGGCGCAGCGGGCGGCACTGGGAGCGCGGCAGGAGGAGATGAGGAGCATCGACCGCCGCGTGTCCGAACTGCAAGCTAGGTTGCTCAGGAAGAGAGCGCTCAATAGACAACTAGCGGCTTCACATAGACAACCGCAGCAACAGCAAAGGTTGGTATATATACCTACATAGTTATAATGTTAACAAAATAAATATATGTATATGCTCAAGAATATTTATAGAAACTGGTATCTTGGTACTAGTGAGATTTGTTATCCATGGAATGTTTTATTTACCAATTAGGTACATTTTTCACCACAAAGTACCTAAATTGTTTATTTTTATTTATGTATCTTCATTCATAAGACTCGCAAGGAAGGACTGTTAGGCATAAGGTATTTAACAAAATATTGTGGTAAAATACCTCATAATTGTCTACGAACATAGTTACATAAAAAGTACTCACCTACGTAGGCTAAGAGGTTAACATTTTACTTAGTCAAGAAGTTATAGGTAATGCAGAATCCTAGGATAGTTATAATCCTAGGAACGTTTAAATTTATAAATTATGAACGCTATGCCGTCGTTATTCTTCACCAACACAACGAAATTTTAATTGGATGTTTTACTATAATATACCTACATACTATAAATATGGTATAATATTATGTTTTATCGTTTAAATTCATTTTACAGAACTACAAACCCGACGCCTATGCAGCAGTTACCCAGTTATTCGGCGGGTAACACTGGGGTAAACAGTCAACCAAAGAACCAACAAGCCCGAGGCAATGTTGCTGCTGTTGAACCTTATAATCATGTGCCGCATGCTCAAAGCGTCAGCCACAATGCAAACTTCCAGGTAATTCATCAATAAACATCAACCGTTTTGGGCATGGGAAAAATTTAGGAAGACTCCATTACCCTAAAACCTATGTAGAACGCCATCCAAAAACAATAATTGTTTATGTTTTTAGAATTATTCAAGGCACCATGATATTCATTGAAATAGATAATTACTATTCTCAACATGACTTGTTTATTGGTAGACAATTTATGAAAAGGCAGTATTATCTGCTTACTTTTAGAGTTTTGCTTAGAGTGCAGACGGATGATGAACGAAATGTCATCAGTCAATATTAATTGGCAAACGTCAAAATAAAATTATTGGCGGGAACGACGAAAACAGTGCACCGTTGTTCAACATTTTATCCTAGCTTTATAACTTTGGAATAAGTAAAGCAAATATTTACACATATATTTTAAAATTACAGGCGATGAAGCAGAATGTAATACAGAACAACGTGCCATTAAAACAACTCACTCAAAGCGATAACATTCAAAACCATTTGACACAACAGGAAGCGCATTATTTACAACAAAAACAAATGATAAACCCGCTATTTAACGGGTACCCTCATGCTCAAACACAAGATAATCAGTATCAGGGGCAATATCCGAATAAACATGAAAACTTCAGCCACGTGCAGCAAGGCATTAGCAATGCTTACGATCAGAAGTCCATGATCGATCAAAACAAATATATGGACTATCTAAAACAGCCTCAATACAGTCCAAACAGCACGAGTAGTTCGAACAGCAACCAAACTGGCAAAGATTTAAAGATAAATGAGCAAGAATTTCTGCCAGAATTTGCTGCGAGTAAGTCAGACCCGAAATATCAAACTTTGCCTTACAACACAAAGTTCCCTCAAAGTACGAACGGGAAACTAAAACCCGAAGTAAACGGTAAAAACAACGAAAACCAGGAGAAGAATGCAATTAACGTCAATCACATGACTGTTCATTCTACGCCACTTTCAGTTGTTAACAAAAGTCTAGCGACACCTCTAAGTCAAACGGAAACGACATATCAACAAGATAATACATATCAGTTGCAAAAATCTGACTCTTCTAGTAGATGTAATCAGGAAGGGAAAGAGAATCATGCATATCCACAGAATAGGCTAAGTCAGAATAATAGTCAGAACAATGATGGTTCAAAGGGAAATGGCAAGCAGCAGGCATTGAAGGGCAGCTCACCAAGCTTGGGCTCAACTACAACATCTGCCAGCAGTTCTATTGGATTTGGGGTGAGTTTGACTATGCCTATTACACATACTCACAAAATTCTCATACTAACCTATGCTAATCCATATAGTCTCTTACTGACTATCAATGATAATTGACAGGTGACAAAAGCAACAGTTTACAAGGATTTACTTGTTTATTTTACACATTCGCTTTTTAATGTTACTATCATTATGAATTCACAATTATGATAGGTACAGTACACAATATGCAGTCATTAAAAATAATTGTAATATTATTCTATCTTTAAATTTATTAAAGATTTTATTAAAATATTCATGTTATTTGATAGTATAATTTTTAAATATTCAATGGCTTGAATTGAAATATTTGTATTTTATAAATCAAAAATATATGTTTAATATTTTTGGCTAGTACTTACTACTTCATATGTAATATTTTGTATTGTACACATAGCTTTAACATATTTCAATAAAACACCCATTTTTTATTTTATCATCATATCCCAGTTTTATATTTGTTTACACATGCTGTTTGTGCACCAGTTGCTTCATGTCATACTCATCACCTGTAAATATCATCATCATTCATTCATTACAGAAACCCGTATCGAGTGTAGCACCCACATCAGTTCAGGTCTCAAGCGGGAAACCGTCACCCATATACCAGACATCCTCCACAAAGATCCAACCGGTCCAACCACAGACTGTTCAAACCCAAAGCATAACCGTATCATCATCAAACCATGTAGCTAGTAATGTGGTGACCTCCCAACCCCAGATTGTTAGGAACACCGCATCAGGCCTGTCAACTAGTACTGGGAGTTCAACATTTGGTGGACAGAATGCATCATCACAGAGTATCCTGTTGTCTCCACCGCAGAGTGCCAGCACACCATTGTCAACACCCGATGTCAGTACTGACAAATCTCCTAAACCAGCCCTACCTCCAAAACCCACCATCAAGGTATGATCATTTTCATTAACTTCATAAAACCTTTGATTTTGCTAAACATTCAAACTAAGTACATAACAAACTGTTTTCTAATAGAAACTCATAATGTAAGAGACAGACGCAATACTTACACTTTATTATAAACTGTGTGGTACTATTAGGTACTCAAATATATCTATATAGTTATATATTAGAGTTAAGTAAAAGGACGAGTTTTACTGTTATGATTTCATTATTTATTTGCAAATAAAATATATGAAATGTTCCTTTGCATTAGTCGTCTCTTTTCTTACTATTAAGAAGCACTTGTGAGTCAGAGTTGAGGTAAAGGACAATAAGATAATATACTTTAGAATGTAAGGATGAATATGAATATGCATATGTCAATTCATATAAGTATAATATAGTTATTGTAACCTTAATGTTTATAAGTACTACTTTGTGACCTAAATGAATAAGCATATTTTAATTTTGGATATTTGGTGTAAATAAGACTATAGTAAAATATATGTATGGTCTTATTTAGAAAATCAATAGAAAATCAGAACTAGAATCAAGTTTACGCAATCTTAATCTTAATACTATTTCTTCTTTTATTACAGACACCACCGAGACAATCAGTAAACAATGATATAGCTTTCAACCAGCCTGCTGATAACGTCACACTAATGCCCACCATACCCTTGCCCACGGACACGTCGAACGACAGTGAGCCACAACAGAAAGAATCAGCCAGCAGTACTAGTAGCAATGAAATGATCATCAAAGCCCGCCCTCTAACGATCAGAAAACCACCGCTAAGTGAACAGCCTAAATTAAGAAACGTTAGTAATGCTAAGAATGGAATAAGCGTCAGTATAAACAGACGTATAGAAATGCCGCCAGCATTCTTATTCCCTGAAATGGACCATTTAGAAACCATGCCTAATGAGAATGATCTTAAGGATAAGAAACAAAAAGACGAGGTAGACCGAGCATTGAATAATAATAACATATCAATAGATAGACAGGATGACAGTAAGGATAATGGAGTATCAGATATCACAGAGCAGATAAGTTCAGTAGACTTGAACGGTCAGGATTCTCAGGGTACTGAGAATGTCCTGAGGCGAACTAAGAAGGGCAACTTAAAGCAGGGCGGCAAGGCGCCGTTGGCTAGGCGAGTTAGCTTCGATCCCCTCGCACTGCTGTTGGATGCTAGTTTAGAAGGAGAGTTGGAACTCGTCAAGAAAACGGCAACACAGGTAATAAACATTAAAATACTAATTTCATCTAGCAGTACTTCTTACCAATATAAATCAAAGAAAGAAAGAAAAATGATTTATTTTGGCACACAAGAGGCACACCTAAAAATATGAAGACATATAATTGAAAACCTATTGTGTCTGGCCGCCATTGTGCCATTGCCACTCAATAGGTCAAAAGACTAGAGCAGACAGCCTAAAACGTAAACAAGAACTGTATCAATAAAATATTTGATAGACATTGTTCAAATTTCAGGTGCAGAATGCAAGCGCTGCAAATGACGAAGGGATCACTGCTTTACACAACGCGATTTGCGCGGGCCACTTTGAAATTGTCAAGTAAGTTTCAAAGTTTTCTACAGACATATTGTATTTTTACAAATAAGGCTTCAGAATAATGATTCTGGACACCGATGTTTGGCCACTGATATCCAGTGGCAGTTTAATAGAAAAATAAAAGTAAGAATATTTATTTGCACCATAAAACAGAATTCATAAACAGGTACCTAACATCAGTTATTTTATCATATTTAGACTTGCAGCTAATGCCTAAGTTAATTGAATATACTGTAATATATATTGTTAAAATTATATGTTGTTTGTATACCACTGATAGTCTTGGATAGGGATAAGGAATGATTTTATTGACTATGATATAAGCAAACACGCCTATTAGGAATTACATATCTTATCATTAAAATTCCTTAAAGGTTCGTGCACCACATGACATTTCTAATCAAAACGTAAAAAAATCATTTTCGTTCCAATATTATACGGCCTATGCTGAGTAGTGGACGTCTTTCGGCTCAGATGATGATGATGATGATGATATATTCGAGCATCACAGTAAGTTTTATATTTCTATTTTCTACTTTCAGATTCCTAGTGGAGCTGGGTTGCGACGTGAACGCGCAAGACTCGGACGGTTGGACGCCGTTGCATTGCGCCGCGTCGTGCAATAACCTGGCTATGGTTCGCTTCCTCGTTGACAACGGTACGCATATCCATCCATTATTTTGCACTGTTACACAGTGCCGACCCTAGCCCTTGATTAGAGTGAAATTATCTTACGGCGCTCTTTTGTAGGTAGTCGGTTTTACTTAAAGTAAATTCTACTATTATTTTATGTTAAAGTAATAATAACTCGAGCTATAAAGTGATCAACTTTATCATGATATAAAAAAATTTAAACATAATCATATAAAAAATTGTATCTACAGTGCAAATAACATTTGCATGCCGAAGTTGGCTAAATGTGGCAAGGACAACATGTAATGTAACTAAGAACTTAATTTACCATGTTCTGCAAATAAATAAATATTTTATTCATACTTACCCAAATTTCACTTTTTGCTTTGGTTTTCCGAAATTTGTGCTCGCATTTGATTTCATTGGCTTTGTTGCCTCTTGCCATCTGGATGTGTATCAATCTAGCGGGGCCCCTCGAGCTAGACCGGAAAACTAGTGGCAAAGCTTTGTTTGTTCAATGTACCTCACGAATTTATTAACAAGATCCAATGTACCTCAATTATTATGATAGAAATACAATATTTCACCTCATCCATCCAGCGGGGCCTGCGGTTGTATTACGCTCGGAATACATAAAAATAATACTGATCGTAGCTTGTGCCAATGTACCTCTCAATTCATGTATTAACTCCCAGGGATCTTTAACAGAATAGGCGATATTCAGCCAGAAAATTTTGTCTGCACAAGCACACCGTTGTTATGTTTTACCAATGTACCTATGAATATACCTATAAGACTTTATAATTTATTTTACCTTACCAAGCGCCTACTACCTACTATTATCATTATTTTGTATTTATAATAAAATTTAGAAAAGTCGCGGAAAATTCGGTAATAGTAAAGAACTCTAAGACCGCTCCTTTCGGTTTACACCAGGGCCAGCGCTGCAGTTACATAATCATGATCATAGTTGGAAAACCTAAGTTGAACTTGTTAAATATGTCACTCCATGAATGCGTAGTCCATACATATTTTACATTTTGTTCTTTATATTCCCTCTTTGTTAATAATTTTTCTTGTTTTGTTTTATATTTTATTTACCTAGTGCCTATTTGCGCTCTAAATAATATTCTTAGTTTTAAATATTGTTTCTCAGTAAGTGAATTACGTACGCAATTCTTTATGAGAAATAAAGTTGTTCTTAAACCTTTCTTCATTTTGCGATGTCAACGCCATCTAACGTAAACTCATGTAACTTTTTTCAGGTGCGTGTATATTCGCAACGACGCTGTCTGACCACGAGACGGCGGCCGAGAAGTGCGAAGAGGACGAGGAAGGTTTCGACGGATGCTCGGAATATCTCTACAGTGAGTATATTACATTTAAGTTATATTTGTTTGGGTAGGACAGAGGGCTCTTGTATAAAAATACGAGACTGTCTTAAAACCTTAGAACAGTAACTAATACAGTTCTTGTTCTGAGTTTAAACAAATAGTTTTATTACTTTGGTATCATATTCTGTATGATCATGCAAAATTGCAAAAAAATGTTCCTATCATAACATGGTAGCAATAGTAAATTCGAGTGCTGTGTAAGATCTCGGGGTTGAATTCCCGGGTTAATATGGGTGTCTGGCTTGTTCTGTCAATAAATTGGAATTGTGTCTGTGAAACGGCAATAATCTCGCCCAAACATGAAATCTAAAGTCATAGCTAGCGAAATGTGGGTGTATTATACACTCTCTTCCCCTTTATAAATATAGACGAGAGATTATATAATATATAATCTCATGTATACAATATTAGGTATATTATACATATTATGTACGGTAGGGCTCAGTAAAATCTCCATTCAAATTTGGAGCAGTGCCTTCGAAATACTTCTAGTTCTTTCATTGGTTGTACATTTATTTAAAATGCCTGTATACGATGTAATGTTCTGACCGAATTTCGGTCACGGCGGCCAATCTTAACGGAGAATGGCCATCGGCGCAGGACATATTATAGTGCACAAGTGTGTGCGCAAACACAAGTGCACTCTCTGTTCCCTAACTCTCATGATCCAATGGGACGAATAATCCGACACGACCGGAGAGAGATCAGGCGCAGGACCAACGGCTTTACGTGCTTTCCGAGGCACGAGGGTGTCTAACACGCTAACTTCGTAACTTCGGGCTCGTATTGCGATTTCTTATCAGAAAAATCCAATAACTTTTTGTTGGCCCGACCCGGGATTCGAACCCGAGACCTCATGCACAGCAGTCGCATTCACTACCGCTGCGTCACGGAGGCAGTTGTATACGATATACGTCATGTATCAATGTACATATTTAATATAAGCAATTTATACAATAAATAAATACAAAGGTTGACTTTATTATGATATATATGTACATATATGAGCCTTTTAGAGATATAGACATTAGACTACATAACTCATAGTATATTATCTAAATAGAATGTCGAATCCGCAGGTGTCCAAGAGAAGCTGGGTATAATGAACGGCGGCGTGGTGTACGCGGTGTTCTCGTACGCGGCGGCGCGCGGCGACGAGCTGTCGTTCGAGGCGGGCGCGCGCCTGCAGGTGCTGCGCAAGGGCGACGACTGCGAGCGCGAGTGGTGGTGGTGCCGCGACCGCGCCGCCGCGCTGGGATACGTGCCCAGGAACTTGCTTGGGGTAACCTACCTTATTTTATACTATTACTAGCTTTTGTGTATCTACATTAATAATACCTATGTCGTTCCCCAGATTTTAAACTATATCTGTGCCAGATATATCGGTTGAAATTGTGCCCGGTAGATGACAATAGACTCACTCCATATTACGTGATACGTAAATACGTAGCCGGAGAAATAAGGATAAATTACACCTGTACAGATGTTTATATATGTCTAATATTCTCAAAAGGTGTCCTTCATCAATGTTGTATTGCATGTAATGTTGTTGATACTCTTTTTATAAATGGTGATCTTTAAGACTAAACTACAAAATTATAGGTAGGCACCTAAATTATATGTTTTTCTACTAAAATATTAACGATAATATGTTTTGTTTCAGTTATACCCTCGAGTAACCTCACAGCAAGAGTAAAGAAGGCTTGGATTATGACCTGATTAATTTGTAAATATCTATTAGTTACTTTTATTTTTTATGTATTTATATCACTGTAATCTAAAAGTAACGACGCTGTATACAATTTTATCAAATCTATAATATTTTGTAAATATTTAACTGTGTAAGTCAAATGAATGAGATTATATTGTACATTTTATAAATATTTTGAGTCATCACTGATATTATTGGTCATAAAATTTGTATATCTTAGTTCTGCAAATGTTGTGAACTATTACACATAAACTGACAATACAAATAATTATGAAGAATTATGCGTTGAGTTTTATTTATCTATTATATCTGCTTTGTAAACAAGGCTTATTGATTGTGCATTGTTATGGGTAAGTTTAAATCAATAAACCTTTCAGCAGAATAGGTCATCTCGACTGGTAGAGGAGCCACCAATACAATATTGACCTAACGAATACTGCTAATTCGTAATGTTGTGTCTTCAGTAAGTGAAAACACCAAAAGCTCAATTATTCCCTTTGGTCCCCCTTCCTTTCCTTTTCCTTTCCCTTTTGTCCATCCCTTAGGTGGCAACGTGCGAGTTGATTATGGCAACAAGTTAAGAACTTACTATCAGATATTTTAGTCATGTGCAAGTTTACTCTCCACTTAACCCGCAGAGCACTTTTTCGCTCAAACTAGAATAGCTAGGCAGGAAATATAAGATTTCTAGACTCTTAGTGCTGTCAGCATAATAGTTCCTAGTTTCAAATATTACCAACGCGCTAATGATCATACCCACAGGATTGCAAGCCGCCATAATAGTCAAAGAAAACTCTACATGTACTTTGAGCCAAGTTTCTTGATTCTCAAATAACCACAGCGCCGCTGTTTGTGTTTTCATAGTTCGATGCCCTGTGGCGGCACGTAACAGTCAAAAATAATGTATGTCACAAAGGACATAATTAAGAACTCTTAGTCATGAATCTTAATTGGTTAGTAAGTTTACTGAAGCTACATTCAGGTTAGTTGCTAGGTTTTGGCAAAGGGTTCTTTGAGATAATATATTTTAAAAAGTATCTGCCAAACGCGGTAGTATTTAGTAAATGTTGAAGAATTAAATACCCCTTGTTTGTTTAATATTTGCTAGTTAGGACTTTTTTAGAAATGCTCGGGTAAAATGAAGAAACTTGATATCAAATCTCTATATATATTTTAGGTTAAGGCGGGATGACCGTTATTTTTTTTAGAAATGCTCTGTCCTTCTAAAGTTCTAACTGAACCTACCGCGGTGTTCATAAGCGAGCTTCCTTAGGTATTGAACATATGAACGTAATGGTATTCCCCAAAATATCCATCGATCGACGACGTTTAAGCAGTACGCATTCCGCAAAGAAAAAATGGGGATGCGAATTGCGAACTGAGATTGTTGGAAATCGGTAGAAAAATCGGGAGAAATTTCTTACATTGACAAAATCGTAGAAAGATCATTTCGGTAGGACAAGTGCCATATCGGTAGAAATACTGATAAGTCGGTAGCTTCGATACCACTGCATCAGTCTGTTAGTTTATATAACATGCGTTTATATATAGTCGACCTCGGTGGCGTAGTGGTTAGTGTAACCGACTGCCACGCCTGAGGTCCCGGGTTCCATTCCCGCACAAGTCAAACATTTGTGTGCATGAACATGTATGTTTTTCTTGGTCTGGGTGTTTCTATGTATAATATGTATTTACAAAAAATAAGTATATATGTATGTTTATCCATTGTCAAGTACCCATAGTACAAGCTCTACTTAGTTTGGGCTAGATGGTGTTGTGTGTATACAGGGTGATTTTGAAATCGTGTAATTCCTTTTAACCACGCATTCTACTGGTGATATAGAATAATCCTGACCATATTTTTATTTAATTAGATTTATTTTTTTTGAAAAATTTTTATTCCTTTTTTTCGTGAAATGGTGTCAGATAGTCATATGTTAACCAACCGAAGCAATTTTAATTTTTTACTAATTAAAATAAAAAAACATATTAATAATTAATGTCGTAAATAATAACGGGCGGTCCTTTTTATTGCCCCTTATTATTTACGACATCAGTTATTGTTATGTTATTATTTTTAAATTAGTAAAATATTAAGATTGTGTCAGGTGGTTAAAATATGACTAGGTATTTGAAATCATTTCATGAAAAAAATCTGTACTCTAATTTTGCCGAAACCATTATTCTAATTAAGAAAAAATATGGTCAGGGTTATTCTATATCACCAGTAGAATGCGTGGTTAAAAGGAATTACACGATTTCAAAATCACCCTGTATAGTAGTAGAATATTATGTTTAGTAAGTGTTCATTTAAATGAGCCGTGTTGTATGTTCGCTCTTTGTTACAAAATAAACAAAAAAATATTTTACGTTGATTCCTTGACACAATAATCAGTATTATAATATAATTATAATAATAACATTATTACTTACCGAAAATATGAAACACCAGTGGCAGATTTACCAATAGGCTGAGTTGGCTGGAGCCTAGTGCGGCAGATTTTAGGGGGCGGGAAATTGGATTCAAATCTTTCTTTTTGTTCATTTTTAAATTGGTTTGATAAAAATAAATTATAATGATAAAGCTGCAATATTATTGACAAAATAATTATAACGTTTTTTTTATTGTCAACTAAGGTTCGATACCTTTGCAGAGGTCAATAAGGGCGACAAAATTTAAATAGCCTACTGGCGGCAAATGTGTAAATCCGCCACTGTGAAACACCGTCCTTTTTTAGTGCCCTGGAAGTGTGATTTTACAATTTTTAAACGAGCACTGCGACGTATTTACTCTCTGAGCAATCGAACGGTACTAAATTAAAAGAGCACCCAAATGTTCAAGTGGGTGCTCATTTCGTGAGGACCATTTTTTGACGGTGGTCGGGACACGTCGAATTGCTCGTCTGGGAAAGCGATTTTGTTTGTTTATGCTCAGTAGTCTCAGTACACATTAACAGTTTCTAATGGACGAATTATCTCGTCATTAGTACGTGAAAGGACTGGGTGGTCTTTCCGTCCGTTGTTTGAATGTTTGTAAAGTCCCCGCGACAAAAGAATTATTCCTAGTTCAGGAGTTGTCTTAAAAAAGAGACTATATAGAGAGGCTGTACAATTAGACGTTGATTGCTGGTGCGACGATAATGGGCGATGATAAACGAGAAACCGCTTTAGGACACATACAGACAGTGGCGTACCATGGATCTCAGCCGCCCGGGGCGGAAGAAAATTTTGTTGCCCTCTTATTTAGGTATTTCAATATAAAAGACAATAATATACAGAAATTCTAAACAACTTTTCGGAAAGAACAGTAGTCATTATTCTGTATTGTACATCTGCCCATTCATCTCGTTTTCATGAAATGTTTCGAAAGTTACAAGATATTTTGCCGCCTCCTAAAAGTGCCATCACAAGCGGACCGCCCCTGCCGCCCCCACTACTCTACTCCACTGCATACAGGGTGCCAAACACATAATTACCTATATCAAATGTTTGAGAGTATCAGTCAGGTCAGTTCCCTAAAATGCAAATGATTTTATATATTTTTAATGTGAATCGCACATAATCTGCTGTCGTCTATCGAACACATTTCTAGGCTCCTTTTTGTACTCGATTTCTCGCGTAGCTTTGCCAGCATCCATTGCAAATATTTTAAGTTACATACGAATCTGAGGTTAAGTAAGCAAATGTGGATCAGGCCAGTGCGAGACTTGGTGTCCTGCATTTCTTCCTCATTAAATAGTTTAAGTAGAGATTGCCAAAAGTCTTGTATCCGTATCCTAGACGAGTTAAATCAGACTTATGGCACATTAATTCGCTAAGCACTAAGCGTACTGACTTTGTGACCAGGGCCCATTCACCAGTCTCCTCCAAGCTTGTATGCCATTGCGCGTTTCGGTAACAGGTTAAAGCGCGAACCAGTTGTTAGATGACGCCCGCAAGTACGTCGCGTTTACGCATAATATGCTCTATCTTGAATCCACACAATATAATATGTACCTATATTACTTAGTAAACGTAACATTTTAAAGAAAAAGCGCGTAGCTTTGACTCTTGTTTTTAGCCTTTTTGTTGGCTACAGGGATGAATAAATAAAACCAAGATATGGGTAATATTATAAAAATTTATTATCTATGCACATTCACATGTCACCCTCGTCGGAATCTTCGATATCGGCGAGGGCCTGCTTGGCCAGGTTTTCAGCTTCGCCAGCAACTTCTCTGGGTACCAACTGATGACGACCGTTAGTGTCTTTTGATACCCAGGAAAGTTCTAACTCGAACTGCTTGTCTTTAAGCTCATCATGGACGAGGTAAATACTGGAATAACAGATAATACATTATAATATTTGAACATACTATTAAAGAATATAAATAAAGATTATGTTCTCTCAGCCTATGATGGACATATTTAATAATTTTTATAAGACAAACTGCACTAGAGATAAAGCCTTGTACTGTGAAATACATTACAAATTTACAGTTGAAGGACATAAAGTATACCCCAAATTGAAATAATTTCTGGGTATTACACAAATGGTTAATGGAAATACAGGCTGAACTACGTAATTTTTACAATACTGAAGTTTACATTCAATGTGCAGGTAACCAATGTCAGCATACTTGCTAGTTCAAAGGTCATGTTTGTTTTTTTTTGGTGCTGATAAGCATTTTGGATCTAACTTTCCACTTACAAATAGGCCTAAACTATCAGTCTGAATTTCAGACAGGTGCAATTTCAAAGAAAAAAAATCATAAAATAATGGGTCTACTTTCAAATTAGAGAGCAATGTTATTTAAATGTTATTATAATGTCATTGTGCATATAGCTAGCGCCGGTGTTATGTCCAAAGCGTTAATATAAGCACTGATTGTATCAACCAAAGGTCTACTGTTATTAATTTTGTCTGTTAGAAAATTTATTGCAAATAAATGGCTAAATAGCCGTAGGCTCGCCTCTATAGGTGCGAGAGTGTATTACCATTTACCTGTATAGATCGCATATGAATATTCATGAGTGATCTACACAGGCTAAATATTAGTATGTAATATAAATATTCCTAAGGGGCACGTAGGAATCTATTGCACCCACATTTTGCCAAATATGTTATTAGGTTTTAAAGTGCATATTTTTTATGATGTGTGATGCTATTAAGATTAGTATTATGAACAATTTTGCATTATAGAAACTTACATTCTGGCAGCCTCCTTTACCAACTCTTTGACAGTCATATCAGCAAGCTTCAGTTTTTCGATCTCAGTCTTAGCAGCCTGTTTTGCTTTGCCAACAGCACACCCGAAATATGACTGGAATTTCAAGATACAGAATTAACATGTAAGCTAAAATTAATAATTGACTTAAATGTGACTGATAATTATTTCTTTTCATGACATAATCTGTGAAATCCATCAATTACTGTGAGCTATGCAAAGTGCAATGTGTTTTTATTATTGTGTCTAAGATTCCAGCAGATTGGGAATTATCTCATGAATTAGCTGGAGACCAAAAGCAATGATAATCAAAAGTCCCACCCTGGGGTTTGAACATTGGTCCCAAGTTTTATGAAAGAATTTAGAGGTACAAGAACTATGTTATCTGCTAGAATCCAAGAAAACATAAAAATCAATTGTATAGTCATCTTTGTTAAAGATGTATTTAAAAATACTTACAAAAGAGACACCACTGGGATCCAACATGTACATTTGAGGACCTTCATAATCATTCCATGTACCCATCACGACAGAACAGCCATAGGGACGGACAGCACTGTATAGTGTGTAAGCATGCATGTACATAGATACACGCTCATTTAAGTACTTCAATGGCACTTGGGCACCGTACTGGGATCTGTAGTTGGAGGCTTCAGAGCGGGCAGTTTCTACAATTTGTCTGGCATCAGATATGAGCCCAGCTACTGCCTGTAATGTGAGATATTTCATATAATTAAAACTTATTGTAACATCCAGATCAAGGTTGCCCTAAATATAAATAGGAGAGGTTGTATACACATTTGTACCCTTATTTTGAAGTATTGCAATAACATGGGACCCAACAATTTTGTAATCTTTTGAACAGTTTCTGGATGGTTATATATGACTATCGAGCTAAAGTAATCCATAGCATTTACTTATATTGACTGGTTTTAAGCCAAGCCAGTCAGGAATAGTGTGTGGTGACATTGGATATGAAACAGTATTTTTATAATAGCCTTTTATAAATTGTCTGTTGTAATGTTTATTTGAAAGTAACTGGACAGTTTATTATGCAGTTTGATGTAATTTTGTCTTAGATAGACAATTATAAAGGTGGACAGTTAATAAATTGAGTCGTAGCAGCACATCACTTCAATTATGTCTGTTTTTCTAAGCCTTGTCATTTAGTTTATTAAGTATAAGGCACTATATGCCTATAGATATGGAGGTAAGCTGCAGACAAGGGTCAATGTAATACAAAGGGTGCAAATGTGTCAGGACTAAGAATTTGTCTGTTGTAAATGTCAAATTTTGAATAATTGGCAGGTTACTACTACTTGGTAACATAAAAACTTAGTTATAGCAATTTTACCAGATTATTAGCCTAATTTTCATTCACATTTTTAAAGATTAAGAACAAAAGACTTAAAGAAGATAAAGCTCTTGTAGTTAAATTACAAAACAAATGAACTTCTTACCATGCCAACATGTTCGTCAACATGGAATATTCTCTTGTTAGCACCAGGTTCATACAGCTTTGAGGTGACGAGTTTCTCTACAGCAAATACTACCCCATCCTTTCCTCGCAGGCCGATCACTGTGCCCGAGTTTTCGACGGCTTTAGCAGCATACTCCACTTGGAACACCCGGCCGTCGGGCGAGAATTGTGAGGCCGAAAGATCATACTGTAATTATAGAAGCAAGATACGAATTATTTGACTGGCTATTTGAAAACCTTTTTTAGCGAATAAAGTTTAGTTACAATCATTGGAGACATATAAAACGTTGTTATGATAGCACATTAATAAACTTAAATCTATTACTTTTGCTGAAAAATACAAATTCAATTAAAACTATAAAATATAACCTATGCAGTACGCTCCAATTATAAGAGAAATACTTACTCCAGTTCCAATAGAACTCATATTTTAGATTATATATTACTTCAAATTAAAATCACAAGTGCAGTTTTACCACTATAACATTTATATCGTAACAATATTTTTACTTTGCGGTGGCGATGACAAGCAATTCAGTCGGTTTACTTTGTCATTGGAATGTTCTCAATTACCGCGTTTAAACTTGAATATGAATAGAATAAGGTTTATGTCAACTTGTCAAGTATAGAATCATTTTTAACAAGTGTGTTGCAATTTTTAGTTTACGAAAAACAAAGTAAATTATATTTTTTGAATCAAATCTAAGTTTTGTAGTAATATATTGAAGGTTGTTATTATTATTGATCATCTACTATTAAATAATTAATTGATTACATTCTGAAATAAATAATAAGTTGCTTAAAACGGAACGTAAGATTCTCAACCAATGAACAGGTTATAAAATGAACAAGGAAAACAAACTTTCTTAATTTTGACAAATCATTTTTGAATATTTGTGTCTAGTTACTATAACATTTAAAATTTCATAACTTACTATAGACTAAAAATTAAACATATTTAGGTGATGATAAAAATGTCATATTCAAAGCAAATTATTTTTATAAAAATTTGTTTGTATTACATCTAGGTACTGAGAAAATACTTCATCTATAATATGACAGATGGCGCTATTATAAAATAGTAGGTACAATATATTTTTTAGAGTTTGTTGACCCGCAACTTTTAAGGCCTCATTTACGAAGATGCGGGGTGTAGCAAAGTACGCGGCGGCTATCGCTGCGTCGCACGCAGCGGGCATCGCTGCATCGCATGTGGCGGGCACCGCCACGCTGCCCGCCCCGCATCTCTATAAACGACATCGTATATTGCCTATGTTTGTGTTTACGCGCACGCTTCATCGCACCCTTAACACAAACCATAGAGTAGTATAAGTATAATACACAAACATAGGGCAATATACGAAGTTGTTTATAGAGATGCGAGGCGGGCAGAGTGGCGGTGCCCGCCGCTGCGCCCGGAGCGAATCGTCAAGCGAGTAGCGAAGCATGCGGCGGGTATCGCTGCGTCCCCGTCGTATGCGGCGGGCATCGCTGCGACGCATTTATTATATTAAATAGTTCACTTTTTAACATAGTATTTTCTTCTAAAAATGTCGATCATATCATACTCCACTACGACAGTGACTTATGTCTGCGTTGTGCGATTTGAAATAACTCTGGCAGAAGGTTCCGCCGCGGACATCGTTTCATCGAGAATTGCCACTGCGTGCGCCGCCGTGCCGTTGCGATGAACGCCGCGTGAGACGCATCTCAAGCAAACGCGCGTAAAATAACTTCTCCGTAAACGCACTCATACAAAGCCAAATATGTTTGAATTCAGTGCGGACCGCGCCGCCCATCGCAACGCTAGACGCCACGCGTCTCCGTAAATGAGGCCTAACGCGGATTTTTAATTTAATATTGTAGTTAAGACATGAAAGTAACAGTGTTGCCTTATTTGTACATGTGTCATTGTAGCTTTCATCTTCGCTTTTCGCTTCCAGATCCCATGGCATCGATCCGGCGAGGAGCCTCGCAGCCTAGAACAAGGTCTTGCGGTATCCTCTAATTAACCCGACATCCATGGCGTGCTGTGGCGCACGAAGTGCTGAAATGTTACGGTCCGTCAGGTGGTCCGCCCAAACTGGGGCCCCGTTGAGGGTCATGGATCGCACGACCCCCTCGCAGAGCCTCCGGCAGGAGGTGTTTGGCCTCCCACGGTTGGGCAGCAGGCGCGCAAGTGCACCTCCAGCGCCTCGAAGTCTGGGGGCCAGACAATGGAAATGAGCTGCAAAATCCCATCGGCTATCGAGCAAGAGACCTAAATACTTTAGGGTTAACTCGACGCCGATGCGGACCCCTCGCCGTGATAAGTGTGTCGTCGGCGTAACAAACGACGCCGCTCTTTTTCTACTTGACCAAATTAGGAACTGATTAATTTCAGTGATAAACAATATCTTTGAACATGTTTCAGTGTAAGAAAAAAATAATTACTTTACATATATAGTTTTTATAAGTAATTTAAAAATATATCAAGTTGTATCAGTTAACACAAAGAATATTAACACTGTTAAAAGTATCATTTGATTTAAAATTACATGAACCATTTCACACCAAAGATATTGTAAAAATTTTGAACAATTAGTCTGGCCATAAATACTATTACAATTAAAAAAAGCATTATATTACATTTGAATGTGGAATCTGTCATTGTTATAAGTAATTTGTTTTTTGCGTTATTTGTTATTTTTTAGATCAATTTAATTAATTTATTGTGTTTTTTTCATCCAATCGGTAATAAATGTTTTTGTAATATTAAAATGGAGTGGGGTGATAAAGAAAACCGAATTGCTGTGATAGATTTACACAAAGTAGCTATGGAGCCAAATGCAATTTTTGAAACTGTTCATCCGCTTGGTATTAGTCGAATGATTTTGTACCGGGCTAGTACAATGAAACCTCCTCTATTTGTGACAGAAAACGATCTGGCCGTCCACATAGTATTCGTCCGAAAAAGGCGACTGAAAACAGTGAAGGAAAGAATTTGAAGTAACCCTGCCCGAAAGCAAAAGATTTTTCTCGGAAAATGAATATAGCACATAGAACGATGCCGCATATTTTAAAAGATGACTTAGGACTTGCAGCCTATAAGAGACGCAGTAGTCATTATTTAACTGATAATTTAAAAATAAAATCAAGATCAATAAAATCAAGATCAAGATCCACCCAAGCGTGGTTGGAATCCAACGTTTCAGAGCTCATCAGAGCTAAAGACTGGCCGTCATCTAGTCCCGATTTTAATCCGCTAGATTATGAGTTATGGTCAGTTTTAGAGAGTATGGCATGCTTTAAGCGCCATGATAATATGGAGTCCTTAAAACAATCCATAAGATTGGCGGTGAAGAATTTTCCCATGGAGAGAGTTTAAAGGACTGTATTAAAGCCAATGGAGATCATTTTGAATGAGATTCATATATTTTTAATGTTATTATATTAATGTATAAACTAACACACATTACCGTAATAAATGTTTTATGCAATAGAAAATTATAATTTTTCCTTGTAACAATATTTATGGCAACTGGCAACTGTTGTGTAATTCGATACATTTTGAAAATACTAAAGTATTTATTGATACAAGTTCCGTATAGATACAATAAAATAGAAAGAAGAAGGAATTTGTAAATGGGTTTTCATTTGAAAAATGAAACAATATTGACTTGACTTGACTGCACGGATGGCGAGTGGCTTAAGTGATCGCCTCACCGCTGCCACTGCGCCGAGTGTTGTGGGTTCGAATCCCACACGGGACAAAACTTTGTGTGACCCGCAAATGGTTGTTGATGAGTCTGAGTGTTCTTTATGTCCATTATTTTTTATAAATAGCCGCCATAGTAAATTAAACTATACAAATCAACCTTTTCTTAAAATATAATGGGAATTTTATAAAATCAGTATTATTTTTTGTATATAGACGTAATAGAGAAGCATATTCTATAAACTAATAAATCAGGTGTTATTGACAATTCATTTTAAGACGCTGTACTGCTTATTATGCTTAAATTTTTTTCAATATTTTGTATATCATGATCCTCTTTTTCTATTGCGCTTAATTTCACTGCCATTCTGTGTCCATTCTGTTTTTCTTTCTCTATCATGCTTACTTTCCATTCTACCTGAACTTCTGCATCACGCTTACTTTTTTTCATAAGCTGCCCAAACTGATCGACTTCCTCCATCACGCTTATTATTTTGTCCATTTCCCTTCATCCTGATTCTCTTCCCCTATTATGGTTATTTTCTTCTATTTTTTGGTTATGATCTTCTTCTTCTGTAACAATAATTAATTGTTCCAGCCACTTCATATCATATTCATAATCTTGATTTAATTTCTCCACGATTTTTATAGCCTTTTAATAATTTTAACAATGCGAGTTTTCATTATTGCCTCAGGAATAAACGGTACTTAAATTATTAAAAACAAATAATTGATACCGGTAATTGCAATAAAACTACTTTATACTGATTTTATCGCGTTGTTCATTTAACATTTATTATTAAACTTTACTACATTTTAAGTTAAATTAATTAACTATTTATATTAGTTTACACTTTCCCCGACGTTTCGGTTCCTTTTCAGCAGCCGTGTTCACGAGTAGGCGAAGAATTAAGACGGTAGTTGTCTCAATGTTCTGAAATGTAATTATTTTAAAGTACCCGAACATAATTTAATAATTGGTGTTTCTATTTAGGACGCAGGATGAGCTCAGAGTATCACGAAGTCAAGCTGTGTTTTGCTTCTTCTTGATTCCGATGACTGATTGACATTCTGACCATCTTCCCTAATAAAATACGTATGTTTTTGATTTCAGTAGCCTCGCGAAGCAAGAACTGACGTTCTTTTGAAAAATTGGCTTAACTTCGTAGGAGGCTCTAAATTCAATATAATTATAGGAGGAGATTTTAATATAAATAATATAGAAAATAACCTAAAAGCAAACGAATTCTTAAACTTTATGTTAGAATATAATTTCACACAACATATCAAAGAACCTACGCGCATTACCCACTCTAGATCTTCATATCTAGATCTAATATTTACTAACTTTACAAGTTACAAACTATTTACAACAGTAGAAGAACTAGGTTTTTCGGATCACTGCGGTACAACTATACAACTGGCCCTCCCACATCAAACAATAAATAAACAAAACACTTGGTTTGCTAAAAAAAGGCTATTTAATAATACAAACATACAAAACTTTAGATTAAACTTAGAATCAATAAACTGGAGTAGCTTAATTACACCAAATGAAGATATATAAAAAACTATGGAAAATTTCATAATATATTAATCACAACACTAAATACTTGTATACCATTACGCAAAATTAAATTAAAGACCACAAATAAAAAATACTGGTTAACTAAGGGTATCAAGGTATCTTGCAAAAATAAAAGACTGTTAAAAATAATATCACTCAAAACTAATAATCCAATTCTCACACAAAACTACAAAGAATATAAAAGAATCTTAAAAAAACTAGTTACAATCTCTAAAAAAATACATTATATATATAAAATAAAAAAATCTGCTAATAAAGTAAAAACTATGTGGTCAATAATCAATGAACGCACAAATAAGAAACAAAAAAAAGAAAAATGTAATATACAATTAATAACAAATAATAGCAAAACATCAGACCCTAAAGTAGTAGCTAACATCTTTAACAATTTCTTTGCATCGATTGGTGAAAATACAACCCCTGCGCTAACACCCCAAGGTGCACCAGTGCTTCACTCGACAGAAAACACCATGTTCCTTAGCCCTGTAGAGCCCTATGAAGTAAATACCATACTCAAGGGCCTAAAAAACAAAAAGAGTCATGGTTTCGATGAATTACCACCTACCTTAATAAGACAATGTGCAAATGAACTAACTCTACCGTTTTATCTTCTGATAAATCAATCTTTTGAAGAGGGTGTCTTTCCGGATCTCTTGAAAAAAGCCATAATAAAACCTATTCACAAGAAAAACGCAAATACTGACCCCAGTAACTATCGCCCAATAGCTCTTTTACCGACGGCTTCAAAGATATTTGAAAAAGCCATGTGTAACCGCGTATACGCCTTCTGCGAAAAATACCAAATATTTAATGAATGTCAAAATGGTTTTCGAAAGAACCGATCTACTATTTTAGCGATATATAAATACATCCAAGAAGCATTGGATATAATAAATAACAAAAAATATGCTGTTGGCTTATTATTGGATATGACGAAGGCCTACGATAAAGTGCAATATAACTTACTATTAAATAAATTGCAAACAATAGGAATCCGTGGTATAGCTCATCAATGGTTTACATCATACCTTAAAAATAGAGAACACCAAGTAGAAATTGAATTCTTCAACTACCAAACGAAAGAAATACAAATATCTCGCTCAAATACTAAAATCATAAACGCCTCAATTCCCCAAGGAAGTGTAATAGGATGTCTTCTCTTTTTATTATATATTAACGACCTCCCCAAGATCATAGAAGGCCCGTGTGTTTTATTGGCAGACGATATTTCACTCTTATTATCATGTCAAAATAATCAAAACATTAATGGAAAAATTAACGAAACCCTCAAAAAAACAGTCACTTGGATGAAAGCACATAATCTAGAAATAAACTTCTCTAAAACTAAAATAATGTCGTTTCACCCCTATCAAAAAGCACCATTAGATATATCCTTTTCCTTTAATAGCCAAGCAATAGAAGTCGTGCCAGATTTCAATCTTCTCGGTGTAACAATAGATTGTCACATAAACTGGAAATCACACATCAAGAAAATAAAATTGAAAATTTCCAGATTTTCATACGCACTATATGAAATTAAAAAAACAACAGATCTCCATACTGCCCTTGCCACTTACTACGCGTATGCCTACGCATGGTTAAGCTATGGCATCATATTATGGGGTAATAGTACAGACGCACCAACTCTTTTCATACAACAAAAGAAACTTGTCAGAATCCTAGTAAACATAAACAATACCGATAGTTGCAAACCCTATTTTCAGGAACACAAAATTCTAACCCTATCGTGCATCTATATTTTAGAAATCTGTAAATTTGTACACAAAAATCAACACCTTTTTACAACACGAGAAACAATACAACAAAAATATAACCTTCGCCATAAAAATAGACTTAACCTACCATCATCACACCTTAAAATGCACTCAAACAGCACTTACGTTATGTCAATTAAAATCTACAATAAATTACCTCAAACTATAAAAGACGAAAATAAATTTAATTCCTTTATAAATAAAGTAAAAAGTATCCTTTTAGAAAAATGTTATTACGATTATTATTATATGTTATACGAACGAATATTTTAATGACAAATTAATTTAATAATTATATCTCTCTTCCTCTCTCCTACTATTGCTGTGCCCGACAGGGTCCATGATTGTTCTCATATTTTTACTATACCACCTAAGTATATACATTGTGGAATGCAATAAATGATTGAATTGAATTGAATTGAATTGGCTTGAAGTATGTATTAAAGCTCACTTCGTTGGTGTTTACATACATCCGTTAAGTGCCAATTAGCTTTACAATATGCAGGTCTTCTCTCAACCCATAATGGAAACAGCTAGTTCGAAATTAGGTCCAATGTTCTAATATTAATACAAAATAAAGTAGTTAGATAGACCTAGACCTAAAAACATGAATAACTTCTAAACGAATAAATATTTAGTAATGATACTTAGAGGATTTTCTAATTTGTATCTAGAGATGCCAATACGTTTATCAGAATTAAAAAACAATTGTTCTAGTTTTAGGACATTGGGTTTCTAATATTAAAACAAGGCCCATTTTGAAATAATCATTTATTAATACAAATTAAGCAAATCAGTCTCAAAAATTTTACTTTATGGCACTTATTAAGATACAACATAACATATTTGCTCATAGTAATAAACATATAAGTAATAAACTTCTTTTAACACATTCAGTGCCACTGACATGCTTAGCGTGTCCTCACTAATCCTTATCGCCATGCCGCGAGCATGTCGAGCGTGTTCGCAGTTCGATTCTTGTTCGGTTTTCTTGACCCATTCGTTTCTAAAATTGTCAACAAGGCGAGGCGGCAAAGATCTTGATCGTGGAGTACTTCCACGTGCCCTATTTTCTCAATTCTCCCGGTCACTTGGTAAAATCGGCGGTGGTCTGGGCGGAATGGACTCTCTGCTACTGTTTTCGTTTTCAGATTCTGAGTCCTCCTTATCATTTCTATTGGGCACGAAATCTTCATCATAATCACTATCACCAGTTGCAAATGGATCATCATTTTCATCTTCATAGTCCGAGTTTTGCAAGATATCTGCGACTTGGTCGTCTCTTAAAACTGTTAAATAAAAAAAGAAACATTTACGAACCCAACAACCTAGTATTAGCACTGATATAATTGAATCATGGATTATATCATGTTATAATTTCATTGAGCATATGAATCAGGATGTAATTTCATTGAGCATATGAATCAGGTGTTTTAAAAATACGAAAAACATATTTATTTAAATTTTATAGTTAGTTAATAAATAAATGTCGAAAATAGCATTAAATGTTATAGATAATTAGTTGCCCAGCTTCTGTAATTACTCTTAAATTTGTTGCACATATAATATTTTAGTTATTTCACAAAAACATTTCCTGCGTTTAACATTAGTAACGTTACCGCAACCAGACATTTTCTTTTATAATGGGAATATTGAAATAAATATTAGCTATATAATTAGTTATCTAGACGAGGTAAATGTTGCAACTTATTTCGTATTTGTTCTTTCTTCGGCTGCGAAAGTTATTCGAGATCTTGCTGGAGTAACGCTTGTGCGTTTGCTGGATCTCTGAAATTGTTAAGCGGATTCTAATCATCTTTTGTACATGACTTCGTAAGAATTAGTTATAATTAGTTGTGCAATAAAAAACAAAAATAATGCACCGTTTAAAGATTATATAATTAAATATAAAAATGCTTCAATACGTCCTAACACTTTTACTAAGAGCTGTAAAGACTTACTTTAAACGTTATTTTGTAGCTTGTAACTGTAAATGTATATGAAGTTTCATTATTATCCTGTAAGTAATTAACAAATTATGATGAAATTTAGTTCTCCACTTTCACGGTCACAATCGCGTGGAATTATTTGGCCACCGATAACCCTGTATGTGGATGTATAAACTGGATGTTATATCAATAATTAGTTGATTAGTTCAGTTTTATACCTATAAAATTTTAGCGTAGTACATATAATAATTAACGAGATAATAAAAAAAAAATCATTAGGAAGTGTAAGACCGTGGTAACCCGACCATGCTTAGGTGGTTACAAAAAGTTAAATGTTTGGTACATAAAAAACCTCTTAAAATCTATAATAAATTAAGTTATGAATAAATAAATCATATTACAAGATATTTTAATGCAACATAATTTGTGTAAGTCCTTATGCATCGATTTGCTATAAAATACACGACGCACCAGTTTGAATGCAGTCTTACTTCTTCAATACTCACTCGTTCTAATTTCGTCTTACTCTGCGCGGAGAAGTTGCAATTTACTGTCTGCCGCGCTGCCGTCAACTTACATAATGTGTACATCTACGCTTATTTAGTGAATAAGATTAAAATTGATAATATTTGAATTAAATATATTTATATTATTAAACACTTTATCCAAAAGTATGTTAATGTTGATTCAGATTAAATAAGAATCAGATATCACAATGAATTTGATTTGAAAAATAATGTAAATTAATATATTAAAAGTTGCAAGATTAAAAACATTTTTTTTCATAATAACATTATCTTTTTAATGATGTAAATAGAAAAATGTTTCGGTGACGGTTACTTATTATTATACATTTACTGAATGTGTTATGTTATATTCTCATGTAAATGGCTTTGTCTTTTTTGAGAATAAAATATGATTGAAACCTAAACCTAAATACTTATGATTGTGCCGGTTTTCACAAAGATGAATAGGAGTACTGATAAATGTTTATTAATAAACGTGTAATTATATCAGTTTGTACTAATTTACGTAATAGGAGTTACTCGGTTTTTACATAAATAGAAATTCTAAACTATTTCAAATTTTAATTCAAATACATTAATGGAGTTACTTACATTCGTATTAATATACATTATGGAAATAAAAAATTATGTTTAGTTCACTTTAATATTAATAAAATTTAAAAAAGTAGCTAAATTTGTACTGTTTAACATAGTGTGAAAATATTAAAACTATTTTAAATATTAATTCACGTATATTAATTTTGGAGTTACTTACATTCGTATTAATATACATTAAGGAAATAAAAAATTATGTTCACTTCACATTAATATAAATAAAAATTTAAAAAATAGCTAGTTTTGTACTGTTTGACATAGTGTGAAAATATTAAAACTGATATAATCAATATGTATAATTTTTTACTTAAGGTACAGAATTTGTACCAAATATGTACTAGAAAGGTAAGTAACGATAAGAGCCGCTTCACACCAGCAGTTTTCCAGCTAAGACGTTTGATAAACGTATGCGCAGCGTAGATACCGCGATCACAATGAATAGGGCGCGTATTGCGCCTCCTCGCAAAGTTATCGTTTGTAAGCCGCGCGCCGTCCTGAAGTTCCACTTCCACTCGTCTCAATCACTCCCTCATTGATTTAATACTAGAGGTAGGTTATGTAATTTTCTTTATTCCTCGAGAATATCTATCACTTTTTGACTTATCTGGATGAAAGGTACCATGTGTGCCTTTCTGTTCCCCTGACAAGGTGTATACGAAATTTTATGATGTTTAGTCGAGTAGTTAAGGCGTGAAAGCGTAACCAACAAGCAAACTCACATTCGCATTATAATATTAGTTAATTCGGATATACCTATATCAATCGTGCGGGGTCTGCGCGACGTTAACGCAACTTACAACTTACAAGCATTAACGCGACGTCCCCGTCGCGTTGTTGTAGCGCCAGCGCTGCGCATACATCATCTCTCATCTAAATACATACGCTGCTGAAAAACTAGTATGAAGGCATCTCTAAGGAGCGATGCCTATATCATGAAACGAGTCGTTTTAGTTACGCCAAAGAATGACATTTTTATAGAATGTGTGACAAAATTAACTGCCCTTAGGTAAAACGGTTCGTTTCTTGAATATAAGAACCGGGCCCAAATAAGCACTTAAATAATGAAGTAATAACCACAGCAGTGTAATCTTTCTCTGTATATATAGAAAATAAGGTACCTGCCATAGATGATTCGTTTGAGACATGAAATATTAATTGGGTACCACCTTTTACAGCTGTCCGCGTGACGCCTGCATGATAAAATTCAATCCGATGCTTTTGTAATCCTGTAAATGGTAAATAACTGAATTGCGATGAACTGTACGGAAACTTCATACAATTCAGGACGTGTGCATTAGATAGCTTACATGTAGATATAGTTTATACAAGTTTCTATTCAAATACTTCTATACTAAAACGCTTCCAGGACATTTATATTACTGATTATGATATTATTATCTAGATTAGATCAAATTTGTATTCAACCGTTCGAATCTGCAGTGCAATTGACATGCTACGTTTGTATCGAAAACGTGGGTTGGGTGCAGTATTGTGTAGCAAAACCGGTGCAGAAAATGCAGATTAAAGAAATATTTACTTTATGGTTTAGCTAAGTAATACAATCAGTAGTCTACGAATAACAAGCATTAGTGAATTATATAAGTAAAACAGTTTTGATTTAGGATTTTATTTTGATACTACTTATGTGTGTAGGCACATCAAAAAGTCAGCGTTCACGGAAAAAGTCTAATATTTTGTAATTGCTTGAAATATTTAATATAAATTATTGCTTCTGTTTTTATTTAAAAATACATCATTTAAATGTAGAAAACATAAAATATTCTTTTGCTTTTTTATATAAAAACGAGGTCAGTGATAAATAACCCTCACTTTTGTTTGTGCCTGAAAGCTGTTTTCATCAATTTCTCAAAAACTGTTCATTTGAAAAATGCTACGTTGCCCACTCACGAATCCCTCGATCGGCTCCCATTTGAGATCCCGGTGGATGGTCACGTTTTTGAGGTACCTGGGCGCGTCGACCGCCCAGCGAAGGCAGGTATTTGCCGCTGTTTGGAGGCGCCGCCGCGTCGACCCCGCTGTTAACTTATACCAGGTCGGCCCCGCATATGTGAGGCGCGTCCTGATATAGGTTTTGTAGATTGCGAGCATCACTCGCAGTGGCAATCTAGAGGACAGCAGGGAACGCAGCTTCGCCCACGCTGCCTGAGCCTTCGCAGCGGTCGTCTGTACATGTTGTGCCATCGACAGGGTTCTGTCGATGGTGACCGTCGGCGACCAAGGCATTTCCTTCCCCATCAGCTGAAGGCATGGTGGTGGGTGTACCCGTCCAGTCACCACCGCCTGGGTCTTGGATACGTTGCACTTGAGCCTCCACTTCTTCAGCCAGCCCGGAAGCGCTTTAAGTGTCTGGCTCATCTTTCGAGAGGCGCGTCTGACGTTCCCGGAGCTGGACAGGTACGCAGCATCGTCGGCGAAGAGCGCTAACTTGACGGTGCCCGCCACCGGGATGTCGTCGGTGTAGTGGGTGTAGAGGGTGGGAGAGAGGCAGCTCCCCTGCGGGACCCCGGCCTGGATGGTCTTCTCCTCTGACAAAGCATCCTCGACGTCCACAAGCAATGTTCTTCCTTTAAGGAAGGAGACGATGACAGCGATGAGTCGCCGTGGGAGCGGACGTGGACGTTGACAGTTTGTGGATGAGACGCCTTCTCCATGTCGAGCATCACGGTCACTGTGTACCCGCCCTTGTTCATCCATGTGGCCATCTCGCCCAGTACGCGAGTCAGCTGCAGCGTGGTGGAGTGTTGGGCCCTGAACCCAAACTGTTCGGGCCTCGGTGTTAAGTGGAGGTTCATCCTCACCAGCAGCAGCCGCTCGAAGACTTTGGACGTCGTCGAGAGGAGACTTATCGGCCGGTAGCTCTCCGGCTTCCTGTGTTCCTTGCCAGGTTTCGGGAGTACAATAACCCGGCTCCGCTTCCAGATGGTCGGGAAGTGGCCGGTCCTGAGGATGCCGTTGAAGAGCTGGGTCGCGGCCAACAGTGTCTTCCGGGGAAGTCGTTGCACCGCCGAGTTGGGAATGCCGTCCTCACTAGGCGCTTTTCAGGGCTTTGTCCGTCGGATCACCGCGGCTACCTCTTTCGGAGTCAGTTCATCCTCCAATGGGACGAGGGACGTTGAGAGGTAGGTCCGGACTGAGTCCTCTACCTCTCGTGAGTGTTCCTCGTCCTGGATCTCGTGTGGAGTGAACTGCTGTTCGAGGCTGCACTCAATGATCTCTGCCCTGTCCGCGGCCTTGTAGCGCAGGAGGCCGTCCTGCCCAAACAGGGGCTCTTGGGCTTGGCTCCACTGACAACTGCCTGCAAAGGCGTATCAGTGAGGCTTGGTCGTCTTCGATGTTGATCAGGTGGTGCTCCCACGCGTCTCCCCTGTTCCCACAGGGCGGCCTTTAGAGGCGGTTGTAGGTTGTCTTGTCCCGAGGGTGTGTACTATGGTATTTGGTGTACTAAATAGTGCGTTATCCAAAAAAAACTTATAAAATATTTACACAGAAATGTAACCAATAGCGAGCTTTACATTCGACGAATCAAAAATGAGTTGAGTTTACGCTAACTGTTGTGCGCGGCACTAACGTCGGAGCGAGCCGATTCCCGCGCAAATGACGCTTGTGGTGTCGTGCGTGTGCGGTTCAGGGCGGCATACGTGGTACGGTGGCTACGGTGTTCGCAGAAAAGGTTTAGGTATTTGTCGCTCGTCGACAGTATGTTGCGGTGAGGTCACAGGTTCTTGGGTAACGGGTATGTTGCTTAAACGTATGGTAATTATAATGTTGCTTGCAGGTAAGGTAGTGGTATATTGGTTGCTACCTTCTATTATGACGTATGCAGGTTTCAATCGATCAATAGGGATATTAGCTTGTCGATCCGGTAATTGTATAGTGAATACCTTATCTGTTCGGCTTAAAACTCGGTAGGGGCCTTCATATGGTGCTGGAAGTGGTTTCTAAACTACATCTATCGTATTATTGGGATAGATGTAGTTAAGAAACCACTTCAAGCTACGCGAGTGCACTCATTTGTTTATACACATGATAGCACTCGCGTAGGTCTTTGTGCTCAAACACACGCTTATTATTATTGTGATGTTCGGTGATGGGTTGCGGCTTGTGTACATGAATTATGTTTCGCAGTTTTCAACGTAAATGTAATCCATATCAGGTGTGGCATTACTTGGTGCAAATAATTCACCGGGTAAACCTACGGCTACATCTTAATGTAGCCGTAGGTGAGCTCGGCGGCGCTTACACCTGTGTCGGTGCTCAAATGGCGCTTGTGGTGTCGTGCGTGTGCGGTTCAGGGCTATGCAATGACACTGTAGCCATCGTACCACATATGCATGTGGTACGAGGGCTACAGTGTCATTGCGTGAAGAAGGATATAAGGCAAAACGCAGCCAAAGTCTCTGCTTCTCAAACCTGCGTCGTTACTATCCTGCAGAGGTACTGGAGCACCCATGATCCAGGTTGCCCACAACTTGGCTGATCGACGTTGCAGTGACTGCCCGGCTGTCCTTAGTGATGTTCAGAAGCGCTACATCAGACTTCTTGCCGTCCGTGATCCAATAATTAACGCTACCAAACTGAGATTAGAGCTGGACTGGATATTAGCACTCAGACTATTCGTAATTTTTTACACCACTTTAGATTACGATCAAGGAGATTCTGGCGATCACCTTTGAATACACGGGAACGACAGTGACGCAGATTGCAGTGGGCCAGGCAGCTTTAAAATGATGAAGACGAAGAAGAAGATGTTTGGTCTAATTGTCTTTTCGTTGACGAAACACGGATTAGTTCGCACCCTGATGACCGACGTGTCCGAGTTTGGAGACGGCCTGACAATTCCGAAAGGCAAAGAATTGCCACTGGAACCTTTCAGCAAGGCGGCAAATCGGTATCTTTTTGGGGCAGAATAATAATTGGAGCTCGAACGCCTTTGATCGCAAGACAGCTGTTATAGATGGCATCATCAGACCATTCAGGATAAATTGTGGTAACCAATTCGTGTTGGTCGACGATAATGTGCCGGCACATCGAGCTCAACGAGTGAGCGCTGCTCTCCGGGAGTACGAAATCACGCGGTTAGACTGGCCTGCCGGCTCTCCCAACTTAAACCCAATTAAGCACGTATGGCACGCTCTCAAGCGAGCTGTTTGGAGTCGTCAGCCACCACCAAGAACTATGTCAGAGATCAAGGAAGCCGCCATTCAAGAATGGTATAGATTACCACAAGAACTATTGGACAACTTGATCTACAGCATGCCCAGGAGGATTTCCGCATGCGTTCAAGCCATGGAAGGAGTCATTTTGTAATAAATTTGTAAATAAAAGTAGGTATATAAATATGAATAAAATTATTCGTATTTCTTCAAATATCACAGAAAATAAAAACTATTTTTTTAAAGAAAGTCTAAAGAATATATGTAGTGATTTTTATATTGAAATTGTGTGTTTTTAAATGTTAAAGCAATAAATAATGCATTCTTTAATTATATTTTGACACGAGAAAAAATAACTCAACTTTTCCAAGTGAACGCGGCCTTTTTTTATGTGTACTTTGTTATAGACGAGTGTTTTGTATTTAAAGTTAAAACGGTGTCCATTGTTTCAAAAGGAGAACTACCGGAATACGAATATAGCTAAACTATTATAAACGTTGAAACAAAAAATAAACATAAGACACAAAGAACACCTAGACCGGACACAACTATTCTTGGATCACAAAAATTGTTGTCCTATTCAATACTTTTGATACTTTGCTCAATAGCAGTAACGATAGTGACTTAAATGATCATTATTATCACAGCTGCTAGTGAGCCAAATTAAATAACATTGCGTCAGTTTAAATAACTTGCTTATCATGGCTCCTTTAATTACAATTTAACGACGTGCCCTCCTGTTGAACATGGTTGTCGGTAAGTGCCTATTTTTATATATAATACCTATATGCCTTCGCTATACATCATTAAGTATGATTAAACGTAAGCTCTCTGATATGTACATTATCTTATTCTGTAACTAATACTCAAATTGTTCAATATTTACTACACTAATGTTTGTTATAACAAAATGAATACATGGTTTACGCAGGACCTCATTAGATAAATCAATTTATATACTTACTTAAAATTGTAGGAATTAAAAATGCCTGCAATAAAATGCACATTGGCATGTATCTCCTTACGTTGATTAACAAAATATTTTTTAATATTTACAATTTAACTAGGTTAAATAAGATTTTTGCGTAACTATACTAACGAAGCCTTGCGAAGCCGGAGCTGGTCGTTCGCTTATAAAAAAAAACAATAAAATCATACTCACAGTAGTCGGTACCGTATCGGTTTTTATACTTGCAGTTATGCTTTTAATTTGACGGCGAGATTTCTAGATCGGGCTGAGTATTAAGTATGTTTAATAGCTAGAACATTCTGTGTAGCAGTACTAAGTATGGCGATTTACCCACGTGATAGTAGTAGTAGGTATATATATATTGTTACTTACACACATTACTAAATTAAATTTTCTAGAAAATTAAGAGCATTATTGAAATCAACTTAATGACGTTTACTAAATTGTATATTTACTTACATTGTACCTATTAAATATCATTAAGTCCAAATCCGAATCAAAATTTTAGCTAAAGATAGTTACAATAATCGCTTATAAATAGTTGTATAGTCACTCATACGAAGTTGCTTGTACAAGAAAACATCACAAGCAAAACTACAAAGTATAAACATGTATGAATAAGCACTCCCAAAATCCTTCATTAGGAGTATTATTGTGTAGCGTAGATCCACAAACATCACGTTTGTAGTACACGATATGAGAAACAGCGTTTCACGAACCAAGTAGCAGATTACCATGTCAAAAGAATTTACGAGCATGTCCCTGTTTACACGTTTTTGTCAGTCGCGTCGTAACGCCGAAAAACCTTGGCGAACTTTTATTATCGCGAAGCTCAAGTGCGCGGCGGCGGGGTCTGCCGATCGCGGGAAATTTCGAAGTGTGTACGTAGTTTGAAGTTAGTTCTTCCGAGAGCGTCTACTTTAGAGTGTGATCACGTTAAAAGTTATAAACAATTTCTAAACTTCTTTTTACAAACCGAAATTTAATTTATATTATTAAGGCATGTTATTTACAGACTAATTACCCTTTACCCGACCATTACATACCTATTTTCTTTGATGAAACAAATCGATTAGCGCAACCTCGTTCTGCCGTAAGGAATAAGTGATAATAACACTGCATTTTTATTAATTTCTATCGCTATGTTTACTCGCTAATACCCTCACTACATGGCCCGTAAACCCAAGTGCGCAAAGTGGAATAGAAAATTAATAAATTTATTATTTAATATTTGCGCACCAAGCGGGTGCATTGTGTGGGAACTCTTCGTGAACTTCGAACTAGTGCACTTAAAACTGGTGCGCAACATGGCATGCATCCATTTTAATACTCAGAGGATTCTTTTTTCATAATTATTTGATTACGTTAATATAAAAAAAATGTTAAGTATTTTTAATTTCTACAAAAACATTCTCGCGCACTCGGCTTGTGTCGTGGTGAATTTTACAAACGTACTAATAATATATTTCAAATGACATATTTTTCATAATTTATATTAACGGCCAAAGGGATAAGCATCGTAGAAAAGAACAATTTCATCAAGAAATAGGTTGGAAGGTACTTACTTAAATTATGTTAAGTCTCTACTGCATCCAGCGTTTCGCCGTAATCGCATTAATTTTGATGTTCAGCTTTCCATGAATATAATACGTATTTAATAGCCCTCTCGAAAACATCAACACCTACAATATTAGCTGAGGCACAAAGGAGACGGGGGTGAAGTTTAAATAGTCACCACCCTCTATTAGGTGCGAATCTTCAGATATTTAAACACCAAATAGATACTGTACCGAAATCCATTCTTTAAAAACCACTCCGATTGTTTGTTTCAACCACGATAATTGCCTACGTTCCCGCATCTTTACTCCCACTATTTGAAACAGTGGCTCTCAAACTTCACAGCGCAAAAAGAGAACACTACAAAGAGAGAATAGAGTTTTATTCGTATACTATTATTCAACTTGAACCAGATTGAGTATGGCGAAGTGTCAAACATATTTAAAAGAAGAATCATAATGTTTTATGTCGTAACTTGTTACAAGAAGCTATTTTGTATACATTGATCAATTTCTTCTACTATTTTGTTAAACTTTAGAAACGACTTTCTAGCATCTGGTAATAAAAATAGCACAGCATATAATACATACAGTTTTTAAGAGTACTAGTAATTTGGGTTACAATTTATTTAGTTTTAGAACGCGGTCTTAAAACATACCAAAGACAGTTTTAAAAGATTGACGATCACTGACTTATAGCGAAATGTAAGTAAACACAGCACCCTTGAAAGGGTACGGGCGTTCCCTTGGAGTGGTGAAATAAAACAAAATGAGCTTTTCTATCGATCCAGAAGGAGCGTGCAGTTTATGTTCAGTGAACCTGCGAATATGAATGAGGTGCCATGTTATACAAAAATAGAATAAGTGTTCTATTACGTCATTATTTGTTTACGTCCAGTGCATGCGAGAACGCAACAACTGTTTAGGAATTTTAATGTTTAACCTATTAAGTTGTAACCGGTGGTCAGAGACAATATTTTTTAAATTATGTGTGATATTCTAAGATTTGACAAGTTATAGGTACTTTGTCAATGTTTTTGTTCAAACTAGGTCAAAGTAACCCACGGTATAATTATATATTGCAAAATTTATTTCAGGTAAAAGGGTTATTTATTTAGGAATTTATTAATCGCCGTGTGTCTTTTTATTACCGTAAATATTGAATCAGGTTTAAGGAGGTTTAAGGCGGCAAAGAGTGAGAGCTAACAACGTAAATAAATTAATGTCAAAGTGCTATTAAGATATTTTGTTTAATTACACAGTAATATTAGCCATAGTTTAATACCGGTGATATACTTCTTTAGATACATACATATATGCAGCGCCACCTAGTATAACCATAACTTTATATTTTTGAATCTTTAAGATGCTTCTGACTGAAAAATGCCACTGTTATTTTTTGTCTTTTTCTCTCATTAAGAAGTTACAATATAGGTACAAATTATTTTCAAGCATAGACATCAGTATTATATAAACAGTACTCTTATTGTATAATACTCCTAGTATAATTATGTATGTATGTGTCCTAGTAAAATATTATGAAGTGGGTTAGGGGCCCTAATTGAAAGTATGTTTTATATATACCTCCAAGATGTTTTGCGGAAAAACATATAATTACAATGTAAAGTTACAAGCATACAAGCAATTTTGCAAACAAAACCGCTACATATCAGCGTAGAAGATATATTTATTGCTTTAATAACGTCGACCTGGGCATTGCGACGCCGAATTAAAAATCCTGTCGTACATGTTTTCCACCGGACTGTGGGCCCACATTAAGTAAATATTCCTGTAATTGCGTTGTCTAAAAAATGCGAAGATAAATTTTTTGGGCGAGAGCCGGAGCCGCATACGAAATGAGCCACACTGGGATTATTATTTGCGTAGCTGACATCCTAATTAACGTGACTTTTTTCTTTGTCCGCCCAGCAGAATTCTCCTCGTTCGGATAATGGACTAACAGTATGACGTAGGTAAAGAATAAATAACAAAAGAGGCTGCTATACTAGACCGGCGCGGCGGCGCGCCGCAAAAAATATAACATTTTCATTCCATATTTAAAGCTAATTGCACTTTTAGTACTTTCGAGTTGGAGAGTTCGAGTTTCAAAGAAGTGGAAGTGATAATTCTGAAACAAATTCAGAGCTCGTGGAACAATTAAACCGCTTGAATGTCAAATGGAAAAGCTGGACAAAGTTTGAGAGCAAAAGTCTTAGAATTTAAAGACAGACTTTCACTGGCTTCATTTACGTAGAACGGCGTAGGTAGTCCGATGAACTTTGTAGGTGGGATTATGAACAACTAAGTAATATTATTATACCTTTATTTACGTAAGGCTTATGAAGCTTCGCTATGAACGTTTGATGTATGTGAACAATGACTGCTTTATTTCTGATTTGCTTTTGTTTTTAGCTTTTATCCATTAAATACGAAAACTTATATAAGAACAACAAAAGTATTATTAGCACTTTATTAGACTGCCGCTAATCGAAGTTGTTGTTTTTTGTCTAGAGGAAAATCACTGAACGTTTTCTACATAATACTCCAGTATTGCTGTAGTAAAAGCAAGTTCATTAATCAAAGTCAGAAGCGCAAACTAACACTTTTATTAATTGCTAAGTGATCGTTTGCTATGCAAAGCCTCTAATTACTAATTCAATATACAGTGTGTTATATGAAATGTGAAAAATGAAGGCGAATATTGCACACGAGTTTGAATATACCTAGTTATGCATGAGTTTAAAAAAATGTACTGATAACTAAACGAAGTCTTTTAAAGAAAATGTGCAGACAATCTCGTCCAGAGAGCAGCTTGGTAGATTATATCCTTTCCAATTCTCTAAGGAGTCCCCAAGTAGCTTTTATAGACACTACTACTGGTCATCACAGTTAGTCTATACATGAGTAACTTAATGGTAGTTGACCTAAGTGTCCTATTCGTTCTCATTAAGCAGTCGTTAACTCCATTCATACGCTGATTGTATTTAATACAATGCTCAATTAATAAAAGCTGTCAAAAGAGCTCTTTATGCAGTGATGCTAATCAACGGTAGGAGTGACCTGCATCACGATTCATATTGTCGACGACCTTTTGGCATACTTGACTTCGTATGTCGTGTATAGACCAAGCACCAACGCACGGGAACTTGTGTGTGTATTTGGTTGTGCTACACCTCACGTTGGTACATCAATCAGTCTAAGCTATATTAAACACAGTAAAAAAGGATATATTATTCGTCTGCGCTCGCGTCTGTACTCCATATTACGCTTTATTTTGCACAAGTGGGCGTTAACTTATCTAGGATTCAACTGCCTTAACGTTAGGTATCTGACCGATTTTGCAAGCTGTAAGCTCTTAAATAATAACTTATCGGAGAAGCCTATACAAAATGACTATTATAGTAATAGATAAACATAGATAAATACGTGTTTTCTAACATATATTCAGTTACAACTTACAAGTTGAGGGTACTATGTACACATACATGAATGTCACAGACTGAAGTGGTAAGAACCATATTTCGCTAGACATATGTTTAAGTCCTATTTAAGAAAGACATCGTGCTTCTATTGCAATTGCTTAACTTAATATCTCAATAACATTGCTCGACCCCACCAATGCAAATGGTTCAAACTTTCCCAAGACTTCACAATGATTGGCCAAGCATATTATAGGTTTTGACTCTTTGTTCTATAGTAGGCAACAATTATTAGCGCCAATGTTCGGTGCATCTAGTTTCATTGTCGTAAAACTAGTCAAGCAAAGGGCGTAGCACAAATTGCGTTTATTATATTTCTGTGGCAATATTTTGTCGGCACCACGACGTATACTAACGAGTTCGTGTAACGCCCCGTCGAGTAAACAGATTGCTAATATATCTGCGGACAATCCACCAATGTATTATCGGTATATAGACTCCGACGTGAATTAAGGAAGAAATACAAAGGTACTTTAGAGCGATAATTTGTTTCTAGTTGTGTGAATTTGATTGCAATAATATTTCAAACGTTGCATGGTAGTATGTAATTATAAAAGAGCTATGTGGTTTATGATCTTCTGTTTTGAATACAATTTCTAAACAAAACACAGATCTATATAGATCTGTGTTTTGTTTCTAATATTAGTATGATTAATTATATACTCAAACGCTGGAGTTATAAGAATATATTCGACTGTTTGTACTAGATTGACACGTTCATATGAACTACAACAAGTTATAGGTAAATTATTAGCTTGTATATGCCGCCTTATTCCAGTTTTTCGGGATAAAAATAGTATTATCATCTATCGGTATATAAACAGACTCCATGCACAAATAAATGTTGACCTGATGCTACTTTGCTGCGTTAGGAAAGACAATCCAGCTAACACCCCAGCATATAGCATTTGTAAAACTAGTTTCTGTCCGCGGCTTTGCTAGTGTAAATCTTACGGAACGCATACAAGGATAAAAGTATTCTATATGTTAATCCAGGTTATGGTCTTTATGTATGCCAAGTTTCATTCAAATCCGTTCAACGGTTAACGCGTGAGTGAGTACCTCTAACACCTACAGTCTTTTATATTTATAATATTATAAGGAAATAGTAAGAATACCTAAGGATAAAGATTAAAAATAAATATGCTGCAGAAACTCTTGAAGTAATTGATGGCTGCTGGGGCAAATTTATGATACAATTAATATATTATGCGATGTTACCACAATTAAGATGAATATAACGCTACCTTGTTTATCCAATCCATCCGAAAGCCCACTAGGCTACAATATAAGGCATGCCAATGAAAAATACATACATACTTAACAGTACGTTTACAACAATGCTATTTTCTGACGCAGTCATGTACAAAGTACAAACCACTTTTATACGAACTAAAATTAAATAAAACGCTGTTCTGCTAAAAATCGAGAATATTAAAACAACTGATAAACAATTTGTATATCACGGGCATATTGTTTATCTTCTGGGTAAAGCACATGCCAAAATATGTGTCACGAATATCTAATGTATGCCATGCCATACCCATTCAATATAGATAACTGTGAAAATATATGACTTTACACGAGGGGGAAGTGCGCCAATAAATAACCAATCAGGTGGTGTTACAATAGCGAACACTAAACTTCGTTGAGTATGAGCCAAGTTGTACTATGAAATATTCTGTTGGTTCTATTCATCCGTTCTTACGCAAAGTGCACTTACTTGCACAAATTTGAACCAGTGGAACCATTACAGAGCGGGGACGATTTCGTCCCGTTTCGTCCCATTCAGCTGGAAAAGTGCTATGGAATCGTAATGGTGTTGCGAATAATGGCATTTGAATTTTGCTTGAGTAAACATGAAGTGGAAGATTTAATTTTGTTTGAATGGTTTGGCTGGCTGACAATGAGACTGAGGATTATGGTGTTGGATGGATTCTGATTTTTATGTGTGTTTACGTTTGTAACTTGATTATATGTGTAAGTATAACTGTATACATTTAAACCAGTCTTGGAATGTAATTTGATACAAGATCCTGACCTGATCCTTGTCTCAAAAAGATCTAATATAGCAGTGTTTGTATCTTACAAGAGAACGAGAGAGAGCTATGCAAAATGTCTGTCAGGATATCTCGTAAGGCAAGCTTGATATAGGAATAGTACTACCCCAAAATATAGTGCAGTTCCTGGATAATAATTATGATTCTATGCACAAGATAAAGCGTTTTGTAATGTAAGGCTATCTCGACAAGTGTATAAATGAAGAATATTCATATTTCGTCTTCTGAAATTTGAATATAAAAAGTAAGTATTACATACTCACCCCACCTCGTATGTGCGATGAGGTAAAAAAAGTAAAGCTATTTTATCGTCAGTATCTTCAGCTTAACTGATGTGTGAATATCACGATTGCTTTCTCGTACTTTTCATGTCACTTGAGGTGTATCAAAATTAAAGTATCAATGTTAATTTAAAAACGAATATTCATAAAATCAGTTGTAACTGAGAACATGAAATTGAATTCGGACCTCACTAGAGATCTGCTTTCATAAAATTTTATATGAAAGCTCCACAGTCCACATACATTGTGGACAAAAGAGGGCATTAAGTATAATCTATGTGTCGTGAAATCCGAACTATTCTTTTCATTACCCTCACATTACCCTCTTTATGTTGCAATGAATTAAAGTTATTTCACTTCTAACAGTTTGAAATGTATTTCTGTAAAATGACTAAGATCGATAAGCGTTCCTATGTCGGCAAAGTATGTGTTATTTGTAAAGGTTTTCAGTTTTAAATAAGTAATTTACTGCCATTCCACTTTTTATACTTACATTATAAAAATTTTGTGTTATTAAAATTAATTAATATAAAAGTATAAGTAAATATTTGTTTGTTACGTTTTATCGCATTTAAAGTTAATTTGAGATAGTGTTATCTATTAGGAGAAGGCGTATAAAGACCATCAATGTCACTGCTAACAGCTAGACTTATTAAAATATAACTATTTAAACACAGTTACAAAAATAAAACACTTGAATAAAGAACTATTTCTAAGAAATTACTTCATTCTTTATATAAAAACAAAGAGGATAACGTCAACGTATTTTATTCTTGATTTGATTGTTATCGTGAAAGAAAGGTACGAGGACTTAAAAAGCATTTCAATTGTATCTGTAAAACATAACGTCAGAATCAATTTCACTCTTGAAAAATGCGTTGGAAAATCCTTTAGCGCTATTGGCTTATTGAATTCGTACGATGCGATCGGTTCTCCTATTATTTCGCTTACGCCGCAAATGGACACATCGATTTAAAAGATTTTTGGAATACATTTGAAGGATTTTACGCGTTTACGCATAATTTAACATCTAACGCAATAAAATATCCATTAATTTTGAAGATGGCCATTTTCCGCCGGGATGAACACCAAGATGTTAGATTTTGGAGCGAGTTGTCACTCGAAAAGGTAAATCGTCTCCATGATCTTACTTCCGACCAAATTTTTCCTTATGAACGACTGGATTTAAGCCGAGGCTCGCTTATTGTTACGCTGTTTAGAAAAGAGGAAAATGCTTACAAAATTAAAGTTGTGTTGAGAATATAAATAGATTTCTCAGAAAAAATACGTCCTTTTTCGCTATGAAACTATATGACGCAAACGATAAAAGCTTTCTCCTTAATCAAAGAGGGTGTCAAGACAAAAGAAAAACTTCACACTGAATTCTAAGACAAATTTTTATTCTACATACATTAAGGATGTCATAACGAATAGAATGTAAATAATATTGTATAAGTTATTACGATGTTATGTTCTAAATGATATATAGAAGGAAACACTTAAGATGAGTACTTTTCCAGAAAACTAATATCAGTGTTTGCCAACCAGTCCACATTTCGAGAATTGGGGTGACAGCATAGACAATTTAACTAATAGACCAGACAGAAAATAATATATATTTGGTATATGTACCTTTAGATGATACTTAAAGTATGTTTTGCTGATGTATCAGAATTGTCAAATCTGTTAACAAAACATAGTGATATAGTAATTCATCCTATAATATAATTGGCAGATAAATGTTGACGATATGATAGATAATAAATAAATCAAACAAATCAATAAATAGTTATTTATTGACTTGTTTTAGTACTTTATAGAAAGGAAATGTCTTATGTGATGTAAATATAGTAGTTAAAACTGGTCAGGACAGTGAATCTCTCTCGGTCACTTAAACGTATTGTTATGCATCCCACTTTAGTCCTCAAATTGGACGCAATAAATCACCAAATAGTGGAAGTTCGATTTATCGGATATGCCGTTTTGGGTGACGTTGAATAATTTGTATTCTGTCAAAAAGCTTTATACGGCTCGTTTATTCATTTGTCTGCTTGAGTGTCACATGACAAATATGCGTCGTCTCTTAGATACTGCTTCACATCAAACTAAACATCCTAAATACTTTAACGGCTGCATCAGTAGGTTAGTGTTTATCGTCAACAGATCAAACACAATCAGCTTTATCCATTTATCGACTGTACTTAGTAATATCTCGCGTCTAATCTATCAGTATCTTAAAGCTACAAGATTCATACAATACACGCTTATCGAGTCGACACAGCGTTATTAAATAAACACGCGACTGTGCGACAAGTCGTGTCTGCACCTTACGGACGAATGCAGACAGCGGCGCTTCGCTAAATTATTGAAATTTCTCGATAGCTGCAGATGTTGCAAGCTGGTGATTGCGACGATTTGTCGTTTGTCCCGAGGTACAGCTGTAATTACAGTTTGTGTTATTGATATTCATTGTTTTGCTGTATTTTGTAGTGGCTCTTTACTAACATAGATTTATGTTGTACCGACTCTAAACAGTAAGTATTGAATAATAACTCGCGTTCTTCGTAATGGAGAGGGATATCGAGCTTTAATGAACTTTTTTTATAAGTATGACTGCACGGATGATTTCGTGGTTTAAGTGTTCGCCTCGCCATTGCTACTGCTCTGAATGTTGTGGATTCGATTTCCACTCGGTACGAAAATTTGTGTAATCCACAATTAGCTGTTACGTGTTTGGGTGCTCTGTGTGTCCGTTGTTCGACTGAACGTGTGTGACTAGTGCAGACGTTATCTTTTTTAAAACGTAAACGATGAAAGTAGTAGTATTTGTGAGTAGTTTGTACCACACGATGAACAGTCAGATTCTATTGAACAAGTGCTACGCAGCAGTTTTCGTCTGTGAATTCATAATCCGTTTGTACTTTAGGTACAGTGCATAAAGTTCGTTGCCGCCCGTATCAAATGAGTTTCTGAGCTCTGATTATGTCTATGTATCTGCAGCTTTGAAGCGATTTTCAAAAAAGCTTTAACTGGTTTGGCTGTATAAAAGTATAATGAGCGGATTCAGTCCTTAAAATAGAAAATTCGACTGACGCAGCCAAAGGATTCCCAAGTTATGTGAAAAGCATAGTCGACGAGGATGAAGCAGAGTTTTTCAAAGAGACGAATCCGAAACGATTCAATCTTTAGCTTCATTTAAACGGAACTCAGAGCATTGAACTATGAGGAAACGCCTCAATAGTGGCAAATGAGGCACGCTCACCGCTTGCAGTTTTAAGAAAATTTCTTTAAAGAAGCCTTAATTCAACGTCTTTAGAAAATGCACCCGGATTTACTTTTAATGAGTTTCGAGAGTGCAACTTGGGGTTTACTTCTTAAATGAATGGCGAATCTAGCCCCTCGAGGATCTATTGCGGATCTTTATTTATTAATTTTATCGTATCAAGTGAGGGTAGTTGAGTGTACTTAGCGGTGCTATGAATATTTTAAAATACCAACTTGCAATTTTATTGCAGAAACGAAACTCAGTGTATTCAGCTGTACTTTTGTATCGTTCTAACAAGGTATTGGAACGTTTTATTTAGAAAGGAAATTTAAATTGTATATTAAGCTTCTTTTCATTCAATAAGCACATATATTGGAATATTTAATACTTAAGTATCTCAAGGCAAAATGGTATTCGTTTTAAAACAATTGTTGTTTGTTTTTTATATTAGTTGGTACATAAAACATTGAAGAGGCATAATGAGAAGAGCCCCTGATAAGAATAATGTTTATTTATAATTCTGTTGTATTGGTTAGTTTCACACCAGTAATCGTGATTTTGTTGTGAACTAAAATCAAATATACAGGGTGATTTTGAAATCGTGTAATTCCTTTTAACCACGCATTCTACTGGTGATTTAAAATAACCCTGACCATATTTTTTCTTAATTAGAATAATGGTTTCGGCAAAATTAGAGTACAGATTTTTTTCATGAAATGATTTCATATAGTCATATTTTAACCACCTGACACAATCTTAATATTTTTTAAATTTAAAAATAATAACATAACAATAACTGATGTCGTAAATAATAAGGGGCAATAAAAAGGACCGCCCGTTATTATTTACGACATTAATTATTAATATGATTTTTTATTTTAATTAGTAAAAAATTAAAATTGCCTCGGTTGGTTAACATATGACTATCTGACACCATTTCACGAAAAAAACGGAATAATAATATTTCAAAAAAAAAAAATCTAATTAAATAAAAATATGGTCAGGGTTATTCTATATCACCAGGAGAATGCGTGGTTAAAAGGAATTACACGATTTCAAAATCACCCTGTATACCTACATATATAAAATAATTATCAACTCGCTTGATTACAATGTGAAATATTATGAAAATCCCAATAGACTAGATTTTACTTACGACTTCGGTGTGCCGAAGCCGTGAGTAAAATCTAGTCTATTGGGATTGCAACTCGTGAGTTGACCACGGTCGGTGCAACCCTCAGAGCAACCTGAGGGGCGGGCTAGTCTAATAAGCGTCAAATATCAAATAAAATACAATTTAGGGTCACGTATGTAATTTATTTTAATTAAGGAGATATTTTAGAGACTAGATTGGAACTCTATTTCGAATAGAGTTTGTTACGAGAATTGGTCCTCTGGTCAAAACGTTGAGGACCTAAAGGTTAAAGATATATACGTTAAAGATATAAATATTATATAATAGTAAGTTAGTCATTTTTGTTACTATTATACTCACAACCTAAACATAAATAAAATAAAATACTATACTAAGGACCTGGCTATCAAATAATGACGTCAGCATCAATAAAATATAGATAGATGGATGTAAAGTTCAAATATTATACATGTTTTCAATACAATGTATCTTTTAAGCTGACAACTTTCCCTAAAAGTCATCATGTGACATGGCCTATAGTGATCAATGGCTTTATACCGCTTCGAAAGTTGCGCGTATACTTACACTGTATGAGTACGTTCGTTTTCCCCTTCTTGAAAGTTTAATACGTAACTAAGGTAAACAGTATCGAAATGCGATTTGTATAGAATCACATAAATGCCATAAGATGTTGTGAACGACAATTTTAGGATTGATTGACAGGAGTCATCACGTTTGACGTACGAGTACGTAAGAGCAGAATTCGCTCATAAATCTTGTTGTAGCCTTGGTTTACATGTTTTAATACTTGTTTGTGAGGGATTTCGTTTTTTTTATTTTCAAGGCAAATACGTATATTGCAGCTGTATAGGTACATATAGGTATTTACGCCAGCCTATGCCGAACGCGATATGTCCTCCAGCATTTTTCCAGCAATTCTGGCTACTTCAATTTTGCTGCTTTTTAAATAAAAAAGGCCCCTATTGAAATAAAAATGTAATGGTAGAGTTTTAGGCAAAAGTAAAATTATTTTAGTGTTTAGTATTGCCAAATGAAAATGTATATAATTAAACACGTACCTACAAACGAAAGTGCATGATGGGTTGTGGTATAGGTATTTAGAGTTTGATCTTATGTAAGTAAAGACCAACGCGACACGGAATAGGATGTCCTATTAAATGATGTATGATGTGTGTTTTTACTAGCTTGATGATCTGATCAATTTTTTCAGTATATTTCGTGAGACCTGGATCCCCATATTGAATGTCTTAAGAGTTGCTGACAACCGGTACCTGCCGAATGTTTCGCGATTCCCTCCCCGATCGGTTTTCAGCTTATGAACCTTAATCTATGTATGTCTCAAGATCATTTAACACAAAACCATATAACCAGCATTGCAGAAGGTAAGTACCTACATCATATTAAGTACTAGTACTTCTAACGCGTGACCTTCAATATAAAGGTTATTTATATACAATATCGCGTTTATGACTTTTATGACTTGTTCTCAATCCTTGTCTCTTCATAAAAGCCGATGTATTTATTTTCTCTTTACAACATAAATATATTGTTACATTTTCTTAGAGGCATGTGAGACAAGGTCAAACAACTAGGGGTTAAGCGTCGACGTCAATGTCAATTGAGCAGCAGCCGTGATGGATGAAACTCTTGGGGTGAGTTCAACCCTTCAAATTACTTAATATCCTCAACGCACATAAAATTTTACTTATTTTTCGCTTGTAAGCTATTAGGTACCTACCTACTTGTACTTACGCATGGTGTATTTTGAAATAAATATGGCTATAAATATGCCATAACTTGTTGTCTCGGTATGTGTCAAAACCATAGAGCTAATATCTATTTATTTATTCCATGGTCAGAATAGAGTAGATAAAGATCCTGACATGTATTGTTAGAGCGCCTACAAGAGTGAAAAAGCAACAATTTGCATCATAGCTTATTGTGAGTTCATGTTTATAATTATGTTGTCACTTATTATAAGTCTTGTGTATTTGGAATATGCGTAATTTTCTAGTTTCTTAATAAGATTATAATGTTAACACCTGGAGTTACCTCATACACATTGCTTTACCGCCGTGCATTTTCTCATCGAATGACGCAACCCAAGATAAAAAAATTGGAAGCTCCTGATCCTTAGTTTCTCGCGAACTTTGGTCGAGGCAATTGGTAGATATAAAATTGAAATATATATATAATATATATAATAAAAATTTTGATCTAACAAAATCACTCCTTACATAATTTATTTGTTTATTAATGATACCTTGATTTCAACTTTCAGATTTTAATACAAATGCTAACCGTTAAAATATCAGTGTTATATATTGCACCGTCATCGCCCTAAGCATTGTTATTATTGTTCCTGCAGTCGTGAACCTTGTTTGTAATCAAAATGCGAACGAACCGGCAACTCGCGTCTCAATTAGAGTGTTATCTCGCTACCTGTCACTACAACTCAATCTTACCCCTTTACGAGTAATCGTTGTTCCATAATGGAATAGCTAAATGGTGTTTTGTTTTCCTCTTTCAAATTTGGAAATACCGGTGAAATAGAGATCTAATATTGTTTGTTTATTGCATTAGTTACGGAGGTCATATTATGTATATGATGACAATTAATTTAGGACAAATTGATGTACAGCGTATATCTAATAAGCTGGGTATATTAGGCAATTGTAATGTATTGGACATTATAAGCATCGTGAACAACATTTTTTTCTTGGATGTTCATCTAAAATATCTATTTTATTTTGCTAGCATGTAAATTTTAGTATATAACTTAAGTTCTTCATTTTTTACATTGCTGAACTATTAATCTGTAACCACACCGCAACCGCAAATAAAACTAAAAATAATGTATATTATTTTACTTCATATGTTCTAAGATTTTTTAAGAAACCATTTCTAAGCTTACAAAGATGTCTAATAAGCCGAACTTGTAATCTTTAGTAGGTACTAAAGGGTCATATTGGCTCTATCTCTAACAATTGATTGTTAGCAAAGTCGGACTCTAAGTTATTGGTAATAAATGTTTAATAAATTTAAAGAATTTAACATAACAAAATTTTGTTAAATTTTACATGCCTACTCTAAATTCGAAAAAAATAATGAGATGAAACAGGTGCAAACAAAATAAAAAATGAAACGAATTTACATTGACAACAAGTTTATTGACAAATAACAGTTTGTTTGTATGTCTGAGGTTTTTGCCAACTTACCATCTGATCCCAGTCTGATGCTATCGACCTTGTACACGGTGTTTTAGTGTTGAGAACATTTGAATTGAGTTGAGATTTCTGTATAGAGGTAAATAAAGTGCTTATTTTGAACACGCATCCATGAAATACGTATACCCGTGCAACATATTTTATTTTTGATATTGATAAATAAGTATTAACCACTACGTCGCTCGCCAGCGCGCTGCTATAGCAAGGAGTACATTGTACTGCGCATGCGTAGCGTTTTCCTTATTTATTATCTAAAATAATTATTCGAAATACAGGTATACTGTAAAAGTAAATCAGTAAAATAAATATTCTATGATTAAATATGCCCAAAATTTGGCAAGAATGCAGATGAACACGTATAAATCTATAGAAATACCTACTTAGATAAGATTCACCGCGTACATAGAGGGTTTTTAAAGTACACGTAAAAGAAGATTCTTCCCTAGACTAATGTACTTATTTTGTTAAAGAATTAGTATCGAAATGAAATTAATTAAAATTAAATGAAATTTATTAAATACAAATAAGTAAGAGACAGTAATTATTGAACACTGGTACCCTAGGTCTAAGTTGTGATATGGGTACCAGTATTACCTATTAATTTTTTCATATATTGATTAGAAATGTCGGTACCTAGCAGTTGCCCGCATCTGCGAGCCTGTCTTTAGAATATCGGGTTATTTTAGTTTTTAAGCTATTTCCATGTAAAATACCTTTAAAATCTATTTAATGATTAAAGCATTAAACGTTACAAACATACAGTTATTAACAAATATAAAATTATGTTAGTATTACGGAAAAATAACATCTAAGCAGTGAACATCAATACGTTGTAATTAATTATTTTAAAATGTTATACCTATTATCAAAATTCTTTTACATTATTTCTGGAAAACTTGATCTATTCAATAAACGAAAATCTCAATCATATTACTTATAAAATGAATGCAGTACCCAGTCTACCCACATATGGTTCTGAATCGTAAGTTGGGGAACCCAAACGATTCTTATTCCGCCATCGTCCTCGAACTAGCGTCGGCAAGTTAATATTGGCTGAACCTCGTATTGTATCTACCGCAACCCTTAGTGGTATGTGGATCTATGTCTTGTTTGGTGCCATCTTGAAAAAGTAGAAAGATAAATTACAAAAGGTGTACAATACTAAATCAATGATTCACAAGTACAGATCACAGATTTAAATGTGATCCGATATTATAAATGCGAATGTGAGTTTTTTGGTTGCTACTCTTTCACGCCTTAACTACAGGAACCATCATCATGAAATTTTGCATACCCACTGTCTGGGGTACAGAAAACGGCATAAAATGCCTTTCATCAATAAAAACGTACTGTGTCCGAGTGAAGCCGTGAGAAAAAGCTAGTACTAAATAAATTTACTTTATTTTTGAATAACTAGATAATCCCTAAGGTTTACAACTGCTGCTGTTTCTTGGTGATGCTGATCAACATGTTCTTGAAGTATTGTTCCAGTAAGATTACATTTAGGTCAAATATTCTTTGTTCTTTATGTATAGACGAATTTTTCATATTGAGCAGCCGGTGGGTAACCTTTGTGCATATCATACATTAACCAGCGTACAAGAAAGTCATCTTCTGAAAAATTGGACGAGAAAATCGGTATCCAATTTATCTTTGAAAAATACAAGGAAAACTTTTGCAGTGTATTGCTTAATTTTGTTTTCCGAACGAACAAAGTTTTGTACCTACGTTCAGAGATTATTTTTTTACCCAACGAAAAAGTTTAGAGCAAGGATAAGACTGGTCTTTAGCAATTTTCAGTCAAAGAAAACTTTTTTATACCATCGTCTCGACAGAAAGTTGGTAAGACCGTTCTCCATTAGTGGCAACCCACCCATGTGCGTTACAGGAAAAACTTGTTCACTAATGTCTAAGTTTCTGAAAAGCTTCAAATACAATTTCGGGCCGCTCTTTAATGCTCGCTTAGTATGGCATTATCCGTACAATTTTAGTTCTCCGACTGGTGAAAGTAAATTCCTCTTTATGTCCGACTTGTTTCAAGAGTCTCGTTAAAAATTTAGAGAGGGTTCTCATCATGACAAATGTTGTCATAAAAAGTTTAGTAGTCTAGACTTTATGACTTGTTAGTAACTGTTGGGCATCACAGACCTTAGCTTTTATTTAAGACGTTGATGTTGTAATCTTAGATCTGACATTCAAACTAATGCTTTTGTAAGAATTCAATAATAGCTTAGAAGCGACGTGAACATTCAGGATTCCCGGTAAGTTTTTACTGTGGTCGATTTGCTGACGCCTGTAACATCCTAGTCGTAGTAGTCTTAAGAGAAACGTCCAGTTTCAATGGAATGACGTACGTAGTTCATACTATCGTCATATTAGTGACAAAATACTGGTTGACTTTGAATGCGTAGAAGGTGTAATAGTCGTATCACCATCGACGACTGTTGTGGGTTTTACCCTACCGAGTATTGAGTGTTATGGGTAAAACCAGCGTGTAAGTTTGGCTGATCTTTGAACACTTTGCATGTAACTTTGTGTAGTCTACAAATATATATGGCAATAATATAGCTCTGAATTCTCAACTGGTTTTCAAACAACATTTATTTCACCTTGCCTGGAAAATCTAAAATCGTTATTCTAAAATAAATAGTGTCAGAGCAAATAAATTTACTGTACAAAGCTAAAATAGTGATACTTAAATAAAAATGTATTATTTGATAAGAGAAAAGCTTTAAACCAATATGATAAATTTATTAGATTATTCTCATCATTAATATAATACGTATGTATGTATATACAGAGTGTCCGGTAATTAATGGATATCCTTGAAATGTCTTATAGTAGAATAGAAGGCCGTGCAGAAAAATGAAGAAAAAAAAAATATATATTAAAAAGTGCAAGCTATATTAGCATAAAAAAACACATATCTCAGGTAATAGTTAGTATAGTTTTTTTTAATTATTTTCTGAACGGCCATCAGTTCTACTATAAGACATTTCCAGGTTATCCATTAATTACCGGACAACCTGTATGTATGTATGCATGTATACATATCTATATAAATACATATATATATGAATATATATTTTATTTAGATTATATAATATGTTTATTCGTATGTATATATTATGTACAAGTATGTTCCATGCTACTGTCTGCACCTACTTCAATTTATCTCCGCATCACCCTTCGGTTGACTGGTAGAGAATGCTCGATGTATTATTTAATGCATAAAGTTTTAAACAAATAAATAAAATAAAAATAAATAAATAAGCACAAATATAAGGTTTAAAGACGCGCTGATTTGTGTAATAACAGCCTTTGATGCCATTCGCACTAAAGTGTATAATCTATCTACATAGGTAATTGCATTTTAAAATATATATTTTTTTTATTGACAACCTTGTTATAAGAACACTAAATGTTAGTCCAAGCTTATTGAAAAACACTATAACCTGCATTAGAATCGGTTCAGCCAAAGTTAGCATTAGTGTGCACAAACTCTTAAACACAATTTTTTTTATTATACGTATATATCACAAGCGCAATACTATGTTACATATTCTATTAAAACATTACGCATTTTAGCTGTAGAGGATTTATTCTCAAATTTACTTGTCCACACAATGCTATCACAAACCATGTATCTTAACTTAGCGACGAGAGTATTTCAAGAAACTTGTCTCTTGTCTTGTCTTTGATATAATTGTCATGGCTCTGCGGCTTCATTGGAACTGAAGGCAACTTTATCACCTAATATCATAAAAAATATCAACGGAATTTCTTTCGATTACATGACATCTTATTTGGCAAAACTGGAAAGTGATGACCATTTATATAAGATTTTACCTTCCAGGGATTGTATATTTTGGTCCAGTGCTTTTTCGGCAAGCTATATCGCATCGGTATTTGTTATTGAGCAGTGTTGTAAGGGCTGCCTCAAATAAAAAAGAGGTAATTAAAATAAAACATTAGAAAATACTTTACCTTACGTTATTCGTTTCTGGCGTATTGTAAGCAGGATGAAAGAATATATTCATGAAGAATATATAGCTGCAATTAGAATATTGGTGGACACAATGTATAAATACGAATTATAATTAGCCAATGGATGAGGCTTTGAACACATTTAGTAGAAGCAATTATATTCGTTTCGAACCACCTGCATTGAAGTGCCCATTTAGGACGGTCTTTATTTCAACCTGTGGTAAAGGACCGTACCCATTTCTATCTCATTTAAATAAGTATAGGGAAAAGCGTAATCGAACCCTTAAACGGGATTTATGAAGCAAATAATATATATAAAATGGGGTAGTACAATTTAATACGGGAAGTTTACCTAAATCGTCGTTGTTGAGTAAATCGAAATTGCTTCTCTTGCCGAATGTAATTGCTTTCCTTCAATGTAGCAATCCAATTATTTTTCTAAACCCTGAAAAGATTTACTCGAGTAATATCGACCAAAGTTTCCCTTCTTATCGGAAAACGATATTGGATGTATGGAGCCTGGCCAATCATTGGTATACCGCTAAAAGAATTTAGCAGCTGCTGTACAGTGATACGAAATTATTAAATAGGCAACTTATTTCCTCTACGAATGAGGCAAATATTAGCTATTGTCATGAAAGACCTCAATGCTAACATTTCAGTTGGCGCTTTGAGGAATGAAAAACGCTGGCGTGAAAATATTTGTCGGCAGTAGCTATAATATATCGTTGCCGTCCCTAGTACTCTGAGTTATAATTACAAGTTTTTACGGTCCAACTCTTTGCATTGTGTGCGATATGATCGTTAGAAATGTCGCCGGCAGTTGACCTACTTGAAGCTTGTTAGCACTTCCAGGTAAATGAAAACTTATCGGTTTTCATTGCAGGAATAATTTCACGAAATGTGATCAGTATTCTAGACAGACGCGAATTGGAACTTTGACCACAAACTTCAGTGGATTCGGAACGTTTGTTTCCCAAATTTGGTGTGGCTAATTTGAATAGGACCCGTGCGTCAAAGTTTAATCTTACTCCCAATATTGATCCTGAAGGAGTGAAGTTTTTACATTTCTAACGAACCGTGAAACCGTTGGGGGAGCAATGAATCAGACGCGCTCTAAGCAATGACTAGTTACTGTAGAATGATAAAGCAATTTGACTCAAACTAATCAAAAGCTCAAAAGTAATAAATGTGCTGTTCGCTAACTAGCAATACGAACTTAATTAAGTGTATAAAGTTAAATGAAATTCTAACATCTAAACTTTGAGGCCAGTAGTAAAAATAGTGACTATAAAGGTTATTACTTGCCTACTGTATAAAATATTGTGCTACTACGTTGGAATGACTTAAGTTCGATACAGGATAGAATAAACAAAGGTAAAACTTCTATTACTTTTTAAGTATAGTGTGTCGTATGTAATTTGAATACCACGATACCAAGTCATATCGATCACACGACGAAGTTTCGCTATCTATACATGCTTCGTTTCTGTTGCGTTTGCTTTTGAGAGCGAGATAAACGTATACATCTTACCAAGTTACGAGAACCGTTTAACATAGACCTCATTAAATATTGAAAAACGTTTGAAATGACAAGAAAATATAAATACTATGACCTGGTTATACTTCCAAGCTTGCTGCGGGATATATTGGAAATATTGCAAGTACAGTTTCTAGATTTAATGATTGCAGTAGTTGCATAATTTTGTAGTTGTGTCTTATAAATCTATGTGTCACACTATTGGTGATTTACATGACATATGCCTAAGTAGATATATTACAAAACACTCATAAATCGTCCTAAGTACATATTACAGCTAGCTGAAAGTATATTTACAACGGCCAGTATGTCGGGTTTATCGCTAGATATCTAGAACTTTTGGCGACAAAACGAGAAAATGTCACGGTAGAAGAAAAATGTGTTTGAACAATTCGGTGTTGCTACACTATGTACATAGTGGATGAAATTCAGGGAACTTGGGAAATAAAGGGGCTGCTTGGCGAGACAAAGGTGGAGCTTATTGCAAATTCCTACGCTCACCTTGCGTCGCTATTAAACCTCCTTTGCGATACTGCAATATAATGTTTGTAAATCTCTCTCGTACCAACAGAGAAGCACGTACGTTTTGTCTAATCAATCTTCTTTGTTTGTCGTGTATTGTCGCTCAATTTAATGCCTGTTATTCAGCGAAGTATACAACATTGTGTCAAATAGAACAATTGATTTTCAAAGCATACACAATATTGCTACAGCTTTACAGATAATCGATCATACTTATTTATAGATATTGTAGTGGCTTATGGATTTTATTACCAATATACAAACATATTCTTACGCCTATACTCCGAAGGAGTAGACAAAGAGGGGATTACATCCAAAGTTTGCGTCATAAAGTTGGTAATGTGTTTTTTGGAATGTACTGTATACTACAGAAATTGTTATGTTCAAATATACTTGCTCACAAAAGTTATATCGACTGTAACCTTAAAATAACCTAACTAAGGTTCCTATTATAATATTGTTTTGTAACTTCAACTTTTATTGATATCTATAAAAAAAATTGTCAGTAACTTAATGTGATTTATGGGTGTTTTCATTATATTTCTTTTTTATTACTATAATTATAATAAATTCATTAGTTTAGTCTGTTATGGTGTCCAAGATACAGGTTTGGCTTAGTTTGGGACCAAAGTAATAACGTGTCTTGTAATTATTTTTACCGGGTGCAGTTCCGCACACCGTGCTACTACTGCGAATTTCGAGTCAAAAAATCTTAATATCACTCTGCTTGACCCGAGATCTCACACATAGCAGTCACATGCATTACCACTGCGCCCCCAAGTCAGTCAGCCAACGGTCACGTAAAAAATTAGGGTATCTTATTTCGATTGCAAATTATTTTAGTGCATTCATTAAATACTTCCTCAGTCATCTTGTGACACAAGTATCCAGCCGATCTTGAAGTCTCGGAATTGATACCCGGTTAGGCAAATTGTTCTTGGGTTTCTTTGAAATTTTACTATACGGATTGATATCGCGTTTTTACACTACTATACACTTTATTACGTAATTTTGAAACATTTAACTACTATTGTTAAACACTGTTACTGGTTATTGTTTATTCTATTTAGGCTATCTTAATTATAGCAACTATATAGATTTAATTTTACACTTCCCTCGACGTTTCTGTTGCTCTTCAGCAGCCGCATAACGTTCGCGTAAACTTAAGACGATATTGTTTGGGTTTCCTATTAAGCAAATCTCGGTGCCCGGTGGATTGCTATAGGTATGCTCGTTCCATAACTTTAAGTAACCTTCCGAGGATATAAAAATTCACCGATATGTTCATAAGAAAAAAAAAACATTGTGTTGTTAACATGTTTAATTATAGAAGCGTAAATGAAAACTCGCAGTGTGTAAAATACGGGATTCCAATTTCGTATAAATAAAGCCGTCAACATCTCTATAACTACGGATTAAAACTGTGATGAACAAATTGCTACATGCGCGTCCCTATCACATCCGGCTGGGCTAGTCTGCCAACCCCTTTTGAATTAGTAGGCGTAATTTTTGTAAATTTATACATAGGGAGGGTGATACAATAAAACAGTTTATTTTGCAAGCACTGGTGGAAATTTTTGGTAAAGCTTTAGTGTAAATTTATAATAGATTTTAAAACAGAGCTTGTATTATTTTTGTACATCCCGCAGATCCAAAATGTAGGATTCATGACCATGATTTTCTTCTTCTTTAACTTAAGGATACTCTTGTCAGTGGCAAAATCACCATATTGCTCTGTTTTCTGCTTTCCTTTTAACCTCTTAATACGATTCGACTCTCACTCCTTTACTTGTTGGATAAAGGAACGTATCGGTCTTCCCTTTCTTCACTCCCTTAAATTTTACCTGCTAACATTGTTTTAAAGAAGCTGTCATATTGTATCAAGTGGTAAATTAACTTCCCTCTTTTGTTATTTATTGTTCTCAACAACTGTCTTTCCTTCTCTTCTTAGTAACTTCTTAGTAACTGTAACACTTCATTATTTGTTTTGAATTTTGATGACCATAATACACTATCCGATTTGAGATGGATCCATCTAATCCATAGTCTTTTAAGGTTACGTTATATCACGCCTGTAAAACCCTAAAGATTTAGGAATTGGGCTTACTAGCACACACATTCCATCAGCCACGTTTAGCTCTAATACAATGATTGGGGAGCCATTTACAGAGTACTGTAACTGTACTAGTAACTGAATTAAAAAAAAAATATGACGAGGATTAGGCTTCAGGTAAAATGCTTTGTGGGACGAGCAAGTAACAGTCTGTTAGCAGTCATAGACTCCTAATTGGGCACTTACATATAGGAACTCTGTTGCTAGGCAGTATTTCAATCAGTCAGGTAAACGAAACAAGGACTCTACGATAGACTGTATACGTAAGTATATATTTAGACTAATAACCAATACTACTACAGTAATAATCAATTAATCAGATTAAATTACTCCATCTTTCTTTATTTTAATTTTAAGTGTTACTTTTTTGGTTCGAATTTCAGTTTCAACATAGAACGACTGTCATCTGACGTCAGCAATCGAAACGATATTCTGTAAGGTTCTGCAGTTGTCGGAATATTTGTGGCCATTGGCCTGCCATAACGACTGCTATAAATTTCCAGGATATTTTGGACGCCTTTATGTGTTTTTCAAGGCAACGATAGATGAACATTTTGCAAGTATTTAACTAGTAGATTCAGCTAAGTAGGAGCATCTAAGCCCTTGATGTTGTTTTGTTATAAACACTTCGAGTATTATAAGAGCAATCCCTGCATGGTTCGCAAACATATAGTTTCATGATGTTTTTCCGATGCTGGTATTACTGGATCTGTCGTTATTTTAATAAATACTTCGCATCGCGGGTCATAATTCTAGAGCGCGATTTGTATGTATTAAACATCATTTCAGCATAATTAATACGAACCTTTGATATCGAACGAGCTACAACAAAAACACCCGCTACGCACATTTAGTTTTACAGTTAAACCGTCAGTAATATTTGTGTAAAGCATACGCTTCAAATATGAAAAATAAACTGCCTCTAAACCTTTTCATCATGGGCCAGTCAAAGTTAACGTCACTGGGCTCGTACGAGCGCCGTTTCGTGCCATAAAAATATTCATACGAAGTATGGAAAAATTTCTACAATCAGTGAAAGCGGCCCCCTGAGGCATATTGTGGTACAGAGTTTTCATTAAACACAGAGCTCGGTTTTTGTCCAAAAAAATGCCTACACAGCCCGAGGCATCTCTCCCGCATATAAGGAATGTTGTCTCTGGGAAATTAGTTCATAAAATTTCTCCCAACTCACACAATGTAGGTACGCGAGTGAGCCACTCTTTCCTACAATCTATGATTACGTTTTCTCTTATTTTGTTTATCTTGACGTATAAAATAAATTAGAAAATATTCTGGCTCTCTGACATTTTGGTCCTTTCTTTTGAAGATGAAGAATTTTATTTAAGTAGCCGGCCGTGCCATTATGTTACACGCAGTTATATTTCCCGTGGGACTCTTTAATTTTTGTAATGTATACTTTTTATTTATTTAATCTCATTATAAAAGGAAAAACAATTTCTTATTTTCGACGAAAAATAAAAATTAACAGCCTCTCACATTATATTTAAGCAGCTTACGTTATATATAAACAGCTTACGTTATATCTAAACATAGCAGTCGAATGCGACGTGACATAACAATAAAGATTTATTAATACTCCAGCGCCTTTATTACAATTCAATAATACTGTAACACGTGATACGGACCAGGGGCAACTATGGGACCAATACAGGGTGGTATTACGTACAAATAACAGGGGACACTTACGAAAATTGTTTATACAGAAAACTAATATCAATGTTTGCCAGCCGCTCACATTGGGTTATGAGGTAAGTCAAAAGTAAATGGGATAAATTGGACCCAAACTGATATTGTTATTATGTTTTGGAACACCATCGGGTTATAGTTTATCTATTCGAATATTCATTTAGAATTTCGTATTTGTTGTGTTTGGAAATTAAAGCATAATATGATAGTAGTGAGCTGAACAGTGATTGTTTGAATTTAATAAAGTTACAAGTACTTGTTATATTAAATTATCGATTAGGGTATTTGTGTTTGACTACATAAATGGTGTGTTGTAAAACAATGCGTTGTTAGTGTAGATCGTGGTCGAAAATGTATGTTTGCAAGAATAGTTGTTCTTAGCTAAGTGTGTATTGGTGGTTCCATGTCTTTTATATTTGTATTGTGTAGTACGGTACAAGGATTATGCCTAGAACGTATGTATATCTAACATAATTAGTTCGTTTCTCGTTTATCATGATATGGAAGACAATAACACTGAGTACGATTTATTTTGCTAAAGGATGGCCTTCATATTCTATGGATATCATGTAGTTTCGGAAAAAATATTCGTATGGCTCGGCTTATAATCATTGCTGATTCTGCAAACCTATATATCAATTTATGGTACACTGAATCCCTACGGGCCGCGAGTCTGTAAACAAAGAAAAAGAAAAGTGGTTTTGTGTTTAATTTATTAATGTGTGAATACTGAACAGTTGTATAAAAATAAATAAATACTATAAAATAAAAATAAGTCCTTATATTTTTACAATAATTGCTTTGGCGTCATATATAATCCTAATGTCGCAGAGCTTTTACCCGTATTGAATGTTAACCAAGAGAAAATAGTCACTAACCATGATTGCACGGATAACTACATCGATATCTGAAATAACTACACATTTCACGCGAACATTTTAACGAAAAATCTAATAAAGACTATTCGACTGTAAAAAATGAATTTCATTCGCATTTTTCGACAATCTATTGAAATAACTACTATCTACGCAGGATTTAGTTCAAAACGCGTATTCACAAACTCCGCACGTGTGTAACCATTTTCAATTAAACGATATCTATTGCCCGATGGATTTATCAGATCAAACTAAAGCAACCTTTTTATTTAACCCTTTTAAAATATTTTCATTTGTATAAATAAACTACATAGACTATTGGATGGAATTGAGTACTCTAATAATATTATCTATTTCATCCATTGTATTTCTTGATAGATCTAGCTAATAAATTGGATAGAGCTCATTTTCGGAGTTGAAAGAGAGGTGAATTATGTTTGAAATAATACAAAATTTTCTGTTTTCTAGTTTTAATTTGATTGAAAAAGAAGTCTGTAGTTTCAGTGTTTCTCGTTATTCCAAGCGGATTACAGGCTTTAACTGAATTTAATCAACGAAGGCTTAGCTCCACCTACTCAACTGAATGAAATCAGTTAACAACCTGTTACTCGTAGTGTCGTTGTGAATTTTTAAATATCACTGACTATATAGCACCGGTCTCTTCGTGTTTCTAGCAAACCCCTTTTCTGGAGATTATGTTGTTAATACCAGCGAAATTGTATCTTGTATCATTCACGTTATGTTGGCAGTACTGCTAGTTTGAATTTGATCTGTGGTTGTGAATTAAGAGAACAGTACCCTTATTGTCCAGGGTAGTGGCCGTTACCGCAACATCGGCAATGCAAATTGAACTCCTTGCTATTGTCCCAAACTTATACAATAAGGCTATTGCAGCTTATCTATGTTGTTATCAGGACTTTAGAGCTACATTTACATGAATGCATAGACTCACGCCTATATTTCCCTTAAGGAGAAGGCAAAAGCATGTTACACTGTAATTTTGCCAGTTGTGGTTAGATCTTATCTAATAGCTGATCTTCTATATTTTCAACAATCCGAAACTTGATTTCTATGGTAATGTTTTATTTCGTTACTTGTCTTATAAATCGGTCTATGTTAAATGATAACAAAGCTGTACATTTATAATTTAAAACTTAAATAAACTGTTTATTTTCAGTCTAAAATACTTCAAACTTTACAAAGACTTAAAAACCAACTCCTTTTTAACCTCAAGTCGATGCGTACAGCTTTTTAATTTCAACCATAAATAAGTACAAAGAGGATGCAACTTCAAAAGGAATTATGGAAGGAGTTTGTAACTTTAACTTCATCAGTTTGTTGTTAAACTTGGTCGGTGCTCGCTTGGACCTTGTTTGTCTACCTGCACTTGAAGTATTATGACGATATTAATTTAGTTCTCTTTAATTACTTGCTTGTACTTCGTAATTTTGTTCAAGCACATATTTTGTTGTTCACGTTAGAGAATTGTTCTTTATGAATCTTTAATTAAATTTTTATTAATAAGTAGGTCTAGATAAATTTTTTGTCAAGATATAATTATTGCTAAAATTTGCTAGTTAGTAACTACACCCTATACGTAGACATATTCAGATAAACAATAAAACAGCTTTAATGTCTTGCTTAACCTTTGATTATTGTTTTAATCAACAGAACATAATATGATTGGTCTATTCTAATATATTAAATATAAAAATAAATATTTAATATTATCACTTTGTTCTGTAGGTATCGAAATTTAACTTATTGAGCTGCAGCGACACACCAGCGGCCAGATGTAATAGATTTTTAATTAAGTCTGCTATTTTAAGAGTTGGCAGATTAATAGTAACAATCGCAGAAGAAACCTTAGATACAACTTGCGTATTTAATTTCGAAATCTTAAATACATACTGATGTAGCAAAAGAGATATTATAGTCGAAAGATGATCTAATACAAAATTCATTGCCGGGTTAAAAATCATGTAACAATGTTCTGAAATAATCGCGAGATTAAAGGCTCCATGTTTAATATCTTCCATCACATTGTTCGATATTCGGCAATATCAAATTGTAATATCTAACTTGCCACATGTCGACATGGCATCAATAAAATCTATTCCAATAAAGCTTATTTTGTGTAGGGCTTAATCATTTATTTATCGTAAAGTTTTTTACGATAAATAAAACAAGCAATGCAAGTTTCCAAAATGGCGACAGATTTAATAAAAATAAAATGTTCGTAAATTTCTTTGTCTTTCCTTTATATTAAATAAATACACATTTTTGGACTGTACTAATCTTAGTTAGAAATGTTCCAATTTATTAAATCCTTTGTATTTTTACTTTTCAATATTATGTAGTTAGTATTTGATTTAAAAATAAGTTGTTTCAGTTTAGTAGCTCTAGTGGGATATAGTTGGGTGAAGTAATTCCATCAAAGTAATCATCAGATATAATATATTGATTGTCGATTGTCTGAAGAAAACAGAATCTTCCAGTTAAGTTTTTTTAAATTTATATTACAATAGCGTATACTCAGTTTAAATATTATTAATTCTTAAAAGAATTTTACAATTCACAGATTTAAGAATACTAGCGGTCGCCTCGTGGTCGAAATTCCACCATAATTGGTTTAAATTTTAAGTTTGATAGTTATTAAGATTTTATTGTCTAGAACTATAACCCTCACACTTCATTTAGATTTAGATCTATACCAACAGATTAATTTACCTATCTTTTTCTAACAAATTATTATTTACTTAACTATACTCTTTAATTGACGATATTCCTAAGCTTGCTACTTTGTTTTCTTTTGTCTTTATTACATATAAATACGTAAATATATTATAATATAAATAGTGTACATCAATCCAATCCACCGAAAGGTTGCCTGTAAGATATTGCTGATACATGTAATTATATATTAATATATGTAACCATAGTTACGAAGAATAGAATACCGAACAATGCCGGAACACTACGAACGCGATTCAACTGCGTGTGTCAAATGCATGTTTGTGTGCGTGTAGTATTTTTCCATTAATTTAACGTATTTCTAATGTATATTTTTTATAAATATTAGGATTCCCCTCTCCTTCTCCATATAAACTTAAACTGTGCCAAATTTCATACTTCTCCGTCGACGCATATTTCGTAAAAAGGAAATATAGATTAAATGAAATTATTAAAGTTTACAATCAGAGCGTAGCGATATTAAAACCTGTAAAAGCACACACATATCAAGTGTTTCAAAATATGTTGTCCTTGTTTCACAAAGCGACGATAGTGATGCTAGACCGGGATGTGAAACAGAAATTTTATACTGTAGTAAAATATACGGAGTGCTTCACATCACCTTTATTATTATGAAACAGAGAGGTGGTTTAATCTGTCAAAATAGAGATTTGTTGTTCTAAGAACTTCTTAATTCTTTATTCGTACACTAGATTTTGTCTGCAGCAGCTTTGCTTGCATAAGTGAAGGGTAGGGTAGGCTAGTGAACGTACTTTTTCTGGTATATGGTATTTTTATGATAAAAGGTACCCTTTGTCCTTCTCTGTTCCCCTGAAATCGTGTATGCGAAATTTCATGATGATCGATCGAGTTGTAAACGCGTGCAAGCGTTAAAAACAAACTCACATCCGCATTCATAATATTAGTTATTAGTTAGTATCATTCTACAACATTCATTTAAATAACGTCACTAGTAACAATAAGACAAAATGTTTATGCAATTTTTTCCAAAAAAGACAGATACAGAGACAGACAGACAATTGCCTCACTGGGGATGAAGCTTTATGTCGCAAGCGACTAAACAAACAAACAAACCAACGGATACAAAGTACATCTAGACACAGAACAGTTATTTGTGGATTATCCAATAATAATTATCCCGGGTGGAATTCGAACCCACGACATTTAGTGCGGCGGCAGCAGCGAGATGACAGCTAGCCCGCTACAATGTCCGTGCAGTTCTCTATTAGTTAGTACCAGCATGAAATTATGAAGCACCACGGAAAGCAGTGATAACGGCAGTGATGTCCGACGTATAAATTTTTCTACATTTCAAAGGCTTTTTAGAGATTTTGGATAACCTACGAAAACTCATGTCAAATATCACGATTAATATATGTTGATAACGTATTGTGTATAATTAATAGTCATAGCCCACTGTGTTTTGGAGAGCTTTAAAGATCTGTTAATGTCACGGCTGTCAAGAACGTCTATGACAATTGATATAGAGAGTCGGTACTTTCAAATATCCTTATGCTTTAATATTATCTCATTGGGATATTCAGACAGTCATTGGAAGAGTTTGTATCCAGTCAAAAATATCATTAGAAGCCAATAATCGTTGGGAATAATAAAGCCAAAGTAATGAGTACAGAATTAAATTTCTGATCTAAAACTTAGACAGAGCGAGACAAAAATGATTCAAAAAAAGCTTCAATATCTCACAGGAAACTACATTCATAGTGCAATTCAGCAGTTGTAAGTAGAAACAGACAAATTGACATAAACTCTGTATACGATTGTATTATATGCACAGATTCAGGCGACACGACGAATTAGTCTGAGATTCTTATTTTGCAAATTTTAGGTATGTGTTTGTAAACAATTTGTATAAAATGGCTTTTCTACGTTTTAATCAATTTTAGGATGACATGAAGATTTCATCTTGCCCTACAATTAGCTAAAGTGTAGATATTTTAGTTTTGCCTCCCATACATAATTGATTTGCTAAGCTTGCACATTGCAAACCATGCAAGCATTTCATATCGAATCAACTTTAATGTTGTCTGTACCCTTATTGCATCGTCTGCAACAGTAACAAAGTTATTTTCACATGTTTTATTCCAAGTTTTATTACGCAGTGTATTTGACTGAATGGTTTGTTAAAAAACGGTGAAGGAAAGTTTAATCTTGGACAGAAGGCAATAAAATAAGGGCGGGAATTTTGTGAGAAGTCGGCGCCAAGACTGCCAGTTGCAGACAGCTATCGATAGGGTTCCGAATGTAATGCCACCTTCGTAGAGCTGTTGATACGACTGCGGCGGTAATATTTTTGATTTACGTTTCACATATTTGTGGAATTCTGAGTTTGGCTTTGAAATGTATTTGCCGTGTAGCTAGTTTAACCTATATATATTTCAAGATATTTACAGATTTCAGTCAAATTTTTTTTAGCAATATTTAGTAGTTAACCTACTGGGAAACCGTTGGACTGCCACGCAAAGATCTCGAGTTCGAACCCAAGGCGCGCATCTCTGACTTTTCGAAGTTATATGCGTATTAAATAGTTAATTATCGCTTACTTTTAACACTGATCGAAAACATCGTGAGGAAACCTGCATGTCTGAGTGTTCTCCATAATGTTCTCGAAGATAAGTGAAGTCTACCAACTCGCATTAGGTCAGCATGTTGGACTATGGCCTAGCCCTTCCCGCACTGAGAAGAGGCCTGTGCCCAGCAGTGTGACTGTGAGTGGGAGTTTAATACAGGGCTGATATTATTTATTATTATTATTAATATTTAGCCTCTTCTTAACATTAAATCTGTAATTATTGCTATTAAAGTAAAAATCAAAGTTAAACCTCATTTACATTTAAATCACTTACTCACATATCAATTTAAAAAAAGTATTCAGATATCTTCATCTTAACTCAATATAGACAATAGTTGTAATTAATCAAACGAAAATACATGGTTTAGAATTCTTAATAAATTCCATATTTTACGGGTGCTATCAACTCTAAATCAGTATAACGCAAACCGTTTCTCTCTGTCATAAATTTGAATAGAATCGATTGGTGTCTACGCCTCCGGGAAAGTTAGATTTCCCCGAGGACTGCCACGACACCTGACCGAATGTAATATATATTCTCGATTTTTTTCTAACTCCCAAAATGATGGATTAGGAGCATATACGCGATGTTTGATGCTTTATACGGACATCTTTTTATATTCGAATATGATACATTGTTTCGTTCTATGAGGATTAGTTTGTATAGAGATGCCTAGACTAGTCATGGTCGGCATACGATAGCCGTTTCTTTGTTCAGCTTACGTCACTACGCAATACAATAGGAACGCTACACTGTGATAGCGTGTTGTTTATCATAGCAGTTTTTGTCCTTGTTATAGATATGGAAAGGAAGACTGTGTTGTCTGCTTCTTATAGCGCCATACAAGCACTCCATATAGTGAATCATATGTATAGTCATGAGTTAATTACTATGATTTGCATGCAATGTTGTTCAGAATTAATGTAATCATAACTAATATTGTAAAAGTGAGTGGGAGATTGTTTGTTACGCTAAACACTCAATCGAAAATCATAAAATTGTTTGCACCATGTCAGTGGCACAGAAAGGGTACATATGGTCCAGGAAATACTGTTAAATTTACATGAATGCGAGCGAGGCCACGAGCGAAATCGAGTGATATAAGAAACTCGTCAGTATAACGCTTCATATAGCTCTTCTATGTAAAACGAGATGGGTGTAAAAACCCAGGATTCAACCTCTTCGTCTTCATGTAAATTTTTTCCGTCACCTTTTGTCCCTCTGCTGGGCAAAAGCCTCTCCCTTGGACTTCCAAATCACTCTGTTTGTGAATATCCCCTGACCTTATGACCTTGTGATCCCTATATCTCTCTCAGGGTCTTTTGACCCACAGGGCCCATATTCAAACTCGACCGAGGGATGACCCCAAGGTATCTGCACACCAAGTTACAAGTCTGGAGCCATGCCTGTCACTAACAGACACACCCACAGACCCACATAGTGTTTTCATTAACCTCTTCGAAGAAGACTAAGAGGTTATTAATCTTAGATAAATCCGTAAGCATTGCTCGTGGATGCTCAAAGTTATGTTCTCCTAAACAAATCCTAACAAGGTGAAGCGGAGCTTTTTTAATCGTATTTTTTATATTTTAAGTTGAAGCTTTTGGCCCAGCCAGGATCTTTGTTCAACCCTCGGTATGATGGCAGGAATGCTTTAAGAATCCGTTTCTTCAGAAATGTAATGTTTCTTGAAGCTAAGTTTGCCACGAGAAAATTTGTTTTAAATTTATACATTCATTGCGCCGTTTTAAATTTAATTTACATAATATATTTTGTTTGAGATTTAAGTTGCTTTCTACATCTTCAATTTGAGTATTCTTTGTTAAACTTGGTAGTATAAAGTACACATTAACATATATCCGATTTATTCTTGTACTTTCTTTAAATTTTATTTCAGTTTAGGAAACCTACCTAATTGAATAGAGTATTTTGTGTTTGAATATGCATAAAGTTTATACATATATACGGGTAATATAAATATGTTTATTCTTGCAATACAGACGTAATAAACATATACAGATTGTTATAAATATCGAAATGAAAGTCACCAAATCAATAAAATATGTATTAATATTCCTTTGTTCATAACGTCCATCAAAATTAGCAATAATATAACAAATACCACAAGGCAGGTAAAACTAACACAAACGAATACTAACAGCTGTTTTGACCTCAGTGCGAACCCCAAGGTCAGCCATTTGTTTACCTAATTTTCCTCCCTTTATACAAACATCAGGACCTTTCTTTTTGTACCTCTATATTCTTCTAAGAGGAAAATATTAATAATGTCGCTAAAATAAAAATACATAGTTCAGCTTGTTCCTACGGCTAAACATACGGAATCCCTAATAAGGGAGGCTTATGGCGAATAACATCTGGGGCCCGAGGACGGCAAACACTTGGCAGTAAACACGAGGTTACAGTAAGAAAAATGTTTTTGTTTTCCTAGTCTTTCCTTATATCTTGTCATAACTTTGTACCTATAAGTTGTACATAGACAACGCTGTTTTATTTCGCGGCACTACTTTTTATTTTTATACTCGGAACGGATCGTTTGTACAGCTGCGGTTGTTCCTTTCTTAGAGTCCGCCTTTGTCAAAGAGAGCCTCCAAATTTTTCACACAAAGAACGAAATGGTATATCTAGAATTTATATTCGTATTCTACAGAATTATGAGAGCTAACAATGTGATTCTATGTGGCTTATCTAACTTTAAGTTGATGATATTCAGAGTGACTTGAAAAGCTTGTAAGATAAGCAATCGTAAAATAAAATCACCCTTGTCCCTAAGGATCTTTGGTTACCAGCATTCCTTGTTAAAGTTACGCCGTGTTGTAAAGTCCCGGACTTATGTGTCAGGCCTAATCTAAATCTTAGTTTAAATAAACCTGTGTAATTCTAAGTTTCTAGAACAAGTATTTAAGTAGGCAGCGCTGTGAAACGCTTATTTAGATATATAGATATAGAGCCTCAGCGTAATCTTTCTTGGAGACATTCATTGTAACAAATTTTAACCTTGAGACTTTTTGGCAGCGTTTTCCTAAAATATACTTTGATATGGCTTTAAAACTAGAACCTTAATAAGTTCTAAAAAGTAATCTAAGATTATTATTGTAACTGATTGGTCCTAGAAAAGAGGTTCTTTATCTTTTCAGATTACTAAGGTACAATAATTTATATTAATCATAATGTACCATCTGAAGGAAAAAGTACCACATAAATCAGACCCTGAGATATTTAATTATACCGTTACTACTTTGGGCACATGTAATTTTCCCTTTTTTTCTCCGGGTCTATGGAAACCTTCGATAACATAGAAAAATCGGCCATAAATACCATCCAATATAGGTCCCGCCTTCCTCGAATAGTCCATTGTGCGCACAAAAGTATTTCAATACATTGTTATTCCTTTTACGTAGCCGCAGAACTCTATAAAGTTTCATAATAGCACCTCTGTCACCTTTATTAATGCCTACAGCGTTTATCTACAGGGACTAAATTAAGAAATACCTTTCGTCGCATAAATCAATAGACGTCTGATATATTGTTATCGTGGAAGGGGTGGGATATTTTATCCTGTGTTCTGCACCCCGCTGCATCACGATTCGAAGCACGCTTCACGTTGGGGGAACCTAATTCTTCTCCTAATTTCGCACCTTATTGTCGACGGGTGGTAAGAAAATGGGTGTTTTTTGATATAAATTCAAGACCACGCTTACAGGTCTATGAACTTTTATTACCCTTATATTTTGTACCTTACAAATAGGTAATCTGTAACAATAATAATAACTAGCTCATTGTATTGGTAATAAAAAGATATATCGTAGGAAAGTGAAAGTCAAAATAACAAACAATTTTCTTCGAGGTTTGTTGTTAGCTGAAGGTAATAGAGTATGGAGTAGACTTCTGTACAATGTATGTGTCATGTAATACAAATACAAGCAACACACACAATAAAAAAGTTATCTGTGTCATTACAATGACGTTAGTATCATACTGAATTCAAATTGACTAAAACCGTTGCACGTAAGTGGCTTGCAAGGCCTGAATTTTCAAACGTCGTCACATATACTTATTATGCTAACTAATTTTAAGGTTCTCATGTTGACTGACATGGATATTCTGGTATCCTAACTTTATTAATGTTATAAATGCGAATATAAGTTTGTTTCTAACACTTTAGCGCCTTAACTACTCGACCGATCATTATGAAATTCCGCATACACGTTGTCAGGGGTACAAACTAGGACGCTCCATTCATCCAGAAAAAAAGTTTACTTAATTTATCGAACCTTCGTGTATTTTACGATATTCTCGCGTAGTCGTGAGTCGTAAGTCGAGCTTATCCAAAAATGTAATTGTTATTACAACTTTTAGTAAGTTTAATAATGAATACGGAACCGGAACCACCGCAACGGTACACCTTACGGAAGATATTATAATAATAGAAAAATTCATTTTTAAAGTCTCATATATTATAGTTAAATATTACCCGTTAATATTTTACACTTCTCAAAAGCATAACATAATGTGAAAAACGTAATATCCTATCCTATATAAATGCGAATGCTTTACAAGATGAAAAATGAAGTGCTTTTTCCAATTTCAATTTAAGGGTAACGTGTACCCTCTATGGGGTTCACCCATCACAATTTCGAACATCCACAAAATGAAGTTGGTAAAATATCTAAGACATTTGTCAGTCGATTACCTGAGGGTGGCTCCCCGATAATATTCTGAATTTCCAACCCCCGAAACATACTATGCTTATGAATATAAATTTACTTACCTATCTGGAACATTTTATTTACTTTCGCGATATAAAAGATACTACGTAAACGTGTACCTGTTTCTGTTATGTTTAATACAAGGGAAATTTCGTTTATTGTATCGTAAAATAGAAATGACTGGGTTTTAAGAAAACGTTTTAATGTTTATACAGCGAGCCTAGAGTTTGTTGTTGTTGGAATTATACCTAACTAGCTAAGGTATATTTTAAACACAGACGTAATTTTTAGCTCAATGAATATTCACCTAATTGAATAAGTTTATTTAATGTCGATACAACTGAAAAGTAAGGATTGCAGATTTCTTGTAACTTTTGTTATTTGGACGAGGAATCGCATATTATTATTTTTAAGGTAGCTCCCGTACTAGTAATGCAGCGGGGATCTATACACAATCAAACAATGAATACAAAGGACACCCAGACTCGGAACAACTATTTGTGGATAACACAATTTTTTGTCCCGTGTGTATCGAACACGGGAAGCAGTGGCAGTGGTGGAACGACCACTTAAACAACCACGCCTCAGTAGAGATGAAAAAGTATTTTAACAGAAAAAGGATGCACGATACAAACTGTGACGGAACCGCATTTTAAATAGGCTGTCCAAAAAAGATAAATATCTCCACTATAATCCCACTGTATGTTATCCAAATATAAAATACTAGCTTAAGCGTGGCTCCGCCCGCACGGTACCTACATCAATATAAAGTCTATGACCTTTCCCAGGTTTTAAACTATATCTGTACCAAATTTCATCTAAATCGGTTGAGTGGTTTAGCCGTGAAAAGGTAAAAGACAGACAGACAGAGTTACCTTCGAATTTATAATATTAGTAGGGACGTAGGGATTAATTACTGCCTTATTTTGCAATCAATTTTGATACAGCTTGCACGATGATTTTATTTGATTGCTATGTCCTCTTATTTCTAAAATAATGTACAAAATCACATACGCAACTACCCTAGTGCCTGTCACATGACATTTTAATAAACATTGATACAAGATTTCCAGATTCCACCACTGGGTTAGAGACACATTCCATCGAACAGTCTTTAACTGGTCAACCGACCAATACAAGCTATAGTTACTTAGGCGTCCTGTACTCGTTCCACTCCATCTATGTAATAAAGGCAAACTGGAGGCGAGACGCTGATTGATTCTGTATTGCATGCAGTGTCGTCTCATACATTTAGTTCGCCAAAGCTGGTCTACGATTTGTGTGCTTTTCATTTACGTTTCAAATAAATTAAGTGACAGTAGTATGTAGAATACATCCAATAAATAATATTACACCCTAACTAAAATTATAAGTTCGTTTGTTTGTTTATTACGCTTTCACGCCTGAACTACTTGACCAATCATCATGCAATTTAGCATACACGTTGTCAGGGACACTAACAAGGATATAGGGTGCCTTTCATTTAGAAAATAATAAGCGAAGCTGCAGGCAAAAGCTAGTGATTTGTATAGTAAAATTACTCCGGTCTTTGTGTGTGTTGTATGATGAGATGATAATTAATAAAAATCAGAGGAAAAATATAATAAGTATATAAATTCAGTATCAAACAAAGCATCGATGTATTTATACTTAGACTCACTCGTATTCTCCGCGGGTTTAAAGAAGATACTAGGGTTTTGCACTTATTTCGATGCAAGCAAATTTATCTGGCTCTATTTAATCGCATTATATTTTTCATGCACGCTTTTTAGTGCCAGATTGCACGGACTGCACGGATGGTGTAGTGTTATAACTTCAATTCCCACACGGGACAAAAAATTGTATGATCAACAAATAGTTGTGTCAAGTGTGGCTTATGTGTACATTGTTTGTATGCTCGTAAATAGCTGCGACACAAGAATTATTCTAAGTGATGTTTTTTAAATAACCTGGTGGAATTAAAAAAATATACTTACTCATATAATGTATAAATGTCAGAAGTTCGCTCCGACTGTTCCTTTCACATCTTAATTTGAACGGGGCTGTCGGAAGCGGCAGTTCGATATCGGTTTATTATAATTTCTTGTCTATTATAAAGCCATCAAAACATCTTCAATGTTAAAATTGTATTCCTTAATCTTCTCTATTCATAAAAAATAAAGTTCACACACCGAAAATGTTCAGAATTCGTTTAATTATAAGCAGCGGAGTTTCCCGTTATTTTCGTATTTAGATGGGCCCGTTATATTTTGAGATAAAGTTTTCCCGAGTTGGGGGAAAGAATTTTAATAGGAAAGGAATTGTTAAGAGGCCGGTGGTGGGTCAAAGCGTTCCGGGCGAACGCTAACAATACTCGTTATAGTGTAAGCTTGTCTTTAAGTTCCTCCATCGAATACGCCGGGGATTTCATGTTCGAGTGGTTCCCTTTGCTATTTAAATAACGCAGATATTTTCTTTAGAACCTCAGTGCACCTGAACGGAGATTCTTGTATAAATTTAATGTTTTAAATTCAAAAGCTTTGTCTGTTCAATGTTTGTTTAACTAACGTAACATCTGTATATTTATGAAATGGGTTTTAGACTGAATTTTATTATGTTACCCAGTATAATATTGAAGTATGCTTCTGCGGGAAATTAAAATTTTAAATTCTGTAGGGTGACATCGTTTTCTACTATGTTGAATTAATAGCCTTATGTAAAGCTCTCAAATGTGCAAAATCATAGCTATATATTATATAAAGTTATCGATCACAGATAAATATTTTAGCACTAAAAATATGGATTTGAATAATGCCAATACAATGAATATTGTTACTTACCTAATTATAGATCGTGCGGTAAGCATAGAATTAATAGGTTACTAACTAAGTTTTCATAAATTGCATGGTATTAAGGTATAATATTTTAACTATTTAATATTTTCATGATATGAACATAACTAAAAGTAGTATGTAAGCACTTCCTTGTTGTGTGATGTAGTTTGGACAAATATATGCACACTTATGAAATCGTCTCAAATAAACTAGTTTTACCTCGAGTAACACTTTCAAATTTCATCCTAATTAGTTTGTATCGAGCTTCGAATTAATCGATATACTCTATTACAAATTAAGTAAAAGCGTTTGCTCAAGAATATATCAGAGTTTCCCTCAAAATAGCTATTAGACGTAATCTCCAGGGATTAGCACTACGTTGCCATAATAGTCGGTGGTTCGAGCTTCCGGCCGAGGACAGGCTTTGACGGTGAACAGCCAAAATTTCCAACTCACAAAGGATGTGGATAACCCTAACGGAAGACAACCGCGCCATATAGTGTATATATCTGGAGGGAGCATAAATAACTGAAAGTGTTGTATACTTAGTTTGGTTGAACAAACTACTTTGACTGCACGAGTGTAGTGGTTTAAATGATCGCTGCTGCTGCAACGAGTATTGTCGGTTCGATCCCCACTGAGGACAAAAAAAATGTGTTTTCATTAAAAATACTACTCTTTAAACAGGTAGAATCCACAAATAGTTTCTTATAGATAGTAATTCTAAGTCTGGGTGTTATTTTTGTCCCTTGTATGAATGTAATAATAATAATATAATAATATTCTACCACATGCACACAAAACCATCTAGCCCAAACTAAGCAGAGCTTGTACTATGGGTACTAGACAATGGATAAACATACCTACATATATACTTTTTTTTTGTAAATACATACACATTATACCTATAAACACCCAGACCAAGACAAATATCCATGTTCATGCACACAAATATTTGACTTGTGCGGGAATCGAAACTGCGACCTCAGGCGTGGCAGTCGGTTACACTAACCACTACGCCATCGAGGCCAACCCCCATGCCACAGAGGAATAATTGCTAGTGCGGGAGTTGTATATAAAAATATACCATCTTAACTAGAGTACTTATAATGTACTACAGATTTCTTCTATTATAAGTGGTTGAAATATTCAGAAGCATTTTATATCAAATGTTCATGTCACTGTCTGCTTAGTTGATGAATGGTCTCGTGACATAAGTCTACACTTATGTTTACGGTCGATCGCAAGGTTGCCGATACGATTCACGAGACGAGCCAAGTTTTATCAGTATTTGTAGTAAGAGAATCTCAGTGGCAAGCCGGAGTGTGGCAATGTGTCTAAAGAGAATAGTCTTGCCCTATCACGTAATACCTCACAATAGTTAATGTTTTTAAGGTAATGTATTTCGATTTCTATCTCCTTTATACCTCTATTGGAAAAGTATACTGATAGTTTATTATAATACAAATTGACTTTACTTATAAGAAGAACCTCTAGTAAAGCTGTCAACCCTTTGCAGTGTATTTTCTTGTTAATACTCTTACTCGGCTTACTTCTATTATCTTTCTAAAAATGAACATGCGCTAAGCTATTATCGTCGTTTATTACCTGCAGATAAAGATAAGATCTTGAAATTATTTGTGTTTAAAGGTAATTTATGTTTACTGGTACCCTTTACGTAGCTACATCTAAACCTTACAGTAATGGGCTTGATTACTACTTAGAAATGCCATCGGAATGGAATGTTTGTGTCCATAAAACTTAATTTCTTCTTAGCACAAATCGAATTATAGATTGCGAAACAGTAGTCTTTGATTGTCCATCAATTTGTAATTAAAGACTTCTTGCACGAATGGTACACAACTTAGCATGTTTACTTGGCATTAACAGTTTATCAGAAAGTTATATATTTTGTTGTGGTAGTTGATAGTTGGCACAATAATAAAGAACACAACAGGTATCGTCAAAATATCTTTTCAAAAGAATTTTCTTCGGCCGTTACAATGATGCGTTGATTTTGAAATCGAGACTTTATTGACGAAATTTATTTATAGGATAAACTACAACATTAAAAAATGAAAAAAAAACACTTTTATTTTGTTATTTTCAGCCTGGTTATAATTAATAGATAATTATCATGTGATGACAAAAAAATGTAAGTTATATTAAAATCCGTCATATGTAATACGTGTGATGTAATGAGTAATTACCTAACACACGCAAGAGGAAGGTAGGAATAATCCTTCTGATTAATAGTCCACTACAAGAGTTTAAAAAATATCCTTTTCTTTGCCCCTAATGTACACTATTTTACTCGCAAAATAAAGTCGCTAGTTAATTATTATTTAATGAAGAAACTGAGCTCATTCGCTGCCAAGTCGTGGAAAGGAAACATATAATTAGTTTCTAAAGTGGTCCATGATATTCCTAGCCAACAATTAAAGGGTTAAACATTGCCAATCTTTTTCTGAAGTCACTTTTGGATTTGATTTGATTCATAGTGAGTGCTCCACAACGCATTTTACACTACAGTACTGTAACTGTCACATCTACTCTGTTCTACGTTAGTATCAGATCCTAGGATATATGTTAGGTATGGTTGTTTCATTTTCATGGGGTCCGGGTGCTCGTGCTCTTTTTAGAGATATATCTAAGCGGCTAATCGACGCTTCGCGTGACCACAAGGGTGGACTTTTCTTGGCTCAAAAAATCAGCATTGCCATTCAACGTGGCAGTCTTCTGGGCACTTTCCCCGTCGACAACGATTCTGAGGAATTTTACGAAGCTACCTAAACCAGCCATTTCTTCTCTTTATAAATATTAAATTTTTCTAATTAATTAATTTTACATATTTTGTTACTTTTCATGTTGTTTTATTTATACGTGGTTAGGTTTGTTCATATTAGTTATGTTGTAAATTATGATTGTTGCTTTGTTTATGTAATTAAAGTTATTTTTGATCGAATAGATCTATTAAGAAAGAATATTCGGGTTAACAAATGTCAGAACTTGTATGCATATGATCTTTAAATCATGTCATCAATCATTGTCATAGAATGACATCAAAGCTTCTTTATTTTTTAAATATCTTTTATTGTGTTTTGGTATTGCTGAAGCCTCCATGTTAATGAAGACATTGCTCATACAGACTGCATACCTTATGGATATGTTAAAGTAGTAGTATAATATTACGATTTGACTCCAGCAGTTATACAAAAACAATGTGACGTTACATTTTAAAATGTTCTAAAGTAGCAAACAATCGGATTTGATCAAAGTTTGGATAAAAATTAAAGAATCTAAGAATGGTTATAATATATGTTGAACGTGGTTGAAGGTCCACCATTAGTATTGGAAAAGCATCACATATCATCATCATTTGAACACGCAAACCAAAAAAGAATCTCATTTATAAGTGTTACTTAAAAACCTAAATGAATAAGGATTTTTGACTTGACTCCCAAACGCAGTACCTACATATTTTAATGAAGGCTAAATATTAACAGATTTTCTGTAGGTAAACGACCTCACTGAACTTTTTGTAGTGTGAGCAATAAACAAGTAAGTATCTACTACAGAAGTCTGCAGTATCATTTCTCTTAGCTGTAGCACAAAGTAAGTGGGGTATTATTTATTCCACTGGCTGTAGTGTCTGTTGTCGAAACGTTAGTAAACGTTGCGGAAGCTTGTTCAATATGTTATGTTTTTATTTAGTCTTCTTGCAAATTTTAACTGTGATGGGAATTGCTATCTACATACGTATATAAACTTACGCTTGTTTAGTCGTAAGAGGAAGGGAGATGTATTATGTTTCAGAAAAATATTTTTAGGCTATAGTTCTAAAGGTCTATTTCCATATAAGCAATACGTACTCTTTCATACTTCGAGGCGCTTCCAATTATTGATTTATAGAAAACTAGATCTTGGCCGCGGCTTCGCTCGTGTTCATGTTCCAGATGTGAGGCACATTGCAAGTAGAAAGTGATTATATAAAATAACGAGATGGGTGTAAAAACCCAGGATTCAACCTCTTCGTCTTCATGAGACCTTTTTTGACCTCTCCCTTGGACTTCCAAATCACTCTGTTGGTGGATATCCTATGACTTTATGACCTTTTGACCCCTATATCTCAGGGACCATATGCATCATATGCATCAGGACCCATATTCAAACAAGACCGAGGGATGACTCCAAGCTGTCTGTACACCAAGTTACAAGTCAACCGGTCGGGTGGTTCCGGAGCTATGCCTGTCACTAACAGACAGACACACAGACCCACATAATGTTTTCATTAACCTCTTCGAAGAAGACTCAATGGTTAACAATGATATGGGAACGGCAATCGTTTTAGCACATCCTATTAGTAATTTTGGGGATATACTCGTATGGTCAGGACCAGCTGAATTAAATGGATCAAGTTTAATATATAATAATAATATATAATATTCTACCACATACACACAACATTATCTAGCCCAAACTAAGAAGAGCTTGTACTATGGGTACTAGACAATGGATAAACATACATATATACTTTTTTTTTGTAAATACATACATATTATACATAGAAATACCCAGACCAAGACAAACATCCATGTTCATGCACACAAATATTTGTCTTGTGCGGGAATCGAACCCGCGACCTCAGGCGTGGCAGTCGGTTACACTAACCACTACGCCATGGAGGCCGAATATAAACTACATCAATGCTAAATTCCACTGTATGTATATCAGATATGGGACAGCATTATGTATGATGTACTATGTGTATATGTATATGATGTATATGATATATATGATGCATGTGATGCATATGATGCATATGATGCATATGCATCATATGCATATGATGCGTATAATGTATATGTCGCATATGATGTATATAATTTATGTGATGTATGTGATGTACATAATGTATATGATGCATGTGACGCATATGATGCATATGATGTATTATGTACTATGTACATTTACAGCAGACGACTTTGGATAATGCCAATCGGCATTACAAGCTATGTTATCTATGAGAAAACTAGGTTGAGCTGCCGTCTTGCCATATTACATTTCGTGTTAAACGGATCAAACAAGAACGTTTTGCACAGTTTATTAAAATCTCTACTTGCTTTCACAATGTAAGAATTTTGCCTGTAGTTTGAAAGGAAAGGTGTATCAGGTATAGGGACATTATATCTAATCAACTTATAGAAAAATTAAAATGCCGTTTATGTAATTGAAATGTTAATAATTTTAATGATAAAGTAAATTCAGCCAAGCGACGACGAAGTTGAATGTCGATATTTTACAAAGATGGAGATAGTTTTCAAAGTTATAAGGTTACACCGAAAGCAGAGAAATCCGATGAACCGTTTTTGTGTTTTTTATTCGGTTTATGTACTTCTTATGGCAGGGATTCCAGATCTGGCATGTATACTGAAGGTGGCTTCTCACATACGTACAATAAAGTATTTTATAGGTTTTGGCCTTTTTGAAGCATTTAGAAATTCTCATTATAAATCCAAGTGCCTTAGAGGCCCCAGCAATTATGTCAACTATGTGGACATTAAAAATAAGTTTTGAATCATGATAGACTCCTAAGTCACGAATAAAATCGCACTCTGGGACTAATTGATCTTTCAGTTTATAGGATGTTGTGGGTGAAGATTGTTTGCAACTGTAAGTTATTACTAAACATTTCAAAGGGTTAATATCTAACCTATTAAGTTGGCAGTAGTTCTCCGCATCAGATCTGATTTCAGAGCTTCCATGTCCTCTAACGATGATATGGAAGAGTACATTTCATATCATCGGAAAAACAGAACATTCGAGGAATGAAAGCACAAATCGATGTCGTTCACGTAGTGTAAATAATAAAGAGTAGCGGGCCCGGCGGCCGGTTGAGTAGTTTAGGCGAGAAAGCTTAACAAATAAATAATCGAACCAATCAACTCACATTTGTATTTATAATATTAGTTAAGCTGCCATTAACTGTACTATGCTTAACCAGGAGTATGTATCTTAGTTTTCACAATCAGGAGTAAACATAAGCGCTAACTCACAGGACAAATCCAAGTGCCTTCACTTAATGGCATCATATAAATAATATAACATTCTTACATTCCTTTTTAGCATTATAAGTATATTGTTATGTTGTATGTTTTATGTTTAATATAATAATATAAATATTCTATCATATATACACAACACCATCTCGCCCAAACTAAGCAGAGCTTGTACTATGGGTACTAGACATATTATATATAGAAACACCCAGACCAAGACAAGCATTTATGTTCATGCACACAAATGTTTGACTTGTGCGGTAATCGAACCCGCGACCTTAGGCGTAGCAGTCGGTTATACTGACCACTACGCCATCGAGGCCGACAATATTAGTAAGAAGGATAGAATATACATATGTATATTAGCAGAGCAGAACATAATTAATGAAACAGGACATGAATTGTCTCGAAACCATTGCTTGCATATGACAGCCGCATTTAATCAAATATACCGTTTATAATAAAGATAAATAAAAGCATGATTTATACAGCATTACTAATATAATCTAATTTATAGTTGACCAAAAATAAACAATCATATTTTTGACTAAGTACAAAAAGAAATCAACAAGAAATTACAAGGCGACGTTAATGAGTAATTCGTGATGATTTATAATGTTTGCCAAGGAAAAAAAGAAGCAACTATAAATAATTTTCTAATAAAAGGAGCAGTCACAATCATGAGAATTAATAGACATTATGTCGTTACAAATGGACCAGATATTTTAATGTAGCAGCGAAAACAAATTTTATTTTAATGTTTATAGATGTTTCGGTGAAATATATGGTGCTAATTATATTATATTTATTGCTGATAACATACGTATGTAATGGATTTTGTATGTAAAATAAGCATTACGATTATTTATTCAAGGCTTAGTTTTATTCAAATATAAATATTGTTGTTTTTTAAGTATAGTGATGGTAGAGATTGATGCAAAAATATAAATGTTAGGTGGTAAATGTCTAAAACTAGGAACAAGACATGGGAGAATAACGGCACATCTCCATCATAACTCCATGGATCTGAAAATGTTATATACACACACATACATATTATTTTGGTTTTCAAGAAGTGAAGAATACTAGTACTGGAGAATTCTACGTTACGTTGCAGAATACATAATGTTCTCGAAGATGATGGTGTCTGTTAATCCGCACTAGTCCAGCGTGGTGGACTTTGGACTACTTATACTTATACTCCTCATAATGAGAAAAGGACTGTGCCCAGCGGAGGGAGGTGGGAGGCGGGTCAAGCTTATAACAGGGCTGTTATTATATTTATGTTTAAGCGAACACCTGAAAATCACTACACTATTTTCTACACACACTATGCCACAAATGTTAATGTTCAAACGCAGTACTAAATTATGTCTTTCTAATGCATACATTATAATATATTCCACGCCATATATTGTGACGCAAGATAAAAATATACTGCAAGTTGAAAGCGCTTGTGTGATTCAGCACTTGAGCTATGAAAAATATCGTTTAAGGAAAAGGTAGCGGGGTTAACGATGACATCTAACCGCAAGGAACTTTCCAAAGAGAACTTCGGCACGTGACATGAAAGTAAAAGGAATAAAAAAGTAGGATGTGCGTAACAAAATTACATAGAAAACCGTAATATCACTTAGACTTTGAACGTAATAAAACTGCTCACAGCTCACGCCTTGTGAACCAAATGTTTTACCAAATTGACGTTCGACATGAGATCATGCATTCTTTTGATATGGTAATCCGTCCCAACCCTCGGGCAATAATCGATTATTAAATAGGTAGAAATCGGTAGATCAGGGTCCCTTATCCACTGTAAGATTCTTAAGAGGATTCCTTTATGACATGAAAGGTCGATTGTGGCCTCTGACCTTGTTGAATATAGAATATATTTCTTGCAAATTACTTACTTTTGTTAAATTCAGGATTCGATCGGAGGGCACTGACTTGCCCTAAGGAGCAATCTGCGATGACGTAATTACATATTTTATTTCACCAGATTGAAGTTTCTTACTCCTTTTTTTTATTATAACGTTTGTTGAGAAAATTCACATTCATAGATGTCATGACCAAATCAATCAATCAATCAATCACCAAAAGGGTAAGCTTAAGTGCGTTATCGTTAAATTCTATAGTTTATAAATAGTAATAGTTATAGTATTACATAATAGGGGCGAGCCTGTTGACATCTACCGTGACCCGGTTCCTGACTCCATGCAGGATTTTTTTTACAAAATAACTTGATTATATTTGCCAGCTCGGCAGTTGAACCCATCATCATGCTCAGTAGTCGCACTTACTTAAACTTAAATAACTATAAACAATTATTTTTTATACAATTATTTTTACGTTGGCAGTAGGTAAATCATTAGACTCAACTGATAGTAAGCGGTTACCGTTGCCTATGGAGACTTGCAAAGTTTGTACTCGCCTGCTGTGAAGCCGTGCTGCGTAACCAGCGTAAGAGCCTCTGCTGAAAGCATAGCACCTTAAAAACTCTAATAATCAAATCCACGAGATTAATAAGCCATTATTTGGCTGCGATATGTAAAGTGGGGGAGCTTTCCCAGTTGGTCCATACTAGGCCTAAAAGGTAGCTCCGTCGGTCACCTCTCTCTTTTGAATTGTGACGTCGTGCAATAGCACTAGGAACACAGAAAAATTAAAAGATGTACTCTTCCGTGACTGAAAAAAAAAAATATATATATAACAGAAAATGCAATACAATTACACTGTATAAATAATATAATATAATAAAAATGTTTTTGATTTATCTAAGACATCTATAGAAAGCTGCCATAAATAATAATTACTTTTCTCAAAAGTGCTAAAAATAATAAAAAGTTATATAACTTTAATTTACCGCATTTTATAAATTTATTGAGGTTTACATCTACCGGTAGGTAGTATTCAATTTATGAGCTCTTTTCAGCGTCTTAAATAAGTTTCTAGTGGAGTTATAAGACTGGATTTTCTTTGGTATTAAATAAAGTTTTATTGTTGGAGCCACAGGAGCTCTCGGGAAGTAGTTAGTTGCTAACTTAATTTCTAAATTCATAAATTATTTTAGTATTGTTGGCTTATATTAAATAAGTTTACTTACATAAGGGAAGACGGAAAATTCTTGATTAAACATTTATAAAACAAAAGAGGCTGTGAAAAATATAAACAGAATGTTTTAAATGCCTTTGACAAAGACGAGTTCGTCACAGCCGTCGTTAGATAAGATGAAGTCGGTTCAATAAGGCTTAAAATAAATACTTTAAGTGCCGCCTTGGGAAACAAACAGGCCCTTAATTTCCTCTTACAAATTGAAAAAATAATGTGAAATACATCTTTAGTGTTTTATGGATCTCTTTATTTGTAGGAAGGTTAAATATATTAGCAATTTAAGTATGAGAGATTCGCTTGTCAGCTTACGTAGATTGCCATGGCAAAATGTAAAAATAAGACTATTCGTGATGTTTTAATATTTTCCGTTAGCGTGTCTTCGCAGGAACTTATCCTACATAATATAATTTTTATACTTTCGGTTCAGCCTTGTACTTTGCCACTTTAAACTTGTTTTTAATAATTACCAGCTATATACACACATAATCAGACTTATGCCTTTTGGCCGGCCAATTTTTTTGTTTATTGGTTATGGTTTTAATCAATTAGTAATTGGATAAAAAGCTTTATAAAAAGCAATCATTAAACTTAACGACGTAAATAAAAATATGTTGTTGTACAACTAAAACGGTGTCTTTTAAATACTAGCTTTCATCCGCAACTTCGGTTTAGTTTTAAGGACATATCACTGCATAAAAAATACACTGCATCTTGACGGGTTAAAAGTAATAAAGTAATGTATGAATTAATATTATAATACTCCACCTTGAGGCTCAACGAAACCAAAAGGTACGTTAATAGCTCTTCACATTAGAAATATTGCTAAAGAGATATCATAATTTATATATGTAGAACTAGCTATCCATGGTTACATTCACGTTTACGGGTACTGCTCCGATCTCGTGGCTCATAGCGTGATATTATGTGGCATATGTTACGACTGGATAAAATAGTATTCTACTCGCGAAATAATGTTTAAAATCGGTTTAGTAGTGTCAGAGTTTATCAATTACAATCTAACAAAATTTATCACACATTTTTTTAATGTCAGCTATTGAACTTTATCTTATTTAGCGTCACTATAATTATCGGTCCGCTTATAAAAATGCAATATTTTATAAGTCTGCTTGAGGTGACGCATTTGTCCACTTACTTGATAATTAGCAGATTATAACAGAAAATACAAAACAGTGAAGGATTGAAGGAGAGATGGCGGCAAATAATAGAAAAGCAGTTAAGAAATAAAAGTCTCTTATGCTTCAAATATTTATAAATAGAAAAGATGAAAGAGATTGTTTACATCAAAGCAGAAAACTAAGAAGTAGTCACTTATTTTACATTACGTCGCATTTTAACTATGTACCAACACTTTTTTAACCGTCGCCGCGTCGGGGCGAACTATGTGCCTTATCTGGTGTACGAATCTTTATCCGTTTACTAAACACAATGCTAAAATATAGACATATTAAAATCGATTTGGCGTTAGACTGACAAACTGTGCATTTTGTCACGTACATTTAATTTGTTTACAACAACTATTTTCCTTACACTTAAGCTTAAGACAAAATTGTAAAAAAAACTTGAGAGGTGTCAAGGGACACCCGGATGGAACGAAGTTCCTTTCGATTAATTAGTGAAGGAATTGTAATAAAATTTTTTAATTAATTAATTTATAAATTTCCTAAAGTCTAAAAAAATCCATAAAAGATACACACCCTACATGGCGCGTGCATAATAATAAGAAGTCTGTTAGCTCGCAGCTGGCCACAAGGTCACGCGTTTTTTCCATAATGAAGTAATCTGCTGGCGCATGAATGAACAGTGCGAGCGAGATAGCGTAACTACTTACGCACGCCGCACAGCTTACAATAGCTTACTATAGCAAAAAGTGTCGTGACAACTTTTCGTAAGAATTTTTTCCGTCTAGCCCCCTTTCACAACGCGCGATAAGGAACTTCGTTCCAAAAATGTAAAATCCGACACAATATTAAAAAATCACCTTTTATCTATAATATTTGCATTAATGTTTGCGTGCAGACGATATTACTATTTTTCTAATCGACATTCATATTTAGCAGACTATGCGCTTATTAAATTCATAAACCCACATCGCATGCCGACAGAGCTACATAATATAATCGGCCAAAACCAGTCGTGTGCATGAGCCCTAACAATGTACTTCCCGTCGGCACCGTTTAATATTCTGATCACAGTATATTAAACAGTCCACGTACATTTAAAATTTCAATTTAACTTCATTAACAGCATTTCAATATTATTTTTAATTTAATCGACTTATCGATCAATGTTAATTACTTTTTATAAAGTAAGTGATACGTATGCAGGCGACAGGTCACTGGCCACTTGAGACATGCCGTCAGATCGTATCTGAAGCCTGTGCACCGTGGATATGACGACTTTACTTTTTGCACAGAAAAAAACAACTCCGAAAGATGTCTGAAGAGCGGCGCCGCTTCGAGGCGCGCCGAAAAAAATGCATAACGATGCTTTGACACCAACGCTTTGATGGTACGGACTGAAACTTTTTTGCTAAGAATCATTGCTAGAGTTTTAATTACAGGTGTAGTGATTAAAACCAAAATTAAAGTGCAAAAACTATTACAAAGTGTGCAAATATATAATTCAGCCGCTATTGTTGCAAGGCAGTAATTTCTTCGTACGTTGGTGATGCTTTACATTTTAGATAGCATAATATCATGTTCGGATCAACTTTGTAGGTACTGGCTTAAAAAAGTAGTCTAGATTTCAAGGGCCATTTAATAGAGGACCTAATGGACAGCCGATTTTGGGTTATCAGATTTACTTTTAAAAATATGTAACATTTTACCAGGCAATCGAACCCAGGACCATTAATATGTCACACAACTATATCATAGACTTACCAAATGTCTGCCAAAGCTTTTCGTTGGATTCAAGTGCTCTTTTAATTTTGGCGACAGACGAGCGAACGTACCACCTGATGGGAAATTGTAATTAAGGGGACAGAAATACTGAATCTTTCTTTTAGTCGGAAATTGGCCAATCTGCTTGATGGCGATTAAAATTGCAGAAAGGCACTTAATACTGGCCCCGAGTAGGTAAGGTACCACACCGAAAAGTCAGAGACCAGCATTAACCTAATGAGTCGCAAAAGCACATCGGCAGCCAGAAACCATCTTCACACACAATGTGATGACGGCAGTCGCAATTATCATAATTATCAAACATCTGCAAGAGAAATTTTTAACTAATCTTTATGTGTATGTTGGATAAATTTACTCGATTGGAAGAACTGAAGAACATGTCTTTACATGTCTTAGAATGTCATTCGTTGTGTGTATATATTCTATATAATATTCTATTACATACACACAACACCATCCAGCCCAAACTAAGCAGAGCTTGTACTATGGGTACTAGACAATGGATAAACATACATATATACTTTTTTTTGTAAATACATTCTTATTATACACAGAAACATCCAGACCAAGACAAACATCCATATCCATGTACACAAATGTTTGACTTGTGCGGGAATCGAACCCGCGACCTCAGGCGTGGCAGTCGGTTACACTAACCACTACGCCATCAAGGCCATATAACGAAAGACACATGTTCGTTTGCTTGCTTCTGTTGGATAGATCGTTGATAGAGCATTGTTTAATGCATATAATACCTTTATATATCAGCCTTTCATACGCGCTATAGCGAAACGCAAATCATATAACCGGTATAACTCATGGTCGAGTACACTAAGTACAGCCACTGAAAACAGTTTAAACAAACGACACTTATATTAAAGCTTTGAAACATTGCATATACTACAAAAACTCATGTTTATCTCGATTTGACGTTATCAAGCAAAAGGACGAAAGTGATGTTCAAACACATACTTTACCGAAAACGGGTGCGAGACTTGGAAATAAATTCGTACCTTGCGGAGTACATAGAACAAAATAAACAGCACTGACGAAAGCGTCGGAAGAAGAGTCCGTGTCTGATCGGGAATTCCGTTATTCGCAGAGGGAATCGACTAGTGGCACTGCATTCGGTTTGAACTCCAAGAGTTTGTTCGAAGCGCCATAGTCGACCGAACGGCATGTGATTGGATTCCGAACGTATAAAAGTTTACGTTTAAAGAGCATAGTTTACATGCAGGAGATTGGTGGGTGAAACGCGGAGGGCGAACTTTCGAAATATCTTTGTAGCTGCAGCGAAAATAGATAACTATTTAGATAAGCACTTTCACGTCTTCATACTTTGAGTAGGTATTGGCGTTTGCTGGTTTTGTGTGCTCGTCAATGTTGCTTTAAAGAGATAGGCAGAAGTTTGGTTTAGCTATTACTTGTTTTTCTACAACAAGAATGCGGCTCGCAGAGCGTTTAGATAACACATGATTAGACTACCAAAGCATCATTCGCACGTACTCTAGACAAAAGTACTGAAAGATGGGACCCGAGAATCAAACTTAAAGTCTAATGCGCACCAGTCGTATAAATCACTGCTGCGCCACTAACGCCTTATAGAAGTAGTTATAAATTTGCTCCGCTTAACTAAGTTTGTTTATAATCGATATTTGCTGATATTTTCATAACAGTGCTAATTAGAGACATTAACTAGAACTAAACGTCGATCGATATTTTTTATTAAAACTCCAAAAGTAGTTAACAATTATTTTATAATGTGCAAGTAAAGTTCTTTTATATGGTTATTTTACCATTATTGCACGGAATCCTAAGCACGTCTAAGGCAAAGTTATATTATTGGAGTGAAGCATAATTACAATTCTTATTACAAAAACAGTCCCTGACTCACATATAGTCTTTGGTATTGTATTATAACAAAAATATTATAATAATTCTAGATGGAAATTCTATGCTCAATATTTCTCAGAATAGTAAAATTCTGTTCGCACCAACCGTACTTAATATTACTTAGTTTGCTTCCTAACAAAAATACAGAGTTCAAATAAGGTTCTCGTCATATTTTATTGGTATAGAAACAATTTACGCTAACTATTTGCAATGTCCGAGTATTCAAGCTTAACGTATAATTTCGAGTCGTGTCGTCAAGTGTCAATAACCATGAAGGCATATTGTTTGATTTATCCAACGATACTAAAGGCCGGTTTCTACTGTAGCTCAGTAAAGCCTTGTCGACCAATTGGCTGTCGTTAAAACTTCACTTTACTTCGCACGGCCACCGCGTGGTATTGCATACCCTGTTTCATTGGTTGAGAAATCTCCGTCCCGTCCGTCTTAGCTTTGGTCGAAGCTAGCCTTAACTTGCACCTTTCAAAGAACGTTTTACACTAAGAATTTATTATCGATGACGGATTTGTTTCTCGATATTTCCTTTGTTCATAATGTTAGTCATAAATTGTATTTACATTTCAAATTCATTTTGCTTTCCTCTTTTGTGTTGGACACTAACAAATGCTCATTAGCTTTTACCATTTGTAATAAATATTTTGCTGTATTCTCGGTTTTAAATAGCTTCGTGTACTGTAAGGTGTGATTAAAGTAAGAGCGGTATTCATACTTACTGGCCCCTCCAATCAACTGACACGAACACTGGTGTTTATAGTTCTACTCCGCGTGCTATTAGTAGTGTCTGCCTACGTGGGGGGCTCTTACGCAGTACCCAGTGGTTATTGCTTAGATAGAGACATTTAAATAGTGGAACGGTTTAATTCATAACACGAGATGAAGCTAAGCATAAGAAATAGAATTGTTACTATCTCTTTGTATAATCTGATATTGTGAAATGGCAAACTTAAAAGATGTTGTTGGGTTATGATTATTGGTTCCGTGGTCTAAGTTTGCGAGCGATTATGGGGTCCCAGGTTCGATACCAGAATCATTTAGTGTTACTTTGTGTTTCTTTTAGGAAATTGAAGTTAGTAGCATGAGATTGGACGGAGAATAAAAACTTAGCTGGCGAAAATATGGTTAGAAATACCATCCACCAGTATTTCCATTATCATTATCATTCTCATTTACCCCGGCGAGTCCGACATAAGCTCTCCGCCCGCCCCCGAGGAGGGGTAGGCGTCAATGCATTCCCATACGTAAAAAAAAATATATACCTTTGTATTACTTTATTAATCCTAACTAATATTATAAATACCAACATAAGTTTGTTTGTTTGTTAAGCTTTCACGCCTTAACTCCTCGACCGATCATCATGAATTTGCATACACGTTATCAGGGGAACAGAAAATAACATAGTAAAGATTTATTATGCAAGGTTTGGCTCTGGTGTATAATAAAGTATACAAATAAAAATAAAATACATTATAACGGGTGCTACGGTCATTGTCGTCAGGCCGTATACACATAGACATCACATCGTCCGCCGCATCAGCATCGGTGCGATAGCCCCAACGATCGGTACGAACTATTTAAGTAGTTTGCCTAAGCATTCGGCGCTCCAGAGATTACAGTAATTACGCATAAAATAGGTATTTGAAGTCGTGTTTAACACATTTTGATCACTTTTAGAGGACTGTTTATTTGTATACAAGTCTGATATTAATCCAATGGATTTTAATCAGCACAGGTTGTCATTATTATCGCCAGCACATAATTTTACAGTGACATAGAGTTTTAAGTAATTGCATTGTGTTTGAAATATGAGGGGCCAATGAGGAGTGCTATTGTGCATGCGTAGACGCTATATGCCGAGTTTGCATTAGAATACTCAAATGTTGTCAAATGTGTTGTATTATTATAGTCATATATGCCTAATTTAAAATATAATAAACGTCTTATATTACATAATGTCATAATAGCACGTAAACGGACGGACGACTTAAAATTTTGCTGGCGAAATGTTCTGTGGAACTTCACACAGCGACTGCTTTGGTGGTGCAGTGGTAATAAATAACACGGTCGTGCATGAGGCCAGGTTTGAATTCTAGGTCGTGCTAAAAATGTTATTGTATTTTTCTGTAAAAGTATTTTAATAGTAGCCCAGAGTTAAGATGATGGCAGTGTTGCAAATCCCTGTGCCTCGTAAAACACATGAAGTCGTTAGCTTTGCGTCTGATCTCTCTCTGATAGCGTCGGATTGCCATCTCAACGGATTATGAGAGTTAAGGAATAAAGAGTGCACTTGCACACACATAATTTTACACTATGATATCTGCTGCGCAGATGATAAGTAACCGTTAAGATAGGCCGCCATGACCGAAGTTAGATTTTAAGGGCCTTAGTAGTGACAGCACGAATAAAGCAAGCTATCGGTTTTCACAAATGTAGGTAACCAAACAAATTACTCACTCAAAATGCATCAAGGTCACATGTATATTTATGAATGAAAACACACAAAAGCCAAACATTGGCAATAATATGACGTATAAACGAACGTCTTGGTCAAGATCGGCAAAATGTCTTCTACGTGTATACGACTTTAGTCTGGCCTCACGCGGCTCACTTCGAACAAAGTAATATGAATCATCCATTACTTTATTACTATGGGACAAAAACACTCCACTACACAACATAACGATTAATCTGGCGTAAAAATAATTACAAATAATAACGTCGTTCTATGTAGAGCAACGTGTTAATCATATTATCGTGTGAGCATGCTGTCGAAGAAAATTGCTCAATCAAACAGGCCAGGTCAAGCGTGACTTACCTCATAACAATGTAATAACCATCCAACGAACAGCTTATTGACCTATTAGCTTTTCACTACTTGAATATTTATAGCCACTGATAACAGTGGAAAGCATTGCACCACTAGTTATACAGGCTGTTTGACATTTTACCTGCTTTTTCTTTCAGGTTTCGTGTGTAACGTCGTTTTATTTATAACCACAATGTATTAAGTTTAGGTTTGAAATTTAAGGGCTATTTTAAATTCCCCTTGTAAGTACAATACTATGTTTATTTATGTGGTCAACTAGTTATATGGATTGTATAGCATCATATAAAAAATTACAGAGTGTAATTTTAAAATGTGCTTAAACCTTGCTTACTAGGAAAATGTCGACACCGATTCTTTGATGGGTACTTTGTGTTTCTCCTGAATATCTTTAGCGCGTAAGCAGAGTCTATTATATAATAGAAAAACCAACTAATATTGAACCTGTAAACTAACAATCCATTAGCGTTTTGCAAATTTGTCCCAAGAGATCGATAAGATCGTCAACTATAATGTGTACTTATATGTGTTTTATATTAACATACTATTATTAAAAGTTTTGTCTAGTATTAGGAATCAATTTTGCGTTATACATTGTAAATCATTTACTTTGGTTCATTTTACGGTTTCATATGTTGTTCCTATAATATTTCTATATAACTGTAAGTATATGTTTTTAATTTAACTATTTATATAAAATGGCTGGAAGTACCCAACCTATAATGAGAAGCACTTAACAGCCTTAAGCTATTGGCACCTAGTGGTAAATTAAAACGCAAAGTTTAGTACTTTTTAATGGAGAATTTCAATTATGATAAGAGTGCATTGCACTGCAATCAGCAGTGGTAGAATACCCCTTAGCGTGGGAAATCTACGGGGCACTTAGTCACAGGTATTAATTGTTCTACGCTTCAGCGCCTTTGGAAAACAACGTGAGGAAATGCCTTATGAGTGTTACAATAGAGTCTTTCGGTCAAACATTCAGTGTAAAGATGGCGTCCACAACTAGGCGTCAGACATGGCAAAACGCTTTCTGCTTGTTAGGAGGGAGTTCAAATTGTTGGTGAAGTCTATACTTACGTGATCTATAACTACTCAGTCTTAATATATTGGCTTGCTCTTAATATATTTTATATATTTTTGTTATCTCCTTGCCTAGAAATTCTTAGGAGCAAGAATTCTAGAACTATATTTGATATACGGCAACAGGCTCGCTATTACGTGGTAAGTATAACCTAGGTAAATAAATAAGTATAAATCTGGGTGTAATAAAACTCCGTCTCACCTTTCGAGGATATAAGTCTGAGAAATTATATATTTCTACGTTGACACATAGTAAATATGCATGGCTTATAAATTTTGTTGCTGATTAAAATTACTAACAACCCTTTTACCTGTGGCTTATTTACCTCTTACTTAACAACTTTTACTCTAGCAACTTTTACACAACTCAATATATTTTTCAAAAATCGTATTTTCGCCTTCCCTTTGGCAGAGGCTCGCATACGACCCGCTACATTTGCACCGTATATCTGTTACCGGTTTGGATACCAGCCACTTAGTGCGCACCACTTCAAACCTTATTTTACTAACTGTTATGAAATTCGAAAATCGCATACAGGATGTCAAGTGTACAGAAAAGGACATAGGGTACTTTTCATCGTGAAAAAGTATTGTCACTAACCTAGTCTACATTTAAAAGCCACGGGAAAAGTTTATAATTTCCTCCAGACCGAATTTCGGTCACGGCGGCCAATCTTAACGGTGACTGGCCTTCTGCGCAGGAGATATTATAGTGTACAAGCGTGTGCGCAAAACAAGTGCACTCTCTGTTCCCTCACTCTCATGATCCAATATGACGGATGATCAGGCGCCGGACCAACTGCTTTACGTGCTTTTCGAGGCACGGGCGTGTCTATACCGCCAAGTTAGGACTCTGGGTTCGTATTGAGGATTTCTAAACAGGAAAACCCAATACATTTTTGTTGGACTTACCCGGGATTCGAACATTCACTGCCGCTGCGCCACGGTATGGTAAATAGTCAAGTATATATTAGGCGTCCATATCCTAGCACCTGGTTAAAGAGAAGTCCCATGTAAATACGAGTATAATGAAATTCTGAGCTGCATCATAGAATCCTCGTATAACATTAACCTGTCCATTACATTATTCCTTTTAATTGTAGAGCGAAGAACAAGTTTTATAATACGAGATTTACTTAACGTAACGCTGAACACAGAGCTAACTTTAATTAACTATTTCAGTTATCCTTGTGTATATAACATTACATCTTAGTTGTTACAGCTGGTTTCTTCTTGATATAATGAGAGGAGTAAAGTTTGCTCAGTGTCGGGTGCCTGCGGCTATACCAGTGGTTCGCAATGCTAGACAAACGGAACATCTCTACACACATTGTACTATGTGATGGACGTAGCGAAACTGTGTTTATAACTGTATAAAGGACCACAACGGACTAGTGCGTAGCTCTCTGTTCAGTAGTGGACATATGACTGAAACTAAAAACATGTTGAGTCGTAGTGGCAAATCGGCGGCGAGACACATAGGATTTCAATTATGTCTGATATTGACTCCGGAAAATTTTTCGGCTTCGTGGAAAGTACTTCTACAACAAAATAAATGACAGATTACAAATTTATTCGCTTACACATTATATTTGTAAAAAGACTATCTCTTGCTGGCTAAAGACCCTCAGCTATGAGGAAACTGAAAATCTTTTGCATATTCCATCTTGATAGATTTTTGAAGTATGCACATATCCTTCCAGCATCAACAAGCTAACAGATTTGCTGGCTTGCCAGCAGATGCTGATCCCAAGATGATCTGCTCCCATTGTCGTAGGGTTAGCACAAATACATAACACTTATACACATACACCCACACACACGCATGTACGCACACACAGGAACCCTTGCACGCACGCATACACACACACACACGAACCCATGCACGCACGCATACACACACACACACACACACACATAATTACACACACACACACACATAATTACACACACATACGCATACACACACACATACAGACACACACACACGTGCACGTACGCACTCCATATCTTATAGTCTACTCAATTACTCACCTCACATATTAAAGGTACATTATTGTAAAATCAGGTTACTCATATCCGAGCACTAACTTGTCCAAAGTCAGGAGAGGCTGGTAATCTGTCATACAGGTCTACCTAGTACAGATACCAGTTTCTCACACAGATTCACCCTTTTTATAACTGTAACACCTAGCTTAAGATTCTGATTTTTTGTAATTATTTCTGTGTGAAAAATATAGAGAGAAAAATAAACGATTATTGTTATTTGTTTCTCTTTCACGGGTATATCCCTAATGCGTTACCCGGCTGCGATACCCAGCTCTTTGTGAGGCTTTTACGGAGACATGGGTCCAACGTGAAGAGGCTCTTCGAGAGTTTTAATCAAAGTTAGGATGGAACACCTACAGCGGCACTAGCCGCAACAGGCGTAGGACTATTGCTATGTATGGATTCTAATATCTTGGCTATAGTGTTTGATGGACTGGTATATTGATAACTATGGATGATAAAACGGCGTCTGCCCTGAATACTCTAATAGCATCAATCGTATGGGCAGACGGTGACTCGCCAACTCACTGGATGTGCCCCCTGAATAGCCATAGTAGGCATATAAGCCAGCAGCAAAGGGCAACACTGGTGCGAGCGGCTAGAGATGTCGAGCGGTGTGGCGCCAGTTTCACCATCACGGGTCTCGTGACAACGGAGACCCAGAGCGAGTATCCCCGTAGTTATGCACTTGAAAATGACACTTTCACCCTCAAGAATGTAGCTCTAGCGGCCCCCTGGACTGGCCGACCAAGGCAAGCCAGAGTTGAGAGTCTTACGGGCGCTCTTGAAGTGCCACCCCAGCCAACCAATAACGGTAAGCTGGGTACGAGGCCCTAAGCAACTCTCTGAGGCATTCGGGACCGCAGTATCGCCACTCACATTCAGCTCGCCATAAGCTGCCCTGCGGTTTGTGCGCTTTCATTTAACCTGGTGATACATCTCTTTTTATATCACAAGGCGAAGGTGGTAGTTTAAAAGCTAGTTTACTGCACCCTCCCATATCGCGGTAGTCTCATGATGCATGTTATGGGTTTCAATCATATACTAGACAAACCGTTGTCTGCGGATTGGCTACATAAAATATGAAAAATCAAAATTTGATTCTAAACGCAATAGATCTAGCGTAGCGACTGATGATATCATGAGTTAGAAAGTGCCTAGAGTTACCTTTATTTTAACCAAAGTCTGTCTTTTGTGGTTTCCTTAAAAAAGCATAACTTATAACGCGTTGCTAATTTCGTGATATAAGTCGGCAAGACAATCCAGTACGTTACTACCTCAATAGGAGCATGATAGTGACAAAAATTACTTCCGAAATCTTGTGACTAGCACCTTTCATTACACAAAGTAACGTCAATCAAATTGCTATATACTTTATAAAGATTAAATATTAAAATTTATTAACATATTATTATTGCTAACTATTGTATAGCCCTTAACTATATAACATTTTTATTATAATACATGTTCAACATCATGTACAACAAAAAATACGAACCGCTCTCAATATAAACGTAGTTGCTCTTAAGTTTTCAATACCTCCTACAACCCTTATAAAGGCAACTTCAATAGTCTTTTGTACATATATATGACATAATCCTAACTAATGGTATAAATGTGGATGTGAGTTTGTTTGTTGTAACGCTTTCACGTCTTAACTGCTCGACCAATCATCATGAAATTTCACATACTCGTTGTCAAAGTACCTTTCAACCAGTACTATTCCTAAGGGCTAAAAATTTATTGATTAAATCTAGATTAACACGAGCAATGTCGCGGGAAAACTTTAGTTTAAATGTTTCTTAAATTTATTTTATCTACCGTTAAAACAATAACAATGAATATGAACAACTTCAGTTATCTTACCGAATGTTAATGTTATCGAAGTACTAGTAATATATAATATTATTATTACTAGGAAACGAAGAGAATAACAATTCTAGAGACTGCTAACTAAGCCAAGTAAAACTTAATCTTTTATTTATTGGTACTAACACAGAGTAATAAAATATATAGCTTCATTCTCGTATCTGTGAATGTTATGACGTCATTACGCTGTGTAATTAGCTCTTCTGTGGTCTTTACATCCTAAAGTGTAGTAACAAGACTTAAATTTAACGTAAAAATGCGTTTTTATTGATTATATAGGTATGTAGGTACACAATGACGCATATAACTCGAGTAGAGATTACAAGCGCAAGCTAATCTCTAAGGAAGGTCACGAAATATTTGTTTTGTATATATTAATCATATGATTATACTTTTCAATAAATTAGAGAAATAGAGGGGCACTTTGTGTTGTATACAGTATTTTGTCTTTAGTTAGTACACCAAACTATCGTCATCTCATAAGTTCCATAGGCATTCTCATGTCGGCGCATGTTAACTAAGAATTTTGAGTTTGGGTGAGGAGGGTACCGTCTTCGAATAGTTCTACAGTTATTGATCTTTGGATGTTACATTGTCCACATCATTGGTCCCTATTTTCAGGACCCGAGTAGATAGGGTTTGGGAGGAGAACTACGGGTCTCCCCCTTAGGATCAGGGTACTACGGGGTCAGACTAGCCACTGCGCCTCGAAAGGCGTGTTCTATCGGCCGCCGATTAGAGTGCGCGGTGCCTGACATTGAGGTTGGACTCGTAGTGGCTATGTGGTTAGCCGCAGAAGACGACATGTTCGTTGCTCAGCAAGCACGTGGCGTTCGAGCGTCGGACTCATGCGCTGCTAGTGCGAACCAGTCGCTCGCGTGAGGCACGAAGTTGTCTTTAGCAAAGTGGCGGTGTAGTTTCACTGCCACAACGCATCTCGGAAGCTTGCCTGTGTAGCAAGTAAGAGTCATAACTAGAGTGACTCGGGCAGTACCCGGCTTGTAGGCCAAAATGGACAGACGTATGAATGTACGTCGGGAAGTGAGCGTGCCTTATACAGCTCCGGCACCACACCGGAGATATGGGAGGCGGCTTCTCCGTCGGCTTCAGCGAAGTTATCGTTAGAAACTCTCAGAGTTGGGAGTGGTGAGCGCTTTTATTGCTCCGGCACCTATCTGGAAAATAGGTAGTGGCATGTGGCACGAGGTAGCTTATATCATAAACTTGAGTAGTCAGTAGAGGAAGGGTCTGTCGATATCATTAGTCCAAACATTGGCTGTATGATTTTGCGAATATTGGTCCCGACATTGCCCTCATGATTGTGCAAACATTGGTCCGTAATGCCATCATAAAAACGAAAACAATAACATTCGGCTAGTGCGGTACTATCAAGTACACTCGTTACCATCTAAGGACAAAGTTGAGTAATAAGGGCAACCGGTTTTCCATAACAATTACGCCACTCGGATGTAATAAAAGTTCTCTGTTCTGTGTACGTGACGCAGAAATCAGCCGATTCTTAAGGACGTGTTCAGCATAGCTTACTTTTTTTCGTTACATTTTCCGTTTTTGTTTTGCACCTCTCTTTTTTTTCTTTCACCTCTTTGCTTCTCATTAAAAGTATGACGTCATAAACTTAACTTTACATTATTTATAGATATCATAGACGATAACCAGCCGCTTAGTTGGCGCAAAGTTGGTAAAAGGACGACTGAAGGCTTTGTGTTCGTTCCAGGGTAGACTGTCTTGAAAAAAAAGAGTGATGCTAAAGACGCTATAGTATTGACATCTTCCTTGCAATATGGTCAAGAGCGGACCAGTAATAGGTATCCCTTGCACAGGCAGTATAAACAGTGCTTTCTTAGAGACGGAGCTTGAATACCCCACCGATGTTATACGAGCGATATACGGTAAGCACTTATTATCTGGCGAACTAAAGGGTTGTTTTTACTACCATGTTGTTTTGAAACATGCCTTCTATATTATCAGTAATTTGCCCTTATTATATAAAGTTTTTAAAAGAGTTATTAAACTTAGTTTAATGCCCATACTACAAGTAGATGCACCTTAAATGCCTGCAACCTTGATGCAGTAATTTAAACGGTCGCCTCGTCTTTATCAGTTCGTTATTGTGGGAGATAAAAATTGTGTCATCCGCATATACCTAGGTATTTTTCGGGTTTCTTCACCCATAGAAACAAAATTAAATATCAATGGTGATTTTTGCTTAGAGAACAAAATGGAGAAATATATTGCAAATGTTTATGATTGGAATCCGAAATTATTGAAATGAGAAATACTTAATCCACTGAGCTAATACAGCCTTGGTATGTTTTCTGTATATTAAATGAGCGATTTATTTATTTCAATCAGACAAAAATAAACAATGCTTATGAACTTAATAAAAACATGCAGAACATATATTACAGAGTAAAATTCAATAATAACATCGGCAGTACGGCAGCTGTACTTTTTAATAAAAAAGCAAAAGTAGAATGTATTTCATTTACCCCTCAACAATGTATCACGCGTAGACAAGGGTGCAAAAGAGCTGACTTCGGAACGAAAATAAACGTTGAGCGATCGCTTAGACCCTTCAGTTTGACCTGACATGAGAAACAGAGGAACGTGTGTGAAATACCTATGTAATTACGTGCTTCAACTAAATGCTTAACGTATCACTTGGATATTACGTTGCAGCGTTCGTTGAAAACTCAGCTTTTTAAAATGTTAGCGCAGGTTTTTGAGAGTGTTTAGTAAACGTGTCAAAAGTTATTAAAGTGATAATTAGACTTATTGCTATTTAAATTAGATCTGTTTCGGTGGCGCAGCGGTAGTGAAAGCGCCTGCTATATATGAGATCTCGGATTTAGATTCGCAGATCGGACAAAAATAGATTTTTGTATCATGAAGTTATTAGTAAGAACATGGATTATGAAATTGAGTCTGGTCGTGGAAAATAGGATTGCTTCTTAAGTTAATGCGAGTGAGGTGTATAAATGTAATGACGTTTAATGCCAGTGACGAGCAGTTCTTTTATTTTAATTTAAAAAATGCTTATTTGTGGAGTAATTTTCAGGAACAGCATTCTGGTGTTGTGCCCGATAGACGTTAATAGGCTTGCGTATTACGTAGAACTTAAATCAAAATCCTGGCGAAATTGTAGGTGTAACATACCATTGCCTACTTCTCCGAAAATATAGGCATGGCTATGTACCTATGTTTTTAAATCGGTACAATGACACATGAGCTTTCAGCATGCTTACTTACCCTACAAATTGGAGTGAATCAAAATTGTTACTTCGCCGGACAAATCGACTTATTAGTACCATACCAAATAATTAGCAACGATGTGCTCTTCCACTGATAAAAGAATGGAGTACAAGCTAAAGGTGTGAATTAATTTCTTACATAGGATGAGTGTGACGTTTTACGTCTGTATATCTGCGAAAGCGGTAAGCAGAAGTGTAGTTACATCCACATTTCAACAATTAAGTTTTTGCGTCCTACGTTGTATAAGCCCAGTAGCTGGCAATAGGTTCATACCTATACCTCATTTTTAAGTAGCGCGCTGCTACTGTGATTTGAAATATCCTACATCACTTCCCACCTCAGATCCTCTAGTCCCAATCCTGGTCTGTGTTATCAGTCGATCAACCAATTTAATGTCAAAGGACGAATGAGCAGTTAAAACACAAACATAAATAAAACCCTTCAGTAAAATAATTTTATTTTAATTTAACAAAAGCAAATTGTTCTTCCAAAATACAACATAGCGTACAAAACAAAATGTTCTCCATCACGGCACATTTTCGGCAACGCAGACTTAAATACATTTGAGAAAGTCCCTGCAACAGAATTCAATTTAAATCCTCCTAGAGATCCTATTATTACAATGAGGTGTCGAGAGCTAAGTAACCGTGGTATCTCCCACTGCCTCGAGACAAGGCAATAAATTAAACAAATCCGATTTTCACGTGCGAAAGGGAAGAGAACTCGTTTACTTAGTTCTGGTGATCGCGTTGTTTATTTGATGACAAAAGACAACGTAAACGTGACACAGAATCGCTGAGACGAAAATATTTTGGAAGGATTTTGTTTAATATTTGTTTCGTAATAAGTTTGGCTGGATTGAGGAGTTCTTGGATTCTTTGATTGGGAAAATAATTACGTGAGATGAAAATAGATTTAAATTTCTATCTTCGTTGTTTAGTTTGTTTTTTTTTTCCAATGTGAATTTTGGTAATCCTATTATTAGGTGCTGCTAATCTTGATAAAAAGTCGTGACGCATGGTTCACCACGTATTCTAAAAAAATGTTATTTTGATGATTTTTTTACATATTGATATGATAGTTTTATATCAATATGTTTAACTGTTATGATAATTTTGAATGTGGCACACTACTCGGCCTGATGGTAGTCAAGCGGGGACATAAGACATCAAACCACATGTCTGTAATGGTTATAAGATTAACTAGTAGAAAATGGAGTTGGCATAAAATAATTAACATAAGCTGTATACACATATGTATTTAGTTATTTTAATTTGATTTATTTAGTTCAAACCAAGTTTAAATACTTCTACTAGATTTATTTATCATCTTTAGATGGTTTTCTGCGAGCATGACGAGGTCTTGATTTATTTCTGATTGAAGATAATAGTACAATAGGCTAGGCATAAACATATATACTTACACTTACCCTAGGCATTTGTCACATAATTAGATGTGATAAAGTTTTATGTGTTAAGTAAACTCGTTAGTAACATAAAATAATAAAAACTAATTTACGTAGTACAGAATCAAATTAGGTATTCAGCAGTGGGATAGAAAGGCGATCATTTTATTATAATAACGACAAAGATAGAAGAACAAAAAGCCTTAATTACATCTCTAATAATAACAGACGTTTAGAGATTATAATTATGTTTAGCCTAATTAAAATGAAAGTAGATATTAAAATAATTTACTTTGAAAATATGAAGAAATATTTTATAAATGTTTTATGAACATTGGGTACTTTATTTTCAACTACCCTACTTTCATGAGAACAGAACAAATTAAATAAGAATTTATTTATTTTTACTTGTTCCCTTTATCGTAATATCATACCAGCATTAAGCCAATATAACCTGGAATGGTAGTCAGAGGTGTAACCAAGTAACCAACTTACATTTCGTCACCTGTTTACGTAACACGTATGTAGTTGGCTTAGAAGAGCCAGTTTTTAGCTACAAGTGCAGACCACAATGATGATATCAAAATGTCGTATATAAAATTCAAACCAATGCTATATAATATACTTGATTTTGCCGCGGCTTCGCTCGCTTACGTGTAGGATAGTTTAGGTTAGAAACAGTATTTCTTTTTAATGAAAGTAATAGAAAAGGACTTAGAGTACCCTAAATCCTTTTCTGTTCTCCTGACAATGTGAATGCTAATTCACATTTATATAATTTAAGTTAGGATATTATATACTATGTAAACATACGTATATACCTATATATGTGTAAACTTCAAGCTCCAAGTAAAACACTCCTTAGCCTCATATCAAAGCTGGCCATCAATTTGTTCTACATAAAATCGTGCTACACTCCTATAAAGCAACATTTAACATGTCGCATGTCAACAAAACATAGAGCCACGCGTCAGGTGTGCGCGGTTAAATTTTTCCTCTTTGAAGCGAGACCGTTATCGTGGTACCTTTCATTCATACTCTAACAGTCAGTAATTTCTGTGCAAATGTCTCAATTAACACAGAAAATGGTGATAAAGGCGACAGGAAATAAATCGGTGCCAATTTTGTACCTAACGGCAATTCAGTGGCCAGGCTAAAATCACAACTACCAACTACCCAGGCCATTGTTATAACCGATTAGGCGCTACTCGGTTACTTAATACTAGAGTTCACTATTTGCCTAAAGAAAAGTTAGTAATTATTGATTAATACAATAAGGATTTCTCTGAGGAGTGCACAAAAATATACACAGTCAAACTGCCACTTCAATCGGTTGGATCGTATAATAAAAATGTCTATTTGATGTGTTGACAAACAAATTTGGCATCATAAAAAGTTACATAAGGCCTGAGTGCGCTATAGAACGGCCGGCGCTATGCGATGGATAGCACACTCCTAACAGCCTTACTATTGAAATTAAACAATTTTATACGGATTTTGGAGTCAGTAATTGGAATCAGCAACAGATAATGGATGGGAAATAAAAGTCCCTGGCGACCATAAACAGTGGCGAATATAAAGGATCATCTGGTGCCCAACCAATTTATTTATTTATTTATGCATATTTACAGGGTACACACAGACATTCACATATAATTGACAATCATCAATGCGCATGTGTTAAACCAATTACAAATATGCACTGGCAGGTAGACAACATGCAAAAACTAAAACCTAAAGCTCAACTAAGATGAAGTGTTTTCTTCAAAAGGCCGATTACAGACTTAAACCTACATGCTGCTCATATACCATAGTTATGTGGAATTTCTTAGAAAATATTTCTTGATCCGTCATTGACTATCGACTAAAAAGCGTAACTCGGGATGTCCTTCGACAGATCGTAAAAGTGACCGGGAACGTTTGGATCGACGATCTAAGCCTTCTTAGCTTCTTTCTACTCGGCGACTCTTGGGAAGAGTCCCGAGAGTCAAATTAATATGGCGATATCTATCTTAAAATGCATATAAGTAATTTTGACCTTATAATATTTTAGTACAAGCAATTTCCATAAAAGTATAATCACAAAACAATAATTGATAAAAAATTGTATTCTACCTTCAAATATATAATAAATACAATATAAAAATTATAAATACTATAAATTAATATTATCAATTTACACAATTCTTTAAAATTTACTTATACCTAAAATGATACAATGTATTTTCTATGTGCATTAAAAGCATTACGTAAAATATCTTAACTGTATTTGTCCAAACAATAGATCTATGCCAAATACGAGGCGTACTTAAGACAAAAATAAAACATTATATGGTCCGACAAAGCAATTATTTTAATTTAGAGTAGGTACTTGACTGTTAGTTTTGCGACAATAATGCGCTGGAAGTGCATTTAACGTACTACCTGCCCGTAGTTTCAGCCAAATGTTTATGTGCTATAAATCTTGAAACAATTGCTGGTGAGGCACTTGCGCACTTAGCCTTTTGAATCTAGACAAAATGGGTGTTCGGATTGTGTAACGTATCTTTTGTATTAGTTATCTAGAGGCTAAGATCTGTTAGTTATAATAATCATATACTTAAGGGCAAATGTGAATGATTTAAATAATCATAGATGTGCCCTCACCGTACTAAGAAGAATGAGATCACATATTACATTTACATGATAGATAACGATAGTATACAATTAATAATATGAGTGAGTATGATAATATTATATTTATAATTCGGCTTTCATATTGGCATAGTGGCTTTCATGTTGGCGTCTTTGACAACTTAACGTCCGGAAAGGTGACTAAATTAAGACACAGTCCGGCGCCTAGGCAGAAGACACTTGTTTCTAAAACACAGGTTACGCTAGTTCCGAAGTAATAGAATAGATAGTAATTTATCATTGGTCATCAGTACAGTAGATATACATACTTTACTGATAACCAATGATAAGTTACAGATACTTATAAATATATTGGCCACAGATATTCTAATACCAATGATCTAAGATTAAGCGCTGGATCTGTGCCGGAGCGGTACAGATCCAGCGATTGATCAAAAAATAAATATCACTTATTTTTTTAAACTTTTACAAAGTAATATAGATAAGATTTGGGAGCTCCTCTGTTAAGTTAAAAAACCTGTGTTAGAAGAGTCCCCTCTTGTCCATGGCATGTATTAAAACAATGTAAGAGAATAACTAAGATAAGGTTACAGGAGTACATTCCATTATATTTTTTAATAAAGAATGAGAACTTAAAAATAAATATAGATAAAATTTTTTTGGAATCTAAGATTGTTTGTGTATGAGGTCTCAAGTGTAAGTTTTCTGCCAAGAAATTTTCAGTAGGATAACCCCCTATTACCCCATGGCTAGCGCAATGTGGGTGTTATGAACATCTGCCTACGTGCTCGAGAATATAGGTGTGAGATTATGTATGTTTCTATGTATGATCATAATTATCCGTTAACAAAACCTACAAGCCTATTAGTGGCAAACTATGTATTTCTTAGAGAAGTAATGGTTTCATTTAATTGCTGTGACCACAATGAAATTCACCGCAGAATATGTATAATTGATTATGCTTAAGTTCTTAAGTACTTCATTTTCATTTATGTTGTTGTATTTCCTAAGTAATTCTAAGTAATATGCCTAAACAACAGTCATGTAACGATTGTTCAATATTCGCAGGCGGCGACAGGAACACTAAATATCTAAAGCCGTAACTTGGCTAATGTTTTTCGTATAAATGTCTAATTACACGCATGTGGCACTTGTAACCTGTAGTGTAGTGCAGTCACATTAAAAGTGTTTGTTTCCCCGCCTCAAATGTATCACGGCTACAACAATTGTGCGACTAGAAACTGCAGTTTATCCACATAGAAAGCGTCGCACACAATCTCAAGTACCCATTCTATGCGTCGTCAAGCCTTAATGGGCACCAACAAATGGTGCTATTTATCGTAAAATCGACACTAAAAACAGACTAACACATCGTTTCGGCAAAACACGTAATAAATTTTATATGCCGTTGTATATATGTATAGTCCAAATGAACAGTTACGTTTCACAGCAAATTTTACTTCTCTTCAATTGAAAGATATATTTTTACCTTTGTGTAAACGAATTGATTGGTCGTAAACTTTTTGAATCACGGAAGCAAAGTGGCCACTAGATATTTATTTTCTTTGAAACTTTGTTGCCCGTAAAAGTAACGTTTTCAGTTATCTTGGTTTTACTGAGGGACTATAAACAATTGAACCTTTATAACGCGTGTCATGAAACATCCATTCTGAGCCAATAAAATATTTAATATCTACCGGGTGTTGCATCCATGTATCTTGGCCTTCTGAGAAATTGCGCATTGGAAAGTGAATACTTTGATACAAAATATATATTTGTTCAAGAACAACACAGTGTTGCAAGAACAACTAGAAAACACTTAAAACGATGACTTCCTGTAGTCATTGTTCTGGGAAAAACATATGTATCTGTTTGATCAAATTAATTAAATGTTTTTATTCCAGCCTTTCTTTTTGAGGCAACCATTTGGAAATTTGCACATGCAAAAAAAAAAGATATAAACGCCTGTTATATGTTTTAGGTGTTTTACGACAATCTTGAGGGCACAGCGTTGTCATTAAATATAAGGGTTGATGCTACAGAGGCTATTGCTCAACAAAACGCCACAAAAATGGGATAAAAGCTTTAAAATTTATGTTCGGGGCTCATCGAGGACCATTAACACGTATTGTAACGTTTGAATAATACATTAAAATGTCGTGACGCAGCGGCTGCAATATTATTTACGGAGTGTATTAGCGAATTTTTGGTAATTTCTTGTTTTACGGTAGTTCTATACTTTGGGTAAAGATAGATGTGTAATTATAACAATCCTTTTTGTAAATATGAACTGAAGTCACTTTACTTATTAACTTGTGGCTTTTGTGCGATATGTATGTTTAAGGCTATTCGCTTATTAAAAATAATTATTTTGTCACGGGGAGTTTATAGACGTTGAAACAACGGACACTTAAAATATCTAGACATAAAACTGCATGTGGAAATATTTTCTTATGCGGTATCGAACCGGGATCACTATTTACCTGTCGATTCTTGCACTCGATAGGTGAATAATGACAAGGTGCATACTAACATCTTAATGCCGTTCGTGCAGCCAAATTTTATAAATATTTAGTTGACTAGTAAGGGGTAGAGATAACTACAACATGGTTTGCAATATTAAAAAAGTATAACATTTTGTTACGATCTACGCCCTCATTATCATCTTAGCATATTAGCAGTATGTATCTAAACATGGCCTATGTTTACCTATAGAATTATATAGCCTTCAAATCTGTACTGCTTGCATTCTACACTTCAAATATAATTTGCTGTGTTACAATCAGAAATATGCTCAACTCGAAACTATTTCAAACATACAATTATTTGCTTTGTTAAAAAATCACACCGCCTTTTTCACACAGAACTGCTGCACTGAAGCAAACGCCACTTTCGTCTCGTTGAACCTATAAACAAACCACCACTTTATACTCATATTATTATAACCAGATAAATCTATAATTTCGCATTTACAGCTGTTTATACTATCGAACGATATCGTGGGGCCAGTAGCCCCGGTTCGCTGGCTAGAGTAGCTTACAAGCTATCACGACAAATCCTACAACCAAATAAGTACATGGATTCCAAATAAAATATAAATTTGAATGCTGTAATCTGAACTTCAGTGGCACACCTTGATCGTAAAATAAAATAATAAGTGTTGGTTCGGATCGGGACCGGGCTAGCTGTGTTCGGGTGGTCCAGCTAAGGCCGCCGACACACTCGCGTTATGCACGACAGTCGACGCGACACGACTTTGAATAATTAGCTAATAATGTCATTGTTGTCTATTCAAGTGTTCACAACTTTCTTACATACACATTATGCACGTTAGGTCTAACAACGTAAAATAATCCTTTGTTGAACGATATTAAAAGATGTATAATGAGACTCCACGTTGTTCTTAGGGCATAAGTTAAGTTTTATGTGTGCAATTTGTAAAACAGTACTTATAATTTTATCTTATAAATGCGTGGGTACCTGACTAATAAAATTAACCTACAATGTTTTGTGAACGTGATTTTAAATAGTGCATTCGGTTTAATATCGTAGTTTGGATTATTCTGTGGTATAAACTTATAACATTTCATGTTATTGGTGTCTGTTGGTTGTTCTTCAATAATATTGGAAATATAAATGTCATTGTTCGAAATGGCATACATATTAGAAAAATGTGATCAATAATTATTGAGAGGATCTGGAGTGGGAAAGCTATCTAAAATAAAAATATAAACTTTATATTAGTTCTTAAAATCTTAGGCCATGTGAGGTGCTAAATATCTTAGTATTATTTGTAATTCTTTTTTGATATCTCGAATATCTTTAGATTATTTGCAATGAGTAACAATCGCATACATGTAAAAAGCTTAATTCTTGGCGAGCTTTACTTAAAAAATTATGATATGGAATGTAAATAGATCATCCATGATTAATCTGAGTTATGTAGAAGCCTTAAATTGCACCTGGCAAGCAGGTCACGACCCGGCCTCGGCCCTGGGGTCTCAAGATCTCAAACAGAGCTAAGATTCATTGATATCGGAATACCGTCCCCAACATTCTCTCAGTTTCAAAGGTTTTCTCCTATAAATTGGCATTGTAGACGGTATCAATTTGGGAAACTATTTTAGATATTAGACATATAGACAGTTGTAGTATGCTGTTTGAAGTAAATGACCCTTTCTTGTCAAAGCAGTTATTTAATATATTTCTTGTCTTACGAGAATTTATCGGATGTAACTTGTATAATTTGGATTCTATAATCATAATTATCTGACATTTACTTGTAAGTATACAGAAAACTTTTTGATTAATCTAAAAGTATCATAGAAGGGGTTGGTTGATTATATTATAAATGTGAAACTTTGTGAAGATGTGTGGATGTTTGTTATTCAATCATGCGTAAACCGTTGAGTGAATTTGGATGAAACTTGGCACTCAGGAAAACCTGAATTAACAATTAGGTTACTTCTTATCTTGAGGGGTGCGAGGGCAACGCTACGGGCATAAGGTAGTAGGGAATCATATTAACAAGGTCAGTCAAATTCACAAGAAACCTAGGTATGTACATATATTTATTTTATTTACTGAGTCCTGCTATGATAGCTTTATATTTAGGATTTGGCAGTTTATTATCACGGCTGTGTTATTTTCACGACATGTGACCGTTTTATGAAATTTCAATAATATTTGATTATTATCATTAAATGATTTTAAGTTTAGTGGAGACTTCTGGCCTACCACACAAAGAACTCAAGTTCGACTTCACGACACACACCTCTAACTATTCAAAATTATGTGAGTAATAAATAGTTAATTATAACTCTATTTAACGATGAAAGATAATCGTGAGGCAATGCATGTTTGTGAGATCTCCATTTTATTCTCAATGATGTGTCTGACTGTCAACCCGCACTGGGTTGGCGTGGAGGACTTTTGCATAGCCCTTCTCAAACAGAGAATAGGCCTGTCCCAAGCTGAAGGCAAGTTTATAAACAGGATTGATAATTACATTTACATAATATCATCAAAACTGAAGAATATCAGTCTTACATCTTTCTAATGGTTAAAATCATCATTGATATGTACCAATTAATAGGTAATAAGCCATTCCAACCTTCAGTAAAACATTACCGAATTATCACCATTTACACCACCAACAAAATCGACTAGCGAGATAAGCTGACCATTCATTATTAGCTATCCGTATAATTAGCGACGAAACAATTGTATTGAAACATCCCGAGATAGTGAAGGACTTTTATAAATCCGGTCACGCTTCACTCTAAATGAAGTGAGGAGTTTGTCACGTAACAACCTCCCGGATAGCATTTGGAATCGCGATAAAAGGGAAATTTACTGCCGCCCTAAATACTTGTAAGTACCTATATATTCTTCAGGCCGGGTAAGGAATTAAGTGTATGATTATTTATGTGATCTTTGATAAATCTTGGAGCTTTAGGAACCTGCGGTTTTTGATTTGCGATAGTGCGGTGCGCTTGGACGCACATTGAGCGTTTATGTAGGGTGGAGATTTATTAGAACTAAGGGAATTTTTATGATGGGTAATTTAACTGACTAACAACAATAAATATACTAACCTACTCTAGACTGGTATATTTATTGTTGTAATAAATATTTTATTGAAAACAAGAAGTTTATAGAGAACGTTTCGCTTTGCACAATGAACGGTTATGGTTGTCACGACATTATACATAAGAGACATTTCTTTTATTATTTTGATCATAAAATGACGTTATCCAAAATTTTAAATATAAAGAAATCTCACCAGATTTAATATGCTTAATGACGGTGTAATAGTTAAAAACACGACGCACTATGATGTTATGAGTCATAATCGCTATTTAAATGTAGGCTGTCGAACGAAATAACGATATACCCTTACCTTTTCCATATGATGCTCCCACACTGGCTTTTACAAAATGTTTACAAACATTTTTTAACACTAAACATTTATTAACAAATGTTAGGAGTTGTTACATTCTGTTAAGAATTGTTAGATGTTTTGAGTGCTCCTACACTGATGGAACATGTTTACAAATATTTTTTAACATTTTAAAACATGATATCGGTTCGCAGTTTGGATTTACGTCCCGAAGCGTAGACTACACGAAAATGGAAGGAGATTTGCTCATTGGATTAGCTTTTATTTTTGGTTTAAAAAAAGAAAAATCGCTCTAACTGGATGCGCCAAACGCTAAGAGCTATAGAAAAGTATAGTATACCCTCATGTCGGCTGAATAAATGTTTACGAACAAATGATAGATAACAGATGTTTTTATTTGTTACAATTTGTTAACAAACAATTTTGTTTAGAAATGTTTAGTTAACATTACCTAACATGAAAACATTTTAAAACATTTTTTAACATTGTGATCAAATGTTTGCTAAAAATATTTACTAATGTTTGTAAACATTTTGTAACAGTAGTGTGGGAGCATCAATACCTGCCGAGAGACGACGCCGAGCGCAAGCAGCACTGTCGAATAATATAAGGATCATAATTTTACATCGTCAGTGTAGTTGTTATAAGCATATCTTGATTTTAAAGTATGTCTCTATTAGAAAGCTAACTTATAATGTACTGCGATCCACTCTTACTATAAAACACACAACAACTCCAAGTTATCAGACGGAGTATACATCCTGCCATATAGCTTGTATCCAAAATATATCAAGGAGAGCCCAAACTAATATTATAAATGTGAATTTGAGTTTGTTTGTTTGATATGCTTTTACGTCTTAATTAAACGACCGATCATCATGAAATTTTACTGACACGTTGTCCGGGGTACAGAAAAGGACACAGTGTATGTACCTTTCATCTAGAAAAAAAAGGACTGTTCCCAAGGGATAGATTTATTTTGGCGAACTAAACTTATTTTGGCGAACAAATTAATGCGAGCGAAGCCGCTGGGAAAACCTAGTAAGATATATAAAGCGAGTGCAGTTTTAATCGAAAAAGGAGTGTTGCAATGTAAAACAATTTTTTAAACAAACAGAAATACACGGGATTCGTGTGAAATCCAACAAAATCTTCCATCGCAAATTGTATTTGATATAACCAAAGCATGAGATGAAAGCGGGCTGGTCGAATCTAGATAATGCAAATATAGGGTTGCAGCGTCCGATATACGGAACTCTTTTGACCACGAGCCCTGAATAACATTTCGTTCGAGTAGGGTTGCCATCCGGTCTGATTTTCCCGGATTTGTTGGAGATAAAAGTGTTTAGCTCGTAGAAGTTTAGGTTACCTATACAGCTTGGGTAATACAAATTATTATCTAACGATAAGATTTGGCATCGCATTCCCCTATTAGCTTTTACACCCATTATGATTATTGCCAAAGCACTGAGCTGTTTTTAAATAAAGAAGAATTTTTAATTTATTATTTCGGGTGACTCAAATGTGAAGCAGCCATGTCCAAAGGTTGGACTGCCACGCGGAGGGCTTGAATTCGTATCTCTTACTTTTCGAATTATATGGTTAATTATCACTCGCTTTAACGGTGAAGGAAAACATCGTGAGGAAGTCGGCAGTCTGAGAGTTCTCCATAATATTCTCGAAGATATGTGAAGTCTGCCAACTGGCATTGGGCCAGCGTGGTGGTCTATGGCCTAACCCTTCTCACACTGAGAAGATGCCCGTGCCCAGAAGTGAGACAGTTTAATACAGGGCTGATATTAAATGTGTTTATCATTGATTAATTTAAGAAGCCAAAGATGAATTGCGTCCATTATATAATATATAAGATATATTATGGATCTTATTTTGCGTCTGTTTGCAATAGCGTACTCATTATATAAAAGAGCGTTCTACGTTTTCTTATAAAGATATATAGATTGACAAGAACGTAATTGTCTTATTCTTGACATTCAATTGTGTTGCCTTGTATTTATACATATAATAATAACTATTTAACTTCAAGTAACCTTCAATTTTGTGATTCATCATAGGGGTACGCAAGATTTATGACCTTCACATTACGTCGGTTATCTGAATCTAAGCTATTGTAATTTACCTGACACATTTCGACACTTCATGTTGCTAACAAAAACTCACAAACTCTCATGTCCGAAAATCGATAATCGAAAATTGAACCTGAGACCCTACGGTAGCACTGAAAGGGGAGCATATGCCACGGGACCAAGATGTAATGATATTAACGATGATTGAATAGTATTGATAAAACCTTTTTTCATTTTAAATATCCCATATATACAGCTTAATTGATGGTGACTGTACTTATATCAAATACCGGGCCAAAAGCGGCGGACGAGCGCTCAAGTTGAATGTTGTTTTAATAAAAATGACACTGATTTAATCTGTGTTCACTGGGAAATTAGCTTTTTATAAAGTTTTTTTGGTATACGAATTTTTTAGACTAACGTAATTATTTTTTGAATAAAATGCGTTGATGAAATAAAAGCTTCTGTTTTCTTTTGTTTCTCCTTTATTAAATTTAGGGATATTAGAAAGAATATCAAATTTTAATTAAAAAAAATGAAAGTTGACGCACTAGGTATTGAGGAGGAATCTTTAAAACATTCGCGTTTTATAATCTATATTTTATATATACAAGCTGATTGTGACTAAGGCCAGAGTAATCTGGTCGAAACTTCAAGTAGATAATAAGACAAGTAAACAATATGTATGATTGTGGTACTTATAAACCCTACGTAATTTGAAACAACAATTAGAAACAGTCAGTATTATAAAGTAGAAACAGTCTCAAGCAAACTACTTATTTGTGAAATACACAATTTTTATCCTATGTGGATTAAAACTATGCGGTTAGCGTGAAATAGTAGTGATGACCACGTAAAGGATTGCACCTCTGTTTAGTAATGTCATCTATAAGTCACTTTTTACCAACTCAACAATACTATGTTGATTCATAGCCGCAGACGTAGACTACTGGTCAGTCTAAATGTAGTCTGAAAAGAAACAGAATGAGAATGGTACAAACAAGGGGCATCATCCACTTGCAGTTCTGCAAAAAGCAATGCACCGTCATATTTATTAAAATAAAACAATATATTGCTGTTGGCTATAAAATTCTTTCGATTCCATAAATTATAAGGCAATATCCGACACCTTAATGTTTTATTCAAGTCGTGGCTACGTGTTAACGGCGTCGATGAATTTTTGACATGAATTCCTCGACTTAGTTTTAAATAAAATTTTGATATACACCCAACTGTGGAAAGCTTAAGAAATTCTGAGTGCCGCGCAAAAATTCTGAAATTACATTCCGAATATGAGGTTCTTTCTAAGTGTTAAGTTTTGGAGTGTGCTCTGGTTATTTATTTGCTTTTAAGTATTAATGATTTAAAAAGAAAGTTTCGTGTAATATGTAATACTTTTGGGTGGTATGCCAATTTTTTTAAGGTGAGATGTAAAAGGCAATGACTTATACTCATTAGGCAAAGTATAATTTAGAAACAAGCCGGATAATAATAAGTCTTTGCTTAAACATTTTATTAGACTTGTTTTAACATATTTGTAATTTAAGGCAAAATATTTATTCACACTGCATTTTCTCGTTGAGTTAATATAGAAAATAAACGTAGTGAACGTCTAACAGTTGCAGTCGTGGTATATGTTTGCATGTATAATAAACATTTATTAATATTTATGTTAGTGCGTCATTGTGGGGTTCGATTCCTAGATCGAGTAAAGCTTTATTCAGTTTTCTGTAAAAATAATCTGAGATGTCAGACAATGTATACAAGTACAGCATCTAGCAGTAAATATTCAATTTAATCTCAATAAAATGCAAATGAATTGGCACTCAATTAATTAATAGTTATTAAACAATAAAAGCAATGACAAAATGAAATGCACGCAAATCCGTACAGAAAAATATTGATGCATATTAGCGACAAGCACTTTCAAAATGAATACGATCGTATCGAAAATGTGATGAAGTATTTTTATTATACTGCTTTTGCATTTAATCCGAATACAATAAGAGTAATGCTTTCGTGTCACTGCACAAAAGCAATAACGCCAATGAAAACTAGTACTCGTTAAATATCCTTTGTAACAGTATTGAAAATGATTTTGTGTATTTTAAATATTGTTTTGCTTTAGCAGATTGGCTGGCGTAATAAACCTGTTATCAGTCTGAATTTGAAGTGATTTAAAATGCTTTTTAAATACGAATGAATATTTAAGCCATTGCTTGCACGGTAATCATAATTGATTGAAATTATAATTGTCGTGCCATGGTGACGTTTAGTTTAAACGATAAATCTTTTGCCTGACGTATTTTAAACCCACAATCATTTCACATTATGTTTTGGAATTTAATCTCAAAATTAAGGTGTCATTGTACTGTTTTTAATTAATTGTATTTTCAAATGGCCGTAGTTTCGGATACTGCATTTCCTTTGAACAACAGATATGCTCAATACCTACTAATGAAACTGTATCTAAGCTGCACTATGTACTTACGTATAAAAACTTTCGGTTCAGATGCTGTATATTATATTCGAGCGTGCTCTCCAAACTACAAAGACTGCAAGCAATCTTCCAATTAAAGAAATGCTGAGCTGATATGTGATTGTTTCGATCTTTTATTCTAACAACGAAAATGTTCAAGTACCTAGTTGTCTTTAGCATGTTTCTACGTCACAGAAACCATTATATAATTATTTTAATAAATAGCAACATTAGATAGCGTACAACACGTGTACATACAGATTTTTCACAGAAAACATAATACCCTCGTAGAGAATTTCAGTAACGTCTGGCGCTGCACCAAATCTCGCCAAGATCGATTCCTAAGTACCTTTGACGAGAATCCTAAATCGAATGTAAAACGACGGTGTTCTGATACCGACCGCACCGATACCCGCTCCAATTGTTGAATCTGATGACCCAGATACTTGTACTTACATTACGTCATTATGGAAGATTAAAGGCTCATATACCTTCGATATAAGCGTACTTCGAAATAATGTAGGTGGTGTGTCAAAACCCGAAGTAAAACAAAGTCATAGAAACTGCAACTGAAATGGAAGACCTTGGGGAAATCTGCCGATGTATCTTGGATATTGTTGTTGTATTGGATTTGTTTCGTGTTAGACATTGAGCCAGTGTTTCAAATATTGTCGATTTGTAGATAGGGAAAACTTGCATAGCGTTTTTTCAAGCACGTATATATTTTAGCTTAGAAAAAGGACAGTACAGGTCGTGTTAAAATTTAAGCACGACTTTACCTACTTGTGGAATTGCATGTTCATCTCAAATACGCAGTCTAATGTAAAATTCTATTCATTTCGAAAATGTTATTTTACTAATGAATGTGCTGTGATTCAGTGTGTACTCGTAGAAACACTGGTTTAGCTATACATAATATATTATAATGCAGTTTGTGGCTCCCACGCAGGAAACCTAAGTCCATTAAGACCCGTGTGTTATGGTTGTCGTTACTTGCAGAGATGTCTGAAGTTGGAGAGATATCTGTATTTAATTGCAACTGGGCCATTTGAACCGTTATGAGATTACATATCTTATGCCTCGGTGGCGCAGCGGTAGCGAACGCGACTGCTGTGCCTCGTGATCTCCGCTTCGAATACAAAGTTAACAAAAAGTTATTAAGGTATTTTATGTTTAGATCTATGTACATACATACTTGTTTCGATGTTTACCTAGCGCTATTATCTAGAACTACCGGCGTCGGTGTTTCTTAAGCGATATTACATGTCTTTCTTCAAACGAGGCTTAAGGAGAGTACTGCACGGTTTGGCTGTGTTTGTTCTTGACATTGCCGATATCCAAGAGCGGCAGTTGACATTTATCAAGTAGGACGCCTCGTTAACAACTAAATAAAAATAGTTGTAATTTGCAATAGTAACCTTGAGTTAGTCAGTTGGCAGTATTGCATATCTCTTGCCTCGGCAAGCACGTGCCGTTGGTTCTCCTGTCGTGTTGGTGGCCCATCTATCGAACTATGAGAGTTAGGAAATAGGCAGTGCACTTGTGTTTGCGTACACTTGTGCACTATAATATCTCCTGGACAGATCGCCAGTCTCTGTTAAGATTGGACCTCATTACTGATTCGACCATTTTTATCTTACATATCTTCTGCTATGGTCTTATTTTGTAATAATAGTAGACAGCCGCGACTGCTATGGCATTTATTTAAATTGATTATAATTGTCCGCTTAGCTAGGCCAAAACCGGCTTCTATACATAATTTCACCATCATCGATGCTGTGGTATAGCTGTAAAGACAACACGTAATATATCTAGTATCTTAACTTTATGCTAGCACTTATGGCCTATCCTAGTTTTTATTGCTGGGTCATCAGGAAAAATGTTATTGGTTCCATTAGGAAATTATCGGTTATTTAGTAGACGTCAATAGATCTAATTATTATTACGAGGGACTTAAAAATATAGCTGGCAACCGTGAAAAGTGAACTAACATAACTCTTTGAAAATGTGTTATTTTTATATATGTACATACAAAACATGTAATATTTATGCATGGGCACTTAATAACAGTTTAATATAGTAAGCTTTATTGGAATGCGATATTATATGAATTGTTCTACATAATACGTTCTACATATCCCCGGCCCCGCACATACTAGTATTAATTAAAAACCGCTATAGTGTAGTGTGGCATGAGAGTATCACAAAGAAGGCAAGACTCATCATTTGATTAAATTAAGCTGTGGATGATGATGATGATGATGACATAGAAGTGGTGGAATTAGTATATTTTATTTTTCTTAGAACTGTTTCTCTTAAAGGGTTCGTGTCTACCAGACAGCTCCAAACTCTGTAGTCGTAAAGACATATTAATAAAACTCAATAAATCATAAAGATTCGACGATCAAATTAGAAAATTTTAAAATGCGTGATTGTGCTTGCTCCTTACCGACTTTGTTATAGCATTTTAACTATTCTATAATCATATTAAAAAGTTGAAGAAGCTATTTATTTATTTATTTTATTAAGGTTTACTCATAGCACATACATGTTACAATAAAATAGCTATGCCAATATCTTTAAAAAAATACGAGGTTATCTCGGTGGCCGCGACTTGCCAGTGGACGTACGAGATTGCGCTTGTGGGTTTCTTCTCTAATATGCGCGAAAGAGTTCTAGTACACCCTTTATGTGTACTATGGTGAGAAGTTTAAGAATGTAAAAAAATCTCTGTGCTTTTTAAAGTAAACGCATATTTATTCTTAATGGTATATTTATTATTATGTTCTAATAAATTATACAATGTGCCATTTTTGCAAGGTGTTAAATTATTGACGTCACCAGTATGTGAAAAAGTGCCTGCCGTCATTATTTTGGCGTCAATTTATTTTAAATATGGTTAAAGCGTCACCAGGCCTTTAAAAATATTTAAGGTGTGAATGTATGCCTCGTAAAGTATAATTTGAAACGAGTTATATGTTTTAAATAAGGCCTTCCCTATTAGGCACAAAGTCAATTATACTTAAAAAAATTACCAGCTTTTGAATTATTCTTGTATCAAATTCCTTCCAAATTTGTTTAAACATGCCCAAGCATGTAACAATAAAGCGATGTTTCTTTCCTATTTATAATGAAAAATGAAGGATGTCTTCATAATATATTAATTTCTACTCTTAACATCAGTATTTTCCTTATTGTTCACTGTTTATTTCATAAGCAATTAGTCGTAACCATTCTATCAAGTTATAGGCAGAATCTTCTATCAAGTTACAAGTACATTATATCAATATCATTATACACATATAACTACTATAGGTAATATAATACAACAACTAAATATAATAACCCCTTTTAGAGTACATTTTATTTTCATAAAAATGCAGTCTCTTCCTCGGGAACTGCATAATTTTACTGCCAAAAACCATTAACCTATCTTTTGGACACTGTTAGACAATATAATGTCCAGCACCGCAGACATTGTTCATCATAAAATGCAAATTGGTGTAAGTAGGATATGAGCGCTCACGAGTGGGCAATAAATAACAAATCAGTCACAGGCATAATGGGACCATTCCTCAGCCAAGAAGTTGAAGTTGGCTGTAGTTCAAGTAAAGTTCTTGGTCCTGGCTCCTCGGTGACGGAAACGTATGTAGCTGTTAGAAAGAAAAACCTGTCATGTTATTGTCTTAAATTTATTAAAATATATATTTTTATAACATATTTACATCACAATTGAGACCGTTGCCCAATATAACATAACAACACATTTTTATAAATTTTACTACATGCAAAATCGCTTCGACCTCTCACATTTAAAAGAATGTGAAACACTAACAATAATTGTGACAATCTAAGTAAAAAAATGTAAATAATATAACTTAGGCCATTTAAGTTTTGCAATGTCGATTTGTAGTGTAATTGTAGGTATACTCCTTTAATATAATTAGGCAGGCCTAGATAGTTAAAAACAAGGCGATAGTAGAGACAAGGTGGATCCTTAAAACAATATGACACAAGCGATGGTAAAATAATATGTATATACGTTCGCCCTCCTTAAAAGTTTTATTGCACACGTTTGTAGAAAATTTAGAATATATATAAAAAAATATTTTGCCCGTGGCTTCGCTCGCATTTATGTAAATTTTGTCAAGGCCTATCCCGCGCCATCAATACTTTTATTCTGAATGAAAGGTACGCTATGTTCTTTTCTGTATCCCTGACAACGTTTATGTCAAATTTCATAATGATCGATCATTTCTATTATTAGATAGGATATCATTGGTGATAGCTTCTTCTTTGCTCAAGCGCTCAATATTTTATAAAACTGTGTAGAGCCCTGAGCCAGTAACATACAAGAGCACAGCCGGCACACTTGTATACGAAATATTCAGACAAATACATCGCGATCGCAGCCTGTCGCGAACATTCTACTCGAAACTGGACCACCCTCTAAATTGTTTCAAACGACAAGGTCTCTGTAAAATAAAAATATTGTCAAGATATTAAAGCTATTACATTGGATTCAGACTTCAAGCCTGTTTGTAGTAAACTTATTTTGAACATATGTCTCAAAAAACAAGCACGTAACTTAAAACTGTCGAAGCAAAGTATGTTTATAGGATTGCACTAATCGATCGGTATGAACTAATATGGTCGATCCTGAGGTCCCAAAATTGATTCCTAGTTTGAGAAAGGTTACCGCATCTTCTTGATAGCCAATTTTGTGTAGCAATGTGAAGTTTTGTAATGATGTTAAATAAAGTCAAAATGAGGTTACAATAGTAAGTAACAGAACCTAACCTACTCAGGTGAAATTAGGGTTATACTGGCGTGTATGCTGTATATATAAATACCTATATCGCCCAGTCTTATTTAATATGTGAAACTGCATACAAAACTAACTATAATTCTTCTTCTTTATCATCTTAGCGTTTATCCCGGTTGCATCCACGGCGTTGGCGTTGGAACCCAGGGTTTCGCTTTCCCGCTAAGTCTCCTCCATTTCGCACGATCGTCAGCATCCTGTATTGTGAGGCACGCATGTCATCTCTTATGATGTCAAGCCAGCATTTCTTGGGTTTGCCCCGTTTACTCGGAGTTGCTCATGTGAGTCTCTGAAGCTGTCCGACAAGACGTCCAATATCACGCTGAACAGAAACGGTGATGGAGAAGGAGAAAGGTAATCCTTAGGGCAAAAATAGGGTCCTACTTTTCGCCCAGAGCGAAACCCAAATTGACACTCCGAGACAGTGCACTCCTGTCGAATCCGGGAGTCAATAATCCTTTCAAAGATCTTCATGGTGTGGGACATGATCTTTATTCCGCGGTAATTACCACACTCCTGCACCGAGCCCGTACTTTTGAAGACTGGAGTGATGATACTCAGTCTCCATTGGTTTGGGATTTTTCCGGTCAAGAGCGTGCGGTTAAAAAGGTTTGTTAGAATGCTCACACCACAAGGACCCATCGCCTTGCAAGCCTCGATGGGTCTGGGAATCCATCGGCTCCGACAGCTTTTCGATTCTTCGTGTGGCGAAAGGCCGTCTGGACTTCCCCAGGTGCTATCAGGGACACTAGTCCTAGGTTCGGAGGGAGGTCCGGTGTCTGCACCTCTTGGTGCTGCTCATTCAGCAGCTCGTGGAAGTACGTGCGCCATCTCTCCTTTACCACGAGGTCCTCGCATTACAGGTTGCCCCCGGATTTTTCACACAGTGGCACTTGGAGATGACCTGTGCCGGTTTGATTCTGGAACGTGCCAACTTATATATGAGCTTCTGCCGTTTGAGGTTAAAGAGGTTCCCAGTGGTTTCGCCTGGCTGCGGCTACAGCTCGCTTAGTGGCACTTTTGGCCCCCTATGCGTCGCGATCTTCAGGAGATCTGGTCGCTTTCTTCATCTTTATCTCCCTCTGGACTGTGTCGTTTCACCACCATGTCTCTTTGTCACATTTGCGGCTGCCCTTTGAGAAGCCCAGCCCCACCCGCGTCGCCCCGGTGATGGTTGCCTGAATTCTGTCTCATTGGTCTCAGGCTGGTTCGCCATCGGTACCAGCGCACTTGTCGCCAATAACTGAGGCGATCTCCTTGGACTTGACTTTGTCAAGCAACCACCGCCGGATTTGACACCGGCATTGCTCTACACGTCTACATCGGGGCTTAACGCAGAGATCCAGGACAAGGAGACGGTGTTGCGCAGTGAGACTCTCATGGTATGATCTTGCAGTTGGCTACCTTGCCGATGTGGTGTCTCCTAGTGAGCAGGAAATCGATCTGGGTAGCGCATCGACCGCTTTGGTAGGTGATGAGGTGCTCTAGTTTCTTTTTGAAGTAAGTGTTCACGATCGCAAGGTCGGCAGCCGCACACGTTCTAAGGATATTCTCCCCTTCTTCGTTGCGTCTGCCGTACTCAAAGCCACCGTGAACACGTTCAAACCCTTCACTCTCTTCTTCCACGTGACCGTTCAAATCACCACCCAAAACGATCCCTGTGACAACGGGATACCGTGAAGCAGTCCATCAAGCCGATTCCAGAACGACGTCTTTCCGGCGTCACTACAACCGTTCTGTGGGGCGGAGGCACTTATCAGGTGGGTTATATACCCGGTCGCTAACGCGGTTCACTTCCAAGACGTCGTCCTGCAACTCGTCAGACACCACCATGGCCACCCCGTTCATTCTGCTAGGTGCAACCGTTTAGATCAGCTTGTAGCCATTCCCAATAGACCGAGATCTGCTGCCTTTCCACTGAATCTCCTGCAGGAACGCCACGGCCACCAGCCTGTGGAGTGTTTCGGCCAGTTCTTTCGCGCGTCCAACTAGCGTGCCAATGTTCCACGATGCGAAACGTAGCTTTTGGGTTAGGGCTTGCGTCTTTAGCCGTGTCCGCCCCTGACAAGGTAGCCCTAGCCCACTTGCCACAGGAATCGAGCGGGGCTCCTGCACGCCATTTTGCGGCGGCGCCCTATCTGTGGCAGAGTCTCTTCTTAAACTTTCCATTTTCGGTTTGGCTAATTTGGCTATTACGGAAGCGACTGCCATCTGACCTCCCAACCCTTAAAAAGGAAAAGCCTGCACCAGAGCCTCGTCTGTTGTCCGACAGGTGCTCCGAAGGCTTGGGCTCCGAAGATGTTGGTGGGACTGACTATAATTATGAAACAGAAATATTTATTTAAAGAAAATCAAACTTAAAATAATAAACAATTAATAAATATGTACATATACACTTTGTTTGAAATATTCACCATTGCAAATATCCATCTCATAATTAATGTAATTTCAGTAATGCAGTAAATTATAAATGGGCACTATATTTAAAATTCTACCAATTAAATACGGAATACATAAATTTATTAAATTCAATAAGTATAGCACAAAATAAAATATTCATTAAGTAAAGTAATTTTATTGAAATGTGTAATTATTGTGGCGATAGCCTTTTGTTTTACTGAATCAAAATCATTGTGAATCAATGAATTCATTTTATTGTTACCTAAATCAATGTTGTGTAAAATAGTTATTCATTTTATCCGCTATCCTTAATACTCAAATTTTCAAAACAAACGTTCATCGGAAAATCCGGTGTAATAGAATGAAATTTTCTCCATAAGAACTTAGATATAAGAATTAGCGTCTGCGCACGACCCAGCACTAGCTCTGTCTACAAATGTTCGCGTTGATCCTCTGAAATTGAAATTTAAGACCTTATGAAACCTTATCTGGGTAGAAGTTACCTCGAGAGTTGAACGTGTACGTATCCACACAATACGTCATAACTTATGTTAGTATATTGTAGACGTGGTTGCTTACTTGACTTTTATATTGTGGTGTAGAGTAAAAGGAAGAGGTTTGTGTATATAGCGCACATATGAATGGAGATTCCCTTCTTTTTGTTATCGTTTGGTGCATTGGGCAACTTGTCTTCACGCTAAATAGAGCTTGTCTAATGTGTTGTGTGTGTCCGTGATTTTAATAAATTCTGCTTCTTGTAGCAGGACTATTTATTGCCGTAGTTCGTTATTGAAATATACTGAATTTTTACACTTACAAGTTACAACATAATATGTTTGTCACGTAACCAGTTACCTTCACTTTATAAGACATACGTATGTAATTAAAGTGATATAGTAGCAAATATATTTTTATTTGGATTACATCTTTCTTACAGTAATGTAACTACGAGACTAAGATATTACTCATAATAGCAATACATATTTAGGGAGGATTAAAATATAATTACTAGATAGTATCATCGACATAGCTAAAGTATACATTACAAGGGAAATTCAGACCTTGAGAATTTTACAATATTAAAATCTTTGTTGTGTTTGTATGCGTATAACATGAATGATACACATCATGCTAAGTAAATTAATAGACTATTTACTTATCCAGAATTGCAAGTGAAGTCTGGTAAATATAATAAACGAATGAAATAGGTATATAAATTTTAACTTCTTATAACAAGTACTATTAATATAATTTTTATAAAACGCTTATATACAGGTTTATAAAGAATATTTTTGTTGGCCTATTTTTAAACTAAGAAAATCTTGCTTGGGGATAAAAATATTTCAGTATCTTTTTCTTCGGAGTCTCACGAAGTCTGCCGTGGAAACATGCTCTGTATTTTTAGCGTCGTCTTTGGGTTTTTGGAGCGTTAAGTTCTATACGTATATGACCTCGTAGATTTATTAGTTATCTTGAAAGTTTCTAAACTAAAATTTTTACTTTACTATATATATATTTTAAAATAAGTTTTCTAGCAATTATTATAAAATTACTAGTGTTCTTGTTAAACCCTCTAGCTACTATCGCGTGGTTCTCATTTTTAAGGCGTTTCTTTCTTTCTGATCTAAATATAAGAATTTAATGGCCAAAGACTAACTTTAATTACTTTGACGGGCAGAAAAATAGAACCAGGCATTTAACGATTAAAGAGGCACGTATTTGTCCCTTAGACCTTCTTTTAGGTCATTAATGTTGGGTGTCGCAATACCGACAGTGTGAATATAAATAATAGTGACTAAGTGAGGGTAGTTGCCGAAACTCGCACTTCACTAAGGCGCCGCTGAACTCACATCAGTCAACCCGTGACCACGCTCGAAGTAAGTCGGTCGAAACGTCGGGCATTCAATAGGTATTTATTATATTTTAAATACTTTAACGCGAGTAAGACCCGTTGTCTAGCATTATATTAAGTATGTGTACAAATCGCGATAGTCTATAAACTTTTATAACATTTCTGTATGTCTGTCCGACTAAAATAGGTATATTTTAGGTAAAGTACCTATTACGTAATTAAAGCAATCGGTACGATTCAAACCTATAATACTGCGATCACATGTACGTTAAATTTAAATACCTTTTACAGATTCTTCAGCGGTCCATTTATACGACTTTATATCTCCTTTTTATATCTGACGTGTATCACCGCCCTACCTGTATATTGAATCCGAGACCTTGCGATCGCGCACAAACATAAGCGCTAATTTATGCAATACACTCGTATGCTTATGAACTAGCGAGTTTATAAATTATTTCATAATGTAGTTTTTCTTATTATAGTCTATTATTCTACCGTCGCTTCTGACTTTATACTTCGCGAAAATTAAAAGTTCTATGTAAAAACGGCAATATCAATAAACCAAGTACTTAATTCCTGCCTAGAATTACTTTAAGCTTAAATGAGCTATAAAAGTTGTTAACAACTTCATGTAGCACCTTTATTTCGTTAAAACTTTCGAGAATTATAATTTATAAATGCTATTCACAAAAATCATGTAGTAATCTTTCGCATAAACACCGCGGACTCGGCTATAAAACTGCCAAGTTATTAAACTCAGCAGATCTTTAATTACGAAAAAGCAAACAAGCAAAGGTCATAGCCAGTTTAAGACTGCTGCACACGGTCAGATATTATTCAAATATACATATATTGTCCGTCCACATGAAAATTAGCTAGTTATATGATAGGCGTTTGTAGGAACTGATACCAAGAGAACAATAATTCTCGAAGTAAAACTTTTCAAAGTAGTTACGATCTGCTCTCAATGTCATAAATATCACAAATGGTACTTAATTATACGTAAATTCCATACCAGTTTACATTTAACGTTTAATTAGACTAGATAGGCTCTCTATTTTATACATATTTTATGACAAGAACTAGCATTTTGATTATCACTCTTTAAATACTTGATATCAAATTTAACGGCTATTAGCAAGTGAATATTGTCGTTGAAAGTCGCGTATACAATTACCCATATTTATGTCTAATCACATTTAAATTCAATGATGTCTTTTTTTTTTTTTTTTTTACGTGGGGGAATGCTATGACGCCTATCCCTCCGCGGGGGCGGGCGGAGGGATTATGTCGGACTCGCCGGGGTAAAAGAAAGATGGAATAATAGTAAAGTACCTCCCGGAATACCGACTAAACCTACCACGGTGTTCCTCGACAAAACCACTATCGACGGGGCCGCGCGAATCACTTTCGCATGCGGTCGCGACCCCGCCGAGGTTACGGCCCGCCGTGTGAAACGGCAGGCCACTACCCGAAGAGACCTACCCAAAGGACTCACGCTCAAAAATTCCCTACTGTCTCCCCCCTAGGGGGGAGACGGACTCGACACAGACGCGCGTGGGTACACGCACGCCGCCTGTCGGACCTGGTGCTGAACGGATGGCGGGCAGGCCCACAAAGCCAGCCACCCCCAGGTCAAACCTCAGGGTGGCTGGAGGTCATCGCGCGCCCTCCGGCGCCCGGCTCTGCGGTTGGGGAGAGGGTTCAAACGCTCCCTCTCCCGCATGTCTTACTTTAACAGCCACAACCACTCTGAAAAGACTGCCAGATTAAGAAGAAGATTACATACTTTTGCTATTTTGGGCTAATATCGTCTAATTTTCATACAATTCGGTATATTCGATAACTTGGTTGATCTTCTAAGAGTCAGATATTTTTAAACAGACGGCACCGGCGGCGCGGCGGCGGTTAATGTTCGCATCTACTAGGCCGTCTCTTAGGGCGTGACAATGTCATCGTGAGAAATAAACCACATTCCCACAGATAGTAAAATTTTATTCCACTTGCGGTTATGACGAAAATCATAATAATAATTTCAAATTATAATAATAAACACCTGCGGCGTTCCACGACCGTGTAGTATTTTTATTTACATATGACATACATACGTTATGATTTCTCTACATTAAAGATTAAGCCGTTAAAACTGTTAGTATTTAATTGATTTTGAATCGTTTGCTTTTCATATTGCGATAACATACATATATAGCCATTTCACGCTTATATCTTTGAAGTGGAAGGCAGAGGTGTATTTGAACCACATTTCGATACCTATAATTTTATTTTAAGTCCCATGGAATAGCGGGCAAGCTTATTGGCATCTAATGAGTTCACTTCCAAACGCCACAATGCAACTAAAATATCTTGACAGTAAAACGAAATAAATTTTCCAACTAGGGTATTGAACCCGAAATATGATTCATAGTAATTCACTATCTCTGCTGTAAACAAATTTAACTGGTCACGTATAGCAAGCCTAAATAAATTTTCGTTGTTATTAATATACTGAGGCATTAAGTCCTATTCGTATTCATACTCACGGCTGCCATGTTTGTCCGCAACTCCGCACATGTATGTAAAACATAAAAACCAGTAAAACAAGGGTGCACTATGAGTAGCATGACGTCATTGGTTCAACGCGCACCCTACCACTCGTCATCTGTAGTACATACGAGTACTAAGTAGTGCATGAACGCTTTGTCTCCATATATAGTCCTTAACTATGCTAGAGGACTTTTGAGCTGAGTAACTAGACCTACTGGAGTCAATTGTAAATGAAGTTCAGCTGTAGTTTTAAATACTATTTCTGCTAGGTAAAGTGTTGTTTAAAATGATTTCTAAAATACTAATAGCGGTGTTATGTAAGGCTTTAGTTAGACGTTTTTACGTGGTGCAGCGATAATAAATGCGATCCCGGATCCGGGTTAAGGTGTCCCGATTTGGGCAGTGTTATTGAGATTTTCTGTTAGAACGTTCTTAGTAGTTGTACGGAGTTGCGCTGAGTGACGAATCTCACACGGAACTATTATCCGTACGATCCACAAAACAAGTGATTGCTCTAAATCTGGATGTACTCTCTCGGTTGAATGTTTATATAGTTCATTGCGACACTAAACGCGAGGCAACTTTAAGGAGAATAGTGGTCGTTATGAATGTAAGAGAAAAATAAAACTTTTTATTTATTAAGAATAAAGAAATAATTTAACAAGTTTTAATATAATACATCGGCGTCATAAAACGCTTAGTACTCTAGGCGCGGGATTAGCTTGAGATTCAATTGGTTATAAAAATTGTCCGTTTCTGTAAAACTCACATTTATCTTTACGCCATCACCCGCCATTGAAAGGCTCTATTCACGGCGACTGCTATCGCGTTAAAAGATTATTTAATTTTATGACTTCAGTTCCACTGGGAGCCATGCATATTAGTACCTCAAAAGAACTTTATGTATCTATTTCTGTATAAAACATCCATTAAACAGTGTGCTGATGGGTTTAAGGTGAGTTGCCACTCGTCAGTACCACATGCATAATATGAATTGCGTTTAAAGTATTGATTGTAATTTTTTTTTAAGTCTGCTATGTATGGGTATTCCAAAAACATAGAATCAAGAAATCAAAGAAATGCAGTTGATGGCACACAAATTAGACACAGGAAGTCAACAGAATAGAGAATTCGCCTAAATGTTTAATTTTTTACATTATTTTACACACAAGAGGAAATAGTAATCAAAAGGATTTTTTTTTGTGCAGGCAATATCAAATTGGGTAATATAAGGGATTAATTTATATTTTTTCATTTAGATATACGTAAAAGTGGGATGAAACCACTTTTTTATATCAAAATTAAAAATATGCGAATGTCTCGCTATATATCTCGAATAGCAGCATTTAAATATCGGTTACCTCACAGTTTGTATCGTGCATCCATTTTCTTTCATTTGGCATTCACCCCTAATGCCAGATTTGGAACACATGCATATTATTTATAACTGAGTAAATTTCAAACATTATTTATATTGTAGTGTTTTGGTGATACAACTATTTGACTTCAATAATAAGATCCCAATTTCCGGTAAAAACTTTTCTATGTTGTCAAGCCGCAGGCTGCGAATGACACACTAATGTAAAATCCAAACACACAGTAAAAGGAAAAATAGTGTTGTCGAGGTAGTAGTCTTAAAAACACATAATAAATTATTTCATTATAATATAAATTATTTCTCAAAGATTCATAGTTTTTGACTTTTACAGGAAATAACTTTCAATCATTGGCAATATTCAACATGAATTTAAATTAACTGATTCACTGTATTTATAAAGCAAATACTGTAAATACACTCCTGAGTACTTGCGTCCTCAATTTTGAACATCAAACAATAAAAAATCTGTTGCGGTGATTCATTTACGAAACGTAGTTTTGTTGCGTAGAATCAAACGTTTCTTACCTACAGAATAAAACTAAAATAGGATCACGTCCTGTCAGTATGTGCATAAGGTAAACATGGCATCACAAGACCAGAAAGTGCGTGCGCCGTTTTGAAACAGTAAGTTAATCCGTAATAATCACTATTTTATTAGGTTTATTTTAATATTTACACTTCTTATACATAATTAGTCGTTGTCTAAATAATATAAAGCAATATTTTCTTTGTCATTTAATAAATTAACTGCTTTATTTTGTAAGTTTCGTAGATGTTCTTTTTTAGTACATTCGGTTCTTATGATGGTGCGAAAAGCATTTTCGATGTCCTAAATTTAGAACAAGCGGTCTAAGAACGACTAGTGCTTTTTTTAAGAGTTGGTAGAAGATGATATTCTGCAGGAGCTAGACGTATCAGAGGGAGGTTTTAGTGGGTCAGAGGATGACGAAGTGTTATTTTATTCCTTTACTGATTTATTTTTTGTTCAATTCGTAATTAAAAGTATAATTAGTATAATTGTTTTTTGCAACTGAGAACGAAAACCTTAATTTAGTACATCAAAAGACATAATATATTGGAACCGAATGTCCTATCAAAAGAACATTAGGAAAACTGCAATTTCCAAATACTAGATTTTTTATTATTTTTCTTCAATTATATACCTTGCTCAGAAATAGCTAGCAAAAAATTAGCAAGAAATTCGTTAAAATCGCACTCTCGAACTCAGGAGGATACAGGGGCCGTTTTACGGATTATTTTAACTAGAGTCGTCCAGTGTTTGTGTTTGAGCATGTGAACGCTTAACTTTATATGGCAGCATGATGGGTTCCATCATCGCGAGTCATAAAATGCTTCAATCAACTTAATATTGCTAAACACTTTATTAACCGCTACTGTAAAAGAACCAAGTGCATCCGAACTTCATTCGCAATAAACCTTAGGATTATGCTGTCGATCAATCTTTTGATGTTATTCTTTTCATAATATAACCTGCCTGTCTGAATATCCCTCGATAGGTTAGGTTAACGCGAACAAATTCCACATATCGCCAGCTATGTTTTTTTGGTCCCACGTAGTAGGAAACACGTCTATATTTATAAAATAGAAACTCCAACTGTAGGATTTAATCCTGCTTCTTCCAAACATCCAAACAATCATTTGTTTCTGAGCTGAGCTAAGAGCTCTCTGTGTCTGCAGAAAGAGCTCTCAGACTGGCAATACCTATTTGTGGACCACATAGTTTATTGTCCCGTGTGAGGACCGAACCTCTAACACTTTTAGCGAGGCGACCATTTAAACTCCTACGCCACCCATGCAGTCAAAGCTTCCGTGCTGACACTATGAATTTTCTATCAGGAAAGCCTTTCCACAACATTGACATTGGATTCAGGACTTCACGATAGCACGAAAATAAAAGTACTTAAGCAAGCATGATAAAATTATCTTTAATAACAAATAAACGGTAATGAAGTCGTTTTGCAATATTTGAATCTCTAAGTAGAACACAGCCTCTGAGGCTACATAATACAACGTTATTTATTCAAAGCGAGCACGTGGTTTGCTTGTACAATACTCTCCAATATCGGGTATTACGTAAGGTCAATGATGCCTAATACTTGCCTAGGAACGCCGCCTAAAAAGCTAATATAAGCAATATTGTTCGGAAGTACTTACTTTGTATAATAATTCTGGTATATTATTATATTGTAATTTTTCTTTATTTTCCTGTTTCGGATAGGTCGTTTTCTTTCAGATATTGAGTAGAATTTAATATTGTTTTGTGTATAGTAGTATAATACGCAGCTATTTTGATAACATTATGAAATGCTATGATACATTCAAATAATACAACGCGACAGATCATTTTTGACGTTACATTTACATTTTATACTGATAAATGTGTTGTTTTAGTATTAGACAACTGGTCGTGATCACGTTGATAATTATTTGAAGGTATTTAAAGGTCATGTAATATTATTTTAAATATGTGTACATATCGAAAAGTTTATGTAAACGTTGTGGGTCCTGCAGCGTAAGTATGGCTTTATGTTTCTAATCGTTATATTCGAAACCAAAGTCAAGGACAATGGTAATGTGCTCGGTAAATTGCAATAGGAAAGCCTTTTATCCATGGGACTTTAAATACATAACTTTGCCTACCTCTTCAGTAACAAATAGACGTGACTCTATATATATTTTATATAACGTAAACGACATTGTACGAGTAATTTTGGTCTTCGTCTTGGGTTTATTTTGCGCCGTAGTTGTTGAAGCGAAGGGCAATCTCTTGAGGACTGTTGTTTTAAATTTAAGAGCTCCAACATAAATATCTATATACACTGCACCGTGAGTGCGCTGAGGTTTCGTAGTGGCTCTCTCATTGAGAGATTCACTCAGCAAGAGAAGTGCTTCATTCTTTATTTAGATACTTTTTGTAAACACCATCTTTACAAAGTACGGCCAAAGAAGCTATAGCATTGTCCAATCGGAATTCTCGCTTGCATTTAACACTATGAACACCGAGACAGTTATTTTAGGCATGTTGGTAGTCAACATGTGACTACTTTGGTCTTCGATGCGTTCAGTCTACTTTACAAGACCAATGACACTGAAACAGTAAAATCCAAATATGATGTATAATTCTAAAAGAAATCTACATCTTGTGTACTAAAGAGGTTGTTTTTATATCAACCTTGTATTAAACTGTCCAATTGCTGGGCACGGCTTCTTCTCAGTGTGACAAGAGTTAAGCCATAGTCCACCACGCTGGCCCAGTGCGGGTTGGTAGACTTCACATATCTTTGTGAACATTATGGAGAACTCTCGAATATGTAGGTTTCATCAAGATGTTTTCCGTCGCCGTTAAATTAAACACGTACTTGACTGCAAAGCCATCTCCATACATAATTACTCTATAAACTATTACACAAGTTAACTATAAACCATCCGCTATCCCTATCTCTTCCCTATCAGTAAAGAAACAATATATTTAGAGTATCGCCACTTCAAAATAACGCTTTAAGTAATGATGCCCAAACTTCGTCCGATACTCGAAAGTTCCCTGGCCTGGTAATGAGCTTATGTGTTTCGGTAATACTATGATGTACTTGAAAGATATTCGAGCGCCAGTAACAGGATACTTAACGATGCATGTGAAGTTGGATATTAATTAGATCACACTTTACACACATACACGTATCTAGATATACATACGCACAGACACGTACTACATACGCATATTGAATATATGTACAAACTTTACACTATAAGTATATTATCGACAAATCGATAATATATACCTATATTTATATTAACATACATACATAGATTCACGCCTGTTTTCCGGAGGGTAGGCAGAGACTACGGATTTCCAGTTACTACGATTCTGACAACTTCTCTGGCTTCATTCACTTTCACCACATTCCTTATACACGCTCGCCAGTTTAAGGTGCTCTTAACCTGGCCTTTGTCCAGAACGTCTCCAATCTGATCAAGAAACGTTCGCCTAGGTCTGCCTCTTGCGACTGTTGCATTCATACTAGCCTTATAAACTTTCTTAGTCAGTCTATTCTCTTCCATTCTTTCTACATGCCCAAACCAGCTTATATTAACGAAGTGTCAATAATTTATGTAGAATACATATGTCTTTATTATACCTGTGAGACTATTTTCAATCCTATATATTTCTGAAGGAGTAAGCAGAGGTTTACTGGAATTACATGCCGTGAGCTGTATCTAGTCCCCACGTAACTGAGGGCGAGCTGTCCATGCAATTACAAAAAAATTGCGGTATAAAGAATCAGAACGGATTCAGATACTGAAAAAGGTCATTGCTGTTACTCGTCGCGTACAGTAATATTGTCATAAACATGGTGGGTATAGTCTATATTTCGAGAAAGATTCATAAACATATTATCGTTGGTTTCCAATGCCACACGAAACATTGATTAACCACGATCCATCTATTAATCATATCTTCATCAAATTAAGTTTCGAACATTTCATTATGGTTCGAATTATAATCAGTTACAACAAACTAAACATTCGGATTTAGGATCATACAATTTTCAAACATTCGAATTTCTTTTTTTGTAGCGTTTGCACTTCGTTAAACTGCCAGTGTAGGGAGCATAGGTCACTAGCCCCTGCTGACATTACAACAATTCCATAAAGAACTTTGAAAAAGGCTTGCTGTAGGGCCACAACATGAAGTTATTTAAATAAGGTCTACTGTAAAAAAGAGGTTCTTCCCAGTCGGGATATTCTATGCTTAGGGTGGATTGCCGACTTGTCTTGTACTGCCACGTTTGAATTTTATTTTATTATCAATTGGCCTCGGTTACTTGGTACTATTAATTTCTTTACCTAGTTAAATGCTGTCAATAAAAATATTATTGATTATTTAACATGCATTTAGCAAGTAAAACTTATGTTTGTTCGTTGTTATATAGGAATGCTTGAAGTAAAAACTACCAAATAAAAACATTTGCAAATTTAAGATTATGCAATCTTAAAACTAAACGTTTGTAAATGTTTCATAATACGTTCAACCATGTAATTGAAAACAATAATAGTAGACAACAAAAGCTAATCAAATTATGAAATCGAGCATAGATATTATTTCCAACTGTAAAGAACAACAATGGTCTACGTTACTATACACAACACATTCAAAATATTAACACAAAAGTACAATTAAAGTGTTAATAAAGCGGCAAAGCGCAGAAAAATCCGATAAAATCAAAACAGTTTTGAAGTAACACTGGTATTAAGTCGCCACTCAGAAATCTCTGAACATTTGCAAATTAAAAGCTAAGCTCTCAGCATTTCAAATGCAAGCGGTTATGTGCATGACAACAGCAAATTACTTTCTAGATACGAAACTCGATAACAATCAAACAGTCTCGATATAAAGCAAAGAAATAAGTATTTGTGTCCTATTTCTTTATGGAACAAGGAGTTTAGTTGCGTGGTTGGTTTAATGGTTTAAGTGTGAATGTTTACGTAACTATGTAGCTCTTGAAGTTTTAGGTTCGGTGCGTTTGCTTACTTTTGTGGCTTTAGGTTTGATTCTCGAGTCAACTAAAACGTTACTAAGTTTTTCAATTTAGATGTGATGAGTAGCACGCATTTACTCTAAAAGGTACACTCAGCGAGCATATTATGCCTCTAATATATATGGAGACAACTCAAAATATATGGACAACTAGTAACGCTGTCAGGCAATCTCCGAATATAATCCAAGTTAATCTCACTGAATGAAAAGAAATGCATAAATGATTATATACAAATGCATTCTCTTACCTAGAAAACGTACATATGTACGGGGACGTAGGAAAGGTAGATATAAAGGCTTAAATCAACGTTATAATAGTAAAGTCAAAATGTTATACTTATGGTATTAAATTCGCAGATCTGTCTCAGACCGCAGATTTATTTTAATGCTATATAAGTATTCCTAAACAACGTTTAAAAGGTAAACCCCTCGTGAGCCAAAATGCTGATTTACTCAAGACATAATGCTTTTATCGTTGTGCTTGAAATTTCGTCAGAGAGAAGGTTAAAAATTTTTACTACATATAAAAAGTATATTAATTACTATGTATTATTTTTGATCATGTCTCCAATTGGACAAGTTCATAAAAATTATAGGCACTTTCCTAATTTTAAATCATTTATGTTGTTCGGAGATGTCTTTGAAAAATATTTTGTGGCAATTTTCGTACAATTATAGCTACATATGTGGCAGTTTCTTCAACCTACTTGAAGTTTTATACGTGATGTTGATTTCTGTATACAGTTTTTTACTGAAGCCTAATGCGTAGTTATAAATCTGTATCTGAAATATGTTATACTATATATATGTATGTATATATGTCGGAGAATTGGACGGCAAGCTTTTGATATGATGAAGCAACAAAATATAGCCCTAATAATAATATATATTATACCACATTATACTTCGTACGTATACTAATGATAGGCAAATACAAGAGAGCATAAAGCAATAACTTTTGACTGTGATTATCTATTGATCGGCAACGCAGCGAGTTCGTCACCAAATGTGTCCGTGCACGCATCTCAGGCGCTTAAATAACGTCAATATGACACTGACAGTTACAACTGTCACTCCAACTGACACATTGGCTCTGTGGCGACCTCACTCAAGCTTACGCTTGACCTACCGAAACAAACCAATAGATAGCTTTATTCAACTCCAATTACAGAAATGAATTGCATTCCAATGATTATTTTCTTGGCGCTCCGACACGGCCATCTTGACACCTCACACGTCCTCGTGTGAATTACCTGGAAACAACAAAAACTTTTGCAGTATAATTATGCAATTCCGCTTGGCCACCCTGGCCTATAGGGAATAAAGCAGTCACAAACCATTGCAACTCAAAACTATTCTCATTAAGAAACACCTCTCAGTTTAACAGTAATTAATTAATTCGCAAAGTAACAATTCTTTTATAATTAATTACGTCTTTTCATAACTTGCTCTCTTTTAGTCAAAGTTTACAATCACCACTCTACTAACAGAATCAGTGTCCGAACAAGCCATAGATAACCTCTCAGCATTCTGATAATCACATGCATAACAGGATCAGCCTCCGAACAACGACATGGACAACTGACCCGTCGTCCGATAGTACACTTCAAGACAACCTCAACTAGCATCTGATGGCATACGTCAAAACAACTTCACATAAGCGTCTGATAGTACACTTCAAGACAACCTCAACTGACGTCTGTTGGCATACGTCAAGGCAGCTTCACATAAGCGTCTGATAGTATACTTCAAGATTACCTCAACTGGCGTCTGATGGCATACGTCAATATAGCTTTACACAAGCGTCTGATAGTACACTTCAAGACAACCTTAACTGGCGTCTGATGGCATACGTCAAGAAAGCTTCACATAAGCGTCTGATAGTATACTTCAAGACAACCTCAACTGGCGTCTGATGGCATACGTCAAGAAAGCTTCATTTAAGCGTCTAATTGTACACTCCAAGACAACCTAAACTGTCGTCTGATGGTAACAACAGAAATAAAAGATGAGAACAATAATAAAGCCATACATTAATTAGGCAACATTAGTAATAAAGTAAAAGCAAATTATAAATATAAATTAACATAATGTGGTATCTGAAATTTACATTGCAAATTAATCCTATTAAGTTAGTACATTGATCATATGTATGATTTACACAAAACATATTCAACTAAAAAAAATACTATAGACATTTCATAATTAAAGCTTTAAAACTGAATCGAAAGCTAAATATGAAACTCATAAATGCTAGACATAAGCCGGCACTCCTCTCATACAGGAAGAAGGATCATATTCAAACAGTAGACTTCAAAGGAATAAATGAACCACACGAACTCCTTAACAAACAAAAAAACACACACTGCTCAAAAATTTCGCCACCATGACACCAAAATGTGTCCATGTATAGTAAAGACGCGACACAGAGAATAAGCGATAAAAAACAAGTAACTTGATGCCGAGACAGACGCCCTCCAGACAATGGGGTGCACTTAATGCCCGTATACACCAGCATGTGATATAGATGTGATGTCCCTGTAATTAGCCGAGCGATGACTGAGTTAAGACCTACTTAATGAGTGGACCTTTCCTTTCATATTTTTTTCTTTCATTGAATCGTGGTGGTAGGCTTTATACGTGAGGGTCAGCGGCCACTTGAGTTTTAATCCTAATTTAAGCTACAAGTTCTTTTTTTTAAGAATTGTCTTTTTTTAATAATAATATTTATTTATTCATTAATTATACAAACATGTTATCAATAGTAATACATTGTTAATTATAATTAGTCTATTTTCTGGTGAAAAGTCACCTGTGTCCGAACTAGATAAAATTAATTATCTGTATTTCGGACGACAGCGCTCACCCCAACAATATGACTCTTTATGAATCTTTATAATTACAAACACTGTGTACATAAAAATAATTAATTAACAGTGAGATATTGCAAAGAAAATAATTATGATAATATTAAAATTTGTGTAGAGTTGTAACCTCTCTGTGTGTAGAATGTGGTATGTATGAGTGAGTGTGAGAGGGTTAATGAGAGAGCTACTTTACTATTATAAATAATTTTTCAATTTCTTCATAAGTTAATTTCTGTATATAGTCTTTAATTTTAACCTTACATTGTTTGTTATTTAATTGCACAACATTAACGATTTTATTAATTTTGTTATAAAGAAATGGACTCAGATGGCAAAAATATTTATTCACTAATGAATGTTTAAAAGTCGGTAGATCATTATACGTTATTGCATTCTCTCGTCGCCTAGTTACTTGGGTTTTATTTTTTAAATCGATCCTGGTTTGTCTATTTTGGCTATTGATGTACACAGTTGACGTTTTGTTTCATAGTTTGCATTGACCATTGTAAAATAGTTAAACGCTCTAGATACAGCGTTTTTGCCCCAAACAAAACCTTCTTGCTTTTCGTGTAGGTATTAAATATGTCATTGAAGTGTTAGATAATACATTTTTCTACTTACTACAGGATGCCATTGCATTGGTGAAGACGATACAGTGCTGGCTAACAACGAATAAAACTACCCTCAGACGGTGCTTAGCAAGACGGTAAGTAAGTTAAGTTTATATCAAAAAATTTAAATAAAATAAAGACGCCCAAAAAGTAATTATGTGTAGCAACTTCTATTTCACAATATTAAAGCGCTTTAGTAAACAAATATCCATTACATCGCCTGTTCTAACACATTGCAGTGTCATGTTATTCTTATTAAGCGATGGCTGATGGACGAAGGTTTTTGCTAGTCACTTACTACTTCAGACTGCTCACGTCTTCGACTAACATAGGGCACACTCACAAAGACACAAAACAAGTAATTCTCTAGAAACGAATAAAATATTGTTTCTAGCAATTATTTATGAAATAAAATATAAAATTATTTACGTCGGCAACTTTAGCTCACACGTCGGTACAATATCGTGTTTGTTTATGATTTCCCTCGAGTACCCCTACACCTATTTGTAGAAAGCCTTGAAGGGCGATAGTATGTTTTCATTACCTCGGTTATGAGTTGTTGTTGAGAAAATTATGTCACAACGTATAAACTTTATCCTTGAAGTTGTTATAGACATGTTCTACGACTTTGTCTACGGCTCTACGAGAATGTTTGCGGTAAATGTTTATGACCTTTAGAGGTTTTGTCGTAGCCGCTACGATTCTATTGATTCTCTTACCTGTTTATCTCTTTACGTAACCAAACCAATTTGTTCTACTCTTTTTATTCTGTTTTGGTCTTTGACTTGGACTTAATTAATTTCTGTAAACAGCGAACGAATACATTTATTCTTTTTTAAACCCGTCTATCCATTTTATTACCACATACTTGAAGACTCAAGCTTTGAATTTAATGGTCGTTATGGTGTCGTGCGCTTCTGACCAGCAGATTTGTTGTCTTTGTATTAAAGTGACAATTTCAGTCATAACGAACTGGCAGGAAGAAAAATAAGTCAGCGTTACACTGTATTAATATTTTGCTTCATTGCTGTCGGATTCTTCTTGGGTTTGCTCTCTCTCACAAAGGCTATCTGATACACACATCAAAGGTATGTTAGATATGTTATGTAGTGTTATTATGGTTATATACACCGATTGCTGTAGCTAATCACTGATCTTTAATTAAAATCACAGTGCTAAGATATCGACGCAGTAGTCAACGATGTCCTTGTTAGTCCTGCATTTAATTTAACTGCAAATTCTAATACGTACGTAACCGTACTTTTACTAATTGATATGATTTCTCTTTATGAACTGTACTTTTTTTGGACACTGGCTTCTTTTATAATGCGAGAAATAGGCTCATAGTATACCGAACAAATGCGGGTCGCCTAGAACATAAAATAAAGAGAAGCTCTATAAATTAAGTGCTTTTATAGAATTAAAATATACGTTGTATTTCATTTTAAACAAGTAAAAATAACATTTTAAACCTGCCCAGCTGTCTTCCTCTTAATAACTTTGTTGTTAATTGTACGTAAGAGCTCTCTTTGTAGTTAGCTAGTTTTCCTTTTTGAATGCAAGCAAAATAAAATACTGTAGGCTTCCGGTATCTAATATTTCTGCAAGTTTAAATCTCATGTTACCTCTTGTGGGACGTGAAGAGCCTCTTTGTTAGGCTGAATGTATTGTTGATGTTATTGTACTTATATCTACATGTGTTTTGTTTGCTTGCGTTTTATAGCTGGTTGTTTTGAAATAAATTATTAACTAGGATTTGACTGTGATTTCACCTGTTGTCGGTCGTTCTCTTTTTATTCTTAAAACTCAACCACATTTTACAGATTAGTTATTGTGTTGCGAAAGACTTTATAAACTTACAAACAATAGACACAGAGGATATCCAGACACAGAACGACTATGTGGGGATCACACAAATGTTTGTCTTGTGAGGACCCATAACACTCGTAGCGGCAGGAGCGAGGCTACCATATAAGCCACTACCTCATCCGTGCAGTCATGTACTGAATGGAATTAGATGAAACGTAGCTTAGGTTTAAGTTGAACCCCTAGCTACTATTGACAAAAACGAATCAAAATTTGATTCAATTTTTAAAGAAATCCCGCCACTGACTAACTATAACATATAAGATGAAATTTTCTTTAACTCTTGTAAGTAGTTAGCCACAATTAGTTTTATTAAAATACTTTCAGGTATAAAATATTCTCATTACAATTTTATTTTAGTACATATAGCTAGATTAGAAGCTTAGAAGGAGCACGGCTGTATAATAAACTACTATCGCACATTAAAAATGTACACTCAATTGATGTATTCAAAACCCGATTAGCTCAATATCATACGTACATCATTCACATAACTTGTCTTCGGGCAAATGAATACATTAATTAAGTTCCTACCTGCAATAATATAATTGAGTGAAATGATGAACTTGTAACTATACTTTAAGTTATTATTAAGTAAGTAAATTTTTTGATTTTATTGAGAATAAAGATACTTTAAACCGAGATTATATAATATTTAGCACTACTTCGATACTTGGCACATGTAACATTGTAGACCACTAATAGAAGGTAGCAAGACCATGGTAGAAACTGAAAAAGATGGTGAGATGACATTCATCAATAAGCTTTTGCCTTGCATTTGGATAACTAAATAGGTTGATAATCATCACATTTGTATTCTAATGAGATGGGTGTAAAAACCCAGAATTCAACCTCTTCGTCTACATATGACATTTTTTTCATCAGCTTTTTGTAATGTCCCACTGCTGGGCAAAAGTCTCTCCCTTGGACTTCCAAATCACTCTGTTGGTGGATATCCATTGATCTTATGAACTTGTGACCCTCTATCTCAGGGGTCTTTTGATCCACAGGGCCCATATTCAAACTCGACAGAGGGATGACCCCAAGGTGTCTGCACACCAAGTTACAAGTCAATCGGTCCAGTGATTCCGGAGCTATGCTTGTCACTAACAGACAGACACAGAGACCCACATAGTGTTTTCATTAACCTCTTCGAAGAAGACTCAGAGGTTAATAAATTCAGTATCAAACAAATCATCGATGTATTTATACTTAGACTCACTCGTATTTCTGACGTATAATTATAATACATAATTTATATATAAGGTTCATTATATAATGGTAATAGATTACTTACTAATTAATAGGTTACTTATGAGTACTAACATAAATACAAACATCATTGATATTATGTAAGAATACATAAGCACTGTTAAGAATCCACCATCCACCAAACTATTGATGTATAATGTTAATACAATAGATGAAAAATACTATTATTATTTCAAAAGTATAAAAATAAGTCTTTCTTTTATGTCTAAAATACTTCTAGAAAAACAGCTAACCGACACAAAGTGAGGCAGATCTACGTTCTATATTTCACTAATATTTGTGCTACACTGTGCTCGGCAGAAACTAATCCCAGTTTTATTTGCATCTAGGTCAGCTGCATACCGGTTAAGCCGTCCAGCGTTATCAAACTAATTAACACTAGATTACATAATTATAGGCAAATTAGACAAGGCCAGTGCAAGCCGCAGTTTATACTACAAACATAATTATCTAAAACTGTTATTGTTGTGATCCCAGCTATAATTGAATTTGCCCTGAAGTTTATACAGAGGAGGTTAGTAAAGGCAATCGCGCTAGCTCTTTGATTAAACTAAACAATGTTGGCGTACAATTATTCATGATACGGTCCCTCTGCTTAAAGGTTGGATCCCACTTAGGCGCACTTTACCAATTTCGCTCGTTGTTATTGAGAATTAAGGCGAGCGAAAGTGCAAGCGCGACCACTACAAATGGGTGTGATATACGGCCTGCTCGCAGCCGCGAATACAAATAGGATATTGTAACTATATGTAAATATGCCATACCAAAAGTAATGCTTTATAAAGAGAATACTAGTTTTCAGTTATACAACATCGAAGTATCTGTTAAAAGCTTTATTATACTAAGTTTAACTTAAATGAAAATCACTTTTATACTTACACTTTACATGATTTGTACGGGAAACAGCTGACAAAATGTACGGTAATATTCCCAGCTAGCAGAAACGGCAAGCTTGCTGAAAAGGTTTGTAAATATCGAGCATCAATGCATTTACAAACCTGCTTAAAATGATATCGTTAACCTGGCTATGGGTTGGATCTCGGCGTTGCTAGTGATAAAGCTGAAAAGTACATACATTTAAGAACATACAACTTCTTAAATCAAGGGCACCACTATCTTACTTACCTTATATAATAAGAGAAACACACTACTTCATGTACAAATGTTCATACATTAAACTCAGTGGGGTCCAATCCTAATTTATTATACATACTTTTGAAGCCGTTAGTTGCGGCTTCAACGTACCTTGACCTTTATGAAATATGTAGGCGTATCCGTAACAGATAGGTTTCGTTTTAATTTTGATGAAGTGGTTCGCAACTTTATGGTATGCTGCTGTATTTTACTGAAGCAAATTGTATTGCTCTTTGTATTATTTTTAGAGAGGATTTTATTTATTGTTAGAATTAGAAATGTTATTGCAAATGGGCTTTTTCAAGTAAATGAGAAAAATATTTTAGCTGGATACCAATAACTATAAAGTTAGTATAAAGTATTTTTTTATTATTTAAAAAATAGATGAACATGTTATATGTTGATACGAGAGCTAAATATGAAATTAAATTACGTTTTAGTTACTGCAGCACTCGTTTGGGTAAGAGCGCGATGTTAAATAGTGCAGAAGCGGCCTAAGAAAGCGAGCTATATATAATGCAAAAACAATTTCAAATCGGACCGAGACAGTTCATAACAACGAACGCTTTCTAACATATGTTTATATGTACGCTCGTTCGTTATTCAGCTTTATAGTATTGTGGGTCTTCTAAACGGGCTATTTTTCAACTAAAGTCCGCCTATTTCAACAACACTTTTTGTCATCAGCAATGCACAATATAGTTGTCTGGCTATATAACCAGGGCATACCAAAAATATTGCTGTAGAAAGCACAGTGTGTGTGTTATTGTTAGCAACAATGGCGGGCAATACGTTACAGCCATACACTGCAACAAAAATATAATAACTGCTTGGAAGCTCCTCAAAGTATAGGTACTTACTTATACTTAATATATATAGATTACCCATATTTAGACATATAATATTAATAAACCAATAATAATTGTTAGCCACAATAATAGAAAGAATATGCAATAATGACGTTTTTATTGATATATTTTCATGATAAATGAATGCTCTATTGATAAGTCTTTTTGCTAGCTGCTTATTTTTTTGTTAGCTTTGTGCTAATGTTCTCAGACCACCAAAAGACAAAATTATTTAACTTAACAGAGTAATTAATTAGATTATTTTTTTAATGAACTCACAACTCAGTTAGCATTTTTCTGTGAAGCTCATAATTACTATCAGGGAAATATAAATGCTATAGACATCTAAGCAGCGGTAGCCTAATGGATGGGTTCAAAATCCACTCATTGTACAACCGTGGTAAACCCACTACTAACAAAGAATTCTTCTCTCTCCTTCAGATTTAATGTAATAGTACAAATTTAATTTTACCAAACAACCTTAATGTGTAGATGGCTATTAGAACTTTTATTTTTATATATAATTACATACAAATATTTGCTGTAGGTATCTTTTGTACTGACATCTGCAATATTGGTCACGGGCAAACTTGACAAAGAGGATTAAAAACTAGACGCTAAGATTATGTATGTATCTATAACCAACATACAAACTTTATTTAAATATTGAGCAGTAACTATTACTGCTCAATATATAAAGCTATTGCATAACAGTGTCAATTTCTAATAACGTTGTTTTCATTATCTCGAGTACGCTACATAATTATATTCAATTTCATATGTACACTTGTATCACTAATCATGTACGATGTTTATTAATTATAAATCTATTAAATTATGTTGAAACAACCTTTAACCTTTTCAACCTTCAAGAGGATAAAAATTAAATATTTGTAGAGAACGTACCGAGCTGCCACTATGTACCCAGGCTCGTATATTATATATACGAGTATATAGCTTCTAGTTGTGTGCTCGAATTAATTTCACGAACATTAATTTATTAATATACTATCTAATCTAGGTACGTTGTTAATTTGCGAAATAGCGAACGAGTACATCTCTCCAAATATTTATACATAATGGAAAAGATGAAACGTGGGCTCATTGCCTTTGTTGAATAATTTATGTTTTATTTCTCATACAATCCCGCCTCTGACGTCCTTAATATGCGGAGTCTATGAGCCCCGGGCAGTATTCATTTTTTAGACATATAGGATTTCCAACGAATAATGAACAAAGAAAAATCGAGACAATTTTATTATTTTTATGATTACAAAATGTATACGTTTGTCAAATGTTGACACGAAGAAAATTTGTGTTTGTTCAGCTGCGCTTTTTGCGTTTAGATTTATTATAGAAATCCCAATTAATCATTATATTTTATTACTTTCTACACACATAATTATTAGACTCACTCAGAAGCTATTTTACGGTTGAAGTTTTTTTACTGAAAAAAATCTCTTTGTAAGTCTTTTCATTTATTAGCGAAAACATAGTGAGCTAATGATGTAATAATTATTATAAGTACATTTATCCAAAAATAATCATAAACCTATAATTATATATTTTAATGAGTTACCAAAGATAATTAAACCGTCGAATGCCTTTGCTGTTGACATAGCTTAGTTAAAAAGTGACTGAAGTTATTTTCTTTATACCCAGATTTAAAGACAAGTTCTACATGGTAATAAATTGTCCTTTCAGGACATAGGGCACGCCGCCATTTAAACGACACTTAACGACAGTCAGTCTAAAACCATATAGTATTATCGTTTCACAAAATTGAATATTTTATCAGTGTAGCATTGATTTTGCGTCTTACACGCCATCGAAATTTTCTCGTATGAAAAAACACTCAGTTTTTGTTCTATGCGACTATCAAAACTGGAACAAGCCTTGCATAATAATATACACATGGCGTGAACTGTGAATACCACTACAATGTACCACACACAATAAGTACTCGAGAACAGATTTTGTGCTTTATTACAAAATCAAAGATTTTATAATTGCTATATAAAAATTTTGTCATCTAAAATAGTGACTTATCGTCAATTCATAATTATACTTGACTTGTCAATTAGTTGGGTCATAAAACCATAACTAAAAAGGCACCATAAACAAAAGAGCATTCGTGGAGCGTAACAACGAGCGTTTCTTAAATTTTCAATTTGGAATCTGAACAAGGGTTGAGGAGTGAGCAGACGGCTCATAATACCGCTCTCGACACAAGGGCCTGACCGCGGCTACTTCGACAGCTTAACATTTAAAGAGTAGGGTACAAGTTATAAACTATTACACTGTTAGAACATTATTTAGTACTAGATTTTGCTAGCGTCATCGCTCGCGTACGTGTACGTTATATAAATATTTTATTCCTTCGGAAACAGTACTTTTATCTGGTTGAAAGGTTCAATATCCTTTCCTCTATCTCTGACAACGTGTATACCAAATTTCATGAAGATTCGTGAAGTAGTTGAGGCGTGAAAGCGTTATAAACAAACAAAAAAACTCACATCCGCATTTATAATATTAGTTCGGATGGATGTTTTGTAAGTGTATCATGGATGCTGCTTATCTTTTCAGTTAATACTTGCGATAAAAATACTCACATATTTAATTTTTAGTATCGTGAGAAACGCTGCCACAATTTGTCTACTTTAGGTAAAACCTTCACACACTGTAATAATGCTATGGAATTATTTGACATGCAATAAATCGATCAGTACCTTTTATTATATCTATTGATTTTTGGGCTCATTGAATATAAGATCGCGCATCAAGTGACCTACAATGACACCTACAATGACCTACATAATGAAAATTCATTATGTAGGTATATCTATAAAGGACTATATTAAATATAAACATATGTTACACACACGTAGGTATATAGTCACATGCCTACTACCGAAGGGATAGGCAGAGATAGGTTTAATCTCGCTATGGTGTTAAGTTCCATTTTATAGAAGGCAAGCCAATTGCTGTTACTGAGAATATCATGACAGCAAAATCACAAAACACTTTGGCTGACCCGGGCATTAAGCCCGAGACTTTATGCATTGCAATTGTATTCATTATCGCTGCGGCCGGCAGCCTACTTTTCATTATAAGCTATACTTATATAAGTATATACGAGTTTTGATGCATGTTATAATATGAGACTACCAACAATTAGTTAATAGAAAAATATAAGTTTCTTATCATTTGGACCATACGCTAGGTTTTACTCATTCAACCTCTTACAACTGGCCACTGAATGAAACGTCAATTTTTGAGCCACAAAATAGCCTTTTAAAAATGTCTAGTACGTTTAAAAGTATGTTCATTTTGTTTCTGTCCGACAATAACGAGAAAAGTTACTTTTTATGTTCCAAATATTCGTTCATTTAAATTATGTGAGCAATTATATCGTTGGGACATTTCTATATAGGTTTCGGGTGGTTTGATTGTAAGACAATTGTGTGTTCATTGGTTTTATTGTTCGTTTGTTGAAACTAATTAAAAACGTACTTTATGCAATTACAGTGCGCGATTATGTTTTTATCTATAATTATATTAAGGGTTTCAAATTAATATGGTAAGCGTTGAAATTCTGTAACAAAATTTTGCTATTATATATCATAGACATATAAATAGTATAATATTACAGCGTCGATGGAGCAGCCATAGCGTCTGTTATGCATAAGGTTTTGACTTCAAGATCGTTGGGTTTCTGTCAAGAAATTTTCGGTATGACCTGGAGTCTGAAACTGTGCCAATCAACAGGTTCTAATTACTTAGCTGCCGAAATGTGGGAGTAACATACTTCTGCCTACTTCACTAAGGATATAAGGATGAGACTTTGTAATATGTATATATGATATAGTTCTTCCCCGCAGCTTCACTCGCGTAAATGTATATTAGGTTAGTAACAGATCTGTTCCTGGATAAAAGGTTCCTTATGTCTTTTTCTGTTCCCCTGACAAAGCCGTTACATACATGTGTATATATCGTAACAAACAAACTCATATTCGTATTTATAATATTAGTTCGGATATATATTACTTGACACTTGCGAAACGTCAACGTTACACAAGTCACAATAACGTTACGTTGACTTAAATTCTATAATGCTAAGGTAGCAGAACAAATTATTTTAAAATAATCGTTATAGCCAAAAGTCATTTGATATTACCAATGATCGATTAGAAAGTTTAAAGAAATTACTTGAATTTAGTAGAATATATGTATAAGAATAAGATTTTAATAAATTGTATCAATGAGCAGAATAAAACTTGGTTTGTATAATATACAAGAGGTAAGAAATATAAACACATTGTGTCTCCCCTGCCGTAATCACTCTCCAACAATCGTTCATCTAAATCCCATCTCTAGATCACAAAACAAAAGCTCTCAGCTTTACAAGCAACAGATTGGCCAAAATTCAAAGCGACCTCAAGCCTCAGATTCAGGTCTTATTCGCTATCTCAATATTCTAGCATTCAGGGACCTCGTTAAATTGGGAAACCGTACGGTTACCGCTATTGTATCGGGGTAGACGGCATTCTTCACACCCCTAGCTCGTAAAAGGGAATGTCGAGATATACCAGTGAAGGGTCATCGCCGCCCTTATTAGGAACGTCTTTAGTGTCGTATTTCTTAAGGGTAAGGTCAGGTTTGGCTCGCTCGTATAAATTATTCGGAACATATGGAGCCGCTGTGGTTTTGAGGGCAGAGATCAGAGCGAGATACATATATAGAGCATATTTCATTCTGTATTAAGTTTTGTTTGCTAAGATTTTGGTGTTGTGTGTTCATTATCTTTCCCCACACGAGACGTATTAGGCCTACACTTGTGCAAAGATATTGGATTCTCTAAGGTTATAAAAATTGATTCTATTCTAGTTTCTTGAAAGAGCCTTAATATTATATTCGTACAATATTCTGGTACGGGCGACCTTTATCGAAACTTGATATTCTTAGACTCATTTTCTTGTGTCGTTTGCCAGTACGTTCACAGGGATTTTTGAGCGATTCTATAGCATATTCATGTAAAAGTTAAGTTTTCATCTTGTGTGTACCACAACACCCGATATTCATGTCTTCGTACCAGTGTATCGTAAAAATATACGACAATGTCAGATGTTAAAATTATCATAACTTTGTTGAAGCTTTATGTTTCAATATGTGCCCTACAATTTATATGCACTTCAGTATTTTCTTTACTGGTACAATGCAATTTCTTTACTGGTTATTGCTTTTTGGTCAATTTAATTTTGTAAAATTTAGTACCTTGCCAAAAAGTGCTAACAATGTTTTATCGTAAACTTTTGCTTTTTAATAATACATCTAATACATATATGTAATATCTATGCAAATCAATAATTTACAGATGTCATGTTTTGCTTCATATTTCGAATGTTCATATAATTACGTTAATAGTGTGCCTACTGAATGAAGAGTAGGTTGATTATTAATTTTTGGGATATAAAGAAAAAGAAAATAAAGTAGTATGTTCTAACATGTGTGATGTAATCCTAAAGCTTAATTCATAGTGATTTAGAAGTTTGAACGTTTTTGGTCAGTGCTTAGCCAAAATTAGTTAATTCGTATCATATAAAGTCTAGTGTTTATTTCGACTACATTTGGTACAAGAAATCTGCTCTTATTTGGTCAGTCTGAGGCCCATTTGCTCTTAGCCCGTAAATAAGTAAGTTGGTTGGCAACCGCAAGATCTTTTAGAAATTAGATGTGTAATAACATCGGCTATATAGGGCCCACAGCTGGGCATAGGTTTCATTTTATTGAACTATACTGAGCAATAAAAGATAATTGGATTAGTTTTTTATTCACTTTGATTTTTCTCATAATCAAGATTCCAATTTCGATTAGAATGCTAATATTAAAGTTCGAATCTTAATGTGGATGGCTGTTTGAGTAAATTCTGTTTGCAATCTTGTTTTTTAGTGCTGACAGTCAAGATATGTACTTACGAAGATTTAATTAAAATACGAGTAATAATGTGTTCGTGTGGAAGGAACGTTATTCCCATTATTTAAAGATTATATTAAAGTTATTAAAAAGTTAAGAAGAGACAGATTTAAAAAGGATAAATTATGTATGTGTGTGTCAATAGGAAACGTAGACAGCATATATTTGCATCAAAATGATAGTGTGTTGATTCAACGACTCAATTAAAGGGTTATTTATGGTTTGCGTGTACCACGCCGAAGACAAAGCGTACTTCTTCTTCTCTACACATTTTTCTCTATTGCTAGGATAGCCTCTTGTTGCAATCATGTTAGTTTCACCATATTTACGTCGACCAATGTAACAACGTGGTATTAGCAAGAATAATTTAGTAATATATATAATATTATCTACCTACTTTCAGGTGGACCGCGACATCGTTGACGTAAATCACGTTATGCCTTATTTCCAGTTCTACTAAACAGAATTAGAAGTCGCAGGAACATCCTAGTAATTTATAATCTAGGTAGGAATATGTCAAAAGAGTAATCTACTACTACTCTCTAAGTCTTACTGTAGCTCATTGATAGTTTGATCGAATAGACTAATTGATTGAAATATCTAACCACTGCGATTGTCGCAGCAGCAGTAAATGATTCATTAATATTAATAACACAAAAAGAACTTATATGTCTCATTAAACTAACTTTATTATAGAGCTTTTACTGCTTTTCATGAATAGGTAAAAATAATTACGAAATTTCTTATTTAAAGATATTATACATAGTTTAACGGCTTAATCAGTCTAATTTGGCGGTAAAGGTACTTTTGGATTAAGTATCCTTTAAAAAATAAGGATTTAATTCTAATTATCAAAGATATGATAAGTATGTTTATGCGTGTTTTAGCCATATTTTGTAATTAAAATACCAAACAAATACCATTCAAACGAGTTCGAGTCTGTTTCTTTATAATAGTTGTACATTCCTTACATTTCCTATTCACTTATTACTTCTAAATATAAATTACCACGCCACAGAACCATTCTAACACGTCAAATGTTCATTCTAAAACACGTTGATCTGATGCGGCGCACTTATAAAGCAATTTCATAGTACATTCACATCCATTCATAACATGATCTGCGTCAAGATTATGCGGCGTTTTAATAGGTCAGAATTAACATATGAAAGCCTGGGTCACCTCTCCTCTGAAGGATTACGTGTTAATAATGCGCCTTAGATGTTAATATCTTATGAAGGGTTAAGCTTATGTCGGTAATGGATATTATTCAAGACATGACTGAGGGACAAAACGGTCTCCGGGCGCGTCTAATTGTGCTTTGATGGCGGATTTGGAGTTACGACATATTACCGGTGTTAGACTAATGTGGATCGGGTGAATGAACTGTAATGTATTATTGCATGATTTTAGTGTTACATCTATTATATTGTGACCGTTTTGTTATATGGCCGTATTAAAAGTAATATTAATGCTTAGTGCCAGAAATGTCAATCTTATGAATTCAATTGTTCGTACAGCAGTATTCATTACCTGATTCGATATCAACCGTGACGACTCAATCTGTGAAGACTAGGTTGCGTGAGTATACATTATTTCAACTTTATTTACATTCTTGGGTCAGCTATACGCAAATGATTTGAGATTTAAAATTGTGTGATGTTCTTTAACTTGTCAGCTTAAACATTTTGAGACTTAATGATAAAAGCATTGCGTATAGACACACGCGTACACACGCCGGCGTATAGACGCCTTAAAGTCGACGAATTAAACTTGTTACCCTAGAATCAACTACCTAATTGGTTGAATAAGAAAGAAGAACTTGCTATAAACGTAGACCGAGAGTGCTGAAGTAATGTCTTAATATATTCTTTTACTCTTTAAATTTACGTTGATATATATCGCGGAGTACTATAGCAATATGGAATCGACGCTAAAACCAAACTCTCGACCACACATTTTTTTTGTTCCATACGATAAATCGTAATGATGAGTAATGGTGATATAATTATTAAGAAAACCACCCATGTACTTTACAATAAATTGTATATTTTTATATATGTAACACAAATCGAATGATTTTAAATTTGCTGTTTTACCTACATTGATTACATCGCATTGCATTGTGAATAAATCTTAGTTAACAAACTCATGTGGAGTATTTTTAGCACGTAACGAATGAACAAATATACTCATATTACCCTGTGAACAGAATTTATAGACTGATTTTTAATAAAAGCCTTACTTTATTTTACAAAAAGGGCGAATACGTAAATCAGTCTGCAAGTTAAAAGTCACGCGACTGTGCTCTTTAAAAATCCAGAATATTCAGTTTAATTTGAAGTCATTTATCCTTTGGAACGAAGAAAGAATTCTAATATCGACGTAAGACATAGTAAAAGGCAACGACCCTTGATAACAACTAGTTGTATTATGTTGAGGTCACGTCTGCTTAATTTAACTTAGGTAAGGACGGTACATGTCCTTCTAATATAAAAGAATTTTCAAGAATAAAACGTAGGAGAACATTGTTCGAAGAAGATACCTATTTATACTTTATGAAGCTTAATACTGACTTAATTTTAAGCAAATAGAATTAATAAATGTGAGGAACACCGTGGTCTTGTTGTTCCAGTAAATTATACGCTTTTGACTGATCAGATTGTTTGGCCACTTTTTTATGACTAGTAACAACCAAGCGTCGCTCAATGTGATATTGGCGTTCAAAGTGATTTGACGCCAACAAGGCAGTAATAGTTATTATTCGAAGTATTAAATATATTCGTAGTAATCGTTTTTTGCTTTTTCGCCGTAGGAAAAAGCGACCATGTCATGGCGGTCGCGGTTTCATAAATAAATTGATATGCTGTATCCTACAGTTTTATTTAAAATTTGTCTCACGTGTTCTAAAAGTAAAATGAAAATATTCGAAAAGTGTAACCTCTTCATCACCGATATGCGTCATGCGATTTATGTCAGAATTGCATAGGATGACGTCATCAAGGTGGATTTCGGATTCGCTATTGGATTTCGCTTTTCAGCAGCTGTTAGCTATTGTTAATAATTGCCGATGTTATATTAACTTTCTTACTATGGTTTATAGCAAAACTAGGTTATGCCCATGGCTTTGCTCGCTCGAGAAAAGTACTACATATTTTTCTGGTATTCTATATCCTATTCTGTATCCCTAACAACGTGTATGCGAAATGTAATGATGATCGGTTGAGGAGGTAAAGCGTGAAAGTGTAACAAACAATCAAATTAACATATCTACTCACATTCGCATTTATAATATCAGTTGGGATTGAGCTTTTTAATAATAAATATGTTTATAATATGAATTGTTATGCATAATGCGAGAAATTCTGCATAAATACATCTACCAATTTACAGATAATTCGTTACCAATATTCCGGTAAAGTGCAAGCATGTATTTCGGTAATCTGATATACTTAATCGAATGTCAGTCAATGTAACGAACGCCTGTGCATCGATAGTATTATGCCTGTTAGCTCACGTGTCATTAAATACGTGAAACAGATACAATTGTGACTTCTAGGAAATAACCTGCCACTCATGATTCATCAGAATATGGACGTATGCCACCTACATACCTATGTTATGCAACCGTTGATTTCATAACGCGGTAGTATGTTTAAGCTTACTATCTAAACAATTGACGTGGTTTCTCTTCTAGTATAAGCTTAGTTGGCAAGTTATCGCTCTATAATGTTAGGCAAAAATAGCACTACGGTAAACTTGTTCGGAATTGGATTTCACAGCCTGCGGTCGTCAGCTGTTATGCCGAATGTCGGTTAAAGGATTAGCTTTACTCTAGGAAGGATTGAAGGCATAGTGAAATGGATGAGTATACTGTTAAACAGTGGCTATTCTGATTAATGTAGTTCTCAGATCTGTTGTAACTTATAGAAGATACCTATAGTTATCTAATTACCGATGTGGAAAACGAACAATGCACACCAGATCCGTATGAAGAACTATGCCTTACTTCCAATAGACTGGGATTGTAATTTCTATTGACTTGCATAAAAAGGATGGTACGTTGTTAGTCTTTATTCTTTATTCACAACTTAGATTAAAAACGGGCATCATTGCATATCTGTCTGCCTTTGTCTTTTAGTAACTGTAATATTGCATCCTGAACACGGGAAAAAGCTCTTCTAACTTAGTCCTTGTAAGTTACGTCTGAAAAGTTCTGTACCTACTAAATGTGCTACACTACATACTTTTGTAATAAATTGCTCCTTTGCTCTTTTAGGAATGGGAGAAAAACACAAATTGTATTGTTTCCCATGAAGCTAAATGCTTAGTCTATGGAGCGAAACAGTCGCGTTGTAATGTTCAAGTTTGTTTGTTAAATGTATTGGAATCCTGCTAACATCGTTACGGAGAGGACCTGGAACTGTATTATAAATTATGTAGAGACAACAGACCGACTGACTCATTGGTAGAGGATTCCTTGCAGAAAACATGTATTTTATATATTCTGAGCCTACATATTTTTATAAAAATATGTAGGTACAGAATTTGTTGTATTTTTATCAGAAAATATATCACGAGCCTCGAAATTGAATCCTGTGCTACTCTTTTAGATATATCTGATCCTATATTTTTATCTAAAATAACTCGAACATTTTATTTAGTCGCTCTGGACTCTACCATCCAAATAGAAAGTATAGATAATGACGCAGTATAGAGTTTTGTCACGTCACATAATACAATTTGTCATGTTTTATTGATCGTAATATTTTGAATTCTTTGGATTCGGCCCAAATATTTACTTAACGATTCTTCAGAGATAATTAAGCCTAAAGTTTAAACTAATCAGTTTAATATGACGTGATGAAAAATAAATTGTTGTTGTATATAATAATCAATGTTGTTTTTTTATTCATATTGCATATTAATTTGTTTTACTTTCATAATTATCGTATGCCTAATATGTTTTAAAATGTAAAGTTACGTAAATAAAATTTAATAAGTAAATACTACCGGACTATAGCTGTAGTAAAATAAAGCCTGTTTAAAAGCACCATATTTAAAATTAAAATCATTATTAACAGCTATGGTCTTTATTTAAATTAGGTATTTTTAAATAAAAATAAAAAAATAAAAAAAATAAAATAAAATAAATTTTTAGATTAACGTATGATTGGCGATGTTCAGTTATATATGCCGAAACGAAAATGTAATTTTTTTTTCATGTCTAATTGAACCAGGAAACAGTATATTCAAAAGTTTTTATACATTGGTTCCTTAACGAAACAGTTGCTAAGTTGCGAAAATAGTTTTTCAGACGTGACAAAGTGTTGATTGCAAGGTTCCCAAATTAGTTTGGCATTCGGGGAACGATTTCGCAGAAAAGCGGACTTTATCCTGTACGGTGAATGTTACACAATTACATGAATTAGGACAACGTGCATACGTTTCAAGTCTCAGGTGCATTGCAGCAAATGAATTGAATTAAGCTTCACAGAGAAAGGAAAGTGAGTAGCGAATTAGGTACATAGTTACATATCTCAAGGTCGTTCTTGTATATATATTATTCAGTTATAGTACACTTTTGGCCGGGAACTATGGTGGATAACTTTTATTCAATAATTGTTTCACTATACAGGGTGTCCGGTAATTAATGGTTAACCTTGAAATGTCTTATAGTAGAACTGCAGGCAGATCAGAACAAATGAAAAAAAAAAAAAAAAAAAAAATTATATATTAAGAAGTGCAAGCTATATTAGCATAGCATACTTTTGACTTTCTATCTATTAGCATAATTAGTGTTTAATAATAAAATAACAAAAAGCCGATGGATTTCATTCATTTATGGTCGTAGTATACAAGAAAATTATACATGGTAATTAAAAAAAAACACATATCTCAGGTAGTAGTTAGGATAGATTATTTTTCATATTTTTTTCTGAACGGCCATCTGTTCCACTATAAGACATTTTCAGGTTATCCATTAATTACTGGACACCCTGTATATTAATGGTACCTGATATCACTTAACAATAATATTACCACTAAGCGCCGTTAGTATTGCTATACTTAGCTATATCGTGGTACATGAGTAAAGAAATCTCGTACTGTTGTCATATCATAATATAACGTAATATTAATAGAGTATACCCATACTGAATAGGAACTTTTTGATGATTACTTTTAAGCACCATAATTTTTAATATTGTCTTCTGTTTACGCGAATGTTATTCATTGAAATTAAACTAGGTACTATATACGGATTTTATCGCGTTGTTTATTTAGCACTGTATTACAAAATTTTGAAAATATTACACTACTACTACTATTGATTTTATTTTACTAATTTATAAGCTAATAAAATTATTTAAACTATTAAACACCATAGTTACTGATATAAATAATAATAACACCAACTTCTGACTCTATTAATTAAGCGTCACTCTAATCACAGTTGTGAGGGAACTTAAATTTTTACCCTTCGTCTACTTAATCTGTAAAGACCGTTTTATTTTTGGTCCAAAACAACAGTTTTCGTACATTTACAGTACAATTTATGAGCAGTCCGCATAATCTATAATGCATAATCAAGCTAAAAGCTTGCAGCTGAGGGTCGGAATAGTGGACGTACATTTGCGAAGCTAAAAGCCAGTTGCTTAGTCATTTAGCCAGTTTCGGTAGCATTAGCAACACTACAAATGTACGAAGACTAAAGAGTCTTCGCACCGCGTGCGACTGAGACATCAGAATTATATTATAAGATTAGAAAGAGACGAAGTAATAAGTCGCGGGTGGACAGATCGTTCTTCATTTATTTGCAGCAGTACTTAGTAACTATAGTATAGTTAATATGATTAGTGCGGTCATGTTTCTAAGTTCTCGAACATTTCTCTTTGAGAGATTAAACTTCTGTTGGCTTGAATAATGCATACAACTGTTTTCTGTTACAAATTTTAGTGTTGAGGTGGGAATGTTTATTTTGAACTAAGATCAGAAGTTCTGACAAGAACTTTCATTTGAGTTAATAAATAATGAGTTGGTTTGTGTTAATTTTCGTGTATTTACTGTCTCTTTTATATGCAAATATAAACTTGGATTATTTAACCAAGACGATAGGATAAGAAGAAACCTCTTTTACAAATCTATAATATTGTATTATAAGCTTAGAAATTATATGTATTCCCATCTATTTGGTATCAATAAAGAAAATTATATAGCTATAATGTGTTGAGCTAAAAGCAAAGGCTTTTGTTCTTTTTTCTGATGCAGTAAATCCTTTATGCAGAATTGGCGTATAAATCTCTATTGTTGCAAACTGTCACAAGTTAAGGCAACGGCTTACCATGAAGTGTGACCTGCTCCATTTTTAAATACTATTATTATTAAATACTAGCTTTTACTTTGACTTTTACTTGATACTTTCCCCACATATTTAGCCAATCACGAGGAAATTTCATAATTTCTTAATTCTAAAAATAGTTATGTATAACTATGATTATCTACTTACGTGTACTTACGCTTTCACGCCTTAACTATAAGACCGATCATGAAATTTTGCATAAATGTTGTCAGGAGTACAGAAAAGGATATACGGTGCCAATCAGCCAAAAAAAGTACTGTTTCCAAGGGATAGAAATTTACTGACAAAGTATATATTACGCGAGTTATGTACTTTTGGGAATCGGTGCAACTCAAACAATACTTTTGAGAATATAAATGTTGAATTTATTTATAAAACTCATTATAGTTCTATGACAATCGAAAGGAGAGTGATCTGTTTAACTGTTCGTTTCTGTATGCATTGTCCGCACACTGCTAAGACGCACGCACACACGCATAACAATCATAACACTATAACACCACACTAATGCGAAGCCCTGTTTTCTGCCGATAAAAAGGGCTGAGCGCCACTACGGCCCACAATAGCTTGCTCTGTTTCTGGCTGGGTTTTTTTCAATCTCAACCAGCAGCGGAAGCATACAAGACAATAGTCAGAATGAGTATGATATAGATAGGTGCAGCCCAGAAATGAAAACTGTTATAATCAGCTAGGTGTAAATTATCTTCCTTTTCTAATAAGTTTTTTTTTTTTCAATTTGTATATTTGATCCAATTCTACATTTTCCAAAATCAATGGTCGCTCTTTATTCCTTACGCTAACATTATGGACTGGGAAATACGGCAACTTAATTGGTGTTTCTTTTATTTCATTTTTGTAATTTTTAATCTGATACAGCCTTATGGAAAATTTACAACCTTCAGGCACCTCAAGTAAGTGTGTCCCTTGAAGCAACAGAGAGACATCGTGATCGCAGCGGAAATGTATTCTTATTTGTTTGGGGAAACATAGAACATAGTGGAAGTCATCCAATTTTTGTACAAACTCCGATTCAGCCTTGTACTCCACAAAAGCACAGCTTCTGCCAATTTATTGTTTTAAAATAATTCGATAGATGCAATCGTCTGGATTCAAAGAAGTTATACTCTGGCTCTCCTCACAATAATATATTTTTTTGAACCTTTTGCATTCTGACCATGTAGTGGTAGTCATTATCATCCATAGCCAGATACGGTTTAGGTGAAATTAATATTGTATTATTAAAAGTAGGAGTGGGGTAAAGATGGTAATAATTATATGTATTTGAATGCATTATGGGAAACTTCATACTAGCATATTATCTACAAAATAAGAACCACTTACAATAATATCATAATAGTCTCTAACTTCAGTGTGTGAGTCAACAAGTAATTCAGATTTTTCGTATAAACTCTGTAATACATTAAACATAAAATGGATATTCTCTGGACTGTGAGTAACAGCAAGTTTTGAAAAACTCAAGGCATTTTCTAGAGATGTTATACAATTCAAAATATTTAGTAAATTATTTTTAGCAAGTTAAACAGACCATTTATTTTAATAAAATCACTTAAATATAGTTAGTCATATTAACAATGCTTATAACTTCATTTAATTTTCATGTATTCTATATTCATTTGACACAATAGATGATAGAGTTTTTTTTTTATACTGCTATGGTGGCAAACTAGCATATGGCCCACCTGATGGTAAGTGGTCACCGTAGCCTATGGACGCCTGCAACACCAGAGGCATCACTTGCGCGTTGCCGACCCTTCAGGAAAGGAAGTAGGAAGGAGAAGGAGCGGCAAAGGGGAAAGAGGGTAATTGGGCCTCCGCCACTCTCACTCACCGAACGAAACACAACAATAGGAATACTGCTATTTCACGTCGATATTCTGTGAGAGGGTAGTCCTTCCCCGGTCAAGCTGGCCTATTCATGCTGAAATCAGCGTTCATGTTAAACGTTTCCAATATATGTTTATTTAAGCTAATCCCAGAATTTAAGTATTTTTTATACAATCAACTAGCAAAATGTGTATGGCTTTATTGTGAAATAAAGCATCATCATGATCTAAGTTACCAGTGATTCCTTTTATGATAAAACCCAAACCATTAATAAGTCCACGCTTTTATTTATTAGAAACTGAACAGCTTGTTTTCTATACAGATGAAAAAGAAATTAGAAAGCACTAGCAATATTGAGCAATGCCTTAAACACTAGGATTATCGTAGAATTAATTGCTAGTACTAGCTATAACAAAAAGTTATACTTAAACCAATTACTGAGTTTCCTGGCATGTTTAGCGGTAAGAAGTGAAACACAGAGACAAACAATCAATCAGTAGTAATTACTAGACCCAAGCAATACCACAATGATATGACATGACATGATGTGAAATACTGCGTGGACTTATGCTATAAGTTAACAACCAACAACAGATTGTAGGATACGCTCACGGTAGCTAGCTTTTGTTTTGATTGTTCATACATAGAATAGAATCTGTTATTTATTGTTTCCAATATATTTACGAGCACTTTTTTAGTAACTAATAACGTATCGCTAAAATAAGTAAGGTCTGCTGACCTAATATACTCTATATAACTATTCAAGTAGCCTTCTATATTCATAATGAAATCATCATTAATCCTACCTAATTCATTATAATGAAGAAAACATGTTCAGTTTTTACAAATTTAACATTTCCTAGTCTAAAGGGTAGTATCCCCGGATTGTCCACTAACGATGTAGTTACTATTTGTTCGGCCCGAATCGTTGCCAGGATTCTGTAACAAGATATTTTGATGTGTCAGGGGTTTCCTCACAATATGTTTGTGGTGGACAATATTCCTATTATCGATTACCTTTGTACCTAAGTTTTTCTTTATTCTATGTCCTAAGTAACGAGGTTTGGTCTTATGTCGAACAGCAAGGGGATTTTTTATATATATTACTTGCCCTTGTTCATACCGATCAGGTTCTTATCTTTCTTTATTGGCATTTGACATGGTTTTGCACTGATTAATGAGTAAAGTTTTTTACACTCAAATGGCATTTGTTACACTCAGACATTTTGAAGACATTTTGAAAAAACGTCAATTATTGTTAAAAAATTATGTCGATTCACAGTTAAGGTATCAACGTGTAATACATCGAAGGGTTGATTGGGTATAGGGACGATCTGAAAATTTTGTTTATTTGGAATTCGTTCGTATTTAAAAGTTTGGCAAATGTCACAATTATCAATATAATAATATTCTGTGACATAATTTTTGATATTATGCCAATAATAATTAGTTCTTATGCGTTGTGTAACTTCTTGTATACCACAGTGGTTAGTTTTTCCTTTGTGGTATTTTTTAATTATATCATATTGTTTCTAGCTATTCCGATCTTTGTGATCGGAAACATCGTCAAGTTTAGTTTTACAGAAGATTAATTTGTAGCTAGAATTTATAAAAGTTTTCTGTAAAATACTGGTGATTTTTGTTATAAGGTTAGGATCGGTTACATATATCCCATAACTAATACCTGATTTAATGTGCTATTTGAATGTATTTATAATACTTTTTTCCAAATCGTTTGTGTTTATCTGTACTAACATTTTCTTCTTTCCAGGAAATACTTCAATAGTTTTCGGACTAGTAGGTGGATGTAATACAAAATTTAATAATATCAATCAAAAGGTTATCAATAACTTTAAAATGATTTTCAGAAATTGGAATTTCTAAAATTGGATTCTCCAATCGAGTATGAATAGCAATACTTCGGCTTGTTCGTCATTTTATCTATTTGACCGATTCATTATTACAGACAAAGGTAAGTCATCTTCAACACTAAAAGACATATTTTCTATACTATTGTTGTGAATTTCTAATCTAGATAGAGCGTCTGCGTTTTTATTAAGGCTGCCTGCTTGGGACATAATATTGTAATCAAATTCTTCTAAACGAGATCGCCATCTAGTTAAACGACTATTGGTATCTTTCATATTCATTAAATACTGTAGGGGCTTATGATCAGTAATAATATTAAACCTTCTGCGCTGTAGATATACGGTTGGAATTACTTGGTTGCCCATACTATGGCAAGCAACTCCTTCTTTATGGTACTATGCTTTGTTTCACTATCATTGAGTGTTCGAGATGCATACGCAATCAGTTTATCCGAACCTAATGAATTCTTTTCTGTTATAATGCTCTAATTTGTTAATTATATAAGTACCTGTCGTCGGTACTTCTGAGGAGCGGAGCCACCTATCACAAGCATATTTTTTGCTTAACAAGTGACTCTAATTACCTAAATTGTAAAAATGTACTTTTTTGTTACTGAAAATATTTTTTATTTTTTTTTAATGAGCCCTAAGAAAGTACAGCGCCCAATGCAACATTTGATGCATTTGTACGTAAATTAAAATCTTTTTGAAAGTCTGGGTATTCCAATGAGTCCAGAATTCCATTTATGAGTAAATTTTGACAATGTTTAAAACAATTAACAAATTCTGGAGTAAGTTGAATTTTAGCACCCTTTTAAAAACAAGAAGTTAAAGGTTACTACATGAGCAAAATTTGGTATAAATTGCCCGTAGTAGCCTAATAGACCGAGAAAGGATTTAATTTCCTTCGTATTTTGCGATATGGGAAACTGTTGTATAGCTTTAATTTTACTCGGAGCGGGTTTAACTCCATCCAAAGAAACAATATGACCGAGAAAAGGTGTCTCACTTGCCATGAATTCTATTATCCAGTTGGACCTTGAAATTTGACTTTCGAAGCCGTTGAAAGAGGGCTTGCAGGTCATGAATATGTTTCTGAGGGGAAGAACTATACGTACATATATCGTTTATGTAGACGGTAACGTTTTTTAGACCACGTAGAACGTTGTCCATAACCCTTTGAAAGGTTGAAGGCACATTCTTTAACCCGAACGGCATGCGCAAAAATTCGTAGTGGCCTCGATGTGTAATTTCATCATCTACACTAAATGCAGCATTTGAAATGTCTTTGGTATCAATTTCCATTTGATGAAAACCAGATTTTAAGTTACTTAATTTTACTTTTACTTAATTTGACCAAAATATCGCTAATGTTGGGAATGGGATAACGATCAGTGATAGTTTTTTCGTTTAGTTTGCGGAAATCAATAACGAGGCGCTACTTTTTTTTGCCAGATGCGTCCTGCTTTTAAGGCACTATCCAGATAGAAGAAGACCAGGGGTTATTTGAAGAACTAATAATTTTTTGTGTTAACATTTCTGTTATTTGTTTTTCAACTTCCACCTTATGAAAGTGGGCATATCTATGTATAAGTGAAATCAAATCAAACATCAAATAAATACAACCGATGAAATACCTGTCTTTACCAGAGTAAAGACAGGTATTTCATCGGTTGTATTTATTTGATGTTTGATTTGATTTGTAAAGGTCAACTGACTGTTATCTGTATAAAATATGTCACTGTATTTCTGGCACAACTGTAACAAACTATAATTCTCCTCTGCATTTAGATATTCAGTACGAATTAAAGACTCTATATTGTTTTCATTATCGCTAATAGATTCGAAATTAAATAATAATATTATATTACACGGGATTCTTCTCACTGTGAGAGGTTTAAGGGTTAGGCTACCGTCCACCACGCCGGCCTAGTGTGGGTTGGCAGACTTCACATATCTTCGAGAACATTACGGAGAATTCTCAGTAATGCAGGTTTCCTCACGATGTTTTCCTTCACCGTTAAAGCAAGCGATAATTAACTATTTAATAGCCATATAACTTCAAAAAGTCAGAGTTGCGCGCCTTGGGTTCGAACCCGAGACCTCTGCGTGGCAGTCCAAGGGTTTCCCACTAGGCTATTACTATTTTATATATACTATTTTGTAGTGTCTGAACTTTAAGTGGTGAAACTAAGCTTACTATGATGTCACTATTTGTAGCATTCGTTATCTCTAAGTATGCGTATCTGGACACTGCTCGGCTTATCGTACATGCTTTGAGATAATTGTTTATATTAGCATCTGGAATAAAAATATCACCACGCTTTACACTCACAGGTACTTTTACAAATTGTGACGTTTTAGATCTAATAAAAGCTTCAAAAAGATTATGAATGCCACACTGTTTAGGATTTTTATAGGTACGGTCAGGTGCAAAAGTCGAGTAGCAATTTTAAAAAGCGATAGAATCACAACAAGATTTACTTACGACCTTTTTCAATAAAATCATCGCACACATACACATAAACCCGCCTCACTTATTCTGTCGCCTGTTCTTATTATGATTGTGACTGTTAATTTCAAACAAAAAAGTCACTGATGTTGTGGCTCCGTTGGTAACAGTGCGATCTAAAATGTAACGCTTGTTGGTTCGATCTCCAAGAATTGATAAACTTTTTGTATTTTCTTAAATTAGAAACATCGATGACTTGTTACTTTACTTTAAGACTTATTTAAACCGCAGTTATTCATAAGATGAGGGTGGATTTAAAATATATAATAATTTCTCACTTGAATAGAATTATGTGATGTTGTTGGTTGGTGATCTTTGTTACGAGCGTTTGTGTTATTATTTAGCAATATTTTTTTTATATTTTGATTGAAAGTCTACATTTAAAATGCAAACTAGTATAAATATTGAATCCAGGGCAAATATATGGCATAATTATGGGCTTAATATATCTTAAATTGCCGACGAAATTGAACTAATCTCTAAGAGTAAGTTATTTTATAAATATTATGTTATGGTATTGTGGTTTACGATTTCACTGTTAAGGAATTGCTACATACGATTATGTCATAAGATTTTAGATTTTACTTCAGAAAAATACCGTAAGTCGTTGGGTGAAACGATTTGAAGAAGAAGGGAGCTTAAAAAGTCGGGCGGCATGTGGAAAACAGCTTCTTACTAACCAAACTCAGCAAAGATGAATGGTAAATGCTTATGAATCAAAGGGTATTATACCGACGAGACCGTTGCGAACTATGTATGCTAATATTGTGACCTCCATATTGCATAGACTGTGAGACGCTGTATTAAGAACAATGGAGGTTACACTAAATATTAAACAAAGTTGTTTCAAATAGGGGGCGTGCTCGTTGACGATGTTAGAATTGAGGTTAAGTTTCAATCCTCTTTTCCTTCTGAAAAAGAATAACTAAGCTATAACCTCAATTGCCATTATAATTGTAAAATATTATTTGTAAGTAAAATGAATCTAAATAGTAAAGACTAAAGATGATTTTTATTATATAGTATTGAAACATTTACGGAAAATGTAATAAAAGTTCATTTTCGGTGATCATATTTTGACATTGCTTTTTTATAATTAAATATTAATGTTATAAATTGAATAAAATTTAGTTTTCTCAATTATAATTAGCATTATATATTTATTTATTAAAAATAAAAACAAAACGTGATTTTTTATGTAATTAAACTAATTCTGATAAATAATAATTATTATAATAATAAAATAATTAAATTTGTTTAATTTCTAAAAAAACACTTTTTGGTATTTTTATCACTCTAGCGTAATAAGTAAATAAAAACAACGTTCATTTATATTATTTAAAAATTTCAGTAATAAAAAATACAAAAAGTGGACGTGGAGGACGCCAGGATTTGAACCACCGTCATTATATTTTAGTGAGAAAGTGAGAAGACTCGTTGACCGCTCCGCTATCGCAACCTGCAATACAATAGGCTTTAAGCATTAATTGTAAATGCGGACTAACAGACACTGTTGTTGAATATATGGGATAATAGTTATTATAGTTATATATACAAGAACTCGTTTTTGTCTTGCCTTGCACACATGCGCATGACGAACTTCACCTATTATCATTATATTAAATGATGTTTCATTGTTTACGTTAAAACATCACACATACAAAGATATTCGCTCGGATCAATAATCAAATGTGAACCTTACGATGCTACTCGACTTTTGTCTTTGATTGTACAGTCGCATTTGGTGTCACTAATTGTTTTCGATGAAGGTCAAATCTTGGCATTATAGTTTATAACATTTTGTATCCAATTAGTCCATCAAATACATTATGAAATTTATAGATATAAAATTTTATTATAATTTTATTATTTTTCCTAAACTGCTGAAAAAGTTGACCAAAAAGGCACTTGTTGACTAGACTATCAGCCTATCCTTCCAGGCGATTTAAAATGTTATGTAATAATATAGTATTACTGAAATATTAAGGGTCAGTTCTATTATAAAATTGAGTAAGTATGCTCTGACAAGTCGTGATAAATCTATTTAATTGATTTGGATTTCCATCATATTTCGGAATAATTAACAGTTTTAAGTGAAGATAGAGTACTAGCCTCCATTTTGCAAAATAATGATAAAGATTACATATAATAAGTAATACAGTAAAAACTGTTGAGTTATTATTCTTATAGAAATTATTATCACAAAATACTTTAAATTTGACTCTCCTGCAACTTTTAATACAATAAATTGAAAACACAAAATATTTCCAATAATATATGTTATCCCACAATATTAAAGCCACAGAAATCAAAAAGATTTGGAAATAGGTTGTAATTGTCACGAAAATGCCGGTCCCTTGATTTTCTAAAAAACTCGGTTTCCGATGACAACAATCCGTTACGACTGCGCCAGTTATGTACTTTTGGGAATCGGTGCAACTCAAACAATACTTTTGAGAATATAAACGTTGAATTTATTTATAACTATAATTAGTTCTATTACAATCGAAAGGAGAGCGATCTGTTTAACTGACCGTTCCTGTAAGTATTGTCCCCATACTGCTAAGACGCACGCACACACACATGCAACACTCATAACACTATAACACGCGAGCGAAGCCGCAGGCAAAATATAATTGATTGATAAGGTTATTTATGATATACATTTACGCCTCTGACTCTAGTATAGATGGAATAAAGGTTTGTTCTTATTGAGCTAATCATTTAATCATCATTCTTCTTTCATCATTATTTATCTTAAATTAAGTTGAAGTTTAAAGTAAGATTAATATTCGTAGTAATTGATAAAGAAACGTACAAGCTAACCAAAACATGAGTTTATCTAATATTTGTCCAGTTTTATAGCACGTACTTCGCTCAGTTACATTTTCGGTATCGGCCAAATCTAATTTGGAACTCTGTGGCCGCAATTAGGATTATTGAATTGTTATTTCAGGCCCAAACTCACTTCAAAACTCTTACTTGTTATGAAATTTGTTAACACATGCGACAACAAGAGCTACAATAATAAATTTGAGTTATCTAAATCATTAAGTTGCCTACGATCGAATGAAAGTGGTGGTTTTACTTTGTGGTTAATAACATAGTGACCTTGGAAAATGGAAGGGTTGTTACTAGTATTTTCTATACAATCAATGTAGTAATTAAATAGACAGCCCACATAATGCTAAACTATTACCATGAGCCTATGGTTGCAATAGCAGGGGTATTTCAAATCAAGGAAGGCGTGTACTGCTAGTTCAACAAACTCGCAGCGCTATGCTGCGAGTTTGCCTCTTTAAGAAACCTGGAAAAGCTTTTCCGGGTTTGCAATGCGTGAATGCCTCTTGTATAGGCCATGGTAACTGCTTAGCCCTATGCAGGCCGCCTACTTATTTCGTAAACGTTGGTTGTGGTTTAGGTGGTCGCCTCTCCATTACCAGTGCACCCAGTGCGCTCATTCGAGACAAGAAATGGTGTAGATCAAAAATAGTTCTTTCGGGTCTGGTTATTGCGAGTGTCCATTGTTTCAGTCTTTCTTAAGTTCCTCGCGATTCAGGTAATATTTGCAGTGTGGGAGATGTTTTTATAATATTACGTATCTAATATTTTCTTCTTTCGAATCTTGTTATAAATTTTTCGGAAATAACAATTTACCAGCTATCTGCATGTTGAGTGGGCAAACAATAATTTAATTTCCCGTTTTATTCCCGTTCCCAATTACTAAGATTCTGTCTTCCAACTACTCAGTTGTTGCACCGAAGATTAATATGGTTGATTGCAATCTATAAATGCAATGGACTAGAAGGATCTTATCCTTAATTGTGTATCAATGGCAGCATAATATCAACAATCACTGATTACAAATGAAATCAATATGTACCTTAGCACTAATAGATTACTAGCCTGTGGCGTACAAGTTGTAGGTTAATTAGGTACAATCATTAGTGCGAGAACACAAGGATAGTAAATTAAACTATGTGCGTGAAACCCATAGTTTACTTTGTCCCGTCATATACAGATATGTACTACATACCGATCATAGAATCATCGAAATAATAGATTTCAATAGTAAAGAAAGTGGTCGCCAGAAAGCGTCCACATCGCTGCTACCATACCAACATATACCATACAACATAACCATAGCTGTGGATTTGAATTCCATACAAAATAAATGTATAATCCTCAAATAGTTGTTCTGAGCCTATTTGTTTTTTGTTTCCGTTGTTTGAATGTTGGTAAAGTCTTCCTTGATACAGAATATAGGAATTATTACTAGCGTTGGGCTATAAAAAAGTAAAAATAAACAGGAAATCTGATAATATTATAATATTTAACCTTAAGTATAATTATTGTAATGATGATAAGTAGCTATAGCAGCGATAGCCTAGTGGGATATCGTTCGACTGCCATGCAGAGGTCTCGAGTTCAATCTCAAGGCGCGCATCTTTGACTTTTCGAAGTTATGCACGTATTAAATAGTTAACTATCGGTCACTTTAACGGTGAAGGAAAAGATCGCGAAAAGCCTTCATGTCTGAGTGTTCTTCATAATGTTCTCGAATATATGTGAAGTTTGCCAACCCGCACTGGGCCAGCGTGGTGGACTATGGCCTAACTTTTCTCACTCTAATAAGAGATCCGTGCTTAGCAGTCTGTCCCACTACTAAGCACGGATCTCTTTAATACAGGGCTGATATTATTATATACCTAAGTCTTTTCTAACAAAAGGCTTTTGCACTAGGAATAATTTATGTATCTCATGGGACTTTAAAAACATTCAAACAACGGACACAAAGAACACCCAGACTCGGAACAACTATTTGTAGATCACATACATTTTTGTCCCGTGTGGGATCGAACTCACAACACTCGGCGCGGCGGCAGCGGTGAGGCGATACCACTTAAACAGCTACGCCCTCCGTGCAGTCAGAAGATGTTGATAATGAGAAACATATTGCCAAGAATCAATCAAAATTTTAATCCAATTCTACTAACATGATAAATAAAACTATTAGTCAAATGAAACACCAAGCAAAACTTTAATTAATTTCACCGATAAATAATTGGCTTGCGTAATCCTATATGACGTATCCCAAAATATCGGCGGTCGGTCAATACGCGAGTGGCCATCGAACATTTTAACCGTATAATCCTGCTTACAAACATCGACTCGTTCCCGCAAACGCATTGCGGGGCTTACGTTGTACGAAAAGCACATCGGAACGCGTCATCACAATTGATGAAACATCACGGAGAGTTACGAAGAGACAGAGGTGCGAAATATTGTTCACATAAATTAAAACATTGTATTAGAAATTGTATGTAGATACATAATATTATTATAGCCAATGATTTAGATATTTCATACTAAGGATCGTGGAAAATCTCGTAGTCTAGGCACTGTTTTGTTATTAATATCTGCACTTGCATTTTTATTTTGAACTAATAAGTAGAGCAGTAGACATGGCAAGAGCGTACGTGGAAATATTTAACATGAGCCCTGCATATAAACTGTCCAACTGCTGAGAAAGGCCTCTACTCAGTGTGATAAAGTTTACGCCATAATCCTTTTGCGAAGAGATAGCTATATATTCGCAATGGACTTTTTATAGAAAATTATCCAATTAGGACGAATTTTCATTTTGTGTGCTCAACTAACATATTTGCTTTTATTCTGTATATAATATCATTGATTACAATTGATCGAATTTCATAATTTCGTCACCCAACGAAAAAAAGCGTATTTTCTGCTGTGTGACAACATAATGAAATTCTACTATGATGTTATACGTGTCAAAGCGAGATGATGAGGCGATTACAGACTGCAGCAGTTTCAGTGGTAAAGGCACCAAATGTAAGAAAACCACTTAAATCAATGTGTCATTGGTGCGGGCAATTGTTTGTCTATCAACATTATATAAGTATCTATATTATATTTGGGCATGTGTATGTATGTATATGTTTTGATTCCTCAACATTACCCTCTATCTTCTATTAAATTATGATATAAATGCGCTCTATTACACAATTGCTTTTGAATAGTTCTAGTATAATTTAGTGTTGTAAATCTTCGATAGCATCATACATTTTTATTTACTTAACAACTACCATTGTATTTGAACGAGCGCAATTACCTATTGCTGTTCAATCGGTTTATAGTAGCACTCAAGATAATTCGTTCCTTCCTTTGAGAACTCATTTGTGTTGTCATAAAATTAATTTAGATACGCAGACTATGTATAATAAAGCTATATTAATGTCTTGAAAATGCGTAAGTAATTATCTTTACAGATACAAACTCCTGCCGCGCTGTTTGATTAAAAGAATACCTGTAATTTAAACCTGGTCAAGACTTGCAGCCAGAGATCCAAGCACCTCCTTGCTTCTCCTTGGCAAATATAACTGACAGACAATAGCCGTTACGTAAGGGCCTTAAACATCAATATGGATTTAATATACCTTTGTCTTCCTCTTTGAGGACTAAAAAAGCACAGAAAATAAAAAGAAATCTTGTAAATTTCCGGTAGTATAATACAGTAAATAAGTACAATACTATTTTTGTAGCTTTTATCGGGTTTCAATCATACAACAATGTATTTAAAGTTTTTTTTTTGAATTTTAATTCTTGTCGTTTTAATTTCGTGTGGGTGTTTTTCGAATTAAGTTTGGTTTTGTTAGCATTTATTATATGTAGTTCTAATAATTCGCTTTGAACATATCCTGTATGTGAATTATGATTTGGAAACGACCCATTTTTGTGTACTAATATTATATACCACAATTTTCTAGATACAATAGATATTATAAACCTTGTGCTTACAACAAAAATATAGCTTTATTTCTTTCTAGTTGGAGCTACAAACAAAGTTTAGTACAACTAATTAGTGGTGGCTATGTAGTCTACAATGCTGCGGGCATTTTAGGCGTAAACATGTCTGCGAATAGAAACTATGTCTATATTAACATTAGGTAGCAATAGAGATCAATTTGTTATTAATATATAAGGAAATCATCTCAGGACTAACTATTGAAACAATTGTAAGAAACGATTGTAGATATTAGCTTTTAAAGACATATCATGCGAGCAAAGTCATGGCAGTAACTTTAATAAGTATAACAATCTATTCGGATACTAGACACACATAATATAAAAATACATTTAGCAATATGTAAAAATTTAACTTCACGAATGACACTGTGATTTACGTGGTCACCTCGCTTTTCGGTCCACGTTATCGATCCGCATTCCATACACGAATTAAAAAAACGTGTGATCAATATATATATGTACTGCGTCTATATGCTTTTTAGCTATTGTAATGTTCGTACGGTATCCCGCGACGATGGCCTTTCCATAGTGCCAAAGATCTTTCTTTTTAAAAAGAGATTACTGGCAAATTCAGCGACGAGATATAGTGCCGTCTATAAATAAAATTTCCATTGCGTCTATTCGATTAGTCTTTCATAGCTTCGTGTTTGTGTCCATTATACAAAATGGAAGCGGAGGATTTCAAGTTCATTAGACTCGCATCTCGTTAGCGCATAGTTGAGTGCTTTTCCAATATTGGTCTTCTGGACAATACGTAGGTAAGTTCATGATTTACATTCGTGCATTAGCTATTTATATAGTCTTGATAACAAGCATCAACTGGTTAGTCTACTGAGTAAATGCGTATTGCCTACATACTTGAGGTGGAACACTAATGAAATGGACAGACAACAATATAGAATTGTTTATGTTCGAGTATAGCAAGTTCACCGATTTAATTTAGGTGCATGTTATATAGGGCTTTTCGAATTTCGCTGTTTAAAATCTAGTTTCTATTAAATAAATACTTACTATCGTCTAAAGATAATATACATCACATTTCTTAAATTAAGGGTGGTGGTAAACCGTTTATTTAAAACATAATGCAATCTCATTCTTCTTCGAATGAATACTCGACCAATTTCGATAGCACCTAAATAAAATTATACAAGTGAAAATACGTAATTTAGATAAAAATAAACATTCTCATATAAATTGATTAAACCTTTAAACATAATTATGTATTCATTGTGTTTTAAATGTTTTGTTCGTCATAAAAAGACTACTGAAACAATGAAAAACGAATAAATTAAATTTAACTCGTACAAATTGTTCAGTCAGCAGACATTTTTCTACGTGAACTCACTTCTTTGTAAAACCAAACAAAATCTATTACTAACCGTAGGTATGTTAACATTTCGGCTCAATACCTACTTGTCGACGAAACATAGAAATAACATCGATTATGGTAACAAGCAGATTTATATAAATTCTGTATTTTCATAAAGAGAAAAACTGGAAGCACGTGATCAAACTGTCAAGTTCTAGTGATCTTTTTAAGTGGTTGTCACGCCAGTCCCCACGCACCCAGTGTTGTGGGTTCGATACCCACACGGGACAAAACATTTAGTGATCCACGAATAATCGTCCCGATTCTAGATGTTTTTTATGTTCGTTGTTTGACTGTTTGTAAATTCCCACGTAATGCGGAATTAAAAAATGCCGCAGGCGTTGTCTTTGGAAATAATACTGTTTATGATGGCAATTATAACCAATAACTTAAAGAATTACAATTTAATTTTTGCATAAATATTTTAGGTAGCCAAAACATTTTATCTGATAATTTTGTTATACGCGGTCTAGATTTGCATTGCACTCAACAGATTTGTTTACTTCACACACTAATCCATATTGTGCGTAGTTCGCGTTACTTTAACAAACAATCAATTAATAATACTGTATAGATTGCCACCAGACTACTATTCCACTAATATAATTTTGCTACGCTAAGGGCCTGTCTCACCACCTCTAAATAGCATTTATGTAAAAGGTAAGAGTCTCGCCATCTCTCTTTTTTAACCTAACATGTGAGAGAGCATGCGATTTATCTTTCGGATTACTTTTACTTGGTAGTTGTAAAACTGGCCATAAATTTTCTGTGTGTATTTTGGGTGTATTTTGTTTGGACATATGTATGTACTTCGTAGAAATCCAGACTCTGTAACAGTCCCTGGTGAACTGGTATTTCAATATACCCAGAACAGACATATTATATAAGGATGATATAAACGAGACAGTCTAAAGAGGAATCGAATGACAAGAAATAAAATAGGAGGAGAACACAGGAGAATACAATTAATAACCACATCGATCACATTCCGAAATAACAAATTAAGTAGGCAGTCTGAGCCCGGTGAAAGTGCGTGAAAAACTAATGACAGTGCAGGAAGCAAGAGAGATATTGTAGGTTCATATCCAGTTAGAAGCCTACCGCTCCGCAAAACGGCGTGAGTCTCTGTTTTGTATACCTATGCTAAAATATTCGCGTCTTTCTACTTATAGTTTGTATATTTCTAGTTTATATACCTATTTGTAGTTTATATATGTGGGCTTTCGCATATATAGGAGGCAAAGGCTTAAGTAAAGGCTTTTTCAGAACCTATATCACTCTGCGTTTGTGTTTAGATTTTCTAGGATCTCAGTCATCACTGGGTTTAAAGATATCAATAAAAATTTAACAACGAAATTTTTTCTAAAATTTAATTGGTTTATTGCCGAATGATATAACACGAGGAACGGTAATTTTCTTCTATGCTATATGAAAGTGGAATAGTATTATTTGTTTCATTGTTTTCTATATACCTACGATTTGGTCAGCAATACTGATATTACGTCACGGTCAAATACTCCTCAGTAACTTAAAGCGATTTGTGTGGTCAGACCAATTTGCGTGAACAATGATTTAACAGCTATTGTAATTAGTTTGCCGTGGAATTAATGCAATTATAATGGAACGGCATAGCATTCCCGGCCGACCGTGTTTGTGTTAATGTGTAGACAGCCTAATATGTTAAGTATAATATTTGTGGTAATTGTGATGGACTGCCTTGCCTCTGAGGCCTTTGAAATAGCATGGGTGAAATATATTATAAATATTTTAGATGCGAAATAAATGTACTGATATTTTATCCATGTTAATATCTGTCTATCCGTTAAGACTTTTATTTTAACCTTTATTTTAAATTATTCTATTTATGTAAGTCGCCATGGCTCAATCTGATATTTTTAATTTCTAATTCCCGATGGAACTTATGGTATAAAAAGTATATAAAGTCATAATATATGTTTAATTTAATTTATTCGTTTTGAAAATAAAAGTCAATCATCGCAAAAATAAAATACATATTATATAGAAGCGCAACCTTGTGGAGAAATTCAAATTATTATATTGATTACTTGCCGAGTTTTGCGGGCAATTATATAAATAAAGATGATAGTCAGTTGTCGACTCTGCATATATGTTATAGACACTGAATGTTCACATCACATATTCAAATTTGTAATAAAGTGCTGTTATTTTAAATTAAGATGTCTTTATTCGGAATAAAAAAATGTTAATGTAAACGTATGTCGAAATGCACTTAAATGTTGTTAATTTGACGGACTATAACGTTTATGGTAATGTGTAGCAAAGACATTTAAATTCAAAAGCATATTACATTAAGTTAAGAGCGGCACAAAAACATAAATGAAGGCAAAGACAAGCAATTTTTAAATTATTGTTTCACAGAAATAATTCTGACAAAGAATTACGTATAAAGGGACCACAAATGAGACTGGTAACGCACAAAATGCTTTTAATCTGAACCATTTAAATATTCACTTGTCGTTTTTATTTCCTTTAAGTTCTCGTTTAAATAAAACAGTATTCTTTTGTGGACGTCTAATGAGAATGTTCGCGATGTTCACGGGCCAGGGGTCAAAGTGCCCTCAAGTTAGAAGCTTGAAACAATCTCAGCTACGCTCGTTATCTCACAAGAAAAGTGAACTTGCCAACATTGTCATCGTAATGAAATTCCTTGCGGATAATACCACATCGCTGCCCTACTCTGCATTTTGTTCAGCTGAAAAACATTATCATAAGAACAAATACTCAATGGTTTTACTATTTATTTCTTGGCCTGTTTCATAGTAGGTATGCTTGCTTTTAGTCTTTAGTATGAATAAGTCTAAAGTAACTATTTCTCTATGTTTAGTTTTATGGCTGAATTGCTTAACAAAATCTCACTAAAATTAGCTTACAATAGCACGACTATGTACATTTAGTCACATATTACAGATAGTTTAACTTGCATAAAAAAAAACTTGCATGCTAATATTGTAATACTGTAACATTAAATACAATTTATATTATTTCTTATAAGCCTTTAGAACGCGTATGAAACATGACAATTCTCCTCAATAATTCAAAAGAAACAATACTATAATTTCACTGTATTACTGACTATTAAACAGCCTCTGAAATTCTTGAACTGTACAGATCGTAAATTACTTTCACAATATAAAGATGTATTTCACCCTCAATATTGAGAGAGTAGTTAAACGTTACCCTCTCTTTGTTGAGTAGCTGCCAATTGAAGCAAACTGTGTCAGAATGCGTACGTACTCCAGCGACTTTAATATCGACAGCCATAATCGAATAAATCTCTTTAAATATTCTGTACAGAAATTATGCAGCAGGACAAACTATCTGTATGGCGAGTGATTACTCTGTGGCATGTCCTAGCACAAGTGTAATCAAAATGTGTGCGACCATTGGTAATAGGTTATGATTGATGACCGGACCAACTGCTGAGGGAACGCTAAATTCATTTGCGAATCGATTCGTCATATAATATTTGTAAGCATTGAAATATTAATTAAATACGTATGAATGAATTCGAATTACCATAATTGACTTGTGTGGGCAGTTCAGTACGATGATATTAATCTGATGTTTTTATGGGTTACATCTCTTCGAAAAATGTTCTTAAAGATTCCATTGAGTAAAGAAGCTTATAGGAATATGTAAGTCGAAGTTGTGAATATTAACAGCGGTTATTAAGGGTTAAAGCCCCGTGGAGGGAACGCGGGTAGACGCGGATTAAAATTAAAATAAATTGCTTTACACTTTAATTGTATTTGAGGATAATTTTCCGTGCTCCTGAGTTCTAGAGTTGCTAGCTGATGGTATGAAGATGTGAAGATATTGAGTGGTGAGGATCTGGACTATGAAATAATAATAAAGTGACAAGTTAAAAAACGATTGGGCCGTATGGCAGGCGGCATTGCCTAATACGAATTGCCGCTGGCGAATCTTGGCATCTCTGAGCAGACCTTTATTATTGGTTAAAGAAAATAAAAAATAAATTAAAGTATAACATATTTACGGACTATATTAGTTTTATTATTTCATCAAAATATAAATAAAATTCTGATGAATCTATTATTTTATATTGAAAGTTTGGGCTTTTTATTTTAGTTTTATAATAAAAGCAAAGTAATCTCACGATCATTTCATTATAATAGAAAACTATTTTAGTTAACAAAATATATTTTATAGAAATACCACAGACATGTTTAGATTTTTAAGTGTAGTATCGTATAATAATAATAATATAATATAATATTCTATCACATACTCACAACACCATCTAGCCCAAACTAAGCAGAGCTTGTACTATGGGTACTAGACAATGGATAAACATGCATACATATTATATAGGTACTACGTATGACGATCGTTTGCGGCTAATCACCGGGATGGACCGGATGGCACCAGGTTAGTTTCAGATCGGGCATAGTGTTATTGCGTTTTTCTCTTATGAAACTATCTATATAATTATATCTCGTATATTATAATTATAGAAGAGCGCATTAAGCCGGTGTCCTTTTACATAAGAATTTTAAAATATGTGACTACGGATAAAAAACGTAACATAATTAGACGGCAAAGATGGCGTAGTGATTAAAGTCGCAGCTTTACCACAGCGTTGAGTGTTGTGAGTTCGATCCTACACGGGACTAAAATTTGTGTCACCCACAAATAGTTGCTCCGTATCTGGTTTCTATAAAAATAAGAAAATTATTACTTTACATACAAACTGTCCGTATAATCAACTGATTAATTTTGATATATTAGTACGATTTGGTAAGATGATAAATAGGTTACTATTGAGTCGCAGCAACACACTGGTGACAAGGCATAATAGTTTTTTAATTATGTCTGGTTTTCAAAGGATTGACAGTAGCTTACCGTGGGTATTCTGACCTATTATTCTTTATCTTACCAGGCATATTGCCCCATTTTACCCTTAAGAAAATAGATTTAAAAGGCGACCAGATTTTTTTTACACGTAATGTCGTCTCCACGGCTGCCAGTTTCCATTCGGCATACTCTAAATTTCATTAGGCGTTTAAGTCGAGCCACCGCCGTCGTGTAATTGCTCATTTTCCTCGTCATCTCCTGTAAAAATCCTCACCGGGTAATACTATTTTGGTATTTAATTGTTCTAATAAAATAATAGTAGTGTTTCTAGAGGGTTTTATTGCGTTCGTACTTAAAACTAAGTTGTAATTTTGAATTATGACTAATAAAACTTTTGTGCTAAGAAATTAAAGATATACTTAAAAGCTTTATATTTTATTTATCCTGTAGATTTATCCTACAATGTCATTCAATCTTAAGAAAGAAAAATATTATTGATGACTATTACATTTTATTAATATTATAAATGTGAAAATTTGTTAGGATGAATATTGATTGATCATTGGGAATAAATCCTTTATTGCGAGGGACTTTAAGCATTCCAAAAATGGACACAAAGATCATCCAGGCTTGAGACAAACTTTTGTGGTCATACATTTTTGTCCCGTCTAGGATTCGAACTCACAACACTCGGCATAGAGATAGCGGAGAGGCGACCACCTAAACCACTATACCATCCGTGCATTCTATTAGGATTAAACACAAAGGTTATTTTTAACGATAATACGTTCTCGTAAGATTCATGCAGACTAGATATTCTTTTTTAAATAGGTCGCGGGTCGAATGCTAAACCTATTATAATTCTAAAATTCAAAACTGTGTAGGTATTTTTACTAACACGAATTTTTTTCTCCAAAAAAACCTTATTTTTACCTCTATAAAAGCGGCGGCGGTAGCAGAGTTGTCAAGGCATTTGACTTTTTATTGTGTAATCGTACGTAGGGTTCAAGCAACACTCATGACACCACTGCTGTTACTCACTCCAAACAGCGTAAGGCTTGATCGCAATAGTCAACAATATAATACTAGTAACCCAAATTGTACGTAATCTGTTTAAATAAAAAGCTTACGTATCTACTCATGTTACGTTTACTACTGCCTGGCAGACTACCGCTAATACAGCTGGACAGTGTCAGTCAGTCGTTCATCAATAATTTCCATAACGATCGATGTTGCAAGCAACATATAAATCTTCAAGTAAAGCTACAAATAATCGACCATAACAAAATACTCTCATTGCATTGCTCCTAAAGAATATTCGTCAAAACTTAGCTGTATTAAACAAATGCAACCACAATTTGTCCCAAACAAACAAAGGCTGTACAAAAAACTCATTACTTTAAAACGATATCAATGAAGTGCATTCCAGCTTTGCTATAGCCGACAGGAATTGAATTAAAAAAAAATTGCACTTGCAATTACGCCATTCAAATGCCCCTCTCACGTTTCAATCTTTTATGGCGGCCTCTATGAATCCGAATGGAGTGCAATATGAGATGAGAGGGCCAATAATGAAATATAAAAACAGAAATAAGCACTCCTTTCCCCGACTATGGGCCGTCGAGTATTCTCCATTATTCCCATTCAACAGATTTGCTTTGACGAGTGTCCTTACCAACGTTTAAATTATTTCACTTATTTTTTGGTTGAGGTTACGCTGAGAAATACGTACTCAACATTGTCATGAAGTAGTCAAAATAAATGTATGCTTAACTTTATAAAAAAAAAGTTAAGTAGTCGATGTATTTTCGTTGATTGGGGAAAACTTTCTGAAAAATAAACTTGCATATTACTATACTTAATTGCATTACAGTTATACAATTTATAGTGCCACATGCAACACACTTTTTTATAGAACGGTTACTTCTGAAACAAATATTTTTGTGCCATTAAACCAATTTTCAGAAGCTCATACTAGGTTTTTTAATTATAATGGAACAATATATTGTTCCTATGGAACTAAAATGTTTTTATCGCTAACGTGGGTATGAAAACAAGCCATAAGCATACGTCTGTATAAAGATGTGTATGTCATTGATTATCTAATAAAACATATAGGTGAGCATATGTAGTCTGTAGGTGAGAGGTAAAAATGATAAGTCTAGTATACTGATTTTATATACATTATATTGTTTATTTTAAAATACTTTTATTACATAATTCTGTATAAAATAACTTAATTTCAATGTACGACATTCGCGTATACGTAAGACAATATTACTTATTTTTTTGGTTACAAATTTCTAAAGAGCACATTTAGAAATCTAAAGCTGTAAGAAGCTTAATATTTTTACCTCTTAGCTACATATATGAATATTTTTATCTAGTGCTCGTAAATTGCATTGAAAAGCTAGCTTAAGTCAGGAATACGTCGGAATATAACCAAAACATAACTAAATATGCTTACTTCATCTAATAAACCATAAATCTGCAAGCAATGTTATATTCTTGCTTTTACAATCTCAGTTAACTCCAAACCACGCCAGTCTAAACGGCTATCACTCACAAGCAACTCCATTCTGAGTGAAATCACCGAACATAACTCACTTCAACATCTCTACCGGCCATTGGAGTTCAAGTCTGGCTACATTAATCTAAGCTGAACCAAAATGAAACAAAGAACATATTCATTCAATGTCGTCAACAAAGCACGCAACACATGCGAAACGCACCAAATAGAAAGAGACGAAAGAAAAATGTCAGCGCATCGCTAGCTGGAGCAAATAAAATTGTTTCCTGTACTCAAGGTATCCACATTGGTAACAAAAGTTATCTAGAAATTGTTCATTTTTGTTTCGAGATTGTTCTTTAGATATCTGAAGGTTGTCGATTTTTAGAAGAAATCTTTTTATTGGTAGTTACCAATTTAATGCTTTACTGCCTATTTATAGTATTTTTATGATTTTGTTAGATGCTTGGGAAATAATGGATATATTTATAAATACATACATACATGTAATACATAACATAATCTGAACAGTTGTCACAGAAATATATGTTAAATATATATGTTAAGCTCAGCTAAAAAACAAATTACACATATTGATATTTTCGTAACTTTTGCACGATTAATTTATAGTCAACATTATAATATGATTTATAACTAAAATCTTTTATATTAATGCATCTTTATATTATGTATATATCATCGAAGTTTGGCTAAGACGTCTCGAATCTTATACAGGGTGATTTTGAAATCGTGTAATTCCTTTTAACCACGCATTCTACTGGTGATATAGAATAACCCTGACCATATTTTTATTTAATTAGAATTATTTTTTTTGAAAAATTTATGTTCCGTTTTTTTCGTGAAATGGTGTCAGATAGTCATATGTTAACCAACCGAGGCAATTTTAATTTTTTACTAATTAAAATAAAAAAACAAATTAATAATTAATGTTGTAAATAATAACGGGCGGTCCTTTTTATTGCCCCCTATTATTTACGACATCAGTTATTGTTATGTTATTATTTTTAAATTAGCAAAATATTAAGATTGTGTCAGGTGGTTAAAATATGACTATTTGAAATCATTTCATGAAAAAAATCTGTACTCTAATTTTGCCGAAACCATTATTCTAATTAAGAAAAAATATGTTCAGGGTTATTCTATATCACCAGTAGAATGCGTGGTTAAAAGGAATTACACGATTTCAAAATCACCCTGTATATCGGACAGTGTAGAAGTTCATATTACCGCAATGTTTTATAATACAAACTGTACAACCATTGCAGAGGTAAAAAAATCACGATGCAGGCTGCAAGTGACTGTTAGGCGCACATTAAACGACGTGTGCGAAATAGAACAAAACGCGTCGTCTGTGCGCGCCTTTATTGAGATTCCGACCCTTAACTGAGACAGTTCTCATTTAGACTACAATTTCTTTCCACTTTGAAATGTAATGCACTATTCAATATAGTTCTAAAACATAAAATGACATTAAAGTTTAACGAGAACGTAAAGATGGGGTTAACTATACGTTTAATTGAATAATCCATTTTATTTATGTCGCAATGCTTTAAAGTGTGAATATAATTCAGGCACAAAATCAGCTATTTTAAGCTTGAAACACATTGGACGTCCGACTTAAAAACTATAAATGTTTGCGGTAAATCCCACATTTTATATGGTATTCACACATTTTTTAGAGAGTTTTAGTAGTGGAATAAGTGTATAGCCATGTGATAATTTAATCGTTCTTTCTAGTTAGAAACTTCCCATGTTTATTATATTCTTAAAACTGTTAGTTTCTTTATAGAATATAAAATAATTGCCTCGCCACGTCTGACTGTCTGTCTGTACGCGATAAAATCAAAAACGATTTTTCATGCGGTTTTCACCAATAGTGATTCATGAGGAAGGTTAAAGTGTATAATTTGTAGTAGGTTTTGTAATACGAAAGTGAATCCAAAAGACTACTATTATTATATTGACAAATATAAAAACGAAAATAGTCTGCAACGGAAGAACGATGCCTGTCATAATCTAAAATGTAAATGCTCCTGCATTTATATTTTTATATTTTTTGTTATTGGTACTACTTAAAGTTGACTGCAAACTCAAAATAACGTGGCCGACTGAATATAGTCGGTTTTGCTTTTGTTCACTCTCACTTCTGGTCACAAACTCACGGATTTTATTTGCCCTTATAATAATAATCAATCTTAATTAATTTTTGAAAATAGATCTTATAGTCAGACACAACGTCGTTACAATTTACAATTATATAAAGATATATTTTAATAAATTGTGCAGCTATTTTGTGGACTAAATTAACATGAAGATATTGTGGTAAAACAAAATTAGGTTTGTTAAAATATTCAGTTAGTATTATGAGGCCTAGTCGGTCTCGGGCAACTTTGGCATATAGTTGTGGTGAACTTGGGCGGTTTGAATTAATTGCGAAATTAGTCAAGTTACATAATGCCCAAATTATGGGGGCTCAAGCGCCTTTACTTAAGGTTTAGTACTTAATAACCTGTTCTCAACCGGTTGAGATTAAACGTTATATGTCAACAAAGCCTGAATTGATGAATATAGTACAATTTACAGCAAAGTACTACAGTTTTTGTGGTTATCCTGATTTTAGGTCTAAGTTTGAAAACTTTTCGTAATGTTAGATCATATATGTAATGTATCTTGATATCAGTCTATTGAGCGTTTGTTCTTTTATGATTGACCATATGCTTAATTGAATTTGATAGCCTTCTTGGTTCTGGTATATAATAATATATAATAGCTATATATTATTAGCTGTATATTTAATAGCGTAAGCGGTAGTTCAAGTGTGACAGCTGAGCTGGTTGTGGTTTGGTTGTCACATTGAATGATTATATCAATTAATTAGTTTGATGTAGGCCGCAACTGATTATAGGTCTCTGCTAGTTTACACCACAAATCCGATCTTTCGCCTTCCACGTAAATACATAAATCATCAATACTTTAATAAATTACACATGTTTTGATCCAATGGGATGTTTTATATTCGGATACTCTGACTCTTGGATTCTAATTTGTTGTACAAATGTAGCATACCTGCTGTTTAATGTTATAGGACCTCTTGAACGCTCATAATAACGTCATATTCGTAGTCGTCTTTTGGGCTGGCAAATATTTCGACTGCCATCGACACGGTATGACAAGAACAGAGCATTTTCCATAGTAAGAACGAAATTGAGGTAAGCGCTGGCTTTGACCACCCTAAGAACATGTTCATGTCTAACGGTTATCATGAACACCGATTTTTATCAAAATAAGCAGACTGTGTATGTATAGGTAAAGAATTATGACTGCTAAGGCCTAGTTAAGTCAGTCTTCTGCTGGCTTAAGATCTTTGTGACATACTTATCTGTTGAATATGTTGATCTTAGTATTAATGCTTACATCTGATATGATGACTGTTCCTCTTTTTATGATGATCCATGATAGAAGGAGGTAAACATTGGCAAGGCGGTCGAAATTTACTGATCATGAATAATCGTACATATAAAGTAGCAAAGTTAAAAATGCTAATTAACCAAAACCGACGCCATAATTTGTTGCGGTGAACACAAAATATCCCAAAGCGAAATTGGTGTTGTGGTTCTATTGATAATCAACCACAGCGTGGTTTGCCAATGAGTAAGTGTTACGAATCCTATATTTACTATCGATCTAGCCCCGAGAACTTGTCTAGTTAAGTTCCTGGTTTTACTGTATCTGAGGACCGTTAGATGTAGTAAATAATGTTACGGAAAGTATGGTAGCTTAATAATTGAATTTACTCATTCAATGGTCTATTACTTATATAAAACTGCTAGAATATCTAGTGAAATCGTAATGAGAAGGCCAAATCTCGCAATAAAAACTGTTCAAGATAGAGTACCGAGCTAGTCTCCGTATCATAAAAAACACACATGGTATTTTTCGAAATTAAAACAATCGTCAAATGCGAACATAATTAGCATTTGCACACACATTTGACGCTTATTAGAATAGATAAATAAGATCTCTGTTTTCAAACAGTTTTATTACGAGAATTGGCCTTTCATTATTACATTTCAGTTTGGGCAATCTATTGTATATCAATTTAACGGTTTAAGGTGTATGCCATTCACTTGCCTTTGTATTTAACTAGATTTTGACCGCGGCTTCGCTTGCGCTAATCTAAGATTTTGTCACTATTCTATCCTTCGGGAAGAGTACGTTTCCGTTGATAAAAGGTACCCTTTGTTCTTTTCTGTATCCATGACAAAGTGTATATTAAATTTCATGATGATCGGTCCAGTAGTAAAGGCGTTTTAATGCGTAACAAACAAACTTACTTTCGCACGTTCTGATATCTCCACGGCCCTTTGGAGGCTATTGAAATAATACTCTACCATTCATTTATGCGGTGTCCAGCTCTGATAAATTTCAGTAAGCAGAAAGTAATGTGATACTAGTCGCACCGTTTTTATATAGATTGGTCACATCGTTAATATGTTTTGACACTACTTTGAAAAAAGCTGCTATAATTATACTTACAAATTATAGCCAGTCATAAAAGCTTGGAATGACTGTCCAAGCAGGCACAGTTCAACCTTGAAATCCATTTTTTATTCACAAAGCGTACTTCAGATTGAGACAAGATTTAAACAAAGAATTCCTGTGATTTTAATTCTTGAATTAAATAAGTTTCTTCGGGTCAAAGGAAGGTATTAATTAATCAAAGACTGTTCATAATGCTAAACCTTAATATTAAATCAGAATTTCTACGTCCTTTGTGTTCCAGATCTCAAAGCGGTTCCTATCGACATACCAATCATTCGTCTAGGATATAAATCTTTTGCTAGAGTTTACCGACTGAAGATCCAATTCGGTATTCCTGTTTTTGCTCAAGGGTCGAGTGAGATGTAACAAAAAAGACATTCTGTCATCGGGTTTCTATCAGAGCGGCTAAATTCGGTAATTGTAAGCAAAATGCGAATTAAACTAAGTACATTACGATTACATTTTGTTGTAATATAATTAAATGATTCATATTAAATATGTATGGATGGTGGACACTCTATTAAAGAAATAAGAAAAAATATATTAATTGACAAATTGCTTGTTGCTGCTTTAATTAAAATAAAAAGTTCCATAAGTATGTACCATTACTCCCGCGCATAACTATAATAAATATTGTAACATGCTACTAGGTATATACTCGTATTATGTACATTTATGGAAGTATATTTGAGAATGCATACAAGGTGGACGCCACCTACCCATAGGTTAATATTTTGTCTTTGATTGTTTTAGCCTGGTTAATCTAAATTATATTTACAAAGAATGTCATATTTTTATGTCTGCAATTATTCAATTGTTGCTAAACTTCAAACACCGAGAGTAGTATTGGAATATTATCAGTTTTCACTATAGGCAATTATTAATATATTATATTTCAGAGGTTTAAACTCAAGTAACACAATAATTAAAAAAGCATATTGAAATAAAACATTTAAGGTTTTCGTCTAACAATAGCCTTGACATAACGTTAGAAACTTTCGTGAGGAAAACAAATTTGTAACTCAATCACCTAATTAGAGTTTGTTTTGGAACAACTCCAGAGTGGAGGCGAGTAATTAATAGGCTTTGTAATCCGAAATTTAATAAGAATAACAATATAGATGCGAATTAAAGATTGATAACAGCTTTAGTGACTCTCTTCTTCTAAACTTAGTCGTCCTAATCAGGTTTTAGATTCATTATAAATGAGTAATTGATTGATTGACTAGAGCGGTAAAAATAAATGGTTAGTTGTCAGACTGATAAACGGGCTTTGTACAATCTTAAATTCTAATGCTACTTCAAAAGTAAACATGATAATTACTTATAATTTCACTTCTATTTTTATTATTCTGCGTATTCAGAAGCTTTTTATTTAGGACAAATGAATTAGCTAGCATAGATTGAATTAGTTTGGAACAAATTATAGTAAACCACCAGATTTAGGACTATAATATTCCAAAAGTTTGTGCGATCTATCAATGGCAATGGTCACACCATAGCCGTGGATAGGTCACGTAACTCACGTAGTAGTCAGTAGTCAAAAACAATTTATCAAGTTAGGCCACAAGGTAGCACCTATGTGAACGACAAACTTTAGTAGCCAGTGAGTTTAACTAAGTTACATTTACATTAGTTGTTAATTTCAGGCTAAGGGTTGAGCCCATAAGAAGATACCTGCAAGGAACCCACGGCAACTCTTTTAAGATTGGATAGTTATATGTAAATATGAGGTTAATTATATTTGTCCATATATGTCATTCTGGAACTCTCCATCCTGAAATTCTCCGTGGTCTGATGTCTTTCCAACCCAAAGATAGGATCCTACCTTCGGCTGAGTATGCGGGGCTGGCGGGCCGCAGTCCAGCGGTTGTTGTCGGGATCTTGTATTACATATATTATGTATCACGTCGCGTAAACTTCATTGTATGACGAAGTGTGTAATTGTGTTAAGCGTTATCTCTTTTTATATGTCAGAACTTCTGCGCCTTTGGAGGGTCAAATTAAGAATCTACTCATTTTTTTAAAGTCGGCTATAAAGAAATAGTCTGCAATGCCTTATGCGATGCTTGATAACAGCGCATTAAAGGCATAAAGCAATTGTAGGGCACACTTTAAGACAGGGCTCGCTTACTAATCTGCCTATCTATTATTGTATTGGTGAATATAGGAAATTGCGTGACTGTGAAGCTCAGTAAACCCAGTAATGTACCGGCATCGACAGTTATGATTACGCCAATAATACTGAACCAACCATTAGAACAGTTAGAGTCACATATGTCATGATAAAGTTTATCGCCATTGTATAAATGGAGTCATATAACTGTCCTTTAGTTTAGCTGGTGCGAGATTAAGGTCACGGCAGATTTGTTTTGATTTGACAATAATCACAATATATATTAAACGCGTCTGCAAACCGTTAGCCATTTACGATTCTTCATTCATAAGGATCGATACTTTTCTTTAAGAAACGTAAACCACCTTCGAAGTGCCATAAATTCTTACACAAAATGAAACGATGACATTGTTTTGTCAAAACGTTTATGTGAAACGAGCGTCCAACGATGGTACCGCACCATCATCTTATTACCTCTTATTAGGTTTCCTCGATACGTTGCTTTTCTGTTGTCTGGCCAATTTAGCGTCGACAAGTTGGAGCGAGGGGACGCCTGGTGGAACGTTCACTCAATTAGTTAATTTTGTTAAATATCCTTGATTGAGCAACGGACGGCAATCAGCCATGCAAATTCTCCCCGTCATTTCCGAGACTGCCGAAATAGGATTTCGCTAAACGCAGTGTATTTAGCTCTGCGTTGTAATAAATTGTCCGTGCTGAACGAGCTCGAATAATGAATGAGGAGAATAATTTTGTAATATTTGAATAGAGACGCTTCCACGTTTTGACATTTGGGAGGGTTATTTTGGTGCCTGCCATTTTTCTAAAATTTTATGTTAATAAAGTTATCTCTTGAATTTGTATTTAATGGCAATCATCAACGTAAGTTTTATATAATATTATAATTGCGAAAGTCAGTTTGTTTGTTTTTTCGCTTTGGCGCCTTAAATACTCGACCGATCATCATGCAATTTCGCATACACGTGATCAGGGGTGCAGTATGATGGACATAGGGTAGACTTTCATCTAGCTAGTTATAATAAAAAACAGTAAAAATCGAGTTATTGATTAGTAATAAATCGGGTCAATAACCTAATCTCACTTTTCCGAGGGAATTAATTATTAAATTTTGCTTGTTACGACTAACTCTTCAAAGTAAGAAATCCACTTAATAATTTTCTGAGAATAATAAAGTCTCGATTAATAAAAATAATTGACTAAGTACACTTTTTAGACAATTCTTTTTATTTTTCGTTAACATGTTAAAATAAATAATCTTTTTTATGAACTTTATCGCAGTTTGTTTTGTTTACAAACTTTTGTTGTTGTACACTTGTAATACATTTGCCGAAATTTCGGATGTTTTTCAACTTTGGTCATAGGAAGACTAGACTGGAGTGGTGGGCCTATTAATATATTAACGTATGAATGTCTATAAAAGCACGCATTATCCAAAAGGAATACAAATTTAAAACTATCTGTTGTTATTTATTGTTGGAATTAGACAGTATTAAATAAATAATTTATTTATTTGTGCTATCTTAAATATTTGACTGAATACAAATAATCACTCTAGTAATATCATACCTTTCTTTAAAAAACATACCAATGCAGAACATGACGTGTTGGTAAAATTGTCTACAACGTGGCATTACTAATTTTAAAACATAATAATAACAATAAATGTACGAGGTAAGATGTGTGGTTCAAGGCGTGCAGACTGGCAGGGTTAACAATTTTTGGTTATAAACTACTCGGTTTACCATTACAATGTAGACTCATATTTAACTCTACACATGCTCATTCCACACTAATCATGTCATAACACACCATAACATTGTCACATCACTGAATTTTAATTCAGTATGTTTGTTCGTGGAAGGTGGCATATATGTAGTTTTGGCACATAACCCTAAACTGCGGTGTGTTAATGGCGACCGTGGTGTGTTGCAGGGTTAATTTCGTTGGAAATACCATACTGTTGTGTAGGCGAGGCATTCTTGAAAACCAGATGTCATTTGTGCGTGTGTTGGCTGTTTGTTTTTATTACGTTTTAGGTTTTAGAATAGTTTCAGAGGGATATAATTTGTTTCGGCATTATTTGCCATGAATTTTAGGGGTGTGCTTCCACGTGTATTTAGGAATGCCTTACACATATACATAGACTGATTGAGCGTTTCTCTCCTTATGTCCTCGAGGAGGTAGATCTTATCTTATCTTGTGTGGGGAGTCAGTCAGTACAGACCGGCGACACTTCGACCCAGTGGGATCTTTTGTGTCGATTCCCCAATAACGACTGCCATAGATGTTCAAGGCAACCGGGACAGACGGCTTAACGTGCTCTCCGAGGCACAAAGCAAGCGATAATTGTCAATCAATACGCACATAATTTCGAAAAGTCATATAACTTCTGAAAGTCAGAGGTGCGCGACGTGGGTTCGAACCCGAGACCCTCTGCATTGCAGTCTATTCGTCTCCCCACAGAGCTATCGCTGCTCTTGAGGAGGTAGATAGTACTGTATTTATACCTGCGTTTTGTTTTTAGGTTTCAAGTAATAGGAAACAAGCCTTTTTTGGTTTCTGGGTTTTGCCAGACTTGCTGCTGCAACTAAGCATTACCTAATAAGAACGCGGATCTGGAAATCGAACTCAAGAAGTCATATTCGGACACAATCATAATTCATAAGAAGGCTTAATACATATAAAAGTAGATTGCAAGTAAATACATTTATCTTTGTAAATACAAGCCATAAAACATTCGTGTAACAAACGAAAAAATATTGGCACGTTGCTTGTAGCTTTATATAAGACTGAAATAGTGTTAGGAAAAACAGGAGATTACCAATAATACCTTCACAGTTGCTGGCTAATCTACGATAAGGAATTGCCAAAAATGTACAACGGAGAGTAGAGTTTGATCGTAAACCCGATAGTGATTTCAGGTTTTCAATAGGTACGTGCTTCTCATAAATTTTAAATGCTTTTCAAAATTATGTTAAGTTTAGGTATTAGGTTCTAGTTATTTTTCTAACGTGTTACAAATTGAATTTAAACTTAATGGATTTATTTGTAATTTATTTGCATTGCACTACTTTTTTTATAATTGTTTATATTTTTGTCGACACTCTTTGTATGCTTTATAGCAGCTATAGTCGTAATGATTTTTATTTTACCACATTTAGCGTAGTATTATAGACTGAATTAAGTTTTAAACATTTAAATGTAAAAATATCCCGAATTCCTCCTAAACCCCTAGATATTTATTATTATAATATATAAAAATAAAGGTACTAATGATATATGTAGAAATTGCATATTTGTTAAAATTACGTTATTTGTATTTTCTCTACGAATCAATATTTTCTTCATACATATCTATGTAGAAAGAAAAATATTAAGCTACCTCGCTTTGATACTCTGTCTTCGATATTAGCTATGTTTTGGTAATTTTGACGTGTATGTGCCTAATCGGGCTTTTTGTCCGATTTAGACAGACAACGTGTTACTAAGCACCTCATAAAATAAATCCCATAAACTTAAAAGAAATTTAGTAATATTCAGTACCGGGGTGACGAAACTGGAACTTATGCTAAAAGAATAACAGGGCACATTTTTACTGCATGTCTACCACCCTGGCCATTAAACCAACCTGCTTTAGTAGGTTGGCACACTTCACATACATATCTTCGGGAACATTATGGAGAAATCTCAGATATGTTTTTATTTACCTCACGATGTTATCCCTCACCGTTAAGGCGAACCAAAAATGACTATTTAATACGCACATAACTTCGAAAAATATGGTGGATTCGAACTTGATACCTCTGCGTGGCGTGATGCTAAACAAATTATTGCTTTTATAGAAATAAATTATGCGCAAATAATAAACACTATTATTTAAAACAAAAAGAAAGTACTATGGACTGTTGAAGAACACATGATTCAACCGCATACTATTATTTGTATATAAGGCCAAAAACCGAAGAATATTATATATAATCATATTAAATCAGAGCTGAGCAGCTATATTTATTAACGATGACTATGTTAATAAAAATGCAAATACTAACATATTCTATTTTACCTAAAAATCTGTAAAGTCAATTACAACAAAAGCTCTCAGACAAGATTTTTCATTAAAAGTAACAAAACCTTGTAAATAATTTTAAAATTCACATTTTCTTCGAATACAATATTCACTCGGTCTAGCTAACAACTTAAGAATTTATAATGTACCTAACGCTGTTCATACATTATCCCAACTTTAATATTATAAAAGCGAATATGAGTTTATTCGTTTGTTTGTTTGATTCGCTTTAACGCCTTAACTACGTGACCGATCATTACGACAGTTCGCATATACGTTGTCACTTGTCAGGGGTAGGTACAAAAAGGACACGGTATCTTTCATCCAGAAAAAGTAATGCTCGCGAGAGAAAGAAATTTATTGACAAAATCTACACAAACGCGGGTGAAGCCGCGGTTAAAATCTAGTTATAGTCATTTTTCTTCTTCATCATTCTTCGTCATTTACCTTGCTATTGCTTAGTTATACAAAAGCCAAATTGCCACACAGCCTTGTTTAGTTACAGTGGCAGCTTCAAGACTCTTTATAACCACAAAAGCTTGGATTAAATTTATTATTTTAGTTTTGCCCAAATTTATCAGTAACAATATAAAGTCTTCTTGTCTTTCTTTAGTTCTCTGTGCATATATCTAGTAATATTATAAAGCTGAATAGTTTGTTTGTTTGTTTGGTTGAACGCCCTAATCTCAGGAACTACTGGTCAGAATTGAAAAATTCTTAAAGTGTTGGATAGCCTATTTATCGAGGTAGGTATTAGGCTCTATAACATCTCGCTACGACCCACGGAAGCGGCGTAGTAATCATAAACGTGGGTGAAACCGCGGGCATATCTAGTGTATTTATGTATATATTGCCAACGTGGCATACAATCACAGGCTTGCAGTTTCTAATACGCAGCCAACGAAATGTGGGTGTAATTATATTATCTGCTTACCTCTTATATATTCAAACGTGTGTCTAAGTATATTAACGTATACGTACATATACGATCGTTAAGAGAAATAGATATCGTACCAATCAATACTTCACCCGGTCTAGCTGTTTCAATAAAGATAATCCTAAAGAGGGATTTTAAAAAGTAAATAGAAATGATCTAACAAGTTCTCGTTAACGTTGCTGAACAAAACCAACCCCATACAGAGGGTTGTTTACACGCGGTCGACTGCGGGTAAGACTAGAGAATGCAAGCTGGCTAGCAAATGCATGTATTATAATTTTACTGAGACAATTTTGCTGCAGCAAACAAGGTGGGTTTGTTAATAAGAGTGGGTGGTAATTTAAATTTTAATACAAACTTGGGGGTAATTGGATTCCAGAAATCTTTTTACATGGATTAGGGTTAAGATCCTAGTCAACATTTTATTTAAATAAATTGTATAATCACATTGTTTTTACAAAATAACGTTGATAACTAATCAACTTACGCTACGGTCTACTGCATTATGAATTTTAATATAGCAATTTCTTGATAGGTGACGCATTGGTCCTACCTAAAGACCTACTTTAGTAATAACAGAGCTATAATAACGTTGAAATTAAGAATATATACAAGTTAAAATTTAATCAGACAATTGCTCATGATTTTTCTTTTTCAATTGACTTGATATGGTGTCCGATAATCATATTTGTGGCTGAATTGATTGTTTTTGATAGCCGCAAGTAGAATCTATTCAATTCAATTCTTTTATTGCACTCCATAATGTATATACAGGTCTTATAAATGTAGAGAGAACAATTATAGACCCGTCGGCCACGGCAAAATGAGAGAAGAAAGAACATTCTACATATTATCATATAGCATATTGAAATAAATTTTAGACCTTAGAAGATATTTATTTAAATACTCACGTATTATAATTAATATTCTATTATAGTTTATTATTAATTTGTTATAAGGTAAGTATTAAACTTATTTTCTAAATATACTTACATAATATGAATTATTATAATTTATCGTTTAAATATTCGTTTATATCATAGTAACATTTATGTATTAAAAAGTCTTTTATTTTGTTGATAAACGTACTAAATTTTTCTTCAAATTTAATATTATTTGATAATTTATTATATATTTTTATGGACATAACGTAGGGACTTGATGCATCGGGCACGCCACAATCGTGGCGGTAAGTCCTGTGTTTCAGGAGTGGCTGGAGAGGCGGCATGGCGCCCTCACCTTCCGGCTGACACAGGTTCTGACTGGCTACGGTTGTTTTGGCTGGTTCCTGTGTCGTATACGCCGGCAAGAGACGCTCGGTTGTCACCACTGCGGTGACTGCCGCGACGTTGTAGAGGACACGGCGCTGCACACTTTGGCGGTTTGCTCCGCATGGGCATCGCAGCGCCGTGAGTTGATCGCGGCAGTCGGATCGGTTGCCCTCTCGCTCCCGGCCGTAGTTCAGTCTATGGTCCGGAGTGAGAGGTCGTGGAACGCCGTCGCCTCCTTCTGCGAGGAAGTAATTTCCATCAAGGAGGCGGCGGAGCGGGAGTGGGAGCGTTTAAACCCTCTTCCCAACCGCAGAGCCGGGCGCCGGAGAGCGCGCGATGACCTCCAGCCACTGAGGTTTGACCTGGGGGTGGCGGGCTTTGTGGGCCTGCCCGCCATCTGTTCAGCACCAGGTCCGAGTGGCGGCGTGCGTGTTCCCACGCGCGCCTCTGTGTCGAGTCCGTCTCCCCTCTAGGGGGGAGACAGTACGGCTTAAAGTGCGTAGTGCCTAATGGGTAGGTCTTGTCGCGTAGTGGCCTGCCGTTTCATATGGCCGGCCGAAACCTCGGCGGGGTCGCGACCGCATGCGAAAGCGATTCGCGCGGCCCCGTCGATAGTGGTTGTGTCGAGGAACACCGTGGTAGGTTTAGTCGGTATTCCGGGAGGTACTATTATTCCATCTTTCTTTTACCCCGGCGAGTCCAACATAATCCCTCCGCCCGCCCCCGCGGAGGGAAATGCGTCATTGCATGCCCCCACGTAAAAAAAAAATAAAAAGGGACTTGATGTAAGCATTTGTAATCTGGATGTTGGTAAGTTTAATATATTTTTGTGTCTAAGTGTATATTTTGTATTTAAATCTTCCTTCATTCCAAAAGGCTTACTATATCTACTACCACTAATACCTACTAATACTACTCGATTCTTCTTAAACTTATTTTAAGAGAGTAGTTCTTATCGGTGGAACAATCGCCACATATCTCTGTCTTCTGCTTTTCTTCTAATAAACTGGAAATATTACATGATACCTATATATACATATTGGCAATTAGTTAAAGCTCTAATTAATATAAGGATCAAATTAACGCACACATTTTATAGCATCCGAGTAAACACAATATGCGAGCTTCAGCATTATTAAAAGGTTTGATCGGCAAATTAACCTAAGCCATAATATATAGTGAGGTAAAATACTCATTTAATGAACAGGTTGATTGAATAACAACAGTTGTCCAACCATAATAAATTCATAAACGCATCTATTAGTGGCGGCAAGTTTAATAGCATTACATTCATTATGTCAGCGTAATATCGCGTCAGCAAAATAGATTTAGTGTGTTCATTTATCAATACATAACATAAATTACTATTTTAATCAACCAAATTCGAATTGGAACAATTAATTTATAAAGGTAGGTACAAACCGCAAGCTTGGTTCGTGTTTGTAACATCAATGAGCGTGTCAAGTCGAGCATCGCTTTGTATGTTTGTGATAATAACTGTAACTTTAAGTATGGATGAGTATTATGATTCATCGTTACTGTTAACTCAGTGTAATCCTAATTAATATTATTAATGCGAATGAGAGTTTGTTTGTTTCTTAAGCTTTCACTCCTTAACTACTCAACCGATTGTCATGAAATGTCGCATATCGTTTTCTTTTTCTTAATTTTTTTTTTAGAGTTGTTTAGTCTACCCTTAGGCCTCTGACATGGTTTAACGATTGCTGTCAATTTGGCAACAACCGGGACCGACGTTTACGTGCCTTCCGACGCACGGAGACGCTCAGATTAAATACCACTAAGCGGTCACCCATCTATAGACTGACCGCACCCAACGTTGCTTAACCTCGCTAATCGTTTACCAATCAGTGAGTGCAACTGGCTATGAGGTATATCGTTGCCAGAGGCACAGAGAAGGACATAGTATATTCATCCAGGGAAAAAGTACTGTATACGAGGCATAGAAATTTCTTGACAAAATCTACATAAGCGCAAGCAAAGCAGCAGGTAAAATTTAGTGACTAAATAAAACAATTATTATCATCGAACCACATCGGTAGGGTTAAACGTAAGCCATAATTTGCTGATCATGATTTTAGTTTTAAGTATTCAGAGCGTGAATTTATTGCTATCTACCAAGTACATTTCCAGATGCAGTACTGTTACTAACAATGACCTAATAGGGAAACCCAATAAAACTGCTAAATACCAAAGACGACCATTAAAGCCGTGAGCGTGTTCTGCATCAAGAAAAACAGGAGAGAGGAAAGGTAGAAAAGCAGTAAAAAATTCATCCTACCTATCATGTTGCCTGCTACCTACCACGGTTCAAAAAACTAATGTTTGGGCACGGAATCTAAAAACGGCAGCAAATGTTTGCCATACTATTAATAAAACATGAAAATGGGCCATATCAGATATTAGTAATAAAAAGAGCAATACATTGTGGGCGAGCGTTCAGACTGACAAATCAGATATGTACAGAGCTCTGCTTTTTTGAGAGAATGTGAGTGTGTTTGTTACACTTTTACGCTTTAACTACTCAACCGATCATCATAAAATTTCGCATACACTTAGTTAGAGGTACAGAAAAGGACATAGATTTATTCTGGATGAAAGGTTTTATCCAGAAAAAAAATGCACTGCTGCTGAGTGGAGACACGGGCAAAGTATTGATGAAATAACATATGAATAACATATATGAAATAACAAGTATTGAATAATTACTTCTCGTATAGTACAGTTTCACTCCACCCACTAAATATGTCCGTTTACTCAAAATTATAAAGTGTTCTAAAAGCAAACAGTAGAACAGTTTATAAGCTGATTTTGTTATTATATTTGTGTCAAGCAATTAAGCTTCAACTCGAGTGCTCGCTCTAAAACTATTAAATTGCACGCAAACACTAACCCATTAAGTAACTGGTTTGATATGGCGTAATTAAATTTTATAATACTCTCAAACAAAATTTGTCCACCCACTTGTAAACCACTTTATTCACAACATTGAGTGGTCACCCAGTTCACCCACACTTGTTTTTAATTCATAAACCAGATTAAAGCTCAATATATATACCAGCGCACTTTGATTTATTTCTAAACATTACTATTCAACATATTTAACAATGTCTTTAAAATAAATGGCTCTGCAATAATTGTCGCGTTAACAAGTTTATTATGAGAAGTAGGGTAGGGCTTACTGGAAACTGACGTAAGAGTAGAAACCTGGTAAGAAAGACTGACGGAGGTTCACATACGTGCTTCACTAATTATTATTATTAGGCATGGTAGTACACATTTATGGAAAATATTTTTGTAACAATTTTTTTCTTTAATTCTGTTTTGCAATGATTTGGTAAGCGATTGATATCTATGTCAAGGCAAGCGTTCATAGACTATGTTAACCGCTTATCATCAAGCGCGTCATATTCTTGTTTACAACCGATCGTACCAATCCACTTAGGTTTCGGTTAGTCCAAGTGAGGTCGTACACAAATGACCATTTAATTTTGCGTTGTATTTCTGTGGCGTGGGATTTCTTGAACTTTGGAAGCTAAAGAGACACAGTACTGTAAGCATTGGAGCCAATAGCTTTGCTGATGTGGTTTTTTCAGATTAGTAACTTGTAAATGAGCTTAGTGTTGCAAACATCCTTAGTTTACGGCACTCTTTAATAATAGGGCTGTTTAGCTTAGCGGTATAAATTCATACTATATAAACTTAAATTACCACTCACTCACTCACTGATTTAGAGAAATAGAAGTCATACAAGAGGGAGTCGTAGGAATAAAGTAAATATAGCGTCGTATAGAGAATCGTTCAGAAGGCCCGGGCAAACTGTCTTACCTTCAGAAGGTCAGCTCTTGGTGGTGGTACCCCATCGGATCTCGGAAACGGTGATATCTATGGGAGTCGTTCTCGAACAAAATCTTCCTAAAACTCTGGCAACTTTTAGGGAGAACGAAAAATAACATGGCATCCATACAAAAAGACATGGCCGCCATACAAACTTTGACTTCTGATATCTCCAAAAGGTTAGAGATAGACGAGGTGTGTTCGAACAAATGTCATAGAGGTAGACGAGATCTGTCCAGAGAAGTTCATTTTCAAGGTCACCATTTTTGGCTTCCGGGGGTTTCAAGGTCCCTGAATCCGAATCTAAAATTAGTTTTTTGGATCCTACCCCCTCGCTGTACACCCCCTCACACACGCCTCCCCGCAAACACGCGAAATACTAGTTAGAGTTTTAAAGTCAGTATTGTATGTCTTGTATAAAAAGATTATAAATTAAGGATGCCTTATGTGGGGCCGAATCATTAAGCAGTAGGTAGTGGAGCTTTGTTGTGATTCAGATTGAATTTAAAAGGTTATGTAGATAATAAATAACTTCCTCACGTCACAAAGTCATAAATATCTTTCGTGTAAAGAATACACTTATGTATAAAAAAGAAACAATTTATTTTAAAGATAGCTCACGCATTAGTAATAATTCCTGTGATGCGGGGGACTTGACAAGCACTGAGATAACAGACACAAAGAATACCTAAACTAGGAAAAACTAATTGCGGAACAGACAAATTTTTATCGCGTGTCGGACCATATCGCTTGGCCCAGCGACAGTAACGAGACGACAATTTAAACTACTGCATCATTCGTGCAAAATACGTGTACATAATAACAAGCGTTGTTAAATAGTTTATTAAGTTGAAATAGATATAAAATTGTTTAATTTTCTACTCCACTATAACTAGCTACCGTAAGGCTACGGACGCGAAGTAAACGGGCGCGGGCGGCTGCGGCGGCGGCGCATAGATTTATATGGAATTGGGCCTCGAAGGCAGCGGCGCGGCGAGCGGCGAGGAGCAGTGTACGAGTGGTCCAGTCTAGCGGTGATTGCACGTCTGTATTGATGTAGGTTTTGTAGGCGTTTGTATCAAAAATATGGTGTCTTCGCTGTTAAGACATTTCGTTTGCGAAAAAAGACACTTATTTCCCATAATATAACACTACGCCGCTCTGGCACCGCGCGATCTGCCGGCTGGTTTTCAGACCGGGTTTGCGTTGCCGCGCCGCCGCCGCCGCCGCCGCCGCCGCCGCCGCCGTCGCTCCACAAAAGCTGACTTCGAGCCTCGGTCTCTTAAATGTCATACATCTCATTGAAATGAAACTACTATAAACGGATTTTATCGCTTTGTTTATTAATCACTGTATTATATAATTTTGAAACTATTACACTACTACTACTAGTTTAAAACCCACATTTTTTTTTAAATTTAAACTACAGCTAGTCTTCATGATACTTTCAGCTCATTCTGCGTAAATGGAAACACCAATGACTAAATTATGTTCGGGTACTTTGAAATAACTACACTGGAACATTGTGACAAGTACCATCTTAGTCTCCCCGTGACCCTGGCTGCTGAAAAGCAACCGAGACGTCGGGAAAAGTGTAAACCTAAATATAAATAGATTTAATAGTTTAAATAATTTTATTAGCTTATAAATTAGTAAAATTAAATAGTAGTAGTGTAATAGTTTCAAAATTATGTAATACAGTGATTAATAAACAACGCGATAAAATCCGTATATAGTAGTTTAATTTCAATGAATAACATTCGCGTAAACAGAAGACAATATTATGTCATACATGTCAATTAACGTAACGCAAATTTATATTCAAATGTATGCTATACGGTTGTGGTTTTAAATAAATACATATTTTATTTTGTAATACTCTATTAATTCTAAGCATAAGGTTGCCTTAAACAAATTGCGTGTTAGGAGTACTATTTGTATATAAACATATTCTCTCTGCAAATATTGTATTTTGATTACTATAAAGTTAATTTTATTTATTACTATTGAACTCTGTTTTAAGGTACCACATTATTTTAATGTATTTTTTATTTCTCATCTATATTTTATAACAGTTCTTTTTAATCCCTATTTGGCACTCATAACGCCATGTTTTGTTTAAACAAACACCAAATGTCTTCTTCTAAGATTTATCTGGTGATTAAAAATTAGCTAGCAGTAATTCGTATGTAGCATGAAATGTAAGTTGTCCAATGAACACGAGCTATCACTGACATGTGATAAGGTCATGTATTTAATATAATTCGTTCCACACCAAAGGGAGTTATCATTAATTAGAAAGTTCCCAGTGACTCGTAGAATTTTAAACCACAACATAATACAGTCCTATAAATTGTGTTATCTGTATCGTGTCAAAGATATTTTAGTGACAAAAGTTATAATGCTAATGTCTGTTTGCTTATAAAAAGTTTGGTAATTAAAGCTTTGTGGGCTATTTTGTAACGAACTTATGTTTTATGTGATGTTAGTTTGTTCGGCAGTTTATATTCAAACTTTTAGGTTTGGTCGACTGAATTCCATTTAGAGAAATTTATAGCTATCTTTACAAGATACTGGTATAAGATGCATAGAAATTTAATATTCTTGCATTATTCTTCTAATGGACGATGGAATACGGGAACAGGTTATTTTTTTAAATAATTTGGTTTCATCTAAAATATGGAATTAGCCAGAAATAGTACGGGTTCTTTGTGTCCGTTGATCGAGTCATTGTGAAGCAACCTGTACTTATATATTGATGTCTTTTTAAAATGAGAATGTAATCATTTTTATCCCGTATGGGGGAGTTCATAACCCTACGCGCCAGAAGGGCCAAGACGAACATTTATACCACTGCATCATGTAATAAAATATAGAATATATATGTATAGTAATTATATCAGTAATTGTAGTAAATCAACTAAAATTGTATGACTAATTATTCCTTTGTTTAGTAACAATCGTGTCAGGTCATTAGCCTTCCTCCCATCTCGAACATACGACTGTGCTATCAAATTATTACACGCCAGCTATGCTCCTTCGGTCGTTCATTGCCTTATAGTCCAATTTTAGCAATGGGCTATTAAGGGGTGGCTTGATACAGGAGAAAGTTTGTTAGTGTCAAGGGGTTCACACAAACTTGTATATATTATAGTGGCAAGGCTGCCATAAATGTATAATATAGGTACATGGACAAAGATAACATTCACATTCGTAATTTTATTGTTATTTATGTTATAAACATAAAATTAAGTAGATAAGATTCATTGTTATTGCATACATACACTCACGCCTATGGTATGGAGAGGTATGCGCAGAATATGAATTGTCACTCAATAGTACCGATATAATTTTTCTTAATATGTGATTCCCGCGCTGGGAATAAATCCTGCTTCGTGGGGGCTTTACAAACTTTGAAGCAATGGCCAACATTGCTTGTAAATCACGCATTTCTTTAGATAAAGATAAAGATCAATCCCGCAAATTCGAAAATCATTTCTTCATTTAAGTTACACTTTTGAATGTCAAAGAATAGTAGTCAGTGAGTTGTGTGAAGTGAGTCTTTAAAAATGGCACCCTCTTCCTAATGTCTCTAATATGATATAAGAGTTCACGGACGTCTTGACAAGTGGCGACAACGTTTTGGCTCATGGGTATGGCTGAGATCCCTTTGTTGCATAAGCAATAACAAGGAACCACAGTCAACCTGCTGCAAGGTAATAAATAAAGGTCTATCATGTTCTTTAGTGGGGACGTCAGCATTAAGAGGGAAATGTCAATGAATTCAGGGATCTACCACTAATGGTACGAGAGGCCTGGAGGGAAATATCACCAATGCAGCTGATGGGTAAGGCTCCGTAAGGTTCTAAGTAAGGTTCGAGAAGCCGAGGATCTATCAAAATTATCTGTATCCGGGGGATCAATGACATTTTAAAACACAATCAGTATAATCTTCTGACTTTATTGTTGGGACAGATGTGTTTGTCAATGGTTTAGCATTAATGAATATGACTGCTGTGCATGAGGTCTCGGGTCTGATTTCCAGGTTGGGCATAGTATCTATTATTAGGCCTTTCTGTCAATTTTTTTAGTAATAGCACTAATTCAGGAGCTGTTAGCCAGCTCGCCCCCTAAAACGTAGGATCTAAAACCATTGTTGGCTAACTGCGCCTGGTATACACCTCTGCCTATGACTACGGGCACATAGGCACGAGATTATGTATGTAACGCAAGAATTACGGCACTATAGACTTACAACAGCATTCCCAGCATCGCATTTTTAAACAAATCTCAGATATGAGTAACTGTATAGGACTTCTCTTAAAACGTTAGTAAGATTAAAGATTTTCTTTAAGAGTGTAAGACCATTGTTATAAAGTTTTTCTCACGATATATTTGTATCGTTAGAGTCAGTGATAATTTATTTCTAATACGTGCAGTTACGTACAATGACATTTTATTTTATTATGCAGATGCATTGTTACATTTTATTATGATACTTAAATGATGTTCTGGCTAACTTTCATCATAAATTATGACGTTAATAATAACGTTATTGACTGATTTTAAATTCCTTATTAATATTAAATAAATTCTAAATTATACTTTTAGTTTTTATTCGGCTTCCCTCGCATGGTATCAGTAGTTTTTCCGGCATGACTCAAGATCGGTGGAGTTGTTAAGGTATGTAAGCGTAATAACGCAATCTCACGTTCGCATTTATAATATTAGTTAGAAGATCGATACCTTAATAGGATATTGTTAGATATTCATAAAACAACTTCAGAAAAATTCTACATTAATGCCTTTTGTATTAGAATGTTTGTAGAGCCCCCGCCTCGTATTGATTACTCCCAGTGCGGCAATTATTTTAAAACAACCTTATCTATGTTAATTAAAAAGCACTCATATTTTACGTAAATGTAGACATAGCTTACAAGTCTGCAGATTGTATAATCTAGCGTTAGTTGTTTTAGTATTAGTAAAGCTGGCGACATTTACATAATATTATCATAAAAAATAAAAAGATTGCTCGTAAAGGATCACGAGACATATGCCAATATGTATGGATATAGCTGACTTGTTTTAAGAACAAGCTAGGAAACACATATGTACATATGTGTAAATCAAACAAGTTTTCGATCGAGGATTATTAGTTTTGATTTCATCAATAACACGTCATACCTATAGTATAATTAAACTAAGTCAGAGCGAGGCAAAGATTCTCGAACTTTTCCTATAACTCCTAAAAGCAATTTTGTATGTCAAGCCGCAAAGGGAAGTGACATTGTCTGTTGTCTACGCTGCGGTATCTGTTGACAGCTGAAATTATTCGTCCCATAACTGTGGGATGGATTATAATACCGTAAAACCACTGTGAAACAATCGTCGAACAACACAACTGAAACTCACGGGCGTTCACAAAGCTCAGCTAGTTATAACTGGCTCGTTATCGTCCCGGTGTTTCCGCAATTAATCCTATCTCGGCGATAAGGCTGTTTCAAGTTAAGGGCCAGTCACTAGGGATCTAAGCAATCTTTACGGGTGACTTGTCAAAGTGAGAAAAGGGTCGGAAACTCGAGAGACTTTCAACAATGCTTGTTATCTTAGAAGTGAGCCAAGAACGCATCTAATGATACCAATTTTAAAATAAATACAACGTGCCAGTGATGATATTCTATACTTCAGAATGACTGGCATGACAAAAGAATTTACAAAGATAAGGAAATAAAAAATTTGACTGTGGAATCTGAAATTAAAGCTCTTTCGTGCAACGAATGGTACGGTGTAATGAGATTAAAAGTTTCTCGTTCGGAATATAGGTGCGGTACAGAGGGATCGTGCGAGAGAAATAAACAGAGAGTAACCAAAAGTTAATATGGTCGTAGTGGAGTTCAATAAAACGATTCGTGTTCGTGACGGATGTCGACAGGGGTTGCGAACATTTGCTTTTATTTCGTCGTGCAACTCGTTTAGCACATGCCGACTGACAATCAATCTCAGTCAATATATGGGACAAAGGATCGTTGTTTCTGTGTTGTCGCGGCCTAATGAAATTTTTCTGGTGCGCTTTTTTACAACTGAACTCGATAGCGGGGTGGACATAAAGGCTCGAATAATGTGGCAGTAATAGAGAGAATTTTGCATTGCTTTTTCGTTTGTTGGTGCACAATGGCAATCAAGGAATGTTTCTAATAATATCTATAGTAGATCAGCTGCTATTTTATAAATAAAATAATCTCAGCAATGATTTTATTATTAGTTACTTATTTCAATTAATTCAGTCATGTTTAATCATGGATACATAGATGAGTTATTAACTAAATAAAATTATTAAGTCGCAAACAAGACGTTCATATTGTTGTGAGTAACATACTTTTTTTATTTATTACCAAGTTAATTAAGGAAAGTATAGAACCTTTATTTTTAATATTTATTAAGAACAAATGGTTCTTTACCTTCCTTATATATATTTATACTAGCGGATCCAACAGACGTTGTCCTGTACACACGAAAAAAAAAGATAAAAATATACCCAAACCTAAACCATTCTCAAATATACATGAACACACAAAAAATTTCATCAAAATCGGTTCAGCCGTTTAAGAGGAGTTTAATTGCAAACACACGCACAGAAGATTTATATATGTAAAGATAGATGGATGTAATGAAAGCTTCATGCTTAAATTTAATTAGAAATTGCTTATTGGTTAACTATTTATGAAATCTAAAAAACACAGGCAATTTTTCCGATTGAGGCACCAAATCTGGATCCTAGCATTTGGCAATTGTATACACACTCATGAATATAGTCGTAGTTCGTCGTAAATTACAAACTCTAGTAAAATAACAAAAGAATGAACTTACCTTATACCTATAAATTAATATCAACATTGAAAAGCGCAAAACTAAATAATCTCTACTACCAGACTGTAAAATATCCATTAAAATTTATAATAAAACCTATACGCAGTCGCTCCAAGTTGTAATATTAACAATTTGGGGTTTCGCTTGTGGTCTACCCTTATTACGGCTAATATAAAACAGCCCCCATTAATTTATGCTGCTGTTGACTAATAAAGAAAAACGAATGAAGCTCGATCCCCCTTAGGAGTTACATTGAAAATCACCTCTGTCTGGCGGGCAAATTAAATTTCCTACACATTGATTTTCACCGGCAGAGTAATTACTTAATTTACCGATTAGTTTACAGAGTCGTGAGCGCAGCCAATGGGGGGAAGATTTATGGACTAATTTTATAAGGGAGCTGCTCAGGTATCGAGATATTCAATTACGGTAATTGTGCTGCGAAAAATTCGTTCTAAGATAATTTGCGGAAGAAAAGGTTCACGTAGTTTATTATATTTTCGATTTTACGGCCTCGGTGGCGCAGCGGTAGCAAATGCGACTGCTGAGCTTGAGATCTCGGGTTCGGTTCTCGGATTAGGCAAAGTTAGGCTGTCAAGAAATTCTCAATAGCATAAAGTCTGGATCTGTGCCTGGTAGATGGCAATAGGATTACTCACAGTACGTGGAACCAAAACGGACGGGACATATCTAGCGTCGGGACGGAATATAGATTCCGTGGTTGGTGTATTGTTTTAAAAAGGTAGTTATGTAAAATTAAGTATTTAATTTTCTTTGTGTAACAGAAAGAAATAAGGTTTATACGGAAACGTAATTCACGTTTATTTTATTTTCATTTCCTTTTATTTTATAGAAGTCATCTCTCAATTAACACAATAATAGTCAAAGCAATTTAAACAAAGAACACTAGCACACGGAACAATTATAATTATATTTTGTATTTTTATGTTTCGAGCTCACAATTAAATACACAACGCCATGGCCAGGTGATCCCTTAAACCACTTCGTTAATCGTGCAATCGAATATTAAATAAATATAATTATGTATACATAAAAAAAACCGTTAAAAAATTATAGATGGTATTTGACTACTTTTGACCTGACAGACAGCCCTCTTTGTAAACTGCCCGACTCTGCAGTGTGAGTAAGGTTAGGCCATAGCCGACCACGCTGGCCCAGTACGGCAGTCCGGTTACCAGACTTCATATATGTTCGAGAACATGGTAATTTCTCATCCAATAATTTTTCTTGGTATTTCATTTTCACATTTTTCTCGGTACGATGAACTTGAGTGCACTATGTGAGTGCGATTAACGCTAGTGCGACAGAACGGTACTGCGACTTACTATTAGTTCGTCACACTTTACGGTATCCATGGTATCAATGGATTTAATATGTAATATCAATGCTATTACGTCATATACACTGTAATTACGTTTGCTTAGTTAGGTACTTGTTTAAGAAATGTCTGTATGGGTGGCACGATATAAGATATAAGTTGTTTTGATCTCCGCGCAGAGTAAAGGCTGCAATGTCCACATATAATATTATTTAGACGTTATCTTAAGTCTGGAAGATTAAGACTGCATGGGACTGCAGTTATACGACGCGAACATTTTTCTGTGGTCGCCGCGCGTGATCCGTCTGGCTGTAGCGCTCTCACGTAGGGTCTCAATAGTAGAAGTGAATCCTATTTCTAGGTAACGTTTCAATTACTTCGAATCATATCAAACCGCGGTCGCCGCACCATTATTGTATCCCATAAAGCGTGGTTTTAAGGCAAGTGTACGCGGTGGCAACGCGGATGTCACTTGGCGTCCGCGTGGCGAACCGGCGCGAACAATTCGTGTCAAATAAACTGACTAAGACCATATTGATTGTATTAGTCATGCAGTTTGAGCACATGTGACGATGTATTGATTGCTTTTGTCATAAAACAAATAAATATAAACCTTGTGTTGCAGGGTGCTGTAAGTATTACAACAAAACATACAGAGTTCTGCTATCGGCATCCTCTTTATATTAAAATAAAGCTGGGCGGTGTTTGTAAATGGTATTAACGGTATCCTTTACGTTACAGATATGTCAAATTTGTCACCGCACTGTTATTAATTGCAGATTATTTTGATCAGATCTCTGTCGTACAGTAATACCTTAATACCCTGGGTATGATACAAACATTTTATATATACACGTCAGTTATTTATTGATGATTGCCTTGTGGTAATGACAAGATCAACTTTATAAAAATATCTACTTAGTGTTTTTATTTAACGTGTGCCTTCTTTTTAATCAATGACATAATTAAAATAATATTTACACAAATTATATACAAGAAAAATATAAACTAAAGAAAAATCAAAAAGGGTCATAATATTCCTCCGCATCGTCGTCAATTGGCAACGTGCCCAGAAGACTGGCAGCATTGCCACGTTGAATGGCAATACTTATTTTTTGTGCAAAAAAAATACCGGTCACGCGAAGCGTCGATGAGCCGCTTAGTTAGGTCTCTATAAACAAACCTAACACTTGGCCCCAGCAGCGTTTGGACACCAAACGGCTCAAATATATACTCACCAATAAGGTTTTGATATTTACGCCGTTTGAGCGTCTCCGCTGATGCAGGAGCAACACCAGCGCAACCCGCTGTGCTAGAAAGATGTGATGGCGCAAGGGTGTCGATACAAGTCTACTTAGGTATATATTCATTATACATGTTTAGGTAAAATGTACATGTAAATTACCCGGAGATATGAAATTGATCCAATAATAACAAGATGTCATTATAAATAGATAAGTAAACAAAATAATGATGAAAGTGTAAACCACATTTCATTTTCTTATTACTGTCCCATTGTTGGGCAAAGATATGGCCCCACTTTTGTCACAGATCTGGTTTTAGCCTTGTATACCAGTCTGTCAGAAAGGTGAACAAACTTAAACTTATCATTAGGCCTTTCCTGTTAGAGTACGGTAACAGCTTACTATCAGGCTACATGTGGGCCATACGTTCGTTAATAGTTTCTTCTGCGAATGCATTTTGCAGAAATGCCAGCCTAATATCATTGCAAGCCCTGTTGCCGTCATCGGTGATACGGTATTATGAATTTGATCATTAAATTTTACATCGATATTAATACGCTCTTTGTCAAAATCCTATGTCACTCAATATCAGCTTGGACATCTGTGACTCATTCAGTGATCAAGTGCTTGTTGATAGGCGAGATACACATGTCGATGAGTTTGTGTCTTTAAATCGTTGGAAAATAGGGAACGCCTTTATGAATTAGTAGCTATTCCAAACGGTTTCGATACGGGCGACGATCGTTTTCTTTATTCTGTTTTCTGAAAAAAGCAGCTGGTTCTCTTAATAGTAAGTACTCATAGAAGCATTGTGTTTTGTTGTCCCTCTATCTCAATGCTTCAAACATTGAAATTACGTTCGAAAGAGCATATATTTGTAAGTGGATAAAGACAGCTTTATCCGTTAAATTCTTATCACAAACATTTGGCGTAACCTTAAAGGTTATTAAAAATTTATAACCCATACAAAGCTTTAAACAAACTTAGTCAATAGAATTAAGCTCCTTATAGATACCAAATGTTATTAGGCCGTAAAGCTAAAACAGCACTACACTTTTCCTTTGTAGAACACTACCAGTACTAAATTAAACATGTATGTAATACGAGTATGTTCGCGAGCGGTCACTAGTTAAGCGCTAAGTGGCAACAAAGAGAGGCAGGACGCAGGCTTAGTGCCACTTAGTTCTAATTATACATTCATGCAGATCAAAAGAATGGGTGCTTTGAAAAGCCTACAAATGGACCCGGTTTTTTTTCTGAATTAGTACATTAAAGGGAACCACTCGAGGTCTACCACAGTGCTTTGACGACCAAATGACCGGCCCTTGGCTTGGAGGGCTCTCCGACCGATCCCTCTGATCAATATTTTATGTGGCTTTATACGGTACAATACTATGTAAATATAATATGTATGTATTTATCTGTTGAAATTGTTTATTTTTATTTTCTGATTTGTTTATTTCAATGCTTAGGTTTTTGATATATATTTAAGAGTTTCATAGACCTTATCTAGTATTACAAGGGAAAAATATTTGTGTGAATTAAAAATTAAAATGTAATAATTGTGTGTTCCTTTGACATATATGCGAAAGTTAATATAGTAACCAATAATTGATTTCTCTTACACTGTGTAAGCTGTAAGAGGTCACCTCGCCGGTGCCACTGCACCTAGTCTTAAAGGTTCGACCCTGCACGGTAGGTATATGAAATTTTGTAATTTGCAAATAGTTGTTTTGAATCAGGGTATTCGTTGTTTCCCTTATTTTAATGTTTGTAAAGTATCTCGGGACAAAGGAATTACTTAAAATATATGATTTAATTATGATAGATTGGGTACAAATTCTAAATAATTATACTCGGAAGTATATTGATAGGTTCAACTATAAATTATTCATTATAAACTTTGGTAGCTAGTAGATACCAGTAACTAGTTTATAATTAATAAGTTAGCTAATCTAATAGGTAAGCTTACTAAGCCGTTCTATATATTATGTACACTAGCGGTCGCCTAGTGGTCAAAATTCGAACAAAATTCCTAAGCTTGCTACTTTGTTTTCTGTTTTTCTCTATTATCTATATATTACGTAATAGGTGAAGCTTAAAGTAATTCTTTGTAACTATGGTTACCTATACCTTATTTATTAAGGTATAGGTAATTGTATTAAACCTTTACCTTATTTATTAAGGTATAGATAACCATAGTTACAAGGAATTGTACGACGTCAGACGAACAATGTCGAAATATTACGAACGCGATTGGACTGTGTGTGTCAAATGCATGGTTGTGTGCGTTTAGTGTTTTTCATTAATTTAATGTATTTCTAATGCATATTTTATAAAATATTAGGATTCGCCACTCCTTCTCCATATAAACTTTAACTGTGCCAAATTTCATACTCCTCCGTCCGTACAATTTTCGTAAAAAGGGGTACAAAGTTTTAGTTTCACGTATTAATATATAGATAATTATATAGAAAACAATATTGGTAGCCTAGTGAGGCGATCGCTGAGTGGTTGAATGCTGTAGTCAGCACACTAGCTGCATTGGTTTCGAACTCGAGGCCCCTCCTCGCTCACTTTACTGAGATATAATTGTTATACTATCCGATAAAAAATGGTGAGACAATCTGAACTCCTTCTGAACGAATCTAAACGCTAATTCTGAATTTTTCGTAGATTTGCATAGTGATTCAAATGGTTGCCTCGCCATTGCTGAAGTGACCATATGACCCTCCCCTCACACGGGACAGTAATTTGCGTGATCCACAAAAATTCATTCCGATTCTGGGTGTTCATTGTACCATTTGTTTGAATACTTGTCCGCCGAGGCTGAATTTATTCGTATCACGAGTGATATCTTAAAAAACTTCGTTGCTGGCTTGGAGAACTATACCCTGATATTTTTCAAATTGAGAAGGTCCGGTCTAGCGGTAAGAGATTTATAAAAGCAGACTTAGTTTCGGATTCATAATATAAGTAAGAATATTTAATTGGATAATTTCACAGTGACAAACATATACCTATATATAGTTACCTGTCTTAGTTTGAAGTATCTAGAGCAATTCATCAACATAACGTATAACAATCTCAACTATATCTAGTAATGGAGGACGAAGTTTATCAGTTCGAGGCACGTTTTGCCTGTTACACAGAACTTCATTAACGCACACTATTCAACCGGGAATTTATGCTTAGCGACAATAATGATGTTACTAGTGAATTATTACGTGACTGTATTAGTGCGTATCTAATACTCGGATGAATGGTTAAGCGCTTCCTCGATATGAGGATTAGGTTTGTAGTGATTAGTTGTGGGATCATTTTAAGACAGTAAGATAAATTCATATGTACATTTATACATACGTGATCCTGCGGCTATTTCCCTGAAGAGATAGGCTGAGGTGTATTGCACTCATATTTCGCTTACTATCATTTTACACGTAATAGGGGTCAAGCCTAATGCCGTCGCCAGACTCGTCGTTGTCAGACTCAGATTCTGTGCTGTTACTGAGATACTTTTGACAAAAGCCCCAATAACACTGACCAATCCCCGGCATCGAATCCCAGATCTCATGCGCAAGATTTGCATTCACTACAACTATGTCACCGCAGGGTGGCACCGCAAGTACTGGTGTTGGTAGCGAAATTAAATATTATTTATACCTCGTGACGAAGTATAAATAATATTTATACAGTATAAGTTACCAATCATCTTCAATCAGTGGTATATACGCAAGTTCAAGTAATAATGTCTTTTATAAGTTTTTATGAAAAAGTCAAACATAATATAAATATACATAAGTTAAGCATAATTACCTTTGAATTATGTTATTACAATTATTGAGCTCAACTTGATACCTGCTAAGCATTGTGATATCTAGTGTCGTCAATACATATAGTATAATACTGGATGGATAATATACTGGAACACAACGAGATTACTAGTCATTTTGTTAATTATTAATTCAACGAGCTTTTACTTCCTTTACAAGACTAAAGAGAATGTATAAAACCATAATCTATTTATAAGACTCAATAATCGAACTATTTAATTTAACAACAGTCAGTCAGACATGTTAATTAACTCGTCAGTTCATTATAAAGTTAGAACATTACTATTAATATACATAATCAAACAAAGCCAAGTTTAACCTCTTCTGCGAATCTACATTAAGACATCAACTCTGAATAACTTCGGTTCAATACTAAAACTATACAGCAAAAGGAATTAAATTCTCTTATCGTCATGTTTAACTATAGTAAGGAGACTCCCATTCTGAATGCGAGCGTCTAAATGTACGAACACGACGACGCTCTGCACTTAAGATTGGTCGAATGTACAAGATGCAATGTACTTATTGTTCAAGTTTCCTCGGGGAATTTCCGATACCAACTGTACGTTCTTTTACGAAGAGAACTGAATGTTATAGATCTTTTTACAGCGGAATAATGGATTTCAATATCTGTTTAGACTGCATCTTTGATGCAGCGATGTTAACGTAAGCGCGACTACCGACCGCGAAGTTTTCGGTTCGATTAGTCTTTCGAGTAGTCATATTCAACTAACTATTTGTTTGGTAGTTTTATAGGTATCAAATTATAATATACAGTTATCGGCTTGACTGTAGTCAGGTATGTGGAGCAGTAAATTAACCAGATCGGTACTAAAACCGCAAAAAATATATGTTGATTGTTCTTTGTTTAAGTTGGTAGGAGCGCCTTACTCTAACTCCTACCAACTACTCTACTACTCTTAGAATGTATGCGAAAGCGATGTCAAATTATGTGACAGTTTACTTTAATAGTTATTGTCATCCTGGATAGCGTGGCATTACTTTTATTTTCATTTCGTTTGCGACGAAAGCTTTGGCTATGGTAAATTATATTTCCTAACGAAAACATTTATAGCAAAAATACTGGTGCGCAAAAGTTACAGGCACCTGTGTGAGCTGAGCGTCGAATGAGGTATGGCGATGCATTGTGTTCCCAAAACACATCGGCCCATTGTGTGCGATTTAGGTCGACTGCATTTTAGCTTTAAAACACGCTGTTCTCTGCTCAATGTTACCCCGTTCTTATAATATAAAATAAAGAGCAAGAATTTTTAAATTTCGAATTTTAATTTGGAAATTATATTTTTAGAGCAAACCATTTGCGGTTTGCCGGTAACATTATCAAACTCTGCTGCTATTAAAAATTGGTAAATGATAAGCCTCATAGTATTTTGTCTGACCTGTTTCGATACTATCAACCTTTGGCCTTCCATTCAGTACTTAATTACTAAGACAGAATATGTGTTTTTAAATGTTAACATTAATACTTTTAACTGCTGTTGATCTGTTCAAATATAGTGTGCATTTACTTTATTTTTTACCCGTTTTGGTCGTAGCAGCAGCCACGGGGTTACTAAGATAAGAGAGTGCCATCTTAACCTGACGACGATAAAAACTACGGTTAAATCCGTATGATTAAGTTTAATTTCAATGTGTAACATTCGCATTAACTTAAGTTAAAATATTTGTAGGCTTGTCTTAATATTAATCGCTTTGTTTAAATTTATTTGCTTATATTGCGCTAACGACAATCTTAGGACGTAGAGTTATTATGAAGACTTTAAAAAAGATTTTTATTTATTTATATTACAAACAATGAAAATACACAATTTCTTAACACATGTAAAAATTTCATCCACAGGAGTATACAAAATATAAGATCTTAAAACCATATTTACAAGTGGTTTGTCAGACAAAATCAACGAACAGAATAATTGAAATGTTGCACTTAATTTAAATAAGTACCTACCGTCATTTTCAAAGAACGTTTTTAGTAGTTGAATTGCAATGAGATATTATGATTACATGAAATGATTTTCTATAAAATATACTTGCCTTTTTATAAGCGCCAGTGATTTTGGGTGTTGCCATAAACCTACAATTATCAAAAATAAACCAAAAATCCGAAATATAAATGAAAACTTGATAGCCACGAAAACATAATAACTACAGCATACAATTCACATTGTATATTAGACGCATACTAACATCATAACAAGAACGTTAATTAGTCTCCTAGTTTACAAAAGCTCAATTTGAACTATAATATTCCAGACAAAATTATCATTACGAACAAAATGAAGACAGCATAATATCTCTCTACAACTGGCGTTAAGATGTAATATGAAAAGAGACTAGACTCTGGCAATAAAATTAACTTGGTTGAAATAAAACATGCGGAGCGCACTTTAATTTAAATGGTTTATACCTTCGGGATTATAAACTAAGAGTTTTCCACCTACGCTCGTCGTACTTGTTTCTAAAATAACGTAGTCGTTTTATGTGAACTGATCAAGGAGTACTGAGGAAACGACTTGGTGGAAATGGTATTAAATTTTATATTAGAGTTTTAGGACCCGGAACTAAACAAGACACGACTAAACAAGTTTTCATAGTCCCTTAAAATGGATCTGTGCTATTAGCAGATAGAGGGTCATACAGAATTCCTATTCTATCAACTTTGAAAGAAGATCTGTCTAATCTTGTCTAGGACCTCACGGTTTCGAGGTCAATGTCAGATTTCGTTTCCTGCACAGGAAGCGCCGCATTATTTTAGAGACTTGGACCATATGAGTATTACTCCTTGTGTAAAAAACTTACTTTTGAAGCGTCGTAAACTTTCAAACTTCCTAAATTTTCTAGAATGTGTGCCCATATTTATCAAAAATAAATTAAGCAATTTGGAAAAATTATCAGCTATTTACCACTAGAGAGCTTGTTATTTAAACGGTATTATATTATATTTCTGACAGTTATGGTAGCTTATATGCCGAAAGTATCAGTTTTATAAAATCATGGTCATCTAACCAAAATTGTGGCATGGATACAGTAGCCGTATGCCACTTCCTTTGTCTACATTGTTCCTCGTAACTGACTTATCTCGAGTGCGGGTTCTATCGCCGAGATCTATGTTTTTAATCTCGTAATTAGCTCAGGACGACGAGACTGTATTAGCATGTTGTGTAGGTTTACCACTGCAGTAACGTTTTGTCCTACTCAAAGGAGCGGGTTAGTTAGGCACCCTATTAGACGCGCCACTGAATAATACAAAAGGCCTTAATTATTTTAAGAAAATAAACAAAACTATTTCGGTTTTGAAATAGAATTTTAGTTGTTCGTATTGCTCTTGTAATTAAGTTAACAATAATAATAGAAGGCAATCGTCGTTTCAATTCGTATTTAGAATTACTAAATTGAAATTCGAAATTAAAACAAAAGTAATTATTTTATTGTTCTGGACAACAAAATTATCAAAGGTCAATAAAAGAAAAATCGCTTTTAATTTTAATAAAAGCATAGCATAATACAATATAACACCTTTTACGATTGAAATACTAAGTAGAGGCACATAATATAACCTACAACATTTTTCCCGCGGCTTCGCTCGCGTTAATATAGATTTATGTTAAGAGTTAGATTAGTATATATAGCCTATATGTTATTCTGATGCTTAAACAATAATACTGTAAGGTTTATCAAAATCCGTTGAGTAGCTTTTGCGTGAAAGGGTAACAAACATCCTTGTTTCCATCCATCCATCCTCACAAACTTTCGCATTTATAATAGTAGTATGATGTTTTGCCAGTTCTGTTTAGGTGTCACATAGAAAAAGATAATCCTTTTGCCCGTCAGGTCTTTGCCTAGATTTATTGAGAATCACGGACTGTAGTGCTTTAATTTCATGCTTCTCAATAAAGCTGAAAAGAAAATTCTAGCAATACTTTGCTCGACTCGGAACTCGAATCAAAATAAGAATAAAGAACAGGAATGAATATTTATCGCATTGCAAATCATGACGAGATTAGCTAGTATTTGATAAATTGATTCGAATTCTATTTCAAATATGAATTATTTCAAATTAAGAACGTCTACACTATTGATTTAAAACAAAAAGCAATATCTCAACCTAATTGGAATTTTCAATGTACGAACAACAGCCAGCAACAAACATAGTAAAAATGAGCGTGTATTTTGCAATCGGCTAGATCCCGCTGTACTAATAAAGGTAGTGCGTACTTGTAGTTTTGGTGTCTAATTGGCCGCCTGTTCAGCTTGCTCGCAGATAATTGGATTATCTTCCGAGTGTTCCCGCCGCCCGTATCCTCGTTCAGTGGTTAACTGATTGTCGGGCCGCGCTCTTGACGCCATCTTTGTGAGAATTTTGTCACAGATATGTAATTGAGCATATAATTTGCCTGCTTGTTGGATCACGAATGCAAATAAATTATCTTTGTTGTGTCAATTTCAGTTTGTGATTTAAATACTACTTTAAAGAAGATACTTAAATTTATAAGTATTACATTCTTGTCGGTGTTGTGGCATAAATATTTTGATCTCAAGGATTTGATGTTTGATGCCTAAATCGGAAATTATCAGCAGCGTATTTAGAAATACGCTGCTGATAATTTCCGATTACAGATAATAATAGATTACAGAGTTTGAAAGGTGATAGAAACACCTCTTATAATATTGGATCAAATAAAATATCCGTTGAAATGGTCAGTATATGCATACCATGTTTTGGAATGAGTATAAGGTCGTAAAAACTGATAACATGTAAAATTGCTAACGTTTCTGAGATCACCTGTTTCGAAACTTGACAAAACAAAGCAGACTAGTTAGTGGTTATAACATCGGGAATGATATCAAGTGATCGTCGATTATATCTTTATCCACCGCAATGTCGACCTAATTAATTCCTTAATCATATTTTTGTCGTATGTTAAGATTCAACCAGCTGCACTTGGCGCACATGATTACATAAATAATTGCAACATCTATGAAATTCAATTATATTTGACTGTAGAAGTCTATTGCGTGGGACCTAATAAATAAGACCTCGAGCCGTAAAACACCTCAATCTGGCTCCGCAGAGTCATAAAGTCGCGATGGCAATTCGTCAAAATTCTCGAGGGCGCAAATGAATTGCTAACATTTTACCGACATAATTATACCTTTGATACATTTCTTGTAAGCGCGCTCCAGTTGTCGCACAGTAACACACTCCTAAAACAACATTTACCTAAAGGTAGATGTATAGGCAGCGCCATCCGCGCTTAGCTTCACAAGTTGTTCACAGTACTTCTCAGCCTGCAAAGTACAGATTGTTTACTCGAGCAAATTGCTTTGTGAGGCTCGCGGCGCGGCGGTTAAAAAATGTTTCTATATCTGTCCCAAGCTACCAACATAATCATCTTACGTCTGCACTGTTATTTATACTCTGGTGTTGGTACTACCGTATAAAATGTCAACTGGGAAATTTATTTCCTGATAGCAAGCTGGTTTCTCAGCGTTCCTTATTCAAATATTATTTTAACCTTGAAGTAGAGAACTTTTGCCGGAGTAAAAAAAATATTTGGTTTGAGTTTGCCGTGGTAGAAATGATATCTTATAAATAAAAATAAATTCTTTTTTATGTATTTAATTTTGTTTTATTACTCTTGAACTGATTTTTGTAAAGTTTTGATGAGAAATAATACGCTATTGTATATGTAATGTACAATTAAAAGTTTAGGTCCACGTTTGTTATGCTTACCATTAAATGTCTTAAGTTGTGTAGACTGTAGAGAACAATGCAATTTCAAGGAGTAATAGTTATTATGGTCTACAGCAGGTCTCTAATTTGACGAAACGGTCTATCCAATCTCCAAATATAAATTTGATGTTTTGTAATATATTAGATCTTTTTAGAAATCGTGTTTTAGATTAATCTAGATTTTGTCGATAAACTTAGGATGAAAAAGGAGTTAGGATTTTGGTGACAATGGAATCCCACATTTTAAAGTTTATCTATGCACATAAAAATATTATAATACATTAGCATAATGATTCATTAGTGCACTCCATTGTCGATCCAGTAATTACTTATCTCAGACTAAGTGAGTTAGAGAGTGTGCACTCTAACACATGTCAGTTGCATGAATAAAATAGTTCAATTTTTCACTTTTACATTCAGTCTGGTTATATATTTGATGGAAAAGTAAAAGAAAAAATATTGCGGTTTAATTTAAAATATAACTTTTTGAAAATATTATTAAACTATTTGAATTTACATTTTCCCGACGTTTCGATTGCTTTTTAGCAGCAATGGTAAAGAATTACTTTTTTTAAATAAATAGCGATAAAATCCGTATAAATAAGTTATTTTTTCTGTGTAACATTCGCGTGATCATGTACAGTGTGTAACAGAAAGGTGAAGGTCATATTTTAAGGCCAAAATATATATCTGAATAATAAAACATGGTTGTGTCCCCGGATTAAAACATTTTTTTTAATTTTATGACAATTTCAAACATTTTATATATTGAAATTAAACTACTATAAACGGATTTTATCGCGTTTTTTATTTGAAACTTTAGAATTTGACAATATAGAAACTATTACACTACATACCTGTCGGCCTCGATGGCGTAGTGGTTAATGTAACCGACTGCCACGCCTGAGGTCGCGGGTTCGATTCCCGCACAAGTCAAACATTTGTGTGCATGAACATGGATGTTTGTCTTGGTCTGGGTGTTTCTATGTATAATATGTATGTATTTACAAAAAAAAAAAGTATATATGTATGTTTATCCATTGTCTAGTACCCATAATACAAGCTCTGCTTAGTTTGGGCTAGATGGTGTTGTGTGTATGTGACAGAATATATTATTATTATTATTATTATACATCCTACTACTATTAAACTTTACTAATTGTGAAGCTAATTCAATTATTAAAACTATTTATATTTAAGTTTACACTTTCCGTGACGTTTCGGTTGCTTTTCAGCAGCCATGGTCACGATGAGACTAAGATGGTAGTTGTCTCAAAGTTCCAGTGTAGTTATTTCAAAGTACCCGAACATAATTTAATCATTGGTGTTTCTATTTATGTAGAATGAGCTCAAAGTATGATGAAGTCTAGCTGTGGTTTGATTCTTCTTGGGTTTGACTATTTGAATTGCTGGATCCCAAGCTGGTGGTACATTCCAACCATCCCCTCTATAGAAATTAGGATATTTTTTATTTAAATAGCCTCGCGAAGCATCCTTGGTAGAAATCGGTGTTCTTTAGCGAGAACCTGTGGTTTGTCAAATCTCAGGTAGTGGTTGGTGGTTGGTACATGTTCAATTACAATTTATTTTTAAATATCATAATTGCGTCGTTATCATATTAGCTATTAGTGTTGTTTAAGTATCGACTAGAATGTGCTGATATTGATAAGTAGCTAAAAATAATATGTTATAAGTGTTAATAACTTAGTGAGAATAATGTATACGGATTTATTTTTCATGGTTTGCCATTGTACAAGGGCTATATTATGTGACGCTTAAATATGACCATACCTTTCTGTTACACGCTGTAGACTGGTAATAATAATATTAAGAATAATAATAATTTACAACAATCCTGACATTGTGGTGATAGATCGATCAGAGCGCCGCGCAATGATTTATCGATGTCACCATTCGTCATGACGACAATCTCGCGAAAGCTGTAAAAGATAAACAAATTAAATATCTCGATTTAATTCGCGACGTTGTCAACATGTGGGATGTGGATTCAACAATAATTGTAACGATAGTCATTACTATCAATGGTCTAATAGCCAAGTTGCTCAATCACTATCTAAAGAGGCACGCGTTAGTTGTTTGGATCAAGGGTTTGATGCAGAAGGCAGTGCTTTTAGATACGGCACGCAAAGTTTAGAAATGAAAAATGTATGGATAATATTTAAATAAAGATCGTAATAATTTATTAATTAATTAAATAATCCATAATTTAACTAATATGATATTATATTATAATAATAATATATTACCTAGTACTATTATAATATAATATTAAAATTATATTAGTACTAGGGTAAACCTGTGCCACACATAACTATTATCTGATGATGTGGAAATCAGTGCTTTAGGATTTGTCTTTAGTTAGGTTATGGTTTATCAGGCTGTTTTATAAGCTATATTAGAAAAGTTACTACTATTAGTATAATTAATGAAACGTTTATAAACCAAACATTTGATATATTAGCATTAATTGTTTGCATTTAGCTCGTTAATTTGTATGCCCATAAATATTAATATACCAGAGATTACATAGATAAACGTATTGAAATTAGGTCACTGTATACATTTAACCACCAATATTAATAATAATCCTTTGTTTGTCAAATTTTCGATAGTACACGTATCAGTTACACATGAATTAACTTGTTTATTTATACAAACAACCATAGTTTCAGGCTTATAGCCCTGAAAGGGTAGGCAGAGGCGTTTCACATCTACATTATGCCAACGATGGTCTTAAGGTCTCACGTAAATGGCAGAATGCCAGACACTGCTACTGTTTTTTTTTGACAGTATTTATTTTATCAATAATCCTTTGCCCGACTCGGGAATTGAAGCGAGATCTCATCCACATCAGTTGTATTTACTACCGCTGCATTACCGAGACTGTATCAAGTCAAGTATAATTTTATATTTAATGTCAATATAACTCAATATATTTTATATCTCTAAAATATTAGATTATTTCGTCAGCTTTGCCCTAGTTTTATGCAATAGAGGATAACTCTAAACACAGACATTTCTAATTTTAAGATCGTGCTTAAGTGCTTCTGCTAGAAAAATCCTTATTTAAAATTCAATCATTGTTTCAAAGGTTTCAGAATTAGAGCCGGAATATCAGAATGTACATTAATTTTGTATAAAAAATAATTAGATAGCATGTGATGATGTGTCACTAAGAGATGACTTTTATGCAACCTTGTAAACCGCATATTAAAGTTACATTAAAATGTTATATTAGTTATAGTTATAATTGTATGTCTTAACAGTTATGGTGCTACAATCTGGTGAAAAATTATTGAATAGAAAGTACCTATTATTAAATAACGGTACAAAAACTTTAAAAAAATATAAATCTATTCAGCATTCATAATTTATATAGAATTAGTAAAATTAAAATAAAATAAAGTGAGTATACCGGATTTAACGCATACTTTATTGTTTACGTATTCCTCGCTCTTATATACGACGCAAGTAGCATGCGGAAGTTAAGGCTCTTGCTCGAGTTATATGTATCACGTAAACGACCGAAGCAAGCTACCAGTATAATTAACTCACGCATGTAGCCCGCGCGAGTAGCTTGCGCTATTACCCCACGCAAGCTGCTTGCTTTGTGTACAAGCATCATTTATTTATTTTTTGAGCACATAGTACAAATAATTATAATTGGTCTCAATAGTAGCTCAAGTATTTATTAAATAATTCTCTGCATATAAATAAACAAATCTCGAAACAAGACTCTAATTATTAGTACTATTCCTAGTGAAGTCGAAAATCCAACGCGTTCAAAATAAATCAAAACATTGACAACTGTTACCAAATGTTTCAAAACATTTTCGGAGTCTTGGACACGATATTTATTCTCCGTGAAACAATAGTTTGAACTGCACAGTGGTATACAGGGTGTTAAAACCAGGCACGATAGCACTTAACAGTTACGTGGGTAGTAACTTCAAAGCGTTGACACTATCTATTCTAGGGCTTGCACAACCGCCACAACGTTCCTGTATTCAAAATGTTGTGTGTTCATAAAAGCTAGATTAAACTTTTAAATGAAGTAACGTAAAATCTCAAATACGTGATGGAATTAGGAATGAAATACTTTGGCCAGCCCTAAAGATTTCCAGAAACATACATGCAAAATGTATACTGGATATGACGCTTGTTTGCAATATTCTATCCAAGCGTTGTAATATCATGAGTTTGATTTATTATTTGTAATGTTTGCTGTTCATTGACTAATGCTGCATTTGCATTACTATATTCGCAATGTAGATTTAATTAAACGAAACCGGTAGCATCGATAATGATTCCAGATTCCATGTTTAAGCGTCTAGTTTTAATAAGTTCTGTATAGATTTATTGCCTATATGAAATTAAATCATGGCGGTGTAATAATAATTCAATTCAATTATTGCAGTGAATTTAGTTTTAACTATTTGGTGATTTATTTTATGATTTTGAATTTGCTTTATATGTAGGATTGATTAGGGCAGATATCAAGTATTCATATTAAAAAGCAAGGCAAATAGGTTACTTTTCGGTGTCTGTTGTTTTTACATATCCTAAAGTTATCCGAGAACATGTCATATAATTTTCTTTGTAGGTTAAAATTACGTCACGTATGATATTAGTACCAAAATCGCGACAGCTCATCAAGGCTAAAACAATTTTCGGTAGTAAGAAAATATCAGTAAAAAGAAGTAAATATGACTTATCTTGTATATGTAGTAGCTGAATCTTGTTTTAGTGTTAAATGATACTTTAATTAATATCATAATATTTGTTTTTAAGTTCTATTTGTTTTGTTTTTTTAGGTTACTATTATCTTTTTCAGTGACGAGTTTTGGCCGTTACTTTTAATGGTAAATCACTTAGACAATGAGAAATAAGCGCATCTTTTTTAACTTCGATTGTATAATGCCAGAATTTATTAACAATTAGCACCTTGTTTTTTCAATATTAAAAACACCACAGTATTTTACGTGCTTTTTGACTAAACTGTATCTTCATACCCGTGAATCATTCACCAATTCGCCAGTGAAGCGTGCTTGATTATGTTGTGGTGTTATCGCCCCAGGAATATTTATTACACTCATCCATGGGGGAGGCCCATGCAAGCCAGTGGACGGAGAAACGAACGATTATTGCGAAATATCCGATTAATGGATAGATTATAATGGATTAATGTGCACAGGTAGGTACTTTGCGAGAGCGGTAATTATAATTGACTAAAGGAATATAATAGATACGTTAATTAAACATATGCGTTAAACATATAACCTTCTCTTTTAAGCTACCTAACAAGGTAATTAACTTTTTTTAAGTGCCCTTTTGCATTATGGGTAGATCCTGTGTCAGGTGGGATTTCACAAACATTTTAATCGTACACAAGAACCACCCAGATTCGGAGCAATTATTTGCAAGTCACATACATTTGTCTCGTGTGGAAATCGAACTTTCAACACACCGCGCAGTAGCAATCCCAAAAGCGGCCACTAATACCATTTCGCCATCCGGGCAGTAACTCCAGTTGTAAATAGCGTCCTGTATGATCCTTATCATAATACGTAAAGCTTAGTAGATATTTTTACTTTTCCTTGTGCCTGTTTCGTTAATATTAGAATAAAGCTTACCTCATACTTATTTTGAGATTTTAGATCATAGAGATTATATCAGTACCCTACAGGATCTTTTGATGAAAATACGGGCTTGAAATGCCAAGTTTTTGTTTGATATTATAATAAGTTTAATTTATGATATAATATACCTATTAAGTAAAGCTAGCTTGATATATTTAGTATTTTATGTTTATTTATTTAGGAACTCTAAGAATATTCATAGAATTTTAAAAAGTATAATTATTTGAATATTTGGGATGTCAGGTATAGTACATACATATATATATTAGTAGTCAATTACAGTAGAACATAGCATGCACAATAACAAATAAGTAAAACAACAACTTAAAATTAAATCAATATTATTTTATTAAAATCTGCAGTCATTAAATTTTTTGTGAATAGTGACGAAGAATATACATATGAAGATTGATAATCACATCAAATGGTTTTTAAAACTGCTTCGATTGGCAGACCGTCTTTATTCTACAAAGGTTTTGTTATTAATCTAAAGGCTAATTTCTATTTTTAACTACATATGTTAGGAAAGTACATCGCTTGCTTAACATAGAATATAACTGCCTATATTTTCTCGAATTGCAATAAATGGCACCCACGTTGCGCCATCTAAGTTTAAAGTCTATGTAACAGGGAGTGAAGTTAGTACCTAAATACAGGTATCACAAACCTAAAATCGAACTTGTGCTTATGGCCAGAATTAAAATGGATTTAGTAAATATAACAAATGTAAAGTTTAGAAGAGAACAATATATTTTTTTATATTTAAAATGCAGATCTGAACTAATATTATAAATGCGAATGTGAGTTTGTTTGTTTGTTTCGCTTTCACGCCTTAACTACTCGACCGATCATCGTGAAATTTAGCATACAAGTTGTCAGGGTTATAGAAAGGACATAGACATTTCATCCAGGAAAAAAGTACTGTTATAAACATAATATAACTTAATCTATATTTAAGCGGGCAAAGTATAGTACAAAAATAAACATGAACAATAATACCGAAAACCTTAATGTATCGGTAAAAAGCACTTAGTTCGATACCGGCAGCATGATCTAAGTTCGTGATTGTTCTCACAACTTGTTCATTCAGTTTATAATTAAACTTGGGTCAAGTCCTAGTTGACTTCGATGTAGTTGCACGGGCTCCCGGGAACTTTCTTTGTTTGTTTACAACTACTGCTTTGATTATCCTTTAAGTGCCTCCCAGATTGATAAATATTCAATTAGAAGATAACTCCGTATTACCAGTTGACACTAGAAGACTTGAGTTTGTAATATCGCGCTGAATTTTAATGGATTATTTATAAAGTGGAGTGGGTGTTACTCTCTTGACGCTTCTTGATTAATAGTTGATTATATAATTAGAACTTCCATTCCAGGTATTAATTGTTATAAATTAATACAGCAAATGGAAAGAAAATAAAATAATTTGAGGATAATCTCGAATTCCGTGGAAAATGTGTTACTATTAAATCTTAATTTAATGATGGAAATATGATAGTAGGTATAGTATATTGATGTATATGTTTTCATTTCTCTTCGAAATGTCGTGTTTTTACCGAAGAAAGGTGAAGGTACGGATAATACCTAACATAAAATTATTTTGTATGCCAAAAATACTTTATTCTTAATTATCGGTTAAAACGCGTTTACGATAATACACAAAATCGAAAGAAATTCAAACGTATTGAACTAAATTAACGTATCCTAAAATAAAGGCATTAATTGGCCTAAAAAATCTTTTACTGGGTAGGTAACAATTATAGGTATTTGTTATTTTAATATTTTTGAATAGAAAAATAATACGGCTGTTGCTACCTTTTAAGGCATATTTGTTTTTATACAACAAAGGCCGCAAACTTAATAATATATAAATTACGGTGGGTTGTGATCGTTCATAATACTGGAATAAAGGTATTTAAGGACTGAAAGGTTATGAATGGATATATGAGGTTAGCAGGAAAACCTCTAGCACATTAAATACTATTCTTATGCATGTTTTCTGTAAGTTGATGGTATTTTCTCAGGTGAGCCGGCTCATAAGTAAACCATGATGACAATGGCGGCGGTCAACTAAAATTATTATAAAATTAAAGAACTAGTCGTTATATTCCTTGACGTTGCCTATTTATTGTACCCGTTTAGTTAGTATATAGTTTATAGTCATAGTATAATCGTAAATATGTTATATAGTGGTAATTAATATATTCCCTTTTTAGGCAATGCGTAAATAAAATATACATAGACGGATGGATCCCTCAAAACTTTTAACTTTTTTGAAATATTTTTTTATCTGTTTTGTTGTTCATACGTATATTAAACAATTTACAGAGGGTTGTTTATTAAAAAAATATCACTTGTCCGCATTACTTACCAAAATATGTATTCTGTTTCATGTGGCGAATCAAAGCGATCCCCCTTTTATTAAAAAAATACAAAGTACGTCGAAAATTCTAACATTCGCGAGCGGGCGCGCGCGGAACAGGGTAGTGAAATAGATTTTAATTTTAGATTCAGTTCATATGTCGTACGAAATTGTAATGTAATAATCCTTTGTCAGCGTTTAACTGACATTATATTGTTCTTAGAAACGATTTACATTTATTATATTATACTTAAACTAGATCTTACCCGTAATTTCTTGTGCGTAGAAAACACTATGAACTAATTGAAGATAAAACATGCCTTAAATTTAAGTTGTTCTCCAGGTTCCTATACTGTGAAAGTGGCATTAAAATAATTCTGTGGTTATTTCGTAATGTCGGGACAAAGAAAAGGATAAGACAACTACCGTCCACTTTCAGGCTCCCAGTGGCTACTGCAAATTTTCTAAACGTAAACTAAATATATAGCTCGGACTGGAAATTAAATACGGGACCTTACGATAACATTCAAAATTTGATGACTGATATTGGCAGATATTTCAGCACTGATCCGTACATTCATATGTTATGTATATTATTATTTAGAAAAACGTTGCCCTTGTTACTTTTTAGCTTATTTAAAGAAAGAGTAAATTTCTTTCTCCTCTTTATCGTGTAGAAGACGTTATTCCGTATAAAACTTTCAAAGATAAAAATAATTGGGATTAAACAGCTTACACGAATTATCTGTGCTTATACATATTATAATGTTTTTGTCGGCTATTGCCTTTGTCGTTATTATTACTTGAAGTGGTGACGTTTGTCACTCATTTGTTATCTCTAATCAATTTTGATTTACCATGCATATGAACGATATCTTACAATCAAATAAAATTGGCAATTTGTTGAAAAGAGTCGTTGTGAGAGTCTATCTATATATGTATTTTATTTTTGACGCTGTAGCAACTTATTTTTAAAAGTCTTTATCTGCAGTCTATTTATGTAAACATCACGCGTAAGCTTATGCAACCAGCCCTTTTCATAATCTGTCTATTGGTAATGAATATACCCATTAGATACTGTGTTTGACCCGACAATGGGAACTGGGACATGACGAGATCTAAGGGATCCGACTTTTCTTTTTATTTTTACGACATAGATTGCATAGATGGTGCAATGGTTTAAGTCGTCACCTCGCCACTACGCCACGCCGAGAGTTGGGGTCTCCTGCGGTATTAACTTTGTCTGGTTTACAAATAGTTGTTTTGAGCCAGAGTTTACTTTGTGTGCGATGCAGGAGTTACAACTAGTGAGGAAGTTATCCGTTTATTTCTATAAAGTATGAAATATGTAACTTGGAAATAATACTCTATAATAAAGCATAATTATTAAAATTTTAAATTAAACATAAAATATCAGTTAGGGATTATATCACACAACTGTTCAGAACCTATTTAACTGAAATATTTTTCAACCTATACAAGGGAATAGCAAAAATGTTTAAACTGTAAATCTTATAATTTAAGCTGCTAACGATTATCCTTCAATTTAAAATGAAAAGCAACCCGTACCTATCAATGCATTACGTACGTTCCTTTTTATTAAAGGTCGAAGACATTATTTTATTATAGTTTATTCACCTTTTAAGTGCTAAGGATCGTTGCAGTATAGTTATCTCTTTAGCTCTTGAAAGGTGAATACGAAGATTATTGCATATTAGAAAAAGTCTTGAATCTCAAGTAGCTATTACATTAACTTGCTATAAGAATTATGGTTGGAAAGCTTTTAAAAATACTCCGTAATCATTACGCTTTATATTTTCTTACTACTTGTTTAAGCAAAATTTTACTTAGACCGAAATTCAAATTCTGTTGTTCATATCACTTAGAAATACTATCCATAACTTTACTAATAAAATTTTATAAAGAGGATTTGATTTTTTGTTTGTTTGTAAGTATTTATAGCAAAAACTACTCAACCGATTTTAAAAATTCGTTCACCAAAGCTATATTATCACCGAGTAACATAGGCTATATTTTATTTAAAAACAAGTATTGTTACATAATCTAACTTAACCTAGTTTTATGCGAGCGAAGCTGCGTGCAAAAGCTAGTATTAAAAATATAATGTACATATGTTCTACCATCTGGTGTAATCTCTATATCACAGAGGCCTATACAGACATTGAAATAATGCACATTAAGACAAATAAGAAACAACTTAACATTAAAAACTAAAACTAGAATATTAAATAATTAATTCATTTAGGTCACATTGTGAATAATGAAAGTCAAACTTAGTTCTAACTAAGTTACACTCTCATATTTATATCTCTCGCGGGGATTGAACACGCATCGCGGCTTAATATCAGTCAGATAACCGCTTAAAATACAGCGCTATTAATGCAGTCTACTCTCTATGTTCACGCTAATAAAGTCATAAACCAAGTAATCTAAAGTATACTACTATAAGGAGCAGTTATACCGAGTAGCATGTCAGACAACGGCCGATAACCTAGGGAGCGAGTCGAACTGTAGGTAAAGTGGGTTGTAGCAGCCCCCAAGGCGCAGAACATCGAACCGCGAGCCTTGTACAATCGGACGTTGTACTGTGTAAGAGAAAACTTTACTGCAGATAATCCAGTGTAAATTATAATGACGTGGAGTGTTTACTGTTTACGGAAGATTGTTATGTGTAATATATTACTTTGTAGGTTATTTATTTAAAAAGTGTGATTACGGTAGCGGCAGTGAATACGACTGTTGTGCATGAGGTTAGGTTCGAATTTAGCTTGACCGCAAATATATTATTAGTAGTAGTACGGAGTCTAGAACTGTGTTCGGTAATGAGCTCGTCCTCTGTTACGTTGAGTAAAAAAAAAAAGTGGCTATGGAGGATATATACAACTCTGAATATTCCTTTAGGTATAAAGATCAAATATATACAGCTGCTACATGCAGTTGTATTTTAATTTTAAATTGAACTGTGTTCCTACCTGACTTTCGAGCTATATTTATGCCAAATAACAAAATCAGTTCAGCGATTTAATTGTAAAAACATAGCAAATAAACAGCACCAGGACGGCACATACAGGGTGTCCGGTAAATAATGGATAACCTTGAAATGTCTTATAGTAGAACTGAAGGCAATTCAGAAAAAATGAAAAAATACATGTAAAAATATTAAATATTAAAAAGTGCAAGCTATATTAGCATAGCATACTTTTGACTAGATCTATTAGCATAATAGTGTTTAATAATAAAACAACAAAAACCGATGAATTTCATTCATTTATAGTCGTAGTATACAAGAAAGTTATACATGGTAATTAAAAAAAATCACATACATATCTCAGGTAGTAGTTAGGATAGATTTGTTTTCATATTTTTTCCTGAACGGCCATCAGTTCCATTATAAGACATTTCCAGGTTATTCATTAATTACCGGACACCATGTATAACAAATATACAATTTTTACTTAAAGTAGTTTCAATTATATCTTCTTTATTTTTTCTTTTCGTGTGGCTAGTGGCCAACCTGTTGTCAAGAGTTGTTCAAGCTGCCCGTAGGCCTCTGACATGGCTTAACGACTGCTGTCACTTTGGCAACAACCGGGACCAACTTCTTACGTGCCCTCCGAAGCACGGAGATGCTCAGATGAAATACCATTAAGCGGTCACCCATCTATAGACTGACCGCATCTAACGTTGCTTATCCTCGCTAATCGTTTACTGACCAGTGAGTGCAACTGGCTATGATGTATTATTATGTTATTTTGTACGTATTCGGTGTAAGAATCAGTTTATTCGCAATTGCTCGGCGAACAGATGTTCATATTTAAAAGGGTGGATGGCATTTACAATTAACCTATTTAATCGAAAATGAAAAACCTGAGATATACAGATGCTATTTTTATATACGCCTTATAAAACTATTTACCCTACATAATACTTTTAGAATGATACGAAATATGATAAACTGTGATCGTCATCGATATATGTAGTTCAAAACGTCAAGTATTTTCATGCATTGCGTGTAAAAAATTGATGTGAATGAGACCTGACTAGAATAGGTCAAAACATTGAAAATATTAATGCAAATCTACATAAAACTTACCTCGAATACTTTGACTCCATTATATTCTTTAAAATAAATATATAGTTGCCATATTTAGCGTAGGAAGTTGCGAACAGGAAAAAGCGGCATGTAAACCGCGTACGAATTGAACCCCCTCAGACAGGATGTATTAAAATTTCCACAGTTTAACTTTGGGGAGCGCGAGACGATGCGTTTTGGTATTCACATATACACACCTACCAACTGTTTATATATCCTTACATCGGATTTTCTCTTTAGGCCTACCAGGCCACCTAAATTTCAACCTTATTCGTTCTCAATAAAGCCCATTTTCCCTGTATGTATTTAAGCCTGTTAATCGCCAGGAAGTTGTTGAAATATTAATGGGTACGTTATGCTCAATTTCCTGGCTTTCAACGAGTAGCTATCGGTAACTTTGTCCTCTAAAATGTTAATAGGAAGACTTGGTTGAATTAGTTGATAGATAATTAGCAGTTTTAATAAGGCGGTTCATTGTTTTAGAAAGGGAGGGGAAATTAATGAATAGTTCATTACACATTAAAACATTTATGACTCATTGAACACAAGGATTTACGGATGTAATTAAAATTTATATTTTGATGCAACGCCTGAAGTAAAACTAAATTCCAATGCAATTTCTTCTGCAATGTCTTCACGCTAAACGAGAGCAATGGAATGGTCAAATTTAATAAGGATAGCTGAAGAGATAAGTTTTTGGGTAAATATCTTGTAGCTCTGAGAGACCATTAAGCCTCATTTTCGATGCACCAAGCGGGCAAAGTCATGGAGCAAGCTACTAGATTATTATAATTAATGGCCGTCCAACAAGGCGAAGATCTAAAATGTTATTTTGTAGTTGTTCATAAATCGTTAAAGCTTTCATAACTCTGTTGAGAATTTGCATTGAACGTTAAATATATGATAAATTAAAATTGCAAAGCCTACGTGGAACATCAAACAAAAGCGATGTCGAATTTCAAGCCACGGTTTCGTCATTTTAAACATGTTAGTCGGTCAGCAGCACTTTTATACGATTGCGAGCGCCAAACATAAGAGACGTGAGAGGTGGACGCTTGTGAAAAATTACATTTATTAAATTTCCGAACGTTATTCAACACGGCATCCGTTGATTATTCCAATTTTTCGCATCGGCCGTTCCCGTTAATTGTTTTCCCAGTCGATCCAATTCGCTCTTCAGTTAGCTTTACAATTTCAAAGTGTCATTTGATTCGTGATGGATTTCGGAAGTTTTTTGGCAATTTCACGGTTCACGGGTATCCCCGATGGATTCTGTTTTGTTTCAACATACATCTGAATCCGCGGATCAACGCCGATGACGTAGTTTTACGCGATTGTACCGAAAACTGTGTACAGCAGAGCTATTGAAACGCGAATATTTAAAAAAAAATATTTTCCAACTGTTTCTTTTTGCAATGGTAGATCGACTTCTCCTTTTGATTCACGATCGATTTATCCTTTTGATTCACATAACAATGAACATGTTTATGCATCAACGGATTTAAGTGATGTATGGCACGTTTAAATTATGAATAGGTGACTTGCGTTTTAACATACCTTACGTAAGGTATAATGTTTTAAAAAGCTTATTACACCTGTTGGTTGTCATAGTCTGTACTACTATACTCTGTCTAATCTTCAGAGAGATCATAGGGCTATTAGCGTAACATCACACCACTTCCTGTTCTGCCAACTAAGCGCTTACTTATCGAGATCGAATATCCGAAATTTGTTTGACTGCGATCTTCTATAGAATTAATTTACAATAGAACTGCTGCTGCTCTTAGACTTACAAAGGAATTCTGTGGCGTCCAGGACTTCTATTTAAAAGAAAATATGTACTAAGTTTTGTCGTTCTTTTTCAAGGTCCCGAGGAATTTCCTGACATTCTATCAAAATAAGTCACAATTCTATTTTCGTTTTCTGAATCAAGTGTACAATTCTATGACAAATAAAATGTTGATACACAGACCTATTGTTCATTTCAATAAATTGCCGGAGTACTTTTTTATCCAAAACCAAATAAAGCCGGCAGTGTCCAGACGGTAAGTTCGTATCATTGCGAGATCAGCTCTTGATTACACAACAAAACAAATATAACATTAAAAGCAGTAATGATCATAAAAACGTCACAATAAATAACCAAGTTTAATTTAAAACATAGCATATTATGTGGCGAAATGTCTCAATTTATTAAATGTAAGCGTGACAAAAGCCGTAAATGTGATATGGTCACTTAAATCACAGCAATTGCCACGCCCATGCTGACCAAAATTATGTTTTCATGTAAATTCGTGTTAATTTTAACCACAAGTATAATCAATTATGTTAAGATCTATTACGACTTACCTTCGCCTGTCGAGACGAATGCTTTAGAGAGTATTTGTAAGGTTTGCTAGTTAAACAAGGAACCGTTTAAGTTTTGTTTTAACTGTCCGTATGATATAGAAAGAGTCTGTTTAGGCTGGAGACCTATCATTCCACGTTTTTAGGTATTTGTAACCATTTTAAAGAACAAGTTAGCTTACATAAAAAGTGAGGGAAAATATATTAATAAAGCCTTTATCATAAAATGTATATAAATTTTCATATGTTATGTTAATTACATGTACCGTGTACTTGACTTTCATGTTCTTGAGTTGCAAGCTTTCACTTATATTGTACAAAATACAGGCGAATATACATTATATAAGAAACTACAGCGACTACATTCTATTATTTATCCCTATGCACTCAATAACATAGCCTTAAGTCTGTTACCCAACGAGGTAGGCAGAGAACACGGGTTGCCGGTTTCTACGATCCTAAATTATATTCCTCCTGCTTTATTTATTCTAAATTCTTTGTACACATCCGTCAGTGATATGACACTCTTAAAGTTGTTTTCTCTAGAATGTCTGCGATGTGGTCTTCAGTTTTCCAATTTTTCTACTTGCATATACAAGTCTTATTGTCGTCAATTATTTCTAGATGCGCATACTGCTGTGGCAACTTTCTCAATTCTTGTTATAATATCTTCTTTCACGCTATTCCACATAATTAACTTTGAATAAACTGTATAATTATGAATGCTTATACTAGGAGAGAGAATACGTTATTAGTGTAACCTGACGTCTCTTGATCTTTAGTCCGTTGGCTAACACTTAAAATTAGCATACCTGCTATTCCTGCTAACTTCGGGTCAGCAATAAGGCCGCACTGTGTAAATAATGTATTAAGCAATGTTAGTACAAACCTAAGTAAAATATAGTATCAAAGCTCTTTCTTAAACGTAAGGCAATGATTAACAATACTTTCACTTCGCCAGCTATGTTTACTTTTACAATAAAGTTGGCAAAACTATTATCATCAACCAATCTTAGAGACCGCTTGCTGCAGTGTAACATTTACAGATAGTGGGATAAAGTAACACCGTAACAATTTTACAAGCGCAGTACACTAATGCTACTAGTGCAGTATATTAATGAGTGAAATAGCATAAATATAGATAATTCTAACTAATATTATAAATGGCTTTTACGCCTTATCTACTCGACCGATCATCATGAAATTTTGCATACACGTTATCATAGGTACAAAAAAGACATAGGTTATCGTTCATCCAGAAAAAAAGTACTATTTCCGAGCCAGCGAAGCCACGGGCCAAAAGAAGACATATAAAAAATATAATGTGGTATATTTATCTACACCTGTTCTTTGCATGTACAGTGCTTTAATCGTGCAAATAAGTTAGCCGCGTCAGTTCACAGAGCCAGTATGATAGCAACAGCGCTTGTATCGCCGCAGGCTGCTACTGAGATCTATCAGGCAAATGTTATCCATCAGATAAGACACTTTCCTAGTACCTTATACCAATAGCAAAGACTATGGGCTCTTTTCAATATTGATATTTAATAAACACTTTCTAAAACTAGCTAAACGAATTGAAGACTTTGAAAGATATGAAACACTAGATTAAACCCGCGGCTTTGTTCGCGTGAATGGAACATAGATTGGTACTTTTTTCTGGATGAATGGCACACTATATCCTTTTCTGTACACGTGACAATGTGTATGTAAAATTGCATGATGATCGGTTGAGTAGTTATGGCGTAACAAACAAATAAACTAACATTCTATTCATTAGTAAATATAGAATTGTGAGCATATATTAAACAAAACAAACATATTTTAGCTAATTTACTGTTGAAAACATTTATTTGTATGTAGGTAATTTATACAACTCCAACATTTGGTTAAAGTTCTCTTGGGACTCCATGTTAATCGTGGAGTTACAAACATCCTACAATTTCTATCGACAACAAAACCCTTATCGATTCTGCATTCGGCATCGATTTCCTTGTTATCATAAATTATTCTTAGTCTACTTGTAAGTGACTAATCGATAAACATCGTACCACATGAGATTGTGATAACGATTCAGATATTGAATAATATTATGTTGAATTTGTACGTTTGCTTTTTAGAACGTCTTTACTTTTCAGATTTAATTCATGCTCAGAGTAGACCGTAATCATGACGATTATGGTATCACCAAGTATCTTTCCATATCTTTCGTTTCACTAGTTAACCCGCGCAACTTCGTCTGCGTCACATAAGAGAATATGCCCCTTTTTGCAACAATGTTTATTGATGTTCCGCTCCTATTGGTCTTAGCGTGATGTTATAGCCTATAGCTTTCCTCGATAAATGGGCTATCCAACACTAAAATAGTTTTTTCAGTTCATACCAGTTGTTCCGGAGATTAGCGCGTTTAACCAAACAAACAAACTCTAGCTTTACAATATTAGTTTAGATTATTGCTTGCTATTTACAAAGGTAGCTAAATAAAGTCAAAACCTACGAAAAAGATCTATACTGTCACTAAATAAGGCTGTACAAAAAAGGCGAGAATACACCGCACCCTGTGTGCGATGAGTTTAGAGTATCTTGAAACTTTGCTATGCTTTGTTTGGTCTTGGTTTAATGTATATAATTATTTTTTAAAGGCGTGATCTGAATTTCAAAGAAACTATTTTCCTTGAGCTTGTAATATAATCAATAGTAAGCATTCGTTCATACCACTCATTTGGAAGTACAGCTTTGTATTAGATGGGTAATCAACCGTCCATCCGAAAACAATTTCCATACGTAATACGTACGTGCCTTCACCGTTTCATAGTATTTAATTCTATACTAATAAGTTCCGATACTGTAAACCACATCAAAGGTCCGAATTAGCATGAGCGGGCACGTTTGAGGGATAATAAAGTGGTAGTGGTAGTCAGCTAGAGTACCTTAGGGGCTAATTTCGCTTGGCAAGTAATGATTATGAGTCTGCGCGAGGCCTGCAAAGGACCGCAATATGCAAATGATTTTAGCCTTTAGCGGTGTACTGTCCGAAGCTTCTGGAAATATAATTCTATTAAAATAACTTCAAAACTTTTTATAGTATTTCACCATCACCTGTATTAGAATTCTATTATGACGGATTATATCTTTTATAAATTTTATCGTTTTCGCGATAATTGGAATATTGGATTTCTTATATTGAATAGTAAAATACGCAATTCTCGTTAGTTTTTATGCCATTAAAATAGCCAACAAGCATACAGTTTTACCGTTTTACTGTTTGGCGGTAAGCTGTTAGGCCAAGCAATTAGTCTGCTTTGACTAGCTGCTGCGTAGACAAATCTTCTAAAAAAAAGAGTAGCTTAGTTACCAGCACAAGGGATAATGTCAATACCTATCGGTATTGTTAAATATTAACTTCTCCGCGCAGAAACGAGACTAGGATGCCTGTCTATGATCTTCAGTAGTGCGAAGGTATTTCCTCTGAACGCTTGCCCACTTTAAGCAAAATGCCAAGCGTAGGGCTCTCAATATATACTGCCTCACACCAGTTTATTCAAAATTCATAAAAAGCCGCCGCAAGCCCACCACTAGCGATAATCCTTGTGTTGCGGAAGCTTTACGTATATTGGAGCTAAAAACACACAACATCCAGGCACGAACCAACTGCCCATTGATTGCAGATTTTTTGGTACCGTGTATGTAATAAAGATATATTGGTTTCAACCGTCCTATACTATTAAAAAAACTTACTTGCGATGTTATATCCTTCGTTAAAAGGAATACTTATTATAAATGCGAAAGTAACTCGGTATGTCTGTTTGTTACGCTTTCAAGACTAAACCACTGCACCGAGATTAAAAAAAAAGAAAATATTCAGGAAGATAGATTGTATCGTGAGGAGAACCTTCTATTCAGATATATATTCACGCAGGCAAGGCTGCAGGCAGAAACTAGTTTCATATTAATTATTTTACTCATTACTATGAAACGCCCGCACTCGTAATTTCTGTCTGAATAGTGCACCGGACTCCCGCTAGCAATACTTATATTTTATTGCTTGTAACTTAAGCAGAATCATGCGGAGTATTAACATCATATTGTTCATTTAGTTTGATCACCAATCATCATAAATATCACGTAAGAATGCTTGTTTTTATTATTAATTAGTCTTTAGAACCATGTACTTTTGAGATTTAATATTAGACGCTTATAGTATAGCCGTTATTATAGCAGCAGTAAAACGTATTATTGTAAACGTGTTTTGAAGTAACTTTCAAATCGAAGAACAATGTTACATATTAAAAAAGTCACTAACAATGAAATTACTGGAATCCTTGTTTAGGTTAGGTTAGTACTTGCTTAGCTAAATATTGGTAATCTGGTGTGAGTTCAAGTTGATAGTGAGATGAATGTAAATCGAATCCACGTCTTGATCGCAAGTGCAATGCCTCGTTGCCTTTAGAAGCTATTTCACATATTGCTTTTCTGTACTATTACTTGGTTAACGTCTTATGCCAAGCAGAACCTTGCGACACTAGGAATTACCCGTGCTTTTCACATAGATAGTTGTAAGTTGTAACTATTTTCTAGCATTTGATTCTGTTATGGATTTTGATTGCTTTGTTAATCCCATGTGCAGCTTAGGTTTAATTGAAAGGTTATGGTGTCGATTCCCGAGTCGAGCAAAGCGTTTTTTTCTGATCCCTGTTTTTCAGTAGCAATGGGCAATCTATGAATGTTTAAGTAGGCTGTAGATTTGCCTACCTCTTTGGGAACATACAGGTGAGATACAAAATATGTGTTATTTTGAATGAATTGTATTAAATTTTATGTTAAATCAATAATTTGTTGTACAGTCAAATAATCACATGTAAAATTTATTCGATATCAAATTGAACGTTTTATTCTATAAACGTTAAACTTGATAGCCTGTCTTGAAGTATGTGGACAAAATTTCATCACTGAAACATTTTCAGCTTACGCAAGTAGGGACCTCCCATAATTCAATATAAAATGTCAATCTAGATCTTTAACAGGGACTAGCTTATCTTTCACTTTTATTCGAAAAAGAAGTATTTGCATTTAGAGATAATCCATGTTATACATGAAAGACTTTATTTCGAAGTTAGAAATCGTAGAAATGTTTAAATACTTGTGTTTAATTGTTCAATGCATTATAGATCATGAGTAGAGGCAGGATAGACAGTAGACATTAATATACGACATAAAAAAGATTTAGGTAGTAGATAAAACTGAAATCTAATAATGACTTCAATTCAATAACGATGTGTGCTTGAAACCGAAAAATATTGAATGATCGAAAATTGGACGAAATCGTATTCGAATGCCAATTTATATTTTGTCACCGATAACTATTCGAATAAGGATCGAATAGTTGATTCAAGATTTGATACGCATTTTTAATTTCGTTTTTATTTATTTATTTATTTGGATCTCAACAAATTATACACATTCTTTACATCTAAGTAATAATTTACAGACATACCTTGTGCTCATTTACTTACAGGTGACCACATCTAACAAAAATAATGTTATTATTTTTGCCAATCACGGTTTGATAACATATTTAAAAATTATGGTTTTGTTGTGACCGATCATGTATGAGCCGTTTGCTGTTTTGGTTGTCATAAAATTCTTCATTCAACAAATAATGCGTTAAAATCACAATCAATGGATATTTTAGAGTCACTTGCATAATCGAATGTTTCAAAGATTTATCGCATCTCAAACTCTAATATTCTCCCTCAGGATTAATGCCTGGTCTTTTAATGCACCAATAATTTTTAAACAGAAAAAAGCAAAGACCCTTTTACGTGCCTATAATGAACCTCTGTCAAGCTTTTCTCGGCAATATACCCATAATTTTAACTATATTTGAAATTACGACAATGAATCATATAACATACGAGTAGATATTTATTAAAATAATATTATCTACCTATCATCTCTACTTACCTATATCAAAACTACGAAGTGTTATTTATATACTTCTAACAACCAGTTACTATGCAACAAGGCAATTTAATTTGGATCCATCGGAACACTCAAATAAAATTACTCCTTAATCTTCAATAACAGTTACTAGGAATCAGTCTCTAAACAAAAGGATAGATTTATGTTGAACGTTAAATATACCTTTTACAAAGATTAAGTACGAAAATGCTCCATTTAAACGATTAAGCTTTTGTTAATAAGCGTTCTAGAGAACAACAAAGGGGTGACAAATAATTCGTTTATTTCCCCCCTCTAAAGATAGGATAATCATTCAAGACAGTAATCGAGTACTTGAATTATCGGACACTTTTGTCAGCTCGGTCGTCTGATAACGCAGAAAGATGGCTCCACTTATTTAAGATTCTGGTTACGTGATGGTTGATTTCACAGAGGAATATTTTTGGATAATGATCGCTCTAAATCAAAGAATGAATCTAAGAAGTTTGTTAGTTGTGGTAAAGGCGGATAAACAATATTTGAAAACATATTTCAATCGATATTAGCACCTATGGTAATAGATTCATTGACTCCACGCCATATGACGCAGTGGTTTTAAAAGTCGCTTTGCTTTTGGCGCTATAGCGATTGTTAGAATTATATTAGACATAGAGTTTACAGCAGACAAATTGGTCCAGACTGTAAATACGGCCTGGACAAGTAACTGCCCTGAAAGGGAACTTAGGCCCAAGAGGGTACTGTGGTGGACGCCAGAGTTGGTCAAGCTGAGGCCTGAAACCAGAAGAGTGTTTAACAATGCTAGGACCAGCAGGGACTATAGCGGTTACGCTCGCTGTTTGACCAACTACAACAAAGCTGTGCGGAAAGCCAAACGGAAGGCTTGGAGAGCCCACTGTGAAAACATCAGTACTATTCCTGAAGGAATGAGACTCTCCAAAGCTATCTCGACTGTCAGAGCACACCCATTGACAACCATCAGAGATGGCAATGGGCAGCGAACAGGGTCCGGTAAGGAGACACTAGCAATGATGCTAAACACACACTTTCCGGACTGTAAGATAATAGAAAAGGAGCAGGAGGACCCGATTAGCCTGGTTGAACTAGGCTACCGTACAACCAAAGCAGATTGGGACACTGCAAGGAAGGTAGTGGATGAAGGGAAGGCCGGCTGGGCTCTAAATGGTTTTCAACCGTTCAAGAAACCTGGTCCAGACATGGTTTATCCCATTATCCTACAACAGGGAGCTGCACTCTTGGTGCCGCATTTATGCAGACTATACAGAGCCTGCATAGCTTTTGGATACATTCCAAAGATATGGAGGCGAGATTGAATGAGAGATTCATCTACATACCGAAGCCGGGCAAAGAGGACTACGAAGAAGCCAAGGCATACCGACCTATTAGTCTTGAGTCGTTCTTCTTGAAAGCCCTGGAGAAGTTAGTAGATAGACATATCAGGGAGGGAGCATTGAGAAAATTTCCCCTCCACGGGCTACAATGTGCCTACCAGTCGGGAAAATCCACTGAGACGGCACTGCATTTTGTGGTAAATAAGGCAGAACATGCATTAGATAACCGGGAAGTATGCATTGCTGCATTCCTGGATATTGAGGGAGCTTTCGATCGGACCACCTTTGATGCCATTAGTGTGGCATCGGCAAATCACGGCATAGAGCCAACCATTTGCAAGTGGATCGATTGTATGCTCAGAGGAAGAATTATTAGGTCTGAGTTGTTAGGGGATGAAATGACTGCAATGACTACCAAAGGCTGCCCTCAGGGTGGAGTACTCTCACCACTCTTATGGTGCTTGGTGGTTAATTCACTCTTAGAACAACTCAACAAAGGTCCGTACTTAACGGTCGGATATGCAGATGACTTGGTGATACTTGTCAATGGAAAATTTCCGAGCACAGTATCCAGTCTCATGCAGAGGGCCCTGAGTATGGTAGAAAAATGGTGCAGTAGTAACAATTTATCGATCAACCCAGGGAAAACTACTGTCGTGCCGTTTACTAGGATGAGAGATCCGACTGGCTTGGGAACTCTATCCATGTATGGTACACAGCTACAATGGTCCACGGAGGTGAAGTATCTAGGCATGACCTTAGATAACAAGCTAACGTGGAAACCTCATGTAGACAAAGCCATAATGAAGGCCCAGCGGGTCTTCGGTATGATTCGTTCTACTTATGGGAAGACCTGGGGCCTGAAACCCAAGGTCATCAAGTGGCTATACACGATGATGATAAGACCCATAATCACATATGGAAGCGTTGTCTGGTGGCCAAGAACCAAACTAGCAACATGCAGGAAAGCGCTGTCGAAGGTGCAGCGATTAGCCTGCATGGCTATAACAGGGGCGTTCCCTATTACGCCAACGGCTGCGTTAGAGATCCTGCTGGACCTAACGCCGCTACACATTGTTGTGGAGTTAGAGGCGATGAAGGCGCTACATAGACTATCTATACATGGGCTGTGGAGTGTCAACATGCCAGAAACTCGACACACAAAACTGGAGATCTCGAAGGATCTTAAAGAGATTATGAGCATGGGATGTGACAAAATGCAACCAATGCACATATTCAAAAAGAATTTTAAAATAAAGGTCCCCACAAGGGACGAATAGAGACGAGGTCTACGATCCCCTGACAAGGGTTGTCTCATCTGGTACACCGATGGTTCCAAAATGGAAACAGGATCAGGCGCTGGTATTTATGCCAACGACTGCAAGGTAAACCTAAGCATGTGCAAATATGCAACGGTCTTCCAGGCGGAAACCTATGCTATAATTGCCTGTGCGCAGGAGAATATTAACAACAATGTCACTGACAAGATTGTTTATATTCTCAGTGACAGTAAGCTGCTCTTAAGGCTCTGAACTCCTGTAGGGTGGACTCAGCATTAGTCCTGAACTGTGTTAAAGCCCTTAATAAAACTTGGCAGGAAAAACACAGTCAGGCTGGTGTGGGTGCCGGGGCATGCAGGGGTGCAGGGTAATGAGGAGGCTGATGTATTAGCCAAAAAGGGCTCGGAGCAACAATTTGTGGGCCCCGAGCCATTCGTAGGTCTCTCTGAGAGTACCGTCAAGGCAGCTTTGAATGCACATGGCAATGATAAACACAGGCTGGAGTGGATGGCCCTTAGGGGTCTGGAACACTCCAAGAAATTCATTGCAAACAGAGCCACGGGCTTTACCCGGAAGTTCTGCGGGTACAACAAAGGCCAAATACGCCTACTCACAGGAGCGTTTACTGGTCATTTTGGCACCAACGACTTCCTGTGCAGATTGAGATTGTCAAACAATTCGATCTGCAGAGCCTGTGGTGAACAGGACGAGTCCATATCACACCTACTGTGTGAATGTGACGCGTTGGCCGGACTAAGGATGGGTCTGATGGGATTGGCATATCCGAACCCTGAAGACTTCAGGCTTCTCCCTCTGAAGTGTACGCTGCGACTGATGCAGTACATTCATAGGGAGATAGCTCAAGGATAAACCTCGGGGCCAACACAAAAGATCCCACTGGGTCGAAGTGTCGCCGGTCTACAATGACTGGCCCCCGGATCAAGATAAGATAAGATAAGATTTATATTTACAAACGTATTAAAAAAAATAACATAATTACATACACACAAATAATTATAATACTAAATATTTACAAAAATGGTTTAGGCATCGTAGAATTCTTCAGCATCGCTGTCAACAGGTAACGTGCCCAGAAGACTGGCTGCATTGCCACGTTGAATGGCAATGCTGATTCTTTGGGCCAAGAAAAGACCAGACTTCTGATCACGCGTAACGTCGATCAGGCGTTTTGCGATCTCCCTGTACAAAATACCAGCGCTCGGATCCATGAACCTAGGGTTTCCACCCCAAACGGCGCAGAAATGTAATTACTAGTCAATATTCCGAGGTCAAAGAAATTCACCAATTAAACGAAAGATTTAGACATATTTAAATGTTTGGATGTCCAATTTTTTTCAATCAGTCATCACAGTATTATACTACCTAGTGTCAGCGGGTTTTGAGAGGTTAAAAGTGACATTGTAAAAATAAATCTGTCTCGTGATTTGCATTAAATTTGTATTAAAGGTTTTATTGTTAAATTAAAAAAATTTTAAATTATGTTTTAGACCTTAGATAGAAGAAATAAACCATTTTCACCGATTAACCGCATATCATCTTGAATAGCACAAGCAATGAAAAAAGATCTGCCTAAAAGATAAAAAATATACGATTATTTCAGAGGTATATGACGGGCGAAGCTGTGCAACAAGCAGCTATACATAGAACTTTAAAATGCACCATTTGCTGAAGCTTTCGTCGACTTTTTAATCTGTTGATCAAACAGGCGGCGGCCGAGGACAAATTTATTCTTGTACACAAAGATCTTAATCGCGATGTTTGGCTTTGAGCTTCACTTCTTTTTAAACTGTATATTTTAGAAAGATACAAGAAAAATAAAAATTTAAACGTTCGGAAACAAAATCTATGAAGCTTTTACGTGACATTATTTTCATTAACGGAGATCATTATTAATGGTTTGAATTGCGAAAGTTAGTTTAAATAGTATTATTTGAGAGAAATTAATATTTTAATGATCATTTTCCGTTTTGAAGTATAGCGAGACACCGCAAAAGTTTGTGTTGTCTTAATCACATACCCACAATACCACTTGATAAATTAAGCTGCATTTGATAGCTAGCATTATTTTAGCTACAAATATATGTCAAAAAGGCAATAAATTATTATAATTGATTGTTCTGATGGCACAGCGGTAGTGAATGCATCTGCTATGTATGAGTTCTTGAGTTTGATTCCCTTTCCGAGTGAAGTGTCATTGGGTGTTTATGTCAAGAACTTCTCAGTATCTAGTAGTACGAAGTTTCGAACTGTGCCTGGTAGACGTTAAAAGGCACGCTACCTTTTACTGAAAGAATATCTCGCAAAATGTGGGTATAAATCCCTCTACCATGATATATACAAACTAAACTACTATACACGGAATATATCGATTTATTTTAAAATCTATTCCTTTAAAAGAAATCTCTCTTACTCCTACTCTTTCCCGACGTTGACGTGTTCGGCAGCCAAATGCAATGTTCTGATCTTTGATTTTCTTTTCTTTTTATTCTTTTATTTATTAGGAACTATTCTTTGATTTATATACATATATTAAACTACAATGATTATACAAATGTGAATGAGATTAATAACGTAATCGATAATTTATATTGAAATATGATCGAATTCGTCCCAGCCCTCGTCCATAAGTGTCACAGGACCTAAGCTAAATTTTACGGATAGCTAATAAAAAAAACTGTCACTCTGTTATCTCTTGTGTGCTTATTCACACGCGCAACGCCCCTATTTTGTCACAACTCCTCAATTAACACTCTCGAATACGTTATCGTTAACACAAACTGTCAAAATAAAAATGTACAAACAATAGATACCAAATTATGATTTGTTTGTGAAACTTTGTTGCCTCACTGTCAGGTGTATTATGTATTTGTAGTTTGGCATTTGGCCAGACCATTGTTATTTAAAATTTGTTTAAAACCACAACATATGTTCTCCAAAAAATACCCGCAATAAAATTTAAATCGCACACAAAAGCGCTCATTACGTAAATTGCAACAGACACGCGCTAAATGTAGCCAGTTTCAAAAAACTTCAGTGTTTTTTGGCTTTATAGTTCTATAATAATTTATAAATGGCTTTATGTATTTAATGGCATGCAAACAAATCAAAAAACTAACTCAGAGACTGGTTCAGTGGCATAATTTTGTGCAATCGTGAGAACGATATGGGGTACGATTTCAGTCCAGGTCGGGTAGAAGTGTTTGACACAGTCTACAAATATGGGAGTATTTTAGATAACAAAATATTAAAAAAGATACCTGGCGAAATACGCCTCCTCGGAGATGATATGACGTGAGTCTATATAAGTGAGAAATTTTCAATTGACCATAAAGCTTTGTTGTTAGTATGCATAAAAATATAACATTCTTATTTAATTATAAAAATGTAATACAGTTACTCCACAAAGTCGTTACAAAAAAATAAATGTAACATGGATTTAAAACTATTGTAATTGATTCGATTAAGTAGGGAGAAAAATAAATAATTCATAGTGAGAGTTCTTCATAAAGTTAAACATCTGCCTACCCGCACTAGGCCAGTGTAGTAGAGACTTCATAGTTTACTACCGGACAAGCGCTTCTTATAAAGTTAATAGGTTATTACTTTATAAGAAGCGCTTGTTCAGCCAAGCCCTTCTCTTATAGAAAGCCCATCGCCAGCAGCGGGACAGTTTATATAAAGGACCGTTATTTTTATTTTAAAATAAAGAGGATAAAATAAATAAAGCAATACATATTAAAACCAATTTTACCAAAACCGCAGAAACATAAAAATGCACATAAACAATAATTCTATCACATATACACAACACCATCTAGCCCAAACTAAGCTTGTACTATGGGAACTAGACAATGGATAAACATACATTTATATATATACTTCTTTTTTGTAAATACATACATATACATTTCACCCAGACTAAGACAAACATCCATGTTCATGCACACAAATGTTTGACTTGTGCGGGCATCGAAGCCGCGACCTCAGGCGTGGCAGTCGGTTACACTAACCACTACGCTATCAAAGAGTAAATACACGAACACATTCGTGTTAAAAAATATAAATTATTGAAAGTGATTTTAGCAAATCATTCACGCATTGAACAATATCGATACTCTTCCGATACATTTGTATAATCTTAAGTTGTGCAACTGGTTGTTAAATTATTATAATAACTGTTGGGTTAGCGTGTAAATTGTAGGGCATTAAGCAAATTCGGTCAAATTACCGGTACGACCAATAATAACTGCAGGCTACTTCCAAACTGTTCAGCCAACATTTGGAAAGCATAAAACAAAGTATTTGCATAATTTTGTGTTGCATCTTAAATTCTGTTCTTCGTTCAACACTGATTGCCGTTTGTTTTTAATATAAAGAAATTGCAAACTGCGGTTGCCTTAGCTGTTGTTGCAAGTTGCCTTTATTTCATAAAATTCTTTTAGAAGTCTTGATTATGAAAATTTAATTACTTCTCTTGTTTGATTAATTATTATATAAACTAGGTCAACCATTATTCATTATTTTAATTACTCATATATTGTTCATGAAACAAGTGAGATTATTAAATAAAAATAATATATTATTTTAAGGCGTAATAAGATTTATGTATTTAATAAACACAGTATTGTTTTTTCTATATATTTTGTTTTAAGTGATGAAATTGTTGTATCAGGAATAAACAGATTTTTGCATTCAAAATATTCACTTTTGGAATGCTGGAGAAAAACCAATCCACAAAATGGATTCAATGTAGTAACGGAAGCTTTTAGGTTTAGATGTCTATCAGTTTATTCCATCTCTACAATGTGTTATCGATTTTCTATTACAATATCATTGTATCTACTACTGGAAACTTAATACATTATATTGCAACTGCAATCATTACTGCAACTGGATCCAATATTACTTTGATTTCATATTAATTTCAATATAAATGAACTTCCTGCGATATTGCATTTAGATAATGATTAATCTAGTAATATTGCTGTAGACATAATATGATTTCAGCAGTAGAATTAGGATAACAGAAATCGTATTTTATATTGAGTACAATCGCCTAATAATAGTGTTGTAATGCAAAACGAAAAACAGAAACAAATAGGGGAATTGTAAATTATGACATGCGTCGAAACATCATTTACGTTGTCGTCTCCAGCTGCATTCAAGCGCATAATTTTATTAAAGTACCGACGTATTTATACCTGATTAACAACATTATTTATGACACGAAAGAACAAACGTTGCAACACTTGCAACGTAAATAAAACGTGTCATGTCGCACGTAATTTATACGGTCCACATTTTGTGGCGAATCCAAAAAGGGGGCAGCGTGGCTCGCTAAATGAAACGAAACAACTGTTGTATGGCATACGCCCCGTTGTACACGGACGTCGTTTAGCAATTTTAACTAATGACGTCTGACATTTGACGTTTGACGCCAGATGGGGCACACGCGATGACAAGAGGAGCACTGCTCATTGATTTCCACGTTATATTTTCAAGAGAACGTAGTGTCAGCTGGCTGTCATCCTGACAAAATGTGTCAGCCATTTGTCATGCAGTGTTAGTTTTAAGAATTAACTGACTTATGACTGAGAACTCGGGGCAGGGATTTGTCGTCTCGCAAGGCCTTACTCGTTATGAAATTTAACAATTCAGATGGCGTGTTTGATATTAGTTTGGGTGAACTGCACGGATAACGTAGACGACTACGTTAACGTAACGTAAGTACTTAAACGATTAAGTGGTCTGTAGTCAGTGGGCTTGCCACTGCTGCTGGGCGTGGCCCACTGACCACAGTCGAGTGTTCTGGGTTTGAATTGCCCATGGGACAAAAAATCGTGTGATCCACATATGGTTGCTCCGAGTCTGGGTGTTCATTGCTTGAATATTTGTAAATTCCCGTTTATGCAGGTTATACATATCTGTTAAAACTAGAAAAATAGGATGGCTTATATCTGCATGTTGTAAGCAAGACAATCAAAGTGTAAGTACTGAGTCTTAGCGTAACAAAATGGTTAACCATTAAAAGAAAAGAAGTAAGTAAGATTCTATATAATTATTGATGTATAAGGTTAGCTACTGAACACAGCTCCAGTTGAAATATGTATGATATGTTTTGTGTTACAAAGTAATTGTTACAATATTTGGAATAAGGTCCAAAAATCCTTGGAGAGATGTAAGTGATTCGCCATGCAATAGAAATCACAAGAGAAAATTTTGTTACACATTGGGTAGCTTCAAGTTATAAACCATGTGCAAATTGTTTTACCATTTATAACCATTCATAACTGTAATAGTAATTGTCGTCGAAATGGTTTAAGAGTTTAATAATAAAGACAACTTTTCAGCTTTAACGAAACACTAAACATAAGAACATGCTTAAATTCATGATCCTTTTTAATTTCGCCCGAAACTGATGTATTAACGAGGAAATTTAAAATTATGAGTTGATGGCAGACAGCGTTTTATACAGGACTAAATCCTTTAAAATCCTCATGCGGTTTCCAGCAAAGCCTTGGAGCTCGCCAGTTTTGTTCGTACATGCTCACATAATCCATAGATTATGCGAATTAAAAAAATTAAAATGGGTGTATTAATCTTTTATCCGCTTTGTGTACCTACATTTTTTGTGTTTGATTGTTTAAGTTATTCTTTTGTGAATTCCTAATTGTATAACTGGTAACCATGTTTTTCTTTTAAATATATAAAATGCTGTTACCGTTCTGGAACAGTCGCAAAAGGAAGACCTAGGCAAACGTTTCTTGATCAGTTTGGAAACGTTCACCTTAAACCGGCGAGCGTGTATGAGGAATGTTATGAAAATGAATGAAGCCAGAGAAGTGTGTCAGGATAGTAGCAAATGGAAATCCGTAGTCTCTGCCTACCCCTCTGAGAAACAGGCGTGAATCTATATATGTAAAATTCTGTTAAATATGTTACGTGATAATGTAAAGGTTTTACAAAACATAGCATTTCGTATTTAGTAAAACGTGTAGGCTTAAAAAATATAATAGGTATTACATTTACAAAAATCCTTAATTTTTAAACAGACAATTGAATACAAACACGTAGGCTGCTCCACATAAAATCGCACATAAAAAGTTAGTTTCCAACATGGCGTCGCGATGGCTCCCCCACAGACATGCAGGAACCATTGTTTAGAGCTGTACTTAAAAACTAATCCAGCCTAGTGCTATTAAAACAAAGTACACTCTCGGCCGTGACAGATTCTGATTGGTCGTCGAGCGTCCCTTTACAGACGTTACTCATTGTTCTACAAGTCTAGCTTCCCCCCACTCCACGACTTTTCCCTTTTATGTTAGAATTTCTATGTTAATAAAACTGAGTATGTTTGTTTGAATAGGCACAAGAACAAATGGGTTGATTTTGAAGTACTTACTCGTTTTATTAGAAATGCAAGTTTTATTTATTATTTAAACAATCAAAAGACGTGCATAGATAATAATGTACAGCATAATTATATACCGTCAAGATGTATTGAAAGATTTAGACTTGACTCTTTAAGTTCAAGAATTATGTGAATATGTATAGACACATATAAATTCATCATATGTATTTAAAAAAGGTTTCACTTATAGATATTTTGGACTTTATTAATCAGATGTCACTAACTATATTCTCCGCTAAATACTAATTACGCTTAAAAGAAAACATAGAGTCATTTACTGTATATAATTCATTTATCTGATTCTACTTGCTTTTCTTGGTAGGAACTGTCCTTATAGTAGGTATATTTTATGTTTTACCCTTCTATGTGGATACTGCTATTAATATTCTATTCTATCACATGTACACACAACACCATCTAGCCCAAACTAAGCAGAGCTTGTTCTATGGTTACTAGACAATGGATAAACTTATACTTTTTTTTGTAAATACGTAGATATTATAAATAGAAACACCCAGACCAAGACAAACATCCATGTTCATGCACACAAATGTTTGACTTGTGCGGGAATCGAACCCGCTATCTCAGGCGTGGCAGTCGGTTACACTAACCACTACGCCATCGAAGCCGGCTAATTGATAAAGCCTAGTGAAGAAGTAGATTGTTGGACTTTTAAGCAACTTCTCTGCGCGTAGCACCTTCGACTTATCAGTGAATGCTGTTAACTATTCCCTGATAATGTTTTTACAATGTTTCTTGCACGAATCTCTTTAAGATACATGCTAGAGATGGGTGTGGGTTTAGGTTAGTAATTTTCAAAATGAAAAACCTTTGTATATATGTTTGTACTCGTTTAAAGCACAATATTGTTTTACTACCATTTTTGTACTACATTTTAGTAGTAGTACCTTAAAATATAATTTGGGTAGCACATTTTATTTACCACCTCCCATTATCATATACTGGTACTGGCCTATTGTAAGTAATATAATGTCATGGTGTGTATTTACAAGTTAAAAAAACAAAGGCCATGCACATGTAGTGTTGAACAAAGTGAAGCGCTCTGATTGGTTAAAAATTCAAGAATAGCGGCATTCAACCCCTCCGCTGCAGTATCGAATTGCGGTTATGGAGCCTGAGTATCAATTAACCAAAATGGCCGCCAATATAAACTAGGGGCAAAGAATGACTAACAAATTGAAATAAAATGATAATAAAATAGGTTTTGCTTTAGAAATTCACTTACAATTTTGTCTTATTATGAGCCGTTTCAAAATACATATATAAGTCGCACAAAATTTAAATTGATTTAGTTCGGTCTTAAAAGAACTTTCCATGATCGTAAAATCTAATGAAAATGAAATTGAAATTAGCCATCATATTTTATGCAAATCTATTTGAATAATAAAGCGAAAGTTCAAAAATGAGCATTTAATTAATTTTTATGTCTGATATAATATTTAATGAGCCATGAAACGATACTGTTTTATAATAAATATGCCAAATGCATAGAAAAGCGGTCATATACACATATTTTATGACTTGTGCTTTTATACATCATAACTCGGACTAACAGCTTTGATCGCTATGTCATCAATTCATTTAAATAGGCATAATCCTAATTTTATTATAACTAGATATGCTCGTGATTTCATACGAGCAAACATTGATCATCTACGTTTAAATATGCTCTTCTTAATTGGCAAATATTTTTATTTATATACCTACTAAAATAACATAAACATGAACTGGAATTGTTAGCCAAAGCAAACTTCAATACATCATTTCAAATCAGATCTATATTAAATCAGCCATTGTAAAGATTAGAGTAAAGAAGGTGCATGTAAACAGTCTAAAATCTGCTACAATTTTTATAATAATGTATATATTTTTTTTATTATGTTCTAGTTTTAAGTAATATATTCATAACAATAATCAAATATTTGCTTGTGCAGCTATTTCTAAAAACTTATATCCATAACGGGTGAATAATTTATATAACGCTGAATATTCAATGTAAAAAACACTACAAGTGGCAATTGACATGAAATGTTTTTGTGGTGAGCTCAGAAACTCTCTCATGATAAATAATATGACATTGTGCCTAAGACACCTTTACCTAGGCGAATTCAATTTAAGGTTTACCCATACCACAGACACTACCTTAGCAGTATGCGAATAATAATTCACGTACTGCTAAGGCTTGGAGTGAAAGCAAGCGAGAATATCAGACATTATACCAGATTCTGTGTTGCTTTTAAATGCTTCTTAACTATTAGGCTACCACAGTTTAAAAGCCGATAGCACATAAAATCAGGGATTTCACAATATTTCTGCATATTTCTGCCCAACTATAAATACTCCAGGATTCATTCTGGTTTTCAGATACAGGTCGTTAATTTTAAATTTTAAGCCCAGGATGTCATATTCCGAATTATTTTATTTTCTGGACCACTTCATAATAGGCTTAGGAAAATTATGACCCTACGTGCTGATCTTCAAAGTACTTTTTATTTCTTTTTTAAAGAGACAACTCTCGGACTAGGGATAAATGGTGGGAGACTTTACAAATATTCAAACAACGGACACAAAAAACACCCAGACTCGGCACAACAAAATGAATTATTATTTCGAAATAATGTCAGTTGTGAACTAAATTCTATCTCTTTTTAGGGCTTAGTCTTAATGCCGTCACAAATAATTTGTCCAAAACATCGCGATATGCGCTTCATGGTAGGTCTGTAGAGCGCCGATTCTTATTATCAAAACTATTCACAATGGTGTTACGATTAGACTCAGTATCACAAATATCACAAGTGTTTATCTTTAATTAAAATAAACGTTAAATGTAAATATAAATTGCAATTTGTTGATATTTGCTTTTTTTAGACTAGAGTGTCACTCTGTTTTAAACACATTTTATTACGAGAATTGGCCTTCTGGTCTTTAATTTACTTATGCTTAACTGCACGTATTCTGTAAAACATGGCATCATATATCTTCCTCGACATTATCAGATTATTGAATATTATAAATATTGATAAACGACAACTGAGTGTTGTAAACAATAGGTTTATTACTTCCCGTTTCGGATCATTTAACCCGCACGTGACTGACTTCGATAGGGTTGTCCAAATGTTTGTTATTATTTTATTTATTGATACCGATATTCCAGGGGTGGTGAGTGCGGGAACTCTTTATTGACGATTATAAGATAATTTATGATACTGAGCGCAGAAAGCAAAAAAATCAATACTTCGTGGGCAGCCATGGGCTTTAAATGCTGAAAGCATTAAAATTTATTACTTTTAAAATTGGTGAGTGGTTTTAAAATTGTATTTTACGTGGAAAAGTATTATTATTTCGATTTAAAATGATATATCTTGTATTGAAACGTGGTCATCGATTGCATTTATTTTAAAGGCAGGGCAATATTGTTCATTATTTTTATTAATGAATAAATGTTTAAGCGTTCTTTAGTAATATTACTAAGCTAGTAATAGTACTAATGCCTTAAAAAAGTTTTACTCGAGAGAATAATATCTCATTCCGACATTCACTGTACAAAGTACATAATTATGCCACATTTAAAAAAACAGATTTTAGAAATTTTTATCTGTAATAAAATTTGGATAATTTAGTATACTTGCACTATACGGCGACTTTTATAGGATATAAATAAATGATAATAAATTTCTTCAACAATAATTGCAACGCTTATGCTTCTAAACACCTTTTTTTTATTGTCTCTCGCACTAGAAACAATTGTTAAAAAGAGTGTCGGCCTCGATGGCGTAGTGGTTAGTGTAACCGACTACCACGCCTGAGGTCGCGGGATCGATTCCCGCACAAGTCAAACATTTGTGCGCATGAACATGGATGTTTGTCTTGGTCTGGGTGTTTCTATGTATAATAAGTATGTATTTACAAAAAAAAAGTATATATGTATGTTTATCCATTGTCTAGTACCCATATTACAAGCTCTGCTTAGTTTGGGCTAGATGGTGTTGTGTGTATGTGATAGAATATTATTATTATATTATATTATATATAATTAAAAATGCTTGTGTCGTGGTAGACTTTGAACTTTATTAAAACAATGAACATAAATTACATTTTGAATCATACTAATATTCATCCAGTGATCTGAATTTACAACACTACCATGACCATGAACAATCGTGATAATAAAATACAACAGCAACAAATTACCAAATTGTAGCGAAAACTAGTACAAAGTATCAAGGTCGCCCTATGCACGAGAATGATACGTGATTTAGCCGACTTCAACATAAAACGCCGACTTAATCCCTCAAATCACAACAAAACAAGATTACAAAACGGAATATCCGTTAATATCCATATAATATTCATAAAATAACAAATTTATGGTTCATTGACTGTTTTGTTTACATATTTAGTTTGTACTTAGTTAGTTATAACAGGCCCTGTTTACCATGTAGACCACTGAATAAATAATTATTGGTCCCTTGTTAAATATTAAAGTGGGGCTAGATGTTCTGCACGAGGGATTTGCTATTGATATCATTAGTAAATACATGTATTTGATTATAATAGTCTCATGTGAATATTGTTATTTATTGTACGTTTTATACATAATATACATAGTTTCATACCTCTATCCCGAAGGGGCTGGTAGCCTGAGGTGTATTACACCCACATATTTATTCAATTATGTAATATAATATTATATCCTTCGTGACGAGCTGATTTATGGACAGTTGTAAATTTCTTGTGTTACGGCAAATCTATATATTAATACGTGAAGCAAAAACTTTGTACTCCTTTTTACGAAATTTGCGCGGATGGAGGAATATGAAATTTGGCACAGTTAAAGTTTATATGGAGAAGGAGGGGCGAATTCTAAGATTTTTATAAAATATGCATTATAAATACATTAAATTAACGAAAAAGCACTACACGCACACAACCATGCATTTTACACAAGCAATCGAATCGCGTTTGTAATATTTCGGTATTGTTCGGTTTACTTCGTAGAATGCATCGTAACTATGGTTACATACATATGTATGTAGAATAGGTGACTAAATTATATGTGATTATAAGGGTATTAAGATATAGACAATAAAACTCAACAACAAACAATCAAATTAAAAATTTAATTAAATTATGGGCGAATTTCGACCACTTTAGACGACAACTGGCGACCGCTTTCTTTATAGAAAAGCCCAATAACCCCGGCATCGAACCGGAGGTCTCATAGACACCAGTCGGATGCTCTATTACTGTGCTACCGAAGCAGAGAAAATAAAATTGATGAATACTATCTAGATTATAAAACTACTTTAAGGCAATACTAGAATTTAGAATAGAAGTGGGAAAACGCCTTATGTTTATTTAAAGAAAATAGGAAGATATCCAGAATATAGAAAGCCAAAACAATGTGTTCAATAAGTAATATCTGGTAGATGAACTCAACATTCGTGTGTGTTTCAGTTTTATTAGCCAACAATGGTACTGATTCATTGAGGGCTTCCTAACGATAGCTGATTTTACTGAACCTGGGGTTCAGTATTTGATAATTCAGATACAGTTTGAGTTTGAAACTAGTGACAGTAATGTGCAAGGGCAGACCCTTGATTTCTGAATAGAGCTGAGGTTGGTATGCCGTCCACTATTCGAGTTGGGCAATGACCAAATTGCGAGGCTAATCCGCACAGCACAGGTCCAACTAACTAATTAACTAACTATTGAAATTATAGAATATGGCAAAAGTAGTCTAGCCAAAACAATTAATTGTCAATCACAATATTAACCTTCGTTTTTGAATTGCTATTTTAGAAAATCGTTAATTTGTATAGTGGAATACTAGGCTATAGTTACTTTGTATTTGCTATAGGTCCTAATGCTATTTCGAATCTGACAATATTTAAGTATATAATTGTATTCTTTTTATTCTATGTTATCTACACAGTAATATTTTGCCTATAACTCTGGAAGAATTTATAAGATCGATGCCAAGATTTAATGAAAAACTTATATACTAATAAACTAAGACAGCTGTAAACATACCTAATAAAGATAAATTATGACTGACGATTAATAACTGGATGAAAGAGAGAAGAAAAATATAAACATATTAGATGTTATGTAATATAACATCTAAATCATAATAGCAAATAATAAATTAAATAAAAAGGAAATCTTTTATTGTTTAAAATTTGTTGTATTATTGTTTCTTCTGCAGCACTTACAATTACCCAAGGGAATAAAATAGATGGCCTAAGTAATCAACAAACAATGTCGAAACTTGGGTTTAGTGTTTTAATAGTTTGTATACTGGTTTAGTTCAGCGAACTGTTATTACTAACTCCAGTTTTCTTCGTACAAAATTAACCGACAGGGTTAAAACGACGCGTAACTAGAGGAATTAAGGTGACATGTTATTAAGAAATTACTATAATAACTTACCAAAAAGTAGTTAACATCAGGTTGGGTGTTTGGGTTTTCTAAGGTAAACTTAAGACTAGCCTGTGCCAGAAGCTACTATATAAACATAAAAACAAAGATCAGCTAGAATCGGTACATCCCCTTTTAGATATTAGGTAATACCATTTTGGTTTAGTACCCGCCCACTGTTACTAGCCTTGGATACAAAGCAATATCCTAATTCTGTCAAATTCAGCCTAGCTCACTGACTCACTTACTAAATGACACGCTAAGACATATTCTCGTGTTATTCGAGCCAACTCACACGGAATTATTAATACCTGCTTACACATTCCATTTCTAGGATTACAACATAAATAGTTCCCACAAATAGAACATCGTGTTTCTAAGCATACGTATTATTTTTCGCAAGTCCGTGGTAGGCCGCATGCACGCCGAATTTCGGCCGTGATCCTCCCCTATTTACATATACGAATGTATGCGGTTTTGTTTCTATTTGCGCTAGTAGGGTGTGTACTCGTAATTACGGCATTGGGACAAGTCCCGAGGCGAGGCGGCCGCAATCATGGAATTAGAATTTTATTACTAGAAGTGGACAAAAGCATTTCTGAATTCGAATACTTGGTCGAGCGTTTACGTTATTACTTTTGCTATGTTCTCATGTTATAGCACGTATGGCGTTATGGTGTAATTGTTCTCTTTCTAGTGCCGATGTATCCAGTTTTACAACATTAAAAGACTTGAAAGGGGTTTGGCACCGGGACTTACGTCCCGGTACCCTGTGATATCTGTGATTCACAAGCAGTTTTTCAGAGTATAGATGCGTTTTGTATCCATAATTCCAATTCTTGTAGACTACGAGAGGGAACTGCAAGCTTAAAAAAGACCTTGAAAGTCTTTGAACGATACCACTCATGTGTTAAATAAGTAATAATAAAAATAACGAGATTCCTGCGCAATTTTTCTTAAAATTTTTAAGCGTAGCGAATAACAATGGCTGAATAAAATACCTTACCATTCAGCACAAAAGTACGCATTTCTCTGAGTAACATTTTTTCCTTAACCATTTTCCTTATTTCAGTTTATTACCTATTCCAGTGATTCTTTATCACATCGCCCACCCCTGTCTTCTCTAAATGAACTGGGACCTTGTTCATGGTAATTCTGGGCCTCACCTGAATGTCGATGCGCCACTAAAGGGAATAGACGTTATAAATATTGTATCTCTAAGCCTACGTCCGACCTGTAGTTTATTGTTCTAATAATTAAGTTCTCTTCATTGTAAGTTACACCTAAATAAAAATATTAAAAATTATACCTTGTGTAAAATACTTTTTACTAGCTGTACACGTGACTTTCTTTAAGTATTTGTAGAACGATTTTATTTTCTTTTTATTAATAATTACTAGCAATTTGGGTTTCAAATTACTTGTATTCTTGTTAACTCCCCCAGTTTAGCTAGAATGCTTTTGTTAGGAGTGGGTTCACATCAGTAGTGCAATGGGTGGGATTCGAACCCGCGACCTCTCAATCGCTAGTCCAATAATAAAGGGTTTTTAGGTACAACTGACAACTTAATCGTTAAATTTATGCGCGACTTTTCTTTTATTCTGTAGTCATATTTATATAATTTAACTAAAATATTACCTAAATAAATGTTATCCTTGTATCTTATAAAACGTAGAACACCTTACAAGGCTTATTTAATCCCTTGTTCATTAATATGTGAAATTCTAATTTTCTCGAAAGTGTTTACATTAAGTGGAATAAATAAACCCAAAGGAGATAATGCTATGATGATTCAATTACGTAAGTACAACGAAAACATTTTACAAAATTAATTTAAAAATAAAATGTAAGCAAGAAAATCCTTAATCTTATTTCTGTCAAATCCCTGTAAATAGAATTTCATCCTCTTGTTTCTTTGTATCGAATATTGGGCGATTTATTAAAGCTTTTTCTTGCTTAAGTCTACTTAAAAGTCAATTCAGTCCCGCAGCAGTCGTTTCAATCAATCAAAGTCCGTTTGAAAATTCAATCGCAATAAGAGATGACTGGAGAAGGATTACGTGACTACATTACAGGATATCGTTTAACATTTTCAGATTTTTCGCAGAGCCTATTCTATTTTTTCTGCAAGCTTGTCAATTCTTTCCATTACTTTGGATCATATTTGTAAATTATCATCGATAATATTTATAGAGATTAGGATTAGTACATGTATTATATTCGTATATAATATGTACTACTGGGTGTCCATTGAGATTTTAATGAATAGAGTGAATATATTTCTCTCTACTGGCTATCGTTCTAGCACAATCGCAGTTCTTAAAGTAGTGATTCGTGAAATGAGCAGGGTATGTAATAATTCAATGAAGAATATATTGTTGGCACTATATTGAGGAGTATGTATAATTATTCTTCTTTATTTGGAAAACACAAGTCTCGCACAAGGAATCGCTCCTGTGTAGTACGAACCTTACGAATATTCGGCGGCCTCGATGGCGTAGTGGTTTGTGTAACCGACTGCCACGCCTGAGGTCACGGGTTCGATTCCCGCACAAATCAAACATTTGTGTGCATGAACATGGATGTATGTCTTGGTCTGGGTGTTTCTATGTATAATATGTATGTATTTACAAAAAAAGGTATATATGTATGTTTACCAATTGTCTAGTACCCACAGTACAAGCTCTGCTTAGTTTGGGCTAGATGGTGTTGTGTGTATGTATGTGAAATGAATGAATATTATTCAAACAACGAACACAGAACACCAAGACTCAGAATAAATATTTGTGAATCAGACAAATGTTTGTCCCATGTGGGGATCGAACCCATAACACTCGACGCAGTGACATTGTCGAGGCGAACACATAAACCACTACACAATCATAAAGTAAAAAAAAAGTATTGACCAGAATACAACAAAGTGGGTGGTGTAACAATTTATATTTTCTCATAGTTTTTAGTGCGCCTATATCAAGACCTATGTAAAGATCCTTCGATTATGCATCTAGTACAATCTTATCGATTTTGATTGATTTCATTTTCAGTCATTGTTATTCAAATTTTGTTACAAATGAGCTTAAAAAATTGTTGGGAACATACATATAAAACAATAATTTAATTACAATGGACTTTGGCCAAGTAACACCTACTTCGATTTAATATAACAAATGAGCTTATTCAATCGGTATACAAAGCAACTAAGTAACATAGCCATGTATCAGATTAAAATGTTAAGTGTGTTATTAGGGTTTTGTTAGAAAATCTCAATAGCCGTACAGAGTGTGATATGTCTCCGGTAGATTGCAATAAGCTGGCCTCTGTTATGTGACGCCTGAAATATAGCTGGCGACAGTTAGATAATGCAATTTTTAAATTGATTTGTAAATTAATATCTTATTCATATTAGTATATTCATAATGGTGGGAATTATAACCACAATAAAAAATTAGAGATGCAACTAAAAATTTATCACGTATAAATAAATATATTATTAGACATTTCCCACGGCTTCGCTCGCCTCAGTGCAGATTTTATCAATAAGCTTCCATCCCAGGGAAACAGCACTTTATTCTGGATGCTAGGTACCCTATATCCTTCTATACTCCAGACAACGTGTGATGATCGGCCGAGTAGTTAAGGCGTGAATGTAGTTGTATCGAACAAACTCAAAATCGTATTTATAATATTAACTAGGATTAAAAATGTTAAAGTAATTATCGTCCTGATCCATATAACCACGACTTTTTGTTCCACACAATTATTAAACTTATTTATTTTACGCCAGTACGTTGACACGTCACAAAGAGCCCTTCTAACGCGGTAAAGCCACCACATTTGTGAGGTAAGCTAGTGGTCGTAATGAGATGCGGATGTTCGCATCTTGATAATATTATAATCCCCCGCTCGTTCCTTACTTCCGACACTTATGGGATACGGTATATCAGGTATAAGCATGCATGATGCATACTGGTAACGTATCATCGTTGATATACCGTTTTCATTTGTTTATTAAATTTGTTTACGTTTACCGGTTGCCAGATAACTTTTCCACTCACTACTATTGCCAAATACCCGCCGTTGGATATCCGGAATTAACATATGTGGGTGCGAAAAGTTACCAAATGCAACAGTAAGTATAAAAGTGGTCTGGCAACCGGTAAGTGTGTGAAGAGGTTACCCAGCAACCCATGAGAAAAGAAAGTAGACTATTAGCTTAGATTATACGAGATATGAAGGATAAATAGAGACATTGTAAAATTATCTCAACTTGACTAAGTAAAGTTACCTTCGATAAGAACTTTAACTGCTTACAAAACTCTTTCAATAGTACCATTTCACACGTTAGCAAAAATATAAATCTGTAAAACACATCGCCGATAGAATCTAATAAAAGTTTTCTACGTATTAAAATAATGGAAAAGATGAAATCAATATTTTTAAGTGTAATTGCTAAGACAAAAGAATTATGTGCGCGCGGTTCAAAACACCGCGCGTTTCCATTGCACTGTTTATGACGTGTTTACATAGCCGCTTTTTATTCGTGTCTAAATTAATTTTGTACGTCATTGTACAAAATAAATGTCCTGCATATATTTTAAATTTACAAAAACCTGCTTCCTTGAGCAAAGTTATGTGAAATAGTACACACATAACATAACAGCAGTGATCTCGAACCTACCGGTATTTCTATCGATTTGGTGCTTGTCCTACCGAAATACGGAAAGGGAACGATTTTTCTACGATTTTGTTAATGAAAGGCATTTCTCCAGATTTTTCTACCGATTTCCAACAATCTCAGTTCGCATTCCTACTTTTGTTTCTTTTACGGAGATTCCGTACTTCTTAAACGTCGATTGACGTATATTTTGAGGAATAGGGGATCACCGTGGTAGGTCCAGACCGTAGAGATTTGATCAAATGTCTTAATTTTAACCCAATTTAACTTTTTGGTCCGAATATACTGATTTTATTTGGCGGATTAAATGCGAAATCGGTGGGGCTACCGATTTCGCATTTTTACTTTCGAGACCACTGCAAAACAGTACACACGAAACAGTACACACATAACAGAACAGTACACGACTGCACGGATGGTATAGTGGTTTAAGTGGTCGCCTCGCCACTGCCGCCGCGCCGACTGTTGTTGTCAGTTATTTGAAACTTTGAATGTTTGTAAAGTCCCCGCGACACAGGAATTATTCATAGTATGGGATTCCCAGGAGTATTTAAAAAAAATAAAAGCAAGGAAACGAAACAGTAGGAATTGGTATTTATTTTATTATACAGTTCTTTTGAACGACATTGCCATCGGGCCATTGTATTTATTTGTCAATTATTATCATAGCGTAATATATTATGATATTAGAATGAACAGGTTATATACCATTTACTATAGAAAACACCATGTTTATAATATTACAGCCACCTTGAAGATCCTGAACTACAGGCCTCGTTATAAGCCCTAAAAATTTGATATTTAATAAAATTATTAAACAATAAGCAGTCTATTATTACACTATAATCTATAAAAACATATCTAATCCTTCTTTTAATTAATGTCGTATTTTCTTATACTTTAAGTTTTACATATTTTCTTCCTTCAGACCATCCCATATAAAAAATGTGAGCTCGTTTAACAGTTCTAAATTTTATTGTTAAAATTTATTCTAATTTAATTAATTTTTAGTAATAATAGTTGCGAAGTGTAAAAAAATTAAAATGTAATAATCGATGAGAATGGAACTGTTGAGTATAACAAATGCCTAATAAAATATAAATATAATTTTTGTGTTTTGGACTCCATTATCTAAAATAAGTCAACCAAATATTTCATTTTATATTCTGTATGTATGTAAGCTTTTTTTAAACTTTTAAGGTAGTCAAATATTAAATTGTTAGGTTGCCTGCAAAGTAAAAACCCACATCCGCAACGGTTTGCGCTTCAACAAACTAACCCGAAATGCACAAATACTGATACAATACATACATCAAATCGTCTCGTAACAAACAATGGAATCACGCGCCGCGATCCATATCTCTCTCTCACTCGAAAGCGCGTGCGCCTCGGTCTGGGCGTGTAGTGCACCCGATAGTCATCTACGGCTGATATGCAGTTAATAATGTAACGCGATAAATAATGCAGGTAGAAAGGCTCTCAACTCCTACGTCCTTGTTCCCCGGCATTCAATGCAATGCACTTCCTACCGATAAGCTATGTCTCGTATTAGAAATTGATTCCAGATAATTTATTGTACGTCCGGGGCTGTGTTCTTAAGGGTGCAATACGTTTCAATAATGCGCGCGATGTGTATATTAATAGCGGTGGCTTGATGTGTTTTGTTTGGCTTCTATGCCGTGTTTATCGGACGAGTTAAGGTATATTTCATGCGAGAACTTTGCTTTCTTATGAGGTATTAAAAATGTATTGCTTAATGTGACGGCTTTATGAAGTGTGCGTGAAGAAACAGTAGTGATATATCGTTATATGAGAAAAGCAGTCTTATAGTTATTATTATGTTATATTGTATATTTGTATGATTCTATGTGGCTACAATGATGACGTAAGGTTAAGCACAAAAGCAAAAGGCATCCGAGATTCAACTAAATGTATTTTGCGCTAGAAGACGTTTGATAACAATGCGAATTCTAGAACTTAATTATGTTATAAAAATGTTTTAAAATAAAGTCAATTTCAATATATACTATTCGCGTAAACGTAAGGCAATATTATCTAATAAAATACAAAAGGCTCGCGCTTTTCTTGTGGTGCCTAAATAAAACTGCTTGTATGTAGGTGTTACACACCTCAGGCTATCACTTTAGGAATCTCGCGGCTCACTATCATTAGTATCTACAGGTGTGTATATCGCGTTCATTGTTTAAACACATCACAATCAAATATTAACATTTTAATTTGCAGCAACAATGAGATAATTGGACAAAACTGAATTGGAACCGCACAATGCATCAAAATCATAGTAAGCTATTTACGACGTGCACATTATCATGAATTTTTAAGTGTCCTCGTTTCAACCGGCCGAGCCGACGTCAGAGATGAAGCAGTAAATTATTTGTTTATTCCCGCCATCCGTATTTAAAAATGTATAATTTAATATTTGTCGAGTGCCAGACGTAATTTTTCTCTTACTATATGGTGCCCATTATAAGTGATTCACGTTTATGCATCATAATAAAATGCCCATAAAATCGCCTTTATTGGCCATCCTCCATGCACGAGTGGTAATACTAAATTAAATTATTCAGTGTTTATTAAATTTTAGTTGGCTCCAGAGAGCATATTTTAAAACTGTTACTAGAGCAAATTAAATTCATTGCGCCAAATGATCTGGTTTATAGGCAAACTTCGTTTATTGCTCCCATCTTTGGTTTTGCAGAAAATAAATAATAAATGTTTTGTTTCAATGTTGAAATGTTGCGCTGAAAGTATCTAAATAAATCAACAAAGCATTAAAAGCAAAAATATTTATTTGTTTATTCTTTGGACTAATTCGATTTATAAATCTAAGTGTTCTTTGCAATTGAATCTTTATACGGATTTTATTGCGTTGTTTATTTTACTTTAAACACTGGTATTACATACTTTTGAAAACTCTAACACTACTATTATTGAACTTTACTACTATTTAAGCTATATATTTTCTAATTAAAACTATTTATATTTGAGTTTACACCATATAAAGTGTTTTATTTCAATGTATAACATTCGCGTAAACATAAGACAATATTATGTTCTTTGCAAGCCTAAATTTCAGTAAGGTTACCAAATTTACGCTATTACTCAGACTTCTTCTTATGTTACGGCTAAAAGCCGATACACGCTTACACCTAGATCTCATTGCCTAGTATTAGATGTATCTCACTTAAGTTACGCCTGATTGACTACACCAAGCATAGAGGTCTTTAGTAAAAAAGTATTTAGTATTCCTTTTTTAACATAAAAACTGAGCTGTATATAAAGCTCAATATTTTTTGGAAAAGGCGTTTCACTAGAGAACATAATCCTAATATACTTATTTATATACATATGTCGAAAGTATGAGATAAGCGATGAAGGTTGTAACCATTAAGTAGGAGCAGACTGGACTGGAAATTATATCTAGTGTTAATTGCTGATACTTAAAGAGATGCATTATTTATATAACTACTAGTGGTAACTACTGATAGAAGCGCAGCAGAACACTTAATGGGCATATGTCATGATATGGGATTAAAAAGTTGGGGTATACAAACAGCATTGAAGTGGCTAGTCCAATAGATAAGATTTTGGGCTGACGATCGAAAGCTCGTGGCACCAATTGCACTACCGACATGAACCAACTCATAACACAAACTTTCTACCTTAGCTGAATAGCAAGAATTCTCATAATTTATAAGATAAATTACTAGCAACCATTATAAAAAGAAGCACAATGTCAGGAGTGAAAGTAAAACGATATTAATAATTCGTTTTTTAATTTCGTTTTATTTAGGTATATATTATTTATTTAATTGTTGTAATATTGTTTGTGATGTAGGTAAATTAGAGAGGGAAGACGTAGCGGAATCTCGGTGTCGTTTAGACCTGGGATTTTCGTTTCTCTCACCTTAATTGGAGCAGCCAGTTTAGACAACATATATAAATGATAAGAATTTATTCATCCTACAAAAATCACAGCTAAACAACCTTGTATTGTGATTTTGCGGAGAAAAGTGCTTCCCGGTTCTGTACTCTTCTTCTTCTCTCTTAAAAATACATCTTTTGCACTAAGAATAATAGGGTAGTTGAATTTGATTATTTAAATTAAATAGTTATATTACCTGAACTACAACTACAAAAGTTTAAATCTGGTAGTAGCGGTAATAGACAAATGACAGAAAAAGGATGCGCGATACAAACTATCACGTAACTGTTATTTAACCGCAGCTGTGCGAGAGAGATAACGTGAAATTCCCACTACAACCCCTTTTTTTTCTAAATATAAGTTTATAATATTAAATATTCCCTTATATTGCAACAAATTGTGATACTCTTTTCACAAAAAGATTTCTTCTGATTGCTATTTGGTCTTGTGTGCGGGGTGAGGGGGATCTCATCAAACATTCAAACAACCGACACCAAGGTCACCCAAACTCGGAACAACTATTTGTAAATCCAACATTGTTTGTCTCATATAGTGATCGAACCCACAATACTAGGCGTGGCAGTGGCAGCGGCAATGGAACCACTTAACTCTACGCCATCCGTATCGCAGACCGGTAACTTGTGCGTTGCACTGGCAGTCATACAGCAAATGCTTTTAACAGGATTTGCTAAGCGCGAGTAATAGTCCATGCGTTAGCTTCTTGGTTTGCAGTAACTGCCACTATTGATGAAACAAAACCTGATGGTAAAATGTCAGCTACGCCCGATGCTTCAATACTAAGCCTACTGCATGTTTCCTCGCCACCTAGAACAAATTTCAATTGCAAAGAGTATGCGGCTTTAATAAAACTATTTGAAGAATAAACCTGAACGGTCATATTCATAAATTAAGATAATAGTCAAGCAAGAAATATAAAACACAAGTAACACACAATCTAGTGTGCGTATATCATATTACATTTTGATCAATAAAAGTTACCTGGTATTCTGGTAAATAAAACTTAATACGTCGCGTACGCGCGTCGCTTGAGTAACCCATGTAAGATTATAAGCATACAAAAAACACAAACAGAATATCCTGTTCAAAAGGTTAATGTAATTTATATTCATACTATCTATATTAATATACAGTATAATATTTCGCCTGTTATTTTTTGTTTGAACGGTTAAGTAGAAGTACATCCTATTCGCGTTTTGTGAATAACTTTTCAGTTAATCAGGCTTTAGTAGACATATATGTCTCCAAATTTATGCCATTATACCAGAACTTTCAATAAGTCCCTTACGCTTCGCCCAATATTTTGACTTTCATGTCACTTCTCACAACAGTTGACCATCAAGTAATTAATTTTTTATTTTATTTATGAATGTGGAATTGACCCAATTGTGGGACTAAGTGCGGATAACACACGTCCAATTAACTAATCAAGTCCTAGCCATTTTCGTTAGATTGTCGGATCACTTGAAATGGTTGTTCGAAGTCTGGATGTTCTTTGTCTCCGTTGTTTGTATGTTTGTAAAGTCTCCCGCGATACAGGAAATATTACTAGTGCGGGAGCCGTTTAAAAAAAAATATCTGTTCCAGACTAAGATTATCCTGGCCATGAGAGTTTCAGGTAGCTTTAAAATATTTAGTTTGTCCCAGAACTTCATAACCACTAGTCTCATTGAACACCATTTGTTCAATGTTAGTCATATTTAGGTATGTAGGTACATATTCAGTTATCTACACAATTCAGTCACATGAATGTCAAATATCGCAACTAGAAATTTAGACTAGTTCATTCGTTATCCCTGGGGAATCACACTGTATAGCCAGTATAAAATTCACTCCGTCCTTTTCTGTAACATAGGTTGCCTTCGTGAAGTTTGGCAAACATTTCACTCTAGTGCGTCGTGAGCGAATAATATAAAAAGTACTAGCATTTCTTACATATTTATAGAATTTATATTAAGATTCCTATTTATTTGCACGTTTTTATAATAAGGTGGTACTTGTTTTATCTTTATACTTCAATTTAACTTGCTTGCATGTGATATATGTGTTAAAGAAACTTTACTGTAGGCATGCTAGTATTAGGTTATATATAATAAACCTTTGTATGTATAATCTTGATCAATATTAATTTCTGGTGCAAAGGTCGGTATGTTGGATTTATAAAATTGTAGCCGCTGCTCTTTAATTTATTTAAATTACAATTATTCTAAATAATCTGCAGACAAGTGACAGCCTAGAGAGTATCTTTTAAAAAATCACGCGGATGTCACGAATTCGATCGATCGATCCTGTGGCACGCACCTTTGACTTTTCGAATACGTGTTAAATAGTAAATTATATCATAGTGATAATTACTAAAAGGGAGTGCTCTTTAATGACGAAGAAATCATTACATCACGAGGTAACCTGCATTTTTAACAGCTCTCCATAATGTTTCCGAACACATGTAAAGTCTAATAAGCCGTATTTCGCCAACGTGGTGGACTATGGCTTAACCTTTCTCATTAGTATGAGTACGGCTGAGTTGTTTTACTGTCACACTTAAAAGCATGTGTATGAGTGTATTTTATTAATGGGTCTCAAACTACTTTATAGGTCTCGTACCGCAAGTTTACGCTTACGACCAGTCGTGAGGATCCAAAGGGGTTCAAGCACGGAGTCTAAAAATACGCCTGGTAGACTTGTCTACTATAATGTATATATAACCGGTGAAAGGTGGATATAGTATAATTACTCTTACCCCTTAACTCTACATAATATGTATGGGTCATAAAGCAACACGTATGAAAGTCATAATTTAATTTTAGCATGTTATGTGTCTTAGTTGTCAGTTTTAGGCAACGTGCCTTTGTAAGTAAATGCTCTCAAGAAATTGCTTGTTGGTCAGCTGTTGTGATAAATGCCATATGAATAAGATAATGGGTGAAATGTAGGAGACTTACTGAGAAGGTACGAATGTGGACTATAGGATAACCCGAAACTAAAAAGGCCAGACAAAAGAAGAAGAAAAGTATTTCCTAATAAAATGCAACCATAAAATTCTATAAAATAATAGTTTATGTGATCTACATAATAAAACTTAGAACAATAAAAGGCTTATAGTATGACGCAGACCTTATTCAACAGAATCGAGAGTTTTATGACAAACTTGGCAATAACTGGTTACCCTAGCTAGTTGGCGGTTTCAGCACGCTTCATTTAATTCTCATCGATTTTCGTGGTTCGTTACAAATGCAAAAACTCCTATTAGACATTCCTTTTAAGGCTTTGATATGTAAATTTGGCTCTTAAGTAAGTGAAACAATAGATTTTGATTCGCCCCTGAGCTACCTACTATAAAACTTTACAGGATTAATTATAAATTAGACACTCAACTGAATTTGCGATTGTAAGCCGTCTCCCGGTTATGAAACTTGTGTTTTAGTTCACAATAGCTACAAAGGATGTCGGTGTAGTAAAAATTAAATCACTTGTGATGTCCAATAAGATTCTTCAATATTAAAAGAAATGTTTTTCTACAACTTTTATGAATAAATTGATGTTGTAAAACTGGGGTCTCATTTGCTTCCTATTTATTATTTACGACCGATCAGCTCTTCGCTGAGTTTGTGTAGATTATAACTCATTTTAATTCTAAAAATATTATTGGTACAGCATAAAATAAATTAAATTAATGTATTTTAACTGCCTCGTTGGTTCGGTAGTATAAGTTTGTACTTATGTTTACTGCAGATAAACTGCTATCGGATTTTTAAGTAATATCATATTTGAAACAGCGCTGTATTTATAACAAAGCCCGAAGGAGATTAGAGAGAAGTATTTGATTAGTTACTGGAAACTATCTCACACTATTTAGTGGTGTCTATGGACCCCACAAATGTTTATTTTCAATTATTCTATTATTCTAAGTATTTCATATACAAATCATTACATATTACACTGATCATTTAAACTGTCAAAACGCTCTCTCCAGCAATATGGCGCCGATTAATCAATTGACTTAAAACGTTTTAACTTATAAACATAAGATAGCAAAAATTACAGAAGATATTTACCAACGCGTTACGTTAAAATAAAATAAAGTAGTAATATCGATATAATATAATATAATTATATTCCATAACTGTTTTAGCTTTAATGTCACTTTATTAAACTACATAGAAACGACCGGTCTTTCAAAGCCAATCTAATAAATACAACTTTGGATCTTCTGTCCTCGTACTTATGAACTATAATTGAGATTTAATTATTATTTTTATGAGTGTAATATTTTTATTACGTACTTATAAACAGCGCGTGGCATTTGAACAAAGGTAAATGTTTCCTGTGTTTGAGAAATGAATACAAATAAACCAAATGAAAGCGGCTACCTTTTGGTCACAATTAAAAACCGTTAGCCGGCAATTTTATGTCGTGGTCTGATGTATATTCTTATATTTAATAGGAACATAATATATGAGGTCACTGTAATATAAAATCACCTGTAAAATTTCAAATGTTTACAAATAATTTATTTTATACAGATGCTCAGCTTACAGATACTCAATTTTTGTGTGCTGCAGAAGGTAAATTTGTGAAAGGTGAAAGCCCGCGATATTTACGGAAAACTTCGAAAGTTTGCTAAGGATTTTCCAAAGCGTGTGAAGGTGTTTTTATATCTGAATCTACATCGATTGATTGGCCTTTGACGGTTTCGTATAGCCGACGTTTGCTGTCAATCGGCTCTGACTGAAGTCATACTCCTCTCGATCAACATCGACACCTTGAGAATTATTGTTTTACTCGGAAATCTGACAATATAGGCCGGCATACCAAATTATAATCTAACCTTACTGATTCTGGCCTTTGTCCAGAACTCTGACAGCTTGTAAACAAAACTATCATCACTGATTGATAGTTCCACCGCAGCTCAAAAATAATATCTGGTTAACATCATGCCTAGAAAATGAAGGAAGCCATCAATACCAATAATGCAAAGCAAATAGTCACAAAAAAGTATCAAGCAATAAATACAACATTAATATCACTGGATTCCGATATATACGAGACCACACACGATCAAAGAGTAGCGGTAACTATAAAAGTTCTTTTTTCGGAAGCAGCCACAGATTTCCTCGTGTTTTCAACTGTAATGATAATAAATATATCAACAGTCAGCTATTTGCTGCATTTAACTGTTTCACAGAAAGTTTAAATTTGTTTTAGTGTAGTCTAGATTTTATTTTTGGAATAATTTGGACGATGCTTTACAAATGTTTGGGGAAACAATGGGTGTGAATAAGTGAAATAATTGTCTTATATTTTTGTTGTTTTGGCTGTATTGGAAGCGACCACATGTGCCAGTTTTAGCTTAATTTCTCTTCAATAACTAAAATATACAGCAATAGGGATGTAGTTGTATATTAATCTAAAACCTGTATTTGTGTACTACATGGTCGTTTCGGCTGCTATGCCAAAGCGCTGAGTGTTGCGGGTTCGAATCCCAAACGGGACAGTAAAATGTGAGATTCAGATTATATTGAGTGCGGTGGTAGTTCGTGCCCGTAAATTGCATAAAAATTATTAAGTAGTCGGTAGACTAAAACATGTATTATGCATAATTATATTATACTAGCGGTCGCCCAGTGGTCAAAATTCGACCATAATTGATTTAAATTTTAAGTTCGTTCGTTATTAAAGTTTTATTTTCTATAACTTTACCCTTATAATCACATTTCATTTAGATTTCGCCAAGGCTATACAAGTTAATTTACCTATCTTTTTCAAACAAATTATTATTTACTTAACTATAATCTTTTATTGACGATATTCCTAAGCTTGCTACTTTGTTTTATATTCTTCTTTATTACATATAAATAATGTATGCAACCATAGTTACGAAGAATAGTACAACGTCAGCCGAATAATGCCGAAATACTACGAACGCGATTCGACTGCGTGTGTCAAATGCATGGTTGTGTGCGTGTAGTGTTTTGTCATTAATTTAATGTATTTCAAATGCATATTGTATAAAAATATAAGGATTCGCCACTCCTTCTACATATAAACTTCAACTGTGCCAAATTTCCTACTGTTCTGTCCGCGCAATTTTCGTAAAAAGGGTACAAAGTTTTTGCTTCACGTACCTATTAATATATAGATTAATACAACATTTTAGGTTTATTCTATCGAGCAACACTACTGAGGGTTTAGTTTTTATACTTAGGCGCAAATATACTATCGTCACTTCGCAACCCCTCAGTCAGTCAGTCAGTCAGTTGTACTAGTAATATGTACCTACCTATTTATTTGTAACTGGTACCAGTCGAAATACATTTATCGAAAAGTATATCATTAAGATATTCATAACAAGAATATTCAATAGTGTACCTTTACATTTATTATTCAAGATAATATACTAAAGTTAGTCTAATGTTTTAATATGGAATATATAAGATAATAATTTAATCATATATCCAATTTCTATTTTTAGGATTCCTAAAATGTTAGCATATTCTCGACTGTAGAGAATTTTCCCTACAAGTTGCCGTGGGTGTCGTTTACATACCAACGTAGGTAGATATTAATTGAGTGGGTAGAACGTAACTGAAAATAATATATTTGGACGTACCTACCTGAATTGTAATGTCATTATGTTTTTTGTTGGTTGGTGTTTTGTTTTTCTTTTTGCAAACGTGGCAAATCATGATTTGTAATGTAAAAAGGTACATTTTATTGTTTTGGTGTTGAAAATGTGCCCGGGAAACGGCAAAAGCGTCGCTCTCTATCAGGTAGGAAAAATCAAAGCTGGTGAAATGTGGGTGTTTTATAGACCTCACCCGCCAGGGTTTTAGATGCGAGACTATGTATTTATGTTAGCTTGTTTGGTCAAAACATTAATGAATATCAATTATGGTAAATTGCATTTTTGTCAATGGGTTATTCTTACGAGCTAGTGCGTTATTCTAAAATAATATTCGAATATAGTCGTGTAATAATACAGCGTAGGCATTCATATTTAGTGCGTCAACTTATTCGAATGTAATTCAAATGCTTTGGGTATATAGAAAAAAAACCTATTACAGACTCCAGCTCTCACAAAGGTTGATTTTGTAACTATTACTATTCTCTTTTTGTTTTTAAAACTATGTATGCACTATTTGATAGAAATAAATGAATTTATTATTATTATAGAACAATATTAGATAAGCCAATTGAAAATATCCTCCTAAAAGATTAACTTAAACATTATTAGCAATATTTAGAGTTAATAAATAGATCACATTATTTCTTTCTCATCAGATGCGTGATGTAGCTAAGGTCGTACAAAAGAAATATTTTCATTCCCTGTCTGAATACAAACATTTAGCTTAGCTGTTTAACAAAAATACTTGTAACTTGGAACCCTAAATTGTTAGTAGATTTTATAATAGTTATTTAAGTAAAAACAACTTACTAAATGATAAAGCAAATAAAAGCAATTCATTAGTCGATTAATTATAATTAAGTAATCGGAACATCATAATAGAGAATAGTTTTGCATGAGAAGGAAAATATAAAACAACTAGCTGTCCCGAAAGACGTTGTCCTGTACAGGTGAAAAAAAAAAATCTAAACCATCCTCGAATCCACTTGAACACACACAAAAAAATTCATTCGAATCGGTCCAGCCGTTTAGGAGGAGTTCACTGTCAACACACGTACAGAAGAATTATATATATAAAGAAGATAAAGTCCTTATTCACCATTCATAGCTGTAATTACAAATTAAATATCTATTAAATGTATGAAATTTAATTCTATTTTTATTATTTATTAGATTTGCTCGCGGCTTCGCTTGCGTAAAAGTAAATTCTGTCAATAAATTTATTTTACTTAGGGTATATGGCATATAGGTTATATGTGACCCCTGACAAGTTGTATGCAAAATTTTATGATGATCGGTCGACTATTTAATGCGGTAAAGCGTAACAAACAAACACAAATCGGCATTTATAATATTAGTTAGGATGACAATTCTAGTTTCTATAAATGAAGTAGTACATTGAAGTTTACCTAAGCCAAATGTATAACAAAGTTGTTAAGATTATCAGAAAACTTAGTTGTTAATATTGTCACTATCTTCAAATCCTGTCTTGTTTACTTAATCGTTCCGTCTCAAGGCTGTACCAGAGTCTACAATGTAATTGAAACAAATTAACAACCGTTTGATGTCCCTTAATGTAGCAGAACCTTATCTAAATTTGATTTTGTTCCAGTCTATAGCCTTAGACAGCGTCGTGAGTAAACAGGGAAAATAGACTAACTCTGACAGAAACTTAACAACGGAGAACCAGAAGTATAATAATAATATCATACAGAATGTTACATCTGGTATAATTCTTAATGTAAATATAAATAACCTATCATACCTGCGACATTTTGATGATTTTAACTCTAAATAACTATCAGAAGGCCATTTTTTGTGCTTCTATTCCGAGAATTATTAGAATAGATCGGTACCTTATATTTTGTTCTAAAAAGGTCAACATCGATTGTACATTGAAATGCTATTTAAATTTTATTTTTAATATTATTTTTAATTTAAGATAATACATTTTATGATATTTATGACGCTGACAACAAATAGGCACTCCCTCTGGTGCATATAAGATCTTGAGCTTTCGTATGTATCAAATATGAAACCATTATATAGCCCAAAGTAAATATATTACAACCACATTAATTCTGTTTGCCGTTTACATTTAAACTCATCAGTACGTCTGAATATCGTCAATGGTATAGGCGGTGTATTACAGAACCTAAATAGCGAGGTGCTGCATCAACAATACAGAGGGCAAGTTTACTGAATGCAGTCCCAGACTTTGTCCTGCTATTGAGAACTTTCAGTTATGTTCGACTTCTACGTAATAGGAACGAGCTCCAATACCAGATTTAAAGTGTGTTGTTGAAGATTTTGTGTTGCTGTTGTGTACTTCTATTTACAAACCGTATAATTATTGCATATAACAATGCCGAAATTGAAAATACCTTTATTAAGCAGCTCGTTTTTAAATCATGTTCTATTGTTCATAAATTATAGAACACTTGAAGATGTCTCGAAAACGTACAATATTATTCTGTTTACAAGTAAAACCGGACTTAACAAAGCTTCTAAAACAAGTTTTTTTATTATAAAATGATTCCGTATCGATAATAGTATGAACATGTTTTTTATTTTCCTTTCATTACTTGACATTTTCATTAGTTGCATTGACACATGGTGACATGTCACGCAATCAGTAATAAATTCATGCATGATGGCGTTTATTTATATTGTATACATTAAGCTATACAATATTCAGTGATTCCGTATATACCTACAGTACATACATAATGTATATAAGTAATTCTTTTTGTTTTTACTAGCAGTAATTCCTGTATTGCGGGAGACTTTACAAACGTATAAGTAACGGATACAAAGATTAGTAGAACACAAAAAAATTTGGTCTGTGTGGAGATGGAACACACAGCATTTGGCTTAGTGACAATGGCAAGGTAACACTTAAACCTTTTATTTAGCTTCTCAAGAATAGCTAGTCTTATTTTATTTACAACATTTTTATATCTGCATTATTTTATTGCAATATATTTATAGAAGATGCATTCATCTTCTATCGTAACGTCCGTATACTAGAAAAAGCATTAATTTATGCAAGAGATATAAATTAATAAAGTTTGCAGCATCATGAAGTCAAAAACACTTCTGAGAATTTTTTACTTCGCCTTCGTCTTTATATTTTCAAAGCAAAAATACAGAGTAAAATGTGTACGCGGGACCACCGGAGAAAACCGCAGCGGCTAACCGAGAATTTTTATTGTTAAATATAACATAAAGCTTAGTGACGCAGTGGACAACCGCGATACGTGGCCCACCTATAAATCCTACTTGTCAAGAGACCACGACTTGAGTTTTATCACAGTATGCAGTCGAGAATCCGTGGTATCGCGTCCAGGCGACAGGAAATAAGGGCCAATGTCCCTACCCCGGCTACGCCGAGATTAATTCACTGAATAAATAAAAGTCAGCGGATTAGGCCAAAGTCGTTTCCTCCCTCTTAAGCTGACCTCGCGTGCTTTTGTGGAAAAATGCCCACCACATAAATAAAACGTGGACGACACCGAATCAAAGAGAAACACACGCATTTGTTGTTTCTTTGAATAATTATCAGCGATGGCATTACTGGTGGAAAATTCTCCGAAGCAACTAATAAATAAGTACTCTACTTTTTATGCTAAAGTTTAATAGGATTCACGTGTGGTTTAGCCCGGTAATTGGTTCTTAGATAATATCTGACGTTGATGAATTTCGTTGGTAAAGCTTTCTGATTTCAGTCCATTTTTCCAAATGTAGGGCTATGTTTGCGTATAACAAATGTTTAATGTGTCGAGGTTAAACAAAGATACGCGTATGATGGCGCCCAGTCACCGGGGAACGAGAAGATGAATCACGAAAATTTGAAAAACCTTTTTAAAAATTTCTCCCGTAGCCAGACGTTGGGAGTCATAAAAATTTCAGCTTACGGCTTTCGTGCTTACAAAATGAAATAGTGGTTTGTTTTCAACGGAAAAGCGTATTGCATTATTAACTTAATGTATTTTAATTTATTAAGTGAATGGATATTTGGATTGCAACTGAGATGTGTGTTGTGGAAGATAAAATTTCTCAGTTTTGATATATAGTTGCGGTACTTATGTATACCATAAATATATAAATTGAATAATTGCCATTAGGTATAGTGAAAATATTACAATGAATTTAGGACTAACAAATATACATTTTAAAATTCCCTTACGTATATTATAGAAAGTCAGATTGATAGATAAAAAGGCCATTATACTAAGTAATAGATAAATACCTTGTTTCTCCAAGGACTTTACTCGAGACTGAATTAACTTGGTTACAAAGTATAAATGTGATGTTCAATCGTCTACATGATTAGATAAGCGTGACTGTAATCCAAGAACTCAGATACTTTAAGTAGCTCGTGCACTACGCGGGCACGACACTGAACAATTACGAGATTGAGCTGCAAATCAAAAATAAGTTGCGTACCTTCGCTGCTATATCACAGACAGACAGATTACTCCACTTGTAGTACTTTTTACAGTCGCCCGGTAGTCTCTGTTCTTACTACTAGCCGCACAGTGTGCGAAATCCTTTAGCAGTTAAGCAGTGACGTATATAGTTGGTATCGGAAACGTACCGTACCGACGACGTACTCGCTCCGATGCAATATTACCGCAAATTGCATTAAGGCTTGTGTGGATATTTCATAGTATAAGGAAAATGTGAACAAAGTTTCATTGTGCGAATATTTAAGGAAGAAAATTCTGCAAGCATATGAATTTATAATGTGGTGAGATTTCTTGACGGTACTACAAATATGGTGAAATAAGATTTTTAGAAATACAAATTCTTTGTAAACTCTTGGTCGTCACACTCATTTGATTCTTATACTCAAAATTTTAGTAATATTACATATAATATATGTGTGTAATGGTAAAGGATAATGTCGTCAAAACCTGTCCATTTGCTAGTTCCACGTGATATTCTCGTGGATGTGTGTAGTCTGTCAACTCGCATTTGGCCAACTTAGTGAACCTTGACTTACGAAAGCACCCATGTTCAACATTGGTACAGTTTATAAAATGGGACTGATACAGGGTTAATAAAGGTATTTATGTTGTCACTACAATTTAAATGCAATATAACCAAATCAACTTACAAGTGAAGTATTTAAATTTAAATATATTTCACGTTCGAAAAATTTAAGGAGGTTATAAAACTATAAGAATATAAATGTCTCATTAAAAACATTATAGAAGCAACGCTACCAACCCAAGAAATAATAGGACTTAAAATTTAATAATAAGTGTATTCATGGCGGAGAACAATCCTAGAATATCCGATAAAACATTTTTTTATATTTTTTTCCTTGAAGTTCTATATAACTTCAAGGAACAGCTCGGAAACTTACAGGATTTGCGGGCAAACTTAGTTTTTATCTAGAAAATGCAAATGTAGCATCTCATTTTACCGTTTACTATATAAAAGGAAACTGATCTAAGAAGTAGAACGGATCATAAAATGCACGTCGCTCCAAGAGAAGTCGCTTCAATCAATCACAGACTAATCGAAAATTCCGAGTCAATAAGCGGAGAGGCGATCGAGCACGGATTATGTGTCTCATCATTAGATATTACTCGGATCACTCAAGAAATTCTCATTGAAGTCCTTTCAATTCGTACATTTATTTCTTTATGATCAAAGACAGAACGAATAAATTACGAGACGAAATGTGAGATCACTAAACTTCGAGACGGTAATTGAAAAGTTTGGGCTGATGTTCCCGAATCAGGAGTATTTGTGCCTGTTTAGATTTACATAATATAAACTGAGAGGTAAGTAACAGAACTCGCGATGGTATTAGCATTTGTAATTAAGATCTATTAAGAAGTCGACGTAATTTAAATAATTACTTCATTTTCTAATTATAGTAAATTTTATGTTAATGTATTAGTTATGGAAAATAAAAACTTTATTATAAGTAAACTATTTTCTTTATTACGAAAACGTCATGGTGGCTTACCACGGCTCGTCATTTCACGGACCATTTTCTTCTATAGATTGTGCGGCGCGTGTCGAATTTTGCCCGAGTCAGATGTTGATAATACTGGAGGCAAGTGTGTGAATAAATAAACAATTTACAAAGAGTGTAATAGGTACCCCAGACTCTAATATAATTTATATAAAGAGATGCCACCCATAATACCGTGCATGCTAACCCAACATAATACCGTTTGGCGTATTTTTAAACTACACAGTCAATTTGATGAATTAACTATGCTATTCGTCGCCGACATTCAAATCGGATAACCAGGAAGACGAAGACAATCGGTGGAAAATCCTGGTGCGATGCCTTTTGATTCAGGGCCTATCGCGGTTTTATTAACGTATGTAAAATTATGTTAAAATACTACATTCAAATCAAATATAATATAAAAGGTATTAATTCTTAAGCATTCGGTCGCTTAAGAATTAATATATGTGTATTATTTTCTTCTTACATATTTAAAAAACTACATACCCACACAAATATGTATTCTTAGAGTTAGGTTCTTAGATTTAGGTTTTAATTTTTAGCTTTTAACATGTTAGAATGTAAATAAATTGAACTTAAACAAGGAAAACGATAATCCATGAAGCATGACTTGAATTTGCGACCTTGACCAACAATGTCTTCGCTTTGCCAACTATGCTATTCCTATAATAGTGGTCGTTCTATGTCATACATCATAATAGCTTATTTAGCAAACCATAAGTACGGTTATATGTGAAAATTTGTGTTTACTGAATGCTTACATGAGAATTAAATTAAAATCTTGACAAAATAAAAATAAGGTCTATTTGGTTTTTTATCATGATAACTTTATCATTAATGAGAGTATATTTGATCGATGGTAATGAGTAATTAGTAATTCTTGCAAAACAATATTTCCGATTGAAAAAATCATGTGGCAGGTTCTTTTTATCATAATTTTATATTTTGTCATAATGATGACAAAATATTAAATGCGATCAATGGATCGCAGAAGGTTATCTTTCAACTAAAGAGATAAACGCACAAACATTATATGCAATAGTAACGTATAACACACCACACATATAATATATTAGCATTGCATTTTAACACATTAATTTAATTTATCTCGTTTTGTGGGCAACAGACAGTTTGGAAGAGACTTAACGGGGAAGTTGAGAGCCGTACTGAAGTTTTGCACTATTGGAATAGGAATGGAGTAGGAAATTAATATAACTACCTTAAATATTTATTACTTCCCCCTTCTAACTAAAATTGAATTGAATTTAATCAGGAACTATGCTAAAGTGAATACTTCCTATATTTTGAGGGTTGGGTATGATAACATCTGTTAGGAACTTGGCAATTGTATCGTAGCTTGTTCGAATAGTTCGTTAGCGTTTCTGAAGTGGCAGAAGTGCTTCAACAACGGCTTAACTCTTGAATTGGTTAAAAATCGAATAAATCAAGTTTTCATTTACATAACATTTATTCAGTTTGTATTGAGATTGAGACGTGATTTACATTTTGCATTTAGTTGATAAAATAGATGAGATGACTATAATTTGTATTTCTTTTATTCTTTAAAATTAATGAGTAATATTTAACTTCTCGGTGATAATAAATAACTGAAAATAAATTTAAAATATAGGTAACTAGTAATATAATATTTATGTAGACAGTCATTTCTAATTTCTAATAGTTAAATAAGAAAGTTACCCATAATTACTGGTAATCCAGTTTACTTTGAAATAATAACACGTCATATTTTGTAGATAAGATACAAAACATGCTCTTATCAAATAAATTATTCTGTCTAATTAACTATTGTATTGTATGATTTATTGAAATTATTAATCTGTTAAACTACTCTGAAAAAAAAATCAGCCAACACTTTGATGGTAGTTATCTTATCTAAGATTCAATTATTATAATATTGCAAATGATAATACAGAAATAAATTATACCTATAGTTGTTAACTAAAACACTTTTGTAATGTGAGTAGCAACGGGAACACGGTTAATTTGACATGAACTCTTGCAGCGCAAGAAGTAAATATCAGGATATAAAAAATCGTATTTATAGATCCGTAATGGCAGATTGTGGTTCTTCAATAATAACTCCATAGTTTTTTGTGCTATTGGTAGTGAAAGATATTGCGACTAATGCTCAGAAGGGCGAACCCTAGGACGATTTATTGAATAACGACCGCTGACGCTTGCCGAGGTAGATAAACGCCAGAATATTGTGACCTCTGCTTTTCGTGTCTACGTTGTTTTTTACTGAAGTAGCTTGGTATTGGTAGAAGAGTTTTAATATGGTTTTCATTTCTATTTTTATTAAGCAAATCAGAAAAATAATTTATCAATGAGCTTGTTGCAGACCTTACGTCCAGTTTGCCGCCTTTCACATCTAGCTCGAGCTAGCCTCCTTACTCCTTACACAGATCGTAAGTTATTTTCATATTTTGTAGTCACCTGTCGATTATTCTGTTATAAATTTTATATAAATATTTAAGAACAATTTTTCTTCCTTAAAAATAAAACAAAAAATACTACAGTCAGATTTTGAATTAGATAAAGTAAAATTAAGTTTACTGGGTTGGGCACGCCACGATCGTGGCGGTAAGGCCCGTGTTTGAGGAGTGGCTGGAGAGGCGGCATGGCGCCTTCACCTTCCGGCTGACACAGGTACGGACTGGCCACGGTTGTTTTGGCCGGTTCCTGTGTCGTATACGCCGGTAAGAGACGCCCGGTTGTCACCACTGCGGCGACTGCCGCGACGTTGTAGAGGACACGGCGCTGCACACTTTGGCGGTTTGCACTGCCTGGGCATCGCAGCGCCCTGATTTGATCGCGGCAGTCGGATCGGTTGCCCTCTCACTCTCGGCCGTAGTTCAGTCTATGGTCCGGAGTGAGAGGTCGTGGAACGCCGTCGCCTCCTTCTGCGAGGAAGTGATTTCCATCAAGGAGGCGGCGGAGCGGGAGAGAGAGCGTTTAAACCCTCTCCCCAACCACAGAGCCGGGCGCCGGAGGGCGCGAGATGACCTCCAGCCACCCTGAGGTTTGACCTGGGGGTGGTGGGCTTTGTGGGCCTGCCCGCCATCCGTTCAGCACCAGGCCCGAGAGGCGGCGTGCGTGTTCCCACGCGCGCCTCTGTTTCGAGTCCATCTCCCCTCTAGTGGGGGGACATCCCCTTTTCTCTACGACTATCCCAGTTTATGATATAGCATTCCCCTACACCAACCGTTAGGTTATAATAGAAGGAGCCGCTGTACCTTCCAGTGCCCGAGAGCACCTTCCGGGACCAGTTATAGACAGGTCTTGTCCCCAAATCCCGACTCTCCACCCTAACCTCAGAGATCCAGTTCTCGTAAGCGAGCTACCTCGTGCCCAAGTGACACTACCTATTTTCCAGATAGGTACCGGAGCAATAAAGCCGCTCACTACTCGCAACTCAAGGAGTTGCTAAGGATAACCTCGTCTAGGGGGGGGGACATCCCTTCCTCTACGACTATCCCAGTTTATGATATAGCGTTCCTCTACACCAACCGATTAGGCTATAATAGAGGAGCCGCTGTACCTTCCAGTGCCCGAGAGCACCTTCCGGGACCAGTTATAGACAGGTCTTGTCCCCAAATCCCGACTCTCCACCCTAACCTCAGAGATCCGGTTCTCGTAAGCGAGCTACCTTGTGCCCAAGTGACACTACCTATTCTCCAGATAGGTACCGGAGCAATAAAGCCGCTCACTACTCGCAACTCAAAGGAGTTGCTAACGATAACCTCGCTAAAGCCGACGGAGAAGCCGCCTCCCATATCTCCAGTATGGTACCGGAGCTGTATAAGGCACGCTCACTTCCCGACATACATCCGTATGCCTACCCAAATAGGCCTACAAGCCGGGTGTGGCCCGAGTCACTCCAGCTATGACTCTTACTTGCTGAGCAGGCAAGCTCCCGAGATGCGTTGCGGCAGTGAAACCACACTGCCACTTCGCTAAAGGCAACTCCGTGCCTCATGCGACCGACTGGTTCGCACTGGCCGCGTCTGAGTCCGACGCTCGAACGCAACGTGCTTGCCGAGCAAACGAACATGTCAGCGGCCAACCACATACCCCTGCGAGTCCAACTCCAATGTCAGGCACCACGCACTCTAGTCAGCGGTCGATAGAACACGCCTTTCGAGGCGCAGTGGACTTCCTGACCCCGCAGTACCCTGGTCCAAAGGGGGAGACCCGTAGTTCTCCCCCCGAAACCCTATCTACTCGGGTCCTGAAGATAGGGTTTATATGTGAAGTGAGCGCCTTTGGGTAGGTCTCTTCGTGTAGTGGCCTGCCGTTTCATACGGCGGGCCGAAACCTCGGCGGGGTCGCGACCGCATGCGAAAGTGATTCGCGCGGCCCCGTCGATAGTGGTTGTGTCGAGGAACACCGTGGTAGGTTTAGTCGGTATTCCGGGCGGTACATTATCTTTCCAACATCTTTCTTTTACCAGGGCGAGTCCGATATAATCCCTCCGCCCACCTCCGCGGAGGGGTATGCGTCAATGCATTCCCCCACGTAGAAAAAAAAAAAGTTTACTGGGTTGTCAGTTTTTAATGATATAATAATAATGCTGTGGTAAAAGTTTCATTATAATAATAATCAATCAATTGTTCTTATTACTCAATTAAAATAAGTATTACGTTTTTATAGTTAATATGATAATGATTTTTATGATGCATACTTTAAAATTTAATGTAGGTAATTTACTACAAAGTGCTCAGGCAATTTATTTTAAACTAGATTTTGACCGCGCATGCGCTCGCGTTAATTTATGTTAGGTAAGCTTAGTACCAGCACTTTTTCCTGGTTGAAAGATCGTCGTCCTCTTCTGTACCCCTGAAAACGTATATGCGATTGCTAGAATTTCATGATGATTGATTAATATGGCTTGAAAGCATAATTAATAAAAAAAATCACATTCGCATTTATAATATTACTTAAGATATAATTAAATATATTCAGCTAAGTTAAAATCTTTGTTTAAAATAGTAGTGCGTTCGTGTTGTTAATGAAATGAATAAGGATCGAATACTTTAGAAGCTATGAGCTATCGCTGCCTTACTTTTTATTTTGTTGAACTATCTATGAATTGACGTATAAACATAGATTTTGGCGGCCTCGATGGTATAGTGGTTAGTGTAACCGACTGCTACGCTTGAGGTCGCGGGTTCAATTCACGCCCAAGTCAAACATTTGTGTGCATGGACATGAATGTTTGTCTTGGTCTGGGGGTTTTTATGTATAATATGTAAAATTTACTAAAAAAATGTATATATGTATGTTTATTCATTGTGTAGTACCTATAGTACAAGCTCTGCTTTGTTTGAGCTAGATGGTGTTGTGTGTATGTGATAGAATAGAATATTATTATTATAGATTGTTATTAACGTATAGATATATTTGAAACCATTTTTTCTATTACCTATAGTTCGTCACAATAATAACATCGTATTCGTTGTATAGCCCAATGTGAGAAAAATTGTTTGCGCAGCGTTAGTGTAGGCAACCGCTGTTCTTGTGGTCTCGCTCAGTTTGATACCTCGGGTCGAATAGAATATTCTATTGGACATTTCAGTCAAAAAAATCGATTTTAAGACTGCTCAGTAGACGGCTAATATATATTTACTCTCTATAACCTAAAAGCATAGCTGGCAAAATGTGAATGTAATACACCGATGCCAAAATTTCGGAATTAAGCGGGCAATTAGGTTTGTACCTATGTAAATGGTCAAATAGAAGGTTGCCTAAAAATATGCCTGTGTTTTGTGTGTGATGTGGCTTTCGTATTAGGTGTGCGGTTTAATCAAAATACTGCAGTGTCAGACAAAAACGCAGTGCGCAAAATTTCAGCCTTTCGTGCATTGTTTCGATAAAAAAAGGTCAGCAATTATGCGACCTTGTCAACTTTAAAGCTAATAATTGTGCCTACAAGTTTAACTTTTAAGTACGGAGTAGGTACAAACATTGGAAGTCCATGATAAATTGGTTAAAATTAATTTTAAAAGTAGTGACAGTTGCGACTGACCCTTACTCGCAATATTAACACACGTGTACGGCTCGTTGTCATTTTAATTAAGAGGACATCGCTTTTTAATATAGTAGGGGACTTCCCTTATTTTCCAAAAACCAGTATATTTTTATCTTGTACACTTGTACAAGATAAAAATATACTGGTTTTTGGAAAATAATGCCTTGGTAATTATTTTGTTGGTAACAATTTAGTGAAGACAATTATTTATTTATGTATCACTAAGTAAAACTAAGATCCCGGTGATAGAATGTGCAGCCAAACAGAAAATAGATTAGTATATAGCAAAAAAAAAATGTTACTATGAGAAAATTAGGCTGGTTCGGTGTATTTTCGTATTCAAAAACAAAAATCAAACGAGCTAAAAAAAGTCCAATATAAAGTAAAACATTGAGTGACGTTATTGTTTCGTGTTCTACTTTTCCGTTATTTTGAATGGTTGTTCACGAACAAGGAAAACGATAGCGTACTCTCGACTTGAAAAAGATTTAGTAAAAAGATCCATTAAGCACCCATCCGAGTGGATGACTCCAATAACAAAGCAAGGTGCTTTTTAACAATTTCCTAATAATTATAATCTTCCGCTCTGCCGATCCGAGACAAAGATAGAAATTAACATATTTCTTTAATTTTAAGTCGACTATTGTCCCAGAAAATTAGACATCGGATGAACTTAATCGTTAGTCCAGTAATTTGCTGTAAAAATTATGTGGCGTGGGAGCCAATTAGAAGGAATAAAGGTTACAGCGAGGGCTAGCACGAAACGCGGTTCTGTGATCGTTAATTCATCTTAATTACCTTTTTTGATGGACTTTTCGAAGGTTGAAAGGGATGAATTTAGTTAATATTCCGGTAAAGTGTAAAAGTGTCAAGGGAAAATATATGTGGCTACAAGTTCGTAGTGTGTCGTTTGGTGCTGATAAATTAAGTGAAGTGAGGTGGGATAAATGTGAATTTACTAGTTGTTTTGGCAAAGACGACATTAACTTTATTGAGGAAATATTATTTAAAGTGTAACAACGTGAAATTGCAATACGCAAGATTGATTTATTTGTGACAAGAATAAATTCAATGCAATCTCGGTATCGTATTTGTGCGCCATGTTAGATCTTATAAATATCTTCGGTAATATAATGCGTGCAATCTTATCATGCTGTTTACATATTTTGCTACTTTTATAAAGTTCAAATTTGTAAAGTAACATTGCTTTAAATTCAACATTTGTTAGATGGCTGCCCCACGACCTAGAACCGAAATTTATTTGTTAGTTTAAATATGAGTAAAATGTAATAAAATTTCCATGTCGGCAGTAGTAATTAAATTTAGTTAAATAAAAGACGCACTAATTTAAAAAAATAGGTAACGTTTGAGCTCACCACAAATTACTATGTAACGTAACGTACCCATCTACAAAACATTTATGCAGACAATTAGTAATAAATCTAAAAAAGGCTAGAATAAAATAACGAGACAGCGATATTAAAAGGTTTACAGGACGCGTAGGCTCTTTAAAATAATGGGCTTGTAGTACAAACGCGTAAACGAGAGAGTAAAACCGAGGGTGTTATTATAAAATCTGAATTTCATTAACCATAAATAAGTGGACCAATTTGTCGAGGGAGAGCGTAATTGCATCCATGTCCACTCCCGGGGCATCGACATCAATATTGCTTTTTTACTCGGATCTGGACGCTGAAACTACTCCAATTTAAACATAATTTGGTTCAAAATTATTGCTTAATTATTCATCTTGTAATAAATAATAACTAGTCTTATTCTTATTATACATTGTAATTGAGTCTCAATTAGAAATGGAACGGCCAATTTTGAATAAAAAATCGGTCGTATTCTGTAACTGCAGTGTTAGCTTTAATAATTCATGTTTCGTGGTCGCAAATATTATACGTTTACATTCCGCAATGGTGAATTGCAGTCGTAAACAATATAAATGCGGGCCACTTTGAACCGAGTCAAATTTTATTTATCCCTAAGGACAATTTCCTCTTGTCAAGCGACGGCCACCCGGGCATTCGGTATAATGAGAAAACGACGAAATCAACTTGGCCCAAATTAGACGCACGCCTTGGTACCATTTACATGGTACTGAATATTAATTCGGTCATAAGCATAAAACGTCATCATCTATGTTGTTTTTAGGAATAAAACATTCTAAAATAATTGATTTGAGAATATAATTAGCAGGATATACTACTAGTGATATGATTGGCACAAAAAATGTGCACCGTAAAAAGTAGAGAACTAGTATCTACACTGCTATCGAGTCTTACGAAGACATATTCTGGTATGCTGGGTACGCTAATTTGTTTGTTTGGAACTATATATAGGCTTTCAAAGGGCTTCCAGAGATGTTTGAATAAATATGTACATACATAGATAAATACTATAATCTCTGAAGAGCTTAAACGAAGTATAAATATACGATAACACAAAAGGCATGACATAACCATCTTAATGTATAATATGTATGCATTTATAAAAAAAAGGATATACATAAATATGTTTATCCATTGTCTAGTACACATAGTACAAGCTCTGCTTAGTTTGGGCTCGATGGTGTTGTGTTGTAAGAGGTAGAATATTATATTATATTATTAAGTACATTTTGAAAATTTTATTAGAAATAAGCTGCTACGACGCTATTTGTGTAAAACAAACGACACCTTTTTTATCAGTCAGCAAGATGTGTAAGTTATCTCTGGTGTAGTAGGTACATAAGAAGAGTTAAATATTTACGACATCTGCCTTACTTTTTTAAGACATCTGCCTTACACCAGTCCACAATAGTACACATATATCATAATTTTTTACACAGCACGAAGCAACTCATTGAAAACCCGTACGGCATACCAAAATATTCAAAATGTCGTGGTAAATAATTATTACGGCAATTCGGATGGCGTCACGTGTGATTGGAATAAGTAATTATTTATTAATAAAAAAGATTTATCACTGTACAGTTTCACGCTGTGCATGACGTTAACAGATTTACATTTACTCAAATAACTTGTGAAATATTAATAAATTACCTAAACAGGTTTCACATAATTAAATACCATTACTGTTTTGTGTATTTACACAATACATTATAGGCTAAACAAGTCACTCACAATGTTTATTGTGCGTATAGTATAGATATATCAGTGAATAATTGTTTCTCAAACTTTTGAATATAACCCCGTAAAAGATCAAAATTAAAGTAAATTACCTCTCTCCTTTATAAATTAATCTAACATCCATTAACGTAAAATTATAAACCATCAATAAGCTGCTTTCCGTAATATTGGTTTTTGCAAAAGTTTTAAGAAGCTGTTTGTTGGTTTGAAGTGGCTGGCAGAGATAATATTTTATGATAAGCAAGTATTCAAGATATTCGATGTAAGTGATAAAGTTGAAGCAAAGACAAGCGAGCATTAGCGCCACAACTGGCCTATTTTAAGTAGAATTGTATGAACTCTGGCATAGAAACATGCTTCATAAAGTATAGTAAGATAAGTTGAATAAATTTAGCACTCAATAACAAACTTAAAATCCGCTTTTTAGAATTGCTAAATCGACGATGACAATAATAAAAACACAAATTTATTCCACGTAATCATTCTCTTTATTTATTACAAGGTAAAACATAGGACACGTGGTCTCTTTGCTTTTTAGTTTGAGAAACTGTGTCATAGTTAGCATTTGATATATTTTCAAAGATAGTATAATTTGATAATGATGTGAACAGGGCGAGCCGTTTCCAAATTTCTTCCTTTGTTAAATCATCCGTGACTGCTGGCAGTAAAACTGATGTTATGTACATTTTGTACGCATTTAGGGTTATTTGACTTCATTAATAAATAGCAGTAAATTACACGATGAGGGCTTTTATCGTTCGCTAATAGAGGCATCTATTACTCTATTATTGTTCTAAGCCAGTAGAGCCTATTGGTAGTGCGCCGGTATAGCTTAAAATTCATAGGAGGTATGTGTGTTATTAATTTGTACCAGTGTAGACAATCTTGTGTTAGATTAAATTACTTCATTGGATATTACAACTATCTATGCCAGCAGGTATGATCACACAAAGTATTGTGTGATTATGAGCTGGTAATAGTTTTCTACACGTCCTTGGGTTTGATTTTAAACTATATATGTCATGGCTATCTCTCAAGCCGAAGGCGGAGTAGCCGTGCGTTTAGCTGTTCATATCATCAACCGCAAATTAATTATTGATCTGGCCAGACTATATCATGATTTGGGTAGCGGGTATTTTTCATTTCATTAAATAGAACCATTTCATAAAATGGTCGACCACATCTTGAAGTGATTAATTCTAAGATCTGGCCACGTGATATCCATATTCACAGCTATAATCACTTTTATACATTACCGTTTCATGATTTATGTAATATATACATAGATACACGCCTGTTTCCCAGAGGGGCTATGATCCTGACACACTTCTCTGGCTTCATTCACTTTCATCACATTCCTCATACACGCTCGCCGGTTTAAGGTGCTCTTAACTTGACCTTTGTCCGGAACGTCTCCGATCTGATCAAGAAACGTTCGCCTAGGTCTTCCCCTTGCGACTGTTCCATTCACACTAGCCTTATAAACTTTTTCTATTTTAAAAGACCTATAAAGAATGTATTTTCTGGCAAAATATCCAAATTTCTGTTTCACTCAATCAATCAGCCTACCGCAGTCCACTGCTGGACATAGGCCTCTCCCATTTTTTTCCCCCTTGCCACTGTTCCATTCACACTATGTAATAGGTGCCAGAAATTAAATTAGCAATCGTGCTAGGTATTTGCGTACCCTTTTAAAACGGTTAACGTATCAGCTATGCATTAGCCGTGGTTAAAATACCTAGCATGATCGCGTTAATTACCGTTATCTTGTACATACATATATTCTTACCTAGCTACTGCCCGCGCGAGCGCAGCAGTCACGACATTCTTGAACAACGTTATCTATTAATACCTTTACGCGTGATTGAGTAACAAACGTTCGAACGTTTGTTGTCTATTAATATTATAAATGTATTGTTGTGAAAATGTTCGAACATTTTCACAACAATACATTTATAATATTAGTAGACAAACACATATTTATTGTCTACAAACTTACACATTTATAATATTAGTGGAACAACACATATTGTCTTTAGTAATTGTCAATGCACCGATTGCCATTGGCTTTATTTAAATGTCGGAATCATATTCGTCGATTTTGTCTTAACAAAACTGTAAAATGTTATGCATCGGACACATTTTGTGACTCCGTAATTGCTAAGAAATGCCAAATAGAAAAACCGATTACATTTAGCTCGACCCGACAAACCCAGTATTTCGCGATCTTACGAGTACTTATTAATGTTTTAATAGTTATGATTTATACAAAGCCGAAGTCAAACGATAAATAATTACTTTTTGTAGAAATAAAGAGAAAACAACAATTACATTAAAGGTGGGCGGTCCAAATGTCTAGACCAAACCTTTAGTTTCAGACTAAAATAATTCATGTTACTACCATAAAAGTTGTAACGTTATTTCGTGTGAGTTCTTTTATAAATTAACTTAAATAAATATTAAGCATAAAGATTAATAATGTTTCCGAAATAATAAATTGTCATATCAGATTTATGAAGGCCATATATGGACATTCATACATGTATCTGTATTTTATAATAATGTGACACATTCAATGTTTATCAACTGATTATATCCTATGTTTCGCAATATCATGGTTACAACGTGACCCCATTGTTTTTTCTTACAAATATTAAGCTGAACTGAAATAGATGCTATGTTTAATAATTATTTGCTATTTTTCTCAATAGGAGCCAATCTGTTATATAACAGGCATTACGTGCACATTACTTCTTGTTCCTGTCTAAAATCTACAATACATACATAACTATTGACATTGGCAAAAACAGCGATAGCACTGTGGAGACAATACTGGCTTGCTAATAAGAGGTCTCGAGTTCGATCCTACAGTATTGCCTATTGTTATTTGAAGTTATGTGCTTATAAATAATTAATTATCACTAGCTTCATCGGTAAAGGAAAAAATTGGAAAGAAGCCTGAATATTAAAGATTTCTAAATATTTTTCACGAAAATATGTATGTGATGTCTGCCATTTTACACTGAGCCAGTGTGGTGGACTATAGTTTAACCCTTCCAACACTGAGAGAATCTAGTGACCTGTAATGATATAGTTTAAACAGGGCTAAAATAATACAACAATAGACAAGCATATTTTCAAGAATTCATTATATTTATATTTGTAGATTAGTATTGAACGCTTGTCTAAGCCCTGTTCATTTTAATGTCATTATACGGAACGCGCTCACGTGTGAATGACTACAGTTACAGCCAGGGTCGTCATTAACAATGGGACCTCTAGTGTAATAATAAATGTTGTTTGTGCTATGATAACATATATTTTATTTGGTTTCTAAAACTAACCTTTACATAAAAAAGTGTTTTCTTATGGTTGTCGTGTTTTTTATTTGAAGCCCTGCGTAGAGGTCTACCGACTATGTACACATTTGCACAATCCGTGTAGCTACAGGAAAGTTAAATTTGAAACCCAATACCACTTTCCTTGACCCGAGAATCAAACCCAGGACCTCACGGTCGGTCGCAAACATGAGTAGGAAACAATTGTTTGCGCTACATACAATGTTTTTCTTTTGTGTTATGTAAAAGACTATTCCCGCTCTAATAATAAATCCTGCGTTGCAGGGATCTTTACATACATTCAATCAACGGGCAAAAAGACTACGGTCTTGGTACAAATATTTGTAGATCACACAATTTCTGGCCCGTTTGGGTATCGAATCCACGACACTTGGCACAGTGACAATATCGTACCGACCTCTTAAAACACTACGCCATTCATGCCTAGTTAATCATCTAAAACAGACATACAAAACAGTATACGAAGTTTTGACCCAGTAGAATACACAAACGTAAAGACGCTACGAACTTTATTACGTTTGAAGATAAATAGAACACAGCGTCATGTAAGCCTCTTCCGTCTTCACTTGTAGCTGAAACGTTACGTTAGCGCCACGTACAATTAAACTCATGATCAGTATCTGTTCGGCGAACAGTTCACCCCTAACTCTGTAATGTCATCAGACGAAAATAATTGTAGACTAAACCATATTAAGGCAGACAGCGAGCAGGACATGTGCCTTTAGATGTAACGACAGGAGACAATGTGAGGGGGAGCGTGGTATGGAAATAAGGCAGAAGTATAGACTTGTTGTTTTATTTATTTTTAAAGGTCTATTCGCAGTTTGTTTATACAACTCTTGTTTGAATATCTTAACTTATATTAAAGATGTGAATGTGAGTTTGTTTGTTCGCTTCCACGCCTACTTGACCGATCATCATGAAGCTCTCCCTACTTCCTTTTCTATACTCTCTGTGTATTATCAATCTATAGCGTGTCTAGGGTTCCATAGTATGGTAAACGCGACATATGGTTCTCAGTAATAAACGAAGTGAAATATTTGCCCTTCTTTTTCTTTGCTTTCACTTAAATTTCGTGGAAGCTCACTGAAAGAACCTAGTTCTAGACTAAATATATTAAGTTAGTAGCGCAACTTGGGCTATAAATGAATTTTCTATTGTTACCTAGCGTTTTAAATATTATATTTTATTAAACGATCTTTACTAAGGTCTGTCACCTAGTCTGTTGTGATTATGCCCCGGTTGTCATACGGCATGTCCTTTGATGTATCCATCGCGGTCAATTAATTGGGCTTTGTTAATGTTCAATTAAGTGACGAACGGTTCATTATTCATCGTTTATACAACTCTATACTTACCTGTTGTTTTACATCAAAATTACCCGTAACAGACTTGCTAAAGTCTAGATATGAGATAGATTAAAAACATATGTTGAAATAGGAAGGATGCACATATCTATTACACATATTTGGCAAGATACTTAGAATTTATGGAGAAATGACTGGATGAGATTCGGCCTTATAAGCGCATTTCTACCAAGGATATGGCGCACCTATACCATAAGAAGAAAATATATATAAGGTGTGAGTTAGTCAATTACTTGATATGGAGTGAACATTAAATACTGGAAGATCGTACAGTCTACAAGATCTTCTAAACTAAGTAGTATGTTATGTATTATATATTATACTACTCAGTTTAGAAGATCTCGTTACAAACCTAACTAATATATATATATATATATTTAATAACAATAAAAATGTTTATTTCTAGTTTCAAAAAGTACATTTTTAATGTTATACATGCGAATGTGAGTTTGTATCGCTTTTAAGACATAACTCTCGACCTATCATCATAAAATTTCGTATACACGTGGTCAGGGTTGTAGAAAGGACATAATATTGTGCCTTTCATCCAGGAAAAAGTATAATGCCCAAGGGATAGATCATTATTTATAAGAGGATCGACATCCATACCTATTACGAATTTATTTTTATCATTAAAACAAATAATTACGATAATGCTTGCTTGACAGGAAACTAATGTAATAATTACTTATAATCAATTTGCCGTTCATGAGAAAAATTATGATTAAAAAAAATTGAAGATTCTTCACGCTCCGTTTCTCGGCTCAAAATAGATCACCATTATGCACAGCGGCTATAAAGTCGATTAAGGCATTAAATTCATTGAGAGGACACTACTTACGGCTATTATCGATTCACCGCACTGCTAAAGCACCTGCACTCACAAACGTCAAGCTAACCCATTTGTTCAAAGGCGAAGAACTCACCTTGAGATTTGACTATGAAGTATAAGTACTATTATGCCTTATTAGAATAATAAACGATGGTTTTGCATTTTTATCTAAATAAATGTGGTTTATTCGAACTCGAAGTAAACTGAGGCCTTGTGGTGGTGGTTATATGCATTATCTAAACGACCGATGTGAACCGCCCGCGCAGTAGCCCGTAAGATTGACTCACACATGTAGCCCAAGCTTACTTTCGTACATTTACAGCAATGCTCGGTATAATTAATGTAATCTAATCAATATAGAAGGAAAAGTAGCTTCTTAACTAATCGCATGAAAGCAAATTTTGAGTACAAGCAAAAATTTTCCTACAATGTTTATTTCTTGGTTCATTTTGAAGTATTGCGCGAAGCTAATCTGCCGTCCCAACACTCTACAGCGACACTCGCCGACGACAAGATAACATTTTAAGTATGCTTAAACTTTTATGGCGAAATATCTTATACTTTGGTGCCATAACTGGTCGAGCTGTAGCGACGATCTTAGATAAAGAAAATAACACAAATTATGCAATTTTACCATGCGCTTGCTTACATATAAGTACGAGTAAACATAATTGCTTTAGGCGAGTTTTAAGAATTCTATTAAGTTTGTATGAATTCGTGCAATTTGAACAATGTGAGGTATTGCTCGTTTTAAATGACTTATGCTGCTAGAAAGGTCGATCATACAGCTAAATATTATAATTCTTTTGAGGTGTGGCATAATTTTACTATACGTTATTTTAATCTATACTAATCTGATAAAGAGGAAAGCTTTGATTTTTATTTGATGGTTTGTTTAATTCAAAAGCTATTCAAATTCTTTCGCCATTAGAAAGCTATATTTTTAGCGAGTAACAAAGACATCATTATATTTTTTTAAATACTATTACTGACATAACCTAACCTATTTTTACGCGAGTGAAGGCGCGAGCGGAGCTGCGAGAAAAAGCTAGTTTAAAAATAAGTGCACAATATACCTTTACGTTAAATTAAATAGTTAAATATATATTTAATTATATAAAATAGTAAATTATGTATATGAATCAACAGTTCGATGGCAATATTAATAGAACTGAACAAAAGATATAATGTCCGATATCAAAATAATTGTGCATATGGGTAAGCAAATTTGTTTTAAAGCTTGCACTCACTTTTCTACACACCTTTTCAAGTTTATAGCAAGGTAATGTCTATGTCTCATATATCGACGAATATCGAAGATGAACAGCCATAATTTTGCCTATAAGAACTAAAAAAGAATAAGTATTAGATGCGTGTCCTGAATATCGTTAAAGTTGGACCAGACATTTTGATGGAAACACGCATTGGTATTTCAGATATCTACTTACGTCGTAATATTAAGCGTAGAAGCTAAAATATTTGTTTCTTTACAGATATTCTAGACAATACTCGGGATCTGGTACGACTGTGTACTCACAGAATCGAATAAATCAACACTTTAGTTACCTATATTAGCAGCCTTATCTACAACTTTTTGCTATGTTTAGCAATCCTACCTTTTCGCAGTTCATCAGCAGTAGCTAATTATTGTGATGCCTATACGAGTATAACATATGTGCTTTTAAACATTTTAATAATGATTTATATTTTAAGTAAAAGGCAATTTCTGCACTCGGGATATGCAGTATTACGAAGAACTTTACAAACAGCGGAACACTGACTCTCAAGATACAGGTTATTACCTAGTTTTGGAAACAGGAGTCCTCTCTCATATCATTATGTACTATTTGTAATTTTAAAGGGAAATAAATTATTTGTTATTAACATTGAAATAACGGATACAAATAGCAATTAGATTTAGATTTATTTGTGATTCGCACAAATCTTTGTTCCGTATAGCGATTGACCACAATATTCGGAGCAGTCCAAATTAAACACGGCGCTATTCGTGTAGTTAAAATACAACCATTAAGTAATAGAAGAACGCAAATACACCTATTCCTCCGGTATCAATGGTGGTGGTTTGGATGCATGCATGTGTGCATCCTTATGAGTATCAGGTTATCTCAGAGTCATCGACCAAACAAGCCAATAAAATAACACTGAAACCATTTCTTAAAAACCGAGATATTAATAAATGAAATACTCGTTAAGTTTGTAAAGTACCGTCCGTTGATCTATAGATTGTGGTTGTAAGAACTTATTATAGAATCAGTTCGCTCGGCAACCATTTCTTAGTACTGTGGACTCAATGAAACCCTATACCACGTCAGTGTGATAAGTGTGATTGAATTTTAGTTCACGAGTGACCTTATTAGCCGTCTGTCGCACTCACGTGCTCGTAGAACAACTCGTAAAACTATCGTAACTATTCGATTCTCGATGCTTATCGAAATCTTAAGAGATTGTCGCTACACTCGCTTCTCGCTATTTGCCAATTGTGGGACTAGGTAGGTACCAAAAGTATTTAGTCCTTATATTTAAAAATTGCTTGAAAATGTTTTATGGAGATCTCAAAGAAGATTTATACTGGAATCCGTAAGCTCCCAATTCTACGATTGGCGGATATGGATGCAGGTAAATAGTCAAGGGGAGTATGTGTGAACAACTTATTACAATACTAGCTTTTGTCTGCGGCTACACTCGTTGTCGAACAGTATTTTTTTTCTGCATAAAATACCCCTTGTCCTATTTGTGCCCTTGACTACATACACTATGTATGCGAAAATTTCATGACTATCGGTCGAGTTGTTAAGACGTGAATGCGTAATAAACAAACAAACTTACTTTCACATTTATAATATTTGTAAGATATGGAGTCTAATTGCTATATATCAACAATAATAGCAAAATAAATGTATTGAGTGCTGCAAATTCGTTGTCTCGCTACAGAACGTGACGTCTGTATTCCACATATAATAAGGTATTGACCAATATTTGCACTTCATTTATACGCAACAGCAAATACCATTAAAAATCTTGCCGTAGTAACCGGATCCAAATTGGCTGCCAAATTACGAAGCAATTAATATTTTGAGTGTGAGGAAAACTGGAAACGAAGTTGGAGTACTCGCTATCATGCACGCCATCAATCAAATAGCGGTTAAGTCACAAAATAGTAACTGCGTCATTATGCGACCATTTTGTCTATATACAATATGTGATTATACCATGTATTAATAATACATTTTACATTTAATCACCAAAATATTTTCATGTTTCTAATTTTAATTTCTCACTCTTTATTACAAATATTATGTAATGTGTCCATGTTAACTTATCTTAGTTATTCTATTACATTGTTTTAATGTATGCCATGGACAAGAGGGAACTTTTCTAACACAGTTTTTTAATTTAAGAGAAGAGCTCCCAAACCTTATCTATATTATTTTGTCAATCTGCCCTCCCCTCCTCCCCGCCTTCTACCATATTTGAAAGACTACAATATTTTTTAGTTTAGATTGAATTTGAAATAGGTCTGTGTGTTTTTTACAAGGTTAATTATAACTACTCTTACATGTTCTGTAGTCTTTTTGTTAACATAACCTTCCGATCCCGGTGTTTTTAATTATAAATTAATATAAACTCAATGTCTCTGTCAATGATCTCAATGTTTTAAGTCAATTTGTATTTAAAACATTGAGTTGGATACTTTAGTGTGCCAATTCTCGGGCACGCCAAGGTTGTGGCGGTAGGTCCCGTGTTTGAGGAGTGGCTGGAGAGGCGGCATGGCGCCCTTACCTTCCGGCTGACACAGGTAATGACTGGCCATGGTTGTTTTGGTCCGTTCCTGTGTCACATAGACCGGCAAGAGACGACAGGTTCTTACCACTGCGACGACTGCCGCGACGTTGTTGAGGACACGGCGCTGCACACTTTGGCGGATTGACCCGCCTAGGCATCGCAGCGCCATAATTTGATCGCGGCAGTCGGATTGGTGGGCCACTCGCTCCTGGCCATAGTACAGCCTCCCCAACCGCAGATCTGGGCGCTGGAGGGCGCGAGATGACCTCTAGTCATCCTGAGGTTTGACCTGGGGGTGGTGGGCTTCGTGGGCCTGTCCGCCATCTGATCAACACCAGGTCCAAGAGGCAGCGTGCGTGTTCCCACACGCGCCTCTGTGACGTCTCCGTCTTCCTTCTAAGGAGAGGGAAGGGGGGGCCAGTAGGACTTTTAAAAGTGAGAAGTGCCCGAATCGTGGGACATTTTAAGTAGTGGCCTACCGTTTCATACGATGGGCCGAAACCTCGGCGGGGTCGCGACCACATGTAAAAGAAATTCACGCGTGTCACGTGAGATTTAACAAACATTAATATATTAGATAAATAACGACTCGTAAGAACTATTGGGTATTACGCAAATGTTTGTCATCGAACCCACAACACTCAGTATATTGGCTGGGCGAGGTGACCTCTACAACTTTGTGCTACTGGTGTAAATAAATGGAACCAGTGATTTATTTCTTAACTGATGTATCTTAGACAAACATAAAATGGTAATTTTTGAAGAACATACAGGTATAAACGTAATAATGTGTACTTCTAAAATCAAACGTTTTCAGCATAGCATTAAGTACATATATAGTGAAACAAAACACTGTGTTTCACTTAATATCTATCATGTCATATAAGCTCATATTTTATTTATTCCTCCGCACAGGAAAATATTCAACATAGCAAAGCATCAAACCGGCACTAAACTGATTAATATGCATTTAATATCCTACTCTGCAAGCGAACTCCCCGGAGTAATACAACTCGAATTATCAATGCATTATTTATATGTAAATGAAAACGTATTAATACTCCTTTGAGATACTGTTTTACAGGTTGTAGGAATAGACCGTCTATTTAATTGTTTTTGTATGACACAATATGGTTGTGATAATAGAGTTGTGATTTCCATACATACGTACATGCCTGTAGTTTTTCGTAGAAGTATTCTTATTCGTTAGCTAATCTAATGTTTTAAGTGGGTGAAAATCGATCCGATTTTGATTCCATTGCATAGACGAAGTGTGCAAGAAAGCTTACCGGAATCTGGGACTAATATTACGCCAAGCGAACAGCTTCACAAACATAGGCGCTTTGAAAGCCCTTTACGAGGCTCTCGTGAAGACTCACCTGGAATGCAATGCCGTAATATGGTCACCACACGAGGAGAAGTACAGGCTGATGCTGGAACGTATCCAGAACAAATTTGTTAGATTCGTGTATTCGAAGCAATATGGGATATACCCGGGCTATCCACTCCTTTACCCTACTCTATTTCTTCTGGGTATGTTAGGGTATTATCGGCTAGAAGTGAGAAGGGAGGTCGCTCTCAGCGTCTACGTATTCAAAATAATGCGAGGCAAAATACACAATCCGAACGTGTTGGAGGTGCTCAGGCTATACGTCCCGGACGAGTACGTGGGACGGCGGCGGCGGCCGGAGCTGCTGGTGGTGCCACGCGCACGCACCTGCCTGCTGCAGCGCGCGCCGCTCACGCGTGCGCTGCGGGCGCTCAACACGTTGGCTCACAAAATTGATCTCTTTTCGTGTACGCTGAATGAATTCACACAAGCTGCTTACTGTGCAATTTGTTTAGATTAGTTACCATTTTTGTTTTTGTTTTTGTTTTGTTTTTTAATATAGAATTACATAGGCTATTGCATTAGGTTAAGTACCTGTAAAGATAGCATTTATGTGTGTTTAAATAAATAAATAAATATAGAACAAGCAAATAAAAGCGTTTTAAGAAGACAACTCCTGCACTAGGCATACTCGTATTACTGCCCTTGTCACGGAGGACCTAGCAAACTTTAAACAATGGATACTAAGCACACCCAGATTTTGAACACATATTTGTGGATTATAAAATGTTTGCCCTCGGTATCGAATCCACAACAATCACCGCAGTATCAGTGACGATGTGACCACTTAAACAACTACGCCTTCGGTGCTGCAATTATTAAATATATGTGAATGTTAAACACCCACATTTGTCAAGCTATTGTCGTAAGAGAGTAAGTCTACTGCCGTCTACCAAGTTTATATTTTTAACACGCTTTTATTAGCTTGGTATGTATGTATCTACATACAACTATGTATCTATGAATCTATGTAACGGAATCTTTGAACGTGATTTTCACCCCTTTCAAACCGACGGATTGATTTGAAACTATGTTTATCGAGGACCGATGACAATACAATAATATGGAAAAATATTTAATAAAAATATACCAAAATAAAAATAAATAATAGTTTAATAAAATAAAAATACACCTTTTATTAAAGAAACCAAACTAAAAAGTAGAAAATAATTTAATAATTTTAATGTAAAAAAGTGCTTTCGAAGATTATTACACGACACGTAATGAGACCATTGCGATCGCTCCCTCTGCGTTTGTACTACCTATGTTGATTTTTCTATGTTACCCGCTTTATTGTTATATCACATTATATTTAGAAATTAAAAAGTTTTGTTGTACTATGTCCAATATACCCTCAATACATATTAATATCAAAATTAAATAACGTCGCTCCGGTACTTGTCTGGCTGGAAACATTCCAATTAATTATGTTGATCTTGTGTTTCTCAAACAAACGAATGTATATTCGTATCAGAAATAAATTTTAAATTTTCTACTTTTTAGTTTGGTTTTTTTAATAAAGGTTTTTTTTCAGTTTTGTAAACTATTATTTATTAAAGTCTATGCTCAGCAGCATAGAATGTAATCAGGAACACTTTACGAATGTTACACTTAATAATGTAATTACATATTACGAATTTTGTTACGGTTTATTTGAACATAACTTGTTAAAATTACTATTGAACTATGAATACTTAGACCCGTATTCCCCGATGTTTCGACTGTATTTAATAAATAGTTCAATTATTGTTATAACAAGATAAGTTTAAAATAATCCGCAATAATATTCGTATAGAGTACTTTAATTTCAATAAAAATCGTATTAATTAATTATATGTATAAACCATTGGACTGCCACGCAGAGGTCCCGGATTCGAACCCAAGGCGCTCATTTCTGACTTTTCGAAGTTATATGCGTATTAAATAATAAACTATCGCTCGCTTTCACGGTGAAAGAAAACACCGTGAGGAAATCTGCATGTCTAAGGGATCTCCATAATGTTCTCTAAGATATGTGAAGTCTGCCAACCCGCACTAGGCCAGCGTGGTCGACTATGGCCTGACCCATCTCACAATGAGAAGAGGCCCATGCCCAGCAGTGGGACAGTTTAATATAGGGCTGATATTATTATTATGTTTCTCTTATCACAGGTATTTTCTAACATATTATATTAGAAAATACCTGGCTCTTTGGGAGGCTTACACGGAGACATGGGTCCAACGTGAAGAGGCCCTTCGAGAGTTTTAATTAAAGGTGTGATGGAACACCTACAGTGACACTAGCCACAGCAAGCGTAGGACTACTATTACTACGTATAGATTCTAATATATGGGCTATGGCTATGGGAGTTTGGTGGACCGGTATATTGGTAACTATAGATGAAAAACGGCGTCTGCCCTGAATACTCTAATAGCATCAATGCAATGGGCAGACGGTGACTCGCCAACTCACTAGATGGGCCCCCTGAATAGCCACCATAGGCATACAAGGCAGCAGCAGAGGGCAACGCCGGTGCGAGCGGCTACGAGTGTAGAGCGGCGCGGCGCCGGTTTCGCCATCACGGGTCTCGTGACAACGGAGACCCGGAGCGGATTTCCCCGTAGTTATGGTGGTTAGCCTTTAAAAATGACACTTCCACCCCCAAGCTTATAGCTCTAGCGGCCCCACTCTGACCGGCCGACCAAGGCAAGCCAGAGTTGAGAGTCCTACTGGCGCTTTTGAATTTCCACCCCAGCTAACAGTAACGGTAAGCTGAGGACGAGGCCCTAACTGAATCTCTGAGGCATTCAGGACCACAGTGTCGCCACTCACATTCAGCTCGCCACACGCTGCCCTGCCGTTTGTGCGCTTTTATTTAACCTGTTGATATACTATTTGTTTATATCACAAGGTGAAGGTGGCAGTTTAAAAGCTAGTGTACTGTGCCCTACGTTATCACGTTAGTCTCATGATGAGATAACGACTGTTCCAGAGGGGTATATATATATAATCATTATTGTTAGGCTTGATGCTCTCGTGACATAAGTTTTCATTGATGTTTGAGTGCAATCGTGAACAAATTTTGAATCGGGTAAAGTGTTATTTGGTTTTCTGGTAGGCATTTCTCAGGAACAGCACAGAGTAATCAAATGTATTCAATACACGGCAATAGCCTCTATTACATGGAACCTAAAAATAACTGAATGGACCTCCTTATCTAACCTAAACTTTTGAGGATTTATAGTCTATCTATAAATTCGTATACTTACTGCAATATATATATATTCAGCTTAAATGACATAAGTACTTGAATACAGAGCTTTTAATGTTTAGCTGTTTAGACAATAAACATGTGACAATTACACATATTTTTAAACTGACGAACAATCTCATAAAATGTTAGTGTCAAATGACTTTTGCCTTATTACCAAGCAACAGTAACAGGAAAATTCAGACAGCCTCAGCCAATAGTTGTGGAGTGTCATCACTTAATGCATAACCGACTTAAGCCGTTTAGTTTGTTGGGATATCCAAAAATAAGTGATTGTAATTTTAAACGTAATGCTCTTGATTTAATGTTATATAAACAAACGTAAATAAAATATGTAAGCTTGTAATACTGGGTGCAATAAAAAAGATAAATTCTCACATAAAATGTATCATTATGAGCTGTAAAAGTGTTTAACACAGAGTAAAATTTATTTTGAACTGAACTATTTGTTTGCGAGATTTATCGTGATATCGGATTATGGTTCTATAACATATTTTATACATGTTATATAAATTTGATTATTATTTATTTAGGAATAAATTATATGATTTTATATAATTTGGTATATTGCTGGCTTTAAATTGGATGTGTTAAAGCCTCTTAAATAATTATTGTTGCTTATATAATATTAACTGCAAGCGAATATATTGTATAATATTGTTAATATGAAAATCTGCTTATGCATAGGGTAAATTAACAATACACGTTAACATATTACTGCTTTATTAAACGCACAAAGTATTAACTAAAAGAGGTTAAAGTGAGCATTTCTATCACACACGGTAACGTCATGTTTGTTACACTTGACATCACTGAAGTCCATGACCAAAGAATAATACTTACCATCAGGTGTCCCGATAACTCGTCAGCCACTAAGACAAAAATAAAATCCCAATTAAAAGGTGGGTAGCTAAACAAAGAAAAAGAGGACGGCAAATATGTAAGAAAAAGCAGTTTAACATTAAAAATGCTGCTTGGTTTAGACATCGCTATATATCTCGGTTAAAACAAAGCGAACAAAACCGTGGGCAACAGTTCGTCAAAGAAAAATTATACCATTACTAATCTAACTCAACCAACCAAATTAAAAGAAAAACAAAACCTATCGTATGCCGGAGGTCATTGATCAAATATATTATCTACTGTTGACTTAGCCAGATTTGTCACAACGTCACAGGGCAATTAGACAGACCACCCAGAATCCGTCAAAACGTACGATGACGGCGACATCTCCTACGAACGACTAAAACAATTTGTTACCATCTTACCATAGAAAAAAGGGATAGAAAGCTGATAATTGTGAGTTGTGGGCGTTTTGCTTTTGTTTGGAACCCAAAGAATGGTGTGATTCCACGTATTGTGTGTGGATGGCCTTATATTTTGGTAGTAAGCTTTATTGTTTAAGTATCACGCTGTGTTTTTTTGTAGTATGAATATGAAGTTGGCGTCGAATTAATTTCGGGCGAGCTTATGTATGATTGTTGTTATTTTTGGTGACGTGAGTAATACGCAAAGGTTTTTGTGTTTATTATTAGCAATATTTTAATGTTTGGTAAGAGTAAGATGGTTTTGTAACTTCTTTACTGATATATAAAGGTAAATTTTTAGGCAAGAGAACTTAGATAAAATGTTAAGATAGGATGCGATAGATATTACGATGTAAAGTAACAGAAAAATTTGTTACTCTATTTTTATATTGTACTTAGAAGTTATTACATTTATAACGATGTTTCTTATGGTGTTTTTTGACAAGGTAGTGTCTTTTTATTAAGTCTAGAAACAACTCAACGCAAGCATAAAATACATAGTTGCAAGGATACGATCTATTATAGGGTGAAGGTACGTCTCCAGTCGGACTACTCCAGAATGAGCGAAATCCCAGGTTTCGAGTCGAGATCCTTCAATACTACGCCAAACAAAGTTAGAGATAAAATCATGATATAGATTCGTAAATATGCAGATAACACAAGCTTCTCAATACCGAGCTATATGGTTGCATAGCTTAAATAGTCATGTCACCATAAGTAATCAGGATCAAGTTTCAATTCTGCATATCAGACCAATGTTAGTCATGTTAAATCCTTTTAATATTATAAACGTGAAAGGTAATAATGATGTTTGAATATTTGTTACTCATTTAGGTACGCGTAAACCGGTGAAGGGATTTGGATGAAACTTGGCGCATAGATACACCATGTCCTAGATTAAACACGTTAAATACGTTTTCCCGGTATAATATTCTGTGAAATTCATTCGGGTGAAGTCTTGGGCCAGTCTAGAATAAATACTGCAATAGTTTTAGCAAGGTGACACTTTAGCCACTGGGTAAACTTTCTTATCTATATTGTAGGCTGTAATTAAGTTTATTCACTAGCAATAGATAAGTAATTGCAAGTATTATATCGATGAGATAAATTCTATCTCACAAGCCTTCTACCATACAACGCGACTCTAACTGCAAATTGAAACGATATAATTGTTTATTTATATGATATTCAAATCTAGATAAGAGGTAATCTAAGCCATTCGATTAAACAAATTTATCTAAGGGATCTGGATGAGATTTATATTAATTGGAATCGTGTAAGGATTTTTTTATAGGGCCATAGACTTAGTTTGACGAAAGTCATTAGTTTCGCTACCTACATATTATTACTTCACCAAATTATACTAAATAGGGTTTCGATATTAAAATCAATTATGTACCTTAGTAGTTTAATAAATACCTATGAATTCAGCATTTTAAAATGAAAAAAGGAACTTTTAAATAATAAGTTCTCTTAATGATTTTAGAGGGTAGTGTAGCTTTACTATTATCTAGCAACTTTACTGAGGACGAGGCAAAATACGCTATGCGTGCATTACCCAATACATTTGTATCTGATTTTTGACAAGCGTATGCCTAATAACACAAGTAAGTACTTATATTTTCTAACCGTCGAGTTAGGGAATATTTAAATTTTAAGGTTAAATTAATAAGTAAGTACTTGAGCTTATTTTATATTGTAACGATATTCGTGACAACCTGACTTATCGATTATAACAGATATTCGTGACAACCGGCTTTATGTAATTCCCAAGGTTTTAGAACCATACCACATTGCTTTCTAAATAGTTACCCATCAAATGACTATAATAACATCGTTGATCGATTTACATTTTGTTACTGTGACACAAATCCTCCATATTATGACGAAAATAGATATCTATTACAAAAATAGATTGGTTAGATCAAGCCGATCTATCCACGTTGTATCTTATCCTACAACCAAAGATTCATCAACCGATAAGGGCACATCATCAACAAAAAGTTGGTGGATCCGAAAAATCTCGCAAAAGTACAGCGCAAATCTTCCACATCCAGAACAGATGGTATCTTCGCCGAGAATAATATCCCCATGAGCGATTTCCTTAATTTCGTGAGCGAATCAAGGGGATCGATCCGCCCAGATCGCTAGTTAGTGATAACGTTTATGGACGAACGCCGACTCGCAAATAACGAGTATCTTTCTTTCATTCGATCACGACCGAAAGCGGTATTCGTGTCTGGATGTCAATTGGCAATAAGGTTGCGAACTTTGTCGAAGATACCGAGGTCGTCCTTGTTTTTGTTAAGTTATGAATGTGTTGCTGGCGCGAGATAAACACGTACACTTGTGAATTATGACTTAGTGTGTTAAGGTGTCTCTGCCTTGTTCTAAGAATAGACTTGATCATGGCAATAAGAAGAATACATCGGCAGCGGTATTCACCTGTTTACAATCAAACATGTTATTGCGATCGCTAATTCGCCCGCCAGTCGAATGCTTACAGTAATATTTATGTTGTCTTTGATGCTTTTATTTATAATACATAATTAAGGTAAACGTGCATACACCGTGCGCATCGCACGCACAGATTTGTTATATGGGTTATTCTATGCAACGTCTCATGTACATGTACCGTGTTTGCAACAATGTATTACTGTGAGACACATGCCGATAACGTTTGAGTGCTGTGTTCGCTACGGCAATACAGAACTATTTATATTGTAGTGCATCTTACTTCCTAAGACATTGGTTTGCGCATCGTGCTTTTACAAGATATCTCAATTTCACTCTCTACGTTTGGTGTGTGTTATCTAGACTATATTTAAGCTGTAGAGGTCAAACATTTTTAACATTAAATAGATTTTTAATAATCAGCCAGATAATTTTATAAAATATGCGAAAAGTCCGATAGTATATACATATTTTGGAATGTATGTCTCTGACAGTATATTTGTTCTCTCAAAAATTGAAAATGGCTGGGAATTAAATGTATATCAATAAACAGATGCTACTCTAAGAACTTAAATACCGATGCATCTTGTATCTTAATAAAGTGTGTTAATATTTATTAACCAAAACCACTGCGTGATGGAAGTCGCGATTTCAGCTAGTATGTGACATAAAATTAATGCTTGTGATTATCAAAAAACTACAGTAATTCGCGTAATACAAGTAAGATTTTCTAATGCAGTTATAGATTAGATTACAGGTTACAGCGGCGGGCTGTCCGTATCATCGGAGATCCAGAGGTCACGAGTTCACTGGAACCTCTGCAACTCCGTAGGGATATTGCCTCTTTGGCATGTTTCTACAGAATATACCACGGGGAGTGCTCTGAAGAGTTATTCCACCTTATCCCGCCCTCCCCTTTCCTATCCAGAACAACGCGTGCTGGGCTCAGATGCCAAGGCACGTGTTTCCTTCTTCCTTCAATCCTGGGTCCTTTAAGCGGGGCGTGAAAAAGCACCTTCTCAGGCCGTCAAAGTAGAGACCTCAACATCGCCTCGGCTGCTATGAGGACGATGTGGAGGCCACTGCTCTTAGACCACACGACTGCTTACCATCAGGCGGAGTGTGGTCATTTTGACGAGCAAAATAAAAAAAAAAAAAAAAAAAAGATAATAATCTTTTCGATAGTTAGCAGTATATACAAAATCCATTGAGGCCAGTCTGCGTTCACCTTTACGAGGAAGCCTATATACTGCACCTTTTATGTTCTTATTTAGGTTAACACCGTCTCTTTTTACAGTGCGTGTAACATAAATCTATAAAGTAATAAAACTTCACACCTCTCTGTCAAGTAAGAAGCCAGAAAAATCCCTTTTAAAAACAGCTTAAATCTTTTATCGGAGTGATGTAGTATTACTAGTGTGATCCACGTGGGGCTGAAACCCTATACAGTGGGTAAGCCATGCTACGTCGGCCAATCGGTGGCAAGGCTTACTGCGGCGGGCGAGGCTTTGTGCTTCGCTCGCTTACAGACCACATATTTATTAAACCTTAAGGTGCCGGACTATAATGTATTATAGTCAAGTATCTCCAAGATGTGTGCTGCGAAAATGAGATTGATGAAATTGTATTACGTTGACATCTCGTGTTAATTTGTGAGAGATTAAATCTTGATGTTGATCTCAGCTTTATGATTATTAAAATATTCAAATAATATTCTGAAAGTAACTTTTGAAAGCTAGTACTTATTTTAAATTACAAAGCTATTAGTTCGTTTTTTAATATTCTTTAATGTTTATTATACACATTTTAATTATAATTTATTAACTCAAAGTTAGCAAACTATAAATATCAAATAATTGTGATCAAATCCATCTAAAGCCTATCGCGATAGCCTAATGATTTTATGAAACCTGCGATTAAAGAGGTCGTGGTCACATTAAAAATGTGCATCCACTCCTATCATAAGTCCTTTTGTTTACAGGAATTAAATTCCACTGAATAAGGCAACTCCCGCACTAGGAATAATTCCTGTCGCGAGAGACTTTACAGACATTCAAGCAACGGACACAAAGAACATATAGATTTCTTTTTATGGCATAATTTGGCAAACGAGCAGACGGATCGCCTAATGGTAAGCGATTACCGCCGCCCATGGACACCCGCAACCCAAAGGAGTTACAAGTACGTTGCCAGCCCTTTAAAAAGGAATAAAGGAGGGAAAGGACAAAGGAAAGGATATGAAAAGGATCCGGGTAACTGGGCCTCCGGCTCTCTCACTCACCGATACGAAACAGTACGGGTACCGTTACTTCACGCCGGTATTCTGTGAGGGGTAGTACTACCCCGGTCGATCCGGCCCATTCATGCTGAAACCAGCGAGGATCTACTACCTTACATTGGGAACTACTATTAATTGTGGATCACACAATTTTTGCCTCGTGGGGATCGTACCCACGTGCAATATACCCATGTACTTACATATATTTAAATTCCACGTTTCAGAGTTTGAATTGCTACTGATAATCACCTATCTGTAAACAAAACACTCGTGAAGCACGGGATTCCCACGAACTTCTAAACGAAAATCCTAACTTATATTTGTTTGCTTGTTACGCTTTAACTCCTCGACCGATCATCCTGAAATTTTGCATTGACGTTATCAGGGGTACAGAAAAGGATATAACGTACCTTACATCCACAAAAACTGATCACGAGAGATAAAAATTGACGTTACTTATATTTACGCGAGCGTAGCCGCGGACAAAATCTAGTGAAAATATATCTGAATCGGGTCAATGAACCCGAAACATACCTGCGTAAATTTAATTGTATTCGATATGAAACAATCATTAGTGTCATCTAATTTGCTGGCACCGATGAATCATTCAACAAAACACATATCCGACACGCTTCATTGAACCTATTCCACGAACAAAATTACTCCCACACATTGTAACACGACGACAATTCTGAACGAACAATTAACGGCCCTTAAACGTCATTTCTAGATGACAGTGGGCTGACGACGAATGACGTCGTGTCGCGTCGTACGAAGCGAAGCGTAATTGTCGATAATTCTGTCGTCATTGGAACAGGCCCACCCAAGCCTACGAGGGTAATAAGCCCGCACCGAAAGCGGTGGGAATAGAATGGACTAGGCGTTTTGTGTTGCAAATATTGTTTAATTTTGTTAAGCAGTATTTCTCGTTATTTTAAGACAGTAATCATTTTTGTTTATTTTTAAAATTAAAGTTCTATATTTTATTTAACATGATAACTCTGCGCTATGGAGCTAGCCTTGTATCGCGTGGGACTTTACAGACATACATATAATTAACAGGTACAAAGCACACCCAAATCTGAAACAAAAATTATGCATCCCGCAAATAATTGTCGCATATGGGATTCGAACCCACCAACACTCAAAGTGGGGGCAGCAGCGTGCCAACCGCTTGCTCGCCGTGATATCTACAGTCAGGTATTGGTTATTATTAAACCTGTAAGATTAAATAAATGTGCTAATATAATTATTTAGCAGGATCGCTTATGTACTTATAAGTTTAAAATTAAGTCTATAATGTTTTGTATTTTCTCAACAATTGGGTATAAAACTGCATAATATATGCATCGATCATACAAGGGGCAGATGCGATCCACATATTGTTACATATGGGCCTGTTGGATAGTATAATTGCGCGATACAGTCATTATTCCTTATTGTAACAGTAATCTTCGTTTAGTCAGATTCAATTTGAGCTCTAAATTTACTCACGAATTTACTTATCAACACTCTATAAGTATATATCTATAAATACGTTTATATAAAGTTTAATAACCCTAAACTATATTCACTCATAAGAAGTCAAAGAACGATTCTTTTATATGATGCCAAAGAAAGTTGGAATTGTCGTAATATCAAGAAGTTTAGTCTTAATTTGGTGTATCAATTTGCCATAAAGCTTTATAGGTTCTTCTACTTTGTAAGTATATACGCGTTGTTTTAAAAACATTCGCAGTAGAAAAGTTTTCTATAGGTACCCGAGCTCATTGTCTGTTTAAGCAGTTTCCTGAGATTATCACTACTTTTATGTAAATGAGTTATACACTTACTATGATATAGACATACGAATGGTACTGATTTAAATGGCCACTCCAAATACATATATGTATGAGCAGAGCAGATAATCGTACAGAACGAAATAAAAATCGTGTTATTATTTTACTACTAGATATTGCCCCCGGCTTCGCTCGCATAAATGTAAGTTGGGTTACCCTGTCGTCCCCACGATGGGCGTTGAAACGTCTCGAAGTCCAAAGGCCACTTACTGGATAGCTAGTTGTGATCAACAAAATAATCTTTAGTTCTAGTATATTAAGTGTGTAATTGTGTTACTTCTCTATCGCATTGGTACAACACAAGAAAATATAACCTTAGAACGCTTCCCGGGGGTCGCCGGGGCTCAATTAGTGATGATGATACCACGTCTTTATTTTCATCTGTGCCATCTACTCGCCCTTCGTATATGAGTAGGAGCACAACTACATCATCCACTACTAGTAAGCTCGATAGTGTTGTGCAAGAGGTCAATCCTGACATAGAACTTGCACCCACCTCGGGCACAACGCGCAAAAGATGGACTCCTGAAATGAATAAATTCATACTGCGCACCTATCTTCAACTAACAGCATTAGACACTGATACAAAAACTTATTTAGAACCTCTACACCTTAAATTTATTGAAAAATATCCCAATATGCAAGTAAGCAGACAAAGAGTAGGAGATCAACGTAGAGCTATTATCCGGAACAAATTACTACCACAAATAACAATAGATCAGATACGAGACGAAATAAAGGAAGAACTAAATCAACTGCAAACAAACTCCCAATCTCAAACCATACAAATTCATCTCAATCAAACACAAGAACACCAATTAAATAATTTTAAACATACACAACCCATAGGTATAGACAAACAAAAATCCTTAAAAATAACACAAACCCGTATGCGATGGACTAAAGAACAGAACGAAGCAATAATGCGGTCATATTATCGAATGACAAACTTGGGCACCAACGAAACTGCATACCGAAAACATATGTATGACGATTTTATTAGCAAATTTCCTTCACTGGGACATTTAAGTGAACAGCGTATAGCTGATCAAAGGAGAGCAATAATAAACAATAAATATATTAGCAAAGACCGACTAATCGCTTTAAAACAAGAAATATCTGAAGAAATAGGAGTAAACGTTAATTACCTAAGCAACGGATCAATTGAACACTTACTAAGTACAGAAGTAAACATCACATCATCACCACATCATACCCAACACCATACTGAAGTCAATAGACATAATAACGATAACATTCAAACACAAACCTCGAACATTAGTTATGTACAAGAGTTACCACAGTTTACAGATACAGACACTTTAGAGAGAAACGCGTATATAGATTTAATTTTCCAGCAGGCATTTCTATTTTACAAACATACGGAACCGACAGATAGAGGCTACATTCCAAAACAAAAACCGTCTAAAAAACTAGCTAACATAATTCAATATATAAATAAAATTACTCTTCCTGAGAACACTAACACAAACACAGATTTTCAGACATTACAAACTATTATATATTGTGCAGCTTGGACAGCTGCTAAAGTTAATGGAGCGAAAATAGGTCTTCAAAATAATGAGGGGCGACAACGAACAAAAACAGATTATAAGCCAAACTGGCAAAAACGACTAGAACGGAAACTAGAAAATCTACGAACCGAAATAGGGCGATTAACGCAATTCATAAACGGCAACAGGAGTAGAAACGTAGTAAAACACGCCAACATAATTATAGAAAAATATAAAACTCATACCGTACACGAAGAACCAAATTCACAACCCACACACACACTAGACACACTCAAACAAAAACTCTCAGTTGTAACAGGGCGACTACAAAGATATAAATCATGTACACTTAGAAAGAAACAAAATACTCAATTCATTTACAACGAAAAACTTTTCTATCGCAACATCCGACACGAAACTACTAATAGCCCAGACAACGTCACAGATGATACGCCGAATTACCCCACACCAGAGATTATAGAACATTTTTGGGCAAGAATATGGACAGACTCTATTCAACATAACACTGAAGCCAAATGGATTCAAACAGAAATTACAAATAATAACATGTGTATACAACCAATGACCTTTGAGCATATATCCCCTCAAATCTTTCAAAAAGTACTAAGTAATTTACACAACTGGAAATCACCAGGGTCAGACTTCATTCATAGTTATTGGTATAAGAAATTTACTTACATTCACAGCTACTTACACAACTACATTAATATTTTCATCCAGGACCCCAACACCATATCTAACATTAGGTAAAACATATATGATTCCTAGAGACCGCAATGATCCATCTGATCCTGCCAAATATAGACCTATCACTTGCCTACAAACCTTATACAAGATAATCACATCCTGCTTGTCAGAATTGATATATGAACATATTGATGTCAATAATATCCTGGCCGAACAACAGAAAGGATGCCGTAAGTTTAGTCAAGGATGCAAGGAACAATTAATTATAGATTCAGTTATCCTTAAACAAGTCCAGAAAACACAATCAGATATTTTTAGCATGTACATAGATTACAAAAAAGCATATGACTCAGTACCTCATTCGTGGCTATTAAAAGTTTTGGATATCTACAAAATACATCCCACAATAACTGCGTTTTTAAAAAACATCATGACAAAATGGTCAACGGTACTTACACTCACTACCCCAACGGACACAATAGAAACAAACCCGATCCGGATACAGAGAGGTATTTTTCAAGGAGATGCGCTAAGCCCACTATGGTTTTGCCTTGCTTTAAATCCTCTCTCTAACATATTAAATTCAACTACAGTAGGATACCCTTTAAAAGACACAGAAACACTTAGACACACTACTACAGAGAAAAATATAATAAATCATTTGCTTTATATGGATGATATTAAACTTTACGCTAATACTGAGAATGAATTATTTAATCTAGCTAATCTAGTAGAGAAATTTACAAATGACATTAAGATGCAATTTGGGATAGATAAATGTAAAATAAACTCAGTTAAAGCAGGCCAGACTTATCATCATCAATACACGCTATATACAGCAGAAAATATTGAATCATTAGACGAGCATGACACTTACAAATATCTCGGATATAAACAATCACTACAAATACATCACAAAGACACCAAACAAAAATTGACATTACAATTTCAACACAGACTTAACACGATACTGAAAACGCAACTTAACTCTAGAAACACAATAAAAGCCATCAACACTTTCGTCATTCCTCTACTCACATACTCTTTTAGAGTAATAAATTGGACCAAAACCGAACTCAAGGATGTACAGAGAAAATTAAACACTACAATGACCAAATTTCGAAAACATCACCCAAGATCTTGTTTACAAAGATTGACATTGCCCAGAAAAGAAGGAGGCAGAGGCCTCATAGACATTCTAAACTTGCATAACAAGCAAATAACGACGCTTAGGAAATATTTCTTTAGCAAATCTCAAATATCTACACTCCACAAGTCAATAGTACAAATGGATCAGAAGTTAACCCAACTTAACCTAAAGGACCCCGCTAAACAGAATAATGAAATGCTGACAGACGAAAAAACCAAGCTATCAGAATGGATCCAAAAATCTCTGCATGGAAGACATCGTACAGACTTATGCCAACAAAACGTCGACAAAGAAGCATCGAACGCGTGGCTGAGCCGAGGAGAACTTTTCCCAGAAACTGAAGGATTCATGATCGCTATACAAGACCAGATAATCGAAACTAAAAACTACAGAAAGCATATAATCAAGAATTTAACAACTGACAGCTGCCGCAAATGCAATAGTTCTCCAGAAACAATCCAACACATCACAGGAGCCTGCAAATCAATTGTCCAAACTGACTATAAGTATAGACATGACCAAGTAGCCAATATTATACACCAAAATCTTGCACATCAATATAAACTCATAGAAACCTCTACAGCATATTATAAATATAGCCCACAAACTGTTTTAGAGAATTCCACGACAAAACTATATTATGACCGAGCCATTCTTACTGATCGAACCATCCATTATAATCGACCAGACATAACTGTGATAAACAAGGTAACTAAAACAGGATATTTAATAGACATTGCCGTACCAAACACACACAACATACAAACTACAATAGCAGAAAAACTTAGCAAATATACAGAATTAAAAGATGAAATTACTCGACTCTGGCATCTACAAAAAGTAACTATAGTCCCTATTGTTATTTCTACTACTGGAGTCATACCCAAACAACTACACCAATCACTCAAAACTTTAAAACTATCACCTACGACCTACTGCCTGCTACAAAAAGCAGTCATACTAAACACTTGCAGAATAGTAAGGAAATTTCTACAATGTGAATCAGACAACTCACACCCTGTAACACACACAGCCACTCTATTCACAACTCAATCACAAACTATTGCTGATGTACACTTGGCTTAGGCCCGTGCCATCAGTTTTCTCTCCGGTTAGCCGAGAGATTTTCGGTGAAAAGCTGTCAGAGCGGTCAAAAACATCACTAGCGTATAATTTAATTGAAATATAAACGATTCTCAGTTTAAGCAGTATATATAGTAGTGCTATCTAGTGTAAATATCGGACTATTCAACTGACAATGTTAGTGAATAAAACCAAGTGGTATAAAGAAACTTATAACAGTGTCCAAAATAATTGTGAGTGAACTTTCAAACTAGTGTAAATAAACAATAAGTGCCAATATTCAAACCATAAGACGTTTAAGTTGACGATAAAGAGAAGAAACATACGGCTCCAATGCAGTTTTATTTGTGATACAGTGAAAAACCTTCAAAATATACATTGCAGAACCGTTGTAAGAAAATATTTTATTCAAATATCAAATTTTTACTACAACTAGCGGCACTGGTGTCAAATAGCTGAACCAAAATTGTCAACACCTGACAGTAGTACTAGGGTTGCTGCTACAAAAAAATACCTCTATTGCTATAACTTACGCCATCTCGTAGCGAATAGTTGAACAAAAATTGACATTCATTGACATATAGTTGACATTAGCTATTAGTGTTGCCACCAGTGAAAAATAAGTGGTGATACCACAGTAAATAAATTATTTTGAAATTGGTACGAAATAGATAATATTTATAAATAATTAGACAGCATGTCCGAAAACATTACATTTAGAAATCGTCGTCGTTCAATGTCATTAGACGAATCGATTACGTCCTTGTTCGACTGTACAACGACTAGTCTACCGGGCACCACTTCACAAAATAATGAAATTATAAACGAAATGAATGAAAGAATAAGAAAACTGAGTGCCGATTTACAATCCGCACACCAGGAAATTGAAGGCCTTATATGTGAAAACGTGCAACTAAAGTCTAACCTAGAAAAGACAAATAAAATAATTAATATGTATAAAAAAGTTACTATAAGTGAGACAAGTCATCATACTCCATTATCAAGACGTAAAAGAGACCAGACTAGATGTAGTACAAATAATACTCCAGCAAAGGTACATATAAATGATAAAAACATAGATTGTGACACAATAACAACACCACTGTCTGCATTAAATAATACCAACAATAAAACTATACGAGAAGAAATAAGGAAAAATATATATGGCAAAGTTGCTGCAAAGTCCACCGAAAAAGGCTTAGACATAAATAAACTGGATGAGAAAGTAATATATGACAAAAATTACTGTCTAAATGGGGCAAGAAATAAAAAAAGCAATCTTTGTATAATTACAAATAGTGGTAACAACAGAGGAAAACTACGAGTTATTCAGGATACCTTTGCTGACCGATTTCATTGCTGTCACTACATCGAGCCAAACGTTAGTATAAAGCGAATTTTAACTAACATTGACATCAAACTGAAAGGTTTCGATATGAATGATTATTGTTTGGTAATGATAGGCGAAAATGACTTCAGAAATACAGGCAACTACACAGATATGGTGAAAAATATCAAGGAATGCTTAGAACATATAACCCATACAAATGTCATCTTATGTCTTCCCACGTACATACGAGGGGCGCCTATATATAACTATAAAATTGAAACGTTTAATAATTTATTATTTCGGGACATACAGATGCACAAGTATTCGTATATATTTGACAGCAATCTTGATCTAACGATTGATATGTTTTCCTATCACACGGGTAAGCTTAACCTCCAAGGCATGAAAAACATATACGAAAACATTATGAAACGGATACTTGTCGACTTGACTTCAGTCAAGTTCAGTCATCAAGATACTTCAACACCAGAACACAAAATTAAACCAAAACATATTGAAGCACACAGTACACACTCCGAGGCAACAAGCAGTTCAGTGTCAGACTTTTTTCGTTTATAACAATATCTATATCCTCCACCAGAACATTGCCGGACTTTTAAATAAAACCGACGCTTTGACTGTACACTTAAATGAATTCCAGTCCAATGGGCAAATTGTTGATGTAGTCTGCATTACGGAGCACTTTATGACATCTGAATGTGAAAATATGTTAAATATTCCTAATTATTGTCTAGCCACAAGTTATTCTAGAAATAATAAAAGAGGAGGCGCGTGTATTTTAATAAAGGTCGGCCATAAATATAAAACTTGGAGCGTTGCTAATCTGTCTGTAAGTAATGTTATTGAATGTTGCGCTATCGAACTTGTCGAACACCGTGTCATCATAATATGTGTATACAGAGTACCAAAGTCAAACCTAGAGACTTTTTATGATAAACTGAATTTAATTTTACAGAAAACATGTGATCACACAAACAAAAAAGTAGTAATTTGTGGCGATTTTAATATTGATACCATAACTAGAAATAGACAAGCATTAGAGTTCGAATATTTTTTGTCAAGCCATAATTTAACACTACAATTTAACAAACCAACAAGGCTTATAAGTAAGACGTGTCTAGACAATTTCGCGCATAATTTTAAGAAGTGTAAAGGTGACATAATTGATTTTGGTCTCTCCGATCACACTGCACAATTATTTAAATGTCCTGTAAAGAAAACTTGCTGTATTAAATCTTGGCGTGTTAAGCGCCGTGACTATAGTAGACAAAATCTTTCAAAATTTAAAGAATGTCTGAATAACATTGCGTTCTCTGAAGTTTATTCTTCCAGTGAACCTAATGAAGCATATGCACACTTCATAGATTTATTTTTGTGTTTTTATGAACTATGCTTTCCCTATACCACGATTACAAAAAGCTTAACTAAAAAGGAAAAGTGGGTTTCCCGTGGCATCAAAACCTGCAGTAAACGAAAAAGGCAGCTTTTACAGCAGTACTATAGGAATCCAATTCTAAAAAATAAAACAGCGTATAAGACATACTCAGCTAGATTTAAAAAAATTATAACTTTGACGCAAAAATCACAAAATGACTTTTATATTAAAACAGCTGATAACAAATCTAAAGCAACATGGAATATTATCAACAAATCAAAATTAAACTTACCAAGAGAACCTATAACTGAGATTCAAGTAAACGACACCAAAATCACAAATCCCACAGAAATAGCTAATTATTTTAACGACTTCTTTACTGACACTTTATTACCGACAATTAATAATACTGACATAAAAGATAATAAATTTAATTATTCTCAATATTCGCACTCTTTTTTCATGAATCCAACAATACCGCAAGACATAATAAGAGAAATAAAATTACTTAGAAATACTAATAGTGTCGGATATGATGGTATATGTACGAAGGTTATAAAATACGTCTCAGAAACAATAGGCCCACATCTTAGTTATATTTTTAACCTAAGTATTATACACGGGACATATCCAGAGAGGCTTAAAACTACTATAGTAACACCACTATATAAAAAGGGAGTTAAAACAGACATAAAGAATTATAGACCTATCGCATTAATACCTATTATATCAAAAATTTTTGAAAAGTTAATTTACAATTACTTATACTCTTATTTAGAGAAATATAACATACTGGCAAAAGAGCAAATTGGTTTTCGTAAAGGTAAAAGTATTAATTTGGCAATTTATAATTTAATCAAACCAGTCATGTATAACATGGATAAAAGGATTCCTATTTGCGCAATTTTTATGGACATGACAAAAGCCTTCGACTGTGTAGATCATAAAACTCTTATAAAAAAATTGAATACGTATGGAATACGAGGTAATGTATTAAACCTTATACAGTCGTACCTAGAAAACAGAATACAAATAACAGAAATCTCTAAGATATGTCCAAAAATCGCTAAAGAGCAGAAATACAGGTCTCATCCTAAAATCAGTAAATATGGAATACCACAGGGGAGCATTTTAGGGACATTGCTCTTCCTAATTTATATAAATGACCTTCCAAGACATGTTAACCATCCTATGGTATTATTTGCCGATGACAGCACGGTGATAATAAAATGTGATGGTCGTAATAACTATGAATCCGAAATAAGTAACACATTAAATACAACAATACAATGGTTAAACCGTAACAATTTAAAAATAAACTTAGGAAAAACAAATATTATGCATTTCCATCAGAAGGCCAATATCAAAGACATTAATATTACACATCTAGGTGAAGTAGTAAATTCAGTTAGCGTAACTAAATTTTTAGGTATATTTATTGACAATAATCTATCGTGGAAAACACATTGTGCTGATATATGTAAGAAATTGAATAAATCCGCCTTTGCTTTATATAAATTATCTAGAATAGTCAACCGAGAAGCTGTTTTAAGTGCCTACCATGGCAATGTCGTATCCATTATGAGATATGGCTTAATATTCTGGGGAAATTCAGTCTCGAAACAAGCTGTCTTTATAGCCCAGAAAAGATGCATCAGAGCTATATGTAATATAGACAGGACAACAAGTTGCCAACCGTACTTTAAGGGCTTAAAATTGTTAACACTGCCGTCGCTTTATATTTATGAAGTGAGCATCTTTGTTAGGCAGAACTCTGCTCTCTATAACATTGCATTTAAAAGTCATTACAGGAAATTGCGTGATAAGAATAGGTTAGAACTAGAGGTTACATTTGGTGCAACAGCTCTATTAAATAAAAGTTTTCTTTGCATGGCACAAAAAATTTATAATAAATTACCAGATGACATAAAAAAATTAAGTACAACTCAATTTAAAAAATGTGTTAAAAAATTCTTGATTACCAAATGCTATTATACAATTAATGATTATTTATTAGATACAATTTATGTGAGTAATTTTGAAAGCTGATCATATCGTAACATAATTGCTATGCATCGATGGATTTATTAACATAAGACATTGTTTGACAATTTACTTTGACATTATGGTTTGGAATTTTGATTTAATTTAATTTACTTTGACATTTTTATTATTATATTATTATTTATTGAATATTTGCACGCCTTGTATGGCAAAATGTAGAGGTACTTCATTTTGTATAATAAGAACATTTTATACCTATATTGCAAATAAACTGATTTGATTTGATTTGATTTGATTTGAGAAAATAAAAGCAAAACAAAATAATAATAATAAGTTTATTGCTTCCAAATTTTTTACATTCGTTATACATGATTTACTGGACCCACACTAGGATTCCCTGTGTCGTGGGCACCAGAAAGATTACCCCAAGCAGTGTTACATTACAATTATGGAATCAATATGAGTAGGACTACTTTGCACTTACATTTCATCTGCTTGTTACACTCGCGTGCGCGTTCGTGTGTGTGTGTGTGTGTGTGTGCGTGTGTGTGTGTATGTGTGTGTGTGTGTGTGTGTGTGTGTATGTGTGTGTGAGTGGGTGTGTGGGTGCGTGTGTGTGTGTGTGTGTGTTTATACATCTAAACATTAACTAAATCAAATTTTAAATAAATAGTTTAACAGTATTGCTCAATAATATATAATTTTAAGTATCATCACATATTAACCTGTAGTATGTTCTCAGTTTCACTATAATTTTTTGATTTTAACCATTTACAAACTACAATTTTACAACTTGCCCTATTCATACATATTATTTTGTTATTAAATGCGTACAGTTGTGAGTAAAGATATGCTCCAAGAAATCTATAGCTCCTGTGAGCAAAAGATGAGCGCACTTTTGGTCTATCCCATTTGAGCGTTCTGTGTGTAAAGCGAGTTAAAGCTTTGGCGTTCTTATGGTATCTTAAAATGGTCGCCGTTATGAATAATTGCCTTACTCGAAGAAATTCACATTCGGAATATAGGAGATCAGTTGGGTAGCGCCAAGGTTTTCTAAAAGTTATCTTTAAGATAGCTCTCTGAGCTCTTTCAAGTCTGAGTAAAGTTGATTTGTGAGTGGATCCCCACGCAGTTGCACAATAGGTTAGAATTTCTATTACTGTAATGATAGATGTAAGTATGTATGTAAATAAATAATTAATAAATAATAATAAATAAATGTAGACGTGCTGGTAGAAGGCTCCATCGTCCAGGCCTGGACCCCGATGGGCGAAGGACCTGTGGAGGCTGAGCTAAAGGCGGAGTGGTTCCGGGGCGTGATGACGCTGATTTGCGACGCGTCGATGCCCCGGGTCAGTGTTCAACCGCCGAGGCGTCAGGTGTATGATGACATCAGTCAGAAACGCGCCGCATGCATTGCAGGAGCGCCCCTGGGCCTCACCGGTCACCGAGAGTCTCCAGCCCCGGCAATTAGAGGAAGTGGTCTCCGCTCTCTTTCCTTCAAGAGCGGAGCACACGCCTCCCAAAATGGCGCCGCCGGAAATTGAGGAGGGCGGTGCTGAGGCCGGGCGCCAGAAGTAACAATAATGATGCGGCTCCGGGGCAAAAACACCGCCCCGGGGTCAGATGAAATTCCTGGCCGCGCCTGGGTTTTGGCCTACGACGCTCTAGGGGACCGGCTCCTCAGGCTGTTTAGCGCCTGTTTGGAGTCGGGACGGTTCCCTTCCATGTGAAAGTAAGCTGGTTCTGCTGAGAAAGGAGGGCCGCCCCGCGGCCTCCCCCTCCGCGTACCGCCCCATAGTGCTGTTGGATGAGGTGGGCAAGCTCTTTAAGCGTGTAGTGGTTGCCCGCCTCTCCAGGCACCTGGTGCGGGTGGGGCCCGACTTGTCCGAACTGCAGTTCCGATTCCGGGAGGACCGATCGACGATAGACGTGATTAACCGCGTCAAGGTCCTTTAGGAAGAGGCGGTCGCCTCGCACGGGGTGCTGTTGGCGGTGTCCTTGGACATCGCCAACGTGTTCAACACCCTGCCGTGGGCGACTATTAGGGAGGCGCTCCGATTTCATGGGGTGCCTCGCTACCTGCGCCGAATAGTCGGGGACTACCTGCACCAGAAGAGTGTATTTTGTGTGGGGTGGAACGGAGAGACGTTCCGGAGAGAGGTGTCGTGCGGTGTTCCGCAGGGTTCAGTTCTCGGACCGATCCTGTGGAACATTGGCTATAATAATAAAAATAATAATAATAATATTCTACCACATACACACAACACCATCTAGCCCAAACTAAGCAGAGCTTGTACTATGGGTACTAGACAATGGATAAACATACATATATCCTTTTTTTTTGTAAACGCATACACATTATACATAGAAACACCCAGACAAACAGCTATGACTGGGTGTTGCGGGGCGCCCTGCCCCCGGGCGTCGACAGGCTGGTTACGGCCCGGGGAGAGGATTAAGGGGCAGCTGCCCATCTTGCCACGGCTGGAATGGCCCTGGTTGTCGGCAGGATTAGGATGTAGGGACTGGAGGTGGCGCTGGAAACGTCCAAGGTCCTGTTATTTCACGGGCCACGGCGGGCGCCGCCACCAAATGCCCATATCATCGTTGGAGAGGTCCGCATCGGGGTGGAGCCGAGTATGAAATACTTGGGGCTCCACCTCGACGGCCGCTGAAACTTTCGCGTCCATTTTAGTCGCCTGGCCCCCCGGCTGATGTCGGCGGCGGAAGCGCTTAGCTCTCTGCTGCCGAATATCGGGGAGTAGTGTGTCGTCTGCCGCCGCCTCTATTTGGGGGTAGTGCGGTCGATGGCCCTCTACGGGGCGCCCATTTGGGCTGACCAAAACGTCGCCCTCTTAAGGAGACCTCAGAGGGCGATGGCGATCAGAGTGTCGCGGGCGTACCGCACCGTCTCCTTTGAGGCGGCGTGCGTTTTGGAGGCATCGCTGCCCTGGGATTTGGAGGCGGAGGTCCAAGCGTCGGTGTATTTTCTGCGCGCGGACCTCTGGCTCCATGGCGAGGAACACTCACACGGGGTGGTGGAGACGCGAAGGTCCCAGGCTCTACTGGTCCTCTGCAAGATAGCTGGTAGGGAGCCGACAACCAGGTGTCACCATTGTGAGGAGTGTGACCGGGACATGGCGCAGTACATGCTGGAGGAGTGCCCGGCGTGGGCCGCGGAGCGCTGTGCCCTGGTCGCCGTGACTGGCCACGACCTCTCGTTGCTGACCGTCGTATTCAAGATGGTCGGCGATGACATGTGCTGGGGCGCAATGAGGTCCTTCTAAGGAGGCGGCGGAACGGGGGTGTGGGGAAGATCCTTACGCCCCTGATGTCCGCCGCCGGAGGAGGGGGCGCAGGAGACGCGCTTATGTCGCTCTCCTGCCTCCCACATAGGGGCTCCGGGTGGCAGGGCACCAGGGGACCCTGCCACCCGTAAATTAAGAGCCTCGAGAGGGCGAGCGCGGTGTTCTCGCGCGCCTTCTTACTTCGAAAGGGGAGAGCGGTGAGGCTCTCTCCTGGAGGCGAGAGTGGTTGGGTCCGTTTGACCCGGTCCGCACCCACACGGGGGGGCCAGTTATGGATGAATCTTTTAAGAGCTCCCAACTGGTCCACCCCATTGGGTGAGAGAGGGAACACCCCAGGTTTTTTAGTGGGTATACCAGCACTTCATGCTGGGAGTCTCACACACCCCGCCGGTGCCGTCCCCTAGCCGCCGGACAGTGCGACACACAGACTTTTCTCCTGACAATAAGTATGCGAAATTTCATGATGATCGGTTGATTAGTTAAGGCATGAACGCATAACAAAGAAACACATTCACATTTATAATATTAGATCGAATTGGTAAACTTTCAAGCAATACATCAGAATGAAATATTTATTTTCCAATAAAGTCTTTACTAAATACACGATTTATTTCTAAAGTCCTGTAATACGGCGTTACTAGGAATTCAACGAATTTGATACTGTGCAGTGCTATCAAAAGCATTCTGGCATCCTTTTGCTAACCAATGCGTTCACCAATATTAAGTTAAACCTTTGGAATACCTCCGTTATTTGGTTGGTTGAATATAAAGCTTCAATGCAGTAGGCAACGGTAGCCTGTAAAGCTACGAAACAATAAAACTTGAAACGAGATACAATCTGGTAAACAATACGATCTTTGGCCGGATATAATACGATTGTTTCTTATATTATATCAAAGTTCGTAATCCTAGAAAATGCCAAGCTGTTATGAAAAGCTTAAAGAAGTCCTTCAGTAATATTCGGTGAAATTATAAAGCCAGCTGAGAATCTAAGCCTAATTCATATTGTTTCAAAAACAGTTGTTACATACTACAACTTCTGCTACACATTAACAAAATAATAAATATTCATTTATTAGTTCATTTAGAAGACAAAGATTGAAACAAAATTACGGCAACAATATCCGCCATAAATATTTGATTAAACAGAATATTAATACTGGCATTAACAACGCAATTCGGGTCAGTTGGTTTCTTATAACTTTGTTTCCAATCAGTTTTAATTTAACTTTTCCGTAATTAAAATTCTTGTCGCGTTTTTTTCGATTAATCATTATTCATAAAACCGTTGTGGTTGGTTATAAGATCAGATGTTACGTGGACTATGTTAATGAATTGGTTAAAATTAGCTCAATTTATTTATGAGGTTTCGAATATTTTATGACAAAAATCGGAGTTATAAAGCCATAAAATTTTAGCTGTAGCGAAAGCAGATTAGTGTAAAATCGTTTCAGTGTTTTCCTGCACTTAAAACGTAGCATATATGGATGTGCAGGATGTTGCAGAATTATGAAGTTGGTGACCGGGCCAATTTTTTATCGTCAGATGACTTACATTACAAAGAAATATCTGTATTTCTTCCGTTACCTACACCATATTATTAATAAAGGAATAATTGAAATTAAGTAATTATTTATTTGTTTAAACTCATCTTGTTAAAACAACATAAAATTCATTCAGATTCCATATAAATTTGATTTCGTAGTTAAGGATTACCTGACTACTGAAAATCGGCCCTATATGTGTATCTATAAGGCTGTCGCTGAAATCGCAAAAAAGGTCGACTGTTCCATATAAAACTGCAATACGTATTCGGCTTAAAATAATACAACATAGGATTAATTTTGTTATTTCAGGTTTCCTCTCAGATTTGTAAAAGTTGTTAAATTTATATTGATCTCACTACTTATTTATAATATAAAAAGCTTTAAACAAATGTTTGTATTTTAAATGGGCTTCTTTTGGATTACCTTGGTATAGGAATTTCGGATCAACGAGGGCATAACAACCAATGTAACGGTAATTGTAATATAATATAATAATATAATATAACAATAGTAAAAAAATATGTTTTTTGGGTAAAAGACCTTATCTCTCTATGGATGACTTAAATGGCGTTAGTGGTTTAAGTGGTTGCCTCGCCACTGCCACAGCGCCGAGTGTTGTGGGTTCGAATCCCATACGGGATGAAAATTTGTGTGATCCACAAATGGTTGTTCCGAGTCTGAATGGTCTTTGTGTACGTCGTTTGAATGTTTGTTAAGTACCCCGCGGTGCAGGAATTATTGCTAATGCTATTTTTTAAGAAGAAGATGACGTGAATTTAGCTTACAATATCGTACATAAAAACAAAATTTAGTCTACATTTAAAATAAATGTACATAACACACCCAAAATGAAAACAGCTGTGTGAAGATGAAACTACTTATACATTAAGAATATTAAAATAATTCAAATTTTTGTAAAGATATTTCACATAGATGTACCGCTTTCTACCTTAGAAAAGGCCCGAAACACACGAACAGATTTTTTGCTTTTAATCAATTCCAACTAGAACTAGGATTTAATGTTGCTAACTAGCCCGCAACACGACTAGTTTCGTATAGAAACGCTTGCATTCATCAAAAGGATATTCATACGAGCAACCACGTATGACAACCAGAGATGAATGGGACAAAGAATTCTATGTCTTCACGTATCGATGCACAGATAGAGCATGTCGAGGAAGTCAAAGCCTTTTCTACTTGGATTTATTATCTTTGAAACAGTTTTGCCTAACGTACGTTGATAACGCTTCGATGTCCATCGAGCTTCGTGTTTAGCTTTTTGACTTACAAGTCCTGAAGGCCACCATAGTCTACATCTACGGATGAAATTCTTTGTCCCATGCTTTATAGTATTGAAGGTAATTATTTTTCGATGACGTGTGTCCTTTTCAATTTGGTAAAGATTTTAGTAAGTATCTGTTGGTTGAGTAAAATTTTAGTTTTGGTATAAATTGTTTTAATGAGCGGACATATTGAAATGATAAATATGTGCACTAGCATTTCGTGAGTATTCTTCTACAGCCCACTAGCTAGCCTGGATAAGGAATTAGTTAAGCTTTACAACAAATAGAAGGGGGAATATTTTTCGAGTCCAAAAACATTAAATCAAAATTCTCATGCTCTATTAGTACAAATAACACATTTATTTTAGTGGGTTTCTTGTTAGAGAGTGATTCATATTAGGTTATAAGTTTTGTACGAGAGAGTATCGCAGTTTCGATATAAACTGTAGAGCCGATAACAGTAGTGCAATTCTCGTAATAAAACTGTTCAAAATTGAATTTTGATCTAGTCTAATAAACGTCAAATGTGAACTGTAATGTAATTTATGTTCACATTTTACGCTTAATTTAATTGAGAAGAATACGATTTATAATATTTACTGGCTATTATATATTATTTTATTTGGCTACGGAAGAGTATTTCACCTTTTAAAAAAAAGCTTTTGTGAAATGATTATCATTATTTATATACGTATTTATATTAAGCAGTTATTATTATTTCAATATTTTTAAATGTTTCTGAGGCACTTCTAGCGAAGAGCGAGAAAGCTATTTCTTTATTGTCGTGCACATCTTACAACAAGCATTCGTAAGATTACGCATAATATAAAAATAGAAATCGATACAAGTAACATTTCAACACTATTTTATATTCTATCCTTAACTATCTACATCGTAATTTGATATAGCACTGTTGAAGTACCAAGACGTAAAATCAATACTAACACATTTTAAATCAACAATTCTACAAAAAGAATCGACATGATTGCGAGATGCGAAATGAAATTTAAATCGCTATCGTGTGCCACGACACCTGGGTAATGTATGCAAGAATACATAAAACAAATGGTGCAAATATTAAGTTCTGTTCGACATCGAATAAACACATGTTATTCGCTCTACATGAAGTAAATAAAAGAAACACGTAAGTAATGATAATTGTTTCTTTAGCTCCGTATCAAATATACAGTGTTGCAAACCCGCTTGGCATTTTAAAATATATACTTTATTGAATTAAGGTAATTTGCTCCGTAATGCTGGCTGAGACAGTAGTTTATACTTATTATGCTAAATAATACGGTTAATGTATTTTAACCGTAATAAAGGTTATTACTGCGGATTGCAATTATTGTGTGAAATTAACTTTTTGTAATTAACTCGTAAGATAGGATTACTGTTTCAAGTTTTATTGGCAAAGTGACTTGACCAAGGGCTTTTTTATAATTTATGTTTACAAAGCCTTTTGCATCTAGGACTTAACAGGGAAAACCGGTGGACTGCGATGCAGGTGGTTCAAAATCGAAACTACTGCACGGCTCTTTGATTATTTGGAAGTAGTGTGCATATTAAATATTAACAGTCACTCGCTTTGACGGCTAAGGGAAACATTGCGAAGATTCCTGCATGCTGAGAGTTTGCCATATGGTTCTCGGAAATGTGTTCTTTATGAGAGAAGGGTTTTTTTTTTACGTGACTTTTAGCTAGACTTCATGATACTTTAAGCTCATTCTGCGTAAATAGAAACACCCATGATTAAAATATTATGTTCGGGTACTTTGAAATAACTACACTGGAACATTGAGACAACTACCATCTTAGTCTCCCCGTGACCATGGCTGCTGAAAAGCAACCGAAACGTCGGGGAAAGTGTAAACCAAAAACAAATAGATTTAATAGTTTAAATAATTTTATTAGCTTATAAATTAGTAAAATAAAATCAATAGTAGTAGTAGTGTAATATTTTCAAAATTTTGTAGTACAGTGATAAATAAACAACGCGATAAAATCCGTATATAGTAGTTTAATTTCAATGAATAACATTCGCGTAAACAGAAGACAATATTATGTAAATCCTTCTCACACTAAGAAGTGGCCCGCGCCCAGCAGTGGGACAGTCCAATACAGGGCTAATAATATTATTACTTCTTTTTTTTAATATACCACTATTTTTAAGGGAGCACTTGTGGTCAATCTTGTTTAGTATATTTAATTTAAACACGATTTGTGACACACACAGTGATCGAGCCCGCATCGCACAATCAATAATAGATACAAGTCTTTAGATTCTGACTGCACATGTTTCGCAGTGATACCATTAGTCATCTCAACGTTAGCAATATCCGCATGGCCTTGGATTAAAATCCACACAAAAACACCCAAACGAGTAACCTTTTATTTTAGCTGTTGTTTCAAAATTTTGATTTGAAATAAGGAAAGCAGATATCGCAGCATGCCGCGCTGGAAGCGTGAGTAATTGTTAAAGATTTCTGAAAATAGCTTTATGTGTTTGCGTTTAGAGTTTTTAAAAACAAATCATGAGTTCCAGGGTTTAACTCACGGGTTCAAAGTAGGCACTCCTCGGTAGAAGCACGATTTTGGATATGTCGGAATGATGGTTAGCTCTCTGTCTATTGATAAGGACATGGAAACTTAGCTGATAAAATGTGGGTGTTATGCACCTTAAACCATAGCATACATCTTCGAGAGTATACAAACGTCCGTTTGTTGGATAATATATTAACGGAAAACCTTTTCCAACAATCTTTATACGAACTTTATTGATAACTAGCTGACCCGTGCAACTTTGTGTGCCTCACATAAGAGAATTTCCCTGTATTTGCAAAATTTTTCATTGATGCACCGCTCCTATTGATGGTTGCGTGATGTTATATAGCTTATTCCCGCGATTAATGGGCTATCCAACACTAAATTAATTTTTGCAATTCGAACCAGTAGTTTTTGAGATTAGCGCGTTCAACCAAACAAACAAACTCTTCAGCTTTATAATATTAGTATAGATAGTAACGTGATATTCTAGCTACATAAGACTATTTTTCCTCTTAACATAATCTTTCAGTTAGTTCTTACGACACTCCCGGTTTGAGCTATTTATATCTGAGACCACACACTGCCGCCGGAACAATAAGACACAATATTATCTTACTCTTAATATTGTTTATGGTGACCCTCAACGAATTTGCACGCATGAGCATTATGTATTAAGACTGTAGAGTACTGTGTATAAAGGTGTGCAGGCTTTTGTGCGACTTTATTTGATCTTGACCAGTTTTAAAGCGTTTGTCATAAAGATTTACATGTATGGCGCAGTTTCAAGCCACTTTGCTTCTACTCCAAGTGATGTCAGTTCGATTGTATATAGTAATCAACCGACAGTCATTAAAATTGTCAAGTCGTAGTGATTTTAACAATAATATAATTTAAATATATATAAATATATGATACATATAGGTATCAAATTACGACAAAAGTTACACTGAAAGCCATTCTCACACTTTCTGCGCTACGTATATAGATACAAACAAACTTGTAATGTTTCTATTCCCATCTTTGTACGCGAGGATTTTGTTAAAATACTTCTGAAAACATGCACAACGTTACAACTTTAACAAGTATACTAAAAAATTGTAACAAAACAGCAGCGACAGACGGTAGCTGTCCGTCTACATTCTCATTTACTTTTACAATATTCCCATTTTACACCACGAGTCTGTGTTCGACTGAACTGTTCTGGGAAACTGGGCGCGTTGTCTGTCACATCCAATTGTACACGGCCACCGTTTCGCAACCCCAACACATAAATTTCGATGCTATCTCCCAACGTTCCAGAGTTATTTAAATATACAACATCACAAAAGATTATTAACATAAAGTTTCCTAACAATAGCAACCCTGCACAGTTTAATTTAGATACTCGAGTGAAATGCCTACAGGCTGACTACTTTGCCATCACGCCTTGTTTCACTCAACTTATCCGAGTCTAATGTTTTTCGATAGATTGGATTTGTATAGCGCGCTCGCGTACCAAATTCGAATCGGCGTTTGAACGTTCTGGTAATACGCGTGCTCGGAGTTGAGACGTCGGCTTATATAGGTGTACAGAGTGGAATAGATTTCGAGCTCAGCCCTGCTTCACGCGTTGTCAGCCTGAATAAACTTCCAAATCGATTCCACAGCTGAGAGTGACACTCTTGGATAAGGTTGGCCCGCGTCTCGCCGTTTCTACATTTGCATAAAGAATAGAAAGACGAATATTGGATATGGGTGTATGTGCGACAGAGGTTTGCAATCTACCGTTTTCGTTTTTAAGTCATAACTATTCTGAACTGAATGCAATTTCGTAGATTGTTTGCACACCATTTCTGTCAGTGAGTATAATAATGTAATATTGAATTTGACGTCGTTCGAGCAAAACAATGTAGAGACATTATGATATGAAGTCTGGGACAGCATTGCAGTGGTTATATTAAATTAGAAATAAATTGACTGCCACGTTTGTTCCATCATATCAAGCGTGACTTTTGGTTGATTAATTTGAGACAGATAGACAAAAAGTCTAATCCAGCCTAAAATTGTATGTAAGTTACAATAATAATATAATAATATTCTACCACATACACACAACACTATCTATCCCAAACTAAGCAGAGCTTGTACTATGGGTACTAGACAATGGATAAACATACATATAAACTTTTTTTTTTTTTTTTTTTTCGTAAATACCTACATATTATACATAGAAACACCCAGACCAAGACAAACATCCATGTTCATGCACACAAATATTTGTCTTGTGCGGGAATCGAACCCGCGACCTCAGGCGTGGCAGTCGGTTACACTAACCACTACGCCATCGAGGCTATTCTATATTACGTGGGATCTGAAACTTATAGTAGATATGCATTTGTGATTGAATACATAGTTGCGTTTTAGCAGCTATTTATTTAGTTGCTTTTTAGACCAAATTATTCACTGCATACATGCTATCTAGTATATTTTTAATGGATGTGGGTCGATAACTTATTATAAACTAAATTAGTGACGAAACTTATCGTTTAAAGAAACTCCGCTAAAGGTCTTCTCTGTTGCAGTCTACTTTACAAACATTGAAACAGGGAACAACTACAATTATTTGTTGACCACATATTTCTTATGTTGTGTGGGTATTAAAACTACAACAAAAGCTTGGCGTGGTAGCTTGATAAACCGTTTAACCAATGCGCCTTCAGTCTAATCAAATTCGTAAATTCGAATACTGCTTGGAACCTAAATAGCTAGCTACATAACGAACAATACATCTGACTACCCTATTGTAGAGATACAGACATGATGATAAATAATGATATTAAGAACAAATAAGTAGTAAACAACATAAAGGAAGCAACAAAGTTTTATTCGCGTGAAATGAACATAAAAATGTCAAATGTTAACATTATGCCACCCGCAACCATTTTATTGCACCCCGGTGCGCGTCATTTAACACATCAACCTATTGGGGGCCTGAGGAGAACATTATTTTATTGAAGAGATTGCACACGTCATATTCGTTTGTATTAAAGTAATTTCTTTAGATAATTTTGACGTAAATGTGGCTGAAATTTTCTGGAGCAAGGGTAAGAAAGCATTTGGCTATATGATTTATATGCTTCAAAAGTTCAATTTTAGAAACTAGAGATTATAGTCACTGTTTACCCAGATATGATGAAGAGATATTTATTGCATACGACCAATTTTGGATCAAGTTGGTTGTATGTAGTAATTATTACTCATTCGATGACTTGAGAAATAGCTATACACTAGTGTCTTTTTGTAGACGCATTTGCAAATAGTTAACACGATAATCGAATAATAATGTACGGATGGCGTAGCGGTTTATACGCTATTGCCACTGCTTCGACTGTTGTGGGATCGATCCCCACATGTGACAAAAATATGTGTGATCCACAAATCATTGCACCGACTCTGGGTTTCTTGTGTCCGTTGTTTGAATTTTTGTAAAGTCGGAATACAGGATTAATTCATAGCGATAGCTACCTTTTAGAACAGTCGAATATTCATCAAAGTTATAAAGATTTGACCTTAAAATTGATTATCGCTTATTGTTAATAAGAAAGTCGTACAATTGAGCCGGCCTTTGGTGTCAATATTTTTATAACAAAATTATGAATAGTTTATTAAATTACTAACTACTCATCACAGATACCTATTTTCCTAGGTAAAAAGAAAGAAAGAAACAATGAATTCTTTTCTGTACGCCTGAAAACGTGTATCAGTATTTCCATTATGGACGGTCGAGTAGTTCAAGCGTGAAATTATCATATACAAACAAATAGACTCACATGCGCATTTATAATCGTAGGTACGATACTTGCTTTAGGTTAGAGCTAGTGAGGCGCAAATTCAGAAAACGGTCTCCCCGTGACCATGGCTGCTGAAAAGCAACTGAAACGTCGGGGAAAGTGTAAACCAAAAATAAATAGATTTAATATTTTTAATAATTGTATTAGCTTATAAATTAGTAAAATAAAATCAATAGTAGTAGTAGTGTAATATTTTCAAAATTTTGTAATACAGTGCTAAATAAACAACGCGATAAAATCCGTATATAGTAGTTTAATTTCAATGAACACAAATATATATATACATACATATGTACATAGTATCACGCATAACCTCATGCACAGCAGTCACATTCACTAATGCTGTGTTACCGAAACAGTCGATATTATATAATCGATATTATAAAAAGGCGCCAAAAATTTGATAAATGCGATGTGTAAGTTCACTATAATTTATCAAACTGATACTTACCCAAATTCTACCTGCTAAATAAAATAAACATTTAACAACAAAAAAGCAGCATCGATACGTTTACCTGTTAATATAATATGGTGATAAAATCTAAATTATCGGCCATCGATCTAAGGATACCACCATATTTTTGAGCCCTGTCGTTTTAGCCTGCGGATCGATTTCAAAGTCAGGTAAGTCTGGCTTTTAAAACAAAAAGTATTGAGTCCGATATTGGTAGTGATGCTAATTTAAAAACCAGAACATAATATATAAAAAGAAAAGTATGCGCTTGTGAATAATCCTTGATTTCGTGGTTGACAGGTATTATTCTCTAGTGTTTAGTTACAGTCAAACCAAGTGGTTTTGCTAAATTAGCCATAGCCATAATCTGCAGGATATTTATTAATCAGAGAAAGATCTTAAACATTACGCAGTAGTGCTGTGTGATCAACTCGCTTCTACCAATATACCAATAGTTCGCAATTTCCCACGGGGCAAAGATGAATGTAATCCACGGATAGTTGTTTCGAGACTACGCGGTGTTCAATGATTTGCAAAACTTTAGTTGCTTGCAAGGAACTTATACTGCTAGGAATAAGTACCTTAATAAATCCGAACATAGAAAAATAGTTTTTGCCCGCGGCGGTTTTTTTCTGGATGTCAAACCTTATATCCCTTTCAGTACCGCTAACAACATACTTATGTGCTAAATTTCATGACGATTGGTCGAAAAGTTAAGGAGTAAAATTAATTAGGATGTAGATTAATAGATTAGGGTAACAGAGAGGACATAGTATACCTTTCATTCAGAAGAAAGTTATATTATTAATCTAACCTAACCAACATTTAGGCGAGCAAAGCCGTAGCCAAAATCTAGTTGTATGCAAACTGCACATCCCTAATAAATGAACATGATCTACATTATATATACATAGACTAAGTTTTCGCCATATCTTCGAATACCTCCAACGTAACTAAGCGCTGCCAAATCTACACCTCGGTTCATACGAGTAGTTCTGTGTTGGACAAGACATTATTGCGACGTAGACGAACCAGTGAATTTGTCCATATAATTTCCTTTCCAGTACATTGCATCTGAATTTAGAGCCATTTGGAAACAAGAAGGTTTAGTACATAATATATGGAACACGTTCTCTGATGTGACAACACTGTTTGAAACTGGTTTCGGGTACGAAATATATAGTCATATAAGTATATCGTAAAATTATATACTTAATCATGAGTTCAGTAGTTTAAAAAATGTATTTTTTTATGTATCGCTGTTTCAGAAATAATTGTGGTGAAGCCATAAAATTGTCTTCTTTGCGAATTAAACATGCAAATATTGGTAATCGTTAATTACGGTATTTTCTTTATTTACAGCATCTTTGCACTTATGCTTGCGATAGTGAGGTCCCAGATTCAATTTCTGGGTTGGGCAATGTTATTGGATTTTTCTGTTAATCGCCATCGCTCGTGTCGCTGCGACTATTGAGTCAGTGACGGCTAGAGACAATAGGTTTGATGTCTGGTATTCTAAGAATTGACAGGTAACGCAATTCTTTATAGCGGTATAAATAAAATGAAATGTGTTCATTAGACGACAATTGGCTCATCGCCTATTAACATAAGATCTAAGAACAAAGCTGGCAAGATTTAGGTGTACTCTGCCTACTCTTACGGGTATATACAATTGCAAAACGCTACTCTATTAAAAAAAAAACAATCGAACCTTAAAGCTAATAGTATACAGGGTGTCCGGTAATTAATGGATAACCTTGAAATGTCTTTTAGTAGAACTGAAGGCAAGGTTCATAAAAATGTAAAATAGAAATAATAAATAAATTTAAAAAAAAATATATATATATATATAAAAAAGTGCAAGCTATATTAGCATAGCATACTTTTGACTGTCTATCTATTAGCATAATTAGTGTTTAATAATAAAACAACAAAAAACCGATAGATTTCAATAATTTATGATCGTAGTATACAAGAAAGTTACACATGGAAATTAAAAAAAGAACACATATCTCAGGTAGTAGTTAGGATAGATTTTTCTTCATATTTTTTCTGAACGGCCATCAGTTTCACTATAAGACATTTCCAGGTTATCAATTAATTACCGGACATCCTGTATACTCAACAGAAAATGTTGTGATTGCCAGTTAGTTGTTTAAAGGCTTCAATGTTAAAAACGGAGATCTAGTACAATATGTTTAAATTCCTAAAAGTATTAGAACAGGCTTAACACGGAAACAAAACTGTATCTAGTCCCAATACATTACTACGTAGACAAGGCGTTAGCTTGTAAATCGCAAATGCTTAAACTCAATTAGGATAGGAATTTCTATGAGGGCTACACCCACAACATTACCAGCGGTATGTTTTGACCATATTAGAACGAGACCGTGACGATAATATGTTCTTTAAACGGTCCACGAAAACCGTCGACAATAACTCGCACGCCCATGTAAGGCTCACAGATAAATTCACACAACGCAATTTCCCCGAGATAATTATTTGAGTCAATATAGCGCTTTTAGCAAGGCGGCAGACAATCGATCAAGCAGCTGGTCGCATGGCCACGTAATTTGATACACTTCGGAATGTGGACACAAATAAAATCACTTAGCCGTGGAGTGGCGTCCTGCAGCGCACATCTACCGCTCACTGCGGTGGACAAGGAAACAAAATACACCTAGAAGGGTTGACCAACCAGCATTCACAAATTTCGTGACGCCAAAAGTTATAACAGTAAATATCAGAATGTGTATTAAATATAAATTGCATGAGGTAACCGTGAATTTGCCAAATCATTACAATTAGATACGCATCACTTCGTTCACGTTTCAATCTGTTTACGTTTTGTCGAATGTTGGAGCAGGAGCAAGTATTTTATGTCTCTTTCGTTATAGATATTATTGTATTCATTATGTATCTTCTTTTTAATTTTAAATGATTTTTTGTAATACGGTAAAATTAATGTAATTTTGTAATATTTAATCGTTTTTTTTTTACCGCGGTAAAAATTTAGTACACTTACCGACACGAGTTAAATTACGTGCATGACTTCTGATTATCATGACCTTGTACTTTGATGGATTGTTTAGTTAATGAAAATAACAAGTGACACAAGGAATATTTGCTAACTTTAAATCAATGAACGCAAAGACCACAACATCTCAAATCCGGAGCAATATTTAAAAATCACACGTTGATTTGAACCCGCACCAAGCCAGCCATAGGTAGAGACAACCTTATTTTGTACATTATGATTAATTTCTGTAGTCCATGTATCTAGTAGATAAGTTATATAATAAATATATTACAAAAATATTGCCTGCCATTTCCAAAGCTCTATGGTATCCTTTACTTCTTGTATTTCAACAATAAATAAAACAGGATCGGTTGCTATTACGAAAGAAATGAAGTCTCTAAAGAAACTTCAATCCACGCAGTTGGATTTCACCACATCTGTCTGATTAAAATGTCAGTTCTCTGTTATATTAGCACAAAATTGACGTGTTGAAATTTCTAGAAACTGGAACGGTAATGGAACTAAAATGTACAAAATGTTTTATACATCACTTCATAAAATTTATGTATCACATGAGGACAGCTTTACATATACTTTTTTGCTACTCACTACAAGATTTTGTCTGTAGTAAAGTGGACTATTTAAAGCTAAATTGATCCCGAAATGAAGCCTCGAATATGTAAATATGATTGCTGTCGAACCTCACATTATTTACAATAACCGCAGTAACCAATTGTACGGTATATTATATTATTAACACGAAAATTAAACCAAATTGTCGAAACAAATTGCTTACAATTTATTCCAACAGCGCATGTTAGTAGTAAAATTAAATTGAATAAAGAATGGAGGTCATTTATTCAGAGAAACTAAAATGGTGGTAATAAAAAATCCACATAGAAAGAATGAGCCTTTACGTGAAATTTTCAACTGCCGCCGGACTAGAAAATTCGCGTCGGTAAAATAGGGCGTGAAATTGTTCGGAATAGAAGGTATTTGTTTATAGAGTAGTGAAATTTAGATGTAATGCTGGTGATGTGCTGCCTGTATGGCGGCAATGGTGTCACATTTGTCACTTAGGCTCTGTACTCGACATGTTGGTTTGCAAATGCCTCTATTTCGTAAAAATATGTTATATGCATGGTTAGCGCAAAACCTTTAGTAATCAGCATACCGCTACAATTCAGGAGCTTACAGCTTAAAAAAATACGATACTTTATTTTAAAAGTATGTATGACGTAATTATACCCTTAGTTATGAACACATGTCTATCAAATCACTGGCCCATAGATATTGTGGACGTGATTAAAGGATTAAGTCAGCCGGATTGTCAGTTGTGTATGTCTCTGTGCTGATTACATCGAAGCTGCAAATAATCCGCCTGCCATGCCGAGGTAATTATACCTGTATCTCCTTAGGGCATTCGTTACATCTACTAGTAGCCTTTCGGTGTAAACATTTTTATTTCACTTAAAACAATATTTTTCAGTAAAATAAATATAAAAGTATTATTAAATTGTATATTATTATTTATGCATTTTTGGTCTCCACTAGGACGCTGGCCTTGTATTTTATTTCAACAGATATTTTTATGTCAAGATTGTGTCTTTTGTACAACGCGTAGGGAGTTGTTTATTGAATGCGTTGCGTTAAGCAATTTACATAAAATTAATGCATTACTAGCAAACTAGGGCTCCTAACAGAATTATTTTCAGCTTGCACTTATAATTATCTCGTAAATACTTTATTCATTAAATATTAAAATATAAACTAAGATGTTTACTGTATCGTAAAAGTCTTTAGTTTACTTAAACTTGTTTTTATAAGTCACAACGTCATAACATTCTAATTTAGAGAAGTTATTACTAGACTTCTAAGAGCCGTTACTAAGAATATACTAGCAAATAACCGCCAGTAAACAGCCGGACAGTTACAATTTTATATTACCAAGTAAGGTACTACAAGCAATGTATTAAGCTAGTAAATTTACAACAAGTTTAAATTCAAAATACGTTAAACCATTCGTATATAGCTAAAAAGCTAAATACAAACCGAATACACAGAATACGGATGCACCTTGACAAATTGCTGTAGTTTCTTCTGAACAAAGTGGGTTATATTTCGTTCCCACACTGTAAACGTTTATTGAATAAGTAAGCAGTGGATTTTATAAAGAGAGGTACAGTAGTAGGAGGTTTGTAGTTGACTACGCTGCATTTTTATCCTTGCGATAACAATTTGTTAGACCTTTGTTCAAGAATGAAATACGGCCTTGTTATTGAGACGTCTACGTTTATATTACGGTTTTAAAGAAAACTGTGCTTAATGAATCATGGAGTCACGAATGCTTCTGAATTTGCAAAGAACGAAAAGTTTTCTTTGTACAGCGTTAATGTTTTATAACTTGGGATACGTTTTAGTAAATATTCATTATGACGAACTCTATCGTTGTTTTATAAATATGTATTACTTATTAGTTGGGATGACATTTTCTTTTCATCGTAAGTTCATAATAAATTTCTCAGACGTCCAGAGTTCTTTGCGATTCCTTCATCGTTTATAAGTATTACAAATGTATTTTTAAATTTATAACTGGTACTTTGAGCAATAAATTTTTATTATTTTACGCTTGTATTAAGAGTGGATTTATATCGGTGATGTAATGCGTAGGGTTCGAAGTCCGGACCCCTTGAATGAAAGTCCGACAGCTTAACTATTTGGCACCTGTAGCTTTGTAGCTCTGTTTGCTTTGCATATTTTATTGACAGATATATATCCACGCCTCATCTTCGTCCATTCGTTGGAATACCGACACGTTTGCGTTCAACGCACCTTAGATATAATAATAACATTATCGACAGCACAGCGGTGTAAGCAGTCACATCATCACCGTCAGTGTTAGGAATATTATAAGTCCGGTTCCTATTCGAGAAATTAAAATAATAGTGGTCCACAAGAACATATGTATGTGTTATGTATCGGGATATCTCTTGTGACCACTGTTTGAATCGTTGTAAGAAACGTTACGACATTGAGAGTATAACTAGTGCAAGAGTCAGCTTAAACACTTCTAAATAAAAATTTCACAATTTGTGTAAAAACGCTCTTATAGATATGCTTGTTGTGTTTTTAATTGTTTAAAGATATTTGAATCAATGGCTTTACGGCATTTATTCATAATTATTGCATTTATTGTTTACGTCTACGGAACTGACAGATATTATTGTCTTTAGACTACACCAGCAGCTATAAGGCTTGTTTCATACGTACCACAACCACACTACGTGGGCAGGCGCAATTTTGTAATAAAAATGAATAGTAGAATTTACACGGACCACATTTTGCCATCATTATCGACAACGTGGGTGATACCGACCACATCGCAACCACAACGCAACTACCAATGACACCGCGAACTAGCGTCCGACCATATCACAGACACAACGCTGCGTTGACGAAAACCGGTGTCGAACTGTCTGTCTGCACTCGTGAGCGTTATTGCGTCGTCGCAACCATATCGCAACTACTAACGACAACTCAACCACATCCACATTTGTAGGAACCACAACGCAACTGCTAAAAGCTGCAGCGACACTATTCACATGTAACCACTGCTTGATCATCTTTTGTCGCGTCGATGTGGTGTGGTTATGGTACGTGTGAATGAAGCTTTAGAATGAGTAGTGGTTGACTCATATTTAAAAATAAGAGTTTTTTAATACAAATCATCACATGAGAAGGTAACAGCATATTTATTTTTATATATATTGTATGCGTGGCTAATAGTAAGTACATTATTACATATAGTATATATACATGTACATAAAATAGGTGTCTTGAATAAATGTACAACGAATTAATATCCGAACACTGCATGCACTATATAATACTTGCATATTTTTTAAAGTTTCATCGAATAATAATGATTAGAAAATTATAGCATCAAAACTTGCATCTCAAGGAACTCTTTTAATTATATTACACAGTGTAAGTCACGAGAAAAGCTTTTTCTAGTACCTAATTTAAAATTTAAAAGATGAACTTGGAATTCTCTCCACATGATTAGGATATTACGGCAGCGAATGACATCATTACAATGGTTTCAGTCACACATAACGGCATTTAAAATGTATTCCCTTCGTGTCCCGACTTAGTTCCAACCATGTTGCGACAGTTTTTATCAACATAATAACCGAATATGTATTCAAGCGTAGTACTTATTTCTACGTCGCCTTACAACAATTTTTATATCTATACCATTACATTTTCAACCTTATTTCCTTTAAATAAAGTTTAATAAAGTCGTAAAAATAATATTGTTCATATAATAGAATGGTCTCACGAACCGGTGGCGCCGCGTGGCGGTTGTAGCAACTAAAAGTTCCTTGCCCTTATTAGATACTACCTATAGCTCATAAATGATGCATGTTGATATGAATACATAAGATATTTATGACGCTATTAAATGAAATCATAAATAACCGGTGTTCGTATTAAGCACAGAAATTATAATTAAAGCGATAAGTTAATTATTAAAATGACGAAGATGCGATATAAAGATAGTTGAGCCTTTTATCTCCTGGCGATCATCCACTGTAATTGATCTTAAAAATGACTTCAGGTCGCATGACTAGCAAAATAATCTGCCACCTTTACTGCAGCATTTCATACATCGAAGAAATTTTTATGACTCGCGATAAAAAAATTATAAAGAAGAAGTACAAATATTAATTATGACCCTCTGATATTGGCTTGCATTCAAATCGACAAGCATTAAACGAGTCGTCGCTCCGGGTTCGGTCATCTCGATTATCAGCCGGCGTATCTCTGTTCGCCAACAATGAGAGACAACCCGCTAAATGCGCACTACACTCGAACATCTTAATAATCCGTTGAAGGGCTGTGTCGGCCCAGCATGACGCGGACCCAACACAACCGTAATTATTTTTCAAGGCAGTGACATTTTACGTGGAAATAAATAATTCCACTGCGTCCAGAAATTACGACTACATTAATTCGAAAGTGCGAATAAATAATTTAGCGTCGAGGCGAAATTTAATTATTTCGATTTAAAATGAACCGATCCAATTTAACATCAATTTTTGTCGCTTGAATTGTTTTAATACGTGTTCAATTTCGAATAACGCGGTCATAATATGACTAGTTTTCGATACAACACGGAGTTTACTGTTCACAGGGTTGTAACGGTGCAGCAGTGCTTCGACTTGACAGTTGACAAGCGTCTCCTATAAAGTTTAAAGTAACTCAACCGGCGAGGACGTCACGTCAATGCGCGTAGAAAGTCAACCTTTACGATGGTCGAGTGAACAAAACAAAACAAGTTGGACATGTCAATGCCCACGCCTTTGGTACGGTAACCTGATACAAGCAGGCGGATACATTTAACACCACCGAGAGGTTCGCAAGCGGTCGCGTCGCGTGAGAGCAAGGCATTAAGCGGAGCGATGAGCGATGCGGCGAGCGTAGGTCGAAGGACGCCGTCGATAGTTCAGCACAGGTAAGTTATTCCACTGCGACCGTAATCTTGCTGGAGACTACTAGATGTCACGCACGGTTAGTACGTGCTTTGTACTACTTTGGCATAGCTTTTAAGTTGCAGCCACAAGGTAATTTTAGCTCCTAGATAAAGGTCTACAGCAGTTTAAATGTATATTTAATTCAAGCGAAGCAAATAAAAAGGGTAACGCAATGTAATTACGAGTAAAGTATTTTCACGAACTGTCTATTACATAACCAAAAAAATTAACATTGCGTAGATATTTTCTATATTTTGGTGCGTCTTATGACACTATGTGCGCTACCTAACCTACCCATCCGCTCGCCCGTGTCATGAAAGAGGATACTTTAATATCCGATTCATTGTTCTGTTACAAATTTGTCAGTGATCTTTACATTAAACTTTTTCTCTTTTAAAATTTGAGATGGGTCCATAATCCTCATGCGACCAGCACATTGTAAGTAAATCTTCGTCACATAATGACGTTTAGACCACACAAATAAAAATATTAGATATCGTATTAAAGCGCTAAGCATCTAAGGTAAGCATTATATTATAACACGGTATTGATTACAGTTTATTTAGAGTTCTTAGAAAGTTTCCTGTTTCAAGTCGCTTGATATCTAGACATTATTTATACGTGAATGTTCATTTTGCAACAATAACAAGCATTGTTGAAATTCAAGGAATGTAATAAAAACTGTAAGTTTGTAGAAACCAATGGAAAAATGCTGACGTACTTTCTTCAAAACGATACCAATAGTATAACTATGTTGTTATACAACAACTCAGACTATAACTCCTAAAAGTTACGCTATGCGCGGTTGCAATTGGAAATCGCCACTTGATAAAGTTGACAGATGGGAGCTACTAACACCGTGACAAATGTATCAGCTGCTAACCGTTGTCGATATTATGCACAAATGTGTCACACAGTGAAAGTAATAGCATATTATAGTAGGTGGAAGCACGCGCGGTACTATACCTAGGTACTTAGAAAAATTGCGTAACTGTGCAGCGAGCAAAGTATGTTTAAATTTATAGGGTGATTAAACATTCGTTTAGCTTGAACAAATTATTCACATCTTACATAAGTCAGCCTTAACGATCGCGAAGCAGGTAACAAAACTCGCACCCCAATATTTTACTCGCGTATCGAAATTCATAGCGCAATTAAAATACGCTTACAGTATTCCTCGAAATATATAACCTCGATTTTAATTTTTGCCAAATTAAAGCTTATTTGCATAAAATAAGATTCGTGCGCCCGTAAGGATCTGATCGACCATAATTACTTATAATAATTATTAATATTTCGCCGCTGTCACGCAACGGGTTTGCCCGAGGCCAAACCTTAATGCTTCCCACTGATGATGGGTAGCGTCCACAGTAACCGAGCCAGACGATAATTTGAGATAATTTACGTAATTCGACACAATTTTCATTCGAAGTGCATGTTTTGCTCAGCTGAACATCATTATGTGGAAGTGAGTTTTAAAATGGTTCTCGATCTAATTCTAACTGCCTCCGAGCACAGTTTGAACAAATTAGATTTGCTAAAAATTTTTGCGTTTCCGAAACACGAGCAATAATAACCTTAAAATGTTTATAATGATAAAATACACGGAAAGTAACTAACTGTACATAATTGGTATCGAATACCTTGTCGTTAGCTTAGTAGTGATTCATATTATGAACAAAGCAAGCTTGACTGGAGTTGGTAAAATATAATAGAATTGCAGAAATAAGTATTTGTACTACGTAGAACTAAAAGCTTCAAACCTGAAGCTACTCTGATATTAAGAAATTCTCTCCTTGTGTAATTCAATGTAGGGACGGATAGCGCAGCGGCAAACTACAGTCACGCCACCGTTACGACTTGTTAGTGTTCTTCGTTCTAATCCCACACGGGACAACCGTTTGTGTGGTCCACGTTTGATTGTTCAGAGCCTAGTGTACTTTTTATGTTCCAATCGTGTTTGTATAGTACCCACGACACAAAGCTTGATGCGCACTGCAGAAATTGTCTTGAAAAGGAAAATAAATTCACAGAGTTGTTGTAAACGATAGTGGATATTTTTTTATGACTGTGATGTAACATTCTATATTTTGACAACGACATCTTTGATATGAACCGCATTTGATAAATCCTTCATCCTAGTCTGTAACTAGTACATAAACCGTATTTTGCTAAAACCACCCACAAAATATCTAAAAGCTCATTTCGCCCAAATAAAAAAAAACCTATGTAGTAACAATATATGTAGCTGAGGTAATTAAGTTTGATTGCGCAACACAACCGCCCGTTGTGCATTAATGATATCAGTGGGAGAGGCAATACAGAGCATCGAAGCTCCCATACAAGCCGATGTCGATCGGGATCGAACCGCGACGACACGCAGGGGACACAGACCAACAATGCCCAGAGGTGAACAGAGATTTACGACGGTAATGTATTGGCTTTTTTGCATTTATTGCCTTTGTTGTTCGGTGAGCTATGCAGAAGTGGCACTTTGTTGTGGGCGATTTTTGTATGGTTTACTAGATATTGCCCGTGACTTTGCTCGCGTAAATGTAGGTTATGTTAGGTTAGGTTAGTAACTGTCCCTCCCAGGCTCGACTGGTCCTCGAGGCCAAGTGGGGGGAAAGGCTGGCTCAGCCCCGCTACGGGGTGAGGACAGTCGAGGCTGTCCGTCCGGTGCTAAGGCAATGGACGGACAGACGGCGCGGACCGCTCACCTACCGGCTTACTCAGGTGCTCTCCGGACACGGCTGTTTCGGGGAGTACCTGTGCAAGATAGCCGGTAGGGAGCCGACAACCAGGTGTCACCACTGCGAGGAGTGCGACCGGGACACGGCGCAGCACACGCTGGAGGAGTGTCCGGCGTGGGCCGAGGAGCGCTGTGCGCTGGTCGCCGTGATTGGCCCCGACCTCTCGTTGCCGACCGTCGTATCCATGATGGTCGGCGACGACAGGTGCTGGGGTGCAATGAGGTCCTTCTGCGAGGCTGTCATCTCGCAGAAGGAGGCGGCGGAGCGGGGGCGTGAGGAAGATCCTTACGCCCCGGACATCCGCCGCCGGAGGAGGGGGCGCAGGAGACGCGCTTATGTCGCTTTCCTGCCCCCACCTAAGGGTTCTGGGTGGCAAGGCCTCAGGGGACCCTGCCACCCGTGAGTAAGAACCCACAAAGGGCGCGCGCGGTGTTCCCGCGCGCCTTCTAACGTCGAAAGGGGAGAGCAGTGAAATGCTCTCCCCCGGGGACGAGAGGAGGTCGGGTCCGATTGACCCGGCCGGCACCCACACGGGGGGGCCTGCTATGGATGAATCTTTTTAGACTCCCAACTAGCCCCCCCCATTGGGTGAGAGAGGGAACACCCCAGGTTTTTTTAGTGGGTACACCAGCACTAGGCTGGTGAGTCCCACACGCCACGCCGGTGCCGTCCCCTAGCCGGAGGGTAGTGCATCAAGCATTATTTCCTGGGAAACAAAAAAAATAAAAAATAAAAAGTTTGTAACTGTCCCGGGGACGAGAGGTGGTCGGGTCCGTTTGACCCGGCCCACACCCACACGGGGGGCCTGCTATGGATGAATCTTTTCAGACTCCCAACTGGCCCCCCCCATTGGGTGAGAGAGGGAACACCCCAGGTTTTTTAGTATACCCATACCAGCGCTCGGCTGGTGAGTCCCACACGCCCCGCCGGTGCCGTCCCCTAGCCGGCGGGTAGTGCATCAAGCATTATCCTGGGTATAAAAAAGAAAAAAAAATATTGGTCACTTTTAGGAGGGAACTGAGTCCCATCTGCCACCACTGCGAGTGTACTGAGGACATGGCGCAGCACACGCTGGAGGCATGTTCTACTTGCGCGGTGCAGCGCCGTGAACTCGTCGACGTTGTGGGTGTCGACTTCCCGTTGCCGGCCGTGCCTTGCCGGCAAAGCCATGGTTGACAGCGAGAGGAACTGGACAGCAGTTGCATCCTTCTGCGAGGACATTATCTCGCGGAAGGAGGCGGTGGAGCTGCGTCGGGCACTGAAAGAAAGAAAGAAAACATATTTTTATTTCTAAAAAACACGAAAAACACGCTTTCACATACAATATTATACATAGAAGGGTGAGAATGGGTCGCAGATGTAGTTTCAGTTCTAGCGACTCACCCACCATCCAAGGCAGCAAGTTGGCACACCGTGTTAGATTTAGACGGTAGTACCCGGGACTTTCCATCTTTTCCCGGGTGAGCCCGACGTAACCTGTCCGCTCCCATTTTCCTTTTCCTTCCCTTTTTCTATGCGATAAAGTAATACACCACGATAAAAAAAAGTTTTGGAACAGTACTTTTTCTGAATGAAAGGCACTCTATGTTCTATTCTGTTCACGTTCATTTCACGATGATCATTGATCATTGATCATGAGTATTTGAGGCATGAAAACCTAACAAACAAAAAATTCACATTCGCATTTTTTATTTATTTATTAGTTACGATTTATAACTTGATTTCAGAAGACTATATATATAACACCAAAGAGTTCTGACTTAGTATAAAGGAATGTTGATGACAATAACCGGGACGACGTATACGGTGACGCTTAGATCCAAGATAGGAAGGATTAAATGACCAGAAATAGTTTAGTCGATCGAATGCGCTCAGCAGACTTAGCGTTCGGAAACATAGAACTGTAACGTATTATAATGTTATATATAGATATAGTATTGGTTACTAGCAAACGTTTTCATTAATATTTTAACATTATATCAAAGGATATAGAAAAGATTGTTTGATAAGTACACCCCACACCACGGTTTGCTAGTCCAAACTATTGCAATATTAAAAGGTTATCAATACTAAACTTCTCTGTTGGAAAGGAACGTCATGGGTTCAAAGTATTACCCCAGTGCTCCTTAGCGATAACAAATAAAATACTTCGACACGTGTTTCTACACACGGGGCTTACTTAAGATCGCTTAGTAGCGAATACTCTACCATTTGGCTTATATTATATTTCTGCCAAATAACGCCTAACTACTCGTATATACACTATATGTAACTTATAGCTAGCTACTAAATAATCAGTACATAATCAAACATCACCAATATCATTAATATTCTCAAGAGTAAATTGTTTTCAAAAGCATTGGACAAGCAAATGTAACCAATGAATGTATTGAATATACTTAATAGGCAAAAGTGAATATGGTAATTAGTTTTATTTATTGCATAGCTAATTTTACCGAGAATTATGCTGAAAGTTAATCAGGCACTATAAAAATCCTGAGGTTCAAAGTGACATATTCTTAATTTATTCCATTAATTAACGCATGTATACACCAAAACGGTCTAATATATTGTCAACGACTACTAAAACAAACATAGAATACCACTTAACCGAACAAATTAAAGCAGGGCTTTACTTTATTGAGTTGAATTTTAATTTGACACTAAGCAATTATAGTAAATTTCGCGTCTGTGACACTAGCTAGTCTACGTTGGACGCGCCGCTTCGCAAAGTTCATCAGATAATGAGCACATTTGTTGCGTGTGAAACTAGAATTCCATTTTGCACGAAGCTACGATTCGCGTAAGCATCAAAGCGCACACTAGCTCTTAAACTACGGGCCGCTCGATAAATCATGTTTCGTTTAAAACATTCTAACGCTTCATTTTGCTGATTCGAACCGCTGATGCCGTCTTCAGTGTAAAGCACTTTCTTAACAGCTCTTTTGTAATAAATCCGGAGAATGTTGCGTTACGACTGCAATAATACGAATCAGATTAAGTGCAGAGCGTATTACCTTTTGTTTAACGTTAGTGGTCTGCCTTTCGTTCGTAATTAATGTGTAAAATGTCAGTGGTACGCTGCCTGGACATAACATCCTGAGCACGACTTCGACGTAGCTTTTTTTTCACTTTCTGTTTAGCCTTTGTTGTTGTTTTCTTAAATAACATACTCTTAAGTAAAAAAGGAATATAAGCTATTTATACAAATACTATAAAGAGACGATTAGTTTTTGGTACGGAATGATAAACAACATTTCGGTTTGTACATTTTGAAAAAGTACCAAGTTTAAATGCATAATGAGACAACGAGCATAATAATGTATAAATAACATACTTCAAGATGACCATTCTTATTAACGCAGCGTAAGATTTTTATTTACACCTCTTTATTTATTGTGTGTAGATGTTCATAATAGAAGTGCCAGCTTCGTACACCAATAAACATTAGCATTTAACATGTCTAAAGCATTTCGTGGTTAAGTGTCTACAAATAGCCGCCATATTAAAATGCTTGCTTCAAATCATCAAAATTAATATGTGTAATAAATAACTAAAGCCGTTTGCGTTCCAGTGGATATAATGTAAACATACACCATAGCAACACGTGAACGTTAAAAATTTATATTCGTCTAATAACTGTCGAATTCTTGAAGCAACAAATTACTGCGATGCGTTGAGTTACTGAATGGGCGATGGCAACAAATAGTATAGTAATTCCAAAGAGTTTTGAATAGAGTCCAACACTATTCTGGTCGGCGAACGGTGATCTTTGGCTTTTATTTCGTTTTGCTCTGAGATCGCTTGCCGATAGAATGACGTTCAACTATTGCGAGATAAAGAAATGTTTTGGATATTATACGTTTATATTTAGATGATGCTTTTGTATAGAAATAATCGCAGCTCTGATGCCGAGATTAAACTATTTAGTGACTGAATGAAAGGGTAAAATGCTTAGTATTCCTGAGATTTCTTATTGTGATTGTGAGCTTTAGTATCGAGAGAAACTTAATGAAACTGACAGCAAATACCAAAATGGTAAAGCTGAGAATTGGAATTATTGAAGTGAACTTTAATTATACAATGCTAAAATATATTGTGTTGTATATTATATAACTATATTTACATTTAAAATTCTAATGTTATTTATTAACTACGTCACATATATTTGATAATTGTGTTACATAATAATTACTTACGAGTATTTTCTTCGAGACTTCTACGAAACACATACAATCTAGAAGTTCTTGTCCAGTGTCGGCAATGCTCGTATCTCAATAATGAATGTATTGTCCGTTCGTACGTACCCGATCACCAGCCAGACTATTTTTGCTCGAACCTGTCTGCGTCTGTCATGGAAAAAATGCAGTGGAGTTGTTACAGTGTCTACAAATTTTAGAATTGAAATGCATTTTTGTTAATCGCACACAATTCTAACTAATATTATAAATGCGAATGTGTGTTTGTTACGTTTTCGGGACTTAAATATTTGACTCATCAAGTGATCATCATGCAATTTCGCATACACGTTCTCAGGGGCACAAAAAATAACATAGGACATTTTATCCAGAAAAATGTGCTGTTCCCGAGCGAAGGCAATAAGACTAGTTATCTATATTTCCGACGAGGATAGTGGTAAGTATAGGAGTTAGTTGGTGTTGACAATATTGTTAATTATGATAAGTTTTAAACCTTTTATATCTTCTATAAATATAAAAGACACAAACAAATTTAATAAGCATACTTAATATGATTTAGAAAAATAATCTAATAAATCAGAAGACAATATGTATTATATTGGCTGCAGAATTAATCCGAGACACTACAACCAGAATGAACATATTATATTCCATTTAGAAGAAAACGGAAATTACCTACCTACTTTTATTAATATTTTGTATCTTTTGACCGCCATAACTTATACAATTCATCAATTTTTAACATTGCATATAAATTAGTATTAAAACGGTACTCACTTATCATCTCCACACCACCCCGAAGACTCGGTCTACCGTCATGAATGAAGACACATTTGCCAACGACAGCGAATCCAACTCAGTTATTTGATTTATTCCGAGCCGGGACTATTGAAAACTTCCATCAGAAGTCATTATTTAGCTGTAATGAAGCCATAGTTAAGCTGCAGATAAGTTTAACCAACGTTTTGTGCGTCTTCTAATTTATTACAAATGTATTTGTGTATCACATGTGTATTATTCGCAGAGTTTGTTTGTGGCAAAACTGCGTCGGTTGTGCAATGTGTTGTGGTGATTTTTACCCATGGCATGTGATTATTGTTTATATTTTAAGCTTGTGCTCTATGGATTTATGCGCGTAGGCTTGTGATAACTGTACTTTTCACTTATGATAATGATTGTACTTAGTAACATTATACTTTGGTAAGCGCGATTGCGTCTATGTATTTTTCTATCCATTTATTGTAGTTATCTGTTTCAATATCAAATATAAAAATGATATGTGCGGTTTTAAGTTAATATATTTTAAGTAGTTAGAGGTATTTACAATTTCAATTCCATTAAATATGAACAAATTTTTGGCCCGTCTTTTACCTTAAAAATAACACTATTAATTCTGAAGTTTTTATACGCGTGCTTCTGATAACATTCGAGTGGAGTTTTCAAGGAAATTAATTAATAATGTTCCACGAAAGTTTAGAGAGGACTCAATTTAGAATATGTATATTGTTGTTGTATATTGGAGTTTGTTGATTTTATTATCAATGTAAATCAGTCGAGTAATAATTTATAAAGTCTAAAGAAATACAAAATTCGAGATATTAATATCATATTGCTATGAGAAATTCTCAAACTGTTCCTAAACGATCTTTGACATTGCCATGGTTGGTCGTATCCCGTCGTGATGTCGTGGCGCTATAGACAATCTTGCAATTTGTGAAATATTTGGAATAGTCCCGTCGCCGGCCACCAACGACTATCGGGAATCACTGATTTTGCGCTCAGCGAGCATTTCGATGTTAGCGTTAGTTGTTAAATATTTTTTACCAGAATTGTCAGACCTCCGGCTGGACTGGCCGACGACAACAAGGTTGGCTAAATAGATGTAGTAAAGATCTATACTTAAATAGGACCACTATCACAAGAGATTAATGTTATTATTGTTCCTTGTTTACTAGTTGTTACCTGCAACTTCGCCCGTTTAGCGCAAAAGGACAATAAAACCAGTCCTATTGGCCTCTCATTATTGTGGACATACCTACGCACAAAAGGTTTGTTGTATTAAACTGGGTTGAAATACGTGAACATTTATTAATTCATCATCTAAATGTATAGAAGCTATTAGCTTGCGTACTAAATTGAATTTCATATATCTCTACTACTAAGCCTTCGGCATCACTCACGCTAATTTAGATTTTGTAAATAAATGTTTATGTATCCTATTAAGTATCTCTGACAACGTGTTTGCGAAATTTCATGATGATGGTGTATGGATGAACAACGCGATAAAATCCATATATATATATTATTTAGTAGTTTAATTTCAATTCATGATGATGGGTTGAGTAGTTAAGGCGTTAGAGCGTAACAGATAAGCAAACAAACAAACTTACATTTGCTTGAATAATTTTAGTTTAGATTCATACTATAAAATTCAGCTGGAACCACCTTGATCACAATTTCTTGAAAAATATTAATTAACACATTTTCCGATTGCATTCACTTATGTTGCGCCAAAGGAAAAGTGTAATCGGATATTTTTGTCATGAAACTGTAAGTAGCTGCACGGAATCTAGAACCATACCTCGCAGACGACTATAGGCTTGCCCTTTATTACGTGGGACTTAAAATAAAATCATGCGAAATATAGATATCATTCCCTTTTATTCCTCGATCGCGTAGTGGTTGGTGTAACCGACTGCCACGCCTGGTCACGGGTTCGATTCCCACACAAGTCAAACATTTGTGTACATGTATACATGGATGTTTGTCTTGGTCTGGGTGTTTCTATGTATAATATGTACCTATGTATTTACAAAAAAAAATTGTATATATGTATGTGTACCCATAGTACAAGCCTTGCTTAGTTTGGGCTAGATAGTGTTGTGTGTTTGTGGTAGAATATTATTATTATTAGGCATATATACATACATAGGTATGTAAGTGCACACAAATATAAACCGACCCGTGTAATCAATGTTTATATACCATCAATAAATCTACTTGGCAATCCTCATTTGTACGGCAACACTTGACAATCGAAAGTAGTGCCCTTAACCTACATCTGTTAAACGTTCCTGTCGCGGTTTTTTACCAGCGATTCCCGCAACTTGGGACCTGACACACAAGTGCTTCCAAGTGCATAGCTGTGTGTCCCACGCGGGTGGTCGCGACGAAGACGTTTCAATAATGATGCCCCTCTGACGTAATGTGGCGGCTACAGACGGTCCCCGCAAAAACTCCCTTACTGGAATCATGGGCAATACAATAAACTGTACAGGCCTTTGAGCCAACGCCGCGGTATTATCTTCCACTTCCTTGAATTTTATTACGTAATCCTATTCAAACAACGTTGAGAATCATAAACCATAATTGCAGGACTAATAAAGTTGCCGATACCTTCTGTTGCCCTAATAAAATCGCTTCCTAATTATCGGCTGTAATACCATTAGAAACGGTCGGTTCAAATGGAGAGCTATTTTTTATGTTATAAAAAAAGTTTGCTTTGTTTTGGATATTAAAAAATATTGACATATTTTTAGGATTCCGTATCACAATAGGAAAAATAGAACAAACAACGAATCGATTCTATAAGGTCTTATAGGATCAATTCGTTGTTTGTCGGTCTGTCTGACACGACTCTCTCTCTCGAGGAACGCGTGGAGTTCAAATTATTATTAAATAATTCAGCCTGCAAACCCTTAGAGCTGCGAATAAATCAAACATCTAAATCAACGCAATAAAAAATATGGCTGTTTATGCCACATATTATTACACATGCAAGAGAATCAAATCTTATAGGGATCCCGTTGACTTAGAATCTTGAAATTTGGCAAGAATTTTTTCAGGTTGTGGAAACTCCCTGCGCATGTTTTCCCATAAGACTATAGTATGGGGTTCTTCAAAAAGGGTGTTAAAAGGTTTTAACAGGGTCGGCAAAGCGCAAGAGATGCCTGTGGTGTTGCAGGCATCCATAGGCTACAATGACCACTTACAATCAGATGGGCCGTAATCTTGTTTGTCACTTTATTAGTATAAAAAAGCACAAGTAAAGGGAAAATCCAAAAGCCGTAAATTTGTAGTTAGATCACAATTTTTTTACCTACATGTATGTTCCATAGGTTTTCCTGGATACACGAGTCCAACTCGCCTTTGGCCGGTTTTTTATTGTATCACATCATAAATATTTTACTAAGGTCTGCGACTTGGAGGACTAGTTTGCTGATATACCACACCATATATTAAATAAAAGAGAACAATGTATAATATAGTGCACATTAAAATGGAAAGATACAGGCTTTTTGTTTGAACTAACCCACTCAGCAGTTTGTGGTTTCCATATCAAGGATCTCTGCTACAGGCCTAGCCCTCCGTCAATCTGCTTGCTTAACTTAACATGATACCATTACTTATACTACGTTGTATAATATTACAAAAATATATTTAAAACGATTAAACGACTTTACAGCGAGCAGGCGAATAACAAAAAGTTAATTCTTAGCAGAGTGTAGTTTCGATTTACGGACCTCTGGGTTAAGGGCCCAGCACGCTTCCACTGCGCCACTCTGCTTACATGTGCATAGACTAAAACGTTGAATATATAGTTATTCTTAGTGAAGCAACGAAAGCATTATAATATGACAAAAGTATTGTACTTATTTAAAAGCATTTGACATATAGCAAAAGGTCCCATTTAGCAGAGCATGGTTTCGATCCACGCGCCACTGCGCCACTCTGCTTACATGAACTAAGTACGAAACAGTTAACTTATAACTAACGTTAGTAATGTAATATAAGTTAAATTTGATTTGATTTACGGACGTGCTGGGCCCATAACCCAGTGGTTATGAGCCCAGCACACTTCCACTGCGCCACTCTGCTTATATATACGAAGCATCAAACATGAAAACTATAGCAAGGCTTGGTGACGTAATATTAACAAAATATGATTAAAATGACTGTATCCGTTCACATTAAGTAGACGAAAAACAAAAAGTTCCCTTTTAGCAGAGCGTGGTTTTGATCCACGGACCTTTGGGTTATGGGCTCAGCACGTTTCCACTGCGCCACTATGCTTACATTAATTTAGTAAGAAACATTAAACCTATGGTGATGTAAATTAGCAAAATAATTATAATGTAAATTATTATACCCGCCTTTCTTTCATTTACATGGTGCGGACAAATAATAAAACGTTATTTTCAGCAGTGTGTATTTTCAATTTATGAACAACTGGGTTTTGGGTACCCAGCAGACTTACACGTACTGATACTATTCTTAAATACCTAAAACAAATACTGAATTTTTAGCTAGGCTTGGTAAATCAACGTCATTTCTCAAACAATTTTTCAAAATAATGAAACTGTAGTTAATTAATAAGTAAGAACTTATCTGCTGTGAGTTTTTACTTATTAATCAATTATGATTACAGTATGTAATATTATTTCCACGGCTAGATTTTAGGGCTAGATTTTTGTATCAAAATGGCAAAATGAAATCATTACGGTGCGACTTTGTCTGTCAGTCCGTCTATCTCTCACAACTGTTTATTACAAAAAGGTTTTGTTTTCTTTTTATTACACTGTTTTAGTTTACGTGAATCAAAATAATCATAACTTATCAGAGTTTATTTAATTCCATCTCCACTCATCCGAATATTTTGTTGTTATTATCGATGAGTTTGCCGGATAACGTAAACTCACCTAATATTTTGATATCTTAACATACAGAGTAAAATTCTCTCAAGCTGAATTATAATAATATTACTTATTTAGTTCAATGAATTCTTAAATACAATACTATCTTAGACTAGTTGGCTTGTGAATGTAATAATATGGCAAACTTCCAAAGCCAACCCATGTTATACGTTGTTTCAAGATATGTACAGAAACTTAGAAACTATTTACTTATATACATATGGCAGAGCCAAACTAATAACATAGATGTATACTGGGCACATAACCCAACGGCTTGTCGATTCGACTCTACGCTTTAATAAAATCAAACATTTTATATCTGGCTTTTACTTCTGGTTTCGCTCGCTTTAGGAGCTAGAACATTATTTTTTTCAGAATGATAGGTTCTTTATATCCTTTTCTGTACCCCTGACAACGTGTATGCGAAATATCATGTATCCGTCGAGTATTAAGGCGTGAGAGCGTAACAAACAAATAACTCACATTTGCATTTATAATATTGGATAGGATTATTTATCGCCAGACAGTAATATGGCACAGTCCTCTTTTTAAAATTTTATAAATATTTCACACTCGACGTTCTGTAGGTGTAATGTTTCATATTGAATTGTGCTAGTTTATTCTACATATATACATATGTACACTTTGACTCTGACTATCTCACTAAAAGACGCTCTGATAGAATCTGCAAAACTGTTCTTTGCTAAACGGCAGTGGTAAGTCGTCAATACAAACACATTCGTTCTAAACTTTATAATAACATCAACAGAAGAATTAACATATACTCCATAACCAAGAATTTATTTCGCAGAAATTTGTCTGATTGGCTGAAACTTATCACTGAACAATTTATGGTATCATAAACACACACACACGCACACACTCACGCACACACATACACACACACACACACTCACACACACACACAATCACACACACACACACACACACACTAGCACACACACACACAAGCATATACAAACACACACACAAATTGACACAAACCATCACTACTTAAGCACAACTGTATTGAAAAGCAGCAAATTTTTTTAAATTATTTTCACTCTCTTCCTTTTCCATTACTTTTATTTTATTATTTTAAATTTTTACTGTGTCTATTTTTAATGGAGTCTGGGACATTCCTTGTATACCATTCCTGGAATTGGGCGCTGATAGCTGTGCCACAGTTTAAAACTTTTGTAGCCATCAACGTTTCTACTGTAAAATTTATGTAAACTTAATTTGTTCCAAATAAACGTTATTATTATTATTATATATATAAGAATATAGACTTATATTATACGAAAAGCGACATACATAATACCAATACAAGAAATAAGAATAGATTACTAGTGCCGGCCTCCCGGCTAGTGTGCACTCGTCAATAAACTCCCAAGTAACATTCAAAAATCTAAGTTTTAATAAATTTAAAACATTAGTAAAACGTAAATAATCTTTTGAACATACAGAAGGTTATTAGTCAATTATAGAATATACAAAAGATAAAACTGCTTAAGATTAAGTTGCTTTTACTCACTTTAATCATATTATTAACTTATTGTAAATATGAGTTGCCGTGACTATAACTTTATTTCTTATTAATATGTACTTACCTTAGATTTACCAAACTTTTACTTTTTAAATCTTATTGAAATAAACTAGTGTTACGACTACACCCAGTAGCACATACAAGACAAAATAGTATAAAATTGATTTGTATTGCTAATAAATATTTGGCAATTGAAAAAAGTGGACATAAGTTTCTTGGCGAAGCAGCCATTCTCATGAGAGCTCTAGTCGTCAAACAAGCGTTCTCAACGCTGAATTTTTATTTCCTCCTATTTATTTTTATGTATATATAAGTTAACTGATGTGGCCAAGTTTTTTACACATTTATATGGAAATATAAATTTTTGACTTTGACTTTGCTAATATTGAATGCAATAAAAAAGAAAGCTTAAGAATGCTTAAAGCTTAGTTATGGGTTTCATAGAAATTAAACTACTATATACGGATTTTATCGCGTTGTTTATTTATCAACTTTCCCCGACGTTTCGGTTGCTTTTCAGCAGTCATGGTCAAGGGGACCATGGCTTATAGCATAATAGTAGTTTAATTTCAATGAATAACATTCGCGTAAACAGAAGACAATATTAGGGGTTTCATATTTCGTACTAAGTTCATGTAAGCAGAGTGGCGCAGTGGAAGCGTGCTGGGCCCATAACCCAGAGGTCCGTGGATCGAAACCACGCTCTGCTAAGAAAACTTTTTGCTATATGTGCAATTCGTGTAAATAGATATACTCATTAACATTATAACAATTTTGCTAAGTTTCATAACCAGACCGAGCTACTGGTTCACGATTTCATACTAAGTTCATGTTAGCAGAGTGCGCAGTGGAATCATGCTGAGCTCATAGCCCAAAAGTCTGTGGATTAAAACTATGCTTTGCTATAAAGGTACATTTTGTTATATACAGGGTGATTTTGAAATCGTGTAATTCCTTTTAACCACGCATTCTACTGGTGATATAGAATAACCCTGACCATATTTTTATTTAATTAGATTTATTTTTTTTGAAAAATTATTATTCCGTTTTTTTCATGAAATGGTGTCAGATAGTCATATGTTAACCAACCGAGGCACTTTTAATTTTTTACTAATTAAAATAAAAAATCATATTAATAATTAATGTCGTAACTAATAACGGGCGGTCATTTTTATTGCCCCTTATTATTTACGACATCAGTTATTGTTATGTTATTATTTTTAAATTAAAAAAATATTAAGATTGTGTCAGGTGGTTAAAATATGACTATATGAAATCATTTCATGAAAAAAATCTGTACTCTAATTTTGCCGAAACCATTATTCTAATTAAGAAAAAATATGGTCAGGGTTATTCTATATCACCAGTAGAATGCGTGGTTAAAAGGAATTACACGATTTCAAAATCATGTATAGTTTGCTGTCATGCTAATATTATTATACGAATATTTAACCACTAGTCTATCTTTGTGCGTGTAAGCGGAGTGGCGCAATGGAAGCGTGCTGGGCCCATAACCCAGAGGTCCGTGGTTCGAAACCATGCTCTGCTAATGTGAAGGTTTTGTTATTTGTCTATCCAGTGTTAATGGGTATAGCCATTGTCGTCACAATGTGCTATGATTTCGGTTCTAATGTTACTAAAGACGTTATGTTTCATATTGTACTAGTACAAGCAGAGTGGCGCAGTGGAAGCATGCTGGGCCCATAACCCAGAGCTCCGTGGATCGAAACCATGCTCTGCTAAATAACTTTTTGTCATTATTTCGTTTCCATCATATTTAACTAATATTACATTACTAAGGTTATTTAGTTATAAGTTAACTGTTTCGCGCTAAGTACGTGTAAACAGAGTGGCGCAGTGGAAGCGTGCTGGGCCCATAACCCAGAGGTCTGTGAATCGAAACCACGCTCTGCTAAAAGGAACTTTTTGTCATTTGTCCACTCACTGTAAATGGGTACAGTTGTTGTCATCACAAAATTATTTTGCACGTATTGTAGCACTAGTCAATGTTTAGGTTGAATGTTTCGCGCTAAGAGCGTGTAAGCAGAGTGGCGCAGTGGAAGCGTGCTGGGCCCATAACCCAGAGGTCCGTGGATCGAAACCACGCTCTGCTAAAAGGAACTTTTTGTCATTTATCCTCTTACTGTAAATGGGTACAGTTGTTGTCATCACAAAATTATTTTGCACGTATTGTAGCACTAGTCAATGTTTAGGTTGAATGTTTCGCGCTAAGAGCGTGTAAGCAGAGTGGCGCAGTGGAAGCGTGCTGGGCCCATAACCCAGAGGTCCGTGGATCGAAACCACGCTCTGCTAAAAGGAACTTTTTGTCATTTATCCTCTTACTGTAAATGGGTACAGTTGTTGTCATCACAAAATTATTTTGTACGTATTATAGCACTGGTCGATGTTTAGGTTGAATGTTTCGCGCTAAGAGCGTGTAAGCAGAGTGGCGCAGTGGAAGCGTGCTGGGCCCATAACCCAGAGGTCCGTGGATCGAAACCACGCTCTGCTAAAAGGAACTTTTTGTCATTTGTCCACTCACTGTAAATGGGTACAGTTGTTGTCATCACAAAATTATTTTGCACGTATTGTAGCACTGGTCGATGTTTAGGTTGAATGTTTCGCGCTAAGAGCGTGTAAGCAGAGTGGCGCAGTGGAAGCGTGCTGGGCCCATAACCCAGAGGTCCGTGGATTGAAACCACGCTCTGCTAAAAGGAACTTTTTGTCATTTGTCCACTCACTGTAAATGGGTACAGTTGTTGTCATCACAAAATTATTTTGCACGTATTGTAGCACTAGTCAATGTTTAGGTTCAATGTTTCGCGCTAAGAGCGTGTAAGCAGAGTGGCGCAGTGGAAGCGTGCTGGACCCATAACCCAGAGGTCCGTGGATCGAAACCACGCTCTGCTAAAAGGAACTTTTTGTCATTTGTCCACTCACTGTAAATGGGTACAGTTGTTGTCATCACAAAATTATTTTGCACGTATTGTAGCACTAGTCAATGTTTAGGTTGAATGTTTCGCGCTAAGAGCGTGTTAGCAGAGTGGCGCAGTGGAAGCGTGCTGGGCCCATAACCCAGAGGTCCGTGGATCGAAACCACGCTCTGCTAAAAGGAACTTTTTGTCATTTGTCCACTCACTGTAAATGGGTACAGTTGTTGTCATCACAAAATTATTTTGCACGTATTGTAGCACTGGTCGATGTTTAGGTTGAATGTTTCGCGCTAAGAGCGTGTAAGCAGAGTGGCGCAGTGGAAGCGTGCTGGGCCCATAACCCAGAGGTCCGTGGATCGAAACCACGCTCTGCTAAAAGGAACTTTTTGTCATTTGTCCACTCACTGTAAATGGGTACAGTTGTTGTCATCACAAAATTATTTTGCACGTATTGTAGCACTGGTCGATGTTTAGGTTGAATCTTTCGCGCTAAGAGCGTGTAAGCAGAGTGGCGCAGTGGAAGCGTGCTGGGCCCATAACCCAGAGGTCCGTGGATCGAAACCACGCTCTGCTAAAAGGAACTTTTTGTCATTTGTCCACTCACTGTAAATGGGTACAGTTGTTGTCATCACAAAATTATTTTGCACGTATTGTAGCACTGGTCGATGTTTAGGTTGAATGTTTCGCGCTAAGAGCGTGTAAGCAGAGTGGCGCAGTGGAAGCGTGCTGGGCCCATAACCCAGAGGTCCGTGGATCGAAACCACGCTCTGCTAAAAGGAACTTTTTGTCATTTGTCCACTCACTGTAAATGGGTACAGTTGTTGTCATCACAAAATTATTTTGCACGTATTGTAGCACTGGTCGATGTTTAGGTTGAATCTTTCGCGCTAAGAGCGTGTAAGCAGAGTGGCGCAGTGGAAGCGTGCTGGGCCCATAACCCAGAGGTCCGTGGATCGAAACCACGCTCTGCTAAAAGGAACTTTTTGTCATTTGTCCACTCACTGTAAATGGGTACAGTTGTTGTCATCACAAAATTATTTTGCACGTATTGTAGCACTGGTCGATGTTTAGGTTGAATGTTTCGCGCTAAGAGCGTGTTAGCAGAGTGGCGCAGTGGAAGCGTGCTGGACCCATAACTCAGAGGTCCGTGGATCGAAACCACGCTCTGCTAAAAGGAACTTTTTGTCATTTGTCCACTCACTGTAAATGGGTACAGTTGTTGTCATCACAAAATTATTTTGCACGTATTGTAGCACTAGTCAATGTTTAGGTTGAATGTTTCGCGCTAAGAGCGTGTTAGCAGAGTGGCGCAGTGGAAGCGTGCTGGGCCCATAACCCAGAGGTCCGTGGATCGAAACCACGCTCTGCTAAAAGGAACTTTTTGTCATTTGTCCACTCACTGTAAATGGGTACAGTTGTTGTCATCACAAAATTATTTTGCACGTATTGTAGCACTGGTCGATGTTTAGGTTGAATGTTTCGCGCTAAGAGCGTGTAAGCAGAGTGGCGCAGTGGAAGCGTGCTGGGCCCATAACCCAGAGGTCCGTGGATCGAAACCACGCTCTGCTAAAAGGAACTTTTTGTCATTTGTCCACTCACTGTAAATGGGTACAGTTGTTGTCATCACAAAATTATTTTGCACGTATTGTAGCACTGGTCGATGTTTAGGTTGAATGTTTCGCGCTAAGAGCGTGTAAGCAGAGTGGCGCAGTGGAAGCGTGCTGGACCCATAACCCAGAGGTCCGTGGATCGAAACCACGCTCTGCTAAAAGGAACTTTTTGTCATTTGTCCACTCACTGTAAATGGGTACAGTTGTTGTCATCACAAAATTATTTTGCACGTATTGTAGCACTAGTCAATGTTTAGGTTGAATGTTTCGCGCTAAGAGCGTGTTAGCAGAGTGGCGCAGTGGAAGCGTGCTGGGCCCATAACCCAGAGGTCCGTGGATCGAAACCACGCTCTGCTAAAAGGAACTTTTTGTCATTTGTCCACTCACTGTAAATGGGTACAGTTGTTGTCATCACAAAATTATTTTGCACGTATTGTAGCACTAGTCAATGTTTAGGTTGAATGTTTCGCGCTAAGAGCGTGTTAGCAGAGTGGCGCAGTGGAAGCGTGCTGGGCCCATAACCCAGAGGTCCGTGGATCGAAACCACGCTCTGCTAAAAGGAACTTTTTGTCATTTGTCCACTCACTGTAAATGGGTACAGTTGTTGTCATCACAAAATTATTTTGCACGTATTGTAGCACTGGTCGATGTTTAGGTTGAATGTTTCGCACTAAGAGCGTGTAAGCAGAGTGGCGCAGTGGAAGCGTGCTGGGCCCATAACCCAGAGGTCCGTGGATCGAAACCACGCTCTGCTAAAAGGAACTTTTTGTCATTTGTCCACTCACTGTAAATGGGTACAGTTGTTGTCATCATAAAATTATTTTGCACGTATTGTAGCACTGGTCGATGTTTAGGTTGAATGTTTCGCGCTAAGAGCGTGTAAGCAGAGTGGCGCAGTGGAAGCGTGCTGGGCCCATAACCCAGAGGTCCGTGGATCGAAACCACGCTCTGCTAAAAGGAACTTTTTGTCATTTGTCCACTCACTGTAAATGGGTACAGTTGTTGTCATCACAAAATTATTTTGCACGTATTGTAGCACTGGTCGATGTTTAGGTTGAATCTTTCGCGCTAAGAGCGTGTAAGCAGAGTGGCGCAGTGGAAGCGTGCTGGGCCCATAACCCAGAGGTCCGTGGATCGAAACCATGCTCTACTAAAAGGAACTTTTTGTCATTTGTCCACTCACTGTAAATGGGTACAGTTGTTGTCATCACAAAATTATTTTGCACGTATTGTAGCACTGGTCGATGTTTAGGTTGAATGTTTCGCGCTAAGAGCGTGTTAGCAGAGTGGCGCAGTGGAAGCGTGCTGGGCCCATAACCCAGAGGTCCGTGGATCGAAACCACGCTCTGCTAATAGGAACTTTTCGTCATTTGTCCTTTTACTGTAAATGGGTACAGTTGTTGTCATCACAAAATTATTTTGCACGTATTGTAGCACTGGTCGATGTTTAGGTTAAATGTTTCGCGCTAAGAGCGTGTAAGCAGAGTGGCGCAGTGGAAGCTTGCTGGGCCCATAACCCAGAGGTCCGTGGATCGAAACCACGCTCTGCTATATGTTAAATTTTAAATGACAAATATTATTTTGATAATCATAAATTATCTTTATATAATTCATTATATGTTTTAAACAAACTTTTTTAATATTACTATATATATATATCTTTTTGTGTTACTATAACGCAACGCCGCGCTGTTCAAATTGTATCGCCCACTTAAATTGTCGTCGTCACTGCACCGCGACATAATATGACTGGTCAGGCTAATAAGTGTATATATTTTGGTACAAACAGTCAATTAAAACAGTGTTTGAATTTTTCTGTTCTATTGATTATTTTCGTTAAGGCTATGATAAAATACTTGAAAATATTGATTTACTCTATCCTTAAGAAAATACCTGAAATCAAGAATTTTTGATCACGAATATAAAGCTATATTATTGGGCGGCAGTATTACTACGGCTATTATACGCCATTTTTATTAATACTGCAATAATGGTTTATCACCCTGATTTTTGTTTGAATAGGATGGCGTAATATAATTCAAGGCAATGGAAGATCATTCTGATATATATAACAGCGTATTGATACCATATTTCGCTTTATTAGTTGTTTAGTTTAAACAGCTCAATGTAATTAAATGGATACATTATATTTTAGCGCTTATAATGCAGTAAGCGACATAGCCTCATGGAGCAGAACTCCTTCGAGCCAAATATAAGCTTTTGTTATTTGTTCTTTGCACAAAGCACGTAACCCAGTCACACTAGCTTCCTTCTAAAGACGCCCCTTGCTCCCAGTTGTCATATTCTGTACAATCCAAGAGTGTCATTGACAACTATACAAATGAATACTACATGGCAATTGTATTGTCGACAAGATGGTGTATCTTGCGCTCAGAGCTGTTCGTCACTTGACAGGAATTTTGTTGTTTACTGTTTGTTGTGCTCTGTTTGTAGTATTTCGTTCTGTGTTAGCTTTTCATCGTATTTGTTTAAATTATATCACAGACCTTGACTATATGTGTGATATTTGATACCAAACTTATGTAAGCAGAGTGGCGCAGTGGAAGCGTGCTGGGCCCATAACCCAGAGGTCCGTGGATCGAAACCATGCTCTGCTAGTAGGAACGTTTTGTTGTTTGTCTACTCAATGTAAAAGACTACAGTCATTAATCATATTTGCTAATTTACATAACCAGGACTCGCTATAGCTTTAATGTTTCGTGCATCATATATGTGAGCAGAGTGGCGCAGTGGAAGCGTGCTGGGCCCATAACCCCGAAGTCCGTGGATCGAAACCACGCTCTGCTAGTGATCAACTTTTTGTAATTAGACCGCTCATTGTAAATCGGTAAAGTTTTTGTCATCACAACATTTTGCACGTATTGCAGCGCTAATCGATCTTTATGTTTAATCTTTCGCGCTAAATGCTTGCAAGCAGCATGGGGCAGTGAAAGCGTGCTGAGCCCCTAACCCAGAGGTCCGTGTATCGAAACCATGCTCTGCTAGCTGTCCAATTTTAAAATCGTTATATATTTCAAACAAAACATTTTTATGTTACTTTATATCTCTTTTCATTTCACCATTTCAGTGTTCTAATTGTATTACTTACTTTTAGTTGTCATCGTCACTGCGCCGCGATATAATAAGACTGGCTAATAAATAAGTGGTTATATGAGAAAACAAACGGTCAGTTAAAACGGTGCCCTATTTTTCTATACAATAGAAAATTAGAACGCCGTTTTAACTGACCGTAATTATTTTCCTTAATTTTGCGATAAAATATGTGAAAATATCTGTTGATTCTATATTTTGAAAACATTGCTTGCCTTTTAAACGAAGCTATATTATTAGGCGGTAATTTTATTACAGCAAGAAAAGGTATCGGCAATTTTATTAGTACTGCAATAATGGTTTATGATCCTAAAGTTGTTTGCATAGGCTGACCTAATAAAATTCAAGACAATGGAAGATCATTTGGCTATGTATAATATCGTACTTAGACTAAATTTTACTTTAGTAACAAGTGATAGTTGTTTAGTTTAGTCAGCACAAACTCATTTAATGCATTTGTCATATTCTATCACTTATAATGCAGTACGCGATCTTGCGCTCAGAACTGTCCATAACTTGACAGGAATTTGATTACTACTTTTGTTTCTACTACATTCACTGCCTGTAATATTTCTTGCTATGTTAGCTTTTAATCGTATTCGTTTATATTGTATCACGTACCTTGTCTTTATGTGTGATATTTGACACCAAACTTATGTAAGCAGAGTGGCGCAGTAGAAGCGTGCTGGGCCCATAACCTAGAGGTCCGTGGATCGAAACCACGCTCTGCTAAGAGGTACTTTTTGTTATTTGCATTCAGGATAACGTATTTACTATGTATATAATTATTATCTTAAACCAAAATATCGTTATTATCTCATTAAATAGGAAACTAACCGTTTCTTATTCATTAAAGCGATTTCCCACCAGCGTTTATATAAATATTGTATATGCAAAAGTGATTTCTTTGTATGCCTCTTTCCATATAGCGATGGATTAACAGACCAAAATTGATTTTTTGCATAGAACTAGTTTATGAGACGGAAAGCCACATAATACGATTCTTTTTATCTCGGGAAATGCACTTGAGATAATCATTTTACCTGAGAACCGTGAGCGTTCTAGTGGTTTTTAGGATGCGCGGATTAGCGTACCTCGGTTTATTGCTACTAAATAATAAAATATGTCTTTTAATATTATTAAGTATTGGACATAATAAATTTTGGTAGGTACCAGACAAGTTATTGATTTTCATAAAAGTTCTTCAATCTTATATTTAAATCTTTTGATCAATATCTTTGTTAGTTCAAAATTGATTTGAGGGCTTTGCCAGCCCAATTACACTCAGTCATAACCGTTGGACTGTAACTTTGTGTTATTATTTTGAACATCTGTCAATTTCACGGGACAACGCTTCGGGTCGAAGAAACAGTACCCACCTTGTCAGATTGTCTTTGTTCGTCGCTAGTTAAGCGGAAGAAAATAATTATATCGACGAATCGAAGATGACAGCGCCGGGATTCGATGTAAAATAATTATCGTTTCTACAATTTGTTAATACTCAAAAGGCCTTGATGGCTCCGAAGATGTAATTACACCCTTGATGTTTTACGCTTCATACAATCTTTACTAATATTATAAATGCGAATGTAAATTTGTTTGTTTATTACGCTTTCACGCTTACCTGCTCGACTCATCATTATAAAATTTCGTCGTCAAGAGTATAGAAAAAATTACTGTTCCCGACCGAGCGGAGCCACGGTCAAAAGCAAGTATATATATATATATTTAAAGTTTAAGTATTAGACATTAAGTCAGGTACTTTTTCCGTTGAATTTAGTAGACATAATCATAATTTATTTATTTAGATCACAAAATAACACTTACAAACGTCAAAGTATAGTGTGAGGACTAAAGTTACTGGACTTACCTTTAGTTTATTTGCTAGGTTCAGGCAAAGGGTTTTGAGCTCATAAAAAGATAACTAAGAAACTAACATCCACTGTTTTTAATCAACTCTCATTAGTGTGGCATTTCATTTGACGTAATGTAGCTGTAAAAATAAATTTATTGAAGTGAAAGTGGGAGTGTGCCGAGTATTTCATTTTATATATTTCGTCCCATCCTAAAAAACATTTATTTAAAGTCAAGATTACCTTGGCCGTTAATTGACGGTCTTTTAATTTTGGTTATGTTGACAACTAAGGCTAAGAATTAATGTTTAAATAATAATAATACCTATATAACTGACGATATCAAACAATATAATATAACGAATATTTTCAAATATTATTTTCTTGTAAATATTACTAGGAACTTCGGTTACAAATTCTAACTAATATTAGAAATGCTTTTTTTTTTTTTTTTTTTTTAAGTGGGTGAATGCAATGACGCATATCCCTCCGCGGGGGGCGGGCGGAGGGATTATGTCGGACTCGCCGGGGTAAAAGAAAGATGGAAATAATAGTAAAGTACCTCCCGGAATACCGACTAAACCTACCACGGTGTTCCTCGACAAAACCACTATCGACCCGCACGAATCGCTTTCGCATGCGGTCGCGACCCCGCCGAGGTTACGGCCCGCCGTGTGAAACGGCAGGCCACTACACAAAGAGACCTACCCATAATAGGCACTTCTTAACGCCACTAGTAAACCCTACTGTCCCCCCTCTAAAAAGAGGGGAGACGAACTCGAAACAGAGGCGCGCGTGGGAACACGCACGCCGCCTCTCGGACCTGGTGCTGAACGGATGGCGGGCAGGCCCACAAAGCCCGCCACCCCCAGGTCAAACCTCAGGGTGGCTGGAGGTCGTCTCGCGCCCTCCGGCGCCCGGCTCTGCGGTTGGGGAGAGGGTTTAAACGCTCCCTCTCCCGCTCCGCCTCCTCCTTGATGGAAATTACTTCCTCACAAAAGGAGGCGACGGCGTTCCACGACCTCTCACTCCGGACCATAGACTGAACTACGGCCGGAAGCGAGAGGGCAACCGATCCGACTGCCGCGATCAATTCACGGCGCTGCGATGCCCAGGCGGGGCAAACCGCCAAAGTGTGCAGCGCCGTGTCCTCTACAACGTCGCGGTAGTCGCCGCAGTGGTGACAACCGGGCGTCTCTTGCCGGCGTATACGACACAGGAACCGGCCAAAACAACCGTGGCCAGTCAGAACCTGTGTCAGCCGGAAGGTGAGAGCGCCATGCCGTCTCTCCAGCCACTCCTCAAAAACGGGACTTACCGCCACGATCGTGGCGTGCCCGAATATTAGAAATGCTAATGTAAGTTTGTTTGTTTATTACGTTTTCACGCTTAGCCAATCGACTATTTAATTAACATACACGCTGACAGGGCGGGCTACAGAAAAGGACAAAGGATACCTTTGGTCCCGAAAAAATAAATACGATTCCCGAGGAATAGACATTTATTGACATAACCGCGAGCAAAAACTAGATTTGCAACATTTTGCTAAGTATTGCTGTAAGTTTGATGTTTGGGATAAGATATTGTAAGAAGAGTGGCGCAGTGGAAGCGTGCTGGGCCCATAACCCAGAAGTATGTTGATCGAAACCACGCTCTGCTAGGAATTAAGTTTTTGTTATTGGTCAATCTTGTGTCAACAATACTTTTGTCGTATTATATCGCAGTTATTGCTGCACCCAGCCAAATTTATATACACAGCGTTTTAGCCTTTGTGAATGTAAGCAGAGTGGCGCAGTGGAAGCGTGCTGGGCCCATAACCCAGAGGTCCGTGGATCGAAACCACGCTCTGCTAAAAAGGAGTTTTTTGTTATTGGTTCGCTCTGTTTAAAAAGGTAGTCTTTTTTATCACGGTTTTTTATTATTTCAGCTCCTACACTAACTAAATTTGTTGTGTTTTATATTGTACTAATGTGAGCAGAGTGGCGCAGTGGAAGCGTGAGGGGCTCATAAGCCAGAGGTCCGTGGATCAAAACCACGCTGTGCTAGGAATGAAGTTTTTGTTTCTTGGCAATCTTGTGTCAAAAATACTTTTGTTCTATTATATTGCTGCCATTACTTCACTAAATCAATTTATATGTACAGCGTTTTGAATGACGTTTTTGTTCTTTGTCAATATTGTGTCAACAAAACATTCAAAGACTGGATACAAGGAACACCCAGCCTCGGAACAACAATTTGTGGATCACACAAATTTTAGTCCATTTGAACGCACAACGCTATAGTTTAACAATCCTCATAGGTATATTCATAGAAAACTAAATAGCAGGGCGGCAACACAATCATCGTAACAGGCACGACGCCGCCGTCGTTTTATACAAATACATTGGATCTTTATAGTAAAACGAATAAACACCAATCGTTGACAATAAACAGCGCATCCTTGACACATAATGCCGGCGCGGACTAGGTCCCCTGTTGGGAGTCTGTACTCTCTCTCTCTGTATATAAATGGTGACTGTTTGCTGCCGAACTATAAGGATAGATGGCAATTGTAAAAGTCTATTAATGTAATGTATTTTGTCGAAAATCAATTTGAATCGTAATTTCTAGGGTAAATTTTTTTTGGATTTTGTATTATAATGGTTAAGATACATTCCAAATCGCTATTGATGTCTTTGTTTAATTAAGAGTACCTATTTAAACAGCTGTCACATTTTTTTTATAAATATTGGATAGTAATCAAAATAAAACTGTTGAGTAACAGAACAATTTACCTGTGGTCCGAACTTAAAAACAAAATTGTTATTAACAGTTTCATTTAAGATTTTATGTTATGCTTGCGTCGCCTTGGGTGCTATAGACACCCTAACTAATATTTTAAATGCGAATATATGTTTTTTTGATACGCATTCACATATTAACTACTCTACCGATCATCATGAAATTTCACATCCACGAGGTCTGGGGTACAAAAAAGGACATAGGATATCTTTCATCCAGAAAAAAAGGACGGTTAATTAATTGATAAAATCTAAATCAACGCGAGCGAAGCCGCGGGCAAAAGCTAATATATAATATTTTTCCGAGCTAAAAAGTAATTACTTCATAATAAAAATGTCTCCCGTATTTTAGAGGTAAGTGTATAAAGTAAAATGTACTAAAATTAATAAACGAAATAGTTGAAGTTAAACTACTATATAGCCATGGTCACGGGGAGAACTCTCCCCGTGACCATGGCTGCTGAAAAGCAACCGAAACGTCGGGGAAAGTGTAAACTTAAAAACAAATAGATTTGATAGTTTTAATAATTTAATTAGCTTAAAATTAGTAAAGTTTAATAGTATAGTATAGTAGTGTAACAGTTTCTAAATTATGTAATAGAGTGTTAAATAAACAATGCGATAAAATCCGTATATAGTAGTTTAATTTCAATGAATAACATTCGCGTAAACAGAAGACAATATTATGTAAACGAAATAGTTATTTCTGTAAAAAAATAATTACACAGCTTAAGAAACTTGGTAGCAAATAATAACAGACTTCGTATAATTTTACAAGTCCTAGTTATTTAAACTTAGCATTTAAAAGGTTATACTTATTATACAAAGAATATGTTTTATTAAATACATACCTATCTAAGGAATTGCTTTAGAGATATGGATGTGGGAACGGAAAAACACTGGTATTAATTATTGTTGTTATTGTATGACGATACAATAACAACCGGTTTAATCCCTACTAACATTATAAATGCGAAAGTGAGTTTGTTTGTTTGTTACGCTTTCACGCGTTAACTGCTGGACCGATCAAGATGAAATTTCGCATACACGTTGCCAGTTACAGTACCTTTTATCAAATAGAAGGAACTGCTACTCACTTAACCTAACCTAAATTTAAGCGACCTAAGCCGCGAGCAAAATCTTGTAAATTTTAAACTTGAGTGGTCCTTTCTTTATGTGGCTATGACGCAATCAAACTGTCGTATATAGACAGTACTGGCTGTGCAGTGCACGTCTATGCGTAACATAGTACGTTCGTATCCTAACTGATATTAATTTTCACGCCTAAACTACTTTACCGATCATCATAAAATTTCGCATACACGTTGTCAGGGAACAGACAAGGACAAAGGGTACTTTTAATTCAGAAAAATGTACTGTTATGTTTACATTTACGTAAGCAAAGCCGCGGGTACAATCTAGTGCATTATATTGCATAAGCTACACTTGCTAGGTTATTAATCGATTTTATTTCAGCAATAGTAAGTTATTCTATTTTCTAAGAGTTTTATTCTCGCTTATCATGCAATTGTATCTAGTCTAAGTCCTTTGCTTTCATCTGTCCCTTCAGATTCTGCTCGGATGTCATTCTTTGTATAAAACTCAAAGGACCTGACTCTTCTCGTTTTCTTACATTTCTCATTCTTGTATGGAGTGTATGAACGCTTGTTTTGATCATATTTTGCTGATATTGCCTTATTAAGTTGAGCTATATGGTTTGGTTTATATTTCGTGCTAAGTACATGTAAGCAAAGTGGCGCGATCGAAACCATGCTCTGCTAGGGACGATTTTTTTGTAATTAGTCCGCTTACTATAAATCTTCACAGTCATCACAACATTATTTTGCACGTATTGCAACACTAGACGATCTTTAGGTCGAATGTTTCGAGCTAAGTTCACGTAAGCAGAGTGGCGCAGTGGAAGCGTGCTGGGCCCATAACCCAGAGGTCCGTGGATCGAAACCACGCTCTGCTAAGAAGGAACTTTTTGTAATTGTTCCTATCAGTGTAAATGGGCACAGTGGTTGTCATAATAATATTAATTTACGAATATTGCACCACTATATTAGCTATAAGTCTAATGTTTCGTGTTAAGTTTATGTAAGCAGGGAAGCGTGCTGGGCCCATAACCCAGAGGTCCGTGGATCGAAACCATGCTCTGCTAAAGCACTTTTTGCGTATTACGGTTGACAATGTATGAGACAAAAAATTCGATATCATTTTTATCATTTATTTAGACATTTGATGAATTACTACTTTTTGCATCTATCATAAATCACTTCCTCACTTGCAAAAATATGTTCTATAGACTAAATGCATAAAGCAGGCGGTCTATGTAACTACAACCATTATTAACGGATCGTTGAGAACTTATTTATTAAATAAAAACGTTTCAAGTAGCTCGAAGAAATACAAACACGGCTTCCACTGTCCGACTTTTTCATTAGCAATTTAGGGTCATAAGCGGCCTTTGTATAAACGGTAAAAATAAATGGCTGTACATAAAACAATTACGACATTCTGTTTGTTCAGTGCATTGCACATAAGAAGGCTTCACTCGTGTAATTTTCTTGTTAACCTCTGGACATTGGTTCTTATTAAGTCATCAAAATTATACCACACGGGTACTGGAGTGCACGTGTTTTGTTTTAAGCAAAAAGGCTTAAGGCCGTATTCTTAAAAGTAAATTGTTTACTCGGTCGATAGCGCGCTTTTTTAATATTTTAAGTAAGAGATGTTTGAGAATGTTTATTGAATTATCTTTGCTTGGAGAAACAGTAATTGTTTTTGAAATTATATTATATGTTTTTAAAGAATTGCAATCCTATGAAATTAGATTTCGTGATAAGTCATAAATAACGAAATACAATTTAGAGATACGTTCTGAAAATATGCACTAAAATAATAACTAAATAAATAATAGTTCATTATTTAATTTACTTATTATTTTAATGCTATGACGTGTAAGTGTGCACTGAAATTCTTATTTAGGCTTTGACTTACAATACACGACTTAGAACAAATTGCAGTAGTTCAACCAACTCTACTTAAACGCGTAATTCCCAAAAGGATCAAAACTGCAGTTTCATTTCTCGCCGCAACGTCAAGCGTAATTTTCGCTTACTATTGATCTGCTATCCGTCTATTGCCTTTGTTTTTTATACACCCACATGCGCTTTTATTACGAGGCTCCCGATGCAGCTGCAACACTGTAAATAAAGCTCAAACTGGAATTTTCAAACATACCCAGTTGTTATACCGCTATGTATGTAGATGACTAAAGTTTTGTATGGCATTTTGGGTTTTGTGGCGGATAAAAGTAATATTCTGTGTCAGCCGAGGATGACAGAAAGGTTTAGCTGTACGTTTGTGGCACTCATATTATAGTTGCCTTCTCAAATACAATAACCACATATCGTGACACTGGATGCCATATTAAAAAAGACTAGCGTAAATCGCGGCTAACACACATACACACACACACAGACTTATACACACGTGCAGAATATTACTAATATTATAATCCTTATGTTTTTTATGTTTAATATTACAAGCATTTATATTATTCAATATCACGTCTATTTTCTCGTTTTAGGGTCAATTTCACAACTAGTTCAAACTGAGAGAGCACTGATACCCATAACACAAGTTTATTCTTATCATGGGTATCAGAGTTTAACCTAACACTTATGCCTAATAAATTTAGTTGTATCCGATTTCTACACTAGTTTTTAGTGTTATTGTACAACCCCTTTTTTTGTCACATAAACTCATTTTTTTATTATAATTCATTAATTTATCAATCGGCGTACAAATGGTGGTGATCAGGTGTCTCGATATGGTTAAGTTGACAGATTAAACTCAATGTAACTGATTCAGTCATCTTTTTCTCTGTCTCTCTCTCTCTCGTATATACCTACATAGTTACTAGATTTGTCTTTTTAGTCTTGTGCTACCCCTTCGAAGCTTAGATTTTTTGATCGCTTCTATATTCTCATCTCTTTTTGATCTACCTCTGTATAGTTAATATTTGAAGGTCAATGTGCGAATGGATTGTTTAGGGACTTGTACTGGTAGTCTTTTTGTAACAGCCATAGCAACATTATTTCTAAACAAAGCTAAACTTACTTGACACTATTATAATTTACTATTTTCTTAATTTCTTTCACTTTATCTGCATCAATTTCACGTGGACACACATGAGAATATGATTGGTATCATATGTGGCAATCCAAGACATGGTCTATCTTTGAATTAAGTTTCATCCAGATCGTTTCAACTGTTTAAACAAAAATTTATACATCTCCACAAACTTTCACATTTATAATATTAGCAGGCACCTGGAAACTAAAATAAATATATTATTTATACCTTGTTCTCTTACGAGGATACGTGTAATGATGTTATTTTTTTTATTTTATATACGATCTGCGTCTACCTCACATTCAATTTTTTTTATAATTTGAAAAACTATGCCATTCTCTACTTTTTGCATATATTGCTTCGAACGCCCATACCCACAAAATATTAGTTCAGCGTAAAAGAGAACTAATTTATAGTCGTTATCTATGCCTAAGTTTTGCACCCAGCTTTTAAGACTCCATACTTACGTAGAACTTAGATTGTGGTGTTCCACGAGTGTTATAATTTATCCTTCTTTAAACGAGGATCAGAGTGCTTTACTATGTAGTAGTAGCCTCGTTATGTATTCATTGGTATTATCGTAGTCCTTACTGGTAGATAACCAACAGGCATATCTCCACGGGAGGCAATAAAAAGTCTAAGACTAAGATTTTAGGCAATTTAAATCAAACTTACTGGCAGTGCAACATAAAAATATGTATTATTCTTAAACTTTTTCTTCTTTATTAGCGAAAATCGCAATCTTGGGAACATATACCTAGTAACTGGTAATATTTGTTATCTATCTACCTATACATATAATAAAATTGTAATTGGTTATTGTTTATACATATGAGATAATTAAGAAATATAACGTGAGGGGTCTTTATAAAATTTATAGGCGTCTAAAGATTCGTGTAGTTACTTGATTGATTTGATTTATTTTAAAAATAATTGGTTTATTATTTTAGGTTTTTTGTTTCCCTGTCGGTATTTTTGTACGCATATGACACAAAAACTATTGCACGAAATTGAGTACGGTTTTACCAGTTCTTTTGCCCTTGAGTAATGCATATACATTTTAAGTTCGGCTTTCATCTATCATACAAAGTCGTGAGCAAAAGCTAGTCAATAATAAAATATGTTTTTAGAGTATGTATTTTTTATTTATTCATGTTTAGAATATGCACATAATCATCTCGATAAATATAGCAAGAAGGCAGATCAACAACATGTATATCACTCGATCTTAATCCTTACAATGACTTTAACGGAGATGAAATATATAAAAAAGATCTAGTAAGTACTTTATTTACTGCGATCTGTTATCCTATATCACGACTAAATCGATTCTCGCTATCTTGTCCAATGAAGCTAAACGCCGTGATACAAATCGATTTACTTGATCGATACTTTAAAGGTCGGGACCTCTAGATATAAAAACGGTTTAAGCGATGGGTGAGAATTTTTCGCACAAGCCAATAGTGTAAGTATTTAAATTATGGAGGAACTAATTATTTTTAAGTTTAAACAGTATCCCTGAATAGACAAGACATTTCTTTTAAAATAAATTCCGAATAACGTGTTATTAGGTATACAAATTCAAAATTAATTGATCAGTTTAGCCACTAATTTAAAAGGCACAGATAGCCAGATACAATTGCCCCACAGTCAAAAAAGGGATAAAAGAGGTATGTGTGCCTCGGGCAGTAGCAGTTAACGGGCAAACCGCAATAATAATATTACTATACTCGACATCAAAAATTCCATTTTTCGTAGCAGTTGGTGCGATGTTTACCTACTATATAGTCGCACGCTTATATTCTCGGATGGGTAAGTAGCGCTATAATACACCCAAGTTGGTCGCATGAATGGTCGAGCATCAGACTCTGTGCTGCTAAGAATTTGTTGACAGAAAACCCCGTAACACTGTCCAAGCATGATACAAAAAAATGCGGTTTTCTTTTAAACACCGTTATTTAGTATATGTAGTGTTTTTTTTAATATTAGAAGGCTACATTATCATTGTGTAACACGGGCTAGGTTTGTTTTAATGACCTACCACACGAGCAAAGCCGCGGGCGGCAACTAATTTATAGTAAAATGTTAACGTTATTTGTTTCGCGGTAAGATAACATGTGGTACATTGGTGGTTTGTTCTGTTACATTGAGAAATAAAATATAATTATGTTTCAACCAAATCTATTAAAATATTATTTTAATTATAGGAATTGTAGTCCAGCTAGCTATTTGATATTTATTCATAATACTAGTTTTAATTTCTCGAGAATCATAAACGCATGGTAATTTATTTCAATTTGATTTCGGATTGCTAGACCACAAAATATTTTTAATTATATTGTCATCGACGAAATTGAAGGTTGTAATTTGGTTATGAGATCGTTCCGTCCTAAACATTTTACTAAAATGCGATGGCATAAACGAATGTGGTTATTTAAAACTATTAGAGATTCTGATGCTTTCTATGTGCCCCTTTAGAGTTATACAAAGGTGAACCTATGTGACTATGTACAAATATTATAAGATAAGATAAGATTTTTATTTGCCAAAAATATATACAGAGGTTTCCTTATACAATAGACTTTAAAAGGTACTTATCTATTAAAATTAACTAAACGTAATTTGTAGATTAAGGAAAAATTGCTCATGAACTCCACACTAGGTCAGGCCTGTCTCGTGGAGTCGGAATATTATAGTACTAGATTTTTGAATTGAAGCCCACGGCTTCGCTCTTGGAAAAAGTACTTTTTCCTGGATAAAAGGTATATGCAAAATTTCATGATGATTGGTCGAGTAGTTAAGGCGTGAAACCGTAACAAACGAATAAACAAACAAACACATTTTCGTATTTATAATATTATAGTAAGGCAGTTTGGACCTTGTATCAAATAAATTGATTCTTTTTCAGTTAACAGGTTTAAACAGACTACTTTAATTATCCTAATCTGCCCAAATCCGTAAAAATATGTCGCGTGTCACACCAGTTTTAGTTTAACACGGGATATAGTATCCCACACAAGCGGACACTGTATTTTTTATTACATAAAGTAACCATTATGAATACGCAAAACGTGCAGTTAATACCAGTTAGAATAATAATACATGAGTCATCCAAATGTAACCAAACTAAATGTTTCCAGTATTCCTGAAACCTAATCCTGTTATTAAATAAAATGCTAAGAATCTGGGATAACTAGTTACTTAAAGTTACTACAGATTCTCACGATGTTTAGTTATTTACCGTAACATACACAATGTTACTTAAACAATATTCAAGCATCAGTATCCCAAAATATAAAGTATAACTGAATTATTATTATCAAAAAGGGTCGAAAATGCTTCACATATCGGACATGATTCGTTAACTTAAGTTATAATACACCAAAGCCCCGCAATCTACGAAGTGAACAAACAAGTAAACTCTAATAGGAATAAGACTCTAAATCAGACAACTGGACAAATGTAAAAGATGCTAATCATAATAACAATGAACGCAAACAGTTTCCTTCTTAAGTTTATAGTACTCATTAGTGATTTTAGTGAGAACATTGGCTTGAGGAATTAACAAACCAGATACTGAGGGTGTTTTATATTAGCCGACACGACATTAACCAGGTTCATAATTAGATACTTCGATATTGTATGTAAATAGTTTTATAGATCTTATTTTGCAATTCTTGTTAACATTACCTGTCAAGTTACCCAATAAAGTCTTATATGCACGAGACACATTTGATTGTACTTTGTTCGTTTCATGTCTATACCGTTAGGCCTTCTCGCGTTTTTAGACACTACACTCTCATAATTTCTATTTAAATTGAAGAACTGTGCATAAATACAAATATCATTTCAAACACATTGCAGAAGGAAGCGAGCTTTCTATCCATAATATTGGAAGCAGCTTAACTTTAGTAAAATAAAATCAATAGTAGTAGTAGTGTAATATTTTCAAAATTTTGTAATACAGTGCTAAATAAACAACGCGATAAAATCCGTATATAGTAGTTTAATTTCAATTGCTTAACTGTATAATTATGTTGTCTTTACTGTTTCTCTATGGTTAAAGTGCTTCGCTTTGTTTTTCTTTTATAAAAATGTTTTTCTCCCAGAGTCTTTTTGTGGCCAGCAAATAAAATAGGTTACTTTTTATCTCAGCAATAATGCATAGATCCTATGTGATAGATATTAAGAATCAAGGAATTGATGACAAAGATAGATAAAAGTTAGTAACGTATACTGAATGTTGATTATGTCGATGTCGTGTCGTCGTCGTATCGTCTTAAGACGAAAAGGCTTGTGAGCTTTTAAATAAGGAGCAGAAGTGTAACTAATCTTTATTGCGCAGACGCAAAAAATGTAAACCATTATAAAGTAGACAAGTTGTATCTGTACGTTGGAGTTATTTATAGTTTTAATTCACATCAAGCGATGAATTTATTTGTCAAGAACTAATAGACGAATTTTATTGCTTATTTACAAGATTAGTTACAGCTACCAAATATGGGACTATCTAAAAAGGGACTAGACTAACTGTCGGCATTTTACAAGCAAATTAAACTGCCAATTTTGATGTTAGCACCTTTTGGTTTATTTTGCTGAATAATTTAAAAACATGGCGAGGTTATGTCATCGTCAACTATTTCCAAAGTTTATTTGGGTCGGCTTCCAATCTAAGTTGATGCGTCTGAATCCCAGTATTTGCTGGGTCCTACTGCCATTTGACCTCCGTAACTCAGCTAGTTTTCGAAGAATTCTCAAGCTTCAGCCTGTCCGTAACGGCTGTCATAGATGTTTGTATAACTACCAGGCCCGGAGGCTTACGGTACTCACAGAGGCGCAGAGGGCTTTGGTATGTAAAAAGCGGTCAGTGACGTCTGATGTTTATGTTGATATACAGTTGTTTAATTAATTAAATTTCGGGTTCTGCTTATATTTAATTTTATCTGTATGTTGTAAAATAATGTAGCAAAATTTTATTATTTTCGGTTATTGTTTAATATTATTACGCCAGTTCAACATTAATTAAATCAGGACATCAAGGAAAATAACCGAAAAAAGAAATTCCTATGAAATAAAAATCGCGTTAGTTTTTCACAGAGAACGGATTAAAGCGTGGTAGCAGCGACTATAAATCTACGGATTAAACCAACCTATCTGGAGATTGCAATCTTTCGGCCGCTAGTGCCCGCCATCGATAATTGTAGCGATAACCGATATTCTCGAAAAACGTCTCAAAAAGGTTCAGAAGTTTAGATAGAGTCTATTGTCGAAGTTATACAGCTTATAGTTGGAAATGTTTATTGAATTATAAAGTTGTCCGTAAAGGAGATTAAAGATGCGACAACTTTTTGACCTTTGAAGGAGTGTGTGAGAATTAGTTTTAGGGCTGTGTAGTTTGACTTTTAGTCTCAGATATACTGAAGTAAACTAAATGTTTTTTACTTTTACATACAGTTTATTTTGTGGTAAAGTTTTGCTAGGTAATAGAGCAAAACATAATTGACTTCTGATGGCCTAGAGTTTTAGGCAGAAATTTATGAGACTTACACTTCGCTAGTACACGTTTTGGGTTACGAGTCTAAAGCTCTACTCCATATATTGCATCCATGCTGTATTTTAAATTTCAACTCAACCTAATAACACTTCATCCGACACGGTAATCTAATTCAAAATCACACCATCATTCCATCGAATAATATACATATAATAAACTGTCATAATATTTTCAGTTAAGCTCACAGCGCTGGACTAAAATGGCAGTTTATAATAATAACTATATATTTAATAATAACAAGTTGTCATTAAATTCAAGCCTTAAAGACAAGAGGCGTGTTTTCTCAGAGAATGGTATCTTGAAACGCAACAGGAATGCCAGTACTGGTTTTATAAGTTCCCACTGTAACGGGCTATTCGACTTGCAAGCCTTTGAAGTTCTAACAATTGATACAAGTATCGATTGCCAGATTCTATCCTGATGCTGCCATTTACTTTATATATGAAGAGTCTGTAGTTATATCGCCGGCAGCTATTGTATTTTATTTATATAAAGAATCTCGCGATAAATGATAACCGTATGAGCATTCTAAATACAGAAGCTTGGGACTTAACCTATTGAGTGGCAGTGGCACACCGGCGGCCAGACACAATAAGTCGTTAATTATGTCCGGCATTCCAGATAAACGTTTGGGTGTACCATAACCTTAAGTTCAGTATAAGAATCAAACCAATAAAACAAAATGCATTTTGTATTCCAGTTTGAGACTCTCATAAAATGCTTTAAAGTTACTCGTACTTTATAATGTATATACCAAACTGATGAAATATTAGGCAATTTCCTAATATATTAATTAACATGATTAGCTGCATGTTACATCCACAGCAAATGCATGATTTCCTCGTGGCTCCGACCACGTTTATTTGGATGCAGACCCTGACGTAATTACACCACTTGAGGTTACGCGTAAATGTGTGGGTATACATATATGCCTAGCTCTAATACATTTATCAAAGTCTCAGTAAATCGACGTGACGTCCAAAATATCTTTCTTTTTATATACTTTAATATAAATATGCGTTTGAAAGATTCTAATTTTATAAAGAGAATACCAATAAATAAAATAAAAGTTTATCGACTATAAAATGGTCTCTTTAAACAATCCGAGTGCGTTCGTAAATTCGATTGCCATATTGAAATAAATTGCTTGTAATCTTATACCCAAACAGCCAGAAAACAACTGAATGAGCAATATCAGGTTACCCAAGAGGAAAGAATGGTCTCACTTTTGGTCCTTTTGTATATTTTGTCATACGCTTTACCTAAGGAAATACGAACAAAATGAATCGATAACATTACTAACACAAACCAAATATCCCGACTGTTCGTTCCCATAAATAATAAAGTTTCTGTAAAATCATCAAGACAATTTAATTTTATGAAAGCATTTAAGGGTTTTACGATTGAAAAAGTTTACGATTGTAATTTTCATATGGAAGTCGATTACCGCCATTAGTTTCACTAATTACGAGATTTTACAACCACAATTTAGTTTTATGACCATTGAAACATTTTCTATTGGAGGAATAAGCGCACGGCATCAATGAACTATAAAGAAATTATTACGGTATCCTACAATTTTACGTTATAAAATGTTAGTGGCGAAAATTCGGTAATATTTATATCAGCCAAAAGGAAAGGGAAGAAAGCAGTCGATCAAATTAAGTACAGGGATTCATTCATTTAAAACAATCTGGCAGAGGAAGTATTTAAGCAATTTAAAAATTACTTAGTTGAATAGAGGTGGAATATTGTAGAAACCACAAGCCCGAACGATTATTTTAACATAAAAATTTACACAAACAGCGGCAAATAAAACGCTTATTACTGAGTATTACCAAGTGACTCCCAGTGAATATTTAAAGAAAAAAGCTCGCAAACTTTGAATAAGGTAAACCGTGGGCGTTCCGACAATGAGCACGTCAGTGACTGGCCTTTGAGCTGTCAGCCTCTTGAAGAAACCGGGGCAATTACATTGAAAACTCCCGCAATGCTATCTTTAAGAAAAATAATACTAGCTTTGAGTCAACTGACGTAAGGGGCTTATTAGCACGCCCGTTGTGACGGCCAGTAGGCTCCGCTTTGTCTTAGACTCCAAAACATTATATAAATGACTTGTTTCCATGCTAAAAAATAATAAAATTTTCCAGTAATAGCCAACATTTGTATCTGACAAGACTAATGTTATTTGCTGTGAAAACAAAACAACTTCAGTCCAGCAAATACTTAGATCAAAGAAGGCGTTTAATGAAGGAGAAGTACTATCGTAAATTACTGACACCGAGCTTCTGTTTCATAGAGATGATGAGCAATGATTACAATCTCGTAGTTAACTTTGATCGAATAACAAATTGCTTATTGAGCGTAAGTAAATTTACGCAGAATACCACCAAGTGTTAATCACTTGATGAATCAGTGAAGCCGTCGAAGCACCGAATGGTTGGCGCACGTGATTGGTCAGAGCGGAGTAGGAGGTATGACCAAAGCCGCAGTAAACCCATTAAGATCTCAAATTACCTAGTACGCCCAAACCACGGATCGTGTGACTAATCGGTATTAAAGGTGCTGTTATGTCTTAATTAAATTATTCTCATAATTCCGTGGTAATTCTGTTGCGGTCGAAGAATTTTACTACGTTACAAATTTTGTACAATGGAGCAATTTCTGAGGCGAATGGAAGATCGACGGCGTTAATTAAGGGAGTTACACACGGAGTTACGTTTTAATGGAACACTTGGTATTATGTTTGCTGTTGGAAGAGAAAAAAATGGACGATGTTGATAAAATAATTGCTGCAGAAAAACCAAGCTTTTTAAAACGATCTAAACAAACGTTCAACTTTATGCGTAATGGTATTATGTGGCGCTGGTGGCGGTAAATATTTTAGTGGTAACAGGTTTTTTCTATTACTCATAAAGGAGATAGTTTTGCTAGCTCAACCACGTGAATAGCCGAGGGAAATAAGGATTCTTTCGACCGTTAAATTTACGACTTGTCCCAAGGAAAGCCTTGTCTCCTTCCCGAGATCTCTTTTTATAATTTATTGGGTTTGTTACGACCGCACTTCCCCAGTACCTCTCATGAAAATGTATGTCCGGGTAGATGCACATTGAAAATTTGTCATTCATGCAAAAGGCTTTAAATAATTCAGTATATTTTCTTTGTGTCTAGCTTTTTCTAATCTGTCTCCTAGACAATATCGCAACTCATATTATGTAATTGAGTTAAGTAGTATGTATATTAAAATTTAGCACATTCAAAAGATATTTTCTGCATTATTGCAGCACAAGAGATCTCCGTCATAACTATCATGTGGTCGCGTCCAATCTTTTCGGATGGGGACGCTGCTCACTGTGTGTAAAATTTATGGAAATTGCATTTCCGCATTATGTCCGATATGAGGGTGAAATGTAAGTTAGCAGTAAAAAAAATCTGTAGGGATAGCTATAACACCGTGGCCTTGCCTGTCTATTGTACCTTGAGAGCGAAGGCTTATAAGATTTACATTCGCAGTGTTAACAAAGTAGGAACATCGGCCCCAACGAATTTTCATTGCTGCTAGAACTTCAGTGCTTATTCGGAGACGTGCCAGACACATACAGGCAATATAACATTTTCTGATTAAGTGAGTGAATAAAAAACCTACATCACGATGGTTGTTGCAATCTCTTTAAAGTTATAACAGGATCATAAACACAAAGATCCTTGGGGTTAAGTCTCGGTCGTAATAAAAGCGAAACTTCATTAAAGTTGGCCAAAGATACTGGCCAAGTAATTCTGGACTCGCTACAAACGTCGGACTGACAACGCTGGCTCGTATTATAATCTTAATATAAAATTCTAAGAGCAGACTATATATGATCAAGTTTACGATAGCTAATTTACACGATATTATTCTCTGTATATTTATACGCTAAGACTTATGTTACATAACCAGGGGAAGATAGCATTTTGTTTCAGTGTTCCTAAAAATCTACTTAAATATTAACACGATTCGTGATACGAATAATAAATATTATACATGAACAGCATTCGTGGGGAAGATATTTTTTTAGATATGTCTTGTTTAAATTTGTGATTTAGAGTCCACGTAGACTGAATAAAAATTAAACATGGATTGAATTTTGGAACTATAAAATATAGTCTAGACTCGTAAACAAACTGAAACTTTCAGCATGCACGAGCCAGATGGATCATAAATAAATAATAAGTACTTTTGCTTTACGCTTTAACTAGTATGCTTAGATTGTTTATTTGGCCGAATGTTGAACAAGCGCTGTAAGCTCAGACCGTGATAGTTAAAAAATGTACCCGGTTATTATTTATGTATCTTTATACCTTAAATTTTATGATCAGTTTTTATAATGCCAGTTTTTATCGAGCGGTCTATCGACCTAATCCAGTGCACGTACAAGATCTTTATTAGTTATGTTCTCAAAGATGTGCCAATTCTTCCAATCTACACTTGACCTATCTACACTTGACCTACATGGTAAATTATAGCTTAACTCTTATCATACTAAAAAAGAGTTGTGTTCAACTGTCGCTAAGGAACGCATTGGCTATGTTTCTACCACAGCTGAAACTTAATCTAAACATGCTGTTGATTGTCGATCTGTTTCAAGTATTAAAAGAAAAACAAATGTTTCTACACCTTAAACAGATTGCCTAATAAACACAAAGATACTCGAAAACAAAGACGAGTATGCTATTTAATTGTTTTATAATACTTTTATATGTAAAATAAATTAAGAAATTATAAGTTAATTACATATTTTCTATTCTGATTTTGATCGTTGTAACTTAATAAAGATTGAAAGCACGGCATTCGATTTTGTAATATTTATAAAACAGTCGCACGCAATTACAGTACCTACTTATTTATCATTTTGACGTTATTTTCTTGACGTCTTTTGTAAATAATTTTATAAATTGCTTTGTATCTTCTACATAACCGAAAGATGTAATATATTTGTAATATAATGATGATATTTTCAAAAACCTTGTGTATTTGAGATACAAGCTTTTGAATTATTATGCTTAAGCTTACTCTTGGTTAATATATGGTACAATATTCTGGGGCAACAGTACAGGAGCACCCTCTATACTCACCCTACAAAAGAAATTAATTAGAATATTAGAATTATGAATTTGTTCGAAAGTATCCATAATACTACACTATAAGAGAATACATGGATGAAAAATAACAATCTATAATAGGGCAAAAGCTCAAGATTTACTTCGTTTGAGTGCTTTTGTTCGTAGGTATGAACGGCAGGGTATATTATCAAGAGCTGTGTCAGAACGTTCTCTCCAGTACCCACCACTGACATTGATATTGATGAAGATGAAAATTACAATGGATTTTTATTATTAATAATTAATTAATCTAATATATATTTACAATCTATAATAATGTATATATATTATACATATATTATTTTTACCTATTCTAATATTTGGCATACAGTATAAATCTAAACAGCGCAACAATAACCTATTCTAAATATTATAATTAGTAATAATATATAAAACTAGTTTTAGAGAATTATATTAAATATAATAAATAGAATAAGCAATAATTAAATTCATTATCAAGTACATACTATATACCCCAAAAAAAATCTGTAATAGTGCAATAAGTTTAATTAATTATAAATAAATAAATAAAACCATGTAATAAAATATTTTCAAACACTAATAAATAGCTTAAATAACTTTTAATAATAGTTTATTAATATAATAAAAATATTAAGGGACTCTTCCTCTCTCCTAATATATTTAGTATGCTGCGCCCGGCAGGGTCCACAATTGATTCCTAGCTATAAGTGTACCATCTATTATTGTATGTATACCTACTATATTGTGGCAAAGCAATAAATAATGTTAATAATTATAATAATGTTTTATTTGTTTCACAGATAATTACAACCATTAGGAACAATTTTTGTATACATGATTTAAGCTACAATTAGTGAACGCCGGTACTTAAAATAGGAAGACCTGAGCTAAACCACCAGCAACCTTCCATGACACATTTTATATATAAAACCTACATCGAATAATAAGCTGAAACAATGTACATTTATGTAAATAGTAAAAACAGAAAAAAGCAATTCGAAACATAATTTAGTAAACGTTTGTGTGTGTGTGAGTTTGTGCGTGTGTGTGTGCGCCCGTTATTGTGTGTATGTACGTGCTGTGCTGTATTAAGTTAAAGGGTGAAGTAAATCCTCCGTATCTTCATATGATAGTTTCAAGAGCCATTCAGTTACATTTGTTTTACACTGACGTTTATTATTGTTTATTATGGTTAATGCCTTATTTATTTTATTATAAAGAAACCGACCAAGAAAACAAAAAAATCTCTGGCTAAATGAAGTTCTGCGGGTGGTACCAAGTGGGAGATCTTGTCTTTGAGACTGTTGAGAGATTGAGTTCGACTGACTGAGTTTTGAGGTGTATAAATGTTGTCTTAAAATGATCTGAAGGATAAATAGTTGTCTCACTGATAGGACCTTGCAATATTGATTTTAGTTCTAATTTGAATTAGAATCTTTATGTCTGTTATTAACATTTATATGAAATAAGTATCACTAATACTTTAACTAACTTATACTACAATAGGCAGCCAGCGAAGTTCTAATCAAAGTAACGACGTGAGCTCAACATCCTCCTTTGAGACCGAAAACTCTTTTATATCTTTGAAGAATGGGATGGTGGTACGCTAACTTTTGAAACACGAGTTTTCCCAGTTAATTTTATATTTGGTTTGGGTCCGGAATCCTGTTGCTAATACTTAACTATTTTCAATACAGCGTTGTTTAATGATGACCATGAGCTAATGAATAATGTACTCTCTGTGTTCAAATTGCTACTTGAGTGAGGTTTAATACCGAATAAAATAACACAAGAATATGTCAGTTGAATTTAAGTTACTTACGTATATATATAGGTTATATTTGTATGTACTGATGCATGGCTTGTGTTTAGTAAAATATTGATGACATAATATATTTTTAAAATAACTTACGCACTGTAATATTTCACATCACGAGACTTTACAAATATTCAAATAAGTGGGAATCGAACCTGTAGCACCCGACGCACTAGCAGTAGCGAGGCGACGACTTATAACAAAATGCCATATCGGTTGGCGTAGAGGTTTAAGTTCATAGTCCCTCCGCCCGCCCCCGCGGAGGGTTATGCGTCATTGCATTCAACCAAGTAAAAACAAAAAAAAAAAAGTGGTTTAAGTTAAATTAGCAATTATATTTATATATTACTTTTGCCTTTTATTGATACTATCGCGCTTAGTTCTATAGCTGACTACTGTTGAAACCAGGTAACCGCGGCATAAACCAGTTTTTTGGGATATTATTGATCGTACGTATAAAATTGGGTTACACCGTTATTAACCGTTTTTTAACTGATTGTGAAATGAAACTAAACTTGCGAAAAATAGATAGGCCTTACTTTCCTTAAAGGACAGAATTTTTTCTTCTCCCTAGCCTTTATTATTCCCAAGTCACTTGAGGTCGGCTTTTCTAGTCTAACCGGATTTGACTGGATATCAGTTTTTACACAGAGCGATTGCCACCTGACCTCCGCAACCCGAAGGCTAACGATACCCTAAGGCCAGACCAGTGTAAGGATATTATAGGGCACTGACTTCCCAATAACGACTGCCATAGATGTTCATGGCAGCCGCGACCGACAGCTTAACGTGCTCTCTGAGGCACGGAGCAGGCGATAATTGTCAATCAATACGCACATAATTTCGAAAACTTATATATCTTCCGAAAGTCAGAGGTGCGCGACGTGGGTTCGAACCCGAGACCTTCTGCATTGCAGTCTGTTGGTCCCCCCACTGAGCTATCGCTACTTTTAGACTGCTGCTGCTTTAAAGGACAGAATTTAGTACATTCAAATTAGCAATATAAACGAGGCAACATATTTATAGTGTAGCAGTAGTGAATGCGACTGCTGGGCGTGCGTGTGGAGTTCGACACTTGGGCAAAGTGTTACTGACAAGAAATTCTCTGGAACAGCGCAGAGGAGAAAAGTGTGTCACCTAGTACGTGGGATCTTATACCATTGCGAGCGAATTGTGGTTCTAATATACCTCTGCTTACCTCTTCTAGGCTATAGGCGTGTAATTATATATGTTTGCAATATATATTTTATGATTTCTATTAATGATTATGCAGAATTAAATTCAAATTAATAATGTCCTCCAGACCGAATTTCGATGACAGCGGCCAATCTTAACGAAGAATGGTCATCTGCGCAGGAGATATTATAGTGCACAAGCGTGTGTGCAAATACAAGTGCACTCTCTGTTCCCTAACTCTTATGATCCGATGAGACGGTAATCCGACAAGACCGGAGAGAGATCAGGGGCAGGACCAACGGCTTTCCGAGGCACGAGGGTGTCTAACATCGCCAATGTTCTAACTCCGGGCTGCTATTAAGATTCCTTGATAGAAATACCCAATAACATTTTGTTGGCCCGACCCGGGATTCGAACCCGAGACCTCTTGCACAACAGTCGCATGCACTACCGCTGCGCTACGGAGGTAGATCAAATCAAGAGTATACCAAAACAATGGATATTTGCAGGAATCGTCAAAATAAATAAACAATATTAATAGATATAACTGAAAGAACAAATTCATACTACAGTGTTTCCCAACATGAAAATTTAAAGACTCAGAAGCAAAACTCCCATTAAGCGGAGCAACTAGATTTGGCGTGTCCTTTGTTTAAATTTAAAAACGTCATTAAAACAAGCGGTACCCTAAATAAATGCGTCTAGAAAAGATTCCAAGATTTAATCTTGTAAATTGTATAGACCTTTTGACATCGCCATGAATATGAAAAGTACAAAACTCATTTCAAAAATAATGTCATAAAAATAGTTAAATAAGGAGAGATGGCTCTGTTCTTCCTTTGGTGTAACAGTTCCATCTTCACAACTGTACATTTCGTACGTAGAGTAGCCTACCAATGTAGAAACTACATTGTTTAATTGTAACTAGTAATCGACAGTTTTTTTTAATTATTATAATATAATAATCTTATCTTTTGAAATTAAACTACTATATACGGATTTTATCGCGTTGTTTATTTATCACTGTATTACATAATTTCAAACTATTACACTTCAACTACTATTGAATTTTACTAATTTATAAGCTAATAAAATTATTTAATCTATTAAATCTATTAATATTTAGGTTTACACTTTCCCCGACGTTTCAGTTGCTTTTCAGCAGCCATGGTCACGGGGAGACTACCCGTATGACCCTACGAATGAATAACATTCGCGTAAACAGAAGACAATATTATATAAATCTTATCGTAATTTTCAAAAGATAGGAAAAGGATGCACGATACAAATTGTGTCGTAATCGCTATTTAGTCGGCCTCGATGGCGTAGTGGTTAGTGTAACCGACTGCCACGCCTGAGGTCGCGGGTTCGATTCCCGCACAAGTCAAACATTTGTGTGCATGAACATGTTTGTCTTGGTCTGGGTGTTTCTATGTATAATAGGTATGTATTTACAAAAAAAAAGTATATATGTATGTTTATCCATTGTCTAGTACCCATAGTACAAGCTTTGCTTAGTTTGGGCTAGATGGTGTTGTATGTTTATGTAAGAATATTATTATTATTATTATTATTTAATAGCAGCTGTGCGAGGGAGGCAGCGAGACATCCACACAATAACCCAACTTTTCCTTATATCCAAAATATTGATTACTTCCTTTCTTCTAACAAATTTTGATACCGTTTGATAAAAAAATTATTTTGATTGCTATTTGTTCTTGTGTGTAAAATGATGTACAAAATCAAACATAAACAACTACCTTATTGTGTTTGTTAGTTTGTCCTTCTTCCACTTAATAACGGAATTTTGAATAGAGCTTCGGCTGGAGTGTGATGAATGCCGACTTTAAACCAAATAAAACGCATAGTTCCTATGGAATCTCTATGTCCTTAAATTCACATCACCGGAGGATATCTATAAAGATATGAAATGGTTAGGCAGAAGTACAATATAACGTAAAAGCATCATACTGTAATTGAGAATATTATTTCTTTAGTCAGTACTTTTCTTGACCTGGAAACTAAACTCAGAATCTATATATAGTCATATCAGAATATAGTTATCCATACGCGCAGATTGCGCGTCTTGATAATTCACTATAATGGCACTAAGTCAGACGATATGACGTACATGAAATACATTTTTAAATAAAATTGTGAGTGTTACAATAGGCTAAAAGTAATATTTTCTGCATGTTAGTCTTTAAGCTAAATCCATATTAAACTTAACTATTTTGTAATCTTTCTATATTTTGCTTATCGTAAAATAAAGAAAGAAAAAAGACACAGGAACAAATACATAAGTTAACTTAATTATTTTCTTATACCTATGAAGTATTTAACTTTTTGTTAAACAACATGATACATATTTTCTTCAAACGTTATTGCAATAAGCAAATATTGTAGCGATTAAAGAGTATTTTACTGAATCCACATAAGTGCGTTTAAGGGAAGGATACAAAAAACCCATTAAATATCGCTTAAACAATGAAATTACGGTACGTAAATGAATTTTGATTTGAGGAAAATGTCGAATGTAATGTAATTTTGCATAATATAAATAAATAACGAGGACCAAGTTAGTCATTTAAATAATAATCGTGCCGATCTCTGTTCCAAGAATATTAAGGATATGTGGTTTAAAGTAATAGTAGTAGTAAAGGATAGAAATAATAATATATTACCCACTTCTTATGAACAGTGAGTAAGTTTTACATTTCATTGGATCTAGCGACTGTTCATGTCATTCTAAAATTAACTTTGTCAATCATAAACATGACTTTGTATTCTAATTTATATAATAGTATTGAGGTTGATGGTCTACATATATTTATTACTTTTTTATGGTCTTGAATCAATGTTAACCATAAAAAAGGGTGAAATAGGGCTGTGCCAGTGATTTATTTTGTTGACTAAGAGTGCACTCTTAGTGGCACTGTTTGTCTGGAATTTCAAAGATACAGAGAATGCATTTTACTGTTTTCGGTATGAGATCCAAGTCTTTGAAATATACAAATCTGAAATCCTAACTATTATTGTCTTAACTAATATTATAAATGTCAATATAAGATTGTTTGTTAGTTACGCTTACGCCTTAACGACTTGACCGATCATCATGACATTTCGCAAACACATAGTCAATGATACAGAAAAGACATAGGGTACTTTTTAACCAGAAAAAGTACTGTGTCTGAGCCATTAGTAATTTATAAATAAATAAAAAATAATTCATGAGCTCTGCCACCTGTAAAAATAGAATTGCCTTTTTATTTAGTTCCTGTAATCTCTGCGGTTTAAGATCTGTAGTTGCATAGCAGACGGAACGAGTGAAATAAAAATGCTGAGACTGAAGAAATAAACGAAAGTATGCATTATTATGATGACGATTCCGAATAGGAATGTAAGGAGATTCCTTAGACGTACAATATTTTTTGTCAAAATAGATTCCTAAATAATCTTGTCATCTATTAATAATTTTAGGAATGTTTATTAAAATTTTACAAATAACTTTGTTAATAGACAAAGAGCCGCTTATAATTAATATATTCACTACCAAATATTTACACGTGGTTAATATTGAATATAGAAGGTCTTTGTTTATTGAAAACGAAGATGCGGCATACAATATAATTATATTGTAATATTTAGGTCATATTATGTTAAGAAAAGAAGAACAGTAGCCTATAGATTAACAGAAGCAAAATGGTGTATTTTAAATTATAAATAAATTAGATTTCGTTAAAAGCCAGGGAAATATAAATTCTTAATAAGCAACATGGTACAACAAGGCAGCGTATTCTTGAAATCACGTTTTAGCGATACCAACAAATACATGCCTCTTAATGCTTATGTTATTTTATTTACTAAAATTTGAACTTTATAGTGGTTTTTGTTCTATTGTCTACAACACGTTAAATATGATGCACCGATTATATTGCACTTTCGTAGGTGCGTTACACGTCACTGTATGAGCCATCTTTGTTAATGTGTTAAACTCATTTAACGAACAGAAATTCATAGGTTTATTATATTAAGTCACGTCTTTTAAACTAAATGAAGTAGGTACTCATCTATTTACGATTTCGTACAAAAACACCCAACCATAAACCTGTTCATAGTAAATCGTTTTAAGCAATATTTTTATTGGAACGTCGACTCAGGCCCTTCCGCAGTACCGTAAAATCAATGAAGGAGTAGAGGATTGCGGTCCCCAGCTCCCCCGACCGCAGGTTTTATGCATACTAGATGATACGATGGAAAAACATACACAACAGTAGTTATTTTTTATATTTGTTTCTGTAAGCGTGAAAATTTACGACCGGCTTTGGGGAACTCATATTGGTTTTCCGCAAATACGAATGAAAATTATTGACGATTGCTTTTTATGTCCTACTGTGTATGGGCAACAATAAAACAGACGTACTACTTTTAATTTGGATAAAAGTTCTCGAGGGTTTACTTGTAGTGAAACAACTAGCTTCCTCCGCCAGCTCTGCTTGTATTGCGTTAACAACGTAACCTGCAGAATTGGCAAAAAATACTAAACTGTAAACTTTGTAAAGCGGCATATAAATTGCAATTTTCTCGACGTATGCAGTGGTGGCGATCATTAGATGTTCTTAAACTGCTGATTGCCTTGTTATGTCTTCCTAGATTTAACAAGACGAACATTGAAAATTGAAAACGATGAAATGTATCTGATTATCATTGTGTACGTTACTAAATAGAACTTTCCTCAAATCCCATTCAGCAGTGGACACCATTCGCAAATGCATATTCAATATTTATCCTGATAGTCATTTAGATCGTGATCCTTAATCTTGATATTTATTGAGCTTTTATCATATTATGTCGTTATACAAAAACCAGGATTTGTACAAGCTCTACCTAAACTCCATCTATACGGATCGTAAGAAACATTAGATAAATATTGAGCATGTTTCTTAAAGTTTGAAATGACAACGAAATATCCATTAGGTGGGACCACAGCAAGTCTATCATCACGAAAAACATAAACATCGTTCTTATAAGCAGAATTTATTTATATTTACCGCCTCACTTTTATTACATGCATACGTTTTCCTAGAAATGAATACCCGCAGCTTTTTAGACGACACTGCCTACACGTATTTGATATTTGTGACATTTTTCACTAGCAAAAGCTTTAAAATGCTGCACTATTTATAAACGGTTGCAATTTTGTTACAACTTATGAAAGAAAATGGGTCATATTTAAAGACAAAATATTATATTTACCACAGAACATTATATAATTATCTACCGTACAAATATATTTTGATTTTAGGGGTTTCCTTTCTTACATTATAACTGATTATTAAATAATCAAGTTAAAATATCATAGATTTATTATTTTTGTTAATATAAAAATTACCTAGATTTAATTTGTTTTAATTTAAGTTTTCGGGACGGAGTGATAAATGTATAAAAGCGAAATACGAGTACAGAGTTAGTCTAACGATAATATCCACATAGCTATAGGTAGCATTATAAGTCCTACGTTATAAGCTATTGCCGTCTACAGATCACAGTTCCAAACTCAGTGTTGCTACTGAAATTTGCTTGTCCGATTCTAATAACACTTCGCCTGACACGCAAATCAAGCGTTTCGTTATTGCCTTAATTTTCTTTTTAATTTGTATGTGTTTATTTATAAGTGAATAATATGCTTGTTACCGTGCGTGAATTGCTTGTAAATGCATATTAGAATAAACATTATTCTTTGTGTCAAGCCAGGATATAGTCTGCTCAGTTGCATCCAAAACCGCTCAAGGGTTCACGCGTGACTGAGTAACAAACTTCCTGACATCTAATAACCCTTTTTCTCAAAATAATATCAAAATTGGATAAGTATAACGCACTTCAATATTAAGTATATGCATAAGTACCGTGAATTAAAATTACAACTAAGCTAACAGAGATCAAGTTATAAATATAATTAATTAATTAGCTACGAATTAAAATCTAAAAGCACCTTTGTGAAACAAGTTGTATCAACCACACACATAGTTTACAAGCCAGTCTACATCCAAATATCAAAGGGATTTTCTAAAAACGTTCAGAGTATCAGATGCAGCTGTATGTGGTTTAAAGCGCGGACCGCAAATACAACATGACGTATGTGGTTGATGTCTGAAGTCATATGTATATGTACGCGACGCAAAAACAAACCGTATTATATTGCAACATTGTAGAACGGAGACATGTTCTTGTGGCTTCTACGATGCGAAGGCTATACACAAGCATTAAGGTCATGAGAATAACATAAATCGATATTCTGAAAATGTAATGTAATTCAATATAAGAATCATGAACAGAAGGGGTTTGAGTGCAGGAGTGATTGAAATTAATAATAAGTTCCAACAAAACTTAAAATATATAAACCGTATCACGTCTATAACGCCGAAGAGAAAGGCATAGACGTATAACACCCACATTTTGACAGCTAAGGTTCTAGTTCCCTCGTTATAGGGGGCAAATCTATTGCCATTTCTAAACACCAAGAACTTCTCTTGGAGTTTCAGAGTCCTAGAGAAAGTAGAATAGGTCGTAGACCAATATGTTATTGCTTTTTCTGTCAAGAAATTCTCATTAATAGCATATAGACAGGAACACGAAGAAGAAAACAGCAAATGGTTCGCACCTATTACGTAGGGATTAAATCTAAAGCATATATGGCAAATATGGTATTACACACGTTTGCTTTTCTTCGAGGATATAAGTAGAAGACTAATGTGTTTATGTTTAACAAGATTTAAGACAAGGCAAAGCCTATCAATGCCTATTGGTAGGAGACTAAAGAGATGTTTAATGTTTTTCAGAAAGCATTTTTATGTGAGTAAATAATGGTCAGAAAATACAATATTTTACAACAATTTACTAACAATAGCGATTATAATTAGGAACCTTCTATCGACCGAAATTCAAGTTAACTCACATTTTATAAAATTACCATCTTAATTTATGTAACAAAGTAATCAAAGACTTCTAAACCCTAGAATTTACAAGGTCAATTTTAATCCGGTTGGCTTTTTCAGACACAAATTGTGGCTACATTGTGAAGGTATTGGCTATAGAATATCTACCTAACTCTAATACGTCTACCACGAGCAATCATTTCGATAGCAACTGCTATAGTAAAACCTCCATGACGCACACGGCCTGTATTGGATATGATTCTGGGTATTATTTCATGTAGACTTGACTCAAGTAATTGGAAATTTTGTTAGTACTCTCTCACTTATATTAAAAATATAAATAGTGGTTGTTTGTTAGATTAGTGTCAAGATATAAAATTTTATTTATTTTGTATCGATCGTCTGTGTCGTGTAATTGTTTTACCTTAAATAGATCTCCCCTAATAAAATACCTTGGTGTGTATATTGATAACCTTCTCAGTTGGAAATATCATTTGATTACACTTACTGCTCGTACACGTAAAATGGATTTCATATTCAAAAAGTTGTGTCATTCAGCTGAGTTCAACACTTTAAAACTAATTTACCTACCTTGCTTTATGTCAGTCTATCTGTCATATTGCATCTCTGTATGGGGTGGAGCTCCTAAGTCACACTTATTGCCCTTAGAATGTGCACAAAGAACAGTACTTAAAGTAATGATGTGTAATGTAGGTTTTACACCCACTTTTTTTTTGATACCCCACAAGTCATCATCATTACTATCATAGTAATGTTTAATACGCTGATGTTTGTTATCCCTAAATAAATAAATAAATAAATAAATAAATAAGTCAACTTTTTAGTGACTGCCAGCTGCTTTCTGTGAGACAGCTCTTTGTGCTCGAAATAATATGTAAAAACCACAATAGCCTAAAATATGACAACAATAGACCAAGAAAACGTCGCACGTATAAGGTATGTCAAACACAGGTGTTTAGGAGTATTCTTGCAACCCAGCACTTTAGGGTTCTTGGATGTCACCTCTATTATAAAATAAATGAACTTTGTAACATTTATCCACTGCCTAGATACCAATGTAAAAAGAAAGTTAGTAACTGGCTCATGAATAAATTCTATGATGATACTGAAAGCTTATTAACCACAACACACACAACACTCACACACTTAGACATACAAACCCTCACAGTCGCATACACACAACGACTCATAGCTGTCATCTATCCATGTTGCCAATTAATTATTAGTATTCTTTTTATGTGTTCTAATGACTGTATCTTTTAATGCCAATAAACGCTAGTATTATTATTATGTCTAATCTGGCTATAAAAATAGTTCAAATAAATATTATAACCTTTTTCTGATCGCCACCGTTGACGAATATAATTATACATGACATAGAATTACCCGCGAAAGAGTAGGCACAAGTATATGGCACCCATATAGAAAACTATGTTTTTAAATTTAAACGTGTCTACCGGATCCTAGCGCTTACATTTCTACTGAACATTTCTTATCAGAAAAACCTAATTATATGTAAGATGCGCAACCTGGGAAGCCAGCCCGGGAGCCTATGATCACACATTTAAGCGAAGATTAATACGAATCAGTCTACCTGTAGTATACCTCGTATAAAGTTTAAAATTTATTTATTTTTATTTATCCTCATATAAAGTCAAAAACGATTAAGAACCGCTTTCTAAAAAGTAATAAGGCATTCAAATTCACAATCATACTAAGCAAATAGTTAACTAAAGCCGCACGTTTACATTTTTGCTGATTTACTATAACGTCTTTTAGCTTAGTACCGTCCTCCAGACTAGCCTTGTATAATAAGAAGACCGAAAGATGTCCCAGACGCTGATATAATCTTATTCAATATTCATGCGTCGTCGTATCGAATGTATTATAGATTGCATATGCAGTGGTGCTACTAGTTTTCCGCTTTCGTAATCTTTGCTCCAGGCGTCCTCATTGTTAGATTTGATGAACCATATGTAATATAGCGTAATAGTACTGACGACTATTGTGGCATAATATGACACGGCTCCATAATCCTATCAATGTTTTCGAGATTATGTAGGAATATAACCACGACAATATTGATATGATTGTGTTTTTTGAATTCAAATTTGGGCAGTTACAGTACATAGTAAATTACCAGTAAAGATTGCTTCGTTAACATAGTTTGCGCTTACGATTTTGTACGATCATAATATTCTGGATTCGATTCATGGGTAGAGCTAATTGCTTTTAGGTTAATCTGGCAAGAAAACCTTAGTAGTTTCACGGAGTCTGGTATTGTGTACTGTAAACGGGAATAGGTTTGCCCTTTGAAACCTTTGCAGAAAGCAAAATGTGGGTAATTCTTAGATTACCCCTTTGGGGTTATATGTGAGTTACAATGTGTGTTTTTAAGTTAATTCTAAGTAACAGCACGGAGTTAGGTAAAATGCCTAGTGGACGGCATAAGACTCAACCCTAATATGTAGGACCTACAACTTTGGCGAAATGTGTATGTGTCATCGCTGCCTACTCCATTAGGATATACAGGCATCTATATACTTATTTATTATTGTTTTTAAATGCAATTTGCCCGGCAAAATCACTGCATGCTTTATTTGTAAAATACCCTTTCATTATATCAACTTGTAACCAAACTACAGCGGTGAACCCATGGTACGCCTCCAGTATTTCACATAGGTAGCTATGTACGTTACTCGTACATACTGTCGCGCTAATGCCACAAGTTGTTCCTAAGCCCTCAACGTTACTTACTCCGACCATCTTACAAGTTCTAATCAGCCCTCTTGTTTCTCGAAACAGCTACCTACAGCGGTGTTCGGATATTTCTATTACATTTCAGAGGTTTATGTTGCTTTATGGGCTAGATAATATGGTAGACCTGAGTTTTTGGGCTTGGTAAGTTTAGTATGCATGTTATATGAAATTGACCCCAAGGGCAATTCTGCCGTCCTTACGAAAACTGCAATAACTAAGTTAAAGCTAATTTCGAGAAAACAAAGGTAAAAGATTTTATTTTTATTTTGTTTATATCTCCGTCACTGTACATGGTATCGACTTGAAACTTTCACTACATGATAGATAAAATGTGGAAAATATTATGTAAGTACTTAATGTTTGTAAATACATTTATTCCCGCTATAAAAAAACAATAAATCTACTTATGTTTAGTATTATTAGTATGTAGAAAGGATGTTTACTGACCAAAACCGCAATAAGTAAACTAATTATTGCAGTTATAGTTAGGAAACTCACTTGATGCATTTTTGAGTAGCAATTAATAGTTTTTTATAACTGTTTCCTAACTATAGGTGTATTAAGTGTCTTATTTCATGCAGTTAAATAAATAGAACTCAAGATAACTTTTTTTAATGACACTTGTTTACAATTGATACCAGGCACAGTCATTTGGAACTCAGAAACCAAATTGAAGCTCTGGTAATAAAAGGGCAAGCAACGAATGGAAAAATTTTGTTAACATTTAATGATATAAACATACAAATACAAGTCTCATAAAAATGTTAACAAAATACTCTTGTAAATACTAGCTTTCACAGTGGCTCTGCCCCTGTGGTACTTAAATTAATAAAAAGTAGGTTCTTTACTGTACCCCTAACAACATGTATGCAAAAGTTAAGATTCTTCATCAGCCGACCCGCTTATTTCGTCGTGGTCTGCATCACAGTCACCTTCAAAAGATTACCGCAGTTTTTCATTCATTACAAAAATGTCCCTCGCATCAGCATTAAATAGCAAGGGTACAATTTCTGATCACTAGTTCGAACAATTTCATATTGAGTGCGAGTTAGCTATGCCTCGACAGACATTAACAATGCCTGACTTGGTGTTAGTTGTCTCCTTGATATTTCCAATTCAGTATTCTTCATTGCTTTTAGTCACCAACATGGGGAGATAAATATCTCTCCCTGTTGGTGACTTTATTACGTCTTTGACTACTGTTGCAGTCGCCACATTTCTATTTTTCCTTAGAATTATTTGAGATGCGTATAGGACTTCATCATTCTATTGAGAATGCCGCAATTTCTCAGTTTTTCGGTGTTTGGAACGCTCAGATGATTTCGCAAATGATTTTTGGAGCGACCGGGGCTAATATTATATCGCTTAGGTATATATATATGGTCATACCCATATGGTCCCTGCAAGTAGGAATAAATATGACGTCATTCAGAATTCTTAAAAAAATAACAGTAGGTAATAAATGAAAATACCTATTATAGAAGAATTATTTAAGACAAACCTTCTAAAGCCACGTTTGATTTTTTGTCAAAAAGTTGTCCTCTTTTATTTTAGATTTAAGACGAGAAAATACTTTAGAAAATGTGGCTTTTTTGTTTGGCAGGCACATTTTCTTTATTGACTAAGACAGTCCCCACTGAAACCAAAACTTGCAAAAAAAAATTTATGGTTTCGTTGCGCCATGAGGTAAATATCTTTTCGAGTCATAATGATGACGCCAGAAGGTCCTGGAAGCATAAATATTATAAATTATTGTAATTACATGTAAAATAACGTGGTTTTGATAACTCCTGTACAAAAACAAAACAGTATAAAAATATTTCGGGCACTTTTTATTTTTATTTTATATTACTACATTAAAATTCAAAATTTTAATTAAAAATACATGTTCGATTCCTATATTATATTTTAAATCTAACTATGACATATAAATGTAACTTTGCGAGAATTAACTTCAAATAATTTAAGCTGCTGACAAAATAATTCCTACCTTTCAAACCACATAATTTATTTACAATTAAATAGCTATAATCAAAAGTACTGACCTGGCTCTGACGTTTTCATGATAGAACAACAGCACTTCACTTTTTGTAACGTTTAAAATCAAATTGAAAATCACTAAAATTCGCGAGTTAAGAATTAAACTGAACGCGTGCATTAAGCGAGATGTGGCAATCACAACTGACTGTAACTAGTGTCGTGTTGTTATGACTCCTAAAATGTAATATTGTTCTCCAAATACCTGCGTACCTGAGGGTACTAATCCTTTCCCGGAATGCTATTGTTTGTAATTTTCCTTTGGCCAGGTTTTTAATTAAAATCAATCTATATGGGATAGCAGAATTCTCGTGTAAAATCTTTTTTCTCCGTTATCCGACTCTATTTTATTACTATTTTGAACACAAAATAGTAATAAAATAGAGTCGGATAACCGTCAAATGTGAACTGAAATGCAATTTGAATCCACATTTCATTTTCATCAGGAGAATATTATTTGTGATATTTGCGACACTGCGTCTAGGTAGAAGAAGTCTATTTTGAACAGTTTTTATGACGAGCATGAACCCTCATGAATAGAGAATAATATATTAATATTAATGCAACTAATGTTGCATTATGTTTTTGTGTACAGTCCATCGCACATGCTATCAAGTTTTAGGCTCTAAAATATGACAGATAAATTTGAAGTTGAGAGCAGGTACCATATTTTTGTTTCGTTTTTATGTTGTGTATATGTTGTGTATGTGATATATTATAAGGTAGGGACAACGGTAAAGGAACAGAAAAGTATATTAAAGCTTTTACTTATTGGGCGAAACATAGTAACAGTGGACTAAAGGTTACTTATTTTACGTCGGTTTCCTGTAAAAGGAGGTCTAATCTATTCTCTACTTATCTTGCATACTTACAATATTTAGTTATATGAGTCAATGAAAAATATATGGTAGCAGACAGTGGCTAGCTTCACGTCATATTAAAAAAAACAAAACACTGCAGTTGCATTTACAGTTTGAGTTACACATACAAATCAATTATTCGTTTTCTTGTTATACAGCATAAAGTGTCTGTTCACACATACATGCTATAATTAATGAAGCTATTATAGACATAAAAATTAAACGTCATTGAATCGTTTGACTACGTGCAGTAATTATGACTAGCATTTATAATCAAGATAAAAAACTTTACACAATCGATAGATTTTAAACAATCGGTTTATACAGAAATATTCCGAACGATAAAATGGTTTTAAAATGGTCAGCAATGTGTCAGTATGTTTGTTTGTTGGTTACGATATAACGTAAAACCGCATCACAGATTTTGACACGCTGTGCACAGTTTAATAACTTGGGATTTAACTTAATACTTCAGCCACGTCTAATCTAATTTAGTAAAACCGGAGTGTAACTGAATAGGGAGATGCCCGTAAATTTCGTCACAGACAAACTCGTAAGCAAAGTTTAGATAAAAAGACTGTATAATACTACTAAGTACATTTAGGCTTACAAAAATACATTTGTACACAACAAATTCTTCAAATTCTTCTTCAATCACGTGATATCGTAAATATTCTATGAATTTTGATATAACAAAAAAGATACTCATCACATACAGCAATAATGAATTCCAGTAATATACCTTCTCTCTGTTAACATCGTCTGTGGATCTGTTTACTCCATAATTTATCGTTACGTTTCACTGACGCTTTCCTTTCGTAAGCGAGGAAAATGTGTACATAATAAATGTGATAGCTATCGCTACACTTATTCTTGTAAATACACGCATAACGTACTTATTGTAGTACAGGCTATTATAAAAATGTGCTTTTGTATTCGATTTCGGGCATAGTAGTAGAATAAGCCGTTGCTTAGTAAAATTGTAAGGAAAAATGTTTTCTATTCCTATTGAATTCTTAGGCCTTTGCGTTCTACGAAATGGAGACGCAATATCATAAGACTTGCCAATAAAACCTTTAGACATTATTTTGGTATATAATAGACTTTTTTGCCTGCCAAATCTGCCTAGATACAATTAGATTTATATTTATGGTCCATATTCCTTATAAATACATACATACATAATTTCCTGTTTATAATAATAATAATAATAATATTCTACCACATACACACAACACTATCTAGCCCAAACTAAGCAGAGCTTGTACTATGGCTACTAGACAATGGATAAACATACATATATACTTTTTTTTTGTAAATACATACATACTATACATAGAAACACCCAGACCAAGACAAACATCCATGTTCATGCACACAAATATTTGTCTTGTGCGGGAATCGAACCCGCGACCTCAGGCGTAGCAGTCGGTTACACTAGATCGAAATATCACACTACTCACATCTTGCTGAGATTAGAGCTTGTCTACGGCTACATCGCCCAGAGTCTATAGAAAGCTCTATGCGACTAAGAAGAATTCACTAATATACATACGTAGTCGCCCGCATATATACCCGAAGAGGCAAGGAGAAGTGTACATACTTCTGTATTACTTCTACAGCCATATTGCATCAGCTATGGTTTTAGGCCACACCGGCAAGACTATTCAGATTTTCTAGAAAGAAAAACCCAATATCACTTTGCTCGATCCGGGAATATTTCCAAGACCGCATGCACGACATTTCATACACAATCGCTGCTCCACCGAAGCAATCTCTTATATAAATGTTAAAATAACACTTAGTTCAACCCAGACATAGGTCCCGTAACCGCACAATTCTTAGTCTCTTTGCGTTCGTTAATCTCTCTATGAGAGCCACAATAATTAAATGTCAAACCCGTTAATCGCTTCTTTTAATAGACTAACCTATTACCCAAGACCAATCAACATCCATTCACAATTATTGGGGTTAACCAATTGCTCAACCTTAAAATCGCCATCAATTTTCTCAAGCCAATCAATCGATCGCGGAATCGCGCCCACTTCAAACAATCAAGCAGACTTTGACCTGCCAAAAGCGTACACTTGTTTTTACGAGGTCGTCGTAAACCTTTGTACGTGGTCAACAATGAGTCGGCTGTCATGGCGCGCAATAAACTGCCGACGTGGTGGACGGATCGCATTTGTCAACAATATAAACTTGAGATCATGCTGGCGTACCTTATAAGGGTTCATTCATCTATTGCGCTTTATAGCAGCTGTGTTGAAGTGAACATATAATATAAACTTACTTTTATTTATATAATGTTTTTAGACGCGAATTTGGAGCTGCATGGTCTAGGTTCACGAGTTAATAGGTAGAATAAAATTGCCGGTGATTAAGCCATTATAAGCAACCATAGCTTCATTATCTTAACAGCCATTTCATTTACGTAACTAGTGATAATTAAAATATTCACAATAATATTCGGAATTTTTTGTTGAATGAATGCAAAAACCATTTTAACATGATGAACTTATTATCTTGAGACGCAGCTGAAACGAAACTAAAACCGGTTGCGAACTGGTTTCGCTACATTTTCGCGAACTTAAAATTGTACTAATATCAGCTGAAAACTATATAGAAGTTTATTTTTAGGTCATTTGTTTTGCTTTGCTTCGTAAATCGTAATTAATATTATAAATGCGAATGTGATTTTGTTTGTTACACTTTTACGCGTGAACTACTGAAGCGATTATTATGAAATTTCGCGTAGGTACAGAACATATAGTAAAAGGACATCGGGTAACTTTCATCCAAAAAAAGTACTGTGACCTGTGTGTACCTGAGAGATTCGGGCGAAATCTAGTAGTCTAATAATACTAGATACCAAAACTAAAGTAGTCAGATACCGAGTGCCTGTACCTACGATAGTTTTTGACTAGGCGATACATACTGAAAGTAGTGCCGCTCCGTGTGTTCTCGGAATTACTGTCAGAGTGTAAGGTGTCATTGGTATTATAAGAGGTAACTTGGCAGTAATACATTTCTGCCTAATCCTTCGAGAATAAACAGCCGTCATGCTAATTATGCTACTATTGGTTTTATTTCTTAAAATTATTTTTTTCTTTCTTAAAATTATTTTTACTATTGGTTTTATTTCTTAAAATTATTCTTGTTGTTGTGTCGGCTGCTTCAAAAAAGATCTTATATACAGTAGATCAATTCGTTGACAAATAAATCCTTTATCGACGGAGATGGTACATTTTTTTCCTACATAATACATAATCACTATACAGCCTATAAACACTTTCTAGGTAAAATGAAAGTATAACGAGTACAACAAAGAAACTTATGAAAATATTTAAATGGCTTTATTTGGCAAAAGTTAAAATGTCAATAATTAAAATATTAATATTTATGCCTAACGAGAACACAATCAACAAGTTGATTTTGCTAACTGATTGGAATTATATTGCGCGCCATAAAAATATAATATTATGAAAACCCACACTTTAATTAATGGGATTTAGTAACTATTGAAATCTTAATTAATAGTTATAGACTTTTATACTAACACTAGCGGTTTGCCCTGACTTCGCCTAAGTCAACAAATAGTAAAATTCCTTTTCTAAATATGTATCGTGGTTTACTAATTCAGCGAACTTACAAAATTCGCACGTGAGTTGCGATTCGACCTCCTTATAATATTATTGTTAAATAATATAGATAGACTATTATGGATGTCTCGCAATTTCATCGCGCGGGCTAAAGTTTGCCGGCGGCTTAATGCACGTGAATCATACTATGCACCATATTTCACGTTCTAATGAACGAAATTGGATGACACGTGGCAAGATATTAAGTTAAACTTCAACCTCCTAAACTACAAGCACCACATCAAATTTTATTTAGTGGATTTTACGTAAAATATAATAAATAGTTAGATGGACACATATTACAAAACCGTTGTTTGCAGTTAAATCCAAATCCATACTAATATTATAAATGCGAAAGTGTGTCTGTCTGTCTGTTACCTCTTCACGCCTAAACCACTGAACCGACCGTCATGAAATTTGGCAAAGATATAGCCTCAGATATGTAGAAGGACATAGGCTACTTTTAACGCGATAACCAACACACACGCAGGCGGAGCCGCGGGCAAAAGCTAGTAATGAATAAATAAAATATGCGGTTTGATTACAATAAGTTCTTAAAAATACATAATATGGATATATTATATCCAGTATATGACTACACGGATAGTGTAGTGATTTTAGTGGTTATCTCGTCATTGCCAATTCTCCAAGTGTTGTAGGTTTGACCCCTCTCGAGGACACATTGTAAAATCATTTGTAGATTGCACAATTTTTTTTTTTTTTACAGATGTGTCCGTTTTTTGAATGTTAGTAAAGTCTCAAATACAATAAGAGCGGGCGTTGTCTTTAAAAAGTATATAAATATGAAGTACACAGATATAGCCTTGATACAGTTTTTTTAAAAGTGTGGGTAGAAAGATTTGATATGAGAATATTATATACGCTTGTAAGTCCCTTCTTCACATCACAAATATAATTTATTACGCGTATCTTTTTAATGAAGAAAGCTGAATTGTTTGTTGAAAGATTCATATTTTTGCTTTGCGTGGGTGAAGCTTACTGCGCCGAAAATATAAAAGATTTACTCTACATATATCTGTGTTATACAATACTATTGCCTCCAATCGTAGTGGAAATATACGTTATAGCAAAGGCATAAAGTGATAAAATTAAGGACGTCCTCTTTATTATAAAATACTGTGTGATTTCGGTTTAAAATTAGTTCTCTATCAGTTCATCTTTATATTTCTCAATTTGGATACAATATTTACAATGGTAATTGTATTTATAATCGCCAAGGAGTATCTAGATGATTTATTGTAAATAAATAAAAAAATACATATGTACTCACGCCTATATCTCGCCGGTAATGGTTTTAGGTCCCAAGTATCCCGAAAGACCCCATTGCCATTTTACGTCTACAGTTCCAGACTCGTGTAGTTACTAGAATTCTTGACAAAAATCATAATCCTAATAACAACGCTTTACCCGGGATTTGAATCCGAGACCTAAAGCAAAATAGTTGCATTCAGTTCCACTTCGAAGCAGTTTAAGCCAATCAAAATATAACCAAGCAATTAAGACAGAGTTGATAAGAAACTTCTAAATGTATCGTGAGACAAAAATTACACTGCAGTGATTCATACAAAAGTTCCAGCAAATAACTATGCGGCTATTTCCTTAGTAAATAGGTCATTATAATGGCAGATTTCAGTTTTCAGTGTAATTGGTTTGCCACATTTTTGCTGGCATCTGGCCAGTTGCAGGTTACAACTGTTGAAAAATAAAAACTACTTGATAAAACGTTATGAAAAATGATTACAGATAAAATCATGATGTCTTTTCTACCTCACTACATTAATTATAACAATAACTCAAATTTACTTAGATCGCGTAAACAAAAATAGTACCACTTTTTTATCTTCCTTTACATCACTCTCAAATATCTAGATATAGTAAAAACGTACTTGTATTATTAGAAATCGAATATTCACTTCAAATAAAAGCCAACATTCACATAAGTCGTCATAAAATATGAAAACATTGCTACAATAAGACGCAATCGCCTTTCTCCGATTAAAAGTAAATTCTTAGTCTCACCTTTGAACTAAGAATTGTACCGCAGCATTTGCAGGTTTCTCAGATCCAACCAAATAGTTACTTCCGAGCTTATACGTCTAGTTACAGAGATATAACAGTAAAGCCTGCCTGTACGTAGCTCTTTATAGTTAGTACAAAACTAATAACTTAGGTCCGACAGAAACATTCGTCCTGACTCGACCGTATCGAAATTGTGCGCAGTTACCTCAGGACGGGCCTCGTCTAGACAAAGTCTGCCAAGAGGCTGGAAGATTAAAGACAGCGAGATGAATAGAACGAGCCTAGATTCTGGAGAAAGAAAACGAAAAATGCCTTTACGTAAAGGCTTGTGCGCTGTCACGAACACTGTATTCTTATTTAATCTTTTTGCTGAAGGGGTTTTGCGAGCCAGCTTCCCTCTCGTAATGTATTGTTTCTCCTCCAACAGAATTTGACGGAGAGATATTACGAAATATCAACAGATTACAGGCTTTTATATTAAGCTTTATCTCAAGCGTAAATCAAATGAGTTATCTTTAATATTATATACCTTTATACGTATTTATAAAATAATTTCAGCTGCCCTTAATAAACCTTATATTAGGTAAACATAAACTATTGTAAAATTAATAATGCATAAACACCATCATAAAAAAAGTTGTTTTAATAGTTGATGTGGCTGCCATTAATATTATTAATATGGCTTCACGATGCGAGGACCATAAAGTTGAACAAACGAGAGAGGCGGGATATTTTTTACCGCGTGGGCTCCCATAAAACTCAAGCTCTGAATTAGCCCGATTCTTTGTCACCCCTTTTGAACAACCCTAAAATTTTTACTACCACCATCTTTGTCTAACAATAACCACTACATTCCCATCCGTTAAACTGCATCAAGGAAAAACAACGCGAAACCGCCTGAGATGAAACGAGATAGAATAATGTATATGCACTAGTAGAGAGGACAGAGAGAGCGGCACACGTAGTAGTACGAACGTAGCCATGGATGGGTGCTTTGTGCCGGGAGGGAAAGAGACGAGGGAAAGCTCTCGCGAGCGAGTGAGACAGACATAAAAATTAACCAACAGAGGGGAGAGGAACCGAGCTTCTTCAAGCGGGGTGGTTAGTCCGCATTCGACCGCGCCGGCGGCAACGTCGCTTCTCGAGGGACATTCTGCCGGAAACGATTCGAACTGTGAAAATATTTTCTAAGTGCGATTTCATACTGTTAACGTTTTGTGTTTATTTTAAGTTTTTTATTGATATGCTACGATCACCGCTGAATTTTGGATTACGGATTTCAGCACCGCAACGATAGACTTTGCCCAGTTCTATAATTTACGATGTTATTGTGACGAAAAACTTGTAAAGATCTGAATTGTAAACATTCAAGGAATATAAGGAAGACGTTATGAGCGATAAATCGTCGCTTAGATATATGTGCCGGTTATGATAAGCTCGTAGCTTTGACCAAAACTTGGATTTGTAAAAGAGGGATACCAAAGAAAATGTGTGCCAAAATGTTATTTTATTGTTTCTCCTTGTTTACTATCATAATGTCATGGATTGGAGTGTCGGCAGAGGAGGAAGTGTCATCTCCGTTGCGGGTAGCACAATGCAGAGCAACATGTTTGCAAAAGGTAAGGAAATCATAAATCTTTTGCACAATCCTAACTTATTTTACTCAAACCTTGTTCAATAATCAAACCATTACATTTCCAAAAACCGTATTCTGTTTTTCGTCAAATATCATTTTATTTAACCACAGGACGTTGGCTTTGAAATGCACTTGAATGTAATGTTCTGTAAGCAGCCTTTAATCCTATAGCCAAGCGTTCTTTTTGACGAGCGACGGTTTAATTCTCGTAGCACTTCTTAAATCTCAGTTAGTACATGTGGTTACAAATACTGAAGCTACAGCAAAATGTATATTGTACTTAAAACAGCTATTTAGATGCTGATATAGATAACATTCTTGCAAAAAGTAAATGAGATTTGCAATAATAATACGTGACTGTGTACCAAAACTCCTACAAAAAGCACTGAGAGGGAAGCAATAGACACAATCACAGAGTACCCTCATTGTTCAACAACTGTAATAATTGAAGGCATTTCAAAGGCAATGCAAAGAAAACAAGAGAACAAGGCCGTGATCCAATTTGATTGTATTGACTTTTCCAAATTACTTATCGTTGAACCAGATCTTGAATGAACTTGTAATCAAAATCGAATCTTGTACAGAATTAGAATACATAATAGAACGCAAATGCCTTTTTGTTCGTCTGTCCTTCGATCAGACTGCTACGATATACATACATACCCGTTTCGTGGATGCCGCTTTTGATGGAATTCATACATTTCAGCAATACCAAATAGCATTTCAAAATTAAATGTTGTACATATATTTACAAAAGCATAAGATGTCTAGGAAAACATTACAATATATTTTATTGTGAGTAATTACCCCACTCGAGCCTTTTTTTTTACTGAATTAGACAAAGATAATAAAAACAAAAAAGGCATGTTTATTCATCCAGCAAGAGGACACCAAAATATAGTATTTCATTAGATATATGCTACTGTAACAATAATAATTATCTTTATAGAATCCTAAATTAAAAATCATATTTTATTTTAGTTATTTGTATGTGAATATGCACGTAGTTATTTACAGAACGTTATTGCATGTTTTAGTAGTAGTATCTAAAATTTATTGTACTTATGTATATGTGACAGAGAAACGCTATTTTTCGATGCGTCGAACTGTAATGCATTATTTTTCTAAACAATAATAAAAATAAAAACACTAAACAATATTTTCGACTGGAGCAGAGAACTTTAGAAAAAGCATTTAAAATACCCAAAGGACATTAAAAACCGAACCTCCGTTAAACCCTCCACGTCTTTGTTTTTTATATACTAATGTTTTTGTTTTTGTGTGACGAAGAAAGAAATTTTTAGGTACTTTGTTTAGAAAAACAAAGCACCTAGATAGGTGCCTATACGTAGTGATTTTATTGTTTAACCATGACTGAATTATTGTTTGTATTTTTATACTATTTTCATATCACTAGAATTCTTGTCAATTCGCCTCACGAAGGTAAACACATTATTGCGCTATGGCAACCTTGAAAGACAGAAATAATATTTTAGCACATTCTTGTATATACCTACTACAGTGATTGGTACGAGAATCTACAGCATAGGCTGGCATACATTTAATACTATTCGGCTATGTCACCAGATCTATTAATGTCATAAATGAACTTCATTACAGAAATTATATCTTTACGGGTAATTGGAGTGAATTGGCAAAGGTTTTATTGTACATAGTAACGTATTATACACCTAAAAAAATAAGTTTTATATAATATTATGTATAGAGTATTCTATAAGTTATAAGATTTGATGTTGCACACTATCGAATTAGGTATCTGCCTGTTATGTTAGTTGTAAGATTAAATAAATAAATAAATAATAATAGTATAATGTCTAAGTACAATATTTGGCATGGATTTATTCTACTAATAATATATTATATATGGAAGTATTTGTTATTTCTATCAGACTCGAACCGGGTAATTAATGTTAATGAAATTTGATATTGAAATAGTACGAATCGCGAAAAGGGACCTGGTACCAGAATATTAGTGACAAGGATATTTCCTGAAGCAATATTGCGGTAACAGCCAGTGTACAATAAAAGCTAGTTAACAAAGCATATATGGGCCGCCACTGATAATGTTAATTAATGAAGAGTTTATTCCTTTGATTCGGAACCTTTAGCCGAATGGATAAGACATTGGACCCACGGTTGAAAGGTAAGGTAGTGGATTCGATTGCCACCCATTGCATTACCGACGTGAACCCGCTTCTAAGTAGTCTAGCTTAGTTGACTGGGTAAATAAAATTACTTAATTAATTAATCATAATTAAACTAATAAAATATATAGTAAGTATATTAAGTGATATTATTTATGTTATTTTAAATTATCATGTGCGGAGCATAATATTTCTTTATATGTAACTATGAAAAAAATAAACACCAGTTATTATACTCTTAAAGCAATACACATTTCTTTTTAGAGTTCCGTACCCAAAGGGTGGCAATGGGTCCCCATTATGAACCCTATACTGTCGGTCGATCCTACCTGAAAGGTTCTATCTTTTCAACCTTACTAGGTAGCTGGTTGGCACAACACGAATGTGATATTTTAAATGTATAAATAAAAAAAATGTTAAAAGTTTTGCTGTTTTAGCAGTAGTAACACATACAAGCTTCAACTTGGAGCGATTATACCATAAATAATAATAATATTCTATCACATACACACATCATCATCTAGCCCAAACTAAGCAGAGCTTGTACTATGGGTACTAGACAATGAATAAACATACTTTTTTTTTGTAAATACATTCATATTATATATAGAAACACCCAGACCAAGACAAACATCGATGTTGATGCACACAAATGTTTGACTTGTGCGGGAATCGAACCCGCAACCTCTGGCATGGCAGTCGGTTACACTAACCACTACGCCATCGAGGCCGACAAAAAAAACATAAAGTATAATAAAATCCAATGAAAATCGGCCAATTGTGAGTCGCGTTTGCACCATTATATGGTGGTACAGAACCCTCTGCATGTGATAGCGACTTGCACTTCGCCGGTTTTCTTCTCAATCTTCATCAGGTAAATGGATAGTTAAAGAAGGCTCGCTATTTCCTTTTATTTTAGGCAGCTTGTATTGAATTATTGGCTCTTTTTTATTGTTCGCCTTGTCTTCGTCGCATTGACGCAATCCTTCATGTACTATTCTGGGTGGTGCCATAGTACATTATATGCATACTTAAGTTATCTTTCTATAGATTTTCTTTCGGCATATGTAAATATGCCGATAAAAAGTAAAATATTTTAATAAATATTTACTTCCTATAATAATAATGGCCTAACGCACGATTAATGTTAATGATTTAGCGTTGATTTAAGGATAGCAGAATACATAGTTTTCTTTTATTATAGTCTGATTACCTCCGCGATACAAGGCTTACCCCTGGTATACCTATTCCGAGCCGTTAGCCTTGTACCGCGGAAGAATTTACAAACACAAAAGCCACAAAGAAGACACGGAACAACTATTTTTGGATTTACAGATATTTCACCCGGTATCGCGATCGAACCCATGGTGAAATTAAATCTATGCAATGGTACTAGCAAGGCGACTATCTAAACACTGCGCCATCTATGTAGTATTGCAGTGCATTTAAAACACGTAGTATAATTGGACTAGATTTATTACTCTTTTACATATTATATTGCTTTCTTTGACTTTTTGAACTACTTAAAAAATTATACTTTAACTGTAATTTTTTTTTCTAAATGCATGGCCATATAGAAAGTGCCTGGTCCGCCAGGTTAAGCAGCGTTGCCTTTGTCATGCTCTGGAATGGTCGACCAAATAGTTACTTTTTACAAATGTAAAAAGTCACACTCCTTATGTTTCTTAGAGAACTCGCAACTTCTATGAACATCTATCACTGCTACCGAGGCGAGGCGTCAGTGTTTAAATAGGCTGCACACCACATACCATATTGTTATGTAACTAAATCTGCATTAACTAGAGCGACAGTTTTAATAAAACAAAGATTATATGTCTGATTATATGTTGTTTATATCTTTTGTGATATCCGTCATAATAACAAATAATTACTATAATCATTATCGGCTACTTTAAGGTTCAAAAAGGCAAAACAGTGTTTTCAAATCTGAGCAACGTGGAAACCATTGTTCAAGCTTGTCTGCACGGTGTATTGGCTTACATAATTACTCCCCTAGTACAAATACACGGAATATATTTCGATTAACAAATAAATGTTTTGATTCTGAGTGTTTATCATAACGCATCACTAACGCAGTTTATAGCAAATATGTATGCTAAGATATGAAAAGATTACCTTTTATTTTACTTTAATAAGGATCTACTAGTCAATTATATTATAAATAATTTTAAATTATGTTCAAATTATTCCGCACGTATTTACTATGCAAACAGCTTAGTTGCTTCAAACTGAAGATTACTAATTTGCAGAAGGAAAGTTAGTTTTGTTAGTTCTTGAATTCAACGTAACTGTTTACAAGAGGCTTAATTCCAAGTAGGTACATTGGCACTTGTCAACGTGGAAATTAGTATATTGGCTTGAGTAAATATCATTTTGGTGGTTACGTAGAGTGTACAATTTGCTCAATACGGAATATTAATTAATAATCAGAAACTTCATGAAACACCATTTTGCATTTACAGTGAAAATGTTTTAGGAGTAAAAATGAATAAAATACGGTGAAAGTCAAAACAAAAACCTTTTTAATGGGACTTAGACTATATTACAAATTGACAATTACTCGCTTATAGATGATAAGATGCATGACTAATAAAGGTCTCTATATATTTTTGTAGGTAGAACAACATTTCATTTGACAAAGAATTTTATAAATTAATGTTTTTAGAATAATGTTTAATTTGACAAAAAACTAAGTATGTTTAATATTACCTAAATTGTTCACCTTCTGAATATATGTATATTTTTTTAAAACGACTATCTCAATCGGCATTTCTTTATTTAAAAGATGTGATCACGGCAATTAGTTACCGTAGTAACTAAGTGCCGTAAGTACATTTAAGTAGAAGTAGCAAGCATGATGCAATTATTGGCAGGTCTAATAGAATACCTAAATATATTCAATTAATTAATTACTTCCATCACGGGAACACCTTTTTCAATGTTTAAATACCTGAGAATTTTAATTATATAATATCGGTGTGCGATTTCATTATTAACAATATATCTGCACTGATATTTATTACTGTATTTCTCAGACGGTAAAAGCCGTGTGGTTAAACACGTGTATAAAAATAGTACTATTGGTTTTGGGATGACGCTCCTAAACGACAATCGAGGAACACATTATTGCCAATATTTTCTATTAACGTTTTGGGATGTGTTAACACGCGGCACGGTGGCGGGTACTTTTGAAGCATCATATTTCAAACAATATTTCAGAAAAGTTTGATAATTTGAAAAGAAAATGTATATGATTTTAACGATACAATTATATAATATTTCATCTAATAAATCTCACACATCTAGTCGCATTATATCCTGACTAAACATATGTGGAACAATTTCGTTGCATTTGTTTATGAAACGATTCCTACCAATAATGTCAAAAACTAGACAAGCATTAAGTAAAATTATTTATTACATGGAATTTTATTCACAATTGATGTTTTCCTTGATAATATGTAGAACGCGGTTATAGTAAAATTGATACATGTGTCAATCTTTTCAATCTAACTACAAGGTCGACGACATCAGAAATTTAAAACAACATCGACTGATTAAATACAAAACGAAGTAGTCTTTCTGATAATAATCGATTAGAAAAGCATACGTATCGTACATATTATATCGATCAGTATTTACAGATAGGATTTATCTAAACTGGTCGTATTATTTATTCGACTCATTCGGAACAGGTTGCCTGTTGGTTATCTGTACGCGGACCATGCGTCCATAAACGTAATTTGTATCGGCTATACCCTTTAAATTGGAATAAACTTATTTGTTCCAGCTCAGCAGCTAAAAGATTACGCTATAAATTATTTTGTTGGTTAATCAATATCTTGGTTCAGTAAACTTTAATTAAGTTATTTTGTAGTATACATGCCGCCACATTTTAATATTAAATATTATTTATTGCCAATGAATATAAAATTATATATTCATATTGGATCATCAGTATACTGTCCAAAAGCTCAAGAATATCTATTAGTTGCATACTAAATTTAATATTTTCATTTTAGTTAAAGGTTCGTAAAAAATATAGTCAATATCGAAACTGTAAGAGAAATTGACTGCGTAGATGGTGCAATAGTTTAAGTGTTCGCTATTAATGTAGTAGATTTGATTTTCACATGCAACAAATATTAATCTATTCTGTAAGCTTATTCATTTAAGTCGCGTTGTAAAATCTCTTGCGATGCAAATAATTATTTTGTATGACAGTTGTCTTTTTAATATAAATGTTTAGATAGCAGAGCATTAAAGAATGTTACTGAAGAATAACTTAGTAGCTGCCGATGAAATAACTTCGAAATCCATTAACTTTATCAAACGGGGACCACGTTTCAAATCAGATTTCAATGGAATCATAAATTAGTAGTGTCAGCCACGTTAACTACTTAAGTACCAGCGAATACGTGAATCAAATTACTTAGATCGAAAATGCCTCCTTAATCGAACCTTTTGTTGGAGAAAATTGATCGCATACACTACGCCGTGCGCTATTTTGTATGTTAAGCACTTTCTGAGCCCGGCATCTCCTCATACTACGTTTCATTTTTTACAAATTTGTGCTAAATTTTGGATATCTAATTTTCAACCTTAAGAACAACAAATGACCTGACGAAACAGGTTACTGTTCAAATTTAATCGTCTCGCTAAATATCGCATTTTTGTTTAGGGGAGCTGAATAATCCTTTTTCCTAATTCGTCATGATACCCACGCAAATGTCGGATCTATTTTCAGTATAACATTCCAACGAAATTTTGGCGATATATTTATGATTTCAGGTAAGTTCGGTTGGGATAAAAAATAAGACCCATATCATCCGTGTCATCTACATTTCAAAATTCGACATCTGCTGCTAATCCTCAACGTATTTAGTGCGATCACGCTTTGGTTTTTTGCGGACTTAAAGCTTTGCTTTTAGTGGGTGTTTTTTATTAAATTCTACCTGCGACAAAGGCACAACGATCTTGTTTTTTCGGTTTATTTGTGAAGGGATGTGCGTGACGTTGCCGGGGGGCGGAAGGATAGGTAGTTTCTTTTTTAACATTATTAGGGTACGTGAGGAAATACGCAAATTACTTAACTATAGGCTTCGAAATCGATTGCCTACCTGCTTTTGTGCTAAATTGGCGTTAGGTGTAATTTTATAATAATATTACTATTTTTATTTAATGGGGTGATCTGCAAATGGTTCACTTTTTGTGAACGGATGGATTATCCAATTCAAAATGTAACGAGAAAATGGATTAAAGATTTTTTTAAACGGCTTTGTCTACTTTAAGAGTACTACTAAAGCCGATAAGCAAAGCGTATACTAAGACAATTAAAACTTCTAAAAACTTCGTAACAAAACAGTAACTGTCCCCGTAAAAAAATGCAGACATTGACGGGCCACGCTGTCGCCAGAAACTATTTTCTCCTATTGTGTCTCATTGAAACATGGTCCTTTAAAATATATTGGCTTGTGTTTTCTTTTCGTTTCTTCTTTTTTTGGGTAGCCTTTTTGTTAGAAGCGTGCCTCCCTCGATGGCAAGTCAGACTTTGGGAACACGTGATGAATTTTAAAAAGTGCTTTAAGTGCCAAGATATAGATATGGTTATGACTACATCATGGCATGTAAGTTGACTTGTCATGTAAATTTTATGTGCCGTTCCTTTATAAAAATTCGTTTTGAATACTTTCATGTTTGGAAAATTGTTATGGGATGTGTATGCTTAGAATCAGAATGAGGTCTTTTATTATTTATTTTATTATGTTGGTCGTATTTTTCAACATTTTTTTATTATGCCGCTCCATTTTTTCTCCATATCGGTGCGCATCGCAGTCGTATGTAACTTTTTTAAGATGTAAGTAAGATATTCAACTTTATTTACCTTACAAGGAGCGTGCTGTATAGTATAAATATTCATAGTTAAGTATTGTTAATTTTGTAAAGAAATATTGCAAATTGAAAAATAAGATTAGTGTATTCATTCAGGACTGATCAACATTGCAACAACGCTTGATGTTAATAAGTTAATAAGGCAAGAATAATTGAATAGTATATAATAAATTAATATTCATATAATTTTACCGAGGTATAAAATAATTTTCTTAAATTCTGATAATGTTTTCATAGTACCTACTAATAATATTTTCCCTTTGCTCATACCGTTTTCGGTAACAATTTCGTTGAAACCATTAGCTGATTTTTGGCACAGTTTCAACGTTTTTGAATCAACAACCTTTATTAATCTTTTTTGTAAATTTTATTGCACAGATTTTAACTTACCCAAATATTTTTCCAGTCAAACTGTACTTATAAAAGAATATAATACCGACTTCACCTTGAGACCTAAAACATTGCAAAAAGAGACCATAAAGAACGGGCCGGGTGAACGTGAAATAAAATCTCGATTAGAAATTTAGGAACGTTCCTGCCTTCGTTTACGGTCCCTTTTTGAAGCAGTCACTTTAACTTCGAGCATTATTATTTTATCGTTGTTCAGCCATGCACAAGAAGTAGAATAAAATTTTGTTTGAGTAAAAATATAAAAAAACGCCTCAAGGTTTCGGATGCGTCTTTGGGCCATGCTGCGTTTAGAAAAAATAAACGAGAAAGTCCACGCCGAAATGACCTGCGTTTTTGTACACGATTTGTTTTCGTTTTTGTTACGTTTGAGTTCATTTGGAAGTAGCCATGTCTGCTGCTTACTGAATTAACTTAAATTGCCTTGCCTTGCTTTTTTGTGTCAGAGTAAATTGCTTTAAGTTCCATTTGTGGTTATAATTTCGATAGTGGTTGACACAATTGAACAAGTTGTGCTTTAATTCAGGTTGTTATTTTAATCACTTTATATTCATGTATCTGGTTTTGGTTCATACAATTGGATCCGGATTGAAACTTGAAAAGAAAGTCTACTATACATATAGTAATATTGCTGCTTATGCTTTTAGAGGATAATTTTGATATCAATATTATCATAATTTGTTTTTTATGTAATTAAATAACTAAACATCAAGAATTATGTAAATAAATATACCTATTTGGCATGAGCATATGCATGTTTTGGTAACTTTAAGCACATGCTTTAAGTAATGTGTATATGTATCTAGTAGTAATGCTGTCTTTGTTTTAGTATATGTAAGTACGTTTAAAAACAGTTGACTGACTAAAGGAATGCCAGATGTGTTTTATTCTTTGTCATATTATTAGTAAGTATATTTAGGGTGTAAAAAGCAAATACCTCTCTGTAGTTGTATTAAGGAACATTGTTTTATTTATCACAACAATCCAATTTGACAATTCCACTGTTTGAACTTTCAAATAATATGAGATACAAACAAACGAGTCTTCACTCATCACCGTCTTCAAGAAAAAAGTATGGCAGGCTCATAATAATGTGAAAAAGGCAAGCGCAGCTCGCGGCTCGCGCTCATACGGCCTCACCTCGTGAAGGGTGGCTTATCCGGCAAGGCAGTCGTAATAGAGCCGTATAGCAGAGCAGACGATTAATGATTCATGACCCCTCGTAGCGCAGTGTCATCAATATTATTCTGTTTGTATCCAGCGCGTTTGGCCCACCCTCGCCCGCGCCCCGTTCATACATAAATAAGCGCGACACGTCGTCTTCTCTGATTACATCGCACCGATGTAGTGAGAAATAGTGTAGTCGGATGCTGAGCCCGTCTTTTGTTCAATATATTCCCTAGAGACACCGAATGAATAGTTAACACTGTATGCTCAACGTGCATGTTTACGGTTTCGGGTTTCTCTTAAAGATTTTAGATAAGGAAGGTGAAGGAATTTATTCGTTTGGTGGCAATAAGCTGATGTTACAATCGGCTTTAGTGTTAAGTTATAGGTTTCATATGGCTTTGATACGTATCGTTTCGGACGTCGCATCGTCCTCTCAATAAAATATAAGACCGTCTAAGAATTTCTGTTTGCCCCACTAGATAGTGTCCGGTATACGATTCTACACCAGTATTGTAAACGTAGCAAAAATATTCTAAGCCTATGATTGTAAAGCATAAAAATAACTTTGGCCAATTTAAACACATGCACTTATTTCAATTTATAAAATGTAGTTGTAATACACACATTTGTATAACTATCTTACATTTCTTAATCATATTGAAGGCTAAGTTAATTTTATTTGCATTGTCAATAGCAAACCACATGGATCCCTAAATATTTTATTATTAAGTTAACCCAATCAGCATTTCCACTAGTTTTGATTTTGTGATAATAGCATTTCAACCAAAGCTCAGAAATGTTAATATTAAAATATACCATAAAGATACCAACGTAACTCAGCATTTCTCTTTGTAGATATTTTCCCTACTGTATCTTTTGATTCGTGTTTCCAATATTCTTCACGAGTTTAAACAGGTACATTGCTAAAACCATATATTTCATCTTATAAAAACAAACTTGAAATACATAAATAAATCTGTTTTCATCGCTATTAAGCCCTTTGTGGCTTTAGCGAGACCATAAAAATACTTTATAGCTTATTTTTAGTTTCCCATGATGATAATATGATCTTAGTACCTATAGACAAAGATAAATATAGCCGTAATTTTGTTAAGACTCTACGATTGCTTATTAGACGGCCATAAGTCAATAATATTTTAATATTCCGGTGCTATATGACAATAAAAGAAACACATCGTTACTAGAAATTACATGACGTTCCGTTAGTCCTAAAGTTGACGTAAAGCCTCTTGTCACGCGATACGGCGATAAAGCACGCTTCGGGCTAAACTAAGTAAAACGTGAACTCGGACTGGATTCCAACACAAATACTGATTGATACTGCCTTTGTGAACTTTGCTCGGAGCTTCGATCATATTATTTTTAAGAGTCTTATTAAGCTCCGTCAACGAGTGAATTTTCATAAAACAACAAGACGTTATAATTTACAATCAATTTGTTCGTCGATTATTGTACCGGAGATAATAAATCTGCAATAAATCGTACGAATGGAACGAACGTTAAATTGGCTTTCGCGATGTTTAAACCGACGCGTTTATCTTGTAAATCTTTATTAAACTGGAAATACCAAATAGTCAATGACAAATGGTCTGTGACCTCTTGATTACGAAAAACAAGTCTAATTTATTGGACATTTTTAATTTGAGAAAGAAATGGGTATGGGTAATTTGGTTCTATATTATTTGTTGGGTCGTTTCCGTCGGTGTTAAAGCTCGGCTTGGTCTCGTCGACTTGTTCTGATAAATGATGCGTCCGCTACTGCTACACCGCTTCGCTTTTAATCCTCGCGCCACCATTGTGTCGCCGTCCAATTTTTGACGTTAACCGTTTTCTTCCACAAACACACACGTTGTTTAGGTTTCGGTAAATAAGAAATTAATGATCCTTTCCCATTTATCTCTTTTTACAATCAATCAACTATATACTCACGCTATCTAATGGTTTGTGTTCGGTTATTTTACAATACAATATTTCCAAACAACAAAAGGCCTGACGACGTCATAAGCTTTTTAGGACGCGTATTTCATAATGAACGCTCCTTATAGCTTTTTTAATACCACTCGGTTACAAATTACTATTGCTCATAAACAAAGAAATAAGATAAACATTACGTCGGCGCTCTAAAGATTAAAAATTATGAAACAGTTAATCAGTTTTAATGGTGTAGTGAGCCGGAGCGGCAGTTTTGATTACATATTTAATGTTTCAGTAAACTATTTTACAACGTTCCGTAGTTGATTGGGATTCGATTAAAAGCAGCTGCCCTCACTAAAGGCGTAGACTAAGCCCTACAGGCTGCGATGAAATGGAGATAGTTTTAATGCTCGTAAATTTCATTCCGAGACTCCGACGTCCGATCAACTAATCACTTTCGTACGGGTATTTGCGCTAGTTTCAAAACTAAAATTTGCACTCAAAATATGTTCCTATTAGTTAGGACGCTTGCCTGCAACGTGCTTTAATTTTGTGAGAACCTGAAGACGTGCACCAACTCCGTAATACATTTGTACAAAACGTTATTTTATTTCTAAATCAACTTAATCTTCCACAGTTCCCTTTGATAAATTAAAAGGAATAAATAACAATTAAACATCATTATATCAAGAAACGTAATTCGTTGTTTGAAAATAAAATGACGTCATTAAGTATGAAGAATAAAGACATAAACGCTTCACGGCTCAAAAAATTCGTTATTTAAACAAAGCACAGTAGGATGTCCGCGATGGGCGGAGCCGTGCGTACGCGCAAAGCAAAAACGTTATATGTGGGGTGGGGTAATAACTAAGTGGGGGGAAACCATTATTTCTACCCTAATTAAAACGTTCAAAGGAAATCAGTTACATAAAAACTAAGTAGGGATAATTCCGATCCATTTGTTTCCTTCAAAAATAAAAGTGTCGGAATTTATCGTGTTCCGAAAATTCTTGTTCGTCAGGACCGCCCCAAATCTCTTTATCTTCGCATTAATCTTTTAAAACCCATAAAACGAATCTCCGGATCTTACCAAATATTTTGTACGAAATTGATGGGGGACCATCTTTTATCTAGATCTCAAATCTATAATACGACAATCCAAATTCTTAGAGGTGTCGATACAAGCTAACAGGATGTCACAGATGCAACAGATTATACTCTATTATAGCTTATTTTTTAATTCAAAAGGACGTAGTTAAAATGACTAGGAAAATGAGTTAGTAAAACATCGTTGCATGTTCCAGTTATTAATTTTACTGTAGTTTTATTACTTTTATAGACATTTATTTTACCTTCTACCTAATTAATTTATTTGCACATTTAAAAAAGTAGTTCGTAAAATATGTGCGTTTCTACAATAATGGTTTGTTTTTTGTTTGCAGACAGGCAAAAGGTCTTTACAAACAATAGAAATAATACAGTTCTCAGAAACAGAATAATGGCTGATTACAAACCCACGTACGAAATGCCTGCGTTTTGAAGTTGTTTTAAAAATAGTGAGGGCATGTATATCACTACTGTACTGCCACTTAAAGTGTGAAACGATTATTGTGGATCGCGTGGGCCGCGACACACTTGGTATTCTTCATACAAAAAACATACGGCGCCCCGTTGTTTTAGTGTTTAAAAAATAATGAAATATGCCTTTTTATAAAGTTTTTTATGTAAAACGTTGAGAGTTTTAAGCATTCGGTATTTTTTTAAAGAACAACCCGCGGTGAACTCAGTTGGAATACAAATCTGATAGAGATTTTTTTATATTCAATGTTTGTTTTGTAAAATTAACATCCAATAATATAGGTATAACTGAATTTTATTTTCATTAAATATATTTATTCATATTTGATAAAGATATAAGACATTTAAATAAATTCATTAACGTGTGAGAATTAGGTATATGGTAGCGCTTTGAAAGTTTTAAATTAGGCGAACATGAATATAATTATTATAATGGAATCAAGTTTGCTGAACGAAAGGTCGCCTCAATTTAGACAGATGGTCTACGAGGAAATGAAGCTATTCATGTGAATGAACAGGATAGGACTATAGAATTCTATTTGTATATTTGTACACTTCTTTTAAGCCTTTGTGTATATTGTTTGTGCTTCTGTGTTTAAGTACAAAATATACAATGGCCAAATGGCAGGTGGATGCGTAAAAGTATGAATAATGTACTTTTGAAACTGATCTTTTCTTTGTCTCTACATTAGATACTGTTGTAGTTACAAAGTAGAAGGATCGTGTGTAAGATTAGTACATATTCATTACAGCTACAAACTAGTCAAATAAAATACGATGAAGTGATATAAGCATGTCATTATCTTTAACATCACCAATGAATGGATTTTTGTAACCGTCGAATTAGTACATTTACCATAGTGATGCATGCCGTTTTGAATGTTTTTCAGCAACAGTCATACTATCTTTTTATTTTATCTTATTATACCTTAATAAGTCAACATTATAAAAATGGTCAAATTTGCCATTTTAAACAAATATGTTTTTACGAATAATCTGTGTAATTTATTTAAATTACTACATCTTAATTTCCCCATACTTAGTAATTAAGAAAAAGTTTGTGTTATACATTATTATCCCTTTGGTGTTTCATTTGAAACTTTCCTTTATACATATATTAAAATTTCATTAGAAGGAAGTCTGGCAACAATAACTCCGTTTAAGAAATACGGATTACCGCAGTTGCCGGTAAAGTTTGTTATAATATAAAAATTACAAATAGTAACCGACTCATCTACTTTTACCTTAAAAATAAATCATTTTTCAACCATTCACGAAATCTTTCTCACTAAATCAGCTCCTAATTTTAAATTTCAAACTCATCTGAGTAAACACAACGATTCGAACAAGATACCAATAGGGTTCGGAGCCATTCGTCTCGAAGACGCCTGTCATGGCCAATAGCGCCCATCAATGTTCCGTACATTTGGCCGAAGCACGTAACACACTTATTTTAGAATCTTAAAATAATATTGTTCCTTCTGGCTCTTCTACTATTGTGTATTAGCATCTGGAGATTGGAACTGAGACACGATGCGACAGTGACGAATTGTAACTATGAATTTAGGTTTATTTTTTCGTCGTGACTTTTTAAATGCGTGTGTTGGCAGTTGGAAATAAAAGATGCATTGGTCGTTTAGGTTTATTTATTTGAGAAATCTATAAGAATGTTTGATAAACACCTGCTTTAATTGGGAATTTGTTCTATCGATTGGATTTAAACTACCCATTTACCATTACCACTAATTTCTAACGTCGTAGATTCTTAGATAGTATCAGTGTTGATTAAATTAATCGTTTACGTAAAACGAAATTCACACATTAAAACGCTCATAAAAATTTAAGGAAAATATACAAACTGCTCTTACCGTTACATTTAATATGCAGCTGCGAGCAAAATGTTCAATATTACGTGTAAAAAAATATAAAATCTATATTGAGGGCTATAAATACGAATTAATATGCGTGAAAACTGTATTCTCGAAAAAGTAGCGTACGTCTATAAAATGCCAATGTAAGCATCGATTGGGAATCGAATTAGCTAGTTATTTTATCAGAATAATATCGATTTCAATGGCGTATTTATTAGTGATACTGTACACAGACAGTTTTATTATCACGGCCAAGATATTTTAACGAACTCGAATGTAAGTCTAAAATAAAAGAGGAACATGTCGGAACATTTTTTGTTCATCGGACACGCCATTTAAGTCACAATCGTAAATTTTATTGAAATGTCGCAACAGCGATCGCCGCACGAGATGTCTTGTCTTCGGGGACGAATTTATGCGTAATTCGTAAACAAATTGACGTGTTCGGGACGTACTTTGAAGGGGACCCGTCTTGACGACTTGACGCGTCTTTTGAGTCTTTTAGAATATTTATGAGATGACTGTTATACATTCTGTAGATTTTACTGCCGCGCCTCTTCTTTTATTTTTGGATTCGTACAAGCACGATTTATCAATCATTTCATATTATAATTATTGTGAATTCACTCGTACTTTAAAACCGATTTAACGTATCGCTTGCGCTTTTAGAAATGACACCTCAATGCTCGTTCAGTCTGGTTCGTATGGCTTCTTAAGTCGTAAAATGGTATCACCTTACACAATAGATGCTATTGTCTTTTTATAAGGAATATTGTATTTTCATTTCACTATAAATTTGATCTTTGTATTTTTTGCTGCATGGCTACGATTTGGAATCCAGTTTATTATTGTTTATGTTTATTTTTAAATATGTTTTTCTTTTTCAACCTTATTTTTTGCTGTAGGTCGGTTGTCTAATAAAGTGTCTGCTATACGATTTATTTTTGTAAAAGTATTTTTGTTCTTAAATTCGACATGGTGTCAGCAATCCTTAACTTAAATTTACGCGTTTCGAAAACTTGGATGGTGGCTGTGTTGTAAAGTTTACTAACGAACGTAAAAAAGCTCGAGGGAAGTTTACGGAATGAGCCAATAAACTTTTTAATTTGTGGCGAATTCAATCAATAAGAACAGGAGAGGTGTCGTAAACACGGCCGTGGTCCACGGCGCCCGCGGCGTAAATGCCACAGGTTTTCTCAACATGGCTTCCTGCTGTTCAGTGTTACCATCTAAACGGCTATTAGTTACGTTTTACGCGAGATGCGCCGGGCGTTCCAACATGTTTATTCTTAATTGACTCCTAAATATCGCTGTTTTTGGCCATGAATCGTGTTAATCGGACATATTTATTTGAAAGCATCGAAGCGCACTCTTAAGTGAGCCATTCGTACACAGTTTTATAGCGGCGGACGCGACACCGCTCGATACAGTTCCGTTGCTTGTTAATTAAGGATTCGCGGCCACGCTTTATGGTAGGCAATAGTCACAACAATAATACATCTTGAACGGTCTCGTTTCCTTTCTTAGTCGCCCGGGGATGCTTTCGAGGCTTATCTGATGTCGTAAGCAGTATCGGTGGAGGCTATCGGGCCGCGTCAGTCGTCCGTTGTCCTGTTCGTACTTATCTGCACACTAAATAAAAAGCTTTTCCGCCGATCGCTGCAATCCCCTCACCGCACTCTCCCAGCTCATTCTTCCCACTGTCCTAGCTTTGGTTTATCGCACGTGACGTGACAATTCTTTTATCCCCGACACTTTGTTTCCACATAAATTACTCGACTGTTCGGTGCTACCGAGGATTGCTTTGGCTAATGTCACAACTCGTGGATTTCTCCCTTTATTCAGTTTCGTTTTGCATTCCGCCAGCTGTGTTTGCTCATTGTCTCTTCGCTTTAAATTTAAAAAAAGATTTAGTTTTTATTCGCGCTGTCTTCCTCGCCCACGACTTTATGTGACGTCAAGTTGAGAATGAAGTATTCTTATTGTTGCAGCCGTGGAGTCTTTACGCAACGTTGGATTGCATAAATTATTTAAAAGGTTTTATTTTAATTAAAGGCGTAAGAGGGTATTGGTTGTAGGTATTCGTGATTTGCATAATATCGTTTACAGAGCTGTGGTATTGTAAGGTGGATAATCAGAAAGTCATTGACTGGGCATTAATATGGCGGGTGGAGCAATAGCTGGTTTGGATAATTGTCATACAATCCGTTCATATTCATGCGCACGCGCAGGTGGTACTCGTTTGGACACGCGCCATGATAACCGAACAACTTACACATTGTACGAAGGTAATTCATGTTGACATTTTATTTGATAGATCGTTGAACCTCGTTGACGGAAGGTTATCTATCATAAATATTTGTAGGGCCAACAAACATAATCACTTTCTTTGAGTAATGTAACTTGTTCAAACATGTTTGACGCCAGTCAGCCATACGAGTGAGCTATGACGTATTACATCGCAAAATAAATATGACATTTATTGACAATTTGAACATACGATACAGCATTTTCGTTGCGCATTTCATGACATAAGCAGAGGGGTATTGTATGAAGAATATCGTTGAACGTAAAACTGATGCCCACTAATTGTGAATTCAAAGACCCTTCACCCAACACATTATTAAGGACAGATTCGTGCAGGGTTGGCTGAAGTAACAAGTGCCTAATCTCCTTAGTGGTCACATCACGGTTCGATGTCTCATGAAAATTAGATCCTTTACTTAGTTGAACATTGTGTAAGTAACGCGCTATCAAAGGTATCTTGTTTTTGACCTACTTGTAAACGTATACCCATACTTGAATCTAGTATATGTTTCTGTTGTTAGTGAATATTTAGGTAAACAGCTAACAAATATGATAAATCGTACTGTTTTTATATTTGGAAAGCTTGTTTGTGAATGTTTTTATCAAATAAATTTATTTGAAATTCGAATAACTGCTGTGACTTTTTCAGGTTTAGGCCCGGTTCCTATATTTCAGAAACTATTAATACTAATACTAATATTCTACCACATACACACAACACCATTTAGCCCAAACTAAGCAGAGCTTGTACTATGGGTACTAGACAATGGATAAACATACATATATACTTTCTTTTTTGTAAATACTTACATATTATACATAGAAACACCCAGACCAAGACAAATATCCATGTTCATGCACACAAATGTTTGACTTGTGCGGGAATCGAACCCGCGACCTCAGGCGTGGCAGTCGGTTACACTAACTACTCCGCCATCGAGGCCGACAAATTTTACCTACGAACAGTTAATTTCTGAGGCATATTCTATAAAAAAATATGTCGAAATTTATCTGTTCGTAGCTAAATTGACTCTTTTCTTGAATATATGAACCGGGTCCTAAAAAAACAAAAACACATTCAGTGCAGTGTTGATATTTTTTGCAGCGACTCATGTGTTCTTACGTTTTTAAGTCTGAGTTAATTTGTTATCCATTTCTTCAAGATTGATAATTCAGAAAGGACAAAAATCTATTAGGTTTTGACGGACACGACACGGAGTAATAATTATAAAACATTTTGTCTAATTTATTTATGACTGAAATGCAATGAATTGAAAATCCATAGAAACAAAATAAATGTACGTCTAATGTGGTGTTTATGACTTCGCTAACAGGATCGTATGAAATTGTTTAGTAAAATAATTTAAGTCACTAGATGCTAAAATAAAGCCAAAGGTAAATACCATTTAAAATATTTAGCAGTAGTTTCAGCCTTAACAGAAAAAATCTAATGGGATAAAATGTAATGACCATCAAAAATACTAATTGCACAGCAAATATTGCACATCATAACCAGCACCTCCATACGCCTCAAATCACTGCTTTCCGTCTCGGAAACCCACCCCAAAATAGGAACCCCGCGAAGCGGGGCTCCGGCGACTTAGTTTGATCTCTTTAAATATATTTTGCTGTGCAATTAGTATATTTTTGCTGTGCAGTTAAATACTACCCAAATCTAATGCTTGTTGATTTTTTTATATAATGTTTTCATTCAAGAGATTGAAAACATTATTTTGTCAGCATGTCATTATTATTGAGAATAATTTTGCATGAGTGTAATTTAGAGTATTAAAATTGTTTACTCTATCATTATAGTTTTTTTCTATTTTCATGCATTTATATAACCATATGGTCACGCTGATCATGCTCTGCAAGTTTTTCGAAATAATAACCTTTGAAACAATGTAAATAGATTTTTCTTCAATAAAATAATCATATTATATGATTTTATGATTATTGGCCTAGGTATCAATCGTTATCAACAAATAAAATCTCTCGTTATAACAATAGTCTAATAAGACCTTATATATTTCAACAATACAAGCCACAAGACAAAATATGGATACGGTATTTTGTTGAGAGGTCATATATCATTGCTGTCAAATTGCCTTACAGCTAAATATTTGTCCATGGTGTATCGTAAGCATTAGATATATATTATGAAGCCCATCAATCAATTAAACAAAGCGTTGTTCTTTATAGTTTAGATAATAATTAGTTACTTGACCTGATATTATTTGAATTTATTTGTATAGAACTAAAGAGTCAAGATTATTTCAACAAAATATTATCAATTGTTAAAGGAAACTTGACCAGCTTCCAACGCTTGACACTGAAGTTACTTTTGGGACCACCGAAATTATAATGATAAGACTACAATACTCAGGCGAAGAAACGTTAGTTCACGGTTACTAACATTATTGCAAAGATTAAAAATGTATTGCGCAGACTTTGGTTCAGATCACGAACAATGATGCCATCGTGCTACTTCTTAATGCATTTTAAGTATCATGTTAAACCTGGATATATAAATAACTTCCTTGTTCGATAAGTGACACAAAGCTATTATAAAAATATAACGATAAAGAAATATTTTGAAAGTTCTTTATAATGCACGTTCGGGTTCGAACCCACGTCGCGAACCTATGACTTTCGGCAGTTATATGACTTTTCGAAATTATGTGCGTATTGATTGACAATAATTATCGCCTGCTCCGTGCCTCGGAGAGCACGTTAAGCCGTTGGTCCCGGCTGCCATGAACATCTATGGCAGTCGTTATTGGGGCAGTCGACACAAAAGATCCCACTGGGTCGAAGTGTCGCCGGTCTGTACTGACTGGCCCCCACACAAGATAAGATAAGATATAATGCACGTTTATTTTGAATCATAAAAGGCTGAAATTAAGTCTTAGTTTGGCTCTATAATATAAATAATAATATAATAATATTCTACACATACACACAACACCATCTAGCCCAAACTAAGCAGAGCTTGTACTATGGGTACTAGACAATGGATAAACATACATATATATATATTTTTGTAAATACATAAGTACGTATTATACATAGAAACAGCCACCAAGACAAACATCCATGTTCATGCACACAAATGTTTGACTTGTGCGGGGATCGTGATCATGCTCTATAAATTGGAACGTTTGAGTAAAAAAAATTCTTTGGTAATGTCCGCTATAGAGCCCGAATAACATCTTTTACTATCAGAAGACAGTGCTAGCTTCACTATATAAGCTCTTTTTTGTCGAGACGAGGATCTTAGAAGCCTTACTTGTCCAATCTTGCTACTATTGTATGTACCCTAGTGTAAATCCCTATTTAGAAGATTTCGCAATCCCCGAGTAACTAGTGCTCAAGAATGCTCCTAAGATAACGTAACTAACAGTATATTGACCTCCTTCAGAATAGTTTTATGCTATAAATGAGTGCTAATAGTTGTTTCATATGTAAACTATAGTAAGGTATGTCTCAGGCAAAGTTATAGCTGTAACTACTTCCTAAGTAGCGTTACTTCATACATACCGATTATGTGTCCCACATGCGATGTGTTCTGACTATAATAATAGGTTCATGCGTTTATAAAATGAAGTTTGCTAACAACTTGCATACAAATTATATGGTATCGCCCAGTGAACAGATTCCTTCTAATGTATTATTGAAATATGTTTATGTGTCCCGTGTTGTTTTACTGTTGTCAGGAGCTTGATTTCCCGTATTTTATTTATCTATTCTTTGTTGTATTGCAACATAAATACTTCACGATTCATTGCACTCTCCAGACTTAAGTTACTATTATTTATGTTGTAAGTTGCACTTATATTTATATGCCTCTGTCTTCCTGTTTTTTCATGCCGTCCTTCCGTACTTATTTTATTTAGCTTGGTTTCGAGTTTACTTTTGGTCAAATTATGTATGTTACTGCCTAAATCGATGTTACTTATTCATTTTATTCTGGGAAACATCTGCTTTTATTGTGTAAACTGATACCATTGTTCTACTGTACATACGTAATACCCGTGTAGAGGATTTACTGGCGAACGCTCACCACTACGCAGTATTTAAACAAGATGCCTTGCCTTACATGTGGCTTCAATAATATCAGCACCAGTAGAACTTAGTGTGTACATATTTGTGTACAAATATCTTTACTGTATATCGCATTTCGTTTTCTATCTATTTGGTTTTAGACTCTTAACTGAATTTGGTCATTAAACTATTTCTATTAAACAAAGTAATGCGTGGCAACTTATTATTTAAAGGGCATTTTATTTATAAATCATAGTTTATAATGTTTTGTTCACGATGGAAATTAAACTCAAAGCCTTCAAAACATAAGTCGCAGATCCAGTCTTTATAACTAAGGAGATAAAACCTAATTTAAAGATTAAATCAGTCGCATTTAATTGACAACAGTAAGAATAAATTCTACTGAAGAAACTTTAGTATCGACGTTTGCTAAAATACGCTTTCGATATGATCTTTGACCATCAATCCGATCGCGATCTATCTTAATTTTGCACTTTTTGTCTGAATTATGACGGCCCGAGACACTACAAACGAAATCAATTACAGTATAAATGTGTTTTCTATCAGTGGATCTGATCCGTCTGTCAGAGTTCAATCTACTAAATGCATTGCTACATATATTTTTGTCTAGCTCCAGTTTTTGTACCACCTACTGTTGCTGACGTCATCAAGGCTTTTATCGCTTTTTCGTTTAATACTTATAGCTGATTACATTTATTTAGGATAACTAATACACTGACTTTGGCTGAACACAGAATATTCGTTGGTAGCAGTTATACATTGTAAAATTGTTGTCGTTGTGTCATAAATACACGTATACTTGCTTATAGTTTTCTGACTCAAATTATTTTTTGTTTTCATTTCCTTCAGAGAGCAAAACAAAGGAAATTAAAGAAGTTTGGACGCTATCTTAGATTTATGTAAACGTAGTAATTTAGATTATCATTATATTACTCATTAGTCTTTAGGCTAGATCGTAAATTAAATAAATTATCTTGTTGGTACATTACAAAAAGAAACTGTAGAACGTTTTATCGCTTTTATATCTGCATCTGCCAAATATAACTAACAAATGTTTTTTTTTGTCGCAGGTAATTTGATAATTTCAAAGCTGACTTCCTTAGTACTATTGACAGCTGAATTGTAAGTAACCACACATTATAAATGGCATCAACTACAACCAAGTGTTACAATTTTACAGATATTAAACCTTTTTATATTACTAAAGTAACTTGAAGGTATTTCGTCAGTGTTGTATTCTATACATCCGAACCTTTATGGAACGGAAATCATACATAGCGGTCGGCTAACAATCGAACCCACAAAATAAATCGCGTCCATACAAAGTTGGCAAGAGACACGTTCTAGCGTCATTTCAATAAAAGTTATTGTATTGAAAATTGACAATGGGTACAGGAAGTGATGTGTCCCGTGTATTGAGGCAAGTGGACTGTTTATAATTTGTCCATTGTGAGCGTGTAATGGAACGCGTCCAATGGCCGCCAAAGCTATTGTGTGCGATAGCGACCGATGCACTTCCTTTCTAATTGGCTTTCACACTACGTACAAATAACCAGATAAATAACGTAATTGAGGGAAAATCGGCAATGAATGCCGTCATATGACACCGTTTTTGTTAAGTCTTCCGGGGATCTCCTATCTGTAGTAAATAAAAGAGTGAAGCTAAACGCAATGCTTTTTTTAAATCAAGTTTTACTTTACGTTTGCGGATGTTTCAAGCACTTTAACTACAGTTTTTAGATACAAGTTGGTATCTTAGAGTACTCATTTCTCATCCCTTTTGGTATTCTTTAAAGATGATTTCACTTGTTTTTTGTATATCGAGTTGCAAATCTTATACATAATAAGAAAATAGTAATATACAAAAATTGTTATCGATAATTTATATTATGAAGGGTAGTTATTATTACGTTTTGTGCTATATGATTAGAGGATTCTAAATTTTATGTTTGTCATGTCTTCATAGTCGACTATTTATTTAATATGTAGATTTTTCTTGTAACGTGCTGTTCGGTTTTGGCGATAAAGTCGTTCTAAAAAAATAAAGCCTTTAATACGTGGGCGCGATACGCTTAACCTTTGATATTTAATTAACCTTATTAACCTAATTTATTAAACTTTGTATTATAAATAACACATATTTATAATGTATTCCACGTCAGAATTATGCTATATTATACACATTTATTTTAGTAATTTTAATCCATACTATAATTTACCAATTTAACTACAACAGAAATAATCTTCATAATATAAAAAAGTGCATCAAAACTCAGAATATCTTACATCTTTACGATGTTGTCGTTCGTTTAATCTTTTGCGGTAATATATTTTATTGAAATATAAATGTAAATTCTCTTTAATAAACCGCCATACGTACCTAAGAATGATCCTCAGCCCGCAAAATAATGTCAAAACATTTCTTTCTCAAGGAATTTTCTCATAATCCCCGTTCAGTAGTCAGATTACAATGGCTACCGCGAGAATGCGCGATAGCTAATCGCATTACGTCTGTTAATAATTAATTCTCCGATATTTCATACGCCATGATAGACGTTATCTTTGGTCCCATCTGCATCTGATACTCAGATACACCGAGTGCCTTACGCCAACCATTTCACAAAGAACTCTCTCGTACCTTTTATAAACGACAACGTAAACGAAACAATGTTGTTTCAAAAGATCAAATACCGCTGGCCAGTTTTTACTATCGGCTTCGAGTCGAGACCTCCTAGTGGGTCAATCGTTAACTGTTTATGTGATTTTTATTATCGTTTGTGAACTATATTAAAATGCTCTAATACAATTTCAAGCGAGATATTCGTAACTTTAAGCGCTCAAAGATATGTTGCTAAATGGGTGTAATCACTTCATTAGAAATTTAATCCAATGTGATAAAGATTATTTATGAATCACCGTCGTTGTAATAACGCGCACACTTCAAGTGTTGTAATATTTTATCACTCTAGTCACATGTTAGCTTGAATATTGGATGATTCTTTGTGTTAAATAAAAATTAAAGAATATATTTCTAGTGACATATCACATAAGTAACAATAAAAGACAAACGCAGGCAATCCGTTTGAAAACAGAATGTCAATCTAAATGACATTGAACAATATTTCAATAAGCTGGTCTTACCAACCAGTAATATAAAAATCAATAATATGAAATTTAAATTTTGAGCATCTAAATCTAATATCGCAGACTCCTTTCGCTCGAGACACACTTGTGACGTCATAGCACCATTTGTCAAGCTGAGCCGGCGTTGCATTCAGCCCGACTTATCTAAGAAAGCTGGCTTTACTTCCATATCACACTGAATATCCTGACTCGATACGCTCCAAGCCGATATACAGATTTATTAGTTAGTAATTTATGAGATATAGTTTATAGCTGTTTGACGTTCATTCGGAGATAATATTGAACGTCTATTAAACAGTAATGGAAGACAAAATGCGAGCTTAGACTGAGTTAGTATAGATTTATAGATTACTAGCTTTTGCCGGTGACTTCGTTCGCAGCGATTATTCACTCTAATGCCTTTATAAACAGTATGTAACTATGAAAAAGGAAAATAAATTTATTTTGACCGTGACTTCATTTATTGTAAACACATACATTTTGGCTCAAGCAGTAACCTTTAACTTATTGTTTGCCTTGTTGATTTAGATGGAATAAGTGGAAGCGCACTCAAGACAAGCCGATCGTGCGGAATCTGATTCGATTCCCGGATCGAATGGAGTTCAATTGCGGACTTGAAATTGATTGTAGCAGGAAGCAGCATAGAACTGTATACGATAGAGCCCTATACACACACCACCCATTACGTAGTAATAGTAGCATAAAATGGAAAAGAAAGAAAATAAAGAAAGAAATACATCTTTGCCAATCAATTCACGGCGAGACGGATGATCCTATGGTATGATAGAATCGGTGTATTATTTGGGATATTTTCTACACACGTTGTTAAAATAAACTATACGACTAAACGGTTTAGGTGATCCCGTCGCCATTGCCGCCGCGCTGAGTACTGTGGGTTCGATCTCCCACAAGGGACGTACTGTACAAATAGTTGTTTTGAGTTCGGATGTTCTTTGTGGCTAGAGACGTCATTTAAAAAAATAATCCTCATATCTTTACTAATTCATTATAAATAGGACAAATTTGATTTTTGCTTATTTCTTTGTTTGTAAGGATTTAACTCAAAAACTACGTGACCGATTTTAAAATTTCTTTCACCATTAGAAAGCTTTATTATCACCGGGTAACATATTTTATTTAAAAAGAAGTACTGTTACTAACATAACCTAACCTGCTTTTACACGAGCAAAGCTGCGGGAAAAAGCAGTATTTGATAAATGTATATCAAAACAATATTTAGATTGCATAACATTAAAGACCAATGACCAAAGCATACCGTCTAAGCAAGAACATATTTAATAAACAGAAGCCCACATTCGAAGCATTCCTTAGCTTAGCATTCACTTACAAAGAAAAACAAACGATCGACCACTCATCTGTTTAGTCTAAGGATATCTCAAAGAGCAATTACAATGCGTTATTAATAACAGGAAACAAGTTTAAAGAAAAAACATAACGGGCAACGGAAATCTAACTGGAATGTTTTATCTCTTTCTAGCTCTAGAATATTCAAATAATGAAGCCTTTTTATAACATAGACATCACGCTTCTAAACCCTCATACGGTAAACCAGATGTATACCATGTGGGGTAATTCATTAGACAATGAAACAACATACAGTCAATACTAATTTATAGAAGTATATTTATAATTAATAAAATATATCCTTTTTATAAAATAGATAATATTTTGTTAGTTTTAAATCTGCTTGCCTACACCGATATTTAACTTGTTATGTATCAGTACCATGAACTAGAGAACTAATCTATAATCGGCTACCGAACGTAATAATCTTCAGACAGAAAATTCCAAGAACACTACGCCAATCAGGGTCTACAGCCCACAGTAGTTGCTCAAGCGCACATGCTAACGTCGTTGAAGCATTAAGACAGTCATTTCATGTTCATATTAAAAGTGTCACTTACTTTTTATGTCTGTCTTTTAACGGCAGCTTGTTGTAGACGGTCGAATGTCAATGCAAGTCACACATATAGGGGACAGTTCTGTCATTAATGGTTACACACACAATAACGTCTTTGTTGTCCGTTAAAAGGCTGCCTTGTATTTCGAACAGATGCCTAACATTAAAAAAATATAGAACTAATAAATACTGGTACTTAATAAATAATAACGAACGAAATAGAAATGAATGACAACTATGACGCTAAAGTTCGATAAATGAAATTCAAATATATTTTTAAAAAAATTCGAATTTTCGTGGGTATCTTACTTACAATACGGCAATATCTTAATTGCTCAAGTTTTAAATTTACTTTAATTTTACACTGATATTCTGTGATCGGTATATCTAGCAGTTTTACCAAAATCCGCAAGATTAGTTACTAACACACAGCCAATTTTTAAAATAACGCAATTTAAAGAAACATCTATGTATAGTTAAATTGATAGTGTATTACATTTACGCGTATAACACATTGAAATTAAACATTTACACAAATTTTATAGCGGTTTATTTACCTCACAACTTTTAATAACGATATAAATTTCCATACTTCTGCCCTCGGAACCATGGCCGCTGAAAATCAACCGAAACCTCAGGGAATGTGTAAATAAAAATAGTTTTTAAAAGTAGTCAACAAAATATATCCAATTGAATAGTTAAAGTGGTATTTGGTTATTTAAAACCTTTAGTTTGAATGTAATTGAACATATCAATGTTACAACTGTAGTTTTCTTAACGACCCTCACATGTGTCCACAAGTTTATAAAGCGTTGTATGATTAGAAATAAATGGTGATGAAAAATGTAAAACTGTGGTTAGTAATTTATTTAAAGAACTATTTATGTGTTAGATATTATGTAACTTGTATCGAGCTGAGAGACATCAAGGTAATTACCGGTAGAAGGTTTTTATTACGTTGCAAAAACTTGAATTATATTTGTTGTCTAGATTACTGCGTTTTGCACTACTGTCTGTGTTGTTCGATATATATGTATGTTGAGGCTGGTACTCGATACTGGCAACATTTTTTATACCATTCACGCAAACAAGTATAACTGCTTGATGATTAGTGAATAGGCTAAAGATGCGTGCATCGCTAGAACTATGATCAGTACCTATGTATACTACCGTCTTCTAACACATAGCAATCAGCTGCAACATAGACTTAGTCTTGTCTGCTACTACTACTATTCCATTTATATGAGCAGATTTTGTGTTGTATATATTCGAAATACTATATAATACTGAATAATATAAAATAGTAATCATAAAAGATTTTCCATTTTAATATTACAAGGAATGGAAATCGACATTTATTAAATAGATTTACGCGACTGTCTTTCACCATCGAATGGCGGATTTGAAAAGGTTCTCCTTGATTTAATTTGCATAGCGCTACCTAAAGAGGATTATGCAATTATGTAACTTTCACATCTCCAAAGCTATTTTTGCCAAAGACTGAGAAAATAAATAGCTTCGTGTTAGTTGATTTTGAAAATTAAATATTCGTTAGCAATATACTTTTCCACACCATATACGTAAAGTAAATATATTTATTTTCATTACAAAACATGCGCAGAGTGCATTAGAGTTACGTAAACGCATTACCTCATTGAAAGGGCAAGACGACAACCCAGGAGGCGTGTGAGGTGGTTCCCAAACGACCAATAATTTACATTTAGTCGTGCTAACGTAAGGGTACGTACCTGTGTTCAGTTTATTTATAAAAGTGTATAAATGATTGTAATTTCTGAGTAATGTATATTTATCAGATTTCATGGGCTTAACTTTATAATAGTATATTTCAATTAGATTCGACTTTTAATCTATTATATGTATCATAGCGACTGGCATCCCAAATGTACGCTACATTTCGGTTGCCATTCTAAGATGTTGCATTCTCGCCAATAAGCAGAACAAAGATGCATTTCCGCCGATGTTGACACACTAAACCTAAATAAACTTTTATTGTTATTTCCTTCATTTTGACTTTTACAATAATTTTATGTAATTATGTTGTTTTATTTTTATTATTGTAGCTTTTTTGTGGGTCGATCTTTATAACTTATAATTTTAAGTTATAATGAATATTAACAATAAATAAATAATACATTATACTGTAAGTTCTGTCCCAGCTTCGTATAGATGACAAATTGTGACGTCAGTAAGCAGTAAATTAAAGAGAAGAAGACGATCCATTTTTAAATCATAAGTCTGATATAATCTACAACTCACATAATATATGTAGATATTATTCTTCAAAAGCAAAAACTAGTTCAGGAACACTGTAACTAGCAAGAAACTTACATACGCAAGACATTTTGGAACTCTAGTTCCAAAATGTCTTGCCACAGCCAAATCTGTGGAATTAGCTAAAGTTAGTCTATACATAGATAAGCATAGGATATACAACTACAAAGTGCTGGCACTACGAGAGGCATTTACTTAGTCGGCTTTTGTTTTTGCTGATTTAAGTAGCGTTTATACTCTAAGTGGCTAGTCAGACTCCGTATTACTCAGTAAGTAGATAATCTTTTTTTCCTTTTGTATTCCCCTAATGTTCTCAAGGAAATTCTCTCGAAAGCCTTTGTTCAATATTTATGAAAATTCTTCGAAAAGAAATTGTATTGTTTCGCTAATTATATGCGCAGCTATGATTTTGATGTTGTTTAGACCTCGAATATTAGAACAAAAGAGGATTTTAATTGTGTTACAAATATTTGGTATTTTTTGAAAAAGGTTATTACGTTACTATAAATAAACTTCAAATACTTTGAACCAACTTGTTTTGTTGTTTTTGTAGGCAGCCTGCGATATACATTCAGGATAAATTCAGGATTATGTAGAAATGCTTAGTTAAGTCTTCCTTTACATATTTTTCCATTAATATAATTATTTATTATAGGGTTTCGTCGTTTCTGAACTACAATTACATATTTATTTTGCTAGACAATCTGTTATTTCCTACATTTTTACTTTTATGTATTTTATATTCGACATTTATACTATATTGAACATTTTTACTTTACGCAAAGTTTTTTCTGTTACATGACGTAATTATCCAAATGATCTATCTTGGGAATTAGGTGAATCGTGTCTAAGGTCTTCGACTTAATGTTCAGATCATGTAAGCTTGTATTAGCCTCCCAGGCTTTACATAACACGGGTTTCATGTCATGAGTAGCCTCATGACATTTAGCTCTGGCTGACACGCGTCTCACCTGAGCTTCTATTACGAAACTAGTCACAGAGTCAATCCAATTTATTCTCATCAAAGTCATCTCGTGCTAGTTTTTTGTCAAGCACGATATCGTATCTCAAATATTTTAATTTGAAAGTACCAACATAAATAAGAAGCTATTACGTTTACAAACGGTTTGAGGCGTTCGCTGGCGTGACTGCGCGACAAAGCGTCAGGTAGCATTGGACGGCGGCCTCAACTAAGTAAATTGGATACCAATCGAAGCGTGACGATTTTATCTTATAAAAAATTCTTACCCTTTCTTTGGTATCTTTACGTAATTCTGTGCACACAATAGACAGGTCTCGGTGGTTCTTTCTTCTCGTAAAGAATAATATTATGATATTGTGAATAAATGTTACGATACCGTCGAACGTCTGTTGCTTTTATTCGCTTTTCTGGCATCGAACCGTTACTCCAGATTCGCGATAAAAGAAAATATTTCGTAACCGTTCCACTTCCGAAAGCTGTTTTTAGGAAAATACGATAAAGAATGAAGTTGACTAAGTGCGCATTTAACAAACTGGAATTAAAGCGAATTAAGAATTTCGAATGTAGAGATTCGAATTTGTTGACCTATCCGTATGTTTCTTTGGCAGCGAGTTTATAGGCGAGTGTGCTATTACAATAATTATTAGTACTTCCATAAAGTCAAGCAACAAAGCGTGCTGGCTAAAGATTTATCGTGTTGCAAGTGGAGCGAGTGTAGCATCACCGTAAATATCCGCCTTACGCTTCCACTTCCTCTGAACTCTTTTCTATTGATTTATAGCGAGGGTTTTAAAAGCTAACTTTTTATAAAGCATCTCCGGCCAGTTGTTTCCAACTGTCTGCAGCATCTGGCTTCTTTAGTTCAGTTTTTACTCGCCATTTCAAGAACTTTGTCATTTTAAACTTGGTACATAAAATCATTTTAAAGGGTGCTCGCAAACTTCGGTACCTGATGGCTGCAGTAGCATTGCAAAATAACTCACTATATTCAATAGATTGAAGAACAAATGCGCGCTTAGACAGATGAATAGTAAATGAACTATATTTAATCGACTTAGCAATGGAAAGTTTCATTCTGTTTCTGCGTCCATAAATCCTTATTAATCCTCATTTGGAAGCGGATTCAATAAGTAATAATGAAAGACAAGAACTGTAGTTGTAATAGCGCGGGGCACTTTCTAGCTCGGTGGTTAATATTATAAATCAAATAGTCGTGTTCTTGTCATCAATGCCGCAATATCAAAGCTCGTTGGTAGATAAATCGGGTTATTTAAAATGTTCAGTCGTCGAGAGGGATTTAGCATTTATCGCGGGCCTACATAAACTTGTTGGTTGTGCTTAGCGGCTGGGGGCGGGTATTTTGTATTACGGTTACTTGTGGTATCTTCGTGTCAGTTTATTTAGCTTAACACTAACTTAATTGGCTATAAATTAAGCGGCTGCAAGTTAGCTAGTTACTGAGCGTACGGTACGCTTTCTCGTCTTGTTAGATCTGCCTATCGTAACCAGGTAACTGCGGAAAATTTATGTAAGTATTGTAAGTCCTCGCGTTTGGACATAATAAATACTTATTGTCTAGTGAACTACCGGTAAGTTTCGATTGTATTAAAATTTTAAACCCGCTTTAAGGTTCGAGATGCGTTTTGTGGTCATGTAGTTTTCCATAAAATTTTAAATAGAATATTATCCATAAGTTCCTCTTTATGTTTGTTAAAGGAGGTAATATAACTTTATAGGTATATTTATAAGAAGAATTACAAAGGTGTATTTCAACTCATTATTGAGAAGTCATGTTTAAGTTCGTAAAAGGTTCCTATATTATTGACGCTTATTCAATCTCATCTTTACGTTACTACCAAAGCAGTTATACTTTGTTTAAGTATTAATGACGAGGTGATATCATGATGCGTCTTAAACAAGCATTTTATTTCATAGTATCGATGATGTAGTCATAGTATATTTATGATAATAAAAATTCTATGCTAACGTCTCCTCCATTGATTAACATATATCATTCATGACTTACAACCGATATTGGCATTCAGAATACCGTATTGCAGCCATTTTCATAAACAATTCGAAATTCAAAATTCACATCAAACTTGACATTCAGCCAATACGAACACGATGTGTGAATGTTTCATAAGGGCAACTACACATTGTGCGCTGCATACTGATGCCTCCCCTCCTTGTTCTACAAAGATTGTTTCTAGTCGCTAAGGCTTAAAACAGGTGGAGTCACAATTAGCGGCAAAACTAGAGTACCTAAGTGTGTGATGTACGCCCACCTTTGCAACCTGCTGCGTAGTACTTTGTTAAGGGGAGGTAAACTTGTCTATGCAATTTTGATCAGGGCGCATTTTTTGATAAAACGGGGTATTTTATTAGACGTAAGAAATTTTTGCTTGTATATACCACATAGAAGTCCCTTTGCTAATAGCACAGCTAATTACCACGTCCAATATGCAAAAAGAAAATATTTTACTTGCTATATTTGCATACTCGTATTCATACTTCATTGATTTGAATGTGAAGTATTGATATAGATGATCCAAGTATTTTAATAATAATATACGTACAAAGCCATTATGTATGTAAGTATCATATCATAATTCATAAGTAATCTAATTTCCGTTGAAATGTCCTCCGAAGCATGGAAAGTGTTTTAAGTATTCAATATAAATTATCGTTTTTATTGAAATCGCCCAATGACAGTGTATAAAATTAGCATACACATGCAGATTGCAGCTTAATCCACTAGAGAATTTCTAAGTAAGCCATTTACATTTTGAATGGAGGTACTCGCCTTAATAGTCTACATAGGCCGGGTGCACCTAGGAGGGATTAGCTCACTTCACGCACCGTCCTCTCCTGTTTACCCTACGGGAACGAGAAGTACAAGAACTTTTATGGTGTTTGTGTCCCACTCGGGTAATTCTTTCGGCCTGTTTGTCTTGGATTAAACGCATGTCTTTGCTTTTAACGCTACTGTTTGCCCGCCCGCCTACATAAATATTTGTTATAGCATGTGGCCATTTACTTACACAGTTATGAACCCTTTAATTGCTCTTCTTATTTTATGCTTTTGAAATATGGCCTTTGATAAATTTTAGTTAAGCCGACGGTCGTAAACGTACTCGTAAAAGAGCTAAAAAAGATTGTGTGCCCCAGTTTGGGTTTAAAAAAACGTATAGTTATAATCTTATTAAGACCATATTCGATTTGATATGGGTTACGATACTCATCAGTGGTTCAGATCAAAGGAGGTGCCCTTTAGATGGTGAGATCGGCATAAGTGTTTCGTGCAACTGTACATTCGGACTAATGATATCTCTATAGTTCACGTTTCTGATCGATAAGTACGCTCGTGAGCGAAATATTTTATGTGCGTGTAACGATGTTAGATATAATCTAATATGAGCTTCTGTGAGAGCACAAATAGTAGTAGGTATAGTGAAATAACGGTTGCAGTGTCTGATATAAAGAACTTGTAAAATATCATTAAATCGTATATCATCGCAAAATACAACAGCGTAGTTGTAAACTAAGATTGTAAAATAAACTTTTTTTAATGTTGTGATATATGTTTTCAAATAGCATTACATAGTGAATTTAATAGCAGTTTTGAGTCGGACTTTTTAAATATCGCAGTAACGGACGTAAATAAGTGTAGGTAGAACTATATGTGGATAACACAAATGTTTGTCACGTATGGTGATTGAATTCATAAGATTAAGTATAACAGCAAGGTGACCACCCCAGCCACTGCACCATTCGTGCGATCAGTGACATTAAATCTTAGATAGTATAACAGTATTAAACAGTCAAAGTTCCAAATAATTCACGTTACCAACTTACTATGCAGCCTGAGTAATGCTATATATTTATGATAGGAATTTAAAGCAGTTTATTTGTAATGCGCGACACGTTGTTGTTTTAATTATTCCCTTACATTTTTGTAATTCCCGAGCTCTGTAGCATAAACTAAGTAACATAGTTTTTACGAGTATGAATAAAATAACATGAATTCTGTTTTACATTGTTGTGGCTTCAGGACTGTAAATTTAAATAAAATAACATCGTAAGCGTTAAAATACTGAAGCTTCCTGGCGTTATTTCAGTTATATTTGACGTGGAATAACCATAAAATAGGAATAAACTGATCGCATCTAACTCAATGTAAGCAGTATAAACGACACGTCACAACTTGAATCAGATACATAGCAAAACATAACCATTTCTGAGACCTCTTTACGCCTCCACTGTACCCTACGGTTGCGGATAATTTTCGCATTGCGGCAATCGGATTCGGTGCCGATATCGCTTCGTAACGGTCCTTGCATCGGGACTGCATTCTACACGATTTCCTTCTAACTTGAATCTTGATTATGCTTCGCTTTATCTGAAATGAGTTCTAAGAATGTGTTATGACTGTAAAACAACAAATAAGAACACCGCATTGATCTGTTCTATTTCCGTTCGATTTATAATTGTACTGCGTTTAATTGCGATTTGCTTATGATAAAGCAGTATTTCACAACTAAGGTAAAGATTTTACGTGATTACTAGAAATTTGCAATGAGCAAATGAGAATGAAGTGAAATCCGTCATGAGAATCCCGTTATTAAATTATTAACCGAGAAGGAAACACGCGATGTAAATTATTTTGTCAATTGAACGTCAAAGAACCGCACAGCGGTCAAACAATCAAAGATATGATTGATTATTCTGATTGAATCATGCTTCGTTAGTAACCGCAGCCATGCGCACATCTGTCGCATGCTCCACGGAACTTCTGAGACTCACAAAAACCGACAACCTCGTCTCGAAAAGGATAGCGATACATGATACACCCATTCGCTAGAAGAGGATAAAATCGGATTGTATTATCCCCAATGGTTACAAGAATGTCCGCCGACTTCAATGATTTTCGAAGAAAATTCTTATTTGGTTTAACAAAAATTGCATTTCATCGAATTCATGGAATAATAATATCTACATTTCCTACTTGTTTATAATTCTGGTCTAATAATAAGTTTTATTTTTATATCACCCGCGCTTTGTTTGTACAGTTAATAGATAGCTAAGTTGTTATTTTATGAGTCTCAAAATGTACCAAAATTGGTTTGAAATTCGAACATTCTACACTAAAGGGTTCGAAAACAAAACAGAACATAATAGTTTGCCGTAATCCTTTACACGTCTCTATCTTAGGGGAGAGATTTGTTACTGGGATTTGATACGAAATAGATTTTGGTATTAGTTCGTAATTGTTGGTATGAGACGACTTAGAAACGAACATTGGACTCAAAATTATATCCTTAATTGAGTTTTATGTGTTTTTAAAATGGCTTTCGCATATACGGTCAGAATTGATGAGGTTTCGTGATTCTTCTGTCAATCTGAATCGTTAATAGCGGTTACTTGATGGAAGCCAAATAAATTGGGTATTTTATGCCACTAACGAAATATTGTTTTTAAACGCCTCATATTTTGAAACATTTTACTATGCCATAAAAATAGACGTTTTATTTTACATAAAGTGTTAAGATTTATCGTTGTTGTTTCGACTGTCACAAAGAATGACGTCGTCTATAAAAATCAGTCTTTTTTTATGATAAGCAATCGAGTAACAAAGCGTTTCAAGATAATACGATGCCATCATTAGAAGTCTACTGACAAATAAATCATTGATCGCTATCTCATTTGGAATATTTAATAACATAATCGTCCAAGGAGCAATACCGGTGGATCGAGGCGAATATTGAAATGCGGGCCCACGACCACTTAACGTACGGAGCCAGTTTTCTTGTTGGAAATGTATGCTATTGTCTCCGGTGAGATATAAAATACCGATATGACCCTACGACGTCTTCGTTGCAAGAAATATTCAAGGGATACGGCCCACACTTTTAATAGCGGTTACATCATTTCCACACAATGAGAGCGCCGTCCACACCCATTCTCTGTCCGTATGATTTGAAATTATAGCACCGTTTTATTTGCTCTCAGCGCATTTATATGCGGTCGCGGAGCGGCACAATGTGCTACAATATTATATGTTAAGGCACCTACATACATAACGCGCACTGGCCGCGGCCGGCTGCGCGATGTGTCGCACATGTGTCGCAACGCCCGTTCGTGTGGGAGGCAGAATGAACCAGTAATTTAATCCTTGATTGTGTTCCCATTTAATTTATTCGCCGCATGATCAAATTTGGTACGTGTTTGTGACCATTTATATCATTGTTAAGACGACAGTGATTTAATTCTGCTTTCTGTGGAGTCTTGCGGACCGCGGCTGGCCACATTGTACCCATTTATGTACATGTCTGAAAGAACTGTTAAGTACCCGCTCCTCTGCAATCATTGCAAAATTACAGCGTACATGCAAATAACATAGACATGACACTGCGTTCAGAAAGACGTTTGCTTAGCATACAATTTTATTTCCATCCGTAATTGTTGTAGGGATCCTTAAGCCTGCATCGTTTTTCATACTTTAAAAAGCAATTGTTTTAAAAGGTTCAAACTACGGAGGGCATTAATCAAGATATTGACTTCATAAAATTCATGATCCTTATAATACTGGGGTAGAATTTAGATCGTCTTGGTATAATTTAAAAATAGTTTAAGGACGGCCTCGTATCATCATAATTACAGGCGGTTCGTCAGAGAAGCAATGTGTATAAAAACTTAATGATACTATAATATAACATCAATAAAGTAAATTGGCAGGATGTATTCATAATAAGTAAATGGGTCAACACTTTGTTCAGTGTATATTTAACATTTTTAGTTTATGGTTAAACTATTCTGTATAGTTAAGTAAGAAAGTGGTTTTACGTGCTTTGTTCCGAAAGTGAGGAATGAATGCCGACTCACGTTTTCCGTCGACTTTGAAATACATTTTATGGTCTTGTTCTAAAGCAAGATAAAATTGTTGTGGTCTGTCAGACAATGGCAAAAAGTTCTACAACGAATGGAACTGATGGAAATAATAATGTTGATACCTCGGTCAGTTATACTCGCAGCGATATAAGACAGCTAAGCGAGTTCGTATTTCATGAAAAATGCATATCTTCGTTGGGACCTAATGATGTTGATGCCATCTTTTATTGCCGCTGGGGACATATTTTTCATTAATCGTTTATTATGATACATACTTGTGGTGTTCTCAGTATTCAAGTTCATATAGAAAGAAAATAAACTAGGAGTATTATTAATTGGAAGGCAGACACGTAGCATTGACGTGCGGTTATTTAATTCACCATTTTTCGTTTTTTACTCATGCATGCACTAAGAATTTATTAATTAATATTAACTACGTCTGGTTAGCAATTAAAAATAATCAATAGTTTATTACCAAGCTAAGAAAATTCATATATTATTTCACGAAGAAAATAAGTTGCTAAACTAGAAAACTAAAATCCTATATAAATTCTGTTTCATCAAATATTTTGTTTATTTTCATCCCTCTACATCGACTAACCTATTTTCTACTAAGAACCTGAAACCGAACGAAACTGAAATTGAATTTCAACTTGTAAAAACGGACCGGTAATAGAGTTTACCTACGGGAGATCAAATAAAATAACAACTAGTGTACTGCAGAGACAGGGTACACAGCTGCGGATACTTACCCCATTTCGTATTAAGGTCCGATAGTTTCAACAGACTTTTATCGGGCAACGTAATTACATTGAATTGGAAATTGCATTATATATGTATGTCTTAGCGATTACTTTTGAACGATTGTTCCTAAATAATCTGATGGTATGGCTTTTGGAATTTTTAAAGATACGGTTCTCTCGCGTCTAGCAATCTAGCTTCTGCTCATGGGTTTGCTTGCGTGAATCCCACGGGAAAGCAGAACATCGAGATAAAAAGGCCTATGTGCTAATCTAAAACATGCTCTATATGTGCCAAGTTCCATCTAAATCTGTTCAACGGTTTACACGTTTATTGCGTAACAAACACCTTCACAAACTAGACTTTGAATTTGTAGAAAATTAATCAACTTTAGCGTCATTCAGGTGTTTAAATCACTATAGTGACCGATTATGATAAGTCAACGTCTCCACAAAAGTCCTTATAAGTGCTATTGTAATGTATCTACTACATAGATATTGTTAAAAGCCAATCAAAAAATAAATATGTATTTATACATCTTGTTTAATCGCATCGATAGCTGTATTGGCATTTATTGCACATGAGTCTGAGTCTTTTTGTATAGCAATGTTAAAAAATATTTTATCTTGTTTCTGATACGTATAAGTTACAAGTAACAAGATGTTTATTTTTCTTATTAACTTATTCTGCTATCATCCAGCTTTATCTCAATGTATTCAATAAATTATTTTGCTCGATCAGTTTAATCTGCCTCAAGCACTATAGCTGTCCCTATTTCTTGTTCCGTCTTCAACTCTTCAGAATCTATTCAGCGGAACAAATCTCATTTTTCTTCATCATTTGGCTCGCTAGCTTAGATTGTATTTTATCTTTATGCAAAATCATAATTCATGCTGTTTTTGCCTCTTTCTCTCGAGAGGCTGTTAGGTGTTTAATGTTTTTCTTCTATCTCAGTTACATGCAAATGTCGCACTCACCATTGTTTATAGGCATTGATAAGATCACAATTTCTGATACAAATTAATTGATGCTACCTCCACTTAAATACAACTTTCTTTTTTATACAAATATGCTATTCCTTCACAGTAGATACATTATAAATCAAAAGTTAATCAACTCGAAACTACCGATTGCACAAGTGATTAATCTCTAAGATGTGTCATTAGATTAAAGGAGAAAAAGTTGTTTACATATCATATTTCGTAAGTCACTGGCATTTATTCTGTACAGACCTCTGGTTTGACCCCCAAGAGCGCACGCTCGCTACCCACAAAACAAAATGATAAATGAAGATCATCGGTAGTTGCATGTTACATAAACGCTGATGGATTGATTGTAAACGACCGTGTGTGCCCATCGATCGATTAGTTCCTGCTCAGGCGCAGCCCCAGGCCCGACTTATTGACGATTATCTTTAATGGATTTCGTATACTCTTAAGTGTTGGTATGCAACATCCTGGCTCGCCTTCAATATGTAATACATCCTTGAACCCTAATTTTCTATTGAGATGAACGGTTGACTCGAAATAACTATTAAGACTCGTGTTAGAACGTTTAACGGCTTCCTTTTTTTGTACATTGATTGAATTTATTGACCTGTACGATATTTAAATTCCTTCTGTAAGTAGGTATCTAGCTTTCGATCTCTAAGCGATCCGTTTTTTCTTACGACGTTATCCGAAGTCAAATACGAAAGATTAATTAAATAATATTCAATAAACGTTGTTTGATTAACAAAAGGGTAATCTGCGGCGGCATCTAACACAAATACGAGGCCACTCCACGGGCTGTGTTTTCAATCACCGTCATTCATTATTCACTCACTTCCCTTTGCAGTTGCCGAAGTATATTCACGTCGTTTTGTTTTGTTTAACTTTCATATTTTAAACTCTCAAAGGCGAAGTCGTGCGATACAATACTTGTAATAATTGAATCGGTTAGAAGTCTTGCGTATTTGGAAAGGCGAAACTTGATAATCTTATTTATATTAATAACACGTTCGAACTTAAAATAAAGTAAAACTAATAGTGCGGGATAAGACATACGCTGAGCGTAGTATCTTTTTAATTTGCTTGATTTATGAGGTCTATTTTTAAGAGCAACTAGAATAAGAATGTAGTAAGTATAGTTAGAGTTTTTATAGTGGACGCATTGCGCACTCAATCTCGAGTGTATTTTTTGTTGTCATTAGTTGACGTGAAATAACACTCCTGAGCTGTAGTATCGTGGTAGGAAAAAAATAAATTGTGTGAAAAATTACGATGATTACATCTAATAACGGGTGGATGGTCGGAGTCGTTTGATGGCCTCTGCCACAGATTGGCATCATTAGCCGCAATGATAGTGACCTAAAAGAGTAATTTTGTTTTCCTTTGCTACTCTTTGTTCGCTACTTGCTTTCTAAAGCATTTGTTTTATGACTTTGTTGGAATAGCTAGTGTACTAAGCTTAACATTCCCGTGTAAAGTTATCTCAATGTCAATAATAACATCCGGGTGAAGGAATAAGATTAATCAAACGACTGTTTAGATAAAGACGCGATTAAACATGCATTTATAAGAGGATACACGAATCACAGATAATTATAGATGTTTCTCGAAAATGTGCATGTTTTGATTTCATTAATACATATAAATAACTTAGCAACTGTTCATGAACGAGCCCATAAAAAAAGTCGGTTTTGCAGCCAAGGTGGGCTTAAAAGTTGCCCAACAAATGCAATAATACATTATTTACGAAGCATTGAGACTCAAACAAATATTAAAAGCAGAAATTGTCACTCTCCACATAAACTGTTCACCGTGACATAAAACATTTGACATTTAGGCCACTACACTGTGTCCCGGCAGTGCTCCATTGGCATATCAGGCAATTAAAGCGACCGTTCGGCCGACGGTAAGCAGATGCCCGTCAGTTTTATCAAATACATTAAACTGGTTGCTCGAATCGAACATTTATTTTCTTTTTTTTAGTCTGCACATAAAACCCTCTCGGAACTGAGTTGAGATAACGAGTAATGTATTGGTGCCCCGTCGAATAATTAAATGTCCTTTTTATATTGAGTTTGGCCGAAATTAAAGTGCGATGTCCAAGTTCTAATTAAGAAGTTTTAGTTATTGGTAGCTTCTATCATTATAAGACAACTCTATTAAGTAGATATGATTAGATGTAAAGGAAATTCATGCTGAATCGAAATTCAAATGTGCATCAGCATGTGCGTGGTATAACAGTAATCAACTCTAAGCTCTTGCTATATTGGTCTAGTTAAGGCTTCAATGGTAGACATTACGTATTTATGGTCCGTTACGGGAAAGATATTAACTATAGACCAAAGGCAAAAAATCTCGTCCGTCAATGAATGTATACCGTAGTTTCCAGAATTATGACGCCTTGGCAGACTCCAGGCCTCACGAGTATGAACAGCATGTATTTCAAAAATGGCTTAAGTTTTTTTCTAGGATACTATCAAAGGTTTCAATTTGCAAAATGGATAGCTATCTACTTTGTAAAAGGCATTATTAACTAAAATTAAGAAAATACTGGACATTTCATCTAGGGCTTTTATCTTTCTTAAAATTGTCCGAAAGTTTCAAAGTAATTGCGGTCTAATATACATAAAATTATGTTTAGATATTCCTGTTATTTGATTTATGCAGTAGTAACAAGCTGTTGGTACATGTAAGCATTTATTACAGTACGTTATCTAAGTCGCACTAAGTGAGTTTACTTAACTTGCAAATAACTAAACATAATATTACGCTCAAGTCAAGCCACTGACTACCAATATTTATTTGCTCTTTAAAGTGTCTAGAACTAATAAACTATGATTTTAAGCGTCCGTTGTTCAATTTCTAAACATATAGTCGAGGGCTATAAATAAGTCTGGACGGGCTGTTTTCCTTGTAATATTTAAGTCTCAAGCCTTTGTTTATAAGTATGTAAAACCAATAAAAATTTAACGCTTTTTTATTGTTTCTCGAGGCGTGGCAGTTACAATAAAATCTGCAGGATATATATGACATTTAAAAAAACGATAAAATGAATTTTAATAGCAATTTCAACATTTTAAATTAAAACAATAAAGTCTTATTATTAAGTAGTAAAATGTCTATAATCATTATAAAGATGGAATTAATGTTGTATTAATTTTAAATTTGAGTATTTTTTATATGTGGGTAGTATGACATTTTTGATGTTTGTTCGCAGTTCGCGGCGCCTCGACCCGGCGGGGAGTCATCGTGTTTGCAAGGCCCCGACTGTTTTATGGTAAGTGTTAGTGACATGTACCTAACTGCAGACCTAGTGCACGCCACTATGTGATAAAAGCAATAAGATAAACTTCAAATAGCCCTCTACAATGTTAGGGTTTGGAGAGGTCCTTATTTGACGTTTGTTACTATAATACAACCACGATGTGTTATTTTTAATTTGATTACTAGATACTTCTTAGTCCAATGTACATTTTAAACAATTTTTGTGACTAAAGGTTTTAATATTTTAATAATGCAGAGCTAGTACATTCAACTATTTACCATACACAGCTGAATGTATTGTTTAAAGGTCCAATCGCTAAAATATTCAATGTTTTACATTTAAACTGTACTGTAACTGAAAAACATTATTTAATGTGCACGGAATTCTTTAAAACTGTTAGTTAGTAAATATTTCAATTTATAACTAACTGTATCTTAGTATCCTTAAATAAAATAGAAAACATTTAAAAGTTAAATACGTACGAAGTAATTCATTTATAAAACAAAAATAGTCTAAATTTGTTTCTAAGACAATTAAGACTAGTTAAACAGGTTTTACAATTTCACTTACAATATTTAAATAGCAAAAATGGTAGCTGTGATTATTTAAATTTGCAGTTCTAAGGAATAATTATGTTAGTCGAAGAAAGCATAAAATTCGCCTAATTGGTTTTTACCTTAACATTAACTTATAGTACCTACTACTAGCTTCTAGTGTACGATTAAAGAGCGAGAGGGTCGATGGTCTTTGTCGATTTTATGATCGAACCTTTTCAAATACAAGATCGGTAATGAAGTCTAAACAGTCTCCAGCCAATGTTAAAATAAATTTAGTTTCCTTATTAACATGCTTCGCTTTGAAATTCGCTTTATTTACAAAAGTGGTTGTAAAAGTTAAGTTTATACGTACATCGTGCTCAAAACCAGTTTTAGTTCGTTATTCTTAAGATTTTCAATTATCATTATTGCTAACAAAATATGTAATGTGACTCTTGCTTCACTACCGACATCCTGTCTTAAAGTATTATTACAAAAATTGAATTCCTTCGTGCAAACCATCTGCAGGTTTAAAGCTAAAACCGATAAATTCTCACTTGGAACGACGCGGATTCCGTGCGACGCCGACGGTACCTTTTGTCAATACCAGTAATTAATAATCGCGGTTCGCCCGTTCTTATAATTATTAAAGCTTACCGAGGCGAGAGCGGCGTCAAGTTAACGTCAACTCCAACTAATGAACGTTTCCAATGACAAATGCTGCATTCGAGGGGTTGAGTAGTCAAATTTGGCTGGATGTGCCTGTCCGCAAGATTAACCAAGTTTGTGTAGTGCTTATACAACAAAAATGGAAAATAAACTTGTGAACCCTCGCATTTTATGCCTAAAACACTAAACTAAACAAATTAAAAAATATATTTCAAAATTCAAACTTTACTGCGTTGTGTAGTGTAGTGAATTGGCAGTAGCCGACGTTGTTATTATACGTCATAAAACAAAACAATTACGCCTACTGTTAGTAATTTTATCGCTTTCATAATTGTTTACCTCTGTGTTACCAAACGTTTTGGCATACCTGATCATTATTTTACTCTGTGCTATAACTTCCAGTTCTCATGTTTCCATGTCATTGGTAATGAGCTCGCCCCAATTCCAAAAGTAATGACAAACGACTGTATCTACACTCGAGTCGCCACGACCACCCGATAACACGCACTAATTTGACAAAAAATATTTCGTTTGAACACACAGCCTCTCGGATGAACATTAAGTTTTAAATTTGTCTATGTCAGTACACACTACTCATTTGTCGTAATGACCGACATGATAATAAATCAAAGGAGTTCAAAAGACTCGTTTAATTGTGACAAATATGTGATGTGATGGTTTTGTACAGTATCCGTTTGTTGTTACAGTGTTGGGAAAATTGTGAACTACTGCAGTCCAACTACCAGGTTTGGGGAGCGATCTGCGAAGAAAAAGATATTTGTGTAAGTTGACATTATACAATTGAAAGCTTTGTTTACTTTCCTTTTTGTAATTAGGGGTCTTATTGAATCTTTATTTCCAGTTCCCTGGCTGCAAAATCGCCTGTGAATTTCACGCGGAAGCGGCGCGAGCATCGCAAACGCAGCCTGTCATCCACACAAAGGGCGAAGGGGTGATGCGTGTGAGTGGAGCGCTTGCCCGCTGGCCACCGCCCGCTCCCCGCGCCGCGTCCCGCCCCGTACCTCTCGTCTACGTTGTCATGCGCCGCGCCGCTGAAGGCCCTTGGCGTCAGATTATACAAACTCAAGCATTAGCTACACGTGTACCTCCAAATAACGAGGGAGCCCTTCTTCGCGTTCTTGTTGTTGACCCATTGGGACTAGTCACTATTTATAGTCCAGATGAAACCTGGGTAGCTCACGATACAAACACTTCTAACCACGATGAACACAAATGGACTTTGAAAGAAGTATCCCTTATCCACCAAAAAGTTCTTGTTATTGGTGAAATAGCATGGGAACCGAGAATATCGCGAGGTGTATATTTAGTCACTTGGGAAGTTGATGGTGGAGGCTTGAAGGGCAACCTGTTCACCGATTCTACCAGAGTCACCTTATCATTGTGGCCTGATACCATCTATCACATACAAGTAGAACTTGTTTCTCGAACTCCTGGTATGGACAACGAGCGGTCTGAAACAATGACTATTGATACCAGTAGAGCTCAACGCGTTTCAACAGAAAGCGTTCAAGATGTTCAAGTCAGTGAGGGAGATCGTTTGATGTCTGTCCTTGTAAGCTCAATGAGAGGAGAAAGAGTACCAGAACGTTCTCCTGACTCTGAATTAGTACTGGGTTGTTTGTCAGCAATGATCGCTTTCGGGTTAGCTGTTCTGGCTGCAGTTCTGTGGAGGCGGAGACGACGAGGAACATTCCCAGGGACCAACGTGTACGTCGGTTCATCCTCAGTCTTGAAGCGAAAACTAGTTGAGGACTTCGCTCCATCGGCACATTGTTTTCAACCCGTTCTTGTGCCGGAGACACCGACCAACGACTCGGTGCCTCGTGACGTGGTGGTGTGACGTCACAGCTTCGATATGCTGTCGGTGGAAGACCGCGTCTTCAGTTCCTAAGCATTTGGACGAAATTTACAATTAAAGACAAGTAGTTCAAGTGAAGACAAGTGTTGTTTGTGATACTCTAAAACTCTGAGAGTGATTTAAGTGAAAGTTAAATTGCATTTATTGTGGAATGTCGTGTAACTCGTTACGTTGTACATTGTAATGGAACTTTGGAACACTGTATGTAAATGCTGCTGTAATAAAAATTACCCGTGTAATTTTGTTTGTACGTAGATTTAGGCGATTGTAAATTAAAAAGTTACTACTTATAAATGTATTTATGAAACACAGTAAGGTTAACACCAGAAAAACTTAGCTATGTACATATGTTAAGAAAAATAGTACCTAAATGATAATTTTCTAAAATAAATTTTGGTTTGTACTGCTTGTAAATAAATAACTGTAATGCGTGTACCGGAATCGATGTTCAATTTCAATTCGTTTCATATTTCTAAGTAAAATCTCGGGATCTACTATAAAGCTACGAATAGGTTTCAAATTTCGTTTTAGGTTACACAGTTATTTATCCCTTTCACATTGTCAAAAAGTGTATTTTTACTGTGGAATGTAAACCAGAGTTTGAAATATATTCGTATCATCGTAGCCGACTGTTATACGGAATCAAGTTTATTAGACTAATCTAGAACTATTTTTACAACTAGTCCTTATTATCGTTTAGTTAAAAACATAGTAATTAGATATATTTTACGATAATAGTTTTGATGAGATTCTTACTCATTCTAGTGAAACTTTACGACATCTTCAGCAATAAACATACATGTATGTATTTGTAAATAATGGAAACATTTATTGTATAAAAAACATAACAGAGAAATTATATTTTTCTTGGCCTATGACAGATATTTGTAGATTTACGGGTGGAAGTATCAATGTTTGAGTTTTCAGAATAAGAACTATTTCTGTTCGTATGTGATATGCCCATTCCCCCTTGATTAGTGTCTCTCCGAATCTTTTAGCCATACATATACGTAATAATACGTTACTATATCACAGTGTAGTGTCATAATTATTTGTTTAAAGTTGATGTTAGGCTTTAAACTGATGTACTTAATAACTTAAGTTTCGTTTCGTAGTGCAAAAGTGTGAAAGAGACCAAAATTATATATTATTTGAAACAAATTTTGGTTCTGTGACAACCAAAATCCGAGTAGAACGTAAGTTAGAAGCTTAATTAAATTTATTTATTTTTGTGATTAATTCGTACCTTCACTCGATTTTGTAAATAATGAATTGCTATAAACGATGACGCTGATCTTTAACGTGTATAAATAAATATGTCTGCCAAATTAAAGCCCTGTTTCAATCCATCGACATTGTTATCCAGTGAAGTCTAGAAAAAGTAAAGGTGCTATTGTTCTGACCATCTTTTGTCTCAAATTACTGGTCGAAGAATCTCTGCAGTGTTGCCGAAACGACGTTTGAATAAAAACTAAATACTTTGGTAATTTATATAATTTAGAGTGGAGGGAAAGAATGACGGCTAACGAACGGTTCTGACACCTTAAGCGAGATTACCGAAGTTTTTCATTTCATTCTCGAACTTTCTTGACGGCTTATAAACGAGTGTTGGGCAATTACCGTTTTTATTCGATGATATTTTAAAGGCATCGAACACTTTAGTATTATGGCATTTTTTGACGTACTCCGAAAGCTAGTGTTCACCTACGAGCTCTTCTCTAGTATTTTTTCGGGATTGAGTTATTTAATGTGGTACTACAAACAAAAATATTTAAATATATGTTTATTCATTATACGATTACATTTAGATAATACTATCTCACACAAGACTCTACTTTAAATATATTTAAATTATATAACATATTAACAAAATAAATAGGGTGTAGATCTTACTTTTTATTTATTTATTATACGTTACGTGCGGCCTAAATATTTCATAACAATAAATATATGATTTATTAAAATTTAATACTTTTCAAGCTTAGTGTAGATTTACCGCTTGAATAAACACCAATAAAAGTAATCATTTCATAAAATCCTTTAGACAAACACAGAGATTTAACTTCGGTTAAAGGAGAGCATTGGGACCGTCATACCTCCCCGGATAAAACGGTACTATTGTCTAGGGATTAACGTCAACGAATTTGTTGTCAACAAACGCCTGATCAAACAAAAAGATTTGTGCGTCCATAGCATAAGGTACCCCATTCAAACTATTGTCATCGCGTCCGTGCCAGCTTTACTACTTAACCAGAATTTCTCGAAATAACGGGCCACAACAATGACTTCCCTTTTAAAACGCACGTAGAAAAATCATCTAAGTCAGCGGGCGATTCGAACAAAAAAAGCGAAATAAGTAATCGTAAATTCCGCCCTATCTATTAAAAAGCCAATTACGAACTTTGAGTTTCATTAAATTGAGAAATCCATTAAGCTAATCGCTAAGTTAGGAGCCACCGACGTGACGATTATGAAAAGGTTATTCCGACATGCAAATGCGAAGGCATCTTAATGTAAATTACGTGTAAATGGAAGACAGAACCGACATTCTGAACTATAATAGACGGCTGCATTCACGGATCCCCATATTTCTCGTCTCGAGATTAGATATAGGCTTTTTGTTTTCATATCGTTAAACTCTAATTACGATACTTTTTAAAGAAAAATAAACTTAAGATAGTCCCCTTTTAGTATCGGCTTCTAGTTTTCCCATTCGTTTTCATTAAGTAAAAAGTTATTCAGTTTGCTTTGGAAATCTATGATTATGGTAACGTACGGCCATTTATTTTAGTTACCCATTTTATTCTTGGGCCGCGGTTCTAGTATAAAGCATAGGCTCATAAATAACGGGGAAAATAGAAGGTGAACGCTTTCACGAGTATCCTTTTGGGAGCAGCCAAAGCATTCTTTTAAGATTTATTACAGAACTTGAGCACATTACTTATTCCTTATGTGCCTTCGGTTACGATAGTCCCTTAAAATGTAGACACTTTTTGGTTGCATTTCGTTTTTAATCATACTGATTAGTATTTATTTTGTGACCCGAATCTTTTGAAGTTATTTACTGTGACCGGAATGAAGATCTCGGATCAGTTCTATTATGTCTATTTGGGTCACAAAAGAATCGTGAATGTTGTATAATCTCCTTACAAATATTTTAGATGCCAAAGTGTTCTTATTAATGGCGTTCGTTGCGTATATGTATCACCTGAAAAGTATAACGAAGCTACATGGTTTATGGAATGCAGATCGCCGGTGGCATTTTCGATATATGGGATAGAAAAAATCGCAGCAGGTATATAAACCGACTCATGACAGAACAACAAAAATAACATCATCAATAAGATAAAACATTATAAGAATATCATAAGATTCAAGGAAAATCGTGATATATTGACATGGAGCATTATTCGAACACAACATGTTATGCGCCATGATCTGGATTATCCCGCGATTACAAATCCTTACTCCACGTCGATAGATAACCTAACTTATTGCGAAAGATATTGCAATCGGGATATTTTAAGTTGATCCTATCTTAACTGCCGATGCAAAGCGAACGTGTGGGACAGTCTTTCTTGTTAACGACTTTCAGTACAACTATCTTTTATGTTACTGAAATGTTGTCTGATAATGTTAGTTTGTTGTTTAAAAGCTTGGTACGTTTGTATTTTAAGTTGTATCTGTGTGTCTGACGTAGGTGTCGCTCGTTACTTACTCCGGCGAACCATAAAATGGGTGTTAAAGGTCTAAAGTTGGAAGCTACCGAGTGTGTTAGAATAATGAGGCTTAATATAGTCATATCTAATAATATAATATACTACTCGTATACCTACCTATGCTAACATTATAAATACGAAAGTATTTTTGTTTAAAACAGCTAAACCAATCTTAATGCAAGAATCATCCACATTTATCCCCGAAGGGCTGAATTGTATTACAACTGCATTTCGCCAGTGATTATTTTAATATTATCCTATCGGATAGGGATTATTTCTTGACAAGAAATCCCAATAACAAATATTACACAACAAAAAAATTATTAACACTGCTGGATTGAACTCGAGATCTCATGTATAGCAATCATATTTATTACCTTTTGTTTGACAAAACACGGGAATGTCACAATTAGGCCTACTTTTTTATACCTATATGTATTTCTATAACATTAATTGTTGAATTTGAGTGTAACAACTTTGAAATATACAACGGGTGGAACAAAAGTGATGTTTTCTTATGATTTCACAATGTTACCTCTTGCCGCATAGATAATATGATGATTATGGGATCTTACAGACATTGAAATATCGCACATAAAATACACCCGGACTGAGTACAGTTAACGCACATTTTTCCGTCCCGAAGATCAATCGCAATACCTCGGGGCATTCGTAATGGCGAGGTGACATCACAAACAACTGCTTGATCTATGCAGTCAATTATAAAGGCAATTAGCCTTAGTACTATTATTTAAAACATTTAAAGTGTATATGGACAGTATCTAATAAAACTTAGTATGGATGAAACCTACCGCGGATGTGGACATCCCGCAATTGAATATTAGTAGCTGGAACCGGTGCAATTAACGATCGGGAAGGATATTGCCATTATCGGTACGCTTAGTAGGCGAATAGCGTTGGTATAATGTAGTGTTATTGTAGGAGGATACTGCCCTTGTGGTGCAGGGCTTTTATGACCCGCGAGGGAAATGATGGGGGTAACTTATTAGAGGGTTGAAATAGCTGCACAAGCAGAATTGCTGCAGCTTTACTTTGTGATCTTATGCTATTGACTCATCGGGATAGAAGCCTTGGCAAAGGCATAAAAAATCCATATGTAGGTATGATGTGTTTACTATTTTAAGACTAAATCTGAGCTAAATGATAATATTTACTGAGAATGATTTACTTCTGTTGGAGTACTTATTAATCATTGTATGTTATACATAGTATGTTGTATAGGTATATCATAATTTATAGGAAAGTCCAATACAATTATTTTATGGAAAATAAATCGACCAGTGAAAGTGTTGTTTTGTTTTAACAAAGCACTGTTCATAATACTATAAGAACAAATAAATTAATAAGAATAAATATACGATCGATGTACATATAATAGCTACAAAAAAATAAGAGATCGATGGCGTAGTGGTTAGTGTAACTGACTGCCACGCCAGAGGTCGCGAGTTCGATTCCCGCACAAGTCAAACATTGTGTGCATGAATATGGATGTTTGTCTTGGTCTGGGTGTTTCTATGTATAATATGTATGTATTTACAAAAAAAAGTATGTATGTATGTTTATCCATTGTCTAGTACACATAGTACAAGCTCTGCTTAGTTTGGCCTAGATGGTGTTGTGTGTATGTGGTAGAATATTATTATTATTATTATAATCTTAACCTAGTTTAAAATAGAAGCAATACTTTAGTTTTTATCATAACTAAAATACTAAAACAATTTAAACACTATTGTCAAAAACATTGTTCAAGCCGAAGCGTTTATTCAAGAATTAATCCATCCCACAAATCTTTAGTTAGCTAGATTAATCCACGAATAAATTTAATTATAGTATATTTATTTCTTCACCGACAATGTACTTAAATACTTCATGCTTAAAATTTTAATTAAGTTTCTTAACTAAATTCATTATAACATCTTAGTCGTGCTAACCGAAAGTTATAAAAGGCTAGCTAAACATAAACACTTTATTTTGCACCATTTTTACCCGCAGCTTCGGTTGCTCGGAAACAGTTCTTTATAAACAAACTCACATTCGCAACCTAACTAAATGCATACGTAAATGCGAATGTGAGATTGTTTATTCGTTTGTTACGCTTTACACCTTAACTACTCGACCGATCATCATGAAATTTTGCATACACGTTGTAAGGGAACATAAAAGGATATACTAGAGTACCTTATATCCAGAAAACTACTGATTACACTGACGCAAGCAAAGCCATGGGCAAGATTTAGTTTATGACATAAGTATGGAGTTTCTGTCGTCTATACAGGACCTAATAAGTAGATATTAAACCACACAGGATGTTTAAGAATTAAAATACTTTTAATTACATATTATTAATGCGGGCGCACATAGCACATTAACATTTTATTGCATCCATTCACTTTGAGTCGGCCAGCGAAGATTAGATGTCGGAAACTCACGTTATGCGATTACTACTAGCCTTAATGACTGTCAGATAGACATTTGAAAAGCTTGAAGTAGTTTATCTACACCGCAGGTTTGCATCTGGAGCCGTTATCATATTTATATGGCGAGGAATGGTTTGTGTATCTGAGTTTAATATTGGGATATCCGCATAGTGTGAACAGAACAATCGATTGATTTAAATCGCCCATTGTGACTGACTAAATCAATTGATTGATTACTAGACAACGGTTTAATAGCTATTATAAAAATACATTAATAAGCTTGCTATAAATGTTTAAGTACTCTCTGCACCAACGGAGGTGCTAACTAATAATAAATTTCTTCAAACATATAACTAAAAATCTTATTTTACGTAAAACTCGCAAAAAGATCGGTCCTTATGCCTGGCAGCTACGTATTTACAGAAAAATAAATAGGTGTCTAGATTTAAAATAAAATTTATATCGATATTTTCTGTAAAAAATATGAATAAGCAGTTAAACACCCGTAAAAGTTCAACCAGAAGCAAAGTTATCTATAAAACACATCATTTTTGGTAACCTGTGGGGATTGTAGCTGTAACACACGTCGTATTTATTAGCAATTTCCTTTTTTATTTGTAATCCTTCAAATTAGTTCCGTCCGTGATGTCGCCCGCCCCTAACATATTAATAGATACAATTTATTGCCAAAATGTACGTAGTTAAAAGTTTACTTGTTATTTTTCTTTTCAATATTTATATTAAAAGTTTTAAGTACTTATATCAAAAGCAATGTATCTTTTCCAAATAGGCGTAACTAACATAAGTTATTTTTAGTCATCAATGTTTGTATATCGCATTCTATATAGGCTAAAACTTCTAAACTTCAACATAAAGCGATTATTTACTGATAATAATATCCATTTGTAACTTTGTTAATAATAACTCTAGAAAGTTTGCTAATAATAAATCTCTAGAACGTTGAGGAAACTGGCTACATAAATATATTATATAAATATATTTTTTAAATAGATTTTGCTTTGCCGGTAACAATATTTATCGAAAATTCTGGACTTCTTATAAAATACACATATTGATAAATGTGGTATTACAATGTACAATATTTATCAATAAAAAATTGAAAAACAATGTACAAATGGAATTACTTACTTATGGGTATTATGCACTATGCCCTAAAAAGCCTAACTCGGAACTAGCATGTTACATACAGATTGGTAATAACGTTTGTGTGACTTTAAAGATACGGTTGAATTGCCATATCTGAATGGATAAAAATCCTAAATAATAAAGCAAGCCGAGTGTCGTTAGCCGCTAACTAAGTGGTACCTACTCTCAGCGTCTGAAGACCTTAGACACGACATAATGCCCGGGTGCTTAGACAATGTTCTGAGATATTTTTTTGTGAATAGCTCTCCGTATCGACTGAGAATTGTTTTGACAGCCGGTACCTAAGGGCTTTACTTCAAGACCGTACTACGAATTTTACTACTTGAAAATAAAACTCGGAACTTCATCGCCGGCAGAGTTTGTTTATCGCAGTAAATCAAGACAACAGTCTACTGTATACTGAATGTTAATTGATAGGAAATTCACGTTGCGCAATTACCACTAGTCTCGGCTGTCAACTGGACATTTCAAGAGCCTACAGCATGTCTGCTTATCTCCACTCGCGCTAGTGCATTTATCAAAGAGTTACGGCCGTTTCATACTACACGCTTTAGTAATAAAGGTAAATAAACTTGTATTACCACTTAAGGATTTATTTTAGAACATTGAGTATTAGTTTGTTTCCTAGATAGGTGGTTGCTGTTTCAATTACTAAAGTATAGTGAATTCCAGCTTCACTCGGAGTAAAATAATTTTTGTGATGCTCCAAATAACCAATATTCAATTTAATATACAATATTCAGAGTCAAAATATTTTAAATACGAAATATATATTTCAGTGTAAAAATGTTTAGAATACCAAAAGTTTTATTTTAAATTTATAAGCTTATGCATAAATTTAATAGTTTATAGCGAATATAATTAATTATTCGCTACAATTCAAACAGCAGTTGAACATCTTCTTTTCAAAATATGATTGTATCCGTGACTAAACAGGACCTAAGTACATGCCATTGTAAGAGCGTCTGTTTAGCAAACAAGCAAAAGAATTTCGTAATATTCACACGGTGGCAAAGTTAAAAATAACGGGTCTTTTTTAAACAAATGTTAATTATTATGGCGCTCGTGCGAGATGATTACACCAAGTCAAATCGTCCATGAAACCATCGCTTAGCATCAGGTGAGGTCAACCGAAAGTATGCTCAGCATTAATATATATATATATTCTACTAAGTTAAATATATAAGTAATTTATAGAGCTTTCAAGTAAAAAAATATATATAGACGTAGTAGGTTAGTAGCCGCTTTCATTTATTTTCATAATATTATTTATTTGTTCGTCGTAAGACGTCCAGCGCTGAACACAGGGTTCTCCCGAGGTATTCCACAATGAACGTTGTTGTGCCATTTGCATTTAACGGCTCCCTGCCACCTTTTGTTTTTACATGCCAATAAAGCAATATTTACGGTAGGAACGAACGCAGTATAGTATTTTTAGTAGGATTTTTATTTCATATTTACAATAATAATGGATGCTATTATCGTTAACTTATATTTACGCTTCAGAAATCGAATTTCATTGTAACACTTACAATTTTTATAGCAGGAATTTCCATGAATCTCAAATTCGCGATAAAACCAAACGTAGCCGATGATTTTTATTCAAAAACAAAGAGATTGTTTACATTTTTATTGCTACGTGTATTCTGTTTTATTATGACTCAATCGTTCTCACACCCAGGGGAAATGCCCATCCATTGGAACATGATGAAGATATGTCGAAATAAACGAACAAATTATAATTATGCGAAACATTTTCTTCAACTATTGAATTGACATTGCGCAGTAGGACATCCGTCGTTGTCTAAATAATAATCTGCGATTCGACATCATTATCTAAAATAAAATCTTGTAATAAATAATTAAATCTATAAAAGATGTTGTAACTGTCTGTAGCTAATAAATTAATCACCAATAAAAAAATGATTTGCACGCAGGTGTATATTTCACGGATATCATAATTTTTATACATCTTAATAAAACCGCAATTAGCACCAATTTGCTAAGCCTTTTTAAGTACAATAAACACTATCTCTATAGATTTTAGATTATTATTTTTGTTTGTAGAAATAAATAGACGCAAAATCGTATCCACATTTGTAGGATTTTATCGCGTCTTTATTAAGACATGTATTATATTATATATTTATACATTACTCTAAAAATAACGTACTCCAAAGGTTCAAATACTTTTAAACTTTGATTTCCATAATATTTTCTATCATTACGCTTGTAGATACAAACGGGCTTAGTGATATTAGTACATGACGCCTACATTTAGCCAGCCCTATAGTAACTTACAAGGCATAGAAATACAAACAACTACTCCTCCAGGAAAGTCTCCTACTTAGATCCTGGCATACATTATATATTCATCATGAACTCTCGTCTAGTCATACTTTTAAGCTAGTCTTTCTTAAGTATGTTTCGAATATGGTGAGAAAACGTGCGCCAAGGTGTTCTCTTGTCGGCTGTTTTTTCAAGTATGTAGTCGTCAGTTATTAAAAAAATACTTTTTGTCCGTACCGGGTATCGTACCCGAAACCTCACACAACGCCAGTAAAATTGAAGACAGATACATATCCGCGGATAAAACCCCTAACAGACGATTCATTTAAAAATACTTAAGTATCTACACTTGAACTGCCAACTTAATGTCTGCGAATATAAATTGGAATTATTAGCTTCTGTAATTTCTGTATATACTAGCGAAACTATTCTGACAGTTTGATTCGTCGAACAGAGCGGGTAATGTGAAGCGGCTTAAGCCTGAGGGAGCTGCTGCACCGGCGCAGTAATGGCCGGCTGTCAGCGCGTGGGCGATCGGCTAAACATCACGTTGTAAATACACGGTAAATATTTGTCTTCAATATAATTACTGTAATTGTTCCCGTACGTACGTTGACGTTCATTAAATTAATTAAGTATTTAAACACAATTTGAGGTGCTAATGTCTCGACAATGTCTGGCTGGTGATATTTTTGTTTACTTCTTTTTTTGTTGGTCTCCTTGAAAAAGTTTGCCGACTTTAAAACAAGTTAAGACTGTATTTAGTTCGTGATATCTATGATTATAAGCTGGTTGCAAGCATAGGAATCAGGTTGTAATGTCAAGTAATCGAATGTCGAATGCCTTGTGAATTTATACTTCCCGTAGTTACGATGTCGCTTTGATTTATTCAGAATGAGTATACATTTTGGTTTTGAATTTAAATTGATCTCTGACATTTTACAGTTGAAGCCGGATGTAAATTTAGTGCGTTATGGCAGGAGAAAACTGGTGTAGTATTATTATTATGTAAAATTGATCGTATGACATAAAGCATTTATGCTTTCTGCAAATTTCTATTTGTTTGTTTAGTAGTTTGTTCCGTAAGTTTGCTGCCTCTATAGAGAATATTCTTATGAGGTAATCAGCAAATTTTTAAGAATGTGTCTATGAGATTTTCTAGTCCGTTACTAGGCATACACTTTCCCCAATATGCGCTCAAAATCCAGTATTTCGCCTATTGCAAATAAAATATATATGCAAAATGTTATTAAATAATATATATTAACTATAAATATAAATAAATGTATTAACTAATAAATAATACAAATTATTTATTGTTAATGATATAATAATAATTCAATAACTTTATACGAGGTATTATTTACTGAGATTCACGGTTGACCTTGCATTACAGTGAGTATGGCTGAGAGCTATGGTCTCTCCGCCCTCTATCTCAAATGTTATGCTATACAATTTGTATAATAAATGTTAACATCATTGGAACTATAGAAACCGAGATAACCGCGAAAACTGATTTTTGTGACCTTTAACCTTGAATAACTTACAGCGCAGACACGAAATTTTATGAGACTTTTAGACAACTTTTAGAACACCTTAATGAAGGTATACGAGTTTACAGCTTATTATCTCTTATTCCAAGTTTGACCTCTCTTTTTTGCTCAAGTGACTGCACTAAATATGGCTATTTTGGCTTGCTTATTCGGCGAGCTATGTAACTTAGGTTCTTTAACAAAAAATTTAAGATTAAACATTTTTGTTGTAATTATATAGCATGGTAGTTGAACATATTGCTGCTATCTTGCCTTCGGGGATATCTAGCTATTAGAGAGTGTATTTAAAATTATTACATGTGGTTTAATAAACGAGATTGAATAAAATAACTTAACAGCGTAATATTTCATATTTCTTAGTCAAACGCAGCCTGAATAGAGCAGGCAATAGCTCGGCGTATTCAAATTACATTATACTCTAAACATGCTATTACTTGCCCATTCTACAAGTCCATAAATACGGTAGATTAACTTTATTTGTAATTCAAGCTGAGCCATTTCAATACCTTGCCATATTGGATAATTTCTATCACTGGTTCATTTTACTTGAGTTTGCAATATAACGGTTTTACATATTTAAATGCATTTTTTAAATGATGTAAATTATACTTAAAATCTATAAGCATGTTCTACAACCAATACTTAAATTATATTAAGCCTACAAACACATCATACATACATACAACAATATTAAATTTCATCACTAAAACTTAGGCTAATATTTCATCTGGTATGTTTACTAATGTTCTAGGTTTTAAAATATTTTATTTCGCAGTGTGAGGCATTTGTCCAATTTCAGGAGAGAGATTATTCGCAAATTTACTTCAAGTTTTGGTAATAAATTTAAAGGAATTTTATTGAAACTGTTGGAAACATAAACGACTCAAATAAACATTCAAACAATAAGTCTTCTCAAAGCAACCTTACTACTTTAAAATCTCCAGAATACACACAAGTGTAAGTATTACACCGTCAATACTTACTGCACAGTGATTATCTGAGATTACTCCCGACATAACTATTACTCTTCTAGATACCGATACCGGAGTACTTATGAATAAACACTTAGCGATATTGAATGCAACCCGTTGACGCCTCTACGGGGTTACTAAGCTCAAGAGAAATTACTCCCTTTTGCAGAATGTGTATACATTGTGAGTAGTATGGGGAAATAATTAACTCATATATATCAGTGGTTATATACATTTCTATATAGGAGGCTAAAGATTTGTTTTGTAATTATATTAGGAGTAAAAGTAATGTATTAATAACTGCAATGATGCCGTAATAGTTTAATTAGTTAACTCCGTACTGCCAATGCGCTGAGTTCGGTAGGCATCAGTCTCTGGAACAAAGAAATCGTTATCTACATACATATAGTCGCTCAAAATGTAAGCACTCGTTGTTTCTTTGATTTTCATTCCTAAGTCGACATTTGAACGCCGACGTCCAGACATTTTTACTGTGTTTAGATTTCATTCTTAGCGTTTCGGTGGAAATCATAACTCAATATTATATAGTTGCGGCCCAGAACGCAGCCACCTCGATTACATCATCTGAAACAATCATCAAGCCCTCATACGTGCAGTTATTGGGGCACTCAGGACACAATATAAGGTGCGATATAGTTCGGATTGCACTGCACAAACAGCCCAGATTGGGATCGTCTAAGAATCCCCGCCTGAACATAATTTCTTTGCACCGGCCGACCTGAGTTCGAAGTCTGTATAGTGACTTCCAGACCAGCCATAGTAATTTGTGTCCAGCTAGAAGATTTTCACCCGGTGGTACAAATGGGACTGGCAGGGATTCTTCTTCCCTCTACAGGTTGCCCCTCGCGGCTGCTGGTGCGAATGTCGAGGGTTCAACACACTTGACAAAGCTTTTACGAATCTTTAGTCTATGGGGATTTGGGATGTGTCCATACAGAGGGTACCGTGAGTCGTTCTCCATCTTCGTTCTCTCTATAGCCCGTGATTATCCTGCAAGTCTCATTTAGTGCAGTATCCATCAGTTTTGCATGAGCAGATCGGCACGGGACAAGTCCCGTGTGGAGCGTATTCGCCGGTGGAAAACGCCAGTGCCAGCCCTGATGTTCTCATGACACACGGAGTAGCTCCCCATCTGGTAGTGGTAAGACTTTCGACGTTGGAGGAGATTATTGCGGGTGTGTACCTTCTTTTTTACAACTTCGCAGTTTTTCTTATATGTAAGTGACCTGTTAAGAATTTTACCCAAGTATATAGGATGGTTGTTATGTGCTATGGGCACACCTTGCCAGAAAACATTTAGTTTTCGACCCGTTTGTTTGTTGCGTAGATGGAAAACACAGGATTCGGTTTTCAAAGAATTAAGAGCCACTGTTAAATTAGCCTCTACGTCCTCAAATTTGAAAGATTGAGAAGTTAGCGCAAGGTTGTCTGCGTAAATATAAAGGGATGTCATTGGACTAGATGGTTGGTCGTTGGTGTACATGTTAAATAAGATTGAGGCTAGAACACTGCCCTGCGGTAAACCATTTTTCTGTAGACGCCATCGAATTTGGTCGGAGAGAAAATGAACCTGGCAGTGTCGGTTCCGGAGGAGCTCTCAGAGAATCATGACGAATTTATGGTCGCGTGTCGTAGATTGCACCTTCCAAAACAAACGCTTAAGGCTCACCGTATTGTAGGCCGCGGAGAGGTCGACAAACACAGTACCAGTTATTTTACCCCACTCAAAACCCACCTCTATATGCTGCATGAGTTTTCGCCTTTGACTGCAGGACGATTTCACCAGCCTAAAACCCGCTTGCTCCGGAATCAAAACCGGGTCGATCAGTTCCATTAGTTTTTCCAGCAACAATCGCTTGAACAGTTTGAAAGTATTACATAACAGAGATATGGGTCGAAAGATTTTAGGATTGTCGACTGGTTTCCCCGGTTTAGGTATGACTATTATTTTAGATTTTCTCCAGAGTCGAGGTATAGAAGCGGATTCCAGGCAGCTGTTAAATAGCAGTAGCAACCATGACACTGTCGCTGTGCCAAGGTACTTTAATTGCTCTACAGAAATATTATCCACCCCTGAAGCTTAAACGTTTTTTTAGGCGTTTAATGGTAGAAACAATATCGGTTATTTTATAAGGTTTATCTGGTCGCACGTGTTTTCGCTGGAATTTAATATTGGGATTTTTGAAAGGTGACTTGATGGCTTGTCGTTCAGCAGCAGTTGGTGGGCTATTTCGTTTGCGGTGACTTTACTACTTGTTTGTGCTGGAGGACGGTCGCCGGCTAATATTTATGTTATGTGTCATATCTATATTGTTTACAGTATTGATACACCTCTCCTGTCGATTTTCACTTATTCGCGATAGCAACTCTTCACCAACTAAGTTGGTCTCCTCGGCGAAAGGATCACGGCTATATAGAGCTTCATACTCCCTTAACAAGTATGCGGATTCATTCGATAGTCCTGGGATGTAAGACGTTCGACAAGGGCTAAGGCTAGGGATACATTTCCGTGATGTTGCCGAAACGATGTTAACAAATCGCTCATAATTCTGGATGTAGGTAGCGTTATAGCTTTGTCAATTTGTTCTGAGAACTGTTCCCAATTTGCCTTAGAGTATTTAAAACGGCGCTTGAAAGGGACATTTAAAGATCGCAAAACGGGTGGGATGGTGCACATAATCGGTCCATGCTGTGTGCGGGGTATTGGGCTGCATACTGTTTTGGTGCATTGCGAGCTGATGCGATCGCTGACGAAGATTAAATCTGGGTTGTAACCACGCTTCCATCGGCTACTGTTAAACGAGGCCGCTTGTTTTGGCTTATGTAGCAATACCAAATTGTTGGTTTCCGCCCATTCTTCGACAGCTTGCTCACTTGTATCCGTGGTATTGTATCCCCAACTTGTGCTGTGACTGTTAAGATCGCCGATAATAATTTTGGTGGTCTGAGCATTGAAGTTTTCAGGAGGTGGGAACTGAAAGGAAGTACCAGAGGGCTTATAAATTGAAGTGACGGTGACTGCATCGTCACACCCAAGGTATACTGTGTTGATTTCAATTTCGTTCTGAATCGAGAATTTAGCTGACTTTATGCTTACGTCGAGAGCAGCACACACTGTGTCACCGTGCTTTGGATGAGAGATCTCGGCGTTAAGCGTAAGTCCAGATACGTGTGGCCGGTTGTGAGTTTCATCTCTATGAGTTTCTCGGATACACAACGTCGCACTGTGTCATACGACATAGTTCAGAAAGTGTTTCTGACTTGTTTTGTGAAAAACCCTCGATGTTAATAGAGACTACGCACAAAAGCCTGCGCGGCTTTTGGGCTGGACTGATAATGTTTGCCATCGTGGTGAAAGGATTGGTCAATCGTCGTGAGGGATTCCTCGATTGTTTCCCGGTGCGCCGTACGTATAGGGGCGTCGTAAGATATGACGCAACGGGGAGGCTCCTTTCCTGCACCTGTATTTAGATATAAATATATTATATCATTCGTATTTGTAAAGTTATCAAATATCATCTATATGGGGAGTATGGGACTAACCGAACGCATCACTACGACTGCATACAATAACAATTTAAAGACTGATATAACAAACTGGAAAACATATGACGCACTACGCCTCCAACTGCAGACAACTGACTCAGTAGTCAGCCAATCTCTTCAAAAGCTTGATGTTTTAAATAAATGACTGCAGTCAACACTACGCAGGAATCAATATGCATATGGTACGAATAATAAGGTATATGAAAAACTATTTATCTTCGACGAGTTTGTGGGATAACTTGCTTGTTATTACTTAAGCCAAACTTGGTCGATTATTTGGTAAGGAAATTGTAAATACAGTTTTTTACAGTGGAATAATAAAATTATTAAGTCGGAAAAGTTAAGTGTAAGTCTAAGAAGCCTTCGGGCGGTCTAAATTACTCTTATTATACAAAGTTGCTCTAAGTTTGCGTCAACAACAAAGGAATGGACTAATCAAATCAAATTACTTAATTTCACTGTAGGTAGCAGTTTGCTCGTATTTTTATAAGCGATTTTTACCTTTAACTTGTACGTTATTGTTCACGTAAACAACCTGGTTTGGTAGTAGAAAAGTCTAGTTTGGTAGACTACTAGGATCTAGGATTCTAGAAGTAGATTCTAGTGGTAGAAATAAAATGGATCAACAAAACTATGCCGGGTACTTGCAAAAGGTACACACAATTTCTACCAGTACAGCTTAACACTAAAAGAATAAGGATATAACCGTACGGCAGTTTAAATTAGCGCCTCTATCAAATTAGGAATAGATAAACAATATAATGATAAAGTAAGATTACAAATATTTTAGTATGAAAATATTCAAAACGAGATCTTGTGAATTTCTTTTTTTATTGTATTGTCTTATCGTCTTGTCGTATCTTTAAACTATGATGTATTATTGATAAGTTCATGTATTAAAAGTATTGGATAAGTAAGGTTAGTATAATTCAATTTCGAGTTATTTCAATGGTTATAAAATGCCTCGGTGTCTAGTGAATGCGACTGCTGTGCAGATCTCATGTTTGATTTGAGTGTTATTGTTATTTTCTGTCAATGTATCTTTAGTAGAAGCATTGAACCTAGACTACTACTACTATTACGTGAGATCTAAATGCCTAATAGGTAAGGTCTACGTCTTTGACATATAGGAGTGAATGCTAAGGTATCTATTTTATAAAGCTTAAACGTATAAGTACATTTCTTTATATTTTCCGAAGCATTTTGATGTATTTTATTAATACGAAATTGACAATTTATAAGGAAATACATGTAAAGAGTGGGATTAGACATAATAATATTGCTTGATAAACAAAATGTACAGTCAAGATGAGTTTCTTAGAAAAGTTTCCATTTCTGGCGTATTTTTCACGTTATTAAAACGGTATACATTATAATCTCCCCCCTATTTCAGGGGTGAGCGCTTGAGATATGGCAGCACACAGAATATTGCCTCCCGCTGGTAGCAATCAATCAATAATTCGCGGAAGCAAGAAATTATCTGGAAATAACTGTTTATAACCATTTAGAAATTACATACTAGCGTTTGATCAAATACGAGGGAAGCTCGATGAACGTTAATTAGCGAATGAGCGTACTGAACACACACTTTAACGTAGTATCCAGTTTATAATTTCTTTGTTTCAATTCCTTCGTGTATATATACAATAGACAAATCACTTTCATAAAATCAAAATCAAAATAAATTTATTCAAATTAGGTCAAATGTCAAAGTTACACGTAATTTTTTTCTGTGAATTTACATTTACTGCCACGTTCAGCAAAGCAAGGGTGTAGGGCTCATGAGAAGAACGGGCAAGAAACTCATAGCCACTCTTTTTAATCGCCAAGTGTACAATAATATTTCGTTTACAAATCATAACTGTAAGGTGCTGCAACCATTTCTCCATGAACTACTACTCAACATACTCAAGCATTTGATAAAATTTGATGGTAGCCTGTAAAGCAGTAGTATGGTAAATAGGAGCATCCACTTACATGTACATAAATAATCAAGACAAGACATGATTGTAGTCCGTAGTTTTATCCAATTGTTTAAATAAAATGTAGTAAATAAATTATCGAATTCCACGAGGAGGATTCCATAGTAATGGATATCCAAAGTCTAATCCATACAATTTTAAAATTTGATTAATAAGTAGCTCAACAGATACAACAGAGCTTACGTGAAGAACTGCGATCAATAATTGTTCTTTGTCTGTTTAGCAAGGGATTCTGTTGAACCGATTTTGTTAGAGAACAAAAAAAAATTATCCAGCTGGGTCGTGTCTGAGTCTTCACTTCTCGTACGCTAATAACAGTAATAACATATCTGCTTCTTTTAAAGTAAATAATAAGTAAGTATATAATATCATTGTTCGTACATATCATCTATTTGCATTTCATCAAAGGATTAGTCCTAGGTTTTATCATATCTGGCAAGTATTTTTTTGGCTAAAGATGCTAGTATACCAAGGACTAGACTAAGCTGTGGCAATTCTTATTAGCATCATCTGGACGCTGCTAATAAAAGTAGCTGTACTGACAAAAAGAAACGTAATACCGCTGTCCAATTCGGGTGTTTACGATCAACAGTCATGCTATTACTTGAATGTACACAAACGAGGCAGTAGTATTGCCCCTTTAAATTATTAAGGATAAGTTGACAATGCTGAAGTCAAAATTCATTGGAGTCGTGACGTCCATCTAATAGTCCAGCCATTTTAGCAGTACTATGTCAAGGCGGCAGCGAGTTATTTCAATGTTACGTGCTCCGTCAGTCAATCTCGATATCACGCACAACAAAATCGTGTCAGGTTTAAATTTCGAACTGAAACAAAACAAATCGTTAGTCCATCGCCAGCGATCACGATAGCAACTTGTTTACTCAAGTTGACTCTTACAAGTTGCGCGGAATAGTAAGTAGTTGTTATCCTATTAGTGTTATAGGAAACTTATTACTGATTCATGATACCGATATGCGAATGATTTTGCGATTTTATTGTTGATATTACTTATATTATCGATACGGATAATTTGGAAGATATTATTAGCCATGATTACATGGAGTTGAGCTATGGAATGCTCAGAAAGGTGTTTTATTTGCCCCTTTCGGTTTTTAGCTTTATGGCTGAAGACCGTCTAACAAAAAGATGACATGAAATAAAGGAAAAAGTGCTGTACTTCAGGAAACTATGAACACTGAAGTATAAAAAACTGTACTGAAATTGAATACACCATGGCTTGTTTAAGTGGCCACTTAAGCACGATCGATGCGCCCAGTGTTGCAGGTTTGGTTTTTGTCAAACAGAGCTCGATAGTTTCACAAAAAGTTATGTCATCCAGATGATCATAGTGAAAGTAAATTCTGTTCGTATTGCAATGTATATCAATAATATAATTCATAATCTTCAGGGGTTCATATTTATATCATCTATGATATTTGTCCAATACTTACAGGAATCAATTTATGATGACAAATAAATTCGACATAAATGCCTCAGCATATATGAAAAAAGTATACATTTTATTAAAAGTAATTATGATGTTGGTCGTCGTGAAAGATTAAAACCATTTAATAGACATGTATCTTCCCTATACAGGAAAAAAAACCTTTACAGAATAATCAATTCATTCTTTATAGAAAGAATAAATTATTCTGTAAAGCTTTTTTTATTAAAGTTCCTCTCTCTTTCTCTCATATTTCATTAGTTTTCCATGGCCGTTAACGTGCAAACTATTCCCCTGGCATTTATTGAAAACAATCATAGTTTACGATAACCTCTTACTATTAGGCGGATATCGTACTTGTTTGCCAACTCGCTTGTATAAAAAAAAGGTTTATGTTACTTTTTACGGTGATACATGGCCTTTTTATATGGACCGGTATCAACCACACAGATTTCAACCGAGGTGATGAATAATAAACATCTTTGTATCTACGCAGTAGCCAATAAATAGCATATAATTTACATAAATTACCTTGTGCTTTAACTGGATACTGCCTGTGAGTTAGCCTGTATAGAGCGGTTATTCTTATGATTTTGTTTTATGGCCTTTGGTGGTAGTCAGGTAGCGACCCTTCTGATAGTAGGTGGTAAAGGCTATGTTCCCTCGACCTAGTTAGATGCACCGCAACCGAGTCACTATCTAGCGTAAGAGACGCAGCAGCCACAGGTATTTTAACCTGCAGGCAGAACAAAAACTGCTTCACTAATGATCCCAAGCGACTTGCTTACACCATGTAAGCAAGTCGCTTGGGACATGCATTAAGCGATATATATGATACGCTGCAATGAGAATAAAACTGCAGTAAAATATATGCAATATTTCTAACGCTAAGGTATGTATGGCTTTCATATATTATTTTTATTTCACTTATAATAAAATGTTGCCAAAATAAATTGATCATTTATTTGGACATGATATCAGAAGTGATGAAACGCGTATATGTACAAAGTAAAGGAAGTCTAAAGAAAAGATGGATGGTCTGTGGTATGACTGATATGGTAGAAAAAGAGTTGATGATGAGATAACGGCTGGAATACTTGAAAGATTATTATTACACCAAACCTTACTGAATTGTGATCACAATTCTTAATGAAACAGGGAATAGCAACGATGATGAGGCTTTAAGTAAACTTTGTTACTTTTTACAGTTACTTTTCCGTTAAGATAATTATAAAGGAATAAAATAATCATTTTTTATAACGTGAAGTAAAAAAAAACACTCTTTAGCATTTATATATTTGTGGAGATTAGGATAAAAATATTTCGGACTAGTTAAGATAAAAAATATGGACATACATAAAAATCAGATAATAGAAAAACAAATATCGTAACGAGCAATAAAATCGCTCTTATTTACATTAACACATCAGGTTTGCTGTATAATTCTCTAATATACATAATACGTCTATCACTAAAGTATTAACTGTTAGAACACCTAACACCACGTATTTAAAGTCGAAAACTTTCAATTAACCTGTGAACCGACCATTAGGTATAAACAAATTAGTATTCAACTTCAATATCCGATCGGAACCTTGCTTGCAATTACCTATGAATAGTCGGTACGAGGTCCAAACTTGATTAAGTACAACAGGTGGCGTTAGCGGGTTAATTATTATAAACAAACCGGTTATAATAATTAGTATGGGGGGCGTATGGGAGGGGCCCCAGTGTCCGTTAAGGCGTGGTCGCTTTTCGGCAACTCAAGCTCATGTATAATTTAACACGCGACGATGTCGTAAGTGGGCATTTTTGGTGATATCAGATGTTTGAATTGAGAATTTTAACAAATGAGATGTGGGAATTTAGCTATCTGTTGTTTGTATCTCGTCGCATGTGACCATGGCTCGGATCAAGTATTAAAGAAATTTTAGTTACTGTTAACAACACTTAATTTTAATTTAGTTTTGTTAGATCCTAGCTAAACCCAGCCATATTTCGCTATGGCTCATTCTGATATATTTTATTTCCCATTACTAAGAAAATGTCGAAATAAAAATTATATAAAACACCCTTATATAAAAAATTAAGGTTGTGTAAAAAAACAAATGAATCAACTGACCACTTTTAAAATTCTGCGGACACGAACATACGAAAGCTGAATATTCATACATACGAAGATCAAGCAATCTAAAAGTTCCTTGTAATATTCGGGCAAGTATTTACACTTAACTTGGCAGGAAGCGGTGTGGTGGCTTTACGTGTTTTTAAAAAACGACACGTCGTTGGTACCGCGACATAAACTTAAACTTGCGCGCACACTTATGCCCGATGGTGAAGTACTAAGAACGACATAATTCGGGCAACATCATAGAGTATTCTATTGCTAAAATCTCAGTAGCACGACAGTGTTTGGTATCGTAGACTTTAGATAGCTAAGATCGTCTCATACTGCGTGGGACCTAACTATAGTTGGCGAATATTCATAAACTATATTAAATGGCTATTCTATTGTAGTAAATGGCTTTGCTGATTATGAGATGCCGAGTTCATTTGACGGCTCGGATAAAACTAAGCATATTTTAACGAAGTAAATTTTAAATAGAACGCACAAAATTTGAAACTCTACCAAGCTGCCTACAAGGGTCTTAAAACCGTAGTTGATGAAATTATAGTGTAAGAAATCCGTCGAGGAACTAGACGTAACTTTATATGTATGTAACTTTCTACAAGTTTTCTTCAGACGTTCAGAAACTCTCGTTGCGCTATTCTGTCTTGCATTTGACCGTTGTCGATACAAATATTATAATTCATCTGTCTGTTTTATATATTATTCATTTTACTTCTACACATTACTAGCATACCTACAACTATAGGTAGGAGCTACGTGTAAACCACATTACTTTGCAGTAAAAAATAAAATAATAACTCCATATCACGTAGCAATCAGCGCACAATTTACTAAACTCTACTTAGCTTGCGATGCGCGTGCGCTGTTCGTGCGTATGGAGCGTGACTCAATGGATGCAGTTTGGCCGAATGTTGGTTCCAAAGGTTGGTCAAAACACAGGACGTTACACATTACATAAAAGTACTTCTACTAAAACTAATAATAAGTAAACAGCTGCAAATAATAGCATAAAATAGAGGCTTCTATAAATTTAAGATATTGTTTAGATTTCGTACTTGCCTCATGTTATCTAGTGATATTTAAACTATAATTGAGAAAAACCAGGTTAGTAACTTCATCTATTTACATAATATAAAAGATAACCGCTTCGGATTTTTACAATTGAATATTGATTTTAAGAGTAAGCGTGGCGCCTACGAGGATCTGAATATTTTTCGTTGAAACCAATGTTACTTCGTCCAACAAATTCCTATTACCAACATTTGTACCAATGCCATGTCGGCGTACTACAGCTTTAATAGTCTAATTCACTTGCAGGGCTCGGCGGCCAAGTTTTTGTGACAAACTAACGTTCGTGGTGAACTTGTGAGTTTTATTGCCTACGTGACAAGCCATCTGATAGGCTACAATACATGCATTCTGTATACCCCCAAGCAGGGAAATAGAGTTGCTGCGGTCGTTTTTTTGTTTAAACATAAATATTCTTTTTATAAAAATAATAAAAGCAGCAGATGGACGGGCTGACTTAAGATGCTTAAGGTAATTATTGGGATACCAATTACGTTGTAATTTTATTTTTATAAACATTTATGTATGCGTCCAATTATGCATCTTATTGGAGATGTCTGAGTTTGAATAACTATATTAAGGCCTGTAACGGCAATATGCGATATAACACATTTTTGAGAACATACGCGATACATATATTTTCAAAGCGGTGCGTTCATACAATGGAAAATATAAAGCTAGCTTAGATGATGATGGTGCAGTAAGTACTTGGATTAATCCCTCCACTGATTAGTCACGGATTCGGAGTAGATACAATTGAATTTCTATTATACGTTAACTACACAACTCGCACGGCAATCAGATGAACAGTTAAGAAAGTATTCAGCTAAATCTAGAATAAGTGTCGGATGCTCATACACCTACTGCTCACGTAATTTTTGTTATATACTAGAATGGTAAAATTAGTAGGTAAGTTAGAAAAATAATATTATTAATTGCGAATGTGAGTTTGTTTCTTACGCTTTCACGCCATAACTTATCCACCGATCTGCATGAAATTCGCATACACGTTGTCTGAGGTACAGAAATGGACATGGGGTACTTTTCATCCAGAAAAAAGGATCAGAAGGCGAGCGAAACCGCAGACAAAATCTAGTCCGAATTTTTTTCTTGGCGTCGGCGATACGTGCAAGATAATAATAATAATAATAATTATGTAGCTGAATCAGTTCTCGAAAATGGTCATGTCACGTTGTACTGGGATCGAACTATCATCACAGACAGGACTGTTGTGGCCAACAAACCTGACATTGTGGTGATAGATCGATCAGAGCGCCGCACAATGATTATCGATGTCATCATTCCGCATGACGCCAATCTCGCGAAGGCTGAAAAAGATAAACAAATTAAATATCTCGATTTGGCTCGCGAGGTTGTTGACATGTGGGATGTAGATTCGGCAATCATTGTGCCGATAGTCATATCTGTCAATGGTCTATAAGCCAAGAGCCTCGATCACCATCTAAAGAGGCTCGCATTGGGTGCTTGGATCAAGGGTTTGATGCAGAAGGCAGTGCTATTAGATACAGCACGCATTGTGAGAAGGTTCCTGTCTCTGGAATCCTAACCACCGGCAACTTGGACCCTGTTCCCGATGCCGGTGGGGTACCATATATTTTATATTTTAAATGTATTTTTATAGGTATATGTATATTTAAAAATGAAAAGTATATTGAAAATATTTGAATAAAGAGTATAATAATAATAAACTTTATTTGTAACAAAAAACAAATCATACAAGTTGATCTATGTACACTTCGGCACATAAAACAGCTACGTTGTACATATTTAGTATACCCGTAGCAGCCGTGCTTGGTAACAGACCTGTATTACAGCTGCTATGCCGTCCTTCTTATAAACTAATGATCAACTTACTAATAAGTACAATGTATTAAGCTTAATGACAAAGAAAAATAAGATAATAATAAGATATCTTTGGTATTGCAAATAATCTTAGGCTACGGTAACTATTAAGGCGTGGCATGCGTGTCCGTTGTTTGAGCGTTTGTGAAGTCACAGGAATGACTCCTAAAGCAGGAGTTACCATTAAAGAAGATAACAATTCCATTTTAATAACCAGCATGTCCAACAGTTTGTAATATAACATACATAACCAAGAATTTCATTAAATTCAATTCGACAACAAACTACTTTCAACGTCGAGGAATGATTTAGAAATACATGTTTAGATTTGTAGCAGGATTGCGATTGCTCACAGAAAACATGCATTAGCTTTATTCAGATCTATGTAAGTTGTCAGCTAGGAAAACGGGTTACTTCGTACGAGAACCAAGTCGTCCCATCAATTCCCGTGGGTGTCATAAAAGATGATTAAGGCATTATAGTACCTGTATACTATATTTGTATAGTGATGTATAATGCAGGAAGCTTGCACTGCATCCCACTGTGTGACATGAGGAACATGGAGTTACAAAATAAATCACAAATATATACCACATCGCAACTATAAGATCTTTGCTAGTTGGACTATTGACCAGCGAAGAGAACGTTCAGTCTAGTCAAGCTATGGGCGATTAAATACCTTCGTCTAGCCTAAGAAATAATGCGATAATAGGTCAACTTTTCTAATCCTCTCAAATTTCTTTACCAAATTTTGGTTTTAAGCTTTTTATCCTGTATGTGCAGCTCCTGAGCACGCTTTCCTGGCCCTGTTTTAATAATGCGTATGTATCTGTGCATAGATCAAAATGTCGTCTTATTGCTTATGTAATCAGGTGGCTTTGTTTTATGTGCCAGAGTTACATAATTTATGTTAATGACCGCTTTACCTCAATTCGATGCTCTACACATCAAATATCACTCGCATTCGTCTTTCTTGTCTTATAATTTAACCAGCTGGTAGAGACCATACACATATTTAATCAAGTTGATAAAACAAGTACTCATATTCATAATTTGTATAAAAAATAAGCAACAGGCACTGATTTTATAGGTGTACTAGCATTTTTCCGCGACTTCGCTCGCGTAAAAATAGGTTTGATAAGGTTATATTAGTAAGAGATCTTTTTAAATAAATTATAGCGTATATTTCAGTAAGGTGAAGGATTTTTGCAAATAGCTTGAGGAGTTTTTGAGTTAAATACAAACAAACGAACATATAAACAAAAAAATCTAATATTTCTCTTTATATTATTAGTATAGATATAGATGTGATGTGCAATCCGTTACAAAAAATGGGTAGTACTTGGTACCTCATTGGATCATATTTAACTAGAAAAAATAAGAAGAATTTGACATTAATAAGAGAGTTTATTTTACTGTTTTAAACTCATTCATTACGACACATCCAGATTTATTACAAATTATAAAAATTGCCGTCTCTGTTCCACTAACAAAACAATGAGAAACTGGTATTTAGATAAATTATAGTATTAGGATTAATGATATCTATAAATCGCATGAGAAGCACGTAGCAAAAAACACAAAAGAATTAATATAGCAACCAATACCCATTGAACGATAAATCACCCTTTCCCATTTTAACTTCACTTGTGATGTAAATTACGAATTTCATGCCCACTTTACTAGCGAATCCTATAATTATACTCAATCGACTTTCGTTCAATGACATGACCATAACCTACAAACGACTCAACAAATCGTTTTCGAGCAAAACTGAATGTAAATTTAAACTTTTATTGCTAACCACATGTAATACGAGACTCGAACATAAACTAACTATACATTTCACCTCATTAAAAACATTGAAACGAGCGGACTCATTTCTCAATGCGTTGCTAGAAACATAAAATCAATTACTATTAGCTTTAAAGCCGACGGTTAACAGATAAAACATAAGTAAATTGCAACACGCAGTGGAACGGCCTACACATTTTTCAGACATCACCTTTAGATGGTATCAATAATTGGCATATCTGTGAACGGCACACGGTAGATCATTTAATTTTCTTAATAATTTTCTATCGCGGAGCGCCCGAGGCAACCCGCGCCCGTCTAGCCTGTTCATTTTGTACTTTTTAGTAATACAGTATAATCAATCTCGCTGTACGGATGTTTAGGCCTAGATGTAGTATACGCGATAATGGAAGAACATTTATTTTCATTTTGTGCTGGAATATGCTATATGTATTGAGAATGGTGGTCATTTTTAAAGATCATACAGTGTATATCAATCCTACACTACGTAAATAAAATATTAGACAAATGTTTCTGTTTAAAAAACGCATTTTTATTATTAAGTGGACTTCATATGGCTTAACTAAATGCATTTTTCAGAAAAAACGACAGCAAGGAGATATATCTGTATTTTTAAATCAACATAACTCGTTACTCATCTTGTGACAAATAAATGTTCCAATAACGAAAGTACGTACAATATTCAGAAGGAGGAACTTGGATAAATATAAAAAGAATAGGCCTTGGCGGTACAGTGGTAGCGAATGCGATTACGTTTATGAGTCTCAGGTTCGATTCACAGGTCGAGATGAGAGTTTTGCAGTATTTCTGTTAAGAAATTTACAGTAGCACGGAGTCTCGAACTGTTCTTCGTAGACACCAAGAGGGACCTTGGTTTCTTGGTAGACAGTCTTATGACGTGAAACCTAAAATTAAATGTTGATGCAGTACACTTATGCCTACCACTTACATACCCTTAGAATAGACATGAGACTATGTACTTATATGTATAAGTATCTAAAATACCATTTATATTGTTCAGAATTCTATTTAAGGAACAGAAGCAGCTTGAAATGTTATGATTTAAATATACCAAGAAATCTAAACTGCGCCACATACAGTAGATACTTACACAGCATTTGCATCTCATATCGCTATGTACTGTAGTAATCTGAATCAGTTGCGTCGACCAGTGATTTATAGGACGCGCTCGACGTCGCGGCATACCGCCGTACCGTGTCTCAACCCAGCAATAAAGGTAATTTCGTTACAAACTGCTATACACAATACCGTTCTATTAGCTCCAAAATGCTATTATGATAGTTCTATTGGTAAATGAATGGGTTTCTTATCTTTTTATAGGCGCTTCTGTAATGTAAACTTGTTTCGTAGTCCACAGTTTGATTTTATTTTTAAGGTGGTATTTACTTTACCTCAATAATCAATTTCAAATCACGTACTAAATGACTTTAAAGAAAATTTGTTTTATGGTTTATGGGTGAACTTCCCATGGTTTGCCCTGGAAATCTTTAGCATAGCGTTCTAGAGTACTTATTTAAAAATATATCATTCTAGAGTCTTCTTATTAACATCAATAGGGTACGGAACTGCTCACCATGAGACGAATCGCAGGCTTATATAGTAATAAGAGTAAAATATTTTTTAATCTTTAATGATAGTTACCTTTTGATCTGATATATATATACATATATATATATTACTGTAGATATATAAGTACATTTTTAAACATAAGGCTCTCTCCCGGAATGTTTGACAGAAATTATGAATTTCCATTTGATACGATCCTAGCACATATTTATTAACTTTGATATACTCTCATTAAATTAAAATATAGTGGTTTTGTTTATATTTAAGTTCAAACAACACCAAGAGTGAAATCATAAGAGGAAGCGCGAGCATAGCTACTCTGGGTTATGCAGCACGCGTAACCTGTTTCGTCATACATCGCTTAGCTAGTTTACTTAGATCTAATAGCTCGAAGTCGATATAACGGTATGTATAAAACCATTAGCTAAATTAACATGGCCCAGCCGATAGTCAAGACCGCTTAGGGGCTTCTTGAAAAGCTCAGTTCACTTTTATTGCTTGGTAGTTTTTGATGGTATTAAAGAAAATTGTTGTAGATGACTTTGCAAGCAATGAAGCAAATGATACAAAAACACAGAGATTTTCTTTTATTTGTAAATGTCAACACCCTTTCTAAGGGTAATCTCTGTGTCGCAGGGGACAATCGTTTAAACAATGGATAAAATAATACCCAGACGCAGAATAAATATTTACGAATCCCAAAATTTTTATCCAAGTTTGGTCGTTGCTCCTTCACAAACAAACTACATTTAGTGTTATGGCGAGACGGCTATTAAAACTACTGCACCTTTGTCAATTAAATCACGTGGATTAATTGTAGGAAAATACTAGCTTAAATAAAATTTTGTAAGTAAGAAGTGAAAGCGTTAGACTTTATTATAATGATATATTATATGATGTGATGATGATATGGGTGACCGCTTAGTGGTATTTCATCTGAGCGTCTGCGTGCTTCGGAGGGCACGTAAAAGCCATGTCAGAGGCCTACGGGCGGCTTGAACAACTCTTGATAACAGGTTGACCACTAACCACACGAAAAAAATAAGAAGAATGATATAACTATTTGAATATCTAGCTGACACCACGTTTCTTGCGTGGGACACATGTGCTAGCTACACACTAGGCTAAATTTGCGTGCTACTGATACAGGTTATGTATGCGGGTAGCTCGCGTTGGTCGTTTACACGATGCGGGATGTCAGCTATTTAACACGGTCATTTTATTTTTCAAGTGGACATTCTGTTTTAAGATGTAGGATCTGGATCTTCTAATGATTGATGACATATGTGAAAGTTTGTAATAAAGATCTTTTATGTTTAAAAAGAGAAAAGAATTTGGACTTTTATCCCGGTATGCGATCCTATGGGATTCATGCGAGTGAAGTTGCAGGAAGAAACTAGTATGCCTACTACGTTATAGCAAATTTACCATTAAACAATATTAATCAATATATCTTCATATAAAGAAGTAAGTATTATTTCGAAACGTTATGAAATCTCTCTCCATTCATAGTCTGTATTCATTCTATTGCAATTTAATAGGCGGTGTTGGTAAATCGTATTAACGTCAGCTGTTGCAGTGAAATATTGGCATTTAATTGATACAATTATAATAAACTACGCTCCTTTAACAAATCACGATTCGTATAGCTTTTGTTTATTGTATTTATCTCATAAACAACGTTTTGTAATCATAAGTTATTGAATTCTTGCAAAATCGTAAATAGTTTTAGTCATTATCATTGTACTGAAATATGTGTTGTGGTTTTCTTGGTAAGATGTTGCTTTTATGATCATTAGTTTGATTCCTTGATCGCGCAATGTAATTACGCTTTTCAGTAGAGAAATTTTCAGTAGCAACATAGAGTCTATAAAAGTGAACGTAAATGGCTATCGACCTAAAAACATAGCTGGCAAGATGTAGGTATAAAATATTTCTGCTTAACGCTTTAGCTACATAAACTAACACCTGTTTCCATATACAAACGTGAGTCAGTATATAAATGTATAAACGCGTAACACAAAGGTGTGGCCACATTAATAAGAAATGTGTAGGGTCTCATAAATAAAATGTAAAGTCGTAAAATCGAATCAGAATTAATGGCTTTTAACATAAAAATGTATATTGATTGATAATGTCTTTGTGAACATTCTGCGAATAACTCTTTGGAACGAACAGTTGACATGAATCAACTGTCATAAACCCTTAGTTGGTTATTGTAAAATCCTGATTTGTATAATTCTGGGTAAAGATAATTTAAGATACTTATCCCATACTTTATTTGTCTCATGCAGGAAAGGAATGGGAAAGATTGTAGGTAAAAGAATAAACCTTTTGAACTCTTATTTACTATGCGAAATGCAGTAACTCTGTTATTACTGTTACGACGATTTCCTAGAAGAGGATGGTACTTCACCGAGCGAGATCATTTGTTCTTAAAATCTTTAATTATTAGCAATTTGGATTATAAATCTAAATATATAAAGAGGCAAAGACAAAACAGTTCTATACCATTATCTTCTCTGTTTGCGATTTTCTTAATTTTTAGCTATATTGACGAGTTACTGAAGAGAAAATAAAAAAAAATTAAACTGTTTTTTTAATGAAAATTCATATATGAATGTCACAAACTTTTAATAATTATTATAGTAAATTTTAACTATTGGTCAAATACAAATACTTGTATTAGTTCAATAGTTAATGAGTTCACGTCAGTAGTTCTATCGGTGGGATTCCAGCCCACGATTTTCTCAATTTATTTTATGCTAACGGTTTGTACATGGCATTTATTTAAATTCTAAGTTTGCAAGTATTTGTCAAGCTAGAATATTTATCAGGCAAAATATATAATAATATATAACGTCTAACGATGTACAACTTGTAACTGAAAGACTTCATTATCATACTTCTGCGACAATCCACAACTCCGTAAACTCAACATGAATTAACAATGATAAAACTGCTGATACTAGAACTATTTAGTCAGAGAGAATGGCTGGCAGGAATTAACCAGCAGTTATAACCATCAAAGTAATTGAATTATTCCAGATAATTCTATTCTTTTTTTATGCTGACTTTCAGACAGCATGGATGGCGCAGGCAGGTTTAAATGGTCACTTCGCTATCGCCACTGCGTCGAGTTCCGTAGGGTCGACTCCCTCGAAATAAAAATTGTGTTCACAAATAGTTGTTCCAAATTTAATTGTATTTTGTGCCGTTGTACGAATGTTTGTAAATATTCCCGTAACACAAGATTTATTCCCAATGCGAGACTTGTCTATTACGACAATACATAAACATAATATTGGCAGTTAATTTGCGAACAGCAATATAGGATTATGATGATTCACCTCCAAATATTCACATAATATAATAATGTACTCATTTAGCAGACTATAGAAATATACATATTTCATGAAGATATATGGTCTATTCCACTTAACTTTGAATGTTACTTCAGAAAACGTGAGGAGAATAGTTTTGTATCGATAAAAACATTCGGCTCCTAATGAAACACCCACATCACCGAATTACAATATACTCATTTTAAGTAGCTGGTCTTCTTATCACCTTCTCGATTATATTTCAAATGAATTAGCTACCGGTCCGCGTAATAAAAAACATATGACGTCGCATTTTAACATATAATTAATAAAAACACACTCAAAACAATATTGTTCCAAAATAGCTTTTATTATACCTGGATTCGAATTTGCATAATGTGAATCTATGCACAGAGGATCTTATATTCCAGTTCTCAAGGTTGAAAATCGCGTTTAAAGTTTTGCTAATAACGTAACATATACATCAGTGAAGAATGTTTTATTCAATGTATTGAATCACTACAACCTAATCTTAATTGGTATGGCAATTCCCGGCATAATTGACATTAAACGATTTATAGATGCCGCCATCATTATGCCACAGTATAATAAACATTCAGAATATATATATACTTATATATATATAATATATATCTTAGTATGTTAATTACCAAATGGTGTATTAACAATCAAAATTCTTCACGAGATTTTTAATTTAATTGACTTATTAGCCCATACCAAATATTTTAAAATTAGTATGCATGTAAGTTTGTCCGTTTGAATTTAGTTTCCGTTCTGAAAGTTCCTCGAGTATTTGTAACGCCACTTCCCTTGTTTTGTGCGGTTAAATTTAGTTTTGGTCACACTGACACAAATATGGAACTTAACAGAGATGTCAAAATATTTTCTAGGGTACACCGATACAATGGTCTTTAATTCTAATCACAGTCAAAAAGCATTATATCATTTAGGTCACAAAGTAACACATATAAAGGTCAAAGATTACGAGTTAGTGGGTTCAGTGCAGTTTCTGAATTCACCTTTAGGTTAGATGCTACGTTTAGGCAAAAGGTTAGCCTATAAGAAGATGCCTGCAAGAAAGTCACGGCCACTCATTTAAATAGCCGTTCAATTGTAATTTCAGTATTTTATATGTATAAACTATATCAATAATGTTATCTTCTGCCTTCAAATATAAAAGAGCTAAGTTCTGGTAGCAAATAGAGACGTACCTATTTCCTCATCCGTAACTGAACTGTGTATAAGAAATAAAGGCAACATGGATAAATACTGGTAAGACCGATGGCGCCGGTTTCACCATGAAGAATAAACGGAAGAGTGGAGCTGGTTTTGCACTCGTTATTTAAATTTTATTATTAGCCATTTTATTTTGGGAAATTGCATATATAGCTTTGGCAGTAGCACCTATTTTTTGTACCAATGTAATGTATTATAATTTATACAAATCATTATATTGTACATTAATATTTTTTAGTTCTAGATTAACCCATTAAATCGATAATAATACCGTTTTAAATTTGGATATGTTGAATAATTAATGGGTAAGGTTGGTTTAAAACCACGTTTGCATTCAGTGTCATTCTGCCTTACGTTTACACGTTTGTTATTGTAATTCAGCTTTATATAATTTTATATAGGCTTATTATAATTACTGATTTTGCATTATATTAAAACTTAAATAGTTTTAGTATTTAAGATCTTAATATAATACATTAATCCGACGTTTTGATTACTTTTCAGCTGTGGTCACGGGGTATTCGTCTCAATCATCACCAATTATTTAAAAAACCTTTATAATATTATTATTTAACTATTGATGTTACTACTTATGCAGAATGAGAAATACAATACTAGATCCCAAGCTGGTGGTAGATGGTTAAAATATACGGGTATTTTCACAATATAACTTTTTAAATATTCGTAATTATAGTAATAAACCAGTTTTAAGGAAAACGAATTCATTTTGCAGCTATAATGATTACATTAAATGTTTACCTATTCAACTTGATACAGATAAGTATCAAATGAATATTTAAAAATGTTAAGGACGTCATTGCTTTAATCAATCACGCGACCAAAGTCGCGAGCAGCAACTAGTTTAATATAATGCTAATTAGTTAGATTAGGCTTTATATTGTACTCACGTACCGAATTATGTGATGGAGTAGATGTAATAAAACTATAATTATGCTGTAAATATAGAAAGGTGACATATTTACAACATAAAATTTTTATGTCTCTAATGATATACCTTTATAATGAGAAGTTTTATGGGACAAATATTTTTAATGTGTCTAAAATTGCCTTAAATATAATAAAATAATTTTATTTAGACATTGATAAACATATAAAATTTATTTTCTCATCATGGATTCTCTAACAAAATTAGAGGCACGTTAAAATAGGCGCGTTTTAGAGTGCGCTTCAATATTGTAGAGTAAGTAATGAGACGAAAAAGAAAGAAGTATATAACACGACGTATGACAGCCAGTAAAAATCTAACATCTCTTACTGACTGCCTCTCTTTATCAATTCTTCGCTTTGTGAACAAAATGACATATCACTGATACACTATAAATTTTACAATCATGCAAATCGATTCCTTATTTGTTTTTATTTAGACAGTTGCCCCACAAGGCATAAGTCCTGTGTCGCGGGAGACTTTACAAACATTTAAACAATGGACACAAAGAAATCCCTGACTCGGAACAACCATTTGTGGATCACACAAAGTTTTGTCCCGTGTGGGATTCGAACCCACAACACTCGGTGCAGTAGCAGTGACGAGGCGATCATTTAAACCACTACGCCACTACTTCAATCTTAACTAGGGAATTTAGTCTGGGAGCCTGCTAAGATTTCTTCCTTTTTCCTTTTTTATTCTTTCTTTACAATATTCGATGCTTGAGTATATATCTCAAAAATGGCTTCTTTTTATAATAAAATAAGGTATTTTTGAGTGTAAATACATAAAGTTGTGAATGAGCTCTTAATCGTCGACATTTATAATATTGAGCAGTATATTAAAACACTTTCTGTACATTTATTTCAAATTTCTCGGGAACGACGCAACAAACATCAGCCAGTAATTTTACAAAATACTATAGAATTGTTTTCAAATATCCGTTCGTCATCATATTTTCTATGCTCATAATGACAAACATAAAACTTGTACTAATATCGCCATGAGCATAGAAAACACGTGTAATGAAGCTATAATCATAGTCAAGTCATTTTACGTCATAAAAAAAACTCAATTATTTCGTGGCCATAAACGGAAAATGGTGGCACTTCAATTAACCTGTATGGTGGGTAGTAATTATACCCATGCACCAATTTCGTTGGATTAACCAAATTTGAATTGCTTATTAAGCTGATTGACATGTGCCTTTAATCCCTTACAATATAAGTTTAATCGAATTAACCGTGAGGGCCTGGCCGGTAACGATATGAATTTTAATCGTGTCATAATCGGAGTCATGATCTAATCTAGATAAGAGACGGATCGACGCTTTTACTCGTATACGACGCTATAATTTATTCTTGTAAGTCCTTTTCGTTGTCTGCCGACCGTGTTACACGTTCTCAACTCGATTTGTAATACATATGTTAAGAAAAGTTGATTAACAAAGTCATGAGTCACTTAATTGCACTGCTTTGTCAAGCACCATCTGTCGGAGCTCCCCTTTGATATTAACACTCGAGATAGCTAGAGTAAGCGTAGTCTCGACTAGAATAAGGTTTTCTGTCAAACAATTTAACGACACACAGTAAAAAGAAACAGCTAACGTTTCTTTTTATACCCGTATTAGCATAGAAATAAAAAATAACATTTAGATTTTGACTGACTTTAGAACTGGGGTTTAAAGGGCTGTGCTAAGGCCGGTATACAATAAAGCAGAGATATAACCAGAGTCAATTCTGATTTCAATTCAGTTTGTCAATACTTTTTGAAAATTTAAATTACTTTAAGCGTTATAAAATAACTTAAACTGACTCGTGTTTTGACTGCATGGAGTAATTCGAGTGATTAAAAATTATGCGACCTATGTACAAAATGTTATGGGTTTTGATCACCCATAAAAGATAAAAAGTGATGGAGTTCGTAATTCATATTTAATTTTGACCTCTTTAAAAAAGAACGCAGCTTATGTCAACTAAATTAGACTGGCCTTAGCTTTTTTAAAAAGACTATTTTTTAAAAAGCTAAGTTTTCTCACCGTACACGCAAACAAACTATTTAAAGCGATATACTGTAAATCACATACTTATTTATTTCATTCAACGTTACTATTAATTTTCAGACTAATAGTTAGTTAAGAATAGTTGACAAAATGCAGCTTTAGTGAAAACCTACCATAAAACTTAAATAGATTGTCGCGCTGAGTTCTAATTACTCAGATACCTAATATTTGCTTCAGATTGGCGAAATTAACTCTAAGATTGAAATATTTATTTTACTTTGCCAATGAGGATCGAAACTTTCAATATTACAACTTATTTGGTAATACCTTTCGTGCTTATTTTACTTAATGGTAATCAACTTAATTTTCATCCTACCTCGATTTGCTTAGAAGCTTGATTCAAGATGCACTTCTATCATAAGTTACTTATCGTATTAATCTGTCTTGGCTAGTCCTTGGATTGTTTAGGTCAGGATCTATTGGAGCAACCTGAAAGTTTCTAAACCCCATTAAGTGGTTATATTGGCCTACATATTGCTAAGCGTGCTTGAGTTTAGCCATATTCAAGATAAGCAACTAAGATGCTTGTTCAAAACCACAAATTAAATCTTTAGATATTGTTACTTGTTTATTAAAATTGTAAAGCCCATTAGTTACTGTTACGCGATAATTGCTGTTATGCAAACAGGTTCATAATAATAACTTGCAATAGTTGACGCAATTAGGAAGCGTTATTAGCTATTAAATTATGTACTTACATTTAGTATGTGTAAGCAGCAACTTGGTGGTGACAATACAGATATTTATTAACAAATATTTCAACAGCATGATGTCCTTAGTAAAACTTTAGTCAAGATACTTATGACAGTTAAATAATGATGGAATGAAACAAAAAAATAACTAGCGGCTACATGAATAGAGGCGAAAAACATTTTTTATGACCGAGCGCGAGGCGCGAATTGTAATTTTATCTGAAATTCAAACCGATGCAACCGACAAACTGTTGTTACGTATTAGTTTTGCATAGTTTTATATACCTACAGAATACGTTTTCACGATTCACGCGAGTTGGTATGTTGCACGGAAATACTATAATAAATCCTAACGAAATGCGAGCATATTCACAGCTCTTGCAAAAAGTGTGCTTTTCGATTTTATAGCAGTAATAATATACGGCGGTTGTAGTTTTTTGAATGTTCAATTTAAAACAACACAGAATTATATTCGAACATACTATCAAATAATTTTTATATATTACACCCTATTTCCTTGTTAATCTCCATGTGAGCAATATGACAAGCAGTAGCAATGAGACATTTAGATAGCCTTTGTTTTGTAAACTTTTCATGTGGTAGCCAAAGGATAACCTGGTAACCTTATAGAAAAGGTCCTCTTGGTTTCAATCAACAATGTAGTCTTTACATTGTATAAGCTTACGCAAATAATTGAGGAGTTCCGATTTTAATTATGTAAGTTGAATCATGTATTTGTTTATTACTAAGCTAAATAATAGTTTATTTAATTGGTATTATCATTAACTTAATCTTCATGACTTGTTATATCAACAGTCTACCATTAAAATTTACGTTAGGTCCTTGTTTTACATTAGTCAAAAGTCAAGAAATAAACCATTCCAAATTGTTTACCAGTTTGTTATATTTCGGCCACAAGGCTCTTTCTTATGTCTCCATAAATAAAACAGAACAGTGGTATCAGTAAGTAAGCTCCATACAACACAATGTAGTTTTGTTGACATAAGAAAGAGCACGTTTTCATTGGATTCGTTGGAAAATAAAGGCCGGGAGGTAGCCTGGCACGTGACAAGGCGACAAAAGATCTCCCGACAGGTATTCGACGAGCTCAAAATTGGATAGTAATCGATGCGTGAAACTCTGCTTATATCTGGCGACATAGCGCTCCGTAATACAGAAAACATTAACACATGATCATAAAATTTGTTCGCTTAATTTTCAATTATTCGCTCATTATATCGATCTCCACAAACAATAGCTAATTGTTCGCTAGTGCATGAATTAACTCAGAAACTGGTAACTAACAATGGCCAACGATCACTACTTATGCAGAATTGCAACTTAAACTATGTAATTGTATAACTGCATTACTCGTAAAGCTAGGGGAACGAGAATGTGGACTGGACCGTGGTGAAAAAAGTAAATTAGTATACTCTTTACATTTTATTTTGATGTATTGCGTTATGTGTACCTATAAACGCAGGGGGGTAAACGAGAATTGCTAATTAATTAAAATCAATGATGATTAACTTTTTTCTTTTAGGAAATATTAAATATTATTATGGATATTAACACTCAGAAATGTCAATTTTACAGCTGATAAATATTCACAAAACTCCCAACTCGTTTCTATAAAGTTGTTAATTAAAAATCTTCCACCGTCATTTTTCTCGTTTGTCTTGGTGTTTGCAAACCAATTCGCTTTGCAAACTTTTTTGGCTTCGTCTTCGAAATGGAAACTTTCGATTAAAATGATAATTTATTCAAAGTAATTAGGGTTTTATACTCGGCCTGTCCGTGTGTCCCATGTAGGGGTAATAAGAAGTTGGCCGGCATCCGCCTTCGGACTCCGCGCCTTTATGCACAAACGAAGGTCATTATGATCGGATATTCAATTTACCATTGCGCTGATTCAGCAATAATTTACTTTTAAATCGAATTGTGGCGTTTGAATCGCATTTTATAGCTTAATACCTGCTGCTTGTTTTATGTGTTTCCAGTCATAATTTAAGATACTAGTTTAGTTCTAAAGCGTACTGAGATACACGATTCTTTGTCCATGTAATTTAGTGCAGCATTCCCTAGATATAATGTCTACATTTTATTACGAATTTATATGATTTTGCATGAAGAGTCGTCATTCCGTTCTATAATTTGTCTATACGATGTATTGTGAGTGGTGAGTGAGACATTTACGAGTTGCCACCAGGTAAGCATTTTAATTGATATATTGCGTACGTCACTCTTCTTAGTCGTATAAATCAGCTGTATCTTGTTCTGTTATGATGACTACTTCTCAGAGTGACAGAAGATTTTCTGCATTTCCTAAGTCACAAGCTTGTCTATTAAAAACTTTTTTATTGTAGAATACAATAATTTTTACAGAAGTATATACGATCCTGAATACAAACAAAATCTTATAGAAATGAAATGCCTATGTAATTCGATCGCATGTTTAAATCTTCTAGCAATTCGAGTCTCTCGATCTCCCGGCACGTGGGAGTACCGGCGTATCGAATTAAATCTGTAACATTATGCAAAACTTATTATTCATAGTTCAAGCTCAATTTTTTTTATTTTTCTTCATAATTTTTCCTAGCGCATTTTGTGGGCACCTGTTCGACCAGGTTTTTGAATAGAATGACATCAACGAAGCAGTTCGCCGTCCGTCGAGTCGTCTTTTAACATAAATCGAATGATTTTACGACGCTAGCTGCCTATAAAGATCTCCGGTTTTGCCGTTTGACTAATTTTAATTGCTTTCCGGTTTTTACACCCTCCGCTTGATCAGAGCACTGTATTTCACGTACATTTTATCGTTTTAAAACTCAGCCGGTAATAATTTACAATACAGCGAGGCTTCGATGTGGGTCGTAAATAAACAAAGATTTAATGCAAAAGCCACTTTACAGTCTGTTTGAATTCGCTTTATTTGATGCGACGCGTGTGACTAAGCGTTTATTTGCATTTAACTTTACATTTACTGAAATATCACTGCTTCAGAGAACTGAATGCTTCTGTTCAACATAAATATAATAATAACGTTTATTGTCGCCGTAGCAAACAGTCGCGATACATTCTGATTTTATATCTATTACAAACTGGGTTTATTTTACAATCTGGAACATATAAGTCGAAGTTACTTGATTATTATATTGAGCCAAGATATTATACTTGTAAATTGGTACGCCGCGGCGATTCCCTTTTGGCAATACGCGAGTGATAACCTGATGTATTGCATGCAACCGAAGGGTAACGCAACCGCTTACAATCAAGCGAGTTGAATGCATGAGTCACATTAGTTGTGTTAAAAAAACATGTTCAATATTTGTCGTGTGGTCTACATGACTGCTTACCATCTACTGATGATAGATACACTTATGTAACCAAAATGAAATTATATTGTGTTGTATTATACATATTTCCGCGAATGAAACATTGAAATGTGCTCGTTGGTATGCAAAGCCATGTTCACAAGAAGACTAAGGTGGTGTTTGTATTCGTTCGTGTAGAGTGTAAACACTTTAAGACATTGGGATGAATACCTGTAAAAGGAATGGCCAAGATCAGGAATTAATGTTAGAGGGAATTTAAGAGAGGTATCAGTGGTAGAAAATTTGAAAGGGAATCGTTTGCACGGTACACAGTAATGCAACGCGTAAGTATAAAGTTAAGAATATGTAAATGGACAGAAATGTATAGGAAGGCCCTAACTCCGCCAACTCTAATTGGGAGTAGGAAAATATAAAGATGGTGAAGAGCTTACTTTCCGTGAGCATGGGTGTTGGAAAGCTCCCAAGAGAATACGAAAGAGAATATACAAGGGAATTATCATATTAACCTAGGATCTCGCTTTAACTGGAGCAGGCCAACAAAAAAATTGCAATCGTGAGTTGTATTACATGGATAAGAAAAGCCTACCATGTTAAAGATACTGTGTTTTCAGCAGGAAAGTCATTGTTGTCTTGTGTTATCCCTTGTTGAAGGTTTGGCAAAGCGTGATTGTTGTCCCTGTTGTCAAAGGCGTGACCGTTGGGCGAGAACCTTATGCTTGCCTGAAACACGAGGAAAAGATTGTTACATAATAAAATAATAAGAAACTGCTACTTCATGTATTCGTAGTTACCATTTACATTTGAAATTCATATAAATATCATGTCCGTCGGAAAGATTAGTGATTGCAGTCACATATCTATGTTATTAGTGCAATCGCAGTCATATTTTAATTTCTACGTCAGTGCGTATGACATCCATAGGAAATTATAGGTTAGTGTACAAAATGGGGCCCGACAACTTTATCACTGTCGCTTCTATTACATATAATATGAGCATTCTGTATATAATGATAAATTTACTATCTGTGATTCCCTGAAAGAGTAATCAGTTCTTCGGCAGTTTTGTTTTAAATTTAAAATAAATCGCGCGTGCCTACTATCGTCTATAAGTTTCATTTCCTAAATTTCTTTGATTATAAGTAGTAAGATTTCTCTGGAATAAAAAAATTGGAGATATCTTCCTACTCATAAACAAATAAATTTAATTTCTGCATAATATTACTATATACTTACTAGCAAAATAAAGAAAATGGGTGGATAAGGGGTTCGGATCACTAGTATTCTTATTAACCAGCTGAGCTCAACTCTCGGGTTAGGAGAAAGTTCACATCGGAAGTTTAATAGTTGGATATTGAAACCACGATCTCCTGATCGCAAGAATGATACCTGAACCATTAAGCTACCGCTAATTCAATTAAAAAATGCATGCATATAGACGTAGTAAACAGGATGAATGGAAAACAAACTTAATTGGTAAATTACTTCACCGGAGCCTAAGTCTCAAGTCACGAATAACTACGTAACTAAGAGTGTAAGCGGCACTGATGATTGTGAGAATCCGCTGGTAGGAACTGTAATTGACTTTTTCTAAAACTTTTAACAAATCTTACATTTATTACGCGGCGTCGAGCGCCGGTCGGTAGCAGAGATCGCAATATGAAAAAGCTTTGGTACTCAAACGCAATTGTATCAAGAATTATAAAAGCGTTATTTTTCCTAAAATGCGTTGTTGTTATTGGTGAATGGACTTAGCATGGCATGTATGTTGATAAACGTAATGTAACTACGTAACACTTTTATCAAATTTACCATTTCTCTCCAACGTTGACGTGATGTAAAAAGAGGCACAATGTAGGCAAATCTATGAATAAGCCTTTTTAACAATGCGCTTGTCTTTCAGTCCAATGCGATTAAGCGTTCATTGTCGTTCTAGAAATTTGACTGGGTGTATTGTTACACTATTGACATTGGCTTGAGAGTCACCCTTATGATCTTCGTTCATTTTTGGTAAGTAGTTAGTTACATTAATGTTGCCAGTTGTCACTTACACACACATATTTTCATTGTTGCACACACAAACAATTTTATGACTCCACTTTTGAAACTCAATATATATATGACGCTGTAATTCTTTACGCGCATTCTAAAGCAATTAACCGTCAAGTTATTAAAGTAGATATTTTCTGTGTATTTGAATGCCATTGTGCCCTTGCAACACACCTAAACAAAATATGACGAAACATTTGGACCAGACCTTTACTAACTGACCTAAATGGTTAATTTCAATTTGTTACCAATCAGACAGTCACTCGATACAAATTATGCGCATATATTTCAGTTGTCATAACGAGTGAAATCTCTTGTAGTTTGTATGGTGGGCGTGGCTTATCCGCGCTGTATCGACTGCTATCGTTGTGATATGACAAATTCAGAAAGGCGATTCATATTTTATGCATTAGGCACGTTAGCTATGCATTCGTGTTGGCTCGAATGTATTCTTGAAGTTTTAATGTAGATATCGCGTTCTGTCAGACATATTCCAGAGACAATATTCTATTGTTATAATGATATAGTATTAAAATTACAATAAGCAACGATAGCTCAGTGGGGAGACCAACAGACTGCAATGCAGAGGGTCTCGGGTTCGAAACCACGTCACGCACCTCTGACTTTCGGAAGTTATATGACTTTTCGAAATTATGTGCGTTTGATTTGACAATTATCGCTTGCTCCGTGCCTCGGAGAGCACATTAAGCCGTCGGTCCCGGCTGCCATGAACATCTATGGCAGTCGTTATTGGGTAGTCAGTGCCCTATAATATCCTGACACTGGTCTAGCCCTAGGGTATCGCTAGCCTTAGGGTTGCGGAGGTCAGGTGGCAGCCGCTCCGTGTAAAAACTGATATCCAGTCAAATCCGGTTAGACTAGAAAAACCGACTCCAAGTGACTTGGGAATCATAAAGGCTAGGGAGAAGAGTATTAACATTACAATGATAAACTATAATTCATAAAATTTTAATGGATCATGCTTCAATTACAATTATACAATTTAATTTAACAATTAATTGTAAATAATAGCTTCCGAACTCAATTGCGTAATTATTTTATACTATTCTGTAAATATTGTGATTTCCTGCTTTTTAATAGCATTTAATCCAACATAATATTCAGGAAAAGCGATTTTTGTACAATTTTTGTTCTTTTTAGGGTTCGGTACCTCAAAAGGAAAAAACCGTCCATCTGTCTGTCTGTCAAGACCCTTTATCTCGAGAACGCGTGGAAGTATCGAGTTGAAATTAAAACGATATACTTAGGTCTACAGTCTCTTGAAGCTGTGAAAAAACAAACTACTAAGTTAACTTGAAAAAAAGATACGGCCGTTTATGCCGCAAAAACCTATATTTCAAGGGAATCAAAATTTAAAGGGTATTTTTCGTTGACCTAGAACTATGAAATTTGGCAAGTAATACCGTCTTATACTACAAGTTTAAGGAATAATCTGAAAACTATATATATTATTAAATCATAAAAAACAGTGTCTTTATGCAAAGACAATTTTTTTTTATAATATATACCTACTAATTTGTACGGAACCCTCGGTGGGCGAGTTCGACTCGCACTTGTCTGGTTTTTTATTTTTATTCAATCCCTGTATTATTAATTGACACACACACACACACACACACACACACACACACACACACACATCTTACCAACAACCATTCTCTTTGCATCGGCGTATAATATCAATGACGGTTTGCTATAACAGGATTGCCTATAGTTACAGCACTTGTAATCAAAATCGTTTTCTGAAATTCAGGAATCTAGTTTCAGTAAATATAATTCTATCACTGAACCAATTTGCAGATGTCTACAATCACGCAAATTATTTGACTTAAGTATACGGATGGGCAATTGAACCGAGTAAATTAGCTAATGATTAATTATATAATTAATACTATATAGTATAATTATACTTTTCTAATTTAAAGTGTCCTATACACAAAAAGTGATAATTCAAACAATGACATAAGCTGTTTTGATCAGTTAAACAATCAAAACTATTAGCTGCCTTTTAAATCTCGAATTGTGTGATCTAAAGATCGTCATCTAAGAATAACATCCAACAAAAACATAAGTAGGCACGTACCGGCTTAAGAAGACGACCGGATTCTGTTGTGATTCGAGAGTTTTATAAATCGTTGTTTTACTGTGATATATTGTTTCTAAAAAATAGATACCGTATATTCTATATCACATTATATTTTATAAGCAGATGGCTTGTAAGATAAAACTCAGATAAATGTGATTCGCCATCGCCATGACAGTGAAGTTTTGAATAAATATATGCGGTCGACAACAATGGCCACGACTATCTTTCATTGTCATGCGTTTGACGTTAGGATCAGTATATTCAATTAAAGGACCTCGAAAGTAAATATAAAAGAGTAAATTGTTTCTGAATTTACCAAATTTTAGGTCATTTTTCTTTACCCACACGTAGGCAGAAATTTTTTTAGTTAATTAATTCTAATGAATAAATGTCAGCGACTATCGATTGTCATAGCCGTAGGCTTTACTCGGTATTTAGGGCATTAGTAAGGAAGAAATTATTTTTAGCGGCGACTAAGATATTATATTATACTTATATTGCATTCTTAATACTTATTACTTAGGTATCGACGTACCCGATCCATTATAATATTATAAATACGAAAGTATGTCTGTCTATTTGTTACGCTTATGCTAAACTACTGGGCTGATTTTAAGGAAATTTAGCAAGAAGCTAGATTATATTCTAGGCAAGAATATAAGGCCTTTTATCTAGATACGTTGAATTATGTCTCTCGGGATACACATATGCAAAGCCGCAGTCTAAAACTAATATTTAAACTTAAATTTATAACTGAAACAGTGAAATTGACATCATATTCGGCAATAAAAATATATGCTTTTTGGTGAACAGCATGAACGTTTCTCACTAATAATGTATGTGCTTAGTTTTGAGCTGATTTAAAAACCATGACGTTATTAATGCTGATTTTTCTGTAAAGAGAATAATCATTAAGGTACTATATTAATAAAAAAGATATTTATAAGATAAATGCTTTCCTCAGAAAAACGTACCAAATCAATGATTAAGAAAAACATTATCATAGTATTCAAAAAGTAACAACGGGTTAACAATAAAACTCAAAGTATACTTCTAATTCACTGTATAATTTTTAGTTCTTCGCGTCATCTCTTACATCACGTATAATCAGGCCTCTGTATAGTCAAACTAACACTCCTTACTTATACTAGTTGTTAACTTGTAGCGTTCATTAGCCTATGGCGGTTTCACGTCCCGGAAAACCGTCTTAACGCATAGGCATAGATAATTGAAGCCTAGTTTAGGCACCAGTCACCCAACCATCTTAATCTGTGTTCCGTTATACTGGCACTGTGTTTATGCTCTATCAGAACGGCGGATTTATGTAAGAGAAGCGCTTAGTGTAAATTTTGATTGAACAGATGATGCATGGGCTTATTAGAGAATATTGTTGGAGCTTCGAGTCGAAAAAAATATAGATTTGACGAAAATTTTACAATTTGGAAAGTCATTCGTTCGCTGTTACTGGTCAGTATTATTCGGACATGGAATTTGACGGTTTGAAGTGATATTGATCCTATTCTAACAATTTGTTTCTTTTTCGGTTCTTATTCGAATTTTCTTTTGCTAATACCTCTATAATCAATAATTTATATATTACTAGCTTTTGCGCGCGTGGTACCTAAATCAATACATCAATAAAAAGTAACCTATGTTCCTCCCCGGATTTTAAACTATATTTGTACCAAATTTCATCCCAATTGATTGAGTACTTTAGCCGTAAAAAGGTAACAGACAGACTTATAGACAGCCAGAGTTACTATCGAATTTATTATATTAAAAGTAAGGATACCGGTGTCGCTTAAATTGTAAAATGCTACTCGAATAATGTTGGTACATTATTTGAATTATAATAATAAATATCATATCTGTATATAAACGGCGTTATGCGAAAACATTTACACATTTCACAGATCACTAGTCAAGTCTCACACGCTACAACATATTGATATGATACTTAAATTAACAGTGGCTCTAATCTGAGTAGTTCTGCATCTGATATTAATATTCCTTGAGAGATTAGTATAAGAGTACATGCACTTTACTCAATAGAAGACGCTGTCTGGTTCGGGTACGGTATTTTTATTATATTAAGTCACCCAACAAGTAGTATAAATGTCTGAAACAGCATATTTACAGTTTGCTATAAAATATACAAAAACATATATTCAAAATAAAATATATACGAGTATGTATATATATACATATATTGAATGTGTAAATGTTACGAGAACGTACTATTGGCCAATAAGCCTTCCAGTCCTAAAATAAAATAAACTAATAAAAGAGAAAACACTTTTCAAAATATATTATAGAATATGAAAACCCACAGGCATAGTATACCTCTTAGAAGGGCATTATTACTTGGCACAGTAGTTCTTGGCCATGATTGTTAAGTACTAAGACGAGCCGTCTGGGTACTTAATAATTATAGCCATAATAATTTCTATGGTTATTACTCTTAGCTATTACTACTGCTTGGAGGGTAGAGCCATAACCAACGGCATTGACCGCAGGTTGGCTATCACAATTTAAGTGTCGTTTACTACCGAATAATCAATCTATATGTCGAATTCCGATACAAGATGATATATGATGTTTCAAATACATGCTTTAATTATATTTAACGGTGGAGATAAGCTCTTTCTTTTAGTGTTTGTATTGCGACTGGTTGGGACTGGGAAATTGTATGGAATTGTATGGTTGCTGGTTCGTATATAAAAGTATTTCTGTTTTTTTTTTATATACCGCATAGATGATAAACATGATTGCGGTCCTCCTGATTGTAAGCGATGACAGTAACCTATGATCGGGGGAGTTTGTATTTATGCTTTAATGGTTGCACTGCCTAGCTTGCTTTTTCTGCTTCCTAGTTTCACTGGATTGACTGCTTGTTTAGTATAGATGCAAATCTACTTTACTCGACTCTTCAAGACGAGTAAGGTGCCGATGGTCTTAGGGGAGAGCGCAATAGTCGTGAAGATCCTTAAGACAAGTCTGCTGGGGAATCCTTCACGTGGTTGCCCGCTGTTTATTGGTCTAGTTCCCTCTGAAAAAGACGTAACTAAAACCACCAGACGACCACTGCCTGTGATGGAGAGGTCATGTTCCGGCAAGTCCATTGTCGAACGACAGACGCTGGATAGTAATGACCTCCTTCGTGTTTGTGCCGTGCGCAGGAACCAGTACTGGAGGATGAAGGAATCCTGGGGGTGAGAACGTAGCGAGCCGCTTGTTGTTGTTCGCTGCCTTCAACACACCCCTTTGGTCTGAATTTCTCTTCACACGGGAGGCCGTTAGCTAGCCACTAACGGTCAATCGCCTGTGACGTCCCGTCTGAGAAGCGTCGGCGAGGGTCCCTAACTGGGGCAGGGCAGACAGCGAGGCACGGCACCCGGTAGTAGGTGTGCGGCTTGTTCTTTGGTCGTACATAGCTCCGGAATTCTTTGCAGCGTCGAGTCTCGTCCATCTCACAGGGTGCCAGATTAATGACACTCACAACTGGGAAGCGTACACTGAACGAGCATGTAGAGCAGTAGTGTAGCAAGACTGAACCTTAGCCCTGGACCTTATCAACAGAGAGAAAGTGTTATGGGCTATCAACAGCTTCCTTCCCTTCAAATCCGCAGGTCTAGACGGAATTTTTCCCAGCCTACTAAGACTCGCCGCTCCGGCGATCTCTTGGCAGATCACCTTGTTGAGATATTCAGAGCATGCGTCGCCTACCGATAGGTACCACGGAAATGAAGGAAAGCGAAAGTGGTATTCATTCCAAAACCAGGCAGGAGCACTTTCGCGAAATCTTTTCGGCCAATAAGTCTCACGTCGTTCCTCCTCAAAACACTAGAGAGGCTATGTAATAAAGAAATAAGAGAAAACACCCTAGTTCACAAACCTCTACACCCACACCAACACGCCTACAGCTAAGGCAAATCTACAGAATCGGCGCTCCACAGCGTTGTATCGCGAATTGGAGACGGACTAAGTCAAGTACCTAGGGGTCATACTAGACAGCTGCAAACTGCTGTGGAACAAGCACCTTGACTACAAACTACAATGAGCATGCGCATGCTTCTTCCAATGTAGCAGAATGCTCGGAAAAACATGGGGACTCTCCCCAAAAATAACACTGTGGCTATATACCGCCGTAATTAGACCAACAATAACATACGGTGCTATCGATGGTGAACCAGGACTAAACTCAATACCGTCATCACCAAGCTGCAGAGATTCCAGAGAATGGCATGCTCAGTAATAACAGGGTGTATGAGAACAACACCGACAGCCGCCCTTGAAGTCATCCTAGGGCTGATACCCTTAGACCTCTACATACAGCAAGAAGCGACTATAGCCGCAATACGACTGAAACATCAGGGCCTGTGGGGAACCACCAGGAGTCCATATGCATCGATCTTAGAGCGAGCTACAGCTCACGAACCACTACTCGCCGCCCCGTGTGACCAGATCCCCAAACAATTCAGATAAATTACCATATACCACTCCATGAGGAACAGAGAGATCAATCGGGAATCAACGAGGTCCGAGTCTACACTGATGGTTCAAAAACCACACAGGGAACGGACGCTGGCGTTCACTTCCTGGATCTCAATATTAACACATCTATGACACTAGGCTCACACAGTTCTATTTTCCAATGCGAATGTGTGGCCATCACGGAGGCCGCTACCGCGATCGACAGAAAACGGATTGAAGACTACAGGATACGAATCCTCTCCGACAGCACAGCAATCCTTAGAGCACTAAAGAGCAATAGCTGCAACTCCAGGCTCGTCTATGAATGCCACCTTGCTCTTGAAAGAATTTCGAGGGAAAAAATGGATTTTACAATGGATAAAGGGGCATAGTGAATGACTGGGCAATGATGCTGCAGATGAGTTGGATAGAAGAGGATCGGGAACCACCAGGGAAGGTCCTCCCCTTTCCTCCCTTTACCATTCTCACAACTAAGAACATGGATGCGGCTTCGCACTCAGAGCCAACACAACGAACACTAGGTACGGATAACGGACTGCAGACAGTCGAAAGAAGCCCTGCCGGCCATCTCACCACGTCTGACACACCGCCTGCTCAACCTACAAAGATTGGACCTTCGGATCATCGTGGGGATCCTAACAGGACATTGTCCCCTGAACAAACATCTGCACAACATCGGAGCAACAGACAGCCCACTCTGTAGGGGATGTCTGATCGAAGAAGAATCTGCTACCCACGTGGTCCTGGAATGTGTGGGAGTGTAACAGCACAACGTAAGGAAATCCTCAACAACCCGAGGTCACTCCGTGAAGCCTGCGGAGTCCTCAGGAACTTCTGTGCTTCTGGGCGGAGTTGGGCTGGCTATCTCTATAAGCGGCCGACTCACACGCGTAATGGACCAACCTGGAGTTCAAATGCGGAAAAGGGAATCCAATTACGTTATATTACATTACATTACAGTAACCTATGATCGCTTGCAATGCCAAGGGAAAAGGAGTTCAAGAAAAGCTAGTATGTAGACCGCCGATCTCTTACTTTCCAGACGAAACGTAGTAAAAACTTTTACTCCGGTTTTCTGGTAAAGGATGGTACTCCCACGTTTGAGCTTATGACCAAGCTCAAACGTGGGAGTACCATCCTTCGTTCCATTATTGAATAATCGGCAAAGGCAGGCCTTTGTGAACAAACTTTTACAACCATTGTATACAGGTTGTCCGATAATTAATGGATAACCTTGAAATGTCTTATAGTAGAACTGAAGGACGTTCAGAAAAAAAAAAAATTTATATAAAATATATTAAAAAGTGCAAGCTATATTAGCATAGCATGCTTTTGACTGTCTATCTATTAGCAAAATTAGTGTTTAATAATAAAACAACAAAAAATCGATGGATTTCATTCATTTATGGTCGTAGTATACAAGAAAGTTAAACATGGAAATTAAAAAAATAAACACATATCTCAGGTCGTTTTTCTGAACGGCCATCAGTTCCACTATAAGACATTTCCAGGTTATCCATTAATTACCGGACACCCTGTATATACATTCACACAGTAATTATTCTCCCAAGCAAAGTCTCTTTGGCATTAGGAAGCCAAAAAGCAAAGTTTTGAAAGTGAGCCTTGTATTCACAGAACCATTTATATTAACGCAATAATTATATCATGCGTGAATTGATACCCTACGCTTAAACTACTACACCAACATACATTCACAAATAAAGTCGATTTGATTCAAACGTCAACTAACTGATGTTATCCACCGATCATTTACAGGGTTCAATGAAATCTCCTGGTAAACTTATAAAAATAATTATATTTTATACTGACCGGTCATAAGTATGAGTAATTCGTCTTTCTAAAGAAACGTGCGTTTTAAGCTATCAATTTCATAAATCAGTTTTAAAACTCAAGAATGATTGATGAACCATTCTCGGGTGTAAAGATAATGTAATATCACTAGACTTAACGATAGTTAATAAAGTTCTTATAAAAATGACACATGGGTTTTAAAATTCTAATCCAAGCTGCTTTTTAAAACTTACCATTTAAAAAGAACTGGCAGCCACTTGATTCATAACTTACGCTTCATAAAATATAAAATGTTTCATAATTAAACTATACTTTGAATATTATTTAAAAATGTAATACTTTATCGCAAATGTTTAAAATATCTTGTAACACTCTGTGGATAGATAGAATCACAGACATGACGTCGGCTTAACTAACCTCCGTGCTTGCATGTTGTGCTCATCATTTATCATAGATTTAACATAAGATCGACGAGACGCAGATAGACAAGTCAATCTTGCTCCACCGAATATGACGTCACGTCGAACAATTTACGGACGTCGATATCGACGCACAGAAGCGGAAAATTGTATATTTTTATACACCCGCATAATTTTAGTTCAAGCTCCATTTTGATTATCTATCTAATTTTTATTATTTTTTTGGACTACCACGGATACATCAGCGTATTTACTGAACTGAAGAAATGGTGGGAAGAATTGATTGAAGATCGATGATTGAATATATATCTATTGTCTCGTGATAGTGTCTGCGTGTCACTTAAGGGTGCGTTTCCACTGACGCGCAGCTAGACGGAGTGGAGCGGAGAAGAGGAGTGAAAAGCAGCAAGTGTTTCCATTGAAGCGGAGGGGAGCAAAGCGGAGCTGGTCGGAATGGATCTCAGCAGACCAGAGCTGCTATGATCTTTTAATCCGGTGCCTTTCACTATGATTTCCCACGCCAAGTCTTTGGTTTTATTGCATTTGTATGTTGTCAATCGTGTATCCCATAAACATGGCAATTGTATGACACTTTCAATTAGTTTTTTATCAATTTTGATTCACATACAATGTCGATGATGTGTGAAGTGAATGACGTAATATCGTTAACTAAACTAAAATGCAGCGCATGAGTCCTTTCCTGACAAGTCTACACTGCCCGCCGCGCCGTACCATCCCGCTATTCTCAGCTTTGTGCACTACGCTCGGCACCAGAGCCTGCTCGACTCCGTTCTGTCCGGCTCGGAGCATCATCATCGAATTCACATATATTATTTTCAAGTCCGCTCCACTCCACTTGCACTATTTTAACTGATGCGAAGTGGAGATATCGAGCACTGTGCTTGGCCAGTTCACGGACCACTCCTCTCCACTCCACCCAGCTCCGCGTCAGTGGAAACACATCCTTAAGCTAGAATTTCTAAGTATTATCAATTCAAGTTAAAAGCAAAAATTATGCAGACAAATGCAGTCTACATTTATATAACTAAATCAGGATCTTTCACTATTACGGTACAAAATTAATTGAATCAGCGCACCAGAATTTTATATAATAAACATAAAACCACACAGGAAATTAACCTAACAACCACAATCCCTAATAACCGGCAGAAATGACGTAAAACGTGTCTAATTAGGACGGCAATTGTTTATTCTGGAGCTCATTCCACACAATAGAACCTTCGCAGCGTGTAGGTAAAAGTTCCTCCAATCAAAACGGAATGTTACCACATTAAGATTATAATTTCGCTTCATTCGAGAGCAATAAGTGGCAATAAGGTCCCACTCACGTATTGCTGAGACGGCGAAAGGCACGTATTTTTCGCATTATCGGCTAAATTATTATAAAAGGAACAGACGTGTGGCCAACAGTAATTCTTAGGGAAACTGTGTAGTGTGGGCAACAAAACAACTGAGTGGAAATAGCACGTTCGACTTTTGAATCGTAGGAACGAGCCGCAACTATATGCAAAACGAATGCTGCCACTGCATTTTATAATTCTCAGTATGCTTTCATTACGTGTAATTGTAGTGCATACCAGCTAGAAAATAAAAACCATTTCTATTAAAATTAGAATCTACGCGAGTAATTCTAGTAGGTAATACCGTTACACAGCATAGTTATTACAAAATTCTATAAATTTTATTTAAATCTTTTCTTTCGTTTTGTTCTGGCACTTTTTAATGCATAAAATGTTAACATTAAATTTTAAAACAACATATCACTCAAACACGAAAAATTGTGTAACCTATCTAAACAATGGGTACGCTAACGATTTCCATAGTATAACATCAAAGTGACACGAATGAATTAATATTTCATGTTCGCCATCACTCGTTGATGTAGACACGTCAGAGTCTTGTAAGATCATTTTGAGAACAATGACTATCGAAAACAAAAAATGTTTTGATCAACAATGTAGTGTAGTTTTTGTTGGAGAAATTACAAATAGACAGATTTGGATCATTATTTATGACTACTTTTTGATGCCTAAAGTCATCATTCATTTTTACGCACTCTCAAAAATTGAATACAAAGAATGGTGCGCCATTTTGATTTATTATTACATCCGTATGTACATTTAGTTTTTGCTTAATAATAATAATAAATGTTTATTTCGAACTTTTTAAGAACATAATATTAGATAGGAACATATTATAAATATAAATAACACCACTCAACGACCCACAAAGCCGGCGCAGCAAACACAAACCAACAACGCGGATGAATCCGCGGGCACAGCCAGTAATATTATATGAAGACAATACTGGTAGCTGGCTTATGGAGATTTAGCCAGTGTCTCCATATACTGCTGTTAATATCACCATCGCAACACTCATAAACTCCTGATACCATATCTTATACATGGGATTTTTAAAAAAGTGCATCCCGAAATTTTCACCTCTCCGTGTTCCAAGTTAATATTTATGACCGCGACACAAACAAAACATCGCCGCATTAGTATTCGATCGTGCTTTAAATTTTAGATTCGTAAACCGCTTTATCAAAAGCAATATCGTCTATGTATTAAACATTAGGTACCTAAGTTTTAAATGCGGCCGAAGTAGGGACGTTTTACATCGAAAAGTTTGTAAGAACCTCGGAATTTTTGAGACTAATAAGTGTCGTAGCAAACCCCGCATACTAAAGAGACATCCCGTGCATGGTAATAAGAACTCGGAGAGAATATAAAATGCCAGTATCTACCTACCTATCGTTTTAGAGGGTGCCGCTGTCAGAGTGTTTAAGATAACTCAGGACGTGACACCTATATCAAAGCGTTCAAATATACCTAACGCGTCAAAATCCTTAGCTAAGTCGACGCGAAAAGTCAGCTTGTAAAACTTTTAACCCAAAGCCTTAGTAAAAATATTACCGAGGAACACGACAAGAATAATACTGATAAAGACGAGGAAATGGTTTAAAAAGACACTTAGATGTTTTTATAAAAAATATCACGACAAGTTAATACTTCAAGAGTGTTAACATGTATGTAGATCCTATTCATTAAAGCAAGCGAGAAAAGGGGTACAAACGGGTTTCAATTCAATTTCCAAAGGAGTGTAAGGAAATGATTATTTAGATCTGTGGAGCGAGAAGGTTATTTAACAAAAACGCCATTAGTTTCACATGACAACACTGCGTTTGTAATTTCAATCTACATCATTACCAGGCCGAACTGGATCATGTTCTAAGAAACAGTCAATTTGTTGCTTTGACAAAAAACATCATCCTGCCATAATGGGGTCTTATCGCTTGCGCTGATTACACGTTCTCACTCGACAACAGAAGGCGATGCTATTAAATTGTCATTAAAGTCACCTCGGTGTCATCTGCGACGTCCATTTTCGTGGGACCACCTTTTTGTTGCAGTTTTTAGTTTTACACCGCTTCCAAATCGTTTTTGGCACCCACGATGCCGACTTTTATTGGATTTTAATCGTTATCGTAGTGGCATAAGGATTGTATGGCTTGATCTTGAAAGCAAATAAAGGTTGGCCTGGTTTCGTTAATGACACTCGATGTAATTTGATGTAAATTGACCGCCCCGTCCGACAGCAGCGGCCACGCAACATGTCAACTATGAAATTGTTACCTGACTAATGTTTAATTTTGGTGTGATTGATGTACCTATTTAAGCTTTTATTAAGGAAAATTATATTATGCTAGATCGTCGAATGATCGGAATGTTCGATTATAATTTCCAAATTTTTCCGTCATGAAAGACGCATCGAAAAATTATCTTCCTCAAATCAGATTATGAAAATCGATGATCTCGTTGTTCGCGAAAGTTGAACGAACGGTAAAATTTTATTGATGACTGTCATGGTAATTCCACGGGCTGGTATTACGGGGTAAAGAAATTGCCTCGCCAACCTCCTCCATTGCGTAATGGTCGATGTGACCGCGATATCTTAATAAGTGGTTCTTGATCAAGTACCTTCGAAGAAGCCTCGGGGTTTGCATAATTGTTAAACGTCTTACCATCGTTTCAGATACGCGAAGATGGTTACCATTTACCCTATTGTCGGCCCTTTGAGAAGATCACGATTGGGATTCTCGGAATAAAATCATTATATTAAAACTTCAAGTCTTCATCATTATGTTATCTACAACATTTTCTTTGATGTTCGGTAAATTACAATATTTAGATATGCGCCACAAAGTTTCGTCGATGTTAAAACATTCTACAATTGTGTTATGTAGCTTTTATCTTTAAGATATCCGAATAAATTAAAAAAAGGTCTTTTGTATACAAAGTTCTGTTCTACTAAAACGCGATTGTGTTCTAAAGTTGGTCCCGAAGTCATTTGAATTTCAGAATATCAAGTAGGGGTCTTCTGTTTAAAACTGTAGGAGTTAACAATAATTTTAGATACGTACTTATATTATAACTCTGATTTTAAAACAGGATTAGGTATATTTTGTATCGAGGTGTTTGAATTATTTACGTGGATTAAGAATCTGTGTTTCTTAAGTTTTATATTATACGTCATGGTCACAAGGAGTCTTCACTTGAACATTGCGTATATCTAAGGTAGTTTATTTGAAAATACTGGGAATACTAGATTTATTTTGTATAGACAATTACATTGTTGACATAAAACAATTCTTTATAACTATAACCTTTGATTGGATTTAACCATCTAAAACCGTGGACAGATCCTCAGAAGAATTTTCATGCACACTAGATAAACCTACTTTATAAAAGCTAGAGTATTAAGCCTTTGAAACAGAGTATATACAAATAAACAACAAATGTCAAAATTTTGTGATATATGCTAAAAGTGTTCAGAAAACTAATACATATTCTATTTGATTCTCAAAGGTCAAACTAAATTTTCATAGTATCCTCTGCCCTGTTTTTCAGAACATAAAAATCTATTTAGCCACTACGAGGGTACAACAATAAAAAAAGAAGAGAAGTAAAATACACTAGCTGAAAGGAACATCTAGAACTATTTTGAATCTTTACTTTCGTGTTCACACATCTATTCTTTTCGAGATAGATGTTGCAAATAAAGCTCAAGTTATCGGCACGGTTAAATGAGGTTATCGCGACCTACTAGTGGACTTACGTTAACATAATAACTATATTATGATTCTTTACTATGTAGCAATGTTTATACCAACTGGATCTATCTCCATCGGCAGATTTCGGGTTCGATTGGATCGGGAAAAATATTATTGGGTTTTTCGGTAGGAAATGATTACCAGCAGCGTATAGTCTGGCAATATGCATAGTAAACGACATTAGGCTCAGCCCATATTATGTAAGAACTAACAATATAGCTGGAGATTTTCGTGTATCATACGCCTTCGCTATCGATTTGATAAGCGTTAGTGCAATGTATGTATGTTTTTGAACTAAATAACAATTTAACAAAAGATATATATTTATAGCTAAGACTACATTTTCAACCAACACTTTTACACTTAATCCAAACTAAAATAAATAACAGTTTCAGTAGTGGACGTGCCCCATCCTTCCGCACTTTACCTTTGATTTTTATACCAATAAAATTTGCCACGGTTTTGCTAACGAACGATCACAAATCTCACGGTGCCGCTTGCTCGTAAACCATAAATAAAGTTGGCGCTCGTGCATGACCGAGTTTTTGCTCATTACCTTGCGAAACTGAATAAGCTTCATGCTTGCGGATAGACATACAAAAAATCAAATAGATCAGATGAAATATGTACATTATTATATATCACGAACAAAGAGGCTGGGCCGCGTAACTCATTAATGTCAGATCGAGCTAAAAAGCTCGATTCAGCTCGAGCGAAACATACTACTCAAGACAACAACACAAAACATCCCCCCGCACTCATCACTATCTCTTTCTAACTTATTAGTAGTTTGCGATTCTCTGGTTAAATATAAAAAGTATTAGCGTTCTTCCTATAGTTGGCTTGTAATATGTAGTTTTCTGTGCAATTTTATTACCGATGGTTACAAAAACATCCGGTTCTGTTCTGATACCGGCTTCGCTGAGTATTAATAACGAGTGAACTTGAAGTTTTTCAACAATGATTGATAACTGCATACAAGAACTGGTTTTATATCGCTCGCTAAATACCAGTTGCGGTAGCATTACAGAGTTAATTACTGTAGTATTTAATAAGATAAGTTTTAATTCTGTGGAATGAAGTATGTGGAGCTTAATGGAAGGAAAGTAGGCTCGATACATCTATTTTATTATTCATTACATAATTTGCGGTTTAGTATAGTAATAATAACATTAGTATATCAAAAGGTTTATAATTAATACAGAAAAGGCTTTCATTTAATTTGTACCTTATATTTGATCTTGCTAAATCACCAGGGATCTGTATCTCAAGAGACAAGTTATTGGGGAGGCAACCCTTCGTCTGTTGTGTAATTTTATTTAAGCAGCTAGACCAATTTGTATGCTGTTCGAATCACTTGAGTCTCGCCAATATACACGGTCAGAAGCAGTTATAGTAGATAATATGTTTCACCGAAACGATTACATCGTTTAATTTGAAGGTCTTTAAAAGTCATAGTATTATATAACAAACTAGATTTTGCCCGCGGCTCCGTATGCGTCAATCTAAATTTGTCAATAAATTTATATACCTCGAGAACAGTCCATTTTCTGAATGTCCCTTTTTTATATCTCACAATGCGTATGCGAAATTTTATGATAATCGGTCGATTCATTTTTAAGGCGTGAAAGCGTAACAAACAAACAAACTCATATTGGCATTTAGAATATTAGTTGGGATTATGTTCTCATCGTCAGTTAATATATATATATATATATATATATATATATATATATATATTATAAACTAGCTATTAACCATGTTTTTATAGTAATCTAGGTCACACCTAAGGATTCAACCGACCTTCGTACCATTTTATCTAAATCGATGCAGCAGTTCGCCCGTTAAAAAGTAACAAATATACTTTTAGTGATATGGATATATATGTACATAGTTCAACACCTATATCCCCAAAGGGTTAGGCAGAGGAGTACCTATTATACTCACATTTCGCCAGCTATGACTTTTGGTCGCAAATAATAGGCTATTACTGTTTACAGGGCTCAGTTCGAGATTCCGTAATGATATGAATATTTTTGACTAAAAACACAATTAACGAGGCAGTCAAATCGAAGACATTATGCTCAGCAGTCACATGTGCTATCGCTCGGTATCGAGGCAGGATAACGTTCTTTTTAACTAGTTTTAATTTTAAAACTGATTTATTTTTTATTCACTAAATAGTTGAATGAGTGGTTCTAATAACACTTAATAACATGTTTCGTGTGTATTATAATAAAAGAGCGGAAGCAAGACAATGCTTAGACGATGACTAATAAATATATCGCACATCTTACTTCGCTAACACCATTATTATAAAATATATTTCGACGAAATAGATGATTGCGTACCGGTTGTATAATAGAAAATGATTTATGCAATGTGTCTTATATAAATTATTTTTCTTCGCTTTTTATAAGGTATTCTGCCAAGAATAAGCTATATATCTTAAGACCTGGACAGCTTTCTGACGCACTAAAAGCCCTGCTAACATTTTCTTTTTCTTTGTACTAGAAGCGATTCTAAACCTTAGTATACCATTAGTGTTAACAAAAAGACAGTAATGAGAAACATAGTAATGTGGCATCCTGATGGCATATCAAAATATATAATAGCTATACTGCGCGCGGCTGCCACTGCTTAAGATATAGGTATAAGTATATAGCTTAAGTCATGAGGAAGTACCTACAGCTTTTCGTCGCACTGGTTGCTCTGCTAACATAGCTTTGTTCTTTGTACTAGAAATGCTTCTAGGCCTCGATATACGATTAATGTGAACAAGAGAAGAAGCGAAGGTAGCGAAATATGATCATCTAAACCCAAATATATGTTGCATATAGCTAGCAGGCGAGCTTTACTGAGCGCTACTGCCACTGTTCAAGTTTATGCATTTGAGTCCTGAAGAAAGGCAGCCTTTAAACGCACTAGATATCCTACAAAAATTATAATTGTTCTTGGTACTGAAAGAGCCTTTAGTCCTATACCATTAGACAACAAGAAGACATAGTAGTCAATCTCAGTACTTTCTTCCGTAGTTGGCACTGGAGCATAATCGTATACCATCAGGTGTGCCACTTTCATAGTTTTAGTCATACAAGAAATAATATTGTGTTTTTATCGAGATAATTTATTAACCCTAAAGATTAAAACAACATGTCAGTTTTGATATTATTATAACAAATAAGGTATTGTGGTTGGTCTAGAAGTTTGATTTGACAGTATTTTTAAAGTACTTTATCTAAATACACAAACTTTCATACTAATGATATTACGTAAGAGAGAGAGAGAGAGAGTAATAGGGTTCTTAGACTACAGACTGCTACTAAGAAATTTGAGAAAATATTCCAATAACTATTCCCGACTGAAACCCGAGACTTCAGTCACGTTCACTACCCATGCGCGACTAAGGCAATTATAATCATAAACATTCGTAAATTGATAACTCATCATGCAGTAACATACTTTAAAAACAAATGTTACATTATGTTACCAATTCTAAATTAAGGTTAGTGTTATGATAGATTTATTTCATTGAAGTTGGTATTTTGTTAAAGAAAACTGTTACCGTTCTGTGCATCTATCACTTATTTACATAAAATACCCACTGCCGTTCAGTTCTCGTCAATGCCAGCAATTGTATGACGCCCCAAGACTTCCCGAGCCGCTGTTTGTTATTACCGGTAGGCTAACTGTTTATAGAGATAAACAGAGCCTTTATTATTCTTAGAACGATGAATTTATAGGCAGGAGTCTTGTCTGAGAATTCGTAAGCCAATTATTATTTTATTAATGCTGAAGTAAATACTTATTGAATGAGGAAAGTTCAATTTATAGTTTACAATTTAATTCCTAGTTATTAGTAGATGTGGTATAAATTAGAAACGTTATTTACGGAAGCCTCTTAGAGATTAAGATGCCTTGTAGTATATCGTTGATCCAAGAAACAGCCCTGAGGCGTGGAATTTCGCAATGCGACAACAGCCGCATTGTTGGTAGTTGCATCGAATTTGGATGTTCTGATCAGAATTTTTGGAAGAAAGTCAAGCTTGAGACTGTCCTTAATCAACGAGAGAGGAAGTGGGAAATGCCAGAATGGTTTAAATGGTCATCCCGCTAGTTCCAGTGCGTCGAGAATTGCGGAATTGATCTCCACACAAACTTAAATAGTTGTGCTGAAACTGGAGGTTCTTTGTGTTCGTTTGTATTTGTGTAAATAAACCAGCTGTGGCAGTTGTGCAGCTTTTTATAATTCAGAGAGCACTTTATTGTGTTTTTAGTTACAAAAAGTTTGTATGTTTTGTTTGGCCAATGAAAATTGATATTTATGTAAGGAATTTCGCCAAAAGCTGACATACTCGTAAGTCATAGAGATAATAGACATTTGGTCAAAAAGTCATAGGTCGATGGAAGGCTAAAATTTCATAAGAATAAAAAACGCAATAAACTGTTCTGTACGTAAATATCAAGAGAATAATGTAATTGGTGAAATGCAATTTCTTATTTGATTTAATTTAATTGACGTAAGCGATCACCATTGCTAAACACACTAGTATGGTGAGTTTGGTTCTCACACGATCATATCTATAAATCGTGTGAGAATCCTGTGTAGAATTCGAGTATCCACTTGAACTCAATACAGGAATGCCTTATGTCAGTTGATTAAATGTTTGTAAACGTTGCAACAACACAGAGAACGTACGCACATTATCTCTTCAAACTTTAATAACATGCATAGATTTGAAAAATATTAATTTTTATAAACCGGTAAAGCAAAGTGCCCATTTAATCTAAATACATATAAAATATGCCCCTACTTGCGATTGTAGTAGATTCATCTAAAATAACTCATAAACGAATATAAAAGGGTGACACTGATACACCCCGCTGTTTCTTTATGTTTAATGTTATTAGGCCGAAATGGGTTTCCTTTGAATCAGATCAGGACAGGCCCTTTTCATTGTCAAGCAAATGATAATGGTAATGGTTGGACACCATGTTGCGCTTTATTGTGAAACACCCATGTTAGAAACCATGGAAGTGACATAGAAAAAAAGCATCGATTGTCTGTTTATATTTTCGATCGTGTTAGGGTCAAAATATTTTAATCGATTCACAAGTTATAGCTAAAACGCCACATTATTAATTGTTATGTTATGTTGAACACACATTGTATCAAATAAAAATGCATAACGATTAGATTAATATAGTATCGACAGAGATGCCTTAGCCTTAGTGGTCTCGTGGAATAAATTTGCGCCTATGTTTCCGATTGTTAAAGGATTTTTGGGTTTGATTCTTGAGTAGGACAAGGATTATCGGATTTTATTGTTAGGGCATTCTGAGTTCACATTATCTGTGGTCAGGCTTCCCTTTCTATATGAGTATGCACGTATATAGGTATGAAAAAGAGAAGAGTGTACTATTTTAATGAATTCAGATTCCCTTTCTTTTCTTTTTACAAAACCCAGCACAGATTGTTTAAGAACAACAAACACTACGTCGATTTTCTTTATTTGTAATGTTTATGTAAAAGACAAAAGCTACATTCCATATAAAATATAATGCGTGTACAGGAATCGATCAATGAGACGATAAACTTTGCCTTTTTCGAACACAGATAATCGTGTACTTAATAAATTTACACATAATACGGACTACAGATACGAACACAAAAACTTGTACTTGCACATTGTATGTATTAATGGTAAATTGATGTTGATTGACATATCATACTATGAAAAAATGTATAGATTAATCTTTTAAAGAACCGGTCAGATATCTTACCCTTATTCATAGACAAGGCAACTTGTCCTTCGTAACTGGTTGCCTGTATAATTGGATTAAAATAAATGTGCTTTTTTAATTGCTCAATTGTTTTCAGTGCACATAAGGCTGTTTTTTGCTAACTGACAAGAGCGTTACTTGAAGTTCATTGTAAGTGACATTGTGGTGACTATTAATATCAATACCGGGTATTACTATTTTTTGTTCCCTTGTATTGTATTACTTGTCAGTCGCAATATGATTATGAGGTATTTATGATACATATTCTCGTTTATTATAATAATATTTTTTTAAACTGGACAGCGTTAAAATAGCTAGCATCTGCTTATTGGTGTATGTACTTATTTTGAAGATGAGTACACCATTCAATATATTTTAACGTTTATATGTTTTTCATATTTTTATTGGCTATTGTAGTTTCCTCAACATCTTGTTGGCAACGGTGCTAGAAAATTTAAAATATTTTATATGATTTTCTTTCAGTACCAAATAGCTCGAGCTGAATACTTAAATAAAAAAAATATTGCCTCAAATCAGTCTTGGTACAATAATGACTAAAAGATTATTATTTTTTTAATCACGTATTTACATTCTGAAAAATAACCAACCGACATTACATGAATTACTGTAAAATATAGTATTCATTAAAAAGTTTCATAAATTAATATACAGTTTCATAACCTCAAATACAAGCTGCTCATTACAAAACTGTGTACAAAAAATGTAAAACGGATGAAAAGTGACATTTCCAGTTACATGATATCAGAGTTTTGTCATGTAAGACCATACAGTCTAACATACGATATAGGGCCAGACATTACGTCGATAATTTAGGATGAAAATTGGTAAATAAACATAGATATGAATAATATTGCTCCTGTCGCCGTCTGCAGCGGGGTAAGGGTGCATAAACTTTTAGATTAAAGCGTTGCCTATAGTAATAATGAAGCTTGGACGATTTAACTGACGAAAGCGAGTGCATATTATACAAAGTAATATTATGAATGCGAGTTTGTTACTTTTTGCTAAGTTTGTTACTCTTACGCCTAAACTACTCGACTGTATACATGATCTCAGAAGTACAAAAAAGGAAATAGGTACTGTTTACCTCGAAGAAAAAAGGAATTGTTCCTAAGCCAAGCCGCGGGCAAAACCTAGTAGTATATAAATAATCAATGTCTTATTTTATTCTATGTATTAGAGACGGCTTTCTAGTTTAACCAGATTCGAATCAATGTCAGTTTTTTTCGCGCCGCGTTTTTTTATTTGACCTCTGCAAATCAAAACGATGAAAATATTCTTAAATGTCAGAATATTTGAGGGTACTAACTCTACATATCTACTATTATAGTAGTTTACGACAGCTAGAACGACCGACGACCTGACATGTTCACTGAAGCAAGTAGTGGTTTCATTTTTTATATAGCCTTACGATTTCGCTGATCCACGTGATAATCCTCGTGATCGCATAATTGGGAAGATATAAGTTGTTATATAATTATGACTTTTTAAACTGCCTCGGTGGCGCAGCGGTATTGAATGCGCCTGCTGATCATCCTGTCTCAGGTTCGATGACCGTCGGTCGGGCAATATGGTATTGGGATTTTCGGTCAAGAAATTCTCAGAAATAGTCTCGCATTACGTGGTACCTGAAATACAATATACACCTCTGCCTACCCTTTCGGGAATAGTCTACTATGTCGTAAGAGTCAAAAATCTTTAAGTAAAAATATTATAATTCTAAATTATTTGCACAAATATACACAATACTATAAATTATAGGCAGCTATTATCTGAATACCTGGTTGATAATAGTCTCCAAAATATATTTATTTTTCTTGAGTATCTACTCGGTTCTGTACCGTTTATTACTCTGTAACAAAACGTCAGTCAAGAGGAAGTTCGCTGTACATAATATACGTAGGTACATAGAGTGCAATAACATTGTTATTGGTCAAATTGTGAAGCTGAGAGGCATGTCGCCCGCAGTACAGTTGTGGTTAACCGATGCGGGCAGACGGAATTCTGAATACTGACATCTGACATTTCATAACTTAACGAATACAATTATGTATTGTTATTTCGTAATCGCTCTTATTTAACTATTGTTAAAGAGAAAAGATCATTGTCAAGCATAAAGGCTTAAAGCCAACATTAACCGACGTTCAGCAGTTGAACACGTCTTTGTATAATATATTTTGTTCACGTACTCGTATTATTTAAAAACATGTTTAGTGCAAATATACCACTGAATGTTTAAACCGATAGCAAAAGCAGACTCTGTATAATAAACTGAAAGTACTATGGCTATTTTGATTAACTATTTAACCCTACTTATTCCCGTTGCAAAGTAACTTTATTGCTCAGTATTTTCGCTTGTACCTTGAAACTGGACTTTTGCACTTAGCTGCCTTTTACAAAGCGCGCTGCAGCTTTAAATAATTAATTTTATCACTGAAATTATTTTGGGCCCGCGAAAACAGCATACCGTTCAAAGAGTTTAACGTTCCATTTTAAATTTAAAAAGAAAGCAAATCTGTGCTCGTTGAATAATTTAGCTGCATGTTCCTCACCTTTGTAATTGAACAAAATAAGACATCCATTTTATCATGTCACGACTTTATACCTAATTTAAAGTCAAAATCACCTAAGGTCTGTGACCTTAAATTGCTTCGAACTCAGCTGTGTCATTGGGGCGTCATCTAGATAAAGAAGTTAATGTATTACATGAGTCAGATTTTTTACTGATGATCTCTTTGTCAAGGAATATTAAGATAATAGATATGGTAATTTTAATTATTTCATATATGTTTATCCACGTTTGATCTAAAATGAGTCATTGCTATATTTTATTATTAAACGGATTTAGCTCGTAAACTTAGATTTAAAAATGAATATAAAATATACTGATGATAACATAATATACATGAATTGATTATATTAATGTTAAACGAACTATCTTAGACAAGTTTTCAGAGCAATACTCAATTTAAACAGTTTTATTCAACGATTTAAATCTAACTTACCTAAACATAAAATCTTTCAACCAGTTATTATAAAAACAGATTTAATTTTTGTTGATTTCGTTATTTTCATCTTATTTTATTATTACAGAATTTTTATTCATTAAATAAAAATATTTTAATATAATATAATAATACATTTTGAGACATAACATCTTATTCCTTATTTCCAATCATCCAATATCTGCACTGTACCTACTGCATCTTAATGCACCCAACACGAAGGTATTTAGATAGACTTAAGAATATTATAAGCATTCCTAACATGTATGTATTTATGTAAAACTTTATTGAATTTGTTATACGGAGTAATAGGACATGATGATTTCGAAGCACTTGCCTACCGGTAACGGCTTAATTTACCAACGGTAGTGCGGTAGTTCTGGTCATTGCGTTAGACATTAAGGCTGCAGGCTGAATGATCTTGCCTGACGGACCACAACCGGAGTGTTAACGTCACTATCTTATATATATGCAGGCTAGTGAATTACATAGATATGCAAACTATCTAGGCTGTATATAGTTTTATGACAGATACTAAATCTATAACTTCTCATTGGTCTTGTGACATCAATTTGAGCTTATATTTGCGATCGATTCTACAATTTCGGAATTTTTCCCGGGAAGTGTTGTTGAATTTTCTGGCAAAAATGTTCAGTAGCAGCAGAGTCTGTCATTGTTCCCGATAGAATACAATGGAAAAATATCGTTGTAATACACTCCTGTCGACTTTCTCCTCTTTATGGTACACATATGTTTATTTATGTATGTATCTACAAAATTAGTTACAGGTGATCATGTAGGAATACAATACTCCCATTCGTTGATACTTCTAAAATAAGTTCATCCCTAAATTAATTGAATCGTTTCGTGACGGTATTTGCTAATTCCATTACATTTGACCAGTTACATCGACTAGCATTGATTAGAATCACCCAATTATCTTTAATGCTAAATGGAATACTGCTATGCACCTGTGTTCACCTGTCCTAGATAGATTGCAATAAGCTTGCGAAATCCTAAGCAACAATTTGTTTAAAGGTTATCATGCACTATTTGCCCGCACCGAATGCGCCGCGTGCTTTTAATTTATTATTACTTCGAAGCCAAATTTTAGTGTGTCCCAATGTAATGTAATAATCCTTCGCGATAGCATTATTAGGCTTAAGTTAAATAATTAACTGAATTCCAATTAATTAAATAATATTTATGTATAAGCCAGGAATATGGCCTTCAGATAGTGCTTTTGGCGTATACACACAAGAGTATAAATGTACTAAAATCTTCAGCAAATTTATTGCGTGTGCCGACAGTGAATTTGTGCATGTCAGCGTTCAGCTTTATTTTAACTCAAGAATTTATTCTAACATTAAATACTTATCAGATCGTCCGCAATTAAAGATTAGGAAATGCAATAAAGTTGACAGATTTCCTACTAATAAACAATTGAGCATTACGAAATCCACAATCCACTTGACTTCAGTTTATAAATATGCTAACAAACTTCCAAGTTAAGATTAGACTTTATATATTAGCATTAGGGTATGTTTTTGTTTACGTATTTAGTTTATTAGCGAATGATAAATCCGAAAGATAAGAACTATTAGTCGTGACAGACACTCAGTATTATGTGACTGCAGAAAATAGTGGAAAGTTAACTAACATTCTCGTCTGCAGGAGTGACGTTAAAATTTTATAGCATGATGAAGTTCAGGTGCTTACATTATTCCAGTGATTATTAAATGGCGCAACGACGCCCACACTTTCATAAGTAAACGGAATTGTTTATCTTACACGATAATACGAAGTAATTTTGAGATCAGAGAAACCTTTGAGAATATCATAAACGATTTACGAAATATATCGTGTCTAAACATTTAACTAATATGTCAGTGAACGTTACTGTTCAAGTTGATTCAAATGTAGCACGAAGAATAGCAAAATTTTAACTGTCATCTTTAAAGTCAACCACGTTCGTGTTGATAGGCACACTATATAATATAATATAATTATAGTCAATAATTGTGGAGTATTCTTGTCAATAATTCTTGATGATTTAGATGGTTTCTCAAGACAATGAAAAGTCTCATTCATTTAATTATTTCATACTTACTTATTATGAATATAAAATAAATAAAACGTACAAAGATATGAAAAGTAATGAATGTCTTCCTCTCAAAACACGTCGCCCACAACCAATGCCCAAATCATAAGATACGAAAAGTCACATCTCGACGGCGACGTAAAATAAAAATATTGAATTATCTGAATTAGTCACAATTTGTTACCGCAACCATTACAACCAATCACTACGCCCACTGAAGCAGATTGGATTGGCCACTTCTGACCACGCTTCAATATTACATTAGAGTTTAGACTAGTATAATAAATTTGTGATTCATATCTTAATTTGTCGTTTCTGAGATTGACATTAGGTTGAGACGTGCTCATAAAGTTAATTATCGAAATAAAGAACTTCAGAGAACGTGGTCATTCCCAACTATAAAATTTTTAGTATTAAGATATATTATACAATTTTACATCTAAATTTGCATATCAACTATTGCTGCACTATAAATGCAAATTATGATCAAACCTATGACGTTTATGATTAACTCAGGAAAAACTCAAAAGGCCCGCCAGTAAAAATAGTTGAATCAGACTGCGCATTGCATTTCGCTAATTATAATATAGTTTTATTTGAATACTTCAATATTTTTAGTCTACCTTTATGTAAGCATATCAAGTAGACGAATCAGAATGATTTATAAAACCATTTTAATCGTATGACCAAAGGTGGTTACAAAGATCTTTTACTATTTCTTCCTTCAAAAAATATGTTAGATATCACGCTTAATTTAAAAGAAGCAACGCCATTTTTATGTTAAAAGACTATCTCGAAACGTCTCTGATAGTGACAGTGTCATAATAATCAACATTTCACAATCAATACCAGCTCAAACTTTTCTTTCCAGTATATGTAAATTGGCACTACAATACATAATCGAATACGTCTGACCGGACGCACGTCAGTTGCGGCGAGGCCGACGCAAGCGTTCGTGGCGTCACGTGCAGACTACCCTCTGCAGTTGGCAGATGGTAAAATTGTACTTAATATAATAATAACGTCTGTCTGTTGTCCCATTTTTGTAGCTATTTCGTTTGATTAAGGCCCAGTTCCTATATCAAGATACGAGTCGTTTTACATACGGATAGTTAATTTTTGATACATGTTCTATGAAAAATATGTCAATATTTAACTATCCGTAGCTAAAACGACTCGTTTCTCGATATAGGAACTGGGCCTGAAAAGCATTCTCTATATATTGGCAGCATGTTTTACGCTATGTTTTGTAATGTTTATGTTCGTTTGAAACTGTCCTATGCAATTTATTTATGTATTTGTCAAGACTTACAATACCAGAAATCATTAAAATGTATTGTGTCTGGGCACTGGGTTAGAAAAGTTACAACATGCACTACATTACAGCGTATATGTACATCAATGCGTTGTTCAGTTGAACAATATAAGATTATGGTACTTCTGTGTAACAATGTAGTACCTACCTATTAACATGAATATTGCTAATCATAATATACTAGGTATTCTTATATTATTATTGGATTTTAGTACATTAGTACAATAATGACAACATACTTACTTCCATTCCTAGTCTACTACTATAAATAGCTATGAAAATATCGATTAAAGTGAAACGAAAATAAATATATATTATGTAAAGGTTGGTTAATTTCACATAACCGAAGTATAACGAATGGAATGAACAATCATGGATTTTTAAGAGATTGTAACAAAATCTTTTGCCAATCAATATGTATTAGCAATAAATATATTCTCAAATATAACCAAATACAATCTTTTCATATATCTGATATAAAATACTTTGATACGATAAACTTAAATGTGTTTAAATTTGTGGACGGCAATGGCAGTGGCATTGAAAGAATATATTTGTCTTATTGATTAGGGAAACGATAAGAAAAGTACGTAATGGTTCTGATAGAGAAGCCAAGGCTAGCATTATAGCAGACAGTTGATACAGCGGCAAAAAAAGACTAAAGTAATATTAAAAGCCATATTAACTATTCATGTAAATAAGATAAGATTAATGGAATGTTAGCAGTTGATAGATACACATACAACGAATGTTGGTCTCCGCCTTCAACCTTTGCATGTTAGGATGACGTTATTGGCTCCCGAATGATTACGTTAATGGATACCACGTTTTAACGATCTTTTAGCTCTTGAATTGACTATAAAAGAGATACGACTTAATTTATGAGCATTGAGACGTTACCTTTAATCGGCTGCTCTATTAGTCCCATGCGAATTATTCTAATGCGTTTCTGTATCAGCCCCAAAAAGATCAGAGATTATCCCTCTATAAATAATAAGGATTTTGTTTAAAATGTTTTGGATTTCTCGGAAAGCTTTATTTTCAGTTCAGTATGTTTTAAGTCTAATCAAATTATTCTACATCAGAACATCTAAGAGGTTTCAAATATTACAAATATTTAATGAATAAATAACTCGAGCTATGTTCGATAATATGCTTTTATAACAACAATGAAAATAATAATGATATAATTATATAGATTATTTCTAAAATACTTCAGACTTAACTACTCATGGAGCGCGTGAATAGAATAAGTTTTATTGACTATTAATATTGTAAACTTTAAATAATAACGAACAATGCTTCGGAGCCTTAGCAAGATGATAATAAAATTTAGTTCTTTCAAAGACACATTCATAAAACTTCGTGATTTATATAAATTGCAATTTTAATAATCTCAAAAGCAAAAGCGTAGACAGTATGCCATTTTTCATCATCAGCCAACTTTATGTTGCCGTTCTAGCTCCAGTTAAATAAATAACCGCAAAATTCAATTCAACAAACCGTTATAAAATAAGCTGGAGGCAACAAAGTCAAATCGTTTTGCGCGGTTAACCACAGCGCTTTCTGTCAGGTAAACCATGGATTTGAAAGTTTACGTTTAGAGTTCTCGGTTTGTAACCGAAACCCTTCAATATTTCAAATAGCGCATCAATGTTTTTAACCAACTATTTGCATACCTGTTGAACTTCGGTTGAAAACTCACGCCATCGGGTCTCGGGGCGTGAAACGATTTTGTTTTACATTATTTCTTGTGTGTTTGAAATACGCTGTCGATACGTCACCGCAACCGTGCCGGATAAATTGAAATCCATTTACAACTTTGGATTCTTTTAAAATATAAAAGAAATTAAAGCAAATATACTTTTTGCTAAAAATAAAATGCTGCTTAAATATTACTCCATCTTAAATGTATCCAGTCATTTCGAACCTAAATCAAATTGCAATGGCCGCTAACAATTCTGCACTAATAAATGTTTAGTGCTTATTGGATTGCTTGTCATGCTTTGTGTTTTGTGTTCACTTAATCACGTCTGTGGGTTTTATCTGACTCGCGCTGTCGCCTTCTGACAAAAAAAAACTTACTTTAAATCATTGCCCGCTATATGTTTCTGAACTCGTCTTGAAACGTCCCCCGGCTATCCCTAATACCCGACGAAACCAATTTGAATTCAATTTAGCTTTTTTTCGAGCAAGCTTTTGTTGCCTCCGAGTTGTGTTTACCTTATTCGATTTCTGTAATTTCATTCATAACAAACTGGATTTGGGGTTCGAAAAGCCCATCGGGGTTGACAGGGGCGTTTGAAATAATATTCTCTTTGATAAGAACTGGTTTTCGACGGCACAAGTGGTGGGGTCCGTGCTATCGGCCCATAGATTCGAATGGGATTTGTCAATGTGAAGTGACAAAAACTAATTATGTCCCACAATGAGCTGGTTGGGGCAAGGGATACGTACTGATCGATGTGATATCGATTTCAACAATTAATTGGGTTTGTATTGATGACGTGTGAATAAAGCCACAGCTGAAATAATCTGCTGTTATTAAACTGAGAATTGCGAGCGGGTGCTGGTGTTTGAAATAGGATATTAAATTAAATGTTCTATTAATAATTTAATTAATAGGTTTCCATTTAAACTCAACCTACGTATATCCATCGAATTCACACCAATACGTTAATAACGGTTGGTGTTTAAAAGTGTAATTTATAGAAAACGGTGATATTTCATATTATACTTTTGCTGCTATTAATATTATATTACTCAGATTTTAGAGCAGCATGTTGATTCATTGAAAGCTCATATTATTTGTAGCAACAGAAACATCAAAGGAAAACGTACATCTTTGGCGTTTTAGTATGATGCTGTAATAAATAAACCTAAATGTGTGTAACAGCAGCGGAAGGGCATTAACAATGATAGTCACCCACAAGTTTAACATTGTAAGAGAGCGCTTAATGTGTAATAAAATATTTCTACCTAATCCTTAGTACTCACCGTTATTATTAATAGTTTATTCGCAATAAAAGTAAACATTATATTTAATACACCACTAACTATGTCCATTGATGTAGACAGAATAATCAATGGGACCATGATAGTGCCCTGAGGTACGCCTCACGTTAATTCTAATGTAAAAAGGTCAACAAGCTATGGATATTCTTTAGAGGAAATCTTATGGGCTACATTATACATGCAACGTGGTATAACAGAATTACACATAACGATCAACATGACCAAAGAATTTGAATTACCCCATTTATAACGCGTAGAAATGGCGGTATACAGCAATAAATATACTTCTAAATCTATGTAAATACATTAAGTAAATTTGATTGAATTATAATAGGGAAAGTGTCTAGATTTACACCATTAGCCATTTAACGCAGCAGGGTCGGACTTTAAAATGAAAATCACCATAAAAATCTTATAAAAAATTGTAAAAGAACATATTCTCATGGTTTGATCGAAGGTTATAATGTAATCAATGACCGACAAGTATTGAAATTTGCATTTTATACGACTATCAAATATTTATAAAAATAAATCTTGTATGTGGACCGTTATATTTTTGTCAATTTGTTCGTAGCGCGGTGTCCTGCTGGGTGAGAGAGACAAGACAAACAATAACAAGGTTCCCTGCGGATACTTATTGTCTCGCTCAAGTACTGATTATATCTCATCTTGGCGCTAATAGACCATTGACAGGCGGCCCTTCACTATTAATTGGAAATAACAAAGTATTGTCTCTGGTTTATTTGTGGTCGGATGTTGCTGACAGTTTTTGATATGATTATGAATGAAAGTCTTATATTTGAAACTGTACAAGTATAGGTGTATTAAATTCTAACTTAATACAAGAAAACGACGCAGAAAGTACTCTGCGTCAAACATATTTTAATTTATTTTGTGGTTAAAATGTTTGTATGCTTGACATTGAGACTGTTTTACCAACCAATGTTAATACTGTCGCCGAATCTCAATTCTAAGTCAGTAGACTGAAAAATAACGTATTTTAAAAATATAGAGTAAAATTATTTGCTAACTCAGTCATACGTGAATAATGAACAATGTTGTATAATACAAAAATAAGAACCGAACATAATAATACACAGAATCATTTATTTTTGCTGGCGGCATCTCTCCCAACATGTATTTCGCAAATTGGTTTTTTAATTATGTCTCTTTTATACATCTAATTTAGGGTTAATCCGGTCTTTTGTGCCCTGTAGCCTCGAGCACCATATTGCCCTTCTATTGTACTCTTTATTAAAGCAGCCCCATAATAATTTTCGTTTTCCGTCTTACGTAAAACGAAGGGTTGTAGAAGATGTTTATTCTGTATTGGAATCTTAATTTAGTTACTAAATAACGTGTTTAATACTCGGGATATTACGGACGGATCGCTCGACTCAGCCTGTCTGCTTCGCTCGGGCAACTGTTCGTTATTGACTGTAAACTACTTAGTGCTATTGCACTACGAAGTTTACACTCAATATATTTTTATTAGACGCAGCTTCGAAGCGTTCAACGACTGCTATCAAATCACATTTACTCGCTCGGAATACAAAATAGAACTTTAGCGCACTATTCTGAAATAGCTCCTGCTTTTGCCTTGACATGGATACGTTAGCATTTAAATTTGTCTTGCCTGTCACCGTCTCTAAGCTTTTAAGTTGACATTTATAACCGTTCGAACTGAATTTTATTATTCTTTAGTTAAGTTTGTAGAAAAAACTATTTGATCATTGTATAGACTTAAGCTTAAAAACTGGGTTGAACATACCAAGCCACTATTAAACATCTAGTTCTCTAGCATTTAAACCTTCCAAGCTTGCTAACAATAGTTGCTAGTTGCCTCCCCCAATTTCCTCGAGACGATTAATTAAAACGAAATGTAAACTCCGTAGTTTAAACCCGTAGATTACTGAACCGGTCCGTAATATACCTGAGTAATATAAATAAACGATTACGCTTCACAGCTATTAAAAGCAAACATTATAAATCAAATGGGAATAATTGTGCTTTGTTTCGCCTGGGGTCAGTGTAATCAGCCGTTTGCTCTTTATTTTGTACCCGGAGCTTAAACTTATTCCACATTCATTTTTATGTATGTATATACTTTTATACCTGTGTGAATAACCTTTTTATATATGTGTGTGTAATGTGTATGCTATAAATTATTCTGGGTAGATATTTGGTTGTTTTATTTAACCAAATTGTGTAGTAAATTAATGACTAATAATTACAGGTTGAAGAATTGATTGTTTTTTCTAAGATGTTTTAATAAAGACTATGGTACTATTTCGAACAGAGACTAGGTGCTAATTTTGCTATATTTATTACTGTAAAATTTTTATTGCAATTTTTATCTGACTGCCCATTTTCTTTCTACCGAATAGTGTAATGGCAGAAGCGATTTATTTTATGTTCTACATAAATCAAATTACGATAATAGAATTTTATGACGACTATACATTTTGTTTATACGGCGTATAATAATTATACCTAATATGTATAAAATTTTATACGATATGTTGCATCATGGCAATCAAGTACGTGGATGTAATTAATACAGAATACGAAGAGATGCTTGAGATGGTGAAGGAAGGAAGAAATAATGTGTCCTTACCTTGTGCAGCTAAGAGACGCATAGAGCATTGCTTTGACTTTGACTTAAGATGGTACTGAGAGCTTTTGTAGAACAAAGATATATAAGTATAATATAATACTACGAGTATCCAATTTGAATATATTTTGTGCAGTATTTATTCGATGATACTGTTTCGTATAAATATAATATAATAAATGTACGAATACATCCAAACACAAAACTATTTTATACGACGAGAAATATAAAATCACATGAAATATAATTATGATAAATATAATTTTACTTTATTTATACAACATCGAAATTAAATATAATATAAAGCTATAACCTTATGAGTACATACCTTACAATCTAGACTAATATTATAAAGCTGAAGAGTTTGTTTGTTTGTTGATGGAACGCGGTAATCTCAGAAACTATTGGTTCGAATTGAAAAATTATTTTATTTTTAGATAGCCCATTTATCGAGGAAGGTTATAAGCTATAAAATATCATGCCACGACAGCAATAATAATATATATAAATAAATAATAGCAGTGGAGGATCAATGAAAAATGTTGCAGAAACGGAGTATATTCTCTTATATGGCGCAGACGTACATGCGCGGGTCAACTATTAATAATAATAAATCGGTATCTCAAAACGTATAAATATAATAATACTTATAGCTTATTATAATAATATGAACTAAGAGCCTCTTTTTGCACCAGCATGTATAAAGCTCGCTGTTCTGTAAATCCAACAAATAATTGCTTTTATTAAAGTTAAGCTGAGCTCTTAAAACTAGAACCAATTTCAAAATAAAACCTTATCACAAATTGATGCCTCTTAAAAATTAATTACTATTATAATATATTTTATTAAGCTTTAAGAAACCAATGTAACAATCCTATCGGTATTATAAAGTCATATTTACCATAATAATATATTATTATTACCAACTTAAATTAAAGGTGTGTGCATACCCAGCTAATGGGTTTGGGTAAGCTGGTTTAATATTTAGTAGCAATATTTGACTCAAACATACTAACAAGTAAAGTTACATAATACCTTATAATGATACGTTATTCTATAATTGGTACCGATCGCCATTTTCACGCATTATACTCAGTCTAATAAATTTTCACATTCTGTATTAAGCATAAAAACCATATTTATATTGTCGTATGTAGATAATTAAAATCAGGTCTGTTCGGTTTTAAGTGAAACAAGCAAGTGGCTGTCATGGTCAACTTGCTCAAGTAATGTAGGCATGCATGAGTTAGTCATGCGGGTGAATGCAAGGATAGCTAGCATCGGTCGTTTCAGCATGTTTATAAAATGGCGTACCTGTACTTGAGAAAGCGTAACATTAGACAAGAAGTATATAATCTAAAGGACTTGAAGATATTAAGAAAAAAGCACGGCTAACATTAAAAACGCATGTACCTTTCTAAAAAGATTTAACCAGCGGTTGCATTGACGAAGACTAATAGTATCGTGACGCAATTGCAAGTATGAGAGTCTATGAGTCAAGGTACGTTACGTTAATTAATATAATTAGGGAGGAACTATAATCATGCTTGATGAGAGTTTTATGAAGTCAACTCCTACTTAGCTTACTTGTAGATAATAAACTATTTTACACGGAAGTTTTGATCACATCTTACATTTTTCGGTTGCTTTTTAGCAGCTATTGCCACAGAGAGACTGCCCATTTTAAGCAAATTAATTTAAACATTTAGAATCACTTAAATACATGTGCAATCAATGAGGCTTTTAGGTTGAAACTGCATTAGTGCTGCATATTAAATAACCCTTGAACGGGCAATGAACACCTAATCCGCTCAATTGCCTTGCTTGGCCATTACGATCTGCACAATGTCACTAGCGGCTGATAGCCACCATACCAACTTAAATCTAGTAACTATTTACATAAAAACAAGTAATATAATCCTCTAAATGTTTCTTATAATGATAAGTAAGTTATAGTGTAGTATAAATAAAGACTTTTTTGATCACAAATGATAACCCTCTGCATGATGAAAGACTTTACAATTATCATATAATTTAAAAGTGTTTAACAATAGTAGTTTAAAGTTTCAAAATTATGTAATAATGGTGTTTTATAAAATAAACAACGCGATAAAATCCTTATAAAGTTGTTTAATTCAATTTTAAAACTATATCACTTAAAATACTTAAATTTTTAATAGTGTTTTTACTTGAATCTTCTTTAGACCTAATTAAACTGCATATGTATAACAACCTTAAGTAGATACTTGCAGAGTTTTAACATCACATTACAATTAAGGAATGGTATTGTTAGGTAACTCCTATTGTTATAACGGTTAACCTTTTAGTTTACTTACCGCAGGAAGTTATTTGGTAGCGATCTTATACAGCTAAGAAGAACCAACATCTCAAATAAAATTTTGGCTATCTACAAGGTTAATTAATAAAATAAAATATAAATAACCTTTTACTCGTGACTTATTTATACCTTACTGTACAAATGTTGTTTTACTGCTTTTCATTATACATTATTTGATTTGGTTGCTCTAATCGCACGACTAAGACTTGGTAAAAATCAGCCATCAGTAACCAAACAACAACGGCGGGGAGGAGGCGTTGTGTGTGAGTTTATGTTTTTGTACAAAAGTATGGAGTTTTGTAAAAAGTTGTAGAATAAAAGTTGTTACACAAGACACTGGTAAAAGTTATTAAAATGTTTCATGTAATCCTGTATAATCCATTAGCACATCGGAGAAACGAGATACGAGCTCACATAATTATGTAAAACAAAATAATGTAATTCACAACCACAATCTACTCCATATATCACCAATATCACACAATGCACTAACATCTTTCTAATACACGGAGGTGTCATAGTTCCAAGGGAATAGTTAATTAATTCCAAAGTAATCCGGATCGTTGATCGACGTTATCCAATGCAGTATCTATTCCCGTATCTAGATCCGATATTCAGATAGTTAACGCAATGTAACAAGTATAACAGGGCGTGTACCTTGTTATGTCGACGTGACAGTTATTATTCTTGATAGTTTGTAGATTGAAAATTTGGTTTAAAATTCTCGAAATATAGGATGTTGCCGTCGTAGAGAATGTAAGTAATGAAGTGGGTAAGGTGATGGTTAGAAGTGATACTGATACGATCATTATTTAGATAGTGTATTACCGCACGTGGCATACCATATCGTTTGATACCTGGCTTAAATCTCTTTTTTATGGTTCGTTAAGGTTAATATAAAATAAAAGTAATGGTAGTGAAATTTCCACAAATAAGATACATCCAAAGTTTACCTATATTTTATTACGAAATTCTCAAAACATTCGTGAGGGCATCATATTGCACTTCTAAATATATTATTGAAATTATAGACAAAAATACACGTTTAAATGTAAATCTTTTTATAATATAAATGGCATTTATTTTATTTAACATTAATACATACTTACTTGTTATTAACGAAAATTGTTTTCTTATTATCAGCTGTTTGCAGAGCAATACTTAAAATATCCGAGATAATAAGTAGCTTAAATATTATTATACAGGAATATGTACTTATATTCTGTGACACTTATAACATGTACAAACAGATACAAAGACAAAAAAACGGTATTTGTCCTTTAGAATTTTATTATATTATGCATAAATAAAATGTTTTCATACGCATTATCATGACAAAATAACGATAACTTAATAGTTATCGCCACAAAATTGCCACTTTTAGATTCACAGTAGCAGTACGTTAAGCCGGGGCTATCTAAATGTCACCTTATTTAACTTTAACACCAGGTTAATTGACCATAAATTAAGTGCTGACTTAAAGGTTCGCCAGCTCGCTTGTTCTTCCTCCGTTACATTCAGCTACCTTTAATTTAACACAACACTTTGTGCTCTAATTACGTCCCTGTTCTTACTGTTTTATTTTTTATCCGTTCTGTTTTTGGAATCTCACTATTGTTTTTGAAACTTTTGTCGTTCTCTTGTTTTGTTTTTTTAAGGCTAAGTCATGCCGTTTTGAAGGCCAATAACATGCATTTTTGTTCATGTTCTTGTTTTATTGTAAACTAAATTTAAATTTAATTGATTGTTTATATCAAATTTCTTGATCGTTTCGTGTCACATAAATAATTCAAATAAAATGCATCGCGTTATTCTTGTAAGATTGAAAACATTAATCACAACGGTCGGCATAAAAATAAAATCAATGCGTTCTGCAATGCCATTGCGAAGCACGATTTCTTGGAACCGTTTTATTATTGAAATGAAGTTAACTAAAGCGTTTACTGAAATGAAAGGCTATTTGATTTTTAGGAGCAACAAACTTTATCAACATTTTTATAATAAAAATTATGAGTTTTAATGTTAATGTCAGACCACCTTGATTGTTACTTTGTAATAGTACTAAAAAGTTATAATTTCCACTTAAACTGTAAGCATTACAATATTTTATATTCGATAAAGGACGAACGCTGTTACATTTTTACTGCTACTGCCATTAAACTTCAGTATGCAATTAATATAACATGCAAATGTACTTATACATTGCATCATAAATAGCTTTTGCAAGAAGAAAACAAACAATTCTGCACTAATATTAATATCATAGATAAAACCAATTAAAACAATTTAGTACAGCACCACATGTTAAGAATTATCCCCACTCGCTAATGCCGTTCTCCTGTTATCTACCAAAGCCACCTGTCTCTACCCATTGACTTCGTTTGTGTCCCGACCCATTCTAATTAGCTTCTGTAACGACTAGAGACAGTCCATTAATTATAACACAAAACGCGGTTTGATCTGTACAAACGATGTTGGAAAAAAGTTACAAAACTTTGAACTTTACAACTGAAAATAGCGAACTTTGGCCAACATCTGCCGCCGACTTATGAACGCTTGTACTGTACAACTTTTTGGCAGAGCGTCCTAGTTTTTGTCGTCGCATCTAAATTCTTCTTTAAAAGTATTAGAATATTTTCTCATATATTTTCTTTGTAAGTTTACGGATAATATAAAACATTAAACTTTTAATATCGATACCGTCGACCTTATTTATCGGCTGTATAATTTGGTATATTTTACAAGCCAATATTTTACTTGGTCCTCATCCTACACAGTAGGATATAATGGCTGGGAGATTTGCCACATTTATTAACAATGCAATAAAACAAGTCTTTATCGCTACCTGGAACTGAGACAATAAACTTAAAAAGGTATCACACGTAATTAAAACTGACGCATGAATAAAAAACACTTTATTAGGTAGCAGTCCAGTGAATATAGCGGATCACGATGAGTCAGGATTAAAGTTCGGAGGGGTTTAGTACGCAACAAAATTAAGTTAATCGTTTTCTTCGTCATTGAACAGAAAGTCATCCGGCTTATTAATTGCTTTAAGAACTGAGTTTATCATATTTGTCGAAAGTTATCGCGATATGTTTTAGAGCTTGCATACATTGGAGACGGCGGCGCGGCGGTTCGATTAACGGTTTTTTACAGATATCCGAAGATGGTTCAATACTTTTTCATGTGCAATATACGAATAAACAGAGCTACTATTTGTAGTATCAGTAAATTAACGAGATTGTTATTTTATTCTTTTGACACTTACATAGTACTTATGTAGTAAGTAGTATAATTATTATAGAATAAAATTAATAGTCCAACGTGATGATCTTACTCGCTGAAGTTGCTTTATGGACCTTTTAATAGATGTGAACTATATTTTGTTCAACTAGAGTAGAGAACCAGCATACCACCTGAGAGTAAGCATTTACAGCAGCCTATTGATAATTAGAATAATAAGGGAATCGGTAGCCCGTTACTGACAAAGGCCGATTGTCACTCCTCTATTAACAGCACAGCTCTTCTTAAACAGCTATTAAAACCCTACTTACTATAGCCAAAGCTTTCGATAGAGTCTGGCACCGGTCTTTTATTTCCGGCCTATGACTTGCCCCCTCAACTATGCACCTGGGTTGCAAGTTTCCTGCAGAAGCGTCGCACTCGGGTCCTTTGCAACGGTCGTGCTTCCAAATTTATGCAGGTCAATGCAGGAGTGCCTCAGGGGTCCGTCTTATCCCCTACGATATTTCTTCTGCATATCAATGATATGTTGAATCTCGGCAACATACATTGTTATGCGGACGACAGTACCGTGTATGGGCGATATCTCGGACATCTTAGGGCCAAACAGGCTGAGGTTGAGGGGAAAAGGCAGGATGTTGACGTTAAACTTGACCAGACCTTGGACCGCATCTCTGAATGGGGTGCCTAGAACTTGGTCCAATTCAACGCCAAGTAGACCCAGGCATGCGCGTTTTCAACAAAATGTCTCCGTTCCTTCCCCTGCCTTCTCTAAAGAATACTCCACTGGTGATACGTTACAGCCTCTCTATCTTACGTATGGAACTTTGTCGCACTCTCAATCCCAAAACCTACATCGAGAGCGTCATTAAGCAAACTTCGCGAAAACTCAGCGTTATGAACAAGGTGAGGCGGTTCTTCGCGCCTGAGCAGCTGTGCTTATTGTATAAGGCGCAAGTGCGCCCTTGCCTGGAGTACTGTTCTCATCTTTGGGATAGCTCCGCGCAGTACTAGCTGGACACTCTCAACAGGTTACAGGTGGTGGGCTGTCCGTATCATCGGAGATATAGAGGTCACGAGTTCGCTGGAACCTTTGCAACTCCGTAGGAACATTGCCTCATTAGCATATTTCTACAGAATATACCACGGGGAGTGCTCTGAAGAGTTATTCCACCTTATCCCATCCTCGCCTTTCCTATCCAGAACAACGCGTGCTGGGCTCAGACGCCATCCTTATACGGTAGAGACGATTAGAGCGCGCACCAACAAGTTTGGGTCCTCATACCTGTGCCGAACGATTAAGTCATGGAATTCTCTGCCAAGATACGTGTTTCCTTCTTCCTTTAATCTTGGGTCATTTAACCGGGCGTGAAAAAGCACCTTCTCAGGCCCTTCAAAGTAGAGACCTCAACATTGTCTCAGCTGCTATGAGGACGGTATGGAGGCCACTGCTCTTAGACCACATGACTGCTTACTATCAGGCGGAGTGTGGTCATTTTGACGAGCAATTTAAAAAAAGACACGACACTGTATTACTTGGCTACCTTAGCATCTAGAAAATATAATTCTACGTTCTATATATTTAGTTATGGCATGGATGACCTTTGTGTCCGTTGTTTGAATGTTTGTAAAGTCCCCCGCGATACAATACGATAAAAAAGCAAGAAATTTATCTTTTATAGAGTACACATACTTCCCTAGTTAGTCTTTATTCTAGTAGACTTTATTCTCTCCTTTATAATAGATGACGTACAATAGTAGCATAAGTCGATCACAGCGCTGCTTTCTATTATCGTTGGATATCTTTATAACTTAGTTTTCGCAAATAATGTTAATAATATGCGGTGGTTCCTCTCTCTTGAGCCCCGACCATCAGCGGCTTGGTGACGGCACCGCCGGTTCTCTTAAATATTTACATATATTCAAATAATTTTCATAATTATATTTTAAAATATAAGAAGCTATGGAATGATGTTCAAATAAATAAGATATTATAGAGAGAAGGTTTTTTGTAACATAATAAAATTGTACGATATTTATAAATATTAAATTAACTGCACGAATGCTGTCGTAGCTATGGCGTTGTAGTAGGCGCTGAGAGATGTGGATTTGAATCCCATACGGAACTATAAAAAGAGAACAGTATGGGTGTTCTTTAAGTCCGTTATTTGAATACACATAATTATGTGAAGTTCTACGCAATGCAGCATTTATTTCTAGAAAAACTGAATAGTCTTTTAAAATAATACTAGATGTGCCCGCGGTTTCACTCGCGTTTATGATTACTGCGCCGCTCCCGTGAGTTATAGCGTAATGTTATATAGCCTATAACCTTTCTCGATAAATAGGCTAGCCAACACTAAAAGAATTTTTCAATTCGGACCAGTAGTTCCTGAAATTAGCGCGTTCAAGCAAATAAACAAACAAACTCTTCAGCTTTATAATATTAGTATAGATGTATACACCCCGCATGTATATTACACTGTATAAACATTAATGATGATTCAATATGGTATTTATTCTAATAGATTATGGATTAGAATATTAATATCGCCATTGAAAATTACTGTTGTTGTTATGACAGGTACATATTAGGTTTATATGGAGACAATACAAATCTTGAGGTATTATATATCAGAACTGTGATGTGTTTAGTTATTGTAATATGTTGATTCAGGTTGCCTGTTATTGTGACAATAATAATTAACCCTTTACACTTAAAATAACACTAACCTAGTATATCTGTTAAGCATCAGACAGAGATTAATGAAGCATAATCTCCTTGAAATTGTTAAATTACAGAGTAAGCGAAGATTCTGATTTTTTATTGATTTCGGGTGTTTGCTATCGAGTAGACAGGAATACTGGATGTAGATCAATTTTTGTTTGTTTGGAGATCGAACTCATAACAGTCGGCGACTTAGCAATGGTTAGGTGTATAGTAACTTGAACTACTGCTCAAAACATCTTACGTCACAAATATTAATTATTATATCTGCTAATAGTATTTTTTTATGCTAGCAGGATACAGCATACACGAATACAGCCTATCTTATGGTAGAGGTTTTCGGTGATCGACTATCATCAGGCGAGTAGTATTATGCAGTAGTAAGTACGCCTGTTGAGCATCCTCATGTTCACTCGCGTTCGATGCCCGGGTCAGGCAAAGGATTTTTCAAGAAATTATCATGAGCACGGAGTCCGTCACAGAGCTCGTTTTATTTTATACTACCAAATTGGTAAACGAGCATACGGCCCACCTGATGGTAAATGGTCACCGTAGCCTATGGACGCCTGCAACACCAGAGGCATCACTTGCGCGTTGTCGACCCTGTTAAAACTTTATAACACCATTTTTTAAAGAACACCATACTGTAGCCTTGTGGGAAAACCTCGGTAACAATAACAGACTCGCCTCAGATAACATCAGACTTTACGTAACTGGCGAAATGTGGGTGTAATATACCTCACTGCCTAACCCATCGGGATCATTGACGTGAGACTTCGCATGTATGTAAAATATTCTGTATCCCTTCGACTTACGTGAGCCCTCAAAATATACAATTACTATTACATATACGGGCTAGTAATTAAGATGGAATGGTGACAATGTATTAATTCACCGCATACGAAAATAACTCATGTCACCCACATGACTGTTCAATTAATGGATGATAATAATGACATTAGCTGCTATATAAACAAACAGTAATGCCTTATTTGACTTGCGTGACCTTAGAAGGTTATTATAACCGAAAAATTACCGCCTGCCCAGTTTTGTGTGTAAGCTTATATTTAAACTGTCTTATGGTATGATACATAAAGCAGCGATACTCTAGTGGGAAACCGTTGGTTTGCCACACATAAGTCGAGTTCGATTTACGGCACGCAGCTCCGAGTATTTGAAGTTAATAGTTAATTATAGCTCTATTCAACGATGGAAGAAAGCATGAGGACACCTGCATGTCTGACAGTTCTCCATCATTAGAGACCTAGTAGTGGACCGTTTATAATAGTTAGGCTGGTATTATAATATATATATTTAATAATACATTAACGTACGGAACAAATCCTTTCTAATAGTATGTATAAATGCAAATGTTAGTTTCTTTGTTTGTTACCCTTTCATGCATTAACTACTCGACTGACCATCATGAAATTTTGAATACACGTTGTCAAAGGTACAGAAAGAGACATAAATACTGTTCTTGAGGGATAGAAATTTATTCACAAAACCTAGATTAACGCCAAGGAAGCCGCGGGCAAATACTAGTATGAATAAAAATGCTTTACATTGACGTGAATCTATCTATCTGTGTATGACATTATAAACTAAACACTAATTAGGATCGACTGTTTAGGGGGTCTGACTGAATCTAATATAGGGAACACATAAAAGCATAATAATAAACAGATTTTTATCTGAATATTGTTATGCTTTTGTCTGTATGTCAATCAATTGCCGGCATTACGCAAGGTATAATGAACAGATTTTAATACGGTTTTGAAGTTTGGATTTCAACTTAATATGTTTTTCTTACCCTGCATGGTAACAGCTTTATCTAATTAGGGGCCGTAGAACTGGTGATTATAGTACCTAATATGTTGTGTCTGTTTACATTAGTTAGAGACGACCGACGTTACGATTACGTTATCCCTATTACGAACGTATCATATTTTGTTACGTACATATTAGCGAGTAAATAGCGATCTTAAAATTATAAGTCTGTTTTTAAGACGCACTAATTATTTTTTGCTGTGGACTTGACAAAACATATCATTTAAGGTAGCAAAGTACATTTAGGTCTGAAACGAGACTGATCTCGAAGAACACAAAGTACTCAGTATATAATTTGTGAATCACACAAATATTTTCGATTTGAACCTAACATTCAACGCAGCGATAAAGCGGTCACATGCTCACTGCGCCATCCGTACACTTAAATCATGTAGCAGTATCAAATACGATACGTATTCGCATATTTATATGAAATTAACCTTTAACCACCGACTTATACGTCTCATAGACGTAGTCACTTTTAAGCCCGTCACAGACGTAGCTATAATATATATTAATATGAATCATAGCAAGGCATATTACGGTATATTTTCTATATACATTTTCGAGTGACCACACACGCAGCTATAATATATATTTCTATGACGTCACCAAATATGTCGACATATATATCTCGGTATATTTTGGCATATTAATATATATTTTGATATATTCAGAGGATAGGGCTGTTCCATTTGAACGCCTGCCCAACGTCCGTGCTCGATGCGCACGAGCTTAAATTACGTACTTAAATTAAGATAAAAGTACGTAACTTTATTTAATTAAAATACAAGTGTTGCAATTATAATAAATGATTGAAATATGATTTGTTTTTACTTCTTTCCTCAAGCATACTGCAAGATGTTCTTCAGAACTAATGCTTTTGCACATAACCGTATCGCATTTTATTAAATCATTTTTTATCAATTCATGAAGCTCGATAAATGCCGACCTTGAACTTTTAAAATACTGTGCAAATTTATTTGATGATAAATTTTAATCATGATACAAATTAAATTCGCCACGAGTTCTCTTTTGTTTTATATGCGACTCAACCCAGATGGTTCTATTTTTCGTTCTTGACAAGGCAACATGCATATCAAATTCAGCATCGGAATCATCCTCTGAGGTATTTTCAATTAGATCTAAAAGAAGTGCTCTTGTCGAATTAATTTAGGTACCTAGATTGATTACAGTGTTATTTCAATATTTGAACATTCTGTACTGAAATTAAGCTTTAAAATCGTGCGCTTGCAAGGACCACCGCAGACCGAGTGAGGGCAAAGTATATATTATAGTATAGCTCCCGTGTGTGATAGCTTGCTATACTATAATATATATCTCGATATATTAATATATATTATAGCTACGTCTGTGACGGACTTTAATTTTGCAATAATTTGTTGAAAGAAAGTTGTAAGAAACCGATGTGCCTTACATATTGCAACCAAGTATGCAGTTACTGCTAATAAATGTGCCATAAGAGCTGTGATTTTTTTGGTTTAATGTTGAGTTGCCGTTATTGTTTTATTTTCATAAATATATATAGAATTACGGATATTTGAAGTTTATTGATGATTATAATATAATTATAAAAAAATATGAAGACTGAAGTAAGTTCCTAAAATTTTTGATGTAACTTTATTGATCTCGAGAATAAACATTGTTTGTACTTTTGATATGGAATGTTTTTTATTTAAAACCTAAAAATACATTACTTAAAATGTTAATCTTACCAACCATAAAAGTTACAAGAATCGAACATGCAAATATATTTTTGTAAAAATTTTCAAATATTACCCGTCTGCTAGAGGTTACCTCGGCGCTAGTGTTATGTTTAGGCCAGGTCGGTGATTAAAGGTTAAATAACTGCAGTTGCTGTCATATTGTATCCGCTTGACATTCATTGTTCAACATAAACCACACTCATACATTTAAAATTGCGTCATACATATCCAATGAATGCAATTGACAATAATGTAATTCCATATAAATTTGTTACCTATTTCCCATACCATAATGTGCTCATATAATGGCATAGCAACAATTTATTATTACATTTCCACAATTTATTGTAACACACGTTGCGCCACTGTTTCCTAAAAAGTATCACCGTATATATAAAATTGTGACAGTTTGTGATTTACGCCCAAAACAAAATCTCTCATGAATTATGTTCTTTTAAGCGCGACACTCGCTAACAATGCAACCTCTCTCTTTGTCACAGAACGTAGGCGTCTAGATTGTTTAGAGCCATGTGTTCCTATGATGTATGGTATACGACTCAGCATGTCATATTAAAAACGAGTTTTATATTAGCGTTCTCTCATAAATTTTGTTACAATATTTTCGTAAGAATACCACCCAAATAAGAGCTTGAACAAACGCTCGGCGAATGAAAGAAAAACAATGTACGCGATACCCCTGAAGGTCTGTACAAGGCAAACCAAATACGGAAATTATGTGAACGTACAAGCTTGCGTTATTTAATTTTAAGACGACATTTTTTTGTCGTAAATATACCCGTTTTAAATTGGTATAAAAAGGTAAAACTACACACATACCCGTACAGTTCGATAAAAAAGCATAACTCATGCGGACTGTCACATCACTAACCTTGGCGGCGGCACGGCGACATTTGTACACGTGATCATTTTATTCTGAGCGCAGACACAATCGCGTCTACGATCAACGACATATCGCGCTTGACGTTCCAAATTCAAAACAATAATAAGTTCGAGTTCCTTTATTTTTACTGATAAATTATTCATATCATAATCCGAGTGATGGGAGCGATCGCGGGACTGCGTTCCGTCGACTCATCCGACAGGTCTAATTTAATGCGTGCATTTATTATTGGTAATGGAATTAACCGAGCCCGATTATCATATGATTTGATGGACGCACTATCTCCCGATCGCGGCTCCGTGCCGCCCACTGCACTTAAAAAAAATCGACCGGTGCCCACAGACGACGTGGTCATTACGCCTAATTATTGTTATCTTTATGGTAGCAATCGGTCTGCCGTGTTCGTTTAGTGCCCGTCTTTCGATAAAACGCTACTTTATAACGCGAATTCGTTGTCATTTCATGTCCCCAAAAAGTTTGAGAGGTTTTTCGAGCTAACTATAATTTGCGTCGAATTTAGTTTTTATTTTATAATGACAGAGCGGTGTTAGTGGCCGGCGGACCTACGTTACCTTCATTATTTGCGATGATACGGATATTCCTACTTTTTTCATTATTCGAAGTATTCATTCAATTATAATTGAATTAGATGTTTGAAAGAGCTTGTTCTTTGTATATATCCGGAAGTGTAATAATCCATTTTCTCATAGCTGGCTGGGTTTAGCTTGTAAAACCAACAAAGTGTTCGTTTAAAACATTCAAATGTTTGAGCATTCAAGTCACATAAAGTAATCCGTTCCAGCAAATCCATTGTTCATATTAGTGAGTGAAGCGTATTTAGTCACGTAGCTGTGCTCTAAAACGTTTTACATTATGTACGCGGATGGCGGAAAATGCGCATAATCTCTGTTTCACCTGCATCTGTTCAGATAATCCTTTCTTTGAGATATTTTTTCTCTTTACGCGTGAAGAAACATTTTGAGTATTATGTCGGGACACTGTTACAATGAAACTAAGCGGATATCAATTATTAATACGGTTACGCTTTTACAGAAACATTGTTTGGCGTACATTTTAAAAGCAGACGTACATACATTACGGCATATAAAGAAAGTCTTGAACAATAAAGATTTTATCGAGTTTATTTATCATAATAAAATACAAAGTACGGTATTGTGTATGCTTTGAATATCAATATTATACTTATTGTATACTTAGTAATGGAAGTCTAGCATCAAAATGCTGGGCTGACAAATATTTCAAAAGAAGGACACAGCCCGTGTCCTTCTTTTGAAATATTTAATTTTTGTCTCTTGAGTTTTAGAATAACATAATAATATATTTAACTAGGATACCCTTTTTAAATATAAAGGCAAAGAAAGTGACAGTTTCACAAGGAATTCAAATAAATTTTAGTTACTTCTCACAAAGTCAAAGTCAAAAATCATTCATTCATTTAGGTCACAAAGTAACAGTTATGAACGTCAAAATAATTATATAGGTTAGTGAGTAAAATACTGAAGCTACATTTAGGTTATTTGCTAGGTTCAGGCAAAAGGTAGAAGCCTATGAGAAGAAACCTGCAAGAAACTCAAGGCCACTCTTTTAAATCACCAATTAAATATAATTTCAGTATTTTACAACTCATATTAACAACGTGTTGAAGTGATTATATCATACGCCACTGACTTTAAAAAAATTAAGATAATAACAATAATAACTTAACAATATTATAGAGATTAAATAATTTGGGACTAGTTATATTTTTCAATATAAATCTAAAATAGACAATAACATCGCATGATGGCGCATACACTTGCACTTTGTGACAATGCAAAGGCAATCCGTGACTAAATGCGGTTGTGGATTTATATTTTTCAATAATAATCAAAATGCGTAGCAGGATATTTGATAACATCACATATAATCACGAGGTACCTCAACATTACTAAATTTACTTATAAGTAATACAGATCTTTGAATCCTGAATGCAACAAGCAACTAGTGCCATGAGTTTTAGTCATTTAAGTAGTTACTTTGTTGACTGAATAATAACCCTTCCGAATGAGCTGTATTCTAAAGGCGCTTTTAAATTTAAGCAATGGTAAATTAATTATATTAATAGGTAGTTTAAAAAACGTATACCGAATTCCGCAAATGTATTGTGAACTTTATGTAAACGATGATATGGGCCGACTAACTTATGCTTATTTCTAGTGTTTACGTTATGAATATCACTATTCTTATATTATATAAGCGAATATTATGTTTATTAACATAATATTAGCAAATATATATTGCGGCGCAACAGTAAGTATGCCTATTTCTTTAAATCGATCTTTCAGAGAAACTCGTGGGCCTAAATTATAAATACTACGTCCTGCAATGTCACACAAATCCTGCACGAAGAACGGCAAAACATTCACGTACACTAAAAACAGAAATGGTCCTAAAATTGAGCCCTGTGGCACACCCATCGTGACTGGTAATCCAGACGATCTACCTGTGTTGATATCAACGTGTTGTAGTCTATCGCTTAGGTAGGAACCAACTAATTCAAGTGCAGTATCTCGGATGCCATAATGCCTGAGATTTTACAACAGCGTCAGATGGTTAAAATTAAAATCTATGCTCAGCAAACAAACGGATTCCAAAAATTCAAGGCGCTCTTTGATTTGACATTAAATTAATTACCATGTTATAAAACACTTTGTGCCTTCGTTCGAATAACTTATTCCTTCTATTCTATATGTAATTTGTTCCTAAAGCCAGTCACTATTCGTGATGTCAAAGTTGTCACAATTCACAACTAAGTCATGGATGCTCATTAGCGTAAAAACCACACAATCTTTTTATTCCGAATTTAGTTTAAACAAGCTTAAAAAATAAACTGACGGTAAAAGCAGAGCAGGTAGGTACAGTCGGGCACAGTCACCGTCTTCAGGCGAACGTAAATAAGCGGAACAATGCACAATTTGGCTGGCGTAGCTAAGCCGAGCACCTGTGCTAGACGTGACCGCTGCCTGCGACTGTACCGGGGGCGCGGGTTAAAAGGAAATTAAAAAAGAGATTATATTAAAGAACTTATCCTCTATTATCCTGAGATGGGCTTAGAAGTCACGTAGTGAAAATACGAGTGTACAACTCAGGTACATTCAAGCACAGGCGATACATCAAAAACATTTTAGCTGTTGGCACGCTTAGGAACTTTATTAGGAGCGTATGATACGGCGTGTGGTAAAATTTTGTTGTGTAAATATATAAAGGAACAAAGTTTTGTTCCGCCGCAATTTTTGTTTTGTTTACTTTGTATCGTTATACGCATAAATGGCATTCATGGTACACATACTTTATGTGCTTTTATTGTAAACTCGTTATTACGTTATAATATACAGAGACATTACTTAATATAGTCCATATAACTTTTATTTTTTGTTACGCCAAGTATTAACCTTTATTATATTCCTTGGTATACTTGGATACCTACGGCCTAACTGAGTACAACTAGGTCTCAGGTCATATCCAATATCGTGTAAGCATTAACCGCTGCTATTGGATATGCTTATGTTTTTTTGCTATAGAAGAAATAATGTCAAGCTAACACAACCAAACCACTGCCAATTGTTCGAATATTATAAGAAATTGTGTAAGTGTTTTATGTTATGGTAAGGTAAATTTAGTATTGCCATTGTCATAAAACAATGGTTTTACTTACAATATTGAAAGCCGAGTATATGTACACCTATATTTAACTTATTTAATGCCAGAAAACACCACCATTCTTTCTGGTATTAATAGTAAAATGTCTGGTATTAATACACAGTATTCAATTAATTAATATTAGTATGAATTAAATTAATAAAAACAAGTATTCAGATATTTAGCTGTTTTACATGTTTAAAGAAATTCTAACGCCGCGTTCACATGGTTTTACACATCGGTGTACTGGTGTAGTTTACAATGGTGGAAAGCATATGCGAGTGTTCTCACATACATATGTGTGATTATCAAATGCAGTATGCCTTTATTTTTCCTTCTAATCGTGACGTATGGAATAGGCTAAGACAAACAATCAAACTTAAAAAAAGCAAATCATTCAGCATACCCGTACCGTTATTACGTTAGAAAAAGGAAAACCACTATAGTCAAACTGTCTTCCTAAAAATGTTTAGTTGAGTCGTCAGGTAAGTACAACAATTCGACAGTCCTAATGCTCTTACTCCCAACATGTGTGAACTGGCCGTAAAATTGTGCCATCCAAATCGCGTTTAAAAACAAAAGGTCAAAAATAAAAGCTAGACCCTAAACATTTGGTAGTTGGACGCAAGTGTGAAGTGATTAATCGATGTCGACGGAACATGGGAGGGCGTTATTTCGGAAAGAATGTCAGGAACGTGCTTCCACTGACCCCCCGCGTATAACAAATACGCGTTGCGACGATGTTAGCCATTCGTTACCACGATCCCTCATTTGAATGGAATAGTCAGGAGTAGTCTCAATTCTGTTTTGTATTCGACCAGTTTTTAGTGGCAAACTCGTTTTTTGTGATGGTTGTGGTTTTTGCGAATATGGAAAAAGTTATAGCCAAAAAACTAAAATCTCTTTTTGGAAATTTTTGATTACCTATTTTGGATCGAAATATAATCGCTGTGGAAATATAATTATATAACATGTGTGATGCTTCAAGTGTAGGTACATTGTGACAAGGTGGAACAGGAAATACATCACATACTGCTAATGCCAATACATTGTTCGTTTTGCGTGAGATTCGAGTTTTTAGGCAAAAACAACAACAGTGAAAGCGTTTGCTGTGCATGTGGTTTCGGGTTCGATGCTTAACGGTTGCGGTAATAAAAGGAGTCTTTAGGAGTTAGTAGCCCTCGACAAGTACGTAAAGAGGTTAGTCCTACGCCTGATCTCTTTCTGGTCGTGTGGGACTGTTTTGTGCATTTGCGTTTGCCAGCTTTTCATGTACTATTTCCGGTGTAATGGATTAGTGTACTTCAAGATTGGCCAAAATTCAGCCTGAAGAATATTATTAAGAAAAATTCTTAAAAGCACCGGTTAAAAAATATTGTTGTAAATTACGAAAATGCTTTAAGACTGTAACAGATTTTTGATCTTTTGTAAGGTTCTCATGTTAATATTTTTTACGCAGGCGTTAAAATCATTCACACTGTAAATGGAACTTAATATTTATACAAGCGAACTAAAACTACTCACACATCCTTATCCGTAAATATCATCGCAAAGGCAGCCTTTTAAATCACCACACACAATATCATCTTTCATGGCAGACGTTATTATTTCTTCCAAAAAAGGGGTATTTCGCATGAGAATATTTATAATTTTAGTCTGTAGACACCATTGTGCAGGGTTCGAGGAAACAGGAAACCATTACGGCGCCATGTGCTCGGTGTCATACCAGTTTTGGTGATACCTCACGTCATTTAAATGTCTTTTGTGTCACAAACACATTTTTAATATTCTGAGATTCCCTGGGTCGAGACGCTTTTAGGGTTATGATATAATATTGAAGGTACGTACGATATATATATGTACGTGTATGAATTGTTGTAATGATAATGTATGTGCTTATTTTTGTTTTTATAATATTGCTATTTGTGTTCGTGTGAAAGAAGAGTGTGGTCAAATTAAGAAAGTGGTAGTGAAGGGGGATATATTGTTCCCCTAAAATATTTTACATTAATTAGTTTTCGTAATGAATTCGACGGCAGTTGATTCAATGGCAATGCTTTAGTTCTCTGAAAAAGTTCATAGAGAAGATTAAATAATTGTTTGTTTTAAATTGTTCGAAATGCAAATAGATCATTTTTGGGCAAATAAAATAAGTATTAAGCAAAAAGATGTCTGGGTTGAATACATGACCCGCCTGCTGTTTACAATGTATTGTTATAGAGGTATGAATGTACTTTTAAGAGTTCTTATTAGTCGTCATTTCGACCATAATCAAAGTATTGTTTTGCGATCTGCAGAGCTTAGATTCGTATTTATTCCATGGGAAAATTTAATCCAAATATTAAAATGTCTATAGAATTAAACATGAATGATTTCATCAGAACTTCTTACTATTACGTCATTAAGAAAATTGAAAGTTTGAACATAAGAATAGTGATAAAAGGCAAAGTAGTAATATACTATTTTATTCTAAACAAAATATTCCCTTATCAACTTTTAAATTCTTAATTAAAATGTACAGCATTTGAATAAAGATAAGCCTTTTGAGTACAATTTAAAGATAGTTCTTAAAACGTTTGCTAATATCCTCTTTTTTATCATTACGTCTTTATTTTTAAACAGAAAAGATGAAAGCCAAGTGAAATATTGTTAAAGAAATTTTACAAAGAAATACTCAGACTCTTGTCAACGTCATGTAATAGCAGAATTCTGGGAAATTAAAACACATAAATCGTAAAACTTAGATACATAATCATCTGTGAATCTGATTCTTGCCTACAATTCGTCTTTGACGTTTTATTAGGTATTTTATCATTTTTAACTGCACACGTGCTTCGGGACTTCGCCTAATGAATTTGTACCAGAGTTTTTAAAATAAGCGCTGTCGTCGAGTCAGATGTTTTATATAAATCGTGGTCTTAACGATGTCGGCACGTAATAAAATTTATTTTTTTAATGATTTTATAGCCCTAGATTTGTAACATTTTTAACACTTCAACATATTTAGGGCTCATTTCAATATGCGTGTGTGATAATGTCGTAAAATGCATTTTATTGCATGTAGGTAAATTTTAATAATTAGTATAAGTAAAATAGTTATAATGTATAATTCCAGTGCATTTTGGGGCATAAATAATTAATACTGAGAGTTTTACAACTTTGTGAGATTATCTCTTGCTCATTTGCATACTCGTGATATACAGGGCGTATCTAACTGTTGGTAGAAATAATGTACCTTAAATATAATTATATATTGTGAATGTATTTAAATCTTGTATTAAACGGACTTAAATATTATTGTTCTTCTTTAATAACAACTACAAATAACCGAAATTTATTAAAATTGTTTAATTTAGTGGTAACCTATTGAGTGGCAACAGCACACAGGCGGCCAGACACAATAGATTTTTAATTATGTCTGGCATTCCACGAATTGACAGGTTAATAGTTTTATTTTATAACAAACAATTTCAAGATACATTGTTTGGGTATCTGCGGTATGTACTTAGATCTGTAATAATAATAATTTATATGACCATTGGATTGTACCTAGAAACAGTAGATATTCCTTATTGCAACTACTTAATCAAGAAAGCAATTTAACCTTATTTAAATATTGATAGAAATTTAAATAACATTGTATAAATAAACTATCTCATTCCCACGTCAATTTACTATCTAACATTGACATCGAATAATCGCAAAGTGACTACTAAATACATCGCTACCCCTTTGAAGTTCTTCATGCGTGACCGTTATTTTATTTATATAGTTCTACCGAGTGATTTCTAAACAGGGCACCTTGCTAAAAAACTAATTAAAATGGTTTGTACCGTTCAGGTCTCACGTAAATACAATGGCGATATTTAAGCGTACATCCGGATACAAAATGGTGGCATATAATGACTCATTACGAGTACAACCCTTCGTACAACGTGTCAAACTATTAAGGTGCTAGTAGATTAACTCATAATAATGGCCAGTAAACGCCAGCCATTTAGTTTGATTAAAGAAAAACAAATTCTTATTTTTGAATATGCTCATTCTTTGTCTGTACGCGTAAGTTTATGTTTATTATGGATGCGATGCCGGGTTCAATGAACCTTTAAGCAAACTGTTATTGTGTTTCTGTTTGTGAATACTTAAGAGCAGCAGTAGTTTAAAACTTCCTATAATATTATGTAGCATCTTAACGTAATTGAAGAAATGTGGACGTTCTTCACTTCTGCTTATTGATGCGATAATATTATCCACTATCGACGGGGCCGCGCGAATCGCTTTCGCATGCGGTCGCGACCCCGCCGAGGTTACGGCCCGCCGTATGAAACGGCAGGCCACTACACGAAAGACCTACCGAAAATAGGCACTACTTCACATAAAACCCTACTGTCGCCCCCCGCGATAATCGTATCACGCTAGTAAATCTAACATGATATAATATTTACACATTAACATGATATATAATATTTACAAATTAACCTCCTATCGTTTATTTCTAAATAAAAAGTAGTCTGTTTACACAACCGTAAAGAAAATGACTATTACAAAAAGCGATTGTCGTATTAATGGAATGTTTACATTCTTGGGTATGATGAAAATAGAAGTGTGTATGAAACTGTGATGTTTGTTTGAGGGATTCTATATTCATACCAATCAACGGTAGCCATAAATATCTGCTGTACGCGTGCTGCATTTATACATACATTGCTTTGCAATATTTGAAGAGATTGTTGCCATAATAATCCAACATGCCAAATGTAAATTCAAAACCCGTTTTGTTTCTTAAGAATATTATTGTTGCAACATAGCTTTATTGTTTTCGTATCATACGTTTGGTCGAGTTCATGTTTACATATATTCAATACCCTGAACGGTAGTCAGAGATGTGTTATATTCTGTAGCAGATGGCGATCTATGTGTATACTATATATATATCTTACTCTATAAGTATTACTATGACGAATACAAGGAACAATCGAACTAGTATCAACCATCTATCGATCACGGTTTTATTGCAAGCGCTGAGTCCGTTACGCGATATCTGCAATTGTTAATCGGTATAATGATCGCTTTCCCATTATAACAGTATAACAAAAACAAATCGAATGAACCAATAACTTGACTCATCCGGATTCCGAACTGTCTCAGTATCATAACAAATACCCAAAGAAAATTAACTCGTAGTGTAATTTAGGACGCAGCAGGTGAACAAAAAAAGGTCGTCGCTCACCGTGGTCACAGCGTAAAAGCAACAAGTATACAAGGGTCTCAACAACGGTGCCGTCCTGCTCGACTTCCGTGACCAATCGTGACGGATAGGGCTAATTTATCAAAGCGTACTTCAATTTTATAATAACCTGCAGGTTGCGTGTGTGACTGAATATTCTATTACTACGCCTGAACGATTAATCTTCAGCCAGTACGTTATTAGTGTCTAAGTTCGATTAATGAATGTTTGTTAAGTGATCGAATGCTTTTTTAAAGAGATATTTTTGTTTGGTTTAGGTAGTATCATTTTAAAATCACTTTTGTTTTAGTTTTCTTGTCTGGGCACTATTTCGATACGTCCTTAAAGTATCTTGGTTAAAAAGACTTGCAAGTAAATTGATCTGTAATTAAAACGTAACATAACGCTATTCCAATACGCTATAACAAAAGTCTTTCTTTGGGCCGGTACGGTACCATGTATCTAATAGTAACATACAGACAAAATACTAACTTCCTTCCTTATCCTTACTCATGTTGTAAATGAAAATATGGGTTCGTTTGTTTGTTACGCTTTTACGCTTACTCGCCCGATCATAATGAAATTACACATACACGTTGTCAGAGGTACCTTTCATCTAGTAAAAAACAGAAAGCCGCTGGCAAAATCTAGCTGGTAATAGTTTTAACTGACTCGAAGCTAAGGAATTATAACCATATGTATATGTATATTCCAACAGCATTTATGCATAACTTATTATAGTGGCTGCCAATTTAAATATTTGTATACCTATTTATTTATGGTCATTGTCCAAGAGGGACTAAACAACTATACAGTCAATTCTTTCATTCTTTCAAAATCTTCTCTCTAGACTCTAGATCTGCTTTGTTATCTTATTATTTTCAATGCAACATCTCTGTGTAGGTCTTCTGACCAGTAGGCTCACATCTATCTGAATACAAATATCTTATGCCACTTATATCTATATTCAGTATTATAGAACGAGTTACCACAATGTCTACCCCTCTGTGAGATATGGGCGTAATGTTATATGTTAAAAGTGAGAGCATAGCATTTGTTTTAGTCAATAGGTTCACCTTGCCAGATAAGACTTCAACAACAACTCAATTCGTTTACGTCTCATGAATTATTCTAGCTCTGATATACTGCAAAATATTGTGCATTATTAATAGAATTAACCAGGAACAGCAAGTCTTCGAATTATTTACGATATGATTTATACGTTAAAGCGTTGAGTGAGATACGATAACGATTATCAGCCGAGTGACGTTACTATGATTTAATATTTAAATCATGCGGCAATAGTTAATCGCATAACCTATTTACTATTCACCAAAAGTTCAGTTTAATCATGCTGTTGTCAATCATTTCGTGGCCGTATGAATGAGCCGGTTCGACCGCGAATATATATATATATATATAACTGGCGTAATCATCTTTAAAATCTTTACTGGTATCGCTAGTGGTCCTTGACTACGATACCCATGTGCCATAAATAAATATAACGCATCCGATATTTAAAATAAATCGCTTGCTTAATCTCGCACCGTGCGTTGTTTTTACGTCATACTTTATTTCAAAATGTAAAATCTTGATTCAAGGGTTAATCCTCATTTTCTTGAGACAGTGCTGGGTATATGTTTGCGCAAATGTTCTATCCTTGGTATTATTATAAATGCGAAAACGTCTTTATGTTGCCCTTCTGTCATGTAGCAACGAATTAACATGTTTGTTGGATAAAGTTAGTTTTAGAGCTCGAAAGAAACATACACAGGCTAGATTTGCATTCCAAAATATGAACTTCTTCTGTGGGATAACTCCTAAGCATTATAAGAAGCCAAGGAATTTTAATAAGTGCTTATTTTTATAGTATTATTATTAGGTACCTAACTAACGATACTCAGGGATCAACTAAACAATCCGTAAATATTGCCATATCGTGTCATACATATTGTTTAAATATATGCTTGTTAGTACAAACAAAGCATATTTTATGGATTTCTAAATCAAATGTAGACAATAATTTTGTTACAAAGCCTAGCAATAAGCTGGCAAATCATCAATGTTTAATGCAACTTTGTTGTCACGTAACTTGTCACATTTATGCTAAACGAGGCTTTAAACAGAGCGCTGGGACTAGTTGACGTTTAGGCGTCTTAAGTCCGATGTCATGATTCATAAGTGAATAAGTTACATCTGAAACAAAGCCCTATTATAATCTTATAAAACAGAATGTGTTATATTCAGTCAACTATAGTCAAACGACTAGCCTTTCAACAACTAAAAGTTGAATGTGTAAACATAGTAGTCGATCAGCCAATACGAACATTCCATGACTTACAAATGTTTAAATGCAAAGTTAAACGAACTAGTCGTTCAACTAAAGCTGTCTTCAATAAACGGTCTAAGACATTTTCTCACGATTTCAGAAAATTCATTTAAAAATTCTATACTATGAGACATTATAAGAAAGAATGCTCGTCATAACAAATTAAACTTTCTCATTTTACTGCTCTAATATGTAATTATAGTGATGTCATAATCCGAAGTAATGGTAGCCACAGATACCATTCAATCCATCTGGTAGCACCACGTGCCTTTATAACCAAACCATTACACTAAATTGCCACAGTATAAGAGATATTCGGCAAGAAAGTTGTCGAACTGAGATTTTGGGAAGTATACTTTATAAAACGTAAACTACTCTATGATTCACAAGTGACGTAAGTTGTAATACGTAAGGTAGCCGCATGAGATCGCGGGTAATGGAATTAACTCAGACCGATTATCATATAATTTGATGGACGTGCTATCTCCGGTAGGGCTGCAATTGAAGAAAAACCCCGCGGCAACGTCTGGACCGGCTATTAGATCTAATTACTGTTATCTCCCGCTCCGCAATTCTCATTTGTTTTCATTTTCCTTCAAAGATAAGTTCAGAGGAATAATAACTTAATTAACTAAATTACATAACGTCGCTTCTAACGGTTGCGGGAACCGTGGTTGTTGGAATGATGTGACACGATCTTGTTTAGTAATCAAATATTACCTCCTAGTATTGAGTGCCGTGTTTACTTACATATATGTACATTTATTTGAAAATAAACATGAGTATGCAGTGCTAGGTGAATGGCTTGAGTTTCAGACTGTTACTCATTGCATTATTGATGTGGATGTATTTACTCAGATAGAGATCCTTTCTAGTTAAGTAGATATACTAGGATACATTTGTAAACTACAATTTTAAATGTCACTGGTTGTTGTTACCTAAAGCGAGACTTTGGAATTTTGCTTAAAGTGACAAAAATTTAACCCAGAAATATATGGAGATGTTAGTAAAAGGACCTTATCTAGCAGTTGCTAGATTAGGTCCTATTACAAGCTTTTCAAAAGTTATCCGTGAATTCATTCATATTTCAGCTAACATACTTCTCAAAAATTCAAGCTACATATATCCATATCAAATTTAATCAAAATCAGGCTCTTCAGCTTTTAAAACCGAATGTGATTTATAATTAGTTTGAATTTATGTAGTTCTTCTTCTTAATAACTTCTTTGTGAAAATATTAACACACATAACAGCTCGTACAGAGTAAATGTTTGTGTAATGCAATAGAAATAATTGCTTTTAATTGCAATAATTGGTCTTAGTCTTTGTAACTTTTATGTGTATGTTGTCAATAAACAGTATGTGGTGAGATAATTTAAAAAGAAAATATATAATTATATTAATATAATCCTGAACTCACATTTGCATTAATAATATAAGTTAGGAAACTTATATTATTAATGCAAATGTGAGTTTCATTGTTTATTTGTTTGTTACGCTTACCCTCCTTAACTACTTGACCGTTCATCGTAAAATTTTACATACACGTTGTCAAGGATACAGAAAAAGACATAGGACATCTTTCATCCATTAAAATACTGTTGTTTACCCAAAGGATAAAAAATTGAAATAATTTACATTTACGTGAGCCAAGCCGTGGATAAAATCTAGTAGTAACAGTATATTCTTAAATGCCAGCGAAAAACAAATGAATCTCAATAATCAAAGATAAACATCAAAACTCAGAAGCTTCAAATGTAAGTAACGTTTAAGAATTTGGTCGTAAATTGGACATTCCAAAGTCAATTATAATGTTAAAACCTACCTAATCTGCGTAGCCTGCAGCTTACAACAGTAGATTATATGAACGTATTTATCATCTAAACCCAGTCATTTAACATCCGTAATTACAAAAACGAAGTAAACAGAACCATCCGCTCTACCGTTTCCAAACTCGTCTACACAAATATTCCAAATGAGTTTCATATTTTTATGAGTCAGAAATCGTTTAGTATTTAATATTTTTCTTGTAATTTATAGCATGCTAACGAATATGTCGATAAATAACGCTACTAAGCCCCGTCGCGCTTCCTATCTGCTGTAGTAGTTTGTTACCGTTTATAGTCGTAGAATCAAGTGTACATTTTTTTTGGGACAGTCATTAATGTATCAGGGGAGTGGGGTAGTAAAACAAAACGCATTCTAATTCGATATGCATGAATTTTCAAGTGCTGCGCAATCCTAACTAATATAAGAAATCCGAATGTGAATTTGGTTAGGTTTTCACGCCTTACCGACTCGACCTTCTCTCCCTAGCCTTTATTATTCCCAAGTCACTTGGGGTTAGCTTTTCTAGTCTAACCGGATTTGACTGGATATCCGTTTTTACACAGAGCGGCTGCCACCTGACCTCCGCAACCCGAAGGCTAATGATACCCTAAGGCTAGACCAGTGTCAGGATATTATAGGATACTGACTTCCCAATAACGACTGCCAAAGATGTTTATGTCAGCCGGGACCTACGGCTTAACGTGCTCTCCGAGGCACGGAGCAGGCGATAATTGTCAATCAATACGCACATAATTCCGAAAAGTCATATAACTTTCGAAAGTCAGAGGTGCGCGATGTGGGTTCGAAACCGAGACACTCTGCATTGCAGTCTGTTGGTCTCGACCGATCATCATTAAATGTAGCATACACGTTGTCAGGAGTAGAGAAAAAGGTCATGGGTTACCTTTCTTTCCTGAGCGAGCAAAGTTGCGGACATAATCTAATACATTTATAAAAATAGCAATGCACATTGATGTCAGCTGTACATATATTTCTGTGTCTGAATACATGTTATAACTACCGTAATTTCTATTTTAAGGGTGGTCTAATACCACCCTTAAAATAGAAATTACGGTATTCGTATGCCTTATTTATTTTATTTTTACCTACTAATACGATCATGAGATCCCGGATTTAAAGCACAGTTGAGACAAAGTATTATTGGGTTTATCACTTAGGAAATGGCCGTAACAGCCCGATAGATAGCTAGATGGAAAACAGGCTCGTCACATGAGAGCTAAAACTTGCTAGGAAATTGTGGGTGTTAAAGCTTTCGCTTACCTCTTTAGGAATATAAGGGAATGATGATGACACAAATGATTGTTCTGAATCTCGAATGTACTTTGTGTGCTTTAATTGAATATTTGTAAAGCCTCCGCATCGCAGGGTCTGAAGCTATGAGCGAGTGTTGACTTTTATTTAAAAACCACTACATACTTGCTGCTGTTTCTAAGGTGATTTGTAAGATTATTGTAAAAACAACCTGTTTCATAATAACTATAATATCAGATATTATAAACTGTTCCTTTGCTGGACACAAGCCTACTCTTGTTATAATAGGGGAAACCATAGGTTACTTCGCTATTAAATATAAAGGGCCTACACCATTACCGGATAGAAATACGATAACTAACAATATCTACTGGACTCGGTATAAGAGCAATGACACGAGTCTAATTTTAAGAAACTATGCAATTTCGTAAAATCATCCTGCTAATAAAATTTTCGTTTACATTATTTTTAGTATTTCGCCGTATTTTCTTCATCAGCCATAATTTAAATGGAATTGCATTTATATCTCTCAAAGGAGATACCGCTCTAAACACGGACGGCGACACAAACAAAAAGTTATTATGATTGTTTGTTCGTTAACCGGCTTTCTTGGTAATTAAAACGACTCGATATTTGCTCATGCATAAAATGAACATAAATATGACTCATTATGTAACATCTAACTCGTTAGATGTTATGCCGGCAACATGTTTAGCCTACGCCACGGCATAAAATTATACTATTGATTATAATTATGTGCTCCTAGTTTGAACTTTATCTTCGCCTTCTATCATTTATCTTTTGATTTAAATCAGCTTTAAACTGGTATAACATTATGTGAACAGTAGTAAATTAAATTGAAAATATGAGAAAGAAACTAGAAAATTAACAGTGCTTTAAGCTTAGCCTTAAACCCCGAATTTCACAAAAGCAAAAGCCATAACAAGGTTTCTGCTTTGTCACTAACTCACGAATGATGCTCTTGTAACAGATATCCATAGAATCTAATATTAGGTGGTTTGTATGTTTGTTTGCTACAGTAGCAGCAGTAGACAAATCCTTTTCGTATCCTTTCGTATACAAGTAGACATGAAAAAAGGAATTGCTTTACATTTCCTTACACTATAATATTATCCAATGTAATTTAGAATGTACTGAAATTATTTTAACATCAGTCAAAGATGCCTCGGTAGCTAAGGTCTGGTAGTAGAAGTTACTCAATCTTATCAGCTTGTTTTCATTGAATAAGTTATCGTAACCCAACAGCCGCAACCGTTGTTGGAAGCCGCAGAGAAAGATTTTATTATTACAGTTGGCACAATATTCGATATTATTGTTGTTTCGCGAACAGATGTTCTTTGACCCGATATAATTCCTAAGTCTTGATACGACACCCACGAGTCATGTCTATTCTTAGCTGAGAATATACGGCAAACAATGACAAAGTAACAATTGAAATAGACAGGGGCTATAAGCTATAGAGAACTTTCCCTTTCTGTTTCGTTGACCTTTAATCTATTTTTAACCGGACTAAAAATAAATCGTTAATCACTTCAACTGTATGTTACCATATACATATGTATATACATAAGGTATATTTTATTAAAGGGTAGGAACACTAGCAGTAATTTGGGATACTGGCTTATTGAGCAATGCTTATACACCAATATCAAAACCGGTGTCAGCTGGTTAAAAACTGAATATTCTCAAATCGGTGCCTACTGATTTTGACAAACTAACTTAATTAATAAGTTATACTTTTATAAATTATTTCTTTACTGTCACAAACATAACTCGCCAATACAGATTATTCTTGTCCATCCGCTATCTCCATATTATCATAATTAAAATGGACTATACGTGTAATAATTAAAAATATCTTTAAATAAATTATGCCACATTAGTCTTGTGGTATAAACGCGCTTATGTTTGCTGCCTATCGTAGGCCATAGAATATATCAGGTGTCCATTGAGTTATCTTTTAAGATGCCCAGTCGGGAAAAATGCTATAAGTGTTATCAGATTTTTGTAATGTTTCTGTGCGACAGCAATTAACTTGTCACCTATGACTTAAAATGACACTGACTAAATGTACCCACATTTTGTCAGTTACATACAACTTTGTCCATGACTGTATGGATGTTTTATATACGTATTTTAAAAATAAGTTAAATGTTGACCTTTGAAAAGAGCTTTAATAGCAGATATCTAATGCATATCGTTCCACGTGCTCACTCAAATCACGTAGTGTAATCTAAATATATTTTATTGCCCAAGACATTTCTTTTTATTTGGTCCAATAAATTGTTTGAAACTTGTTTGTTCGGGATGCACTACTATTGCCTCAGTTTCGTTTTATGTGATTTTATGATAGTAATTGTATGATACTCGGCTTTGTGAGTAATTATAATGCACATAATATTCTAATAACAGTACGCTAACGTTTACACAAAAAATAATATTTAATTACTCTTCTTGTTACTAGATTGCGAATAAAATAACTGAGCTTTACAGCTTTTTCTATATATTTATATTTTTAAGCAATAAAAGCAATAAATGTGGCAACAAGAATTGCTGTACGCGTGATGGGAAACGGTTTTAACGGCAGACCCAATTCCAATACCACTCGGGCGTAGCCGAATATAAGGTACAGGAATAAAAGATAGGATGAAAGGAAAGGCATGAGAAATGTATATGACTCTCGAAAATGTTAACTTATTAGCGGGAAGTCCAGTAGCTTAACTTATTGGTCGAAAGTGGTACTTTCTCGGGTGATCCAGCTGATTTCTCTGTATGACCACGAAAATAATTTAAATCTGCGAATTTCTTTTTGTTTTTAAAATACTATGCCTTTCGAGTAATGCTTGTGTCGCGGCGGAATTTACAGAAAATTAAAGTTATTTGAATTTCTCTAAATTCTCCAACGCTCAGACTCGGTACAATAATTTGTGGATCACACAAATGTTTGTCCTATATGGGGATAAAGCCGAGTGTTGTGGGTTCGATTCCCATAATCATTTAAATTTTATTTTATGTTAATTATAGAATATAGTATTAATATTGTATATATTATATATTCAATAATTCAAACAAGATACTTGTTTGCCTTATTAGTCGTACATAGTAAATAATACATAACTATACAACAGTCTAAAAACGTTAGCACATAAAATGTTTATGCGTTTTAGAACATCTTCCAAATAGCTCACATAAAATTTGCGTCGATTGAAATAACTTAAGAATATAAAATAAAGTGGTAAGCATAATAAACAATAAACTAGTTTCGCAATTTATAAATAAATTGCTACCAGTCTGAATAATAAGCGTTTTAAAATGTTTTTTTGTTAATAAAATATACATATTGAATAATTAGGTGTAGAGGTGATTAACTGAAATTTGATTCATATTCGTTAGTATCGATATTTGGCAGCTGTCATCGATGTATGGTAATAGAGTAAATCTCAGACTGTGGATCGGACTTTCGGCTAGTACTTATGTCAAACATTTGGTGACATAAAAACCAATCAGAAAAATACGCCCGCTAAAGGATAGCACACTGCCAGATCCTTATCTGGTAATGTCTCTAACGCCTGCGGTTTTAAATCCTAGTTTTAAGCGAGGGATTATACTGGGATTTAGCTCACCATGCATCAAGCTGGGGAGTATCTTCACCCTAGTTAAAGCACCTAGTGATGTGTTTTAAGACGAACAGGCTTGCCAGGTTTCTTAATAGGTTGGTTTTTCCCTTTGGATGTGTTGTACTATCAGAAGACCGGAATTTTTACTCCTTGCGCAGGCAACAAGGCTCTTCTTATTGAGTAATGATGCAAGTGTGCATAGATTATTGTAATTCCACACATTATTAAGGCGGTACAAATGCTGGTTTGTCATCGAGGTCGTACAAAAAAAAATAATTATATGGATGGTCCCTGAATCCAAAAACAAACATGTCTTAGACCTTGTGTAGTACCGCTCAAATGTGATAATATACATATTAGCATTTGATCATGCCATACAAATATTTAGTTCATACATTCTTGCATAAGAATGCTTTCACGAACACCTTAACACAGTTAATCACACAAAAGAGAACTTTTGAGACGATTTTAAAGACAAAACCATTGTAGGCATTATTATTCTATGTAACAAACTATTTATACACCACCTTTTCTACTTTAGCTCCTATATTTGTTCGTAGTTTAAATAGCTAGTACAAAATAACTAAACATTGTATTTCCATGGCAGTGTTACAAAACGAATATTGAATGAGGCACAACTATTTATTAAGCAAACGTGTAATGTGTGATGGCCTATTATTATCCTCGTTTATAGGATCCAAAGGTATAAAATATCCATTGATATATTTATTAGTCAGTAAACTACTAACATTTATGTTTGTGTTTTACATTTATTTATTGTAAATACATTTGAAGTAAACTTGTTATTTTATGACATTTCAATTATTATATCTACACGTTTATAAGAGTTGAAGGAACATATAATTTGATTACGCACCGTAAATAGATCTGCAAAATGGCATTTATTAGTTGGGGATAAAACATTTTGGTAAGCGATAACAATTTGAATTCGTTTAATAAAAGCTACGGCAGATAAATACAAACATATTATATGGATTCTTTATTTTGTACTCCACAATAAAAAAATGTTTGCATACATTTTGTTTACACAATTTATGTTCATAGTTAAATCTGTGTCTAGTGTATTCCTATATAGTCGCTTTAATTAGCCATAATTAAATGTTGACCAAGTCATAGAGTTATACATTTAATATATCATTGAATTTTGATTTGCCAACAAAAAGATTAATAAAATAATTTTTGAGAACACAATTTTACTAATTTTCGTCATACAAAACGACAATTTCATAGTTCATCCAAAACAAGCAATGCTTTCCAAAAGCATATTTTCACAGTTCATCTACACGTATAATAAAATTGTATCTGTTCGATGTCTGCACATAGATGCTATTTAAAAAAAATATTGAGAGGTCTTTAAAAGAGCTATAGAAGCCAAAACAATTATTATAGAAATGTTGGCATGTTTGTACGCGCGTCACCCAAAAACAACTACACAATTGAATACGGTGTTTACAGTTGTATTGCTGTAGGTTTAACTTCTATCTGGACCATGTTTATTCGTGGGCGCGCGCCTAGAAATCGAGTACTTATAAGAAGTGTTTAGGTTTTGTATTACCCATTTTTCAATAAATATATATCTACAGGTATTATCAATAAATAAGTATGTTTTATGTGTAGATCAGCTTCTTCTTACATGCAATGAAAGAAAAATAAAGATAAGTACTTCCAAATTTCACGCGTACCAATTTGCGGGCAATAACTAGTATATTACAAAGTCGTGAGCTTAGGGAAAAAGGTTGGAGTAGCCGCGGAACAGCCCCTGGCACAGATCGATCGCCCAAGTAAAACAAAGTTACTGCAGTCAAGATCTAGACGACTGACCGCTTATGTAAAGTCACACGAAGAGTGCATTTATAAAGCCTTTAGCATGTCATGAACATTCCTCGACTCTTATTTATCTACAGCTCCTGTACCTGTCCGCTTGCGTCGTGAGGAATTTAAAAATATTACAACTGGGGCCGATCGTCGTTATAACATTTGTTAATAGATATCACAAATACCTAATATACGCCTGAAACGTGATAATAAATTTAATTTTATTATAAGAATTGACACCTCAATTTGAAATGAACACTGCTGATTGCCTGCTAATAAGCGGTTACTCACTAAACGAATCACTTGTGTATGACCTATTCTACAAAATGTAAATGATGATCATGTGATTGCGATCTTTTGTATTCTTACACACCAGTTTTTTATTCAGTACGATTACTAGCAATTTGGGGTACAAAGTACTGGAATTCTTGTTAACTCATTGACGCCAGTAGCAACCTAGTATGTTTATCATGTCGGTAGAGTAACGAGTGGGATTTGAACCCAACTTTCGATAGCAAGTCATATGTCTTATACATGTCCAAGTTAATGTTTTAACTGTTTATAGACCAATTATTTCTCGATGTCTTTCATCTGATAAATCTTAGGTACCTTTTAAATGTACATCATAGCGTTCATGTATTATATAAAATCAATGTAAACTATAAAACTCAACATACACGCATACTCTTATTCTCAAACATACAGACAAAAAAACACAGTTACTACATACATACACACACAGTTTTACCATATTTATTTAGCTTCTACCGCGATACTGTCCGATGGCTCAACGCTTATTATAGCTATCCGAACCTTTGGTCCTAGCACTGTTCAATTATATAATAATCATTGCATCTTGCTGTACGTTTTTTGTTTTGATTATCAGTTCGCTATATACCTAAATGACTGATAACACATTTAATAATCTGCGGGACTTAGATAATCTGGAGATAGCTCAGTCAGTTGAATGTTTAATTGAAGATCTACTTACAAACATACAAATTAAACATACTATGTCAAAATATTCGTAGTATATATAGTAACATTAACGAAATAAAATTAATCTTGCCGCAGTTTAAGTTTCACGTGGATATTTTAATTTTAACGGCATGTCGGTTAACCACAAATAAGGTTATTCCTTCTCTCCAAAACTACAGTTCATCTCATACAATTGTATCTCTTAATCAAAACGACGGAGTGGTGGTTTATATAACAAATGATCGCGAACGATCGAATTCAAAGAGATCGAATTAAAACATGCGTCCTGTTTACAAATATCATTAGGTGAGCATACGGTGCTTAGTGTGTATAGATCACTATCCAATACAGACGCTGAAATATTTATAAATTCATTAAATACCTATCTTGAAAAATAAATTGAAGAACATAATAATAACTTAAAAAATAAAATTCATAAGTTCATTTGGCAATGTTACAGGTATCAACCAAAATTAATCTACAAGGAAAACTTTTTGGAATCAGCCTTTGGTTGTCAACAAAGTGACCCTCTTGGGCCAGTAATTTTTAGCTATTCACCCCATTAAGCATATTAAGCAGCTAAATTCAAAATTTTATATCTGGTACCTAGACGATGGCTCCCTAGGAGGAGATGTAGATACAGTGCAACAGGACTTGGCACTTTTAAAAATAAATTTCAATCAATAGGTTTGGAACTTAATCCAAGCAAATGTTAAATTTTTGTCGGCTATAACATCAATAAACTATCGGTATTATCTAAATTCAATTCTTTGGTACCTAATATTAAACTTTTAGATAAAACCTCTCTTCGCCTCCTTGGGTCCCCAATTTTAGATGAAAGTTTTGATAGTTTTATAGAAAATAAAATTCAAAATTTTTGTGTATCGTCAGATAGGTTATTTAATATTAATTTAATATACATTCGGCTTTAACAATTATTCGATACTGTCTTTTCGTCCCTAAATGTACGCATGCCCTTCGATCTTCACACTTTTGGAAACATTTGACACTTTTAGCAAAAATTGATAAAATTATACAGAACGTTTTAAATGTGGCAATTAACGACTGGGCGTGGCTACAAGCGAGCTTGCCAGTTCGCTTGGGTGGCCTCGGCATTCGAAAATTACTGATGTAAGTTTACCTGCGTTCCTATCTTCGGTCCATAGCACGGAGGAATTGACCAGGAAAATCTTGGCACCTACACTGATTAATTCTGAAGTACTGTGCATGACCGACGCCGTGAAGGCTTGGAGACTTGTTTGGCCAAGCACTGATTTACCCGAAAACCGCCTCTCTCAGAGACGCTGAGATGGGCTGTTATGCAGCATCGTTCGAGAAAATCTCATAAATATATCGTCCTGTGCTACTGAACGTGCCCGCTTAATGGCTGTGGGAGAGTGGGAGTAGAGCCTTTGGCTTCAGGTGCTCTCATCGTCCAACATGGTACCTATGTTACGACCATTGCATTGCTTCTTGTTTGCGCTTAGGTACTCCTTGTGTTTCTCCGCATCGGTGTCTTTGTGGCGAAGTCGTCGACAGTCTTGGTCACCATGGCCTATCATGCAGCAGGAGTGCTGGTCGTATATCACGACACGCCAACCTGAATAACATACTTCGTCGGGACTAACATACCTCGATGGCGTAGTGGTTAGTGTAACCGACTGCCACGCCTGAGGTCGCGGGTTCGATTCCCGCACAAGACAAATATTTGTGTGCATGAACATGGATGTTTGTCTTGGTCTGGGTGTTTCTATGTATAATATGTATGTATTTACAAAAAAAAAAAAGTATATATGTATGTTTATCCATTGTCTAGTACCCATAGTACAAGCTCTGCTTAGTTTGGGCTAGATGGTGTTGTGTGTATGTGGTAGAATATTATTATTATTATTATTATTATTATTATCTTGTCACCGCTGGCGTTCCGGTTCAGCCTGAACCTCACGGCTTGGAACGCGACGATGGCCAGAGACCTGATGTTATGTCATTACTACCATGGAAAATGGGTAGGCCTTTGGTGTAGGACGCAACTTGTGTGGACATCATTGCGCCATCACATCTTTCTAGCACAGCGGGTTGTGCTGGTGCTGCTGCTGCATCAGCGGAGACGCTCAAACGGCGTAAATATCAAAACCTTATTGGTGAGTACATACTTGAGCCGTTTGGTGTCGAAACGCTGGGGCCATGGGATCCAAGTGCTAGGTCTGTTTATAGAGACTTAGCTAAGCGGCTCATCGATGCTCCGCGTGACCAGACGGCTGGTATTTTCTTTGCACAAAGAATAAGTATTGCCATTCAACGTGGTAATGCTGCCAGTCTTCTGGGCAGGTTGTCAATTGACGACGATGCGGAGGAATATTATGACGCTTTTAAATTTTGAAGTTTTGTTTTTATCTTATTTTATATATCTTGTAAATAATTTGTTTATATTTTATGTTAATTATTAAATTATGTCACTAAAATAAACGTACTAGCCTATAAAGTATATTTTTATTTATTTATGCGATACTATTTTATGCACATTACATATTAACCTAAACATAAACATTATATCGAAGAATTCTGAAACCTCAGTTGAGCGCAAGAATAGGCAAATATAGCTTACAGTTCTGTCCATACATGGTCTATTTCCAGGACATACATTGCCCACAAGATTACACAATTGTTTGGATCATTTTATGTCGAAATTAAATAGCAAACCAATATCTGCCTTTATTAATTAATGATAAAGTACAGCACAATCACAGCCTTAAATTTAAAAATAAGGTCTATCTGGAACAGGCGCACATTGAACTTCGTTCTAGAAATCATTCGAAATTGTATTTGTGTACAGATCCTAATTTATTTACCGATATTTTAATTACACATATTAAAGAATGTATCACTAATAATACGCATATTTTTACCACACCTCAATAGAAACAAAAAATTAAACCATGGATGTCTGATGGTGTGTTACGTTGTATAAGGAACAGCTATTGTATGCAAAAGAAACTAAAGATTGATCCTTGTGACAACATACGTTAAACTTATAGACGCTACAGAAAGTATGACCTCGATAGACTGGCACGCTCGACATATAACAGTAAAGCTATATGGAATACTAGCAACAGCATCGTACAGTACAAAACATCAAAAACCAATAACTCTAATCTATTAAACAGTGTGTCATCGTGAAGAGAATCTGTAAATCAAATTAATCAGTACTTTACCAGTATCGGCAAATCCCTCGCTGATAATATTCTAACTAACAATGGAATGCAATACCCAAACACTTATTTTAACACCATTAAACCACACCACACCGTTCTAAATTGTCATCATTTGTGCTCTTGTAGACTGGTATGTCTGAAGTGGAACAGGTGTTGATGAGTCTTGACTCCAATAGTACAGGGGGTTGGGATTACATAACTACCAGATTTTTTAAATTAGCTAGAGTAGAACATTTATGTTTAAAAAGTAGAGTATTTCTCAACGCTCTCAAAGAATCGATTATAACATCTGTACATAAGAGTGGGACAGTGAAGATGTTATGCGGCTCTGTCTAAAATATTAAAAAATATTATATAAGAGAATACTATCCTACTTAGAAAACTATGATGTATTATCCTCTACTCAATATGGGTTTAGGAAACATATGTCAACTGAAGATGCAGTATTAGCGTTAAGTACCCTTTTAGTTAATCATTTGGATTGTGGTAAAAAATATTGAACGGTATTTCTGGACTTAAAAAAAGCGTTCGACACCGTCTTTGTCCACATTCTAATACGAAAACTCGAAAACATCGGATTCAGAGATACTCCACTCGCCCTCCTAGCTAATTATCTAAATAATCGTAAACAACGGGTGGAAAGACATAACCATGATAACCAGGCTACTAATATTACATTCGGCGTGCCCCAGGGAAGCGTACTCGGTCCAACTTTATTTCTAATTTACATAAATGACCTCTGTAGTATAAAGGTTGAGGCCGGGAACATCTTTTCTTACGCCGATGATACAGCCATTGCCTTCTCAGGCTCTACCTGAGAAGAAGTACGTGAACGTGTGGAACGTGGCCTAGCCAGAGTATCTATGTAGATAGAGATAGATGTAGATAGCCATATGGCTATCTACAAACCATCTTACCCTTAATATAACTTTTTTTTTGTTTTCTTTATTTACTACAATCTGTCTCCTTTGTGGGACATTCAGCAGTATGTTGGTTGGTGCTATCGCTGGCGCGCTCGGTATGTGGCCTGTGTCACATCCTCATTGTTTAACAGTAGCTGTGTTTACTGTGATTGTATTAAATCTTAATATAACTAAGACTCAGTGGGGAGACCAACAGACTGCAATGCAGAGGGTCTCGGGTTCGGACCCACGTCGCGCACCTCTGACTTTCGGAAGTTATATGACTTTTCAAAATTATGTGCGTATTGATTGACAATTATCGCCTGCTCCGTGCCTCGGAGAGCACGTTAAGCCGTCGGTCCCGGCTGCCATGAACATCTGTGGCAGTCGTTATTGGGAAATCAGTGCCCTATAATATCCTGACACTGGTCTAGCCTTAGGGTATCGTTAGCCTTCGGGTTGCGGAGGTCAGGTGGCAGCCGCTCCGTGTAAAAACTGATATCCAGTCAAATCCGGTTAGACCAGAAAAGCCGACCCCAAGTGACTTGGGAATAATAAAGGCTAGGTAGAAGATAACTAAGACTAATATATCATTTTCCTTAAAAACCTCTTCCCAACCATGTACAGATTTTGAGGTCAGGATTCACAACTGTGGTAACTCTGAAAATACGTATTGCAATTGTCCTAAAATAAATAAAGTAAACTCAGTTAAATACCTAGGCATAAATATTGTTAAAGACTACCATGGCACTCACATCTGGATCTGCTAAGCACTTGAATAAGAAAGCTAATTTGGGTCTATAAAATGCTACGGTAATATATTGCATACCAGTTCGGGGCGGAGCAACAAAAATTAAATTTCCAGAATTGGAAAAGGCTCAGAGGTCCGTTCTAAAAGGGATGCACTTTAAGCCTTATAGATTCCCGACTACAGACTTATATATATTTTTAGCAAACAGCTCTCGGTTAGAAAATTATATATATTATTTGCCCTATTAAAAGTTCATTGTGCGTTAAAATGTAATCAGGCTCTGCAAAATAGAAAATATTTGATCTGGTGGCTCCATACTTTCCAGTCAAAACTACATTTGCTCGTCAATAATACTCATAACAATCTTGATTCCTCTACAATAAAATAAATCGCATGTCACATGTGTAACATGCGATTTATTGTATTTATGTATATCAAATGAACAAATTCGATTGTAAAAAAGCACTGACAAACTGGTTAAAACAATTATCTTATGATGAAACTGAATCTCTGTTAGCAGTATTATCATAATAGAGCTAGAATACTCTCATCCAACATACATACATCCATATATACATATATACACACATATACATACATACACACACATAAACACATACATACACACACATAAACACATACATACACCCAAGGAGGCCATATTTTTCTTTCGTGGGCCTTGCTCTAGCGCACCTGCAGCGCCCCGAAGAATGGGGGTCAAACGACTAAAATGGGCTGTAAAATCCCACCGGCTGTCGAGCAAGAGACCCAAATACTTCAGGGTTGACTCGACGCCGATGCGGACCCCTCCTACCATGATATGGGCCCCTGGAGGTGGCCGGTTCCGAGAGCCATGAAAACAAACGGACTCGGACTTGGACAGGGCCACCTCGAGGCCTAACCACCGGGTACGATTGACGACTTGTGCGACCCCAGTGGTCGCGAGTATGGTCGCCGCCCGGTGCGACTTACCCCTTGGAGAGCGGGGCCTCCTAACACAGGCAATGTTATGCCTAAAAGGAGCGCTCCAACAATATTGTAACTAGATTAAGCTTAGTTAATTAAAATAAATCCTTTTTATTTTTTTATTTTATGTCCAATAAATTCCGAATATCGACTATACCATAGAATATCGACTGTATTCTACATACCTAATAAAACATTTAAGTTATAGATAATTGGAATGTTTTATTTTACTAATTCCCAATAAAATAAGCAAAACTAAACTGTACCGCAATTTACAATTAATGCTCTACACGTAAGATAGAACGAAATCAATAATACCCGCCTTGCAACACCACGCACTATTGTTTATGTAAATAAATCATGTACGCTGTCGCGTATTACAGAAATTGTAGACCTGGAGAGCGCATGTGGGCATAATGCTTTGAGACAGTCCTTAATAGTAGGTCATAGTTGGCCAGAATCGCCTCAGGCGTTATGTGGCGCGTTTCTAGATTGCTTTCTGCGTCTAATGGAGATGTGCCTGTCTTGTATTTTGCGTCTACTGTGATATATTGGTGAGGAAGTCGATTATACGTGTTTGGAATTTAGTAATTGTGGATGATGGTAGGTGTGATTTACATGGATTTGCATCGAAGCTTTCAAGCATAAAGATTGTTGGATTAACCTATACGTTAATTCATAGATGAATTTTTGAGGAAATATTTTATATAATGCTCTTTTTACTGATGCATTCTTTGCGCGTGTAGAGATTAAACTTACGTTATTTTAAACATTATCAATTATTGAATTTCATACAGGTTTTATGCACAAGGAAATACGTTATAATATAATATTAATTGTTTACTGTACAATACCTATTAATTCTGTGATGTTAACAGTTGTTGGTGAGCTAATAAAATACAATAAAAATGTGGTCACTATCACCTATTTGAAGACTTAAACATAATTGACAAAACATGTACAGAACGAGAAAATATATAGAAATCACACTCTTACCTAATAAACTCTCGGGCATACGTGTGCGGTATCACATTTGTCTCAAGACACTGCATAGATACTCTACGTAAACTTAAACGTCGTAAATCCCGCCTATACGTGAAAAAGTACGTATGAATAAAATATATGAAGTTAACGTCAAACATTGTAAGGATCGGTTTTCGCATATTACACGTGACACGACGAGCTCAGTTGAAAATTTGTAATAATTTGTAATTGTAATTGAGACGGGACGACATGGTACAGGACATAAAATTTTACGAGTGTTGTCATTCGTTGCACTTTACGATATGAGCTAAAATATGCTTTCTTACATTACTAGGAACCCGCGACTCGTTCACAATGAATTATTTATTTGCCAATTCACAAACGAAAATTCATTATGTCTATCCGCCTTTGTCTGTCCCACCGCACGTCTGTAAGAAGTATTGAAACTAAGTGAGAAATTGTAAAACTGCAGATACCTACGACGCTTAAATACAAACTAAGCACTGCTTAACTTCAAGGCGTCGAGACCTATAATTTTTGCCATTTAATGACTCAATTTATTGCATGGCAACATGTTTGTTCAATGTTACAAAGTATTTACGAACTGACTTAACACCTACACTTTTAGTGATTTCTTAAAAAGATGCAAGTATTTTTACGTGTTCAAAGGGACGCCCAAACCAATCTTTGCGTACGTAATTGGTTAAACAAAAGATCAACCGGCACGGCCCCGGCGCGGCAGCTGATAAGCCAAACTCTCAGATGTCAAATGCAATATTCAAAGAAAAGGCACTCTCTTTTCATACTCCCAAAGCTACTCTCGGAGTGCACCTAACTAACCGTGATAAGAGTCAAAGAACGGGATTCAAAAACTTCACAAACTAAATCACCGCCCAGTTTAGGAAGATCTATATCTTCCTTTTGCAACTTTCTTACTGCGGAATCACAATCGTCAACAATCCCAGAGGTCTACTTATACCGGCTAAAATATCAAATATGGCTCATATACAAAAATACGCACATATTAAAGTCATGCACGGAAATTAAATTTCGTGAATTGTAGCAAGCCAAAATTAAAAACCATTTCGTCGAAAATTTAAATTGAATATCGAATGCTTTAAACATAAGTCGTTTATTTAACATGAAACGTTGGCTACCGAAACCGAAGTGAAATAAAATTGTAGCGATTACGGTAAATGAGGCAAATCGCTGTATGTTAAGTGGCATAAGCACTCACACCGCACTTTACTTAAGTTCTATATTCAAATACTTTTATCCCACTTACGGTACGCTAATGCACTTTTTCGTTGAGGTGGCCAGTAATAACGTAGTCCATTAGTTGTTTCGACCCAAGGAGTCGATGCCGCAGTAGTGCTGCGCCACAAACTATCGACAATCGAGTTTGTAACTTCAAATTGAAAATAAGAACAATATCCTTGTTAGATATTCGAGTCTTGGGAATGTCGCAAGGTTACATCGATGGATCCGATGTACACGCTATCGACGAACTTAAACAAACACCGCTTTCGACGTTCATAAACTTTCACAACGAACGAAACGCTTGAAAGTAAAATATTGTGACAACAGTGACATAAGTTTAACATTCAATGTAAACATCGACTTCTCGGAATCAAAACCATCGACTGGGTAATAGAGTTTACTGAGTAGAAAGCAAATAAAATAACAAACGACCAAGTAGTGTAGGCACATTCGCAATGCTCCTACACGAAGGCAGGCTCGTTACCAGCGCGGGTGTTTTATCCATTCTGTTTCTTTCTTTGTACTTAGCTACTTATGTGGATACTTGTGTTTAGTTCGACTCGTATCGAATTTTGTACTAAACTCAATATAGCTTAAGCGTCTTAGAATTGTTGCGCTCAATTTTTATTTTCTTTTATAGCGATTCGTAAATGCTATCGTCCTTTGAAGGTCGTATTTTATTGCTGTCTAGATTGATCGAAGTCTAGATGAAAATCCGGTCGTTAATTTACTATATTAAAGGCTGAATGATCGTCATCCTGTATTAGATTGAAAGCGGCTCTTTTGTAATACCATTATTTTTCTTGGAATAATAATTATAGAGATGCAGTTAAAGTAATTTAATTGTAAAATAAATCTTCATTTTAACACCATGCGAATATATTCAACGAAAATATTAAGGAAATGGTTTTACAAATTATATTTATAATTAATAAATAATTGAACGACTCAGTAGCAACGATTATGGCGTCGCTTTACGATTGCGATACTGAAGGTTTGATCCCACCTACGGGTGAGGTAAAGCCGACGTAAACCCATGCACATGCATATTTATTCAGATATTTCCCTACAGCTAAAAATAATATCTATATTATGTAGGGGTTAGAGTGCAATCAATTAATTACTTAAATTGCAGGTATACATTTTAAAAAACATATTAAATAAATATAATTAAACGTAGCACCTAGCTTCACTAATAATATTACCGACAGACTAAGCAGAAGAACACTTTATTCACCATTACCATTCTACCAATCATATTTACAAAACATATCCATGTTGTTTGTAACTATAAGTACCTTCTAATTTACCGAAAATAACATATTACAAATATCTATCTATTATACTTGTAAGATCACCTGTCCTTAGTACGATAAATGTTTACTAAATGTTCTCTTGATACGTTTAGTGTCGATAGCTTCTGTTTCTATTCGTAAAATAATGACTTACTTACATTTTTGATTAATCCTGTTGATAGAATATAAAACAAAGAAATTTGCTATAATATGTTATCATTTGACATTATTACAAAACAATTCTCTGTTGTTAATGTCTTAGGTCCCTTTTTAAAGTGCAATCAGCTCGCTTGACTTGCATTTTCTTATTACTAACTCACAATTGATACAAAGTTCAATTAGCTGAAGCAAGAAAAGGACGTATTTGCATCTAGCATAGCACATGCACAAGCTGTTCGTGCGAGGTACTTGCACATGTGTCTGACTCGTTTTATTTAATCCACTCTAGTGATTTTTGCAAGTTGTGCCGCATAATGTCACTTGATGTTTATCAAATCATAGTGATCATCTATTATCACCAACTCTCGCATATCTTCATCTAAGCAATTATTACGCACGGATAGCCAACGTTAGTAATCTGCGCAAGTAGTACGTGCATGGTACTGATCATCCGGCTTAGCGAGTAGTGAGCGTGGCTTCCCGTCAGTCACTGAACTCGTGCAACTTCATTCATGGTAACTACATGATGCGTATAATTCGCGAAAGTGTCTAAACACGCCCCTGTTTCTTGCACTATGTATAAGATCCATTACTATTCAACATATCACATGTCACATTATTAACTAGTGCTGAGTAGGACATGAGTTAGAAATGAATTTGTAAGAGTTGCCTCTTTTTTGTACTGAGCCGGTAAAATATCCCACTTCAAATGAGGCCAGGCATCTTGAAACACAACGGTACATATTTTGAAGTTACGAATAATTATGTCATCTAGTGTAGCTGTATTTATATGTACCTTACAAAGTGTGATTGACGTAATACTAACCACAAACAATATTTGTCGCAGGACAACAACAATGACAACAATTGATAATATTTTCATAATAATAATAACAACTCGAATGTTACAAGTTTGCGCAAAGCAACTAAAAGTTGTCTCCCACTAATTCTACACTCATATCATATGCGACGAACGCGACATAAAATGTGAAGTAGGAAATTAAAAAATATTCGATCTGCTCTTACATTATTAGTACGTCTTGTACGGGACAAATGTCATACCTCATGTAAGTCCTACTCGCTAACAGTTAACTCGCAAGCTGTGCCGTGTTAAGACGACTGCACTTGAACGTAAAAAGTCATAATTAAAACAAAGCTCATTTATATTTCGAGCACGTACTTAATACATACATACATACATAAATTCACGCCTGTTTCCCAGAGGGGTAGGCAGAGACTACGGATTTCCATTTGCTACGATTCTGACACACTTCTCTGGCTTCATTCACTTTCATAACATTCCTCATACACGCTCGCCGGTTTAAGGTGCTCTTAACCTGGCCTTTATCCAGAACGTCTCCGATCTGATCAGGAAACGTTCGCCTAGGTCTTCCCTTTGCAACTGTTCCATTCACACTAGCCTTATAAACTTTCTTAGTCAGTCTGTTCTCGTCCATTCTTTCTACATGCCCAAACCAACTTAACATACCCTTTTCTATTCTCGTCACTATATCCACTTTTATGCCGCATCTCTCTCTAATCACACTATTCCTTATTCTATCTTTCAGAGTCACACCACATATATTTCTCAGCGCTCTCATTTCTACAGCATTTATTCTGCTCTCATGCTTCTTTTGCCATACCCAACTTTCACTTCCATGCATAAGTGTAGGCACTAATAGTCCTCTATGAACAGCCAAACGTGCCTTTTCGGATACATTTCGACTGTTCATAAAAGCGCGTAGAGCGCCATTCACTTTATTGCCAGCAATCGTTCTTCTTTCAATATCTCCCTCATGTGTACCATCCCTTGTAAACAAAGTACCCAAATATACAAACTCTTTCACTTGTTCCACTTGTTCTCCATCAATCATAATATTGCACATCGTCATGCACTCCTCCCTTTCAAATACCATTACTTTCGTCTTGCTTACATTCATTTTCATTCCTTTTCTCTCAAAAGCACCATGCATAATAGTTACCATCGCCTGTAACTCTTCCGCCGATGACGCAAGTATTACTTGGTCATCAGCATAAAGTAGACATTTGACAAGTAACTCATTCATTCTTAATCCCCATTCACAATCTTTTAAATCTTTCAGACAATTGTCCATGTATAGGTTAAACAGCCAGGGTGACGCTACACATCCTTGTCTAACACCTTTTTCGATATTAAACCATTCTGTGTAAGTCCCATTTATCCTAACACAAGCTCTGGAATCTTCATAAAGAGATTTCAGAGCTCGTGTGAGGTTGCTATTCACTCCATACATGGACAAAACCGACCAAAGTTCATTCCTCACCACTTTATCATAAGCCTTTTCCAGATCCACGAATGCGCAATAGACCTTTTGACCTTTGGCCAAAACTTTCTCGGCTATGCTCCGTAAGGAAAAGACCTGATCCGTACATCCCATACCCTTTCGAAATCCCGTTTGTGCATCCCATATTTTCTCGTCGGTTACTTTCACAATCCTTTCAATTAACATTTTCGCATACAATTTACCGACGACGCTGAGCAAGCTAATGCCTCTATAGCTTTTGCAATCTTGCTGTGAGCCTTTTCCCTTGTATAAAGGTACTATGACGGCCTTGCACCAATCACTAGGTACACGGCCGGTATTCCAGCACAAGTTAAAAAGGCGGCACAACTGATTTACTATGAGACTCTGTCCAGCTGTCAGCATTTCGACTGTAATCCTATCATAACCACCAGCCTTTCCTAATTTCATGCTTTTCAATGCTTTCATTATTTCATCTATACTAATAGGGCTTTCATCATTCCTATCATTATCATTCATTTCGAAACTCTGCCCTTGCCATTCCTCTCTTTCAAATAAACTTTCAAAATATTCCTTCCATCGATTCAGTACGCTCTTTTCTTCATTCATTAAACTTCCATTCTTATCTCTGATCGATTTCAGCTCTGTGGTTAGGGATTTACCTCGAACCGAGCGAATGGATTTCCAGAAAAACTTTGCGTTAGTCCGGAAATCTTCAGATAATCTTCTATCAAACTCGTCTTTCATTTCCTCTTTTTTCCTTTTAATCATATCTTTCACTATCTTCTTCATTCTTATAAACTTATTCCTAGCTTTATTTACATCCTCATTCGTTGCTTCTTGTATTCTTTCATTGGCTCTGACAGATAGCCAGTCCAACCATGCGTGCTTCTTCTCACGTACTACCTCTTGCACATCTTTATCCCACCACGCATTCTTAGATTTTATCATTTTCCTCCTCTTGCTCACACCGCACACTTCTGACGCTACAACAACCACTTCATACTTAAATGACTGCCATAATTCTTCTATATCATCAATGTCACTAAATCTTTCAAATCTTTCCCTCAATTTATTGTTATACTCGTCTTTCAATACTTCATCTTGCAAATTTTCTACTTTTATTCGTTCTTGGGCACTTGTTTGGGTAGGTATATGGTGTCGCCATCCTTTGAAGAGGCCCCGTATCCGGCTCATAACCAAAAAATGGTTGGTATGGACACCAATACCTCTATATACCCGAGTGTCCAAGACATTCTTTCTCAATCTTTCATCCACTACAACAAAGTCAATCATACTACTTCTCACATTCTTTGCTTCCCTTGTATACTGGTGGATTCTTTTGTGGGCAAACATAGTGTTTGTCACACAAAGACTCCACTCCAAACACAGCTCAAGCAACCTTTTCCCATTCTCATTCACACTTTCGTCTCCATACTTGCCTAAAACCCTTTCGTATTCTTCACGCTTTACTCCCACCCAACCATTGAAATCCCCTAACATTATCAACCTCTCGTGTTCCTTGCATTTCCTCAGGACATCTCTTAAACTCTCCCAAAAATCTTCTCTTTCTTCCCGTGCACTCTGAGACATACCCGTTGCCATGTTTACGGGTGCATAGACCCCTACCATGAACACACGAGTAATCCCCACTTTCATTCTCATCCATAATAACCTAGCATTCACATATTCAAATTCTTTTACGCACTCATTCATTCTAGCAGACAAAAACGTACTTAATAATGAAGATAATAATATATAAAACTGTGTATTATACTCAGATACGATACGAGTTGAACCCCTTGTCACTTTCAAGTGGCAGTCGTAAAACGTGCAGGCTTGGGACAAAGCAACTGATCTAAACATGTTGGTTAGTTAAACAGAAGAGCTACATACATTATTATTATTATTTATATTATTAAATATATAACTAAAGAGTAAATAAATAAAATTTTACTTTCAGTAATGTGATTAGACAACAGTGTTAGATTAAATCGAGATTTGCTTTGATATATCTTACAGTTCTGATATTGATTCTCTTTGATAAGTTTACTTTTTGCGTGCCACTCGATCTCGAATTTGAATCTCGAGTCGGGAAAGTATTAATATTTTTGTTACGAAAGTCGCAGCAAGCACGCAGTACTCCGGCAATGAGTTCAGTTGACCACAATACACCAATACGTGGTACATTTGGATCTAAAAACTAAACTTCCTAACCCTGCGGTACAAACGTGATTTTTTTTTTTGCTTTTATGACGTTCTAACGTTTCATTTAATCCAGACTTACACTAACTGTAGATCAAAATGTCTTGATCGGGAAGTGCCTAGGTTTAGTAATAAGAAACAGAACACAGTGTAGTGTCCTGCATGACAATCAGTGTGGTTTGGCATAAAAAATGCACACGCGGCGCTTTATGAATTTCCTACCTTTAATGCGAAGGTATGAGCTCATATAAGTTTCAGCTAATGCATCTGGATATAGCATCAATACGATAAGAATATTAAACTGACTAGTTGCTATTTTTTGACTTTAGTTTGATTAGGTATTATATACTTTTGTAGGAATGCCGACTAATGTATAATTGTGATAAGACATTGTTTTGCACGTCGGTGTAGAACTAATACAATTTTGCAGCCCTACAGTATTTAATTGAAAATGGTTTTTCAGCTCCAATATGAGGTACAGTACTGTATACAAGAAGAATGTACAGGCACCGCCATAAGTCGCTTAGCAATTGTAAGATTTAGAATTATTCTGTCATTCAATGTAACCATAATTCTCATTTGTTTTTATAACTTTAATAGCTGAAGGATAGGTAATTGTTAAATCATTATAATAATTAGAAAGTTTTAGTTCATAAGCTATTATTATGTTACAAAATAATTCAATGTTTAGCTACTTATTTTATTTATTTTATTTTATTTTATTTTATTCAGTAGGTACAAAAACAGATAACAGATTAGTATATTTCAAATTACAGTCTTAATAGTACACAATGAGTAAATCTGACATCCAATTACATTTGTACACATCATTTGCAATATACAGTACATACATTAGCATAAACTTTTAAATAACTAACACAAGAATACAAAAAAAAAGGAAAAAATACATGATAAATTTAAAAATAAAAACAAAAGATATACAAGATCGGGTACACTAAAAGTCACGGTTTGTTATAGTTCAACAGAAAAGATTTAAATGTGTCGAATTTAACGTGAAAAATATCTGTTTGAGAACAGATAGAATTATAGTTTTTACACATTCTGTACAGTGGGTTATTCTGAGATACATTGTTGTTGCTTGTAGGAACACTAAACAATTGTGGAATACGCACATGTTAACTATACATGCACAATGAGTAGATAAAATAAATTTATATAATATTCTCTTCTGTTGCTAATGCACTAGTATTAAAAATTTCCGTGTAAAGTTGTAATGTCCTTAAAACTTTGATAAAACATTGTTTACTAGTACAACTTTTCTATGTACAGCTGCTTCATTACCACACCTTTTATAGTAGATACAGTATTATATTGGAGGTGAATGATACATATATAACGTAAATTAATTTATTTACTGCTGTAAGGTAGCAAGCTCATGATTAATTATCAACACTGTACTTAATTTATTCACCAGTGCGACGGCTCTTACGTCATTTTTATACAAGAAACGAATGGGTTAATTTATTATGTTAATTTGTTTGTTAAGTCATATAAGTAGGGTTAACTTAACAAGGATACTTTTTTGTGTCGAAGCAGGAAATTAGTCATATAACCTGTACACGTTCGAGATTCTTGAATTGTGTTGTAAAGGTTTTTATAACTACATCATCGGTCCATGATTAATGTTGAGTATACCTTCGTTTGACTGTCTTCACACATTGGGTGTATAAACCTATAATTACGCGGTAATGAGGTAAGTCGTAAAGGTTTCTATCTACTGAACTGTATCGTAACGTGCTTGGATTCGACACAAGTGGCTGGCGTTGGCCATATACGTATGGTACCCACATGAGTCATACTCATAAAGAATTAATCAAACGGTGTACTTGCGCAAATGACCCCATGCATGTTACCAGTCCCACAAGTACTTCGTCATAGCAACAATAGCCTAGGGAGACCGTGTGACTGCCACGGAGAGATCTCGAGTTCGATCCCAAGGCACGCCTAATGTCTGAATTTTTGAAGTTATGTGCGTAATAAATAGTTATTTATCGCTCGTCTTTACGGTGACGAAAAACATAGTGAGGAAACCTGCATGTCTGAGAGTTCTCTATAATTTTCATGAAGATATGTGACGTCTGCCAACCCGCTGACAACATTATGCAAGAACGTTACTATAGGCACTGTGAATTTGAATTTATTGCTATTCTTTGGTGATGGGCCGGCCTGGTGGGTGTTCCTGCAATATATGTACCGTGACATATTACGACTGAAACTATACTGGTATGATTACAGTCATGGTATGCTATAGTATATTTAATAAACAAGTAGAAATTAACTCTCAGATAGTATTACAGATAGTAGTCTATGCTAGCACCGAATACAGCTGTTCTAGCCCCTTCTTTGACGGTAGGTAGCAGCTGGGTTACGCAAAATAAAATAGCTTGGTCTATAAGTGATCGTTATTGTCCCCCTTCACATTGTCTCGCATCTCGATAATTTTTTATCATTAGTGACTAAAATATCACCAATTATTTAAATTATATACCAATTATATTCATATAATAAACTTAACGTATGGTATTCTAGGCACTACATAATAATATAAAAGAACATAAAACCGTCCAGATTGTATACCTCAAAAGATTGACAAAGAGTTTATGTTAGACACTTTTGCCACATGGTACAAATTCTTTGTGACGCTATATCATATGTGAGTGTATTTGTAAGACGCATCCAGTGTTATAACTTAGTTGAATCCAAGCATTGGCTCTGGAAACTGGACATTTAGCTTCTTCTCACAGTACTGCGCAGTCTTGTCAATGCTTTCTATATAATTTAGGTATTTTTCATATAGGTACTCATTTGAATAAGTCATCTGCATCGTAACTTATGTATAATTATGCTAAATTACACAGAATTAAATAGTAAATATTATTAGAGAGTTGTTCATAAGCAGTAGCGACTAATTTTCACGAAAATTAATGCAAATAATTTTAATGAATGCTGAATTATTAATATACAAGAAATCTTTAAGCGAGTGTGCATACACCATTATTTTATTTTTACCTAGCATAATACTAAACCGGTCCATTTTTGGTCACCATTTCCGAATTACGGTGACGTAATTGCTATTCAATTTATTATTCACAATCAAGTTATTGGAGTAGTATCATTAACAGGAGCAATAAACGGATTATAAACGTATCATACCATAGTTACTATAGCATGAAAACATTTTATTGGAAATAACGTTGGACCACTGAACAAAATTAATATCTTTCTTTTACTCAACGTGGAGATGGACTGGACTACTCTGCAGAAGATCGCAGCCACGCAACCTTGTGTTCCGTACAACGCCTTCTTTATTGAACTCATAAGCTTTGATCTATGGCCATGGTTATAGTTTACCATTATGTGCCGTATAATAACAAGAAGTCGGTGCCAAGTAATTGAATTATATTTGTAAGATGTTTGTTTGGCACCGACTCTGCATTGGTTACATTGGACTTTTTTATTTATTACCGTTCAGTGTTGTTGAATCAGGTTAAAATATTTGTTTATAATTTTGAGTGACGTTTGGGAAGGCTTAACGCTCGATCGGTGAATATTTTATTATTCCACGTAAAGGGGCATGCCAAGACGCCATAGTACTTTGGGCCCGCAGTGCACACCTATAAAGGCTAATGATAAGCAATGCCAATAATTAATTAGCATAAGAAGTGATTTACAAAAATATTGGCATTATAAAGTTATTAAATCTTCTTATATCTCTCATCAATACAATTTATATCAAATATGTGCTTTATCATTTTATACATTATTTTAATTTATTTATGAGTACAATCTATTAGGAATGAAATAAAACATAATACATTGCAGTTTTATAGCTTATAGGTAAAAGTCGTCGATATTAACCACAATAAATAAACTCTAACCATCACAATGGAGTTGCAAAACAAGCAATGATATGATGATGATGAATGATATGACATTTACGTTGTCCGGCGTCATAGAAGCCATAATAAACACAAAATCTCGATACATCGATAATAGACATTACTTTAAGTTAATAAAAGCAATCTTGTAAAGATAAAGATAATAATAATTGATTAGTTTTTGTATTAGTGTTGTATAAAAAATGAAATGAACGATTAAAATAAAAATTATATAATATAGCAATGATAAATTACTATTTCGATTAATTACCTGTCAACATATTTTGTGTAAATGCAAAATTTTTACCTTAATGTATTTGCTTGCAAGGTCCATAAACCGTTTTCTTGTTTAATATTTTAAAAAATATTACCGACTTGTACAGAATAATAAACACAAGGAAAAACTAGGATAAATATTAATATATTTTTTTAGTATAGCCAATTTCTTGTGCACCTCTGGGCCTAATACTGGCATGCCCCTTTACCTATGTTGGTAGTCGTAGTAACATAAAGTAACTTCACTTGTTAGCTAGTTTATTTGTTAAAGTATACCAGCTTTCTTTGTGCGTGACTCTTGTATGTGTTAAACGTGATATTATGTATGTATGTATGTATGTATGTATGTATATGAAAGGATACACACTAAATACTTACTAATTGTCGTTACTAATTTGCTGTTAACCGTTGAAGAGTTTCATTTATTATCCCGGTACGTCAACATCAGAGGTAAATCTAATTTATATGGGACTACAATGTAAGTAAGTCCTCTTAAATAAATAATAACTTTAATCGGTTTAAAAAGCCAGAGGTATGAGGTAACATACGAAAAATCAACGTTTTATTAATTCAGTTAAGTAAAACTGCTTTTTTGAAGTTGCCTACTGCAATAAGCTTCCAATAAGTTTTCCATAAGTAATAATAATGATCGCAAGATGACCTCCAGCCCCCTGAGGTTTCACCTGGGGGTGGTGGGCTGCCTGGGCCTGCTCGCCACCCGATCAGCACCAGGTCCGAGGGGCAGCGTGCGGGTTCCCACGTGCGCCTCTGTGTCGTGTCTTTGTACCCCCCGGGGGGATGGTGGAGGAAGTATTTTTGTTTGTGCAGTGGCCTGCCGTTTCACACGGCGGGCCGAAATCTCGGCGGGGTCGCGATTGCATGTGAAAGTTATTCGTGCGGCCTCGCCGTCTATGGTTATGTCGAGGAACACCGTGGTAGGTTTAGTCGGCATTACCGGGGTATCTTTTCCCCGGTGAGCCCGACATAACCTCTCCGTCGCCCCGCGGAGAGGCAAGCGTCAAAGCATTCACCCAAGTAAAAAAAAACAGTAATCATTATGATAAAGGCATTTTTGTCCTTGCCACACTACAAAAACATCTGAAATATAAGCTAAACGGTTCGTCACTTGAATGGTTCACGAGACCATCTGTCAACGTACTGGGTATTATCATCAAATTTTATCGAGTACACGGCAAGATTCACTATCCAAAAATACAAATAGAAAATATCTGCAAATAAATATTCTACGTATTCTCAGTTTGTGTGTTACTAAGGTCAAATGATATCTTATATTTGTTTTCCATTTCCTGGCTATCCTTGATAGTACGTCGTTCGTAAAGATTTTCTACGTCATTGAATGTGACCCCTAGTAATAACATTATTCAGAAGAGATAGTTGTCACTGCTAGATAGACCTTTTATAAAGAAATATGTGTCTTCTGTGTTTTTCGCTTTCTATTGAGTTTAGCTGAGTAGATGTTATGGTATAGCCAAGTCAAGAAAATTGTTTGCGCGAGATTCAACAGTGGCTTTGGATCGGTAACTGATTATTGAAACAGCGTAGTCACTACATTTTTAAAGGCTTTTGGTTACAATAGTAAATCTACAAGCATAAATTAAATAGAGATTTATGTTCGACTCGATACAATCGCCCAATTCAGACGCACAAATGAATAGAGGCATGCATACAATAGTCTCGGATCAAGTGCGTCTATGTTTCAAAGTCAAAGTCAAAGTCAAAAATCATTTATTCATTAAGTACACAAAGTAACACTTATGAACGTCAAAATATATGGTTTAGTGAGTTAACTAAGTTACTGAAGCTACATTTAGGTTAATGGCTAGGTTCAGGCAAAGGGTTGAGCCTATGAGAAGAAACCTACAAGAAACTCACGGCCACTCTTTTAAATCGCCAATTAAATATAATTTCAGAATTTTACAACTCAGATTAACAAGGTGTTGCAGCCATTATGCCATATACTACAGACTATAAAAAAACTAAAGTTAAAAGCAATAATAACTTAATAATATTATAGAGATTAAATAATTTATATAGATTTAATAAATATATATTTATAGAGATTTAATAAATCTAAAATAGGCAATAAGATGGCATGATGGCGCATACACTTTTCACATTACAGGTTTGGTTTTGGTGACATTCATGTCACCCGAATTTAACCGAAATCGGTCTAGTCCAATGATTTTACCGACAACATTGTTGGCTTCAAGCTATTAATCAAGATTAGATTACAAGGTGCTTTAAATGCTAAAGGGTTCTCAAACCCTTAAGCATTTTTTGAGTTACTAGAGTACAATATAGATATACATAGTCTACCGTTCGTACCCCTGATAGTACCGCGTCACAATTCTTACTTCTGCCGTTAGGCAGACATACATCCACATTTTGCCAACTATATTTTTAGGTTTCACGTGGTACCTAACTGGATGAGCTCATTAGCGTCTATCGGGTTCCGCACCTACATTTCTATACTATGTGCTGCTACTAAGAATTTCTCGACAGAGAACCCAAATTGCATATTGTCCGATCCCGGATCGCGACGTGACGTCATCAAGGCATGGATGTTCAACACTATACCTATAGATTACTTAATTAATAAAATTTGCATCTTTGTATTGCTGAGTTCGCAATGACGCATCTTTCACTTAATAAGTAACCCATCTAAGATAGGGTGGTAACAAACTTGCATTATCTTGTTAAATTACTGGTTTACTCCTCATCCCTTCATTATGAGATTTTATTTCCAATTAAGTCAACTCCCCATATTTATTGTTCCTAACAGTTGTCTATTATCACCTGTAATCTTCCTTGAATGCAATAAGGGGTGTACCGGCAACGCAATAAGACGTCATTAGGCACAGTTGGATAATAGCAAGACAACCCCTTAAATTGTGCTCATGGGAAAAGACACGGTAATTTTGTCTGTGGTCGAATGTCATAGGACAAGTCATAAATTTTCTGGCGCGGTTTAAAATAATTAATCACGATACAAGGTATATTTCGCTGTATATTTCAAAACCTTTTATATTTATCACGGATAGGTATGACGTGACTAAAAGTAGTATGGTTTATATTAATCTCTAAGAATACATTCATAACATAATAGTATCACGCATAGGTGGGCAAAGGCATAGCAATCAAAATTAGTTTATATTTAAGTTCCACGTAATTGTGGCCTATTGCCGTAATGGGGGCCAAATATGCCCAAAATAATCTGCTAGAATGAATGAAAATTTATTAACAGATAGGAGATACAAACAGCAGTCGACCTCGGAAGCTCACTATCAAACGAAACGCTTTCTTCACCTGTCTCTTGACTCTCTGCCTATATCTTAACGTATTGATACCACATAATTATGTTCTTTTCCTTGACTTGAGCATGAATTTACTTACTTACTTTTTCTTTCAGCCTAGTCTTAAAACGGCTGATCTGTTGCCGAGTGATCAATGAACTGCCGCCTTCAATCAACTCAAATCAACTACTACTTTTAAAACGTATAGTATATTAGTTAACAATATAACAACTTATATTTACAAAAATGATACACAGTTGCCGAGTTAAACTGACACAATATGGAAGTCTTTATTTTTTGACTTGGTTTTGGTATCTGTTACATTTAGTGCATTAGGGATGACTCGGAATCATATGTAAAACAAACGCCACATTCAATTCTTAAGGATACATATTAAAATTGTAATAGCATACAATAACCAAGCATCCTTTCCCTTTGAATTTCTCTACATTTTCTTAATAAAAATTCAACTTAAGTCAAACAATAGTTCACGACTCCTTGCCGACCCGCTAAATAAGCAGAATTTTTCCACAAACAGGAAACGCATTTGCAAAATCGTGAGTACATTAGCAATTTCACAAAACAACACTTCACTGCTCGTGTGTTCACATTGTCAATCAATCTAGTGGCGGGTTGTCACGCTAAACACGCACGTTTCATACGACGTCACGGTCTAGAACACATGACTCACGAACTACCAACTGGTAATTTAAAGTACGTATTACATTATAGCATTCATGGTGGAAATAATTTGATATGACAATGTGTATAAAATGTCACATAAACTCCATGACGCAGCTTCAAAGTAAAACTTATTATAGTTGCTACTACATGCAATTCTAGGGATGTTCTAGTTATTACTGTGTAGTAAGTGTTGAGTTTAAACCCGATATACAAGACAAAATACATAGTTATAAAATATATAAATATATAAATAGTCGTTCTTTGTATCCATTGTATCAATATATTTATAAATTCCAGGCAAGGATCCAGTAACATAAAATAGAACCGCCTAAAGACGAATTTCTATGGAATTCAGATAACAACAGAATTAAAAATATAATAAATCCACATAATTATAGGGATTAGCAGGAATTACAATATTACAAAACCTCACCACCACCACACCTGTACAAAAATAATGCAATTGTGCCAATATAGTTGCAATCAATTCCACGATTATTATTAATATTTCCACGGTTCGATTCCCGCACAAGTCAAACATTTGTGTGCTTGAACATGGATGTTTGTCTTGGTCTGGGTGTTTCTATGTATAATAAGTATGAATTTACCAAAAAATAATTTAGTATGTTTATCCATTGTCTAGTAACCATAGTACAAGCTCTGCTTAGTTTGGGCTAGATGGTGTTGTGTGTATGTGATCGAATATTATTATTATTAATCATGTCTTGTATGACCGAGAAATTACAAGTAACAAATATATTTAGATTTCTGAGCTGTTAAAGGTGCCAGGTATAAAATGTACAGCTTTTAACTAGTGGAATAAATAATCTACGTCTAAGTGAAACAGTAGTCGCTTTGGAATGAATTAATCAGCATGCCTATATTAGAATAATTGCAAAAAATAGTTTGGTCATATAAACTCGACCATATTATTGCAAATACTTATATATTTAGTAAGAATTTGTTCTGACATGTTGAATTATGCAATTTCTGTTAGTTAGGACGTGCAAATGGTGCAAATGAATCAATATATTACGAAGGTCCTTTAACATTTAGGTCTGTTCGGAAATAAGTAATAGCATTATAAATCCATAATTCGTATTTAATTTCAATGGTATCATGCAACTTATTGTGCTGGATAAGTCATAAATTACAGTTTGAAGCAATATATTCTAATTACTGCCTTATTTACGATGTCAAACTCGTGCATTTATTACATAAATCCATATTAAACACAATGCCCAGCCGCTAAGTACTGTCACTTACTGATAACTGCGAAGTAAGACAGAGTACTCAGGTGTATAAAAAGACGTTTAGATCGCACGCAACGCACGCGACGAATAAACAGTACTTTTATAATGTTTGAACCCCTGTGTAGTCACTGAGCGATGCCATGTCACGGCAATGTCACGCTGTCAACGCGCGTGCGATTGTTACACGCAAAATTTAAATCCGATTTATTGGTGTCACAACAAAAGGTAACCATGCGACCGTTGGGGGGTTAGATTGTCTTGTCTTTTTATTGTAAATTTTAGACATTCAATTTTATTCTTTCGGTCTTCATTTGTCAAATTGTTTTTCCCTCTATAATATATTTTTGTTTGGGAATAAGATGCTCGTTTCAATATATAGTAAGTACGTTTTCAAAATAAGTGAATAACATTTTTTTATAGATGGTCGTCGTCTTCTTAGGAAAGTAGGTATTAAGAAAAGCCACAGTCTCCCGAGATATCACGATCGAACCGTCTGCCACATCCTTTGCAAACAGAGACAACTAAACTAAATATAAAGTCTACGAATATTTTATGAATTGAAAAGGAATTGGTTACCTTCAAAACAAACACTTGTTTTATATAAAACCAATTTCTGCCCGGAGAGTCTAGGTCCAGACTAGGAATATACAGTGGAAGCTTATCCCCATGAGACTGATGGATGGACGATCCATACAGTGAATACGATTTTTGTCTATATATAAGAATACAGGTAGGTATACGATTTCCTTCTTGTGGCTACATATTTTTGTTAAGAATCTTTTGAGATAAAATAAAGATTAATTAAAAAGTAAGGCGTATCATATTATAATGACTTTTGAGAAAGTGATTTGAATATTGTAGTATAATTTCGCAGAATTACCTGCTGTAACATGAATGCTACAATAGGTAATCCTAGGAAATTATTCTGTAAAGTGATTTTCAAATTACTCTTCTAATATACATTATAATAAAATAAACTCAAGTGAAATCGGAGCTTATTGGTTACTAGATGGGTGAATATTTGAAGATAGGCATATTCGGCATTTTTAAACAAAGTTCAAATATTGCGCCCAATTGTATTTTTACTTATTTAATTTGAAGTTTACGGTGTATATATTCGTAATTAATCAATTGCACATAAATTAAACTGATAGATAGGCCAGAAATTGGATCTGAAATTTTTCGATAAACGGTAGTGAGAAATAAGACAAACGGTAATTAGTGTTTTGGAAATGGTAATTATGTTACGTGATCGGTAATTATAAATAAAATACATATTATATTTAAATTACATATTTTTCATATCTAGGTAGGTAATAATAATATAAAATTGTGTAAATACTAAATAATACTTATATATTAGTTAACATAAAGCAATTCTCATAACATAACTAAAATTTCCAAAAATCACCACAACTTTTATAAAATATTAGTTAAACAGTCTTGGTTTATCACAATATTCAACAAAATCAACAATTAGACATCGGAATACAAAATAACACTTAGCATTACTATAAAACTTACGGTTCATGCGCAAACACTCAAAGTAAATGGTATTCTTGAATATCAGATGGTCCTGTTCGCTCTGTAACAATACTGGATGGATTTTCATTGTACATTTTTATTATTTCAGCAGTTTTAAAAGTATCAATATGTCTTATCTATAATTTGATATTCGTTATTAGTTTGCAGGTTATTCTTCTTTGTATATCGCTTAACAATTGTCAAAAATCCGACTAACGATACAACATCTCTACCTTGCGCAACAGCAGAGTCAGTAGTGCTTTTTTCAACTGCTTCTACTTCTGCGGTATCTTCAAGTAATGCCATCTTTAGACCATGAAAATGCCAACGGAATTTTGATATGTAAATCTTCGTTTTGGTTCTGTACGGGCTACTGGGTAAATTTGACAAGAAATGTAATGTATCTATCTATTTATTGCCAGAATTCACAAATTCAGCAAAATTATGCTGCAAATTTTCACTTACTGTATAAAAATACATGTTTATTAACTTGCCTGAAGCATCTTTAATATAAATCACTGCAGAATGTAGAGACAACTTTTGTCGACTCCGTCCAAAATGGAAGGGTCTCAGACTCGTACTTAAAAGAATAATGCCCGCTAATATCAATATGTATAATAGCTTCATTGTTGTTAGCTGGTAGCAGCTGTGCCTTGAGAGCCTTTATTGCAGTAAATGCGGTATCGCACCCAATGCGGGTTGGCAGACGTCACATATCTTTAAAATCATTATGGAGAACTCTCAAACATGCAGGTTTCCTCACGATATTTTCCTTCATCGTTAAAGAGAGATAATTAACTATTTGATACACACATAACTTCGAAAGGTTAAAGTTCAGTTAGATTATTGGATGTTGTTGTGAATCATTTTCGCAGATTGGCAGTCTTCTTGGTTTCTTTTCTGGCTTTAGCTAGCTGCTTTCTTCTTTGAATTGTTTTTTGATTAGGGACCTTAAATGTACTGTGTTAATTTTGTAGCAAACATTTTAACGGGAAATATGGTAATTATGTAAACGGTAAACAGAAATTTCTGTGAAAGAAATTTCTGATTCTGTATGGTCACTGAGTAAGAATACTACATCTCATCACCCCATTTCATCCCGTGGGTGTCGTAAGAGCCGACAAAGGGAGCACATTAAGCAGACAACAGCTCTGCAAAGAGAGGGAAATTTTGAAACAAACCCTATACCAACCCGTCTGGCCAGCGTGGTATATAATAGGCTAAAATCCTCTCATGAACACAAAACCACAAAAATGGCCCTCAGTTCTCGGCAGTCCCGGTATTCCCAGCCACGGCAGCGGTCACGGTAACGGCGGGATGGGGGGTGCGAAGAATTTTCGGGCTACGGAAGGCTGCCAAAAACAAATACACCTGGCGACGTATAACGGCAGGTCACTTCGGCTCGACCAACACCTCACCGAACTCGAGGTAGAACTAAGTCGCCTTAACTGGCATATATTGGGGTTATCTGAGGTCCGAAGACAGGGGGAGGACACGATAACCCTTGAATCAGGCGACTTGTTCTACTTTCGAGAAGGTGATCGGCTCTCTCAGGGTGGTGTCGGTTTCCTGGTCAATAAGGCCCTCGTAAGCAGCGTTGTGGAAGTTAGTAGTGTGTCGACACGGGTAGCGTACCTTGTACTAAAGCTCACCGCTAGGTATACCCTGAAGGTAATACAGGTATATGCGCCGACCTCGACTCTCTCTGACGAGACAGTCGAGGCCATGTACGAAGATATTGCAAAAGCAATTCATGGTACGGCCAAGGCTCACTACAACGTTGTGATGGGGGACTTTAATGCCAAAGTGGGAGTACAAGAACGCGGCGAAACGATACTCGGAGTCCACGGCCTGGGGCGTAGAAATCACAGGGAGCAAATTCTAGTCAACTTTCTAGAATTGCAGGGGCTCTTCTTAATGAATTCGTTCTTTAAGTAGAAGCCTTAACGAAAGTGGACTTGGCAAAACCCCGATACTGTGACAAGGAACGAAATAGATTTTATCATTACGGACCGGAAGCATATATTTAGAGATGTCTCCGTGATCAATAGGTTCAATACCGGCAGTGATCATCGACTTGTCCGAGGCCCTCTAAATATAGACTTCAAAGTAGAGAGGGTTCAAATGGTGAAATCTGCTCTCCGACCTACACCGTTCCAAATAGCTTTGGGCTCTAAAAAGTTTCAATTGGAACTTCAAAGTCGTTTCGATTCGCTGGAAACCACAGGCAATGTTGACAAGAAAACCGACACAGATGCCCGCAAAGTGTAAGAATAGGGAGTCTAAGCTCTCTCTCGAGACTCTCGAACTTTTGAGGGAACGACGAGAAATGCCATCCACTGAGTCGTCTTCGTCAGATAGGAGAGTTTTAAACCTACGCATCCGAAAGCTGATGCGACGTGACCTTCGTCGCTCTAACTCTCGCCTCATCGAGGCAGCGATTGAGTGAAATAGAGGGTCAAAAGTTTTTACTCAGCAGTTAAGGAGACCCCATCTGACGAAACTCAAGGCTACTGATGGTAGAGTCATAACCTCAAAGTTCGAGATACTCAACGAAGTCGAGAGTTTTTACAGACACCTGTACGCATCACGGATGGCGAGCCCTTCAGAATATAGCGGCGATGACCACAGAGCCCCACTTACGCGCCACTTCACCGAGGACATCCCGGATATCGACCAGAGCGAGGTTAGAGCGGCTCTCGAGCAGCTTAAAAATAATAAATCTCCCGGTGATGACGGAATTACAACAGAGCTCTTAAAAGCGGGCGGGATCGCAATCCTGAAGGAGCTAACTAGCCTGTTCAATTCCGTCATCCAACAGGGCGTAACACCTCAGGCGTGGAGTGGGAGTGCGGTGGTTTTGTTCTTTAAGAAAGGTGATAAAACCTTACTTAAGAACTATAGACCCATCACACTCCTAAGCCACGTCTACAAGTTGTTCTCGAGAGTCCTCACAAACCGTCTCGATAGAAAACTTGACGAGTTCCAGGCTCCAGAACAAGCCGTGTTTCGAAAAGGCTTCAGCACCGTGGACCACATCCATACTGTTCGGCAGATTGTACAGGAGACCGAAGAGTACAATCAGCCACTGTGTATGGCTTTTGTGGACTACGAGAAAGCCTTCGACTCCATCGAAACTTGGGCGGTTCTGGATGCTCTGCAACGATGTCGCATTGACTGGCGCTATATAGAAGTATTGAGATGCCTGTATGACACCGTCACAATGACCGTCCAGCTTCAGGACCAGAAGACAAACCCGATAGAGCTGCGTTGAGGAGTGAGATATTGATGGAGGATGTTTTTAAAACACTGGCCTGGGCCGGACGGGGAATCAATGTGAATGGTGAGTACATCTCACACCTACGGTTCGCCGATGACATCGTCATTATAGCAGAGTCGCTGGAACAGCTTAGCGGGATGCTGCACAGCCTAAATGGAGCCTCGCGACGGGTTGGCCTCGGTATGAACTTGGATAAAACCAAGATCATGTTTAATAGACACGTTATGCCGAGACCGATTTACGTCGATGGGTCGATGCTCAAAGTTGTTCAAGAGTATGTCTACCTTGGACAAGTGATTCGACTTGGTAGGAACAACTTCGAGAAAGAAATCGACAGGAGAATCCAGTTGGGGTGGGCAGCGTTTCGTAAGCTTCGTCAGGTTTTCTCATCGCCTTTACCGCAATGCTTGAAAACCAAAGTCTTTGACCAGTGCGTCCTACCTGTTATGACCTACGGTGCCGAAACGTGGACACTCACGGTAGGGCTAGTCCAAAAATCTAAAGTCACCCAGCGGAGCTATGGAGCGAGCTATGCTAGGAGTTACTTTGAGGAATAAACTTAGAAATGACGTTATCCATCAAAGAACCAAGGTTACCGACATAGCTTGCAGAATAAGCAAGCTGAAGTGGCAATGGGCTGGCCATATCTGTAGAAGGACCGATGGCCATTGGAGCAAGCGAGTCCTAGAGTGGAGACCGCGACTTGGTAAACGTAAGGTAGGTCGCCCCCCGGCCAGGTGGACCGATGACCTGAAAAAGGTAGCTGGGTCAGACTGGATGCGGAAGGCGGAAGACCGGATGTTGTGGCGTAAAATGGGAGAGGCCAATGTCCAGCAGTGGACTGCGGTGGGCTGATTGATTGATTGAAACAGAAATTTGGATATTTTGCCAGAAAATACATTCTTTATAGGTATTTTAAAATAGAAAATTTAACACAAAAAAGGGGATGATATAGTGATTATTATCGTGTATAAAAGTTATTAAGAAGTATAACAGACTTGCCTCTAGGAGATCGAATGGTAATAAGAATTTATTTTGCCAAAGTTAGTTTTGGGCGATTCGAAGTGAACTATGTTGGTGCCAAACCACTCTTTGAAGTGTGACCTACTCGAGTCCTATAGACAACCTAAACGCGGAGTCGTCGATCTAACCATTCAGACGCTAATATGTTTCAGATAAAATTTAAACCCTCGACAGTGTCAACAAATGGTAGTTAGATCAAAGCGTCGGGACATTTTACAATGGCGCTAAAATTGATCTTTAATGTATATTATTTTGGTATTTTATAAACCTTGTATTGTACAATCTAAATTACTGGAAATAAATACGATCTTCAGGATATTTTTATACCTTTTAAGGCATGATATGCCAAAATTTGGAAAATGTGACATGTCTGGTAATGAGATTTGAGGAACGTTTTGTTAATAACTTATTAGTTTATAACAATATAGATTTACAAATTTCTCTTAAACTGATTCTAATATACACCTGTTAATGATATCAACTAATAGTGCCGCACCTGTATTTTACATGAAATAATAATAATTAAATTATATCCTATTAATTAGTTAATTAGTGAGAGCCGCGTAATATGTACTTGTTCAAATATTCACCCAGATAAGGCCTGTTACAATAGCTCCTTAGCAATCTTATTTTCGCTAATCTCATTATTTACTGTAACGCCGCAGCGATTGAATATGTTTCATTTTTTTATATTGAATTGAAATTTATGAAATGTGGCTTATATTTGTAATTGCTTTACAAATCAAGCGAATATAATGTAAATATCACAATAAAATCCACGCAGACTTCTTTAATTTATAGCTATTTAACAATTTTGTTATAATATATTATTTCAGATGTGTAACTAAACGTTAATATTTAAACGTTACCTTTGCACACATTCCACCTGCCCGGTTATACGGCTACAGTTAGTTGAATTTATAACTGGCGTCTAGATCGCACCGCAACACGCAGCAAGAATACAGTTGCAGTTTTACTAAACAACATTTAAGACAGTTCTCCAAAATTTAATCACAATATAGCTTAGCCTTTTCTATTACTACTTTACTACTTAGCCGTTGGGTCAGAAAGGTTATGGCGTGGCGCCACGTGCCGGAAGACGCAGCAAAGGTAGGTTCCGACAAGGTGGACCGACGACCTGGTTACGGTCGCAAGAAGCGGTTTGATGCAGGTGACACAAGACTGGTCTGTGTGAAAAAACTTGGGGAAGGCCTATGCCCATGTCAGTAGACGTCTTTCGGCTGGGATGATGATGAACCAATTTCAAAAGACATCCACTATTTTATTTTGGCCTATTAGCCAAATTGACTATTTCTTGACAATCCGGTCGGCGGGCGAAAAAACTTAAGTGATCTCAGCTGGTATCCATCTTTTACTTGCAAAGCAAGAGACGGCTACTGGCTGTCGGGTAAACTGTGTTCATACGTGTAAATATCATCTGTATTTACACATACCTACTACTGATCACCGGGCATCTGAATCCGACAGCGAGAACGTGTACACCATTTTGTATGTCCTGAACGTACAACATATAATAAGAAACTGATTCTGTTTTTATCTGAAATTAGATATTCTTTATAGTCTAAATTGAAATAAAATAAAAGTAGAAATATAATATTTACATACAAATGTTGAGGACCTAAGCGCGATACTTAAGCCAGTTATCATATTGTGACAACCTACTTATAATAAATAATATAAAACATTCTTGTTTTGTCAGAGATAATAAAACCACTTTTATTCGAAAATGATTATCTAAAATGATAATTTTATTAGTAAATTTGCTTTAAGTCAGCGGTCATTAAGTAAACAATCCTTTTTATTACAATGTTGTATATTTATGTCTTTGAAATGATGTAGCTAATGGCATAAAACTACCGGTTCTACGCTAAGATTCAAGAACGACAAAATATACAACGCATAAATGGTTATGAATCCTCATGTCCCGTGATCTCGTTTCTATATTAGACACATACGCCACGCGTATATGCCCGGAGCGGTATGTTACATTTCGCCAAGTACGGTTTTTAGCTCCCTCGTAATAAGCATCCCTCGTATATCGGTAATTGAACATATCCTACAAAATTGTCAGTCTCGACGACTATATATATCAATGCGGTAGTTAAGTTCCCCGAAAGCAAGGCACCAATACCGATATTAATTGTTAAAATTAATTTGTCGTGGAACTGTTACGTAGTAATGGACGCAATCGTTTAGCAGCTGCCTACTTCAGTAGCATAGTCTTTAACAACTTATGTGTTACTCTTATGTACTAGAGCTACAACATAAATGTTAGCGCAAGTAGCATGCACAAATCGTAAGATAAAATTATCATAAATAAGATATTATTTTAAATATTTATGAACAAATAGCAGTTATTTTATTCTGCTGGAATTAAAGTAAATATTATACCACTGGTATGCATATACACATTGGTGTAAGCTACATGCGTGACTCAGTAACTCGCGCATGTAGCTTGCGCCAGCATGTATATAGTAGATGTAGTAGTAATTTAGTATATAATTTCAAAATAGAAAACTTCGCACGTGATGCCATTCTGCCAATGACAACTAAATCTATTTCAATGTATACGACGAAAAATGTTCCTCTCATAATGAAATAATATGACATCTTTAACAGGTTAGCACGTGACTTGCCAGAATCAAATGTTGTATTGTCATATGACTCATGACATTCAATTCGAAATGTAGAAATAAATGTAGATATATTAAGATAGTAATACAGAGTAGGTATCCTTAATGAAAAATCTTATAAGATGATCTTACATTCTTAGTTAGATACATATTTCCGTTAGCTCTATCTACTGGTCGTACTTATTTTTCAGTCTTACAAAAGCTCTATAGACTTTTGTTATTATAATCGTAGGCATATCACCACTGATCAGCAGTCTCTTCCAAATTACTGTGATCGATATCACGCATCCAACGATTTTCCTTCACTTTAACCAGGTGGTCTGTCCATCTACTTGCGTCCCACGCTGCGCTTTTACAAAATTACACTTTAATGATATAATAATAAACTGCTATGCTTTAATTACTGCCTTTAAAGTACATATTGCTATAAAACCTCCATTAAACCTAGTAGACTTAATGCAGGTCTGTGCACTTAGGCTTTAAATAGTTTCATAAATGACCGTTCCGCTCATTTCCTTGATAGTTAAGTATTACGGTAAATAAATATCAGAGTATTAAATCGAGTGAGTCGTCATGATGAATGTTTTATGCTTGGAGTTTCTGCGACCGACGACGTACAGATAAATATTTCAATGATTTTAACTTTATTTCCAACGCTGTAGACGCATTCCATCAATTAAATAAAAAACTTTAATGAGTGAGATAACCACAAGATATTATCAATGTGCAATAAGATTTTACATTTATTAGATATATAGTTAATATATTCAGCCTTTGCACTAGGAATCGTTAAAAAGCAGGCTTAACTCGGATTAAATGTCGGCCTCGATGGCGTAGTGGTTAGTGTAACCGACTGCCACGCTTGAGGTCGCGGGTTCGATTCCCGCACAAGACAAATATTTGTGTGCATGAACATGGATGTTTGTCTTGGTCTGGGTGTTTCTATATATAATATGTATGTATTTACAAAAAAAAAAGTATATATGTATCTTTTTCCATTGTCTAGTACCCATAGTACAAGCTCTGCTTAGTTTGGGCTAGATAGTGTTGTGTGTATGTGGTAGAATATTATTATTATTATTATTATTAAATGAAACAAATAGAAACGAAATTAAATAAATAAATTAATTGAAATATTGTTGTATTACATATACTTCTCCCTAGCCTTTATTCCCAAGTCACTTGGGATCGGGTTTTTCTGGTCTAACCGGCTTTTACTGGATATCAGTTTTTACAAGGAGCGGCTGCCACCTGTCCTCGCAACCCGAAGGCTAACGATACTCTAAGGCTACTAATGTCAGGATATTATAGGACACTGACTTCCCAATAGCGACTGCCATAGATGTTCATGGCAGCCAGGATCGACGGCTTAACATGCTCTCCGAGGCACGGAGCAGGCGATAATTGTCAATCAATACGCACATAATTTCGAAAAGCCATATAACTTCCGAAAGTCAGAGGTGCGCAACGTGGGTTCGAACCTGAGACTCTCTGCATTGCAGTCTGTTGGTCTCCCCACTGAGCTATCGCTGTTATATTACATATTATGTACATATAAATTTATCAGTATAAAGCTAGCATCACAAACAGTGATTATGTGGCGGTTGGTTTGTACTGTCAGCGCTTAGCCCTAACCTCCTTTTTTAATAATGGATGCCTTGACTTCGGATAAACAGAAATATATAGGTATCCTGGTGTATTTTTTCTAACCATGTGGTGTTGGTCGCTGATAGTCGCCAAGAGTCTCCAGTCTTGGAAGACTGGAGACTGTACTGGAAATGGAACAGCAGTTCTTGGAAAGAATAATATAAAATTCATTATAAGATCAGACGTAATACTCGCATTCAAAGTCGTAGATCAAAGTGCTGGAGTAATAGGAAGATGGATGAAAATCGATTGCAATAGATGTGCATAGTCACAGGATTGGACCATATCAAGAATAGGTTGGAGAGAGTTTGTAATTTATATAAAAGCCAAGCGTATCAGCTATAATTACACAGATAACATAAATATGACATTTATTTGTGTACTGAGCTACGAGCACTTGGCACTCTCTGTCATTCTGCATGATTTTCTATAATTTTCGTGTCTAGGAAAAGCGCAGTATTCCATACTACACATTTTACTTAAACGAATGTACTGTGTTCTAGCGTTTAGATATACAACTATTGTTACATATATAAATGGGTGTTATACTTTACGTAACTTATCAATTAGCTAGCAGCCATATATCATATAAAAAGTATACTATCTAAATCTCCGGGCGCGACGTTGACCAAGAGATTAACCTGATAAACAAATAATGGGATGACATAAATGTATGATTTCGCAAAAACTTTGCTAATCGTGTAAACATTCATATACCAACTGACGTAGTTCGCTAAAATCTGTAAATTATTTTATAGTAATACAATATAAAGTCAATGTCGTTGAAAATCGTATCACGGCATATCATTTGAAGAGAATTTTATTTCCCCAGAATAAACCGATAGGTACGATCAATTCTCATTATTTTGTTCATGTCTCATTGCGAACGAGTAGCGATACAAAATGTAACTAACTACCGTACTATTGTACGCTATATTCTAAATACTTAATATATGTTATATTCATCGTAATATGTAGTTCTATCAGTGTAATTGTTTGTAAACTCAGGATGTGAGCAGATTTGTAGAAATGTTGTTTCGTCTTCTGCATTTTATATTTTATTTAGCATCAAAGTGATTTCTAATGTGTCTAGTAGTAAATAGATACTTGCACACCTGTAAAAGTAGGGGGGTGTATATTACGTTTACATTACGCCAGCTGTCTGTCAGGTCCCACGTCATCGGGGTTAGACTATTGCCATCTGCTGAGCATAATTTTACCACCGTGATGCTACTAAGAAGGATTATAAAAAAATTTATAGCACTTTGCTCGACACGGGACATTACAATCACACGCAAACAAACACGAAGCCGACGATACATATTCATTATTTATTAGTAATACTTGAAATTCCAATAGTTAATCGCTCATCCGCTTGCACTGTGACATATACTTTATATGGTAAAAAGTTTGGGAGTTAATGCGCTGTTTTATATTAATTGTTATTCCAGTCACAAAATTTGAAATTATTCTGTACCAACGTGAATCGGATCGGATTATTTTAATCTCGTGGGAGCCCTTAGTTTTTGGCGTATTAAAAAGGCTTATTATGTTTGTTTGTAATTGTGATTTAATATTTAATTAGTATTAGGCTTTTGTGAATGCACAACTGGTATTAATTAAAAATGTAACATGAGTTTTTTAGATAATTATTATGGATGAACGTTATTTTTATCCGACTGCGTTAGAAAGTGTTTCATATTTTTCAGATGTATGTACTCTGTTGTATATAATTATGTCCATTTTTTTGACACTTTCTGTAGTTTAAATTAGTTTCGTCTTAGTGACGAGATCTAAGGTGAATATACATCTTTCTAGTAATCACAGATAATAAATAAATATGTCAGCCGTATTTTTTGCCGTAATCACTTGTCATTTCTTCAAGTGTGTTTTTGCAGTCAGTTGTCTTTATACTTTAGGTATTTAACTTACGTAAGCTTAATTATAATTGTTTGGTTACTGCATTAATTCAATACCATATATCTGAGCACGACGTGTGCCGATAATGAGGTCCTAAATAAGATTCTAGAAAGCAAAATGTGACCCGAGCTTTCTGTATTTTTCAGTACTTTAAAACTGAACCCTATATTGACATCAATGTGCTATGACGAAACTATGGGTCTAATAGGTACATCTCTGCCTTCTCTCTCTAAAATACAAGCGCAATGTTACGCTGTTTTTTTTTCAAATAAACTAACAACATTAAAAATCCATCCGTTATCTATGCAAACTGAACACCAGGTTTACCGTTCACACACGAATATATTTATTTTTACTTGCGAATAAAAATGCCGAAATGGTCTTGTGTATTTAACTTTTATTGGAACAAAGGATAGATAAGTTTACTTTAGCAACAAAGCTTTGACTGAAACTATGTTAAAATAAATAAGGAATCAGGCATACTGTTTACTTATCGCTGATCAACATCAACAGCTGGAATGTAATGGTTGATAAGCAAACGATTCGTACTGTTTTCGTTTTCAATGATGTTCTATTGTTTTGGGTTATACATAGAGGACCGAGTTTTAGAGTATTTATATATCATTTTTAGAATATGTTATAAATTTACTTTGCTTAAAAACTGGTTAAAAAGTGGTGTAGCGGTAGTGAGTGCGACGGCTTTACATAAAGTCTCGAGTTCGAATTTCGGGTTGGGCCAGCAAAACATATAGGTATTACGTTTGTCAATACATTGTCAACAGCAATCCACAGCTAAATCAGAGGGCCATGTCTAGTAATAAAATCCGTATAAAAACAAAGTTTCTATCTAGTATCATAAATGTTGCTAACGGTATTCACCTAAATTAAAATAAACTTCAAATGTAAACATAAATTGAATTCCAGAAATGCTTACATGTTCTGCGAATTTGGTCTTAGAGTAACGGTAGGCATAATATCTTATGGAAATACCAACTAAAATCTTTAAACTGAATAAGAAATAATATTTTAATAATATTTTTGTATCCATAGTAACATGATCGAATAACTACAATATGAAAGCACAGTCGCAGTATGTTCCGGGTGAGCTCTAAGTGACCAAAACAAAGGTACATCGGCACACATACATAAAATTTATTTATTACTGCAAGCGCGCCCCGCACGCACGTCTATTTCGTGAGCAAATTTATTGTATGCCGATTTTGCATTATGGCGTACAGTTTGCAACATCGAGCCACGCTTAGAGTCAAAATTTGAAAATAATTTAAAAGCAATATTTGTGTGGAATGTTGACTTTTGAGGATATCTGCTATAGTAATACTATTAATAGTTTTTGCCTAACTTACATTTCGGTACCTTAACTATTTCTTTGGAAAATTATCTTGGTTCATTGCTGCATTAAATAAGAACATATCGATAAACACACTTTTACTTTTTCTTCCTGCAGCTTTGCTTGCCTTTATCATACAATTTCCTATTCGTGTGCTAAGTTGCATGTAAATCTGTTTCACCGTTTGCGAGTGAGTAACAAGATTTCAAATTTAATATAGTTTATTGTACTTTTTTATATACATGTTATTCTTATGTGTTGCTTGTGTCCTGGGCTACAATTGTTATAAAACTGTGAACTTTAAAACGATCAAATATAAAAAAAACATATTACCACTGATTCCAAGCCTTATAGATCAATTATTGTCCACAAAGCATAAATATTTGACTACTGTCGAAATAATTTACGATGCAGGCTTATATTCAGCAGAGAACTTAATACGACTGTGACGATAGAGATGATATTCTACTTCTTCTAGTAAATAGTTATTTATAATACAGGAAATATTAAACTTAATATTTTCTCCTATATTGCCAGATAACTTTTTATTTTACGAGAAATATGATTTATGGCATCACAATATTTATTTAACTAGTGATCTTTGATTTTCTCACTAGATAATGGTAGATAAATATCACTTAACAAGATAGAATTATCCAATTATAAACTTATTAATTTGAGACAAGTACGTAATAAAGTTGGCCGTTAAAATTTATATTTGATTGTGTATGCTTTTATTAGAGATTAGCTGTGTCCCGTGGTTTCACCTGCGTTCGATTACGTTTATTCACACTGGTTTATTCCTTTAATTTGTAGTATGATGATATATTATAATATGGTGGTAGCATGTTACTTATGCAGCTTATTTAATAAATTGGCTATCTAACTCAAAAAATATTTTACTTTACATTAAGCTACATAATGGCTGTGGTTAATTCGTTTAAATGAACTACATCTACACATAACAAAATTATACCTAACTGATCGATGTCACATAGAAGAAATATAACAAAAAAAAGTTCATGTTGTCATTTTAAAATAGAAATGTTTTGCTGTAAATAATAAATACAATAAAATAAAATATTACAAAAAGATCAGTGGAGTAAAATCGCTTCAGCTTTGAAATGTTAGTAATTATAATCTGTAGTATTATTAACATTGCTTGCATGAAGCAAGTACCATGACATGCGGAAGCTACTTGCGCGGGTCACATGCACAAGTAAATGCGAGTTGTACACGTCACTCGTTTATACGATGCATGCAACTTACGCATGTACTGTATCATGTGTCATTTGTGTAAGTACCGCAAAAAAGTATTGTTTCATGTTGCATATAAGAACAATAAATGTATTACGTAAGGTTAACATAGTTTAGATTGATCGCCATTAGTATAGTCACAGTAGGTAATAAATTTACGATTACTACCTCACTGCGTCCGAATAAAGCATTTAATTGTCACTCTACAAATATTTACTACTCATAGTTATTTCAAAAGAAACACTATTTAAATCTCAATCTATATTTTATTATAATTATTATTTAAAATTAATAAAATTTTAAAACAACCAAATGTGTATACACATTTCTGTAGAAAGCTTTTTTGAATCCTTTATCGTCTGAAATTTTACGTTAGAAAATTAAATGCATGAATGCAGACACATTTAATCCCGTGGTTAATTTAACTGCATACGAATAGCGTATAGCAACATGTTGCTTTCTAAAGTTTGACATTTAGTTTAAAAATAAGTAGTCAAGTTCGTCGGGTACTATTTTCGCATTTCATAACATTTTTGTATACTTCAACACAAGGCTTTTGTAATGGAGTTAAGGTTGAAAAGTAAATCTTCATATGTTACTAAATAAGTTTAAAGAGCAAATACAGTTAAGTAGTTTTGTTGAGATAAAGTTTGTAAGCTATCTGTACGAATCTTTGACCATCCACAGAAACACAAGCAAGGTAAGACTTATAAGCTTTACAAATTATAACTCGTACGGCACATAAAACATCGTTCATAATAGTTTTTCCAAAGCCGAAGCTTTGTTCTAAACAGAAAGAGAATTTATTACAATAAAATGCAAGCCCGCACTCGGAAATAAAGAGAGTAGTGCATCGTAAACCTCACTGATACACGGAGGCATCTGCCAATAAAATAAAACCTATGTGTTGGGAACTTTCTGAACGTCTCCATTCCCCATCGGGCGACATCGACTATGGATTTTTTATGCCATTTTCTGTCTACTACCTATGTAGAAGTTATTGTAAATTTTTATTAAATTATAGCACGGCCAATTGTTTAATATGAAGGACTGGCACTTGCTAGCAAATCAACCTGTCTTGTCACTTTATAACCAAACAGAAAATGTAATGAAAACCTTCCTTATTTTTACAGGACACCAGCTTCGTTATATATTCAGAAATAAAGCCACTCAGCTTTGCCCATTTTCAATAAATGCTATGCTGTAAACGCCTTCGTTCAAATCTGAATAGAAATTTAGTCCTGGGACATAATTATTTTGTTTTGTTGTGCTTTGCATAAATGAACTGTTACTGTAATAAGAAGATAATACCTACTATAAGTAACTTTTACAATAAAAATGATGAGTATAGTAGTTTGAGAGTTTAAATAAACATGTTTCATCGTGTAAGGAAACTCCAGAATCAGTTCTCAAGTATTTATTTCCTTTAATATTATTGTAACATAATTATATTTTATATTAATAGTTTACATAGTTACACAATATGCATACCTGATTTAATTCAATGCAATATCCGTCACTTAATATACTTTTACTTCTCAAACTTATCTGATCGCCACACAACGCACGACTGCCCGTTATAGTTCCGCGCGTTAGTTTTATACTATCAAGCATAGTGGGGCAGTCGAGAAAAATCAGTGTTGCCAACAGAAAATAAAGGATACAATTAAACATATTCAAATAATGCTTCTACATTGCTACATTTAACTAAATATTTCTATATAATAATTATATTCTACCTATAATTGCTAACAGCTCGGCCATCCTGATGTTAAAGCGAGACCCTTCGCTTTAGATTATGGTTAACAACAACAGGTCAAGCGATTCGTGCACAAAATTGTGGCCATGAATCGCTTGAAGTACCGTCGTTTATATTCGTAATAAGTATAATTTAATGTATTTCATTTATGTACTTCTTAAGAAATTATTATGTATATCCTGTTACATAGAGACAATGCTTATTTTTATCAATACACATACACATTTATAACTTATTATTAAAGATAAATTTATTTGACTCAACATGTGTACGATCAGGTGTTACAGATAGGTATTTTTTGTCTCAACATGCTCTGTCTTGTCAGACATGCAAATGTATATGCTTAATAAGAATTTTAAAATTATGCTGGATCTAATATTATAATTAACATGTCAATTAAGCGTCTCTTAACAATGAAGTGAGATATATTATAAATAGGTTAGTTCAAATCCGTACAATAAATATAAAAATTAATTAATTAATAATTCATTTCCAATAATAGAATAGTAATAGATAAGTCAATAATTAAGAACATGCCAAATTAAATTAGATCATGATAGACGATTATTAAAACAAAGAAAACAAATTATATAAGATTATCACATAGGAGATCATTAATATTATAGTAACATTTATGCAATAAATAATAAATTTCTTAAATTACGTTTAAATACGTTAACATTAAGGTCCTTAAATTTATTTGGTACTTTATTGTATATTTTGGGTGTCATGCAGAAAATGCTATTATAATTGTTTTACATAATATGTATGGCATTCATACATTTATTTTAAATCACTGAAATATTATATAATTATTGAAAACAACCAGTGAGAATCACTGTTACAACTATTATGTTATCAATTCATTATTTTAGAAATATCATCACATTCTTTCTCTGAATTTACTTAACTAGAATCATGATTTCTATCGTATACCAAACATGGTTTTAGTTTATCTATTGATACAATATTCTCACAGCGAGGTCGATGCGCCTTTAACATTACTTAATACATCTAAAACTGTCGAGACGCGGTTATTAATTAATTGACTTAGTTTATTTAACGGTGCCGAGTTTTGATGTCGCGACTTCCCGTGTTATCCACATTGTCGCGACACCTCCCTCCTCGGACTTTTATTATTATGCCGAGTTTTGATGTTACGACTCCCCGTGTTATCCACGTTGTCGCAACACCTCCCTCCTCGGACTTTTATTATTATGCCGAGTTTTGATGTTACGACTCCCCGTGTTATCCACGTTGTCGCAACACCTCCCTCCTCGGACTTTTATTATTATGCCGAGTTTTGATGTTACGACTCCCCGTGTTATCCACGTTGTCGCAACACCTCCCTCCTCGGACTTTTATTATTATGCCGAGTTTTGATGTTACGACTCCCCGTGTTATCCACGTTGTCGCAACACCTCCCTCCTCGGACTTTGTGACTTACGATTAAAAGAGTGTTTGTAGATTTGCCTCTCTCGCCGGCTCCCTTCCACTCCCTCACTCTGTATTTGTTTTGAAGTCTACCCTTTTCCGCTTTCATTATCGCGGTTACTTATCATCAGACTCATCCATTAATCTGAAAATTAAGGAATGATCGGCAGTTTAAATTCATTAATTAAATATTTATCACAGTTAATCTGTCAGGTATACCAGACGTAATAAAATATATCGAGTCATGCCACCAGTATGTCACTGAGACTCAATAGGTTAACTTTAATATTACCGCTGAAACCTGTCAGCTGTTTGTGATTTGGAGTCAGTCAACAGTGATACCATCTCCTCCCCTGATCATGAAGTTATGCCTGTGTCTTATTTGGTTGATAACAATAACAAAAACACATTCATGCCTTGAGACCAAACACCTATTTGGTCTGAAAACATGAATACATCTTTGTAACCCACACCTGTAGGTTTCAGTAGAAGTTAAAAACGACTACATTAAACGCTCAGTCAACAGTCATTTCTTTATGGTGACAGCCTATCTGTCACTAAAAAAGATGCAATCTATTTAACAGAAGTATAATCGTTACATTATAAGGTAAGGTGTAACTTTATTCTGTGTGCATTACCATAGTCCTATGTATTAACAAAAGAACAAAAATAGGAATATTGAAAAACTTAATTTACTTCTTTAAATGCAGTTGTATTTGTTATAACAATTTTATTTCATTCTTCGACACTAACAAGTTTATTAGTAGATTTTTATTGACTAAATATACATTGTTTCTACCTTATTTTTATAAAAAGCAACTTGCTAAACTATTAGCATTTAATATATTATGCAGGGACCCAGTTACCAGTAGAGTAGTGAAGGTTATAGAACAGTAGTATTATTACTACAAATCTTAGTGATACATCTAGAAGTTTAAACTGTTAAACGAGACAAAGGACAGGCATACACAGTATTAAACTAATTCATTAAAATATTCAGGGTCTATCCGGCAAGGAGTTAGAATTAGATTTATTTTTAAACATAATATTCAAGTATGTTGCATAACGGAACATTGGTTAAAAAGTATTCAATTAAAATTTATAATGAGTATTATTCAATTGTAAGTGCATTTTTAAGAGAATTCTATATATGGTGGCTCTATAATATATTTATGTAATGATGTAAAACGTAAAGAACTTAAAGATATAGTAAATCTTTCTATCGTACTGATGAATTATCCTGTGTGGAACAAGAGCAACATACCATAGTTTGTGTGTACTGTCCACCGCAGAGTGACTTTAGTGTATTCGAAACAGTAGTACAGGATATTTTAAATCGTTTGAGTTTTAATTACTAAAACTCAAAGAATATAGTAATATAGTAGTATGTGGTGATTTTAATATTAATTTCCTTGAGCAGTCAGCTCTTTCTGTGAAACTAATTAGTTCATTAGAGTCATTTAATTAAAGTATCTATTTTTGGAACCAACCAGGATTATATCACATTCTGCTATCTGCTTAGATAATGTATTTTGTGACTCAATTTCTAAATACGGCCGGGCCATATTAAGTGAACCGACATCTGACCATTGTGGTCAAAGGGTAGATTTTTCTGTAAATACAATGCTTAAAGAGAATAAGATCACATGTAGACCAATGACCTCTAATCGCTTAAAGAAATTTAATAATAAAGTAAGTGTCAAGGTTCTCAATATGGAAGGATATCCTTTCTCAGACGAAGTATATAAGTCGTTTACTTAACATAATTACTTTAGAATATAAAAATATTATTAAATGTAAGACCTTTACTTTATATGAATTATATGATATGAAAAACATTCAATTTTGATCCTAATTTTATTCAATATGTTAAAAATTATTTAAAATGATTTGTGCCACTGCCAAGTCCCTTTATCTAAAAACTAAAATACGAAATTCCAGTAATAAAATCAAAACTACTTGGAATATTAATAACAATGAAACAGGACGCAGCAAGGTGCGTGATAATACCTTTGAATAAATATTGTCTTCTGTTTACGCGAATGGAACACCAATAACTAAATTATGTTCGGGTACTTTGAAATAACTACACTGGAACATTGAGACAACTACCATCTTAGTCTCCCCGTGACCATGGCTGCTGAAAAGCAACCGAAACGTCGGAGAAAGTGTAAACTTAAAAACAAATAGATTTGGTAGCCCTAACAATCCAATTAGCTTAAAATTAGCAAAGTTTAATAGTATAGTATAGTAGTGTAACAGTTTCTAAATTATGTAATAGAGTGTTAAATAAACAACGCGATAAAATCCGTATATAGTAGTTTAATTTCAATGAATACCTTTGAACTTAATACAAATAATAACAATAAGAATTCTATGACGCCTATTAGAGGGTTTTAGTTTTCTTCTTTTTTATTTGTTTTATAATATTTTAGGTATAAGTTAGTTTTATAGAATTGTGTTTATATTATGTATATAATTAATAATTTGTATTGTGGAAAATAATAACATAATTCAAATAATTTGGAAATAGTCGACACCTTTAACTACTTCGCAAAAATAACTTTAAATACAACTAGTACCCTAAGGTCTTGCCCAGCTCGAGCAGAATACTTGGTTATCGACAACGTAGAAGAGTAAAATACTATTCAGTTTTGAACGTGTACATCCATATCATATAATAAACGTATTTAAGTAACTTAATTAAAAAATATCTGCTAAATTCAGGGATTCCTATCTTAGTAAAATTTGTTGAAAATATTATTGTCAATATAGCGCCACACCTAGCTGCTATAATCAACGGGGCATTTTAATGAATATGGGCATTTTTCTTAACTTAATTAAATGTAGTAAAATACTACCTTAATTTAAAATTGGATACCAAAGCGACCCCAATAATTTTAGGCTAATTTCAATCAGTAAAGTATTTGGGAAAATTATATTACAGCAATTAAAGAGCCACTTTAGTGTAAATGATTTATTTCATACAAATCAATATGGTTTCAGGATTTGTGTGAAATTGTTTTATTCGTGGATGACAAATCCCTTATTTTTAAAGTAGACTGAAAAGCACCGAATTTATGTGCTGTTAAAGATTTACTCGCGCAAGTCCTAGACTGGTTTACGACGAATAATTTACTACTAAACTTTACACTGCCAAATGTAAAGAGTCCTAACGTAAATATAAATTTAAAAACTTTAGATGATAAAGTTAAGTGAGGCGCTCAAATATCGTGTCTTGCAGGTTTCTTCTCAACCCTTTGCCTGAACCTAGCAACTAACCTAAATGTAGCCTTAGTAATTTTATTGACCTTTACTAATTTTCAAGCTAACAAAACTATTAAAACTATTAAAGCTATTCAAATTTATTATAGTTTATTTATATAATGCTTATTTTTTATATAATACATTATATATTACCATAAACAAAATTCATATAAATACCAAATCATGTCTGCATTGACATAAACTTTATATTTTATCAATTACATTATTTAAAAATAGTTTAACTATGCTTAACAATCGTTCTTCAAAATTATCTGTTATTTGTAGATATGCAACCTGTTTACACCAAACTCATTAGTAGATATCGTGCATGTTTTGTTCGCTTAAATATTACAATCAATATTACAAAACCGTCCTTACTCAATTAACTTACAGTTGGTATTTCTAGAGTGAGAATCCTTACCTCGCCGTAACACAATTTGACTAGCACGGGAGCTAAAGAATTTTTATCGGATTACCGCCAATTTTATATGTTGAAGTTAAACAGAATATTTTTCTTCTTATTTATACATTAATTTGCTAATGTTCGAAGTTAATATAGTCAAATATATTAATAGTGTAAATATGTTTAACTGTACTATATTGTATCTGTATTAAACATGCTGTACACACATATTTAGAACATATATTAAAACAGAACAACATTGTAAACCTAGGCTAACTTTATCTATGAATAAAGTTTTATCTTATCTTATCTTTGAGAACTAAATGAATAAATGATATTGGCTTTGACCATGAATTCAGCTCATCCATGAAAGCTTTAATCTTTAAGATAGTATATAGTTTCATTGTGTTTTAATATTGTAGGTATCGATTGAAAATAAAAGTAATAATATATTAATAATGATACCTTCAATCTGTATGTCAGTATAGTGCATATAAACATAGCGCACCAATATGGGCAAAAGCATTAACAAGTCATTCCTCTTCCTAATACCATTTTTGATGGACATATAGCAGATTGCACCTGATAACACATCCCCAGAGAGTAGCTCTGGCTGGATATAAATAGTGCCGAGAGGAGAAATACTGAGGAGTGCCCCAGCCAAATTCAACCTCATTAACCGCAATAATACTACATATCCATAAGTACACAGTACATTATCAAATAAATACGTCGCTTGCCAATAGTTAGCTACCAGGGAGTGCCTTGGCCAAGCCAAACTACGACGCCGACACAACGAGTCCACCTAGCATCCAACACACTTATCTGTAAGTCTCATAATCGAGACGAAAAAACAAACAAACACGAGTGTCGTAGTTGACTTCAACCCATCAGGACGGAAATATACACAAACCAAATTGATGTTAAATCTGGTAAATTTATCACAATTACTCACTACATGGAATAAGTAACAATTATCCATATTTTCAACGTTTTCACACGATACCTTAATATTTTTAAAGCATTTGGCGTTCGATTAATAAATAATCGTTTGATTTAAAAAATCTTAGATGAAAAGTGAGGTTATTTGTCAGATGCCAAAATATCTATAATTTGGAGGAATTTAAATTAATCTGTCAGTAATAATTACTAATCCTATCCCTTAGGTTATTCTTTAACAATGTAAAATTATGTACCTACCTTGCATTTTTTTTACTGTATGTATCGATACTATACTATATTCTGTTTGGTCAAAAGCGGATATCAACTTTTTTAAATTCAAATAAGTAATTAATTGTTTTACAATTGATGCTACACTTGGACATCACTAAAATGTCTATGGTCATGTCAATGAACCGTTTGTATACCTTTTGATTTTGTTGTATTGAAATCGACTATATCGCAATACCCCATACAATGCGTGACAAGTCAAATGTTGAGAACCAATTCTGAACGAAATGTATATATTTTCTTTTATTTGTTCATAAAAGTTAAATTTGCACGTGGGCTGGGATAAACGAGTGCCTTTTAAAAAAAAATGACCCGTCTATCCCACTTCTGAATTGTAAGGAAACTCCAGAATCAGTTCTCAAGTATTTATTTCCTTTAATATTATTGTAACATAATTATATTTTATATTAATAGTTTACATAGTTACACAATATGCATACCTGATTTAATTCAATGCAATATCCGTCACTTAATATACTTTTACTTCTCAAACTTATCTGATCGCCACACAACGCACGACTGCCCGTTATAGTTCCGCGCGTTAGTTTTATACTATCAAGCATAGTGGGGCAGTCGAGAAAAATCAGTGTTGCCAACAGAAAATAAAGGATACAATTAAACATATTCAAATAATGCTTCTACATTGCTACATTTAACTAAATATTTCTATATAATAATTATATTCTACCTATAATTGCTAACAATCGTCTACTTCAATCTAAAGTGCTTGATAAAACAATTAATACGTCTGTTGAGATTATTATCATTAACATTTAAGCCCATCAAGATGTGTCTTCTGCATAACATGTGTATTTTTTAATCGTAATAATGTCATGTAATTACAGTAAAACATTGAAACCACTTTACTATTAATTGTACATATTTATTGCTATTATGAAAACTAGTGATTATCGTAGACTACATGTACTTATTGTACATTAGAAATCTTGAGCTACCATAAGCTACAATTAGCTGCTCTATTGTATACGACGCGGGTTACATGCGCTATATAGCTTGCGCAACACTCGCGTTGTAGGCATTGTTGAAATGGCCAACGCAAGACTACAACGCTAGTAGCCCGTATAATTAACTCGCGCGCGAGCTTGCGCATGTAGCCCGCTAGCTACTTGCATCGTGAAAGCATCGCTATATATCTATAACATAAAACTTCTCTGATTGGAAAGGTATTTGCTGCAACAATTAGTTATTCTGCTATAAGCGTAAGGTGAATGTTTCGGCACCTAGTGCGGACGAAACCAAGAGTGTCTCGTGGTACCCTTTAGGTATATAAAATATGTATGCGGCTTTTTTCTGTCCTACTTATAAACTATAACGGGTAGCTGCTAGCTAACTGTAATATTAACAGAATCTGACAAAGTGTTATTACGGCGGCTATTTGAAAAATAACTTTCTAATTTTCCACTAAACTAGGTATATACAAGCTACAAATTGTGAATAATTATAGTGTAAACTCTAAAATAAAATAGGAATCGGGTTCACGCTATTGATGATACGAAATCCTCGTTACATTTTTTGTATTTTGATATTGCCTTGCAATATAACAAGCAGAATTTTAAAGTACCACTAAAAGTTACACCAGACAAAAATGAATAATTTTTGTGTTAACCACTTTTTTACATAATTTGATCTTTTAATACACGATGTAGTTGTTTCAAGTATTCAGGTAGCAGTTAGATGTGTGAAATTGTACAACAGTATGAACGTAGTCGGTTTTTCTGTCTATATATTCATAATTTCCTTTGTTTTTGAGTGAATAGTCCTCTGTAACCCAGAGACTAGTTAGGATTAGTTAGAATCTACTGCACTAGGTATAGTACAGTAAATCCTAATCCTAACCCTAACTAATATTATAAAGGCGAATGTAAGTTTGTTTGTTTGTTAAGCTTTTACGCCTTAACTACTCGACCGATCATCATAAAATGTGGCATACATGTTGTCAATGTAGGACCAGAAATGGACAGGGGGTACCTTTTATCCAGAAAAAAGTAATGTTTCTATCCTAACCTACATTTACACGAACAAAGCCGTGGGCAAAATCTAGTATCTTATTAACAAAAAATATAATATTATATTGTATAAATCCCTTTTTCCTTTATGTTACCTTAATTGTATCGTAATATAGTTCTATGTAAGAAGCGTGTAGATGGTTCAATATGATTTGTGTAAATGTTCTTTACGGTCGGCTCATAGACTTGGCCTTCGTACTGTGCATTTAAATTAAATAGCAAACTATGCGCACAAATCATAAAGCCCATAAAATCACTATCAAACACTGTCTCAACTTTTCAAACAGCTTATTAAAATTCTTTCCCATATTTTTACGAGCAGCAAATTCCAAAGTTATTTTCGTATCTACCAAAGCTAAATTAATTTAAGGAAGGAAGTTCGTAATAATTATCTACCATGAAAAAAGATATCGGTTATAAAAGTGCTTCAATATAAATAATCTAGTTGGTTTTACGACGTAATAAAATATGTTGAAAATTTCTTTCTCATCTGCCAGAGGTGTCTTACAATACGGGCCGAGACGTAGGCGACAAGGCTTCTCAATAAAATAGTGTTATTGTATACTTGTAATTTTATTGTAGAGGAATACACTGTTATATTTATGTGCGTGTTGAAAAAGATAATACTTAGTTTTGTATTGAAACATATGCTTTGTAAAGACTACAAACAATACGACATATTCTGGAGTCTCAAAGCTTCTTTAAGTTGTATAGCAGGTACAGGGAAATGTTTATAGCCTTTTATATCGCTAAAGAATTTAGTTTGATTGTAAGCTCTGCGTTCACACTATTACAGTTTTACGAGTCGGTTTATTGGTATAGTTTTCAGTAAAGTATGAAAGCTTGATAAAGTTATGCGTGTGCTTATACTTGACACGTGAAAACCGAATTGTTTTAACCTATACGACAAGTCGTATCCGTAAACCAACTTGTAAAAGCACGAAGATATGAATTTACCGTAAGTGATTCTTATCTCAGTTACCTACGTAAGCTAGTCTTGAATTAATCTTAACAATTAACTTAGACACAGATACAAATATTATAAAGAAGAAAGATTTGTTTGTTAGTAATTGATAAACTCTGACACGAATGAACCAATTTTAATATTTTTTTCAGCACGTGAAAGCTGCTTTGACAAGAAGTAACATAATCTATATAATATCACGCTATATACCACGGGAGAGGAGCAGTAACCCTAAACGTAGGTAAAACCGCAGAGTGAGATATCCTGTCACAATAAACTGTATGTATGATCAAGTACCTGAAAGTGTATAATTTATAGAATTTTATACAGATTATTTACTATTTCAGAAAATAAATAACACCGAAGTCGTGTATCTTCAAAAATAAGGCTGCTGTAAAATGAATCTTATTACTTGGCTTCAATAATACATTATGAATAATATTCCTGCCGTATCTCTATAAAAGGTGACGCAGAAGCAAATTCCAGTTATATTTTGTCACCCAGGCTAGGTTCTATGTAATAAGGAGTTACCTAATTTTATCTGCCATGCGGATTGTCAGATTACGAATTACTCCTTTTTTTCCAGAACATAAAGCACAGCACTTATATCCTAACTAGCTAAAAAACAAGATCTTTTTAAAGACTGAAATGACAACATTCTAGTTCTAGTTGGTAGATGGTTACTAAAAAGACAATACGATTATTAGAAACCTTAACTGTATTCACTTGCTCTTTGCTAACGAAAATATTACAATTCTAATGCAAGAAGAGTACCCTAATTAGACAATTGAATAACGCTTAGCTCACGTTTTTGAAGAGCTTGAGTGAGGTTATTATTTTATACAATTAGTGAGATAAAAGATAATATTGGCACCAACACGTAGTGATATTAATACTTGATACAAAAACTATAAGTATAGCTATCTCTCCCGTCTGTGTTGGACTTTGTTATTATCCAAGGGACGTGCTTAGAAAAGTAACATTATCGGATAGAACAAAATAAAAAGAGTTTGCGTTCTGACGGTACAAAGGGATATAATATCATATTATATTTACTACCTTTTAATATAATTTTAAACCTTGGCATTAGACTTCTGATTTGTGTTGCGTGTAACTTAGAAAACTTTAACGCGACGTTCTTTATTTTACATAATGTATGCTTTGCAATATAAAATTAAAAATGCTGTTATTTATTTTAGGTAAACGCCGACTAACATCCAAAAATAAATAAATTTTTGTGTATTTGTCTGCTATACACAATTCGACTTATATTTTACATCGAACTTATTGTGTGTGCCGCATGAAGTAAATTAACCGATTAAATATATTTGTATGACCACGCAAATATGTACTTCGCCGCTGCGTCTACCTTTACTGTAGTAATTCCGAATCAATGTTTTGTTCATGTAGTTTAAAAAAAAGAAGCGTGCCTTTGTTCGGGATAAATAGCCTACATTATTTTCAAGGCTACTTATAAACTATCTCTATGGAAAATCATGTCGATCTGTTGCTCAGTTGCTGCATGGCAGATAAACGAATCAACAAACAAACATTTAAAATAATATATTTTAATAAGGATTTCCAAGTTATATAATTATGAATATAAATGGTATAAAATATCAATAAGATCAGCCCAATTATTTTTAAAGACTTGTCGCAATTTATGTTTAAATTTACTAACTTTCTTGTTTACGCCTCTAGATAAGTTAACCAAAGCATGCTGATGGCGTGACTCATAGACACTATACGAAAATAACATTTAACTTGATATAAATTGCTTCACCTGATTTATCATAGCTAATAGTATTTCATTCTACTGAATCATGTAGGTATATCCACAACGAACTAGTAGCCATTCTCACCAAGAATACTTCATTGCGTCTCCAGGGAGGCTTATGTTCAGCAGACATTTACAGGCCACTTTGAGTTAGTGTACTGCAGTAAAGCTTAAATATTACTTTAAAAACGTATTTTTCTCTAGAGCAAAGTCTTATAAAGGATAATATAGTTTTAGAACATAATAACTGCCGCTAGGGATCTTGAGCCAAGTCGCATTCTCCGTACATACTCGGAATATTAATATATCGTTCCGTTTTACTTCAAACCTTGTCTGAACTAGTGGTCTCGTTAAATTTTCGTTTAAGCATGGGTATTTTGATAATCCATCACGTTTCGATGAAAAATTGTCCAAAATTTGGGCGTTAAAATACCTGAACTTAAACTCCATTTAATCCATCTAATAAATGCGAAAGTTAGTGAAGATGTTTGCATGTTCATTGCTCAATCACACGTAAACGGTTAAATGGATGTGGATAAAACTTGGTACACGTCCTGGTCGGCATGACAGTTAATTCCAGTATTCGTTCCTCTGGGATTTACGCCAACGAAACCGCGGGCAGAAACGAGAAGGCCCATTTTTTGTCTTAGTTGCTTTATTTGATGACAAGATCAGTTAAGTTTAATATAACATATCAATATACCTATCGTATATTGATATGTTAAAACTTAGCTAATCTTGTTGATTTATTTTTAATTTATATTATGCAAAAAATATAAGTACAGCTAAAATCTCGTCAAAATATTATACAGTCATACCCAATGAATAAGTAAATAATGCAATCAATAAACTTTATTGTACCTCAAAGTTACGTTCGAAAGCACACAACCCATAAATTATCAAATCATAAATCTTCATAAATTCGTCTCCGAAAACGCACACATGCAAACAGTGTCCCGCATATCAATACGAAACTGTAAACTTAACAACTATTTGCAATTCAATTCATGCAAAATTTATCGTTCGACGTCGAAACGTAGTTTCATTGCTCAACTCTACGAAATGTAAATACGTAGGTACCTCTCTAATGCTTAGGAAGACAAGCTCAGAAGCTCACTTAGTCCGCATTTAGCGAACCTTAGGCCACCGAGCCTCTGAGGTTACGTTCTTAATTAGCCATCGCTCGCAGCTGACCGCTTGGAAGTGAGATCTAGGTGCTCTTATGCAAATACAATCATGTCTAACGCAAGCAAATATCACCTTTATGTCATTCGGATAAGAGTCATATCGAGTGTATCGGTTGAATTGTGTAATCCATGCGGTTAGACGATGGGTGACATTCACGTAGAGCATGTAGTTCGAAGACAAGGAGCTATCGATTGGAAATTGCACCGATCTTGTTGATATTCCGGTTTACATAACATAAATAAATTATTTTAGTATTCAATGTATTTATTGTTGTGCAGATATAAATTGTAGTATATTTTTCGTTGTGTACCAACCGGTAACAACTTAAGTAATAACTATATTGCTTCTATCAAATGTAGATGACATTTTGTGAAACAGATAATTTATCAGTTACAAAGTTTAAATACAAGAGTTTCTTCGCAAGGCAAGTTACTTTTAAAAATAAACACATAATATAACCAAAGTAATTAAATCTAAGTTAGGTTTAATTAATTAAATAAGAAAGTTGATTCATTGAAAAAATCAGTGGTATAGTCTTGACTAATATTATAAATGCGGAAATGTGTTAGTTGACAACGAATCGACGTGATTTTTGCATAGTGACATAGCTCTTTTTCTCCTGGCAAACAGCACGATTCCTGCCATGATAATTATTTTCTTTAGAACCTTGGAAGCGAATCTGCAGGTAAATGCTAGTATGTACAGACGGCTACACATCAAGTTAGATATCTTATAAACGCATAACTACGCTACATAAAAAATAGAGAATTGTCGGAAAGAGACAGTGCATAGTGGTGTCGATGTAATGGTAAGGATAGAGCGTCGCATCCCGTTCAGCGTGAATGAAACAAAATAACAAAAATATAACGCACCCTCCCGCACGATTTGCAGCGTTCAACTTCTAATAGCTCAAAGTCCAAACAGTCTAGGTTGATGTGTCGCTGTGTGTACTAATTTAAATAATAGTATTATACTACGATATTTTAACTTGAATTAGTGTATCCGTATTTATTTTATGGGTGTTATATTTTAATGAATACCTAGATAACGATATTTTAATATTATCGTTGCCAAACATATAATCCACATTATCTCTATAAATAATATACGAACCGCATTAAAGAATTACGGATAAGTTGAATTACGACAAATTATACTTAGATTAACCTGATATCCTTTAAAGTTCAACGAGGGGACCGGTTTGATCATAGTGAATAGCGCAATTACTGCGCGCGGATAAGCTTCAATGGGCATATTAATCAAAATAAATACAACCACGGTAATGGACTGTAAATTAAAAATAAAACAAATTTAAAGGTATTTTATTAATATAAACGACTGCCAATTTATTCTGGTGGCGTAAATTTGCGCTTCAGTTTACTACTATCTGTGAGGTCTTCCATTCGGTTTGAGGTAACAAAAGTGTTACTAAGTTATTCGTTAAAGTTAGATAGTTTTTGTAGCATTCAAACTTTAGCAAAAGTTTAGTAGTCATTTTTGGGTTCTATCTAACAGGTTGCTGAATAGCCACTTGTTAGATGAGACCTCAAAAATAACTAGCTAAATATTAATGCTATATTTATCTCTGTCTAGCTTTTGAAATAAATTATATTATGTAAGCTTAATGATTATGTATCTTATGTTATAAAATTGTTGTACAATTTCTTTGATTCTATTTATGAATACTTAAATAATTGAGTACCGCATCTGCTGTTAGAATGTGAACTAATATATGAGTATATTATGTTACATATTTACTGTACCTCGTTAACTAAACGTGACCAAGAAAGTAATGGACGAACAAGCCTAATTTAATAAACATACTATAAATAAAAAAGCGCAATTGCTAGCCAGTAGTTTCTTTTAAGTATATCGTGGTGACATTATACCCTACATATGCGTATGGCAAATAACTGGCAAAATAAATCCAATAGTCGGACCCTAAAACATGGCAACAACAGCAGGCATGTTTATGTTTAGACATAACATTGAACCAATGCAATCGTTACTTAAATCGAAAAGCAATCCGTGGTCCAATTAAAGCACTGAAAAGAATTCTATAAAATCTTAGAAGTCGTCCTTTGATGTGCAATAAAACACTGTGTGTGAGCATATCCTCCCGTGTAAGCTGTAAAAGTCGATTGAAAGGGAAGTCTAACACACTCGGGACTGTTCCTTACTAGATTGACCACTTAGTGCCTTTTCACATGTTCCGGCTGTCGGACAGCTGGCTCCAGTAAGTCGGTGTTGAAATATATGGACAAGTGTGAACTCTCAGGTGTATTGGGACAAATTGTGACCTGTCACCTTGACACTGTCAGTGTGTGGAGTGCTGTGAGTTCAATCTTCACAGGTTACAAACAGTCATGTGTTCCAGAAATAGTTATTCTAAATGTCTTCTTCGGTTGATTGTATATTAGAGTATCTTGCAATAAAAAAAACTACAGTTCTCATTACGAAACCGATAATAACTAACAACTATACAAGCATTTTTGAAACTAGAATGTCCTTAAACATGCTTCCAACTGCACATTCCCAGTTTAGATCATATAGTTTAGATCATCAGTTTAGATCATTTAGTTTAGATCATATAATTGATATTTGTTCGAATAAATTTCATATCGATTTGATTGATATTCAAACTCGTGATCATAAAGATATTTTTAATGTTGAAATTCGATTTACGTTGAAACTACTTTCGCAAGCAGTAGAATGTCTTTATATAAATAACGCTACCAAGCTCATAGTAGCTCTTTGTAAATCGCAATAACCTTACAATTTTGCAGTACCTATTCTTCAAATAATGTCTGCAAGTAAGATGTTGCAGCCGTTACATGATATATCAACAGAACGGGTAGAGAGAGAATGCGCTTTCCTACTCGCTACGATATTGTCATACCTATATACAGCTATCGCTTAATAAATTCTGATCTCATTATACATGCATTCTGATTGGTTTAGGATACTCTCTAACTAGCTTTTCTCTAGAATAACACATATACTGTCGCAGTAGATTCACTGTGGTCTTCGCCTTGAGGCTATCATGTCATTGTAAGTATATAAGTTTATTTTCACCCGTCCATTGTTCCACAAATCCAAACCAACTTAGCGTACCACTCTTAATTCTTGTTACTACATCAACTTTCACGCAACAGGTGGTATCTTATCGCTTTATTTATATCATACAATTTACTATAGAATACACTCAAACATAATTTTTTATTCGTCTAAACTCTAAGTATAAACTTTTGTATGATTTACGACGTACCAAGAATGCGAAAAGAAGAATAAATAGACCGGTAATATCAAAATGTATTCCTAAGCATAATTACTGAACAATGCGAAGAGGATTTATGTTCGAATGAAATCTCTATGAAATACGGTGTGTCTGTCACAAGCTAACAATGAAATGTTTATTATCTTTTTAGTTGTGATTTAGTGCTCATATATTTCTCACCTAGGATAACTGAATTAAAGTTTGATGTTTCCATTCCGGTTTTAGTATAAATTATGAATCAATAGTTGCTTCTACCTATATATAAAAACCAGAATTCCTGAATTATAAATGGACGGACTGTCACTCGCGGCTTTGACGGAGTGATGTATTGAAAATGAAATTTAAAAGATGCGCAGTGCTGTCGTTAATAGTTTATGTTTCATATTGACTGCCTCGGTGGCGCAGCGGAAGTGAATGTGACTGTTGTGCATAAGGTATGATGCCCGGGCGGGTCGTAGTATGCGTTCTGCTCACAGCTAATACGGTATGGCAATAGGCTCGGCCATTATGATATGGATAGCCGATATGGGACTGAAATGTAAGTGAGTTCTTTGGGGATATATATACATATGTGTGGACTCGTTATTCTTTTATCTTTATCAGTAATTGGATTTATGTTCCAAGATAAGTAGAAATGAACAAACGCAGTAATAGTAGATACTTTGTGTTTGGCGTTATTTAATCCTTACAATATTTTTTATTGCTTAAAGTTATTAGGAGCATTTAAATTTCTTACAACTTTATATACTTTATGTGAGCTTGATGTGTGTGATGTTTTATTGCGATCGGTTAATTCATTTCGAATATTAGTCACAGACAGTAGGCAGCCAAAAATATTATTAAAAAGTTGTTCATGTTTTGCAGCGTACCAATAAATATCTACGTTTACTATAGCCTAAAGGCATTCATCCTGATATTAAAGATAAAATATAATTAGTTAAAACATGATATTAAGAAAGATGCTTTGATTTTATTTAGGTGTGTAGAATTATATAAAGTATCAGTTAGAGTTTGTTAACCTAAGGGATGCACTAACTGCACAACATAATTATATAGTTTAAATAGAGAGGTTTGCAAAAATACTAGCAATGTGCAATCTAAATTGCAAATAAATACCTTTAAAGGAAATCTAAATAAGATCCGTTTACAATAACACTATTATATCATAGAATAATTAAAATGACACCCATTTTGTATCATTTATATAATTCTCAATGTAATCTATTAAAACAGTTAAACTCACATATTGTTTTCGGATTAGCTAGCTTAGTTAAAACATGTGAATTTAACTGTTTAATAGATTACATTATGACAACTATATTACTTTACATTTTCTTTTCTATTTTAATAAAATAAATAAAACACTTTGAAATCTTAATATAATAAAAGTAATATGAAATGTAAAAAAAATAAGTCTATCAATAATATGAAATAAAGCAATAATAACGCTAATAGAGATCAATCAATCGACTAGCCCAAGATTACGAACTACTGAAGAGAGCTTACAATGTTGCACCAGGATAGACGGTTCCCTGTTTCTACGTGCCACCATTTTGCAGATAGCCGCAAATGCAGACATAAATATTATTTATAATCCACAAGGCTTTTGCTACGTTTATATAATATTAAAAAGCTTAAGTAATCCGACGTTAGAGCATTGTTCTTTTTGTTATCTTTTTGAATCCTAGTCACGCTACTATAGCAAACGGTGGATAAAATTGCAATATATTATTATAAATGAATATTATAATAATAGGGAACAAGGATGTTATTTAAAAACCCTTGCAGTGCTCGTCAGTCTTTAGTTCTTTGCATTTCAAGTCTGTCATAGCTTCAAATTAGTTTGAAATATTAAAAAATAATATAGTTCGTAATATAAAACATATAATTCTCTGGCCTTGATTAATGCGAAAATGTCTGTAGTTTATCCTTTAGTCACTTAGCAACATGGCAACCGTTGGTCGTGATTGTTTGTATAGTAATAGTTTATGGGTCGAAGCACCTCTACACCCCATCGGCTATCTCACATAAGTTATCCCTGCAAAATACACGGGTTCTATAAAATAGTTTTCTTAAATCTGTTGATTGTCTGAATAAATCAATTATTGCATATTAATAAATCATATATTTTTATAGAAAATCAAGGCCCTAATAAAAGAGTAAAAGGTTACCGCGTCTACTGTGGATTACTACTCTAAATATAAGCTTTAATGTTATTAGTATATTACATTATGTTTAGGTAACAAAAACCAAAAGCCAAACTAACACCTTAATTTGATTTTTCTTGTTGTTGTATGACAGCCAACATTATTAAGATGCTAATGTATTTTTTATCCCACATACGTTATTACATTTTTTATTAACTCCGATATGAGACAATCTCGATTATTGATTTTTTGTGCCGACTTAATGTTTAATGACCACAGAAAATATGTCGCAATTTTTGAGTAAAAACTAACTAACGTAGCATCAATCATTTTTTTTCGATGCAAGATGATGGAAATGTATTATGGCCTAAGTGTGTTCGGTGTTGCGTGGTAAAAAATGCGTGAAAAATTACCTCGATTATGTCTAATGACGGAACGATGTTACATGTTTCGGTAGTTACGGCAAACATTAGAGTGAGCGTATCGCTCCGAGGTTTGTAAACATTTCTCACGTCACTACCGGTTATTGTTCTCTACATCATTACACAATAATCTTTCTACGAAGCTACACAACAAACACAAAGCTTTTATAACCTACATTATGCCATAGTTGTTGGAACACATGACTGATTGCTTGCTATAAACTGGACTTACTAAATATCATAATAATCAGTGCATTCGAAAGCTTGAACGCGTGGAACATACGTAATTAGCATTGAGTAAGCCGGATTGGGAGCTGGGGCAATACTAATAAACAACAAGATAAAAGAGCGGCCTATAAAGCCGCTCGAATAAATATTGGATCGTACTAATTATCATAAAAGTACATCCTTGCTTTAGTCGTGAGCCCATTACCGAATAGCTGTCATTAAGAGCGTGCTTCGATAAGCCGAGACTGAGTAAACGCCACCCACCGCGCATGCGTTGAACAAGCTTGTAAACTGGATTATACTTCTGTTAAACATCCTAGGAACGCTAAAGTAATCTTATCTGATCACCAATGAATACATATTGGCCGTAAGTGGTCATCGTTAATATTTTATATCAATTATATGCCGCTATAAACGTCGCGAACATAAAATAAAATGATAGTAAATTCTGTAGATAGCATTAAAATTTATTATTGCGAAAAACGACAACCATTTTCATTGTCGTCGATTATAATAGGTGGTTATTGTAAAAACCAGAATCAAACAACTGAACGGTAGCCGGAATTCTGATGAAGGCCTTATACCAGCAGTAGTAAATTCCATAAGATATTGAATACCGAAGTTGCAGCATGAACGAGGTCTATGAATATTCACGGGTGTTCAATTCAAATAAGAGGATTTAACGGTTTGAAAACCCCACTAAAGAGCGCAGATTACTGGCTTTAACAAAGTTGGAGATAAGAAAAAGTGATGTGCAAAAGTTAACGCATAAATTTCTGTGTGGAACGTCTGGTCTCGTCTGGTACCGATCCACAAGATTATCCCACTTCGACAGTTCGACACAAGTTTTTCGGTTGAACTTTGAATTATGCAAGAACCTTTACTTGATAGAGATGTTGAGACATAAAACGGTTTTATCAAAACTTACTTGTTTTGTTATCAAAAAAGTTACTTTTTGTTTACATGTTTGTCGGCTAAAGTAACAGCTTGTTACGATGCTATAAATCTTGAAACAGAAACACCTTGATAGCTGCTTTTGTCTATAAACAGCGCATTGGGTGTATCTTAATCTGGAAAATTCTGACTCATATCGTATAGAAGACTTTTCAATTTTGTTACATAAGTAGCATTTTTTGTTTCTGTTTTCTAATGTTTCACATAATAATGAGATTCAAGGACAGGTTTCAAACTTCACGGCTATCGTCTAAACTTGATAAAAAATCTATTTGTGGTTCAAACCAACAAAGGAATTCGTTCAGGGCGACGCGACCGATTTACTTGTAAATATTAGTTTTATCTTTAGATAATAGATTTTTTGTTAATAAATAAAAACATAATTATATAGAATGAGAGTTTGGTTTTTATCAGCATAGCTTGTAATAATGTCGTCATGATAAAAATCAATTGCAGAAGTGGGCTCAGGAGCTGGTAGTAATAACAGTGTTAGGCACCCGCGGGCGGCGCCGGGCTCCGCGCTTACATCGGTGGACTATTCTATAACTGTTGAACAACTTAACAAAGTTTACATTTCGATTACAACTTTTAATGAATTTTGTGGTCTTAATGCATTTTCTCAAAATATGGCACCCCTGCTTGTTATGCCGCACTAAGGATGGATATTTATTTTTTGGTCAAGTCATTTGTTTAGATATTACTTCGATACAGTATGTTGTCATCTTAAATATTATGAATGTTTTGTGTACTTAGCATGCGTTTTAGAACATGTCCCATTATTCTTTTATTCATCAGTGTTATATACATATGTATGCCGTTGATATCCTAACTAATATTATAAATACGAATGTAAGTATGTTTGTTTGTTTGTTACGTTTTGACGTTTCAACTACTCGACTGATCATCATGAATACATTGTCAGGGGAAAAGAAAAGGACTTTGATCCAGAAAAAAGTAACCTAACCTAACGCCCATATTTACGCGAGCGCAGTCGCCGTTAAAATCTAGGGTTAAATAAATAAATAAACACAGGCACACACAGGTGCCTTACAGGTGTTTTCACGTAAGTAGTTCCACTTAATTTTTATCATAATGTACATGTCGTCGAAAAATTGTAAAACCTTTTAGTTTAGATGGAGATCATAAACTGACGGAATATATATAAGATAAGATATATAAGATTAATAATATTATTTACTTATTTTTGTCAAAATGTAATCTTACGGCATCCAGCCCTAAAATTATATAGCAACGTACCCTCATACATTAACCAGTATACAGTTTTACTGAGTTACGATTTTCTGCGCCGAGAAAGTACTTGTGGAAATGAATGTATATAAATCAAATAGACCTAAACTTCTGTTTCTGTTTTTACTTGAGTAGTGACCCAACACAGGCGAATAATTCACAACACAGTCATGACATGAGATGTCACTGCACACAATGACATACTTCAACATGCAATCCTGAATCACGTAAACGAAATTAACACTACATGGTACTATATGTACGAGTCACCGACGTCAACCGTTGAGCCGCTGCCCGCCAGTTACGATCACCCAGCCTGGTCGGAGGATACTTCCTTTTTGTTGGAGAGAACAGAACCACGATCCCCCATAGTGGTGACATCAACCTCATTGAAAGCAGTCTTTACGGAGTTGATCAGCGACAGCAACCATTGCCATAAACGTAGCTTCTTCCACACAATACTTCACTAGATGAACAGTAATCAGTTGGCCAAGTATCCTCGGCTTCAACGCCTGCAGCGCACGCGAATGCTGGTATTTCCTATAATGAAGGTATACTAACGGTTTATCCCCCAATGATATCTACCTACCTACCTAGGTACTTACATTTAGCCAACTACGGTTTTAAATAACTACTAGTACACTTAATAGGCAGCGAACCTTCTTCAAAATATACACTGTTTTATAACCTTAAAATTTTTGGCCTATAGTACATTAATTTGATTCTAAATTTACCAGCACGGTAATATTATAATCTAACGAAAATGCATGAGTTAAATTGTGAATTTTTTAGTACATTCACAACATTCCATTTGTTTATAATCTGTCTAGTTAGTTAGTTATATTACAAACTAGCGGATTTTATATTATTTATAAGTTAACATAAAAGCCTTATATTTTAAATAAACAGTTATAATTAATTTTCAACTCCACCTCAATCATTAATTATGAATTCAAAGTAGCTTATGCCTACTTAAAAATCATAATTGTTACATATATAATAAGTACACTGTGGGTACATAACATACTGTGTTATTCATAGACTTCGAATATTTTTCGCTATAGTGCTGAAGAGCACACCTTGAGAAAAATGGTTGTTCATCTGTACCAAAATTATAAATATTCAATTCGCATAGACTTTGTTTTTATGCTTTCAAGGCCAATAAACCCAATTTTAATCAAATTTGATTTGATTAAAATTAAAATTGATGGTAAAATGTGAGTGTAGTTAGGTGCTTGACGAAAGCTTAATATACTTAAAACTGCATAAATATAAAGTCACAACTAACTTAAAAATAATTCACCTTGTAAATAAATATAATGTTTATTTTTATCAATAAACATCAAAGTTGTATTCCCTTTTAAAGCACTTCGAAGGAAATAAAAATAATTAATAAAATTGAAACTAAACTGGCTTGATCTCTGATAATCGCCATAAAGTTTGAAGAAGAAAAAAGGTGTTGCAGAATAACGCGTCCGATCCGAGATTAAATCGGTACGACTTGAACCATCGATCGGGCAACAATTAAGATGGTGTAGGTTAAAATTTTAGCTGCGCGACGCCTTTTTAAAAATCCATTCGACCAAACGCTTTCGGTGTTTCCAAATTACTGGGTACGCTTTTTTCGGAACAATTTTATTTATGGGTTTAATCAATTTTTTTGGAGGTTACGACACTGTAAACAATTTGTGTTACGAGGATTGCTGTGTGAAAAAATTGTTTATATTACTGGCATTGCCTATTAAGAACAGTTTCTTTCATAATATAAAAAAAGTTTATTTTTGTTGTGATGGTATTTTGGTCAAGACATTTCATAGTGTTTTTGTCCACATTTTATTTACTTCAGCCGAGTGCTTCTATAACAAAATGATCAAATTTTAATATCCCTTGTTCATTTTTAATCGCTTACAGTAATTATGTTCATTATAAAGGACAAATTAAATTAAATTGTAGTAGGAACACTATAATTTTGTATTTATGACTCAATGGATACTTGATCTTAATTATTTTACCGGTTCCAATCATATTTACATTTTTAATACTTTTGTGCCAATTATTTTAATATCTACTTCAATGAACTTGTTTAACGGTTATGTGTGGGTAAACGGTTGCTTGTATTAGCATATAATTTTGCTGTAAAAAAGTTTACAACACCGCTACCTTATGAAGAACGGATGGTCGAATAATTATAATTATTGAACGGTACGTGATGTGGTTATAAAAGAATAATCAATGATCCTGAGAATTAATTATGAAGGATGTTTAACATCCGTGTAGAAATAAACTACAAAAAACTATAACAGCATGAACATACGCTTAATTGATTTGTGAAATTGCATTTTGGAGTAGTTAAATAATAGCGTAAATTTACGCATACGTATATGCGTTAATATCCCAAAAGAGGTAAGCAGTGCTACCGAAGAGTTACTAGAAATAAAGGGCGAGCCTATTAGCGTCTACTGGCCACACTTCTAAACTCCGTGCTAGTACTAAATTTTATAACAAAAACCCACACTACTCGATCACACGCAAAAATGTGCTCAAGTGAATTCCACAAGAAGAAATTTAAATAAACCAGACTTAATCAATATGAATTACTTCCTCAGCCGCCCAAAATATGCGATTCAGTGAGGAACATAAATAAACAACACTAAATTCGATGCACGTACATTTTATGTATCGCGACAAAATGTACTTAGCTATAGCTCATCTGGTAACCATGTAGGACACGTCGTCATCCAAATATATAAGTAGGGGGGCGTGAGTGAATAATTTCCTCTGATTTATGTATATCGTCTCTACGGAACCGAGTCCTGCCTCATTACAGGTTGACGTTGAATGATGATCAGAGCTCGGAGAAAAATGCCGTGTTTAACCATCCGACGTTTATGATTTAATTCCTATTGGCAAAAAACTGCGACGAATATAAAGTCATTGAACTTGATCGGCCGGTTGCATACTCTCGATTAGGGTGACGCGATTACCGCTTATATGTATGTATATATTTTCAAATGTATCATTTTGTCTGCTATCGTCTGTACATACAGCTGTTGGTGTTCACAGTAGTCTCTACCTCGGTAGCGCAACATTATGCACGCAGCATGCGGTCTCGGATTTAATCCTAAGGTCGGGCAACGTACTACATTTTTGGCAAGAATTTCTGAGTAGCAACATGGAGTCTGGGATAGTGTCCGATAGACAGCAATAATAATATATAATAGTAGCAGTGTGAGAAGGGTTAGGCCATAGTCCACCACGCTGGCCCAATGTGATTTGGCAGACTTCACATGACATGTTTTTTCTTCACCGTTAAAGCTAGCGATAATTAAAATAACTTTGAAAAGAAGTCAGAGATGCGCGCCTTGCGAGCGAACTCGAGACCTCTGTGTGGTAGTCCAACGGTTTCCCACTAGGGTATCGCTGCTGACGGCAATAGCCTTGCCTCTATTACATGTGTCATAAAACCATAGCTTGAGTATTGTAGGTATTATATACCTCTGCTTACCCCTCTATGGATATCTCCAGATTTATATTATGCGTATACACGCATAATAATATAAATATATACTAAGGCTCTGTTTTGATTTAATACGATGTCAGTGATCAGTGTAGTGTTTTTACTTAATCCCAATTTGCTGCCGGCAATTTGCCAGGAATCGTATAAACTAATTTATTAACTGGGCGGTTTGGGTGTACAGCTATTATGGGGTACATTGTCTATCTATTACTACTCTACTAAAACTGTAATGATGCTCTGTACATACATACATAGGTACATAGACACACGCTTGTTTATCGTAAAGGTAGGCAGAGAAATGTAAGTATACTAGAGCTATATTTGTGAAGCTGGCGAAAATAACAAAATGGTTTAAACAAATACTGTCTATCTATCTATTTGTTCTATCACGCAAAACTACTTAACGGATTGTAATGTAATTCTCGCAAGTTCGTAGCTTAAAGTTCAAGTTGCAGTCTAAGCTATATTTCATCTAATATTTAGAAGAATTAGTATGATGGTTTATAGTATGACCGATGTAAATGCTGTTACAGACAAAAGCTGGATACATAAATGCCTAAGTGAATCGTTGATATTATAGATATATAGAGGTTTATTAATGCAATTATTTAAGTAATTAGACCAGAGTGGTTAGTTTATTACAAACTGAATACTTTTTGGTTTAACTTTGGCAATAGTGGTATTTTTCAGTTATATACTCTCTTTATGGCAGTACATTTATTAAATCAGTTTAATCATAATTTAATACATTATTCTGATAATCAAATTTTATACTGAGAGAAGGACGCAAATGCTTGACACTTTCTAGATTCCGTATTGCTACTAAGAATTTTTGATTAGAAAATCTTCAACATTAAAATGGAAACCACGGTCTTTTAACGGCTGTAAGCGCCTCACCACATTCTCATGCTCAATAACAATGGACAGTATTATAAAAATCTACATAACATTTTTAATTTTCATCAAGATGCTAACTAGATGCACAGATTAAAAGTAAACAAGACAATCGCATTACAAAATCGCGCGACTGATTCGTCATATGTGTGTTCTCACACTATTCTAGGGTCGGCTGCGAGTATGGGCGTGATAGTGTTTTGTTTCAATTTAAAGCCTTGTTTGCGTTAACAGTTTGAAATTGAGTCTATTCTAAAACTAATTTGCTCGCAAATATATTTCTTGATTTGATTTCGGTGTGTTAATTTTCTGTTACGCTATTGTTTGGTTTGTACTGTTTATTTTCGTGGTCATGAATTTCTAGAAAATTATAATGAAACACATTATTGTTAAATTTTTAGATTGATGAGATAATAAAGTTCTATTATGCAAAATTCTTCAAATGCATTTGTACATACGAGCGTACCTTACCTTTATATTTATAACTTAAAACAATGAATAAACGAATGATCTAGAATTATATCGTTATACTGGTATACAAGGAATAGAGTAGGACAATGTTTTAAAAATAGTACTTTAATATAAAGAAAATATACTTGAAATTTACCGTCGTTTCAAGGCACTGGCCTAAATATAGATGGGTGATGTTGGCAGTTTTGGAATGCCGCAGTGAATTCTTTATTAAATCATCGGATTCTGATCAATTTGTATGTGAGAATACTCATAGTTTATACTCTGCGGGTGATTAAAATTAAACTTACCATTATGGATGCATATTCATATTAACAAAAAACCTATGACTGTTTACCAAAAAATATTTAATAAATAATCCCATTTTTTAATAATTCTTTGTATTAATTTACTTAATTATTTTATTATTGCGTGTTGTAAGTAGACATTTCTGTAAAGGTCTAGTTGGTTTAAATATACATATATATATACACTAGTGTTTTACATTGAAATTACGTAAATATATGAATAAACTAATGGGTTTATGTGAAACTCATTATAAATCAGACTTCAACTTGATAGATCTCCGATAAGCTAGGCGGAGGTAAGCAGCGATAGCCTAATGGGAGACCGTTGGTCTTCCATGCAGAGGTGTCGAGATCGATCGTAAGATGCGCATCTCTGAATTTTCGAAGTTATGTTCAATGTGCATATTAAATAGTAAAGCGTTCGCTTTAATGATAAAGGAAAAACGTCGTGCGGAAGCCTGCATATCTGAGAGTTCTCCATGATGTTTTCGGAGATATGTGAAGTCTACCAACCCGCACTGGGCTAGCGTAGTGGATTATAGCCTAACCCTTTAACAAGAACTTTAACTGAACCTTTAACTTAAGATGTAAGCACATCTAGCCATTATGGGCTCATTAGATTCAAAGCGATGTCTAATCTTGTTTTTGGTCTAGGTAGGGCTACGATAAATACACCTTATAATATCAGCCCTGTATTAAACTGCTCCACTGCTGAGCACAGACAATTTAGCCTTTTTGGCCTAATTCCGATCTAATGCTTGTGATGGATCATGAATATCAGATCGGCCTAATACACATGTGTACAGTCAGCGACACAAGTCGTTGGACATTTAACTACACTTCATTTGCGGAATTTCTTTTTCTTGAGGTTTGTGTCAAGGGTCTAAACCCATCCTAGGGGTAGTATATTGTCCCCCTACAGTTGACTACTTCTTCAGTTTTGAATTGACTCTGGAATCTAAAGGGCCAGAGTACTCACATCATATCATCATGGGCGATTTTACAACACATCATTTCTTTCGGGAACGAAACGTAAACTCCTCCAAATCATAGAATCCGCCAGTCTACACGTTTTACCTTTCAATGCAACCCACCACAACATTGATGGGATTGATACCTGCCTGGATATTATTCTCACCTCTGTTCGTACCTCGTTCGGTGTCATGGCCAACACCTGGCTCCCGGATTTTCCCATCATGATCTCATATTCCTAAAATTCTGCACAGGCGTTGTATTGGGTGGATGGACGTGGAGAGGCTACGTAAGAATGCTTCTGCTCTTAATTGGGAACTTTTAGAGACAGCTTCCACGGTGGACCAAAAGGTTAGTATTTTTAATAACGCCGTCGTGAACCTTTTTAACGTCCACGCTCCCGTTCATAGAATTAAGGTAAAATGTCCGCGCGTTGGATGCTTGTGAAGACTTTAATCTTTCCCTTAATTGACTACGGTCATGTGTGTTACTATGACCTGAATGCAGATCTACTCAATAAATATGACCGACTTGTAAATAACTGCATTCTAATTATCTATGTACATTTAATCTACGTAAATATGACCATATTTTATCTCATAGATCCACTTTAAAATGGTTACCCATTCGTCAACGCAGTAGTTTGCATGCCCTTACAGTATTATTTTCTGTTCTAACCTCACCAAATGCTCCCACTTATTTAATCTGCCTTTTTCAATACCTATGTTCTAATCATGACAGAAATCGTCGTTCTTCCAATAACCTCCTCTTACTTTGTCCCTCTCATACTTCTGATTTCCTTCATTCTTCTTTCTTCGCCCAGTCCGTTATACTGTGGAATGCGCTCCCTCATGAAGTCAGGATGTCTACAAACCGTTACACTTTCAAGGTAAAAGTACGTGCCGTGTTTACCAGATTCTTCTTATCATTAATATAATACGTATGTATGTATGTATGTATGCATGTATCTATATCGCTCTTTAGAGACGAGTGTTGTTTCCCGGAGATATGGAGGAGGGCTAATATTGTTCCTATACATAAAAAAAGCTCACGCACTAAAGTGGAAAACTATAGAGGCATCTCCATCCAAAATACTGCGGGTAAGGTATTTGAAAAGCTTATTTACAACATTATATATCTTTACATAGAGGGTCACATACCCAACACACAATAAGGTTTTTAAGATGACGGTCTACGGTGTCAAATATAGCGTATTTTTCAGACTTTGTTCTCAAAAATACAGATAAGGGTGGGCAGGTAGATGTTATTTACAATGATTTTGAGAAGGCGTTCGATCGTGTGGAACACTTCCTCTTGCTCAACAAACTTTTTCGACTGGGGATAAGTGGAAACCTACAACGATGGATCCAGTCGTATCTGACCAACAGTACCTATAGTAGTTTGGAGGATATTGATCAAATTTCATTAAAATACCAAGCGGAGTTCCGCAAGGATCGCACTTAGGGCCCCTCTTTTACAATGCGTACTTGTTCGACCTCGCAGACTCCATAAAATTCTCAACACATCAAATGTACGCCGATGACAAAAAAATATTACTTAAGATTAGCTGCCTTGATGATTGTATAGAGCTTTAAACAGATCTCAATAATTTAAGTGATTGTTACGCAAAAAATAGAATAACAGTCAACATTAATAAATGTCAAATGGTTAGTTATACACTAAAAAAACGAGCTTTTAATAATTTATACAACTTTAAAATCCCAATTCCAATCCCAATTAAAAACGTAAATTCGGTACACATACCGAATTTACTTTTTTAATTGGGATAATTTGTTATCAAATAATACACCTAGATCACAATCTAGGTGTATTATTTGATAAAAAATTATCCTTCGGAAAACACATTGACTACATCGAGGCTAAAGCTTTTAAAAATATTGGATTTGTCCTGAGATCTTGCCAAATGTTTAATAGTATAGCAGCAATAAAAACCGTATATTTTTCTTATGTACGGAGCACACTTGATTATGCTTCTCCAATTTGATCTCCTTTTTACCTCATATACATTAAACAACTTGAGCGCATACAAAAAAAGTTTCATCTCAATTATCGAGACCGTAATAACACAATTGTGGGAGGTACGATTTTTTTACTTTAAATGATAGGCGTAAACTAATCGATATGTGTGTCTTATATGATATACTAAATTGAGATCTGCTCTTATACGTCGCACCCGTCAAACACCATTGTTACATGTTCCCCAATATTCAACCAACCGCGCTGGTAACTGTGTGCTCACCCGCTTTGTTCGCACCTATAATACTATATTCCAAGAGGTGGATCTCTTCTGCTGTTCTAAGAAATCTTTCAAATTACAAGTAATAAAGATATTGAAAGATAGGCAACTACGCCCAACTTAATTTCATCCCTTTCTCTTCTTATATGTAATAATTATTTTTAAATTTATAAACTCACTAAGATTGTATAATATTCAATGTTTTCATAATAGGCTGTAAGTAGTGAGCTATTTATGTGCTGAATTTGTATAAATTAAGTTATTTAGGGAAACCTGTTATTGGCCATATAAAATTGTACTATAGGTTGTTGACTTGTTAAACAAACTATATCGCTGTCGGTTTTCTTAATAAAATAAATAAATATATATATGAATATATATTTTATTTAGATTATATAATATGTTTATTGATATTTATATATTATATAAGTATGTTTCATGCTACTGTATGCACCTACTTCAATTTATCCCTGCATCACCCTACGGTTGACTGGTAGAGAATGACCTTGGCATTAAGTCCACCAATGTATAGTTTAATGCATAAAGATTAAAATAAATATACAAAAAAGAAATTTTGAATTCTTCCGTAATTAGAAGTAACCGTCGTTATTCATATTTTACAAGTAATATTGGAATGATGGTTCATTTAATGGTTATTATTTAATAAATACGTTATAATAATTACAAAATGTTAAATCATAAACCAATGTTACAAACTAATTCAATGTTTACCTACTGGGTAACTAGAAGAGTATTACATTTTGATTGTAAATTTTGCTTTAGACAAGCAAAATTTACAATCAAAATGTAGCAGTAAAACAAACGTTTTTCTTAATTTTCTTGGTCCATGAATCAAGCAATGCAAAAGAAAAACAGTTTGTTTCATAAGATCCAAGAACCCGTCCAGTTGAACTGGGCAGTAACATGAAGCGTTACGTGCCAAAAAGGTACATAAATACCTAGCATGCCCGTGATAGTTACAGAATTACCTATTAAATAAAGAAAGTAGAACTATTACTTAACGTAAATTTTTGGCTTTTTTATTCAGCATACATTGCAAAATCAGCTTTCACCGCCTAAGATAAGTACACAGGTACATAAATTGACCTCTATAGGTACATCCTAAAAGACGTGTAAGCAATGAGTTAAACATGGCACGGAACCAACAAAGCAGTCAGCGTATAATATCAAACATACGACAGTCAAATGTGTAATGCATAATTTACATATAAAGTTACGTGTAGAGTAGTCACACTTTCTTCTATAACTGATTTGCTCACTCAGTTTCAGTCGCGTTTAAGATTAGTTCTTCAGTCCCCTGCTAGATGTTATATATCCTTTATTCTTCTACAATAAACGGACTAACTATATTAAAAATATTGCTTAAATCGGACACGTAGTTTCGGATATGAGCGCTCAAATAAGCAAACAAACAATCTCTTCAACGGTATAGATATAACACATATTTAAGAACGCGTGTAACATGAGATCTCGTAGGATTAACATGAGCTTCAATTGCTCATCCCTACATAGAGATATGTAAGAGAGCGTTACAATATCAAATAAGTAACCAAACTGATAATCGCCTTCCTTTTACAATTAGTTAAAAACTAAGTGCCAAAAATACCGTACAATTCTACCAATCGTTACTAGACTCAAGTAAACCGTTACAAAAGTAAATACTTTGTTAATCACCGTCTCGGACCTTTTTTGTAACACGAAAACAATAAAAGTGAGCCGTCTGCACTGTCTGCCATTTTGCGGAAACGGATGTTAGCACGTCCGGTATCGTGGAGGCACTATGCCAACAGCTCCCGTGACGAACGTATTGCTAGAAAAAGAAAATGTAAGTAATTAATGTAGCATATTATTTTGGACGTTTTCTTTAGGATTAATAGTTACAATGATGCATATATTTTTTATTTAGATAACAAAAATTGGCCATGTGTTTCAGAAAGCCTATGTAATATTTGTGTAAACAATTGACATTTGCGTAGGTACCTACATATATGTGAAAAACATTATAAACTTCAATAACTATACTTATCTGTAAAATACTAGCCACCATAACAACTTCATAAGTAAACTTCTGCAAAATTGTTACAAAATAAGTTTTTAGTTCGTGAAATATCCAAACCTCATGATCATAACTGCAGTTTCCTTAATAAAAAGTTCAGAAACCGAAACAAAAGATGTTTTCATAGATCTCTAGTTTATGTATATTGTAATTATTGATCAACCAACAAATAGGTCGATAACTGTAATACACACAAAGACTCTAGCCAGTATAAGCCCGATTCCCTAAAGAGATAAGCAGAGGAAAGAAATTACGCAATTTCGCCAGCTCTGTCAAGGTCGATTTAACTATAAAGCAGCAGGCTGTATATGTAATGGACTTGAAGCCAAGTTCAAGTTGTTGACGGGTTCGCTTTCAAGAGAAAATTAAGAATAATTTTAATATATTACCTAAGATTTTCTAACCCGAGATTTGCAATAAGTAATAGTCGCCTTTAGCTGACCTAGAGATCTTTAAGTAGGCAACGGAGTAAGTGTGTCTAGGAATAGCCTGCTCAATTGATTATTAAATCTGGTGTGTAAAAGTGACATTCCAAAGACAACGGAGCTTAACGATATAATAGCTTGCGAAAGAATTATTAGAAAATATATATTATTGTGAATGCATAATTCTTAGCTTAATTCTCTTGATACGTCAAGTAGATGACAATCACTATGAGCCCTGAAGCTAAATTTATCTAGTATAGCGGTGCCGGCACAATGACCTTAATAAAACGTTAAATAACGTTTGTATAAAAACTGCATGACGGTGGTAAAATATTTGCCTGATATTTTTCTGAGCCTTTACATTATTTTTACGTCCGCCATAATTATATTTGTATGTGACGGTACCGCTATCTTAACAAAATCCATCTTCGTTTAACGCTTGTAAGAAACACAGGTTTATGTCATGTTGAATATTTTTGTTATAAAACAAGCGTGTTTGTTGGAGTCAACATTTTATTTATGACGAGGAAATCTTCGAAAGATACGACCCCTCGGGAGAGGAATCCGGGTTATATAAGATTCTTACTCACTAAAACTCCCCTGGTGACCATCCTTACAGCGTGCCTGTTGCTCTGGGAGCTCCAAAGGAATGCATTGTTTTAGGAAGATGCCTTTAGCCAGTAACCTAACGCTGTCACACAGTAATTATTAATGTGGTGAATCGTTTTCACTTTCATTTTCATGGTGTCTTTGTCGATGCGTTAGAAAGTTAGACTGCTAGAAAAATTCTTAGTGGTATCTTAAATATTATGAAAGCTATGCTCGGAGTTTCTCTGCGCAATGAAATCAGAAATAAAGAGAACCGTAAGCAAACTAAAATAGCCGACATAGCTCTCAGGATAGCTAAGCTGGAGTGGCAGTAGGCTGGGCACGTAGCTCGTAGAATACATGGCCGTTGGAGCAGAAAGGATCTGAAGCGAGGGCCATGTACTGAAAGACGCAGAAGTGGAGGCTCTCTATAAGATGGACCGATGAACTGGTCAGGATCGCGAGAAGCGATTGGGTACGGGCGGCTTAAGACGGGCCTGTGTGAAAATCTCAGGGGAAGCCTATGTACAACAGTGGACGTCTTTCGGCTGAGAGGATGATGATCTTCAATACGAAACTGTTACTTGGTTCGTCTTTCCATCACGCAGCATTGGATTGAAGTAATTTTTTGCAGATGACATGGTTTATGAGTCAGATAAATGAGTGATAACAGCAAGATATAGACAGATGTTTAGAACCAAGGGGAAAATCACGGAGTAATTAGGTAACATATAAAAATAATTAACAGCATCACTGGATATCTATCGTAGCATTTAGGTTCTCTTAAATAATAACACTTGAGAAGAAAAACCACCATGTTCGATTTTCCAACTACAAGGGAGAAAAGAGTTTTGTAACTAGCAGGTTTAATTCGTTTGCAATATTAAACAAATTAAACAGCGCGAGATCTTTTAAAAGTCAAATAACATTCACGTAAATGATAAGATGTCTAAAATTCGACACAAACCGATTTAAAATATATAAATTCATGAATTTATATATTTTTGGAGGAATTTACAAAAAGCTATTTTCTGTATGTATATGTTTGAAATAAATATGACTGATCCCAGTGACACGATTTCGGATAAAATCGTTTCCTCGAAAGCAGGTCGAGCCACGATTGCCAACCATTTTTTATTCCTTTTTCAAACGTCTGAAATAGGAATAAAAACTGATAAAAACGTGTGATAGATAACATACCAGTATTACAATCCATCGCGATACTCATATCTGAGGGCTGTTTTCACAAAACAAGTCACGTATTAAATGAGAATATTCGGCCGAGCCTCCGACTTATTTATCATTCTCCTCAGTGCTACACCCCATGAATTTTATACAAGATTGAACGATTTACTGAACAAAATTGATGGTACATCTATTGTGTGTTGTCAGCGTCTTATTGAACACTGTTGCCGAATTACGGAAACGTTTCACTGTATTTATTTTTTCTTACTAGCTTTCGAATTATGTAAACATCGTCAATATGTTTCTCCATTAATTAGCTGGATTTATTTAAGCTATAAATAGCCTAAATGATATAAAATAAGCTAAGCAGCTTACTATACAAACTTGTTTTAGAAAGATACTGTTTTTTTATTAAAGTGACACGCGTAGGTTATCTCTATTCGAACACTAGGTTATCACTACTGTACCTTGAAGACCATGTCATGAAAATTCGTGGCAATTTTATCGATGTTTTAAGTAACAGGTTAGAATCCTTAAAGTCTTTTGTAAAGCCTGACATCAATTTAACGAACTACACTTTGAGTACGTTGACTACCTTGGTTAGTAATACAAAAAAAAAATGTATCGCAAAACATTTAAAAGGTCTATCTTTTACACAACTGGCTCTCATAAAATAGTATTATTTATTATAATACTATATTTTAATGTATTAACATACTATAGAAAGAGTTACAAATTAATGTAGAAAACCTGCAAACCTTTTTTAATAAATGTTACTAAGATACATACTAAAAATATACCACAGTTGCTTCTTTTAAGCCATCTCATATGAGGGTTTGCAAGCGCCTTGTCGCAAACAAAATGATATATAGCGACCTCTTACGAGAAATGAACTAAGTAGTCACAATGTAAGAAAAAACTTATTTCTTCCATTGATACAGCCGACAGGGTTATTAGTACCTATCCAGGTTAATCCTCGCAGCCTCTCAAACCCTATTTATGTGAACGCGGGACAACGGATGCCTCTCAACTGCCATGGCCTGATAAAATGCTCGTCCGAAGGGACGCGATCAATCCTAACCCATTGTGCACGATACAAAGTCTTTTGATACTTATGTGGGTAACATATTCTTTGTGAAAGATTTTTCTTCTACATTTAGATATAGAGTATCTATTTACGACGCCCGTTATATCCACAAAAGCTTAATATATCTATTATATATTAGATATTACAATATTTTTATGTTATGGTTTTCTGTCAGGCTATTCTAATTAGTACCACGGAGGCGACGAATAAAGTAATTCCAAAAGCAACGGACATGTGATATAATGAAAGATCATGAGAGATCTAAAAGTTGACGAAACATTTCTGCATATTTCTTTGGTAACATCTGTATATCATCGAAAACTTTAGAAGAGTTGCAATTGTCATATTTTAAGCACTGTTTGTATATAAGTAATGATCTCAATATGGTAAATGTGGTCTGATCTAGTCCTTGTCTACGTACATCAGAAAATATGACAGTAGGCTTTGTTTAGCTGCACTGCGTCTTTGACCGTATAAAGAGGTATAGCGTTGTACACAACTATTCAATTATATAATGCAATAACTCGCAACACAAGTCCACGCCTCGATATCCAACTGGATGTTACGCTAATATCAGTAACTCAATAACTTAGTAAACTCACTAACCATAACCTATATATTTTGATATTCATAAGTGTTCTTTTGTGACCTAAATAAATTAATGATTTTTGCCTTTGACCATTATTTATCTGCCATTTTATGTTCATTGGAACATATACATGTACAGAAGATACTGAAATATATCTACTAATCATCTGCATAACTGTACTGTGTTGTTTAAATAAAGGTCATTGGCCTATAGATGAGTTCTAATAGAATACTGCAGTTATTCCTGGAAAGTAGAACAGAAACCCTATGAAATTTCGCATCGAGTAGAAATCTAGTAACGCAATAAATAAAAGCAACGCCTTCCATACTTATTAATGGTTTCTTTAAAGGTCAACACAATTTCCAGCGTGGCCTGAGTGCGATGAAAGTGAAACTTTCACCTCGGAAATAGTTGACAAAGACTGCTAATATTTCTAAATAATGAGTAATAACACCTTAGTTGTAATATTCCCAGTGAATAGGAGTTATGGGTGCTATAAAACATGATTGGTAAAATGTGAGTTTAGTCAATTACTACCTCACACTTACAATTATGTCTTAATAATATTAGATTGTCGTAAAACATTATCATCCTGAAGTGTTTTAAATACAGTGGCTATTTAATTATAAAAGTATCTATGTCTTGAGGAATTATATAAATATTAAAACTAAACACGAACACCCAGACTCAATTTTTTGTTTTTAGGTCTACCTTTTTTTTACTGGTTCGAACTCATAACACGGGTCACTAGCAGTATTGAACCATTCACACCAGTTTTAATAGTATTTTGTACAAAGCAGTACATATCGTAGGCTTCAAGCCATAGCTGCGTATCTGCAAAACAAAAGTAATGCACATACGCCTTTATGGCTTGAAGCCCGCAATATGTGTATTGTAACTCTTCTCAACGCTATATTGTCTAAGCGCCACAGTGACGCAACGGTACTGTATGCGATCGCTGTACATGATGGTCTCGGGCTTGAAGCCCGAATCGTGCAAACTTTAATTAGGTTCCTATGTCAAGATATTCCCCACACCTGCACGGAGTCTGAAGCTGTGCAAGGCATACGGCAATAAGCCCACACCCTATCACGTGCAACGTGTACGGCAAATAGTGGGTGTAAAACACATGTGCCTACTTCTTCGGCGATATAGGCGTGAAGTTATTTACCTACATATTATGTAGCATATTATGTAGCATAACAAATATTTTTTACACACAAGGCACTCATTGCCAAACTGTGCCTCTACGTTTTTTTTAACTAGCAATTTACATTTACAAATATTGGTTTTGTGATTTACGACTCATGTATTATTAGGTAATATTTTCTAACTCCCTCGTAGTGGTCGAAAGAACGTTTAGTCGGATAATTAAAATTGTATGCACACATTTACATTAAAAATGGCAGCAAAATAAACAGTGATAACCATGTTCATTTCACGTATAGTGCGACTACTCAAAACTGGGCACACGCATAATGCAGGATAATGCAAACAAAAATAAATATCTATGTCTTGTAGGAAAACTGGTACAGTCTATAAAAAGCAGGTTAAAGAGAGCATCAGGTTTACAAATTTGTTTGACAGATATGTCAACTATCTTCTGTCAAAAAAATCTTATGCAGAAATGTGAACGAAAATATTCGAAATGCAGAATTTGACAAATGTTACACCTGCTCAGATTCTAAGCACAATATAACTGATACTAATCCATATAATAGTCTGCCACAAATATTAACAATTGTAGACAAGTGACAGAACGTACTAACTTACCCAACAGTCAGCTGGTGTTTTGCTCGTCTATTTTGCCCCGCACGATCGTTTAAGTGCGATTATTGCAGTTTATATAGGTATTTAGCTTTAGTCAGACTATAATATGTCCTAGCTAATCTTTAGCAAGCCTAGGATAAAACTAGGCATATATATACAGTTACAAGTAAAACTAGTTTGTACTGTTTTATTTTTGAACAGATTATGTATAAAGCTAAACCTCGTATTATCTTTCATCCCTGCTTTACAATTTTCCAATCATAATCGTTTTTGTTCTATTAATGTTTAAATCATAATCCTGATAAGAACGTAGTATTAGGTGTATAGCTTTCGAAGTTCCGAGACAACGTCTCTTTAATGTCGTTTACACGCCTATGCCAAAGTAAGATAAATTCGCTCAAGTTTCATTCGAGTTCGATAAGTAGCTAACTTTAAAGTTATCTCCATACATTTGCTGAATATCCAGCGATTAACCAATCACAGTTATGTCAAGATATTACTGTTTAATACGGAGTATTTACGGCTTTGACAAGTTTGGCATATACGCTTTATGTTTCTTAAATAATTGTGTGTATTTAGTACTGTCGTGCGTGCAAAGTTTTGATTAAAATAATACAACGTAATGTGACATAAGTTAATTTTATAAATAGTAATTATATTAGCCTCGTTAATAAGTTGATAGACTTGGAGAATAGATGAAGACTATATTCTGGTTGATGGTCGATGCTATTATCCCAAAGTTTATGAATAGATGTAGAGGGATTAGACACAAAAAAATTATGTGGCGGTACAATATTTTAAATTATTTTAGATTTTCTGCTGACTTACGACACATAGTTTCTCTATGAAGAATTAGTTGAATGAAAGAAGAATGGGTGGGTTACTAGGTGATTTGACCAATCCTTATGTAATATAAAATTTTATACATACATACGCTGCAATAACCAACCCGATTCTTCTTGCAGGAACAGGCACATTGAATACACAGGCAGAATTCACTCATACCCATATTCTTACATTTATATGTTGTACCATGCATACAGCTTTATACATTATTACGTAATACTTCCCTTTTTTATAATTCGACGATCACATTTTATTCGCATATTCCATTGAAGTAAAATTCTTTTAAAATTAAGTATACACTTTTTCATTAAATTTAATGTACAGTCATTTATTTTAACTATCAGGGTGATGTAAATGAAGTGAACGCGTATTAGAAAAAGATGAGCATCGTTCTTCACCTGTCAAGTGAATTCGCATAAATATAAAAGTGAATGATGTTCGCCGTGAACCTGTCAGTGCTCTGAGCAAAACAATTAATTACAATTTTAATTGAACCCGTCGAGTGCTTACTTATGCAAAATGATTACTGCAGTTTCCTGCGCATATACTCGCGAGTAATTTTAAAGAAATACAGTGACAAGCCCTAGAACATGCAATTATATTTGTTTATTCAGCAGTTTATTGAATTTTATCACTATGATTATTCAACTTTTCTACTTATAACCGGTGGCCATATGATAATAAAATTATATTGTATAAATAAATAGAATTACACGACAAAATTATTTGACGTTAACGTCTTAAAATATATATAAGTATACGATTACCATCATCTTTGTGTGGCGAGTATTATTAAGATGAATTTTAATAGGCTTAGCACGAATATTGTAAATATACCATGTGTTATAAATATACCTGTATCGTCTTTTACCCTAACGTGATTAAAGATTCAGGTAGATAACTTTTTAGCAATCCCTAATATAGATAATAACTAATTACCTAATAGTTTTTTGATAGGTACTTCTTTTAGATAAATAATAGATAACAAATCGGAATGGAAAAGTTAACAAAGGAACAAAAAATAAAATTGGTTATATACCTATCAGCTAATGCATAATTACTAGAAATTAAATATTGATGAGACTTATGCCGTTGCATTCTATTATTATTAATTATGTCAGCCTACGGTAGTAATAAATTAATATTTTCTTGTTTGACGACAATTGCCGTACTTGGGATCATGCCTGTTTCGCGACACTTTACAAAAACAAACAATGCATACAAGGAACACCCAGATTTAAAACAATTTTTCATTGTACGTCGGCAAATATAAAATAAAAATGTATGTAATTTAAACCTACAGATAAAGCGTTTAGCTTAATCGGATAAACAAAAATACGAAGAAATTCTGTTCATGTCTAATAACAATTAAATTATATAATACCGTGACATTGAGATACCTATCCATTCGTTTTTATATTTATCACACCAAGATTTATTTAACTTTCAAATCACAACAATCGTTCAATTACAATTAATGCCAAAGGATAACATAAATTATAAATAGCTAAACTATTTAAATAAATATTATTAAAAATAAACTAAATGTATACAGAAGAGCATTAATGACTATTTGCCGATGTATTTTAGAGTGCAATTGAATTACCAGCCCCAGTCAATCAGATTGTCAATTTACATTCTTAAAACTATGTATATTCGAATTTATATCACTGCATGCTCCGTCCATTCTCTGTCAAATTGTCTAAATATTCCCCACAAATATAGATCACAGTAGAAAAAGCTCCACAAATTTGGGAATGGCAAAATTGGGAGAAATTTTATTTCTAATTGTTTTGTTTTCATTCCGGGCAACGCGGATTGCATTCACAAACTTCTATGAACGAATTTCTACAGCCTCGCAATCAAGTAAATTTAGTTTTCAATCGCTATGCCATTTATTGGTTGAAGCATTTATGATTTTAAGAGTCGTAATCCTAACTTACTAATAATAAAATTGTAAAATTGTATTTTGCATTTGCTTGTTCATATCTTTTAGTATTTAACGAATACAGCAGTGGGAATAATGATACCTAAGTTTTGATCTATATCTTTTTAGTATTACCAATCATAGTTAGTAAACACAAATACCAATAATAATGGATGGTTAGTCGTATAGCCAGGAGAAATCAGGGGAAACACACATGCGTTGCTGATCCAATGGCAAGATAATTAATAATTCGATATGGTACATCTAATTCTTAATGTATCATTTACAAATAATCGGCAACGATGTGAAATTCTAATCGAAAAACGTAGGGTAAGAGAATTTTAAAGTAAACGTACCCATCTAATTACAAGGGAAAATCTTCTTTTTCCTGTTGCGTAGAACGTTTATTACTGTAATGTGTGTTAGTTTGACATTAATATAATGACAAAAAAATATATGAACCTCATTCAAAATAATCTCCGTTGACTTTAATAAAGTCCTTTAAACGTTGCCAATCGTATGGATTTTTTTAGAGACTCCAAATTATCATGGCGATTAGAACATGCCATACTCTCTAAAACTGATCCAGCGGATTGTGTGGATGGAGCTTTATGACACGGTTCTGATTCTGCTGAAAGGACCATTCTTGGTTATAGAACATGGTTTTGTTAAGAGATATAAGGACCTTCTCAAGAATCGTATGTTGATACAATTTTGCCGATGTTTAGACACCTTTTCACAAAAATATGGCTCAGTCACTCCTTAATAGCCAAGACCCCTCCAAACACTGAAGTCTGATGGCTAATTGGGAAGCTTGTATGTAGCTTTCAGCATAAACTCGGTCATTCTGCTTGTTTAAACATTCTTCAATAGTAAAAAATTATCTTCAGTAAATTATTTTTTACTGTGACCTCCCTTTGCGTATCGCTTAAGAAATTGTTTTGATTTTACCACCGTATTCAATTTTAAATTATCAGTTAAATAATGACCAGTGCGTCTCATATAGACTGTAAGACCTAAGTCATCTTTTAAAATACGCAACATGGTTTTAGATACTATATTTATTTCCCGAGTAAAATCTTTTGCTTTCGCACAGGATTTCTTCGAATTCTTACTTACTGTTTTGATCGCCTTTTTCGTACGAATGCTACGTAGATGACCAAATCTTTTCCTATCACAAATGTAGGAGGTTTCATTGTACGAGTACCTATCACTAGCCCGGAACACAAACATTCGGCTAATACCAAGCGGATAGAGTTTCAAAAATTGTATTGGCTCCATACCTACTCTGTGTAAAGCTATCACAGCATGTCGGTTCTCTTTATTACCCCAGTTCTTTTTAATATCACAAAACATTTAACCACCATAAGAATGACAGATTCCAAATTCAAATGTAATAATTATGTTTTTTTAATTGTAATAGTATTTATGGCCAGACTAAGTATACCTGCATATGTATATAGGCTGTAATGAAAAATACTAATAATCTATAACCCGTTTTTCATATCATACTTATCAAGTTTAGTTCCACGACTTTTGACAAAACTTAATACATTATCCAAGAAAAAAACGTATTCTAGCCCTTTAGTTAATATATGCTACCCGAGACATCAGAAGGGTGTTTTTTTGTAGCACGTGTTAGTATTTATCCTCTCTAACTTACTTAGCTGGTTATTGCAACGACAATTTTGAGTGCAAAATTTTAAAATTTAGAACATGCTATTTACTCTACTGTTTAATTGCACTTCAACGTGTCGTTCCACTAATCGCCTGACTCAGATTGAATGAGTATGCAATATGAGAGCATGCAGTCTAGCCCAGAATGTCTCCTTTAGTACATAGTACTTACTATCTTATACTTCTAAAAAAAAAAAAAACGCAATATTTTTTACAAGTTTAAGATTGCGTGCGTCTTGTCTTCCGTCCGACGCCTAAACTTCTTGTTTGTTGTAACTTGCAAATATTTATATTTGCATTTATTGCAGTTTTTGCGGTTATTTTAATTACTTCAATTGGTGTGACTGACCTGAATGTCTGATATCCTTTATTACCCTTTAGGGTTACAGATGTGGCGATATACTTACATTGTAAAAACAGTTATTTATAAGTTTGTCACTTGTACAAGTGGCAGTCATTCGTAAAACGTTTCTTCACAGATCATTATTCAAGTCTTATCTTTATTATCCTCTCTGTAAAAGAACTTTAATTGGTGCCACATGTTTCAAACGAATGTATCTGTTGATGTCTGAGCCCGCGCACATTTGGGGCCCGAATGACTTTGTCAACAACACACAAGAATTAATTTCTTCAAGTTTTTTAATTAACTTGTCATATTTTTTATTACGTTCAAATTAGTTTTACTTTCATTTATAATTAAATATTTTTACTAGTCGACTGGCGCCATTTTTATTAGAGGAGTCTAATAAGTTTATAGATGTAGTATGACTTTAAGAAAATACTAAAAGTAACCCAATTTACTTTGAAAGTTTGGAAATAAATGAGTTTCTGAAATGATTAATCGACGCGTCACTTGAGTATTGATTTGATGGATTTTACTGATGGAGTTTTATATAAGAAGTCATCTTTAGCCCTGTCAGTATAACTATCTAAAATACACTTTATTAAACTTTGCTACTTCGATAAGAAGCAACCAAGTAATCACTATGTTGTTAATCATACAATTGGTACACGTGAAGAACAAAATCTCTTTAGCTATATAATATAATAGTTTGCAGTTTAAATGCAGTTCAAATGCTGGTCAAATGAAAAGTACAAATAGTTTTGGTAACATTTTTATTATGTATTAATATATGATCGGCATTAACAAAGGAAGATGTATTAAGTAAGTACGTACAAATATAATATATAAAGGGAAGTACTAAAGTTATTCTTGTACTTCACACTTTGAACGGAAAAATAAAGGAGTAGTTAATTTTTTATCACCAATACGTACCATAAGTAACGGAAGTTCGGTGAGTAGAGGAAATTGAAATCCACCACAGATGCTCCGAGTCATTCACAGTCCATAAAAAGCACAGTGAAAGAGTAATAAAACATATACTTGGTGCATACAAAAATAGGACTGTTTGTAAATATTGCACTCAGCATTATGCGTTAAAGGCAGCTTTTTTTGTATATTAATATTATAGGCTATTGTGTTATGTAGCACTATTGTTTAAGTGGTCAGCATTCGACTACTATTGTGCCGAGTGCTGCAGGTATCATCGGACAAGGTACTTACAAAGATTTGTTTGCGTCATCACTACATATTATAAAACAAAGCCACCACCGCGTCTGTTCGCGATAAACTCAAAAACTACTTAACGGATTTTCATGCGGTTTTCACTAATAGAGCGAATCATGAGAAAGGTTTAGGTATATAGTTTGTTAAGATTTTGTACTACCGTGCGAAGCCAGGGTGGGTCGCTAGTTCACAGATAAAAACTAAACTGACATCAAAAAGATCGCGCCATCCTATGATGTAGGTACAAATATTGTGCAAATCATAACTTACAGTATAGATAAAACAAAATTCTAAAGCAAGCTAATTTAAAAAAAAAATTACACTACCAATCAACTTGGAGGAATTCTATGACGCCTATAAGATGGATCTAGTTCCAGTTTTCTTTTTTTTCACATTACTGTTCTATAATGTATTTGGTATAAGTTAGTTTTAAATAATTGAGAAAATTGATATTGATTGATTTAAATAATTTATGAAAAATATGTACATAGGTATGTAAATAAATTACTTTTATAAGAATAATAATACCGGTACAATATATTATGACGACATATTAGTTACGTCAAAAGTCGATTTTATAAGCTTTTGCGCGCTTGTTTTGCCACATAAACATTTCTATCTTTATAATTTCAATTAACTTATATGAAAAGCATTGTATTTATTGAATGCTTCTCTTTAAGACTAAGATGGATTAAGGTTACTTGCACCGCTATATGACTGCTTCAAATGTATCCAACATTTAACACAATCATAATAGACGTAGCTCGTAATATGGAGGGCACAGCAACTTTCTTCATCAATCCTATTAAACCATGTTTTGCCTAAGATCGGCAATGAACGCGTGAGGCTTCTGATATTGCAAGCGATTAGTCTACACTTACTGCCAGGCGGGCAGTAAGCTAACTAAAAAAGAAAATTACCTAATTAAAATGATTAATAAGCAAGCTACCTATTCCATTAAACAGCTAAATAGATAAATACATTAATTTCTTAATACGAATTCATTGCCAGATTATGACTAACCGCTGGTTTACTAAGGACTGATACTATTTTATAAGTATCAGCTTAATAGTTATAAGCCTTTTCTTATATAAAAAGAGTTTCTGGCCACAGTCGGTAATTATAAGCATACTTATTCTTAATAACTAGATTTTATGCACGCATAATAATATTTTAGACAGCTTCCTCATATAATTACCATAAATGAATGTCCAACGTATTTTCTTTTGATACCATGTCTTGCGCTGAACATATTATTACCCGAAGTCGGTGTTTCAGTAGCGTTTTTAGCATTAATAGGTATTGATTATGTAAGTCTGTTCCTCTCATTGATGAGTGAGAAAGCGTAATTGTGTACCGAGTCAATAATTAGTTGTAAACTGTATATTTTGGACTGCCTCGGTGGTGTTGCAGTGGCAGTGAATGCGACGGTTGTACATAAAGTCTCGGGTGCGATTCCCGGGTCGGGCAAAGTGCTATTAAATTTCCTTGTCAATAAATTCTTGATAGAAGGGCAGAATTTTAACTCTAGTCGGTGATGGCCATAGGCTTTTTTCCCTAGATATTCCCTAGGTATATAGATATAGTTTTATATTTATGTTTTAAAAGCAAATTCGGGCATTTAAATACCAAATACTCTATAAAATAAACAAATATAACTTACGAAGTGCCTGTCACGTATAAGGCGTTTATGAGATACTATTTTCATTTGAGGTAAACATTACAAGAGTCTAAGTTGGTTTTGCGGTCTTTCACTATAGACTGTTGTTAAAGTAGACTACGCATTAACTAGGTCGAAATTATTTTAGGCTAAATATTTACTGTTCTAATTTTAATTAGTAATATTTTTTATAGTAATGTCGTACTATGTATGTACTCGTATATTGTAATATTTACATTTTATTAAATTGTCAATTTTATATTTTATTTACAATACTAGCTGACTCCCGCAACTTCGTCTGCTTCACATAAGAGAACGCAACATTTTTCATTGCTGCTCCGCTCCTCTTGGTCGTAGCGTGATTTTATATAGCCTATAGCCTTTCTCGATAAATAGGCTACCTAGCACTAAAATAATTATTCAATTCGAACCAACAGTTCCTGAGACCCCATTGGGTGAGAGAGGGACCACCCCAAGTTTTTAGTGGGTATACCAGCACGTCTTGCTGGGAGTCCCGTCCCACACACCCCGCCGGTGCCGTCCCCTAAGCCGGCGGATAGTGCATCAAGCATTTTCCCTGGGAACCAAAAAAAAACAAAATTATAATACACCCATAATCTGATAGCTTTAGTTTTATTTCCTAGTTAATAAGATTTAATTTGGTAATAGGTTCGACTGCTATTAAGTGGGATCTTACAGAGTTCTAACTAGCACAACTGTGCATGTTAGAACTCTGCTGCTGTTCTGCTACTATTGAGAATTGCTTGACAAATATACTCAATAAGTCTTTTCCCAACTCGAGAATCAAACGAGATCTCACGCACAGCGCTCAAATAAGCTAAGCGGTCGAAACATGTTAAATTTACCTTTATAATAATAATAATAATATGCAAATGGTCTTTAAATATAACAACACATTTCTGCTACATACTGTATATTCTCTATATATTTAGAGTAATTCTGTTTTATATTATCATAAATTAATATACCGAATGTGCCAAGGAACTTCGAGATAAACATCACTAACATACATTAAATGCATCATCCAGAATAATCATAACCAATCTCCAGACAATTTCACTTCAATTTGTACGTTCTAAATATATTTGAGTCTCAAATAGGGTTTACGAGATATTTGCATTATAAAGCAATGTGACATATCGTCTGTCCGACTTGTAATTTAGAGGTGTAATGGTGCGTTCATTGCATTATGAAGTACGGCGCTCGACGAAATGGGATCACCGCAGCGATTTAGGAGACAGCTTTATTAACCCACCATTTTGTTTTTCATGTAGCTTTAATATCTGTGCAGTTTTATATTATTATCGTCGTTTTTTGGGGTTCACTGATTCCTGGTAGTCTTTACATTCGTTAGTATATTGCAGTTTTATAGATTTGTTTTTTGACAAAAACTATGGCAAATACTGCTGCTCTGGTGTGGTGCTGGAGGAAGATGCTCGGAATATCGTCGACGGAGTTCCGCACCAACGTGTCCATGCTTCTGGAACTTGGCATCACGTAGCGTTTGTCGGGCATAGTACAGTCGCGCATACTGCAGTACTTTGGACATGTCTCTAGGCGGGATAACGACTACATAGAGCGGCTGATTGTACAGGGAAAACTGGAGGGAACCAGATTACTTAGCAGGTCACCTATGCGCTGGACTGACCAAGTTAAGTCCGCAGTAGGAAACCGCATATCAGACTGCGCTAAACAATCTATCAACAGGGAGAGATTGCGGGATATGTCCGCCTCTACCATCGACGTGACTACGACCGTTTTGCCAAGAGCAAAACGACAGAGAAGAAGATGGCAAGTATACGACCGGCCTAATGGAAAGCGGTTACTGTAGACTTAAGTTGCAATATCAAGGGTATCACTCGCGCATTGGCGACCTCCGGGAGGAAAAGTTAAGAATGGGATAAAAGAAAAACGCCGTGAGGTAACTAAATGACCTTCCGGAACCGGAATGCCTCACTTAAGTAAAAGTTAGCTCTCTTACGCCATTTTCATGGCAGAACGTAGGACTTGCATTTGTAGCTAATATTTTTTTCTTATTGAAGTCTAATAGTTACATGAAAAACTGTAACAAGCAAGACGCTAAAATACTAGGATTTTTAAATCTACTAGTACCTAATTAAGGTACAAGCGTTTTAAATTTGTTAGAAGAGTTCATTGCCAAATGACAGAAAAAAGATGCACGGTACAAATGTGATGTATTTGCTTTTTAACCGCAGCTATGCGGAAGAGATAGTGAGACAGCCTTATTACGCTAAAATTAGGGTATATATCCAAATTAGAAATATTAACTACTTCCTTATTTTGCAACGGTTTGCATAAAAAGTTTTCTTTTGATTGCTATATGCTCTTGTATGTAAAATAATGTACAAAATCAATCATAGGCAACTACCCTATTCGCAATGACAGGCATTTCACTCAATTACAAACTTAATTATTGTAATTGAGTGAACGAGCATGTACTGATGATTGAATAAATCTTCTATATTATTTAATCTATGTACATACACTATTGGTCGATCTCACACCTACTTCTGACACGACACGACTCGACTCTCACTTTTTCGTCACCAAGAAAGCAGAAGACAAAAGGATGTCGCCATTCCTCCATCGAGTAGGACTACGCTTATAACTAAAGAAGAGACATCTATTTATTACGTATTAGAAAAAAATGTATTGTCGTTGCGTGCTGATCTCTCTGTCTGAATCTACATTTTTAATTACATTCCTAAGACACGTATTGTTGAAAAATCAAAGGGGAGCAAAAAGTTTAAAGATGCGTATTTTACAAAGTCTTGCTCGAGTCAATCGTAATACTTATTTTTTACTAAACCAATTACACTTCACTTTAAATTACTTTCACCATCTTCATCCATTTAAATAGATCGTTGTTCAGCATAAAATTAATCATTCTTAGACCTATAATCTGAAATATAATTTAAAATAGGCAGTTTAAACTATTTAAATGTCAATATGGAAGTTCGATTACCGAAGTTAAAACCTTGATTTGTATTCCAAAACTAAAGTGGATCAAAATTTCAAACAACCAAAGGATTATTTGAACGATGTATGGCATAAATGCAACGGATTATAAAATGGCAATGTTGCACGAAATCCAACTCGTTGCTTATCTGTAATACCCTTCACCTATAATATTAGAATTTTATGACTTGCATGAGATAAAAGGCTGATCCTGGGTATCATGTACTTATTTTTTACTCCATTGAAGATAGGAAATTTATGCTATTGATAAAACATAAATATATAAATAGACGTTATGCGAGTTATTAGTTCACTGTGGTCTTTTTTTTCTATTTTTGTTCGTCTGTGAACGCTAATCTCCACTATAGCTGAACTACTTTGAATGTGCTCAGCGATGTAGATTATAGTAGCTTTAGCTTACATTTAGTAAAAATTTTATTAAAACTAAATTTAAAATAAGTTACTATATGAAGATGATACTAGTTTGCGCGTATAAGATCGCTTGTCAGTCTAGGATTATAAATAAAGCGTATATAACATTTTAGTTGTACAAATTAAATTATATAAATAACAACCGAGCGGAGATGGCGATCACGGCATATGTTGAGGCTGAACAGCGCAGAAACAGAACACCGTACCGCCGCAGTACGGTGTTCACCTTTAAAATTACCCAATTATTGGCACTATAAGAAAACCCATATATAAACAAGTCATTCTTTATATTAAAAAAGGAAGTAACTTATAGTAAGTAAGTATCTACTGTTTGTAATAGTTTACTACCATTACAAACAGTACTAGTATTGGTACCTAAATGAACAAAGAAGAAGAAAATAATAGTATTACTTGTTATCATAAAATCAAATAACATTCTATATTATATAACGTCTAGACCTATAAATAATACTCAGGTATATTTTAACTAGACCACCTCATACTACTACCCAATAAAAATACTTCTTACTTCGCTTATTTGCCGATAAAAATACAGGTCCTTACTTTTGCCTTAGAAACTCGGAGAAAGTAAATACACAATTTTTCGCGATATGGAGACAGGTTTCTAACAGCTCGTTACTCTAAAGTCATGATTACAATGCGTATTATACCTTGAACGACTGACGAAAATATATACAACATTTGTGCTATTTCATAAATTGCCTTCATGAAACTCTGTGAAGGTAATCTCTCGCATGTCATGGCTAAAAGAGATTGATCTGGATAATACTAGTAATTATTTTATCGACTAGATCACACGCTTTATGAAAACAATTTTAGATAACCAGTTACATACATGTGAAACAAGCCTTCTCTGGTTATAAAAGGAATATTGAAATTTAGTTTTTCTTTATGTTTGGTGTCACAATCAACGAAGTTAAACGTTTTTACTTTTACGCTTTTCTTAGTTACGATACCTCATTTTGAAATAGTTATTTATGTCGTTATTTAAGCCCCTGCAAGACCTTGCTATGACCCTGGACTTAGTTAGTTCCGTGTGAATACTGTGACCAGTTACAGTAATAATTAGCATGATAGTAATATTAACTCTCATGTCACTATTACAAATCCTGAAACATACACTCCTGGCATTTGAAGAAGTGTCAGCGCGTTATCTCGTTTTTTAACGTTGCACATGTAACCTGCAAGTCTGAAGATATTTCATATAGGCTTTTGAGAATGTGTTAAGTCTGACAATCTACACTCAGACAGCATAAATATTGTAAAGCCTAGCTAGAGTTCTTATTTTATAATAATATGACACAATGAAGGCTTTCTTGACAATAATTATATAATATCGTTGTAAATATACATACAGCGAGTAAATTAAAAAAAAACAGCGTGTTCCGTAAGGTATTTTGTTCCATGTTGAAAGTAAACATGACGACAACTCGATTTAATATTGTATTAGCCGAGCGGTATGGGCAGAATCGTGTGTGAACTCATTGCGTATATGTCTCCATCCTTATTCGGTTTCTGAGAACCTATACTGCAGCGGTCTTGAGTAAAATAACGACTCGAAT